>CM073327.1:3951342-6451342 GCA_037043015.1 Bryum argenteum
AAATCTAACATTATCATAATCTACCTATTTAGTGTAGTATCATAATAGAATATGATCAAAAGAGACGGAGGGACGACATTAGAGAAGGGTGACATCTCATGCGGAGGAGGGGTGATATTGTAGAGGGAGAAGCTTTGGGATATGAAACTTGAAAGTATGGTATTGTAAACGGTTGAATGTAATGATATGAAGATTGGAGTGTGACATTATAGAAGTCAGCACGGGTGACCTTTATAGAAGGTAAAGAGGTGGAATTACGAAGGTTGTTGCGGCGATGATTTTATTACCTTGATCTTGGGCTTTAACCCCTAAATTTCCTTGAAGCCCGAAATGGGTTTTTGCGATTCCGGGCAGCCTAGATGAAGGGGTTAAAAGTAATATTTTTGCCTACGAATTTTATTGGGTCCTCCTTATACATCAAAGTGTACGTGGTAAAATTTGCAATGTCAAATACCAATTTTTGAGTCTTCTAGGATGATCCTTGGGGTTGCGAGCCGAGATGGGGCAGCTTAAAAAAGTAACTTTTTAAATTATTTAAAAAAAAAACATGTTTGTTACTAAAGCACTACTCAAATTCCAAAGTGATTCAAGTTAAAAAGTTTACCAATTTTACAAGGGCAACCTCCAAAAATTTCAAACCAATCTTCGCAATGTCTAAAAAAACTTGAGAGACAAACTTTGGATGTCTCTAAAATGGTAAACATCCAACGGTCAATTTTTTTAACAGTAATCAAGCATATTCTTAAGTATAAGATCTTACGGTTGGAAGTTTTAAAGATAGAAAAGAAATTGGTTCACACCCCCACGAGTGCTTAGAGGTAGAGAATCGCAGTTTTGAGGTTTTAAGCTCCCAAAACACACCAAGGAAATTTAGGGGTTAAGCGATGGCCTTCTCCATCGGCAACGTGAATTTTTTTTGAGTTAGATTTGGGTGTACAGATTAAATCATTATAACCTGAGTATTGTCTCTTGAAGATCTTGTGTTTTTTGAAAACTTGAAACTTCAAAACTGTGAACTTCTACCTCCATGCATTCATGGTAAGTTACGTATGGTATGGTATGGTATGGTATGGTATGGTATGGTATGGTATGGTATGGTATGGTATGGTATGGTATGGTATGGTATGGTATGGTATGGTATGGTATGGTATGGTATGGTATGGTATGGTATGGTATGGTATGGTATGGTATGGTATGGTATGGTATGGTATGGTATGGTATGGTATGGTATGGTATGGTATGGTATGGTATGGTATGGTATGGTGATTGGGGAAGTGTGGCATATGATTTGTTTCAATGGGAGGAGGTGAGGGTAGTATATAGAGTGGAAGTTTGTCCTTTTGCCTCAACTCTGCATAATTTGACAGTGTGAAGAAACAACCCACAAAGGTTCATGTGGCACCCGCCCCAGCAGGAGTTGGTTAATTAATACTCATTGGTACATCTCATGTAACTCAACTATGTAAGGGTCAGTTTACATTGTGGTGGAGAAGTCCACGGGTCAAGTAGAAAATATCAAAGTAGGATTGATTGAAATTGAATCAATTTTTAAATTCATGAATGAATCAGAAGCTCTTGGCATGTGGTTGGTTGAGAGTTAAATTCTTAACCGATTGGTGGCCTTCTCCACCGTGGTGTTAACCGGCCCTTAACCCTTAAACAACAAATTGGGTCCTCGCTGGGCAGTCCAAGGAATCTTCTTCGAGAATTTGAAAGTCGGGCTGCAGTGTGGGCAGGACAAGCTGTCGCGGTGGGGCACGCCGGGCAGCTCCTCAAACTACGAGCCTGTCTTCTTGGTTGTTAGCTACAGTGCAGGACATGGGTCCTTCAGACACGGGGGCGTAACGGCAAAACAAGAAACAATGAGAGCGCCTCTCCGGAACATTAGCGATCCCAAGGAATTACACATCGCAACACTTGAGTACCTGATTTTCGGCACACTGGATTCCGCACCCCAAGCTGCGCCAGATGAGACTGTTGCGGTCAAAAGCAGTTGGACGAGGCTCTCTGTTCGATGGAGAATAAGAGGAAAACCCAGCCCATCGGGTTGGGGTTGTTGTTTAAGGGTTAAATTAAAGCTTAGTGTTTTTAAGGACAATCTTGCATACATGATTTCATTTTTGATTACTTTATTTCGATAAAATAAATACTCTTGTTATATAAAGTTATTACACAAACTCCTTTTCACATCCAAACTTTCATTTGGATAAATTTGGAGAGTTGGGGCTAGAGTGGATATCTCTGATTGACCAATTCATGTTACGGTAGACTTTAAGCCCTACGAGTAAGTGAGGCCCAAATTGGGCCGATTGGACTTTGGTCAGCCTCTGACTTACTACTCTTAGATTGCATGAAGTTGAAACCTTTTGCAGGTTGTAGACTTGTTCCATAGCTTTCCAAATAATCAACTTGTGTTCCAAACTTCCTCATACTTTAGGAGATATGCATGGTCAAAGTTTGAAAGCACTATTTGAAATCTGCCCAAAATTGTCCAAATTGTGGTATATGCTCATTTTTAGAATAATTAGCATAATTATCCTCAAAATCTGACCAAAATTGCCCAAACTGCGGTATATCCTCATTTTTAGATTAATTAGCATAATTATCCTCAAAATCTGACCAAAATTGATCACAATGCAAAAACTTCAAAAACTCACTAAAAATTGAGATTTTACTTTTTTTCAGGATTTGTTTTTTCCACATGCAGGAAAGGTAGTACGATGTGATCTCACTGTTTGGACTTCCAACCCAATACTTTTTACAAGCCTTTTTTTATTGTTGAAATTAGGCCTTTGTATTCAAATTTCAGCATATCTCCATGTGAAAATTCAAGCATTTCTTCAAGTTTTACAAGTAAAATTTTTAAAGACATGTTCCAAACTCACCTAGGAATAAGAAACTGAAGAGCCTCATTTCAATATCCTCTAAGAAATATTTTTTCTGGCCCCCAAAACTTTACTTTGCCGTTTTACGACATATATATATATATATATATATATATATATATATATATATATATATATAATTTTTATTTTTTTCAACTTTGAACGTTATGATCTCACAAAAAGTGACGAATTTGAATTTAACATCTCGTGTACATGTACACGTTCAAGTCAAGTACTAGATCCTATGGCTACATACTTGAAATCTTGTCGAAATTCAAAAATATGCACATTGCATTAAAAAAGGGCTGTTGTGAGGGTGTTTGGTTTGTTTTGAGGCTGCTCACCTTTAGGGGTTAAAGGTTTGATACATTTGGATGAATGTACAGCCGCGATTAAGAACCGGCAAGTGTACCGTCCCGCAAGCAGGGTACCAGCCCGTAGGTTCGAAGGCAAGCCAACAAGGAAGAGCGGGGCCACAGGAATGGCGGTGGTGGTGGCGCCCTGGCATTCATGTTCGTCAATCTCTATCCCCTTTTTCCACCATGGCGCGTTCAATTGCGCATTACAGAATCATACAAGATGAAGAATCAGCAGTGAAGCATAGAAGAATCATCTCTGCTTCAGCGGAGAACCCGCAGCAGTAATCATCGCAATCTGCTCACACAAAAATCAAAGCAAAGACGCCGGAACCCATGACCCACCTGCAATAACTTCAAATATTTTATCAAGACAGACAGGGGTTTGTTTGGTTGGTTGTTTGTACAGGGGCGATGCTACCTTACCTTAGGTCTGTAGGTGTCAGAATTTTGTCAGGTTGGACTGTGCCAAGGCTGCTGCTGCCATTAATGCTTGTCTGGACAGGAAGCGGTTCATGTGTAAGTGTTGTTGAGAGCCGTGATTTTGAGAGCTCTTCGTCTCGTCCAGTCAGTCAGGGTTTGCGCGAGGTTGAAGAGGACGATATGTCGGTGTAGCTGATCGAGGAAGAGAATACTGCGTTCCCTTTCCTAAATATAGAACTCAACACGAGCCATAACTATTCTGTAGTTATAGTTACTGTTAGACTTTGCCTTTCTTTCGTCGCATTGAGCGATGATAGTGTAAAGATCAATTGCAGTATTCTTGTAATGGAAGGAATCAGTGATCAACACATTGTTTGGAGCTTCAGAACCATTACAGCAATTGGTTCTTTCTTCAACGTGTCTTTTTAAGGCAAACGGTTTACTGCAGTATCGATTAAGGGATTTATGCAGAGCTGAGAATTGTTGAGGAGTTGAGGCGTTTCGAGTGTTTTTGGAGGTGGAAGTTTTCCTCATCTAATTATTGAAGAACGAGGAGATTGAACAAGCAATAGAATGCCCAGGCCTAGGCGTTTAGGGTCGTCCTCTACACTGAATCGATCGTTATCAAGACTGTCTTCATCATCATCTTTTTCCACACGGCAATCGAATTCGAGGATTTATACGTATCTCATCGCCGGGGGTTTCTTCTTGTTCGTCATCGTTGGATTCTTGCAAGTTAGAGCTCCGCATGGCTCTAAGCTCATTCTTTTTGAGAACGGAAAATCAGGTATATGCATTTCCATCCTCCATGGCTCGCTTGATCATAATGGTACGAGGCTTTACTCATAATTGTCGTGGCTGAACAGATGAGAGCGTTGGAGCTGATCAGGCATGGTGGAAGGAGAATCATCTGGATCCGATCACTGGGAAACCAAGAGTGGGCAAGCTTGGAAGAAAAATGGGCGCAGTGGAAGGCATCGAGGAGGGAGAAAGTTCCGACGATGACATGGATTCTGGCGATGAAATGGGCGATGATGAAGAAGATGATGATGAGCAGGACCGGTTTGATATCGACATAGATGACAGAGTGCTTGAAGAAGAGAATGAAGATCTGGAGGATGTGAACCTGGGATTTCTTGCAGAAATGTCGAATGAGGATGACTCTGTCGTCAATAACACCGATTCGCTTCGACAGAAGGTTGTAGATAATAGCAGTAGATTTATAAATGATAGCAAAGCCCAGGGAAAAGGAAGTGCCATTCCGGATTGGGTCATCGATAAGAAGCGGCCGAAGGACATAGCTGATACACTTGAGGAAGGATTTCAGAGAGACTTAGTGAAGAACGTCGAGAAGAAGAAGGGCTCGTTTTTCTGGGATCATGCTCTGATCAAGCCCTCGGAGAATGTTGACTCTTCGGCTACCGGTGACGAGGGTGCAGCAAGGGTAGCAGTACTACAATTGAGGGGCTTTAAAGAGGTCGTGAAGAACTGGAAGGAACGATTCAACAGCGACGATGAGCTGATCGACGACAATGTTCAGCTACGACTGGAAGCTGTGCGTGAGATCGAAGATGCTCTGTTACTCAACGGAGATGGTGCATCAGAGAAAGCAAATCCCTCAAAGCAGAAGAAGAAGCAGGGTCAGAGAGGTGCATTCGATCCTATGAACCCTGTCAACAATCCAATGCTACAAGATCCCGACACTTCTCCGGGAACTTGGATGACGAAGAGTGACAAACAGATGTTACGGGCTATTCGAGGAGATCGTTTACCAAAGGTGCTTCTCAGAGGTAAAACGCCAGATTCAAAATCCTTGGAGGGAGAAAGGACTGATTCCAGAAAGCAGTGGGGCTTTTATCCAGGGATAGAACCTTCTCTATCCTTCACGAGTTTCATGAAAGCTTTCTTGGAGCAACAGAGCTGCTCATTGAACTTCTTTCTGGCTTGGACTACCCCTGCATGGGGCTTCACAGCAAGACATCAACGGGCATTAGAAAGCATTCTGCGCTTTCACCGGGACGCTTGTGTGGTGGTCTTCTCCGAGACATTTGAGTTCGACTTCTTGAAGAGCTTCACGAAAGAAGGGTATGTGAAGGAACGGTTTACAAGTATAGCGATTTGTGTATTGTTTAGAGTGTTCATTTGCAAGCGATCTACTCACTAGGAGATGTTCCTCACTCAGGTACAAGGTGGCTGTAGTGCGACCAAATCTACAGGAGCTTCTGGCAGATACCCCATCTGATGCTTTTGCTGCAATGTTACCGAAGTGGAGGGAGAAGCCTCTATTTTACTTGCATTATACCGAGCTCTTGAGACTGGGTGCCCTTTACAAGTAAGATATAGTCATTCTCGATTTCACAATTGAGTGTTGCAGTAAATTCATCTGCGTGCTAGTTCTCAGTGCGTATGAAACAAAAAAAAAATTAGCTGAATTTTAATGGTTGGAACCCTAACCAGGTTTGGAGGAATTTACATGGACATGGATCTGATTGTACTGAGACCCTTGAACAACCTGCACAATACCGTGGGTTCGGAGATCACTGCCAGTGGGGAGTCGCGACTGAACGGTGCAATTTTGATCTTTGACAAGTCCAGGTTAGCAATTTTTATCTTTTCTTGGTTGTTTTCCTTGTTTGGAAAACGGGTACGATTAAGCTGTAGTCTGGCGGATCGTTGCATTCAAAGAATATTACTTCGAGATTGGATAATCAGTAAGATGTTTCTCCCTTCGCACTACTGTATGCAGGTCTTTATTTTTTTGATTAGATGATATCTTGTTTTGCTAAACTTCATGAAGTTGTTTATGTCCTGGCAGTCCTTTTTTGAAGAAGTGTATGAAAGAATTCACCGACTCGTACAGCGAAGCCAGAGTTGGATGGAACGGGGCAGATCTTTTGACACGAGTTTCAAACTCTACTATGGACGAGAAGGGGAGCACTTACGGTGACATTGTGAAGATAGAAGGGCCGTTTTCCTTTTTCCCATTGGAATCAAGAGGCATCTCAAAGTGAGTTACAATATCCTCTGAGTGTTAACGCACTTTGCACAAAACTTGGATTGTTTTTATCTAATGGGCTATTGTGTGTCTGTAGATTCTTTGTAGCACCGAAGGATGACATTGAAAGGCGACAGCAAGGGGAGCTGCTGACCAGAGTAGCTGAGAAGTCTTACACTGTTCATCTATGGAACAGCCAAACCTCGAACTTGGTTCCAGAGGTTGATAGTCTTGTGGGAACCATTTTGAGTCGGTCTTGTCTACTACGATGCAAGGATACTCTACGATAGTTGGTTACTTCTCTTTCGACCCGACAGCCTTTTCCTTTTTTTTCTTACAATGAAGATGTGTGTAACATATGCAGTAGTGGTAGTAGTAAGATCACATCTTTGATGTCATGCCGGTGAACCCAATTATTCAGATGGGAATGCTCACTGATGAATTGTGCTGATCAGAGGTTGAGCAGATTGACATGTATTATTTAGGACGAGTTCTATAAGGACAGGCTCGATAGGTTCTGCTTTGATCCAGTTTAATCCAGTTTTCATGCTAGAAATGTCAATTGTACACATATTAGCAACTATCAACCGATATTAAAAGATGAGATTAGATGACTCGTGCTTGTCTTGCTCTTCACGTTGAAAACGCCGTTCACGTTCCGAATACGGTCGTTTTGCTTCCGAATTAGATTGTTTTGGAACGCGGTTTACTTACTGCAGTGAAAATGGTCATTGCAATGCAGTACGAACGTGTTTTGTGAGCTTGTGTTCTTTGACTGTTCAAGCTTTTTAGAATTGGTTCTCATTTGAACGTCAGGGAATCGATTCTTACTTCCACAAACCCCGACTGAAGTCGGATGACTTAACCCTTAAACGCCCATGGGGTCTCAAACGGGCAGCCCAAAATTGGATCACAACATCCTTTGGACTTGGGCATCATGAATAGTGCACTTTTTGAACTTGGGCACCATGAATGGACCAATCAATGATGAGCTTGCAACCTCCTACAAGGTTATGTACAACCCCAACCTACCTACCACAATCCTTTCAAAGCACAAAATCACTCATACAAATTGTGGTTTGAATTATGAAATTTCACTTTTTGAATGCATCAGAAGAAGGTGACCAGTTTGACATCAAAATATAAGTGAAATGCTGAGTACAGTGAGAGCTACAGGGAAGATTCTGTTGGAATCATGCCCCTCGGGCTTGCTTGGGCATTTAAGGGTTAAATTGGGCTTATCTTGAACCTGTTATAGAATTTATTTGAAATGCTTTTACCTTGAACTCGTTCCTTGTGGGTTTCATTCGAATCCAGGATCGTTTGCTTATTCAGTCGGTAATGAGGTCGCTGAAAAGCTCATTGGACTTTGTTCGAGGAGATACACAACCTTGTTGTTCGAGGAGATACACAACCTTGTTGTTCGAGGAGATACACAACCTTGTTGTTCGAGGAAACTCCTAAATTATGCAGTAATCACTGCTGATCGGGAACTGCTCATCATAGAGACAGAGTTTGGCTCTTGCAAACAGGGCTCGAAATGGCTCATTCATGAAACGCGATATAACATTTCATAGCAATAGCTCTAACACTGATGATTATCAACGGTTCATGTGGCTGTGGCTACCATAGTTCATCAAAACATGGATCCCACCTTCGCCGTGGGGGAGGATACAACTGATCAAGCTGTATCCGCCCTTGGGGAGGAGACAACTCTTGAATGCCTAACCACTGTCTACATGCAGTTGCCCACTTCCTTCTCCACATCTCATTCGGGATGTATATTCAGCTTTGAGATGGATTTGGATTTTCGGATGCTTATCCTGGGCTTCTGAGACCACGTGCGGGCGATCTGGTAACACTCGAGCTTGGACGTTCCTCTTTCCAAGCCGTGAAGTCTAACATCAAATCTTCGTTTTCTGCGGGAATTGGCTGATC
Organism: Bryum argenteum; assembly: GCA_037043015.1. Taxonomy (NCBI): domain Eukaryota; kingdom Viridiplantae; phylum Streptophyta; class Bryopsida; order Bryales; family Bryaceae; genus Bryum; species Bryum argenteum. Next base: position 3,959,940 of record CM073327.1, read on the forward strand.
GGGGCGACATAAGGCTCTACCTTTGGAGATAGTTCGAAAAAACAGTTGAGCACATACGCACGATCCTCAAGATCTCACCGATGTGCACTCCAAGTCTTCCGAAAACCAGGAAATTCCACCTCAACCTGTCGAACATCTTCAGCCTTGCGTATTACTCCCGAAATGGCAATACAGGATGCTCTTTCATAGACCGCAAGTCGAATGTAGACTGGTACTGCTCCATATCAGCAACAACCTCCATTAAAACGACAAGATACTCAAATTCTCGTATCACTTCCTAATGAAAGGTTGAGATTGATGTTAGATAACACAAAGTATCTTTTTATGTCTTGAATCGAAGAATTATGAATCATATGAACTAAAAGGATGAATCATACATAGTGTGAACGAAGCCCCTCAAAAAGCTCAAAAAATGTTGTCTCAGTGTTGGTTTAAAATCCTCAAATTCAGGGTTGACCTTCAAATAAGTTGTGATTTGTTCTTCTCTGCAGCAGGTTCAAAGTACTTAGCGCATTACTACTTAGGGGAACAAAAATTGATAGAACAAGTGAAAAATAGGGTGAAGAGTTTTCAATTGATTCTGAGACAGTTTCTCAACATTATGTACTTCATTGTGTCTTATGACAGATACTTCTAATCATAATGTAGAATGAAAAACACAAAGCTCATCCATAGTAAACTTAGGGTTCTAGTTAAACCCTAATAGCCGCCACAGTTATGGCCAATGACCGTGGGTCATCCCCATGTACTTAACCCTTAGTCTACCTTCAATATGACTCTCTCGTTATTTCCTGAGCACACTCAATACCAACATGGTATCAGAGCTTTGTCGTACACAGAAACAGATCCACTTAGCTGTCCAACATGGACCTACTTCTCAGAGAGATGACCGAATCTGCAAAGCTAGACGGTCAGAAAAATTACATGTTGTGGAGCTATCGTGTCAAATTGCTCCTCATGCAGGAGAATCTGTGGAGATACTTTCTAGCTTCATCAGCACCCTCAAACGCTAGCAGCTCCAATCACAACACCTCTGCGACTACATGGACAGTCACTGTTGCCGCAACAGGAGCCGCCACAATAGCTGCTTTCAGAACATCAGCAACTACGACTCATCCATAGAGCAACGATGAGGAGCAAAAGTTACGAGCCTATCGAATACTTATATCTACAGTAAAGGATCACATCCTTCTTTACATTATGCATCTCATTGAACCATTAGAAATGTGGAACATTCTGAAACTTATGTACGACGTTCAGAGCCCCTCTAGGAGATAAGAATTCAAAGAGAAGTCCTATTCCTTGAGAATGGTAGAAGAAAGAACTATAGATTCACATCTTCAAGAGATCAATTCTCTAATCACTCAACTCTCTAGTCTAGAAATAGTTATCTCTGATGAAGATCTAGTCAATCAACTACTAGCCAGTCTTCCTCGATCTTGGTCCACTTTTAAAGCAATTTAAAAGAGAAGGGAACGAAGTCCCACCTTTCCTGAGCTTCAGGGCTTAATGCTCCACGAAGAAAGCTCGAAATTACTAGAGAGGTACTACGACTCAGATGAAGTCCTCTTCACTAGAAACGCCGACAGATTCCAGCGACCTCAACAACGCAACTATCGAGGCAGACGCTCCAACAGAGGGAACCGCAGAGGGCGCGGACAATCCTTGAGCTACCAACGACCCTGCCAAACCTGCGGACAAAACGGCCACGGTGATCACAATTGCGAGATCTCAAAGATGGAGAAACAAATCAGGGAGCTTCAAGTTCAACTGTTGAAACTTAAACCTCACGGGACGTCCTACGTTGTTATCCCCGATGCTACAACTGAGCAGTGTAAGGAACCTGAAGACTTTGATGACAATCAAGTGGCACTCAATGCTTGCATGGCAGCGTTCACGACTGATGAAGACCCTTGGTTCATAGACTCTGGAGCGAGCTCCCACGTGACTGGAAACGCGAACGTCCTGTCAAACATGACACATTCTTCCGTGAGTAGCATCCGCATTGTCGCGGGGCAAGTACTCCGTGTTCAGAACAAGGGTACCGTTGTTTTCTCTGACTCTGCAATAAAACCCATCAACGAAGTTCTTTATGTTCCTGGCGTTAATACTAACCTACTATCAGTGGGTTGTCTTGCCGACTTTGGCCACATTGTGGTATTCACAGCGAAACACTGTCTCGTGCTTGACAACTCCTGCCGAAACTTGCTACTTTAAGCTGAACGCGATCCACGATCGAGACTATACAAGCTTTTCTCGAACAATCTCATTGCTTCATCACTTGCCTTCTTAGCTGCCCACCAACCACAAGTCTCAGTCGAGACTATCGACCTGTGGCATGGGCGATCGGCCCACGTCAACAAGCAATGATCACTTTATGACCTGTCAAACCGAAATTTAGTAAACGGAATTCCAAGAATCCCTTATGTGAAGAAACTTTGTGAGAGTTGCGTCCTAAGCAGATTGCACCGCCAACCCTTTCCAAAGCTCCGCTCATCCCTCACCAACAAACCACTACAGCTAGTTCACAGCAATGTTTGTGGCCCTCTTTCCACTCCTACACGGACACATTGTCGGTACATTCTCACTTTTATTGATGATTTTTCTCGAAAATCTTGGCTCTACTTCCTTACACACAAAGATCAGGTTTTCTCTTATTTTCTAAAGTTTAAGTATCTTGTAGAAACACCCACTCAAAAGATTCAAGCCCTAAGAACTGACCGAAGCGGAAAGTACTTATCTGATGAGTTCCAAGCCTTTTGTGAACTTCATGGTATCCATCAACAACTAACTGCTGGATACTCCTCTGAACAAAACGGAGTTGCTGAAAGGCGTAACAAATATCTTCTCGAGGGCATCCGAAGCTTTGTAGCCGACACCCGCTTGCCAAGATTCCTGTGGGACGAGGTTGCTTGTGCAGTCAACTATATACAGAACCAACTACGTATTGTGTCAGGCGCTAACGCTGCAAACCCTAGAAGAGGCTTTCTCAGGTATTAAACCCAACATATTGCATCTCAAAGTCAGTGGTTGTTTAGCATTATGTCACATACCTCGCGAAAAGGGATCGAAACTTGACAACGAAGCCATACCCACATTGTTCTTGGGATGTGATGACCAATCTAAAGCATAGAGATGCTATGATCGTGCTTTCCGCAAGATCCTCATCAATAGGGATGTTGTATTCGATAAGTCCACCTTCGGTCTTCCTAACTCATCTCATAGAAGCCCACGCAACTTATTAGATGATCTAACCATCATACCCATCAACCAGATTCCGTAGAACACTTAGTCCCTACTAAAATCCCGCTAGTCAATACTCCTTTACCCACTGATACATCACCTCCAATATCTCCTCCTCTCTCACCATGCGCTCCCCCTTTCTCTGAACCTGCAGTACCAAATCCATTAGATCGACTCCTCTACTGAGGCTACCACTCTTCATGTTCCATCTTGCCGTAGCTCAAGGACTCGTGCACCTAGCATTTGTCTCGATGATTACTATGTCTACATGTCCTCAGAATCCCGAGATTGCTTTCCTATCTCTGCTTCCGAACCTCCACTTATGCAGAAACCTACATTTCACGAGGCTATGCAAGATATTCACTGGAGAACAGCGATGCAACAAGAAATGAAGAGTATCCAAGCCAACAATACCTGGATTCTTAAAGACTTACCTTTCGGTGTCAAACCAATCACATGTTGTTGGGTCTATCGAGAAAAGCCAGGCATTCCGGAAAAATCTCCAACGAAGAAAGCGCGCTTGGTTGCTCAGGGCTTCAAACAGAAACTTGGTATAGACTATGAGGAGACATTCGCGCCAGTCATCAAGTGGGTGACAATTCGTACTACAGTAGCACTAGCATCATCCCATCGGTGGAAACTACACCACATGGACGTGAGAACTGCGTTCTTACACGGAGATCTAAAAGAAAAAGTCTGTATGACTCAACCTCCTGGTTTTCAAACACCCGGATAGGAGCACAAGGTTTGTCAATTACTGAAATCCCTTTATGGACTTAAGCAATCTCCGAGGGCATGGTATGAGAAAATCCACTCTGCCCTGCGAGCTGAAGGACTGCTACGAAGCTCCTTCGACCCCAACCTATACTATTTGCATCGCAAGCATCAAATTCTCATTGTTATGTTATACTTAGACGATCTTTTTATTACTGGAAGGTGCGTCAAGTTGATCAACTGGATCAAGAACTGTCTCAAACGTACCTTTGATATGACCGATTTTGGTCGTCCCCAAAAGTATCTCGGGATACTCTTCGAATACTTACCTGGTGGTATCTTACTGCATCAACGGAATTATACGAACTCCATTCTACAGCAATTTCTTACCCCGGATCAGCATCCCTTGAAAGCGCTGCTACCTGCCGGCCAATGCCCCACGTCCACCACAAGTACGCCACTAGTGGACATTAATCAATATTCGCAGCTTATTGGGAAGTTAATTTTCCTTACTATTACTCGACCTGATATCTCTTATGCGGTCAACCAAATTGCCTCGTTTATGTCTGCACCGCAACAACTTCACCTCGATGCACTTCTACACATTCGACGATATCTCAAAGGCAACTCCTACACTAGCCTATTCTATCAACACGCCTCTCCCTTCTGTATCTCCGGCCACATTGATGCCGATTAGAGCACCTGCCCAGAAACAAGGCGCAGTATCGGAGCTTACCTGTTCACCGCTGCCGGTGCACCTGTAAGCTGACAAAGTAAAAAACAACTCATTGTATCTCAATCATCAACTGAATCCGAGTACCAAGCACTCAGAGACGGTGCCTAGGAAGCAATATGGTTCATTCGTCTTCTCAACAAGCTTCAAGTTCACCCTTCTGTACCTATTCCTGTCTCACAAACTAATGACACGATTAATCTCTTTCTCTCTCTAACCTCATCTAGTTGCATTGCGACAATCGAATTGCACTGAAACTAGCCAGGAATCCAGTCTTTCATGCTAGAACAAAGCATATAGACATTCATTATCACTTTGTGAGAGAACATGTCTTAGAGGGAGAGATTAGCCTTCAACTTATCAACATAGCGAAGCAACCCGTTGATATACTAACAAAGCCACTTGGGCGTACCAAATTTGAGCTTCATAGATCTAATTTGAATCTCATTAGCCTATGCTTCCTCAAGCAGCAACGACGAACCTCTTAGATAATCTTCTCCCTCCTCTAACGATTCAAACGACTCAAACTTATTGCCACGAAAACCTAACACCTGATCTCTACAATCCTCGCAGTTATCAAATATCCTTTTGTTTTTACCCTGCCTTACCGGATAAAACCTTGGCTTTTTAACCCCCGTTCTCTGCATCCTTCTAACCTCTTTCGCTTCCCTTCCTTCATGCTCCAATCTACTAACACTGCAAGCACATCCCTTTGCGCAACACCAGCATCGCTCCTCATAATGACCTGCAAAACAAGCGAACTCTAATCAGTTGTCACTGTTGTTGACCTCCTTTCATGACGGAGGTATGCTGGTTCTTTGTCTCAAAGACTCACCCAACAGCAGCCCAAGAACGACTCATCCGCATGCGACTTTCTCTCATCTTGTAAGACAACAGATAACCCTCACGATGAGTCGATGACGATGCAACTTTTCACCTGCATCAAGTTGTTGTTGACGGTGCTCTCTATCACCAGCTCCATGAACGGACTCCTCGCATCGCTCCATCAACACATCGAAGTCACGTCTCGGATGCCCCTCGATTCTTGCCTCGACACATCCTATTACGCCGACGCAACAATCTCGCATCACCGCAACCAATACCAACACCAACAACAAAAGCGCCTGCACAATGCGCTTCCAAACCTGATCGATCATCTTAATACCTACAACAACACGCCGAAAAATCCTACACTACAGTAAAACAAACAAACTCGTTATTTCGTGAGCACACTCAATACCAACACATAAGAGGCACATATTATATCACATCTAAGTTTTACTCCAAACCAATTTAAACTTTTAGAGATTTTCGAACCTCCCAAATAAGTAGGATTGGTGAGTGCTGCACATGCAGCCACTTCCGCAGCCACGGAGACATTGTAGGGCTGCTTGGCTACCCACAAGTACTCAATCAAAACCAACGGAAATGCACTGTAGCCCACTCTAAGCCTGCACGTTTATTGTCAATAGAGTTATAGTACTTTAAAAACCTCGATAATATAGGAATGTTGATATTTGTACTTTTATGAAGATTGTCTCATAGAATGTGAAGATCACCACTTGCTGAAATGAAGCACATTCGATGAGCTAGATTTTCAGTTTGCTAGTTGGTACCTTCTCCATCCACAAAGCAAATACGTACCAGCACGTTTACTGAAGGTACGCAGAACAATCATATTCTCGTACTTGGTGACCTAGTTTGTGCAAGAGAGTTCTTTAGCGAATTCCACGTATGCCTCATCGAGCACTACTAATACGGGCAGCTCCAAAAAAAAATTTATTCCCCGTTCGACACCAAACTACATAAATAACTTCCCAACTTGGGCCCGAATCCTAGCCATTCAATCCGGCCCGCTCTCCGGCCGGCCCCAACTTGTGTATAAAGTGGGCCTTAATTGCTTCTCTCATCAAGGACACTCTAGCCTTCATCTTGACATCAGCAAGCATGAGGAAGGATGGATTCATAAAATACAAATTTATAAGCAAATGGAGTGGTGCTTGGATTAAATAAATGTTTTTGGACAGACAGAAACGTTGATCTTGTCCAAGCATTGACCATAACAAAACAATGCCTCCTTGCATAATAAAGGGACATGGACAACGTAACTAACTAGACGTTGATCTTAACGAGGTTGATCTTATCCAAGTACCACTGTAATACTAGTCTCGCTTCACTAGTATAGCTTCTACTATGGACACTCAACATGTTCCGGTGACGAAGCCAGACACTTTGTCCATCATTGTTGATCGCGGATTGATCAGAATGTATCACGATTAGTGCAAGCCTCACAGCACTTACCCTCGCTCATACGAAACCCTGAAAATGTTCTGAACGGGATAGTATTTCAATATAGTCGTGTTTCAACATGGTTGAAACACCACCTTTTAAACAATATCTCAAACACTGTGGAGGTAGTGTTTGACATAGTGTTTCAACCCTATTTTGCACCATGTACGTCTCGCAAGAAGGACGACTACTTGATTGTCATCCCTAATAGTAATCGTATACGAGGAAAAAGAGGCATTTTGACTCATCTGAGACCAGTTATCAATATTATTATTTTTGGTATGTAAGGTTCTAATAAAACATCTCCAATTGCACAACCTCCTTAACAAATGAATGGCACTCACAAGAAGCTGCATTGAATTTGGAAGAATCATAAATTGGTTACACTTACCTATGATACCTGTGATATATCTTTGATTTTGTAACTGAGATTTCTACTACTAAAACTAGACTCTAATCAAAATTCATTACAAAAAAGAAAGTCAAATCCAGTTGTGGATGAAGGAGATATAGCTCCTCAAAAATCATCCATTTTTCACTTTTTCATCGCAGAAACATCATTGCAAATTCAATACCAAAGTTATTTGGATCAAAAATTATTCAACTATAAAGTTGTTAGCCTTTCTTTTTAAAAATTATGATTTTATTAAAAAAAGCTCATAAATACATGTATTTTATTTTCCATGTTTGTCTTATAATGATAAAACATGCCCCATATTTGAAAACTCAAAAAACAAGAGTTGTCTTCATTAAAATGCATGCCATTTATTCATACTCTATGTTATTGGTATGTAAATTTGACTACACAAACAAAAATTAAGTTGGAACCCAAGGCAATCAGACTTTGGATGAGGAAGTTATGGATCTTCAAAGTTTCTACCATTCATCCAAAATATTGTTTATTGACATTTGGCACATTTAGGGGTTAAATAACATTTAATTTTTATAGTTGATATCCTTCTGAAATTTCCAATAAACCTACTTTGATTACTGATTGTATTACTCTCAAATTCTCTCACTTGCTTAATACATTGATTGTTTCTAAAACAATTCAACAAAAATTAAAAATCCCAATGGACCGAAAAATTATTCTTTGGACAAATAAGGATTAAAAATCTCATCCCATAAAGATTTCTTATTATTTTCGTCAAAATATAAATAAAAAACAAATTGTGAAATGCCTTTGAGTGACCAGCGGTGTGAAGTCTATTATCAAAGAGAACAAAGTACCACAGGTCTCAGTTTGGTGGTTGGGGCTCATGGCCCCTAATAAGGAGGTTGTGGGTTCTATTCCCCATGCCGACGTGGTGCTCACCACTATAGTCCACCCAATTATTGTGGGGTCTTTGAACCTTGTTGTATGAGTACCTCAAAGCCCTTTGGGAGATTTTATGTTAACCCTTAAACGCCCAAGGTGACCCGAGGGGTCACCTTCCGACAGAATCTTCTCTATAGCTCTCACTGTACTCAACTTTTCACTTATATTTTGATGTCAAACTGGTCACCTTCTTGTGATGCATTCAAAAAGTGAGATTTTACAATTCAGGTCACAATTTGCATGAGTGATTTTGTGCTTTGAAAGGATTGTGGTAGCGAGGTTGGGGTTGTACATAACCTTGTAGGAGGTTGCAAGCTCATCATTGATTGGTGCATTCATGATGCCCTTGTTCAAAAAGTGCACTATTCATGATGCCCAAGCCCAAAAGATGTTGTAATCCAATTCTAGGCTGCCCGTTTTAGACCCCATGGGCGTTCAAGGGTTAAGTACCTTTATGACACTAGTAACTAGTTAGAAACTAGCGAGTTGTAGAGCCCACCCTCAAAAGGGGAAGTAGTATTGCTCCAATCTCCCCTTGCCCGATAGGCATCGGGTTATTAGCATTACGAACAGACACTTCATTCACACCGGCCCCTTACAATAGGACCAGAGTTTCTACCTATCTTCTATCTACCTTTTGTAACCGTGAACTGCCGGTCCAACTACAGTAGTGTATTCTACCTCGGTGGTAACTTCCTATTCAGGTTATCGAGTGTATTATACACCTCGGTAAGGTAGGAGTGGCTAAAACCGTCCAGCCCCAAAAACCGCAGAGCAGGGTTCAAATATTCATAGGAAATTATAGGATTACTTTAAAAATGTCTTTTTTTTTGGGATAGATTTGCACTAGCTTTGCAGACTATCGAAATAATTAATATTTTACACCACTATTCCAAGTATGCGAAGCTGAAATTCGGACGGTTTTTGGGGCTGGACGGTTTTAGCCACTCCTACCTTATAGCCTGGCTATCAATCTTCGGAGGTCTGGAAGAAGATTCTCTGTTAAAAGTAGGGAGCGCTTCTTCCGGAGATTTTGAATGTTGATTCACTGTTGTTATGGCGGTTACCTCGGAAGAAACAACAACAGGTACAGTACTGAGCGACACAGAACATCCGCAACGGTTTCAAATGTTTGTTTGTGCCCCTGGGGAGGTACGATCCTGAATCAGATCGTGCAGTGGTGAGAATCTCTGTCGTGCTAGCTAGTCACTGATAGTCCAGATGCTTTCCATCTTCATTCTCTCGTTGCTTCTGTTCCTCATCGTGACGGTAGTCGTGATCCCCGGACTGACGCCTACAACGAGCCAATCTGTGGTGGAGGAGGTCGTGGGCTATGCCGGAGGACCCTCGTTTCTGACATGCGTGGCTGCGCTCTTCTTGCTTCTCGTTTGCATCCATGGCGATCCCTTGCATTGGCGCACCTGATCGGTACACTCTCTCCGAGGTCGGATAATCTTGTGATAGCTACTCAGTCGTTCTTTCGGTGAGATCATTGAAGAGTACCGGTTACAAATAGTGTGATACTATTTTCGTAATTGGGGTTGTCAGGTTGTTGCTCATTGCTGAGGAATCGGAGTTGCTCGAAGCTTCCGTAGAATAAGCCAGAATGCTGCGAAAGCTCAAGTCGATAAGAGTACGTACTTAGGGTTGCACTTCTTCCGGAGTTGTCAATAATGCAGTAGATTCCCGATTCTTCTCCTCAGTTTCCCAGTTCTTGTAGTCAATTGAGCAGTACATAATGCCAATTTGAAGCGGCTGTGTTGTCACTTCTGCTCAATGTAATCCTCTTGATTCACCGACAGACAGTTGTACAAATTTAAGCTTCGAAGAAGTCATTTAGCATTGAATGATTGCATAGGATCCTCACGTATTTTGAAGGTGTTCATTGAGAGCTGTTGTATGGAACTCTCAAAGTCAAAGTCTTATGTTGATGAAACGTACATTGTTTTTGAGGCACCGAAAACTAATTAAAACAGGAAGTATCTTGCTTATGCATATGTATATACAAGTGCATCCGTCTCTCGTTCCGCTTAGTATGCCTATGGAGAATGGTTGGTTTTGACAAGATGGGGATTCTTGTTTTACTGGCTAGCTTCGATGAGCCACTGTTGAGGCTGAAGGTTGATGAAATTGACGTGAGGAATTCAGCGCGAGCCAGAAGAGATGTCCATTGCTCCTCCGTCCGATCCACCCCACTAGCGAAAATGAGGAGTGCTATATCTGCCAACGGCGTCACTGGATTGGTACTCTTACTCCCGAATTCCGACGGCACAATCGGATCGTAGATCAGAAGCTTTCCGTTACCCGCAAGTGATTTCTTGCAGTTTCGTAACGCTTTGATCGCGTCTTCGTCCTTAAAGAGGTGCACCACATTCTGCAATCACCACATGCACTCTTCAATCTAGATTGTTTCAAATTCAAACCTCGATTTGCTAGTTGTGTGCAAACCTTCAAGAGCATGGCATCACCACGAGGGATTTCAGTTTCTAGTAAATTACCAGCAACGTGCTCCACTCCTGTCCTAAATAACCATCAATGTCAATCCACAGTCCGCACCCCAGCCTTTCAGCTCTTGCAACAGAATACGGGATTTCTTGCTTTTCTGAGTAAGTAGCAACAAGGCCATCAAGGAGTGCTTACCCAGAGCGTTTGGTGCCTCGGCTACGACTTACGGCAAGTCGATGCCACGAATGTGACGATGAGCAGCAACAATGGCTGACAGTATCGCCCCTTTGTACCCACCGACATCAACAAGCGTTTCCACTTGGTTCCAACCTCGGTAACATTTCAATGCTTCGACTGCTTGAGTCCCTGCGCTTCAGCAAACCCGCTCCACAGCTCTCCGTACTCCGGGTCCAAATTTGAGTACTCCCAGGAACCCTGCCGAACAGATGGTGGGTGCCACATATTAGAATCACTTATGATGGATGCTTCGGAGGCGTTTAGTGGACAGTATCATTCCATAAGTTGCTTCGCAGGCATTCTTCCCATGCAAGACAGTCTCGTGGAGATGCTGCCATGGCGTCTGAGCGTTGTGGTAGTTCACGAACATGGCGGTGCGAGCCAAGGAGCGAGGGTTATTCTCTCGCACTAGCATTCTTGAAGCGTTGGTTAGGCCATAGCCACCAGCGGGAGTTGCAGAGAACACGCCCAAGTGCACCAACGCTCTCATGATCCGGTGCAAGGCTTGTTCGTCGACGCAGTCGCTGGGCAATTGTGCAGCAATCTCATGGATGGACAAGAACTGAACACGAGATCGTGCCAGAATGTCCGGGATGTTCAGCTGCACGGCGGCCTTCAGTGTCCTCGCTGCTGCGTGACCTAACAACAGTGGCATCAACACGCTCATCCCCGACCCATCATCTCCTGTCAAACCAAACTGAGTGGTCCCTTCGGGAACATCTGAGAAAATTTATACCAAACAGAGTGGGAGCCGATTAGCTGTGTTTATGGGATTATGAGAGCAACGTCTTATGACCCAATATAGTGGACCTTTGCAAACTAGAAAACGTGACAAAGCTTGCAACCTGACAAGTGAAAAATCTACCATACAATTGGCAAGAAATGCTCAGCATAACAATCGTAAGCTGGGTTGTTTGTGTGTGGCGAGACCTCTGCCCTCGGCACTAGTTGATGCATTGTTCACCGACATTGAAACAAACTTCTGAATCGGACAACTGGCTATACTTGCCGGTAGAATCAGATGATCGTCGGTGACTTCTGCGATCGAATTGCAGTGATTGATTTTTGAGGGGATGGATCAGAAATTGGAGAGTGGCAGTGATTGGATGTTGAGGTCACGGTCAAAATTGATGGCGACACCGACCATGTTGCGACCAGCTGGTTGCGACAATTGATCGGGTGGGCCCTGGATTTCTTCGCAATTTCTTCGTCGCTTCACATGTACTACCGACTGATATTGCCTCAGCGCATGGCCACTCTTGAACTGAAAACTGAAATATACCTTTTTTGGTACATGTATCATTGTGGTAACTTCAAATGTATGAGCCATGAATGATAGTCGTTTCGCTTTTTTACCTTTTGTAATAGTACGTGTTAGTAAATGTTAACGAATATTACTTTTACGATTATGTGTGAATCTTAAAACAAGGTATAGCTCTTTTTATTCGAAGATGTTGAGCCCTTCTAGGAACGATGAAAGTCTCTCCTACAACCATTTTTCGTTTGATGAAATTCTCGGTTGTGTGAAAGATGCAATTATTGTTTGCTGGTAAGTGGTGAATGTTACTTTTACGATTATGTGCAAATCTTGAAGCAAGGTAGAATTTTTTTGATTCGAAGACGTTGGGTCCCTCTAGAATGATCCAAAAGTATTGTTGAATGATGAAAGTAGGTCCTACAACCATTTTTTGTTCGATGAAATTCTTGGCCGTATAAAAGATGCAATTATTGTTTGCTAGTAAGTGCTGAAGGTTACTTTTATAATTATGTGCAAATTTTGAAGCAAGGAAGAATTTTTTTGATTTGAAGATGTTGGGCCCTTCTAGAATGATCCAAAGTATCGTTGACTGATGAAAGTAGGTCCTACAACCATATTTTGTTCGATGAATTTTCTCGGCCGTAGTAAATATGCAATTATTCTTTGCTAGTAAGTGGTGAAGGTTACTTTTATAATTATGTGCAAATTTTGAAGCAAGGTAGATTTTTTTTGATTCGAAGATGTTGGGCCCTTCTAGAATGATCCAAAGTATCGTTGACTGATGAAAGTAGGTCCTACGGCCATTTTTTGTTCGATGAAATTTTCTCGGCCATAGTAAATATGCAATCATTGTTTGTTGGTAAGTGGTCAACCATTAAGTTTTCACTAACCTATCAAGTCAAATTTTACCAAGGTTGTCATGAGTGCAAGCTCTTTTCGCCATAAAATCTTTGAATCTACTATGTTGTCAGAAAGTACAAGTACAATTTTAGTAAAAGACTCTTTACATGCTTTCAGGGATTTCATGGCACTTAGTTTAAAGTAAGAATTGATGTAACTTTGTGAATTATTGATGAATATGTATACATATCTGCTTAAATTTTAAGAATAAACATACTTTTAATGTACAGATAATTTCTTTCAACTGTATAAAAATATTCTTTTTAATAACTACAAATTGATCATAGTTTTTACACAAAAAGAATTTGAATCCTTTTAGCTTCTATCATTTAGTCTCAATGATAAATATTTAGTTAGATAAAAAACAATGTGATATATATTATGCAGAACATTACATCAATTAATGTAAGGATATTGTGGTTATTTTCTTGTTTTCTAAAAAGCTTTGAACAATTTCTTCAACAAGTTTACTTACTTACAAGAAATTCATCTTCTTAGACCTTATTATTATTTGTCCACCTTCTAGAAGCTCTTCAACATGGCTGAAGCTAATAACTTCTATAAGTGCTTACCTAGTCATAAACATGTCAAGAGTATTTTTTCACCAACTTTGGAAAGTGTACACAAAACTTTGGTGAAAAATTCAAGACTATAATCCACAGAACGTGTCCTACAACCTACATTATTATTTTGAGGTTTTAAATTCAAAGAGAAGACTATTTGGGCATCTGATTGTAGTATTAGAAGTATAATTTGACTTTAAACTAATTTCAGCCAATTCTTGAAATGTTAACAGATATACCTTTGAGAAATCCAAGTTAGGCTCTTAATCCACTTTGAAACTTGTAATCTTTTATTTTTAAAAATTAATATTTGATCATGAAATATGAGTGGAAAATTGTGTTGATTTCAAAACTCTACAGTTGGACCAAAATAATAACTCTTAATATGAGGGCTATTAGCCCTGAAATTGCAAGGACTTGGTTTTAGTGATTTTGGAAGATTTGCATTAGAAAAAAATTGTGGATTTAATGCCCTATGTATAAAATAAAAATACTTACTTTATATTCAAATTTTACAAGGCATGTGTGACTATTTTATTTCTTATGTTTATATATTCCTCCTTTCTACATGGTGGTACAATTTGCACAAAAACAAGAGAACTAGAGGACAATGCCATTGCAAGGGCTTATTTAGTTTTAATTGCATCTTTCACTAAAATAAAATTTTCCAATTTTCTTGGTTTAGACTATGTACTTATTTGATATGAATCATATATAAGATGCTCGACTACCTTACATCTTGGTACACCTTCTGGTCTTGTAAACTTTTGGTATAGAACAAACAAGAGTATAATATTTGTTATTTTGCATAACTCAATAAGAACAATATTCTAGTCTTGATTATTTCATCATGTTACTCTTTTAAGTGAGAGTTGGTAAAAAATATCATATTTATGATATTAGATAGGTGTCTTTATTCAAATTCAATAACACGGGGTAAAGGCGTGATAGATTTTCATAAGGCTACTAATCTTGTATTTAAAATCCTATCAATCCTTCTAGTTTCCGTTATGCACTATTCTTCTTTTAATTTGTTATCTAATTTGGTATTGTCTATTTCTCCAATATTCATTTAATATTGGAAAGAAGTTAGCGGTAAAGTGATGAGATGTAAGAAAAGATTAGGCCTTTGTTCCCAAGTAATCAAACTTTGGTCATATTATTAATTGAGCTATATGCACCTTTTGTCAAGTACAAGCAAACGGACAAACTGTATTAGAGGGACAACTAGCAAATGACAACTGGCAATTGTGTGAGAATTTGGTCGGATTATATATATTGGCTACTTGCACCTTTGTTAAAAACAATTAAGTAATGAGATTATTTACAGCCTGACAACTAAAGTTGGTCAAAGTAATTATGTCTTTTACATGCACCTTCTGTCAAGGACAATCAAGTGATCATATTGTATTAGAGACAGTCCAACAACCACGAGATTTTTCAAATACGGCCCAACGATGGCAGATTGACCAAGAGAAGGTCCAACGACCACGGATTTTTTCAGATACGGCACAACGATGGCCGGTTGACCAAGAGAAGGTCCAACGACCACGAGATTTTTTCAAATACAGCCCAACGATGGCCAGATGACCAAATCTGATCGAAGATGGCATAACAACCAGATTTTGTCAAAAACAACGAAGCGGCTATATTTGGTCACATTATTTTTGTCAACTGCATGTACAGTGTATTATAGATGACAATTCACTTCACTGTCATGTTATAAATAAGTTGTTGTTCATTGCATCTTACTTCATTGTGCTTCATATGTTTGTGTCAGCCCAACTATTATAGTTCGTTATATATCAACGAGCCAATATTACCATGCCTCCATCTATCCATGTTTGTAATATTCCACAAAAGATAACTTGTTCAGAGTCAAGGGTGGGTAAAAAACCACTTGCACACTTACTCTCCATCCCCTCTTAAATAGTACATAAGTCCTAACATAGTATACTCAGTCTTTTCTTCTAACAAAAATCATTAAACTTTGAGAGTTGAAGGTCGCTTTACACTATTGACCATGAAGATTTACCAAGGCCTTTTAAAATTTGTGATTGGAGAGTAAAGTGCTCTCGGTCCCATTTGACTTTACACTACCTTGGAAAAAGGAGAATGACGATTAACTTTGAAGTCCAGTATGCTAAATATTCCATAGTGGATAATGTTTTCATGGTCTCCTTAATTATAGTTGAGTCGAAGCAAATGCCTCGACTCAACTACAATCAAGGAGACCATGAGGCTCAAAAATGATTGAGTGGCTAGAGTTCAAGAATTCAAAAAGAATGGAGGAAAAAGGGGAGGCTGAAGAGAAGATTTACATTAGAAAATTGAGCATAAACTTGTCGTGGTCCAAATCCACTTTACACCACAAGAGTGACCAAGCCACTCAAAAATCCATTTTTGATTTATCATGGTCACTGCTTTTGGCCAAGAGCCATGAACATGAAAATGATTTTAATTTTTTTGGTCATGGCTCTTGGTACATAGTATAAAGGGTCCCTTAGCCAATGGTTTTATGAATGGACCACCCAGTGTGCTAAATCATCAGCTCATAATAAACTAGCCGCCGGTTCTTCCTGATCATTGCACCCTCCTCTCTGGATGTTAGAATAGATCCTCTCTCTCATAGAGTAGCTGGTGGTTTGTTTGTAATTCAAATTTAGTTCTGCTAAAACAGAATGTGATGAGTGCAAGTGTGCAATCCCTTCCGAAAAAGGAAGAACAACAGCTGTTGAACTTTCCGTTAAGCAGGGCAGCAACTGGGGAGTAGCAAGGATAGAGATGCTCACCTGCACCCCTCCTGCCAGGCCAGTCCAACGATCCAATACTGCAATACGGCTACACACACAAGTGACAGTCAACGAAGGTCGCCGCATACGAGCTCGCTCGCTCGCTCCAGGGACGAGAAAACGGGCTTTTGAATGAATATGAGATCGACAGGGACGACAAAGAGAGCTTTGAATGAAAGTAGTGAGATCGACAGGCGACGAGAAATGGAGCTTTGAATGAATGTGAGATCGACAGTTGGGGACGAAATTCTATACACAGTTGGGCTGTGGGGGCCAACAGTAACTTCCATACAGAGGCAGAGATTCAGTAGCTCCCCTCCTGTCCAGCTAGTCTAGCGAAGTGAGCATGTCAGAAGCGAATCGGCGGCATGGATCCATTGAAGCGTGGGGTAGTAGTAGCATGCTCCAGTACGTACGCCACTGCTGTTCTGTTCTGACTGCGTTGCGCCACACTAATTTAGTACACCTGCTGTGATCGCACTAGGGTGATTATTGCGAGTTACGGAGTGCCCCAGACCCGCCGTCATGTTGCCTCGCACATCTTTATCACTCCGTATCTACATACAATCCACCAGTCCCCTGCCCTGATAGACACTTGTTGCTGTGATCGGCCTCTTTCAAGCTATTCGTTGCTGTGATCGGCTCCCGTAAGCTATACGTGCAGTAATCGGCTATTCGTTTGTGGTGATCGACATTTGTTAGCTTAGCGTTGGCGGTTAGTTCTTCGCTTCAGCTTGAATTGATGCGAGACCGAGCGACACTGTGTTTGGTTTAGTAGTTTTTAGCCATGACGGTGCGAAAGCTCATCGTGGAAGTGGTGGGTGCGAAAGCGTTGATGCCCAAAGATGGACAAGGCTCCACCAATGCTTACTGCGTGGTACGTAACTGTAGCCGATGAAAACGTTCAACTTGCTGTGTGCGAGTTGATCAAATGCGAGACAAGTTTGAAATTGAGGAGGGTTCGAAATTTGAACTGACAGTACCGTTGGGTGCTTGTGTGTGTGTTTAGCTCGATTACGCTGGGGAGCGAAAGAGGACGAGGGTGAAGACGAAAGATCTTAATCCGACTTGGAATGAGAAGGTGCACTGACCTCCTAGCTCGGTGTTTCTCTGCAATGAGAGCTCGTCGTTTCATAGAGCTCTCGAGTTTGTGAAACTATTTGAAGCTCCTGTGTTTGGCCACGGCCGTGATCTGATGACAATCAATTGAGGTGTGCAGTTCGAGTTTGGGATCAATGATATCGGAATGTCGGGAGACTTAGAAATCACCATCTCCAATGAACGAAACAGTGGCACTGGAAGGCGAAGCAGTTTTTTGGGGAAGGTCACGATTCCTATCAGCACCGTTCCGCAGAAACCTGAATTGCGATGGTACCCGCTGCAGAAGCGAGGCATGTTCTCGAACATTAAAGGCGATTTGGGGTAAGTTCCAGATCCTTCTGAGATGAAAGTGCTTCTTCACCTCTTCTCTCCTCCCTAAACTCATCGCTCTTCGTTTAGCCACCATTGATGCACGCAAGCGGGAAAAATGAAACAGGGTTGTCTTTTATCACTCTTCTTCACAGTTCGTAAATTGTGGGGTCGGTTGCCGATTCTCAGAGTTTCAATGTGTTGTTCTACAGGCTGAGGATATCGTGGCAAGCGGGCGAACAAGTCTCGAAGCATAGGGTGGACCAAGAGGTCGGAGGAGGAAGCGGGGGTTATGTACCCGATCAGATGGCAAGACCGAAGGCCGCCAAGGCCGACAGGCAACCAGAAATGCTGAGGCCTAACCTGATAACTGTCCCGGAGACGGATTTCACAGTGAAGGAAACGAACCCGGACTTGGGCAAGGCCGTGGACTACAAGCAGCACTTCGACTTGGTAGAGCAGATGTCGTATCTGTTCGTCCGCGTGGTGAGAGCGCGAGACCTTCTGGGCAAAGATCAAAGCGGGTTCAGCGATCCGGTTAGTTTACTCCCCTTTGTTAACCTCAGGTTTTTGATATCGTGGACACCAATAAATCCCCTAACTTAATGGATTCCGTTTCTGAAGAACTGAAGCTGATGAGCAATCGGGTGCTGATACTTGCTAGCATACTGTCGGTGAATTCCGTTCATCTCTAGTACTGACTTTCATTACGCCGATTCCGAACAATGCAAACACAACGCTAATTCTCACCAGCACTCGCGCGCTCACTCGAACTAACTCACTTCAGGCATCCATTCTGTATTTACAAGTGAATTAGTTCGATTGAACACGAAAGAATAGCGGCGTTGTTGATGATCTTGTATGGCTGGAGCAGTACGTGAGGGTCACAGTAGGGCCAGTGAAAGCGGAGAGTCGGATTGTGAAGCGAACCCGCGACCCGGAATGGAACCAAGTATTTGCAATTGGCAGGGACAAGATCCAGGGCGGAGCAATCGAGTTGTCAGTGTGGGATGCGGTAAGTACCCAATCCATTTCTAAACAGCCCCACAGTAAGAAAATGTTCGGTCTAACAGATGCGGATTTTTGAACAGGACAAGCAGTCGAAAGACGATTTCCTCGGAGGTTTCATGATCGATCTGCACGAGGTTCCAGTGAGAAAACCCCCCGAAACGCCTCTAGCTCCGCAGTGGTATAAGTTGGAAGCGAAGACCGGCAAGGGCAATGTCCGAGGTACATCGTAGTCCTTAAATTTAAATTTGAATAGCGGAGCACGATGGAGTTGTGAGGGCTAACATGTGGATGTGCATTTCAGGCGAGATTATGGTATCAATCTGGTGGGGTACACAAGCAGACGAGGTTTTTCCTGAAGCTTGGCAGTCCGACACTGGTGGTCAAGCCCAGTACCGCTCCAAAGTTTACATGTCACCCAAGCTATGGTACTTGAGAGTTAATGTGATCGAGGCGCAGGATTTGGTGACTTTTAATAAACAGCTTCCCCAAGCGGTACATCTTCTGCTATGACTCTATTTTTCTAGAATGGTCTGTCCTCCTTGCTCCTCCTGAACTGGTTAATGGGCTGGTGCAGGTCGTTAGGGTTCACGTGGGGCCTTACCAGACATGCATAACTCGACCAGCTCCATCGAGCAGTGGCAGCCCGTTCTGGAACGAGGACTTAATGTTCGTTGCATCGGAGCCTTTTGACGAAATGATGTTTCTGTTCGTCGAAGACAGATCTGGCCCGAAGGTGAGAAATGCGGCCTTTTGAATTTACGAAGAGCTTCTGAGATTTAGATTTAACGTAGTAGTTATCACGTATGTTCCTGTGCTGTTACTAAGTCTTTACTCGTCATTCAGAGTGAGATACTAGGTCATGCACGAATCCCGTTAAGCAGCATAGAACGCCGCATCGATGGTCGTCCTGTTGCTTCAAGGTTAGTTAACCGCCTCACCTTCAACATTCCATCGAATTAATCGTCCTTGATGTGATAATTCAAAGTGCTGTTGTGGATGCAGTATCCATCTGGCGTATGCAGATGACAGTGTCGATCTGATGGTTTATGTGGTTATGAATCAGGTGGTATGTATTGGAAAGAGAGGGTGGAGGAGGGGGATCGTTTCTGGGGCGCATCCACCTTCGACTGTGTTTCGACGGTGGGTACCATGTGATGGACGAGGCGGCGAACTACATCAGTGACACTCGGCCCACTGCTCGGCAGCTGTGGAGGCATCCGTTGGGCGTGCTTGAGCTGGGTATCCACGGCGCCAACAACCTGCTTCCAATGAAGACGACGAAAGATGGCCGTGGTAGTACCGACGCGTATTGTGTTGCAAAGTATGGACCGAAGTGGATTCGCACTCGCACCATCTTTGAGAGTTTCAACCCGCGGTGGAATGAACAGTATACGTGGGAGGTTCACGATCCTTGCACGGTCGTGACTGTCGGTGTGTATGACAATCGGTAAATACCTCCTTCCAGCCTCATTTTGAATTTAGTCTCGAATGTCTCACAATACTTGATCTTAACCTAGACTGATAATGTACATTGCGACTACTACTCTAACCGCCAATGAGTGAGTTTATTCCTCTCAGTGAACATGTCTATAATCTGACATTATGCGTTGGACATTACAGCCACACACATCCATCAGGACCTGGAGCGGCGGTGAAGGATTTGCCAGTCGGGAAAGTGCGAATCAGACTTTCCACACTAGAGAGCGACCGGGTATATACGAATGCCTACCCGTTGCTGGTGGTAACTCCTCAAGGAGTGAAGAGAATGGGTGAGATTGAGCTAGCAGTTCGGTTCTCATGTGCATCGACAGCGAACCTGATGCACGCGTACCTCCAGCCTCAGCTGCCGCGAATGCACTACTTCTACCCACTGGATCCAAGGCAGATGGAGACTCTTCGTGTAGCGGCCATGAACATCGTGGCGTTGAGGTTGATGCGATCTGAGCCACCTCTGCGTCAGGAAGTAGTTCAGTTCATGTTGGACACCGAGGCTGAGCGGTGGAGTATGCGGAGGAGCAAAGCCAACTACTACAGAATCATGGTATGTCCCTGGCATCTCTCAGTACATTGTTTGCTTCTTAGTAGAGACATGCCAGGAACTGATACTTTGTACTTTGCAGGCGGTGCTAAGTGGAATATTAGCCGTGATGAACTGGTTCGCCGACATCTGCAGTTGGAAGAGCCCCGTCACGACTGTCCTGGTCCACATCCTGTACTTGATCCTAGTATGGTACCCTGAACTTTTCCTGCCGACGATGTTCCTGTACATGTTCTTGATCGGGTCGTGGAACTACCGCTTCCGATCACGAACACCGGCCTTCATGGACGCGAAGCTCTCACAAGGCGAGTACATCGGTAACCTCGATGAACTGGAGGAAGAGTTTAACGTTGTGCCAGCCAACAGAGCTCAAGAGGTCAGTATTCTCACACCCCCAAGTATCAACAGGAATACCCATCTATACGGAAAACTGAAAACTTGGATACCATGCAGGTATTGAAGTACAGATACGAGAGGCTTCGTGGGGTAGCTGGCCGAATACAAAACGCTCTTGGAGACCTGGCGAGCATGGGCGAGAAAGTCCACTCCTTGCTCATCTGGCGTGATCCAAGGTAACAATCAAACTCCTGTGAAAACTTTCTTGAACAAACATGTCATCTGGATAACAATTTGTGTTGATTCTGTGCAGGGCAAGTGCAATATTCATTGCGTTCTGCTTAACGTCAGCCATCGTTCTGTACGTGACGCCGTTCCAAGTGGTGGCGCTCCTGTTGGGAGTATACGCATTACGACACCCGCGGTTTCGTGATCCTCTGCCTTCAGTACCTCTCAACCTATTCAAGAGGCTGCCATCACAAGCCGATCGTATTCTGTGATATACTCGTGACTTGATTCGTAGGTAGCGCAGAAGGAGTTCGAGATTTTTCTAACCACCACTGAAGTGTGGGTCTCCTCCTTCGTCAATTTTGTACTATGCCACAAACTGTGTGCTTATTATGATCCAGCACCACTCTAACTTAAGATAGAGGAACACTTTTGTAAATGACTGCTGCGCTACTTCTCAGTAGGAACGTGTCATTTGACAATGTACAAATTCGGACGTTAATCTTCAGAGAAAGTTCTCCTTCAGAAATGTGCTAATTGTCATGTTATTGAATATTGTATGTTATAAGGAGTACTTTAGCATCCTGTAATGGGCATTGTGACCTGAGTCCTGAACTGTATGTGTACTCCATTGGGAGAACGGAATGGTGGCTTCTGTCTGCCACCGTTCCAATTCATTTGAGTCTCATCAGTGAAATCTAACACTCGACGTTCTTTTATAGAAAGGAGAGTACTGCCCCTATATTTACTTCTTGTCCATAAGGTGCGCATCATTGGCTTAACTGAGGAATCCAGGATATAGAAGCTTCTCGTTTTGTAACTACAGTAAGGAGATACATGAAATCATATGTCAGTACTTTTCGATGAAATTTTGTTGCAAGAAATTTATGAAGTAGTAGCTTTATGTAAGTGTAGTGTAGAATGCTTTTAACACATTCGAACAATACATCTCTGTAAATTCCCCATTCTTACTGGTCTGTGCGCATAGAATCTTGACATCCATCAAGTTAACCCTAGTTTACTACAGATGAATTCGAGATGTTGTACCAGTACGGCGAACTTATGGCAGTACTTAGGACATTAGGACATCTTAATGAGAGAACACACAATCAACTACATTAGTGTTTCTTTAATTAGGCTCACTGGCAGGGTTGAATGCGAGCTGTCGGTTGCAACGTATCAATATTTTAATACTTTCAACTCTAGTGATTAGCAGTAAACTAAAAGCTGATTTGAGTGGCAAGGGTCATAACTTGTGTGAGAGGAGTTAAGCAAGTGTGGGGATGTGACTTTGCAGTGTTTGAATTCCAGGTGCCAGCTAATCAATTTTCCAAAGGTAACAATCAATTTTCCTTATGTAACCTCCATAAAATTTAAGTGTCGCTTAAGAAATGAGTCGTTGTCATTAGTGGTAGAGTTGAATGGTAATCAATCTTCGGGTACTGTAATGAAATCCACGGTGACCACGGGTGACCGTGGCCGCGCGGTTTGACCGCGTCCGTGACGCCGGTGGACACACTCGTCCTCTTTACAAAATTCGCCCTTTGCGATGGGAGGCACTGCGCTTTTGGCACATGGCAGAGTGCAGCAGTCCAGTTGGGGTCCTTCGCCGCAAACTGCGAGTGGATTCTTCTTCCTGCAAGTTTAGTTGACTCGGTCTGGTCCGTGTGGGTCAGTGTGGTAGTAGTTTGTCGAGAATGAATAATTGGAGCGTGGCGCTAGCTGAATCCTCGTTGCTAGTGAGGATGGTGACCTTTTTGTGAGTGCTACTAGTGACATTT
Source organism: Bryum argenteum (assembly GCA_037043015.1). Taxonomy (NCBI): domain Eukaryota; kingdom Viridiplantae; phylum Streptophyta; class Bryopsida; order Bryales; family Bryaceae; genus Bryum; species Bryum argenteum. Next base: position 3,983,236 of record CM073327.1, read on the forward strand.
GGGTTTGTGAGACAGAGATTCCGAGAAAGATTTAGATTGTGTCTGTCTGTCTGTGTGTGTCTTTGCTAGTGGTGGTGATCGAATTGTAGCTAGTTTGGTAGCCAGCGAGCTCGCCATGACGGTGCGGAAGCTCTTCGTGGAGGTGGTGGCAGCGAAAGCGTTGATGCCCAAAGATGGTCAAGGCTCCACGAATGCTTACTGCGTGGTAATTTGCAGTGTCGGTGCATTTTTCCTGGTACAAACCCCATTGAAAGATTCGAATTTTGATTTTGTGTGTGTGTGTCTGTCTGTGTAGCTCGATTACGATGGGGTTCGGAAGAGGACGCGGGTGAAGCCTAAAGATCTTGATCCAACTTGGAATGAGAAGGTATAATACTAGATTCGTGGTACACGTCAATTTGGATAAACCCTTGGGATTCTTCAATAGTTGCTGAATTCAAGATGGAAGATTCTCGTGAGTTGAATTGAGCCGATTGAAAGTTGGTGTGCAGTTTGAGTTCGTGATTAATGATATTGGAATGCCGGGAGACTTGGAAATCACGATTTCGAACGAGCGAAACAGTGGCACGGGACGGCGAAGCAGTTTTTTGGGGAAGGTCACGATTCCCATCATGACCGTCCCTCAGAAACCTGAATTGCGATGGTACCCGCTGCAGAAGCGAGGCATGTTCTCGAACATCAAAGGTGACTTAGGGTAAGCTCCTCTTCTGTCGATCAGCAATTGCAGTAACGTGTAAGCTAAGTCAGAACTCACTAATACGAGTACTGTGCAGGCTGAGGATATGGTGGCAAGCGGCCGAGCAGATTTCAAGGCACAGAGTGGACCAAGACGTCGGAGGAGGAGGAGGACGGGGTTACGTACCCGATCTTGTGGCCAAGGCTGACAGGCAACCAGAAGTGCTGAGACCTAACGTGCTAACAGTCCCCGAGACGGATTTCAGAGTGAAGGAAACCAACCCGGACTTGGGGAAGGCCGTGGATTACAAGCAGCACTTCGACTTGGTAGAGCAGATGTCGTATCTGTTCGTCCGCGTGGTGAGAGCGCGAGACCTTCTGGGCAAAGACCAAAGTGGGTTCAGCGATCCGGTTAGTTCACTCCTTTCGCCATCTTCAGGTTTTTGATATTGTCAACACCAATTCATCTCTTTAGATAATTGGATTGCGTTTCTGAGAAACTAAAGTTGATAAGCAAACGAGTGATGCTTACTGTCGGTGGATTCTATTCATCACCCTGATTTCGAACGATGCTAACACTGCTGCCTATTTCAATGCCAAATCTTATCAGGACAGTGAGTTGTGCATAAATCCTCGTCAATAATCATGCGATATCGATCGATCAGCAATTTAGTCCAGCTACGGATTTTTTTGACTTACTGCAAGTCATCAAGTATGGCCAGTAATTGAAGTAAAATACTGTTGTCAATGGTGTCTACATGCTTGGTGTAATAACAGCACAGTGGTCCACATTCCATAATTTTAGAGAGCGGACGTGACACCCATTCTGTAACTAGCAAGCTCCAAGTCACGAAAGGAAGCTCAAGAGAATTGCGGCGTTATCGTTAAGAATTACTGATGAGCTTGTATGGCTGGAACAGTACGTGAGGATCACAGTGGGGCCTGTTAAAACGGAGAGCCGGATCGTGAAGCGAAGCCTCAACCCGGAATGGAACCAAGTGTTTGCCATTGGCAGGGACAAGATTCAGGGTGGAGAAATTGAGCTGTCGGTGTGGGATGCGGTAAGTGGTTCGAGCATCACTTCAAACAGAAATCCTTATCGAGATTTCGCGCTGATATATCAATGTGTGGATCGATGTGTGAGCAGGACAAGCTGTCAGCAGATGATTTTCTTGGAGGTTTCATGGTTTCTCTACACGAGGTTCCGATGAGGAAACCGCCTGAAGCGCCTCTAGCTCCGCAGTGGTATAGACTGGAAGCTAAGACCGGCAAGGGCAATGTCCGAGGTAGTTGCCGTACGTAGTCCTTAAATTTGAAAAGAGGAGCCGGGCTTACATGTGGATGTGCATTTCAGGGGAAATCATGGTGTCGATCTGGTGGGGCACTCAAGCAGACGAGGCGTTTCCTGAAGCCTGGCAGTCCGACACCGGTGGCCAAGCTCAGTATCGCTCCAAAGTATACCTATCACCCAAGCTATGGTACTTGAGAGTTAATGTGATCGAGGCTCAGGATTTGATGACGCAAAGTAAACAGCTTTCCGATGCGGTACGTTCCTAGCAGATCATTTTTCACTCGTACTCCCCGGACTATTCAGCGAATTTGACGTGGTCGACTTGATGCTGCAGGTCGTGAGAGTGCATGTGGGACCTTACCAAACATTGTTTTCTCGACCAGCTCCATCGACCAACGGAAGCCCGTTCTGGAACGAGGACTTGATGTTCGTTGCAGCGGAGCCTTTTGACGACGTGATGTTTCTGTTTGTCGAAGATCGAGCTGGCCCTAAAGTAAGCAGAGCTGATATTTGAATGCTCAAGAGGCCTTTCGTCATGTTCGTATTTCTAATAGTTCTATGACCTGACCTGCAGAATGAGATTATTGGTCATGCAAGGATTCCTCTAAACAGCATAGATCGCCGCATCGATGGTCGTCCTGTAGCCTCAAGGTAAACTTTTTCGTATCCAGGATTATAGTGGATGTAATGAGCTTGATTCTTTCGATGACCGTGTGTCTGATAGTTTGATGTCGTGATGGATCAGATGGTATGTGCTGGAAAGAGAGGGTGGAGGAGGGGGATCATTTCTGGGGCGAATCCACCTTCGACTGTGTTTCGACGGTGGTTACCATGTGATGGACGAGTCGGCGAACTACATTAGTGACACTCGGCCCACTGCTCGGCAGTTGTGGAGGCATCCGTTGGGCGTGCTTGAGCTGGGTATCCACGGCGCTAACAACCTGCTTCCGATGAAGACGACGCAAGATGCTCGCGGCAGCACCGACGCGTATTGTGTTGCGAAGTATGGACCGAAGTGGATTCGCACTCGGACCATATTTGAGAGTTTCAACCCGCGCTGGAATGAGCAGTATACATGGGAAATTCATGATCCTTGCACAGTCTTGACTGTCGGTGTGTTTGACAATCGGTACATCATCCTCCAGCCAGCACAGTCGGTTTTTTTGTCTCTCTTTCAAGTTTGGTGACCTGACCATTTGCATTGGATGATGATGCAGCCATACACTTCAACCAGGACCTGGAGGGTCGGTAAAAGATTTGCCAATCGGGAAAGTACGAATCAGGCTCTCTACACTGGAGAGCGACCGGGTATATACGAATGCCTACCCGTTGCTGGTGGTAACGCCTCAGGGAGTGAAGAAAATGGGCGAGCTGGAGCTAGCAATTCGATTTTCCTGTGCATCGACAGCGAACCTGATGCAAAAATACCTTCAGCCTCAGTTGCCGCGAATGCACTACTACTACCCACTGGATCCAAGGCAGATGGAGACTCTTCGTGTAGCGGCCATGAACATCGTGGCGTTGAGGTTGATGCGATCTGAGCCACCTCTGCGACAGGAAGTAGTCCAGTTCATGTTGGACACCGAGGCTGAGCGGTGGAGTATGCGGAGGAGCAAGGCCAACTACTACAGAATTATGGTAAATATGCTCTAACTCTTCAAAGGTCCAAGTGGTGTCTACGCAGTGGAAAATTCGTCAACCAGCACTGTTACATGTTTCAGTGATTTCGTTCTATGCTACGAGATCCCTGCGTTGTGATACTAAGCCATCCACTTTGACGCTTTGTACATGGCAGGCGGTGCTGAATGGAGTGTTGGCCGTGATGAACTGGTTCGCCGACATCTGCAGTTGGAAGAGCCCCATCACGACCGTCTTGGTGCACCTGCTGTACTTCATTCTAGTGTTCTACCCGGAGCTTTTCCTGCCGACAGTGTTCCTGTACATGTTCTTGATCGGGTCGTGGAACTACCGTTTCCGGCCACGAACGCCTCCCTTCATGGACGCCAAGCTCTCACAAGGCGAGTACATCGGTAACCTCGATGAACTGGAGGAAGAGTTCAACGTCGTGCCAGCCAACAGAGCTCAAGAGGTCAGTATTCTCGAACCCCCAAATATCAACAGGAGTACCCATCAATATGGAAAACTGAAAACTTGGATACCATGCAGATATTGAAGTACCGATACGAGAGGCTTCGTGGAGTAGCTGGCCGAATACAAAACGCTCTCGGAGACCTGGCGAGCGTGGGCGAGAAGATTCACTCCTTGCTCAGTTGGCGTGATCCAAGGTAACAAAACCTGCACATTCTTCTCTCTGATGCTCCTCCATAGCAACAACCCATTCGAATGTGCAAAAACTGATGATTGTGGCAACCTGTGCAGGGCGAGCGCAGTGTTCATTGCGTTCTGCTTAACGTCAGCCATCGTTCTGTACGTGACGTCGTTCCAAGTGGTGGCTCTCCTGATGGGAGTCTACGCATTGCGGCACCCGCGGTTTCGTGATCCTTTACCTTCAGTGCCTCTCAACCTATTCAAGAGGCTGCCATCACAAGCTGACCGTATTCTTTAGTGGTCTCATCCTCCTTGTCAATTTTGTACTATGCACTAGCACCGTAGGTAGGTAGCACTTTTGTGTAAATGGAAAAGCTTGAATGGATGTGGTACTTGTGAATAGTACTGGCATTTGCAATGTACAAACTCGGCTATGTAATCGTAGAGAATGTGGGTTTCACCCATTTTATTGTTCTTTTCAAATTCTTGTACCTTGCAATGGCTTGGCAGAGACCACCGGAGTATATGAGTATGCTCTTGAATAAGATTTGTAGCTTAGAATATCATAACAGATTCTACAAGAGCTAAAAATAGGAAAACAGAATGAGTGAGGTGAGGGCTTCTTTTTGGGTGTCGGTGTCTTTTTATGTGCGCCTGAGATGCTACAGTTTGGTGTGCTGCAAGTTGTCCTTCAGGACTTTATACTGAGTCTATGTTGTATTGAGCTCATTTGTTGGCTCTGCCATCGAGACAAATGGCATGAGTAAGTCAAATTCCACTCAATGATGGTGGAATCTTGCCTTTGTAGTAAGAGATTCTTGAGATGTAACAAGTGGAGTTTCGGACGAAGGATTGTGAGAGCGAACGAAGCACACTTGACCAAGGGTTATTCAAGTCGAAAGAATGTTGTAATAATGTTGCAATTGAGCACAAGAATTGCTCAATGTCGGCTACCAAAACTGCAAAAACAACAATTGCTTTGACTCGTGGTTTCAAACATTTTTAAGTAATCATCTTCTTCACAACCAATTTAGTTTACCGTGGCAACTGACGGGGACCGCTGAAGATGGGTGCCAAGCTCGATACCGTGGTGCCATCCACGCCAATTCCCATACGTGGTGGTGGAGCTTCAACGGAGGAATTGCAGTGACGATGGTGGCGATGGAGCAAGAAGGCCAGGAGGAGCTATGGTTACCCTGTCTCCGCTACAAGGGTGCACCAGGCTACTCGCTGGGCATGGCCATAGGAAAACGCTTCCAAACAATGATCCGCTCTCGCCTGGCATCAGACCCCGCGCTCCAATCCGACATGCTACCATTCGCCGCAACTCCGGAGGGCCAACATCTCGTAGCCGCTCTCGTTGCTACCAACAGGCACTCCTCTCACTCCCAATCCACACCAAATATGAACACCCTACTCAAAATCACCTGAATGTGGGCAATGCAGGCAGCAGTATCCCGTCTACTTTGATGAAATTCGTGGAACAGCGGACGGCGCGGAGGTCCCCTTTCTCCAAGTGAGCACCCAAGCTAATCTCACCCAAGAGAGTACTACTGTACATAAGATTGATGTGTAGTATTGTACTGGCAGGTCATGTTGATTAACATGAGAAAAGAAGTGGCTCCGTTCTTGCCTTCGCCAATTCAGCGTGAGAAAGTGGGGGAAGCCGATCAATGCAGCACCATCTTGCTGAACACTGAGTCGCTCGCTGTGATTGCACACAATGAAGACGCCGACATCTCGCTTCTACATCACTCGTACGTAATGCTCATACTTAAAAACTCTCTTCCAGGGTTTAGGGTTTAAGGCTCTTAATGCTTTTCTGTGTTGACAGTTATCTGGTGCACGCGGATTTAGACGGTGGTTTATCATTTATGGCGTATACATATGCCGGGGAGCTTCCTAGTTGCGCCTTTGGGTTCAACAGTCACGGCATTGTAAGTTCAACCCATTGTCCTAGTTTAAGCCTTGCAATGGGGATTGTTAGCATGCTTCAGTTTTTGTGCAGGTTTTCACGTTAAACGCCGTGCCATTGGCTCCGGAGGAAGCTGTGCAAGGAGGTCTTTGCCGCAATTTCATATCGAGGGATTTGCTTGAAGCTTCGAATTATCACGATGCACTCCAGGTAACCTACTTCCTATCACTCTAAACTCTTCAACATTAAGTATGTACACACTAATTCTCGGTCTATGCAGCGGATTTGCGTGGTGAACAGAGCTGTCGGCCACAATTACAACATCATGGACATCAACGAACGAAAGTTGCTCACTGTCGAAGCAGCATCGAAAGGAAGGTGGTGGATTAAAGAAATTGGAGGAGAGCCTTTCTTTCATGCAAACATGTACATCAACCTCAATGTAGAACAGGTACTTAAACCCTGAACATCAACCATACCCACTGTATACAGAAAGTACCTAAATATAGGAACATATACCTCATCCTGTAACTAATCAGACAAGAGCTTGGATTCAGATTGCGAATGAGACTTCATTGCACAGACAAAAGTGTGCCGAGACTTATCGAAAGCACTCTAAAGAGGACATGATGTGCCTACTTGGAGACACCACTGATGAATTGTATCCTGTCTACATGCAAGGTACGTCAAGATCATGTTTAATTTCCATTGTATAGCATGAAAGTTTGAAAGTGTCGGTAAAGGAATACTCCTGTTTTGCAGGTCCCAAGCTTGTGACATTATGCACAGCCGTATTTGACTTGCACACCTTGACCTGCACAATACTTCAAGGGAACCCGCAAAAGCATGCTGTTTACTCCCAATATTCTTTGGTCTTCCCCTCTTGATAAAAGACCTTGATCATGGTTTTAGTAGCTTTTGAGCGAGAATTTATCACAAGAAGGATAAGTTTCTGCTTTTCTTACATGCCATGCTTATGCTACACATGAAAAATTACATTGGAAGAGCTTGGAACGGGAGAAGGAAGAGTGCATGTCATGTGGGATTTGAGCATTTCACTCTTGGAAAACAGATACATATGTAGATGTATTTATGCATGAAGACAACATTTGTATGTATAGGAGTATATATTTACACAACATATTTATTAGCCAGCAAGATTTGAGTCAAGTAAGTAGTGAGTCAAGTAGTTGGGCTTAAGTCACTTATTGACGCAAATTCTACATATGAGTGATTCTGGCCTTGGCAAATTGGATCCAACTTAGGGCTATTCTATGGGATGTGAAAAGGTGGACACCCGTTGAAGCACTTCATAAAGCCTATTAAAGCAATTGAAGGTGGAGCTTCTCCATGCATCTTCCTAAAACCTTATTTGGCTTCTTACCAAAGACCATTCTCCCAAGTGAAATGCCCAATTCATTTGGTCCGGAATTGGTTGTCATTCTTCAACTACTTGATCGATATGTTGATTGTTAAATTATAAATAATGTATATATTTACGCATGTATAGAGATATGTGTAGACAAAATCTCTTCTAATACAAGGAGAAATTTTCAAATTTTGACGTACTTTCACGTATGTAATTGTAGCATTTAGTACTTAACTTATATGTGTATGTGTGGATCAAATCTCGGATTTAGATTCCTTACCAATCGTCAGATCATAATGTACCTCATCAAGCACCTCGTTATGTAAGTTAATGCTTTGGAGTGGAAGCACACCAAGGTAGACCACAAAGTGCGTCACATAATGGTATTTTTCTAACACATTTTGATGAAAGCCCATTCTGTACATCTTTTTGTTAGTGACTTGAAATAAAGTACTCAACCAAAGATGAAGGATTTTGAGAATACAAAAGTCTTTGGTTGCACAAAGTCTCAGAATTGTCAAAATCTCTTCTAATACAAGGAGAGATTTTCAAAATTTGAGGTAGTTTCAAGTATGTAATTGTAGGATATAATACCTAACTTAGATGTGTATATGTATATCAAATCTCGGATTCAAATTCCTTACCAATCGTGACATAATAAAATTCAAAGTTTGAAAAAAAGTTTTTTCCCTTGTCATAGAAGAGGTAACCAGTTTTATGAGGGCCAAATAAACCATTTTTGGTAGAAAATTTGATATGAAGCTCTTCAAATTCTTAATCCTAGGTAAGTTAGGAACATGTGTATGCAACTTTTACCCTCATGCAACTTATAAAACCTCAAGAAATGCTTGATTATTGACATGTAGGTATGCTGAAATTCAACTAGAGAGGCCAAGCACTGACAATAAAAATGGCATGTGAGATAGATAGATAGATAGATAGATAGAAACTCCGGTCCCTTTCTAAGGGGCCGGCGTGAATGAAGTGTCCGTTCGTAATGCTAATATCCCGATGGCCACCGGACAAGGGGAAATTGGAACAATACTACTTCCCCCTCTCGAGGGTGGACACTATAACTACGCTAGTTTCTAGCCTAGTTACTAGTGCCTTGAGGATACTTGACATAATATCCCCCCAAAGGACTTTGAGGTACCCATACAACAAGGTCCAAGGACCCCCCACAATAGTTGGGTGGACTATAGTGGTGAGCACCACGCTGGCATGGGGAATGGAACCCACGACCTCCTCAATGGGGGCCATGAGCCCCAACCACCAAGCCAAGGCTTGTGGTGCCTTGGCATGTGAGATATAATGGGATTGAAAATCCAAGTAGTGAAAAAAATTCCTGATGTACAGTCCCCTACACATTGCTTACGAATTCCTTCTCGAGGGAGTTTTTATAAAGAACTTTGAAAATTCATTGTGAGCTCAAAAATGATCGGATTTGAAAACCGTAAAGTTTTTTGAAATCACATCTGAGTGTACTATGATATTGTGATAAAATATCAATTCCCTTCTATAACATCATTCAATGTATTACAAATACTCTATACACCACATGCCATTGACTAGTCCTACTTTTAGGTTTAATTACAATGCATATTTCAATTAAATTTTTGAAAATGAGCTTCCAAAGTTGTTCTTAAGATACTTGAGCGCATGCTTGAATGATAAAAAGAAGCTCCTATTTTGAATGTTGTGGTTTGGAGTGGTTTTTTGAGAGTTTCCAATCTCAAAACTCAAGATGGAAATTTGTCTTCCTTTGAACTTGGAGAATACTGGAAGAATATTAGAAGAATTTAAACTTAGCATGAGCTCTATCATTCTAATAATCTACAACAATCCTTCAAATCCTCGGAAGATATTTGTAGTAGTGAGAAAGACTTTCACAAGTTTTGGGAAAAGTTTACTAGTTATTACGACTTATTTAGAAATTCCTCCAAGCCAAAAATCAAACATGACATATATCAATGATAGCACAAATATACACACAAGTATCCCAAGAACAACTTTGGAAGCTCATTTCAAAATTGCAATTGGCATATATATTGTAATTCACGCAAAAGGTAGGACTAGTCAATGGCATATGGTGTATAGAGTATTTGTACTATGTTGAATGATATTATAGAAAGGAATTAATATTTGAACACAATATTATAATAAACTTTGATGTGACTCCAAAACACTTTATGGTTTTCAAATCCGATTATTTTTGAGCTTACAATGAATTTTCAAAGTTCTTTATAAAAACTCCCTCCAGAAGGAATTCGTAAGCAATGTGTATGGGACTGTACATTGTACATTGTCAAAAACTAAAACAAGAAGAAAAGTAAACTCATCTTGTTCTCAATCCAATGATTCTTCACCTTGCCAAAAAAAGTAAAACCTCAAGTTTTGGTGAATTTTTACGTGTGTGCGTATGAATGGCCTTGAGAAAATTTTGAGAATAATGAACATATACTGCAGTTTGAGTAGTTTTTGGCTGTTTTGGGCATATTCCAAATAGTGGACTCAAACTTTGACCGTAAATATCTCCTAAATTGTGAGGAATTTTGAAGCCTTAAAGGTCTTTTTGGAAAGGTTTGAAAAAGTATTCTCACTTGTAAAAGGTAAAGCTTTCTAACTTCATAACTCTCAAGTCTAGAAAATGAGACTCTGACCAAACCTTGTAATAAAATTTCAAAGACTTGTCAAAATTTCATTTTATAAATGAATGCTATTTACAAATTGGATAGTTATTACTATATGAAGGTCACACTATTTTGACATGTTTACAAGAGTATGTATAGAGGCTACGCATAGAAGCGTATGCGTAAAGGTATACATAGAGAATACATGTAGAAACTACTCGTAGAGACATACATGTAGAGGCGTTCATATAGAGATGTTTATATAGTCTACTATATACTTATAGTCTTTGTCATTAATATTTCGATTGACTCCGAAACCAAGTTGTCATACCTCGCATTGCACCTCGCATTTGAAAGCTTACAGCTCACATCTAGCACCTCGAATGTTGATTGCTTCTCTCCTCCAATTTATCTTCCTACTTAAAACCTCAATTCCGTTAAAGTGGCGTTATTCTGCTAAAATGGCGCTTTTTGGGGTGCATAAAATGAAAAAAATGATGTTGGTTTTCGTCGAGTTTTGAACTCTCATATGCATGATAGGGTAAATATTTCTGAACTGCCGTTCAGAAATATTGCCCTTTTAGTGTATCCAAAGGTCAAAAACCATAAAAAATGTGTGATATTATGGAAATATTGGTGATATTACAGAAAATTTGGTGATATTACGGAGTACGTGTGTGATATTAATATACGTGCCATTTTGTAGGCATAAATACTTCTGAACTTCATTTCGAAAATATGCTTGTAAAATGGCACGTTTGCACAATATGGCACTTTAGCTCTGCTAAAATGGCACATGGAATAGTGCCATTTTAACGGAATTGAGGTTTTAAGCTACTCTCTCTTGTCGCCTTCCTTGCATCCTCTTCCAGGTGAACCCCACATTCATCTTTTCCTGCTTACGCTATTCTTTTTCTCATCTCACCTTTCTTGCATACTCTTCCAAGTTCGCTCACATTCTTCTTTGCTTTCACGGAGTTGAACTTTGAAGAGAACTTTGAGTGTTGAGGTGCATGAATGATGAGCGCCTCCACGCCACAGGCCATGCCTCGAAGGTGGTTTCGGAAGGAGCATGCGCCCTTGTAGCCAGCTCTTCACACCACCAGCAGTGCAAGATGAGGCCCTTGGCATCGACACCTTGGCATGCTCCCAGTTTGGAGATTTCAAGGAGAGGGAAGGCTAAGCTAGAGTGAGTGCAAACTTTCGTCAACAACTGGCCGCCCTCACCAGAATGGACCGGTTACCATGTGCAAAGAGGAGATTAATGAGGTTTGTTGTCCCCACGGTGGCAGCCTCTCCACCGAGCCATTGGTGAACTTCTGGAAGGCTTTGTTTGCACATTTGGAGTCGCAGAGGGAGGAACTGTGCCTCTGCCGCATATCCACGGCAAGTCCTACACTACCTTCCTTCGTGCACACCGATGATGAGCTGCTCGACCACATTTTTGACTGTCCCCATGCGGCAGTTCAAGCAATTCTTGAAGTCCCAACATGCTCCTATATCATTGGACATGTCAACCCAACACGCTCACTTTCTGAATGCCGATGGAGACGAGCATGGCCATCCACGCATTGCTCCGCTTACACATGGTAAAAGTATTGCAGAACCTCCCATCAAAAGTGACCGGGATATCATGTATTCCCGTGATGAAGAGCTTGTGGATGTGAAGGCCGTGGATCTGATCTCACATCGCAGTAAGAAGGTGAGTGCAAATCTTCATTCTTGTGTCGTTTTGTGAGTAAAGTGCTTTTGCTTTGGTATACCGTTCCGTTCCCTTGTCTTCATTCATTTGAGTTTCCAATTTCACATAGTTATTTCGATCTGCAATATGTGAATTGTAGATTGCTAGATGAGGGTCTTGTGTGCAGGGACGTGGACCATTTGAGGTGGCAATATCGGATTTGGTACCATTTTTTCCGTCTTTGCTTGGTGGATGGAGCAATGCAGATGGGCGTTTCAGCTTCCACATTGAAGAAAGCTTTCCGAATGCTCGGTATTCACCATTGGCCCAGCCGAACGATACTCCTTGCATTCACTCACCTTTTGTCTTCGATGCTACAATTTTGAGTCCGCCTCATGGAGTCATGGAGGTCATCAAAGGAATTTAGTATGCTTTGTATTTGTATATTGTAATTGATACATATGGGAAAGAGTAACAGATTTTGTATGAAGTTCACATATTGTCAAGTTTACTGAGTATTTGTACATAGTATAGATTGTATTCGAATCATTATGCTCATTTGTAAGATTTTGTCCTTGGGGCTTCAGAACGGCTGATTACACACAAGGAAGTGAAGCAATGTTGATGATTTTGTATGTTGTGGTGCTTTGAGCATTCAGTTTAGAAGCAAGGAGTTTCGACATTTGGATGGCGAGGTGATGCTCCAGGCTGTACTTGCTATGAGTGAAGGAGCTGAGGAGATGGAGATATCAAAGTAGCCTACAAGAAGAAAAAGAAGGAACTAGGTTTTTGCTTGTCATTCTTCATAAATTTAGACTTGAATGTACTCGTAACGAGTCTACGCCGTTTCGGTTATATGATGATGATTTGGTTTTTACAACGGTTTAGTTTACACCGTTTTGGTTATATCATACTAATGAATTCAGACTTTCAGTGTTGACGAGACTACTACTCCGTTTGGTTCATACCGTTTTGGAACAGTTCAAACAGATGAAATTTAACCAGTAGTGGTTAGAAGAGTATACCATTTTGGTTTATTTTGTATACTTTCATTGAACGAGATTTAATGAATCAAAATCTGCAATGTTAGGAATCTGTCATGGGAGGGATATGCACGGGTAAGAATCTGCAATAGTAGGAATATGCACGAGTAAGAATCTGCAATGGTAGGAATATGCACGGGTAAGAATCTGCAATGGTAGAAATCAGCCAGGGTAGGAATTTGGAATGGTAGGGTAGGTATCAGATGCAATGGTAGGAAGCTACTATGGTAGGAAAAGAAATCTGCAATGTTAAGAATAGAAATCTGCAATGGTAGGAATGTGCAATTATAGAAATGTGCAATCATGGTAGGAATGTGCAAATGATAGGAATGTGCAATGGTAGGAATGTGCAAATGAATGGTAGGTATTTGCAATGGGAGGAATCTACAATGGTAGGATTTTGCAAGGGTAGGAATTGATAAGGGTATGAAACTAGGAATCAACAACTTTAGGAATTTGCAAGGGTAGGAATCAGATGTTATAGAAGATATGAGATGTAATGGTAGGAATAGAAATCTAGAATGGTAGAAATGTGCAATAGTAGGCATTAGCAATTGAAGTAATCTCCAAGGGTAGGAATCTGCAATGGTAGGATTCAATAATAGTAGGACTGTGCAATGGTAGGAATCAGATGTTATGGAAGATATTAGATGTATTGGTAGGAATAGAAATCTGGAATGTTAAGAATAAAAATCTGCAATAGTAGAAATGTAAGAATAAGCAATGGTAGGAATAAGGTGTTATGGTAGGTATCAGATGCAATGGTAGGAAGCTGCAATGGTTTGAAGATCCCATGTACAAATATTATCTATATTTACATGTTTTGATGAATAAGTGTAGTTAATTTTGAAATGTGATTTATAGGTAAAGAAGTCTCTTCAATGAAAGAAGGTAGTCCAAATGATTTGTATGAATATATTGAAGGGATGTTTTTCTCATTTTTTCTATATAATTATATAAATATATGTCACAATGTTGAGTGTAGATTAATATAGTAACCAACATGCAATCTATGTTTAAGTTGAAGTCATAAATCCTACCAAAACTTGACCTCATGTTTGAAATTAGCACATAGTATTATGGGGTTCTTGTATGTTAACTAAGGTGATAAACAATTTAGAGTATAGTGAATAATTATCACAAGTGCATATTTTTTTGGGTACTATGTTATATATCACATTGAAGTTTTCAAATATAGACATTTGTGTAGGTTTCTATTTTTACCAAAAATGGCTGTAAAAGTAAAAACTCCTTTTAGTTTCCCAATTCATGATTGAACTCACTACCACTACAAGAGACTACAAAGTAATGAGAGTGGAATTGGAATGATTATTGGAGATTAACAGCAATACATATTTTGAGTGATTTATCCAAAACTACATCTATAGTTTAAATTTGCTTCTTGTTAGTTCAAAACCTTAGACTTTTGTTGAATATCTAAGCTTGAGCCAATTACTATGGACTCATAAAGCTCTCTTAATACGTGATTTACCATGACTTAAATTTCCACATTTATCCATAGAGGCGTACGTGTAGAGGCGTATGTGTAAAGGCGTATGCATTGAGGCGTATGCATTGAGGCGTACGTGTACATGTAGAGGCGTGTGTGTACATGTAGAGGCATGCATATAGAAGCGTACATATAGAGGCGTACATATAGTGGCATATGTATAGAGGCGTGCGTATAGAGGCGTACACCTAGAGGTGTAGGTATAAAGACATATGCATAGAGGTGTACGTAGAAAGGCATACATGTAGAAGTACGTGTAAAGATATACATGTAGAAGCTATTCGTAAAGGCATACATGTAGAGGCGTACATGTAGTGATGTGTGTAGGATGTATAATATACACATAGTCTTTGTTTTTAATATTTTGATTGTTTCCAAAACCAAGTTGTCACACCTCCCATTTCACCGCTTCCAGCTCACATAGTCACATGTGGCACCTTCAATATTAATTGCTTCTCTCCTAAATTTTCTCTCTTCCCACCTTCCTTCCATACTCTTCCAATCTCACATTCTTCTTTGCTTTGACCAATTTAAACTTTTGAGGTTAGAGAACTCTGAGTGTTAAGGTGCATCAATGACAAGTGTTCACAACCTCCACCCGACACGCCTTGCCTCGAAGAAGGGACCGGTTCCCATGTGCAAAGAGGAGGAGATTCACCACGTTTGTTGTGGCCACGGTAACAACCTCTCCACTGAGCAGTTGGAGAACTTCTAGAAGGCTTTGTTTGCACATCTAGAATCGCAAAAGGAGGAACTTTGTTTCTGCCGCATACCTTGCCGCATACCTTCCCTGTCCTCCTTATCTGCACACACCGATGAGATGATGGGCCACATTTTTGACTGCCCACATAGGGCTGCTATCACCATTTGGCAGTTCAAGCAATTCTTCAAGTCTGAACATGCTCCCTTATCATTGGACATGTCAACCCAGCAGGCTCACTTTGTGAGTGCCAATGGAGACGAGCACGGCCATCTACACATTGCTCCAAAGATTAGTATACACGTGCGTGCTTTTCGTGCATGTGTGTGCCCTTCACCTTTCACCCTTATGTGCATCAATGACGAGTGCTCACAACCTCCACCCAACACGCCATGCGAAGGTGGATCCGCAAGGAGCACGCGCAGCTGTAGTCAGTTCTTTACACTACTTGAGAAAGAGTGAGAAGTTTTGGTTCATCTAATATGTGAAGTTCAGTAAGTATTCATGAATACGAACCGTTACAGGGTAAGTCAATCCTAATACAGTTTCCTCATTATTTTGTAAACCTTTGTATTTGGGCTTTAGAAGGGTTGATTACACACACGGCAGAATACAAATCAATGCTTTGGTTTTGTTCAAGAAGTGAAGCAATGCTGATAATGTGGTATCTTGTGGTGATTTGAGCATTCACTTTAGAAGCTAGAAGTTTAGAAGCTTGAAGGGCAAAGAATCGATTCAGGCCATACTTGCTATGGGTGAAGGAGATGAGGAGATGGAAGTATATAAGTACTAGCCTACATGTTCCGAAATGAGGGACCATGTTTGTGGTTGTCACTAGTTTTGAATGTAGACTTGCACTTGTAAAGAGATAACTTTGTTTTGGTTATACTTTTACACGGTTTTGATCCGCACTGTTCTGGTCTTACTACACCGTTTTGCTTCATCTGGATTGATGAAATTAAACTTGCACTAGTAACAAGATTAAGTACTCCGTTATAGTTTCTTACCGTTTTGGTACAACTCAAATTGATGAATTTTGACTTGCATTGGTAACTCAAACTTTACCATTTTGGTTCATTTCAGAATAAATCAGCGAATGATATTCGACAAATCAACTCAACATCTGAAATAGTATGAATGAAGACTCCACCGCTTTGATTTATTTTCACATGTTTCAATGGATAAGTGTAATGAGTTTTGAAATGCTATATGCAAGTGATTAGTTTCTTTGATGAAGGAACGGGTCTTATCCCAATCACTTGTATGAACATTTCTCAAGGTAACTTGAGAAGAAAATGTTTGATTAGATATAATATTGTTCAGTATAAATTGATTTCCTAATTGGTATGCCATCTTTATTCAACTTAAAATCACTGCATCATTTGGGGGATCGACATTCTGTTTAGAATTATAGGATTTTCGAATATGAAGTTGATAAGCGGTTTTGGAGTATGAATCATATGAATCATGTTTTTCAGTACAAGTTAATGGTCAAATATTACATAGTATGTGAAGAATTCATGCATATAACCTTCCATCAATTGACAATATTTCTTGTGCCATTCTGCCAAAGCCTTGAACATGCCATTTAGCCCACATTCTAAAAAATGCCAGTTTAGAGATATATCACGTTATGCCTCCAAAACACCAGGTATTTAAATATCATGCACATCCTTCATAATCTAAGCTATGTATGCAATATCACCAAAAATTCCATGATATCATACATTTTGATTGTTTTTGACCTTTGAAAGCTATCGAAGGGCAAATAAATTTGAACCGCTCCAAAAATATATTCTTGTTTTTGAATGGCAAATATTTCTAAACGGTTGTTCAAATCCATTGTTGCAAATAAATGGCGGTTTGGAAATATTTGCCCCTTGATGATGTTCAAACTTCAAACGTCAAAAACAGATAATAACACATGTTATTTGGTTCTTATTAAGCACCATAAAACAAACGAGTCGCTTTAATGAAAAAATGTCATCCTATTAGAATTGAGATTTTCTTGTGAAGAGACGTAGTGAGTGCCACAGTTCTTTTTTACACCATTTCATTACCTTGTATGCATTTGTGTGATGAATACTTTTAAATTAAATTAATATAGTATGAAGCTTATGTGCAGGGATAGGAACCGTTCAGCGATGCTCATTAAAGAAAGCCTTTCGAATATTTCCCTATGACTCTCTTATCTTGTATAATTTGCATCATTTTTTGATATTGCAGATATAGATTCATTCTATAAAAAGTAAGACACTAGATAAGTAGTGGTTCTCAAATGAACGACCTAGGTTGTGGTTGTTACTAGTTTTGAGTTTAGACTTGCACTAGTAACTACTAACGAGATGACTCCAGTTTTGGTAATACACCATTTTGGATATGCACAATTTTGGTCTTACTACACCGTTTTGGTTCATTTGGGAGTGATGAAATTAAACTTTGCACTGATAACAAGACTAATTTGTTATATTCACATGTTTCAATGATAAGTGTACAAGTGAGTTTTTTAAAGACTATATGCACATGATTAGTTTCTTTGATGCAAGTCTTATCCCAATTACTTGTATGAGCATATCGGAGGGTAACTTTTGAAATAAAAGTCTTTTTATAGATATCATATTGTCAAGATTTTACTAATTGGTACGCCTTCTTTATTCAACTCAAAATTATACATCATTCGTGGAATCAACATCATGGTTAAAATTTTGCACACAATGTTACAACGTTTTTAGATATCGAGTTGATAAGTTGTTTCCGGGTATAATTGATTTGGAGTACATTGTTATATGGATCATGTTTTATCAGTCAATGTTAATGGCCAAATATTACATTGAGATTTTCTAGGTCAAAAATACATATGTAAGTTCCTATTTCTAACTAAAATATTTGAAAAGGACTCATTTGAGCTTCTTATTTCATGGTTGAACTTATTACCACTACCACAATATCAAAGAAGGTAATTTGGTATTTGGAAGGTAATTTCTCATGCTTGTAAATACACATCAGTGACAACTTGATATAAAGGCAAGATGTTTTGACATATTAAGATTGTAAGAATCTACAGTCTAAATGATTGTAGATCTTACTACTTTGTTTCACCAATGATCCAAGTGAACCCCCGCACCCAACTTAGTTTGTAGTATAGCACTATTGATGCTTTTGCTCACACCAAGTTTCATATTTTTACTTGTTGGCTTTATCATCCAAAGAGAATCTTTGTAGCTAAACTCCTCGGTGTACTCGCTTTGCTTTTATACATTAATCAAAATGGGCAAACATGGTGAATATGCTATAATTGTGTGCATTTACTTGACACTTATATTGGCATGCGTTCATTTGTAAACAACACTTTTGCAATCATTCGCAAAGTCAAGCAATGTTGCGTTCATTTGTAGATAATAAACACTTTTGTGCTCATTTGTAAACAACAAATAGTTTGTGCTCATTTGTAAATAACAAACGGTTTTGTGCAAATGTTGTGCTAGTTTTGTGAATTTCTATTTACCATATAGATATAATAGGGAGTATTTTATATTTACTACATCTTAACCCCTAAAGGCCCTTGATACAAAATTGTCTAAATTATCACAAAGGACCCTCTTCTACTTCAAGCCCAAAAAAACTCAATCTAAGCATTCATTAGAAGATCCAACCGTAGGATCTTGAAGTGAACTTGACCCTATACTCATATGTCAAATTTGAGCCGTTAATTTTTTTCCAATTTTGAGATTATAAAGGTCAAAGTTAGCTGACTTTTTTTCCTGCGGAAACCCCAAAAAGCCATTTCGGCTTTCTTGGGCCTTTAGGGGTTAAGATAAATAACTTACAATATAATTGAATGTCTAGTTTAGAGTGAGAGTTTGTGATGTAACTATGAAAATGTTTTTGGCTTCGTGAGGGGTTTTTTATTGGAGAGATGAATGCCATAGTGATTTCATTTGAAAATTTTATTTCTCAATTGGTAAAATCTAGAATGTAGGAAATACATTCAGTATTCCCTTAACATCAATCTCTACCATCCCTTAGGTAATGTCAAAAGTGATATGGACAATATCACACGTAGGTGTTCAACGAACCAAACTTCTATTGTTTTTTTTCTTTGTTTCTTAACCCCTAACTTTCCTTGAAGCCCGAAACGGGCTTTTGCAATTCCGGGCAGCCTAGATGAAGGGGTTAAAAGTAATATTTTTGCCTAAAAATTTTATCGAGTCCTCCTTATACTGCAAAGTGTATGTGGTAAAATTTTCAAAGTCAAATTCCAACTTTCGAGTCTTCTAGGACGATCCTTGGGTTGCGAGCCGAGATGGGGCAGCTCAAAAAAGTGACTTTTTTGAATTTTTTTTTTTGAAACATGATCATTACTAAATCACTACTCAAATTTCAAAGTGACTCAAGTCAAAAAGTTTACCAATTTTACAAGGGCAGCCTCCAAAAAAAATTTAAACCAATCTTCCCAATACCCAAAAAAACTCTACCTCTAAGCACTCGTGGGGGTGTAAACCGATTTCTATTCTTTTTTTAAAACTTCCAACCGTAAGATCTTGTACCTAAGAATATGCCTGATTACTCTTCAAAAAATCGACCGTTGGATGTTTACCATTTGAGAGATCATAACATCCAAAGTTTGTCTCCCAAGTTTTTTTGGGTATTGCGAAGATTGGTTCTAAAGTTTTTTGGAGGCTGCCCTTGTAAAATTGGTAAGCTTTTTGACTTGAGTCACTTTGAAATTTGAGTAGTGATTTAGTAATGATCATGTTTCCAAAAAAAAATTTCAAAAAAGTCACTTTTTTGAGCTGCCCCATCTCCGCTCGCAACCCAAGGATCGTCCTAGAAGACTCGAAAGTTGGAATTTGAATTTGCAAATTTTACCACATACACTTTGTAGTATAAGGAGGACTCGATAAAATTTTTAGGCAAAAATATTACTTTTAACCCCTTCATCTAGGCTGCCCGGAATTGCAAAAGCCCGTTTCGGGCTTCAAGGAAAGTTAGGGGTTAATATAAACACGCAAATGAATGACGTTGTTATCCCTCAAAAAACCTATGTGTATATTTATGGATTTTAATGCAATGCAAATTAGGCATGGTTGCACACTATTACTTGAAGTTTTATTTTTATTTTTTTGATGTAATAGCATTTTTACAAAATTGTCCATTTTATTGTCAATCATGCATTGACGTAATATTCATTTTTTGTATGGTACATTAGAATACCAAAATACCTTCAGGGTCTAACAACCCATATTTTCATTTTTTTATCCCTATAGGGTTTAACAACCCAAAATTTCATATTTTATCCCTATGGGGTTTAACAACCCAAAATTTCATTTTCTTATCATCTCCTTACCATTTTCTCATCTTCTTGGAACTTCATTAGTGTATTCCATCCAAATTGACTTCAACTAGCAAAAGAGGGTGATAAGAGGAGGGTGGTCTACATCCCACAAAAATTTGCTTCACCTACAAGAAGTACTTGCTCCTACAAGTGCCTCACCACTTCTTGCAAAAAGTGCCTCAAGCTTCACGAGCTCAGTAACAGTAAACATATCTTGTTCGTCACCAAGAGACACATGAATCATATTGCACGGCTCACAGTCCCATTTACTCAAGAGCAACTTCATAATTATGTTGCACCTCTTCATAAATTCTATGAGAAAGAATCCCTATATTTATA
This sequence comes from Bryum argenteum, assembly GCA_037043015.1. Taxonomy (NCBI): domain Eukaryota; kingdom Viridiplantae; phylum Streptophyta; class Bryopsida; order Bryales; family Bryaceae; genus Bryum; species Bryum argenteum. The sequence goes on from CM073327.1 coordinate 4,003,992, forward strand.
AAGCCAACTCAATAAGGAAATTCTGAAAAGCAATAGTGATGTAGAGATTGACATTTACCAAATTAGAATATTCTTGTAGGAACCCGGGTCCCGCCAACAGGCTTACATTCAAGATTGCCAGCTATTCAACAACAGGTTGACGGTAGCATTCATACATCAGTAATAAAGAATACAAAGCTCACTGAAAGCTACAGTAAGAGCCGGCAATGCAAACCGACAGCAAATAATGCAGCGAATTACTCGGAACACTTTTCACGATCATGCATTCCTCGCAATCAAAACTTGAAGCTTCCAAAAATTCAAAGCTTCCAATAAATGTTTTTCGCCGAAAGAATCATCTGGAACCATTTCTGGTCAAAAATATTTGAATGCGGTTCTCGTGGCCTATGCGAGCGGGAGATCATATACCCGGGTCTTGTTGGGATAGAAGAGGCCGAAGTTGCGCTCGGATGTGGGGCCAGGCTTCTCGTTCTCGTTGAACATGGCGAACAGGAATGTGTCGATGGGTTTCCCGGGGCGGGCAGGGGAGCCGGCATCGCTCTGCACATGCTTCACCAGATTGTTGTTGAACGTCTTAGCATTCTCGAGCGTTGCGGGAGCTTCATTCGCATCGCCTTTGCTGGGCCAGCCGGTTTCGGTCACGATCACGGGAATGTCGTGGTACCCGAGCTCCTTCATGGCGAAGATGGACGCGTCCAGCATGGCGTCGAACAAGTTGGAGTAATGCAGGCCCGTAGTGGGGTCATCGACACCCGGATTCTCTTCGAAGAGCGCGTACTCACGTGCGATGTTCACGGGCTCCGCCAGGTAGGGGAAGTAAGGGTAGATATTGATCATGAAGGAGGAGTCCGTGAGCTTCAAGAAGTTGAGCAGCGGCTCCATGATGGACGTTCTGATATTGTCCTGGAACTTCCCCGCGGACGGCGGGTACGAGGCTCCGAGTACGCCCATGGAGTGCGGCGACGAGATTTTGATGCTCTTGTGCAAGTCGTAGTAGACGAGCGCCGAGTGGAGCTGCCACATCGCGGGCACGAGCGCCGGCCAAATCTCCTGAATTCCTGATAGAATCTCGTTGCCCACCACCAGGTACGTGATCTTGGCGTCGTGCACCCGCTTCCGCACGTTGTTGTGCACCCACGTCCGAGCTCTCTTCTCGCTCTGCGCTAGCCCAATGATCTCCTGGTTCGGCACGCAGATTGTCAAACTTATGCCTGTGTGATCGAACGCGCGTATCACCTCCTTCTCGTAGTCGAAGATCTTGATGTGTTTCACTCCGATGCTCTGCACCAGCTTCGCCACGTCCTTGGGCCGCGGCAAATCGTTCGCCAAGCGCCCGTAGTTAATACCCAAGTTCGCTTCCCCGACACTCCACAGTTGCACCCACACCACCACCGCTACCACACTCCATATCCTCATCCTGCAAAAAGCTCCATCAACCATTCCATTCAAACCCACCCTCCACCGCCTAGCTAGCTGATCCTTCCTTAAAAAAACACGATCAGTATCAATGACTTGTTGTGCATTACCTACAGATCGAAGGCTCCAAAGCCACAATCGGTGACTTTCCTTCTTCACTTCACTTCCTCGCAGTTCACGTCCGTCGGACAACTCAATGCTACTCTGCACCAACAAAGCTCGCAATCACAAAACTTGATACAACTCTAAATGGCACCGACACGCATTCTTCAACCCAGCTGCACAAAATGGCTCATATCAACCCTAACTATCCTCGCATACCTAGTCGATACACTCAACCATATCTCGAATGTACGAGGCTTCTTGTGACCTAAATTGGTCGAAGAATCTCAAACGGAACATCCTCCGACTACGAACACATGCACTAATGCAAACAAGCTTACTTTCTCGGATCACGCAGAGAGAAACTAGTGATTGCGCAATGGGAGAGCAGCAATGGAGTAATATGGCGGTGGATTGTAGGACGGGGTCGTAGTCGCCGTCGCGAGCACGTGATCGGTGCACTTCTAAATTAAACTGCAGGATTGCAGGAGCGGCTGGCACATCTATGGTCAAAAATGTTTCCGTTGGTCAAAACGCCGCATGCACGCACTTGTCTCCTTCATGAACCGACTTCTGTAGATAGCATTGCTCTCAGTTCTTGTGGTTATCATCGTTGTGGCGGTATTTTACAACCCTTTTGCGAGAGTTACTTGAGTTCAACGGGAAGGTAACCCAGTGATTTTCCATTGATAATGCCGCTCTGAAAGTTGGCAGAGATTGATACTATCAGTTTCATTGGCTATTAGACAAAGCTGAAGTACAACTCTGGAGTTCATGTGAAAAGTATACCATGTTTCATCACTTCTCAACCAACCACAATAGAATAGTCTAATCCATTATTTAATCTCCGAGCATTGAGAGCCAAAAAGCCCCCCCATTGAGAGCCAAAAAGACCCCCCCCCCTTGAGAGCCAAAAAGCCAAAAGAAAGGTATTGAATTGATTTTGAATTTCAAGGGGGTTAGGGGGCTCTCTCATTGGCCCATCAAGGTCGGAAAATTGCTCCAACAAAATCTATTATATCGTGGTTGATTGATGTGAGGTATTTATTGAAATGGTGTTACAAGCAGTAGAAGAGTATAATTAAATTGGACAAAATCCATGCGGTTTGTTCATCTTTCGTCTTTTTGGAGATTATAGTTCCTACCTAGTGTAAAACATTATCCATTTTTGATATTTTGGCATCTTTTGGGACTTTGAACTTAGTGGTTATTCATGTTTTTTGGAAGTAGTGTTAGGGTTAAGATTTCTTAGTTGTAATGATCTCAGTGATCATTCATCTTATTTCAAATTTGGATAAAAGACACTTTTCTAACCAAAATTATGTCGTTAGTCTTCACGGCTTATGGTTTAAAGGGTCCTTAAGGGACGCTTTACATGGGGATTTAAGGTCAACAAATTTCCAAGCCGATTGACTCACATTTTGAGTCTAAATGGCTCAATGCACTGCATGGAGAACACACTAAACTATTAATAAAGTAGGGGCCAACTTCCCCATATGCAAAGCCTTATGGCCAATTCGTAAAAGGAAAATAAAGGCCTTGGGGTTAATTCACAAGCCCATGAGGCTACTTTGTATTAATAGCTAGGATCCGTGTATTCCATTTGTTCAAAATTAAATATTTTATTCAAATAATAACTATGTAATGAAATTAAGTAACTGCTCGAAGACCACAAATTGACCTTCTATTATTTTATCTCCCATCATTACTTGTCCCCCACCTATAATTATGATATACGAGGATGAATTCCAAATCTAATTTACGCTGGCCAGTTCTTGCCAAGGGTGAGGAAAGAGGAGAATGCGATGCAAGGAGGAGGGCGCTGCCTCGCCCCTTGGCTTTTTGGTAAACTCTTTTAAAAGCTTTATCGATTAAAAGTCTTTTGGGGGTATTGCGGGCTCTCTGAATGGGTAGTGGAGAATGGATATTCACAAATACGTATCCTATTATAGTGTAGAAAGATTTCTATAAAATTGATCTTAACCCCTTGTGTAATGCCTTTGGGACCAATTTCACTAGATAGACCAATCACAAGGGAGGATGTTATAGTGAATTGGCCCATCAATGGCTTGGCCCCTTGTATAAAGCGAACTTAACACTCATACAGATTTAAGGTTTTATAACTCTCTGAATAGTATTGACTATGACAAAATAGCTCATACAGATTTAAGGTTTTATAACTCTCTGAATCATATTGACTATGACAAAATAGCTCATACAGATTTTAGGTTTTATAACTCTGTGAATCATATTGACTATGACAAAATAGCGTCATATTGTCCCGAGCGACTAAGATCGTCTTTTGAACAAGGAAGACAATGGCATGACTGTATGTGCATGAGTATTGACACCCTCACTGCCATTGCGATTGTCTCCGAGAATTCTCGCATGATAACCATCGTCACTGAATTTCTCATTGTCGCCATCCTCACATCATTCGATCAAGAGCACAACAGAGAAAACAATTGAAGAGGTGATTGATTGATCGATTAGCATGCCGATATCGCCAGATTTCAAGTGGACGGAGAGTGAAGCGTGGGTGAAGATCGATGTGGAGCTTCGCACCGTCAATCCTTCAACGGCCGATATCACCAGTAAGGCATCAATCTTATCATCACCCTGGATCTCTTTAGTTAGGGTTTGATGAGCGTTGTTTGTTTGTTCGTGCAGCAACGGAGTGCTTCGTCAAAGTCAATAGCTATCCCTTCTTATTCCAAGTTGACTTGGAAGGAGAAATTGATACCGATGCAAGCTCCGGTGTTGTGGATAAGCAGGGAGTGCATTTCCATTTAGTCAAGGTAAGCTTAACACAATTCAGTTTCTGTTAATCATGCTCTTGTTAATCGACATGTTTGATAGGTTTGTTTGATAGTTTCGCAGAAGGAACAGAAGCTATGGGGCAGATTGACCGCTATGGGAGACAAGAAAGAGATAATGGCACGCCGAGAGCGATGTTTTGATGAAATCAGAGAACGATCTCGGGAAATAAAGAGCAAATTCGCCGAAAATAAATCCATCAACAATCGTGTCGCGGTTTCGAAGCAGATGGAGTTGGATGAGGTGCACTAGCATTCTTGAAAAGCTATTCACAGAGTTTGCTGTTGACTCTTCTAAACCGCGGTTTTCTTGTGAGCAGGCGCGACGTAAGGCAATTGCGCGGCACAAAGACGCCGAAATGTACATAGAAAATGTAAGTAATCAGATTGTACAAAATCAGAAATTCTTCCTTCATGGACGCCCTAATTCAAAATCATTTTTCAGGTTGAGCTTATGGATTGGAAGAAAAAGTTGCCGCCTGCAACTCCGAAGGGGCCAAAGCAATGCAAGCCTGTGGAATACGAGGAGGTGGAGCTCGAGGAGGAGGAAGCTGCCGTGGCTGAGAAACTTGAGTATGAGAAATTGCGTGAACAATACAATAAAGATAGTATGGAGGAAAGCTTGGAGCCAGCACCTTCAAAGAAAGAGAGAGTGCGATTCGAGGATGATGATATGGAGAACAGTGATGATTCACTGCTGAAAGAAAACATTGGTCCATCTTGTGATGAGGAAAAGTTGAAACAATCGCCTATTCCTCCTCCCAAGGCCAATGTCTTAAGGGAACGACAACCAGAGTTTGAGAAGATCATGCCTGCTCCTCGGAAATTTTCGTGTGTATCAATCGCTTTCAGTGAAAAGCCAAGCCTACCTGATCATCTACCAGCTCGTGAAAGCCGAGGTAATATGCATGAATTTGTGTTACTTACTTGTGATCCCACCTTCCCATGCTTTTGTTGCTGCCTTTGCAGAAGTGAAAGTGCAGCTGAAAGATCGAGCTAATGGAGCGGACTCTGACACCAACGATGTCTCTGACAGGTTCGCGAAAAACCCCATGATAATTAACCCGATTAGATTGCGAATCGTTGAACTAACTTCTGCTTTGTTGCTACAGGGAGCCGATCTTTCTCCAAGACAAAGGCGACTCTTTCATCAAGTAATTTCCACTTTTCCTTTTTCTCCATGCTTTCCACAAGTGTGTTTAGTTTGTGATGCAACAGCTGAGTCTGCAACAGGGCCGGAGATTACCAGAGTGCAGCAAATGCGTACTCGGATGCTATATCGAAAGACGCGGCTATGATTTAGTATCCTTTCGCTATGTCTCAAGAACATTCTTAAGGTTTGTTGTTGGAGGGTTCCTTGACTGCAAGAAAAACAGCTGCTATGCAAACAGGGCAGCGTGCAGGTTACATTTGAAGCAAGCGCAGGCTTGTATAGATGACTGCACCGCAGCCATTCACTTGCTGAATTCAGATGACCCAATATTTGATCTACAAGTGGACATTGCATGTGCTGCTTGCCCGGACTATGTACAGCGATACCGCGATCCGCCGTCTGAAGGCCTAGGCTTGCTTACATGCTTGAGTCGACAACGAACGGGTGGTAACGATATTCCTAGTCTCAAGAATAGCGTCAAAACCAGGGTGTTGACTCGGCGAGGGACGGCTTATTGCTTGCTTGGAGACCTCCACAAAGCAGTCGCTGATTTCTCTTCTGTAACCAACCTTTGATTTCTCTCATGTTGGTGCGCATATTTATTAGAGGCGCTATATTGTAGACTTTTGAATGATTCGGTTTGTGCTGTCTACACCAGGCACTGGAGCTGTTTCCCAAAAACGCAGATGTAGAGTGCACCTTGAAGGAGATAAAAGAAAGGTTGGAGGCAACGGCTAGTTCATAACATGCGCTATGAAACAACACCATGCTTTCTGTTTACGGTCACAACCAACTGCAGCTGGTTCAGTATAAAAACAAATGCCTAAGCACTATAAAGATGGATTCCGGATTTCTTAACCCCGTAAAGTGTGACTGGAATTCGATGCAAAGTAACACTTTCTATATTCGTTGAATGCCATCTGTTGTATGGCAATGACCAACAGTAAAGTGAATCTCTACTCCCACAAAGTGAATAATTCACAGCTCTAGGAATATTCATGAGGAAATTCATGAAGGCGCAAGCATTTGCGCCAAAAAAAGAAAAAAGAAACAAAGCAAGCATTCAACTATCCTTAAAAAAACGAACTTGATTAAGAATTCTCGAGAATTATTGTTGTACAAAATAACAAAAGCCAGAACACAACTCCTATACAATATGACTAGCAATCCAATCCTCAATAATCGTCCTCTCGACTAACGTGTTGAAATATCATCACTGTTGACAACAGAATGAAGAACGCACTGAACTCAATCCACATAGCGCCTCCTGTAATGAGATCGGCATGCCGCAATATAGCAGGAATAGCAATGCTTCCAACGGATGAGAATCCAGTCAGAAACTTGGCTGCATCTTCCCAACTGCAATCATGAACACAAAATTTGAGCATTACCTATTGAAAATCAACTCTCCGACTGAAAATCAATAGGATTCTTGACAATACTTACCCGCTAGCTTCTGAGTACATTGACCCTGAGGAACCGCCTCCGAAAAACAAGCAAGGCATCGGCAGCATAATATACATCAGGCCTGGAACAAGTAATCACATCAGTAAACAACATGCACTAATCAAAGTTGAGGCAATTGATTCTGCTTATTGTTTAGAAGAGAAGCATACCAGTGAGCATTGGCCACCAGTTATTGTACAAAGCACATCCCTGAAAGCACCGACATACACATTGCTTAATATGCGATTGATAGAAAGCACTCCAATCTAATCTCATGAATCAAGAAAGAGGAAAAACATTACCAGAATTTGAAGGAGGAAGCCGACAGAGAACAAGAATGCTAATCCCGCCAAAACTGCAGGATGAATACGACAAATTTTATCAGGAAAAGCCATAGCAACACCGCAAAATCGTGTTACTGATGCTTAACCATTAACATCCAAGCTATCCGGTTACAGTGCAAATTCGACCATAGTTTGGCCTGCTGGACGTCAAGAGGGTTAAAGAAGATAACCTAGGCCAATTCATAGCCTTCTAACCCTAGGTCCAGGGGAAGCCTGAGAGTAGTAGCAATCGAAAGTAATCTAGGGCTTTAACACCATGAGTGCCTCTGAAAGTTTCGATCGGCACTCTGTCCTCAATTCGAAACCCTAAATGAGATACCAGGTCGCAATTGAGGTTTCGATCAATGATACCTTCAAGGCGCATCGCCATTGCGATAGATTACGCGGGGAGTTGAGGCCGGCAAATCCTAGACCCTAACAACAAGTCAAGGCAGAAGCGACATCCATTCTGATTCCTAGGCAGACAGTTGAAAAGAAAGAGGCGAGAGAATTATTGATTGAGTCGAATAGGGGTTTGTACCTTCGATGCTCACAGCCATCGCTGCCACTGCTCTGCTTGCAAATGTTTTTCCATCGCCCCACGACGACGACGACGACGACAACGACGACTCCGTCATGGCGGGCATCCGCGGTTCTCATTATGGCGGGTATCCGCTTAGGGGTATCGGATGGTAACCGACGATGACATCTCATTCGTTTGAGATCCGGCGAGATCACCGGCTCCTAATAATGCCTCGTTGTGACGGGTACGTCTTTGGTGACGGGTATCGGCTGGTATATACGATTACAAGATACCTCGCATCAAATAACACATTTCTAACTTATACGTTATGTTTTACTGGAACTTTTGGATGATAAAGAAAAACGCCATATGGACCCAAACGTTTGTGAGTAATTGTTGCGCTACTGTATTCAAACTAATATTATCAATTTATAAGGTATTGGATTGAGATAGATTATGTAACTCATAATTTCTCTTTCCTTTTTTTCTTTCAAGTTCCTTGTTAACTTCACCCTAACAATGTTAACTACTCCGTATTTCCATAGTTCTCTTTTTGAGCTTCACCTAAGTATTTCCAGAGTTCACTTTTTGGGCTTTACGTAAGTGATGAATGAATTTTTAACCCTTAAACGCCCAAGGTGACCCAAGGGGTCACCTTCCAACAGAATCTTCTTTGTAGCTCTCATTGTACTCAACTTTTTCACTTACATTTTGATGTCAAACTGGTCACCTTCTTGTGATGCATTCAAATCACAATTTGTATGAGTGATTTTGTGCTTTGAAAGGATTGTGGTAGCGAGGTTGGGGTTGTACACAAATTTGTAGGAGGTTGCAAGCTCATCATTGATTGGTGCATTCATGATGCCCTTGTTCAAAAAGTGCACTATTCATGATGCCCAAGTCCAAAAGATGTTGTGATCCAATTTTGGGCTGCCCGTTTCACACCCCATGGGGTTAATGTGATCACAAACCCTTGAATGACTTCGAATGCACCAAGTTGAGCTTCAAGATCAAGATTTAGTGCTATGCACAACTTGAGGTGGTTGTAGCATAATGCAAACATGCAACTTCATGTAAAGTTGAAAATGGCTCATTTCTGGTGAACGTCGGACAGCCAGATGCCGAGAGCAGCAGTTAAACGGCTTGAACGTGACGGGAGGGGACTCGGCAACTGGCAAAGGTACACTGGAACAAGACCTATGCCCCATTCGCACCGGGAGGTAGAATGTAGGCAGTAAAGAAGTTAGATGTGTGTTTTGGACTTGGCCTTTCACACCAGGAAAGGTTGTTAAACCCGAGCCTAGTCACATGTCGATGTGGTAACACTTTTAACTACAGTTGTAGAGGGTTGTGAGGACGGTGGCAGGAAGGAGGTCTGGAAGGGACCTCCCCTGCCTCAAATAGAAAGAAAGTGAAAAAAACGGAGTGGCATGGACACGTTCACTTCAACGGCAGTTAAGCACGTAGTTAAAAGGCAGTTTATTACGGGGGCTGTGAAACATTTGCGGCATTGAAATTGCTGCCCGAGGGGCTGCCCTTCTAGACTGCCCACAAGCGAGCAGATGAATTGTAGAAGCATAAAGCCTCGCCATCTGCATCAAAAATGTCTTTTCCTAGTAATCGACGTATTTCTGGTCGCACACTACGTGCGGTGATTCTTGTGCGTTGTTAATCTGCTGCACTGGAGGAGCGGCTTCCGAGAATGGCGGAGCCACCTCAACTCTGCAAAGAACAACGGAAGCATCACAACGTAAGGATTCATGACATTTGTTACGTTCCAATTTCTTGTGAGTTTGTGCAACGTTAGAGGATATTTCGAGCAGAGATTCATCGAAGGGAATGTCAAGGGAGTCTTCGGTCATGTTCTCACCTGAAATGCCGAGTGGTACACCCTGGTCTGTACAGAGTCCCCCGTGAATCCCTTCTCGTAAACAGTACCTGCACACCCCCCCAAACCCCCTCCGACGCTCAAATTAGTCCTAAGGCACAAAGAAAAAACAAAACTGATGATCATTTTTTTTTCAGGTAGCACAAGCTCCCTTTCACAGCCCGCAAGGAGGCCGGCAGGAAGAGGAGCCCGTAGAGGTAAAGGCCCAGAGGATGAGGCTGGACCATCGTCTAAGAAAGAAAGAGATCCCAATTGATCGAAGTCAGAGATTTTGGGACTGATAGAGGCAAAACGGCAGGAGTACTTGGACGAGATGAGCGTCCAGGATGCAAGAGAGCTCATGTGCCCCGAATTGGGCAAATGGGGTAAGATTGCCATGATATCAATTCTTCTAAGGAGAGAGGTGATGTGGAGAGAGATCGGGACGCCTGCAAGTACAAATGGAGTACCTTGTTGTCAGATTTTAAAAAAATCTGGGACTTCCATTCTCGAACTGGGAGGAACTCCGAAGAGTACTTCACCGAAACCACTTCCGATGAGAAAAAGCTCCATAAACTGCCCAAAGCTTTCTACCTCTCCGCATATAGAAATATGGCGGATTGGTTGAAGGACAAGGCAACCATGAGGCCACCGCATGCCAGAGATACAATGGACCCGGCAGATGGTAATTTTCAGTCCCCAATCCTTGATGATATTGGAATAGCTGGCGGTTTCCTTGACAGTATGGGAGATGAAGGAATGTGGCCAGTTGACATAGGCCCCACAGCGACACACATAGATCTCACAGCATCAGAGTCTCCGGTGATATCCTCCGCTCAGAGCCACCGAGGATTATTTCAGAATCTCAGCGCCGGTGGCATTCCAGTGTCCGCCTAGGCTACATTCACCGTGGCGAGATCTCGCCAGAACATGGGAGACCTGAGGAGCCCCCAGAGAATGCGGCAGGAGATGGATCTTAATGCCCCCCCCCCGCACCAGTTGTATCTCCTCTCAGGTCCACCCCCGCCCCTCTGCGTGCGTCGTCTGCAGGTTTAGGAGCTGCCGCATCTGCACCAAAGAGTACATTCCCGCGCCGTGTCTAGCGGGGGGCGAAGACTACAGGAGAGATTCACGTGTTATCTTCGATGACCACGTCTCTGCAGCAATGAGCTCGAAAAGGCCATAGGAAGTATAGGACATAAGCGGAAAAGAACAAATGAAGGTAGTGCGATTGCGAGGCGGTGTTACAAAAAGCGCGAATGATGGTCGAGCACTAAGCGACATCAACGACACCTTAAATCAACGGAAAAAGAGAAGCTCCGCAGTGCAGTCTCAACTATTCCATCAAAACTTGGAGTATAAAAGGGAGGAGCGAGACAGTGAATTTGGAGAATACTCGCATAGCGCAAGAGCACACGCGATCAAGGGTTAATGAACCAAACCATGGTAGTACAGGCAATTGCGAACTTGGCCTCTGCCATTTCGCGGTCTGTTGGACAAGTACCGCCTCCGACTCCTCCAAATGACTCTAATCGCCCATGGCGGTGCCTCCGGCGGAGGAGCCAAATCACCCGCACCAAGTACGAAACTGAATTCATCAAGGAGTAGTTCTTATGAGTCCCTAGACAAAGAGTTATGAAAATTTCAGAAACTCTCGGTGTTTGAGTTCCCACCGTTATTTTGTAGCACCCACTGGCTCTATGCATCCCATACTCGTCCACCGCTAATTACAAATTCAAATGGACTTGACAGATTAGTATAGAGTCCCTAGTTTGTTGAATTAGAAAATGCCGAAAAGGCAATAACACAAAAAAAAAAAAAAAAAAAAAAAAAAAAAAAAAAAAAAAACCGTTCAGAATTAGAAAATGCCGAAAAGGCAATAACAAAAAAAAAAAAAAAAAAAAAAAAAAAAAAACAACAAACCGTTCAGTCCAATCCCTTTGTTCAATGTAATACAATTTCTGTTATCAATATAGCTACTATATTCTAGAACATGGTGAGTTTGCTTACCGCAGCTTCGACATGAAGGTTGGTGTCTCCCCACCCTCCCATCCGCACCTCCTGCGAATTCAGCCAACATTCAAGGCCTCTCCTGGACAAGGAATGCCGCAAGCATCCCTCGTTTCCTTTCTCCCTGTACTTCTTCACGTGGGGGGCCGTCCTCGCCTGGCCGCTCCTCGCCGGGGTCTTCGTCCAAAGCAGGTGCCATTCCCTCCCGCTGGAGCATCGTGAGAAGACGATCAACCTCTTCCGCGCTCTGCCCGAGCAGGAGGTTATGGAGGATACAGCAGCACACCACGACATCCGGAAGCAATGTCACATGTAGGTCAGAGGCGCTATACAGCTTCCGGAAGGTCTGCTTAAGTATCCCGAATGCGTTCTCAACAACACTTCGTGCACGGGAGAGTTTCCTATTGAAAAGTGCCTCTTGTACCGATCTCCTCACCCCCCCAAAATCCCTGTATGGTGTGATTAGCCAGGGCAAGATCGAGTATCCTTTATCGCCGATCAAGTAGGGTGTGAACCCATCCACTGCATCATTAGGATCAAACAAGGCCGTTGTGGTTGCTTTATGATAAAGCATGGACCTGCGCAATTGTCTGGCATCGTTGGTTGACCCGGGCATTCCAACAGACAGGTCTATAAACTTCCTGCTCCGGTCGACCACGGCCTGACATTGCATAGTATAGCCTCCAGATTTAAAATAAAAATAATCCTCAGGACTCGTGTTTGGCTTACGGATTGGGAAGTGTGTGCCATCGATGGCGCCCACCACACCTGGCAATCCCGAAAACTCCCTGAATTGGGCCATTGTCAGCTGCAATCGGTTTCCTGTTGGCCACGAAATCTCATGGCGGAGTTCATCGTTCACGGCCTTGACCACATCCCTTATAATCCCTGAGGTCGTACTAAAACCGATCGCAAAAAATTCTGAGCACAATAACAAGCTAGCCCCTTGACAGAGTTTAAAAAGGCAGCATGCAACACGGACTATGGGAGGAATAGCTAGACGGTAGTGAGTGTTTTGTTTTTCTATGTGGGGCCGCAAGAGATTTGTAAGACTAAAGACTGCAGACTTCGTGAGCCTGAAATTTTCAAGCCACCTGTTGTCGTCGTACTCTTGGAGTACAAAACGAGAGAACCAGGAGGTGGATCGGGGGAGAACCCACCATCCAAGCTCCTGGTCTAACAATGTCGTGGCATGAGCAATTCTGAAATCATGCAGAACCGATGCGACAATTGTGTTCATATTGACCAAAGTCTCGTGAACTGTACCAACTTCGACTGACCCCTCTCCTTCATCGGGAGCAATTACCTCGTCAGGCCGAAACATTGTGTCAACAACGTTCTGCAGAAGGAGTACCAGAGAAGGCAAGAAAAACGCTACATTCTGAGGATCGAGACGCTGGTCCATACTGGAGGGATCGAGTACTACGACGTATAACTTCGCGAAACCCTAATTCTAAATAATCCCGCTACTGCTGATTCTACTTCAGTAAACTCAAACGAAATGCGTCGACGAAACGTACCTACCAGCATCGGATATTTGCGGCCAGGACCTTACCACCGAAAACCACTGAAATGAATCAAACTTGCCCCCAATTGCACACGCGCAGATGAACCATCCGGAGCGACTACACCTCGCGCAAACAGACAACCCAAACACGGCGCCCAAAGACACACCGAATTCTCATGCGAAACAAAATAGAAACGTTCGAAGAAGAGGAGTTCGCGTGAGAAAATATGACGCCCTCGGGCTGCTTCAGCTGCCCGGCCATTTCACAGGCTGCCCCCCTGCCCGGCCTCAGAACCCAGGTTTTCCACAGCAGTCATTTCAGTTAACATCCCCAATCTCTTTTCGTATTTTAACCATGATGAAAAATGCGGGGGCATGGAGCCACGTCGGTGTGAACCACGAAGTCCATACCACCATCGCTTCGTACCCATCCCATCCAAAATAACCAGTTCCAGTTCTGATGAATGTAAACACGTTCGAGATAATTCGCACTGTACAGAGTTAACGCCTACAACCATGTAGACACCAGTCCACCGGTGCGAATGGGGCACTAGTCTGCTTGGCTAACAACACACATGCACACAAAGTCATGCCCATTCTGTCGTGTTCATCAGCTTTTAACTCGAGCTTTCAATTCCGTTCCCGGTACAATTGCACATGAACAGCGCGTCGAGCTCATGCCACTCCTGTTCCTTGCATGGCTATTTCTACTAAAGTAAAAAAATAGCTCAACCATTCTGTTAAAAGCCTCTTTACTTCAACGTGTCATCGAACCTCCTCAAGAAAAGGCATGCACCGTAGAAACCGTACCTGTGCTATTATTGTTCCCTCAAAGAAAGTCAGAACCTTTCAAAAGGTGTCAGAGCAAAAGCGGAAGATTGAGTTAAACGAAAATGTACATGTAGCAACAATGCACAGATGGAGTACCACCGTGATATTATCGAGGCTTCCCGACGTTATGATAGGAAGCTGTTTTATGAATTTGATTGCTACCAATGTCCATCACCAGTTAGACGCATATACAAACCTTGCACTCACGCCCCCTGTCAGTCAACCTAATTACCCCATGTTATAGTTCGGAGAAGCTCTCCAAACATAGATATGTACGTCAGTCTACAAAATTCTTTACTATCAATTGCCGCCTGCCTTCCTTTTGTTTATCCACAACCAATTGCTTTCGAAGCACCTGGAAGTACTTCACTCACGGCAAGGACATAGCACAACTTGCTTCGAACGTCAGCGAGTGTCAATCCATTAAGTTGGGGGGAAGAACTTGTGCATCGGTCCGGGCAGCCTGTAAAACTCGTGGTTGCGAGGGTCATGACCGAAGTGCCTGAACTTGCGTGTCCATAGCATGCCTCTGTCCCTCTTTGATACGTGCCGGGTCAATGTGGTGTCCAGTACTGCTGCCACAATGAACGTCACGATCACCGGTGCGCCGAAGAAGACGTTGAGGATGTCGTTGAACTGATACACGCATCAGATACGAACGTTAATATAACTTCGAGGTCTTCATAGTACAAGTAATGAATAATAGGTTCAAGATGCTGATTGATTGAGTAGGAAGAGTGCTCACCCAGCGGGCATTCGTATGCACAGGCCCATGTCCTGCCCTCAATGCGAACTCCGAGAAGTACTGAGGGACGGATAATCCCATGAAAAGGGAGAATCCAACGACAAAAATGTTGCGAGTCAAATTCATGTTCGCGAACTGCAAAATTGAGATTCCTGTGCCAACTGCGCGCCACGACATATTTTCAAATGTTAATCACTGCAACGGTGTACGTTCGGATTCCATGAATGCTTACGGACTGGATCGAAGAGAGTATTTGGTGAGAAGCAACACTTGTTTATGAAGTTGAGACCAGTGTTACTCACCAACCATGCCAAAGGTGATGCACAGAATAGCTGCCACAATGGGTTGCGGAATCGAAGCAACTACAGCACCAAATTTTCCTGTAACCATTGCAGAACTTATCTTAGTGGCATGCTCTCGAGATAGCACCTACCAAGTCATAAAAGACGTGCATGAACAAAGTGCAGTGGTTGACCGTACCAAAGATGGCAAAGAAAATCATGAAGGCCGCCGCCATCTGAGTCGTTCTTCGGCTCCCCACTCGGGTCAACCCAACCAGACCCACGTTCTCACTGCACAGCATCAGGATGTTAGGTAAGGATTTCAATCACATGAAAACGTGAATACCCTGTCAAACACGAGGAAAGAGGTCATTGGTACTCACGGTGCCACTGTGTTGCCCGTGAAAGTACCCCAGAATCCATTCAGCAACAACCCGATCCCCTGCCACCCGATGCCTCGGCTGATGACATAAGGGGGAGGTGGAGTTGCTCCAGCAAGCCGAGACACAGCGTAGAAGCCACCAGTCGACTGCGCCAATGCAAATATTAAATTATATATATTTTTTAATGCGCATAAATTTATATGCTGTGAGCCACATAAATTACTTGTACTTGGACTCGCATACCAACACATGAACCCGTACGAAATGAAAGCGGAGTGATCAGAAAGGCACCTCTACGAGGGTAGCGAAAGCGGCAGCAAAGATACCAAAAACATCGCCCACATCGAACGTAGGACTACCCCACTGGAACGGATATGGAACTCTCACCCTGAAATCAACAAAGAAAATGAACAAGGGTAATGGAAAGCAAGTGCAGACAAACATCCGGGCCTCACTATGGTTGAGCAATAAACCAAACGGACAAAAATAAGCCGTTGTAATTGCAAAACCCTACCATGGTGCTGCGGAAACCAGGCCCAATCGATCAGTCCTACAGTTGCGCTGCCCAAGTTCACTTGCATGATCATAAGCGCCAGCCTCAGTCAAAATCGTTGCGAAGACCCAGACGATTGCCACGCCTAAGATGATAGGGTAGAGCTCGAAGCCATGACCCCGACGGTGGACGTGTTTCAGGTACTGAATTCATCACAAAAGTAAGGAACATGTTACTACGACGACATGAGCAACGATTCAATATCATGGAGACAATCGAAGGTCCCATCAGCTTACCGTCGAGAAAAGAAGTATGATGAGAAGAGCAGGAATGCCAATCTCAACGCACTTGGCCACCTGTTCAGCAACACCACATATTGAACGTCAGACCAGTGCCACCGATCCTCAGCTTACATACAAGAACTAGAATAAAACAGGAACTCACCCCGGGGAAGCCACGCTCAAAGAGTCCCAATCCTACCATTGTTGCCACGGGCGCAATCACAATGGGGCTGATGTATCTGCAACAATCACATCAACACTAAGACCTCTAAGAATAAAGTACATACTGCCACATATCACACATTCTAACTACAGCAAATTTTAGTCTTGATAACAGGCTCAATCGAATAAATGGAGAGTGAAACACACCTCATGGTGATGCCCCAGAGACCACTGAAACCAAGAATTATGTTGATAGCTGATCCAGCAATAAATGCCCCTTGCGTGGCTCGAATCCCCCTCAAGAACCTCTGCAGATTATCGTTGCTCATCAAAACTCCACTGCAGAAGGAAGTCATGGTAGCTGAGATAGCAGAATGACGAAGAGTGTACCTCATGAGGATCTGGGATATCGATGATGCCACCTCTGTTAACGATAGATAAAACCATAGGATAGAAATAAAACGAGTTGCCCATCACAACTGGAAGTCTAGATCCGAAGTAGGTTTGCAACAAAGTGTTGATGCCAGAAACGAATAATGCAGATTGTACAACTCTGGCTAGGTCACGCTGCGGACAATTCAAATAAAAATGTCAGAAATTGATCGCAACCAAACCATTCCTAACTTGCACTCTCATCAAGGAATTTTGAGAAATTTTGAGAGATCATACCGCTTCTCCTCCAAAGGCTCGAAAGATAAGTACTGGGATAAGCACCGTGGTGCCTATCATGGTTAGATAGTGCTGGAATCCAAGAACTATCGACGTACCTGGAAACAACAAAAAAGTACATCGACACAAGAAATTAGGGAAATTAAGCACGCCAGCTACATTCACTTCCTCGAAACTCACAATCCCTTTGAGAAATGCAAGATCTTGAACACAATTGACTAGTCAAAAGTGATAAATTTACCACCACTACAAGACCAAGAGCAAGCTTCAGCAAAACCAAAAACAGGAAAGTGCACGCTAAGTGACGAGGTGATCACGTACCAATACTAGGATTGTCATTGATACAATAAGCAAGGCCAGGCAGCTGCTCCAACGCATGGTGATGCAAATCCTCCTGCTTGATAGGAGGCGGGCCAGCCACCACAACCGCCGGAGCCGACATGATGTTCTCTCCTTTTGCAACGCCGCTCACTTACTGCAATCAAAACTACACCAAATCGTCCACAGATTCTCATCCGTCAACAATCTGAAATCATTGGTTGCTGAAACCTTCGATTCACGTACAACAACAGACACAAACATACAGACAGAGAGCGCGACTAGCTAAACGTCTCGCAACAGAGCACTACCATACTGATCACGTAAGCTGCTCAGAGAGGATTCTAAGCAAAATGAAGCGATTGCAAAGCTGTTCAGAGAGGATTCTAAGCAAAATGAAGCGATTGCAAAGCTGTTCAGAGAGGATTCTAAGCAAAATGAAGCGATTGCAAAGCTGATTCTAAGCAAAATGAAGCGATTATGAAGTCTCAGAAAGGCAAGAAGTCACAATCAACAAGCGAGGAAACTAAATTAAACAGTTGCAGACAATTGGATTTACCATTTGTTGAGTAGAACGGGGAAGCACAGTGACGCAGCAACTTGCCAATTGATCCACTTCACCGATGGCCTAACCTCAATAAACAACATGCACAGTAGACTTTAGAATCTCATCCAAGCTTCCGATCTCACAGTAATCAAACCCTAGCTAATCGGGACACCGATTCCGTACGAAAAGGCTCTCTATAATTCTCAATAGCAGCACACAATTCACCACCAAACTCAAGAATTCACACAAGTACAATGAACTAACTTATACTCCAGCTACAGACATCGACATAGTAACCACCTTGGATCCTCTTCTCAATCGCCATAGCTACTGATCGCAGTTCCATTGGGAGACTGGCCGGCTCTCTCTCCACCTTGAGACTCACTAGACCGTAACGAGGAGTCTAGGCAGAACCGACATCCATCCCATGCGGGTGGTTTGAATGCACCAAAGGGAGAATAAAGATATGGTGCGAGAATTATTGAGCGAGCCCATAGCCCCACCTTCACTGCAGCGGAGACGACGACCAAGTCCGCTGTCAGACAACACCCGCCGGATCTCGCAGGGTATCCTATATGTCCGGTATGAGAACCGGGTGAGAACCGGCCAGAGGCGGCTTGATGGCGACGGCCAGAGTGCTTCAGGGCATCACACCAGAAGAGCAGACAAAAGGTGGGGGTGATTGCCTTTCCTACTTTTAGGGTAGGCTGGGCTGGGGCTGGGCTGGGCCGGGTCAGACTAGATCTCACCAGTGATTTAGTGATTGGCAGTGATTAAATTTAACATTGATTTTTTGGAGTTTCAGAAAGTGCCCAATTTTGCAGACTCCCTTATTTTCTGGCCACAGCTGCACACACGAAGCTGCCCGGTGCTAATTTTGGTATATTTTGTTGCTTGCAAGTTTGGGCAACTTTAGCAAAAAGATGATGTTCCCAAGGTGAATTTTAGGGTGTGGGGGCAGTGGGGCTTATGAGGAATGAGTAAGGGGGAGTTGTGGGGCTCATGAGTACTGTAATTTACACAAGGGCTTAGCTGAAGTGGAATGCTTTTATGCCCCACAACTCCAGGCGGCCCGTAAACAAGTGCTACCAGCGTTTCTCGGAGTCCTCATCAGCCAATGGGATTTTTTCTTTAGAATATTTGGAATTTTCGATTTGGACCCCCCGACGATGATTTGAATTCAGAAATAGGGCGTGTGCCTACTCACTAGATGCCTACTCCTTGGCATTTTAAGTCCATAATTAAAATTATTTAGGGGGCTCTTCATCCCTCCCCCTCGTTTGCCCCTGAGAAACGCTCGTCGCACTGAATTACAGTGATTCCATAACTTCCAACAAGATAACCATTGTGGTTAACCCCTACAATTGTGGGTGGCCTAAGAAGGGTTGGAATAACTTTGGATGGGCTTGCATTGACTTCAATTTCTATTTTGGATGCAACTCATTTTTCAGAGTATTTTCAACTCTTTTCATGCCTCGGAAAATTCTCATAATGTAGGAGATCTTTGCTTTCAAAGTTGTTGAACTCTACGCAAACGTGCCGCATATGCTCATATATTCTCAAAATCTGCCCAAAATCAATCAAAGTGTAGAAACTTCAAAAATTCACTAATAATTGATGTCTTATGTTTTTTAATTTTTTTAAAATATTTTAAAGGCAGTGTTCAGATGCTCAAATAATTCATTCTTCACATGACTTTTTTGTTGTAAATGACGGGCTTTGTCTTTGGATATAAGCATACTCCCAAGTCATAGACTTTGAGTACTAAATCTTACTATTACATACATCAAAAAATTCCATCTTCAATTTCAAATATGAGAAGCTATAGAATAGGAAACATTCCCTACGCACCTAATTAGGTTCACAATTATATTTCTCTCAATTTACTCCGGCATTACATTGATTGTTAAAAGCAAAAAGAGAATTGGATACCATCCTACATGAACTATCATGGGTAGTAGTTCTATAAAAAGATAGGATGACGAACCCCCATTGTTACAATGCCAGTTGGGTAGTGCATGCTCCCACATGGTGACAAAATCCTAAACAAAAAGTCATTCTTGCATTCTTTAATTAAATAATTTCTATTATTGGCGAACAATTGACTGATTCCATTGGACCTGCTTCCTGCCCACCTTCAGCCCACCAAATAATAATTTTTTAAAAAAAAAGGCACTTTTATCAAACACCCCCCCCTTTGCTTTATGACTTGTTCAACTTTCCCACAACACTTATTCGAAGAAAATGCATGGACCGACACATCACGATCCGCACGCCCTTAGACCTAGAACTTAGGGCCGGTTTACACTACTGTGGAGAAGGCCACTGTCGCAGACATCTCAATTGTGATTGGTTGAAAGTGAATTTCTTGACTGTGCAAACCGGTCCTTAGATACATTATTATAGCAGATCTTAGCCCACTATTTTTGGTCTCCTAGTTTCCAACTTCCAACTTCTTTCTTATCACATTTTGGGCTGCGTGCCTTCTTCTTCTTCTCTTCTTTTCTCTTCTCTTCTCTTTTCTTTTTCTTTTTCTTTTTTTTCTTTGTTTTTGTTTTTGTTATTTGTTTTGTTTTTTTGTTTTGTTATTTTTTTTGGTCAGGTAGTTTCAAGCAATACCCTAATATCAAGAATATGCTTAGAATGTGATTGTAGAAATAGGGTTTATAAAGGAGTTCGGTTGTAAGTTGTTCATGCTTGCTTTTTAGATTGTTTTTTCTTGTTTTTTCTCATCATGGTACAAGACTGTGGTGTTTGCCTTTAGCCCACGTTCGTGAGGTCAAAGGTTGTCAATCCTTTGTTTGACTATTTCATGAAATTGGGGGGGGGGGCTTGTTGTCATTTCCAATCATTGATGCTTTAAATTTAATAAATTCCTAAGTGGATTTGGAGTATTTTGTTTTATTTCAATTATATAATGTTTACTCATGTTTCTTCTAATTTTGAAGAGTGAGTTAACCCCTAAAGTCGAAAGCATCCCAAAAAAACCATCCTCTCTCAATGCAAGATGAAAGTTAACGTTATCCCAAGTATGTAACCATAACATCTTGTACCTGACTTGTCTAAGCACATGTGTACCAAATCTTAGTTTCAAGTTCCTCACCAATTTGTGAGATCATAACATTCAAAATTGCGGTTTTTTTTTTTTTTTTTTTTTTTAATTTATTTATTTTTCTTATTGCAAAATGGGTTTTGAAGTTTTTTGTGAACCCAAAAAACCAACTTTAAGAGTAAAGTTGAACTGTGGCTATTCATATTTTTGTTCCTAAGTAAGTTAGGAACATGTCTATGCAATATTTTACCCTCATGCGATCTATAAAACCTACATAAATGAGGGTAAAATATTACATAGACATGTTCAAATTTTGGTGAATTTTTGAAGTTTCTGCAATTTAACGCAATTTTTGAGAATAAAGGAGCATATATTGCAGTTTGGGCAATTTTGGGCACATTTCAAATAGTGTTTACAAACTTTACCCACAAATATCTCCTAAAGTAGAAGGAATTTTGAAGCATGAAATAAATTTTTTGGAAAAGTATGGAAAAAATCTACAACCTGCAAATGGTTCCAACTTCTTGCAAGCTAAATATAATAAGTACAAGGCTGACTAGACCTCAAACGTCTCGTTTTGGGGCTCTAATCAACATTAGGGGTTTATTTACAATAAGAGATGGACTAAAGAGAGAATTGAATCACCATTTGGATTGGCACCATTGACTATGGGAGATTAGCGCGGAGGAAAGACCAAAGAGGCCATCACCAAAGTCGCCCCTAGAGAGGACCCCTTGCTACTCCTATTTCAAAAAACATAGTGTACAAACGAAGTTCTAGCAAAGTGGGCGGCTAATCATCTAATTTGGCGGTGTAGTACACTTACTTAGTAATTATGTATCATAGCTTCTCTTTTTTCTCTCTCTTCTTTTCTTTTTTCCCTTTATTTCCCTTTTTTGTCTATTCTTTTCTTTTTTCCCTTTTTTTCCTTTTTCTCTCTCCTCCTCTTCTCTCTCTATCCCCTTACTCCTAAAGGTCCAAGAAAGCGGAAATCGCTTTTTGGAATTTCCGCAGGGAGAAAATTGAGCCAACTTTGACCATCATAATCTCAAAATTGGAGAAAAATTAACGGTTCAAATTTGACATTCGAGAAAAGGGTCAAGTTAACTTCAAGATCCTACGGTCGGGTCTTCTAATCAATGCTTAGATTAAGTTTCTTTGCACCTGAAGTAGAAGAAGGTTCTTTTTGATAATTTAAACAATTTTGTATCAAGGGCCTTTAGGGGTTAAGCCGAACTTGTCCGGTGGCAGCGCCATGGCCCTTGTACTCCTTTTCCCCAAGCAGTATAGGTTATCCTTTATTTGTGTCAAGAAAAATAGAAGAGTAACTTATTTTAATGCAACTAAATGATTCCTAAAGTTTTAAGGCATCATATCCATGCATTACTCTTAAGACTATCCTCTTTCAATGCGAGGTGAGAACATTCAACTTATGACGTATTTTGGAGTATTTGACCATGAGATTTAGTACCAAACTTGTACATGTTCATGTGCACCGAATCTTAGAATTCCTTACTGTTTGTGAAATTGTAACACTTTAAGTTGACAAAAATGACTACTTTATCTTGTTTTGGAGGCCAAAAGACCATTCTTAGAAGTATAAATATTGAAGTGAGGCTCTTCAAATTCATGTTTCCACGTGAGTCGAGGGTATGAGTACAAAATTTGAAATTCACATATGGTCTATAAGACCTTAATAAATGCTTTGATTTTTCACTTGGGGGTATATTGAAATAAATTCAAAGGTCTGCTTTGATGATAAAGAAGGAATGCGAAGTTTTTTTTTTTTTTTTTTTTTTTTTAAATGGTAAGATTATAACCTAGTACTTTTTTCACATGTCCAAAAAACACAATCTGAAAAAAGTAAAGTCTCAATTTATGATGAATTTTTGAAGTTTCTACATTACTTGATTTGAGAAAATTTTGAGTATATATAAGCATATATTGTAATTTTAGTAAATTTCAGTATGTATTGAGATTGAATCTGTCAAGTATGAGTGGTCTTGTTGGAAAGATATGGGAAAACCCTACAAATTGCAAAATATTTTGAACTTCATAAGTTGGAAATGCAGTCAATGGGAGAGTGCTTGGTATCAAATTGAAATCTTTTGGGCCTCTTACAACTTCATGGGTCAACTTCTAGGGATCTTTTTCCTTTTTGGACCTAAACAAGCTTAAAATGGAATATTCTACTCCTTTGCACAATATTTGTATAGATCATACTAATATAGTTTTTGAGAATTTTCAATTGTAATATCTTAAAGCTAAATACCATCAATGGCATCAACTCTTGGATATGCACTATTTGTAAGATCGTAAGATTCAAAGTTGAATCTAAAATATTTTCAAGCATTGCTTGGGAGATATAGTTTGCATTGTGGAAAGGGGGAATTCGTAATTGTTGATCAATAAAATTTTGCTAACATTTTTTCCAAGAACAAATCTAGTAAGTTGAGTACGTGCAATACAAATCCTAGAGACTCATTACGCTTATTTAATCTCTGGGAAAATTTAATTAAAAGAAGGTATAGAACCAACAAATAAGCAAAGATATGGTAAAATGTACATCATGTTTGGTTTAGAGAAAAACTGAACACAAACTTGGTGCATTCATGAATTTGTAACTTTTTGACTATTTTTATTATTTTAAAATTTCATTTCCTAGAAAATATTGAAAGAAAAATAGTGTTGTATTTCCACTTACGTGATTTATTATGCAACACAAGTTCAAACCTATCACATTAACCACATCATTGAAGGAATTAAGCACAAACCTCTCACATTATCCACGTCTTTGAAGGGATTGAGTATGAACGTATTACATTACCCTCGTCGTTGAAGGGATTGAGTACAAACCTATTACATTACTCACGTCGTTACAGGGATTGAGTACGAACCACGTCGTTGAAGGGATTGAGTACAAACCACGTCGTTGAAGGGATTGAATACGAACCACGTCGTTGAAGGGATTGAATACGAACCATGTCGTTGAAGGGATTGAATACGAACCACGTCGTTGAAGGGACTGAGTACGAACGTGTCAAACTAACCACGTCGTTGAAGGGACTGAGTACGAACTTGTCACACTAACCACATCATTAGAGGAACCAATCACGTACGTAGGTGAATGTGGTCAAAGACGTGCCGCGAAAGAAACTTCAAAGACGTGTTGTAAACGCCATCAAGTTACATGCGTAGAGATAGGACACAATGTCAGAAGATTTGATATGGAAGCTACAAACAACAATATTACGTGCGGTGATCATCACAAACACCACTTGGACTTTTCCTCAGATCTCCAATGTACTCTTATTTATACTCATGATTATGAAGAGTAAGTTTAAAATTTTGCCTTTTGATTCAAGAGCTATGGTTGGTCATATTCATAAATTCATTGTTTTCTCTTTGATTGGGTTTGCAACCGTGCTATGTAAAATTTATAGCAATTTGATTAAATGAACAAAAAAAAAAAATTAAACTAAAAAAAAAAAACTAAAAAAACCTTTCACACTTTTAATTTCCCACTTGCCATTTGACATTCCCAACTTATGATTTGCCCTAAAGACACTACATGCATCTTGTTTGAATTTTTTTCACAAACTAAAATTGTGTCTCTTTTCAGTGCTTAATCTCTACGTAGCTCACATTATCAATGTTCAATGCTTTCAATGAAGGGTCATAAATTCTTCATTTAGTGTCCAATTTTCACAAAATTTGTTGGATTATAATTTAGGTCATTCTTCATATTTTCATAATAAAGATACCAATTTCCATAAGAGGGGAGATTGCAAAGTTGACCAAGTACCAAACTCTTAGATTATGGTGGCGACCGAACTACCATGCAACCAATCGAAGTATAATTGGACCAAATTGGACCAATGGGAGGAGCTTTATATGTTACCTCCATCAGTCAAAATAATGCAACTCCACTGTTTGGTGGTCCCCCAACTTTGATGTGCAATTTTCATGTGTGCACTGAACTTCTTTCTTGGAGTGCTATAAAGTGTTTTCTTTTTTGGGAGTATTTTAGATATCTTGGAAGTTGCTTGTTATTTTCGGTGCAAGAAATATATAAATTTTGACTTTTCTTTCAAATTTTCCATTTGAGTAAATTTAGTATACTCCATGTGTCCCATTAGAATTCTACAATAGGTTTGAGGGAACCTCTGGAGATAGAATTGGGAGAACTGAGGGACGCTAAGGTAGAAGGACCTATAACCGACCACTGAAGGTTTTTAGCATATGTTTTTGAGGCTAATAATTTGAAGAGGATTTTTCCCCTGTACAAACATGAGGTTATTGTTGAATGCAAAAAAAATTGGAATTTTATTCCCAATATTGAAATAGTTACAAATATTTCTAAGTGAAAAGTTGAATACCACCGATAACTAATATGTAGAGTCTCTAGTAACCAATCACAGCAAGAGTGGTTTCTAATCATCATTCTAGTCACACGTGTCAATGCACCATCAGCCGCCCTAAGAATTCTTATTTTGGCCGTTCAGAAAAGAAATGGCGGCAATCAGTCTCCTGGCTTGCAGAATTTGTATAACCTACAGATTGGTTGTTGGTCCCGAGTCGTGAATGGGTCCCTCTACCTTATACATGGGGAGTCAAGGCGAACAAATCACTTTGCCAATTCACTCACATTTTGGGTTCATGGGCCACTTGGGGATTACATTAAGTGGGGGCTGATTCCCCCATGTGTAAAGCCCTTGGGGCTGATTTGTAAAAGGAAAAACAAAGGCCATGGGGCCAATTTGTATTTTAGCTACATTCCATGCTTTTGATTTGTTCACATTAGTGAAATAATGACTTTGTGATGAAATCAAGGGATGTCGTTTAGGCCATAAATTTTCCATTCTTGTATCTCTCAACTTTTGGAGCGCGGGCGGTGTCATAACTTGTCCCCCACTCATCATAAAATGGTATCAAGAAAATTGGCCTTGACTGCCCATGTAAAGCCCTTCGTGCCAATTTCAAGGATTGGACCAATCACAAGAGAGGATTTGGCCATGAATTGGCCCCATCAATGGCTTGGTCCCTTGTGTAAAGCGGCCCTTACTGTACAATTATAATGGGACAAAGGGAGTATATATTATGTCAATGAACACACTTTTCTCACTATCTTGAAACCCCATGTTCTCTCATTTTCATCCATTTGTTTGCTTTAGTATGTCAATTAACCGTTAAACACCCAAGATGTCGAAAAACGACATTTTGGATGTACATCAGAAACTTTGAAGAGCCATATCTTCTTCATCTGAGGTCCGTTTTGGATGAAATCACTTGGATTAGGTTCCAAATCGAGTCTAGTTGTATTGTAAAAATTTTAACCCCATACAATAAAGTATGAATTAATGGAATGCACTTTAGTGAAGACAACTCTTGTTTTTGGGTTTCAAAGCATGGGGCATGTATTACCATTGCAAGCCAAGTATGTGAAATTAAAAATAGTTTTTCATGATTTTTTTTTCATGGTCATGATCTTAAGGTGATTCTTAACAACTTTGTAGTGAGAAGTTTTTTGATCCAAATGATTTTGCTATTGGATTTGCAAGGATGTTTTGTCAACAGAAAAAGTGAGAAAATGGATGATATTTGAGGAGCTATATCTCCCTCATCCACCGTTGGATTTCAATTTAATTTATTGGGATGGCCTCCAATTAGAGTCTAGTCTAAGTGGTAGAAACCTTGACAAGATCGAAGATGTTTTGAAGATAAGGCATGAAATTGAATGCAAAGGGTCTAGTTTTGGACTATTTTTCTTTTGTAAAATGTTCGGTAGTTTTTACCATTGCATGGCTTTTATTTGAGCCAAGAAATTTTTTTGATGAAATTTTTGTTGGGTAAAGGACTTATTAAGATGAAGGTGAACATCTTTCTAGTTGGTGATTTTTTCATTGCAATAGGTATATTGGTAGCATTTCCACCTCAACGTGAAAATGATGAAATTTTGCAGTTTGTTTTTGATATTAATATGTTATGATCTCCCGATCTATAAGGCCTCATGACTCAAATATTGGTCCAAATGATCTTCGATAAGTCTATTACAAGTTTGTATGGTTGAGATCTCTTGATTTACATCTATGACAATTTCTATGGAAATGTGCTTTTCCAGCTAAAAATAGGCTCAAGCGTTTAGGGGTTAAGTAAGATTGTACACCAGATGGAAATAATTACATAAAATGTCTCTTAGATACTCTCAAATATTTACATTCAAGATCAAGGGCATTCCATTCACTAACTACAAGAACCCATTCATCCTAAATTGATTATTCTCCTTTGTAAATGGACGGCAAGGAAAAACTGCATAACCAGAGATCAGGGGTTTGTTATCTACATTCTATGGAAGAGTGCTCAAAACTAGAGCGGTACAACTAATGGAGCACTAGGCTTCTTGACACAGAGGTTCACAATAGCTTCTTTACCCAACAAATAGCATGTACATACAACAAACATTATAGGGTGCACAAATTAAGTCACCATATTAGAAACACCTATGAGACCACCTTCAAAAATTCATAACAAATTGTAGACAAGTCGAAAAACTCATGAATTCACTATAACTGTCATTTCCATGCATGAAAATGACTTTCATTTTTTTTATCTTCATTAGAGATTGGGAAATATGAAATTTGAGCTATTTTTGAGCACTCTCCCTTGGATGATATTTATCGTGGTGGTTTACATTGGCCAATTCCATTCTTGCTGGGGGTTGCGAAAATAAAGCTTCTCATCAGTCTCTGCCCTCTTCATCAGGTCCATTATTTTTGCAATCCCCTCGTACAAAGTGCCCTGTACATAAAGTTTTCACGATTGAAAAATTGTAAGCTGAACATTCTTTTCATTTTCATCGTTGAGTTTCAATGATGGTCCTTCCAACACAGATTGCTAGAAATCGTTGTGGTGATCTCGGAATTTTGAAATAATCATACCAGATAGGAAAACCCCTTGACTCTGAAGTAGAGCTCCCTTGAATTAAGAATCTGAACCCTTGTTGGCTTTAGAACTCTAACTGATTCATTTACTATCAATGGTACTTCCTTTGTAATGAAATAAGTGACGATTTTGTATGATGGTCAACATACATTATCATTTATTCCAGAAGAAAAGGGAGTATAGAATTTTATATATTCCCTCTGTCCCATTATAATTGTCCAGTACGTTCTCTTCCTAGTGGGACGATAATACTAGTAGTTTCAAACTTGACCAACAATGCAGTTTTCTGAGTTGGGCTGTCCAAGCCAAACTGGTTCAAATTGAATGATAGTACTGCGACGAAGTGTTTTCATGAATGTCGACGAGACAGTCACTTTCAGCTTTTTGCAAACTTGGCCTGAAAATGAGATAGAAACGATCAAAACTCCTTGATTGAGATTCGATTATGATTTTGATCAATTTTGATTGCAGTTTCGAGAGCACCCAAATCTCCAGTCCTAAAACTCGTCGATTCATTCTTTCGCTGTTTGCTGTTCTCCAGATATCATGAACAATGGTGAATAGCACGGGAGTGGAATCGACGTCGATGGCGGTTTTGTTAGAGTAACGATACCTGCAATTGGAGATGGAGAGCTAATTACAACGGAGCGAATCTGAATGCACATGCGAGAATATGCTGGAAGAAAATAGATTATTCTGACAGTGAGTGGATTGAAGGACTTTGCTGATTCAGACAAGTTGAGGAGCCTGTTAATTTGATGTTTGATTAGCATGGGCAGTGAGCATGGAGGTCGACACTTGGCACTAATGCAACACGAAGGCACATGCCCACAGAGTGAATCGAAGTATTTAATCTTCTAGTCGCTTCGATTCTCGACCGGATCGAAGCTTCCAGCGATCACCATGGATGAGCAATTTAAACAGCTCAACAATGGCAGAACATCACTAAGTACAAGCACTTTTGAATAGACAATCGATTGCTTGATCGATCGAGAGCTATGGCACTGTCGCCGTTTTTTGGGGGGCGTCATCGCAACACGATCTGGGACGTGCCGGATCCGATGGAGGTGATGGTGACGCTGTTCGACAACGCGCCCGCGAGTTCGTTTGCCCGCGACGCGCACGCGGTGGCGAGCACGAACGTGGACTGGAAGGAGACGCCGACAGAGCATGTGTTCAAGGCGGATTTGCCGGGGTTGCGGAAGGAGGATGTGCAAGTGCAGGTGGAGGACGATCGGACGCTGAGCATCAGTGGGAAGCGGCAGAAGGAGGAGGTGCACAAGACGGATACCTGGCATCGCGTAGAGCGCGCCCAGGGCCAGTTCATGCGCAAGTTCAGGCTTCCGGAGAATGTGCAGCTTGATCACATCACTGCCAAAGTGGAGAACGGCGTGCTCACTGTCAAAGTCCCCAAGTCGGAGCACAAGACCAACAAGCCGAGGAGCATTGAGATCGGTGGCCATGAGGGTGGACAGCAGCAGCAAGTTGCCATCGAGAACAAGCCTGCCGCAGCTGCTGAACATCAACCTACCGCGGAACACAATAAGGCTTGAGCTCTTTCACGATTTCGATCGTGCTTTGGATGATCTGGCTGGTCGATGGGTACTTGCAGGCTGTAGATATACACATCGCTAACGCCTGCGATCGATCGCTTTAGTGTATTGAGTTGCTGCGTGTAAATAGTAGCTTTTTGCATATCAGATAAATAAAGTGCAGCTTTTTATGTTGTGAACACCAGATTGTTCCTTGATTTCGTTCGACCTTCAGGTTACTCTGAAAGATTTCATTCGATCTTAGATCAAATCGTTCCTTCATTTCAATCGATCATCGGATTGTTCTGCGAATGAAATCGATCATCGGATTGCTCCTTGCATTTCAGTCACCAGTTCACTTCTAGATTTATCAAACACCAGATTGCTCCTGGATTTTAATCGATCACCGGTTCGCTCTTAGATTTTTATCGATCATCGGATCGGTCCTTGATTTCAAACATGATATCAGATTGCTCCATGGATGTCAATCGCTCACCATGCATTTCGCTTCTAGATTTCAATCGAACATCAGATCGCTCCCTGGATTTCAATCCATCACCAGTTCGCTCCTTCATTCCCTTCGATTATCAGATTGATCCTTGAATTTCAATCGAAAATTAAATTGCTCCTTGGATTTAATCGTACATCAGATCGATCCTTAAATTTTCCAACATCAGATCGACCTTCATTCCAAGCGAACATCAGATTGTTCTTTCACATCAATTCATGAACAGATCGCTCCTTGATTGTGATCGAACATGAAGTTTCTCCTTAATTTCAATCAAACATCTGATCGCACCTTGATTTCAATCGACCATCCGGTTGCTCCTTCATTTCAATCACAACGAGTACTCTGCCGCAATTTGTCGCAATGTCATCGAAAGTCCGTTCACAGCTACGTGTCATAATTATCAAGAATCGCGATCAATTGCAAGATCGCACGCCAACATGGTTGTGAAACGGCTGCAGGCGCCGTTACATAACTAACGTAATCCACGATCTGCCACGTGACCACCACGAAATCAATCGAAACCTCCGGGAACAAGAAAGTGGCAGTTAAGAGGCAGTTCACGCGATTAGGTTTGTGCGGTTTAGTATCAAACTCCGATATGATTTTGTTGCGGTTTATGATTTTGTCGAAATGAAGTGGGCGAGGGCAAGGATAGCCCTGATCATTCTTCTCACAATTCCGGTTCACGGGGGCCTGAGTCCGTTCTGCGAGAAGGCGATCGCGAGAAGCAATGGCGAGTGCCCACAGGTTTCAACATTCGATATTATCGATACGGAGGCGTACGCGGGGGTGTGGTACGAGATCGGAAGCACAGCGCAGTTCAAGCTCGTATCCGAAGCGGGATTGGACTGTTTGCAAGCAAGCTACGCAGTGCAGGTCAACAACAACACGACCTCGCTCGCCGTGGTTAACAGCGGAAGGCGCGTTCTGGGCCCTGTGGCCACGTTGGCCGTCACAAGCATCAGCTCCGGCACCAGCGATGTGTGCATGAACGCACGCGATGTGTGTGAGTACCTGGGTCCGGCGAGCGACGCCATGCAATCCGTCGCCGAGCTCCGGACGATTGCTGCTAAGCTCCGCAAGGAGCTTCCCGATCAGTCGGACATTCTGGAGACTGTGGCGCAGCAGATTGAGGGATTGGCGAGTAGAATCTCTGCGGAGTTCACCATGATGGCAGACCATGTGCAGATGATTCAGCGACTGGATGGGTCTCTTAGTGTTGGCAACGACACCGCTACAGCTAATGTGGAACAGATCAGACTGGAGTTGATTGGAATCAGCAAACATATCGACGTGTTCGCGGAGTTCGTCGACCAGATGGCCACTGCCAGGAGCCTCCTTGGCCAAGTGCGTCACACTTTCCCCTCTCTATCTCTCTCGTTTCAAAACCCTAGCTTACCACTCTCCTCTCCGCATTGATTCAGGCCATCCCCAACAGAACCAGCAACCATGGAATCCCGCAACCTTCCCACTCCCTCCATACTCAAGCTCGGTCTGGCAAAATTCTCTCTTTTCAATGAGTTGCAAACACCCGTACATATGTGGTCTGAGTACAGGGGACGAGTGTACCCATACTATTTTGTGTACGACATGATAGATGATCAGAATCTGCACCTTTGGATCAGAGGAGGTGTTCTGAAAACCACTCTTTAAGCCTGGACTAGTCGCACAATTTGGAGGAAAAAACATCACTTCTTCAGACGGAGAGATTGTGCGTTGTCTTATCAGACAAATTTCCTATTCATTTTTCAGACACAATTAAGATGAGATGTACATTTGATACATTGATAACGTCTTACATGTACATCTTATCTAAATTGTGTCTGACAAATGGATAGAAATTTTATCTGATAAGACAACCCTGCTAAAAAGTATAGTTTTGGGGTTTAAGCTCAACTAGATAGATTATGGTGACCTGATCGGGTAGCCTACGCTATTCTTGCTGCTTTTTTTTATGTTAATGAGGGGAGGGTTCATGCTTGAGGTTATGAGTATTATTTTTGTAGTAGTAGGGTGTTTTTAACATTTGACTTCATTTAACTTGTTTTGGCACAAGTTTTAGGCAAATATATTGAAAATTGACTTCCCCAACCAACCAATAGATAAATGTAACCTTAAACAAGTAGAGAGTGCACTCCTTCAAATTTTTGAGAAGTAGATACGTACGGAAAACCTATGTAATGAATATGCCATTATAAATTGAACATTACTCCTTTGTCTCCAAAAATCACACCGTGATTTGCCTAAAATGGCTGAATTTTCTTTGTTCAACCAACATGACAGAGGTTTTTAGAAAGTGAATCTTAAAATATATCTACAGTTTATCCATTAACATCAAATCTTGGATTCTTTGTGAGACAAAATGTTGAAACCAAATCTTGGTATTTCTCATAAACATAGGAGCATCCTTTTGTAGGAAATTCTTTTTGTACAAATTCTAACTCCAAGTAAGCTTAACTTTACCATCACAAAGACTAAAATGTTCAAGGACTGAACATTTCAAAGCATGTCAGAAGCCCTGCTCGTGGAGGGGTAAGTGTATGTGCCAACCTTGGAATTGTGACTGCAGGTAGTGGTGAAGCTTCTCATAGCCGGCGAGTTCGTGAGCTCAGTGGACGTAACGGAAGCTTCGGCGCTCATCGCGACTGCAGAGCAGAGCCTACTCCTCCGAGCGGAGAGGATGAGATCAAGTCTGCAGGCTATCACCACGGCGTCCCAGCTTGTGCTTGCGGATCCCAATGTGCCCTTCCACAACATCTCATGGAGTTTGCCTGGAGTTGCTGTTCAAAACGCCACCAACAAAGGCAGATTAGAGGTACAAACTAATGTGTCAAGCATCATATATTTAGTCCTGATCCAGAAACTCACAAATCGACGAAGAGTGAATACTCTTCATGAATACTCTGGTTGGTTTTCTCCTACCAATGCTCAGGATAATCATCTGTGGTTCTCAATTAGTTTGATGGAGCTAGTTTGGCTGTATTACATGTAGTAATGCTCTACCGATGGATGGAGATTGTTGTTGTCTTTTCAGATAGAATTCCTATTCATTTGTCATACAAGATTAGATGAGATGTACATTTTATACGTGATTGAAGACATCTTAAATGTACATCTCATCTAAATTGTGTCTGACAAAGAAATAGGAGTTTTGTCTGATAAGACAACCCTGATGGAGATTCAGTGGACACAAATGCAAATAGAGTCACGTGGTTACGTTTATTCAAGTAGAAGAATGTGGTGAAGCTCATCGTTATCATATAGAATGATACAAGTAAATAATGAAGTTTCCTAGTATGGAGTACATTGTTGATTGTCTTTTAAAAATTTGGATGAAAAAAATATAAAATACTTCACGATGTTGCTTAGTAAATGATTGCCCTAGTAATACTACCCATTTGTTGAAACATTGGCAAGGGTTTTCATTTAACAACATTATCCATGGTGTAGGGATAAATACATGGAGCCTATGGCTAGTGGGTATCGAGAACATGATAATTGACAACTTGATGTTTTTATATTGATATAGATAAGTTTTTATTGTAGGGATATAAATATTTGAAGGTGGTAAAAATAGTAGTAGGATAGAATCTAATGCGTTTTAGGTGTTGTGCAGTTTTCCATCATGGGATTGAAGGCACCCTATTACATTCTTGCCATTGAAGGATTGCCAAGCAAAGGCTATGATGCAGCATTGGTGTATTCGTGTACAGGAAACAAAGTGTTAGGGACAACACGAGAAGGCTTCTTTGTGCTATCACGACAACCTACCATACACCCTGCCACGCTAAACCGCTTCTTGAGCGTAGTAGGTGCATTAGGCATTGACCTCACTTGCGAGAATCCGTTTCTCACATCGGGTTGTAATTCAAATTGGATACCACCATAGTGAGGAAGCCATTTGGTAGACAAAAATTTTATGTGATATTTTGAGAGGATTTGATAAGTTTTGTGTCGATTTAGAAGAGTTTTAGTGGAATTTAATATGTGTAGCTTGTTCATTATACAAAGAAGTAGTGAGTTCTTTGATTACAAATTTAATGGCTACTGGTTACAACTTGTGGTTATAGTGTTCACCTTGAGAAGGGTTAGTAGTCTTATGTCGTTGTTATGTCTCGTGGGCATATCATCAAGGGTAGGTTGAACGGGCATTTTATTTACGCCAACCCCACAAGGGTCTGGTGTTCTTATTTATTTAGTGAGTTCTTGAAGTATGATCTTGCTTGTAGATTTTTGAATTGATTGATGCTTACCGATAAAATCGTGTAATAAGTTGTTGAAATTTGTTAAATAAGTTTGTGTGTATCACCCAACACTTCAAAAGATTGTGAGAAAGTACTTCATTACTTTAATCATAGTGTAAGAATCACTTGTAGTTGAAGGTGTAGTTGTGAATTTTGAGTCGAATGCTTGGTTTTTTATTGAAATTAAAGAACTTTATGAACTTTCAAACAAAGTTATTCCTTTTAATACATGTAACTAATCGTGGACTTTCATGAGTTTATGAACAATCTATACTATGGGGATCCATGCAATGCCTAAGATGTACTTTCAAGAGAAAAGATAATGGTTGGTTTGTAATTCAATAGAGTATATTTAGTTGCAGTATGGATAAGGATCTTGAAGAGAAATTATAACCAATTGTATGTTTTTTAACAAAATTTTGCTAAAAGTGCTCATATGTGCTCAAAATTTAAAAAAATGCATATATAACTAAAAATAAGAAAACTACTCAATTACAATGGACTGTATTCAAAGCCTAGATGAGAAGCAATCCACATCTGAGAGTAATCATTTCTGAATTCATACAATTGTCCAATATGTTCTCTTAAATCTACCTCTTCAGGTTGATTTGAGAGAACGTATTCGACAGTCATAATGGGAAAGTGGGAGTAGAATTGTGAACAATCTCGTAAGAAGCAACTTGTTTAATGAGAGCAAGTTACATGTACATAGCGTAAACAATTCCCTGAAAGATTGCAACAATTTCAACGCTACTATAGTAGGGTGGTCTAAAATGGAACTAGTCCTCTCATAGAGGTCAGATAATAACCTTCACCCAACAATATATAATAGCTTCTCCATACATCAATACCATGTACTTAGTGCATACATTATAGGGTGTCACTCCCCAAAGGGAGTCTAGAGCCTAGAAACACAATTTTTGCAGTGTCATTGATGAAAATGAAGGTAAGCTATCTGGATCTCAACCGTACAATCTTGTAGTATACTTGTTGTAGGTTATGTGAATCAAATTTGGAGTCATGAGGCCTCATAGAATGCGAGATCATAACATATTGGTGCTCAGAAAAGATCACGAAATTTTAGCATTTTCACTTCGAAGTATCAACAAACATATTGCAATAAAATTTTCATCAATTACGGAGTTGTTCAAGCTCATCTCAGCAACACTCTTGTACAAAAAACATTATCCAGGAAAAATTTTCCTTAAAAAAATACTCTTGCAAGGATGAAACTTGCCAAAATATTTACAAACAAAAAGGGTCCTAATCTACACCCCTTGCACTCATATTCTTGCCCTATCTTTATAACACCTTCGGGTCGAGATTTTTACCACTCAAACTAGACTTTATTTGGAACCTATTCCAAGAACAAAGTTGAGATCCAACAGTGGATGAAGGAAATATAGCTTCTCAAGAATCGTCTACTTTTTCACTTTTTTCATTGTAGAAACATATTTGAAAATCCAATACCAAAAGTTTTTGGATGATAAATATTCCAACTACATAACTGTTTTATCAATAGATCATAATTATGTAGAAAAAATTCATGAATAACCATTTTTTATTTTGCATAATATGCTTGCAATGGTACAACATGCCATGCAAATGTTTGTTAACTCAAAAACTAAAGTTGACTCCACTTTCTAAAATATTGTATGAATTTGCAATTTTCAAAACACAATTAAGAATTGATTTGAGACACTACCGAGGTGATTTCGTCCAAAACGGATTTTGAATTAATAAGTTGTGGCTCTTCAAAGTTTTTGCCTTTCATCCATAATGTCGTTTTCCAACATCTTGGACGTTGAAGGGTTAAGAAACATCTATATATATCCTACTTCAAAAATTCATATCTCATTGTACAGTACAAGAGTCCAAAGATGACAATTCCACTTGCTCTATCTTTCTACTAATTTTTCCCATCCACAAAAATTGCTTGTACTCGTAACATCCCAAAAGATTTCCTTTGCTAATAAATTGAACCACTATTGAGCGCCTTACTATAGTGTAATAAAACAATTACACAAAAGACTGCAACAATTGTAATGCTAAGGTATGAGAACCTAAATCTGGGCGGCAGCCCATAATCGGACACCTCAAAATGAAGATTTCCTTGGCATATTATGAAGATTTCCTTGGCATATGTTGAAGATTTCCTTGAATTTAATGTACATGTAGTAGGGTAAACAACTATAGGTGTACCTATATGAGTTCCTCCTAAAATTTGTAATTAAATATGTAAGTGCCTAAGAATACCACAAAAATAGGGAAATTTGTTTTTTCTATCTGCTAATCCCTGCAAAATAGTAACTCACCCATTTGATTACTCCAAGTATAGTGAACTTCTTAAATGCACAAAAATAGGTGCTCATACCTTCCTCATGCTAAGTATGAACAACTCATGCCTCAAGCACACTGGCCCTTCTATTCCAGGTCAACCTCCCGCTTCACTTTTCATGAACGGGCAATTCTTAACCCTTAAACGTCCAAGGAAGCCCAAGGGGTTCTTTTTTCACCAGTGATACATAGCTCCCAATGTACTCAACTTTTCACTTATATTTTGATGTCAAACTGGACACCTTCTCATGATGCATTCAACAAGTGAAATTTTACAATCAAATCACAATCTTTATGAGTGATTTTGTGCTTTGAAAGGATTGTGGTAGGTAGGTTGGGGTTGTACATAACCTTGTAGGAGGTTGCAAGCTCATCATTGATTGGTTCATTCATGATGCCCAAGTCCAAAAGATGTTGTGATCCGATTTTGGGCTGCCTCTTGGGCGTTTAAGGGTTAACCTGGTCAGTAATCCTGAACCTATGACATCTGGGATGCTACAGCAGAATGATACAAGATGTCATTGAGTTTATATATAAATCAATCATAGCCCTGTGCAGATGTGCCTCCAAATATTAAATCTGCTGGCAGTCTGACAATTGGGTTTCAGAGGCGACTGGGTCAAAGAATCTCTGGGCGGAGATCAACTCGTCTGAATTTAATTTAAACACCTGCAAAGTTAAATTCTCTGTAATTAAAATGCTGTGAAGGGTACACATATGCCTGAAAAGGGCATCAATTCGCTCTGAAATCTCATCAGACTCTGCTCCCACTGTTGTACTTGTGCTTGCACCAAGTTGCCATGCTATGGATACCTGGCCACCATTACACTACAGTAGCACTGAGAAGCCATTTCGAAAACCTCACAAGGCTCTCAGTAAGAAGCCGCTTTAGAACTTGATGGCATTTTAATGTAGGCTAAAGTGAGAAAGTATAATAATCTATATCTACTAATAGAACTTGAACTTATGGGTATTTAACCCCTAACTCTCCTTAAAACCCGAAACGGATTTAGGAGGTTCTGACAGGAGAAAAACTCAGCCAACTTTTACCATTATAATCTCAGAAATGAGGAAGAATGAACGGTTCAAATTTGGTATGTGAGAAAAATGGCAAGTGAACTTTGAGATCTTACGGTTGAATCTTTCAAATAGCGCTTAGATTGAGATATTTTGAGCTTAATCTAGAGGAAGGTCAAATTTTGTGACTTAGACCGTTTTGCAACAAGGAGATTTAAGGGTTAAAAGAATATGATTTTGTGTGCAAATATATGTAGAGAACTTGTCCTAGTGGGCTGCAAGAGGAAGTCAAACAATAATAATTATGGGATAAAAAGAGTAAGGATAAAGTATTTGTTTGACCTAGGTTCGAATGTATGCATAGAGTAATGACGAGAATACTAACTCCTCTTTCTGTGCACATTATCCTAGTCTCTACGTAGCCAGTAGTAACTGACATGTTATTCCCTCAAAGGGCATTAAAGTACCCAAACAACAAGGTTTAAAAAAGCCCACCCTGTTATCCCTCTAGGGGCATTGAAGTACCCAAACAACTTTCAGAAAACCCCATCTTAGTTGGAAAAATAAAAGCTGTGATCCTCCCTTTAAGCAAGTCTAACAGATATCAATTGAGTTCAAACCGCACTCGACACGACATTCCCTTAGGTTGACCATGTGGGGAGGTATATGACAAAGAACTGAGCTACGACTTTGACCATGAGAAACAACAGAACATCATTTGCTTCTCGCTGCCTGTCACATTTACGAGCACGCATTTATCATCATGCCATGAGTATCTACAGTATTGAATATACAGTATCTGATACAGTAGTCAACCAGAGTGGGTGCAAAGAGCTGACAGGAGCCACGATTCTAGCATGTCATGTCGAAATCATGCATGAAATTGACATTCTATGTTAGTTTACTACAGTGTCAGATCTGCTCCAATACTGCATCGTTGCGTACACGGGAAAGTTGAGACTCACGAGGAAGATGATTTTGTAAGCAGGACGATTAAATTGCCAAATCCAACCAAATATACATAGCAACAATGCACAGGATGGAGGACCACCACAGCCGCTTCCGGACTTTTCAAAAGGAAGCTTAATGAATTTGCTACTGCAAATAACAAGCCTATTTCCTCCTCACCCTATGTCAAACCTACTCCGCTACTTCTTGTTCGGATAGTGTGTATATACGTCTACAAAATTATTTTTGGAGTTCGCCGCTGGTTTCAGATCAAACGTCTGCATTATTTGATCGCAGCGGCATGAGACCACCGGTGCTTATGTCGGTGGGAAAAACTTGTGTAGACCTGCGGGCAGCCTGTAGAATTCGTAGTTGCGAGGGTCGTGGCTGAAGTGCCTGAACTTGCGTGTCCATAGCATGCCTCTGTCCCTCTTTGATACGTGCCGGGTCAGTGTGAGGTCCAACACCGTGGCCACTATGAATGTGACGATCACCGGAGCTCCGAAGAACGTGTTGAGGATGTCGTTGAACTGAAAGAAGCAAGACCACGTTAGCGAGGAGCGAGAAAATGGATAAAATTGGTGACAAAGATTCAAGCTGTGTGCTTACCCAGCGGGAGCCAGTATGCACAGGCCCATGTCCTGCCCTCAATTCAAAATCCGAGAAGTATCGAGGAACGGATAATCCCATGAAAAGAGAGAATCCAACGACAAAAATGTTGCGAGTCAAGTTCATGTTCGCGAATTGCAGCTGTGAGATTCCGGTACCGACTGCATACCACGAGGAACCATCCGTCAATGCTGACAGTAAAAGGCAGGTGAACTGCTTACGAGATGTGTGTGTTGACTTACCAACCATGCCGAAGGTGATGCACAGAATAGCTGCCACAACAGGTTGAGGAATCGATGCAACAACAGCACCGAATTTTCCTGTAACGAATGCAGAACGGAAAGTTATGGGTACGCTCTCGAGATAAGTCAAGTATGGATGCAGTGCAGTGGTTGACTCGTACCAAAGATGGCGAAGAAAAGCATGAAGACCGCCGCCACCTGAACTGTTCTTCTGCTTCCCACTCGGGTCAACCCCACCAGGCCCACGTTCTCACTGCAAAGTACGAAAGTGTCAGGGTAGGTGCTCGATAAAGTCAAAAAACGAGAGGAATAGTGTTTGACACTCACGGTGCCACTGTGGTTCCCGAGAAGGTACCCCAGAATCCATTCAGGAACAGACCGATTCCTTGCCACCCAACTCCTCGGCTGATGACATAAGGGGGTGGTGGCGTCGCACCAGCAAGACGAGACACAGCGTAAAATCCACCCGTGGACTGCACCATTGCAGGTAAAGCAATATTAGCCAGACTACGGACAAAGGAAATTTCCACGAAGAGAGGTAGGAGAGAAAGTCACCTCTATGAGAGCGGCGAAAGCGGCGGTCATCACACCGAACACATCACTTGCATCAAACGTAGGGCTCCCCCACTGGAAAGGATATGGAACCCTCACCCTGAGAGAATCAGACATGTTAGAAATCGAGTTTCCGTAAGTGTTTGCGACGGAAAGTAGAGATTGCAGTTGCCTACCATGGTGCAGCGTTGACGAGTCCTGATCGATCAGTCCTGCAGTTGCGCTGACCTAGCTCACTTGCATGGTCGTAAGCCCCAGCCACAGTCAAGATCGTTGCGAAAACCCAGACGATTGCCACGCCCAGGATGATAGGGTAAAGCTCGAAGCCATGGCCCCGATGATGGACGTGCTTTAGGTACTGAAAGCAACAGAAATGTTAGATCAATAAAAGAGCACTGGATCATTACAACAATCGGAGGTATCCGTATGCTTACCGTCGAAAAGAGAAGGATGATGAGAAGGGCAGGAATGCCGATCTCAACGCACTTGGCAACCTGATCAACATCACCACATATTGAACGTCAGAGCGCCGACAATCAGATTCTCAGGCTCATAATAAGAATGAGACAGGAACTCACCCCGGGGAAGCCACGCTCGAACAGTCCCAATCCTACCATTGTCGTCACTGGCGCAATCACAACTGGACTAATATATCTGCAATCATCAATGTGTCAGGATCAATGCTTCCCCAAATCAACATTGAAGACGCTTGAATCGAAATCGTCACTTTACCTCATCATGATGCCCCAGAGACCGCTGAATCCAAGAATAATGTTAAGAGCTGATCCAGCAATAAAAGCACCTTGCGTGGCGCGAATCCCCCTCAAAAACCTCTGCGAAATCCGATGCAATCAAGCTTAGAATCGAACATCAGGGACGAGAGAACTCACGAGAATTATAATGGCGAGGGTAAACACCTCATGAGGATCCGGGATATCGATGATGCCAGGTCTGTATACGATAGACAGAAGCATAGGCAAGAAGTAAAACGAGCTTCCCATCACCACGGGCAGTCTAGCTCCGAAATAAGTTTGGAATAAAGTATTAATTGCAGAGACGAACAACGAAGATTGTATCACTCTGGCTAGGTCATGCTGCAACACATCTCAAACCTGTCAGTCACCAAATCTAAACCCTCAACACGATGGCAGCTAGATAAACAACACAATGGCGACGTGCAATCGTACCGTTAATCCTCCAAAGGCTCGGAAGATCAAGAGTGGAATGAGCACCGTGGTGCCGATCATGGTAAGGTAGTGCTGAAATCCTAAAACTATCGATGTGCCTGATAACAACAAATCTCACCGCATCAGAGAAAACTTGACGAAGTTGACGAACCCCCCACACCACATTGCAGGGTAGGGATCAACTTACCAATGCCGGGATTATCATTGATACAATACGCAAGGCCAGGGAGCTGCTCGGAAGCAGGGTGATGCAAATCCTCCTGCTTGATAGGAGGCGGCCCAGCGACCACAACAGCGGGAGCCGACATGATGAAGCTTGCTCTATGCTACTACTCACTCGACACGACTCGATTGCTAGTGTTCAAATCGTGTGAGCCCCCACTTCATCACACCCAGATTCTTCAACATTGGCTTTTAAGGCTCACTACAAACAACAGACAGTTCCTGCTCTGATCAACTGGAATCGCATGCTACGTACAATGTGACAGAGAAGAAGCTCATTGTTAAGCCTTTGCCCACAGAGTAGTCTAAGCTAGCTTCTAGCTCAACGGCAGTTTCTCACAAAGCGCTCATCAGAACGGTAACACACATACTGGGAGCCGGGGACCCACAATAATGCCGCATACGAAAAGAACTTGGGGGACTCTGGGCCGTCGATTGGGATCGACGGATGGGACTGGGCTCGATGGGAACCAGTGATTGAGAACGGGGAACGGTCCTTGTTGCGGCTTGGCCTTCGATTTGGACGGCGGGGTGACCTAATGGGAATGGTGATTGAAAAGTACATGGGGAAAAAGTACTTTTGTCTTTTTTTGCTTTTTTGGGGCTCACAGCTGCTCTTTAGTTCAAAATCCGGACAATTAAGGAGTCCTATCCTTTCCTGGTTTAGAAAAAGGTCCTATTTTTATTAAAAGGACTTAATTTAAACGACCGCCTTGGGTCTCATGACCTCATTTTTGACAACTGGAGAAAACAAAGTTTTGATTTTTTGGAGAGGTTCTCCGATTCAAATTATTTTTAAGAAGTGGGTTTTCTTTTCTTTTTTTAAAAAAAAATCTAGTTAGTGAGTTGTAACTTTTATATTTGATAGTTGACCCTTTATGGAGACTTTTTCTAAAAGAATGGGATTCAACATGAAATAAAGATCCATATTTCAATTCTCTATGGATTTCAGCATTTGTGATTTGACGTTTTCAACACATATACAAGAATTAGTTCAAGATTCAAAAATCGATTCTCAATCACCACATACCCATTCTACCAAAAGCACATCATTGCCATAAATTGGTTCCAAATTAGAAAACCGAAACTTTATATTGCATCTACCAAATGGACATTAAGTCCAACATTCCTACCTGACTTTTTACTTCTCCTAACAAGCATGGATTACTCAATGAACTTGGTAGAGGCGGCCAAACAAGAGATTGAGAGGTGGGGAGTTCAAGGTGACAACAAGGAATGCAGATAATTCCAATTTCAGAGAAGTAAGGCAAACAATACAAATGGAGGTGACATGTGCATGCCTGGAGGTAGTAGCAGTCATACTACCAAGCATGCACCAGTCAGTTATTGCAAGGTCAACTCAGGAGGGCAACCTAGGAACTGGACATGAAGGGAGAGTGGACAAGGGATTAAGCCGAGACGAGAGGCTTCAACAACCGACCATTTCAACTTCATGGGAGCAACAACTCAGGTGAGTCCATATTGTACGTATATGATTGTTGTAAATGAGAATCAGGTTCTCGTTACATACATGATTTAATTGTTGTATATTTAGTGCTAACATGGTTAGGTCTTTGCATGACTAAGCTGCAGATAGGGTAGACATACCCTGTTGGGCTCATTTGCTTTATGATCTGGAATGTGGGTAACATCCGTGTTGGACTCCTTTTATAATCACGAATGTGGAAAATGTTGCGATTAGTAAGATGTTGATGCTCAATCACCATCTCAAAGGCCTGTTGTTGAAAAAAAACAAAGCAACTGAGAGACGTACGATACAACCTAAACAAAGCTTATTAGGCAAGGAGGTTGATATCGACAAGGAGCAAGAACACGCCGACATTGAGAACGAGCTTCACTTAGGAGAAGCGGATGAGGTCGAACGAGGAGAGATGAGGGAGGAGCCAAACGACATCGAGCAGGGAGGGGAAACGCGGTCCATTGACTTTGACACACGAGGAGAAACTCGATCCATTGACTTTGACACACGAAATTCAAGGGCAGTGGATGAGGTGAGGCCAACTGACTCTTATAGTCTTGGAAGAGCAAACCAGGTAGGAAACACCAAGGCTACAAGTGTTGGCACAACAATTGGACACCCAACGTTATCAGGCATCAACCACGATTTTGTACTTCCTAATATTGATATTACAAGGGATGACACTGTATCTAGAGAGGAAGCCCATATCGTAAACGGCTTGGGTTATTTGACATTAGACCAGCAAGTTGAGCACTTCTCCTAAATCACTATCAAGCCACAGCACTTCTTACAACCCAAGTATTAGAAGAGGATTTGGACGTGGGGCGTGTGGACGTCGAAGGGCTAGGGGCTTGGCACATTGGGACACCGATCCCTCGTTCAAACATTGTTATGATGATATATTCTGGAGTCAACACCGTGCCAAGTATGTGCACGACGAGGTGAGGTTCACAAGTTCCAACCCTAGCCCTTCCTACCTCTAAAGAGAAGTAACACCATTGAAAGATTTGTTTCACAAATTTTTCACAATTTTGACATTGAAGGGCTTATTGGATGAGGGAGGACAAGGATTTTTTTTTTTATTGTAGAATAACGGCTAGTACAATGAGTAGAAGAAGATTTGAGGCAATTAGCCATTGTCTACATGTGGTGGATGACTCGGGGGGCGCCAACCGATAGAAATG
Organism: Bryum argenteum; assembly: GCA_037043015.1. Taxonomy (NCBI): domain Eukaryota; kingdom Viridiplantae; phylum Streptophyta; class Bryopsida; order Bryales; family Bryaceae; genus Bryum; species Bryum argenteum. Next base: position 4,047,924 of record CM073327.1, read on the forward strand.
ACTTTGGCCCTTTTTTTTCAAAATTTGTGGCAATTTCCACCATCACAAAACTATCATTCTAGTCAAGAAATTTTTCTAGTATCTTCTTGGTACAAGAGTGTTATTAAGATGAAGGTAAATAACAGTTTAGGTGGAGATTCTTTTGTTGAAGTAGGTTTGTTAGTAGCATTTTCAATCTGAAGTAAAAGTTAAATGAAATTTTGTATTTTTTTCATTAGTACTATTACATTATGACCTTGCAATTTATGAAGCTAGTGACTCAAAATTTGATCCACATGACCTACATAGGTTTAGTTCAAGATTGTGCAATTGGAATCTAAATAGCTTTTCTTTATTAACATCTAATAATTCTTCATCAACTTCAAGGCTTATTCTAGCAGAGCTTATTGAATTTATTTTAGGATGAGGTTTAAGAACTTTGTAGTTGGAATATTTTAATTGAATTTATTTTAGTATTTACGATGATGTATCTAGATTGGAAGAACTCAAAATGAGCATGGACATTATTGAATTTATTTTGGGATGAGGTTTGAGGACTTCATAGTTGGAATCTTTTGATTAAATTTACTTTACTATTTACAATTATGATGTATCTAGATCGAAAAACCCAAAATGTGCATGGACATTTAGGAGCTGTTTATGCTTAATGCATGATTGGATTTCAACCTTATTTGTTGGGTTGAATTCTAATATAAGTTTCACTTTCTACTGTAGAAACCTTAGTTCTCCAAGATGCTCTAAAAACAAGGCAAGAATCTTAGTGAAACATGTCTAGCTTTGGTCAATTTTGTTTATAAGCCAAAGGCCAATTTTCACCAATGCAAGGTATTATTTGAGCAAGGAATTTTTCTTAGTGCTCTTACTTGGTACAAGAGTCTATTCAACCCCTAAAGTTCCTTAAAAGCCACAATGGGTTTTTTGGGTTTTTAGTCAAGCTTAGTTGAAAGGGCAAAATTGATTGTTTGGACTTGAAATTTTTCGTGTCCAAGCAATGTGGTTACACTTAATCTTAATATGGGTCTTAGACCTAACCACTCAAATTACCAAGGCTGTTTTAGGCGCCAAATATACAAAAATAACTGCGGTGATTAGAGGATAGTGCAATCACTGCGGTCCCTCCCGCACAAGTAGGTTAGGATTAAAAAATGCATGTCATATTACTATTAGATATAGCACAATGATATATTTAAAAAATAATAATGCTAAAAAAATATTTGTTTCTGGAGCCTTGTAACTGCTCCCCCTAATAATGATTATTTAAGTCGGTGTGGATATTTGTATAATCTAAGTGTGGTAAAAACTGCAATGTAAATTTCCTATTTTTGAAGCAATCATGGTGAATTAAGTTTTAGAATCCTGATAGGGCTACTAAGAACAGAAGCCGTAGGAGGGGCAACAATTTGGGGTTAGTACATAAATCAGTGAAGGGTAGCGTTGTCAAAATGAGTTTTACACCGCTCTGTAATAAAGAGTATGCAGTCAAAAGTTGGTCGCCAACCATTTCAAAATGGTGTCAGTGAAGGGTAGCGGAATGGGCTCCCCGCTCTGTAATAAAGAGTGGAGTGTGCAGTCAAAAGTTGGTCGCCAACCATTTCAAAATGGTGTGAGAAACTATACCTGTCACAATTCAAATCATAATCACGGGACCGTTTCAAATTCTAACTTTCAAATACAATATAAAAATAGTCGCTATTTCATGACAATCAATAGCTAAACATCTTCTCAGATTTACAAACAAGGCAAATTACATGTCTTTCTCCAACAGCTATTACAAACATTGCAGAATATCAAGATGGCTCGTTCTAAGAATTCGCTTCTCCCCAGATTCATAACAAAAAGTTATGATTCCACCAAATTCAACCCTCCTATATACTTTGCACATCTTCCAAAGTTTGATTATATTGGCCAATCCAAAATTTAATTACATTGGCCAATCCAAAATAATCCAAAATAACCCAAAATAACCCAAAATAATCCAAAATGTGATTATATTGGCCGATCCACAATGAGCATGCCAATCTCGATTTGAGCAATTACAGAGTCTCCTTCCTTCTAATACAACACCTATAGATCAATATTGATGCACAATCCAATTCATGAAAGTGGCAAACACGGAAACTGGTAAGAACATCATGCCCAAGGAAAATACTTGAATTTTGTGCAAAACCGTTTCGTAGAATTCAATTGAGTTCAAAAAATAGACTCCTCTTCATAGCGCTGCCTCAAGCTGAAAATGTTCATAAAGGGAACCAATCATGCCCTAAATGTGATCGAATATACTTAATCAATCTAACCTGCTAATGAATGTATCATAATGCTAGTGAGGGTTAGCTTAGTTGGTAGTATTGGATGTGGCCTTTGCAGCACAACACATAGAAATGTCAATCTCTGCTACTTCCATGGCTCGACATACCCACTCCGGAACATCACCTTCCGGAAACTGTTTTTGCAAAAACGTCTGAACAAAGCTGCAATGCCACCCAACGATCACATAAATCAGTGTAGCTCTAAGTACTCACTCAGATTACTATTGAAAACAGCTAATTTTGACAACAGACCGAATACGATAAAGCATCCTTCCATATTCATATGCATTACATCCAATTTTGATGTAGCTACTTATACCTGAAAATCGACAGTTTATGGCATTCCACGACCAGACTGCCATTAAAAAATATGGGAAAACTTACTTTGGGAAACGTCCTTCTAGGATTGAATTGTGCAGATTCCGACTTAACTGCCATTACAACCAGTTTATAAGAAGCGTATAAAACAACGAATATAATGGATCATACTACTTAGAAACATGTTATTGACAAAACCAGCGAATATGTGTTTTTCTGCTTAAGACGAACCTGCATCATGTAGGCAATGTTATGGTAAGAAACAAGCTGAGAGCCCATTGCCTCCTTTGTTACTAATGTATGCAAGTAAGCTCGTGTATACCGTTTACAAACCTGCACAAACACACACACACACCATTCTTAGAGCTTTACACAGCTTTCTGACGAGCAGATTCTGCACTACAATAACACAAGGTTCGATGACTATGGATGTAGTCATATTGTTAAGAGAAAATGACTAACATCGGTAGTCAGTTACGACTATTTGAGGTCACAATCACAACTTGGCCGTAAGATGACTATTGATAGTCATATTCATAATCAAATTCTCTGCATCCATATTCATGATACCTTATTTTGCTTTCGCATGAGAGATCATACCATGCAAGAGCAGGAAGAGTCGAGTGGTCGGTCATCAGTGGCCATGGCTGCATGCTTGAGCCTCAGGACACCCTGCAAACAATTCTAGCATAAGGAATGTCCAGCAGCAGAGTAACAGTACAAGGAACAAGCAGGCGGAAGTGAAGGTTCAAGCCTCTGATTGTTTGGAGTAGACAATCAGGGAGTAGTAATACCTCAGGAACAAGTGCAGAGCCAAATCGAGCTGTTCGAGTTGGGTACACACAGTCGTACATGTCAGCTCCGAGGGCGCTACACACCACGATGTCAAGTGGAAAACCTATTCCCTATTCCCACACCCACAAATTAAGTAACTGGTGGAAAACCTATTCCCTATTCCCACACCCACAAATTAAGTAACTGGTAGAATATTTAGCGTATTAACCTTTCTCTAAGCAGACTATGGTTAAACAGCCACTATAAAAACTCAGTAAGGAATATTTTAGGCTTCAGAAGGAACCATTTTTTGATTTCAGGAAAAGAAGTACGAGTGCTTACCATAACATAACGAGGCTTGTCCTCAGGGAGCCCTGCAGTGCATTGTGCAACAACTCTCCAAAATGCGTCCTTTGCCTCTCCTCCTGATAACCCTCCAATCGCATACCTGATAAACCAGCATTCATTCAACCATTCAACTCTAATACAAAGAACACATGTCCGTATATTGAGATAGAGTGACAATACAATTTCGAATGTTACAGAATTCGAGAGCTACCTACGTAAACTCTGTCCTACTTTTAGCATTCAAGTTACATGAATTGATGTTCACATACCCAGGGAGGTTGCGAGCCACTAAACCTTTTAAGCATAAGTCTCTGCACAAACGATACGAGATTTCAGCTACAATATGAATACGGGGAGGAGCATCAAAATTGATCCTTGATGGAAACGAAAAACTTACCTCAAATGTGGATCAAGACCACCCTGTACTATTCCGAACAGGTTCTGTTCATTCGGTCTAGAGTGAGCTGATATGAAACAACAAAATAGGTCAGACTATCAACAATAGACAGGATTCGACAATTACATAACATCGACAAGGTATTACATTGAACGACAGAAAAGCCTTACGTCCTCATATGAAACGAGTGCTAAAGTGGAGAGTGTTAAACCTGCTATGCAACGATCGATCCATCGCAAAGTACGGTGCATAGCCTCCTCAACACGAGGGCCGGTAGTCGTTGTTTTCACCACATCATCTAACGCCATGATTATATCCGCACCTATTTTATTCTGCACACAAAAAATCATATTGAAATTCAGAAGCTCCCAACCTACTCAATCTGTGTTTATAGCCAGGCTGCTGATTGAACTGTTACGAATCACTCAGTAGCTAACGGCACACGTTTCTACCACTACAGGTCCGTTATGGTAAAGTGAATCAATCGACCAACACTGATTCAGCATACATGTTCGACAAAAGACCATACTTGCAACCATTAAGTATATTATAACAGGGAGACACAAAGAAGACATCACGTTAAGCACAGGGGTTTAAGAGGGTTTAGGGTTTTAGGGTACAGTTAAAGCACCTGTATCTGAATGGATTCCTCCGGAGTCAACAGCATAGGCTTCCCATCTACAGGAGACTGATCAACGAAGACGGGGTAATGAAATGTTAGGTCAACTGTACAAGAATCCTGCAAAAAAATAAGAAAAACACTCAAGGGATCTAAACACCAACTACCACCAAGTTTCATGAAAGGAATACTTCTCATTCACAGTCAGAAGGATGGGTAGAATGGAACCTGGAAAGTAACTCCCTCTTCCGTGATATCTGCCAAATGAAGAAGAGAGACCTGCCAAAAACAAAAAGCATGAACACGAAATTACTGCAAATTGAGTAATGGTGCTGATGACAACAGAGTTCTAGAACCGGCATCCACCATCTGGAAGCCGCCTGAATCGGTGAGAAGTCCGCGAGGCCAGTTCATAAAATTGTGAAGGCCACCCACTGTGTCGAGCATGTCAGCTCCGGGACGCAAAGCCAAGTGATACGTGTTTCCAAGAATGATCTGACATTCCAAATCTTGCAATTGCTCACTCGTCAGCCCCTTTACGGTGCCTGTAAAAGAAAACAAAAAGCCAGCATTCCAATTGTCATTGCTCAAATACTGACCACAATCATACAGAAGCTTAAGCATTCGAAACATCATTGATCTGTCCACTCCTTGCCACATTCTTCGTCGTTTAAATCAAACGAAACAATTACCTTGTGTACCGACAGGCATGAACAGTGGTGTCTGAACCTCAAAATGCGGCAACGTAAGACGCGATGCACGAGCTCGATTGTGGCGAGCAAGCACCTGAAATTATTACGATCACAAAATTGCTGTAAGTTACAGGATTGAAACCCAACCAGCTAACCTCGAGACCCCTAAAAGAATGCATCATAAACGGAAGTTTCATCGTACCTCGAACCGAAGTGCCATGGCCGAAGTTGACAACATAGACAGGAGCTTTTTTTCTTTGTAGGAACCACAAATTAAGACGAAGGGAGTAGCTGCATTCGAAGATGCAGTACAGGCGAGGGCTTCTGTCAAGAAAACATCTTGAGAATTTTATAAAGTGATCGAATCACCTGCATTTGTGAAAAGGGTCTGGGGATTGTTCTCGATCATGGGGAGCGGATTTTCTAAAAGTTGAAGATGAGAGGCTTCTTTCGAGATCGTTACAAAGATTGTAGCAGCCTGCTAGAGAAATTACACTTTCGATGAAGGTCTCTCTCTCTCTCTGTTCTGGCGCCGAGTCTTCCCTGCACTAATAAAATATTTTTTCAGGGTTTAGGGTTTAGGGCTAAGATGTTCATAAAATAATAGTCCATCCAACTCTAGTAGTTCTTCATGGAAATAAATTTATAACCCCCGATTGGCGTGCGCTTGATGGTATGTCTTCATGACTATGTAGGTTTACTAACTTGTCCGGGGTAAATACCATAAGCACAAGATGTAATCAATAATAAGTAACTAAAATCACTTAATTTTGTTAACTTTGACTTACATACTGGCAAACTTGGTAAAAAGAAATGTATTATTTTTGTTGGGAAATAACAATGTGGCACTCGCCCTTATAGCGGTCACCTCGGTTGATAGCCCTCACCTCAATTGATTTACGCACGGGTTTCGTTTGGGATTCTCTAGGCTCGACTGGTGTGTGCCGGTGTCACCCCAATTGATTTACCTGCCCGTTCCGTTTAGGATTCTCTAGGCTCAAGTGGCATGTGCGGGCCTGAATGTAGGTGATATGAACGGGTTGTTTGATAGAGTTATAATTGTGATGAATCTAGGTTCAATACCACATAGCCTCGTTTGAGCATGATTGCTCATGAGCTTGGCACAAATTACATCAATCCTACCCCACTTGTTCATTTCTAAGTAACATGGTTATCGGATAAGGTAAATAAATTTCACTTTTATTTTCAAGGAAGGTGTATATTTATTGGTGGTGGTTCAATTTTAATCTTTTTGAATAACACAATAAACATAGCATGGTGTATGACAATTGTTTGAAATGAGTTCTCTTTGAAACTAGATTAAGTTTCAAAAATTCTTGTAAAAGGAATGTATGTATATGATCTTACACATGTCGTGCTGACTTATAGAGATTCTAGAATCTACCCATTGTTCTTATATTTTCTTTGAATATCCTACTCATACTTTATGTTGAAAATTGATGACAAAAGGACAGAAATGTCACATAAGACTTCACATATTCCAAAATAAAATGCTAAAATTTGAGAATCTAAATAAAAATACCATGGAGTTCATCATCCACAAAGGCCTTCGTATTGGTTATGGTTGAAAACATGAAACAAGAGTACATGATGATATGAGCAGTAGCAGTTTGATTTGACACTTCTCCGTAATGAATCAGAACTGCTTACGAATCTAGCAATTAGGGTTTTGTTGAAAGAATCGGAATTGGTAGCAATATAGATTGAAGCTTCCGATTCTGGGTTGCAACAACTTCATTGAGAGAGAGAGCGCGAGAAGACCGCCATGCCGGATGAGAGCGTGATGGTGGAAGAGGAAGCAAAGGAGAAGCAGGAAGGCGAGAAACGAGAGATTGGAAAATTGGCTGTGTGGACTGTCAGCTCCAATAAACCCGGCAATGGCGTCGAAATGCTACGCGACAACAATCTCATCACTTACTGGCAGTAAGTAAAACCTCTCCTCTCACATCCTTTTAATCATGTAACCATCCATGCTAAGATCATGTGGGTTTGTGCAGATCTGATGGTGCGCAACCACACCTAGTTAACATACAATTTCAGAAGAAAGTTCGTCTTCAGGTACTGCCAGACAGACTTTACTTTACTCAAGGGGTGTTATGAGCACCATCCAAAACCCTAAACCCTGGTTTTAAAATGTGCAGCAAGTTGCGATTTACGTGGATTTCAAGGTCGACGAAAGCTACACTCCGAATAAGATTGCAATTCGAGCTGGAAACTCCTTCCATGACCTTCGAGTGAGTACTTCACAACCTACCACTTTGCGGATGTAGGGTTGTTTTCTGATACTATTTTTCGATTTGCAGGAGATTAAAGTTGTGGATCTGGTGGAACCTACCGGCTGGGTTCACATATCATTGTGCTCCAATGATTCAAAGTGCGTATTCCTGCACCTTTTCTCCTTTCGATTAGGGTAACGAGCACATTCATAATACTTCCGTGTGTGTATATATGTGCAGAGACTTTCTGCGCGCATTTTTTATGCAACTAGCCGTCTTATCAAATCATCAGAATGGACGAGACACTCACATTCGACAAATCAAAATTTACGGCCCTCGCCAGTGAGTCTGCTTATCTCTTTAGGATGCTTGTGTTTTGTATGGAATCGTAAGCCTCTCAAGTGAATGTGGCGTTTTCTGTCTGTAAATGTGCAGGGCGGCTGTAATTGGACATCCCTTCGAGTTTACCACGATTGAGTTCAGTTCAAAATCCACTATCCGATAGCCTGGTACACCATCAAGTGAAGAACGCCGTCATGCTCATTTGCCATTTGCTGTCGACAATAGTTTCTTCAGTCACTAAGAGTTCTGTTTTGAACCTTAACAGGTTCTGTGCATCTTGCTTCGGACATGATATAAACTGTGGAAACGTTTCATAGCTGGAATCTTGAGAATCAAAGGATATGAGCTTAGAAGAGCAGTTACATCTATTGGATTTTTGATTGCAGAATAGTTACTCTTAATTGTGTAGTTAATTGAACTGTATGTTTGATGTACAGATTGCAATGTAAAAGGACCCGACTAATTTTATCTGATCAAGAAGAGAGCCAGCATGGCCAGTTTAAAGTGGCCAATCATTGTTATCGTTCATTGTAGGAGACCTGAATATTGATTCTTCAACAGGAGGAATCAAATATATGAAATAATTTAGGTTGATTCAACATACTACATCAACTCGAGTGAGAATGGTGTGAAGTCTATTAAGGTCAAGTCCATGTGGCATGTGATGTGGCTATCCAGGCTCATCTTCTCTCAATGGTAGTACCTTTGGATCGGTTAAAATGAAATTTAGATAGTACCATAACAAATCTTTGATTTCATTAAGTTTTACATGTTGTCGTGTCAAGGCTTCTTGTAAGGGATCATGAAATTGCTGCAGTCCAACAAAAAAAAAGTTTCAACTATGTTACATACATTGGATGCATAAAAGTGTTTATACACCTCCACAATGTTCAACTGTGTTGCTTCAAAACTCAGATAACGAGATGATCATGAGCTCAAGTGAATTCAAGCTGTATAACATCAAATCTCACTTCTTCCAGGAACAAAGAAACTCTCTTCTATTGGAAGCAATTTTTAGTGTGCAGATCATGATCAGATTCGTATGCTCTTGAAGCCAACAGCTGCAAAACTCTTCACTCAGTCTCAAGTTTGATGAAATGCATAGACTCCCTAAATTGGGCAACATCCAAACAGAAGGGACACGCTCAAAAGAGCTCACCCTTTGTAACAAGGCCCAACAAAATTTGCAAGGGCTGCGCCAGTAGGAGTAGCATCAGTGGTTTGAATCCTCCACCCCATTGGCGAGGTCGATGAATTTTATTGCACAAGGGCCCAAACAATCCTACTACAAACAGTGAGAATGGGACAAAGTGGTGCTTTATGAAAAGGAAGTGTAATGAATGGGACGGGCTGCTGGTTCCCAGCAATATACATCGCGTCGGCTACGAAAAAGAGACAAGAGGTATCATAGTGGTAAGTGCATGATCCGTTTCTCTCCTTCCTGCCTGATGGATGAGCTTGTTAAACTTGAGCAGGCAGAATCTCAGACGGGAAAACGTTACCGGATGATGAGTGTGAGACAGGGGTCTTGCCCTTCAAGTAGTGCTTGAGCACGCGCGTGGTGCTGTAGTTGAAGCCCTCCACGGGCGCGGCTTGCGTGCGCGACGCATTCAGCTGTGAGCGCACCCGTGACGCCAAGCTCTTTCCGAGCTCTACGCCCCACTGGTCGAAGGAGTTGATTCCCCACACGAATCCCTGCACGGCGATCCGATTCTCGTACAAGGACAGCAGCTGGCCCACGGTGTACGCGTCCAGAGTCGGCAGCAGAATGCTCAACGAGGGCCGGTTTCCTGTGAAGACTTTGTGCGGGACGAGTGCCGGGGCCACGCCTTCGGCCTCGAGGTCTTCTTTCGTCTTGCCGTACGCGAGCGCGTCCGCCTGCGCGAAGAAATTCGACATGAGCTCGTCGTGATTCGACACTTTCTCCCCCTGCATGTACACGGACTTCTGGCTCTTCACGGCGCCGATGAAGTCGCACGGGATGACGCGCCCCTGGTGGATGAGCTGGTAGAAGCTGTGTTGCCCGTTCGTGCCAGGCTCGCCGAACTCGATCTCACCTGCTGCATATGGCAGCGGCGAGCCATCGATCGCCACGCCCTTGCCGTTACTCTCCATGCTCACTTGCTGGATGTGGGGTGCCAGCTTCTGAAGCGCTTGCGAGTACGGGAGGATCGCGCGCGCGGGGCAACCCAGGAACGTGACGTTCCAGACGCTTAAGAGCCCCAGGAGGACTGGGACGTTTTCCTCCAGCGGCGTGTTGCGGAAATGCTGGTCCATGCTCCATGTTCCCTTGAGGAATTGTTCGACTTTCTCGAATCCGTATTGTAACGCGAGAGGTAGCACGCCCACGGCGCTCGTGACGGAGTACCGCCCGCCCACCCAGTCCCAGAATGCGAACGCGTTCGCCGGGTCGATGCCGAATTCTGAGACTAACTTGAGGTTGGTGCTCACGGCGATCATGTGCTTGGACACTGCGTCGGTGCCGAGCTTGGACGTGATCCACGTCCGGCAAGTCCGTGCGTTTAGCATGGTCTCCGCCGTGGTAAACGTCTTGGACACGACGACGACGAGGGTGGTCTCCGGGTCGAGCCCCTTGAGCGCGATGGACGCGTCCACGGGATCCACATTCGAGAGGAAGCGCAACGAGCGGCCCTTGGCGAGGGCGCTCGCTTCCGGCTCCGTGTCCAATGCGCTGTGCACGAACAAAGGACCCAAAAAGCTGCCTCCGATGCCGATCGCCACCACGTCCGTCAACGCCTTCCCCGTCGCGCCCACCCACTCGCCGCTGCGGACACGCTCGGAGAAAGCCTTGATCTTATCGAGCGTGGCCCAAACCTCGGGGACGACATTCTTCCCGTCGCAGAAAATCTCAGCGTCGCGAGGGGCGCGGAGCGCGACGTGCAGCACGGCGCGATCCTCCGTCGAATTGATGTGCTTCCCGTTCCACATGGCCTCGATCTTCTCTGGCAACTGAGCCTCCTTCGCCAACGACAGAAGCTCCGCGACCGTCTCCGACGTCGCGCGTTGCCGGCTAAAATCCACCACGATCCCATCCACCTCCTTGATCATGCTCTCGCATCGCTGCTCGTCTTTCATAAGCTCCCGCAAGTGCGTCTTCTGGATGTCCTCCACATGGTGCTCCAGCTTCTTCCACGCTGCGGTGTGAGACGACGCCATCACTGCCGCAACTGACAACGCTCGATGCGCTACAATACCCCTTGATGGCTGCTTGTCACCAACCTTCCACCTACTCGCTCCAAAATTCGTCAATTGCACTGCATTCTTGCCAGAATTCGAAATCTGCACCCCAATTAACACCCAACTCCCAACTTCAGTCACGAACCAAATACACGATCGGCACCAAAGTCCTCAAAGGAAATCGAACCCGATCGTAACAGCGAGACCAGAACCGATCAAACAAACCCGATCGTAACAGCGAGAACAAACCCGATCGCAGCATCAATTCGATCTCTAAACAAAGCATGCAAAACCCTAACTTTTACTGACATCGCGAAACCCTACACAAAGGAATGAACACTCCGATCAAAAACAAACCAAAAGAAAAAATAAATAAATAAATAAATCTTCCCGATCGAGCTCTCAATCAAACCCACGAAGAAGAAAAGTAAAAACAGAATTCCCGATCGAACTCTTCAATTGGAAGATAGCTACCTCGGCATCCACACTGCCGTCGAGGCAATGCAAAGCGCGAGCCACAGCAACGTACTGAGAAGCAATGCTCGCCATACCCACCCCCAAACAAACCCAAGTACGACGAATCAATGCAGCACTGGCTAAAAACTGAGGTACCCGAAAGAGGCGACCTGAAATAGGTACCTGAGGGTTGGCCGGGGTGCCCTGACAGACACTCTTAGTTAAGAAGAGTTGCCCCTGGTCTGGTCTGCAGCGCCTCGTGAGGGAGGGAGGTAAGTATTCACGCTGTGAGCGGGTCGTGGGGAAATTGACACGGAAGGTACCACTGCTGGCTTGCTTATATCACAGGATTCCAGGACACACCGGGAAACCTTGCCTTACAATAGCAATTCAGTGGGCTTACCGGTTGTAGCAGGATTCCACCACCACCACCATGCAGTAGTAGTATTGTTAAGTACTGGCAATGCGCTGACCGACTACTACAGATGCTTGCATGCACAGGAATCGGAGTGTTCCCTGTTGCAAAAACAGGCTTAGGTGAGTGCCCACTGTTGCTTGAGCGAAGTGGAGATGGCGAGGGTCGTCATCCGTTCGCAAGGGTGGCTCCTGGGATATGCCGTGGACGCCCTAGTCAGTTTCCTTTGCAGAATTCGCCGCGCTTTGATTCGTCACGGGTGGATTCCGTTTTGGTGCGGCTGCGGGCGTCATCGCGGCGCTGTCGCTCCTCCCTACCTTTTCTTTTTCTTTTTTGCACTTTTGCATGATATTCATGTCTCCATCATTCCAACACTCTCATTTTCGGTTCCTTTGAACTTTAGGCAACTTCATACTATCTCAAATTTGGTAAATGCCAAATTTGTGCAAGCTTTGTGAAGGTTCAAATTTTGCCCAAATTGGATATACAATGAAAAACATTATGTTCAACTGTTCATGCTTTTCATAAAAAAGGGTAGCTTCAGCAAGCGAACTATGTTGACTTTGAAGGGATATACGACTAGGGTGTTTAATGGCTTACATGTGTAACATGTGCATCCAAATGTAATATTGGAGTTCTTTGTTGTTTGTAAAATCATAATGTTAAAAGTTGTGTCTAAAGCTAATTATATGTAGTAATTAAATACATAAAAGTCTATTGAATTAGCCATTCGTCACATCAAAGTCAAGACACTTCAAGACATTATGGGGTAAAACTACACAAGATTGGAATCATTCAAAGCATTCAAGTAGGTTTATAGTTGTAATCCAAAGTTTATGATTGACTCAAAATGAATCTAAACCGAATGAGTTCAATTCGTCCAATCTCCTACATACTTTACACTTCTTTCAAGTTTCTTTTTTAGTTTCTACTTCTCAATGAACTTGCTAGTATGAGATTTGACTAGTATTTTAGCACAATGCCTAACCTAGAGCCTATATTGATAAAACAAATTGAATTGAAGATGTGGCAAGTAAGCAATTGAGTAAGTTGTGCAACAATGCCGCACTCCCCGTCACCTAAGAATGTAGTTTGAGGCGGCTAGTCTGTCAGAATCGCGGGAGGCCACCATAGACGCATGCATAAAGCTTTCAGTTCGATCCGCAACGTCGACAACACCCATAGATTTAAAGGCAGAGGTTTCTACTCTATACAAAAGGCTACCAATTTTAGAGTTGTTCTTTTGGTGTCACCGCCCTAATTACTCCCAAGTCTTTCTACATTAGTAAGCCCTACTTGGTAGTAGAATCACGGCTCACTTCATTGGTAACAACTTAGCTAACATTGCACATGCCACATACACACAATGTTAGCACCACTTCTAGTCAAGGTGTCCAACTTACCTTGACTCCCCAACTCGTTACCCAAAACTCATTACCCGGAATTCCGACAAAAACACATTGGCGTGCCAGTTGGTAGCACAAGGCGGGCTTCCACAAATGTCCAACTCCCGAGAATGGCACTACTCACCCTCGAAGCCAAGCGCCCTTGCAGGTTGTCCAACTCCCCACAAGTCGCCTTTCTACTCATGTCTCTCGCTTTGTTAGGAACATCACCGGAACCGACACTACTTTTCAGGGGGACTACTTTGGAGCGGGACACTTTTCCAACCTAGTTTTTCGGGATGCACACAAGCATCCCATAATGCCCAAGGTGTAGGAGTAAGGGCCCCTTCCAAGCTTCATCCCTTAGAGCCACCCAAGCACCATGTAGAAGTGAGGAGGGAGACCACCCATCTTCGGAGTACCCTCTCAGGTATACGGTAGCCCCCTTCCCATTTGTATTAAGGGACCTTCCCTTACACACTTTCTTTTGGAAGATCACATGTTTTTGCCTTAGTCTCAAACTTGACAAATCAAAAAAATCCACCCGACGAAATCATGCTTTAGTAACTCTATTACAAGTACATAAAAACAAAACTCGAAAAACAATTTTTGGTGAATGTTTTAAGGTTTGTGATACTTGTTCAATTTCGGGCAAACTTTGAGAATATTTGAGAATACATCATGCTTTGATCAGATTTCAACATGCCATGACTAGTACCCTCTTAAGCTTTAAGAGAGCATATCTCCCAAAGTACGAGGAATTTTGAAGCATGAACGGTCTTGTTGGAAAGATGCGATATAACTCCACAAACTCCCACAAGTTTCATCAGAATTTGATGAAATGCGATGCTAACCACGACCCATATTGAGCCTCAAATGACTTTTTTAAATGTTAAGAATACATTCCAGCCTTCAAAACTGACTATTTTGGCCTTCCCCAGAAACTATTCTTGGGAATGGGTAGCATTTACCCATGCTTTCCCCCATATCAAGATAAAGGTAACCTACGAATGGTGATATCAACACTATAATTGTAGTGCATATGAAGCTGCAATTCGTAAGTTCCATTCAGTTTGCATGACATGGGGTTGTTGTCATCATTGGGCAATTCATAACAAGGGCTTTCATGTGTACATACAACTGGACTTTGGCTACTTTGTACAAGTGTCCTATCAATTTTGCAATCCACTCCATAATAGCCTTTTCATCTAAGAGGTCTGCAGCCAAAGAAGCCTTTCTGAAAATGTTGAATGATTTTATTTATTTTTTAAAAAAAAAATAGTCGTTAATATCTATTTATGTATTTTTATTAATGTGATGAATAATTGAACACTAACCAATCAATGATTTATGAGCCTCATTATTCCTTTGATTGTAGTTGAGTCGAGGTATTTGCTTCGACTGAACTATAATCAAGAAGACTATGAAAGCGTAATCCATTATGGAAATTTCACCATACTTTGGGAACCTCAAAGTTAGAGGTCATTCTCCTTTTTTCAAGATAGTGTGAGGCCAAATGGGACCAAGAGCACTTTACTCTCCAATCACAAGTTTTAGAAGACCATGGTCAACCTTCATGGTCCATAGTGTAAAGAGACCTTTAGGTATGGAACCAACTGTAGGATCTTGTTTAAATGCCATCCAATTTTTTTGCATGAGAGGCTTTATCAAATTTGACCGTATAGATCTTGAGATATAATTAGTCGAGGTTTCAATTTTTGTAAAAATATGATTTTTGATTTCAGGCGGAGCAACCCGATCTGGGCTTCTCTCGGCTTTAGGGGTAACCAAAATAAAGTTGGTTTGGATTTCGAATCGATTTTAGTTTTTGTTGTGAGAATTGTACATCTAGGTGTGCATCTTGTGAAAGAAGTTTTGGTGTTAGAATTGCAAAACATGGGGCATGTTTTACCACTGCAAATCAATCAATTCATGATTTACTTCATTTGAACATGATCCTAAGATTAAGCCCAAGAGTTAAAAGTTGGAAGATTTTTGATTGGGATACTTTTGGTCATGGATTTGTGATGATGTTTCTATTGAAAAAAAATCTAAAAAACATCACATGGTCCTTGAGAAGATGTATCTCCTTCAGCCATTGTTGACTTCCAAGTGTTATTAGTTGGGTTGAAATCCAACTTGATTAAAAAATTTGTAATATGATTTTAAAATTAATCGAAAATGTGATGAAGATATGCATGGGGACATGCATTTAGTGCAAGGGGTTCAGATTTGGACTCTTTTTCCTTAATGTATAATGGCGTAGTTTTCAACACCACAAGGTTATCATTTTGGTACAAGAGTATCATTGAGATGAAGGTGAACAACTTGTGTAGTTGAAGAATTTTTGATTAAAATGAGTTTGTTACTAACAGGTCCAATTTTAGATGAAAACAATATACTTATTAAATTTTCACAAGACCGTACAAATATATTATGGTCTCAAAACCTATGAGACCTCTTGTCTCAAAATTTGATCAAGAGTACTTACAATACATCTATTGCAAGATTTTAAGTTGGAAATCTAAAAGCAAGTATAGTCCATGACACCATTGTCTTGGAAAGTGAACAAAAGAAATCTTCACAAATTCTACATAACCCAAGTACTAGGACAAACTCAAATCCTCATCAGTTCCTCCAAACACCAATATTTCTTTTCTGAAAATCAAGAGGATTTGAAAAACTTCTATACTATGAACATTATACTATGGACACTATTAATAATACGATCCGATTTGCACACCTAAAGAAGCACACCAAAACAAGTGCACAAACATCAATGCATATGTGGTATGAGTATAGAGGACAAGTGGACCCATAGTAGCACACAGTGGATGGCAGCTTTGCTCTTGCTCATGACCTGCACAAATTTTGAGAAATTCCAATAGTAGACCAAAAGAAGTGCACAAACACGAGTGCATAAGTGGTTTGAGTATAGAAGACGAGTGGACCCATAGCACTTGGCACAATAGACCGCAAGCTTTGCTCTTGCTCATGACCTGTCTGTCAATGAGATACATTTCAAAGAAGCCAGGCTGCTGCTGCTCAGGAAACGTCAGGCTGAACAGTGAACACCACGGCATCAGCCATGCTGGCATCCTGCACGGTGTACATGAACACCCACCCGTGACAAGCGCCCGCGTGAACACCGAACTTGTTCATGGCAAACACCGCTCCTATGAAACTCGGATACTTCCTTCGTATTCTCGCAATCGCATCTTTTGCAGCTTCCGCTGGTGTCATCCCTTGCCGCATGCTCTCCACCACCTGGTAACTGAGTGCACACCATGCCATGCCATGACATTATCAATACGATTGCTCATTAAGATTGTCAAGTAGATGTGAGTAGATTCAGTCTGAAAGGTAATTAAGTTACCAGGGCAGGAAGCGCATCATGACATCGCCGTCACCAGTGGCACCACATGCGCCCACGTCATCGTCAGCATATGCTGAAGCACCAACTATTGCACCGTCTCCCACTCTGAAAAAATCGACAGGAGCCAGTCATGATACGGAATTCCTCAATTTCATTACTTGGTGGTTCATTTCAGAGAATGGCATGGGGAAAAGGAGAAGTAAAAGTAGATGGTGGTTTCCACATTAGAAAGTGAACAAAGCAATAAAGATCATGGCTCAGAATCAGCATTAAAAATGTCACTCCATGGCCAAGATTAAGGGTGGCATGCAATGTTGGATGTACCGGCCAGGAATTTTGTGGCTAGCTCCATTGGTAGAGGTGCCTGCAGCGATTCGTCCTTTCTGCACAGACAGAGAAGCACATAAGAACAGGGTCAGATCTCCCTTAAGAAGCAGTCTCGAAAGTTTAAGCACTCACACTGTCAATGACAGCCATCGAAATGGTGTCGTGGTTGCTGTAACCGAAGCTTTTGTCGATGGATCTGTAACCCAGTTTCTCGGTCACCCCATCCTCAACCACATTACTCAAAAGAGACGTCGATACTTGGTATGGTCCACACCCGGAAGTGCTATCAGGGATTACGTCTCGCCAGAAATTGGGTTGGCATCCTCCTTTTTGCCAAGCTGAGTACGCCTGTGCACATCAAACACACACTCACTGGCTTTCGAGTGTAACCTTCCAATAACCAGGAAACTAAACATGGATGAATTTAGGAGCGGGATTGATTGCCTGCAAGGAGTTGTCGGTGCTCAGATTCGTGGGTCCTGGGAGGCCAAGGGAGAGCGCGAAGTTTGAAGCTTGATCTCCAACGAGAAAGGTGTGCTTTGTGTGCTCCATCACCAGCTTGGCTGTCTCGATGGCTGTCTTCACCGATCGTAATGCTCCGACTGCTCCAACGTTCATCGTTGTCTGCAATGTTCATCCTGGTAAGACATTCTAATAATTTTTAGTGAATTGCTGATGAGGGGGAAAGAATGCTAACCCCATCGATGATCATTGCATCCAACGTGGTTTCGCCTGCTTCGTCTGGACTTCCGCCATATCCCACTGCCAATCAAGCATAACAAACGTGCTGTGTAATTGGAAGCCTACCCTTGTGATGTGCAGAAAGAACAAAGTGCCATAGAGTGTCATATTGATCCTATGATAATCATCTGTAAGCAAAAGAGTAGGAGTTTCTTCTTTCTTAGCAAAAACTATGCCTCTAGCTATTTAGTTGCTGCTGTTTGAGAAATATGTCATCCCCTTCTGTGCCGGGAATTGAACCCACAACTACATCAATCACCTTAACATGATGTGCATTTTGAATTCGCAACACATGCTTCAAAGAGAAACGAAAACGCGTCGAGGAGATGAAATAGCGAGAAAAGGATGCAAAAGCAATGAACAAGCATCAAAGCAATGAACAAGCATCAAATCAATGAACAAGCATCAAAGCAATAAACAAGCATCAAAGCAATGAACAAGCGTCCGAGAATAAAGCAAAGGAAAAAGCATGCGAGGGAAGGGAAAAGCATGCGAGGGGAGGAAAAAGCATGCGAGGGGAGGAAAAAGCATGCGAGGGGAGGAAAAAGCATGCGAGGGGAGGAAAAAGCATGCGAGGGAAGGGAAAAGCATGCGAGGGAGGAAAAAGCATGGGAGGGAGGAAAAAGCACGCGAGGGAAGGGAAAAGCATGCGAGGGGAGGAAAAAGCATGCGAGGGGAGGAAAAAGCATGCGAGGGGAGGAAAAAGCATGCGAGGGGAGGAAAAAGCATGCGAGGGAAGGGAAAAGCATGCGAGGGAGGAAAAAGCATGGGAGGGAGGAAAAAGCACGCGAGGGAAGGGAAAAGCACGCGAGGGAAGGGAAAAGCACGCGAGGGAGGAAAAAGCACGCGAGGGAAGGAAAAAGCACGCGAGGGAAGGAAAAAGCACGCGAGGGAAGGAAAAAGCACGCGAGGGAAGGAAAAAGCACGCGAGGGAAGGGAAAAAGCACGCGAGGGAAGGAAAAAGCACGCGAGGGAAGGAAAAAGCACGCGAGGGAAGGAAAAAGCACGCGAGGGAAGGAAAAAGCACGCGAGGGAAGGAAACAGCACGCGAGGGAAGGAAAAAGCACGCGAGGGAAGGAAAAAGCACGCGAGGGAAGGAAAAAGCACGCGAGGGAAGGAAAAAGCACGCGAGGGAAGGAAAAAGCACGCGAGGGAAGGAAAAAGCACGCGAGGGAAGGAAAAAGCACGCGAGGGAAGGAAAAAGCACGCGAGGGAAGGAAAAAGCACGCGAGGGAAGGAAAAAGCACGCGAGGGAAGGAAAAAGCACGCGAGGGAAGGAAAAAGCACGCGAGGGAAGGAAAAAGCACGCGAGGGAAGGAAAAAGCACGCGAGGGAAGGAAAAAGCACGCGAGGGAAGGAAAAAGCATGCGGGACGTCTGCACAATTCGCAGATGGTGTGGCTGCTGGGATTCGAGCCCAGGTCTCCACGGCCACAACGTGGAATTCTCACCACTAAACTACAGCCACATCTCGCAGATGTTCACAGTGAAGGATCTTGGAAATAAGTAGTACCATATACCTGAGCCGTCACATTGAAGAATTTCACAAGCAGAGCAACCGTGCACGACAGCGTCGACTGCCGAGCCATCGTGTTTGATCGCAATCAGCGCCGCTGCCCTCACCGCATCTACGAACGCCCACGTGCTCACCACAATCGGAGGCTCCCCTTGCACCTGCCCAAATGCGCATTCCACCGCAACCCATCAAAACCCGACATACGCCAAAAATTGAACCCGCAATCTCCCAGCTCGAACAATGTGCTATCTCATTACTCTCATTACGGGATTATACGGACAATGCAACGCATGCTCCCTCTCAGCACTTTCGATGCGGAATTGAGTCATACGAACAATGGAATGGGAGGTGACATTGCGGCATTCGCATGATTGCCCTAAAATCGACGAAAATGGAATGTGGTTGCGATACGAAGAAGGGGAGAAAGATTGAGCACCTGTTGAGAAGACGCTGCATTGGATGTCAATAGCAGCAGCAGCAGCACGAGGAGATTGATCCGCATCGCCATCGCTTGGGACTCGAAGTTCCTACAGAGATCAGGTTGCAGGTGAATCATTCGGCCAGACGCGCCGGTCATAGGTGAAGGTGTCACGGTAACGGGGCCTCTTTGGACGCTTTTAGGAGCCCATCACAAAGAAACACACCTTGTCTGTCTCCACCCTCCTTGAAGGAGTTTTGATTTTTGTAATTTCCTCTTAACCCTTAAAGGTCCTTCCACTCCTCAATGGGCAGCCCGAAATTGGATCTCAGCATCTTTTGGACTTGGGCAACATGAATAGTGCACTTTTTGAACTTGGGCAACATGAATGAAACAATCAATGATGAGTTTGCAACCTCCTACAAGGTTTTGTGCAATCCCAACCTACCTACCACAATCCTTTCAAAGCACAAATCACTCATACAAATTGCGATTTGAATTGTAGGATTTCACTTTGTAGATGCATCACAAAAAGGTGACGAGAATGATATAAAAAAAAAAAGTGAAAAATTGAGAATCAAACGAGCTACAGGCAAGATTCTGTTGAAAAACAGCCCGAGGGGCTGACAGGCGCCATCAAGGGTTAACCCTTAAACGCCCAAGCAAGCCCCATGGGCATGATTCCAAGAGAATCTTTTGTGTAGCTCTTACTATACTCAACATTTCACTTATATTTTGATGTCAAACTGGTCACCTTCTTCTGATGCATTCAGAAAGTGAAATTTCACAATTCAAATCACAATTTGTATGAATGATTTTGTGGTTTGAGAGTATTGTGGTAGGTAGGTTGGGGTTGTACATAACCTTGTAGGAGGTTGCAAGCTCATCATTGATTGGTTTATTCATGATGCTCAAGTTCAAAAAGTGCACTATTTATGATGCCCAAGTTCAAAAGATGTTGTGATCCAATTTTGGGCTGCCCGTTTCAGACCCCATGGGCGTTTAAGGGTTAATTGGAGATTGTCCTATACATGATCATTATTGAAAGTAAATGCATTGCAATACATCACATCTTACTACATTTTCAAGATATCGATAGGTACATCTTCTTCCAACAAATACTTTTGTGAACTGCAAAAAAAAATATGGAAATATTGCCAAGTTTATTTTTCATAAGTATGGCATTATTTTCACGGAATCAATTTTTAACTTTGGGTACTCATTTAAACATGAAAGTATATGTTCTTGTAAAATAGTGTTTGTGAATTAATCATTGACTATATCCTATGGCACTCCACATCTATGTATTTCATCCTAGCTAATGTTTTGTATGATAGTGAACCATACATGATAGTTGGAAGTAGACTTGTCTAAAAAAAAACTTTTCTTAACACTTTGTTTTGTATGTATTCTACTTACGATTTACACTCAACATGATGTGGAAATTGTACCCTTCCTTTGAAAATACATGA
Source organism: Bryum argenteum (assembly GCA_037043015.1). Classification (NCBI taxonomy): domain Eukaryota; kingdom Viridiplantae; phylum Streptophyta; class Bryopsida; order Bryales; family Bryaceae; genus Bryum; species Bryum argenteum. Next base: position 4,069,260 of record CM073327.1, read on the forward strand.
CAAGTATGTAGTCATGCCGAAGAAAAGTCCATAGCCACTTCAATCCGCACTTTGATTCAAAATGGATGTCTCTTGCCCAGAACGGTGACCAGTCCCGCAGTCATAGAACAGTCCCTTATCTCCACCGCAATCAAGGGGAGCGCAAGACCGTGGCCAACAAGGGGCCTCAAAGGTGGATAGTGGAACCAGGCTGATTGCGCTACTCGCAGGCTCTCCAGTCTTCCACCAATTCCATTTCCGAAGAATTTGCATTTCGTTGCAGTAGCAGCACAATGGCTCACTGCTGTGCAAGGGGAATGGTGGGAGCTCTGGCTCTGCCAGGATGTGGACGAGCAGGAGCGAAGGAATTTAACAAGAGGGTGGTGGTACAGCTGCAAGTGCGGTGCGGCATGGAGGACAATGGCTCGCGGTTGCCAGGACGTCGTCAAATGGACGGTTATGGCAGCGGTGGCGGTGGCGCGGGATTCTCAAAGTCACCACCGGGCTTGGGCCAATTCCGCCCTCCCAATCTCTTTGGTACGTTGAGCATTGCGCATGATATGAAACACCTAATTGCATCGCGCCTTTCTTGGACGCTGTAAGCAATTCTATTCCCGTTTCTCGAAATTGTTGAGCAAGCTTATTGGTACCGCTTTAATGCTTACACAACCTAAATCGTGAGGCTTCACTCTTGAACTGCATTTAGTATCAAACCTCCTGTAGAAAGAATCATGTGCTAAAGTGGTTATCATCGAAGTAAGTGGTTCACTATCAAGGGGTTCGGTCGGTGTTCTTAGTAGGTGTTTTAGCGCTCGGGTTGTTGAGTCTGGAACTCACCGTGGCTGATGATACAGGACCACCTGCGGGGAGCGATCTTTCGAAAGAGGAGGCTGCGAAAGTGGAGACTTTATTAGAGCTAATTAGAAGCGGGTGAGTTTTCTACATCCTTTCCATTGCTGTGAAATTTGACAGAGGGTTTTTCATTAGAAAATGTCGAGGGTGGTCTGTATTGAAGCATCTTCGAAGTTTGTAGCATTGAATAATGTGATAGGAAACTCTGGATTGAATATCTTATTTGAGTGTTTGATAGGTCTGGAACATGGCAAGAGAGGGCAGCGGGCATAACCGAATTACAGAAGATGGGGATGGGGTCAGAGGAAGTGTATGAGAAAGGATATGTGTCGCCTTCAGAGCAAACAAGCATGGTAGTAGCTGCACAAGTGAGTCTCCGGTACGGAACTTTGTAGTGCAGATTCATGAGCCCTTCACCTTCTAGTATACCGAGAGCTCCTCTCTCAAACTACTACAATCCAGTACATGCTTAGCGTTGTTTCTATTTCAGATGAATATGTTGCGGATGAGATTTTCAAGTTTGGATCGAAACTAACTTCGAAATGTGTGGCCGGATCAGGTTTACAGCTCAATGGTGCAGGTGGACTGTTCTCCAGACGCCCTAAGCTGGTTCGACGACTCTAAAATCGATATTTTGTACGCTCTTCGTACGCTTTCAGCAAACCAACGAAAGGTATGGTAGAGATTAGATTTCTTGCTATTCACTGCCACATCATATGGAGGATGGGTGCAAGACAAGTTCATTGTACTCCAATTTGTGGTTAGATTTCTAAGATGCTATTGGTATCTCTGTGGACTTAGAAATTGCTCATTATTATGCTTTGGGTTTGGCCATTCAGCTAGCTGCTGAGTATGTGAGCGATAACGAACTCGAAGTGCGGGAAGCTCAAGAGCTTGCACGAGCTATCAAGGATCACGAGCGTAGACCTGAAGGACGTGAGGTTTGTTACTTCCCGTATTCGTAAAGCTATAAACTTGATCCGTGCTGAAACCCATTCCCTGCCCTGTTCGTCTCGTCCTCCAACTTCAATGTGTAAGGCTCTGAAGGGATACCAGAACTCAACCTGGCAGCGTCATCAGTCAATCTTGGTTTGTTTTCCCTATTAAGGTAATGGTGTGATTTTGTGCTTGACAGGGCTTCACACCAGTGCCTGGAGACTGTTTGGCGTTCAGCTTACACAGAGCGGCCGGAGAGAGTACAGTCGAAGAAGAGAGAGCTTTGATCATCGAGCGTGGCTTGGAAGTGGCCGTATCGGAATCAGCAAAGCAGAGATTCTCAGAGTTTTCGTGAACAGTTTTGCCAAATGGATGACTGACTGACTCGAGATGAGTGTATAGTGCGAGACCGAAAGAGTAATTGTTCCATTCTCCTGTTAACTTTATCAATACAGGCTCCTTTTCTCCAACTGAATGCACTCTCCAGTTCACAAACAGACTCTATATGTAAGATATCATTTATTGATAGTGTAGTGTAGATGATGGAACAGGGCGTTTAGAGAAGTGATGCCACCATCGCATGATCGAATTCTCCTTCTCTAGATTGGTTGCAACTGCCACTAGAACCCATCCACACCTCCGACTAGATCAGTAAGGGCGTTCACCGACCCAGTTGCCGGGCGGGTCGTAGCTGCAGATGATGAACATCGAGTCGTTGTAGCACTGCACGGAGGCGCACCCAACGTCCGTCGTGGAGTTCCACACCACCTAAGGAAACATGCAATGGAAAAATGTTAATACAAACATCGCATGTCACTTTCCCTAGACATGTGAAAAGATCCTTAGAAAGCGATCACACTAACGCTTGTACTCTTGTAGTGAGCACAAAGGTTCGGAACTGGCTAAATATCGACAAACGTGCTACTACCTGCGTGTAGTGGCCGCACATCTCCCCCGACGTGCACGAGTTCTCCGAATAGTCATAATACTTGACCTCGTCTGCCCACATCGTGACAGCGTCCTGCCCAGTCCAGTCCGACCCCGATCCCCAGAACAGATTCTCTCCGTAAGGCCCGTGCGAGTGCCTCAAGCTCCTGCACTGCCCAACCTGTGCCAATGCATCACAAGTTGAAAATCACTTCGAAAATGCATACAAACATCAAAATACTCATGATACAGAACCAAATTGACTGATCGGATACAAGAAGAACGTGAACAATTCAAGCTAGACCTGCGTGTTGGCGTACTGGAGCGCGTAATCGGCTAAGTTGGCGCTCCAGCTCAACGGTGGCACGCCCACACTCGCGCGTGCTGCATTGTGGGCGTCCACGAACTCCTGTGGATCGCCGACCACGAAAGTCAAGAGTTCCAGGACGACGGTCGCCGCAACGCTAGCCTTGAGAACACCCATGCTTCGATCTATCGAACAGAAGCCTAGAATCCTTGGAATCGTCGAAGCTAGCTAGCCAGTGCTGATGAAGATGGTGTTAGCTAGCCTGTGCTGATTGTGTTGGTGGAGATGGTGTTTGAGAGCTGAGAGATATATGGATTCCGTTTCACTGATGTAGCAAGCTCGGCCGGAGCGTGATGGGGCGGTTGCTGCTGGCGCTTGGTGTTAGATGATCCACCTGATCGTGACGCTTTGATCGAAACTGAAGCTCAACGCCGGATTGAAATGCAGTCTCTCTCCCCATTTATGTGATCGATTCTTTTGGAATTTTGGTTTTGGGCCTTTTGATCGACAAAGACAGTAGTTCGCAGATTCATGAATGAAGACATGGTTGCTAGTGTTGGTCAAGGAACTTGGCCACGGCGTTAAGGCAAGGTTGCTGGTGTTGGTCAAAGAACCTGGCCACGGCGTTGGGGGAACTGGAGAGTCTGCTTGTTAAATCTCGCATAGTTATTAGGAAGGCTTTACACTAAATGAATTATGGGGTTTAAGGAGGGAAGAAATCCTTTCATGTGATTGGTTCATTTAAGATATTCAAGAAATGGTCGAATCACATGAGAGGAATTTTTTTCTCATTCGACCTCACGATCGGCTTGACTCTCCTTGTAAAGCGTCCTTTAGTTCTTTAATTACAAAATGGTCAATTTGGTGCTTAAGTGTTAATTTTTTTTTTTTGAATTGCAAGTGGCAAGAGATTTACCACATACTAGCAGTATTTTTCTGTGTGTGAATGGACACAATTTTCAAATACTATGTCAAAATTTTTTTTTTTACCGATCTTTACTTTACACTTTCATGCCATAATTATTCATTTTACACTTTCATGCCATACTTCTTCGTGTTACACTTTCATGCCATGATTCTTCATGTTACACTTTCATGCCATGATTCATGTTAGCTTTTGTGCCATGATTCTTAGTTATTAATGCCCAAATACATCAAACATGTCATATATAAGGCCTTCATGGATATTTGTACATGTTGGGCTTTGACCCCTCATTGAAGTTGGGTGCCTTATTATAGTATTCACCACTAGCGTGGTACCCATGGTTCCGACAAACAATGACGGTCAATATTCACATGCGACGGTACGGAAGTGTAGATTCTTATACATGTCAAAGCAATGCTTCCTCGTAAGGTGTATCTCTTCCCGACGGGGAGCTCTTTATATGATACTTTAAAAAAAGTATCTTGTGTCTTCCATTTCCTATTATTTTTATATATGCCTGTTTTTTTAATATGTTTTTTGTTTTTTTTTCTAAAAATATATACTTAATAAAAAAAACACAAAAAAGATAGGTAGGTTGGTAAGTTTGTAGGTTGGTAGGTTTGTATGTTGGTAGGTTGGTACATTGGTGGGTAGGAAGGATCGCCAGACAACGGACCCAATTTTGTTATATATATAGATAGATACAAACATTGGAATTCAAATTCACAACTACAACATCAGTGGTCATGAGCCGAAGCACTGCATCAAGGTTGTGGATGCTCCTAACTACATCAAGGTTGTGGATGCTCCTAACTACTATATGCTCATGACTATGGCCCTTATTTTCTTGATATTATATGTAAAAAGTCAAACTTTGTCATATGCAATACAGTAATTTTATTTCAAAATCAAACATGGACTAGTACATCCTTGTGGTGTTGCCCCGCTCTTACAAATAATTTCCTCTACTCCTAAGCCATAAATACTTCGACATACTATATCTCGTCAACCCGTTTTGCAGTCCAATCGTTGTCAACAACTCTACCAAAAAACCCGCTTCCAAGAACACCTCTTGCGCCTAATATGACGAGCAGTGACTGCCCAAGATCATAATGTCACGTCAAAAACAAAACAAACTACCTACCTTATATATAAGATTATGTAGCTCCAAATGACGTGGTTCTTACATGATTGGTTCTCTTGTTCTTGTGCTCGATCTAAAATGAAGTCATTTTTGTAATTCTTGGTGATTTACTTGAAACTTACAATATCTTGGGATTTGTGGTTTGCAATATGATTGTTTTATTTATCTCCACAAAAAAATTCGCTTCCAACCACACCTCATGCGCCCCAATCCGACTTGCAGTTACAAAGGTGATAGTGTCATTTGTAAAACAAAACAAAACAAAATACTTGCCTCAAATAATAAATGTACATACCTCAATCTTATATCATACAAGTAAAGTATACATTTTCCAAATCTGTGTTTAGACCTATAACTATATTTCAGCATTAAAGTAAAAAATAACTTAAACCTACAAAACATTCCTATTTGATGTGCCCTACTTCGGTGGAATTTAGATGCATTTCAAACTACCGGTTATAGAAAATAGCAAACATTTAAATGTCTCAATCAGATGCAATTATCCGCAATTTGCTTCGGCGGTGTGAACGGGGCGTCGGTTTACGTCTTCGTCTTCTCCCACCTCTGTTTGTGTCTTGAATGCCGTTGCAGCGCGAGCTTCATGCCTCGCCATAGCCATCGCCATAGCCATGTCCCTCGCGAAGAGGAAGCACTCCCTTCCTCGCGAGAACGCCCCTCCCAAACGATCCCACTCGTCCCCGCCTCCTTCCGACTCGTCGCCGCCTCTGCTTGAGCTCAGCGACCACGTCCACGGCCTAGGCGTCAAGGTCTTGGCCTTCCGAGAGAAGGGCTTGCCGTTCTTCACTCGTCTCTACGAACAACGGCTGCAGCCTCGTCCTGGTCAGTACTTCCTTTATTATACCAAAATGTCCTTGTCAGGTGGCCAAATGTGCATTTCAAACTCACAATGCAGTAAGGAGGAGCTTCTGTGTTGGTAAATGCACAGCTTGATACTTGATCACAGTTGATGATTTGAATTGGCCGAGAGTACTGTTAGGAATTTCAATGAAAGTGTTATATAAAAGAAGGATCGAAGTGCGCAGCTTAGAGCCAAGAACAGCCATCTGTGAATAGATTGTGTACTTGCAATATTTGCATTTGAATATTTCACCTCATCGATGTCTTTCACAACAAGAGTATTCCTGCTCGTATGATTAGATTAGTTATTATCTTCGGAAGCATTTCTTGTTTGTTGGCTCTAGAGTTTGGTACCGTGTTGACATTGTAGTCGAAGTATGAGTGTAAGCTCGATGTTTGATAGGTTACCGTTAAGGATAATCAACGTCAACGACAAAAAACTCACTTTCATCTGCTTAATGTGTTTGTAGAGGAACCGACATGCACAGCGCCCGTGGAATCGAAGACTGCACAGGAGGAAATGAGGCAGGCATTGAAGGAGAGATTAAGTGTAGCTAATGAAAAGTTGCCGACGCTATTGGCAGAGATAGCAATGTGGAACAGAAAGATCCAACAGGCGGTGGATATTATGCGGAAAACTCAGCCACTGTCTCTTCGTGACGATCAAGAAGGCAGATCCTAGCTGCTTCATCATGTAGACGTTGTATAATATCGTTTCCAACATCAGTAGCTGATATTTGCATTGTAGTGTAACATGCAATCGCATTGTCTAATGTTCACAAGGAGCAAACCTATTAGAGAAAGTTGTTGCTTACAGAGCAGATTGCTCTAAACTATCTGCAACGGTGTGTGCAGTTAGCACTATGTACTTTTCCATCAAATTCATATCAAAAAACTGCTCGCCGTTCCACACTCGCAACAGGTGGCACGGTGTTATGTAATCGCACATCGCGGGCAATGTATCCTTGTTTTGTATCTCAGTACGCGAATAAGCTTCCACAAACTGCGACAGTTAACATGTAAAGTAGAACATGAAACATGAGGACTACAGACGATCCATCGCGAAGCTTGTTGGACACTCCATCACCGAGGTTTAGGGTTTAGACTTATAACACGATACTCGAGTCTCGTAGCCTTTTGTCAGCAACGAAGACTTCGAAGCTGTTCTCGATCTGCCATCGATGGCAATGGCGCCGGATCAAGAGCTCATTCGCTGCCTCGATTCCGTGCAGGAGCTTCTCGTATTGCGACACTCGCTCTCCGAGCATCTCGTTGAGGTGCCTCACCCGATCGCTTGTCCTTCACTTTTGCTCCTCGCCTTTGTATGTTGTAATTTCGTGACAACAAACTTTGCAGGGATGGTTGGACATGGCGAGAGCGCGCTACTCCATGGGGCCGGCCCGCATTAGCCAACCCCTCTTCAGCCTAAAACCCTACGCTGCTTCCGCTCGCGTTTTGGTTGCTCCTCCAGGTTGATCGACCAATCTATCATAACCCTCACCTCCGGCTACATTCTTGTCATCCAGAAGAGTCCTGTACAGAGTTCTCAAAAACAGAATTGACAATTAACAACTGAGAGCATGCTTGACAGATGACCCGACCGAGACGCCGGACATGACGTTACAGAGATTGGATCCTGGCAAGAGCAATTTTCCGGAGTCTCAAACGTCACAAGCATCAAAATCGGTTCCTGCTGGTAAACTCCATGAGGATTGCTGTTAAATTTTTTGAATCATTATGATGAATCATCACCCCGGTTCTTGGTATACAGATTGGTCACAAGAAGACGATGCAGCTTACAAGCGGATTATGGCCGGTGTGGGAGACTCTGATTCTGATTCCGAAGTTGCAGTCGAAACTCAGGTTGGAGCTTTGCCTTTGATTTTTGCTTCAGCGGAGATAGATGTTGCTTTGCTGATGAAAATGGTTCTTTATCTAGGCTACTGAACTTACAAGACCAGTGCGCTGGTTTGGAGCATTCGTCTCGCCCCAGCTTCATTCCACACAAACTTCTTTCGAGTCAGGTACCGTTACCTGATTTCAGATTGTCGAATTCTCACATCAATGATCTGGATTGGGTTCTGACATGGAAAATCGTTGGCAGCTGTGGAATTGATCGTGAGAATAGCTAATCAACAAAAACAAGTATTGCGTAACTACAACGAATTGATGCAGCTTCGTGAGGACATGAGTTCAGAGGCACCATCCGAAACCTGAGGCACAGGCTCATCGTCTCCTCTTCAGAACCCTAAATGGTTAACGAATAGCGCCTCTCTAGCTACTGATGTTTCTTCGGAGGATCATAGAACGATCGCATGTAGTGTTGTTAGAGATCCTCCTCTTGCATCCGTCAGAGAGGACAAATAGTATGCCGAAGTACCCTATTTTAAGTGTAGATACTCATGTAGTTGGTAGTTTTTGGGTAAGTTCTGTCACGATCTGTAAAGCATCCTCTGAAATAGGAGCACACAAATTTTGTCATTGTCCTGGCACGCTCGTTTTCTTGAAGCAGTATCAGATTCACATTTGTTGAAGATACTCATCCTCTTGCAATGTGAAGAACTGCTACAACTATGCGACATCCTCTACCGGTGAAGAGCAGATTAGGTTTCACTAATCGTTGCTTTCTGCTGAATAATGCACCCGGCCACACTGATGCTCTAACTTCCCAAGCTTTCAGTGTGAAAAGGAGGTACCGGTATCATGTCAAGGGAACAAGGAGAAACCGTTGATCATGTGCGCCCTTCTTGTGAAAGGCCGCGCATTGTTTATATATCACCACCTTCGTGTCTGTGTTTGAGCGTGAGCAAACATGGAGGACAACAACATGGCTGCTGCAGGCTCGGAAGCAGACCCTCGGGCTACCTGTGACCTGCACAACAAAGAAGACGAGGAAGAAGACGGGCCACCAGATTACACAACGACTGGAGTGGAGAAGAATGTGCTCAAGAATGGTGGTATTAAGAAGATGGTTGTTAAGCACAGCCCTGATTCCTCTCCCCAGACCCCTCTCAATGGCGATGAAGTTACAGGCCAGTGCTTCCCCCTACTTTGTATGCTGCGGCTTTGTAGTTGCATTTGCAGACTAATCAACATCGCTTTGATATTGCAGTTCATTATACGGGAACGCTCCCGGACGGCACCGTGTTTGACTCGAGCCGTGAGAGAGAGCCTTTCACTTTCAAACTGGGAGCTGGTATTTACATGTCCTGCTCTCTAGCTTTTGTTGGAGAAGACTCTTAAAAAATTGCACATCAAAATGGAGACTTAACAGCACCCATTACTTTGATTCGAGTCCACTGCAAATGAGCCCTAAATCTTGAAAATTGCTTCCTATTCTACAAATGCAAGTTTGCACTTTGACATATGTAGAAGTAACTCATTGTGTCACAGGAAATATGTACAATTGATTTCTTAATCAGTGGCTATCATATGAAGAAACACTCGTGATATTATGCATCTCTCTCCGATTGTGGGAGCCGTTTTTTTTGCAATCACATGCAATGGCGATTGTGAAGGGATTATGTTAGTGGTGGGTGTTGGGTGATGGATTCAGGGCAAGTGATCAAAGGATGGGACAAGGGCATAAGGACGATGAGAAAGGGAGAGCAAGCCATATTCACGCTGAGACCGGAGTATGCATATGGCAAAGAGGGCTCGCCACCTGCTATCCCGCCGGACACCACCCTCAAGTTCGACATCGAGATGTTATCGTGGTGTAGTGTCCGAGATGTCACGAGAGATGGTGGTGTGATGAAGAAAATTGTCTGTGAGGGACAGTCTTGGGAGACACCCAAGGATGCTGATGAAGTCACAGGTATCCATCTCTCTTCATCTCTTGAGTAACCAACATGAGTCATCTCTCAAAAAATCTAGTGGTCTAAGCTTTTCATCATGAGAATGGATTATTCATTTAGATATCAGATGATCACGTTATGTGTCGATAGAATGTAAGACAGTGTGGTCATTATCTTTATGTGTTCTTATGGCACACGCAATTTAAATTATTCACAGTGATGGGCTTCGTTTATAGTTGAACGAAAGTAGATTCATAATAAATCTGGCTGCTTATTTCTATTTGAACTTCTTACAACTGACATCTGGTGCAACGTCGGCAGTGAAGTACGAGGCAAGGCTGGAGGATGGCACCGTAGTATCGAAGTCTCCGGTTGAGGGCGTGCAATATTTCATCAAGGACGGTAATCTTCATCTAGTACCCTAAATTTCTAGGTCAATATCGGACCTCAAAATTGTCTGTAGATTACAGAAGCTTTTTGAGAAAGGTATCTCGTAATGACCAGGTCGGACTTATTTTCTCGCAGGATTGTTTTGCCCTGCCATCAGCGCTGCCGCGAAATCCATGAACAAGACAGAAAGGGTTGTTTTGACCGTGCGACCTGAATGTAAGTACTACTAATCTCCAGCAATTACTTCGAAGTATCATATCACTTCTGACTCAATTTAATAGGTCACTTTCATAGAGGATTAGTCGAGGTGTTACAGTAAGTATTTTTTTGTATGGAGATTGAGAGTTGTAGCAATCTTGTTTTGGATGCAGATGGTTTTGGAGCAGAAGGGAGGGAAGCGACGGACTCTGAAGGTGCTGTACCTCCAAACGCTGTGCTCATCATCGAACTCGAGGTTTTATCATGGAATTCGGTCGAGACAGTGTCAGATGACAATCTGGTTGTCAAGAAAATCATAAGGCAAGGGGAAAGCTATGAGAAGCCGAATGATGGATCAACTATCACAGGTACACTGGTTCTATTTGTGGATTCTTGATCTTTTCATTTTGGAGGGGTTATTTCCACCTCTTTATTCACGTTTTGTGGAGAGAAATGACTTTCTCAAACATGCCTTTATCATGGTTGCAAGAAGCCTCTCGGACTATGTCGAGATCGCTCATCTCACTTCATTTTTGTGCTTGAAAATATCTGAGTAATTTGAGAATTGAAAACGTTCTGGGCATTTAGGGGTTAACGAAGCCTAGTTGCTTGAGATGCAGTCAAGTACATCGGCAAGCTGCAAGATGGGACAGTTTTTGAGAAAAAAGGATACGACTCTGAAGAAGCATTTACAGTAATAATCGATGACGGTACGATAAAATTCCATAATCACTTCTTCATGCATCGACCTCATGAAACTGTTCGTTACCTTATCTGGAACTTCGTGCAGGCCTAGTTTGTCCTGGTTTAGACGAAGCATTCGTTAGTATGAAAAAGAACGAGATTTGCATCGTTACTGTTCCTCCGCAGTATGGCTATGAGGACGAAGATTTTCAATGCGACTTGGCCCTTGTTCCTGCTAACTCCACTTTAACATACGAAATTGAGATGATTAGTTTCGTCAAGGTACGACACGGTTAATTAAAAAACTGCTCATATTCGAGTCAAGAATCAGCTATATCAATATTCATCAAGAATATTATGTGGAGAATCATAAGCTATGAGACTTGCTTCTAGTATTACAGGCGAAGGACCCCTGGGATATGGAACCTAAAGACAAACTGGAAGAGGGAGCGAAGAAAAAGGAACAGGGTAACGCTCTTTTCAAGAGCGGCAAAATCTTTCATGCATCGAGAAAGTATGAGAAGGTAGATACAATATATCATATCATCATGCTGTATCTCATTATGTGTGCATCATTCTAACGTTCTATATTCAAAGTATGTGTAGGGGTCGAGGTACGTGGACTTTGAGACAGTCTTCGAAGATGGTGACATGAAGACACAGGCCAGGAGTCTTAAAATTTCTTTAAAATTGAACAATGCTGCTTGCAAGCTTAAGCTGAAGGACTACTCCGAAGTCATTGATTTGGCAACCAAGGTTCGTGTACTCTCACCACTTTTGATTGTGCTTTCTAATTGCATAGACTCATTCTCAAGGCATTCGTTTCAGGTTTTGGAAGGAGAGCCTTCGAATGTGAAGGCTCTCTACAGGAGAGCCCAAGCGTATTCGGCACAAATGGACCTCGAGCTTGCTGAGGAGGATATTAAAAAGGCGTTAGAAGTCGAGCCTGAGAACAGGTTTTGCACTTTTCTGTTTATACGAGTGCCGTGCTTCATTATATCACAGAAGTAGGAGATATGAGAAATCTTTGTTTACGAGAGCCAGATATATTGACCTCAGCTACTTTGAGCAATTTATTCGACCTTCAAGTTTCATTGCTGATTCCAAAGCAGAAATCCCATATTCATTCTATCACCAATGGTAGTAGACGTTCGACCAAATCATGTGCTCATAGTTGCCCAATGCCAAGATGTTTTAAATATTCCTCTAACGAACATTTGAACGTAGGACATTAGACAACCTAGCACTAATCAATAAGGAACATGCTCATTGTAATAGTATACTCCATTCATGTCACTCACGAACAACGTGACTTTAAAAGCAATACTTCTGATACCTGACTATGAAGGTGTCAATGGCTAGACATGCTTCTGGGTTACTGTGAGCAAATATCTAGAACTTCTTCGTTTGTATGTATTATCAGTACATATTCGAGGACGGTAAAGCTCTCGTACTAAGGTGGGGATCGTGTTGGCAGGGATGTGAAGATGGAGCAGAAGAGGTTGAACCACAAAATAGCAGCACATCGCAAAAAGGAAGCGAAGCTGTATGGCAACATGTTCGAGCGCATGCGCAAAATGGAGGAGAAAGAGTCCAAGAAAGAGCCGCCTTCCAACGTTGGATTGGCCAACCTTGCTGCAGCCACCCAGCCCACCGATCCAGTGACCCCGGAACAACAAGTTCCACCGCACCAGCAACCAGATGCTCCCCCGATCGCAGTCCAAGGATGAACCAAAACTGCAAATAACGAATACCTAAACCGGAAACAGCATCTGTGCCATTGCGGGAGCGGATCTCTTACAAGGTGTGAACCATTTTGTTTGAACTGGACTACTCTTGGTAATGACAAATATTTGGTTCATCCTTATTTCAGTTGTGATTAATTAGCATCCTTTTCATGAAGAGTGGGCAGCCTCTACTTTGAGTTGCCCAACAGGCTACCTCCTGATCTGGCTACATGCAATCTCGAAATGAAAGAAAGAAACCCAATGAAGGATATATACGCTTTGAAGTTCTTAGTTCTATCAAATATTACCACTTTTGATAGAGTGATACGTTTTGGCAAAATGTTTAGTAACCACTTTATTATTAGGCATATTTAATGGTATCTTCCTGACCCATTGGTGACAATGTGCACTGAAGTTGTTTGTAATGAAGTTACCCTGGCAAGTTTCCTCATTGCGGACAAGTTCCAACAAAAATTAAGGAAGGAGACTAAACAGAAATGCTTAACTAACAGTTCCAGGCAGGGAGAGGGAGTTGGTAAGCAATTGTCATCGAAATGTGTACTTACACTCCAGGAGAGACTTAGCCTTGCTGCTAGGTTAGGTATTAGGTTTGAATATGCACCTACCTTGATTCTTAAGACGGTCTGACAAGATTTTGAATACTAAGAACCTGTTGGACTCCCGTTTCATGCATATTATGAAGTAGTTTAGTGCAATTTCCTAGCCAAACTACAAGGGAGTCAGAAATTATATCCATGAGGTGGAAGATTCGCCTTTTGTAAGGACACCCGATACTTAACTTCAGTGATACACACTACCCAGTACTTTGAACTGTGTAACGGAACTCAATACTTAAGTATTAGCATAGTCACTGCAGAGTTCCATACATGAAAATGAGAATAAGCCTTTTATTCCATTCAAAACATTCACCATGGAAATTATTGGTGAATATAAGCAATACAAAATTCTTCGCAACCGCATTAAGGTGTCGATAACCAATATGAACGGTGAACAATACAGTTACAGGATCTTCCGAGCTCTGAGATATCTGTACATGACTATAAACAACGCAATGCCTCCGAAGATAATCCCGCCTGTTGTGATGTAAAATGCCATCTGCCAGCCATACATAACACAGTGGAGTTAGATAAAGCAAACTCCAAACAGAAGAAAACTGTCTGTTCGGTCTGCAATGAATCAAAGCTTACCGCACGCTCCTCCAGATACGACTTGAGATTCATACCAAAAATTCCTGCAACAAATCACCAACTAGAGTATAAGAATCCAATCACTAATCCACTCATTCTGACCCTTCAATGAACACTAAGCCCATTGTTTTTATCATACAAATGTTGTTGTTTGTGGATTGTTGAGCCTAGCGCAATATTACCGACAACAATGACATCCAAGTGTCGGTAAATATTCATCAGTTGTAGAAGCAATAAAGACCATACTGTATTTAGAAAAGCTGAAGAGGGTCATGTACCTGCGACAAGAGCTCCGAGGGCAGAGCAGAACGTGCCGACTTGAAGTAACAACTCAAGTCGACTCACTTCCAGACGCCGTGAACTGCAAAATCCATTAATTACGATCAACTTCTTTACTTTATTAAAGCACCAAACCTTTTTTATTTTTAAATGTGAAAGAACATTGACAAACCTCAAGTTGACACCAATGGAATCTTCCATTTCCTTGGCAGCATCCAGCAGTTTTTCAGCTTGACCGTGACACGAGTCGCATCTGTCATTCATACCCAACAAGCACATCAATACATGAAGGGACGAGAGTACTAGAAGACTACTTTTCTTCGTGATTCTGATAAGAGACCTTTGGAGGTAGTATTCGAGAAGCATTTCGATTTCCTCTTCCTCATCTGCACGTCACAAAAGAAAGCCTGTGAGTGTTGATGTTGTTGCATCTTTGTATATGGAAAGGGTAATTATTATAAAGTCTCAACATGGTACCTTCTGCACTTTGTTTGTCTAATGGAAGTGTGCATTCGATGGAACCATCTTGTCGCCGCACTTTACATGTCCGTCCCATGATGGTCATCTTCCGAATGTCCTCGGGATGCTCCAGCATTTCCAGAAGCATTTGCCGCAAGGCACCCGCCTTCGCAGCTAACTCCACCTGCACAACACCAAAGTATTATAAACGTGATTTTTCTCGATGGTTTCAGGATACATAAAGATATCGAGCATCTCACATACCAGGGCCTGCTTTCCAAGACGAAGCTCCTCCAGCACATCGCCTGTATATCGAATTGGTAGCACCTTCAATGATGCCATCACCTGCAAAATCCAGAATCTATGAGCAAAAAGAGCGTAACAAAGCAAGTACGCAAGCTTCATAGTCGCAGATTCTTAGCAAAATGGTGAGCCTTACTCGAGGTTCGACATCCATGAGCATTCGTTCGAGTCTCTGAGTTCGCGAAATGAGAGCGGCCTCTACAACCTGGTCTTAACAAGCAGGAGAATCACCGTAGTCAGGAATCTCGTTCAACGCAAAAGGATAACGAGGCATTTGGTTGTGGTATTGTATAATTACCTCCAATTCAAAGGGCATGATAGGACCTTGGCCGTTAGCAGTTCGAAGGCGAGGAAGAAGTGCTCCCATGAATGCTTCAGCTCCAACACTGCAACACTCAAAGGCTAAGAAAATCGCCTTCAACATGAGAAGAATAAACAATTCAATTATCTTACCTTTTCTGCTCAAATATGAGAACACTTTGAGAAGTTGCTATTGCCCGCAACGAACCCAAGTTGAGAAGAATGGCTTGATCCCTTACCTGTCAACAACACATCAAGAACACCTCAATAATTTGAAAACCATCGAATGCACTTTATCAGCAATATCTTTCCAGACTCACCAATATGGCAGGGACTGAATTGGTAACCCATAACGACGGGTCAACACTACGAATATCCCGTAGCCGCAGTCCGGCTGATCAAACAACAATCAATAAAATCATCAGCTCAAATTCCTACAAAATGATGATCGTTTAAGAAAAGGGTAAAACAGCCATCAACCAATGGAATGTGATGTAAGCGAGTCACTTACCAATGCTTCTTAGCAATTGCCGTCGGCTAACTTCTCGTTGTGCAACATCTCCACCAGGATGGACTTCGAGCACCTACATAAAGAATGGTTAGTAATCACTTGATATTTGAAGTGTTGTTGAAAAGAATCTGAAAGTGCGTACCTGATAAATAGGCTCCTTTCCTCCGATGGCAAGAGAATCAGCTGCAGAACCAACACTACTACTACCACTACTACTGCTACTTCCATTGTCCGAGCTTCCATCGTCGTTTTCCCAAGGAGAGGAATAGCCATCGTCGCTACTTGTGCTATTTTCAGAATCACCATCTCTTCCAGAATCTGCCCAGAGACCACCATCTTTCTCAGAGTCTTCCCAATCCTTCTCATCACGAAAGAGGTCGGAATCACCACTACTACTCCCTCTTGACAACTTCATGTAGTCTCCGTTGTCATCGAAGTCTTTAAACGCGTTCCTCTTGCCTGTTGTGTCCTCCCAGGAATTTTCTGAGGAAATGCTCCTGTTGTTGTTCTCGTGTGCGTGAGTCTGAAACCTCTCCGACCAGCCCATGCTCACACATCCTGGAATGAAGAATGTCTTGTGTTGATTTTTTAGTGGCGTTGTTGGAGATTTTCTCCTGGAAGCTTTAATCATGCCACATGACCTAACGGTGTTGCAGTCTCGTCGTCTTGTGCGAGATGAGTTCGTCAAATAGTGTCCCTCTCCGAGACCGTGCACTGGTTGAACCCCTGCGCTTGGCAATTGCAAGCACTTCCATGTGGAACCCATCAGCTCGCCAGCTTCAGATGAGCTCCGATCTGACTATGTAACTTTCTTCGACAATATATGCATAACAAGAGTGCACATTCTCAGCAACCTCGACATCCAACTCTTGCAAAAGAGCCCGATTGAACTGATCAATGATTGGACAAACTATTAAGTGATCAGAAAGAATGTGCAGAAAGAGAAATTGGGCAACTTTCAGCAACTAAATTAGGTTTTCTAGACTGAGCAAGAGTGCACAATCCCAGAATGTATCATCAACAAAAATAGCAAAAGCAGCAATTAACCCGTCAAGCCTGATCAGTGTTCGATTAAAGATGGGGTCAACTTCAACTGATCAGAAAATTGTATTCGACGACTGAAATTCTTTCTGTACAAGCTCGTCGGGCAACAAATTTAGGTTTTCAAGACTGAGCAGATTGTACAAGCTTTCTATGAGCTGATTTCCAAGGAATGTATTGCTACTAAGGCTAAAAAAAAGCCGGGTTTCGCCTACACCAGCTACGGAAGAGTGTTGCGCCACATTTGCAGCGATGGGGCTCTAATTCGGAATGCGAAGAAGAGCAAATTGTAGTGAGAAGGACAAGAGTGGAGGAATTGGTTACCCACAAATTTGGCTTGGCCTCGCAGCTGACAGTTGTGATGGAGAAAGCAAAATCTGGGTGAACCTGTTCGGTTGCTGGCAAATGAAGTGATGAATCAGCTGCTGCTTTTGCTTACTTTGCAGATTCCTGCGAATCCGGAGAGGTCGAGGGAGCGGGCGTTGTGAGTGGATGACGATGCTCCCACTGATGCTCTCCCTGTGCTCGCACAGCCATTACGCCCTCCCTCCTTAATATCACCCTCTCTATTATCGCACGTTGTTCTCTTTCCTTCACGAGCCCTTCCCTTCACACAAAGTTGGAGAAAGAAATTATTTTATAATCAAGTATTAATTGCTATGAAAATTAGAAGAAATTGGGCACATCATTCGCAGTCCAATGCACTGTACATCACATGTGAAAAAGTGTGCAATTTCCACCAAACTGAAGTCACTCATTCCATTAGGATTTGGTGGACTAGGACATTATTGGTGGAATTCCTCACTCACTGGAACAAAATGCCCATGGTGAGGGTAGTACCCGGGTCTTCGAAAAAGTGTGGGTACTACCCCCGAGCGCCAAATGTAGAGTTCCGAGGAAGAGATTCCCGATTGAAGATTCCTGCACCCAAATCCAGAATGACACAAATCTCGCACTGACATCACAACAACAGCAGCTCCGCAAGTCACAATGGATTTGCTCTTCTGCTGCCCACAAGCTACTTTGCTTCAATCTCATCGCACCCAATTCTCTAGCATTGAACCACCATTGATTCTTTGTAGTATTAGACCACCATCCTTTCTTCCACTGACAATCCTGCGTTCCAATTACGGCATTCGAATTCCCCGACGAAACAACAACAACAATTCCGCTGTCGTCGTTCACTTCGAACAAAACGAGCGAGATTGCATTCCTAACAATCAAGTCGATGGGGAGCGTCCTCCGTTCGACCTCGACTTGGCTGTGGTGCTCGCTGGATTCGCCTTCGAGGCTTACAACACCCCCGCTGTAAGCAATCAGTCGATTAACATCAATCTTGTCTTTCTGGGAGTATCAATTGATGTGCTCTTGTTGTGATGTTTGTACAGAAGAATGTGGGTGTGCAAGAAAAGGATGCGGGTGATTGCGAAACAACCTACTTAGCTTTGTATGCCCACTAAACCCTACCTGCTTAATTGTTCATGCTCAATAGCTCATCCGATTGATTGTGCACAGGCATTTCTTGCGCGAGGTTTATGACGGGCAAATCATCTTGAAATTGAAGAAGGGCTCCCATTTTCCTGGCCTAGATTTTTGGGTAAGAACCTTCATTCTTCGGAGTATTCTTACATTCAAGATGAGTGATCAGGTTAGGGTTTTGCATCATCCTGTACCTTATATAGTTGCAATTTTGAATGCCAGGGAACGAGTGATCCTTATGTGGTAATACGATGCGGAGATTGCGAAGCACAGAGTAAAGTTGTCTGGGCGTAAGTAGCTCGTATGCCATATTCAAGTAAACTCAAGTTTTCATTGGAATCTTCAACAAGATGGTTATCATGTTGATTGAAGATTGACAATGGGGATCTGAGTATTTGTACATTCTCAGAGAATCTTTCGATGGTTTTCCTATTTTGGTTCATATCTTTCTCACAAAGCTGTCATATCTTGTTACTCAAAGTCTAGAAGTAGTTGAATGTAGCATGATTTGGCAAAGCTGTCATATCTTGTTACTCAAAGTCTAGAAGTAGAATGTAGCATGATTTGGCTTGTTATTATGCAGTATTTTGAAGAATATACGGCCGAGTGACTTTTGATTTTTGAACATCAGAACAAGGGATCCTGTTTGGAATGAGGAGCTGAAGCTGAACGTCAAGGATCCCGAGTCGCAATTTTTGCAGGTTTATTTTGAAAACCAACTCTCAATGCAATTACACTTCTTTCTGTCCAGTTGCATTTTTTAAAAGCTTCATGCTATATGCCACATTTGACTAAAGTCAAGATTTCCGAATTTTCAATACTGTGAAGTGATAATCATGCTAATTAAAAATGAGCTTCGGGGATTTTTAAGTATCTTTACATTCTTGTGGAATCCCTCAAATTTACTATGGTTCACTTTTGTGTTCACAAAGCCATAGGGGAGCCCTTCAATGTGTTACTTCTAAATTGCTCTTCGTCCAGAAGTAGTAGTTAACCCTTAAAGGCCCAAGCAAGCCCAAGGGGCTTGTTTCCAACAGAATTTATTACAATTTGTATGAGTGATTTTATGCTTCTAAAGGATTGTGGTAGGTAGGTTGGCATTATACATAATCTTGTAGGAGGTTGCAAGCTCATCATTGATTGGTTCATTCATGATGCCCAAGTTCAAAAAGTGCACTATTCATGATGCCCAAGTGCAAACGATGCTGTGATCCAATTTTGGGCTGCTCATTTCAGACCCCATGGGTGTTTAAGAGTTAAATTTGACATAATGTTTGCAGATTGCAGCATGGGATGCCAATGTGATCACCGCTCATCGGAGAATGGGAAACACAGGCTTGAGTCTGAAAGATCTCTCAGATGGTAATGCAAAAATGGTTTTTATTAGTTTTTGTAACGTTTTGTTATTGTGTTTTTTGTTCTTTCTGGAAGATTTGAGATTCAGTTATGTTGTTGCAGGTTCGAAGCATCAAGTGGAAGTGCAGCTCGGAGGTATGGGTGGTGGTGGTGCAATCCAGCTTGAGGTAAACAAACATGATGGTATCAATACACCCTCTTCAAAACAGCCAAAAAGTCACAAACCTCAAAATTGCCCTCTTTCAATGCAAGGTGAATATTATTCAAATTTTGACTGAAATTAACGTATGTAAAGCATAGGATCTATTACCCAAATCTTGAATTCAAATTCCTTACCATTTGTGAGATCATAATGTTCAAAGTTGGAAAAGATATTTTCCTTGTGCAATGTTGGGGTTGTCTTGTGCTTGGTTTGGTCTGCTTTCATCATTTTCAAATAACGAGTAACTTCCTAGTTGGTAATGCATTCATTAGTATCAAAAACTTAAGTTTGTCAATGTAGATAACTGGGTTCAATGACTGGACAATATTTATGCGAGTACCAAGGTAAGTATTTGGAAAATTGTCTATGTAAAATGAGACACTTAACTAAGTGGTGTACACTTACCCATGTGCTCTATGAAATGCATGAGAAGAACTCTCTATAATAAACCTTGTCATAATCATATGGATGAACATTTCTATAGTAAACCTTGTCATAAGCATATGGATAAAAATTTCTTTAAGGTATAGTCTACACTATTTGCAGTACGACACTAATTAAACATTTATTACATTGTTTGCAAACTGCAGGTTCAGTACAAGAGCTTTGACTCGGAGAAGAGTTGGTGGATTCTACCATCATTCACCGACCTTCTTCACATGGGAGGAATGGACGGGGTGTACAAGAAAGTGTTCGGGGAGGATGCTATCGGAGCTGGTGAATTTGTGAGATCCACTTTAGGCTCTTTACCATTCTTGCTGGAAGAAAACAACAACAACAACAACAAAGCGAACAACAACATCAACACTTCAGAGCTTAATATTGTAAAGAAGAAGGAGGATTCAACACCACAATTCAACTGGTTTGGTTTCGGCCAGCAGAGTAGTAGTAACATTGAGAGCAAAGAAAATGAAGAGCAGGATGATTACGTAAGAAGCGTTGTACAGGCTGTTGGAAACACATTAACATCGCTCGGAGTTGATGTTGGAGCATTTGATACAAGCTCAATCCAAGCGGATGGAGAGGCTATCAACAAGCTTGGTTCGGAGTTTCAAAGCAAGGCTGAAGCAACCTACGTTGAAAGTGGGTTGGCTGTTCCAAGCGAGCAGACTACTTCTCCATCACCTGATTCCCAAGTGAGACTTGTTCACCACATTTTCAAAAGCACCCTGTAATCTGTTAAAAAATGTAAAAACAGCTATGGAGATTGTTTGTGGTAAAAAATTCATACGGACACGAAGCAGAGATTCGGCAGGAAAGAGTCAAAAAAGACACAAAATATGTCACTTACCTAGCACAAAGCACTCTACGAGGGCATACCATGTATAATTTCGTGGAAAAATTCTGATGTCGTAATTGAGTCATAATTGAGTTGTTTAGGACAGTCTTAGTCCTAGTGTACAACAAGGATGCCATTTGCTACTGGTGTAAAAAGAGAGGGACTGACTTCAGCCATGTGCAGAATGTGCAACAAGCAGCAGCGATGTCAGGGCAATTGGAGAGAGCCTCCAAGAGCTTGCTTCAGAACACGGAAAACTTTCTCGGAATGTGGGCTACAGTGGCCCGAGCATTTCCTGGGAATCAGGATCAGAATCAGGAAGAAGAAGAAGCTCTGGAAATTCAAGGAGATTCTGAGGAATGTGTTGAGAATGAGGCGAAGCGGCAAATGTTTCAAACGGCTGAAAGTGCAGTTGAAGCGTGGGCTATGTTAGCTACCTCCTTGGGTGGTCAAAGTTTTGTTAAATCCGAGTTCGAGAAAATCTGCTTCTTAGAGAATCGAAGAACGGACACGGAGGTAAGATATTGTCGTTTTTGAGCATCTGTCAAAGGACTCTTTTATCCGTATGAATGATCGAGCTTAGAAATGTTGGTTAAAGTCTACCAAGTTCTTATCACCTATGAAACTGAAAATGTTATTGTTGCTCAATAAGAAAATTTAGTACCAACCTACTATGCTGCATTTAACAATCTTTAGACTTCGAGGAGTCCAGAAGTAACACACTGGGACTTAATAACAAAGCAAATAGGAAAAACCATGGGGATTTCCTGAGACTGTACAAAATACTCAAGTCTACTGATGTTAATCTTTTATCAACATACTAACCGAAAGATCCAAATCTGTTATAGTCTAAATTAGATCCAGATTTAGTTGAATATACCATCACTAATGCTATTATGGGCATTTCTTGAATGAGTCCAGATTTAGTTGAATATACCATCACTCAAGCTAATATGAGCATATGTGGTTATAGATGCACGATGTCTTCCATTCATTCTCTTATCAGTTACGGATGCTTCTTACATGATCAGGTGGCCATCTGGCGTGACGCAAATCGTCGTAGACTGGTTTTCGCATTCCGTGGAACAGAGCAGGTAATTTTTCTCACAGGTGCAACGATGCTACGATTCATTCTTTCTTTCATCGACCATGTTTATAAACGTTTTAAGCTTCTTGCGAGTACATGGATGTCTGCGTTACTAGAAAAGCTGTAGCCTCACCTCAAATGGTGAGCATTTTACTCAGATGTTTGATTCGCTTTCACAGAGTCCCATGAACCTGATCACATACTTACAGCACTGTTGATACGATCATTGCAGACCAAATGGAAAGACTTGTCGACAGACATGAATGTCATCCCTGTTGGGTAATATTATTATACAAATCCAGCTTTCTGAGCAATTTTATATGCTATTGTGCCACAAAATCTAATAGCTGTGCTTTTGTTTTCTTTTGTTCCAGGTTCAATCCAGAGCGCATAGGTGGTAACTTCAAGGAAGACGTCATGGTATGTCTTTGGTTCTAATTCTGCAATTTCTATTTGATGATGTTTTTTATAGCACCTGATTCATGCTTCTACAGGTTCATGGCGGCTTCTTGAATGCGTATGATTCCGTGAGACGGCGACTAATGACATTGCTACAAGCCTCAATAGGTGTCAGGTTGAAACTTAAAACTTTCATAAAGTAGCTAAGATGCCGTATTTAACTTAAGCTGTATAGATTTTTGGATTTTTCAGTCTTGTGAGATGGTTAGTATTTGTGCATCTCCAATGATTTTTCCTGTTAGTCCATATCTTGGGTCACAAAGTCACTCCATGTGTTACTTCTAGACTACTGCTCAAAGCCCAGAGGTAGTTAAATGTAGCATTTAAGCTTTGAATCTTCATTCTCCTGATTGAATCTTCACAATTATCTTGCAGTGACGCCGATGAGGATGCTTCTCAGAGCTGGCAAATCTATTCAACTGGTCATAGTCTTGGTGGTGCATTGGCCACTCTGTTTGCTCTTGAGCTCTCCTCGTGTAAACTCGCCAAGTGAGACCTCACTCTTTCTTTAACTACTCAATCATCGTATTGATCCGTTTGCAAACAAAGAGCAACTTAAGTTTGTGATCTATGTTGCAGAAAGGGGCATATACACGTCACGATGTACAATTTCGGGTCGCCAAGAGTTGGAAACAAGCGATTTGCAGAAACTTACAACCAGGTAAACATAAAAGAAAATAGTTCTTTTTTTTTCCATGTTTAATCGATTCTGCATTACAAATGTTTGCTTGATTGCAGGCAATAAAGGATAGTTGGCGAGTGGTAAACCACCGGGACATTATACCGACTGTGCCCAGGCTCATGGGCTACTGTCATGTTGCTCACCCCATCTATCTATCAACTGGAGCTTTGGCTGATGCCATTGTAGGTCCTTCCTTCTCTTCTCTTCGATCTTAATATGCACATTTGGAGGGCTTTCAATTGTACATATTCTGGAAAACATGCCGTTTACAACTAAATGTGGACTCATTCATTGAAACTGATTTTAGATTTGTGAAATGGTGATTGAAGATTAACTTCAGGAAATTCCAAAGTTTTACATTTTGGAGGAATCTCATCTTGGTCACAAAGTCAGGGAGCTTCAAATGTTACTTTTGGAGTCCAGAAGTAGATGAATGTAGTACGAAGACTAAATTCCTTTAACCCCTAAATTCCCTTGTTGCAAAACGGTCTAAGACACAAAATTTGACCTTCCTTCAGATTAAGCTCAAAAAATCTCAATCTAAGCCTTATTTAAAAGATTCAACCGTAAGATCTCAAAGTTCACTTGACATTCTTCTCACATACCAAATTTGAACCGTTCATTCTTCCTCATTTGTGAGATTATAATGGTCAAAGTTGACTGAGTTTTTCTCCTGCGAGAACCTCCAAAACCTGCTTTGGTTAAACTGCTTTTCTCTTGGATGCTCTCAGGTGGAACGTGACCTCTTAGAAGATGGGTATCATGGAGATGTCATTGGCGAAGTGACTGCAGACTTTGTATTTGAGAATGTTGTGAGTCACTTTTTGCTCCTTTTGTTTCATACAAGGATGATTGGAACCTTTTCCTTATTAAATACGTGCAGCTTTTGAAAGAGAAAATATATACACTTCTCATGGTGCTTGCTTGTTGCAGATGAGAGGGGAAAGGAAATTGCTGGAAAGGCTTCTGCAAACAGAAATTGCGATGCTGCGGGCTATTCGTGATGGGAGTGCTCTCATGCAGCACATGGAAGACTTCTACTACATTGCTTTGTTAGAGGTTTAATCATCCCTCACTCTTTCACTTTCCATTGCACTCTTTGTAGCACTCTTTAAACGAAGTCCAAAACATAACGCTGTAAATAAAGCATTCCAAAAGCTTGTGCTCCAAAGTTGCACTCGTTTCTGCTATGACAACAATATTGTAAGTTAAGCTTGTTTGTAGTGTAACAAGAAAATGTACTAATATTCTTTTTGAGGGAAATTATGTTTCTTGTGAAAAATAGCGATATTGCTCATGTCATATGGATCAACAAGACTAAGTTTTTGTTTACTTGGTTTTACTGTTTGATGTTGTTGTTATTAGAGTAAGGTACCGAGGTTTTGAGTATTCCATCTCTAGCCGTAATCAGATGTTCCTAAGCCACATTCTACAGTAATTTTTATGTCTACATTCATAAGTGCAAGCATACAATACTTAGTTGGAAATATGGTGCATCCACATTCTACATTTATCTACTAAGTAGTCAAATGTCTTATTTCTTGATGCATGGGGGGTTTCAATAATGTTTGTCAAAGGGAAACTTACGCAAGGTTGCTTTCTTGGGTGTTTGTTTTGTTCAGCGTGTGGAGCAGAAGATGGCAAGAAGGTTAAACTAGACTTCTCAGCATCATGGTTTGTATGAACTCATCACATTTGTTGTAAGAAATGCTGGTCATATATATACAGTGGTACGTGGATAAGATCAACCTCGTTAAGATCAATGTCTAGTTAAGAACGTTGTCCTTGTCCTTTTATTATGCAAAGAGGCATTGTTTCGTTTATGATCAACGCTTGGATAAGATCAATGTTTTTGTCTGTCCGAAAACGTTTATCCAATCCAAGCAGCACTATACATATATCAAGCTCCTGTTATCGTTTTAGTTGGGCATAAAATGTACAGAATCCAGAAAATTGTTGGTAAAGGATGGTTGCAGAATAAATGAAAGAATGAATGTTGTGCAATTTTGATGAGTAGAGGCTACCAAACCATTAAGGAAGGGGATTTGTGGTGTTTTTCATGGTTTTGCACCACCAACTTTGCGAAGTCCTCTCTTGTACTTATATTGTGCACAATTATCTTGTTTATTTAACTTCTGAAGTTTTAAGGCACTATTTGAATCGTTAAATCTGCCCTCTTTCAATGCAAGGTGAGAATTTTCAATTTTGAGGTATGTAACTTTAGGACGCGGGAGTTTGATTTGTAAAAGATTACGAACAACCAAATATTAAACTGAAATTCCTCACCGACTGTGAGATCATAACGTTCAAAGTTGGAAAAGTAAGTTTTTGTTCACTTGTTGTAAAAAGGAGAAGCAATGTTTTGAGGGCCGAAAAAAACCATTTTTAGAAGTAAATATGAATTGAGGTTCTTCAAATTCTATCTTTTCCTAGGTGAGTTCGGAACATGTATATGTAATTTTTACCCTCGTAGGACTGATAAAATCTTCAAAAAATGCTTGATTTTCTACATGGAGGTACGCTGAAATTCGAATACAAAGGCGAGTCTTTGACGATCAAAAAGGCATGTGAAAAAATCTTGGATTGGAAATCCAAATGATGGGATCATGCCTAGGTACATCTTCGACATTTACAAAAAACAAAACTTGATATACAAGCAAAATCTTAATTGTTGAATTTCAGGTGAATTGAAGTTACTGCAAGCTAATTGATTTTGGGCAGATTTTGAGAATAAAAGAGAATACAGAGCAAGTTGGGCAATTTTGGGCAAATTTTGAGAATGAATGAGCCTAAAGAGCAGTTTGAGCACTTTTGGGCAGGTTTTGAGTAGTGTTTTTAAACTTTGACCATGAATGTCTCTCAACGTATGAGGAATTTTGAGGCTCCAAATGACTCTTTAAAAAGATATGGAAAAACTCTACAACTTGCAAAAGGTTTTGAATTCATGCGAACCAAAAATAGTAATTGAGAGGGTGACCACAACCAAATCAGCCCAAAATGGGCCTTATAATACTTTAGGGGTTAATACCTCCACTACGTCACAAGGTTGTCACAAGGTTGTCATGAAACGTTTTTAATGGTTTTGCATCACCATATTTGCGTCATCCAACTAATTTCTTCATTTGCACCTCTCAAGCACCATATTCTCGATTCTTTAATACCTCCACCATGTTATAGGGTTGTCTTCAAGTGTTTTTGATCGTTTTGCAGGACAAGCTTTGCGTCACCTATGTGGTTTCGTCATTTGTACATACCGAACATCATATTTTAATTTTTTTAATGCTTCCACTATATCACATGGTTGTCTTCAACTATATTTAATGGATTAGCACCACCAACTTTACTTCACACAAGTAATTTTTCAATCTGTACTTGTTAAGCACAATTTTCTTGTTTATTTATTACCTCCACCATGTCACAAGGTCGTCATCAACTATTATTGATGGTTTTGCACCACCAGTTTTGCGT
This sequence comes from Bryum argenteum, assembly GCA_037043015.1. Taxonomy (NCBI): domain Eukaryota; kingdom Viridiplantae; phylum Streptophyta; class Bryopsida; order Bryales; family Bryaceae; genus Bryum; species Bryum argenteum. The sequence continues at coordinate 4,096,097 of CM073327.1, forward strand.
CACCTAACCAATTTCATCATTTATACCTATTATAAGCACATTGTCTTTAATCTCAATCATCCACTTGTAACAAGGTGGTTCTCAATAATTCTTAACAGTTTTGCACCACCAACTTTGTGTCACCTAATCAATTTCCTTATTTACATATATTAAGCATCGTATCCATAATCATCAATACCTCCACCTGTTACAAGGTGCTTTTCGATTATTTTTAATAGTTTTCTACCACTTGCTTTGCGTCACCAATTTCCTTGAACACTAGCCAATCAATGATTTTTAAATTCACATATTTAATTCTTTAAGTCAATGCTTTAAGGAGAAAGGAGGAAAATAAAGTGTTAAAACGGCTTAGTAAACGTTGGTGAAAAAAGACAAATTGAAGGAAGTTGAAATATCTCATATATGTCATGTGACATAATACATAGTTATTGAACAACTAGCAATGTGGGGAGAGGGGACATTATGTAAAGAAATCAAGTTTGTAGATTGTCAATTGTAAAGGTAGTAGAAAAATAGATTTGTGAGATAGTTGAAGTAGTCCATAAATTATAAGCTATGTGACATAGTAAAGGTGTCAGAAAAGTAGCAAGGTGGTACATGACATTTTTGTAAGTTTACTTGACATAAGTAAAGTCTTAGAACCGTGTCACGGTGGTATATAGAATATTGGTACTTGAATATTGGTAATATAGTTATATGGAGAGATTTAAGTGACCTTTCACAAGTTTCTAATAAACACATTTGTATATTTGCCATCGCATACTTAGGTACACGTTGTATAAATTTAGTGACTCGTGATTTGATATTATGGTCCATGTTCACAATTTCAAGATTACATGTAACTTCAAATTCAGCTAAGATTTTTTGGTCTCTATCTTGACAAAGTTACATAATATAAATATCAAACCATATGCTTATTTTGAACTACGTTATATAACATAATTTAATATTTGATCGAATCTTGATAAAATTCACCCCAAAGGCTTTGCAAGTCATTTGTCAACAATACATGTTATGCATTCAACTCAAATCAAGCATAGTAAAGATGATGTTCTTTACAATCAATATAATTTAAGTATATTGGCATTGCTATCGTCCATGATATTATTTGGATGTCTCAGGAATCTATATTTCGCAACCTCCTCGTGGTTGTAATAGGAGAGTACATAGAACAAATGAGTGAGTTCACACTCACCTTCTCTTGGGCATATTTGCCTAAGGTGACTTCCTTAACTACATTGGTGTGCCAACAACAAATAGTGTTTACTTTGCTATGCAAAACTTACTCTAGCTATAACCATTTATTTTAAAAGGGTCTTATCAAACATGCGCTAGAAGATATGATGTACACTTCTCAATCAACATATGTCACAAATATCAACAGTTTCCCACTTTACATTAAAAATTTACCACATACATGCCTTGATACTTGCATAGATATCAACCATTCACTAATAGTGTTATGTAAACTAATTAAAATCAACAAAATAGCTCTCAACTATTACCCATTTATTTGAGAACTTTATCGTTTCTCCATGCAGGTCTCATGCTTTGAACTAGATATATTCCATTTGATGATACATTGACACTTCGTCAAGATTTGTGTTGGTCTCTTGTGTCAAATTCATATTTGAAATGATGGTTCTAAGCAGTGGATTGTTTGGCATTGTACTTGACACTCAATTTTGCGAAATTAAAATCATTCCAATCAATTTTTGTTGATATGGTGAGTTTTACGTAAATTTACATTATTTTTTGGTTGTTGGTTTTAAGTTGCAACAAATTTTGCTAGTAGCTATCTCAATTTGACATGAAAATTATGAAAATAAAAATACTAATGCATGATGATCTTGCAATCTATGTAGTAACTATTAGCAATCTTATTACAAAGTGACTTTATGTACTAATTTCAATTTTCACTGCCCAAGAATTTTTTTAGTATATTTCTTGTTCTTGATGTTGTCTGGCAACATTTTCAATTCCGGAATCCATGGGAGTGTTCATACCAGTCACCAACCTTTGATTGGCAAATTAGTAACTTCTTCGGTCTCTCGTTCGCCACATTGTTCAAACATCCTTTGGAAAGGGATGTGACAGGTTGCGTCTCAACACTCCCATTTAAAATCTTTTCAGTATGTTTTTGTTCATGTCGTTGCTTGTCAACATTTTTTGGAATCTAGCGGAGTGTTCATACAAGCTACCAACCTTCCATTGGCAAATCAGTCACTCTTGCGGTCCTCTTGGTTCGCCACAGTGTTTTGTACATCCTTTGAAAATGGATGTGACAGGTTGCGTCTAAACATTCTCATTTTAGAATCTTTTTAGTATATTTTTCTTCTTGTGGTTGTCTGTCAACATTTCCAATTTTGGAATTCTGTAAGGACAATTCATACCAACCACCAACCTTTCCTTGGCAAATCAGCCACTCTTGCGGTCTTCTTGGTTCGCCACACTGTTTGGACATCCTTTGGAAAGGGATGTGACAAGTTGCCTCTCAACATTCTCATTTTAGAATCTTTTAAAAGGTCTTATCATGCTAGCCACCAACCTTTTATTGGCAAATCCGTGACTCTTATGGACAATTTTGGTTGGACATTCATTTAAGACTTGTGGTTGCGTCTTAACATTCCTAGTTTGAGTATCGTGTAAGAAGATTGTTCATGCCAGCTACCAACATTTCATTCGCAAATTAGTCACTTTCATCAACATTCTCAGTTGGAGAAGCATAAGAGGCTTATAGATGCCTCTTAACATTCTCACTTTGAGAATCATGTAAGGAGAGTTTTCATGTCGGTTACCAAAATTTCATTGGCAAATAGTGGCTCCCCTTGACATTTTTGGTCCTAAGAATCATTTGTGGGAATTGTTCATGTTCATGCTCGGGTGTTGACTCTTTGTTGGTAAAAAGTTATGATGTGAGTGTGTAGATATTTTTGGTCCGAGAGTAAAGATTTTTCTAATATTTAAAGTGACTCTTATTAGTCTCAATACGACAAAATCGCACTTGGCAGCTTCAAGTATCTAGGTTCAATCCACTTTTATCTCCAACTAGTTACTTACAAAATTGTAAGTAGCTTAGAAATCAAGATCTAAATAGCTATGATAAATGTTATAAACGTTGTTCTAAACTTATGTCTTATGTCAATGTTGTCGGAAAATTTATGAAGAAACTTTTATATTGTAAAATTTTTATTTAACATCATTATTAGCTAAGATTCATTATTAAATGTTTGAAAGAGAGGGAGTATTATACTCTTATACTCTTGTCGTCTAAGAATAATACCATGATTTGGTTCAAACACCAGTCTCACAATAATACCAAGATTTGATATTAATGAGTAATCAAGACCATCTAAACCATATCCAACTATATCAAGGAGTAATTTAGACCATCAAAAAAAAATTCAAAAAAAATAGCAAATTATGGTGTTTCTCTAAGACGGAGGGAGTACAATGTCATTTACATAGTTCAAGAATGCTTCGTTCCGCTTGATTCTATCTACAAATAATCATCAACACTATATCTGATAAATTGAGAAATTCCCAAGATGAAGTTGTGACACTGCGATGTCCAAATATAAACTTCCAATGAACCTTCTATATCTCATGAAAATCTATATGTACAAGCATAAAGTAAGAAGCTCAATAACTGCTCAAATGCCAATGGAATCAATGACAAAAAGTGCGTAGGAGATGAGATCAATCCCAATCACAATCTTGAACTAGTATTGAATTTTTTGAAGCACAACTCGTACCTAAAACCAATCTCTCTAAAACATACACCATGATTACATTAAAATTCAAAGTTAGAACCTTCGATATACCTCTTGGGTGAGCAATTTTAAGTTTTATGTGATTCTTGAGCCTCTTACTCTATATATGCCACTCCATGATTCTTTCCACTCATTTATAATAAGGTGCTCAACAATGGCTCATTTTTCAGCATGAAAAATCTACGTACAGGGATAATACAGTGCAAGCTGTTTTTGTGTTGGGGGAAAACAACAGAAAGATAGAATCTCATTTTCAGCCTCTTCTACAATGAGTTATGAAGTTTTGAAGTTGGAGATATAGGTGCTACTAAAATGGTGCCCTAAAGAGACAATCCTTTAATATTTACATAGTATTGTTAGTAGTATGAGAAAGCTATTATGTACCTAAGAGTGAAGATTACTAGAGCTCAATTTTGAAACATGCTCCCTTCTAGACCACTCTACTCTTTTTACATAAAGCTTCAAGGAGCCTACTACCTTAGTTAGTTCCATAAGCATGAAAATTTCTCAATTCATCAGTACATGATGGAGCTCGTTACATGAAGTTGCGGCAAGAGCAAGCAAGAGCTCATGATCATGAAGCGTGAGGAAACCAGGGCCAAGAAAAGCTGGAGCTTCACGCGCCATCGCCAAGAATTTCTTGATTACCACGCACACACACATGTATGCATTCACATCATTGCTAGCTAGACATGTACGTACGCTCGCGCCACAACTCAAATCAAACCATCACCATACTCGTGCTGCATGCATAAATCCCATCACTGCAAGCCCACTACTCGCTCTGTCCTTGGCTAGATCGACAAGATAGTACGTGACTTGATCGATAAGTGAGTGATCGCGGCGATGGCAGGGTGGATCAGACACGGAAGGTGCGTGCTGGTGCTCGTGCTTTGTCTTGCAGTAGCGGTGACGGTGGCGACACCGTTGCGATTCAGCCGCTCGATGATCGATACCCAACACGCTGGGGTCTGCAGAGATGGCAACCAGTGCGCCTTCGAAAGCGAATGCTGCGGCGGCGTGTGCATCCACATCCACGCCTCCGATGCTCTCAACTGCGGCTCCTGCGGCCATGCTTGCTCCGCTGGCGTCCCTTGCTTGTTCGGCATGTGCGGCTACGGCAGCGGCCGAATCGTCACCCCATGACACGCACCGACACTCCAGCAGTCGAATCGATTCTATTATGGATGTTCAGCTCGATCGAACCGTGAAAACTCGCTACGTTTTCATCAGCTCGACAACTTCCTTTCTTATTATCGACAATCATGTATAGTAGCATCGGTACCCCATAACACCGATTCTCCACTAGAGTTAGGATCTTTAAACACATACAAGCAGTATGGGTATCAATACTATCGAAAGTCGCTGTGGCGACCATAATAATATTATTATCTTCCAAATGACAAGGATGTGTAGTTTGGCAGTCGGTGTTTGTGAATATGCGGATCGAACATGCCTGCAGAATGTTCGATTTTCAGGCAGGGAAATAGCTTTGGCCGACATTGACTCAACTTTTTAGATGCAGAATCGGTCAATGATAGTGCTGTAAGTGTATCAGTTTGAGTGCACAATCAAATGTCTCTCCAAGGGAGAGTGCTCAGAAATGGCAGTCTGTAATGAAGATGATAATGGAAGTAATTTCCATGCATGGGGAAAGTAAGTGGAATGATAGTCATAGAAGATTCATGATTTTTGGATTCTTCTACAATTTGCTATGAACTTTTGAAGGCAATCTCATAGGTGATTCTAATACGGTGCCATGATATTGCAATCTATAATGTTTGTCGTGAGTACATGCTATTGTTGAGTGAAAAAGCTATTATGTACCTCTGAGTCAAGAAGCCTAGTGCTCCATTATTGGTTAGCGCTCCAATTTTAAGCACTCTCCCTTAGATATTTTGTGGGCTTGGAGTGCTATCATTGTGTTAGGTTGTGTAAATTGTAGTAACATGATCCTTCTAGAAACATGTTGGATGTGTTTTTTATGATATGACATTGGAGCAACATTTTTGTGATGTGGGTTGAAGACAATCATCTTTCTAGTTCAAGTGTGTTTTTTCTTAGTGACGAGTTTTGTGTGGATGACTTCTATGCTAAGAGCATTGTCTTGAACTTCCCTACAAAATGGGGACGTTTTTACCAACATGTACGTTTCTTTGTCACATATTTAGATGGTGTATATATTCTTTCGAGTTTGCATTCGCAGTGTTCAATAGTATTTTGGTTCATAAAAAAACTTACCTTTATTTTTGCGTATGGCTCAATTGATAGTCTAACTTGCAATAATAAAAACAATCTTAGGGTATAACAAGTCCAAAAACTAGACCTTTAGTACTAAATTAAATGCCGTATTCTTTTCACATCATGGATAGAGAACATATACTAGTAGGACATAAACGAGATTCAAATTGGAACCCAAGATAATAAATCAAGGTGAAACCAATTGGAAATGAAGGAAATGTAACTCCTCAAGAACCATGTAGTCTTTCTTTCTTTTTTATTACAAACACATCATTGCAAATTCCATACCAAATTTATTTTGATCAAAAAAATTCCAACGTCAAAGTTGTTGGATATCATCTTAAAGTCATAAAAGTTTAAAAAAGTTGAAGACCTAATTGTTATCTCACATGATTGGCTTGCAACAATAAAGCATACCCCACGTTTGAGAACCATGGAACAAAAGCTAAGTTACCTTCACCATATTGCATGCATAAATTCAAACTATCTTATTTGGATCTGCAATTTCTACCGTGCATACTAGACTTGGTTTGGGATTCAATCCAACAGACTTTTTCAAAAATGGACTTAGGATGAAGACCTTATGGCTCTTCCACGTTCCACCTTGTTGTCCAAAATGTTGATTTTTGACATCAAGAATGTATTGGGGTTAACAACCAATGTAGCACAAATAAAGTCATCATTTTCTTAGCACTTTATTTCTACCAAATTGATAACATCCATTGTTGACAAAAGTGTGCTATAAGTGATTCATATTTTCTGAAGCACAATGTCTAAGGAGCCACATTAAGTATTATTCAAAATGTTCTTTCAATGCACTCAGAAACAATTATGATAAATTTAATTCATCTTGGCAAATTGTGGCATCAATTTATGTTTATAGGGACATGTGTAATGCATATCTATATTCTAGTTTTTTCGGGCATTTTCATACACATGAGTAAAATATTTTTAGAACTTTAGAGGAACAATCTTAATATTTGCAAAGAGGAAAATTCGCACCACTAGTAAACAATTTGATGTTAATATAAAGTAGATTGACATCTCAGCAAATTGAAACTACTTCAATGCTTCTTCCTCATGCTTTTAAAGCTACACTAGGACATTTTCCTTCCCCTCTTTGCAAATATTGTGTAGTCGTTCCCTTATTTGAATATATTCTCTCCATGCATTCCCCTCTATGAAAATTCCCCCTTTCTTCTCATTGAAAATTGACAATGTATAGTCAAGATCATTCTATAGTATGTTCCAAACCAAGTATCAAACAACAATGCACAAATTAGAAACATGAACATGAAAAATCTAATCTAATTTATTTTTTTGGCCTCACAATCTTGATTGATTAATGATCAAACGCCAATATGGCATAAATAGTCTTCTTCATTTAATAACTATTGGTGAATCTACCTTCAGCTAATAAAGAAAATTCCGGTTAGGCTGCCCGGGCAAGTGCCCAAAGTCAGAAACTCTTTTAAAGAAAGAATGTTGGCATGCAACGGGCAGCTCATGAAAATAAAATCCCACTGACACACGCAATCATATTGAGAGCAAAGGATTTGTTCATATCAGAGCAAAAGGGTTTAAATTAAACACCCACCCCTCTTCATTATCACTTTGCAATTAAAACCTTTCAGAAGCAACGGCGGATGCTTCATTATTTCATATCACAGAAAATCTGGCATGCCGGTACTTACCTTACCAGCTTCATACTAGGGAGCATTACGACAAGGTGTAATTATAAAGGTTACCGGAGTACGAGAATATTCTTGTACTTTCAAATTCGAATCGAAGAAGAAGAGAAACTCTAACCTATTTTAGAGGCTTGCGTGAGGATCACTATAAATTAGTGCTATGAGCGTTTCTCAGGAGCAAGGAAGGGGAGGAGTAAAGAGCCCCCTAAATTTTTAATGTTTTAGCTTTAAATGTCTAGATGTAGATTTTGAGAGTAACTTGGGGCTGCAGGCCTCATTTTTTGATTCAAAAGTATCAAAAACGGTCGTTAGGGGTCCAAATCAAAAATTCCAGGGATTCTGAAGGTAAAAGCCCATTGGCTGGTGGGGCTCCGAGAAACGTTGGTAGCACGTGCCCTCGGCAGGAATAGAGTGTTCGTTTGACCTATCCCTGAATGTATGCCCAGAGATCATCACACCAATGGCGGGACTACTAACCCCTCTAGGGCTGAAGACTATGCTAGTTCCTAGCTAGCCACTAGTGCCTTAGAGATACCTGACATGGTATTCTTCTAAAAGGCTTTGATGTACCCGTACAACCGAGTTCCAAGAACCCCCCAACCATAGTTGGGTGGATTATGGTGGTAAGCACCACGCCAACATGGGGAATAGGACCCACGACCTCCTCATTGGGGGCCACGAGCCCAAACCACCAACCAAAGGCTTGTCGTGCCTACGCTTGGTTCGAATATGTATTCCAGCCAGCTCCGGGTAACATCCCCAAATTTGAACACATACTTATTCCCAAAAAGATGTATATTGTACTTTCCTTGAAATCCAAAACTGGCCGGAGAAAACGACCATTGCAATCTCACAAATGAAAAAGAGTCAACGGTTCAAAATTTGATATGCAACTAGATGACTTTGAGATCATGCAGTTGAACTTTTTTGTACTTGAAGTAGTAAATGGTCAAATTTTGTAATTTTGGCGATTTTGCATTAAAATTTCTAGAAATAAAGAAATATACTTTTTGTACTTACAAATACCCATAATCAAAATATTGCAAAGTACAAAGAAAAACATATGCTTGTGAACGATTCTTGACACAAATATCGAACATTCCCAACACTCATGGTTACAATAAAAATAGGGATAGGTATAAACTTATATGGGTGATTTTTTAGTTTTATTTTTTTAACCAATCAATAAAAGTGAAAAAACATATGGATGGCATTTAAGAGGGGCGGGGGAGGTATATACAACTTTATTGGAGAAGGCAGTGGCCTGACTATAAAGCTCTGAAGGCACAGAGTGACAGAATGAGAATATTTTGACTGGAGCCATAAAGTAGTAAGTTACTAGTAGTAAATAGAAGCATAAAAACAAGCTTGTCCCCTATATTGTGGTTATGTTGCCCCCTACTGGCAATATCTTCAAAAGTCCCCTACTCTACGAATCTCATTAAATGATTACTGCTTCTTGTACTACAGTTGCTACTTTCATCTACTTGGGTCATTCACTAATGAAGTTACTTTGCACTTCGTTTGATGTAAAAAATTAACCCCTAAAAATCCTTGATGCAAAATTGCCGAAAATTTCTGAATTTGACCTTCTTTTTAATTCAGAATCAATAAAACTCAATTTAAACATTATTTAGAAAGTTCGACGGGAAGATCTTAAAGTTAATTTGACCTCCTACCTTCTGTAAAAATTTGAACTATTGATTCTTTTGAATTTCTGAGACTATTACGGTCAAGGTTGGGTGAACCTTTTTCCAGGAAGTGTTTTGGGTTTTGAGGATCTTTAGGGGTTAAAGATTGATATGAGATGACTATGTTTGTAGTGAAGGTAAATTAACCTCTTATTTATGCCGAGAAAATACAAAACAAAAAAAGTATCCTATTGGACATGATATTATGCATCGATTGTAGCAAATAGAATCAAGAGTAGCAATTTGGAAAGTGTAAGGTGGACTACTCAATAATAGCAAGAATTTGAGTTTAGGAAACTTATAATGAGATTAGCGAGTGGAAAGGAAGAGGAACTCTACTAGACCAAGTGGAATCATCATGTTCATATTCTCCTACTATCTCTTACAATATGAATTTTGAAGGTGAACTTATAGGTTTTTCTGAAATGGTGACCCAAAATGATACCTCGAGTGTTTATGTACTTCACGTTAAAAGGTCTAGTAAGTCATTATTCGTATTGCTCCATTTTGGAGCAAACTACCTAAGTTACTACACTAAAATTTGATAATTAGTGTTAGATTATTATAAGATTTGAAAATGCTATAAATTTTTACTTTTGTTTAAAAAAATTTACCAAGAGCATTGATTCTAATATTGTTTAAGGACCCCATCTTGGCCGATATAGTGGGTAAAATTATTGAACAACAATAAAAACTTATAACATGTTTATGTAAATTAGCGTATCTAACACTAATTGTCAAATTTATTGTAGTGTGATTTCAGAGTCAATAATCAATTTTGAGAAATATTTTTTCAAAAATGTAAAAATCAACAATGAAACGTAAATCAATACAAGCAATTTAAACGTGACCAATTAGGATACTTCAGAAACACTGTACCTGTCCAAACGCACATGTGCATTGCATGTTTTAATATGTGCACCGCAAGTAATTGTAATGATGCATAGGACCAAAAGAAACGTATAGCTAGAAGAAGAAGCAAAACTCACTTTTATGGCTAGATGTACCTATGCGAAATGAAAAGGTGTTTCTTTTGTATTATACTTCCGGTCATGTCTGAGTCATAGGCCATGATGTTTTAAGATTTGGCACACTTCATTGGCTTGTGAAAGTCCACTTCATAAGAGAAAAACATGATTCCACTTTTGCAACATTTTCACTTTCTAAGGAAGTTTCTATTCACACGACAATGAACTTGGACATCTTACTAGTGTTAGTTCAAAAGAGCAACTCACTCATATTTTTACTATATACATTTAGAGCATGGTCGGCCATGGGCTGTTGGCTTGCGTCAAAACTCCACCCTACGCCGGAAGTCACGGTAGAAGGAAAGGCCCCACCCCACACCGGAATGCACGGCTAAAGAAAAGGCTGCTCACCAATCACATTTTCTAACTCCATCCCATTGCGAAATGCACGATAGAAGAAAAGGCCGCTCACTAATCACGTTTTCTAACCCCCATTCCAGAGCCGAAATCACGGCTTAAGAAAAGGCCCCACCCTAGGTCGGAAGGCACGGAAGAAGAAAAGGCCCCACCCTAGGTCGGAAGGCACGGAAGAAGAAAAGGCCCCACCCACAGCGGAATGCATGACAGAAGAAAAGGCCCCACCTTGGGCGGAATGCACGACAGAAGAAAAGCCTGCTCACCACTCACATTTTCTAACCCCACCCCAGGGCGGAAATCACGGCTAAAGAAAAGGCCCCACCCAGGGCGGAATGCACAACAGAAGAGAAGACTGCTCACCAATCACATTTTCTAACCCCACCCAGGGCAAAAATCACGGATGAAGATAAGGCTCCACCCAGGCCGGAAGGCACGGCCAAAGAAAAGGCTGCTCACCAATACATTTTTTGACAAGTCTGTTATAATATTAATTACTTTTCTGCCAATAAAATCTTTGCCACGTGTCAATCTCGCACTCGTAATATAGACGCTAAAGTGTGAGTGAAGGGACGGGAAAACTTTCAGTTAAGTTGTGCTAAACTTTAGGAGACTTCAACCCTCTTGGCCGGATTACAAAGATACTACGTGGATTGGGGTTCCTCACACTTCAAACAAGACTCCACTCTCCAGCCCATAGTGCAGGCTGGACATGCTCTTAGAGCATAGCCACCCATCTACTAAACCCACAACGGTGGAGAGTTATTCCTTCGATTGTTTTTCTTTTTTAAATATGTATATAGGAACACCAAAAGGTAGGCAACCCTCCATAAGTGCACGTGCAAGATTCTAGATCTTTTGAAGATTTGATCAACCTTAATCTATGTGTATCCTTAATGTACCCCATACGTACATCTAGTAGGGTGCTTGATCATAGGTTTACTTACAATAATGCCTTTTAGGATTTGTAGTTATTTCTCCAAGTACTTAAAGCATCACAAAAGTAGAGAAGCCTCGTCTTTTCTTCTTACCACTCACTGAAAAATATTAAGCCAACCATTCCAAGTAAAATGAATTCCTTAAATTCACAAAAACAGGTGTTCCTATCATAGTGCCCTAATCTCCACCCATCTACTAAACCCACAACCCAGGAGCGTAAGTTTTCTCTTTGCTTTTATATATATTTATTTGTCCTTATCTCAACCCATCCTTGTGTTGAAACACTCTAGCAACCAATTACACGCCAACGCTAATGCCGTACGCAAGTTAGAATCAATGCAAAACACACCACTCAAAAGAAATAAAGAGGTATTCAACGCCATGGAAACTTGTTCTATGGCCCAAAACTATGAACTTGTCCTTGTTTCTGTGCACTATTCCATTGATCATGAAGTACAAAATTAGACTCCTCCTTGAATATAGCCAAACAGCATTCCCTTGTTCATAAAGTACCAAAGATAAATGCCGTCATAAGTGTAAAATTACAACACTAATGAGCGTAGGAGATTGAAAGACCCATAACGTAAAAAGAATAATAAAAAAGGGAGGCCCCACAAAGCGGGACCTGCAGTAATGACCACCAAACTGTCCTCTTACAGAAAGACATCACTTCCGCGAGCATCACTTTCAGACACTTGTGGCTTTACAATAGAGCGACCCCTGCTGACTTAGACTCCAATTGTACAGTCCTTGCACAATCACTACAGAACCATCAAAAGAAGAAAAAGCCCACAGGTGCGTCGTACCAAAATTCCAAAAGGCTCAATTTGCATGGTGCAGAGCATTCATTAATGACAGATCATAGAAAAAAGGAAGGGACCGGTCCACATTCAAAACCAAGCCTGGGGTGTGTGTCCATTGATTGAAATAAAAAGAAGAAGCTCCAGAGGTGTTCCTCAGTTCAGAAAATGCACCAAGCTAGGGGTGCAACACATGTTCCATCGATCATCGAACTCATGCAAGAATTACCGCCGAAGTATACAACACCTATCTGTTACTTACGAAGTATCTCGTTTGTACAAAAATTTGCCAAAATTGTCCCGTCATTGAACAGGAGGGAAAAAAAAAAACGGAGGAATTTCTACACTAAACGCCGCCCGTCTGTGATGTCGCTGTTCCACTCGTCGTCCTCTGAGCCGCAGGTGGGCTGCTTCTGCTCTCCGGCGTCTGCTGGGTTCACGATCTTCAAGCTCTTCACGCAGCTCCGAAACTCCCTGTGGACATCGATCGGAACAGTATGTTAAAGAAAGTGGAGGATTTGTGTGAGAGAATTCAGATTGTGAATGTACGCGACTTGTGGACATCCGAGAATACAGATGATTTGTGTGGGAGAATTCAGATTTTGGATGTGGATGCTTACTCCCATGGATCGTCTCCGACGAGAAGCATGTCGTTCTCGTGGTCTTTGTACACGAGCTTCCAGCCTTTGGATGGCTCGTCCAGTTGTCCTTGCACGTTGAAAAGAATGGCTAGCGTGCGATAGAGGCTGTCGTAACTGTCGATCTTCTTCAGGTCGATGGTGCGGCCGAACTGTCCTGGCATGTATACCTGTGCAGTACGAGTTTAGGGTTCTTGCGTGGATGACGATGATGTGATTGATGAAGTGTGTGAAGGGTGCTTACCTTCGTTCCGGTTCGACTTGGAGCGCCTGAATTCTGTGAGCTCGTCTGTGACCCGGCGGCGAGCTTGTCAATGGTCATGGCGGATGGGTCCTGATCAGTGCTGTGTGATCCATCGGAGTCACTGTTGTGAGAGGACGGCGGTCGAGGTAGCGCGGCCCTTTCCGCTAAATTGAAGCCAAAGAGCTTGCACTGCTGCTCTGGCGCTGGAGTCGGGGTCGCAGGAGGAGTGGGGGTTTCGTACACCATTTGTGATGGCAGCAAAATCTCTGCTGTGGCCTCATTGTTAGACGAGGTGGTAGGCACGGTCACTGGCCGAGTTGCAGATTTGAGCCAATTCGGGAGCGGTGACGGCGGCTCACGGAACGGGAACGCCGTGCCCGCTGGAAAGTCCGCGCGCCGCGCACTTGGCCATTGCAGGTGCGGACGCGGCACGCTGCTGCTGCCCGGACCACCTAGCTCCATGTTGCAATACTTCCCCGACAGGTCTAGCTCGCTGCCACCAGGAGGCAGAGGTGCTGCGAACGATGCCACCGATGACATCTGCGGGCTTAAATGATATGGGTCACCTGTCCGGGCATACGGTGCTACGTCTGGCCGTGGCAACCAGTACTGCGAGCCTGGTATGCGTGGCGACGCTTCCTGCTTGAAATTCACCCATGGTGATGCTCGTTGCGACTCCACCTCGCCGTCCTCGTCGTCCTCTGTACTTGCGTCGATCCTCGCCATTTTGTTCGGCTCAAGTGAATCTAGCATGCTCTGAAGGCTCCCTGATCACGCACACACAAACATCATATCAGCACCCTCTTCCACTTTCTCTCGTTTAGGTGCTACACCTCCAATTGCATTGAGGTGACCACGTACCCTGCGGGGTGGTGTCTTTCACAAGAGTAGATGGGCGGCGCTTGGGCGCTCGCATTCCCACTTGGGGTGGGGGCATTGTCGACGACGAGATGGGCACGAAAGGCTCGATCTCCCACGGAGATACCCTTTCCTGCCGAGCACTAGCCGATATCTCGTCCCACTGCACTCGCATAGACCTCCACGAGGACTGCGGCCACTTCACCGGATCCGCGTCGCTCACCTCCACGATCGTTCCTGCATACCTGCGTGCGGAACCACCAGTCTGTCAACACCCTCCGACAAAACAACAAGTAACCCCCACCTCCAACAATAGAAGAAAAATCGCGACGTACTTCCTCTCGGATGACTCCTCCGACTCGAACTTCATCTTGAAGCGGCATCCAGCCGTGAGGTTGCTCTCCTGGGACTTCACAAACTTGTGGTACGGGATCACAAACTCCGATGGGCTCGTCCTGTTCACCATTCCACACATCGTCAAACACTAATCGTACTGAACAGATAGGATGCATTGATCGACGTGCAGAGTTGCAAATCACATCGCTCCGATTGGAACTCACCTAGGATTGAAGATCACACTGAAACGCAGAAAGTTCGCAGCTGCATGGTTGGCCGCGGCCAACACACCGAGATGCAAGTTCGTGCTCGAGAAGCATGTTGATCGAGCATGTGGTTGTAGCTTCGAAGCTCTTCTCACGCCAACACGCAGCTGCCCGTTTTCTCCACTGCATCATTATGTCCACTATGTTAATGACCAAATCCATCGCCGAGCACTGCACCATCTGAACAAAGTCACTAGTATGTAAAGAAATGCACTACGCACCGAAGAAATATCACTGTATCCCCAGCTACGAGCTTCTTTGCGGACACAAAAGTGCTCCACCCCGTCGTCAGCAGATGCCTGCGAGGTTGACCTGCATGCACCCAAAACATAAAAGAATCTGTCACTGCCCGAACTAACTACTCCCTCGAGCGAATTTCACATATGCCTAAAAACAGCCACCCGGAGCAATTCTCTCGCCTCCTTTACCTCTGTAGATATGTCGAAAGTTCCATTCCACGCCATGCAAGTCCTTCGCCACGAGCTCCTGGCATGGCGGATTCATGCTATGATCCTGAATCACAAGCAAGCCGATGTCTAAGCAATCGATTGTGCACACCTTCCGATTGCCGTCCTTATCTACAGTGTCGATCGAGTATCTACTAGAAATCTAAGCTAACGCTTCCCCTTGCATCGTCGAATTCTGCGAGGAGAGGACTCACGAGTAAAGGCAGGCAGTCTTCAGCCGATCGTCTGGGCACTGAGAACCCGCCATGAGTGCTCGTGTCACTCGCAGTCAGAGTCTTACAAAACATGCGGACGTTCTTTTGAGTCGCGGCAGGTGGGGCTTCTCGCATCTCCTTCGTTATACTTCCCTGCACACACACCCGCCGTAAGAGTCAATTCTCAAGACGACGCGGACATACAGCGGTATCGAAGAATGCACGGTTAGTAGCGAACCTCATACTCCGGCGCCAGATCCATCTGCGCGAACACCTCATCGGTATGGGGATCCGCCTGCACAACCACAATCGAGTCAGAAGCTCCTCTCAATTGGCCCAAATCGGTCACAAGCGAGGTCGGCGTAGCACTCACGCTCAAGTTCAATGTGCTTATCCTGCACAACAGATGCGGAGGTAGCCTGTACTCCTTCGAGGCGGCGCGAACATCGGCGGCGCCAGCTGAATCAGGCGTGCATGCCACCACCTGCACTTCCCTTCGTCAGTTCTAAGCTCTGAGAAACCCTGAGAACCCACCGTCACCGAGAGGAGAGAGACGCACCTGTTCAATATGGCCTTGAGGAAAGTACATCACCAAGCTATCCTTGGGAGGCATCTGCGTGAGTGGCCCCGCGCAGGCGTGCCATAGCTCGACGTCGAGCTCATCCATTTTCGAAGGCCCTCCGTCGGGGGCGTCCATCATACCACCCGGACCGTAATACATCTTCGCTTGCCGTTCTAACCGCCTCTAAACTCTCTCACAGTCTGAGCCCTAAGCACATGCTCTCGCACACAAACCACGCTCTCCGCAGAAACAAACCAGCTCTGCAGCACAAACCACAACTGTAAGCTCGCGAATTCCGTCACTACTCAACCTCACAGCCAACACAGCTAGCTAGCCCCTACACGGAACTGAGCGACACATGATTCACGGTGCTCAACATCCTCTCGTCAGGACGGTACAAACTGAGCCAATCTCACGTCTCAGTTACGGAACCCACCACCACCACCACCACCCACCTGCAACAAAATCCCGAAATTTGTGTGTGTGCACCACCGCTAGTTCGTATGTAAGCAAGTAACTAGCATTGATCTCTACAACTCGCGGACGTTTTCGTGGGCAAGACTTGAAGTGAGCGCTGCCACAAGGCTCTACAAGTGCTGGCTACTACTGCTGCTGCTTCTTCTGCCTCCGCCGTTCTGACTAGGAGCTCCTGTACAGCCGGCTTTGCACTACCATCCCTTAGCAAATTTGTGAGCAGTCCCAATGGTCCCATGCTCCCAGGCCATGCCCCCTTCTTTACTCCCTGGCTAATTTTAAGCCCTTCCTACTGTAGTAGTGTCCTGGCGACCGTGGCTGTAAGTAGTGCCCCCCCCCCCCGGTCTTGGCGGTACTACTAATGTACAGTACTATCCCCACTAACTTACCGCGATTAGATGAATGTTCTTTTTCCTTCTCCTTCATCTTTTCCCGATCCTGCCCGACGCCACATCCTCCGCTAGGTCACACCACGTATCGAATCTCCACTAATTCCCGTATTCACTCAAACTCCGCATACTCCTCACACTGCATCGACAAAACACTCCCTGACAGAACACTCACGCCAACTATTCACCGCCTCCCCAAAACACTAGAAACGAATGTAAGTATTGCTTACCTTCAACGAGCCGTGATTGCTAGAATCTGATCCAGTGAAGCTCGATGATCTAGATACTGGGATTCAAGCAAGCAGTAACAGGATTCAAGCAAGCAGTAACAGGATTCAAGCAATTGAAGTGGTGAGCAAGCTAGGTGCGTGTATTAATAAGGAGTAGAGTACGAGTACGAGACGCCAGAGTTGAATGGAGGTAATGGTCGGAAAGAAAATTGGATGGAGTGGAGAGGAGTACAGTATAGAGTAGAGTATAGTATAGAAAAGTGGTGGTGCTCCTGCCCGTGAAAGGTGAGCCGTATTGAATCCCGAGGGCAGCGGTGCCTGTTCAGCAGGACATCCCCCCCACGCAATCTCGATCCCTGCCCAGGTTCTTATTCTCTCCACTTTTCGCATTTTGACTTCCGCTCTGTCTCTTATATTGATTGGCTCCATTTTGCGTTTCTATTCTGGGGCCTTCTAATACTGTGCTCAAATAACTCACTTGGCAAGGGTGTGTACAGTCACAAGTTGAGTGATTGGAGGCTATTGTGATTATTCTCTATGATAATCTGGATTTGTGACTTTCTATTGTATGCAAGTGATGAATTTTTTATGGTAATTTGGTGTGAGGGTCGGTTTACAGTATGGACCATGAGGATTGACCTATTGAAAATTGTGATTGGAGAGTAGAGTGCTCTTGATCTCAGTTGGCTTTACACTACCAAAACGTCCTTTTTTGTAGTGTATTGTGAAGAATTGATTTGTGCTTAATGTTGTTGTATCTAGATGGTGTGAGGAAGTTATGTAAGGAAAACAAACTATTGTTGGTTGCCGTTGTACAGGTGGTAGAGCGAAACCATAAAAAATAAATAAGGCTGCCCGATGACGTGGTGGAAGTATTAAATAATCAAGAGTATGGTGAATGGTAAGTATGAATGAAGAAATTGGTTAGGTGACGCAGAAATGGTGGTAATAAACCATTAAAAATATTTGAAACCCACCTAATGACAGGTGGAGGTGTTCAGGAGATTGGTTAGGTGACGCAAAGCTCGTGGTGGAAAACCATCGACAATAAGGAACAATGACCTTGTGAACGGTGGAGATATTCAACGGATTGGTTAGGTGGTGGAGATATTCAACGGATTGGTTAGGTGACGCAAAGCGGGTGGTACAAAACGATTAAAATAATCAAAAACCACCGAGTGACAGGTGGAGATATTGAGAAAACTGGATAGGTGACGCAAAGCTGGTGGTACAAACCATTAAAAACAACTGAAAACCACCTTGTAACAGGTGTGGCAGATGGAGGTATTGATGATTACTGAAACGATGCTTAATATGTTCAAAGGAGGAAATTGGTTAGGTGACGCAAAGCTTGTGGTGCAAAACCATACAAAATAATTGAAAACCACCTTGTGACAAGTGTACGTATTCTTCATAAAGGAAATCGTGTTTATAATAGGTATAAAGGAAGAAATTGGTTAAGTGACGCAAAATTGGTGGTGCAAAAATGTCAAGAATTATCAAAGTTTCTTTGATTGTCAATTGTAAAGGTTGTAGAAAACTAGATTTGTGAGATAGTTGAAGTAGTCCATAAATTATAAGCCATGTGACATAGTAAAGGTATCAAAAAGGTAGCAAGGTGGTACATGACATTTTTGTAAGTTTACATGAAGATATGATGTACCCTTATCAATCAACATATGTTACAAATATGGACAGTGTCCCACTTGACGTTATAAAATTACCACATACATGCCTTGATACTTGCATAGATATTAACCATTCACTTATAGTGTTATATAAACTAATTAAACTCAACAAAATAGCTCTCAACTATTACCCATTTATTTGGGAATTTTATTCTTTCTCCATGCAGGTCTCATGCTTTGAACTAGATATATTCCATTTGGTGATACATTGACACTTCTTCAAGATTTGTGTTGGTCTCTTGTGTCGAAGCCATATTTGAAAGGATGGCTCTAAGCAGTGGATTATTGAGCATTGTACTTGACGATGACTTTTGCAAAAGAGGAGTGCTATGGTTGATTGACTCTACTTTCACCTAGTGTGTTTGGTTCTCAATAGGAGCTTTATAGTTGAGGATTGACATTTAAATTAAAAAACTTTTAAAAAAATCTGTTGAATTTGTTGGAACGTTTAGGAATGTGGAAAGAATTGCCTATGTGTTGATGAGCTAAGAAGAACAAACAAAGAGAAAAATTATCTCTTTCAAAGGAAGTCTTGGGTATTTTTAAATTATTAGTCTTTGAATTGAACTTTTTTTATCATGTAATCTTCACTTTGATTAGTAAGAATTTACATCTATAATTAGTATGTTAATCAACTTCTAAGAATATGGGGTTTTTTTGCCTTAGACTATCAGTTTTTGACAACTTGTATATGTGAACCAAGGTGAGCAATTCATTGATTGGAATGATTTTGGTATTGAAATTGTAAATGATGATTTCATACTCAAAATAACATGGTTCATTAGGAGTTGTATTTATTTCATCCACCATTGAATTTCAACTTCCATTGTTAAATTGGATTCCATTTTGATTCTAATTATGTGGCTCAATCCAAAATGTGATGAAGTTATGGCATTCATAGTAAGGACCTACTTTTGGTCTCTTTTCCTTTGCAAAATATGACAACTTTTACTATGACAAGTATACTATTTAAGACAATAAATTTGTTTTCTGATTTTTTTGTTGATATGGTAGTTTTATGTGAATCTACATTTCTTTGGTTGTAGATTTTAGGTTGCAACAAATTTTGCTAGTAGAGATTTTAATTTGCCATGAAAATTATAAAAATAAAAATACTAATGCATGATGATCTTGCAATCTATATAGTAACTATGGGCAATCTTATTACGAAGTGACTTTATGCACTAATTTTGATTTTCTCTGCCCGAAAATCTCTTTATTATATTTTTATTCTTGTGGCTGCGTGTTAACATTTCCAATTCCAGAATCCAAGGGCACCCACCAACCTTTCGTTGGCAACCCGCAGTCGTCTTGTTTCGCCACACTGTTCGCACATCCTTTAGAAAGGGATGTGACAGGTTGTGTCCAACATGTGAGGCTTGTAAATGCCTCTTAACATTCCCAGTTTGAAAATCATCTCAGCTATCAAAGTTTCATTGTCAAATCAGTGGCTCCCCTTGACATTCTTGGTCCGAAAATCATTTGAGGGGATTGTTCATGTTCATGCTGAGTGTTGACCCTTTATTGGTAGAAAATTATGATATGAGCATGTAGATATTCTTAGTAAAGATTAAAGTTAAAAAATTACTCTTATTAGTCTCATTATAAGAAAATTGCAGTTGACAGCTTCAAGTTTCTAAATTTGATCCACTTTTATCTCCAATGAGCTACTTACAAGATTGTAAAATCAATATCTAAATAGCTTACCTTCAATTAAACGGATATTTAACTAATTATGGACAAATTCCGAACTTATGGATATTTTCACTAAAAACATAAGTATCAAAATGTATGGCAGATCAGTAAATAATAGAAAACCAAGCAAGATATATTGAGAATCAAGCATTATATATTGAAAAGTGCATGTAAAACAAAAAACTATCTAAATTATATCGGCCGAAGGCCAATACAACTAAAACCGCTAAACCCTGAACCCTAAACCCCAAACCCCAAACCCTAAACCCTAAACCCTAAACCCTAAAAACCCTGAACCCTAGACCCTAAACCCCGAACCTTAGACCGTAGACTACAGTTCCCGTCCCCAACCCACATTAGTTTGAAATTCAGACGGACGGCCGCCGATAGAAGCCCAAGGAATAATACGAAGTAGTAGTAGTAACAATATCGAACTCGGCTTAGAAAAGGAATCCAAAAGGTTGCACACTCATTCATACACGATCAATTCAATATGATTCGAGAGGATACATGGATACAATGCCATGAATGAAAAAGTCCAATATCGGCCGCCAAATGAGAAAAGCGAGTACATTAAAAGTGTACGATACAATGATCGCTACATTAAAGAGAGAGTAGGATATAGTGTATTGGAAAGCCATAGGTAGCTAAGTCACATATCACCCGCCAAATGAAAACAAGAAACTATAGAGAAGGAGAAAGTACAACAAAGCAAAACCAATGAACGCTACAATCGTGAAAAACGATGAATATACTCCAATCAACTCAAATGGATAGGGAAGACCGAAAACAAGAGTAAAGGAATGAGTCAGAGCATATTGATAATGATGAGTATGGCGAAGCAGAAACACAACGGGTATGCACGGATTATAGACACTAATCGCAGTAGTGAGGTGAGTCGGATAAGAACCAGCGGGTAGAGCGTGGTGTCGGTCGGCAGCCGATAGGAGGTCGGAGTTGCTGGTGGGAAAGCATATGAGATCGATGTCGGCCCGGCAAAAAAGAGTGTGCAGAGCAGGTCCGTCATAGAGTGGGAGGATGCGAGGGAGGCTCACATGAAGCGTGTCGGCCGGAAGCCGATACAAATGTTTGATGAACAACTTAGAGAACAGCTCCAGCGGCCTCAAGGTTAGACATTGCAGCTGCAGCGGCCTGCTCGGGAATGATATGTGTAGCTGGTGGACCTTTCTTTGCATGTGACGGCATCCTATGAGAGAACGAACAATGTTGACATTCACAACTCCCCGAGGAAGACAAGGCTCCTTATGCCAACAAGTAGTCCAAAGACTCCTAGCAATGATCGATTTTCCTTCCTTCTTAGCTCGCATAGGGGTCCACCATTCGATCTTGAAATTGCCATAGGTAGGACCAGGCGTTAGATCAACACACTCAAGGATACGCCCCAGCCAGACAGGAAGGAAATGGTCGTCGCTGGGGCGGCATAAGACGAAGTCACCAAGAAGAACATCACGGAATGGATTAAAGTTGAGCCTCGGTCGGTCTTTAGCAGGACCACAGTAAGGATAAGCATCTGCATCCTCAGGCGTAATGTCCTGTGAGAAAGAGGAGCTAGATCCAGAATCTTGGGAGGCACGAGAATGATCACGAGTCCAGTCTGAAATAGGCCAAAATCCTTCTACAAGAACGTCAGGGGTAGACGGTAATGGTGAATTGTTCTCTCGGTTGATTCGCTCCCAAGAACTAACAAAGTCCACCATCTCCTCGCAAAGAACGCCCTCATACGCGCCATACCGGACTTCCAGAACTCAATGAACTTAGATATACCGTGCTTGATGAAACCCTGTTTGTCATTGCACTCCGAGGCACGAGCTTGCTCTTTCACAGAGTTCAACTTGTTGGGGTTCACCTCCGTGACGCCCCATAACGGCTTAAATGGAACAGGACGTGGGTCGCCAGATGGAATTCTAGGTCTTCCTTGCTCGTCAGAAGTCCACATCTTGACGGGGGGACCGGGTGGGAGCCATGAAGAATCGGTGGATTTCCGCTTATACCTCATGACAGCCGGCCCGCGATCGTCACCGTCCTCTTCGACCGAACTTGAAAAGATGCATATCACCAAGTCCAACAATTTTGTTGACACCGTCGTGATGAAAGTCCTTGACGTAGGATTTGAAATCCGCAACCTCTTGAACGAATTCAGGAATGAAGGCGACTGTCTTCTGCGAGTCCATAAAGGCCTTCATGAGATCGCCTAGAATATACGTGTTCTTCCGCTTGATGAGCTTGGAAAGGTAAATCGAAATGGGCATCAATATCCTCGTGAGTGTGGCCAACAATGAGGAACCCAACAAAACACTTTCCTTAAAAATGCGCCGAGCGGTCAAGAAAGAGCGAGGCCATCACAAATCTGTTCTTATTGTCCTTCGCGGAATTATCAAGTTGCGGGAATAGCTTACGCGAAGCGGAACGAGCGGACGTCCAGGTTGTGAAGGACCGAATTGAGTCCCGGTGGCGGGTGGGATCGATGCGAAACACCTAGACTTTCCATGTAGCAAAGCTTGGAAGAAGCTGTTCTGTGGAGGTGTGGGAAAGAGCTCCCGGGATTCACGTACCGGTGGCTTCTCAAGCGCTCGCAGTACACGACACAAAGAAGAGATGGTGAAGTTGGAATCCCCCGGCCAGAGCGCAGTGGAGTAGTGTGCGTACGCACCATCACCGTGGCCGTGTGTCAACATGCCGGTAACAGAAACCGGAATCTGTCCAAGGCCAGCAGTGGCTTTTGTAATCCTCTGCATTCTGGGAATGGCCGTCTTCGTGGTATCCATCTTGTCATGGATTATACATAGAAACTCAGAGGGGTTCTCGCAGGACTGGGAACTCCAGCCACCATATATATGGCGGCAGGCACGCTGATAATTGAGATGGCGATTCCGGTCATCGACTAATGCTTGCCATTCATCACAGCCCCTCGGGTACTTGGATATGCACTCCACAAGGAAGTCACACTCAGTACACTTCGAGAAGCTGCTCCCAACAGCTTTAACCTCGACATTCTTGAAGTGGTTCTTGCGAAGCTGACTGATGGTGGACTGAGAGACCGGCTTATGGTGGCATTTGACATTCACCTGGAAGGAGGAGATAAGGTAGGTCGTTAACATCCAGGTCGACGCCTCCTATCGGCCGGCAGCCGACAGGAGTGCAGTGACATAAGCACGAACTAATCGCTAACGGAGTATCGGCTGGCAGCCGACAAGTAGCAGAGCATTGACTAGATAAGGCACGAAGGAATCGACAAAAGAAGCTAAAGCTGAAAGCTCTAATTGGAAACAACCGAAACATAACAACCTAGTGTATCGGCCGGCAGCCGACATCGAGGACGAAGAGGAAATAAGAATGATTGGGACTTACTTGATTCACTTGCTCGCGCATGGTGTCTCAGTTGAGCGCAGATGGAACAACCTTCAGGTTGTCAACTCGCTTATTTCCAACAAGCCTGAACTCGTTCGGCATCTGGTCCGCATTCTCGTCAATAATCTTCTGCAGGGTTGCTCTGGCCTGAATCGTATGCGGGCGTGGACGAACAGCTCCAGAATTGCCATGCGATCCGCTCACTGATCCACCCATTGCTGCAGCCTTGTAGACATGGTAAGCTGATCTGGAGACACCGTGAATGATATACCAAGCGTTCTCGCAGACCTCAACATTCTCAAGCGTGATGAATTTCCTGCCTCCCGGTTCATGGACATGAAGTTGACTTTGAACGGCATACGCTGTGTCTCTTCTAATTTCAAAAGAGCAAGCATAGTACTTACGACGAAGGATTCGAGTAGACTCCCACGGAAACATCTGACAGCACCTACTCTTGCAGCACAGTTGTGAACTAACCTTGCGAATTTCATCATCCGAGGTCTTCGACTTAAGCCTAGACCCAGCGGGCTGCTCCTTTGACAAGAGTCTACGACGAACGGACCTGTAGGGATTCCGAGGCACGCCCTGAAGTCCCGGATGATCGAAGGTGGAATTCTGAGCGGCCTCAGAGCAGAGCATGACAATGTCTGAGAGGAGTTGACCGCCTTCAAGTCGAGTCCGCGAAAGAGGCCATCTCATTGTCGTGAGCTGTAGGGTATCGTGCTCTGATATGAACATTACTCCGACATCTGTATCGCCAAGAAGATCCTCATCGCAGGCTTCATCCGGAAGACAGACTTGAATGATCGCCTGCCCAAAAAAGGTATGATCCTCGTTCGATGAAGTCGCAAAGACTTGTTCCTCCAGTCGGGCCGATCCAGGACCGCCTGAGGTTCCGGTCGCAAATGTTCAGTGTCGCGTGAGACAGAGGGGCGAAAGTTGACAGCGCTATCGGCGCCAGAACTATCCGAAGAGGGCTGCGAGAAAATACCGTTGTCAAACGGCGTAGCATGAAGATCATTAGCAGATTCATTCCCTTGAGAGGAGAGGACATCGACGCGGGTTGGCGGATTCGTCCCGGACCCACAGTCGTCGCTGCCCTCAAAATGAGAGAGACCGGTTGAATGATGCGGGTTACCTGAACTACCACAGAAGTCTGTAGAGGGTGAGTCCTTGACACCGTCATCGCTGGTTGGTTCAACCTTGACACTCCTCAGCGTGGGGTGTATCGGCTGCCGGCCGATAGAGTTGCCATTCAGCGGCGTAGCGTCGAGGGGACGAAGTTTGTAACCGCTCCAAAGGATTTCGTACCCAAGGCACTCGCCAAGCAGAGTGAGAGAAGGATTCTCACAGTAAGCTACAAGACCAACAAAGTCCTTATACACAGTAGTGAGCTTGACAACTGCAAAGAAGCTATATGCGGGACGCGGAAACCCTCCCAGGTGCCCTTAGGCGAGCACTCAACGATGACGCCCACTCCGACACAAATGATGATCGATCCGTCAACATGCAATAGAGCAACCTCCATGTTAACAGAGAGTATGAGGAATCGATTTATGGGCTTCTCATCTAATGCGCCGGTGTCGGGCCGGGCGGCCCGATAGGCTCGGATGATTCATCGAGGTTATCAACGAAGGGTCTCACGTCATTCACGTCCCATGTAATGTTGTTACCAGGACACTGACTAAGAAACTTAACGCTAGGAGTGGGAAACGGAATGATCATCTCAATATTTGGAGCGACGTCAATAACATGGACGTCTAAAAGAAATGGCTTTCGCGAGATAATTCGGTTGATGGAAGCAGTACCAGCATAATAAAATTTTGCGAATGACAGAGCGACAATTGCGCCCTTTTCTATACGCCATCTCCCGGAACCGCCGTTCTTGAGAAAGCTGTCAATCGGTTCGGTTTCCAGCATGATGGAGCATGATCTCTTCATTGATCTATCGGCTGCCGGCCGACACAATTGCGAATCTAATAGGTTGAGGAGACGTAGGAAGTAATGAAACAGCTGTAGTAGACACAACCACGTGAGGTATCGGCTGCCGGCCGACACAATTGCGAATCTAAAAGGTTGAGGAGACGTACGAAATAATGAGACAGCTGCAGTAGACACAACCACCTGAGGTATCGGCTGCCGGCCGACACCTTGTTCTGAAGCTCCCGGGAGACAGGACAATGACGGACACGTGATAGTTCTATATCGGCTGGCAGCCGATATAAGGAGATCCGACTGAGTCCTAAGGAATCGTATCGGCTGGCGACATTCACTATGTCGGCTGGCGTCTAATACCAGGGTATTGAGCCTCTAGCTATTAAATCGTGCAAATTGAACTAATAAAAGGCTGCTATCTACCGCTCTCTATATAGAAAGAAGCGCACTAACACGGGAAACACAATGACGCAATTCTTGACTATTTCTGGCCAGGGAAAACTACAAAAACAGCAAAGCAAATCGCTCAGAGCGTCAGGAAACACGCGAGAAATGAAATAAAATGTCAGAAACAGTTGGGAATGGATAGCCATCTGAAACGACAGAGCGTGGATGGCGCTCAAATCAAGAAGATTTCAAACTCAAATTTCAAATGATTTTGAATTTTTGGAGGGCTAATTGCTAGGCAGGATGAAAAGCATGATGTAATGGATGAAAAAATTTGAAATGACGTTTTGGCGGGGCGAGCTTCAGAAAATTTTGGCGGGCGGGCAAGCGGATGCGAGAGCGGGCAAGCGGATGCGAGAGCGGGCAAGCCGATTGAAAAGCGGGCAAGGCGCAAATCGGCGGGCAGCCGATAGCCATCATTGCAAAAATTGCGGAGGGGGTAAACCGTTCACCCTCCCTCATTTGCTCTCATTTGTAATTTGCTCTCCTCTCTCACTTTTGCGCTCTCCTCTCACTTTTGCTCTCTCCACACTTATGCATTTCCTCTCTTCTATTTCTCTCCTCTCATTCGCTACGCGCTCTCTCCTCTCCTCATTCGCTACGCGCTGTCTCATCTCTCCTTCCTTGTTGTTTCTCTCCTCTCTGCTTTCATGCTCTCACCTTTCCTCTCTGCTTTCTTGCCTTAGCCGTTTTCTGCTGGCATCTGATGGTGTTTAGTTTTAGGGTTTAGGGTTTCTAGCAGCGGCCGACATTTCTTACGCTCCAGCCGACAGCCTTGCGCGGGAGCGGAGGCAGCAGCCAACATTCCTTACGCACCAGCCGACAGCTTTGCGCGGGAGGGGAGGCAATTTACGCACCAGCCGACACCGAGCACTCGCCAGCCGATACAGCTCTGATGGCGTCGTCGAAGAGGTAGGCCGACTCAGCTCTTTTGTGACGTTTTAGTTTGCGCCGTTTCGATTGGCGTCGTTTCATTTTGAGCTTTTCGTCATCTTCTTGTGCCTTGTGTGTCGGCTGCCAGCCGATAGCTTGTGAGCCGTCGGCTAGCAGCTGATAGCTCACAAGATATCGGCTGGCAGCCGACAGCTCGAGTGATGTTTTAACTTAGAATACAGTGCTTAGTGTGTCGGCTGGCAGCCGATAACCCATTTGCTATAGCCTGTTCTCTTGTAAAGCTTAGTGTACTCGCAGGCCGTTAGTAGCTCCTCTGCCTTAGCGCGTTACACTGCCTTGTATATCGGCTGGCAGCCGATAGCTTCTATTCTGTCGGCTGGCAGCCGATAGCATGCTATTTGCTGAAGGTCATTAGACTATCATCGTAACTATTGCAGTGTCACGCTGAATATTTGTGCATTGTCGCTATCGGCTGGCAGCCGATACCATGGTTGTTATCGGCTGGCAGCCGATAAGATATTCGTTTACTGATATACAGTAATGTGCGTTTATTGGCGTTTACTAATATACCCTCACATGTGTTTATTCTGCAGAAAACCACCAGCCCTAGCTAGACTGCTTGGTGTGGAACTTGCACACACGGATGTCAAGCATGGAGACATCGTCCCGCGTGCAGTATGGGCCGTTAATCCAGTCATCCAGCAGTGGGGACTATGCTGGAGAGTCCTCCCCAGCCAGCGAATCGAGATTGTTTGCTCATACCTCTACAAGGGTAATATGATCCCTGGGTACGGTGATGTACTCGAAATTCTGGAGAATGTGGAGCACGTCGACATTCTTATAAGCCTACCGGTCCTGAGAGATCCCACTGCCCCGACCGACTACATCGCCGTATCAATGCCGTGGAGTCAATGCACTGAGGCGGTTTGCGGTGAGCCGGCGAATAAGCAGGGCATGATCTTCAATGGAGCTGCGTCTGCTACCATCGAGGAGTTCATGGACGCGTGGTCCGCTATCGATTACGCAAGGTTGGCTATTAACAATGCCATCAATGCTGCAGCGGCTGTGGCTCCGTCGTCGTCGAAGAGGAAGCCAACTCCTTCAAAGAAGAAGCGACCTGCAGCAGAGATGGTCGATCTTGGCGATGACGGTGATGAAGACGTCCAGGGGTCACAAGATCCCAGCAAGCCCAAGAGACGGGCGAAATCGACTAAGGATGCCATCGAGTATACATTAGACGAGGCCCTGTCTAAGGGCAACCAAATGACCTCGAAGATGTAGGAGGTCGAGATCGACGCAATCTACAAGGCATTGGAGACTGGTCTTGGTCACCTCTTCCCCTACAAGAAGCGGAGGCTGCCGGGGGTTATTCCTAGCGAGAAGCTACACATCGCTCCGGACTAGCTCAAGTACAGACGCATCGCGAAAGATCGTCTGGGCGCTGGTATTTTGATTTTCTCACCGCTCTTATGAGGTTACGCTCACAGACGTATCGGTGGCGGCCGATACATCCTTTGATCATCTCTGATTCATGATTGTTCATTTGTTATGTTCTTCGCAGGTGAAGGCCATCTACAAGGGCTACGGGGCGATCCGGAAGAAGCCTGAGATCCATGGTATCCCGCTTAAACGGGAACCACTTGAAACCGATCACGGATGATGGTCGTGATGGATTCCATGCCAGGGGAGTTGGATATGTGGAAGCTAAACGACACGCACTCGACACCGCCCCGAAAGTCCCCTGGTGGCAACACCCTTCCGTTAATCGGTATATCATCGGTGGTCGATATACGGTGACACCGCGAGAGTTGGCGGACGAGTACCCGAGGATCGGAGGCCAAGAAGGAGCTTCTCGAATTCGAGATCATCCCTGTGTTCTCAAGGGACCCCATCGATCTTGTGAGGGTGTCGAACGCCCTCAATCTCAATATCGCAGAAGGTCGCCAAAGAGAACTTCCGATCGTCTTGAACTCTCGGGAGGGCGGCATGGAAGCGTCTCGGGAGCCCCGAGCCACACAAGGGAGGCGGGAAGCCGTCGCCGGCCTTCGAGGTATGGTTACCCTCTGCTTTATCTATCGGCCGACAGCCGACACATTTCTTTAATCTAGAGCTATCGGTCGCCAATGACAAATCTTCTTCCTTCATACAACTAATGCTTTATGGTTGTTCTTCAGTGAAGGCGCAAGTCATGGCGCACTTCGTGAACGAGAAGGTGTCCACAAAGCTCCCCTTAGTATTCGTGGGTGACAAGGCCTGGAATACTTGGATTGAGGTCTTCAATGCCTGGGAAGCAGGTGAACTCATTTGCGACGACGGCAAGGAGCCGGGACTAATCAAGCGGACGCCAATCTCGAACATTACGAAGACTGACCTTGTCCCCACACTCGGTCTTCGTGACTGCGACCTTGAAGAGCTTGCAGCGGAGGTGATCACAAATCGTGTCTGCATCAAGGCCAACAGCAGGACGAAGGACAGACTCACATTGCCGGATTGGTGCCGCGACAAGAAGCTCGACTGGGTAATTATGAACGAGCTTATGTATGAGCTCAATAGGCATCCGCTTCCCTGCAAGGATGCGAACTGGTCGCCATACCTAGATTCAGACCGGGATAAGTTGGCGAAGGAGCACCATTTCACCCCGAGTGTCGTTCGCAACATCTGGACAGACCTGAAGAAATTCACGGATGGAAATGAATGGCTTAATGGACGCGTCAGCGCAATGAATCCGACGACTGACAAGTCGAAGAACGGTGTTGCGCCGCCCATTTTCAGCACCATTCTGCAAGCGTTTTCTCAGGTCGAGGTTACGACGGAGGAGGTCGATTCCGAGAAGGCGCATTTCGAGTGCAAATTCGCGGACACAGTTGCAGACATCTTGCACGAGATCGACGCAGTTGTTGGCCATGCCGGCATTGCAAAGGACCCACTCCTAATCGTCTACTTCGGGTACAGTCATGGCGGAGTCTCGGTTCCAACCAGTAGATCGGAGCTTCGGGCGCTCGCGGAACGGTCGAAGGTCCCACTCACGGATGAGGACCTCACGATGGACGGTGATGACTTCACTCCGACTCGGCCTCTGTATCCAATCCCGATGTTGTTCATAACGAGCGCGAAGCAACGGGATCTTCTTTGTGCTGTCTGGACAACCGAAGATACGGAGTGGTATGTCCAGACGGTCTATTACAAGCCGTGTCTTCGGGGAGGGTTCAAGAAGACGGTGACGGAATCTTCCCCGCTTGTTACGCTCAACATGACGTACCCAAAGGTACGCGGGGTTGATGATCGTTGGACTACTTTCAGGAAGTATACTGGAATCGCCAAGCCAGTCGATTGGTTCCAAGCATCTCCTGAAAGTGCTGTCGATTGGAACGGGGGGTTCTGCGGTGTCGACCATGACACACTCGAGAAGTTGCTGAAGCCAACTCTCACCGCGAAGAAGGTCACCGTCATCAACGTCTGGGGTGGCGGAAACGTCACCGAGCTTGGATTGGTAAGGCATCCTCTCCTTTGCTTTGTATCGGCTGCCAGCTGACACCTTCTAATATATGTCTATTTCACCTTATTCGTTTACCAGTACTTGTTTGGTTCCCTTCTGTCTCTTATTCTTGTTCATGGTCTTGCAGAGAAATAGGAGGTCCGTGATCGAGTTCGTCAGAAGTTAGGACCATGTCAAGTTGGCAGTCCAACGTGCGAAGGAACTAAACCTTGATAGGGTCGAGCTTCCACCGTCGTCTTCCGAGGATATGGAGACCGACGCTGGTCCCTCAGTCTCGTCTCGCGAGCCTGCCAACCCTGGACGACGTCCCGCCTCTGGTGTTAGGATTCAGGAAGTGCTGGATGAGATTGATCTTACTCCTTTGTCACTCACACCTGCAACCACGCCGACGGCTCCACCTGAATCGACTGCCACACTTATCCCTTCTCCTGTATCGGCTGCCGGCCGACACATTGTCACCGTGTCAGCGCCGCCTCCTGATACTATAGCAGATCTGCCTGCATGTGCTGCGACCACGATGCAGGTTGATTTGCAAAACGCCCCGGAGGAAGAGGTGATCGTCGTGGAGCAGGTTCCTCCGTCTCGTGCCCCTCAGAGTCCTTCGCAATCCGTTCCTGCCCTTATCGGCTGGCAGCCGACATCTCCCGCTCCTTCATGTAGGGAAGTTCAGAGGGCTCAATCGGCATTGCAGGCTTACTATACACGAAGGGAAGTTGCTGTTGATTCGGCGGCCCTCCTGGAGGACGACGCAAACGACATCAGCGCAACAAATGAGGAGGCTCTCCAGGAGGACGACGTGGACGACATCAGCGCCCCAAACGAGGCGGCCCTCGTAGACGACAATGAGTTCGCCATCGACGCCCCGAACGAGGCTCTGTCTCCACTGCGGCGGATCATGCTTCCCCGCAAAACAACAATTTACATGAAGGTTTGTCCTAGACGACGGCGTTTCTTGTATATAGTCTCTTCTCACCATTGCATAAGCATTTTAGGTTCTAGAATGGATTTGGTATTAGAATCTCCTGGTTGCAACGTGCTCGGCCGTTTCCTTCCCTGTAAGATCAGATCGGCCGCCAAAACTCTCCTATTATCGTTTCACGTTTCCGCTGTATTCCTTGTCTTCGATGTCGATTTCTCTCAACAAGAGTTTTTCGGCTTATCGGCCGCCAAATGACAAGTCATCATGTCCTTTCTTTGCACTATTATTCTCCCTTCATCATGGTGTTTGATGTTATTTGTATCCACCGCCACCTCTCAGACGCTCGTGTCTCACTTTGTTGTTTAATTTTTCTTTGCTCTTTTGCTTATTGTACAAATGCCCTAATCTCTTGCAGTCGGTGAATCGAGAACGAGGAGTTCGTGGACTCCGCGTCTCATGGATCGCGGCGGGGGCACCTCCATATCGACTCCTCTCGTATCCGGAGGCGGGTAGCCGTCAAAAATATTTTATTCTGTTCGACGTGAATGGCACTCTCATTCACTACGTTCCTTGTAGGATCATTTCTGGTGGGGATCGTCCCCGTTGGCAGAAGCAGGAGGCAAGGGCAAGACCTGGCCTTCAGTCAGTACTTCAGTTTTGCGTCGATGCAGACTGGCAAATTTGTTTCTGGTCCTCGGTCACTAAGAAGAACCTTACTCCGAGGATCGAATTTATTCGCTCTGTTTTTCCAAGGCTCCCTAGGAACATCTTGGAGTTTGATCAGGGATATTGCTTCCGGAGTTGCTATCGGGAGCCTGATAATCCTGACCGGCCCTTCTTTATTAAGTCGATTGATCATCTCTTGGAAATGAGTCCTGACCTCAAGGCTCGTGGTGCTAATCCCGATAACATGCTTCTCATCGACGACTCCCCCTACAAGAACGTTTTGAACAATCCTTACAATGCGTTCCACCCTCACACCTGTACTTTGACCTCGGAGCAGAATGTGAGTGGCCAGCCTTACTTTCAGAGGATTCTGCAGCCTCTGTTATTCGACCTCTATAATTCTCAGAGAAATGTTCCTGAGTTTATGCTGGAGCACGCAAGGTTAGGGAAGCGCCGTATGCTCCCGGGAAATCCATTTGTCGAGCGATGACAGACGCTTGATTTTGGTAGGAGGGGAGTGATCATGGATTGATTACTTCTCGACCTTGGCGTTCGAGTTGTTCAAGATGGTGGAGCAAGTTCAAGATGCTCCGGTTGTGTTTTTCCGCCGATACACCTCTTGTTACCCTACATAGATTACCATATGAATACATGTCCTTAGCATGGGTGTATAGATTTTTCAGTCATCCAATTCGATGATCTAGCGAGCTAGAATTTGTAGATCACTTAGATTTTCTTCTAGTTCTGTAAATTTTCTAGGGTTCCACTCGAGACTTTTTCTTAAATGTATATTTCGAGGATGTTTAATTTGTGAAGACTCTCTTAATCTTAACGTGGAGAGTTTTCTATCATATTCCCTTTCTTGGTATCGGTTCTTATGTATGGTATTTTCTTTTGTTTTCCTTTTTGCTTTAGGATCCATGGCTTCTTCTTGTCATTGTCTCCTTGTCGTCTTTACTCATGGACTCTCTTGTTTGTTTTCTTCTATGTTTATTTTGGTTTTGTCTTCTTGTCGGCTGCCGGCCGATATGCGTGCCCTTATCATTCTAATGTTGTCTACTGCGTTTCTAATCATCGTTTTGACTTATTTCAGGCTTGTATTGTTCAGGGTGACTGCCGTTTGGATTATGACATTGCTGGTACTTCTACCTCCAAGAAATGTATCATTCTATCCGTATCTGGATTGCTTTGCAACATCAGCCCTAATATTTCGACGGATCGTTGGAATGCTCACCGTAATGTAATCAAGCGGCCAGGTGCAACGAAGTTATTTGCCATGTTGTTGGAGCGCTTCCATGTTGGTCTCTGGTGTACGATGCCGATGCGTGACTTGAAGCCTCTTCTATCTTACATTCTACCTTCTGGCGTCATCGACAGGCTATCCTTTGTTTATGGTAGAGAATTTTGTGATCGTCCTATGAATTTTCCGTGGTGTTACAAGCTCTTGAAGACTCTCTATTGCAAGCGTCGTTCCCGTGAGGTGTGCAGGCCCGACCAGCTTCTCCTCGTTGATGTTTCTCCACTGGCATTAAGGTTGGCGCCGGATCTTTTGCTACATGCCTTATCCTTTTCGAGTTGATTTGACGTCTTCAAGTACTACTATTCCCAATGTAGCTACGATATTCTTCCGTTCATCTACCCCTTATACCGATTCGAATCATTAGTCAATATATGAGTCTTTCTAATAGACCCGGTCAACTTCATTATGAAGTTGCTCATTCCCTCAAGTACGGTATTCCTCTCAGATCGCAGTGTTCCTAGGTTTTACTTAGTCTGCATGCCTATCGGCTGCGAGCCGACACTTCAGGCGATCGGCCGGTGCAAAAGACAACTGCGATGATGAGCCGGTCGGCGCTCGCACTCGTCGACTTATCGCCGCTCGGTCTTCAAATCGAGATTTGCCCGGATTAATATCCTGGATTGTTGAATATGGAGCGCCAGAAAGGAGGAAGTCGATGATGGAGTCGCGTTGCTACTTATCGGCTGCGAGCCGACACCGCTGCAGTTCACCTATGTTAAACTTCTGTTTGCTTCGATACCTAGTGTTGTTGTATATTGTATAGGGTGTTGTAATATTTATTGATACGAAGTTAGTGCAGTCGGCTGCGCGCCGATACCACATGCTAGTGGGACGAGCTTCGTTTGGAATATTCGCTTATTCTTTTAATGAAACGGATTTGTTTCCTAACTCTAAGAGTGTATTCATCTATATTTTCTCCGACTTGCTAATAATGTCAATCATTCCCATTCTCTACCTTGCCTTGTTTTGCTCCTTCGAGGTGTGTCGGATGGAAGCCGATTGATTTCTGGACTGTCAAATTGTCCAGAATTAGTTAAATACCCGTTATTACATATATGTAATGTCAATTATTTTTTTGGTTCCCATGCTTAAATGATCCTAAGTACACTATGGATAACATATAGGTCTAAATTTGGGATCATATTTTACATAGGACACTTCAAGACCTTATAGTTTCTTTTAGATGCATCAACATTTTTTCCTAAATTACATAAAAATATTTCAAAAATAGTTTGAGATATATATATATATATATATATATATATATATATATATATATATATATATATATGTAAAATTTGTACAAAGAAATATTATAAAAGTACCATATAAAGAGCTTTCCCGCGGGGACGACGGATACATTGCTAGTATATATATAATAGAATTGGGCGATCCTTCCAACCCGCCAACGTACTAACCTACCAACATACAAACCTACCAACCTATGAACTTACCAACCT
This sequence comes from Bryum argenteum, assembly GCA_037043015.1. Taxonomy (NCBI): domain Eukaryota; kingdom Viridiplantae; phylum Streptophyta; class Bryopsida; order Bryales; family Bryaceae; genus Bryum; species Bryum argenteum. The sequence goes on from CM073327.1 coordinate 4,131,141, forward strand.
ACCTACCTTCTTTTATGCTTTTTGGATTATGTATATTTTTTTGAAAAAAAAGGCATGTATAAAAACTAAAAATATAATACTAGAAAACGGTAATGGTAGACATGGGATAGTTTTTAAAAAATACTATATAAAGAGCTTCTCCGTTGAGACGACGGGGACCTTACTAGTATATAATAAAATGTACAGCAATCCTTCCTACCCACTAGCGTACCAACCTACCAACCCACAAACTTACTAACCTACCTACCTCCCTACCTTCTTTTATGTTTTTTTAATTACGTATTAATAATATTAGAAAAAAAACAAAACAAAAAAAAAACAACAGGGACATAATTTTAAAAAAATTAGCATAATATGAGGAAACGGTAAACACAGGATAATTTTATAAAAGTACCATACAAAGAGCTTTCAAGTGGGGACGAATGGTACATTGCTAGTACTTGATAATGTAATATCAAAGGAGTAAGCATTTAAGGATTGAATGCATGTTGTACCATGACTTTCCGGGGGTATGTTCACACAGATAGTATTCTGATACTCCACATGTGTAATTGTGTGCAAATTTCACCAAGTTAATCCCTAACTTTCCTTGAAGCCCAAAACGGGATTTTGCACTTTCGGGCAGCCTAGATGAAGTAGTTAAGAGTTTTGTTGGGTGCTCCTTATGCTGCAAAGTGTATGTGGTAAAATTTGCAAAGTCAAATTCCAATTTTTGAGTCTTCTAGGACGATCCTTGAATTGCGAGCCGAGATGGGGCAACTTAAAAAAATAACTTTTTTCAATTATTTTTTTTGAAACATGTTATTTACTAAATCACTACTCAAATTTCAAAGTGACTCAAGCCAAAAAGTTTACCAATTTTACAAGGGCAGTCTCCAAAAATCTCAAAACCAATCTTCGCAATGCCCAAAAAAACTTGGGAGACAAACTTTGGATGTTATGATCTCTCAAATGGTAAACATCCAACGGTCAATTTTTTGAAAAATAATCAAGCATGTTCTTAGGTACAAGATTTTACGGTTGGAAGTTTTAAAAAAGGAAAAGAAATTGGTTCACACCCCCACAAGTGCATAGAGGTAGAGAATTGCAGTTTTGAGGTTTCAAGCTCCCAAAAAACACCAAGGAAATTTAGGGGTTAAAGTGACTCATTCATTTAGAAATTGGTGCCAGAATGAGACAATATTAGGAACACTTCACAGAGGAAGTTAAGCCCTACTTTGAGCCGATTGAGAGCAAATCCCCTCTCAACGTGATTGGTCTATTTTTTGAACTACAAGAAATCGACCAATCACATGCCCTCCTTCAGCCCCATGCTCGACTTGACTCCCCATATAAAGTCCCCTCGGTGATCATATTGGTGTAAGAGATTGGCTCGCTCAACGTCAAAATTTCCATAGCCTCTTGTACATATTTCTCCTCACAAAAAAATCATGCGACCAACCCAAATTGCACCCAACGACGACCATAAACAGTCCGCGGTTGATGACCGCCCCCGTCCACCTTTTAAAAAACGAGGAAAAGCACTATGAGTTTCGGAAACGAGGGTAGTGCTGACTAGATCCACAAACAAGCATCGTCATGTGACCCCATGCATGTTCCCTGTGAGGTACATGTGAGAGTAAAAGGGAACAGGGTGACCCAGTTGCTTACTCAACATGGTACAGTACACAGGAACACTTGTGCGGAGTTTTTTTTTTTTTTTTTTTTTTTTTTTTTTTTTCTAATATTTTTATTATACGCAATCCTTCCTACTTACGCACTTAAGGATTTTCTACGTGGAGATTCAGTATGAGTAAAGTAACATGTATAGTGTGAATATACGAGTTTTAGTTGGCTGATGGATGTTGATCAAATCAGATTTCAAAATATTTAGTATTTATGAATGAATCTCTTGAAATGCACAAGAGTCACATTATTTATGATGTTATTTCATATGATTGGATCATTAGAAAGTGTTGCTTACGTAGTGTATGTCAACAACGTGACGACCAACGACACCAACCTTCTGCTTTTATACAACAAGAATTCACCCCAAACAACCACTTTATAGTTTATTCCTTTTTTGGTTATATAGTGTCCACCCTGAGAGGGGTCAGTAGTCCTATACCACTGTTGGTATGTCTTGTGGGTATATCACCAAGGGTAGGTCGAACGGACACTATATTCACGCCAACCCGTAGGGTATGGTGTTTTTCTCCTCTCTGTTGCTTACGTATCAAATAGATTGATTGAAGTGTGTTTATCAACCCTTTACTTCCTAAGCAACCCAAGAAATCCACATGCTTTAACTAATTTGGGCAATTATAAGTATCGTATGTATATAAATATATTATTATTATTTTTTTATAAAAAACACCTAAAGCTACTAGGCCTGATTTCAGCATCGTACCCTCAAATCTGCCCTCTTCCGTTGTAAGCCAAGATTCTTAATTCTATGATGTATTTTGGGAATTGTAACCATGGAATCTAGTACCTAACTTGTACATGATGATGTTCACCAAATCTTAAACTAAAACCCCACACCATTTGTGAGATCGTAATGTTCAAAGATGAATAAAAGGTTTTTTCACCCTGTTGTCGAAAGGGAATCAGTGCTTTGGATTCCAAAAAAACCATCTTGAAAGTACATTTGGTGTGAGCTTCTTCATATTCTTGTTCCTATGCAAGTTAGGTACATGTTCATGTAATTTTTACATTCATGCGACACAAAATAACCTAGAGAAAAGCTTGATTTTTCACATGGAGGTATTTTTATCTTGATTCGAATACAAAGGGCTATTTTGGCAGCCAGAAAGGCATGTGAAGAATTAATCTTTTTATTAATTTTGGAGATACTCATAGATTAAAAGAGTTATGATCCAAATAACCTTAAAGATATGCATGGACCAAGACAAGTTATCATCTCAACGACTGAAAAAATACTCTTGAAACATGATAAGTTATCTCCCTAATAGCTTTAAAAGTACTTAAAGAAACACAAAATTTATCTCTCTGGTATCTTCAAAGATGCTCACTGGAGAAGGACAATGATTTTACCAACAACAAAGAATATACTTAAAGTACAAATAACACAAAAGATCGTTTCTTTAGCATCTTAAAAGATACTCAATGGAGAAGAACACTAATTTTTTCAACAACTCAGAATATGTGTAGAAGACAAAGAACACAAGAAATTGCCTCTTTAGCATCTTAAAAGATACTCAGTGGAGAAGGACGATGATTTTTCCGACAACTCAGAATAAACTTATAGGATAGAGAACACAAAAGAATTACTCTTGGTATACTTAGTGGAGAATGATAGAGACGTATAATTTATAATTTACTTAAAGAACAAGATATTACATATTTTCAACAACTTTGAAGGTACCTATAGCACATGACACATTATCTTCCCGATAACTTCGCAAATGTGCATAAAACATGACAACATCTTCTCAATAACATTGAGGATACTCAAAGAACAAGTACATGGATTTATGACTGTAGTTGTATGAATTTTAGTCTTAGTGATACACAAGATGGAGTAATTATTACTAGTTTGATATCGCTAATAGCTAATGAGTATGTAAAAAGAATCCTTTGTCTATCTAACCTTTATTCCTTATGATGTTTTTTGTAAAACCTCACCTACATCCTCCATTTGCACTAAATGGATCAAAGAGAAATTTGCAATATTTGGGTAATCTCCAATCAATATACATGTGTATGCAAAGTAATTATACTTTATAGATTGACGTAGATTATATTGCATATTCAAATATAAAGACATTTTTAAGAGACAAATCGATGCATTGTAACGCCCCCCCCCCCCACCTTAGCCTCTAAAAATCCTTTAGGCAAAATTGCCTAATCTATAAAAAATGACCTTCTTCTAATTCAAGCCTAAAAGAACTCAATCTAAGCATTTCTTAGAAGATTTAACTATTATTGACTTTTTAGTCACATGTCAAATTTAAATGGTTGATTCTTTGTTACTTGTGGAATTCGAAGAATCCAATTCTTTAGTGGTCAAAGTTGAGTGAGTTTTTTTCATGGGGAATTCCCAAACAGCCATTTCAGCTTTCTCGAATCTTCAAGGACTAATCTCTATAGTATTAGTTGTCATATACTTTTGAACATAGGTGGTACAATAGAGTATAAGAGTGCAAGAATAAGAGTGCATTGCATCATTGTTTTTTCCCTACCTTTACCCATCTCTCATCATTTCGTCTCAAGATTGCAAGTATTTTTTATATTGAAACTAATGAGAATAATTTTTTAAATTTAGAAAAATCTTTACTTTTCGACCGAGAATACCTACACACTCACATCATAACTTTCCAAGAATAAAGGGTCAACACCCGAGTATGAACATCAACAATCCTCTCAAATAATTATTAGACCAAGAATGTCAAGGAGAGGCACTGATTTGCCAATGAAACAGTGTAGGTGACATAAAACCTCTCATGTAAAACTAATAATGTTTTGTTAATGAAATGTTGGTAGGTAGCATCAACAGTCTTCTTACATGATTCCCAAACCATAAATATCAAGAGGCAACTACAAGCCTTAAATGAATATCCAACCAAAATTGTCCATGCGAGTGACCAATTTGCCACTAAAAGGTTGGTAGCTAGCATGACTAGTCGTCTTACAAGATTCTAAAATGAGAATGTTTAGAGTCACATCCCTTTCCAATGGATGTCCGAGGACCGAGGGAGTGACTGATTTGCCAATGAAAAGTTCGTGGCTGATATTAATACTCCTCTTACAGATACTGGAATTGGAAATGTTTGATAAACAACAACAAGAACAAAAATATACTACGAAGATTCTACAATGACAATGTTGGTATGCAACTTGTCACATCCCTTTCCAATAGATGTCCTGGCGAACCAAGAGGACCGGGGGAGTGACTGAATTGCGAATAAAAAGTTGGTGACTTGGTATGAACACTCCCCTTACAGATACCAGAATTGGAAATGTTGACAAGAAACAACAAGACTAAAAACATACTGAAAAGATTCTAAAATTCGAATGTTGATAAGCAACCTGCGACATCCCTTTCCAAAGGATGTCTGAACAGTGTGGGAAACCAAGAGGACTGCGTGAGTGACTATTTGCCAATGAAAGGTTGGTGGCTGGTGTGAACACTCCCCTCAAAGGATTCCGGCATTGGAAATGTTGACAGACAACCACAAGAACAAAAATATAATAAAAAGATTCTCGGACAGAGAAAATCGCAATTGGTGCATGAAGTCACTTCCTAATAAGATTGCTCATACTACATAGATTGCAAGATCATCATGCATTTCCATAATTTTCATGTCAAATTAGAATCACTACTTACCCCTCTGAAAATACACTAAAAAGTAAGCCCGAGAGAATGCTTGGGTCAAAGCCCAACGAAAGTCTCAAGAGCCCTCACGATGATTCCGTCAACTCGAACATGTTACCCCCAAAGAATCAAGCTATGGCTTCTCCACCAAGTCATCAAATTTCAAAATTTTCTGACACGGTTGAACATTGGAAATGATTGACTTCTAGTTTCATCCACACAACATTCTCCAACATGAAACATGCCATCCTTTTTAGGGAATATAACTAAAGGGGCAAATATATTATGAGGCTACAGTTGCTTGCATGTGGAGTGACATTCCCAAGGCATCAAGTTTCTTCTCTTCCATTCTTTTTTGAAAACGAATGAAACCAGTGCTCGAAACATGCAAGTTTTCAAAATGCTCGTAAAATAACTGGGCCTCAGTAAATGAACGTTGGTTTCAAACATTCTTCTATTTCTGGGTTTTAAGTTAATCCATTATCTTCATGCATGTGGAGTGACATTCCCAAGGCGTCAAGTTTCTCCCCTTCCATTCTTTTTTTTAGAACACAATGAAAGTGCTTGAAACACGCCCTCATCAGCAAGTTTTCAAAATGCTTGTAAAAAAAAAAAGGGGGACCTCAGTAAATAATGTTGAGTTCAAACATTCTTCGGTTTCCGGGTTTTAACCCCTAACTTTCCTTAAAACCCGAAACGGGTTTAGAGGTTCCTGCAGGAGAAAAACTCAACCAACTTTGACCATTATAATCTCACAAATGAGGAAGAATGAACGGTTCAAATTTGGTTTGTGAGAAGAATATCGAGTGAACTTTGAGATCTTACGGTTGAATCTTTTAAATAATGCTTAGATTGAGATTTTTTGAGCTTAATCTAAAGGAAGGTCAACTTTTGTGACTTATACCGTTTTGCAACAAGGGAATTTAGGGGTTAAGTTAATCCATTATGTGGAGTGACATTCCCAAGGTGTCAAGTTTCTCTTCCATTCTTTTTTAAAAACAAAATGAAAGTTAATCACCAGTGCTTGAAACATGCAAGTATTCAAAATGCTCGAAACAAAAAAGGGACCTCAGTAAATGAATGTTGGTTTCAAATATTCTTCCGTTTCCGGGCTTTTAACCCTTAATTGTCACCGGTAACCAAATTGGTCACCAAGGTCATTGTTTTTGCTTTTGGGGTCCGACACAGTGGTATGGTGCAAATCTTGTCCAAAGGCACCCCTATTCTTTTGTTTTTCCGAATCCGATGCTCCTTCCCGATCGCCTTCTTGAGGTTTGTGTGATCCGCACGAAATACTAGGGGCCACGTGATCCCATAGTCAATGCTCTTTGACTTGGCCTTTCTTTTTATTTTTTTGACGATTTTTTTTCAAAATAATAAAAAATCTTGATCTTTATCCCTATACCATGCTCTATGATGCCAATTTTCAGAAAAAATGACCCAAGGGGAGAAAAACCAAAAAAGCAATATGATATTTCTCACTCATGATCAGCAACCAAAACAATTTTTTCTCAACGGTGCCATTTTTTGAGATCTTACCCGATGTGATCGATCTTTTTTGCATTGGTCACATCACCAAGTTACCTTGATAACCACCGTTTCCGATTCTCAAAATTGTTTTACCTTCAGTGCAGAAATAAGGCCAGAAGACAATGAGGTTGCATTTCTCTCCAATTTGTGGAAAACAAGGATGTCAATTAAGGGTTAAGTTAACCCATTATCTTCATGCATGTGGAGTGACATTCCCAAGGCGCCATGTTTTTCTCTTACATTCTTTTTTAAAAACAAAATGAAAATTCAATCACCAGTGCTCAAAACATGCAAGTTTTCAAATGCTTGTACAATATGGTTGAGCAGCCCAAAATGGCGCAGTGCCGAAAATGGAGCCCTAGTAATCTTCACTGTCACGTACATAATAGCTTCTCCATACAACAGTAGCATGTACACACTGCAAAGATTATAGGGCGTCACTTTAGGGCACCATTTTAGGAACACCTATATTTCCATCTTTAGAAATTCATTACTTACTGTAGAAGAGTCGAAAAATGATGATTCCACTTGCTCTAGTTTTCTACTAATTTTCCACATGCACAAAAATTGCTTGCACTGGCAACATTCCTCTAGATTTTCTGTGCTGAAAATTGCGCCATTATAGGACACCTTACCATAACGGGACCTCAGTAAGTTAAATGAACGTTGGTTTCGAACATTCTTCGTTCTTTTCCCAGGTTTTAATTTAATCCATTATCTTCACATGAGTAATTTAATATTATATACGCATGTAATGTCATACTAGTAATGGCACCATATTCTCCTGGATCCCAGGATATTTGCATGCGTCAACAAGCCTATCTCAATAATTGGGAGATGTGCTTCATGTAGCAAAAGGTGGGACCGTGTCCACAGTGTCCACCATGTAAGGAACATGGCAGATTTTCAAAAATTCGCAATGTCGCAAGTCGTCGCAACACACACACTAACTTTCGTGGTGTGCGCCTCGGCCATGGCGAGACTTATTGGAATCGCATATTCGCGTAGAGTTGTAAGAAAAATGCCCATATTCTTCTAGGATAGAGTTGTACTCAATATTCTTGAATGTTGTCCGTAAGGAAGCTTGGAGCTTGAGTTTGGACAAACTTAGAGTTGTCGTTGATATGTGCTAGGGATATGACCTTGGGAAACTTCTAGAGAACGGAGCAAGGCAAAGTTCGTTGTTTTGTTTGAAGCAACCCTCGTTGAGGAAAAAGGGACGCGTTTCGGCTAGCGTGAGTGGAAAGTTTGTGGAGGATTAGCTATAGTTTCTAGTTCGATGTAGCTTATGCTATTATCACTCGCTTCTTCAAGTAGTAGAACAATGTGGAGTGTTTTAAGGTGGCCTTTATAGTCTATTATCATTGGTCATAGTATATGGGTGAAAACTATGTTATATCTCCTAAATTTCCTTGTGTGTTTTGGAAGCTTGAAAATTCAAAACTCTGATTTTCTACCTCTATGCACTTCGGGGAGTGTGAACCAAATTATTTTACTTTTTTGTAGACTTCCAACTGTAAGATCTTATAAATAAGCCTATTTTTAGTCAATGATCCAAATATTGACCATGGGATGTTTATCGTTTGGAGATCGTAACATTCAAAGTTTGTGCAAAATTTTGAATTTTGTTCATGTAAAATTTGAAGGTTGCCCTTGTAGAATTGGATCGACTTAGGGTCATTTGAAAATCAAATTGTGATTTGGTAATGAACATATTTCCAATAAAAAAAAAATCAAAAATAATAGGTCCACATGAAAAAAATTCACTCAACTTTGACCACTAAAGAATTTAATTCTTAGAATTCCACAAGTAACAAACATTCAACCATTTAAATTTGACATGTGACTAAAAATTCAATAATAGTTAGATCTTCTAAGAAATGCTTAGATAAAGTTTTTTTAACCTAGAATTCGAATAGGGTCATTTTCAATAGTTTAGGCGATTTTGCCTGAAGGATCTTTAGAGGCTAAGGGGGGTTTTCAATACATCAATATGTCTCTTAAATTTTTTTTTAATATTTATAATTATTTTTGCATACACATGTATATGGATAGGAGATTACCCAAATACTGCAAATTCCTCTGTGATCCATTTGGTGCAAATGGATGTTGTTGGTGATGGCTTAGAAAAGAACATCATAAGGAATAAAGGTAAGATAGACAAAGGATTATTTTTATATACTCATTAGCTATTAGCGATATCAAACTAGCAATAATTACCTCATCTTGTGTATTACTAAGACTAAAATTCATACAACTACACTCAACAATCCATGTAATAGATCTTTCAATATCTTCAAAGTTAGTGAGAAGATGTTGTTGTGTTTTAAGCACATTTTTGGTGTTATTTGGAAGATAAGGTGGACTCATGTGCTATAGGTACCTTCAAAGTTGTTAGAAAAATGTAATATCTTGTTCTTCAAGTATATCATGAGTTTTTGGAAAATCACTATTCTTCTCCACTGAGTATCTTTTAAGATGCTAAAGCGGCGATTATTGGTGATCTTTGTCTTCTACATATATTATGAGTTGTTGGATAAATCAATGTCCTTCTCACTGAGTATCTTTTAAGATGCTAAAATGACTTCTCCACGAAGTATTTTTAAGTTGCTAAGAAGACAAATTTTTGTGTTCTCTGTCCTTTAAATATATTCTAGTTGTTGAGAAATTGAGTGTCCTTCTCCACTAAGTATCTTTGAAGATACCAGAGAGATAACTTTTGTGTTTCTTTGGGTACTTTCAAAGTTATTGGAGAGATAGGTTATCATGTTCTAAGAGTATTTTTGGAGTTATTGAGATTATGACTTGTCCTGGTCCATGGATATCTTTAGAGATATTTGATTCATAACTTGTATAATCTATGAGAATCTCCAAAATTAATAGGAAGATAACTAGTTTTGATCCATAAGCGTTTTCAAAGTCTTTGAAAAATGACTTGTCTATTATTGCTTTGACCTAGAAATATTGTTCATTGTTATGGGGAGTAACTTCATTTGATTACTCTCATAAGCTTAGTGGTGAAATCGATAATGACCTTCATATTAGCATGTCCTGACATATAAAAAAATTTAGCAAAAAAGCAAACACCTTGTGTACATTTATTTTGATTTATGGGATACACATTAGCTGCATGCATCTCATTCTAAACCCAACAAAGTCATACTTTTGACAAAAAAAACTTACCATACTTGTATTAGTGCAGCTCAAAGTTAAAAGATAAAGAAAGAATGAGCAAAACTTAATACAAGTCATCATACAAACATATTGTCAATTTTGCACATACTTCTATACATCATGACCACCAGTTTTAAGAAGAAAAAAAAAAAAATTAAAAAAATACTATACATTAATTCACTCATGAGCAATTTCATCAAATCAACACTATAACAATTTGACGGCCTCCTCATTGGGGGCCATGAGCCCTAACCAGCAAGCCAAGGCTTGTGGTGCCTTTTTCTTCTTCTAATAATTTGTATCTTCGCAAAATGTTTGCTTGCTTGCCAAATACGTAACAACCTTTTTCAGTTCATCAACGACCAACTACCAAAACTTGACATTATCAGAATTTTAGCAACTATTTGATGTATCAATTTTAGACTTCAAATACTATTTCTCATATAATGTAATCAAGAAATAATAAACTATCCTAAAAGAATTGGTGTGAGTCATTGTGGACTAATATATCACAATACATGGTTCTTCTAGTGGTACATCATGCATTCAGGAATACAAACTTGGGTTCACAAAGTAACACAAAACAATGATAGAATCAAAATAAAAAGTGCCAACCCTCTTTGAAGGCACAATTCATCACTTATCCCCCAAAGTCAAAATCAACCACATTGTGGTGGATTTGTTTAAAATAATATCTATTGCTTTTGCAAAAACTAACGTGAATGAATATAACTCAAGATCAGTACAATGAAATTCGATAAAAATTGGCGGGTTATAAACAAGATCCTATAGTTGGATTTCCCAAGTTTGATTTAACAACAAAGAAAAAATAAAATAAAAAATCACATATTTCAGATATGGCCTCTCTTGGAGGTCATTGTAGAGCTTCTCCTTTAACCCCTAAAGATCCACGATGTTTTGGGAGTTTGAAATCCCAACACTGACCACTATGTACTAATGGGGGTACGTCAAGGCACCACAAGCCTTGGCTTGGTGGTTAGGGCTTAGGCCCCCAATGAGGAGGTCGTGGGTTCTAATCCCCATGCCGGCATGGTGCTCACCACTATAGTCCACCCAACTATTGTGGGGGGTCCTTGGACCTTGTTGTATGGGTACCTCAAAGCCCTTTGGGGGGATACTATGTCAAGTATCTTCAAGGCAATAGTAACTAGGCTAGAAACTAGCGTAGTTATAGTGTCCACCCTCGAGAGGGGGAAGTAGTATTGTTCCAATTTCCCCTTGTCCGGTGGCCATCGGGATATTAGCATTACGAACGGACACTTCATTCACGCCGGCCCCTTGGAAAGGGACCGGAGTTTCTATCTATCCGGGGGTACGTCCAATATTTTTGAATTTTTTTGATGATTTCAACCGTAGGATCTTGAAGTAGACTACCATTGGTAGTAGTGTGAAAATTTTCAACCGTTGGATCATCACTAGATGTGAGATCATAACATTTGAAGTTGATTGTAATTTGTATTTGGCCTTGACGGTAAAAGCCGAATCGGTGGCCGTGGTCGTTTAGGGGTTAAGGGATAAACATTCTTATACCAAAGCTTTGTGTACATTTTCCACATCCAAAGTACAAAGGTATAGAACAAATATCACAAGTCAATTTAATTATAATTATGAAGAACATTGGATTACTCACAATTAAAACACTTGGTCCATGTCAAAAAATCCATCGGACAAATTCTGATGGCATGCAAAATTGGGGGCAGATTCTGCTCAAAAACCATACAAAATTAGGGTTGTCGAATTTGAAAAACTGCTGGGCCGTAAATAGAGCGGCTTGTTTGGTGGGAGATGAAGGAAGGACACCCCCATGCTGACAGATGAATGATGTCATCCACGGATGCATGGGATGCCACTTGGTTGGCCCGAGCACATCCGCCCCGTGTCCCACCATTTGACAAATGAACTACTCACCATGACACATTCATGCGGACCCGACGACGACAATTCCTTGGAAATGGCAATAAATCCTTGGAAATGGCAATAAATCCTTGGAAATGGCAATAAATCCTTGGAAATGGCGATCGTTCCAAGGCTCCGATCCTCAGATGTGGTGGGCGTGATGATGTGGGCTGGCTATGTGAGTGTGTTATTCTCCTCGCGGATAAGATTTGCATTGTTGGAATTTCCTCAACAAGAAAAAAAATACCCGGCCTTTTTGTTTGCGACTTTGGAGACTTTTTAACCGTTTTTTTTTTTTTTTTTTTTTTTTTTTTTTTTTTGCTACTAACATGCTCATTTGTTTTTTTGGAAAGTCAGCGGATGGCTCCTTGTTGTGGGGTGACGAGTACTCTACACTCTTTTGTTTTTATTTGGTGTATCCAGCATTGTCTATGTGAGGAGGACATGGCTTTAGAGCCCGCCCTACACTTTTTTGTTTTTATTTGGTGTATCGAGCATTGTCTATGTGAGGAGGACATGGCTTTAGTGCCCACGATGTGAGGTGGTGCTCAACCGTAGTCTACCCAATTATGATGAGGGGTTCTTGGACCTTGTTGTATGTGTGCCTCAAGGGGACAACATGTCGGTTATCTTTGAGGCACTATAGACTAGGTGGGAACTAACATAGAGTTCACCTTCAAAAAGGTTAGTAGTCTCACCTATTGATGTTAAGCATCAACATCTAAGTTAGGATAGATCAAATGAAGACGTACCCTATTTACATTGGCCGTAGAAGAAGTTTTGAGTTGTTGTACTTTTTCTTGAACTGTTGACATATACAAGTTTTTGAAAGAGATACTAGGTTGGTATACTCATATACAAGGGTTCCTTTACGCAAGAGAGAAGGAGCTAGGTTAAAAAATAATAAAAATAAAAATAAAATTTAGTGAGTAGGAGACCTATACATTGAGAAGCCAAAGTAATACGGCTCTTGATTTACAAAATTTGAGTCCAAGGGATAATTGGAGGGAATATTTTTATTAACAACAATTTTGTCCTCAGTGGCAACAAAGTTCACAATGATGACGACCCTCTACTTTATTGTTGGGCCTACATCAAGAATGGAGCTTAACTATAGATCTAGGGGGTTGTTGGCCAAAAGGCTTACAACCACTGATTTAAGATAATCTAAGTTGATTTTAGGAGAATCTCAACATGATTGCTTTTGGCCTTCTCTTACTTCTAACCACCCCCAAAGGCCATAGCTTTTGAAAATTGGCTTCTTAAAAATGGGCCATGGCCTAATTCAGTGGAGTTTGGCTGAGAGCTTCTTTTGTTTAGTGTAAAGCAAGCACGATATAACAAAAATATAAACTATGAGGTTATGATAGATAATTGGATCACATGAAAAATGCTTGTTATTAACAATAAATATTGTTGGTTTATAGCAAAGTATAGATGTGTTAAATTTTAAAAATGGTATACAAATTATTTGTTGTAGTTTCTAAAAATAGGAGTGGGATACATTCCATATAATGATCCTTTGAAAGGATTTGTTTCTATTTATAAACATGTGTACATTTGGATCTTTTATTAACTTAGAATAACTCATGATCATCCCTTTCTAGATTGGATATTTTACTAGGGCATATGCGGTTCCAGTATATAGTCCACTTTTGTATATAGATCCACAATACATACAAGCTTGCCTTTAATCGGCTAATATACAATAAGTTGTCTATTCACTCGAACCACATATCCACTAGTGTTTACTAGCTACATAGCATCAAATCACTAAATGTTCAAGTCTATTTTTTGTCCAAAATCACAATTTATAAAAATACTTTATGTAAATGAGCATACCTCAATTAGAGCTCAATGGTATAATCATGGGATAGACATATTGTATGTCATACGCAAAATATTTTGAGTCAAGATTGCAAGATCATGATGTATTTGAACTAAAAAGATTTCTAAATGTTTATTATTTTCATTGTATAACAACTTATAGATCTTATTCCATGCCTTTAAAAATTCAGTATTTACAATTTCTTTTACACATACGCATAGTTGTGCATTGTTAGATCAAATTTTGTACTAGATTGGTGATGGTAAATTTTTTTGTCATATTGGATATACAATGAAAAAATTATGAGGATTTATTAATGATTTTGAGGAAAAATAAGGTAGCTTGGTTAGGCAAAAAGCTTGTTAGGTCCTAAAATGTTATGAGTTTATCTAGACCTCCAAAATAAATAAAAAACATTTAGGTGAGCAAACTCCTAAGAAGCTTTTTTACAGCATGCAATCAACCCTTGAATGCTTACTCCTTTCAAAATTACATCATACAGAATGCCCAAAAGGTTTGTAGTGTCCTATGTAAAATATGATTCCAAATTTAGACCCATATTTCCTCTATAAGCTAATCCATGAAGTACTTAGGGTCTTTTAAGCATAAAAAACAAAAAAATAAATTGAAAATACATATATATGTGAGTGAAGGTAAGCAATTTAGATATTGATTTTACAATCTTGTAAGTAACTTATTGGAGATAAAAGTAGACCAAATCTAGAAACCATGAGTGCTCTTTTATTTTAAGAAAAATCTTTACTCTCGTACCGATAATATCGACACGCTCACACCATGACTTTCCACCAATAAAGGGTTAACACTCGAGGATGAGCATGAAGAATCCCCTCTAATGATTCTCGGACCAAGAATGTCCAGGAGAGCCACTGATTTGCCAATCAAATGTTGATAGCTGACATAAAAATTCTCCTTAGTTGATTCTCAAACAAGAGGCATCTCAAAGCCTCATATGCTTCTCCAACTAAACATGTTGATGAGAGTCCGTAGTTTGCAAATAAAATATTTGTAGGTGGCATGAACAGTCCTCTTACATGATTCTCAAACTATGAATGTTAAGAAGCAACCACAAGCCTTGAATAAATCTCCAACCAAAAGTGTTCATGAGTGTCACCGACTTGCCAATAAAAGGTTGGTAGCTTACATGATCAGTCTCCTTACAAGATTTTGAAATGGGAATGTTGAAAGGCAACTTGAGACATCCCTTTCCGAAGTATGTCTGATGTCCGAACCATGTAGTGAGGCAATAAGACCCGAGAGTGACTTATTTGCCAATGAAAGGTTGGTGACTAATATGAACACTCTCCTTACAAAATCCAGAATTGGGAATGTTGAGACGCAACTACAAGAACAAAAATTTACTAAAAAGATTATAAGGCAAAGAAAACCGCAATTTGTGCATAAAGTCACTTCTTAACCCCTAAACGCCCAAGGGGGGGTAATGCTGATTTTTTCAAAATTGAGTAAAAACAAATAAAAGATGAAAATGGAAAATCCAACCGTAGGATCTTCTTTGGAGCATGGCAATTAGAATGAACGCCAAGTTGCATGCCATTTGGAGCTATGGATTTCAAGATCCATGCAAAAAAGGGGTGAAGATCACACCACCAAAACTTCATGAAAAATCTCTTTTGCCCACTCTCACAAATTGAGGATCAAGGTTTTTACTATTTATCCAAGGAGGGAGTAGAGTTAACCCACCGAGGAGTTGAGCAAAAAAAACGGCGGACGAAAAATCGATGGGATGAAAGCGGGGTTGTGCACCAAAGATGGAGCCTCACATCCAGAATGTCGAAAAACGACACTGTGGGCGCTTAAGGGTTAAGAAGATTGCCTATACCACATAGATTGCAAGATCATCATGCATTAGGATTTTTATTTTCATATTTATCATGTCAAATTAAAATCGCTAGTGGCAACTTTGTTGCAACTTAGAACCTACAACCAAATAAAACAGTAGATTGACCTAAAACTCACTATATCACCAAAAAATCACCAAGCAAGTCATTTATATTCATTACATCTTGGATTGAGCCAAGATATCTACCACATAATTAGACTCAAAATGGAATCCAACTTAACAAACGAAGTTAAATTTCAATGGTGGATGAAAGAAATACAGCTCCTCATGAACCATGTTTTTTTTAATATGAAATCATCATTACAATCCCAATACCAAAATTATTCTAGTCAATATATTTCTCAACTATGTTTACATATACGAGTTCTCAAAAACTAATGCTCTAAGGGGAAAAAAATAAATTATGTTCTTAAAATTTGATTAACATGCCAAAGATAGATGTGGAATCTTAATAATCAAAGTGAAGATCACATGATAAAAAAAATTCGATCAAAAAACTAACAATCATAAATACCCAAGACTTCATTTGAAAGATAAACTGTTTTTCTTTGTTTGTTCTTCTAAGCTCATCAACACATAGGTAATTCTTGACACATTCCTAAAGTTCCAACAAATTCAACACAATTTGTTTTAGGTTGTTATATTTAAATGTCAATCCTCAACTACACAACTTCTATTGAGCATCAAACATGCGAGGTGATAGTAGAGTCAATGAAAGTAGCATGATGTTCACCCTAAGAGGAATGAAGTTTCTTCGTAGGTGTCACAACCTTCAAGCACACATTTAACCCCTAGCTTTCCTTAAAAACCGAAACGGTCTTTTGATGTTTTGGGCAGCCTTAGTTTCTTAGTAAAGAAGAATATTTTTGAGATATTTTTTGGAATTGTGTGAGTTACATTGCAAAGTAGGTGCGGCAAAAATTGCAAAGTCAAATTCCAATTTTTGAGTCTTCTAGGGCGATCCTTGGGTTGCGAGCCGAGATGGGGCAGCTCAAATAAGTAACTTTTTTGAAATTTCTTTTTTGAAACATGTTCATTACTAAATCACTACTCAAATTTCAAAGTGACTCAAGTCAAAAAGTTTACCAATTTTACAAGGGCAGCCTCCAAAAATTTCAAAACCAATCTTTGCAATGCCCAAAAAAACTTGGGAGACAAACTTTGAATGTTATAATCTCTCAAATGGTAAACATCCAACGATCAATTTTTTGAACAATAACCAAGCATATTCTTAGGTACAAGATCTTACGGTTGGAAGTCTTAAAAAAGGAGAAGAAATTGGTCCACACCCCCACGAGTGTGTAGAGGTGGAGAATCGCAGTTTTGAGTTTTCAAGCTCCCAAAAAACACCAAGGAAATTTAGGGGTTAAGAATAGGTCAAACGAACACTCTATTCATTGCAACCTCAAAATAGGTTGAAGGTCTTCTTCTTAGAGTCAATCAACCATGGCACTCCACTTCGCAAAATTCATTGTCAAGCACAATGCCGAAGAGTCCACTGCTTAGAATGCTCAGTTATGACTTTGAGTGTAGTGACCAACACAAATCTTGAAGAAGTGTCAACGTATCATCAAGTGGAATATATCTAGTTCAAAGTAGGAGACCTGCATGGAGAAACAATAAAATTCTCAGATAGATGGGATAATAGTTGAGAGCTATTTTGATGAGTTTAACCCCTAAAAATCCAAGGGTTTCCTCGACCTCCAGAACCAAAAACTGCCATTTTTCACCTTCGTTGGGAAATGGAGAAATGGAGAAACTTTTTTTTTCTGGTTTCAGACTTTGAACCGTAAGATCTTGTACCTAACTTGTATACAGAGGACTGATCAAAATTTCAACCGTTGGATGTTTGTCATTTTTGAGATCATAACAATCAAAGTTTGACCAACACTTTTTTTTGCCGCTGCGTGAGAGGCATTGTCTAAATGGTGCCAAGGGCAACTTGATGATTGTTATTCCAAATATTTTTCCTTCATTTTTTTTCATGTAGGTAATCAAGTTGGGTATGCTCATGCAAAATTTTAGAGACCAATTCCACTTTTTGACCTTAATGTAAAATATTTTATGAAAGAAGGTCTAAAAACAACCATATAGTAAAACAAGCACCACGTATGATATATTTAGTTTGAGAAAAATCTTGATGGTGAGAAGGTGCATTTATGATAATTTGAATTTTGAAAAAAAAAATCTTGGAAAAAATACAAAATCTCGAATTTTGGCAATTTTTGAAAGAAAAAATTGTAAAATTACTAGAAATTGTGAAGATTGTTTTTGAAAGTTTTGGAGGCTGCCCTTGTAAAATTGGTAAACTTTTTGACTTCGGATACTTTGGAATTTGAATAGTAATTTGGTAATGAACATATTTGTAAAAATAAAAATTAAAAAAAAAAATATTTTAAACTGCCCGTTTTGGACTTGAAACCTAAAATTTCTAGGTGAAGGTTATAAAATTTGACTTTGAAAATTTTACCACATACACATTACTGTATGGAGAGCACCCAATAAAAATCTTAGGCAAAAATATTAATTTAAATGCTTAAAATGAGCTGCCCGAAATCTCAGAAAACCGGATCGGTTTTCCTGGATTTTAGGGGTTAATTAGTATGTATGACACTATTAGTAAATGGTTGATATCTATGCAAAATTGTATCAAGGTAGGTATGTGGTAACTTTTGTATGTAATGTGAGACACTGTCCGTATTTGTGATACATATTGATCGAAAGGTGTATATCATATGTTTGATAAGACCCTTTTGAAATAAACCTTTACGCTAGTTTCATCTAGGTCAATAAAAGAGTAAAAAATTCAAAATTAGAGAATTGAAAAAAAATGAAAGACACTTTGTACACTTGTGAACATCAACCACCAAGTGCTCAGAATGTGGAAAAATGACATTTTGAATGAAAGGCATAAGCTTTGATGGGCCATAATTGCTTCATCCAAAGCATGTCTGGACAAAATCACTTGGGTTGGGTCCAAAATCAAGTCTACTTTGTGTGGTAATACTTGCAAACTTATATAATACAATTTCAATTGATGGCATGCATTTTTAGTGAAGGCAATTTTTGTTCTGGGGTTTTCGAACATTAAACATGTTTCACCATTGGAAGCCAATTATGTGAAATCCAAGTTAGTTTTCATAACTATTTTTTGCATAAATATGATTTCAAGACAGTCTTCAACAACATATTAGTTGGAAGATTCTTGATCCAAACACTTTTTCCATTAGATTTGCACTGATCTCTCTACCACAAAAAAAGTCAAAAATGGATGAATTTTTTAGGAGCTATAATTTCTTCATCCATAGTTAGATTTCATCTTTGTTTTTTGGGTTAGATTCCACTTTGAAATTGGTTTTTGTGATAGAAATCTTTAAATCCATCCAAGATATGAGGAAGACACAAGGGATACCAACCTTCAACTTTGTCTACTTTGGCTATTGGCTACCACAATTTATGATCACATGAGATTCTCAAGTTGGTGTGCTTGTTAGGAGAGCCCCATAAGGTGTAAGAACCTAAATGCACCCCACCCCTTACAATTGCGCACCTTGGAATGAAGATTTCCTTGAAAAACATGGTCCTCATATGAAAGTCTATACGTATACCTATATAAGTCACTTCTATAATGTGTAGTTATATATGAAAGTGCTTAAAAACACCACAAAAACAAGGAAACTTTTTCATTTTCTATTCCAAATCCCTGAAAATAGTAACTCACCCATTTGATCACTCCAAGTATTTTGAACTCCTCAAATGCACAAAAATATGGTAGAGATACCCATTACCACCACCCACCCCACTTCTGTCCTGTAGACCTTTCTTTGGCCAACACAGTCGAGACCTAGAACCACCAATTGCACAATTCAAACTGACCAATCAGAACACTCAAAAAGCTGGTGGTTTTGGGTATCATCATGAGTGAAACTTAGTACCACATGGTGTGGTTTTTGCATACCCTATAGGTTGATAACGGGTCCTGCAGTACTTTACTGTTTGAAAATTTGTATTAATTCATGTGTTTTACAAAAAATTACAAAAAAATTACAAACCTTCCTAAAAACTATTTTGCCACCCCCAGAAAATTACAGACTATAAATAGACCAGCTTTAAATAGGAGAATTTTCTTATGTTGGTGGTTTTGGGTATCTCTACCTTAGGTGCCCCAATCAACAACTCTTCTGGTCTTCTCCACTACTGTAGATAAATATGCCTAATGAAGGAACACTGCAATGTTCACATAATCTGTGGTTAGGAATGATAGAACCATGCTATTACCCACATAGAAGGGGCGGGTCCCCTCCGCGGGGCATCTAATGATACCCAAGGCTAAAGCGGACGGAGAGCAACAGTCAGAAAGGCCCTTTTTGAATAATAAGCTTATCCCCTAATAACTTACCGAGGGGGGGCGGGGGGCGGGCACCTCATTGGCTGCGCAAACTGCCCCTTGTGAGCCTCCGTCTTAAAACAACATCTCACTTATCTTGCCCATGGTCCATGCTACGGCTTATTATGGGTCTCGGGCCCCCCTGACATGGCCCCCTTCCCGGGGCCGGGCACACAGCTTAGTACTGACTGTTATGGGGACATGAACCAGTCCAGCTCTGCATCATCCCCGAATGGGATCCCAGTCCCGAGAAAGAGGAAAAGGTAGTAAGTAACATGGTCTCAGAGTATAATTCTACCCTTGCCTGCCGATTTGGCAGGATATCCCCCACGCTGGGACTTACCAGGCGTGGGGTCTTGGATGAATCTTGTCCGGGCCCGCAAGGGTGAGGGGTAAAAGCCCCCTATTTTTTTGTTGTTGATTGGAAAAATGAGACTCCTTGAACTAATGTGGGGTCTCTGATTCCAAATATAAACTCAGAAAAAATAAAATAGGGCCGCAGGCTCTTTTTTTAAAAAGTAGGGAAAGAAGGCTCGAGGCATGGTAAGGTCCCAGCTTGGGGGATGTCCTGTCCACGCCCTCGCCTGCCACATTCTATTCGCTTCCCTCCCGGCTTAAATAGACGAATGAATTCTTGTTCTTTGTTCTTTAGGTCAGGAATCATGCCTTCTTCTCCACTATTTCGGGCATTTGCCATATGATCCAACTATCCAACTATGTTGGGGTGTCATGACCAAGTTGTACTTCTGGTTCCTAAACTGCGATGTTGGTCATATATAGAAGTAGTACATTGGTATAAAGTTTATGCTTAGACCAGGGTTTGGGGGAGAATTTCAGACGAATCTTAACCCTTAAATGCCTATGGGGTGTGAAACGGGCAGCCCAAAATTGGATCGCAGCATCCTTTGGACTTGGGCATCATGAATAGTGCACTTTTTTGAACTTGTGAACCAATCACTGATGAGCTTGCTACCTCGTTCTAACAAGGTTATGTTCAACCCCAACCCACCTACCACAATCCTTTCAAAGCACGGAAATCATTGTAATTTGAATCATAAGAATGTGACCAGTTTGACATCAAAATATAAGTGAAAAGTTGAGTACAAAGCGATTGTGTTGGGAAAAGCCCCTTGAGCTTGCTTGGGCATTTAAGGACTAACCGGTCTTGAATCATTTTGACGGGTCTTTTTATGCAATATGCAATATAGCTTAGAATAACAAAGAAAGAAAAAGAGTTTTATGTCCTGAATGAAGTCTTGGGTATTTCTCGTTATTAGTTTTTTTAACTGATAGTTTTTTTATCATGTGATCTTCACTTTGATTATTAGAGTTCCACATCTATATTTAAGCATGTTATCAACTTCTAAAAAAAGAGGTTTTTCTGGTCTTAGAGCATCAAGTTTTTGAGAACTCGTATATGTAAATAAAGGTGAGCAATTCATTGATTGAACTCATTTTGGTATTGGACTTTTAACGATGATTACAAACTCAAAAGAACATGGTTTGTGAGGAGTTGTATCTCTTTCATCCACCATTGAATTTCAATTTCATTTATTAATATTGGATTCCAATCCACTCCTATTATGTGGTAGATATCTTGGCTCAATCTAAGATGTGATGAAGTTTTGGCAGTCATAGTAAGACCTAATTCTGGTCTATTTTCCTTTGGAGAATATGACAATTTTCACTATCACAAGTTTACTACTTGAGACAATAAATTTGCTTGATGTTTTTTTTTGGTGATATAGTGAGTTTGAGGTGAATCTACAATATATTTTGGTTCTAGGTTAAGTTGCAACAAAGTTTGCAAGTAGTGATTTTAATTTGACATGAAAATCATGAGAATAAAAATACTAAATTCATGATGATCTTGCAATCTATGTAGTATGAGCAATCTTATTACGAAGTGACTTTATGCACCAATTGCGATTTTCTCTGCCCGAGAATCTTTTTAGTATATTTTTGTTCTTGTCCTTGCATGTCAAAATTTCCAATGCAAGAATCTTGTAAGGGGAGTATTCACACCAGCCACCAACCTTTCATTGGCAAATCAGTCACTTCCGCGGTCCTCTTGGTGTGCCACACTGTTCATACATTCTTTGCAAAGAAATGTCACAGATTACGTCTCAACATTCCCATCAACATTTCAAATTCCGGAATCTGTAAGGAGAGTGTTCATACCAGCCACCAACTATTCATTTGCAAATCAGTCACTCATGTTGTCCTCTTGATTCGCCACACTGTTCGGACATCCTTTGGAAAGGGATGTCATAGGTTGCGTCTCAACATTTCCATTCAAGAATCTTTTGAGGGGACTAATCATGCTAGCTACCAACCTTTTATTGGCAGTTTAGTGACTCTTATGGACAATTTTGGTTGGATATTCACTTAAGGCTTATCGTTGCCTCTTAAGGTTTATGGTTTGGAAGAAGACTGTTCATGCTAGCAACCAACATTTCATTCACAAAACATTCTCAGTTTTACATGAGAGGTTTCATTGACAAATCAGTGTCCCCCTTGAAATTCCTGGTTCGAGAATCATTTGAGAGGATAGTTCATGTTCATGCTCGCGTGTGGACCCTTTATTAGTAGAAAGTTATGATGTGAGCGTGTAGATATTCTGGGTCCCAGAGTAAATACTTTTTGAAATTAGTCTCATTAGTTTCAGTATAATGAGACGAAATGATGAGAGATGGGTAAAGTTGAGGACAAAACAAAGATGCAATGCACTATTTCTGCACTCTCATATTGTGTTGTACCATCTGTGTTCAAAAGTATATGGCAACTAAAACTATAAAGATTAGCCCTTGAAGATTCAAGAGAGCTCAAATGGCTTTTTGGGAATCCCCCCATGAAAAAATTTCACTCAACTTTGACTTAATTCTTAAAATTCCACAAGTAAGAAAGAATCAACCATTTAGACTTGACATGTGACTAAAAAGTCAATAATAGTGAAATCTTTTAATAAATGCTTAGATTTGATTTCAGCCATGAATTAGAAGAAGGTCATTTTTGATAGTTTAGGGATTTGCCTTAAGGATCTTCAGAGGCTAAGGGGGGTTTACACTGCATTGATACGTCTCTTGAAAATGACCTTATATTTGTATATGCAACGTAGTCTACGGACACTCTATAAAATATAATTATTTGGTATACACATGTATATAGATAGGAGATTACCCAAATATTGCAAATTCCTCTTTGATCCATTTGGTGCAAATGGATGTTGTTGGTGAGGGTTTACAAAAAGACATCATAAGGAATAAAGGTAAGATAGACAAAGGATTATTTTTATATAATCATTAGCTATTAGCGATATCAAACTAGCAACAATTACCTCATCTTGTGTATTACTAAGACTAAAATTCATACAACTACAATCAAAAGTCCATGAACTTGTTCTTTGAGTATCCTCAAAGTTATTGGGAAGATGTTGTCATGTTTTATGCACATTTTTGAAGTTATCGGGAAGATAAGGAGTGATGTGCTATAGGTACCTTCAAAGTTGTTGGAAAGATATAATATCTTGTTATTTGAGTAAATTATAAATAATAAGTCTCTATCCTTCTCCACCGAGTATCTTTTAAGATACTAAAGAAATAATTTTGTGTGTTCTCTGTCTTTTGTGTATATTCTAAGTTGTTGGAAAGATCAGTGTCCTTCTCCACTGAGTATCTTTTAAGATGCTAAAGAGACGATTTTTTATATTCTTTGTCTTCTACGCATATTCTGTGTTGTTGGAAAAATTAGTGTCCTTCTCCATTGAGTATCTTTTGAGATGCTAAAGAAATGGTTTGTTGTGTTATCTATCTTCCTAGTATATTCTGAGTTGTTCGCAAAATCATTGTCTTTCTCCACTCAGTATCTCCGAAGATACCACAAAAATAACTTTTGTGTTTCTTTGAGTACTTTAATGGTATTAGGGAGATAACTTATCATCTTTCAAGAGTATTTTTTGAGTCATTGAGATTAAAATTTGTCCTGGTCCATGCAAATCTTTAGATTTATTTCGATCATATCTTGTTTAATCTATGAGAATCTCCAAAATTAAATACAAAGATAACTAGTTTTGATGCATAAGTGTTTTCAAACTCTTAGAAAAATGACTTGTCTATTATTGCTTTAACCTATAAATATCGTTCATTGTTATGGGGAGTAACTTCAATGGATTACTCTCATAAGCTTAGTTGTGAAATTGATATTAATGACCCTCGTATTAGCATTTTAGTAACAAGTATATAGATTTGATCCACTTCTATCTCCAATGAGTTACTTACAAGATTGTAAAATCAAGATGTTAATAACTTACCTTCAATATGAATTGTAATTTATTTTTTTTTGTTCTCGTGCCTAAAAGACCCCAAGTACTTCATGGATTAGCTTATAGAGCACATATGGGTGTCAATTTGGATCCATATTTTACATAGGAGACTTCAAGACCTTACAATTTCTTTTAGATGCATTAACGGCTTGAACAAACTTGATACTTGTTTCCCCAAGTGCAATGTTTCATGACCTTGTTTTTTATGTAAGTTTGTTATTAGAGCTTAAACACGTAATTTGTTATAATAGTATTATTCATTGATTTTGAGAAATGTGGGTTTAGCTCGAGTCGAGTTAAATGTACCTACACAAGACATTTGGCTCAACTCAACCTCAATTGTGAATTGTCATCAATTTGATAATTTGAATATTCCCATTATAACAAATTAGGTGTTCTTAATCAAATTTTAAAGGGCCTCTAGTCATACCTACTTTTGATCTTGTACCAATTAATGTATGTACTAATGATTTGACGATACATACCTGAGTTCGAGCGTAAAATCAATTGGTAGAATCCTCATGTTCATTTTTAAGTCTTTCATGAGTTCCTTTACGCTATGAAGTCATGTTTTTATTCCTTGGGCTACAGAGGTTGCTGTCCCTTTCAACATCAAGAAAAACTTCTATTTCAACTTTGAGCATTATAATCTTAGAAATGATGAGGAATTCAAATTTGTAATTTAGTGTACATGTACGTGTAGAAGTAAGATGTGAGATCCTTAGGCTACATTCTTCAAAAAAATTTACAAAATGAACATTTTCACCTTGAGTTGTAAGGCAAAATTGAGGATAAGCTTAGGATTGAGACCATTTGAGTTTAGAGCTTTGTTTGACGAGAAAGAATTTTTTAAAAATATTTCCCCCCCAACTTTGAGCATTATGATCTCACAAACGGTGAGGAATTTTAATTTGAGATTTGATGTATACAATCATCTACAAGGTAGGTACTAGACCCTACGGTTATAGTTCTCAAAATACATAAAAAAGTGGAACGTCTTGGCTTGCATAGAGAGAAGGTTGTTTTGAGGATAAAGTGTTTAAATTAGGCCTCGCAACTCTAGGGAGGGTATATGCTTACAAGTGCTTCTACCTTATTGTTCAGTTAATTATTACATTGATTGTTTCAAGAATAAAGTAAATAAGAACATTGGACTGGACGGGTGTGACCACTATGCAACAATGTATAAACACCTGTGATCAATAATTTGTAGTATATGGTAAATCAAAACATACAATACCTCTTTGTTGAAATGGGTTCACTTCAAACAAATTTTTTGGGGCAAACGCAATACAAATCACTACTTGATCAATACTAGTGTATATGTGGTTTAAGTAGAGGGAACGAGTCCCAAAGTGGTATAAAGGACCCACCTTCCGCAAATAGGGCATAACATGATCAATGAATGTTAAGACAAATGAAACGTTCATGCAACGAATCTTCAAAATTTTGCATGCGTTGAGTTATTGTTCCCCAAAACCACAAACTCATTAGTCACTTCCCACCCACTTTACTAATCACCCAACACTGAATTGGTAGAGGAAGATTATTGGATTTCCTAAAGCTAGTATTTATTTCATATCAGGAAAAAAAAACATAGTGAGTGTTTAGCAAACAATACATGGAGCCAATTATTGTTCACCAAAAACAAACACCGTCACCCACTTTGGGATTGCAATGTTCATCACTGGTACATATTTCTCCAGCGGATTAGCAAGGGAGCTCCCGTCCTGTAACGCCCGCTCCAAAAAGGAGATTACGGCATAACGCACCTTACAGAAAAAAAACCCGGGCAACCGAAACCGGAAATTGTGTTATGCTGCAGGAGCCCCCGATGTGGAGGGTATCTCCTCTGGCGGAATACCCTCTTGTAGGGGGCTCCTGCTATACAAAGTTCCTCATACTTTAGGAGATATTCTCAATCAAAGTTTGAAATCACTATTTGAAGTCTGCCCAAATTGCGGCATATGCTCACTCATTCTCAAAATTGGCCTTAACCCTTAAAGGCGCCTATCAGCCCCTCGGGTTGTTTTCCAAGAGAATCTTGCCTGCGGCTCTTTTTATTCTCAATTTTTCACTTATTTTTTTATATCATTCTGGTCACCTTTTTGTGATGCATCTACAGAGTGAAATCCTACAATTCAAATCGCAATTTGTATGAGTGATTTGTGCTTTGAAAGGATTGTGGTAGGTAGGTTGGGATTGCACAAAACCTTGTAAGAGGTTGCAAACTCATCATTGATTGGTTCATTCATGCTGCCCAAGTTCAAAAAGTGCACTATTCATGTTGTCAAGTCCAAAAGATGCTGAGATCCACTTTTGGGCTGCCCATTGAGTAGTAGAAGGACCTTTAAGGGTTAATTCCATCAGAGTCTTCTCTGTAGCCGAGTCTTCTTACTGTACTCACCTTTCTCTTATATTTTGATTTCAAACTCGTCACCTTCTTATAATGCATTCCAAAAGTGAAATTTTACAATTCAAATCACAATTTGTACGAATGACTTTGTACTCTCAAAGAATTATGATAAGTGAGTTGGGGTTGTACATAACCTTGTAGGAGGTTGCAAGCTCATCATTGATTGGTTCATTCACAATGCCCAAATTTAGAAAGTACACTACTCATGATGCCCAAGTCCAAAAATGCTGTGATCCAATTTTGGGCTGCCCGTGGGCATCTAAGGGATAAAACTCAGGATCAAACACAAAAAAACACAAAGAATATCCAGCACTGTATGAATGAAGTATACTGCGAACACTATAGCTATCATACATGCAATAACTTACTTCTTCCAATTACTATTCACCTATAAACACGCACAAGCCACCCACATTGGGGACTACAATGTTCACCACAAGTACATATCTCTGTTCTAGATAAGATTATTCTAATTCTATTCTTTAATGCTTAGGACCAACACATGATGGAAACAATATAAAACACATTTAAATACCCAGCAGTGCATGAAGGAAGTATGCATGCAATCCTCTGTCAAGATTGTGCATCTAATTCTACAGTAGATGCTTCTGAAATCTACATCCTGAGGTAGATTTGAGAGAACCTACTGGGGGAGTAATAAATTTGCATGCATCAGATCCTACCCACTTCACAAGGAAATGTTCATGAGGAGTACATTTGAGAATTGAGGATCCAAAGAATATTCCGTGATGCTTAGGACCAGTAGATTACTAAACAAGAAAAAGTGTAGTGACTATTCAGTGATATATATATATATATATATATATATATATATATATATATATATATATATATGTGCATTGCAGTGTCCCTTACCTCCATTTGGACAAGGTACTGTTGTTTTTAAGATTCTATGTTGGAACGTTAAGATTTTACATCAGAACATGTGTCACTTTCACCCTATAGATTGTTAAAACTTGAAATGGGTTTTTGGCGATTTTGGGCAGCTTAGATGAAGGGGTTAGAAGATATAGTTTTCGTTAAGATTTTTGTGGGATGCTCCTTATGCTGCAAAGTGCATGTGGTAAAATTTGCAAAGCCAAACTTTGGTTTTCAAATCTTCATTGGAGACTTTCAGTTTCATGTCCTGAGATGAACGTTTAAGTTTAGTATTTTTGGTTTTTATTTTATTTTATTTTTACTTCTATTTTTCAAATTTCTTTTACCCAATATTCACAACGAAACTCACAAAGGAACCTATTCATAGTTTAGATTTTTTCGTAAACTAAATACATATTTAGCGTGATGCATGTTTTATCAAATTGTTTTTTAGACTTTCTTTTAAAAAAAAATTTGCATGAAGGTCAAAAAAGCAAAATGAATTCCTAAAATTTTGCATGAGCATACCCAACTCAATCACCTACATGAAATAAATATATGACCAAAGTTTTCACGGTAACAATTTTTGCCTAATATTTAAAAACACAAAATCATAAGTTTCCTTCCCTAAAATAGATGCCATTACTTAATACTTCATCATATGGGCATGTAGTTTTAACGACACAAACTAGTCTTGATTCAAGACCTAGTGCAAGTGATTTGGTCACAAACTGAGAAGAAGAGAAGAAGAAAACACCAGACCCTATGGGCTGGCGTGAATATAGTGTCCGTTCGACCTACCCTTGGTAATATGCCCAGAGGACATACCATCAATGGTATAGGACTACTAACCCCTCTCAGAGTGGACACTGTATAATGGAAAAAAAAAAAAAAAAAAAAAAAAAAAAAAAAAAAAAAAAAAAAAAAAAAACTATAAAGTGGTTGTTTGGGGTTAATTCTTGTTGTATTAAAGCATAAGGTTGGTGTCGTTGTTTGTCACATTGTTGACATAACAGGTTGTTTGGAAGAGACATGGTTGTATCGTAGTCCTAGTTCGGGTTCAATTTCCATTGATCTTGTTTGAGTATCGTTACAATCTGGCGCTATCGAGCTAGTGGGGCAGGAAATTCCAGCAACCTGGGCCCCTATGTTGTGACAAGGTTACTATTATAAATAAAGGCAATTTTTGCAATCTTTATTTTTTATTTATTTAAATTATTTTTAAAGTTTTATTATATATATATAATTATAATGTAATTATAATTTTGAGTACTTGGATTTATGGTGGTTGTACGTCTCATGGTAGTGGCTCTCCACTTTCGATTTTTCTTTTGTGTGGTATTATAGACATGGCGTGGTGTATAGCAATTGTATTTATTTCTCTAAATGTACTTTTTATAAGTTTTTTGCTATTTTGAGTTTGGTTTTTAGGATCTTCATGGAAGGGATGTATGTAGATGCTCCGGCACCCGATGTGATTACTATTAGTGGTTCAACTGTCCAACCTTTGTTGATAATATCGTTGATGAGAGGTTGGGTCAGAAACTCACTTTGTATGAAGGAAATAACTAAGGCTCTTCAAAGTTTTTGCACTCTATCCAAAATGTAGAAAAATGACGTTGAGGACGGTTGGGGGTTAACCCTTCATTGACATAGGGGACCAAATTGGTCCTCGAATCTGAACAAGAACTTCCATACTCTCAACGGTGGCAAATTTTGAGATTTTACCCAATGTGGTCGTTTCAAAAAAAAATAAATGTACAGAATCAAGTTAGCTTGACACTCACCATTTTGGATTTCCGAATTTATTCAATTATCTATGCTAAAATATGGTCAAAGGACAGTGAGGTCACATTTTTCTCAAGATAGTGATGTCAATTAAGGATTAAGGGCTGAGTGGAAGGTCATTTTTGATAATTTAGGCAAGTTTGCACCATGGACCTTTAGGGGATTAATTTTGACAACACCTAGTAACAACTTCACAAATTCTCCTCGACATCTTTATCACTTAGGTTTTAGCACCAAGAACTTGGGAGAGAGAAGCTACAATGCCAAAATCTTAACTTTCACAGAGATTTCTCTTCTAGAAAGCTCAACTCTAATAAGCCGAAGGAAGCTCAAGGGGCTTATTTCCAACAGAATTTGCTCTCTAGCTTTCGGTGGTCACCTTCTTGTAATGCATTCAAAAAGTGCAATCTTGTAATTCAATTCACAACTTTTATGAGTGATTTTGTGCTTTGAAAGGATTGTGGTAGGTAGGTTGGGATTGTACATAACCTTGTAGGAGGTTGCAAGCTCATCATTGATTGGTTCAATCATGATGCCCAAGTTCAGAAAGTGCACTATTCACGATGACCAAGTTCAAAAAGTGCACTATTCACGATGCCCAAGTTCAGAAAGTGCACTATTAACAATGCCCAAGTCCAAAAGATGTTGTGATCCAATTTTGAGGATGGGCGTTTAAGGGTTTAGATTTCTCGCTAATGGTATTTCTACACTACAAGTACTTCGATCTGAAAACACACTAACATGGCGAATTTCACCAATTCCCTTCAAGAAATCACAACATTTCAGTCGATCTCCGGAGAGTGTAATCCATCGCGAAGGGATCGAATATGAACATGAAACATAAACTTCAAGGATCGATCGTGTACACCGAAGAGAACTTATCAATACGTACACATCGGCGCTTTTAATGGACCCAAAACGTACGTACAATCGTCCTTTTTCCAGAACCCTAGACTGTCGATCGATCATCTCGATCTGCATTGACAATTAAGTCCGTGTCGATGACGACTCGATCAACATGGAGCACCACACCGGCCCACAATGCCTTGACAAATAAATACAATCCCATTGATACTGTATCCTTGTGCACAATCAATCATATGATCGATCGAAATAGCGATTCATCAATGAGAACGCTGACTGAGTCGATGAGTAGATTGAACCGTGGCTACACTTTTAGCAAGAAAGTTGTTACGAGAAGAGACTGTCATCTTAATTAGATTCTGTTTTTATAGTTTTCTGCGGATGACTGTGAAGCCATGTAGCCAACTGGCTAAGAGCATCCGCACCTCAAGCCTAAAAATCACGAAATATTGAGGAGCAGTGCCGCACTGGTGCTCCACACTGCTTATATTCAGAGAATAGGACCCGGGTTTTGGCACCTGCTGCGTTGTGCGAGGGCCCTCTAGCTTTTTATTTGGGTGATTAAGGCTTATTAGTAGGCATGGTATCAATGCCCGCACAGTCTACTACGGGACTCTGCCATGGTTGTCATATTGGACAAATCACTATTCATTTCATGTCCTATTGAACAAGTTACTATTCATCACATTATTCATCAGATGTAGTTGAAAGGTACATCGGATAAACAGTAAATCATCCTACAAGACATGAAATGAGTAGTGATTTTTCCAATATGACAACCACGAACTCCTCTTTCGATGTTGTGTTCAAGACGAGGGAGATGAAGGCCCTAAAGCTGTCACCTGGACCTACTGGAATAGCGCGTCACGGTTCGTGGAGCACCGTTGTGGAACTCAGAGGCTGTTTTGATGTTGTGTTCAAGACGAGGGAGATGAAGGCCCTAAAGCCGTCACCTGGACCTGCTGGAATAGCATGTCACGATTCGTGGAGCACCGTTGTGGGACTCAGAGGCCGCGCAAGTAAACACGTTAAGCGGCCGCGTCTAGCGAGCCCGGGTTGAGGACCCCTTGATTAGGTGTGCCATAAAGAATGAATCTGCAGTTTCATAAGTCTCATGCTCTCAATGTTAAAATTGATGGGGGAGGGGAGGGGGGGGGGGGTGCGCACATGGAAGCAGGCGTGGGCAGCCGAAATTTCGATCCTCATCGAACCCTCGCATTTAGAACCTCCCATCATGAGTTTGTTTTTCAAGGTTCTGGAATCTTCCTTCCTTTGTCTAGATTCCTAGACACAATCAAGGGTTCTTGACATTCAACACACAATCATCACACTGTAGAATTGACAAGCTGATACCCTTTCCACTTTATAATTTTTTATTGCAACAAAACCTAAATGCTTGGATTTTTTTAATCTTTTATAAATAAAAAAATTTCCTTTCATAGAAGAATGTCGTGTTAGTTCCTGCTCACTAAGATTGTGAAGATCTTAAGTGATTCCCCTTATCTATGTGTAAAAATAAAGTTGTGGGCTTGTGTATCATTCTAGTTGTTAGATCTTGAGTACTAGGGATGGGTTACTATTGTTATTTAAGTTGTGAAATGATGACTTTTTGAGGAATATGACCGACTTCATAAAAGTGTCTAGGTACTTTTCATCATTTTCCTACACCTTGGAGAAGTTGTTAGGATCTTGGGGTTGGGATGGATGTCGTATTTGAGTATTATTAGTTTGAGAAGTGAAGTGATCTCTTTTTAGGAACATGGACGATTTCAAAGAAGTGTTTAAGTATTTGTGATTATGTACGGTCCACATAATTTACAAAATGGAGATGTTGTTAGGATCTTGATTGTCGCTAAGGGGAACACCAAACTTTTACACTAGCCCAACCTTCAACTTAACTATTGATAGTCTAATATAACTAGCGGTTCTAAAATTACAAACCACATGAACAGGCCGTTCACTTTTTGTTTCATGTTATTATGATATTTTTAGTGTTCAAAACAATGGTGCACACCATTCTCAACATTCAAAATCATTGTAATCCTTCGGTTTCTTGCAAACGCCACTTCAAAAATTATGTATACCATTAGTTGGTGACTGTCGGTGGGAGCTCTTAGGAATCACAAATGCATCTCATGTCTAGAAGTGGGGATTGGTGGTCGAACTTGTCATTTTGACCTCAATGTGGCCCTGACATCAGG
Source organism: Bryum argenteum (assembly GCA_037043015.1). Lineage (NCBI taxonomy): Eukaryota > Viridiplantae > Streptophyta > Bryopsida > Bryales > Bryaceae > Bryum > Bryum argenteum. The sequence goes on from CM073327.1 coordinate 4,163,642, forward strand.
ATGTGTGTCATATTTAGGTGATTACTAGGGTGTTTTTTTTCATGTTTATTTGATTTGTTATGATCATGAGTTATCAATGAGTACTTCTTAAATTGTCATTTTTGACGAATATGGCAGACTTGACAAAAACTTCAAAGTTTACGAAGATAATAGTCAACATTTGTAGAGTCAATTAATGAATCATTAGTACTTTATAGCACTTTATTTCAACGTCTTGATGGTGATTTCTTCAATTTAGATTTGTTATTTATGTTATGTAGAGTATAATAAACTAGTCATGGTTCTTACATCTTACTTTCAACAATTTGTGGCTGAGTGAAGCCCTTGTATCTTTAATCTTGTGATACTAAAACCCTTCTCTTGTGTTAAAAGAAAAAGTATAATATCAAATATTGCCAAACTATAAAATTATTGTGCATTGTACCAAACTTGAATACTTACATGAAAGCTATATATATATATATATATATATATATATATATATATATATATATATATATATATATATATATATATATATATAAAAATAAAAATATACGAGACATATGTTAATCTTTATCTCATCAACATTTCAACATCTCAGAAACAAATAATCCATGAAAAAATTTCTTGCTTGGACTAAAAGCCTTGCATTGGTGAAGACCGCCCTTGAACTTAACATAAAGAAGAAGTCAAGAACTAGACCTCCTTGCACTAAAGATTATCTCTGTTATCACTATAGATTCATGTTGTATTTTGGTGAATCTTTTTATAGTGCTAGTATGTCTACAAGGAAAACTAGAACCCCACTACAATCCAATATTACAGTTTAAGAGTATATAATTTTATGCCAAGATCTAATACCAAAATTATCCCAATTAAAATCCAAGTGGAAAGTGAACAAAAACTATTTCAAGAGTACACTAGTATAAAACCAATCAAGAAGAAAATTCTTGGTCCAACGAAATGGCTTACAATAGCAAAACAGGCCTCACATTCACTAAACATAAACTTTTGTTTGTGGCATAATAATGCATGGGTTTGTTTGATAAATCTTGGATGAATCTGAGATTTTTACTTCAATAGATAGACTTGATTTAGTGTCCAACCTAACAAGTTGAATTAAAATTGGACTTTGATTAAAGAAGATATGGCTTTTCAAAGTTTCAATCTTTCATCCATTGTGTCAATTTTCAACAGAAGGAGCATTCAAGGGTGTAGTAAGTAGTCAATAGTTCCATCATAAGTGTATGAGAAGGAACTGATTTCATTCACATTACTTCTAGGTATAAATGAGGTCAAATCAGTAGTATCAAAATAACAAAATTCCAAGATGCCCAAAAAATACTCTTGAACTATTATTATTGATTTATGTAAATCTATAGACTTTCTCTAATACAAGATACTCTTCAATTTTTGTGGCTCTCAATATGATGAAGTGTAAATATTGATGATAATAAATGTAATCAACTTGTTTATAACTACATTGTCCATTTCCCTCGTTACTTGGTGAAATATTGAAAGATAATAAAAACGAATCTATTTAAAAATGAAATGAATAAACTCCAAACTTTGTGGTATCCTTTTAATGTTGGTGTATTGATATAATTATGTTTATGCAATAGAAGCTTGCTCAATCTTTGAGAGAAATTGTTTGTTGTATCAACATCTATTTTCATGTCTATTTTACAATTGATTTTTTTTTTTTGGAATAGATCAAAATGTAGACAATGTTGAATGGATATATCATCAAACTCATCAGACTTTCAAAAACATGCCATTTTCATTGACTACTCAACTTTTAGTTTCAAGTTTTGTATCTAGAGAAGCTCACTTATTTTATTTTAATTCTAAAAACTAAAATAAGATTTTTATTTTTAAAATTTATCTCCTATTTCGCAAAGGAATATATTGTAATTAGATGTAAGTAATGGTGATGCATTGTATGTATACAAGTTGCTCTTGTTTGAGAAAAACAATGGCTCTTATTTTGAAAGAACATCCCTCAATACCTTTCCATAAAGCGAAAGGAAGACATATTGGATCATCTTAATTTGTCATATAAAGATGGTTATTTTCCACTTTGTTTCATTTTTGATGGCGAGGTTTCCATTGAAGATTTTTGAAGACATTGTCAATATTGTTGAGGCATTTCTTTCAGCAAGTATGATAGGATGGATTCTTTGGATGGCTTGGGTGACTTCCAAACAATAAGTTGTTGATGCCTTTAGCATAAATGTAATATTTATTTATACATGAATAGAACCATAAAGTATAGAAGGTAATTAGGGTTCATTACTTTGGTTCATGAATTGTGTCATGTTTGATCTCTGAATCAACTATAGTATCACCTATCTACTTAAATGTAAGGAACCTTAATATATAATGGGACTAAATTTAGTTAAAGATTCAAAAAAATAAGGATGAAAATTTTATGTTGATTATGTAAGTATGAAAAAATTTGAAAAAGGGTTGGAAATTGAGGGATAAATATTCTTCAAATATCCTTTAATGATTGATCAACTATGGTAATTGTAATGAACAATTAATAAAGTCTAATATACAAATTACCTTGCCTTAAGTGGTACTAATTTGTTCTTCTAAAATCTAAAATTACCTATCATGATCTTGTCAATATGAGATCATCATACAAAACTATGAGGTGATATACAATAATATAGAACTAAGTACTTCTTAGCTTGTAATAGCAACTATGTACAATCTCAATCTTGCTTGAAGATGACAATCAAGAAAAACCACCATTTTGAGAATAAGTTTCTAATATGAGCTACTTCCAGTTTTTTACAAAGTTTTGAGAATCCCCAACGATTTATGCATATTGAAATATGAATCAAAAACTTAACAATGATGCAAAATATATGATAACAATGTCTTCTCCTCGTAAAGAGTCAGATATTAATGATCTTAAAAAAACCAACGAAGATTCAAAACTTGTCTCAACAAACAAAAAAAGGCAAGAATGGTTAAGAAATGAAGTCATTGATATTATGTCTCAGAGTAATCCATCTGAGATTAGATCATCTTGTCCATCAATATGTACTTTGGATGTCAATGATAGCATCAATCTCCACAAATACAAGTCAAGTTCAAATGGTTCGACATGCAATGAAAAATATAGAATACCCAACAAACAACATTGTATTAATCCAAGTAAACCTAGAATTCCAACTCAAAATAACAACTTTGCAAACGCAAGTAATTTGCAGTCAAACAAAATCAAATCAAATCCAATACTTTTGGACTTGAAAAGTAGTGGTTCTCCACAAACACCTAGTCCTCAAAACATAAGAAAACAAGAGTATATTGATACAAATTCAATGAATACTCTTACATGTGAACAAAAGTTGAAGGATGAAATATTGTATCCACATTGCAGGCTAGACAACTCAAATAAATTAGATTTAGAAAAATCAAAAAATTCAGATATGGTGAAATCGAATAAATTAAATATATTGAAATCAAAAAATACCAATTGTATGAGTAATAAAAATAATTTGAAGTCCTCACCTCCACTTCATATGGAAAAAATAAATGACATCTTGATCATGCAACAAAATCCTTATATTAGAAAATCAATTGATTCTTCAAGCAACTCTATTTTCTCTACGCAAGAATCTCAATATGAAAGATCTCAAAGTAGTGCACCTTCTTTAAGATCTCAACATATGCAACCTATGCATTTGTCAAATGTTAACCCTTCCTCAAGCCGATTTACTAATACTAAACAATGTGCTAAAAAGCCACCACTCACTAAAGTAAGTGCTCAAGGAAGCACTAAGATGAATCAACGATTAGAAACTTCAAAGCCTCGTTACAATAATTTAGTTAATGTAAATTCGACACGTATCACAAAAGATGGGAACATAATCAATGCTTTATTCATAAACAATGAACGCAAAGTGACATTTTCTATGCAAGATGCTCGTTGTGTTCCTGGATCTATACAAGATAATGAAATAGATTGTAGTGATAGCCAAGTGTCATTTGAATCCTTTGATCCAATTGAAGAGAATCTTGAGTATGATGAAAATTCCGAAGACAATTCCAATGATCCAAGAACTAACTATATTCCGCAAAACAACTACAATCAAGAAGACAACTATACATCGGAAAGTAATTTTACACCTGAAAGTAATTATATGCCACAAAGTAGTTACACACAAGAACTTGATCGATACGAGAATGATTCTAATCTAGATAATCATTTCAATCCGGAAAATAATTGGATCGTAGAAGATAATTATGATCAAAATATAGGAAATAGTTTTACACCGGAAAGGACCAATGAAAGTGACTTAGGATTTGACAACCCCGAATCAACAACATGTGAACGTAGTTCCCTACAACGATATGAAGATAAATTTCCGCATCAACAAGTTAGGGAATCTATCGGCAACTATTATATCCCTAGTATAAATGAGGGTAGTCAATTAGACCCCATAGATGAAGATATGTCAAAATCTCAATACTCATCCAAACGTTCAAGCTTAAATAATGATTTCCAAGGTCGACCTTATGAAGATGCACCTTGCAATAATGGGTCTTGTGACTTAGGAAGTAGTGAAAACAATGAACTTGCTCATGACGGAAGTGTGGTCTCAAAACCTGAAAGGTTTGATGATTTTGACGGAAATCAATACAATGAAGATGTCGGAGAGGCTTACAACGATACACAAAGAGGTAGTATGGAAGATGGTAATCCCAACAAGTATGAAAGTTTTCAAGATGAGCAAATTTATGATGAACGTCCTAGCTCAAGTGCTCAAGTTGAAACTTATCTAGAGGATTGTGATGTAGATGGTAGAAACACATATGCTAATTTTAACATTCCAAACCCATTTGCGGCATTTCATGATGGTCATAGCTTTGTTGAAGACCCTCAAAAGAAGAGCGGGTCTACCAAAGATCCCGACTCGGAAAGTAATGCTAATAAATTAAGCATTGAACTTAGTGAAATTGAACTCAAAAACATGACCATTGCTCCCGGAGAATTGAATGAAATTCTGAAAATAAGTGAAGATGCAGTTAAAGCTAATGAGGAATTGGAAAAACAAAAAGCACGTGAACTCGAAATAGAACTCAAAACGCAAACTCGAATAAAAAATTCCCTACAAAAGGAACTTGAGAAGGAGCTTGAAGTTGGACTTAAGGAATTGGTGAATCCTAATATGGTAGGTATGGAAGACTCTATCAAAGAACTTTTTATTAAATGTGAAGTTGAGATGGAAAATTTAAAAGCACGAGCAAAAGCTGAAAGAAATAGAGGTGACATATCTCCTAAAACACCAGCTCAAATAGAAGCGGCAAAGAAACAAAAGGAAAAACATGAAAAAATACGCTTGGAGAATCGCCAAAGACTCTTAACCCAATTGAGTGCAGTTGTAGATGGAAATCCTAGGCATGCCATTGCATATTCAACTTGTAAATATTGTAATATAGACTATACTGAGGATTTAAGATCAGAAAGTGAAAACTTCAAATCGCCAATTGTAACTGAAGAAGAGATCCTTGAATTGATTCAAAAAAATGACATAGAATCAAAAAATCTAAACGAAAGAATAAATAGCACCTTAACTACAAATCCTATAGTACATAGCATGCCACCATCTGGTACACAAATATGATACAACCTTATTTGAAGTTTCTTCTTTGAGTTTGACATATTTTGCAAATCGTCATTCATATAATTAACATGGTTTAGAAGTACTAAATAAATAGTATGATAGTAGTGATAATTGAATGATTTCATCTTCACAATAAACTTACTTCTTGACAATCTTTAATGATAAAAACATTGCCTTGTTTTGTTTTGTTTTTTTTTTTTTTTTTTTTTTTTTTTTTTTTAAATTTTTTTTTTTTAAAAATAATTTAAATAGCGGTTTCATCCCAAAAAGGTCCTTTGTGTTGTAAGGAAAATATATAGTTGATGTATTTCATAACCTAGTATAGTTTATGAATTAATTCAAATTAAATTCATAAATCAACATTGTTTGATGTATTTCATGAACTCGTTAAGTTAATCGAGGTATATGTTTAGAAAGGAAATTAGTGGATGAATATTTGATATCTTGCTTTGTATTTTCTTTCTTATTCATAATGATCATCAACTAATTAAGACATTGTTGCACAAACTCTATATGCTATGTGTGTATATCAGGAAGAAGATCATGTTCAAGTTAAATTACAATTTGAATGTTATCAAAAATTCTATACATGTACGGTAAATTTAGTACAATGGATCTGAAAATCACAAAGATGCTTCCAACTATCACCAAGTATTGTAAGGAACCACAAATATAATATATATTCATCTATATAGAAAGTATAAAATATAATAAATCATGTTATGCTATCATATACAAGAACAAAACAATATGTAGTATATTTTCAAATTACTAAAAAAACTAAGACAAAGACATATATACTAAATGTGATTATCACTACCCCTTTAGATTTTAATAAATCACAAATGTATAGAATCATCAATAGAGATTCTTGTACGAATATGGAAAATAAATAATAACATAGAAATATTCAAAACTATTTGGGGATACTTTCATAGCAAATGAATTTTCTAAAGCCGTACCTTATCCTAACATTTTATGCAAGCATTTAAAACTTTGTTCAAAATAATTAAATAATTAGATAATTAAATAAAATTATTGCAAAGTGAAACAGAATAAATATAATACTAAAATTGCCGAAATTTCTTGATTTTGATTACCTTAGTCAATTGTGGCAAGTTTACAATATGGTCATTGTATAAATTGAAAACATGCATATTTGTATAAAGTTACGCATTTACCCCATTTGTTTGATACTCCCTCTGTCCCATTATGATTTTCTGGTAGGTTCTCTCAAATCTACCTTTGGAGGTAGATTTGAGAGAACCTACCGGAAAATCATAATGGGACAGAGGGAGTACTACTTATATTTATTAATACAACTCTAATGGGCAATTCATTCAAAATATGACATTTTGACAAGAAAAATAACATTCTTGATGGATTTCAAAGGAATTTTCTCATTCATTTGAGACGACCATAGTTCCAAAATTGTTTCAATTCTGGTAACACTTAGAATCAAATATTCCATGTAATAACTAATTTTTAAAAGATTGACAGGGTCCCAGACTTAGATGAATTTGAAGAATTCAAGGTGGTTTGGAAGGAAATTTTGTCTAAGGTGATTTTATCTCATAAATTCCCTTTTGATAGAGTTACAAAATTAGAAGAAGTTGGATTCAGACAACCAAATGAGGCTACATGTTGATAAGTTACAAAAGATAAAAGGAATGTGCAAACAAGTGGTTTGCAATGGCCAATGGACATGAATTACTTATAGAACAGAAAGCACTAATGCTTTATGTTTCAACTTGTATGTAGAAATCTAAGCTTTTAAGAATTTGAGGTTGGAACTATGGTTCAACTCTAAGAGTATAATAGAAATCATGTAAATCTCTCTTCTTCTTCAAATATGATAATTCTGATTCGGAGGATTGAAATAATTGCAACAAGTTTGTTATAAGTTGTAGAGAGCTTTAGACCATATGATTGCTCATTTCTCCCACTACTTTTTCATCACTTATCCAATGTGGGCATGATATATGAGATCCTTAGGATCTAATTTCATCCAAGTCGATAAAAGTCATAACATAAGTAGTATTGTATTCTATCTAATACGCACTAGAACCACTATAACGCATATTTACACCATTTTAATTCTTTGAACTCATTGTTATCCATGCTATGTTATATTACGCGATGAATTTGATTGCATTCTTACAAACACCAAAAACAAGGCCACCTGTCAATGTCATCTTTTACATGTAATTAACTTCCGAACATCAAACCGACATAAATGTAGACTAGTAACTTCAAAACAATCTAGAGTTCACATTACAAACCTAAGCAAGGCTTTGCGTCTTGACACAATTCCTTTACAGGAGCGCTAACCTTGAAGCAGAGAGAGGCCCGAATCCGGTCAATTTGCTTAAAAAAGATATGTTGTTTTTTACAAAAACATAAACTTTGACTCAATGGATCTCAAGATCAACACAGTAAATTTTGATAAAAAATTGTTAAGTGGACTAATAATGTAGTTACCTACGGATGGGTATCCCAAAAATCAAATTCAAAATGACTTTTGTTCATGGATTTTAGATATGGCTGTCTGGAGGTCACAGATGAGCTTCTTCTCCTTACAACTGCAAACAAATCCATAAGGGGTGAGTAGTTATGTTCTATTACCTTCTTTGTCTTGTGGCCATTGAGGTAAAGACATTACGAACAGACACAGTATTCACGCCAATCTTTGATTTGAAGATTGGAGTTCTTATCTATCTATCTATCTTGCAAACAAACACCAGGATCGTTGAAGGTGAACAGGAACCTTGCACGTCAACAGCAGGAACCCAAACCTTGAGAATATCATACTGTACATTCTGCTCGCTCTTTTGAGATTAGCAACCACTCATCACAGGGGAGAGCATTGATGAGAGCATGTGCCAAAGCGCGGAATCGTCGAACGAAGAATACTAGGCTTGTGGGTCGAAGCAAGCGTGCCATTCAAAGAGGAAGCCGTGCTCGCACGCTGGCCATGTGTCGATCGATCAAGACCAGCATGAAGAAGAAGATCGATCGATCGATCGATCGAACTGGTTGCGTAATGTACTGTGGAGCGAGCAAACGAGCGAGCGAGCGGGGCCGGGGCGTCCCTCGCGTCCACGGACGGACTGGCACTTTCCGGGCAGCAGGGTCCGCGAGAAGCGGGGCGGGCCGCGCGCGGCCGCTAGTCGACAAACTGCAGGCCGCGTGCTACAAGACAGCAGCGGCTGCCGCTAGTCGACAAGCTGCAGGCCGCTATATGACACCGCAGTGCTGTGGCGTGGCACCGACTTTTCGGAATGATGTCACCCGCGCTGGCTGGCTCACATTAAAGAGCAGGGGAATGCAGTCACGGCCCGAAACGGCGTGCTTTATGATTACTTACTGATCATATTGGATTTCTAGCTACGACTCTCACTGAGGCATTGATCTCCTCCTCCTCTGCTCTGCTCCTTTCATGCTTGGTTTCCTGTCATGGCTACAACACACCCACGCTTGTACTGCTGTACTGCTGTGGTGAAAAAGGGAAAAAAAACTCATCTGCCACTACTCCTGCATTTAATTTTCACTCATCATTTTTGATGCTCTTTTTTCTGGATTCCGAGGCCCCCGACTCTTCTCTCCTTGATGGGCACAAGTTGTGATTGTATGATAATTCTTTCACCTTTGTGATGAGGTCATGCCAAGGCTACTAGAGCAGATCCCTTAAGGAGTCATTAGCTTTTGAGCCGGGCTAGGGTCTCATTGCATCCGGGTAAAATGCGGGATGTTTGTTCAGGAGGGACAACTAATTGTTTTAGAAATCTTGACTTTAGAAATGAGAGAGGAGACCCCAACTTATAAAATCATGTAAACTATATAAACCACAAAGACTATAAACTAAACCTTTAAATTTAACCCCTAAATTTATTTCTTATTATACTTTGTTTACCTTAACCCCTAAACGCCCAAGGGGGGGGTAAAGCTCCTAACAATTGGTAATAATGCTAATTTTTTCAAAACTGCGTAAAAACAAATAAAAGATGAAAATGGAAAATCCAACCGTAGGATCTTCTTTGGAGCATGGCAATTAGTATGACCGCCAAGTTGCATGCCATTTGGAGCTATGGATTTCAAGATCCATGCAAAAAAGGGGTGAAGATCACACCACCAAAACTTTCATGAAAAATCTCTTTTGTCCACTCTCACAAATTGAGGATCAAGGTTTTTACTATTTATCCAAGGAGGGAGTAGAGTAAACCCACCGAGGAGATGAGCAAAAAAAACGGCGGATGAAAAATCGATGGGATGAAAGCGGGGTTGTGCACCAAAGACGGAGCCTCACATCCAGAATGTCGAAAAACGACACTGTGGGCGCTTAAGGGTTAATACAATGAGATTTTGACCTTTGATCTGTAGCCTTCAAGTCTAAATAGTATGAGGGAGAGTGACTTCTTGGGACATTCAAGAGACATTAGGGGAGTGGTGTGGTGATTTAGCCTCGTAAGTAGGCATTAGTGAGGTGGTTGTAAGTTTAAAGCCTCTTGCTTGGTTGGTGTATACCAAAAGAGTTCACTCATCTTGTGTTATTGTTATCTTGAAAGGCCATTGGGGAGAGTAACATGTTCATTGTCTCCTACGCACCAATTACTAATGAGAATGAGATAAATGAGGGCTACCTATTGAGGAAGTAACGACAATCTAGTTATTTTAAGATTTTCACAAGTCTCTTTAAATTTTGCTCATTTGGTGTTTCTTGGTGTGAGGATGCTCCATGAACGAGAGAATGAGTTTCTACTAACCATCCGTTGACAATTGGTGTAAACAGTGTTTCCAAGATTCTCAATGTGTGGCAAATTTCTACCAATCATCTCTTAACAACTATGTGGAGAGTTCCTCCCAAAGGATTCTACAACCATGAGTTTTTATCAAATATTTATTGATAGCTAACGTGAAGAGTCCCTTCTAGAGGATTCTCGGACAGCGGTTGCGAGTCATGAGCGGCAAAGGAAAAAGAAATCTTAAATTGATACGTATGCTTAAATAGGCCGTCAAAGTGTTAATTTAATGAAATTGCTCATGAGTGAATTAATAGCTAGTATCTTTTTCATATTTGGTGGTCATGATGTATAGAAGTATGTGCAAAATGGCAACATGTTTGTCTGATGACTTGTATTAAGTTTTGCTCCTCTTTGCTTCTTTCCTTTACATTACATTGGCACCAATACCAATATGGCAAATTTTTTGTCGAAAGTATGACTTTGTTGGATATAGGATAAGATATATGCCAGCTAAGGTGCATTCTATGAATGAGAATGAAAGTACACAACTTTTTATTTTTTGCTAAAGTTTTTCATATGTCAACATGAAAAAATAAACTCTTATTTTATTAAAATGCTAATATAAAAGTCATTATCAATTTCACCACTAAGCTTATGAGAGTAATCAATTGTAGGTACTCCCCCCTAACAATGAACAATATTTAAAGGTTGAAGCAATAATAGACAAGACGTTTTTCTTTGTTATTTGTGGGATTTTAAGAGTATAATTCTTCAATAGACAAATTTGAGTGAAATTTTTCAAATGGGATTCCTAAAAAGCCATTTCACCTTTTTTGAATCTTCAAGGGCTAATCATATAGTGTTGGTTGAATGTCATATACATTTGAAGTTCTAAACACAAAAAGTGTCACTGCTAGAAAAGAGGGGGTTTGCAACATTACAAACGTTGCATTTGTGTAAACGTTGCTCTAACCTAGCAACGATTGGAACTTGCTTGAGCAATGTTTACAAGGAAATAAGCAATGTTGTCAAGTATGTAAGCAACGTTTTCAACTAGATTATAAATAACGTTGCTTGGTGATCCGGTAACGTTGCTAATTTTCTTGATAACATTGCTCAAGCAAGTTCCAAAATGTTGCTATACTTGAGCAACGTTCAAGGAAAAAACGTTGCAAACCCCCTCAATTGTAGTAGTGTGAACACTATGCTAGTTTTTATTTTAAGCTCCCTTTAGATAATTTGTTTTAAAAGTGGAGTAAGCTTAAGACATGTGAATCAAGAGGTAATCAATTAAATGACACTAATTAAACAAATAACTACTTAGTGTTATTTGTTTAATTACCTCTTGTAGTAGTCACAATTGGTATTGTAACCCTTAAGCATAGACATTCAAAAATAGGTTGAACAAACTTTCCTATTTTCATTTTAACTTCAAAATATGTTTGGATTTCTTCTTCCGGTTGTGAGGAAAGTGAGAAAATAAAGACAAAAATAGGGTCAAGGGGATAACAACATGCTTGAAGGCTTTAATGTGGTGAAGGTGGGATCTATGAGAGTCAAAAGTGATTTCTTACTTTTAAATCTTGTTACTTTTAAATTTTGAATATGTAGAAAGGAATCCCATAGTCAATGGTCACAAGAGTGTTCGTGTATGGAGCTTCAGCTTATTACAATTATGTGCCATCAACACAAGACGACTTTGGTATCCCTATTTTCTCAAAAACCTTAGCCACTAGAGCACCAAGGGATTCCTCTTGAGAATTCTTGTATATGTTGAATGAGGGTTTGATGTATACTCTAGAAGCAAAACTTGATGAAGCCAAAAATAAAATCTCAAAAATCTATTTAACAAAGAGATATACAAAAGCTCTTCACCATGAGATTATTCAAACTTACACAATCTATGTGCATAACAAAAAACATTTTTGGTGTAAAGAGAGCTCTTCCATGTAAGAAAGTCCTACTAACACATGTATCTTGTGGATGGTAGTACGGTGAAGTGTTTCATGTGCTGAAGAAAAACACAACAAAACTGTAGAAGTTGAAGAGGCGCTCTCTGCTGCTGCAAGGTTGCTCACAAAATGGAGGTAGCACGGAGCTGTAATGATGCAAATGGGCTCAGTCTCATCCAATTCTATGGAAATGAGTAGCAGGGCTAGATGGCGGGCAGCTCCCCCCCAGCACTTTTCCTTGAACAGCGCAACGAGAAGTCCTCGAAAATGCGATAGGGTATTGCATCATCATGAGGATGATGCTCCTGCTGCAACAAGTTATCACACTTACTAATTATGTGCGCGCAAAGCCGGCTGCTTGGAGGCTTGTCATCACTGCCTTGTTCTTGTCTTTCTCGCAAGGTAAGCCAAGCTAGCGAGCCACAGATCTCGGCCTCCAGCACACTGCACCACCAAACCGGAACACACAACGGAAACCTGCTCATACAAACAAACTCACTCGAACCAACCCAGCCTTCGAGCATTGTCGATGTTTCTGCAAGCCACCAGGTCAACCACTGGTCGCAGGTGGGTCAAGTTCCCGTGAGCACTGCGAACTTGAAGTTCTTTTCAGGCGAGATATTGGTCTAGTATCGTGCTAGTAGTGACGTACTGTATCAGCAGGTTCCGTATCCAGGGACACGAGGTATCACTGCCGCTGCTGCAGCTGCAGCATCACATCCCGAGGTTCGGCGATCTTGAGAGAGGACTCAGTTTTTGAATGCACAGTAGCCTCCTGATACTGCAAGTAGCAGTAAGCATTACAGTTTGCAGTTGCAGACAGAGTTAGGGTTACAACTGGAGGTTTCCGAGTTTAGCGAATTGGATGGATGCTTGTTGTGGTAGTTAAGAATTAGGAGAGTCAGAATACTTGCCATTGTGATAGAATGGCAAGCACCTGACTCATGTGTTTCGAGGAAGTAGTGAGCTCAGTTTATCGGCGAGGACTTTCAAAGTTAGCATTCTAGTCGGTCCATGGACCGGATCATTCAGTGAGAGGGTCGGTTATTCAACGGGAACCCTAGCCGGACATGGAGACTGTACAGATTCTCTGAATTTGATGAAGGTGGTCTTTTTAAAATGCAGGCCTCAATTTTCAGCTGGTATACATTAACACAGTCAGCTGTCTCTGGTAGGATCTTGTGGAAAGCCCTGCGGCGATAACTAATTCGAGACCATGTATAACGGGTTCTGCGTCGATCTAAAACCGGCCCGTGTCTATAATTGTAAAATTAGAATTGCAAATTTAAGTAGCCGCAGATTTGAACAGTAGTATGATACTACTCAACAACGAACATCCTGTACACGATGCATGAAATATAGTGATCAGTAGTATGATCAGTGGTAGGTTGCGATCGAGTCCCGTTGCTCAGTGAGACTCTTGTTTGTGCTGTTGCTGCTGCAGACTGTTGAAGAAGCGCTAGGATCGATGTGCTTAGGGCTAGGGTGAGTGTAGGTCGCATAGCACGGCGCCCAGCGACGATGTACTACGGTCCGGGTGCGATGATGGACGCCGACGGAGGGCCATCGACAATGGATAAGCTCGACCACGAGCTATGGCATGCGTGCGCTGGGCCTCTCACGTCGATGCCTCCGTTGGACAGCTACGTGATGTACTTCCCTCAAGGCCACATTGAGCAGGTGTGAGCACTGCCCTTCGATTCTCTCCGAGTGCGAGCTTGCATCAGGGTTTGTTTGCCGGTGGATACATACTGATGAAGTCAACTTACCGTTTTGGGGCAGGTGGTGGCATGTACTCCAGATTCAGCCGGCGCCGCCGATGTTCGTGCAGCGTCGAAGCAATTTCAACTTCCTTCTCATCTGCTTTGCAAAATAAGCAGGATGGAACTGCGAGTAAGAGCCCATTGATTGAGGTGTTTGCACGCCAATTTAGATATTAAGCTCCGATCGATGCGGCGCGAACAGCACTGACTGGGTCGTTCGCTGTGCAGGCGGATCTTCAGACCGATGAGGTGTTCGCGCAGATGGATCTGACGCCGCAGTGTGAGGTTCGTGCGACTTACTGCCAACTGCTCGCTGCATGTGCTGTCAGTCTGCAGTCCCAATTGATCGAACCAGCCAAGATAGTTAGTTAACCGCGGGTATGGTATTGGGGCAGGGCCCGGTGACCAAAGAGATGCGAGAAGAGCCACCGACCACGCGCCTGAGAAACGTCCGCATGTTCTCCAAGACTTTGACTGCGAGTGACACGAGCACTCATGGCGGATTCTCAGTGCCCAGAAGATCGGCCGAAGACTGCCTGCCTTCACTCGTGAGTAGCATCATGTCTAGATTACATGAGAATCGTGTAATGGATCATAGGACGATACATGTGGAATGTGTGCGCGGTGTTTGCTTCGAATCAACTTTGAGTGCGAGCGTCGACATTAACTGCAGTAGCTCAGAAATGCGGCAGCCGGAGGAAGTTATGGCATGTGCAATATCCGCCTTTGAGATATCGAGTTGCTTGTGATCCAGGACCACTCCATGAATCCGCCATGTCAGGAGCTCGTGGCGAAGGACTTGCATGGGTTCGAGTGGAACTTTCGTCATATTTACAGAGGTATAGGTGGACCTTATGGAAATCAATGCTGTGTTTGGAGGCTTTGTAAATTGGGGATTCAGAGCAAAATACTGACCGGTGGTGATGAATTTATGGCGTGTTTCACTCAGGCCAACCTCGGAGACATCTTCTGACTACAGGGTGGAGCACCTTCGTGTCTGCGAAGAAGCTCGTAGCGGGGGATACGGTGATATTCTTACGGTGCGTAAGCGTAGTCTTGAATCGGCATATCTGTTCTATGCTTGTATACTTAGGCTGCTGATGACGGGGTGCTATCAGAAGTGACCGGGGGCATGATTGTCAAATGCTTTATTATTGACATGGTAGAAGTGATGCAGTGGAGATGATGCGGAGCTCCGTGTAGGCGTTCGAAGAGCTACGAAGCAGCAAACACAGACGCGATCAACCTGCTTTTCTAGCACTAATTTGCATCTGGGTGTGTTGGCCGCGGCCGCCCACGCAGCTGCAAATTCCTTGCGGTTCAGTGTGATTTTTAATCCCAGGTCAGTCGCACGGACATGCAGCTGGTATTTTGATCAAGGTTGCAGCACAATGAACTTTGTAACCTTGCTTACATTTGCCTGTGTTGATAGATTGTTTTTGTATGGTACTGGCGTGAGCAATTGGGAATGCCAATTCATGATTTGGGTTGAATGGTGAACAGGACGAGCCCATCGGAGTTTGTGATCCCGTATCACAAGTATCTGAAGTCTCAAGAGATGAACCTTATGGCTGGATGCCACTTCAAGATGAAGTTCGAGTCGGAGGAGTCATCCGAGAGGAAGTACGTCGCGATTTGTCTACTATTGTTGGGGGTAGGGATTACTTGTTGCTTTGTTTGGGGTTGCTGACACAGTGGTGGGTGGGCTTGTAGGTATGCAGGAACGATCGTGGAGGTGAGCGACGCGGATCCGGTGAAGTGGCCGCAGTCCTCGTGGAGGTCAATGCGAGTGCAGTGGGACGATATTTCGGCTAGTGCTCGGCAGGAAAGGGTATCTCCGTGGGAGATCGAGCCTTTCGTGCCCATCTCGTCGTCGACAATGCTCCCACCCCAAGTGGGAATGCGAGCGCCCAAGCGCCGCCCATCTACTCTTGTGAAAGACACCACCCCGCAGGGTACGTGGTCACCTCAATGCAATTGGAGGTGTAGCACCTAAACGAGAGAAAGTGGAAGAGGGTGCTGATATGATGTTTGTGTGTGCGTGATCAGGGAGCCTTCAGAGCATGCTAGATTCACTTGAGCCGAACAAGATGGCGAGGATCGATGCAAGTACAGAGGACGACGAGGACGGCGAGGTTGAGTCGCAACGAGCATCACCATGGGTGAATTTCAAGCAGGAAGAATCACCTCGAATACCAGGCTCGCAGTACTGGTTACCACGACCAGACGTGGTACCGTATGTTCGGCCAGGTGACCCATATCAGCTGAGTCCGCAGATGTCATCGGTGGCATCGTTCGCAGCACCTCTGCCTCCTGGTGGCAGCGAGCTAGACCTGTCGGGGAAGTATGGGAGCATGGATCCCGGTCATTCCCACCTGCAATGGCCAAGTGCGCGGCGTGCAGACTTTCCACCAGGCTTAGCATTTCCTTTCCGCGAACCGCCGTGTCCTGCCCCGAGCCCTCAGTTTCCAAGTTGGCTCTGCAGCTCGAAACCAGCAACTGCGTCTGCATCTTGGCAGACGACTGTGCCTACCACCTCGTCTAACAATGAGGCTTCAGCAGTGATTTTGTTCCCCCCACAGACTTCTGTGTGGAACAAAGTGAGAGCGTTGCAGAATGTGAACATGACGACGCCGATTTTAGCTCCGCAACATGAGTGCAAGCTGTTCGGCTTCAACTTGGCCAAGAAGGCCACGCCACCTGCAGCGCCGATATGTTCGGCATCTCAAAGCGGCGACTCTGAAGAATCAGGCCCTTGGCCGAGCACTGACGACCAATCCGCCATTTCCAACTTGAGCAAGTCTGCAGCTCGACCAGTGCGGAGTGGAACGAAGGTAAATTGCAGAACATCATAATCATCTCCATTGTCGTGATTCTCGATGCTGAAGCTACTTCTGGTGCTTGTTAGGTGTACATGCCAGGGCAATATGGGCGCACGATCGATCTGAAGAAGATAGATAGTTACGCTGGGCTTCGTCGCACGCTGGACATTCTGTTCAACCTGCGAGGCCAACTTGACGACAAATCGACGGGGTGGAAGCTGGTGTACAAGGACCACGAGAATGACATTCTTCTCGTCGGAGACGACCCTTGGGAGTACGTTCACAACACAACACAGTTCTCTATAAGATTCATGTAGTGGAAGGATGATGTCTGATAGGCTTCCTTTGGTATGCACAGGGAGTTTCGGAGTTGCGTCAAGAGCCTGACGATTGTGGACCCAGCAGCAGCAGCTGCAGATCAGAACTTGGCGAAGTTTCTGCCGACGAGCAGCAGCAGTGGAGAGCACGACGACGAGAGACTCTAAATTTTGGCACTTCCGCTGGCAGGGAGCAGGGCGCGTTGTATCTTGCCATCTGATCAAGAGTGGAGCTTTTTGTGCGGAGAAAATCAGTACAGGCGGTTGTTTGCAATCAAGTGTGGGTAGTTACCCAAGAGCGTACCATCACACTATCATGTAATTATCATCATTGTGGAATCTCGGAGCATGCCTACTTTTCTATTGATCAGGTTGGTCCCTTGAAATACTTGGTATCCATACCTGATCAAGCAGCGAATTGGAAGTAGGCGGTGACGAATCTATGGCCCCGGAATTCCGACTGCATTATCCATTGCAGATACCAAGATGGAATATGTTGTATCTAACGTATGTTTGTCATGTTCGAAATGTTTGCGTGTTAATAAAGTGTAAATTTGAGCTACGAACGAACTTTGGTAATTAATAACCTATTCAGCAAATGAGTCATGAACAGACTGGGAGATTCAAGTTTGAAATGGTGTTACAGATTCAGTTTCGGGCAAAAGCACGGAACAAAAAGTTGCCCGGCAAGGTAACAAAGTGTAAAGCAATGCAATAAAAACACCCCATAACAATGCATAATTATACAACAATGTACTATCTTAGTATACACTACATACCATCTTGTGTTATCACCTTAAGGATCAATTATAGCCCTCATATGTTAAGGTACGTTAGCAATGAGGATCACAATTCTTTCCCTGCAGATGACATCCAATGCTTGTTCAATGGATTCAATCAATTTTTCTTGGTTATGTGATATATGTCCATTTTTTATAGATTCCTTTACAATCTTCTACAAATTTTTTATAGGCAGTCTGGAAAAATCTTGAATTTGTAATGGGTGACATTTTAGGACATCCCAATTTCAATAGTTGGTGAGTCACAACTATGGCATTCATGCATCCACAAAGGTCTGGCGATGACATTGTTAAAATATCTCCTTGAGTCTAAATTAAGTACTGCAGTTTGAAGGACTCATCCACCAACTTCTAATTTACTTGTATATCTGCTGTAGTAACTCATGCAACATAAGTTCATGCTAAGTGAAAATATGGACTTCAACTTGAGACGCTTGCCATATTGAATAGGGTGAGTAATGTTTAGATGTACCTTACACTGGTGTAAGAACTGTTTCAAGTGTCCAAAACTCCCGATGATTATTCCACTTACTTCTAATTCATGTCATGAACTTAAATAGTTAAGTGAATTACTTGGCGTTGCAGTAACTCATGGATAACCTGCAACTCATCAAACCCAATTGATGGGATGACATCATCATACCCAAACAAAAAGTTTTGTAATCACACTATCCCAAGAAATCCTTATGGATTTTGCTATATGACATATATACAAATGAATTCAAGTATGACAATCCATATTTGTCTATTAGGTTCATATGCTCATCCTATTGCATTATTACCTCTACAAAGTGAGTTTATATAAGATTTCCACCTATGTGCAAAGTAAGTTCAACTATAGTAACATCAATGTTTGGTGATCTTAGCATACACCATGCATGATTGTGCTTCTTACAACCTTCTGCATAGTACTTCTTACAACCTTCTGCAGAGTACTTCTTACAACCTTCTGCAAAATAAGTTCAACCATAGTAACATCAAAGTTCGGGGATCCTAGCATATACCAAATATGATTGTACTTCTTGCAACCTTCTGCAAAGTAAGTTTAACCATGGTAACATCAAAGTTTGGGATCCTAGCATAATACCAAACATGATTGTGCTTCGTACGAAGCTTCAAAATCATGATAAGAGACGATCCTAGCATAACACCAAACATGATTGTGCTTCTTATGAACCTTCATTATCATGATAATGATATAAGGGACGACCTTACTTATAAAGGAAAGTAACTTTAGAAGGTAGCTTCCGGGGGTCACACATTAATGTTGCCCAGCCAAAGGACGATGTACGTGCGACACGAGATGGGAGGAAGGCACAGCACCCAAGGAAGGAAGGCCAAGGAAGTGGCACGACTGCAACACAGATGCACAGCGATTGGCATCATGGAAGGGAGGAGATCGACATGCTCGACAAGCTCACTAGCTCGGTGCCGTCTTTGATCGAAAATCAGAACCCCACGCTTCGATCATTCGATAAAATAGGCAAGGTTGCATCGAGCCACAAATCTCTTGACCACTTATGGACGCTTACGGCAACAATTAAGAGTTCTGACATCCTCGTGTTTTGGACGCGAATGCAAAGCGCACTGACTCATTCCTTTTGCCCCATTGGAGATAACCAAAGTTGACGATCGGAGACAAAGTGAAGAGGATCAGAGGAGCGGCCGGGTCATGATGAAACGCGGTTCGCTGCGGAGCTGGTAGCTAGGTCCCTTTTCGGGACGCGGTTCGTTGCGGAGAGAGAGAGACTATGAGATGGTTTTCGGCACCGCGACAGACTCCCCATCTGAAGACGCCAAGAATCGTGTAGAAAGGTGCTCATGTGCACTGTCGCTGTGGACAAAAGTGTAGCCTCCGGAGCGAACAACTCATTATGAGTGCGTTCACGGCGAAAGACTTGCCGCATTTTTACAATAATGCAGAGTTGGTATATATGCTTCCACACACAAGTCGTTGTGTGTTCTCTTTCTATTGATTCTCCTTTTGAACCGATCTATGTATCAACCAATTGAGAAAACAAGAAATTGAGAAAACAAGAAGAAGAAAAGTAATGAGGTTGACGTGAATAGAGTGATCTTTTGACATGATGTTTATTGAGAGTAGTGCATAACATCTTGGTTGGATTACTAACCCCTCTCCAAGTGAACATTGCTATTTCCTATCTAGCTACTAGTGGCACCTTGTAGATAAGCAACATGTTATCCCCTGAAGGATTTTTGAGGTACATTGTACAATGAGGCCCAAGAACCCTATCATAGTTGGGTTGACTATGGTGGGGAGCATCTTGCTGGCACGAGTAATGAAATTTATGACTTCTTCATTGGGGTCGTGAGCCCCAATACTAAACCAAGGCTTTGTGGTGCCCATATGAGCAAATACTTACATTTGTACGCTCAGTAACATTTGTTGTTGTATACCTCAATCACCTCCACAAACTAGCTATGTTTTCTTAAAAAAGAATTACTCCTTTTGTCTTCACAAAACACCATAATCTGCCAAAATGGTTGAATTTTCTTCAATGGTCTAGATTACTCATTGATATAGTTGTAGAGATCACGCACTAGTATTAAATGTTGGATTTTTTGAGAGACGACTGTTTGAACCAAATCATGGTGTCTTCCAGAGACAAAAGGAGTATCTAGGATGCGTCTCACTTAAATTTTACTATTTTTTATACCAGAGTGTTAGTTTAATATATCACCACCAACAAAAGTATAGACTACGCCAATACGCCCGATATCGTATTGGTATCGATCATACTAATATTGATTGTACTCAATCCACATTTTTAATACTGTACCTGATCTTTACACATTCCAAGGAAAAAAAACCACAATTCAATCATCATATTGTACATGAGAGTTGGGGAATCACTGCAAAATGACAAGGATTGATATATCTGTAGTATTCGTGATTACAACCAAAGGTAAAAGTGACTTATACAAGTATAAGTTAGGTACTAGATCATATGGGTACATAGAGATATTGAAAAGTCTCACTTTGCATTCAAAGAAGGCAACATCATGAAATTGAGGTCCTGAAAAACTTTAGGTATTGGATTAATTGAGAAGAATACAGCTCGTCTACTTCTATTTCGTTGTAGAGCTGAAACGGTTGCATCAATTTCCTGAGTGGCTGGTCAAAAAGGACAAAAGACGAATGGGACAAAAAGAACATCCAAAAAAACGAATGAATTTAAAAAAAGCACAAAGCACAAAGTTGGGTTCACCCAGTAGCACTGTAGGGATATGAGGGGAAGCGGCTCAATGAGCTGCTTTTGGGAGGCACAATTGTGTTTGCAGAATATCTCCGAAAACAGACGAATCTTGTGGATGATCAAGTTTTAAAATTAAAAAAAGGGATCAAAGGCAGTGGGGTCTGGTCTGGAGCAAAGGCAAAGCCGGCGGTGGCTATCTGTGGCCACAGCAGACTTTGGATGGATCCCGAATCCCGGGCTCCTTTTCCGACTTCTGGGCTGCCCAGACATGAGTCACATGACTCGCTAGCTAGCTCCCATTGTCAGACAGACACGCCGGCTGGCGCCCATTGCTGCTGCTTTTACTGTACAACCCCCCTCCCCAACTTGGCTCCCCATTCCTTTGCTAACATTGCATATCACAAAGTTGCAATTCCGGATAGGATTCCAATGCATCCAAGCACGCAACATTTGGATACTATTTGCAAAAGTTATTGAGGTTCAAAGTTTTTTACTCTTTGAAAAGGAATCTGTCAGTGGTATTTTCCAACAAGAATGTCACATTCTACCGAGCTTGATTGGTGGAAAGGCATGAGAGTATGGTGGAAATAGCACATCTCTCCGTTAGTGATTGTTCATGCACTTAGGGTCTCTTTACATTATGGACCAAGAGCCGTTACCAAGAAAAGTAAAATCATTTTCCTGGTCATGGTTTTGTGATCGAGATAAATCAGAAATGAATTCTTGAGCTTGGTCACTCTTGTAATGTAAAGTGGATTTGGACCGTGAGAATTTCAACCTCAACTTTCTGATATTAGCTCATCATTTTCTTTTTTACTGTACCCTTTTTTCCTCCTTTCTCCTTAAAGAATTGGACACTAGACAATCAATGATTTTTGAGCCTCATGGTCTCCTTGATTGTTGTTGAAACGAGGTATTTGCTTCATCTCAACTTTAACCAAGGAGGCCATGAAAACATTATCCATTATGGAGAATTTAGTATACTTTGAGGACCTCAAAGATAGTGGTTATTCTCCTTTTTATTAAGGTAGTGTAAAGCTGAATGGGACCAAGAGCACTTTACTCTCCAATCACAAGATTTAGAAGGACATGGTCAATCTTCATGGTCCATAGTGCAAAGCAATCGTAAATCATGTAATGTATGAATCAAATATGCACCGAAGAGTCGGACAAGGTGGTGTTAATAATTGATCTTCAAGAGGTCCACATGCCTTTTTGCCTATGAAAGTGACACATTCTCCATTTCATTCAGGTATGAGAATCTTGAGGATACCACACAAGTGACATATGACAAATGGTGGTGTTGAGAACTTGGTATACTTTACGTGATGAAGAAAAAGTAGCATAATGCCTCAGGATTCAGTAAAGTTTAGTTAAATAAGATCATGTAATAAAAACATCTCTAAACACAGAAGGAGATTTATTATGTTATGTATTTGTGATAATTTTTTTGGGTGGGAGATTTCATATTTAACCCCTAAAGATCCAAGAGGACCACATCGGGCTTTTGCTATTTTGGGCAGCTTAGATGAATAGGTTAAAAGTCATATTTTTGCCTAAATTTTTTAATGAGTGCTCCCTATACTATAAAGTGTATGTGGTAAAATTTGCAAAGCCAAATTCCAATTTTTGAGTCTTTTACAATAATTCTTGGTTTGCGAGCCAAACTGGGGCAGTTTAAATTTAGTATTTTTTTGAGATTAAAAAAAAAAATGTTCATGACCAAATCACTACTTAAGTTTCAAAGGGCCCCAAGTCACAAAGAGTACCAATTTTACAAGGGCAGCCTCCAAAAGTGTCAAAAATAATCTCAACAATGCCCAAAAAAACTTCGTAGACAAACTTTGGATGTTATGATCTCTCAAATGGTAAACATCCAACGGTCAATTTTTAAATCACATACTGAAAATTGGCTTCGGTACAAGATCTTACGATTGGAAGTTAAAAAAAGAATAAAAAATTTGTTTCGCACCCATTGAAGTGCACAAAGGTAGATTTGGAGTTTTGAGGTTTCAAGCTCCCAAAAACACACAAGGATATTTAGGAGGTTAAGTGTAATTTCATATACCAAACATGTATAGAAGAGAGAAGAAAATTGATTAAGTAATGATGGGGGTTGCCACATGGCATGTATTAATTACAAGAAGATTATGGCAAAATTTGGCAAAACTGGTATGTTCTCCTCACCTTCTCCGCACCACCAAAGCATATGGGACAAATCTCCAATTTCATACCATACATACCATGGCATACCATACATATTGTAACATACCATGGCATACCATACATATTGTAACATACCATGGCATACCATACATATTGTAACATACCATGGCATACCATACATATTGTAACATACCATGGCATACCATACATATTGTAGCATACCATACATACCATGGCATACCATACATATCATGGCATACCATAGCACACGATATATACACCCCCTGACCCCACCGTATACGTTTACTAATTAATAAGTGCCATGCCATGGATTTTGAATTTTGGTGTTATAGTGTGAAGATAAGAATCTTTAATGTGCAAAATAGGTACTTATTCTACAAGAGACAATGTCTCAAGAGCGAAAACAATTATAGTTTTGTCTCAATAGTTGAGAAGCATAACTAATGAACGATACATCCACCTTATTGAATAGGGCCTACTCCAACTTGCTTGAATTTGTAGTTTGATTAGTCTAAAGAGTTGTAATGCCTCGTTCGGTGTGATTTAAAGCTTACGGACCACAATCTCGTTTTAAGCACGCTCCTTATTTCATTTTCTCCTAGTTATTGTACATGCTTAAACGTTGGTTGTTGATTCTAAATTGGCTAGGGTTTTGGAGGTAGGTTGCCGTGTATCTTTTGTCTCTTGCATATTGACACTCTTTCTTTTGTGGATCTATTTGACCTCTAGTACTGTGCATATTTGTTCACATTGCCTCCCAATTTGTTACTGCAGTAGTGTGTTCTTGATTTTCATGTTTTTTAGAATTCAATGCCGAAGAAGACTGCATCAAACGTAGGCACTACATTAAAGGTAAAGTACAAAATATATCTAAGATATGTTGCATGTTTTGACTAAAAGTTCAAATTCATAGCAACTTAGAATCTAAAAAACTTAGAAATTATTTAACCCCTATACGTCCCTAGTGTCGAAAAACAACAATTTGGATGAAGGGTAAAAACTTTGAGGAGCCGTAACTTCTCCTATTAGACTCTGTGTTGGACAAAATCACTTGGGTTGAGTCACAAATTAAGTCTATTTTTTATAGTAAAAATAGCAGACCCATGAAGTAATGTGTGAATATTTGGCATGCATCTAGTGGAGGCAACTTCTATTTTCATGTTTTACCATTGCAAGCCGATTATGTGAGATCAGAATAGTTTTTTCATGATTATTTTTATATGAGTGTGATCTTTAGATGCATCCCACCAACTTTGTAGTTGGAAGATTTTTGATCCAGATAACTTTGGTATTAGATTTGCAATGATGTTTCCACAATGAAAGAAGTGAAAGTATGAATGATTTTTGAGAAGCTATATCTCCTTCATCCACCGTTAGATTTTGATTTTGTTTTCAGGAATAGGTTTGAATTATAGTCAAGTTTTGGTGGTAGAAACCTTAACCCAACCAAAGATGTATTGAAGAAGGCACCACAAGCCTTGGCTTGGTGGTTAGGGCTTAGGCCCCCAATGAGGAGGTCGTGGGTTCTATTCCCCATGCCGGCGTGGTGCTCACCACTATAGTCCACCCATCTATTGTGGGGGGTCTCTGGACCTTGTTGTATGGGTACCTCAAAGCCTTTTGGGGGGATACTATGTCAAGTATCTTCAAGGCAATAGTAACTAGGCTAGAAACTAGCGTAGTTATAGTGTCCACCCTCGAGAGGGGGAAGTAGTATTGTTCCAATTTCCCCTTGTCCGGTGGCCATCGGGATATTAGCATTACAAACGGATACTTCATTCACGCCGGCCCCTTAGAAAGGCACCGGAGTTTCTATCATATCATGTATTGAAGATAAGGCATGAATTTGAGTGCAAGGGGTCTATTTTGGACTATTTTTTGTTTCTAAAATGTGTAACAATTTTCACCATTATAAGGTTACTATTTGAGCCAAGATGTATTTTTGAGGGATTTTTTTAGTACAATAGAGTTTTTGAAATGAAGATGAACAACTTCCTAGCTGATGATTTTTTGAATGCAAATTTCATGTTGGTAGTATTTTTACTTTAAAGTCAAATTGATAGTTTTGTGTAGCGTGTTTTGCGCACTAAAACGTTATGATCTAATCAATCTATAAGGTCCCATGAGTTAAGTCTTTGTCCACACAATCTACAACAAGTCTATTACAAGTTTGTACGGTTGAGATTTGAGTACCTTAATATTATTTTCATCTATCTCATTTTTTTTTGAAAATGAGTTTTGGCTAAATATACCCCAAGGACGTATAGGGGTTAATAGCTTACTACTCAATCTCCAATGTTTGCACGAATGTGTAGAGTATTATGCAAGTAATAGGGTTTGGTTGTCGAAGATTGACAATGCCCAAATTCAAATTAGGGATGTTACAATATTCCTCTCTTAAGAAAATTTTCATTACTCAACTATCAATCTTGTTTAGGTAACTATTGAAACCATTTTTGAGAACCTAGACCTCATAGTGTTGGTGAAGGAGGTTGACAACTTCACAATTGCTGGTGCAAAAGGAAAGAGAGTAGTTTTGCTGAAGAGTCAGACATTTCTAGGCTCATAGCAATTCTATCGATCTTTATTTAGTTGATCATCTATACATGCACCGAATAGTTGATTTGGACATGCACCAAGTACTAGGCAAAAAACAATTATACGTAGTTGTGTGATTGCAATGATTGTAAGATTTTTTGTGAGTGCATACGCTAAATGTGCAATAACTTTTTAGTAACTATTAGAAAAAGAGGAAGAAAAAGAAAAAGAGAAAAAATAAGAAGGAAAAACAAAAAATAAGAAAAGGAAAAATAAGAGAAAAAAAGAAAAAAAAAGAAAACACATCATGTATTGCCTTTAAGAGAGGAACATTATGAATACATTTCGTGACACTTGCAAACTAGTTTAACGTTCACTTGGTGTGAACAAAAACTTCATGACTTTTTTTGCAAATGTACACAATCAGAACATGTTCTCATGAATAATCTGCACTACACAAAACCAAACAATATGCTCATGTGAAGATCTACGGAACAACAAAGACAAATCAACTATGTACGAAGATAGAGCAATGTACATAATGCAAACATGTGAATTCTCAAGGTTCTCAAATAACCTTGGTAACAAATGCAGCCAAAATGACAATGAGTCTATAGTGACCTGTTCCTTATAACAGGCCACAAGCCGTGTTACTACAAAACACGTAATTCGTTATAATGGGAATATTCAGATATCAAATTGAGCTTGAGTTGAGCCAAATGTACTGTGTGGGTACATTTAGCTCGACTCCACCTAAACCCACATTTCTCAAAATCAGTGAATAATACCATTATAACAAATTACGTGTTACAACCATAACCTGTCCTGAATGACTCCCTAACGTATCACTTTGGTCGTCATTTTTTGGCTTTATTCTACTCCCTCTGTCCCATTTTTATTGTCCAGTAGGTTCTCTCAATTCTACCTTGAGAGGTAGATTTGAGAAAACCGACTGGACTATTATAATGGGACAGAGGGAGTATTATACAAGAGTTGTTGATAAGTGTTACGTGGAGATTAGTGTAATGGGTAACTTTTGGTAGATAATACTATCTCTCAACTCTCTTGAGTCTAATGTTCACTTTGGGCTGCCATTGCAATCAATGTCTCCTGTCTTTTCTTCATGCCATCAATTGCACTACTTTCAATAATTCTTGCACTTGCAAGAAAGTTTGCATGGTCTCACATTTAGTCCAAAAGTTTGAAGATTAGTACTATAAAACTCTGGTGACATGTGGCATTTAGTATTATGGTTTACATTTAACATTTGTAAAACTAATCGACAACTCTTGTTTAGTGGTAGGACTTATGAAGCCCAAAGAAATGCTAAATTTTTCACATGGAGGCATGCTGAAATTCAAGTACAAAGGCTTGTTTTTGACAATAATAAAGGCATGTAAGAATTAGTTGTATCGAAAGTCCATACTCTAAGATGATGCCTTAGTACCTACATGTGCAAGAAAAAAAACTTGAAAAAAAAGTAAAATCTCAAATTTTGGTTAACTAAGAACTTTATGCAATGTATTGTAACTTACTTTAGGTTGATTTTGAGAATAAATAAGCATACGCAATAGTTTTATATATGCAAAGAATTTAGCATGCCTTGTTTGCATTAGATTCTCTAAACAATTATAAAAATCATTGGAAATCCAATACCAAATTATCCCAAACAAAAAACTTCCACCTAAAAATATGTTGCAAAATCGTTAACCAAAAAGTGCCCTCCCAAAAATGTATGGTAGAAATTCAGATCATTTTAGATGATTTGAAAAATTTACCACATTATGTAAAACATGGACCATGCCAAACTCAATTGTTCATAAAAAAAACTAATAGGTGATTAGGTGCCTTTTAGATGTGGTGAATTTTTGACAATCAACCAAATCACATTGTGACAAGCATTGCTTTGGTTTTTCTTGTCGTAAACTTGTAATGTATCGTCCAAGACCACTGCTGAAATTGGGGGAGGATTACGAGCCGTAATCTAGATGGGCAACTGTAATCCGGCCGTGCAGGGTTACTCAATTTGTCCCATTTTAACGGGCAACAACAAAATATATCTTATTGTGATCTATTTCAACGGATCATAGCAAGAAATTTCGGCCTCAATGCTTTACAATGGGTAAAGAACACCCACTTGGGCATCATGGGTTTCAAAGAGCATGCACCTTTGCGATCAGGCGGAGCCCTCCCCCTCACGAGCGGGGCTTCTTAAAACCCATAATGCCCAAGTGGGTGTGCTTTATCCTCTACATAAGCCATTATCCTAACATCTCTCAAAGCTTTTCTTACTCTGATTCTAACCTTGAATTCCTAAATCACATTTAATTCCGTTGGTGATTCTACTAGCTTTACAACACTAACTAAGCATATTTTTCTCTTTTTTCTTTGAAGTGGTAAGAACCTCTCGACAACCTTGTTTTAGCAATCTTTCACTCCTAAAATGTTTCATCTGTACTCTATTTACTAAAGTTACTAGAGTGAGAGAATTAAACCCGTAGATTTCGGGACGTCTCTTGTACTCTTGCATGTCATCGAAAAAATAACGATATCTCTCTCTCTTTCTGACTTGCTCAAAAATTGGCTTCATCACAACATGATGTTACTAAGTTCTTAAATGACTTTCAAAATGTTACTAAATTTCCCACCAGAGAGAACCCACAGAAATACTTCACAAGAAACACAAATCTGCTAGGTCATTAAACAGTGTTTAAAGCTTGCCTCAAGAAATGAGCTTATCATAGTGAATCCTAACTAAAAGTGTTCATAATTTGAATGAGAGATTGCATGTGATATGAATATATACAGTTCATAGGCCTTTGATGCGATTACTAAAATTGCCTCTAGAGCTCTTCAAAGTTGATAGACACAGGCAGACATTCACTCATTTGTGAAAGTCAATGTATCCCACTTTTGGGTTCGGTGCACTCATTTGGACGATTCCAAATTTCTGTTTCCATAATTCCAAACTCATGGAACTTTCTTTGATTTATTCAATATGATATTAACACGTATTTTCTCCCAGAGGATCAATGGATGACCAGTCGTAATTTGACACCTTCGATCGACATAATCCACTTGCTCATGAATGACTTGCATTGAGATGTTTTTTTTAGAATTTTGAAATTTTCGAAGCTCATTTAGATCTCAAATTGAGTACTGATTGCTTAACCCTTAAACGCCCTTGGGGTCTAAAACGGGCAGCCCAAAATTGGATCACAGCATCTTTTGGACTTGGGCATCATGAATAGTGCACTTTTTGAACTTGGGCATCATGAATGGACCAATCAATGATGAGCTTGCAACCTCCTACAAGGTTATGTACCACCCCGACCTACCTACCACAATCCTTTCAAACCACAAAATCACTCATTCAAATTGTGATTTGAATTGTAAAATTTCTCTTTTTGAATGCATCATAAGGAGGTGACCAGTTTGACATCAAAATATAAGTGAAAAGTTGAGCACAGTGAGAGCTACAGGGAAGATTCTGTTGGAATCAAGCCCCTCGGGCTTGCTTGGGCGTTTAAGGGTTAACAATGTTGGTACCACCACCAAAAAATTCTGAAGCCTGATCTCTTTACAATTGGCAGGATACAGAAGAACCTGAAACCTAACATGATCTCTTTGTGAATGGCACTTTGTAACAACACATTGACACTCAATCCAAATTTAACGTCTCAATTTCTAGTAGTGGCTAGTTACGTAACGATACCGTTCATGTATTGTGCGGTACGGTGAGTGGTTGTTGCTATTCAACTCGAATATGTCTATTACTCATTGTATTGGCAAAGTGCATGAACCACCTGTAAATTCCTGTGAATCACATGTAACCCTATTCATTTGGCAGACACAATTTAGATGAGATGTACAGTACCCACCAACAAGTTTACGTTCAGAGCAAGAAGAGATAACATACCTTCAACTTTCAAATGACCACCATTTTTGTAAAATCTATCCAGATTGCAAATCATGAAGTATGAAAGAAGGTACTGCATTTTTCTTTACCAATACATGAAAAACTTCCAAAAAATGTGTAGATTCATTTGACAACTTTAGTATCTTCTAACTTACTTTCTAAAAACTACCTTTAGCTCTTATGAAGACCATTACATGGAGAGGTTTGTTAAGGAAGAGAGTACTAATATCTCTTTAGAAACCTCTTTTGATGCCCTTTACATATATGTGGCTCACAGTTACAAATATTGAGTTGAGTTGATGTAAGAAACCTTGATGTTGTCTCTTATTGAAAAAGTTACATACACATTTTGAAGTGCAATGATTGCTCATGGATTTTTTTAACACATGGAGCTTGGATTAGCATGAAAGAGATAGTTTTGATAATATTTGTTACGATTTGAAGACTTTGGTGGTAGTTTGATGGAATTTGGATATTCTAGGTTCTGGATATGATCATTTGAAGTTGCTCTTGTTTATCTTGACATCTACTTAGAGTACAAAAGTCCAATCTTGAGCTTCTTTGGGGGTACAATTCAAGTTCTTTCTAAAAAGCAATTGCATATGTAGATAGTGTATTGAAAAAGCTTTCTTTTGAGATGGTGGAAGTTTACCATTGTGTCATGCCACACCAAAAGTAGCTTGTTATAAGAGCTACGGGAATATAATAGATAATATGTTAAAAAGTCATATATTAAAATAGAATTTCTAATATTTATTAAAATAGAATTTCTAATATGTATTGAAATTTCTTGTAATGATGGTATAAAATACTACATTATCCCTACAGTACAATTTGT
Organism: Bryum argenteum; assembly: GCA_037043015.1. NCBI lineage: Eukaryota > Viridiplantae > Streptophyta > Bryopsida > Bryales > Bryaceae > Bryum > Bryum argenteum. The sequence continues at coordinate 4,194,362 of CM073327.1, forward strand.
AGTTGGCAATTTGGATCATTTTTGTGAACGTGGTAATTGTTTGAAGATTGCAACATGTTCTCTTGTCTCAATTATGAACGTAAACTTGTTGGTGGGTACTGTACATCCAAGACATCTTCAACATATCAAATATACATTTCATCTGATTGTGTTTGACAAATGAATAGGAATGTCGTCTGATAAAGCAACACACTGTTGTATCCTATATCGAAAACCACTTTTTTCCACTTGTTGTTCAACGCCTTCCGATGTTGACTTGTGAAGTTGTAGGAAGGAATGACACTTCAAGTTGCTCAGGAGCTTGACTTTGCATCACTCGAATCCTCTGAAACTCAACAAAACATGTGTTTGGTTCAGTTGTTTGTTCAGATAGCTGACTCATTATCACCGCAAAGTAATGTAGGTCCAGAGTGAAGACCTGTTTTGTAAATCATATAAGAAGCATAGTATCAAAATGCTCATTATTTATGCGAAACATTCAGATTCTGTGTGTTGAAAAATAATTCTTTTGCATGCATACGACTCAATCGAAGAACTGAATCACAACTGAAAAGACTATTACACAATGGCTCTTGTTCTTGAAATCCACCTGAATATTTCAGCATAGAAAACCCAGGATGTGTAAGGACCTATATAGCATTAAGCAAAACTCATGTTGCCTTTGAGATCTAAACGTCAGATTACTCGACTAACTGTGCAACAAATCTGCAGAAAGTGGCTTGTGAAGAAATTCTACACGGCAACACTCCAAGTGCCATTTTGACATACTAGAACTGCGAGAACTACCAGAACATGCTAAAACTGTAGTGACGTAAACACTGTAAGTTCTTTCCGTGAATGGGGAGAGTAAGTGGAAGGATAGTCGAAGTGATTTCATCATTTTTGAACTCATTTAGAGTTTGGTATAAAATTTTGAAGGTGGACTTACATGTGTTTCTAAAATGGTGCCCTAATTTGACACCCTAGAATGTTTGGGACAAGTACATGGTACTGTTGATTTGTGAGTTAAAAACTATCATGTACCTATAGGTGAAGAAGCCTAGTACTCCATAATTGATACTGCTCCACTTTTTTGCACTCTCCCTTGCTCAACAACCATATCAGCTGGTCTTGTTGCAACCTCAAAGTGCTCCATTCACAGTTCTAGCATCGAAGTAAATCTCTGCTATTATCGACATTAAGCCCAGTCAACAAAAAGGTGAGTTGATGTGCTGATTAGACAAAGATCAACACTACTAGAATGAAGGTCATGTTAAGCAAACTTGTGGACTTTTGCTTGAGACTCTTTCACAATGAGCGCACTTTTCTGACATTGTTTGGAAGTTCATATGCAGGTGAAAGATCATATACCTCTCTTTGTTAACATTGTTTTCTTCAATGTCAAGTTGTACCATGTTACGTTTTTCTCATCATAATGATCGAAGACCAAGAATCTGCGGGCAAGCTTTAGCAAGAGTACGAGCCTTGATGCGATCAATACAATTGTGTAACACCATATTTAATATTTTGGGAAATTTTCAACCTCCCAATTAAATGACAATTTAGCTCAAGTCGAGCTGAATTGTACCTACAGATTGGTTACTTCACTGAAACTGAACAAAACTACCAATTGTTGACATTTTCGAATGGTCATAGCTTACTCAAATTTTGTCCAAATAGGGCATATGAGGTGTTTTTTGACATTCACAGAAAGAGTATATGTCAAAAGACACCTCATATGCTCAAGTGAGACATAATTTGAGTAAGTTGTCGCCATTTGAAAATGCTAATGATTAGTAGTTTTGTTCAATTTTAGCAAAATACCAAATCTCTAAGTACAATTTAACTTGACTCAATTTAACTAAAATGTACTTTCTCAAAATCATGCAATTTTCTTATTACAATGAATATGTTGTTAAGTTTACCTTGAAGATTTGAATATCCTCGTATTTTGTTACCAATGAGGATATGATAGAAGTTCCCATGTATGAATTCCATAATAAGGAATTGATCCCACAGCGCAAACAAGTCGCACTCACTACTCTCCACACACATGGTGGTGTTAAAAACACTTCTAATGGACTGTCACAAGGATCGGAATATAACAATGGTCCCGAAATGAGCTGGAAGCTTAATATCATGCAACTTGGTTTTTGGAAATGTAGAACAGTAAGTTGTAAGTTTGATGAAATATTATTGTAAGAGCCATTATGTCCATGTCTTGATATTGGACCGGCTCCCATTGTAGAACACTCTACTTTACCACCTCGTCGTTATCCATATTGGATTCAGAAAACAATGCCGTGTAGTGATTTTTTTCATGATTGGTTGTCATATTGGAAAATTCAGTATTCATTTCATGTTGTAATGAACGACTTACTATTTACAGAATGTACTTTTCATCTGGAACTCATCTGGTAGGACATGGAATGAATAGTGATTTGTCCAATATGACAACCATGATTTTATTACCTTGTGCAGTGAGGAAACCTAAGACAGTTGTAAGAGCATCACCATCGGTTCATGGAATCGCATGCCCTGCAAGTAACTACCATCACTCACTCAATATTCATGAACAGGATCTGATCAATACTTGCATAATCAGATCGCGCTTTACGTACAAATTGTTAGATTTAGTATTCCCAATGTCACACTTCTGGAGTGACCACCAAAGTTAGGGTCCAGAGTCACCTACTTCGACGTGTTTGTTTTCTTTCTTACTTAGAGCATGCCTCTGAGGACGATACTGATCAAGTTTTGTGTACTTGAGAAGCCAAATCAGTTAACAGTGTTGAGGATCACGTCCTTTGAGAAAGCAAGAATCGTAGTTTCCTGCAAAAACTCTTGAAATGTGGGTTTCACGAGACGAAGATGCATTGAAGCCAGTATTCAAGTTTTGAAGAACTAGATTCTACAATAGATTTGATATCTATAGATCACCTTGATTATGTTGACTTCTAAGCAAAGGTATTTTTCAGTTGGTCTCATATGAAATCGGGTCCATTGCTTTGACATATACGTTGATTGCTGACAACTAAGAGGCTCTTAGAAATAATAGTATGAATCACCTTTTATCAAATTCTCCTGACATTTTCGACATTAGCACGGACCTTACTTGCTTAAGAGAATTGGGATTCATGGACTGTTATTAGAAGGTCTTTATTACATTTGCAAAATTCTTCCACAATCGAACTAAAGTTGCTGCATCAGTAGAAAGATAAACATGTTCTTTTTGTGAATGTTAGGGATAGTCACTTCGTATGCAAGGATAGTGATCCTCAAGCTTCTTTAGCGACAATGAAGGGAAACTGTCACTCACAGAACTGAACAAAACGCAACATCTTGAGTTTAACATGTACATTTCAATTTTCTCAATTTAACTGTATCTTTTGGGAAGTATCCTCTGTGGGATCAGAATGCTTCCAGCTCTGTTTTGTAAGTTTCTTTTAAAGTACAGTTGCTTTTGACATCTACCTCTTTTTATAAGCTGTTCAAATGAGTCACCTGTGATACCGGTGATTCTTGTGATAAATCTCCAATCTATGAGCATCCGTTGCGTGGCCGTGCTAAGAGGCAAGTTAGAGGTGTATGGTGTGTTGTAATGAGTCCCTCACATGAATTGAAAGATACATTTAATAAATACTAACTCGTCATATATGACATGAAATGAATAGTGACTTGTTCAATATGACAACCATGGCTTGACCCGATACACAGGGTTGCATGATCCTCTTCTCGTTCCTCTCATGGGTCTCGCCACTTTGTCTTGCAGCACTAGCAAGACTTTCTTGTTTCTTCTATGGGTCGCGGATATATCCTCGATGATGCTATACCGTGACACTTCAAGCGACACCAAATTGGCGTCACAATTACTTCTTTTGCACAGGTTGCCCTGCCGTTGCGGCACAATTTTCCTAGCCTGGCCCGCTTACAACCTGGCCGGGCAACGCAACGCAGCGCATGCTCTAAAAGTCCAACAACTTTAAGATACAAGCATAAAAAAATTCTTTGCTTTACAATGAAAAGCTGGGTATAAACACACTTTCATAGAAGTGAGATTCTTCGTAAGTGCTCTCTTTTTCCATCTACGGCTCAAGGCCAAAACAACAATTAATTTAGACTCCAGAAACTAGGGTTCAAGTTCAAGTATTCATGAACATGTATCCTCATAATAACACATTACACTCTTCTTTCACAACAAAACACTCTAACTTTCAATGTAGTTTCTAGAGTGAACTTTGTCTCTATTCGACATGAATATTGAAATGTGTTAAATGATGTGCATGTTGACACAACTCAGATTGGTTGTCATACACAAGAATGATATCTATCCACTTACATGTCCACACTTAAAAAAAAACAAAAAAAAAAGAAGCAATCAAGCTTCATCCCCACCCAATATTAATGAACAACAAGAATTTGTCTTTTTGCACTCTAAGAAATGCAAGTGTGGACATAGATTATTCAACTTTAAGCCATGAGTTGAATGAGAGCAGTCATTACAAAGACAAAAGCCAACAAACTCAAAAGTGGAATTCAATCGGAGTATCATGTCATTCATGCATGCGATTCTTTTCTTTTGGCAAAAAAATTTGTCTAGGTGCAAATTTGTCAATAGAAATATATATGCGGGGCTAGGGGCATGTGTTTGCATCGCGACACGCGGTTCAAGTTGTGTACCAAAAAAATGATGAGAGATTCTCGGGATACAAGAGGCGGGCCGGCCGGTGAGGAGGCTCAAGTACTACTACTGCAGCCGATTTTCATGAACATGCCCATTTCAAATTGCGGGTACTATTCTATCTATCCTAGTGACTGTAATGCATGCATCATACCAATTTCGATTTTTTTTTTATTTTTTATTTTTTATTTTTTATTTTTTATTTTTTTTATTTTTTTTATTTTTTTTTTTCGTTTTCTTACATGACATTCCGATTCAAACCGTTTCCTTGGATGTTGCGATGGGGCTTTTTGTTTTTTATGTTGACGTACACCTTATCTACAATACAATCACATTCAAGATAGATTCCAAGAAAAGGACGATGGTGTCCATGTGTGTTTGGATAGCGTTCAAACCGCATACTTTGAACTGTGTAACTTCAGACATGGTACACAATCCAATGTGGAGTTTGAGCGTACTCCCATATTTCAATATGGAATTGTAATTATAGAAAGTTGCTCATTAATGGCTTAAATTTTGACATGAAAGATTCCTAGTGAAGTGAATAGTGTAAGCAATTTTTGAGCATGGGCAAAGTAAGTAGAAAGATTGACTAACATCGTTAACATCTAACATCTAAAAATTATTATGATTTTTATGAAGTTGGACTCGATGATTGGGAAGAACCGACGGTTAGTTCATTATCAGCCAATGGAAATAACCCATTGGCCAGTTGATTTTTGAAAACACTTGCTAACAACCAATGAAAATTGCAAGAAATTCTATATTCTAAGTGTAGAATGAGATAATTGCAAAGAGATTTTCATGTGACTCCGGTTGGACAAGGGAACTATAGGATATTGGCCAATAAGGATGGAATTATTTCTCGTATCCTAGTTGGAGTTATGAATGTTCCAAAAATGGAGCTCTACAATGGCACCCTATGATGAGCCTTACTAGTTTGCTCACTGAAATGAGTCACTTTAGCTTGATGGAAATTGCACTCTTTTCCACTAGTGTATTAGTATCACCGGATCATGCCAACATACATTCACAGTATCTAAGGGCCAGTTTACACTATGGTAAAGAAGGCCACCCCTTGGTCAAGGCTTTCATTTTCAACCAGTTGCATTTCAAGAGCCTCAAGTTCCACCAATCACATTTGATACTTTCTGCATAATTTCTTGACTAATGGACTTCTCCACTGTAGTGTAAACCGGCCCTAAGTTGTAGTTAGCTCTCCAATGGCACACCATGTAACTTATTTTATTCAACCACCCGTAAAAGGGATTTAACACTTGAGGATAAGGAAGATCTAAGGATGTGCGTAGTACAACTTTTACAATCAATTGTGCAAGCACTCGCGTTTTTTGAGATGTCGGATCGTGTACAACTTTGCTGAAATTTGATTACATGACACAAAAGTTGTCAGTTTGATGTTGGAAATCACAGAAATTGGGGAACGCAGTTTCGTACACAAATCATCATGTTATTGTAATGAGAGTTGGGGCTTATGTCACCTGCTATCCAAATGGATTGTATCGGACTTTAATTGGGTGCTCATCCCCCCATAATCGCGATCAATTGGATGCTACCGTGATCCTTTATCCCCTTATTTCTTATCATTCGGGTACAAAGTACTTTGAACTCGTTGAACGTGAAACATGCTTGAAATCGGACGATATGAAGGGAAAAGGGTTAATAATTTTGCAAGGAATGCTTTTTGCAACATCTTGGAATGAGCTAACTAAGACTCATACCACATGAACTTACCCATCTAAGGGCATCCTCAATAGATGCTCTGAGCAAAGGACCACCAACGCCATTTCGGAGGCCCTTCTCTGCTGGCGGGGCAGACACTGTGGAGGCGCCCTCAATGGTGTGTCTGGCAGCTGCGCCCGCCATTGCTTTGGCTTGCCACTTGGCACTAGCTGTGAGGGCGATCAAGATTTGGAACAATAGATAAATGATTAGATGCTCCATCATGGCCCTTTGACTCCTCTTGGCGTGAGTATTGCGTCTCCCTGCAAAGCTCAAAAATATGCCAAGAGCGCGAGCTCCAATAGCGGACTCGTCAAGGTGAAGGGAGCTGTAGCGTGACCATTGGGTCGACTTTTTGGTGAACTCACAGCCGCTGGCGAGACCTGTTACCGAGTCCATTGAGGATGCTCTAATAGCATTAGAATTAGATGGAGGTCTAAATTGATACAACTTTTCAAGACCCAAGTGATTATTTAGTTCTTATGGTATAGAAACATCACCGAAGGTTATTTCAATCAAAAAAACTTTTGATTTGCAAGTTGTTGAACTTCATAATTATATAATACTAGTATTTAGAAGATAAACAAATTAAAATAAAATAAAAATTAAAAAACGGGAATAATGGGCTTGCAATAATAAAATATGCATCATGGTCTATAAATTCATAATGGAAGCTCCTTGCACAAAATTGCATGATGGATCTTCATATTATCTTGGATGGCAATTTTAATAGTGAAACCACACTTGGTTTGGATACAGCCATTTTTAGTGAAGTATGAATTAATGGCATGCATTTAAGTGAAAGCAATCTTTGTTTTTGTTTTCGACCACTAAGCATATTTTACCTTTGCAAGCCAATTTTGTTATTTCTTAAATGATTTTTGGCACATTTATTTTCACATGAGTTTGACCTTAAGAAATATTTCAACAAATTTCTAGTTGGGATATTTTTGATCCAAACATTTTCACTATTAATTTCCAGTGATGATTCTAAACTAAGAAAACCAAATAAATACATGGTTTTTGCGGAGTTGTATTTCCTTCATCCACAGCTGGATTCCAAATTTATTTTTTGGGGTGGAGTCTAATATGATTCTTGTTTTAGTGGTAGAAACCTAAGCTCAATCCAAGATCCTTTGAAGATAAGGTGTGGGTTTTAATTTCATGTGTTTAGAATTGGACTAGTTTTCCTTTAAAAACTCTTTGGCATTATTCACCATTGCAAGGCTATCGATTTAGCCAAGAAATTTTTCTTATGAATGTTTTCGGCACAACAATGTTTTTGGAATGAAGGTGAACAACCTTCTAATTGGTGAGTATTTTATTGCAATTGGTTTGTTGATAGTAATTAAAAGTCAAAATGATGAAATTTTGTAATATGCTTTCAGTACTACTATGTTATGACTTAACAATCTCTAAGGCTCATGACTTAAATTTGCAATCCACACGACCTACAATAAGTCTCTTCTAAGTTGCATGGTTGAGATCCAAATAACTTACTCTCATTTTCTTCTATGACGTCTTTTTTAAATGTGTCCTTTGGTCAAAAATAGTCTCGGACATATAGGGCTTAAACATTTGAGTTTGACCTGCAAGAACTTGGCAATTGTTCATCAAGATAGTACAATCAAATAATCAGGATCATGAAATGGTATTCCATCCTAACCAATCTCCTAAAAGTAGGTTGTCTAATGTTTTTATGTAAATCCAAATAGGCACGGAAGGGTTAACCCTTATAGTTCCTTGTTGCAGATCTACCAAATCTCTAACTAATTTTCAACTTTGTGCCTACTAAACCTTAATGAGTTAATCCAAGTCTTTACTGTAAACCCAACTTTAGGATCCTAGTGCTACGGCCCCTTTGTGTCAAGAATTGACCTTTATTCAGTGACAAGCTGACACTTTTAAGGGCTTTAACTTCTTTTTCTTCAGGTCTTTTCAACAAAGATTGTTGGGATGAATTCCAAATTAAGTCTAGTTTGTGTGGTGAAAATTGGAGATCTATCCAAGATGATATGAATTTTTGGCATGCATTTTAGTAAATGCAAGTTATGTAGTAGGGATTGGCGTGCATTTTTGTAAATGCAACTTTTGCTTTAGAATTGTGTAGTATAGAAAAAAGAACATGCTTCATTTAACTAAATCTAGACTCATTCACAAATTATGGAATATATACTAGAGCACATTTTGTAAATTACAATTTTGTGGAATGATCATTACTCTAATAGAAAATTTACATCGGGGAATGTGAGTATCTTTATATTCTCCAAAGATCCCCAATTTACATTTTTAAGTTCACATTGTATCTTACTCACATGAGTATGGGGGAATCCCACGTTGCCTTACTTCTAGATTGCTTCCAGTCTAAAAGTAGTTAAATGTGTCATTGAACCCTCTAAGGCAAAAAAGTTTCGATAATTCTTCTACTTGGGGTTCTTCCCTTGAGAAAGGTCAGATAAGACTATCATTAAAGCAACTATGGTCACATTAAATTCAAAAATATTCAAATTAGACAATTGAAATTGTAAATGGTGTTATTTTATAATGATACAAAACCTTCAATATTGTTATCCACAGTTGCAATACAATGGAATTCTGGAATTACTATTTAATTACAATCTCACATGATTAATAGTTCTAATATTTTATGAATAGAGTTATCTTTAACTTAGCGATCAAGTGCTACAAGCTTAATTGTCGAGTGCACTCTACCCGAGTGAATCACTCTACAATGTCTTTCCTAGATCACAACTATATGCATACCCACTTGGTGACACAACACAAAAACCAAAATTGACAATTTCAATTTTACAATTGGTTTTACATTTAAAGATATAATATTACTATTGCATTTGAGTCACATATTTCCATATTCTACTTGAGGTCACATTATGTGCTAGCTTTTGAATCAAAGACGAAGCCTATCTATCTTCCTAAGACAATTAATCACACCCTTGAGAATCTCTAGAGTAAAATACTCGCCTAAGTTTGTCATTTCATTATATCTAGGTTTCTTCCTATCTTTATGAAGAGTGTTTCTAAGTCTATTTGTCATTCACTCCCTTATTTACATTCAGTATGCCAATAGGCTAATAATAATCCTCTAATTACACATGAAGAAAGAATTAAGTCAAGTAAAATAAACAATAAAAATAAAAATAAAAATAAAAATTAACCCCTAACTTTCCTTGCAACCCGAAAAGGGTTTTTGCACTTTTAGGCACCCTAGATGAAGTAGTTAAGAGTAATAGTTTTGCCTAAGATTTTTACTGGGTGCTCCTTACACTGCAAAGTGTATGTGGTAAAATTTGCAAAGTCATATTCCAATTTTAAAACCTTCATTTGGAAATTTTAGTTTTCAAGTTGAAAAAGGGCAGCTTAAAATACTATTTTTAAAATTTTTTTTTTTGGAAATTTGTTTATTACTAAATCACTACTCAAATTTCAAAGTTATCCAAGTCAAAAAGTTTACCAATTTTAGAAGAGCAGCCTCCAAAATATTCAAAACCAATCTTTCCAATGCCCAAAAAAACTTGGGAGACAAACTTTGGATGTTACGATCTCTCAAACAGTAACCATCCAACCGCCAAATTTTGGAACAACAACTAAAAATAGTCTTAGGTACAAGATCTTACAGTTTGAAGTTTTTAAAAAAATTATATATATCGTTCACACCCCTGAGAGTGCATAGAAGTAGATAACTCTTGTTTTGAGGTTTCAAGCTCCAAAAAAAACCAAGGAAAGTAAGGGGTTAAAAAAATTGAGGGACGTCTTTTAAAAGCTTTTCAGCCAATCACGAGGAAAACTTACAGCCCTCTTACACAATGAATGGGCCTAACCCCTTAATGTAAAGGGGCCCTTAGGGGCCCTTACATCAATTTTCTTCTTTAGTAAAACTACTTCAACTTCTCATATATAACTATCCCAAAGACACACAAAGAAAGACTCTAGCTCATGTATAAATCTTCAATTAATTAATACATTAATTGGTTTTTTTTTTTAAATAAAAAAGAAAAAAATAATTTAAAAAAGAAGGAGAAAAGAAAGAGAAAAATATCTAACAATATCTAGACCCCTCTTCCTGGCACCAATTTAGAAAGACCCAATTCGGAATTATTCCAACTATTCTACACACCTTCTGACTCTATGCATGTTATGTGCCAAAAACATAAGCCCCAAGTAACTATTTTAATGACCTCGGAAACCAAGGCCATAGTGTGAACTAGGAAAAGGTTCTCATTGGCAACGCGGGTCAAGCACATAGGCAATAATTTAGTATTGTAAATCGTTAAGAACAAAGGTCAACGAAGGACGGTTATAACCAAACAAATGCGCACATGTGGCCAAGAACTATAAAGACTTCACATGGCCATTGGGACATTACATATATACATGGGGCCCAAGACAACTTTTTTGTCGCACTTTCCTCACATGCAAATTCAACACTCTTGGTATTTGATTAGGGTTGAGGTACCTAAAACCACCAACTTAAGGATTCTGAGCTTTTTTTGGCAGGGTTATTTTTGGGGTATATTTTTCCCATGTGCGAAAGTTGTTTTCTAACACAATGCAAAAAAATTCGGAATTTTCTTCCCAATATTGAAATAGATACACATTTTTAAAGGCAAAAGTACTTCGTGATCCAAACATGATCTATAGGTTTTCCCATGTTCACACCATGTGGTACTAATTTTAACTCATGATGGTACCCAAATCCACCAGCTTGTTTCTTTGCAATGATTGGTCAATTTGAATAACAAAATTGGTGGTTTTGGGTCTCAATTGTGGTGGCCCCAAGAGAGGTCTACCTGTCAGTTATGGGGGAGGTGGTGGTTTTAGGTACCTCCACCCTAATACATTGATTGCTTCATAAAAAAAAAAGGAAATCAATTCCATTCCAACGGATTCCATTATATTAATGTTTGTTATGATCCCGAGACATTTATTATTACCCATTTTTTCATGCGAACAAGAAAAGCATTTTTTTTTTTTATAAATGTTTTCCATTTAAAATGGTTTTTAAAACCATAAACGTAATATGCTTTTCGGAATTCTGCATGTTTCACTGTAGTTGATAGAAAGAGCGAGCGACTGACTCCTAATCGTTATGATGATGATGGTTTCCAAATATAAAAAAAACTCCGCCGGCTTTACGAAACCATTAAATTATGTCGAAGACAATGATGAATTTGTATGGGATGTCCTATATGGTTTTTTTTTTCGCTTCTTATGTGTAGAGGGTGGTGATTTTCTATAGGGAATGTCAGAGTTGGGTTGTTCCTCGTACATGTCCAAGGGCAAAGGTCCAACGATTCTTTCGAGGAAATTTTTATTCGCAAGATTTGAGCTTGGAGACCTACGACCAACTTATGGACCCACAAGGAAGTACTAGCCCACCAAGTAGCCCTTGCTACTATAATGACCTTATAATGGCGGAAACTAACTAAAAACTTACATGGGAAAATTATGTCCAAAACCACACGCCTTGCACAAAAATGAACGCCATGAATTCCTTACATGAACTTAAGGTTTCTAAGAGCATCCGCACCCCTACCCGAGGTGCAGACACGCAACAAGAGGTAATTGAGGGGCCCCCGACCAGTCGCGCGGCTCGCGAGTTCGTCGCTCCCCACCCATACCCTGACCAATAGGGGTCAGTTGGGTAAGGTGGCACGATGACCTAGCTCTGCACAGAACAAAATTAGCAAGAATCCCTCTGAAATCAGCAAGAATCCCTCCAAAAACTGGCACGTATCAAGAGAAGAGAGTACACGAAATTAGCGAACCCGCGAGGTCATTTCAGGGCCCCGCAACCTTGCGAGCTGTTGCAAGAGTTGCAGTTGGGCGACCTCTGCTGCCTCGGCCCGAAACATGGCTTCGCAACACACCTCTGTCCGCACAAGGGTGCGGATGCTCTAAGCGTCGTGGAGGGCTTTGTTTTGTTACGATTACTTATGGGGAGCTTTGGTTTTGATTATGGAGGGCTTTGTTTTGTAATTATTAGTTATTAGTTATTGTTTTTTGTTTTTACCCCGATTGGTTGTGGGAATCTTTGTTTTTATGGCCATTGGATGAATTTTGATGGAAATTTTGGGAAAGGTGCAAACCACCCGCTTTTGTGTTATGTAAGGGGATTGTGTTATGTACTGGCTTCTGGATTTGAGATTTTGCAGGTCAACTTGTCGAACTAGGAAACTTACAATATATTTTGTATCTTTCTAAAGTTGGAGATTCTTATCAAGAAAAAGGGAATTTGCATGAGATTGTTAGTACTTGAAGAATCATGTTTAAACCCTACAATTTGATGCATACATGACATGTGTTGATGTATGGGCTAACTTTCGTCATTTTGGAAACCGTAGCCACTTTTTAGACGGGCCGCATCATGAAAATATTCCATTGAAATATCCTAATCGAGGCTCTAGATTCGACAAAAAATGATGTTCTTTGATGTAATCATGTATCTTGGTTTCAAGATGCCCTTATGCAATCGGTCTGCCACTACTAGAAGTGTCAATTTGTCACGTAGCTAGGTTGGAGCATAGGCACAAAATAAAGATACGAAGCTCTAGTTATAGTACTTCGTTTCATGATTGTATTCCTCTCGATTGATTCATACATTGATTGGTTTACGGAAATAGAAACAAAGAAAATCATGTAATATGAAATCATAAAATAAAGTATGGAATTTAGAAACATTGAATGGTGTGAAAGTATGGCATGCATTTTTGTGGAGGTAAGTTTGGTTTTAAGGTTTTGAAATATTGGATGTATGCGCAAGTGAATTATATGCGTCAAGGTTTTGTTTTGTTATTTCATTTTGCATATGATGGAATTCAACAATTCTCTTAGTGTACAAAATTATATGATTGAGGTCTAAATAGCTCCATATTCATCTATGACACTTCAATAAAATATGTTAATAGACTAAGTATAAAGAGGGTCATATCGAGGTTGAACCAATGAGATATGATTGTAGGTTTCTTGCGAATAGAGCAGAGCCCAATGGGAGAGGAGCAATTTTGCCCTAGTATGATAAGCAACATATAAGGTAGACAATGCTAATTCCGTGCAATTAACCCTTAAACGCCCAAGCAAGCCCGAGGGGCTTGATTCCAACAGAATCTTCTCTGTAGCTCTCATTGTAATCAACATTTCACTTATATTTTGATATCCAACTAGTCACCGTCTTATGATGCATTCAAAAAGTGAAATTTTACAATTCAAATCACAATTTGTATGCATGATTTTATGGTTCGAAAGGATTGTGGTAGGTAGGTTGGGGTTGTACATAACCTTGTAGGAGGTTGCAAGCTCATCATTGATTGGTCCGTTCATGGTGCCCAAGTTCAAAAAGTGCACTATTCATGATGCCCAAGTCCAAAAGATGCAGTGATCCAATATTGGGCTGCTCGTTTTAGACCCCATGGGCGTTTAAGAATTAAGAACTAAGCTATAGTTGGATAATTGGAATATGTGAATCAATTTTTTTCGTATATAGATATGAAGAAATGAAGAAGTTTCCATATTTTTGTAATATTTTTAAGCACTTTTTGTAAGATATAATTGTGTAAAAGTACCATATTTAAGGAATCATAATGTTTGGTATTTATTAGCCTGTCATTTCAGTAGTTTTCTTATTTTTCACAATTCAATAATATTCTTGTACCATGGTTACCAAGTACATTGTACTAAGGTAGAATGCTCTTAAACCGTTCGGCCCCCCTGAAGCGCATGCTAGACTGCCTGTTAAACCGCCCATGGCCTGGACCTTTTTGCACCCACGGCAAAAAAGAATATTCTGAAATCTGAGGGTTCATAGTGACTTGATCTGGAATCTTTTTGCACGGTTTTTGCTACATGCGTGACCCGCCACAAAGGAGAGTCTACTGAGCGGTTTAAGGTCATGTACACTTTTGACTTCAAAAATTTGTGGTAAATTCATCTTTTGCTATTTAATTCTGGAAATTTTTGCATTCACTCTCCCTCTTGTTTCTCCATCGAAGAAAAATTACAAACAATACACACGATGTCCACAACCATGCTGAATCTCTTATTTGAGCGGTTTAAGGGCATTCTACCTTAGTACATACTTGTACGTATGGACAATAACGTTATTTCGAGAACGAAGTACAGTACTTGAGAAAGAAATTATTTTCATCTGAAAATTCTTAAAGTTGTATTTTTCAAAATCGCATCCAGAAAATCAATATTGGCGCACTTCTTGGTGTTGCTCCTATCGCGGCTTGCTGCAAACTTTCCTTATGGAAATTGCAAATTGGTCGTAGGAAGCAAGTCCTTGAGCGTGGATGCAAATTGCAAATTGGTGGTAGATTTTGTGTTATGGTCTATGCAAATTGCAATTATCTTTTGAACAGAGATCTGGTTGCACCATGTCCCTACAATTTACAAAATCCAACTCTTCTAGTAGAATTGCTTGAAGTAATGTGGAAGAAGCCCAAAAGGCTCGGACCCTCAAGGAAAGCGGCAAAAGGCTTGTAGGCTATACGACGAAATTGAGCAATCGATGCTAAGCAAGGTGAGCATCATTTTGTGAAACTACAAAGTTCAAAAATGGCAAAAGATAAATAATTTGTTGTGAGGCTGTACTTGAGCTGTACTTCAACATTGTATTTGTATGTGTGTACAATACATATTGTATCTTTGTACTTTGTACTAAGTAACCATGATTGGAATTCGCTTATAGTGCTATTGACTTGTATATTTGTAGACTTGAATGTCATATTTATAGTACCACGGGGCTTTATCGTGATATCTTCGTCGATGACATTCTAATGAACTAATCTCATTATGACATCTTGTCCACCTATAACTTTCTGCCCATATTCTATATTATTCTTCAACCCTGAATTAACAAACTAAGTTCCTCGACCAAGGCCCCTTTATAATATAATGTAAGTTTGACAATTACAATTGTTTCTTTGGCAGGTATGGGGCTATGGGTACGGGCATGTCAATCATTCGAGTGCCGAAGGCCTTGAAACAATTAATTTTTCTAATCAAATGCTCCCTCTCAAAATCTAGTACATCATCATTCCGTGCAAGAAGTTCATCCATCTTTGACACTATTTTATTTTGAACTTGGCATTCACCTATATTCATGTCTTTTGTATTAGAACAATTGTTGGCTTAATTTCTATTTTACAATGTCTTTCATAAAACCTTTGCAATAAATAAAAACCTTAGAAGTGACTTGTACCACATTATCCAAAACCATTCACATGCTCCATGTGCACATGAAGTACATCCTTCTACATGAAATTTAGAAAGTAGGCAAGAATCTAGAGTGGGCGGTTTAACGAGCTGCACGGATTTAGCATTGTCTACCTTAAGCACAAGCTAAGTGAGATCTTTAGAGCACCTCCACTCATGCCCGGATAAGCAAATTGAGAGTGCAACAAAGCCACAATTCACCTACATCCCTTCCATGCCCCCTCAAAAATCCTTCGTTTCCTATAACTAAATACCTCTTCTTCTCTCTCTTTATATATCTCTTACAGAGTGCGTTTTCATCATCAACTTTGACATCGAGTTGTTGCGATCGGTTGCTATGTTACTTCAGTAAAGTGATAGCTAACAACATATATCAAAAAGCAAAATAGAAAATCAAACTCTATATCACCTTGCCTTTATAACATTGTGGGCTAGAGAGTAGAGCCTTGTTTGGAGTGTGAGAAACCCAAGCCCGCACACTATCCCTGTAACCCAGTCAAGAGTGTTGAGGTCTCTTGAATTCTAGAACACCACAACTCCAAGTTATCCCATGCCTTCATTCACATTTTAGTGTCTCCATCAACCAATGGAAGAGTGCCACATGGCAAAGTCTTTATTGTTAGAAAATAAATTTAACTGTAACCGGCTTGTGAGCAAATGTGATTGGTGAGCGTCCTTTTCCTCTGCCTTGGGACCTGGGTGGGGTTGCAATGCCCGGCCGAGCTGCACCCACAAGATTTCACGTAGCCAAGCGGCCGGCCTTAAGCACAGGGTTGGGCGTGCTCTAAGCACTTAGCCAAACTCTGATATGGTTCCTGATATGGTTTCGTAAGCTCTGATATGGTTTCTATTGCCAAAAAAAAAGAACCAAATGATTTGGAGTGCCATACTGTTGTGAGGAAAAGCTTCTGATATGGTTTTTTTTGTAAAAAATAAAAACCAAATGATTTGGAGTGCCATACTGTTATGAGAGAGGCATGACGCTTGCTGTGGTTTGACATTAAAAGGTCAGTGTTGTTGACGATAGCAGTACTTGAGAGAAAGGTGCTAGTGACCAAGTTTTATATTCGTCAAGGCATGTTACTTTGAATGCCTTTGGGCACTCAAAAGTCCAAAGCCCACCTGCACATGAGAATTGATATCATTCAGGTAAACCATTGCATTCGCAATAATAAGCCGCCAGACCCGCCCTCTTTTCAAAAAAAAAAAAAAAAAAAAAAAAAAAAAAAAAAAAAAAAAAAACTTTTTTTTTCCCTTCATAATTTAAAAGAACATGGCACTGTTGTGATGTGGGCCACAATTGAGTAGTAGAAAAATCTACTTTAGCAATATCCACATGGGATTGATCATTTTTCTCTTGTGCAGCCAAATTGTTTGGCACTTGTGCTGAATATTTTGTCTGTTAGAAAAAGTGGCTATTTTATTTTTTCTTTTATCTTCATGTATGATGAAGATATTGAGTTCCAATGATGAGCCACTCCAAAAAGAACAACTCCCCACTCCATCACAAACATTTTTCCTAGAAGAAGTTAACCGCTAAAGTCCAAAATGGGTTGATTAATTCATCTTGGTCATGTTCGCATTTACTCAATTTTTGCATTGTGCAAGTGGAAATTTATGATACGTTGCGAAATTTTCTCATTTCTTTTCAACAAGACCACGCTTCAAATCTTGTGAGATTAAACCCTAAAGGAGAGTGAAGCCTAAAACGGGATGTTTTGACTTTGGGTTAGCCTTTGAGTTATTAACTGTGCATAGTTAGGAGTTGAACTCTATGAGGATCATAGAGTTTTCCATATCTTTCCAACAAAGACCATTCCCGGTTCGGAATTCCTTATACTTTAGGAGAAATCCACTCTCCAAGTTTCAAAACACTATTGGGACATGCTGAAATCCGTCCTAAATTGTAGTATATCCTCATGAATTCTCAAAAATCTGCTTATAATGAATTAAATTGATGAGACTTTGAAGATATACCAAAAATTGAGATAATACTTTTTTTCAAGAAATCTTTATGTTAGAAATCATTCATCAAGGATGACCTCTAGTATCTCAAGAACAACTTTGTTCGCAACCTTGCATGCACATTTTAAATATGCAAGCTAGAATGAATATTAGAATTAGAGCAAAGAATTGTAACACATGTTGGTAGATAGTGTCGAAGTGTTTGTACTTGTTGTTTTTGTTTTTTTTTTTTTTAATTTTATTTATTTTATTTATTTATTTTAATTTTAATTTTAATTATTTTTTTTAAGAATGACTACATATGTGTTGAACAAGTAGTAAACTCTATTTTGATTGCAACTCACTTTACGCATTCAGAATCGGAT
Organism: Bryum argenteum; assembly: GCA_037043015.1. Classification (NCBI taxonomy): domain Eukaryota; kingdom Viridiplantae; phylum Streptophyta; class Bryopsida; order Bryales; family Bryaceae; genus Bryum; species Bryum argenteum. The sequence continues at coordinate 4,212,326 of CM073327.1, forward strand.
CCTTTCTAAGAGCAAGGCCAATCTCTAAAGTCGGACGGGAATTGCCCCCAAATGTAGTCATGTTGTGCCCGGTATAGTAGAAAGTGCCTTCTCAAGGTCCACGACTACCATATAGAGGGCATGTAGTTGTTTAGTCAAAATTGGATGATTAGAGCGAGATCATTGGAGCATGTTTCAAACATATAATGAACCCTTCTCGCTCATGAATGGAGTTGCTTATGCGCAAATTCTCGCGCCAAAGTGGCTAGATGACATCATATTTAGATATGCTTTGCGGGGTAGAATCCTAGTGCATGCCAGAGTTATAAATCAATTGTTCATCGCAAACGCTAATCTCGAGCTCATCCAAGTCATTGCCCACTGTTGATTCAAGTCGGTTCCTCTAGTGTTCTTCGGTGCTCTTTGGAGTCAGGTCATTTGCTCTTCACCATGCTCGATTGATTAACACAACTGCTTGTGTAAATCGTCTGTCCAAATGCCCAATCGTCAAAGCTAATGAATCTCACAAATGAGGTGATGGTTTACACCCGCCCCTGCACTCAATACAAACGGGTGTGTTAAACGCTCTGCGAATACTTGGAGGTGCATTCGTGGGTCATGGCAGGACACTTTCCTACCAGTGCTGTGGTCGTCCTCCTTCGGACGAGGAGACAAACAAACACTATGAGAAACCTGTGTTTTTTATGACGCATTTTTTGTGACATGCAAGTGTTTTTATGTTAGGTTTGATGTTGCATCGAAGGTCTTTATGTTACGTTTGATACTAATGTTAACCCCTAAAGATCCTTGAGACGAAATTGTCTAAATTATCACAAAGGACCCTCTTCTACTTCAGGCCCGAAAAAACTCAATCTAAGCATTAATTAGAAGATCCAACCGTAGGATCTTGAAGTGAACTTGACCCTATACTCATATGTCAAATTTGAACCGTTAATTTTTTTCCAATTTTGAGATTATAATGGTCAAAGTTGGCTGACTTTTTTTCCTGCGGAAACCCCAAAAAGCCATTTCGGCTTTCTTGGATCTTTAGGGGTTAACATAAAAACATCTACATGTCACAAAAAATGCGTCATAAAAAAACATTGGTTTCTTATAGTGAAATTCTGCATGGAGGGTTGATCAATTCAAAAAGAGGCAACGCTCTACATGCATTACGGTATCCGGCCTTCAAGCACCAAACTTGTTTACTACTTATAATATACGAGTTGCATTGAAGGCCCTTTTCGGGAAAATTAGTGAAAAACTTATTACAAGGCTTGAGCCTAGTCAGGAGAGGGAACTTCCTGACTTTGGTTGGTCCAGAAGGCTGCTTGGTTGTCTAAGTCGGCTATGGATTGGAGGTCCTCGGGCAGGTCCGGGCCTCGCTCCTCCTCATCGAGGACCGTAACTACTATCTGGTTCAGGATGTCATCTGCCAGGAGCTCAATTTCATCGAGCTGTCTCGCGGCCATGGGGGTGGCCGGTATGGCCCATTCCCGTGGAGTGGGAGGTGGAGAGATACTAGAACCGTTGTGGGCGGAATCTGAATGAGCTGGTTGTTGATTGTCAGCGGTGGCGCCCCTGTTGGTTGCGTGGTCAATGCGCATGGAGGCCATGTGGGTGCTGAACTCCTGCGGCAGGAATTCGGGACTGGGGGCGGGGTGCCATAATATACGAGTTGCAATGAAGATAGATAGATTAGATAGAAACTCCGGTCCCTTTCTAAGGGGCCGGCGTGAATGAAGTGTCCGTTCGTAATGCTAATATCCCGATGGCCACCGGACAAGGGAAATTGGAACAATAGTACTTCCCCTGAGTTGCAATGAACATTTACACATGACATGATTGCTAAAAGATCACAAGACATCGAGTTTGCAATTCCCTTTTCTTTTTCCCACTTTTTTCAACATAAACAATAAGGTGGCATTTACTTTTGTACTTACAGGGAAATTCATAAAAAGTGTAAAAGAAGAATCTAAGACTATGCTTGTGTACATTCAGTAACTAACTAAAAGCGGGCAACCGGGGCACCCAGTTTTAGGGCACCCCTCTAAATTTGATCTCTTCTACTGCGTGCTTTGACTTATATGGGAGCCTCCCTACTAGTCCCTACCACTTTTTGACCTACCGCTGTTTGACCTACTCTTCGCCTTCTTTATCTTTATTGTATGGCACTCCAAAATAAGGTTGATGCTAGAGCATCTCCACCCACCCCCCGCATATAATAATTGTGTATCTTGTGCACATGGGATTGCAACCGGCTGGAGTAACGAGTAATGTTGGCTACACATGTTCTTGTGTAGGGTTGCCTAACTCTATGAGTTCCTTTTGTTTCTCGAGCAGCCTTGTGGGTGGTTTGACTCTATTTTTTCACCAATAAGAAAGTTGTTCACCTTCATCTTGAATTTAACCCCTAAAGGTACAGGGAAGCGAAAACTCCTTTTTGGAGTCCAGAATTCAGCCAACTTTGACCATTATAATTTCACAAATGGAGAAGAATCAACGGTTCAATTTTGGCAAGTGAGTGGAAGGTTAAGTTAACTTCAAGATCCTACAGTTGGATCTTCCAAATAATTCTTAGACTGAGAGTTTTTAGGCCTGAAGTAAGGAAATGTCCATTTTTACAATTTTGCATCAAGAACCTTTAGGGGTTAATAGGAACATTGAAAAAAATTCTTGGCTCAAATCATAGTCTTGCAATGGTGAAAATTGCCTCATATTTTACATAGGAAAAATAGTTCAAATCTAAACCTCTTGCACTAAAATCCACGCCATGTCTTTAAGATGTATTGGATGACATTAAGATTTATACAACAAGAACTATACTTCAAACAAATTTTAACCCAAAAAATAAAAATAAAATTTGACGTTGGATGTAGGAGATACAACTCCTCAAAGAACATGCAATTCTGGGGTTAATTTTTTGAACCCAAAGACGCTAAGGGTATAATGAAGTCTAGGTCTAGTAATAGGAATCTTGATCCAATGAAAGGTGTTTGGAAGGTAAGGTACTGATTTAAGTGCAAGGGGTTTGGTTTTAGACTATTTTCTTGTATTAAATTTTTAGGTAGTCTTGACCGTTGCAAGGCTATTTTTTGAGCCACAAATTGTTTTGATGATATTTTTTGGTAGAAAGGTGTTATTGAAATGAATGTGAACAATTTTCTAGTTGATGTTTTTTTGACTGCAATTGGTTTGTTAGTAGTATTTCCACTTAAATGATGGAATTTTGAAATGTGGTTCCCGTACGGTAATTCAAAGCGATGTGAACCTCTAGCGTACGGTAATTCAAGCGCTAGTGTACACTACGGTAAAGAACTCCACCGGTCATAAAAGAAAGAAGAAATTCTGAATGTGATTCATTGAAATTGAGGATCTTGAAATGTGATTGGTTGAAAATGAAATTCTTGACCAAAATAATGCCCTACCTCACCGTAGTCTACACTGGCCGTGAAACTATAAAATTAATTCTCTTCCATTTAAGTAAGTTCTTCTACATATCCTCGTAAACTTAAAATCCTCTAAAACTCCTTTGTAAACCAAAATCCTAAATTTACACCAATCATTGTATAATGAATCAATCAAGTGCCCGGGCGTTTTAAGAAAGTTAGTAGAATTTGGCTTCTTCTAAGAGGCTTAGTGTTATGGACACTTTGGAAAGCGAGAAACGACATCACCTTCAACAATGAGAGATGGACAAAAGAACGAATTGAGATCACAATTTGGATGGGAATTATTAACTATGGGAGACTAGCTTGGCGGAAAACAAAGGCGGCGATCTTCAAAAAGCCCGACAAGAAAGAAGAACTGGTGGACCAATTTCAAGGAGTTTGGTGTAAAAACGAAGTGCTTGCCACATGGGAGCAAGAGCAACCAAAGTGGCGGTTTTAACCCCTAAAAATCCAGGAAAGCCGATTCGGTTTTCTGAGATTTCGGGCAGCTCATTTTAAGCATTTAAACTGATATTTTTGCCTAAGATTTTTATTGGGTGCTCCACATACAGTAATGTGTATGTGGTAAAATTTTCAAAGTCAAATTTTAATTTTATAACCTTCATCTAGAAATTTTAGGTTTCAAGTCCAAATCGGGCACTTTAAAATAATTTTTTTTAATTTTTTTTTTTTAGAAATATGTTCATTACCAAATTACTATTCAAATTCCAATGTGTCCGAAGTCAAAAAGTTTACCAATTTTACAAGGGCAGCCTCCAAAACTTTCAAAAACAATCTTCACAATTTCTAGTAATTTTACAAATTTTTCTTTCAAAAATTGCCAAAATTCGAGATTTTGGATTTTTTCCAAGATTTTTTTTTTCAAAATTCACATTATCATAAATGCACCTTCTCACCGTCGAGATTTTTCTCAAACTAAATATATCATACGTGGTGCTTGTTTTACTATATGGTTGTTTTTAGACCTTCTTTCATAAAATATTTTACATTAAGGTCAAAAAGTGGAATTGGTCTCTAAAATTTTGCATGAGCATAACCAACTTGATTACCTACATGAAAAAAAATGAGGGAAAAATATTTGGAATAACAATCATCAAGTTGCCCTTGGCACCATTTAGACAATGCCTCTCACGCAGTGGCAAAAAAAAAGTGTTGGTCAAACTTTGATTGTTATGATCTCACAAATGAAAAACATCCAACGGTTGAAATTTTGACCAGTCCTTTGTATACAAGTTAGGTACAAGATCTTACGGTTCAAAGTCTAAAACCAGAAAAAAAAGTTTCTCCATTTCCCCATCTCCCAACGAAGGTGAAAAATGGCAGTTTTTGGTCCTGGAGGTCGAGGAAACCCCTGGATTTTTAGGGGTTAAGATGAGAACTTAGAAATTGTATAAAGTTGTATTTATATTTTTTTCCTTTTCTTTCTCCCTCTCTTCCCCTCCCTATGGCCCGGACTTGTCCGGCTTCGCCGGACATGGCGGAGTCCTGGCCCCTGTACCTTTTCTTGCTGCAGTAAAGGTTACCCTTTATTTGTGTCAAAAATAAAAATAAAATAATAAAATAAAATAAATAAAAAAATCCATTTATTTAAATGAATAGTGGTACTCTATTTGAGGGAACAGTGATCCTCCATTTGAGGAGCCACTATTCATCCTCAAAAAGGCAGAGACAAGAGGACAAAGCCTCCAAATTTTATATATTACGGGTACTAATGTTATTTCAGGAGCTTGCCACCTCCCCTGATTACGGGTTGAGTTGCATGGGAATAATCTGCTTTTTGGAGTCTCTCAATTTTACGGGGACGGGTCTCACATGGGAATGATATTACCGCAATGCAGACATTTCTACCCACATACCACCTTGATGTGCTTTTTAATATGATAATCATATTAATGTAGCATGCAACAGGGGTGGTCAGTTGAGGCGGCAGGGCGCACTATTCAAATACTCGATCTTCTTCTGTAGCTGCTGCGGCCTTTCAAGGCACTATATGCATGCACAGTACCCTCAAATCTGTCCTCTTTCGATGCAAGGTGATATATTTTTTTTCATTTTATGGCATATTTTGAAGTATGTAACTGTACTATCTAGTACTAAACTTTTGCAAGGATCATGTACATCAAATCTTAGACTCACTTTCCTCACTCATTGTGAGAACATAACAATCAAAGCTCAGACATAACATAAAACGTATAAAATGTTAGCAATAACGACATGAGTTCACGCTCTTCTTCACATACTTCCTTCTTAGATGAGTTAGGAACATGTCTATGCAATTTTTTTACTTTTACAAGGATCATGTACATCAAATCTTAGACTCACTTTCCTCACTCATTGTGAGAACATAACGATCGAAGTTCAGACATAAAATGTATAAAATGTTAGCAATAAGGACATGAGTTCAGGCTCTTAAACAATTTTTTTGATGAAATACAAACCATAAAAACACATAGTAGTATAATTGTGTAAGAAGTTTGTACAATTTTTTCATAAAAATTTGGCTTTTTGAATATACAATACTAATATTATAAGGTTTAAACTACAAAATACCTTTAGAGCTCTAAAATTCAACTCTTGAGTACTTCCAAGATCCACTCGACGTGTAATCACCTTTTGCTTGATAATCATCAAGAGCTAGTTGAGGCATAAAACATATAAACTGTTAGCAACATCAACTTCTATATTGTACTAAATTTTTTTGGATTATCTCCTATGAATCACTTTTTCTAATAGCCATTCTCTTTAAAGTATTCTCATACATCAAATCACTTCATCTTAACATTAGATTAAAGTCATTGTGGAGGATATGTGATCAAAGTGAAGTTTCTGCTCAAGCAACTAATCTAGTACATAATCTGAAAGGCACCTTGGAGAAGCCTTGGCTTGGTGGTTAGGACTCATGGCCCACAATGAGGGGGTCGTGGGTTCCATTCCCCATGCCGGCGTGGTGCTCTCCACAATAGCCCACCCAATTATGGTGGGAAGTTCTTGGACCTTGATGTATAGGTACCTCAAAGCTCTTTCGGAGGATACCATAGTTAGGTATCTCTAAGGCACTAGTGGCTAGGTAGAAACCAACATAATCTTCACCCTGAGAGGAATTAGTAGTCCCATTATTACTAGCATAATGTTCACCCCGAGAGAGGGTAGTAGTCCCATTAGTGGTGTGATGACCTCCATGCATACATTCAAGGATAGGTCGAACGAACACTCTATTCACGCGAGCCTCTAAATAGGTTGGAATTTCTCTAGACCTTGTTGTATGGGTACCTCAAAGCCCTTTGGGAAGATACTATGTCAAGTATCTTCAAGGCACTAGTAACTAGCTAGAAACTAGCATGGGTACCTCAAAGCCGTATGGGAAAATACTATGTCAAGTATCTTCATGGCACTAGTAACTAGCTAGGAACTAGCGTACTTATAGAGTCCACCCTCGAACGGGGAAGTAGTATTGTTCCAATTTCCCCTTGTCAGGTGGGCGATTTGATTGACAAAAATGATAGGAAATAGGGGGTTGGGGCCCTTAGCTTTAGGCACAATTGCAAAAGCTAAATATATATATATATATATATATAAAATTAACTTCCTCGCCAACTTATTTATTTTTTACTATATTCTATTATATAAATGGCAAAACTACATAAAACAAAGCTCAAAATTTAAACCTTTGCACTTTATGATTTTTTAATAAAAAAACATTATCTTTTTTTAGTTCTAAATAGAGGTTTTGGAGTATTATGCTAAATGTATAAACGCCATTACCATTGCCAAGGCATCAGGTTATTAGCATTACAAACAGACGCTTCATTCACGCCGGCCCCTTAGAATGGAACCAGAGTTTCCATCTAACTTGGACTTTCTCTTCTTCTGAATGAACGACATGGGAATTGCATTTTAAAGCTGTCCAGAAGGAAGGTTGGGCTGGTAAAAATTACAGCAGTGTGACCCGAGCATCATCAAATTGCCGATGCCCAAAATGACCTCCAAAATCACACTGCTACCATTTTCTTTATTATAATAATAATAATATTTTCAATGTCAGACAGACTTTCGGCATTCCAATCCTTTTTCACACGAAGTTGCCGCCCCAAGTGCTTGCCTTGCCTTGCTCCCTAACTTGCTGTAGCAAAACTAGCTTGCCCCCACAAAGCAAAGCTTCAGTTGGCTTCTGTCTGCCGAATACATCAAGAGTCCAATAGGGAATCAGAGTGTCACACACTGTCATTCCTGGGGGCATGTTGTTCTCAGCGGCTCCTTGTGTGGGCAAATAAAGCACAACTGCAAAATGGGTTCATGTCCCAAAATGGCCCTTCAGGTGGACCAGGCAAGGAACGCACTTGAGGCCTGTTTCTTGTTTAATAACCCAGTCAATTGTATTAGAGATCTTAAGTTGTCAAAAATAAAATAAAATAAATAAATATATATAGTATTGTTGATAATAATAATAAGTTTCTGACACTGTTTGTGTTCATCATTCCATTTTGGAACATGAACCATGCAGCTGTCTGTAACGGGCTGGCTCGATTTGGAGTATGTTATCGTCCCCCCATGGCATTTTGAGTATGTCTAATAACAAGATTGCGACGAAGGAATTTTGGAATTAGAATTATTGATTATGATGTATCTAAAGGCAAGGTGGAGAAGTCCTCCCGTCATGAAAATAAGGGTCTTTCTCAATTGTGATTGGTGGAAAAATGCAACTCTTGACTGGTGGGTGTTTAGACTACTGTCAAGAAGGAGAAGACGTTGTTGAACTTTTTTGGATGGATGAGAAGTTGCGGTGACATGCTAAAATTTCAAGAAAGTTGTTAGCTCTGCAGTTTGCAATAGCTAGGCTTTTGTATCCTTGCATCAGGTTGTCGTTGTCCTTGATCGCAATTAGAGCGTGAATTCAATGTGCGCGGAGGTCGCAAAAACTGATTAGACTTCAGTGTGCTTTTGGGGCGAACATCGCATTGGCCAGATGAAGGTGGCGCCTTCAGGAGCTTCACTCTTGCGCGGCCCTCACGGAAAGTCATCTTCCATTTTCCGGGAACTGCGTTGAGCTCATAAGTGCGCCATGCTTTCAAATTACGTCTCGAAGGAGTGAGGTTATGCCTCCACATCTTGGAATCATAAAAGAAGCGTACCTCACGTAGGATTGTGTAGATGGATACAATATCCAACAAACCCATGTCTCTATAAAATGTCTTTTATCTGATGCGAGTACTCAAAGACTATACAATGGTTGTATAGTTTTCAAGGGAAGTGCGATCAAGAAATTAGACATTTAAGGAGTGTGACTCCCTTTGACCCTTCCAAAGCTACGAGGATTCTTTATAAAAACTTCTCCGTATATGCTCTAGCCCGACAGCCATGAGTCTTATGTCCAACCCTGCTACATCTTTGACATGTATTGGATTTAGAGCCCGAATATGATTTCTGGACGAACACACGTTTTGCACTCCTTTCTTCATAGATCCTTCTCCAAGTGACGGTCTCTACCACACTTCAAACATTTGCGAGAAACCAAGTTATTGGAAGACCGAGAGTCACAGTTAGAAAACTTATTGATGAGCTTCGTGTACAAAGTTTGATTATCCTTCTGTTCACAAAACTTTGAGCCTCCTTTGAGCCTCCTTGTTGGTATCTCGAGTGCATTGATTTCTTGAAGCGGTTTGGCTTTGTTATTCTTGAGTAGCAGCTGTTGTAGGTCTTAACTTTATAGTCCGTTATTTAAAGCGAGCAATGGAGAGGTTGTTGGGAAAGCTCATAGTCTTCTCAATCATCTCCTCCTCGATCTTAGATTCTTCACACAAATGTACTTATGATACAATTGTGAACGAGTGAGTGATTGTCGAAAAATGGGAAATATGCAAAATCATAAACTCTGAAATTTGTTCAATCATTGCAATCCTTTGGCAAAAAGATAGTCTTCTTCACATGTCGAAACCTTGAGTTGCTGCCATAAGTCTCTTGAGTCATCAAAGTTAAAACATGATGAGTATTAGTACATGTCAACTATCCATTTAATTAACAGATAGAAGATTCTCTATATAAGTAAATAGTTACATGCGGTAACTTTAAGAAAGTTATGGATGGATGTAAGGACATGCACTAACTCCAAGAAATGAATGGCTATAAGGGCATGCGTTAACTCTTAGTAGTAAATAGTTCTAAGAGCATTTCCAGTACTTTGCATGTGTTTACACAATAATTTTATATGTTGTTTCAATTCTAGTTCTTTCCTAAGAACATATTTTGTTAAAGTTATTCTGTATGAGAAGGGGTGAAACTTTGAAAAGGAGTATCTTCTTCATCCAGTGTGTGGTTTCAATGAATATTTTTGGATTGGATCCATATCAGCTGTAGTTTTTATGATGATTTTTTATAGATCTATCCAAGATGGTAGAATTTTATGACATGCATTTTTGTGACGGCATGATTTCAAGACACGGCACATGTTTTACAATTATTTGGACCAAAATTAGTTTTAAAAAAATTTTGATTGCATAAGTATGATGTTATGGTTAAGCCTCAATACTTTCTAGTTGAAAGAGTTCCATGGGAAAGAATTTTGGTCTTAGATTTGCAATGCTGATTTTATATTGAGAGGAGTTAAAAACACATGGAGTTGTATCTTCTCAATCCACCGTTGAAGAGTGCATATTTTACTTTGTTTTCAATAAATTAGAGTATTACATTACATGAAATGGAGCAATTTATGCTTGGGCGGTGTCGCTTTACATTTTCCAAACGATAGAAAGTTCCTCAATAGTGTAATTTGAAATAGGAAAAAAAATCTATGTCTCTTCAAGACCAAAGTAGCTAGCTTTTGTATATGCTGATACTTGCACAACTTTCTCCTTGTGCCCTTAATCAAGGTCTTCGATGGCAATGGATCCCTATCAAAGTAGGAGAAAACTTCTTAGCTTATGGAGAATGTTGTTGTAAAAGAGAAATGTGTCTTCATTCAAGAAACTTTGAGGGCATTCATCAATGCCTCTCAAATCTTGATCACCTTCAACCAAAAAGGTCATGTGATATCAAAAACAACTAAAGTCTTGATCTAGCTATCTAATTTAGTTGAAAAGTCCATGGAGTACTCACTACAATGGTTTACCAACACTTAGCTTTAAGCTCTCCTCTCCTTTTCATAACTTAGTACAATACACTTCCATATCTTAAGAATTTACTTCTTAGTATAAAGTGTGAATAATTTTCTGAGATGATAGTGACTCTTTGGGAAATAACGGTATTGCTTTTAGTTTCTTGTTGTTAGTGTGAACTTGTTGTAGGTAGTCTAGAAGTAGGTTGTCAAGCACATGACTATGCATGCAAAGTTTGGGGAGAGAGGCATGCAAGTTCAAAGTCACAAATTAATATATCAATGAATATCTTGCAAGTGAAACATGTGTTACAATAAAATGTAGACATTAGAGGTTGATAGTCAATTCCAAAGTGTATATTTAGAATATTCTAACTTATAGAGCTTACAATTCTTACATCAAAGAATCTAAGATCATTAATTCTAAGGTGAAAAGAACTTGAAGTAAACATGCATGTAAAGTGTATAACAAGATTAGAAGATTCTTCACAAAATGTCATGATCTTGATTTTGAAGAACCAAATAAATACTTCTTTTGATGGCCATATTCATCTGTATATTGGAGGTACCAAAACTTTCATAACAAACATTAATAATAGTACTTCATTTTACTACCATAAAATACTTACTTAGGTAATCATTCTATTAGATACTACATGTACTTGAACTTCAAATTTGACACCTTGGTGCCAAATTTATTCTGATTTTCAAAATAAATTCTTTCAGCACAACCTAAATATACTAAGTATGCTTGATTGTACAAAATTAGTGATTTTATGACCCTTAACCCCTAAACGTCCCAACCTATTTATAGCCAAAAAAATGCATTTTTAATGAAAGTGTCATGGATGAAAATGAGAATAAGTTATTTAGATCTCAATCGTACAAACTTGTAATAGAATTTTTGTAAGTCATGTGGATCAAAATTTGAGTCATGAAGCCTTGTAAGTTGCAAGACCATAACATATTAGTACTCAAAAAAATCACAAAACTTCAGCATTTTCACTTTGAAGTGAAAATGCTACCAATATACTTGTTGTAATGAAAAAGTCACCAACTACAAAGATCTTCACCTCCATCTCAATAACACCTTTGTCCCAAAAAAAATTAGCGAAAGAAATTCTTGAATTTCTTTAGCAAAAATAATAGCCTTGCAATGGTGAAAAGTGCCTCAAAATTTACATAGCGAAAAGGTATAAAACTAAACTCCTTGTAGTTAAATTTATGCCTAGCCTTCCTCACATCTTTGATGACATACTTAAGGTTTCTACCACTAACTAGACTCAAATTAGAGTCCATACCAACAAACAAAATTGAAATCCAACAATGGATAAAGGAGATACATCATCTCAAAAACCATGTATATTGTAAATTTGTTAGTATATCCTCAATTCCGTTAAAATGGCGTTATGCCGCTAAAATGGCACACCTCAACTTTCTGAAATGTGGTTCAAAAATCAAATGATATAACAGAATTTGAAGGTGATATTATGGAAAATCAGTGACACTGTATATAAATGAGTGATATTATTCAAAAAATTGTGATATTATAGAATACACTATTCCATGTGAGCACATATGTAAGATTTGGTGTGACAAAATGGCACATGGCATAGTGCCATTTTAACGGAATTGAGGTTGTATAGAAACATCATTGCAAATCCTGTGTCCTAAAATACTCAAATTAAAAATCTTTTAACTACAAAGTTGTTGAATTTCATCTCGAGATCATACTTAACAACAAAAGCTCATGAAAAACTAAAATGGATTCACACAATTGGCTTCCAAGGTAAAAAATGCCCCATGTTTGAAAACCCAAAAACAAGAGCTACCTTCATTAAAATGCATCCCAAGAATTCATACTTTGTTGTATAAGTCTGCAATTTTTACCACACAAACTGCACTTGATTAACCCGTAAACGCCCAAGCAAGCCCGAGGGGCTTGATTCCAAAAGAATCTTCTCTGTAGCTCTTACTCTAAATAACTTTTCACTTATATTTTGATGTCAAAGTGAACACCGTCTTATGATGCATTCAAAAAGTGAAATTTTACAATTCAAATCACAATTTGTATGTATGATTTTATGGTTTGAAAGGATTGTGGTAGGTAGGTCGGGGTGGTACATAACCTTGTAGGAGGTTGCAAGCTCATCATTGATTGGTTCATTCATGGTGCCCAAGTTCAAAAGTGCACTATTCATGATGCCCAAGTCCAAAAGATGTTGTGATCCAATTTTGGGTTGCCCGTTTTAGACCCCATGGGCGTTTAAGGGTTAAGGACCAGACCCAAGTAATTTCATCCAACATAGAGTTCGGATGACAAAGTTATGGCTCTTCAAAGTTGCTACTTTCCATCCAAAATGTCATTTTTCTACATTGGGGGCGTTTAGGGGTTGATATTCTAATACCCCATTTTCAAAGAATTATGTATGAATCTGAGATTCACGCAGGGTGTACCCGACCTTGAAAGCCATAGATCCTAGTGGAAAACGGCCCTACGTTTGTTTTTTTCTTTCTGGCCCTAAAAGCTTCTCATGAGCTGGAATAAAAGTGAGTCATGGACTCATGGTGAAGGAAGCCCATGAATCCCTTGGTCCTCCAAAAGGCATAACCCGGACAGAAACTTACCACCTTGGACCTCAAAAGGATTCAAGGCGGAGATTCTAAATAAAGTAAGACAAGCGAGCGCCTCCATCCCAAAATATTGGAAGACCGAAACGGGTTTATAATCGCTCGCCGAAAAGCTTGCTTTCCATTGTAAGGACACGGGCGTCGTTTCTCGTTGTTTCGTCGTCACCATCGTCGTCGTAGGAGTGGTTGTAGGAGTGTGCTGCAGACCCAACAGTGAGAAACATCGATATATGGTAGAGACGTGATCTGAGCTCCCCAAAGCACCTCGACAAATCGAACTTATTACAGTAGTCTTGCTCGAGGCGGGTGTAGTGTGTGAGTTTCTGCTGCTGCTGTTGGTGATCCACTGAGTGTTCGATAGATAGATAGATAGATAGATTGATTCATGTGGACTCAAAAAGCAGCAGCATGTACTCCGGCGGTGTCCAGTCACGGCGGGAAATTTGTGACTGGAGGTGGTCACCTCGATTTGCAGCAGCAGTTTCAGCAATGTCACGGCGTGGTCGTCGTGAAGCTTCCGGTGGTAGTGAGCAAGGTGGGGTTGTTGACGGACGTCGCCTCTGCCGCTGGCGGAGAGAAGAAGAAGTGTCTGGAATTGCTCTCCGACAATGAGGTGACGAGCGGCAGGTCGTCGTCGTCGTCGAAGGGGTTGTTGGTGCATCACAAGAGCCGCGTCATCGTCATCGCAGGTCCCACTGCCGTCGGCAAGTCGAACGTCGCGATAGCACTCGCGAAGCAGCTCGACGGCGAGATCATCAGTGCCGACTCTATCCAGGTGGTGCACTGCTTCCAGTCTTTTGGAAGGAATTTGATCACTGGGTTTGTTTATTCTTTCGATCTGTGCGTGGGTGCTCTTCCCGAAGAATCCCTCGTTCTTGCAACTGATTCGCAAGAATGATGGGCCGTTACATCGAATGAATAATCTTGCAAAAGTAATCACTACAGTGTTAGCAGCTCAGTGTGGCCTTCTAGAGAGTCCAAAAGTCGTGCTCGAGTTGCGGAGGGCGAGGGGGGGAAGGATCGGGTTTCTTGTGCATTACTGAATTTTGTGCATTGACAGAGCCTTAACTTCCATGCAGGTGTACAAGCACATGAACGTCGGAAGTGCCAAAACGCCTGTATCTCAGCGCGAGGTGAGATTGGTTCAGTGGACCACCACTTCCGTTGATCCTATTTTTGTCACCTGGCTTATTGGTCAACAGCAGACAAACAAAAGCTCCAGTTTGGTTTTAATATAGGGTATGAGAAGACTCGTGACGTAATCAGCACAATCTTTAATATTCTCGTATTTAGTGCGCTAGCAAGTTGCGTGAGAAAGTTTCGAATTTAATTTCAGACGGAGAGGTTGCGCTTTCATCCCCGCCGATACTGTTCATAACAGAACAGACTCCTCCGTCATGATCACCTTGATCAACTTGTGTCTGTTTGTTCGCAGGGTGTTCGCCATCACCTGCTCGACATCATCTCCCCAACGGAAGGTTTGTCACCTGTCTCGCATTCTAGTCAAAAGGACCGCAATGCTGCAATGAAAGTGTCCTGTGACCTGGCCGCTCAGCTGATTCCATTCTTTCTTGCTGCGAAACAGAATACACAGCGAGCCGATTCTGCAATGACGCCAGAGAAGCAACGCAGCTCGTTCTCGCTCGCAACCGCGTTCCCATCGTCGTGGGCGGCACTTGCAATTACCTGCGCTGGTACGATTGTATCCATACTGACAAACTCAATGTTTCCACACTCATACTGAAGCTCCAACATCTTCCAGTGACCGTAATTTCAATCGCCGCAGTTTCAAACCAACACTGTTGAGCGTGGGTAGGAAGACGACGGAGCCACACCGCAATCACTAGCTTAGTGATCGAGTGTAAAAGAAATTTTCGAACTTACATTGGAAGCCTACGTAGAGCAGGAACGGATAAACCCACATAGCCAGATTCTCGTGCCAGCCATCTCGTGCAACTACTGTACACATGGTGACAGTAGTGACAGTGTCCAGGGTACGCGGAAAGGCGTTACAGTCGATCTGTACTGTTGCTGCTGTAGAGTATCATGATGTCGCAAAGTTGTGAGTTGTGAGTGGTTATTGTTGTGTAGGTACATGAAGGGGTGTAAAGCGGGAGCAGCAGCAGCAGGAGCACCAACTGCGCCACCGAACGTGAGCGCCGCCATTGAAGCTGAGTTGCGGCGACTCCGCAGTCAGCCGAACGGGTGGGAGATCGCCATAAACATGCTGGCGCAAGCGGGCGATCCTGCCACCGCGTACAGCTTGGCCCACAACGATTGGTACCGTCTCCGTCGCGCCCTCGAAGTTTTACTGGTTCGTGTTCGATCGTACCCCCACATCGTAAACCTCATGATCACTTTCCTTTCGGACGATCGATCAGTCTCACTGCTCGATTATATTAGCGAGCAATGGCCTGATTCGCTGGCATGGAGCTGCAGGTTTCGGGGCAGCCGTTAGAGGCATTCGAGAACTACGCGCTTCATCACGAGTGGGATTACGACTACGACTTTCAGTGCTATTTCTTGTATCAGCATCGTGCCGAGTTGTATCGATGGATAGATCTTCGCTGCGAGCAAATGGTCGCAGGTACAAATCGCAAGTTACACTTGTAAATAAAAAGGTCTGGACACATATGACTTCTGTGTAAAGTCACGACCAGTTTGTACCAATTTGGAGTCTCAAAATTAGTCAAACAAGAACAAGGTCATGACAATACCACCAAGGATTAGTGCGAGCATATATTGTGTGCTAGGGGAATTCTAAGACATGTACTCTTAGGGGAGCTTTAAAGGACTACATACCTGCATACCTATGGGCAAGCTTGGTGTAGGTTTGGCCCCACATTAAGGAGTCTTGTTTTAGTATGTCGCTAAGCTCCAACATAACTTTCTTTTGACTTTCTCTCCACACACAAGCAGTCTTGTCTTTTGAACCTCCTCTTAAGGAAGATTCTTGGTGACTTTATAGAAAATCCTTAGGATAAATCAATTAATGTTCAATGAAGTTGTTAAATCCGGACATCTTGTTCATTTTCTGCACTGACTTGGGGATGCTGATTCGACAGATCCAGGCGGTTTACTTTCTGAGGCATCATGGCTCCTGGACATTGGATTGCTGCCTGACACAAGTTCTGCATCTCGTGGAATCGGCTACCAAGAAGTACGCAATCCCTTCTGCACACTTTCAGAACTTCGAATTCTAGGGTTTAGGATTTCAATACTGTTGGTTAAATTGGTTGTAGTCTCTCTGTTCTTGATGCTTTACATCCACCACCTCAGGAATTCCAGAGCCTCTTTGTGCATGAAAGAGGATGACCCAATCATTAGAATAGTCGTTCTTTTTTCAGATGTCTCCGAAGAGAGCATTAACAAATGGATATGATGCATGCAACTGAGCAGGCGATGGAGTTTCTGGTGGAGTGTCGCAAAGCGGGGGGTATGATAACAGCGGAGAGGTTCCTGGCTTTTCTTTCAGCTTTCCAACGGGTTTCAAGGTAAGTGCTTTCTCTTTTGAAGTCACACTCAGTGTCCTTTTTTTTGTCGTAACGAGTTCCATGATAACAATTTTTGCATTGTTTGACAACTACCACTAATTCTCAACTGCCTCACTGTAGCAGGAGCCTCGTGAAGAAGCAACTCAGATGGTTCCGAAGTGATCAACATAGTGACGTTAAGCAGTTTCATTGGATTGACGCTTCACAACCTACGGTAAGAATACCACCGGTGTCGATCGATTTCTTTACATGCAGGACTGTCTGGAGGATCCACTCAGTGATTGTTGACTTTTGTGTGGATGTTTGCCGTTTGTGTCGATTGCAGGATCAGATACTGAAAGCTTTACGGAAAGAGTACCGGCGACGGCCTGGGTACCCTTCTGAGTTGAGTGGTAGTGATGCTCGAAAAGACGCTAGCTACAGAGAAGCCAAAGTACTGAAATATTACGAAACTAAGAATAGGTATGCCCTTGATTCACTTCCTCATAACAATACTCTTAATGACTTCGATGTTGTTTGCACGATATGCGCACCTAAATTTGGCTCCCTTCTTCTTTAGGATCAAATTAAACACAACTAGGAACTTTTTCTTTTTTTGCCATATATGGTTCTGAAAGTTCAGCAACTTTTTGGTACTTGCTCTAATGATGTTTTAATCAAAATAAACATCACTAACATTCTCATAAGTAATATCATGTAAAGAATCATAGATTTGAGGTTGAGAATAGTATAAAAGGACATTGAGCAAAGTATATGAAAATGTTGCACATCTGCTTCAATTCTAGTTGTGAATGAAGTCACTACAAATACAAGAGATACAAATACAAGAAATAGTTCAAATTTGACTACTCGTCTTCGATGGAACAACTTCAAGAAATTATCGTCAACCTCTTATCGAGTTTTTGTAAACATGAATCACTTCATTTATATGTGGGCAAAAAGACAGTGCTTTTTTTTTTTCTTTTCTTTTATTTTTTTCTCTCTTTCTATTCCTATCTAAGCATTTGTAGTACATAATTTTGACAATCTTGTCTGTTTTGAGTGCAGGATTTTCAATTCCTCGGCAGCAATCGCATCCGTTTTGAGATGGGTGAAGCAGACACAAAGAGATCGGAGATTTGCTGCACGGAATGCAATTAGGTTCTAAGGTACAAGTAAACCCACAACTAAGTTAAGCAAGCGGGTTTTCAATCCAAGTACAAAAACCAACCATGGATACTCATGCGACTGCAGCTCCTGGAGATAGGTGGTCGATTTGTGGCGCATCTTCACTAGTATGAACATCATCACCGAAGTGATGAACGATCGATCGTGGCATCACAATTATGCAGTTTTGTTATCAAAGCAATAAGTAAGTTAGTCTGTAGTGTTCTGTTCGATCTCGACGTCAAGATTCTTCTTCTACAACAAACAAACAACAATCTGTACATGCTGAATTCTCTCGTTCAACCCTAATTGCCTTTGATGTGTACATCTTACTTGCTTGCTGGTGGCCTCAATGTGCTTTCGATTCTCTCTCTCTGCAAGCTCATAAAATGGTAGCAATTCAAGTGTCATTCTATTATATCAAGAAAGTGTTAGTTTAGGGGTTGTTGTACGATCACTCTCCTTTTTGAATGTGAGGATTCCATGTTTCATGACGATCTTTGTAGCCTCAAAGTCGAGAGAGCCCGAATTCGTATGTTTTTGGTCACTTTAATGGCATCTCGTCATATTGCCATTTTGACATGGTTGAGGCTCGCTAAAAATTCTACATCTAAATAAATAAACCAAAATCTGAACTCGCATGTTTTGCTCCGAGCGTAATCAAAATTAGAATACCTCGATCCTTGTGGCAGTGTGGTAGAGAGTAGTGGTAGCCATTTTGCTTCTGTTCTCGAGAAAACGTTGTGTATTTTCCAAGTTGTGTTGAGTAATGCTAAGTGTGAGAGCCCTACATGTCTCTAGTGTCAAAATAGGACATTTTGGATGAAGGGTAAAAATGTTGAAGAGTCATTACTTCTTCATCCGGACTCTGTTTTTGACGAAATGACTTGGGTTGATTTCCAAATCAAGACTAGTTTGTGTCGTTGAATTTCAGACCCAAAAATAGAGTATTAATGGCATGCATGCATTTTGGTGAAGGTTGCTTTTGTTTTTAGGTTTTAAAACATTTTGCGTGTTTTACCATTGCAAGTATGTGAAATCAAAAATAGTTCTTCATGAGAGTTTCTTACATAAGTTTGATTTTTAGATGCATCCAAGCAAATTTGTGGTTGCAAGTTTTTTCATCCAAATAACTTCAGTATTGGATTCACAATGATGTTTCTACGATGAAAAAGTGAAAAAATGGATTATTTTGGGGAGCTACATCTCCTTCATCCACCGTTAGATTTCGATTTTATTTTTTGGGATAGATTTCAATTATAGTCCCGTTTATGTGGTAGAAACCTTAACCTGATCGAAGATGTATTAAAGATAGGGCATGGATTTGGGTGCAAGGCATCAAGGGGTCTAGTTTTGGACTATTTTTTTGTTGTAAAGTTTTTGGTCGTTTTGAACATTGCAAGGCTATTAATTGAGCCAAGAATTTTTATTTTCATGAAGTTTAATGGTAAAAAAGTGTTCTTGAGATGGAAATGAACAACTTTCTAGTTTGTGATTTTTTGTTGCAGATTTCATGTTGGTAGTATTTTCACTTCAAAGTCACAACGATTGTATTTTGTAGAGTGTTTTGTGTACTAATACGTTATAATATTGCAATCTATGAGGTCTCATGAGTCAAGTTTTGTTCCACATGATTTACAACAAGTCTCCTACAAGTTTGTACAGTTGAGATCTAAATAGCTTATCTTCATTTCTATCTATGACATTTTTTTTGAAAATGAGTTTTGGCTAATATACCCCAAGATCATATAGGGGTTAATGTAAGCATTAGACTTTGTTTTTGAGCTAAAATTTGGGAGAATTAAATGTTTAGTAGATTGTAAGTATCTCCCGAAGTATGAGGAATTTTTAAGCATGAAATAACTTTTTGGAAAGGTATGGAAAAAGTCTACGACTTGCAAAAGATTCTAATTTTGTGCGAGCTAAATGTAGTTAACTAGAGTTTGACAAGACCGTGATAGACCACAATTTGGCCCTGTCCACTTTAACCCCTAAACATCCCAACCTATTTTTAGCCAAAAATCACATTTTCAAAAAAAGTGTCATAGATGAAAATGAAGATAAGCAATTTAGATCTCAACCGTACAAACTTGTAATAGACTTTTTGTAGGTCATGTGGACCAAGATTTGAGTCATGAAGCCTTATAGATTGCAAGACTATAACATATTAGTGCGCAAAACAAGCTACAAAATTTCATCATTTTCACTTTAGAGTAGAAAATCTACCAACAATGAAAGCTACTCCAATGAAAAAATCTCCAACTAGAAAGTTGTTCATCTTCATCTCAATAGTACCCATGTGTAAAAAAAAAAAAATCATCAAAATAATTACTTGGCTCCAAAAATTCTCATGCAATGGTGAAAACTACCCAAAAATTTACAAAGGGAAAATAGTCCAAAACTAGTCCCTATGCACTCAAATCTACGCCTTGTCTACGGAACATCTTCGATTTGGTTAAGGTTTGTACTATTGGGAGTAGACTCTAATCAGAATCCATCGGAAAAAATAAAGTTGAAATCTAACAATGGATGAAAAATATATAGTTGTTCAAAAATCATCCATTTTTCACTTTTTTCATTGTGGAAACATCATTGAAAATGTAATACCAAAAGTATTTGGATCAAAAATCTTCCAAGTAGAAAATTGTTAGATTTCATCTAAAGACCATGTTCATGTAAAAAAAATTCATCAAAAACTATTTTTGGTTTCACATGATTGGCTTTGTAATGATAAAACATGCCTAATATCTCAAAACCCAAAACCAAAAGCTGCCTTCACTAAAATGCATGCCATTAATTCAAAGTTAATTGTATGGCTTTGAAAGTTTTACCATACACACTAGACTTGATTTGAGACCCAACCCAAGTGATTTCATCCAAAACAAAGTTTGTATGAAGGCGTTATGGCTCTTCAAAGTTTCTACCCTCCATCCAAAATGTAGAAAAACGACATTGAGGACGTTTAGGGGTTAAGGGTTAAATAAGAAACTATTCACATATTCACACACATATTGGAGTGTATAAATGATTTGATTGATCTACCCTTGATAATGTGCCCGTGGAAACTCTCAAATCTAGATTTTAACTGTTGGCTACTATTAACATTGTGAGTACTCTATATCTGAGTAAATATCAAATGACCAAATTCAATTTCAACCTTTATTTCTTCATGTTTTTAATTTTTTTGTACGTCTCAACTTTTCTAGAGACTATCACAATCTTTATATTGCTAACTTCTTCAAAATCCTTTAAAGGCACTCTTAATCTCTTCACAATTATCAAGGTAATCTAAATTTTCACAATCCGCATGCAGAATTTCCTGACAATATTAGAAAGATATTGTAATAGAGTATGAGGCAAACAAGTAGGTAATAGAAAAATTATACAAGTTTGTGCGTTGGACATGATATTCATTCTAGTAGTGTTGATCCACGTAGGGTTGACCTAAAACCGCCAATCAAAATACCAACTCAATGTAAATTTTAAAAGCATCTCTATTTATACAAGAATAGTGTCTCTTTCTCTTTCCATGGTGATCCATGCATGGTCATGGTATGTCATGATATGATATGCGTGGTTGATAGAGTTTCGAAGAATTTGA
The DNA here is from genome assembly GCA_037043015.1 of Bryum argenteum. NCBI lineage: Eukaryota > Viridiplantae > Streptophyta > Bryopsida > Bryales > Bryaceae > Bryum > Bryum argenteum. Next base: position 4,233,716 of record CM073327.1, read on the forward strand.
AGAGTTTTGGTAAATGGTATTTGATTGTTATTAAGAGTTGATTCAATCTAATTAACATAGCAAGAAGATGAGGGGACAAGGAAAGAAGGGGTTAAGGTGACAGAGGGGTCACGGGAACAAGAAGACAAACAAATGAGGGAAAGGAAGAATGCTAGTACGGAAAATGGAAACGAGGGAATCAAAGATGGAGAAGTGGGAACAAAGGAACGGGAGACAAAAAGACGAGAGACGGACAACAAGGGGACGGGGAACATGGGGATGGGAGATAGGGAAGAAGGAGAAAGGGGTGGGGAGGGGGAGAGGGGAAACAAGGGGATGGGGGCCGTGAAATTGAAACAAGAGACCTCGACACTCAAAATTAATCATTAATCCAAAATTAAACCTCATTGTTTATTGTCTATTATCAATGTTACATAGATGTAATATTACAAAGGAAGAAGGGGGTGCATATGTACGTACACTAGAACAATATGGGAGGGGGCCTTTAATAGGGGAGGACAGGTACCTTACTAGTTCCAAGAATATTAGATTGCTAAATGAGTACAAAATTACATCACATAGTTTAATATAGGTCATATTAAATATTGAGTTTAGAGATTGGTCGAAACTGGGTTTCTATCTTAAAGGCCATATTCATCAAATTGAAATAATTGCAAAGCTTCATTCTAATTTGAAACTATTGTAAGCACAAGGAAGTGAAGGCAAAACTACAACAAAGTATTATGTGCACAAAGTAACAATTTAATTCCCAAGAACCTCATTTAGTGTCAATTTAAGGAATATGGCCTTCTTATTATGTTTTGTTACACTCTCATAACACCTCTTTTTTCTCTAAAGTTTTTGTTTGTCGGATAAAAAGTACGGTTGGATGTCATGACTTCAACCCTTTTTTCAGTCTTGTGAACTTAAAGAGTAAAAATCACCACTTGAAAACTCTTGTGTAAACTTTGAATCTAGTCTAGTGTAACAACTCTCCCTACATGAGAGTTTTATATGATATTGGATTATCATGTGAACAAGGAGCATCCATTCTCATGAGTGACTCATTCTTGCCACCTATAGATTTTATTCTGACTAAGACAATTTGTAACAAACTGCCCATCAATCTTCTCACAAATTTTTTGCCCTAAGCACTCTCATGCGATGATCTTAGTGCCACCTATTGTAAAGGAGGAGGCCCCCATTGGAGGGACTCTGACCTGAGGAGAGCAAGAGCCCAATAAGAGAGGGCCACGAGTTGGGCGAGAGCCCGATGATGGGTGCCTCACCCAAAGTAACGCCCAACGTTTTAACTTCCAACTCAGATTCGGATAGCCTCACAATGTGGGGCAATGGTTTGTAGTAGCTATGGGGAAGGCACCCTGGAATCCGTGGAGACCCAAGGCCATTTTTGATGATTTTAAATTCACAAATGGGGTGGAGACCCAAGGCCATTTTTGATGATTTTAAATTCACAAATGGGGTTTGCGTTAGCGGTTTTCTTTTACCCTCCCCATCCTCCTTGGTAATTGCTACGAACGCTTAAAACGAAACCCTGTTCTACGAGGGGAGGAGGAGAAGCATGTAAATTGGCTCTTTCCAACCAGAGCTCGTTATGATCCTCTTTATATTAACAAAATCTGAACCAAGATTACTCCCTCATATTCTCACTATCCACATATTCTCACTATCCTCTGAAACCTGCCTGCAGGGGCATTAATTCATTAAAAGTGTGGAGTCCTTGCCTCCCGGGGGAGTTCCAGGGGGGGTATGGTATGGCATGGTGATGGTATGTCCTTGCCTCCCGGGGGAGTTCCAGGGGGGGTATGGTATGGCATGGTGATGGTATGGGGGGTTCTGGGGTCTGGATGAGGGGAGTCGTGGGGACAGGGTCTTGGAGGGATTTATCCCATACTGTTCCTCTCCCTAAAAAGTATAAGAGGGTTGGGGGCAGGGCCGGATGGAATGATATTTTGATTTTAAATGCACCCTAGGTCCACATGGCACCCCCTCAAGAGAGTCCATGTGGCAAAGCAAGCCCCCACAAGCTTCATCTTGTTAATTAATTACTTCAAAAATATAGCCAATGACACTATACACCTTAAGTGCCTATTACATATTTTACACCTTAAGTGCCTATTACATAGTATACTATAATACTCACAATTATTACGTGAGCGAACAGCTCATCCAATGATCTTGATAACTCATTCCTCGTTGATTTTGGGTGAGGCCAAACAAGTTAATAGATGCATGTTGTAACATACTGCACTCAGTAGCCAATACGCAAATTCTGGCATGCAAACAGATTCTTCTTCTTCGAAAGTACTTCGACAGTACAAATTCCGCTAATCTAGAATTATTCAAACCATTCAGTAAATTCCTCGGTGGGGTCAATAGTGAAGGTGTCACAAGAAGAGCATAGGCCATGCACCAACCATTGTAACACACTTGGTAGACATTCAAACTATGTGACCACGCAAGGATACATAAAAGTATAAAACTGTTTTATTTTCCATATACCATCGGTCAGCACATAAGATTCGGAAGGCAGCTCAAGGCATGCACTGCCAATCACCGGCGGACCAGAAGACGAAAGAAACTCCTATACAGTCTCACGACAGGCTCTGTGACTCGAATGATCTAGTCGTCCTTGTCGCTGTCGCTTGAGCTCGATGATGAGCCTCCCTCCTCGCCATCTCCCCTGTGCCTGCAAATCCCACAACTTCGATCAGCCCGATGTCCTTTACGACTTGTCCATTCTGGCTCAACTATACTTATTAAGATTATGAGAGTCCTAGTGAACTGTAAGTTGTAAAGAGCACTGCTATTGAGATGAATAGTTTATAGTCAGTTTCTGAGAGTCTTATGTTGGTATAGACGCGTTTGGTTTTGAGATTGTGGATGTATTGCGGGATAGCTTACTTCTTCCTGTGCCTCTTCTCCTTGAATGCTGCGATCTTCTCTCCGAGACCACCGTGGTGGCCGCCTTCTTCACCTTCGGGCTTGTCACCCACATACAGACCTTGAACCTGCTCGGACAGGTCATGTGTCTCGCCGTGGTGACGCTCCTGGAAGCAAGCCATGGCGTGCACACGAAGTGTCAGTGGAGAGTTTTGCAACATCGATCGATGAGTTTTAGGGCATGGGACACAATCAGTTAATTACCTCGCCAGGGAAGGACAAGCTGAGAATGATCTCGCCATGCGGTTTGCCCTTGAGCTCCATGGGGTAAGTCGTTGCTCCATGACGACCATGAATCATCGACAATGGAATTCTGCACACAAATCGAAGTGAATCGATTCAGAAGTGCTCAGAGCACAGAATTGATGGACTACAACGATGAGTTGATCGGTTTTTGTTTTGATTCTTACACGACGCGCCCCATCTCTTCGTCGCGTCCCAAGGTGTCGTCGTTCTTGATGACGACCAGAAGCTCGGTGTCGGTATCGAGTACCGGAATCTCGAATGTCTCGTTCCAGGCGGGAGTTTCAGGTTGATCTGATCGACCACAGCGAGAATGCAATCAGATCGACGATTTGGTCGAACGAAGGACATTCAACGGCTACTGTATGAGTGTTGAGTAATATTTATTACCTTTGGCGACCTTGCTCTTCTTCACAGTCTTTCCGATGGTGAAAGTAACAAATGGATCCGACTTGCCTGCAAATTCCGAACAAACGGATTTCATCAATTGCATGAAAATTGGAGGCTTACTCGAGGTGAAAAGCACGAGATGATCGAGGTACGTACCAATCAATTCGGTATCCTTGAGCCCAGATGCACTGATGAGCTCCACATTCAAGGTTCGGGTCGGCACTGCTGGCACCTCTTCGGCCATCTTTACAATATCACACTTTGCAATCTGCACAAGCAATGCCACCACCCAAATCAATCAAGCATTGCCAATCATCAGATCTGGTCTCTGGAAGCAGCATGAACACAAACAATCACAATAGTTCGCTATAAATCACAAATGATCGAAGAACTAGATGCAACGTCAACACACAAACAGCAATAAAAGCTCGATATCGAAGTGGAACTGGAACACCAAAAGCTCAGCACCAAACGGACGATTGGAGAATTGGATGCGGCATTAACACACAAACAACAACAAAAAGCTCTATATCGAAATGGAATCGGATGCAACATCAACTCACAAAGAAACACAAAAGTTCGATACCAAACAGACGATCGGAGAATTGGATGCAACATCAACTCATAAAGACACACAAAAGTTCGATACAAAACAGACGATCGGAGAATTGGATGCACAGCAAGCTCGTTATCGATCACAGACGATCGAAGTATGAGATGCGGCAGTACCTGCGAAAACTTGAAATGGCGATGGGGATCTTTACTGGAATCAAATACACAAGTGAGGGAATGGGCTTCGATGAGGAGATCGGCTTGGTTTCGGCAACATATAGTTGTTGATACAATGGCTACGTAGTAGGCAGCCCGGTGGTGATCGAGCCAGCTGAAGCAGTCAGCGTGATCCAGCCGCGACGTTGCTAATATCTCTGTTACCAATCACGGTAAATTCTAATATCAGAAGTTTCTGGATTGCCGGCAAACCGAATCAAGGGCTAGCATGTCCTACTGATTCGCGACTTTTTCATATAAAAATGAATTCGATCATGACTCGAACTTACAGATGTCGCAGAAAGTGAGAATCAGCTGAGAGTGGCGAGCGTTAGAGTGAGAGTTACCTTGCACTCGGTGTGGAAAGCATAAGATTTTTGCGTTTGAAGGTCATGAGTCATACAGGAGAATTCGTTTTTTAGAATTGTACGTGGGAAGTTGCGGTTACGGATGATCCTGTGAAGCATTCATTCATGAAAGTGAAAAGAACCTTGAGATGGGTGCCGAAGTCGCTTTGATCTGAGCCGCGTCACCAGGGATTGTATACGGATAGGGCTTAGCTAGGGAGATTGACTACAACCTGTAAAGTGTGATTTTAGGGAGAGTGCTCAAAACTGGAGCGGTACCAATAATGAAGCACTGGGTTTTTTCTTCATCCAAATGTACATAATAGGTTGAGTAGCATGTACTCATGGCAAATATTATAAGGTGCAAAATCAAGGCATCATTTTAGAAACATCTATAAGACTGCCTTCTAAAATTCATAGCAATTTGTAGAAGAGTCTAGAAATCATGAATCCACTATGATTGCCATTCCACTTACTTTGCCGTGTATGGAAGTTTCTTCCGTTATTATCTTCATTGAGAAATCTAAAATTTGAGCTATTTCTTACCATTCCCACTTAGGGTTGGTTTACAGTACGGTAGAGAAGGACGTTGGTCAGTTCAAGAATTTTATTTTTGACCAATCACATTTCGAAAGACATTTTTTCAACCAATCACATTTGAAATTTCTCCTTATATCCCTAATTCCGTTAAAATGGCGCTATGCCGCTAAAATGGCATGCCTCAACTTGAATGCACCAATGATACAAAAGGATTCTCGACCTCCTTAGGCCACATCAACAAATTGGCTGCCCGTGTAAAGCACCCGTAAGTAGGGTTATGGCTTTTATGGAAATTTATGAATTTGATCTCTACAACACAAAGATCATGTATATGATTTTTGGGTTGTTGTTACTTCTTCTTTTTCTTATTTCTTTCTTATTGTTTGTAAGGGAGAGAATTGAACTAGACCTTTGAAAGGTACTAGTAACTTTGGTGACGCAATGAGAGAAACAAGGACTCGAATAGAAAGAATATGAATGTTGTAGGGTCTCTTTTTCTATTGTCTACAATGAAGTGGTTTTTTTATTGTTTTTTGAGAATATCCATTGTAATCTTATTCACTACGCATTTTTCTTGACTTAGCCATTTAAGAACAAAACTTGCAAGTAGGTCTCCAAAATATCACACGCATGTACATTTTACTTGATTGGGCCCCTTGTTCTTAAAGGGTTGCACAACACCTTTGTAGGAACAACTAAGAACTCACCACCACCACCACCTTTGTGGTGACTATCCCAATTAACTCATGCATATGGTCTACTAACATCTTCATATTCACACATGCATAATCTTTAGATATGTTACTATCCAAATAGCAATCGGGATGAGCAAAAATGATTCCTCATTTAACCCCTAAAAATCCAGGAAAATCGATTCGGTTTTTTGAGATTTTGGGCAGCTCATTTTAAGCATGTAAATTGATATTTTTGCCTGCCTAAGATTTCTATTGGGTGCTCCCCATACAGTAATGTGTATGTGGTAAAATTTTCAAAGTCAAATTTTAATTTTATAACCTTCACCTAGAAATTTTAGGTTTCAAGTCCAAAACGGGCAGTTTAATTTTTTTTTTTAATTTTTTTTTAGAAATATGTTCATTACCAAATTACTATTCAAATTCCAAAGTATCCGAAGTCAAAAAGTTTACCAATTTTACAAGGGCAGCCTCCAAAACTTTCAAAAACAATCTTCACAATTTATAGTAATTTTACAATTTTTTCTTTCAAAAATTGCCAAAATTCGAGATTTTGGATTTTTTCCAAGATTTTTTTTTTTCAAAATTCACATCATCATAAATGCACCTTCTCACCGTCGAGATGTTTCTCAAACTAAATATATCATACGTGGTGCTTGTTTTACTATATGGTTGTTTTTAGACCTTTTTTCATAAAATATTTTACATTAAGGTCAAAAAGTGGAATTGGTCTCTAAAATTTTGCATGCGCATACCCAACTTGATTACCTACATGAAAAAAAATGAGGGAAAAATATTTGGAATAACAATCATCAAGTTGCCCTTGGCACCATTTAGACAATGCCTCTCACGCAGCGGCAAAAAAAAGTGTTGGTCAAACTTTGATTGTTATGATCTCACAAACGACAAACATCCAACGGTTGAAATTTTGACCAGTCCTTTGTATACAAGTTAGGTACAAGATCTTACGGTTCAAAGTCTAAAACCGGAAAAAAAAGTTTCTCCATTTCTCCATCTCCCAACGAAGGTGAAAAATGGCAGTTTTTGGTTCTGGAGGTCGAGGAAACCCCTGGATTTTTAGGGGTTAATGATTCCAATTGGTTCAATCTCCTTCATAGTTTACACATTGTCCAAAATTGATTACCATTGCAACTCCCCATTCAGCATGCCAATCTTAAATTTGAGCAGTTTCTGACCCAATTACCATACTACTCACATAAAAATACACTCAACAACAATCAACCAATCTAAGGGTTGTTTTCCACTATGGACCATGAAGATTGGCCACAACCTTCTTAAGATTATGATTGGAGAACAAAGTGCTCTTGGTCCCATTTTGGCTTTACTTCTCAAGGAAAATGACCACTAACTTTGAGGTCCCCAAAGTATACTAGATATTTCATAGTAGACAATGTTTTCATGGTCTACTTATATTTCCTTTGACTCAAATATGAGTCAAAGCAAATGCCTGGACTCAACTACAATCAAGGCTCAAAAATCATCCATTGGCTAGTTCAATTATTTAGGAATCGAAGAGGAAAAAGGGAAGGGCAAAAGAGAGAATTGCGTTTAAACTTGTCTGAGTCTAAATCCACTTTACACTGCAAGAGTGACCAAGCCACTCAAAAACACATTTTTGGTATATCGTGATCACGTCTTTTGACCAAGAGCCATGATCATGAATTTAATTTTCTTAGTCACAACTCTTGGTCCGTAATTTCAAGAAACCCTAAGTTCATTCCCAAAGAAAATGTGATGATGCACAATTGGCACTATAGAAGTGTAAGAATCGAGATAACAACGTGCCCACATGCAGGCAAGGACACATGGCCAAAGGCTATAAAATCATGAGCCTTGACAAGTGTGCTCTAACCTTGTTGATTTAGTCTTCCACACATATAAATAAAAAGAATCTTGCCAAAGTTTGTACAATAAGATTATTTTTCTATAGCATTTTTGTAAAAGGAATTTGAAAGGGCTTGATGATTTGTAAGCTTATGTGGACCTAGTCCAGGTCGGTGCTGGGACATGTGTACAAGTGATAAGGCAAAGGGGCCATTATTCCCACTTGTGCATGGACCTGGCATTTGTTTTTCAGGTGAGACCTTGTCTGTCTGTGCAGGATTTAGTACAGTACCCCAACCTGTCGTTACTTTACTTCAATTAGTGTGGATTGTACAAACGAGCAATGATCGGGGAAAAACCGACGCCTAGTCTATTATCAGCCGATAGAAATAACCCATTAGCCGGTTGATTTTTGAAAACACTAGCTAAAAACCAATGAAAATTACAAGAAATTTTCTATTCTCAGTATAAAATGAGACACTTGCTAAGATAGTTTTGCCTAAAGCCCATTGGACAAGGGAGCTATAGGATATTAGCCACTAAGGATGAAATCATCTCCCGAACCCTGCAAAAGAGTGACCACTACTCTTGTCAAACTAATTCACCCTTCAATAAAAATTGAAATTGAAAAGAAAGATAGTTTATTGTCTTATTTCATCTACGGTGTATTGAATCTCAGTTCTTCTTGTATTCTCATACGAAATAGAGTCTATAAGGGCTAGTGAAGAAGGCCACCAGTTGGTCGAGAGTTCTGATCTAAAACATATACTCCCTCCGTCCCATTATGATTGCCTAAAAGGTTCTCTCATATCTACCTTGGGAGGTAGATTTGAAAGAACCTACTAGACAATTATAATAGGACGAAGGGAGTAGTAAGGTGCTCAGTAATGGTTCAATTTCGAGCAAGAAAATTTACAGTAAAGTTAAGCCGGGGATGCCAGTATAACCTTCCCCTCAACTCAAGCAATCAACTTTAACCCAAGGGGTCTTAAACGGACAGCCCAAAATTGAATCATAGCATCTTTTGGACTTGGGCATCATAAATAGTGCACTTTTTGAACTTGGGCATCATAAATAGTGCACTTTTTGAACTTGGGCATTATAAATGAACCAATCAATGTTGAGCTTACAACCTGCTATAAGGTTATGAACAACCCCAACCTACCAACTACAATCCTTTCAAACCATAGATTCACTCATACAAATTGTGATTTGAATTGTAAAATTTTCACTTTTTGAATGCATCCTGAGACGGTGACTGGCTTGAAATCAAAATATAAGTGAAAAATTGAGTACAGTGAGAGCTACAGAGGAAATGCTTTTGGGAAAAAGCCCTCGGACTTGCTTGGGCGTTTAAGGGTTAACTTCTACGTCATTGACAAGTTTGTTGGCATAGATATCATGTCATAAGGGTCGTTACAAGTAAGGTGGTTCGAGGCCCACTAGCATCATGGACTTAGTTTTGTAAGACGTATATCGGCGATGGGTTTTGAACTTGGTGTTGTTAGAGACAAGTAATATATGACTAGCATCAAGAGAATGAAAATGAGCAAAGAGTTCCATTCCATCATGTATATATTTTTTATATGAAGGAAACGTAGGAACACTTTACAAGTGTCAAGCCGTACATGAGAGTGAATAAGCATAAAAATACTCTCAACGTGACTGGTCTATTTCTTGTAGTAATAAATTGAGTTGCTCATTCTGGAAGAAAGTTGAAAGTTACTTCCTTCCCTCTCCCGTCTTTACTAAGGATTAATTCAAGTCATTACACCTACAACCTCGCCGCAACAATAGTCATTTGGTATCCTACAACCATTCTCTCAACTGTTTATTTCAAACCAATCAAGAAGGATTGATAGAGAAGCACACAGAATTATCCTATAAGGTAGGAGAACCTACATGTAGCCCTCCTCCATAAGGGTGCATGCTTAAGTCTTAAGATTTGATCACCCTATCATTACCTTCAATTTACCCCATGCGTACATGCAATAGGGTGTTCGATTATAGGTTAATCTATATTGGTCACTTCTAAAATTTGTGGTGAACAACTAATATTCTAGTGAAGGAGTTGAAGTATGACAAACAAATTTAGACTAAGCGATTCCAATATTTCACTTGTGAGGATGATTGCTTTAAAACAACCATATAGGGTATATAGGAAAATTGTAGCCGCTTAGAGTTCTTCAATTGAGTCAAAGTTTTTGAGACACACCCATTTAAGGTAGTCCGTGCCTTGAAGTCACTCAAAACACAACATGGTCATGTTTTTCATAGTTTGTGCTTTAAAATCTTTCAAAACACAACAATGGTCATGAATTTTTACAATAGTGGTCATCTTGGATCTTCCTATGTTACACTCATGCACTTACAAATGAATATTCAACACTAAAATCAGATTTTAGTCCTACAAAAAGGCATGCTCATGTGTGTTGGGTCCTCAACTTTGAGCTTCCATTTCTGAGGTTCTGGTTGGGCTATTGAAGTGCTTTCACCTTTTTACATTCCATAGTAGAGTTGTGTGTTGAATTTGAATGCAATTTGCAAAAGCCGGATTCACTCATCTCTAGAATTTAAGTAGGGTAAACCCAACTACTTACTCGGTCATCTCGTGTTAGTGATGTACGTGCTTAAAATTTCAACAAAATAAAATAAAAAAAAAAAAAAACAAAAAAAAAAAAAACTTCAACTTTTCTTCTTGTTAATCAGTCATTCCACCACTTCAACAATGGTCAATTTCTTAAAAGTACAAAAATAGGTGTTCATACCTTAATCCCTAAAGGTCCAGGAAACCCAAAATGGCTTTTGTGATTTTGGACAATCTAGATGAAGATATTTATAGTGATATTTTTGTCTAAGATTTTTACAAGGTAGTGATTATACTACAAAGTGTATGTGGTAAAATTCACTAAGCCAAATTCCAATTTTAGAAGATCTAAAGAAATACTTTAGAAGATTCTTATCTCCAATTTTGGGATTCAAGTCCAAAATGGGCAGCTTAAATTTAGACTCTTTCTGAATTCTTTTTGTAGAAATGTGTTCTTAACCAAATCAGTATTTAAGTTCCAAAGTCACCTAAGTCAAAAAAATTGCCAATTTCATGAGGGTACTAGGGTAGCCTCCAAAGATCACCAAAAAAATATTTCTAGTAATTTTCAAAAAAATATTACAAAATTTGTCAAATTCGAGATTTTGGAATTTTTCTAAAAACTAATTTTCTCAAAATTCATAAACTCATAGAAGCACTTACTCCCCGTCCAATTTTTCCTCAAACCAAATATATCTAATATAATGCATATTTTGTATATCCTTGTATTTAGACCTACTTTTAGAAAATAATTTGCATGAAAGTCAAAGGAGCTGAATGAGACTCTAAAATTTTGCATGAGCATACCCCAACTTGATTACCTACATGGAAAGAAATATGAGCAAAATGTTTGAAGTGACAATCATCAAGTCACCCTTAGCACCATTCAGCCCATGTCTTTCACGCCAAGCCCAATAAAATTTTTATTCAACTTTGAACCTTATGATCTTAAAATTGGTAAAGATCCAACAGTTGAAATTTTACTTGATATTAGTTTAGGTGATAAGGTTCATGATTTTTTGATTGAAGAAACAAAGATAGGAAATTAAACTGAATCATACCTCAACTTGTGTGAGGCTGTCAAAAATTGCAGTTTTTGGTTTTGGAGGTCCAAAATTGCTTGGACCTTTAGGGGTTGATATTGAAATCTTGAGACACTTTTATTCACACTTGGCACACTTCACATTCAAATTTGCATGGAAAATTTATGGTAGACTCCACATATGAGTGGGGTATATTCCGAGAATCAGATTTTCTCTCCACAATCCATGAAAATTGGAATCATTTGGTGAACTATGTCAAACATCTATCCACAAAAAAGATGGAAAAGCACTCTTGACCAACTTTCTATGAAGAAATCAGTTTGGTGGGGACTAAAATTAGCTCAAGCACAATGAGCTCATACCAACTCTCTCAGGCATTCTACAAGTCATTCTGATTTTTTACGCTTAACGGGGAAAAATGTAGAAAATCGACAATTTGGATGATTGGAGCAACTTTGAAGAGCCATAACTTCTTCATCCTTAGTCCGATTTGGATGAAATCACCTGGGTTGCGTCTCAAATGAAGTCTCATTTGTGTGATTAGTAATTTCATACCCATGCAATGAAGTATGGACAACTGACATGCATTTTAGTGAAGGCAGCTCTTGTTTTTGAGTTTTCAAACATGGAGCGTGTTTTGCCATTGGTAGGCTATTATGGGAATTGAAAAAGATGTTCTCATGAATTCTTTTACATATTCATGATCTTAGGATGAAGGCTAACAAATTTTTAGTAGGAGGATTTTTGATGCAAATATTTTTGGTATTGTATTTGCAACTATCTTGAAAGAAACTGAATAAATGAATGAAGTTTGAGGGGCCATATCTCCTTCATCCATTGTTGAATTTTGACTTTGTATTTTTGAACGGATTCCAACTAGAGTCTAGCTTTAGTTGTATAAAACTTGACAAAATCAAAGATGTATTGAAGATAAGGCATAGAAAATCAAGTTTTTTTCTAATACTTGCCAAATGGGTTTGAAGTGTTTTTTGAGCTAAAATAACCAACTTTAAGAGTAAATTTGGATTGAGGCTCTTCAAATCCTTGTTCCTAAGTGAGTTATTAATATGTATTCACAATTTTTATCCTCGTGGGACCTATAGAACCTATAGAATTGCTTGATAGCTCACATGGAGGTAACTATGCTGAAATTCAAATACAAATGCTAATTTTTTATAATTAAAACTGAATATGAATTATTGAATTGAAAATCCGAGCGGGTGGATTATGGCTTAGAATCTAATCTACAAGTAACGAAAAATCTAATAATAAAAAAATTAAACCTCAATTTTTGGTGAATTTTTGAAGTTAGTGCAATCTAATTGCAATCTAATCTAGTTTGGGCAGATTTTGAGAATAAATGAGCATTTTTGGTAGTTTGGGCAGTTTTGGGCAAATTTCAAATATTGTTTCAAAATTTGACTGTAAGTATGTCCTCAAACTTTGACTGTAAGTATGTCCTAACACATGAGGAATTTTGAAGCATGCGATGACTTTTTTGAAAAGTATGGAAAAACTCTACAATGTGCAGAATGTTTCAAATTCATGATCTATATTCGGTAACTGAGAGCATGACGAGCGTCAAGACGACCACTTTATGGCCTCTTGGAGCATTAGGGGTTATTGTACCGGTAAAAGCATGTCATTTTGTATTACACTATACAAGAACCCAACCCGATAGGCTACAGTTTTTCTTTAACCTCTAATACAAAATAGTTTGAATCATCAAAAAGTCATCTTCTTCTCCTTTAGATCCAAACAATTTCAATTTAAGTATTATCAAGACGATTCAACACGAGGATATCAAAGTTAACATAATCCATTACTTCTATGTTGAATTTGAACCATTATTTTTTCTTCATTTGTGTGATTATAATGGGCAAAGTCGATTGAATTTTTCCCTCAAGAACTCCCAAAAAAATCATTCCGGCTTTCTTGGATCTTGAGTAATGCCTAAGATAAGGAAGCAAGAACAGTAGACACACATCAACATAAACATAATATTCTTATGATAGAAACTTTTTCAGTGATTTGAAATAAAATCTGTTAAAATGATTCGTGGTTTTAGAACAATGATATGACCTATTCAAGATTGGAAAACAAAGTCAAAAGTTCAAATTACAGAACTACAATCACAACTTTTACAGAGTTTACAGAAGTTGAATTTCAGTATGCAAGCTTCTGGTTGAACGCGCGATTGCAGGACCTGGAAGTTTACAAAGACGAACGCAACGAATGGAATCGTTTGCAAAAACGAAATAAACAATTATCATACCAGCCAAACCTAAAGAATCAAAGTAAAATAAGATCAAATTATATAACTAACCTACAAAATTTACATCGTGAAGAAACTCCGATTCCGAGAGTCTGCAAGTTCCAAGAGATCCCCTCTACAAATCAACAATGACAATCCTACTAGAGAGCACAGCAACTATGCTTCCATCCTTTGAACGATCAGATTACACTACTACCCCAAAACTAATATATAAAAAGGGCACCTCAAAAGATCACTAAGATTATTCACAGAAACCGAGACTCCCGAGAAATGATCGCATCGAACTCGAGACATCGATGTCTCCGAGATGGAGCAGATATCAAAGCTCTGAAGTTATTGATGATGATGATGTTGTCGAGTTATTCAACCTTGGCATGTACCGGTTCTGCTGCTGCTCCTGGTGTTTTCTGATCAGTTGTTTGAGGTGCATGTTCTAGTTCGGGTGCAGGAGTGAAGTCTTCGGGAGGAGTGACGAGCCTGAGATGACCATCAGTCGGTCCCATGAGCTCGTTGATGTCTGCTGCAACTTGTAACGCAGCTGCCACACTTCCCTCGGGAAGCTCACCCTCTGAGGAGCCCCGCAACTCTGCCTCGCGCACCTTCGCTGCGTCCTCTTGCGTGACTATCTTGTCGACGTCCAAGTCCGCACTCGCATCCTGCGTTGCAATCAATGTTCCACCCCTTCATTCTTCGTGGACTTAAAGCATTGATCTCAAATCGAAATGTGCACAATGATTTAAACAAGTAGTAAGTGTCATATATGATGGACAAGGTGTGATTGACAGTGCAAACCTCTGATTGAGCATTTGGACAGTGGTAAAGGCAGTGAGATTGATGTGGTTACTTACCATGAGGATGTCACTTAAGGTAGTTTTGTCGGCGCTTGGAACGCGGTTGTTGAGCTCGGCAGCCGCCATGGCCGTTGCAGCTAAGCCTCCGGCGGTAGGAGCGGCGCCAGTGGCCCGCGACACAGCACTTTGAATGGCACGCGCGTCACTCTTCGTCACGGGTCTATCACCGGCTAATGCAGCACCCTCCAAAGCCTGCAGACTCGCACAATCATAACGTCAGCCCTAGAACCGCACCATGTGACTACTAAAAATCTCAACGCCTCACCTCAGAAACGCATGCAACCATTCACATGCAAAACCTCAATCAGTCTATTGCAATCAACCTATCAATATATGAAGGTATGCTCATCGATCACACATATTTCGATGAGGTTCTGCTTATAGTACCATAATACCAGTGCAATGTTCTCTATTTTATGATATGACTGGAATGTTAGAACAGGTAGAGAATGAACCTCTCCGATGGTGACAGCCTCTGAGACTGCGATGAAGGAATCAGTCGGCAAAGGTGTAACAGATTCCATCACAGGTTGCCCTGCAATGTACTCCACATCTATGGCGGCACCTGCAGGGATCGTATCTTAATTACATTAGTACGCAACCAACAATTCCGCAAGAAAGCTGCAGCAGTGAACCTAGATTAGGTCAGAGATCAAGAGACTGATTGATCACTAACTTTGCAACCCTAAATCAAAGCTACCAAAGTCAAGCATCAGAGAGCGAAGAGCGTGCATACCGGGGATGAGAATCTCCTGGACCGCGACGCCTTCCTCGGCAACCTGAGAGTGCTCCCCGCGCTTGACGAACCCAGCCTTGACATTCTCCTCAGCAGCAGCTTGCATGGTGGCCGCAGCTCCATCTTTCGGAGTCTTGCCAAACGTCCTAGCTTCCGCGCTTTGCATGAGCGCCGAGTCCTCGGGCGTCACCTTGCTCACACCCAGCTCGCCGCGAGCTCCCAGAATGTCGTGGTACGTGATCGGTCGGTCCAGCAGACTGGCGCGATCGTCATTCTCCATCTTGCTCACTTGCTCCTCCGAGGCCATCGATCGATCCGGACAAGGCTCTGATCAGCTTCGGCGATGAAAATCTGTTGTGGGGTCCGTGGAGCTTGCGATCTAGCAATTGAAAATGGGCGATTGAATGTGCGATGTAGCGATTTTATGATTGATCGACAATATTGGTGGCGAGAGCGAGGGATTCTTGAGTGCCAAGAGGCGAGTGAAGAGTCTGACACTTGGCGTGGTGTGGGATCCTCCTTTCAACAGCACACGTTCAAGCTAATGCAAAGAGACTTGGAAGGTATGACAAGGTATGCTAAGCTAAACCGACCATTATTCACTTTGGTATGATTTCTTGGGCGCCTGTAAAAGAGTGCTACCAGCGTTTCGCGGAGCCCCATCAGCCAATGGGATTTTTTCTCCCATCAGCCAATGGGACTTTCCTCCCAATCAGCCAATGGGAGTTTTTCTCCCATCAGCCCCAGGGGATTTTTTCTTCTGAATCCCTCTAATTTTTAATTTGGATTTCCCTTACCATTTTTGATAATCTTAAATTAAGCCCCCAAATTACCTTGAAAGTTCTACTCCTTGGTATATTGAGCATACACACTAAAAATTTAAGGGCTCTTTACCCCTCCCTTGTCCCCGAGAAACGCTTGTAGTAAATGATTTACAGTGATTTTGATTTCTTTTGGTCCCACAGTTCTTTTTTTTATTTTTGATGAGAAAGAGAAGAGTACATATTGAAAATGATTTGGGTTTTTGTCATATCCAACTACTTTTGAGTATTTGGGAGGATTCATGGATGTTTTATGTGAAATTTTACTAACAAAATCATTAGGGTTTCTTCATGATGAAAAATTACTTCAATTATTTTATACAATCAATTATTTGAAAAAAAGAGAGAAGTATACTTTGAATTTCATTCAAGGCATAGATGCTTTTCAAATTTGGAAGGTCACACATAACTTGTATTGCTAATAAATTCTTCCACAAAATGATTAGGATTTTTTTCTCATGAAGAAACGATTAAATTCTTAGTTTATGATTCATCTAGTTTATTTTACAAAAGATTATGATTTTGAAGATCATGATAATATAACTATGTGCATAATCAATAATTGTACTTTAAATAACTCCTCAATATGCAAGATTTTGTTTTAAAGGTAGAAATACAAATTATTTATTTAGTAAATAGTGATGATGGCCTAGTGTACTAAAATAGGGATGATTATCTCAATTGGTACGTGACAAACTTTGAAGATTCTAAACTCGTAAATGTTCATTCAAGCCCTTTTGAGGGACATAATCCCTCAACAACCAAAGCTATTTAACCTAGGAATTTAGATGAATTCGAAAGTGTCAAAATAAAAATAAAAGTACGCTATGTAGATATCAACCATACAATTTCGTGGTAGACTTATTGTAAATCATGTGACTCAAAGGTTGGATTGTAATGCCTCATAGATTGCAAGATTATAACGTACTATTATTCAAAAAAGCTTGTAAAAGACTATAAATTTCATCATATTTACTTCTTTAGAGTGAAAATACTATCACTAATAGAAAATGGTACTCTTACAACTTGTTCACTACAACCAAGGGTGTCTTATATTCCACTACAACCAAGGGCGTCTTATATGACTCAATTTTAATCAATTAAAATTAATAGAGTTAAAGTGTTTGTGATTAGTATTATAAACGTGATTAGTAAAATAGAACACTACATTTACAAAACACTAAATGCCGCATGTCACAATAGAGGTACAATACGAATCTTTAGAATTTAAGATAGATAGATAGATGGATAGAAACTCCAGTCCCTTTCTAAGGGGCCGGCGTGAATGAAGTGTCCGTTCGTAATGCTAATATCCCGATGGCCACCGGTCAAGGGGAGATTGGAACAATACTACTTCCCCCTCTCGAGGGTGGACTCTATAACTACGCTAGTTTCTAGCCTAGTTACTAGTGCCTTGAAGATACTTGACATAGTATCCCCCCAAAGGTCTTTGAGGTACCCATACAACAAGGTCCAAAGACCCCCCACAATAGTTGGGTGGACTATAGTGGTGAGCACCACGCCGGCATGGGGAATAGAACCGACGACCTCCTCATTGGGGGCCTAAGCCCTAACCACCAAGCCAAGGCTTGTGGTGCCTTTAGAATTTAAGACTAAATGTGAGAGCTTGGAACCGTTGAGAAGTAGTGTAATGTTTGACTTTGATAAATAACATTAATCAACAACTCTTGTGTAGTGTAATAAATTACTTATTACACAATAAAAAGACTCCTTGATTAGAAAGTTGCTCACATTTGCCCTAAGAATACTCAAATACCCTTAAAATCATCAAAAAAATTCTTGGCTAAAATGATAGCCCTCCAATAATGAAAATTGCTCTAAAATTTACAAGGCTACACGATCCAAACCCAAACCCCTTGCACTAAAATAAATGTCATGCTTTCATAATACCTTAGGTGGGCTTGTGGTTCTTACCATTGAGAAGGTAGATTCAACTTAAACCAAAGGTTAGGCATGTTTAGAGTTTAAGAGCCTCTTGAATTCTTGATATACAAAACTTATGAGATTGCATAGAAAATTGAAAAATAAAATTAACAACCATGAGATCTTGACGTAAGTTCACCTATTCATTAAACTAAAATGTTGTTTTCAAAAAGAAAATGTGTTTGGTGAGATCACAACTTTGTCCACTTCATCTTGGATATTGACAAGAGCAGGCAAGGAAGGAATACCAACTTCGAGACCAAAAACAAGTGCAATAAGATACTTAAAAATTACGAGTCTTCTACCATGCAAAGCATAACATTGCGTGCCTCCATGTCGAAGAGAAACCATTAGTAGAATGAAAAGATGATATTCCAATCATTCTTTCATTACCCTTCTGTTATTGGATAACTCAATAAACTCCAATCATATGATATACTATGATACTCACTCCTCAGGGTCGCTCCTACATATCAAAGCCTATGTATAAAATCCAAAGCACTCAATCTACAAGGATGCACCACAAATGTGCAAAATAATTAGATGAAAAAAAAACAAACATATATGTCGAAAAATTATTCTTCAAACAACTCCTCAAAACTAATAAACTAATACTCGCTTGCTTAGATTCTAGTCACCCTCAACCTCAAATATTGGTAGGATTGTGGTTTGAGTAAACCACAAGCGCGGACCACACAAGAGTTGTTGATTAATGTTGTGTTTTTTTAAGATTTGAAAATGCTATAAGGTTCTACCAAGTGCATTAATTATAGTATTTTTGAAAGATCCCCATCTTGACCAACATAGATAAATACTGATCATCATTTACAAACTCACAAATATTCATCAATGACTCTTTTGTAGTAGAATTGCACATTGAGTAGACCTCACAAGTACACACTAATAGCATTGAGGCCTTGGTCACCACTCGAATACACCCCACGCTGTCAATTGAGCATGCACACCTCAAAAGTACTCTAAAACATCACCCAAACGACAAAACCCTGCATCGTAAACATTAACAGACATGAAATCATTCAGAAACCTTCATCAATTGAGCAGTACTTACATGATGATAGAAATCGAAACACATTCTTCCGACTCCTTCGACCTCCGAACGCCAAAGCTTCGTAAAACATCATGAACACCAGGATTACAACAGCACCTTTTTACTACATAGCAGACACTCATAAAATTTGCAAAATTATGAAATACCCTACGTCAGATACCGAAACACATTCTTCCGAATCCTTCAGTACTTCTTCGAACTCAATTGCCAAAGCTTTCATATTAAACACCAGGTATACAAGAGTGAACCAACTTTTACTACGAAGCAGACACTCAGAACAATTTGCAAAATTACAAAATACCCTACGTCAGAAATCGAAAGACATTCTTCCGAATCCTTCAGTACTTCTTCGACCTCAATTGCCGAAGCTTTCATAAACACCAGGTATACAAGAGTGAACCAACTTTTACTATGAAGCAGACACTCAGAGCAATTTTGCAAAATTTCGATGATTCGGAGGCCTTAGACCTACAGAATACCCTACTTAGTAATAATCAGTAAGTGAAACCATTCGAGCCCCTCAACTTGCAGCTTCCAACTCTATTCTTTTAGGGTTTGGTATGATTGTAAGCCT
The DNA here is from genome assembly GCA_037043015.1 of Bryum argenteum. NCBI lineage: Eukaryota > Viridiplantae > Streptophyta > Bryopsida > Bryales > Bryaceae > Bryum > Bryum argenteum. Next base: position 4,253,384 of record CM073327.1, read on the forward strand.
AGGTTAATCAGTCATCCGCAGTGGCAAGCTGCAAGGACAGAAGCTCCTCTTCAGGAATTGAGCGAATGATGCAATCGGATAGTGGGGTGGCGACGCACATGAGCGCGTACCCGCGGTCTTTCACATCGTCACTCAACATGCCTTGGTCTTGATCCACTCTGCCTGATTCCAGCTTCGCAGGGCACGTCATGCACACTCCCAGTTGACAATCGTATGGCACATCTATCCCTGCGTCTATCGCCGCGTTGAGAACAGTCTCGCCCTCTGGAACCTCCAGAATGTGCTTCTCCCCCTCGTGCTCTATCTCTACCTTGTACGCCCTACATTGCAATCTCACATTCCTTGCGCTTCTGAACGATACTCTCGTGATGGCGCTTCGGAACGAACTCGTCGTGGCGACGCTCGTTGATGGAATGCTCGCTACTGTCTGAGGAGTACTCGCCAGCGTAATGGCCATGGTTACTACACTCTTTCAAGCAGAAACTCGTGAGCAAAGCGGCATTGATTATGAAGAATTGAGCAAGTGGAAGAGTGGGTACCAAGCGGGAGCGACCACCGTACCCTCGAAGAGGAAGAGGAAGAATTAAGGTTATCCAGAAGGGGAAGAGCTCACAGGCTACGGCGTTGGGGTCGTCTCTCTCACAGCGGGTGGGAGCCTATGTCCGTGGGGACGGAAAGTGCGGAATCTGAATAGTTTTGGATTGTGGTGATAGGCCCTCGGGTTGTGTCAGTTTCGTGTGGATAACTCGGGTATCCTTTTTTCCGAAATTGCTCTCGAAGAGGAGCTCTACGGCGATGGCGTCCGGTTGAAAAATGCTCTTCTCCCCTTTCCCCTGTTTGGGGAATGCCTGGTATTGTCATTCATCCCATTCCATTGCGCGTACTTTACCTGTTGTTCGGGGTTTTGGTGCGCGATGGGGTTTAGCTCGTGGCTCTTCCTCTTGTTCAGCTACATGCTTCTCAGAGTACGTGATGACGATTAGCGCCCGATGCGGCGAAAATTTACTGAAGAAATGCCGTGAGAAACTTGACATTGTGGCTCGTTGCAGATTAGAAAACTCATTTGCTTCGATTCTTGCTTCCTGTGCCGTCGAATTTGTGATCAGTGGACCATCGTGTGGCCTTCACCGTAAGATTGGGTTCGCATTTAGGTGTAGAAAATATTGTTTTCAATGCGGTGCCGGAAGTGCCAGTGGTTGTAGAATCTGAATGGCGACATCATATGGAAGACGAGTATTCCCATTTGCAGAAATTGATCACCCTGTGTGATGGGCAGATACGAGGAAGAAGGTGGCTGTTGATGAAGTTAGCAAATGGCGTCTGCCCTAAACTCCAGTGGAGTCGCATTGGTGAGCATCCGGAGGAAAGAGCAGACATGGGTGCCTGCGGAGCGACCTGGATGCTCAGCAACGGCATCCCTTCTACATCTTCCAATGTGGTCTCACCAGCATTCCAAGTTGTCACTGTGCAAGCATGTGCTCGGATCATTTCAAAAGAACTCCGTGCGCGTTTGCTTTGCATCAGCATCGCCAATAGTGAGCTCCCTAGAGGAGCAAGGGCACGTCGATTGGACAACGTACGTATCCCAGCAAACAATCGACGATGAAGAGACTGAGGTGGTCGTGACGACGACGAAGACTCGGAAGGTGAGAGTAGCAAAGAAGAAGGTGACGACGACGAAGCAAGGCGAGCACGTCGAGAGGAGCCTGGAAGCAATCGGGGTTCGGAACGCTTCGTTAGCGAAATGCGTGACTCAAGGAGATGGCATGACGGAGCAGGAGATGCTAGAGTGGATGAGCATGCTACGTCGTCTCGGCGTCGCGCACTCCGAGATCGTGTCCATGGTGGGGAAAGACGCCAGTGTACTGCGAGCTCACATCCCCGACGTTGAGCTTCTGTTCTCGTATCTCGGGAGCGAGCTCAACCTCGACAGAAGCGCCATCGCTGCCATGTGCATGCTATGGCCAAGCCTACTCCACTGCCCTATCTCACAAGTGCATCACGTCACCACATACTTCGTCTCCGTGGGCTTAACCCGCAGCGACCTCACAGGAGTCTTAATCAGACGACCCAGCATTCTAGGCCACTCCGTAGAACGCATCCAATTCAGCATACAATGCTTACTCGATGCTGGAGTATTAGTCGAGGACCTCGTACCCATCCTAAAGAAAGTCCCGGAGCTATTTGCCGACTTGACACAGAAGAACCTAGATTCGAAGCTAGAGTTTCTAGTACGAGTAGGACTCGGATCTGGCGCGCTAGGCAAGGCAATTGCGCGCCGGCCGAACATCTTAAACTACAATTTAGACAGCATGCGCGTGGCGTTCAAATACTTATCATCGCTGATGCTCACTCGCGATGTCCCGAAGCTCATCAAACGATACGCGGAGGTTCTCGTACTGGACCCGCAACGCAAAATGGCGCCCATGGTGGATTACTTGATCTCGCTTGGAGTGCGAAAAGAAAAGATCGGCAAAGTGATACTCCGGAGACCGCAGCTTCTGGGGTACACTATCCCCGGCCTTCAACCCACTGTACAGTATCTCATTGAACTCGGTGTGAAGCCCGAGTATCTGGGCAAAGTCATTTCCACTTCCCCTCAGGTCTGATCCATCTCCTCTCTACTCTCCACTGTCAAAGCCCACAAAGCTTCTCTAAACTCCACGTCCCTGGCAGGTACTGACACTAAACGTGGAGGAGAAGCTGAAGCCCGTGGTGGAGTTTTTCCGCAGCATGGGCTTAAACAAAGAGCGTGATATCGAGATGTTGCTGGTTCGAAACGCGCAAATACTCTGTTGCAGCATCGAGAAGAATCTTCGACCGAAATTCATATACTTCAAAGGACTTGGACTCACGGAGCAGTCGATTGCTGAGATGATTGTGCTCTTTCCTTCGATGCTTGGTCAAAGCATCGAAGGCTCTCTTGCTCCCAAGTACAACTACCTGATCAATGAGATGAATCGCCCAGTGGAAGAGATAGTGCAGTTCCCGCAGGTGCGAAAAACTCCCGTTTTCGCTCATTCCTTTTGCCATGCTTTCACTTACTGATCGGTTGTCTTGGAATGTGATGCAGTACTTTGGCTACAGCTTAGAGAACCGTATCAAGCCCCGGCACGAGTTGTTGAAGGACAAAGCGATCACCACCAGTCTGGCGTCAATGCTGGCTTGTGTGGATGATGATTTCAGAGCTCGTTACTTGTCTGGTCAACCGCCGAGCCGTGCTCCATACAGCAAGAGGATCAAGTGACTTGACACTTCACTCTCTCACTAATGTGTGCAGAGTATGTAATTTTTGCCAAGCAAAAAACATTTGAGGATCTAAACATCGGAAATTTTTGCGCCCAGTTCGAGTTTTGTATTTAAACATGAGGTACCGTGTGGTGGTCACAACATTCTTGAGGAGCTGCTTCAGATTCTTTAAGCAAAAGGATGAAAAGTGTGGCTATGTAGCTACCTACATGATGTGATGATGTCCTCACATCTACGGTCAATGATGCAATTCAGTTCAACTGTTCAGGTAAACAGGGAGGCTCCACAGCCGACCCTGTTTAAAAGCATTCACCTTCCGTGAATGCTTTAAAATGTACATATGAGAGGATATCGTATTCTCTAACAGATGGCTGATCTCAAGAATTAATAATTCAAGAATATTTTTTAAATGTCATCGAAAGTGGGCTCCATATTGTCCATTTGAGTACGGTAGTCAAACATTTAAATCACCTCTCCCAGTAACAGAGCTCGAGCTCCTGCCCCACACGGCCTTGTTTTGCAGATAAATATGAGCTTCAACTTAAATATCATAACCAAGTGAAGAAATATTAAAAAAATATGGACTACGTACTCTATACATGCGGAATAGTTGAATCAGACCATGAGCAGTTGCCCACAGAGCACCCTACCTTGGTGCTTGAGCCGAGTTCCCGACCCACATGGAGCTGTTTTGCGCGTAAAACCAGCTCCACACACATGGAACGATAAGCTACAGTAACAGGATAGCAGTTGGTGCACAAAGTCGATATTTTCACAACCACCGTGATAAGAAATGCACAACCTTTGCCTGGGACATGACACTGTCATTGCTTAGATTTTGGTGCACGAGCTCTTGCAGTACTCACACTCTTTTGCAGGCAAAGGCTCATGCTGCACACCCCCTCTCCCTTTCAGTCAGTACGCTGATGTGCACCTGCAGCTTGAGGAACTCGTGATCCCAAATCCTTTTCAAATCTATGCCCACTCAATTTGCTCAGAAGAGACTGCAGCCAAATAGCAACAGCAGCATCACTCACAGAGACAAGGATTTATGACGCGGGAAAAGAGCATTATCTGCTTCAAATGTCAATGATAGTGAAAAAAAACCATTTGCGAGTTTTTCGGGTGGGGACATGAGGAGCGTTCTGAGTGGCGGAGGGAGTGTGTCTATAAAAAGAAGCACGAAACTCTAGCCACCAAAAAACCCTGCTGGAGCTTGCACTCGGAGCGCCGCTTTTAGTGCAACCCATGTTCTCCAAATACAGCGCTTTTTTTTCATTACCTCCAGAGTCTGTTCATCCGCCTGAAGAAACGAATCGCGGCATCAAGCAACAAACCATTGTTGCGTTTTTCCATTTCGGGCTATGACTGTTCCATTGCAGGAGAAGTAGTGAAGCAGGTGCCTGGTTTGTAGGGTTGCGAGCGGGCTCCTCCCGCGGTGGATTGATGCTTTGCTCGATTCGAGTTATGGAAGTTTGTGCAGATTGAGCAGCAACAATGTAGATAGCTAGTCTAGTCGTCACCTGGGTTTAGAGGTTTTGGACGACAATGCAGCGATCGAAAGGATTGATCGAAGAATCGGAGCAGTGAAGGGAGCAATATGAGGGGCAGGCGAAAGCGGAAGATGATGTTACGTAGGAGTTGATTGAGAGAGCACCGTCGTTTCTGTTTTAGAGGTGACGAAGATATCGGAGCGTAAATGGCCCTGTCGTGGCGGTTGTTGCGTCTGCTTCTATTGCACTTACTCATCAGGTTTGTACCCTAAACAGCAGCTTGCTTACAACTGGAATGAAAATGTGTTCATCTCGTTTTTTTGTTGGTATTCTTCCAGCGACCAGACCGTGAATTGTAGTCATGGCGGTTTTGACGGAGCGGGCACGAAGGAAGTGGAGGTGAAGTACGCGCCTGAAGTGACGAAATCGGCAGGTTCAGGTATGCACCCGAGAGTTCTGGTCACGTTGTGCAATCACCGTAGAGTTCAGGTCGCGTGTGCAATCACCCTAGAGTTCGGGTCGCGTGCGCAATCACTACTTGAATAAATTGTTCCCGAGAAATGTTCTCCCGTGGTATCAGCTCATTACGGAACGTGGTTTGGTTGGGAAGTGCAATGCTGAGAATGGTGATTTTGCAATGTGGGGAGGCTTGGCTGATGGTCTGGTAATGAATCAGGATGGGTTTCAAGGCGACTGATGGCGCAGCAATATGTGAAAGCCGTGGTAGTAATCGGAGCTCCGCCAGGTGCTCTGCCTTCTCCTGCTGATCTTCGTCCTCCGCCATCTCCTTCACCCCCTCCGCCACCTCGTGATCCTCCTCCTCCGCCACCTAGTGATCCTCCTCCTCCGCCACCTCGTGATCCTCCTCCTCCGCCACCTCGTGATCCTCCTCCTCCTCCACCTCGTGATCCTCCTCCTCCACCACCTCGTGCTCCACCTCCTTTGCAGCCACCCAATTCAGCACCACCGGTGCCAACACCAGCCCCGACGAAAGCACCAACAATAGCGCCAGAGCCAGCGCCGACGTTAGCGCCAACACCAGCACCGGCATTAGCTCCAGCACCAGCACCGGCATTAGCTCCAGCACCAGCTCCGGCATTAGCCCCAGAACCAGCACCGGCATTAGCTCCAGGACCTTCGGTGGTACTGCCGCCTTTTAATGCGACGCCGCCTTCGCCGGCGCTGTTTCAACCCGCAGCTGCGCCATCTCCGCACGACTTGGAACGGGAGGCGGTGCTGTATTTCAAGGGGGAGTTGACGGCGGATCCCACGGGCGTCTTCAAGCTCTGGAACGACAGCAACAATGCGAATCATTGCAACTGGTACGGCATCCAATGCAACGACGACGGGCGCGTCATCGCTCTCACCCTCCCGAACCGATCACTGGAAGGCGTCGTGACGCGCCGCATCGTTGACCTGCCGTTGCTAGAGGTTTTGGACCTCGGCGGGAACTCTATCAGCGGACCCGTGCCGGATGGGCTTGGGTCGCTGCAACGGCTGCGAACGCTGCGCCTGAATGGCAACTCGCTCGGTGGCCCGCTTCCGGGCAGCCTCGCATCGTGCACAAACATCGAGGAGCTCGACGTGAACGGATGCGGCGTGAGCGACGAGTTGCCAGCCATGTTGCGCAACTTCACGGCGTTGCGTACCTTGAATCTGGGCGAGAATGCCTTTACGGGAGCCATTCCGATCTGGTTGGGATGGTCACCAACGCTCCAGTTCTTGCACTTGGGGGGGAACCAGTTCAGCGGCGAGGTTCCGATCTCGCTCCTAAACTGCACGTCTCTCCAGTTCCTCAACATTTCAGCGAACAACCTCACGGGGTCTATTGATTCCACGGTCGGCAACTTGGTGAGGCTCCAAACGCACCTCGACATGTCCTACAACCAATTCTCCGGCTTGATCCCTTTCGCAATCGGCAACCTCCAGGAGCTCATCGGCTTGAATCTGTCCGGCAACGCCTTCACTGGCAGCATTCCGGTAAGCCTCGGCAACTGCACGAAGCTGCAAAGCTTGGATCTGTCAAACAACAAGCTCAGTGGGAGCCTCCCCGAGTCGCTGAGACTGCTGCGAGATTTAACGTTCCTGATGGATATTTCGCACAATGAAGTGGAAGGGTTGATTCCAGGTAGTATTGGTGATTTGCACAACCTCACAAAGCTGGACCTGTCGTTCAACAAGCTCACAGGCCCCATTCCTGAAAGCATCGCAGGGATGCGCTCGCTCAGGTTCGTGAACGTCTCGATGAATCAGTTGCAGGGGCGGGTACCCGACATCGGCTTGTTTAGCAACCTGCTTCCGGATTCGTTTTTGGGGAATCCGGGTTTGTGCGGGCGGATGGTGGGACGCTCATGTACAGGTGAAGCAGTCACGGCAGCTGTTGCGACTCGCAAGAAAACAGGCCCGACGTTGGTGACGATCATCGGCGCTGCAGCTGAAGGCTTCGTCCTCTTGCTATTCGCCGCGCTTCTAATCCAGTACTTGATACATCGCCGGCGACCTGCACCGGAGAAGAATGTGGTCCTATTCTCCAAGTACTTTAAAGCGCTGAAGCTGACAGCGGAGGAGATTCAAGCCGCGACGAACGGGAACTTGAACGAAAGCGCGTTTAGTAGGACTTTGAGTGGTAACATCCGCCGGGGCGCGGATTTCAGTAAGATTGAGAAGGCCGTGTTACCGGATGGAACTGTGTTCGCGGTGAAGCAGTGGTGCATTGCGAAATTCAGAAAGCGGGACCGGCATAAGCTAGACGCGGAGATGTTGAACTTCAGTCGTATCCGGCACCGGAATTTGGTCCGTCTCATGGGGTATTACATGAGCCCGAGCTCGTTGGCCTTGCTCATGGAGTTTTGCCCCAACAGCAGCCTGGACGTGCACCTGCATCCTCCCGGCTCGCAACCGTGCCAACTCAACTGGAACGACCGCCTTCGTATCATCATGGGCGTCACCACCGGGCTCGTGTACCTCCACCATGAGACTTGCGGAAATGCCGTCGTGCACTGCGATCTCAAGGCCGCGAATGTGCTCCTGGACTCCGACATGGAGCCCAAGCTTGTCGACTTCGGCATGGCGCGCCTCATCAAAGGAAACAGTAAAGGCGCCACCGCCGCGTCCTGGATCGGATCCTCAGGTTACGCCCCACCTGGTAAGAGTACGCCCCACCCATCGAGTATCATCTCAACCCTCGTTTTCTCTCATCATGTTAATCTGTCATTGGTGGGTATTCAGAGTATGGATTCGCAGGCGACTGCACGAAAGCAGGAGACGTCTACAGCTACGGCGTGCTACTGTTGGAGATCATCACGGGCAAGAGGCCGTCGAGCGTGGAAGTGACCTCCGGAATGACGCTTCCAGTGTGGGTGCGATCACTGCAAGCGCAAGAGCGGGAGCGGTACGCCATCGACATAGATCTGTTCCAAGCGTCAGACGAGCCGCAACTGAAGCAAATCCTTCACATCATGAACGCGGCGCTTTTGTGCACGGGGCACGTCCCCTCGACGCGACCCACCATGCTGCAGGTGCTAGACAATCTTCAAGGCATGCCTGAATCCGTCACGGAAGAGGCAGCACTCATCCCGGTGGAATCCGCCGCAGCCTCCGTGGACTTCGACAACTAGATTGGAGCCATTTTCAAACCTCGGCTCCAATGCAAACACTGAACCACTCCACTCCTGACGTGACATGTTCTGCACAAGAATCTCCGAGGTGTGGGTAGTCCGCTGTCTATTCGAATTTTTTTGTAGGTTCATAACACCATTCTTTGGTTTCCTCGGTACGAAACGAGCCCTCGGGATGAAGAGGGTCTGTGTAGATTACTGTGCCGGGCGGCACTGGTGTTCTTATCTCTGTGATTGTGGCCATGTCACTGCTAGTATTAGCCCGTGGGTGCGTGGATTGCAGCAGCAATAGCTATCGGTCGATCGAGCTTTTCGGCAGTGACTGTGGCCAGTAAGAACTTCACTGCCGCTCATTCTGTGCACCCATTCTTTTGTACCATCCACACTTTGATCAATAACTGAGTCGTAAGCAATGTTGCTCATCAATCCTTCTCATCTCCATGTTGCTTATAGAGCAAGTTCACAATAAAGAAGTGGATATTGTTAAATTGAATGTTGCCTATAGGTTATAGGTAGAATGTTGCAAAAGAGAGGAGTGGATATTGATATTTTGAAAGTTGCTGTCATAGGTAGAATGTTGCGGTAGAGAGAGGATATGTACTTGCAAAAAGTGGTTTGAGAAGATAGTGCATGTTGTAGTGATATGTTGTTATTTTATGTTATAAATTACATGTAGCATATATTTGCAAATAATAAATGAGATGCTTTGTACTATTACAACCATATGTAACAGCTAGTGTCTTGAAATCAAATGTAAGAGACTATGTTTAGCAAATTGTATGTAGAAGATTACTATATACATATACAATGTATTACAATGTTGATGGCATTGTACAATGAATCGAACATATCATATCTTTATCAAATAGAATATTAGATAAATATACATGAACTATATGCTAAAATTGTATATAGAAATTGTATACCAAAACTCTCAAAATTATATGTATAATGTATAATTATTATTATCATTATACAATAAAAAAATTGGTGAACCAATCCACCTCTCGAAAGAAGCTCACGAACAAAACCATTGTAGTAATCTTCTTGCCTATGCACGTTTGACTAAAAGAGAGGCCATAAGATCAATAAAAATAAATAACAAATTTGAGCTTGGATGTAGCGAATCATGACCACCAACTATATGCAATCATACGGTTAATTTGTGACCACAGATTACAACAACTAGTAACTAAGTTGACCTTACATGAATTAGGGTGTCTTTAAGGTGGCATCTTGAGTGAAGGTGGAAGTTCTTTGTTGTGAAGTCCCTCATTTGTCAAGTTATGTGAGAAGCTTGGAGCATAGGTGCCAATATGAATTTGCACTTTTCAATTCATGGATTCCTAATCAGGTTGACTAAGAACAAGAAGTATTAAGACGTATGGCTCTAAGAAGTAATTGGACTATCAAGGCTTGTCTAAAAACTAATTACCAATTTTTGCATGAAGTCTCATAAAATCGCAAAAAATGAAAATAGAAGAGCACATCTAGTTACATAGAATACAATATTTGTGAGAAGATACAAACCAAAAAAACACATAGTAGTATAATTGTGCAAGAAGATTGTACATTTTTTTATGAAAATTTGGCTTTTTGAATATACAATACAATTATTAAAAGGTTTAAACTACAGATATCTTTACAGCTCCAAGATTCAACTCTTGCGTATTTCCAAGATCTACTCGACGTGTAATCACCTTCTCCTTGATAATCATTGAGAGCTCATTGAGGCATGTAACATATCAACGAATAGCAACATCAATTTCTATATTGTACTAAATTTTTGGGATTATCTCCTATGAATCACTTTCTATGAAAGCCATTCCCTCTGAAACAATTTCATACATCAAATCACTTCATCTTAAAGAATTTTATGAGATTAAAGTCATTGTAGGAGACATGTGATCAGAGTGAAGTTTTTGCTCAAGCAACTAATGTCTTACATGATTTGGAGTATGTCTTGTCATTCTCATATTGAAAAATAACTTGGTCTCTATCTTAACCTTGCATTATGATTGTACATATGAACCCTGACTCCAAAGTATTGCAACATGGTACACATGTCTATCAATCTTCTCTTCAATCAAATGAAGCTTACCACTTCCTTCCCAACAATGCACCATCATGTTTCCTCCTCTCTTTCCAACTATGGATTGTAGATTCTACATGTTGATATAAAATATACTCAATATTCATTCTCCAACAATTTTGACGCCAATTCCAACCCAAATATTATATTTGAAATAAATATCTAAATAAAAGGTATGACTCTCCCCTTTTCTATTATCTTTCTTGCATTCTTTTGCCCATTATAGATTACAAGATAGATATTTCTTTTTTACAAGTGATTTTTTGGTCTTAATACAATCCTTGCTTCTAATATTCCTTTCAACCATATCATCACTCAAATGCATATCTCACTCAATTACCTTTCACACTTCTTTCACTAGAAGTATGTATTCCAGCACAACAAGTGCTTTCAGAAATGCCCTACTAACTTAATTTTCACCACTTACGTTGCCTCTCATATGTATTTTGAGATCTAATCTCCATTGATTTTACCATCTACGAGCCATGGAAGATCTATAATTCTCACTCCAATACTTCAAAAAACATTGACCAAAAACTCAATAGAAAACACTTGCAATAAGAAGATCCTAGAGTTCACAACTTCTCAGTGTATTAAATTGTACACACCTTTGCAAGTCATCTCCACACATCATCCTTATAAGTGAATGAGAATCTTTAATTGACAAGAAGTTTCTCATTCATCCACTATAGGATTTTGATTGTGTTTGTTGGGTTGGATTCCAATTTGGATCTAGTTTATGTGGTATAAATCTTAACTCCATTGATGATGTCAAGAAGTTATGGCGTTCATTGTTGTACAAGGGGTCCGCTTTTGGACATTTATAGATTTCTAGGCACTTTTCACCATTGCAAGGCCAATATCTGGGCGAAGATCATTTTCTCATGGTTTTCTTTTATTCAAGAGTGATACTGAGATGAAGGTAAACAACTTCCTAGTTGGTCATTTTTCCATTGCAATGAGTCTCTTGGTAGCAGTTTCACTTTAAAGTGAAAATATTAAGATACTGTGATGTTTTTTGAGAGTGTGATCATAAAATACTCTGTTATTTTATGATCTCGCAATCTATGAGACTGCATGACTCAAAATATGATCCACACGATGTAGAATGTATTTACTACAAGATTGTACGGTTGAAATCTAGAAAAAATTTGTTCCCATCTATGACACTTTTTTGAGAATGTGCTACTTTTGTTACAAACCATTAAGAGGTTAAAGAAGACGCCTTCACTCAACAACTCTTACGTAGTAGTAGGTGATGGCACTCAATAATTATTATAGCTAGGGAGTAATCCATTGGTACCACACATCCTTGCCGCATAGTACAAACTCTCACCTTGAATCCTTCTACTCTTATATAAAAAATGGAGACCTCAAATCTTAAATAAAATCCAAAAACTTGGTCAAGAATATCAGCTAAAAGACAACATCCTTGCATTAAAAAAGAGAGCTCAAGAATGATATGAATAGCCCACAACACGCAAACAATTATCATTGGACACCAGCATAAGCGTTCTTGAACAATGGTTCAAATCATTCACAGCGAGTGGAGCGTGACAGTCTCAGAATCTACTATACTTTAGAGAAATCTATTAATCATGCAAGAATTTCAAATGAAGGAATCCACCAACCCCTCAACATGGGGATTCGAATCCTATCGACGTACCACTTGAATAATGAAACGTATACCTACGCTTTAGCATTAACGGTGAGCTAGCACTAACCCAATTTGAACAAGCCCCTTGCCAGCCAGCAAGCTCCAATCGTAGATTTGAGGATATGATGTTGCTCGAGGGTAGAGGATGGAGACGAGATGTTCGGATGAGTAGATAAGGCATAGACTTGGTCGCCAGTGACCTAGCTCACCCACTGGGAGACGGGCCTACGAGCCCGGGCGGCGTCCCACGGGCGGAACGGGCGGCGCCCCCGCTGGAAGAAAGCCTGGAGCATAGAAGGGCCGTGGTGCGTCTTCGTTTTGCTAGAGAGGTTTCTTAGAGCGGCCTTGACACGCTCTTCGCTTACCCTTCTTTCTGCATTCTTAGATCTTGCTGGGTTTTTTTAGTTCTCTTGCGAAGAAGCATTTGTAAGCGAAGGCATCAACGATGAGAGAGATCATCAGTATCCACATAGGCCAGGCCGGTATCCAGGTCGGAAATGCGTGCTGGGAGCTTTACTGCTTGGAGCATGGCATTCAGCCCGACGGTCGCATGCCAAGGTACGGCAACTCGACGACATGTTTTGTGTATTTTTGGTCCGGGGGTTGTCTGCTTAGTTCTAGGAGAGATCCGGAGTGCCTTGTAGATAGTACTTGTGATGGCCGTGCATGCCTTAGAGAAACGGTAGGACTGTTTAGTTTAAGCCTCGCGACTGTAAGGGTTACGGAGAGTACTCTGTTCTGGCGTAGTGTTTTGGCTGATGCTCGGTTTGGAATGGTGTTTACGATATGGCAGTGACGCGACGACAGGAGGTGGCGATGATGCGTTCAACACGTTCTTCAGCGAGACCGGGGCCGGGAAGCACGTTCCTCGCGCCGTGTTCGTGGATCTGGAGCCGACCGTGATCGACGAAGTTCGCACGGGAACGTACCGTCAGTTGTTCCACCCAGAGCAGCTCATCTCCGGGAAGGAGGATGCTGCCAACAACTTCGCTCGCGGTCATTACACCGGTACGTACTTGGTCGTTCACACTTGAGGTTACCTTTTGGGAAGAATTGCACGTCGATATTGGACGGGATGTGAAATACGGCTGTGGCTCTCGCACTTCCAGACAAGCACAGTTTGTGCGAGAGCTGGCAGCTATGTGGTCTGTATGTGTTTGAAAATGGTGGGGGGTTAGCATTAGTGTACCCGGACATTGAGCCTCATGTTGAAGCGTGAGAAGCGTATGAAATTGGCTGGATCGCTGACGTGTGTTGCGGTGGGATGTGCAGTGGGAAAGGAGATTGTGGACCTGTGCCTCGACCGGGTGAGGAAGCTCGCGGACAACTGCACGGGACTGCAGGGTTTCTTGGTGTTCAACGCCGTGGGAGGAGGTACCGGATCCGGCCTGGGGTCCCTGTTGCTGGAGAGGCTGTCAGTGGACTACGGAAAGAAGTCGAAGCTGGGATTCACCATCTACCCGTCCCCCCAGGTCTCGACCGCGGTGGTTGAGCCATACAACAGTGTGTTGTCGACCCACAGTCTGTTGGAGCACACGGACGTGTCAGTGCTGTTGGACAACGAAGCAATCTACGACATTTGCCGGAGGTCGCTGGACATCGAGCGGCCGACGTACACGAACCTGAACAGGTTGGTGTCGCAGATCATCTCGAGTCTGACGACGAGTCTGCGGTTCGACGGCGCGCTGAATGTAGATATCACGGAGTTCCAGACCAACTTGGTGCCGTACCCGCGAATCCACTTCATGCTTTCGAGCTACGCGCCTGTGATCTCCGCGGAGAAGGCGTACCACGAGCAGCTCTCGGTGCCGGAGATCACGAACGCCGTGTTCGAGCCGTCGAGCATGATGGCGAAGTGCGACCCGCGCCACGGGAAGTACATGGCGTGCTGCCTGATGTACAGAGGCGATGTGGTGCCCAAGGATGTGAATGCGGCAGTGGCGACCATCAAGACGAAGCGCACGGTGCAGTTCGTGGACTGGTGCCCAACTGGGTTCAAGTGCGGAATCAACTACCAGCCACCAACGGTGGTGCCCGGGGGCGACCTGGCGAAGGTCCAGCGGGCGGTGTGCATGATCAGCAACAACACGGCGGTGGCTGAGGTGTTTTCGCGAATTGACCACAAGTTCGATCTGATGTACGCGAAGCGTGCTTTCGTGCACTGGTACGTGGGCGAGGGCATGGAGGAGGGCGAGTTTTCGGAGGCCCGTGAGGATCTGGCGGCCTTGGAGAAGGATTACGAAGAAGTGGGCGCGGAGTCTACGGACGGGAACAATGACGACGAGGAGTACTGAGTGTAGTTGTGTTGTGGAGTGGTGGTGTTGGTGTGTAGCAAGCTTCCCTGACTTGGGGATGAATACAGTGATAAGATTCCTGAATGGCTGGTGTGCATGGTTCCTATTGCGACCGGCGGTAATTGTTGTATACTTTTGTTGAAATGTTAGGGTTGGTGGCCTTCGTGCAAGCGTGGACAGATCGATGTGTGGCTTGTTTGGGCTTATAGAGGCAGTATTCTTTCGCAGAGCGATAATTAAAACTCGGACAATATTTCGCTGTCAGCGTGAACATGGTGTGGTCCTCGTTTTAGGAATTGAGAACAATGTCCAGTGTCCATGATGTGCACTGAACTTCATTTCGACAGGCTCGCTGAACTGTCCAAAAGTGTACATCAAGTTTGTGTTCGTGAAACAGATTTGATCGAGTTGCACCTCTCGGTCCCCGTCGGAGCCGCATGATGATCATCAGGGGTACAATTGAACCTGCGGGTCGGAGAGTAGTCAGTTTATCTATCAGTTGGATCGTCCATCAGCTCCGCATAACATTAGTATCGTGCTTTTAGTCTGAGTACCGTAGTAGGAAGGCAGGGTCGGCAAAAAATAATTCCCAAAAAAAATTGTCAAAAAATAAAATAAATTAATGGAGTAATTTGTCGAAGTCAACAAAAATTAATTCAATGAAAAGCCGGAAAAGAAGAAAAAAAGTCTACAAGTCGGAAATTTCAAAAATAAAGTACAACTCATCATCTCCTCTAAATCAGCTGACAAGCAACCGCAGCCGAGTCCTTATCGCTTTGGTATAAGATCTGCCGCTCTCTCCACTTGACTCCCATGCTTCCATGCTTGATCGATTCATGTTGCTTGCAGCCAATGTTTCCTGGAGTTGCACTGGCGTGACGTTGGTGTATGCCTAGGGTTTGCTCACCGTCGCTTCCCCTCCTCTTCCACCTCGTTCTGGATTCGTCTCCTTCCTCCGGATCTCTTCTCAATCATCTGCCCACAATTCTCTAGTGCAAGCAAGCTCAGACCTCGACCTCCACCTCGCGGGTGAGTTGCATCTGCTTTTGAATTGGTCAAGGCGGTGCCTTTTGAATTCGTCCCAGTCCCTCCCGTGTGACTGATTCCTCCAATCCCTCGAAGCATTCTGTGTGAGAGGATCTGTGGGAGCTTTCTGAGATTCAGTTCAGTTCGAATTTTCTATAATTTTCTTCGCTCTAGGTTTTATCGTAGAATTTTCTTTGGAAACGGGGCCGGGGCTTCTTTTATGATGAATTGGATTACAGAGCTTCTGTGGTGAATCTATGCTCATGATTTTCTTGAGTTGTCAGATTGAGAGCAGGGATTAGAAAGATTTGCGTTGTTGTGACGTGAATTGTGTACAGGGAATTCTGAGCTGAATTGGTGGGATTGGATTGCAGAGAGCAGCAGCAGCAATGTCGTCCAACAATGCGCCATACGCGACGTTGAAAGACGCGCCCAAATTCGAGCAGCGAGTGGCGATGTGCGGGCGCCGTGGTTCAAGGAGCCCGCGGCGGTCAAGAGCCTGCGGATCAAGGATCCACTACCCTACGTTCCCTGCAATGCCAAGTCTGCTCCTTACGCCACTTTCCACACCGTCCCCAAAGTAACCGAGGTAGCTGCTTTCTTGCATGTCTTCTCATTCCATTCCATTGTTTCTCAACACTACGCATGCTCTGTTGTATAAATTGGATCATTCGATTGTTGTACAAATTGCAAATGATCCTGAAGAGTGTGTGGAGTGTAGCAAAGTGGTGCATCACCTGAACAGCAAGCACAGCCCACCAAGCCTGAGAAAAAATCCAGCACCCCTTACGGCTCTTCTAATGACGTTCTCAAGCCCCGAACTAAGGCACGCACCCATCCCCATCCTCCTTTCATATCTTCATACTGTCGAATCGAAATGTCGTACTGTATTGTGTTATTGGAGAGGGATGATAACAAGCTCAAAGCCTGAGGAGCTTATATTTTCTGATAAGTTTCTCTTGACATGGGGTAAGAGCTTACTGCCAGAGCCAACTTGCATGAGATCGATGTGACTTAAGTGTAGCATCTGAAGAACGAGTGTAATACTGGGAGTTGGTTATTTCTTGGTGTATAGAAGCATTGTATTAGCATTCGTTTTGTCTCACCAGTGCAATGATGAAGAAGAAGCTGATTTCTTGATAGAATTTGCTAGAGTTCGATAAAAAAATTCTCATGCTAGTGAACTAGTTGGAGTGAGTTTATCGTGTTGCAGTGAGTTTCTCATGACTGCGTATTTCCTAGCAGCTTTTTTGTGATCTGTTGCTTGGTGTGAGAAATTACTTATCATACACCTCTCTCATTTTTTGCAGTTGTTTTGAAGCAACATCTGGAGTTAGTAAATAATGGAAATGGAGCTCACATGAAAAGTTACTGTTCAATGATCCTTCCTTAGCTCGCGCGAAGAGTTATTTGCAGGTGGGACGATTGCTAGCTTTTGCTATGTTTGAAACGTTGCATTTAATCCTCTTAGTTAAACAAAAATATACCAAATGTGTGCAGTTTGACTTCTTGCTTCTCAAGGGACTTGTAACATGGAAGAATTAAACAATCATATTTGACTTTTAACTTCTCAAGGATTCATAACTTTCCATGTATTGATGCCACCATAAACAAAATGAAAGAAAATGAACCTTTATAACTTCTGCGAAATGACTTACACAATATGAGTGAAAGATAATGTATCTTGTAATGAAAAAAGAAAGAAAATGAGGGGAAAAAAAAGAGTTGATCAAAAACATTCTAGCAAAATGTAGACAAATATATTACTCCGTAGCGGAATTGAAGATGATAAAGATGTTTTCTACCATGTCAAGTTGAAATGTCATCATGCAATTTGTTCTCCCCATTGATGATTTCACTCCTTGTTGCAGGTCCTTGGGATGAGAATCTACAAAGATGTTTAAAAATCACTAGGATTGGTAAGATCTTTGAATATTACTTTTGAATCTCAATGGTATAATAATATTTATAGCATTGACTATATTAGAGCAAAAGAAATGTGGAGTTGATACTTACCAAGAATGTTGTTGTTTGCAGACTTATTTCTTTCTAGCCATTCCACGGAGTGAAGCCATGGAAGTTGTACCATGAGAAGTAAAGAGATTCTCAACTCTTGAAAGTGTGTCTTCCATCACCACGTCCAAACTGTCCTCAACATCCATGTCCTCACCTTCTACATTTTTGTTTGTTTCCAGTTGAATGTTTGTATCCACTTTGAACAAAGGGAACTTCATGTGTTGTATCATGGCATGTTTTTGAAACTCTGCATCGAATGAACGAAGTAGGCCACACTTGCTCCATCCTACCTTAACCATATTCTGCTTGTTGCATATAGATAACCATGAAGAGAATAACCAAGAGCAAAGAAAAGGCTTTAGAGTAGACATCTTGAAATCAACTTTGATCTCGCAGTTTGCATCAATCTGACTTGTAATTATACTCATCGTATACTTGTTGAATTCTTGGCGAAAAGCATGCTTGAAGGGACGTTGTAGTATCACATCTGCTGGTTGATAGATGCTGGTACAGTTGGCCGGAACGTATAACACATGGATTTGTGGATAGATCTCCTTCATCCACTCTCTAAAATCTTTAGAGATGTGTATGCTCCAACAATCGATTAACCAAATCATCTCTTGTGTCGTAGGCAAACTTAAGAGAGTAATTTGCAACCGGAGATAACTTGATAGAATTGTCTTGACAAAATTCTTGCATGTCTCCAAAGTGGACCAATGATTCTGACTATATATCAAATCCCATCCACAATCAGTGCATTCTCGGCGACCATCGTTCAATGGTGGCAAAGATCGAGAAGGAAGCCCTTGGAAAAAAACTTGAAAAGGTAAAACTTCACCCGTAGCTGCAGAGGATACAACTACAGTCACTTGCCTTTTGTCCTCTAGTCCATGAACATTTACTTGCTTGATACCCTTAGTATCCCATGTTCGTGCGCCCCCTGTAGGTACTAAATGAATACCGGTTTGATCACTATTCACAACAAGAGAAGAAGGAATATTGTGAACCTTAATCAAATAAGCACACCTTTGCGCCATTGTCAAACCTTGCAATTCAAAGTCGGTCGGTAGTTTTCCAGCAGCCGTTGTTGCAGCACGATAACTCCAATTTAGTTCAGACTTGACAAAAGCCTTTGTCCACTTGGTAGAAACTTTGAACTTTTCATCCTCAAGCAATTGGGGTTCTCGCTTTTGAATAATGGCTTTAATCAACGGTTGCATAATGACAGCGGATAGTGGCTGACCTCCTGTACGTTGCTTTCTTAGCACATTGCATATCTCATCTCTAAGGATGGGATAATCGGTGAGTATAGGACAGTGTTGTGAAGCCTTAACAAAATACATGCCAAGTTCCACACACCTCTTGTAGTTATCTTTGAGCTCTCCATTAGGATGGAACCACTCATACATTGTTCCCCTTGCAAGATAGTCATAAGGGCTATGCAAAGATCCCGGTTGTCTATAGGCTGTCCTCAAGTACATCAAAGCATTTGTAATATTCCTAGCTTGTTGCATTGCTTTGAAAATAGGAGGCCAAAGAGGAGTAAACCAATTTTTATAGCTGCCCCTTGGTTTTGAAACGAGCGGCTTCATTCGCTCCACTTTTGGCTTCAGAAATGGAGCGGTGCCCTCCTTCTTTGGCCTCCCCACTGGTCGTTTAGGAACAACATGCTTGGATACAGATCGTTCTTTCTCCAACTTGGAACTCAAAACGGCAAACTCCAGCTCCGATCTCCTCTCCATTTCCTCCTTGCTAATTGGGGCAAAAAACCCCAAATCTATCCGTTTTTGAGTAGGAGCCATTGCCGCAACATAAAAACTACCAAGAAGACTCTAAATCACAGTGATGATTCAAAACTCTCAAAAAAAGAAAGAGCTCATTGAAACAAACACTCATAGAAGGAGAAATGCACGTTCGACGCATGTTTCAAATTGAACCATTTTCAGCGAAAATGGATGAAAATCGAGCATTCAATGAATAGTATGAACGAAAATCAAACAAAACAATTAGTTAGCCGCCGGAAAAAATTAATGATGGCTATAAATAGCTGATTTTTTAATAATTGTTTTTGAGTTTGCCGACCCCTACTTTTTGAACTTTAATTAATTATTCGGCACAAAAGTACCGACCCTGCCTTCCTACTACGGTATGTGATCAAAGCAATTGAAGTAGCGGTGACAATAATGAAATTGGATTTCCCGACCTGTGAATGATAAATCGGATGCGTCGAATGTATATGTGCTCTGTGCGGACAGGCTAGATGACGTAATCTGTACCTCTGCATACGCTGCCTCACTTTTGAAATGTCAGTACGTAGTGGCCTGTACACACAGACCACATGCACACTACTGTAGTGTCGATGTAGAGGGAACAGCATGTTGTTCATCTACTGAACGTTGAACTATACTGAATTACATGTAACTCTATATTTGGGGTTTGGGAAGGTCAGACTCGGTGACAGCCAAATGATGTTATGCCTCATTTTCATCTGAACAAGAACATGAGAACAAGATCGTGAGGCAAATAATTACTTGCAATAAAACTACTACAAGTACAACTTGCTTGCATCAGCAGAAAGGCAAAGATTTTTTGCACAACTTGTTTGCATCGACAGAAAGACTTTTTCCGTCTGAATCTTATTAAATTTGACATCTTTCTGCAATGAGATGGATGATACGAGAAGGATGATATTTATCAAGTTGGATTTTCAAATCTTTCTATCCTTTTCTATGCTTCAAGGAGCACTCCTATGTGTTCAAATGTGTACCTCATACCTGTGAACCATTTCTACGCTTCAGAGAGCACTCCTAGAACCGAAAACGCATCATCATTGTTGAATCACACACGTTTAACTTGAGATCGTTTTTCACACAAACTACGATCACATTATATCATTGTTGAATCACACATGTTGAACTACAAACACATTATATCATTGTTGAATCACACATGTTGAACTTCAGATCGTTTTTCACACAAAGTACACACGTCGAAGTCCTCCCTTCAGAAACAGACATGTTCGATGTATGAGTGCAATCCATACATTAGGCGTGGGCGCGACGAGAAGGTTCCGCTTCGGTGGAGGTTTACCGGGACGAACGGTTTTTCCTGTTCCTGCATAACTCAGACACATGCTGCCACTGGTGCGCAACCTTTCGCCTGATACTCGATATCGGCTCCAACGACGGTTGCTTCGCAATTCTCAATTACAGAGCCTGACTGTCAGAAGTTGTCGTGAATTCCCACTTGGCGCGAGACGTCTACGCACCGTCATCGATACTCAAGCTCTCTCCACTACAGCGGCCGAATACAGCGGACTAACACAGTATCATTGTGCCAGCGTTTTCATGCACATACTGTTCCAAAATAGTAACCTTCAGCATGATCACATCGTTCGGCAGATTCCAAATTAGTTAATGAAATCGTGAAATCCAACAGATAATACTCAGGACATTCTAAAAAGCACAAAACCGTTCAGACGGTAAGGCGTGGCTGTCAGTTTGAAGTTCAGTGCACATCATGCACAATGGACACTGTTCTCCATTCCCAAAACACGAGCAACACCATGTTCACGCTGACAGCGAAATATTGTCCGAGTTTTAATTATCGCTCTGCGAAAGAATACTGCCTCTATAAGCCCAAACAAGCCACACATCGATCTGTCCACGCTTGCACGAAGGCCACCAACCCTAACATTTCAACAAAAGTATACAACAATTACCGCCGGTCGCAATAGGAACCATGCACACCAGCCATTCAGGAATCTTATCACTGTATTCATCCCCAAGTCAGGGAAGCTTGCTACACACCAACACCACCACTCCACAACACAACTACACTCAGTACTCCTCGTCGTCATTGTTCCCGTCCGTAGACTCCGCGCCCACTTCTTCGTAATCCTTCTCCAAGGCCGCCAGATCCTCACGGGCCTCCGAAAACTCGCCCTCCTCCATGCCCTCGCCCACGTACCAGTGCACGAAAGCACGCTTCGCGTACATCAGATCGAACTTGTGGTCAATTCGCGAAAACACCTCAGCCACCGCCGTGTTGTTGCTGATCATGCACACCGCCCGCTGGACCTTCGCCAGGTCGCCCCCGGGCACCACCGTTGGTGGCTGGTAGTTGATTCCGCACTTGAACCCAGTTGGGCACCAGTCCACGAACTGCACCGTGCGCGCTTCGTCTTGATGGTCGCCACTGCCGCATTCACATCCTTGGGCACCACATCGCCTCTGTACATCAGGCAGCACGCCATGTACTTCCCGTGGCGCTGGTCGCACTTCGCCATCATGCTCGACGGCTCGAACACGGCGTTCGTGATCTCCGGCACCGAGAGCTGCTCGTGGTACGCCTTCTCCGCGGAGATCACAGGCGCGTAGCTCGAAAGCATGAAGTGGATTCGCGGGTGCGGCACCAAGTTGGTCTGGAACTCCGTGATATCTACATTCAGCGCGCCGTCGAACCGCAGACTCGTCGTCAGACTCGAGATGATCTGCGACACCAACCTGTTCAGGTTCGTGTACGTCGGCCGCTCGATGTCCAGCGACCTCCGGCAAATGTCGTAGATTGCTTCGTTGTCCAACAGCACTGACACGTCCGTGTGCTCCAACAGACTGTGGGTCGACAACACACTGTTGTATGGCTCAACCACCGCGGTCGAGACCTGGGGGGACGGGTAGATGGTGAATCCCAGCTTCGACTTCTTTCCGTAGTCCACTGACAGCCTCTCCAGCAACAGGGACCCCAGGCCGGATCCGGTACCTCCTCCCACGGCGTTGAACACCAAGAAACCCTGCAGTCCCGTGCAGTTGTCCGCGAGCTTCCTCACCCGGTCGAGGCACAGGTCCACAATCTCCTTTCCCACTGCACATCCCACCGCAACACACGTCGGCAAGCCACCTCCATAGATTTCCCTTTTCCCATGCTGCATATTCTCACACTAATTCTCACACGCACCATCAAACACATCCTCGCCACCATACAGCCGACTTCTGCCGCTGGTGGAAAAGTGTGAAAGCCACAGCCTAATTAAGAACATCACATCCGAAACGTCACATCACATTCCGTTCTTACTAAAGGCTAACTTTACATGTGAACGGCCAAGTACGTACCGGTGTAATGACCGCGAGCGAAGTTGTTGGCAGCATCCTCCTTCCCGGAGATGAGCTGCTCTGGGTGGAACAGCTGACGGTACGTTCCCGTGCGAACTTCGTCGATCACGGTCGGCTCCAGATCCACGAATACGGCGCGGGGAACGTGCTTCCCGGCCCCGGTCTCGCTGAAGAAAGTGTTGAACGCATCATCTCCACCTCCTGTCGTCGCGTCGCTGCCATATCAAACAGCCATTTCCAAAACCAAGCGTTAGCCATTTAACCTTAGTGCATAAACACAGTCCTCTCGAAAGCGCTTCGCCACGACCATTGCAGCTGTCCGAAAGGCTCGCACTAAGCAATGCTGATACTGAATGCATCTCTACATACAACACCCGTCTAAACACTATCGAAACTATCACCGGTGCCTCAGATCTCCTACTCTAACTAAACATGCACCACCAAAGCCACAACCACCACAAAAACACACACACACACTACCTTACGCGTCCCTACCTAACTCTACCAAAACCTGCCGTCAACATACCTGGGCATGCGACCGTCGGGCTGAATGCCATGCTCCAAGCAGTAAAGCTCCCAGCACGCATTTCCGACCTGGATACCGGCCTGGCCAATGTGGATACTGATGATCTCTCTCATTGCTGATGCCTCTGTTCACCCTCGAATTTGCGAAGATCGAGCTCGAAAGAATGCGCGGAAGATTATCCTTAAACTAGCGGCGAAAACAAACGGCAACACGGTAGAACAAAGCTCGAGGCGAGGGGAGCAAAGAGCGTGTCGAGGCCGCTCTAAGAAACCCGTCTAGCGAAAGGCAAGGAAGGAGACAGCCCTTGTATCCTTGCCCTGTGCGTGCCGCCCATAGCCGCCGACTGAAGCGCGGTACTCGGCGTCTCTGTGGCCAGCTGTGCGACCATGTCCGCGGGACGTCGGGGTCGTATCTGCCCGGTCTGGTATATGTAGAGAGCGTGTACAGGAGTGAAGTATATGTTCGGAGGGCGTAGATGTGGATGGTCGTCGGCATGCAACGTACCGGGACGGGGAGATATTTTTGGGCGGAGTCGGGGTAGTTTCCCCCACTTTTTTTCAAATTGGGGCTCGACCGTCCCTCCAGTTATGAGTCGGCAGCTTACCAGCTTTCATGCACCTTTTGTCCGTGACCTAAAGACGAAACCGTCCGAATGAATGTTCTCCACCTAAAAGCTAATTGCATGAAAGGTGAACATGTTTTCCTTACTTCTTTTCTCAAGTATTATGTATTGAAATTCCTCGTGGAAAATAGGAATGTAAAAACAAAGATACTTGTGAGGAGAATGAAGCTCGCTAAAAAAAGGTGTCTATATCTTTGCGATTTTAGAAAGAGATTGTCGTACGTAAATCACAATTGTACACCATTTATGATACCATTGGATGAGATATGTGTAAACCTTAATTATGTAGTACTTCCTTGCTAATGAAGGATCACAAGAATATAGTCAACCTTAGAAAGAAACGACTATCTTTGCAGGTGTAGTTTGAAGTTGGTAGAAGAACCTTGTTGTATGTGTACTTCAAAATCTTTTGGAAATCAACTTCCGCGTATCAGTCAATTGTAATGAGAAGACAAGGGCCTCCTTCAATGGCTTGCAACGAGCGCTTCCTTGTCTTTCTTTTCTTAACGGCAAAAGGATGAAGGATAGATAGATAAGACCTCCGATCTTCAAATAAAGATTGGCGTGAATTCAATGTCTGTTCGTAATGTCATTACCTCGATGGCCACAGGACAAAGAGGTAAAAGAACAAGGATGAAGGAAGTAAGGAGCTTCAACTTTCCCCCAACATAAGTAAGTCGGTGAATGAAGTTACTCAAATTTTCACAAGATGATTTGAAAGTTTTAAATCGTATAATTGTATAAAGTACTAGTATATCAAGTTCTACAAATATATTCAAAATTTCTCACCACATGGATTTAGATATTGAGCATTTAATGCAAAAGGGGCTCTTCAATAAAAGTTCATGTAGTTGCCTTTGAGCAAGCATAATAACTTCATGGGAAGTTGAAAGTGTAGCCTCTCTTTAAAATATATTGCATAATATAGTTACCTATCATTTTTCTATTCATCTTTGTACAATTTGAGGTTTAGAATATCATTTGCAAGGCTTGCATTGGGTAAATGTGCGAACAAATCAAACATTTTGAAGAAGAAGAAAATAAAATAAAATGGGCATACAATGAAATAAAGGGTTGAACCTCAATTTTGTTAAAATGACGTTATTCTAGTAAAATGACGTGTTTTGGGGTACAAGAAAGGAAACAAAATAAAATGTTTTTGTCTGTTTTTGACCTCAAAGGGCAATATTTTTGAAGTGAAGTTCAACAACATTGTTGTATTCTCAAGTATTGTGTTGGGGGGCCTATCAAAAAAATAGCATAGAACATATAAGGCTCTAGTCTTGAAATTTATGTCCTATTACAAAGTTGCAACAACAAGGTCTCTCTACATACTCCAAAATTATATTTTTAAAAAAAACTCGTTGTCTTATTCTTCCGAGTTTTCCAACAAAAGTACATGCATTGATTGTTTATCTTGAAGAACTTGACCTCTCACCCATGTTGATAACTTTCAATAATGTATGTTCCAATTCAACTTGAGGTTTATGTTCTATTCCAAAGTTGTGGCAACAAGGTCTCTGTTTCCATACTACACAATTATATCAAATAAAAAATAAAATATTCTCGTTGTCGTATTCTTCCGAGTTTTCCAACAACAAAAGGTACATGAATTGATTGTTTATCTTGAAGAACTTGACCTCTCACCCATGTCGATCCAACTCATTGGATAGGACGATGATAGGATACCAGTTGTTCTTGCATTGTCCAGGTTGGGATCTCGAGGACTTTGTCAACTCAATTCAACCGATATGCAATGCATTGAACACCAATAATTGATCTGAAGATACCCATCTTGTTGACTCCACCATCTGCATGTATACTTTCTACCTTCCAGAGCTTGCTATTGCAATCTCTAGACCATTTTCTTCTTGGAATCAAATTTTTGCTTTTGAAAACCAAAAGATAGATATGGTAAAGGGACCCATTCCCGACCGGGGACCCATAACCGATCAAGCCCAATTCCTAGATTTTGAAAGAACAGATGTACGTCATTTGTATATTCGAGCATGTGATCGACTTTAGGTTCCAAGCAACTTTTCACTTTAAACAATTATAACTATTTGAATAATGCAAATAAAATCACAAAACTTTTTGCATTCGACAAAAACCTTATGTTTGCACACATGGAAAATTCTAAAAGAATATATACCTTAATATCATATGCTAAAATCCTTAAGTGGTCGGTTATAGGTGCCTCTACCTTATCTGAAATGTGAGGATTAGTGTAAAGGTAATCATGGAAATCAGGTATACGATCACATGTTTATACTATCAGGTATAAGATCTCATTGTACTGTACTCTCACCTTATAGTTTGTAGAAAAATCGTGTGAAGTTTTTTGGTCAATAAGATGGAAGAGACCTTAGAACGTGTCCGGACCGGCTCTGGGAAAGTCTGTATGGCGTGCCGAAGGGGGTAGCAGGGCCTGGTGAGCCAGGCGACCTTACCAAAGAGGGGCCGGCGCGGACCCATTCAAATGGTCGCCTTGAGGCACTCTTGTATTGGTTAGTAGGAATGTCGAAAGTGAGAGACAGAACTGTAAAACTTGGAACTATGACGAGCTATAATAAACTTGGAACTATGACGAGCTATAATAAACTTGGAACTATGACGAGCTATAATAAACTTGGAACTATGACGAGCTTTTATTCACAAAACGTCGACCTCTTGGCCGGGTTAGAGGTTTGCTACCTGGGTTGGGATTCTCCCTCCGGAAAAAATCGACTCGAGCCTCCAGCATGAGGGGAGGGCTGGGCATGCTCTTACAAGGATGAGGAACATGATCATCTCTGTAAGATGTCTTTGGAAGGTGGTCCTATACCACTGTTGTTATGTCCTGTGGGCATATCATCAAGGGTAGGTCGAACGGACACTTTATTCACGCCAACCCTCACGGGTCTGGTGTTCTTCTTCTTCTTTGGAAGGTGCATTATTGCAAGTGGATGGCACATGGGTAGTAGTCCATAAACGCTATTTCTTTTCACTATTTGCACACACATCAACCCTTGTCATTCAGGCTCAATGACAATATTCTTGTTATATTTTGTTGCATAACAACTAAACATGTGAAATCGACTCAATAATGTTCACAATGCCAGTTTTTTTTTAAGGAATCGAACTGGTGAGACAGCCTAAAGTCAAGAGTCAGCTGCGAGTATGTTGATACCCAATCCAATAATTCTTCATATGTCTTTTTTATTTTTTTATTGTCAAAGATCGGCTTTTGTATTTGAATTTCAGCATATCTCTCCCTGTAAAAACACCAAGCTTTTCTTTTTTCAAGGTTTTATAGGTCCAATGAGGGTAGCAATGATGTAAACATGTACCTAACTCACTTAGTAACAAGAACATGAAGAGACTCATTTCACATTTTCTTCTGAAATTAGTGTTTTGGGCTCATGAAACATCTCAATCCATATTGCATCATGGGAAAAAAGAAAACTACTTATTCACCTTTGAATGTTATTATCTCACAAAACCGTGAGGAATTTGCACATAAAATTTGATACGCATGCATGTGCACATACAAGTTAGCTACAAGATCCGATGGTTACATACTTCTAGAGAATCCAAAGATCTTAGATTTGCATTTTGCATCAAAAGAGGGCACTTTTGGAGAGTATTTTGGCAAGTTTTGAGGCCACTCTCCTTTTGGGGTTAATCACGATATGATTGCATGATGGAGCTTTTCTTAGTGAATCTTCAAAGTAGAAGCTTATGTGAAGCGATCTTGTACTCAGTATCACTTATATTTGTCTTGTTCACCGTGAGAAAGGTCAATAGTCACGCCATTGGTGTGATGACCTCCGGGCATACATCTAAGGATAGGTTGAACAAACACCCCATTCACGCCGACCCCTGAATAGATTAGAGTTTCTCTTCTTCTTAGAATTTTGTTGTCGAAAGGAAAAGAGCTCGAAGATTGAGATGTATTGGAAGTTTGGTACAAAATTAGTGAGAGAATGGAAAAGAAAGCTGCACATCTGATGAGGTGATGCACATATGATGTGATTTATCTACGGCACTATGAAAGAGATGGATCCAATTGTGCACTTGCAAGAATGATGAGGTTTTAGACTTCGTGAATTGAATGAGAGATAGGAAGTTGCCAATCACATGCCTTATACCAAAAACATTCATCATCGTAATAACATGTCCTTACACTAATGAAAAAGTTAGCACTATTGTCAATATGGTGATTTTACATGGGCATTATGCTTGTGGAGTAGATACCTCATTCTTACTACACATGTGAACCGTCGAAACGGTTCACGCTGGTACGAATTACAATCTATAACCGTTAGTCTAATATTTTCATGTTCAAAATCCCCAATTGGGACATTTAGGCTAATTCTTCCGGTTTCCGGAAAATTCACGATAATTGGAAGGGTCTTGCCTAAATGGCCCGGCGTTTATTTGATTTATTCTAAATTAGTAATATTAAATTGTGTCAAAGTAGCATGACATGTTTTTGGTTATGTTTTATGAATCTATCATTATTCATAATTACCTAGATTCATCCTAATCAATAATCATAATCAAAGTAATTAGTTAAACTCTGCAGATGAATTGCTGGATGAACAAAGTTTCATCCGTTTGAACCCGATGAAGCTCTACCCCATCCAAGTATCCAACTAGGGAGAGAAAGTAGAGTTAGGGTTCTATGTTTTTTGGGGGAAAAGTGTGTGTGCATGTGTGAGAGTAGGAGTTGGTTTTTTGAGGAGTGTATGCACGGTGGAGATAGAGAATTGTTTTTGGGGGTTTCATGTTTTTTGGTTGTCTTGTGTGGTGTGTGTGAGATCTAGGTTGGTTTTGGTTGCATTTTATGGTGGATGTGTTCTTTGGCGTGTGTGTGTGAGAATTTGGCAAGGAGGAGAGGGAGAGTGTTACGTAGGTCGGGGCTGCACGTTGGAGGTTCCAGCGACGGAGCACTGCTGAGGTCGGCAGCGACATAGGAGCATTGCCGGAAGTCGGCACCGGCAGCCATCCGGAGCAGCGACGTTGGCGGTCGACACGACATCACGCCGACACGGACGGCGGCATCAGACTCGACGGAAGGCCCCACGGCTCCAACACTGCCGGCAATGCTCCTATGTCGCCGCCGACCTCACATGACCGGCGGTGGCAGCTCAAAGGTCAGCACCAACACCAACACGGCAGCTCGGTGGATCGGGCCGAAGGCAGCATAGGCAGAACCAGCACCACGCTGAGAAGCAGATCGACGATCGGCTATGTCAATGAGAAGACCGGCGGTGGCAGCTCGAAGGTCGCCGACACATCGCGGTGGTGAGCGAGCACCAGGGAACGGCGATCAGCAGCGCCTGCGGCGGTGGCGATTGCCAGACGAGCGAGCGGACCGGGAGCTAGAAACAAACGTAGCAACACGTGATCGCGGCTCCAAGGCAGCGGCTGAACCGGCGTTCGGAGCCGACACGCCAGACCGGTAACACCGGCAGAAGCTGATCGGGGAGGCACCCGGCTGCCCTGCGCTTCGAAGGGATTCGTAGTGACGCCGAAGCGGCGGTCAGCCTGACGACGCTGATCGGGAGGCACCCGGCTGCGCTGCGCTTCGGAGGGACTCGTAGTGACGCCGAAGCGGCGGTCAGCCCGATGACGCTGATCGGCACGAGGGCGAAGGTGACAACATCGCCACCGACACCGGCGCACCGGCAGTCCAACTTCGGCACCATCTTCGACAGCATTGGAACCAGGACGAGGGTTAGCAGCGGTCGACACCAGCACGAGGTGGCCACGAGGATCAGGGGACAGTAGTAACAGCGACGAGCAGTGTGGCGATCGGGAGCCGGCATCGAGCGGCCGTCTTCGCTAAGCCTTGTCCCCTCCGTAATATTACGGAGGGTGCACAGGGTGACATTAGAGAGGGAGCCCTCCTATCTCCCCTTATTCTTGCTTAAAACCTATTCATGATTGCTTATTAGATTGGTTGTTTTGAGTTTGTAAACTTTCATATTAAAATGGCAAGAGTAATTGCCCAAAAACATGTATGTTTCATTTAGTTCGGCCCGCTTGTACTTGGTTGTTATCTTTGTTTGATTGGGATGATTATGCCTTGCTTGAATTGTTGCTTGAGGTAGTCGTGTACTAGTATTTACCGTGTGCAAGGGCAGTGCGGAAGCACTGCCCACTTTTAGGGATGAAGGGGTAAAACATAGGTAAAAAATTAGGGTTTTGGGGTCGAGCGTAGAAGCGCTGCCCAAAAAGTTCCAATCAAACCTAATGTGTGTCCAAACTAAAATTTGCATGTTTAATTGCTCATTATCCTTCATGCGGTAAAGGGGTTATGTTCAAGTTAAGGAGAAGGAATTTTAACATAAGTTAGATCTAGGTAATAATTTAGATGATGCGCTGAAATTGTAAGGAGAATTAAAAGGGACATTGCTTGGAAGGCTAGATGGTGTTGAACTTCAACCCCACGGCCCAATTTGTGGCTTAAAAACCGGTCATCGGGATTTAGGCTCACAACACCTCAATTGGAATTCATTTTAAAAAAGAAAGTTGAAATCTAATGGTGGATGGAGGAAATATAACTTCTCAAATATCATCCATTTTTTCACTTTTTTCATCATAGAAACATCATTGCAAATGTAATATCATGATTATTTGGATCAAGAATCTTTAGACTATGAAGTTATTAAGTTTTGTCTTAAGATTGTGATTATGCAAAAAAAAAAAAAAAAATCATGAAAAACTATATGTGATTTTACATGATTGGCTTGCATTGGTAAATCGTGCCCCATGGTTGAGAACCAAAAAGCAAACGCTCCCTTCACTAGAATGCATGCAATTAATTTATTTTGTAATGTATTGGTTTGAAAAGGAAGCACAAGCCTTAGCTTGGTGGTTAGGGCTCAAGCATTCATCCTCCATACATTGTACAATGGAGTAACCTACCATTCTATATTAATTTGATCTTATTCATTAAGATTTACAAAATGATTCATAAGACTTTCAATGGACAACGGTACACAAAAACTCGTAATTTATAAAAAAATTAAAATTCATACTATGATTTGGGTAAGTTTGAAAGACTTAGAGGGACACTTCATTTAACTTTTACACTAACACATAGTGATGTTAACCCCTAAAAATCCATAAAAACCAATTCGGGTTTTTGGAGTTTTGGTCACCTCTGATGAAGGGCTCAAAATCAAATTTCTAGGTCAAATTTTTTTGTGAGGGTAGGGAATTGGAAAAGTAGGTGTAGTTAAATTTACAACTCTAAAATCTTTTTTTTAACTTATGTCCAAAACGGGCAGGATGCACTAACTTCTAAGTCAAGAAGAGAAGAGGACAAAAAGTGGGCATCGTAGACGGTTAGCAAGAGAAACTAAGTCATGGCAGGGGCATTAGAATGGTGACTACCACTAAACGATGATTTGTGAAAGACGAGCGCCAGTGAGGGCCAACTACTTAGTAATTCTAAGGTCTGTTGGTATAGTGATGGGCGTCAAAAATGAACGTTTTCACAAACGTGAGAGTTGCAAACTCTATTGTTCAAATTCAAACATTCACATGAAAAATATATTGAGAATCATGGACAAATTGGAGCTTCTTTGCATTGTAACATCTGATGAATTCAAAGGAGAGAATGTACATATGACTTTAGAAACTGAGTCCGAGGACAATATCCATGATTATCTTGCTTTAAAGCTAGCATGTAAAATTCACACAAGTGACATAGGTCATGTAGAAGGTCTTGTATAAAGGAGATTCTAGTGCAACTATACACTATAACTCAAGGGTATAGAACTTTGAAATCTAGAGTGGTAGGAGGGGAGAATATGGGGACTTGCTATTGAATTGGTTGAGTGCTAGTCCAGCGTAGCTACCAACAGACCACTCATTGAGCAATTGTAACCGTTGGATTAGACAAGAACAATCGTCAGCTCAAGGTTGGTGATTGCAAGACAACAACCGGAGCCTACATGCATTGGATGCAACCATCTTGATAGATGAAGTGTTGGTGTTGGTGTTTGTGAAAATATGCACAAAAGTTCAAAATTTGACACTTAGAAAGTCTTTTAACTTGACAAAGTAACTCCTCAACCTCACGGTTAACAAAAATAGAAGCCACCAGAACACCTTCCATTAAAAGGAGTGTTGCTCCTTCATCACAAAACATCGGAAAACACTTGATACGGTTCTTGAAAGCTAACTCTAGGACATATGACTTACTCAAAACCCAAAATCAATCTCTTAAACCTTAAAACGCAACATTCTTTCAAAATGAGCAGCTCCCAATAGGGAAGGAGGAGGGCCACCAAGGCCCATGCCATGCCCATATGGCATCTTTCATGCCATTCGGCATTCAACAATGTTGCCCCCTATCATCCCATTATCTCTTTAAACCAGCTCTCTATATATAAAAGAACATGGTTAGGGTTTTGTCTGTCTTTGGCGATGCATGGGTCATGGTCATGGTCATCATCAATTTGTCATGTATAGATGGTGTGAAGAGTTTTGAAGATTTTGAAAAGTTTTTATAAGTGGTATTTGATTATTATTATTAAGAGTTTATTAGATCTCAAGAATATAACAAGGAGTCGAAGGGACAAGGAATATGAACACATGAAAGTGGGAGCAAAGAAGAAGTGAAGGAGGGATGAAGGGAACATCGGAAGGGATTTAGGAACGGGGAACAAATGATAGGAACGGAGGATGGAATCTAGGAACAAAAAATGAAAACTAAAAATGAATGATGGGAACTAGGAATGAATTATGAGAATCGGGAACAAATGATGGGAACCAAGATCGAATGATGGAAACCAACATGGGAAGTTTGGAAATGGGGAATTGGGAACAAAAGATGGGATCCATGAACGAGAGTTTGGAGGTAGAGAACCATTAAGAAAAAAATGAAGTATGGGGAACCATAATAGAAGACGGGAAAGTGGGAACAATGGAACAAGGGAACGAGGACATGCTACAAATCTTAAAAAATACGGGGAACCAAAAAGACGAGAATGGAGGACATGCTATATATCTTGAACAACATGAAGAACTGAGAAGCATGGAACTTGCATATCGACTGCATATCCGATAATTTCAACATCACTAAAAACCTCCAACTTCGTATGTTTTTTATACCTAGGTCTAGATTTTTTTTACATTCTATAAATTTCAATATGACCTTTTTGATGTCTGTGTCCGGACTTAGATCACATTTTCTTTTTGAGTGATTTTAGGATAAGGCCAACAGATTTATGAATTGAGAGTTTTTTTTTTTTTTTTTTTTTTTTTTTTTTTTTTTTTTTTTTTAAGTAGTAGTAGACTTCTATATACTGATATATCCATATAGGAAAAAACAAAAAAAATGTATGGAGTTTTATCTCCTTCCTCCACTATTGGATTTTACTTGTTGAACATTAGGAATGCTCGCTTGAATTTTCGAAAAATGAGAGAGTAGAGCTCTGAAATTTCTGGTTAGAGGAGGTAAGGGAGTTAGTCTCCAGAAGGCGTTTTCAGGCAGCAAGTGACGCTGGCCTTGCTGCTGGAGCCCCTGCGAACTTCATTCTGAGATTTTTGTGTGGAGTGTGTGCAAAGAAGTGTTGGATAGGGCTCCAAAGGCCAGATCTTCTTAGACTTGTTGATAGAATCGCTCATAAACTGTAGATCTGAGAAAGTGGATCTGAATGCGAGTGGGGCTTGATGTTGGATCTCAGATCTAAGATTGCAAAGTGTTCTAGATTCAAGTTCTAAATTAGATCTAGCTTGCTACAAGGTGGGTAATCACACACTCACACTCATCACTCCCGATATCTCCTCTGCCAGATTGTTCTTAGAAAGTACAAACATATTCTTGAAACAAAACTATGCACTCTAGGAGAGATTAGCCGCTTTCACTTCTTTTCTTTTTGTAGTCTAAACGCTTAGGGTCGTCGAGCAACAAAAGACCGCAACATCTTTGTTGCATCATCTGGTAAAAAGCAATAGAAAGCAATAGAGGAGGGTAGCGCTTTGAGTAAAGCAGTCTCAACAGGTGATCAAGCCTCAACAGACGAAGTTTCATGATTAGATTTAAATACTATCTGCTTGACTCTTCACAACTCCGTGTACAAGTGATTATTAAGCAGAACTGCAACATCTTTATCGCATCGTTTGGAAGAAAATAGCTAGGAGGTGTAGCACTTTCGGCAAGGGATCCCAAGAGTTTTGCTGCCACGACAAACTCTGCTTCGCATCATTCGAAAGCAAACAGTGAGGAGGTGTAGCACTTTGCTACTTTCGGCGAAGTGATTTCCAGTTTCACTGCCACGACAGACCTGCTTCTGCTACACATCATTTGGAAGAAAACAGTGAGGAGGTGTAGCACTTTCGGCAAAGTGATTTCAACAGTTTCCCGCCACGACAAATCTGCATGTGCTCCAACTCTACTCCAACAACAATCAACCATCACTCAGTGCAAAAGCAAGACCAACCCTAGCCAACATTTCACTGTTTCTTCATCACCATCAGCTGCTTGACACAACAATCAAGATTGAAGCAGCAAGTTACGAACAACTAGGGAGCTAATCTCACCCAGACTCTCTCTCTTTATAATCAGCTGTATCGTTTTAGAACTCAACACTCCGTTTGCCTTTATTGTTCATGGTAGAGATCTGATGTACGCATTCATAGATAACCTTGAGCAGATGCATTTTCATGCCAAAATTCCATCCTACCGCTAATCATTTGCATTGACAAGCATATCAATTAGTCAGTTCTCTTCCATGAGCACACATTATGCAGATTGCAAAAACAATCAAACTATGACAAGGTGATCGCTGCATTCCGAACATGCGCACTGGAGTTGGATCGACTGAAGGCTCGACTGAAGGATCGACGGTACGCATTCCTGCATCAAGGAACCTACGCACTGGAGTTGGAGCGTTCTGAAGTTGGATCGACTGAAGGCTCGACTGAAAGATCGACTGTACACATTCCTGCATCAAGGAACCTGCGGACTGGAGTTGGAGCCATCTGAAGTTGGATCGTCTGAAGACTCGACTGAAGGATCGACTGTACGCATTCCTGCATCAAGGAGTTGGAGCGACCAACGAGTTCCAGCATCGAAAAGACAAAACCTTCTTCGGTTGAAGCTACGCAATCGAACGCCAAGCTGCAATACCCTGCCATCTTCAAAGATCAACACCGTGCTATCAAAGTTGTTGTGACCATCGACACCTTGCTCTCGTCATTGTGATCACCGTGTGGAGGGCTTACAAGCACTGCTCATCGTTGTGATTTGTGAAGTTGGAGCGAACGACGCTGTACCAGTGAAGTTGGAGGGATCGGCACTATTTAACTACTCATCGTTACAGCAAGTCTGTCTGTTCCGAAGTAAAAGACTACAACGTGGAGCCGAAACAGAGAAGACGAGCACAGCCAATGTGAAGGCCAAAACCCTAAAAGCAAAACAATGCTATTTCTCAAGCATCGAGCAGACGTCTTGAAGCGCTTGCAAGCGATCTCACAAGTGGCTCGGAACCTCTCCTTCAAAGCCCACCAGATTTGCAAATAGTTTAAGAGACAAACCTTGAAGAGCGGATCGCAAGTAACTCGCAACGAAATCAAAACTACAGCCGCTGTGGAGTTGTTGCTTGCCACTGTGAAGAGCATAGAGAGCGCCTCAACACGTTCCTAGTTGTTCAACAAGCAGGCGAAAACAACTCACGCATCGAAGCGGCTTCCGGTATAAAACGCTCAACAACGCTCGTAAAGCTTGTTTTTGAACGAGCCAACCTTCTACTTTATTTGTGTTTCTGCTATTAACTTGACTTGAAGACTCTGGAAAACTTTCCAACGACAAACCATCTGCCTCAGCCGCCTTAGCCTTAGCGTGCACCAGACGAGGCACAGTTTGTGAAGAGCCCAAGAGAGAAGAGGGTCGACTGTCCAGGAGCGAGAAGAAGACACTCCGTGCTGCCGCTTGTGAAGAGCTCAAAGAGAGAAGAGGGTCGACTGTCTAGGAGCGAGACGAAGACACTCCTTGCTCCCGCTTGTGATTGTTCCAACAGTGAACGGTCACCTGCAAAAATCACGTTCAATTACCGTACTCTCTGTCATATGAGTATAGGACGAAAGGGTAAGTGCTCGCAGGTACGCTCCCAGAACTTTGTTTTCTTTGAACTCGTTTCATCTTATTACATTAGTCTAATCTGTTCGCACCTCCTTTGCACTGTTTTGCATTTGTTTTGCATTGCTTTAAATTTATTTTTATTTTTATTTTCATTTTCCATTGTCTTCATTGTTTGCATTATTTTGCATTATCATCTCTTTCTCTATCATGGATTACTCTAATGTTAAAAAGAACCTTGTCTTTGTGGATGAAATGGATACTGAATCACCTGTTGAGAGTTTAAAAAGACTCACAAATGAGAAAACCAACAAGGGTAAGAAAAAAAGAACAACCAATGCTCTAAGCCCTAACCCGTACTCTACTAACCCGGAGGTGGAGGGATTTAGATTTTGGATGGGATTTCATGTTATGGAGACTCTTGCCAAAGAGGAGGGATTGGAGGAACTCGCATGGGAGGAGCCCATCAAAGACATGGTTACTAGATGTTTTTTGGAAAAGGAGGCAAAAGAGACTAGAGGAGCAAGAATGGCTTACCCAAGAATCCCTCAAGCGTTGTATCTTAGCTCATGGAGTGGAGGTGAAGGGCAACATTACAACATCACGCAAGTCCCCCAAGATGTCATCACCAACATAAACACCGGTTTGTCATTTGATTTTCATATTGCAATTCATTTTGACCAACCCAAAACTCCTATACTATATGATCAAATAAAATACATGGTTCTAATGAGACTCAAAGTTATGGACATTGCATTAGGGGAGGATCTCATTGAACCCCTCAACATTGTTTGTCTTAGTATTAAGCAAGGTGGAAGGAAAGGGGTGTGGGCCGGGATCATTAAACTACATCTACTAAAACCTGAAATAGATGGCATTGCATTGTTGAAGGGCTTAAGGCCCTTCATTCTTGTTCTTGATGAAATGCCAATGATTGGGAAAGTATGTAAAAGCTTCCATAACATCTCTACTAACTCTAATATAAGTATGAAGATTAAGGGTGAGTCTTTGAAGGGATTGTTGGCGCCAAGTGTTTTCAAGGAAGTCCTTTGGAGTAGCTTCAAGAGAGGCCACATGTTGGACATTACGGGAGTCCAAAAAGGCAAAGAGGAGAGCTTTGCCTTCTTGATGACAACCACACCATTACAAGCTAAGAAGATAGAAGAATTTCAAGTGACATTGGGAAGCGAGATTGTTGAGACCAAGAGAGCTACTAGGGGAGAGAAGATGACGGAAGAGACAAAGGCAAAGAAGGATGCCTTGTCTCTCACACTCTCTCACCTTCCTATCCTCATGAAGGTAGAGGAGACAAAACAAGCCATTGAGAAGGTAATGGGCATCGCCAATGTAGTTT
This sequence comes from Bryum argenteum, assembly GCA_037043015.1. Taxonomy (NCBI): domain Eukaryota; kingdom Viridiplantae; phylum Streptophyta; class Bryopsida; order Bryales; family Bryaceae; genus Bryum; species Bryum argenteum. Next base: position 4,290,520 of record CM073327.1, read on the forward strand.
CAATATAGTTTCACAAAGAGGATGGAACAAGGCACAATGGGAGTGCCAATGTGCAGTGTTCCAACCCTATTGTCTATAGACAATTTGTGAAGAAAACCCTCCAAATTGGAGGGTTTTTTGTGGAATTTGTTCCACATAGGAGAAGCTTGGAGGGGGTGGAGCCTCCAAGTTTGGAGCAAATTAAGAGTTTTGGGTTCCAAGATGTGAATGTTGCAATGGTAAACACCATTGAAACATTCAAGATGCTTGAAACTCAACCACTAACTAAGAAGGAGATTGTTAGTCTCATGGAGGAGGTTGTGGAGGAGAGCAATAAGAAGATGAGAATGGAGACAAGGGAATTGGTGGAGGAGAAGCATGAGGAGTTGAAGCACCAAATTCAATCGATTCAAGAGACCCTCATGATGACCTTATCAAGTATTCAACACATCATGGAGAACAAATCCCCTCTTTTTATTGACAAATCAAAAAACGTGGATTGAAGAACAACCAAAGGGGAGTACTTTTTAACTATGTGGAATTGAATGGAAGTAGTATATTCTGTAGTATAATTGATAGACTTTATAGATACGGTATTTCATACGTATATGAGTACTTTATGCTACCTACAATAGAGTATTTCATACGGTATACCACCGTATGTATGGCTTTCCAATACATATTTTTTCTAGTATACTTATATACTAAATACAACTCTATGTACATTTGTATGACCACATATAAGGATACAAGTACAAGTACAAAAACAAATACAACAAATACAAATACAAATACAAATTCAAATACAAATACAAATAAAATACAAATACAAATACAAATACAAATACAAATACAAATACAAATAAAATACAAATACAAATACAAATACAAATACAAATACAAATACAAATACAAATACAAATACAAATACAAATACAAATACAAATACAAATACAAATACAAGTACAAATACAAGTACAAATACAAATACAAATACAAATACAAATACAAATACAAATACAAATACAAATACAAATACAAATAAAATACAAATACAAATACAAATACAAATACAAATACAAATACAAATACAAATACAAATACAAATACAAATACAAATACAAATACAAATACAAATACAAATACAAATACAAATACAAATACAAATACAAATACAAATACAAATACAAATACAAATACAAATACAAATACAAATACAAATACAAATACAAATACAAATACAAATACAAATACAAATACAAATACAAATACAAATACAAATACAAATACAAATACAAATACAAATACAAATACAAATACAAATACAAATACAAATACAAATACAAATACAAATACAAATACAAATACAAATACAAATACACAAACACATACACATGAAAATAAAAATACGTACACAATTATAAATACAAATATTTTTGTCCTTGAACTTCTTGGGAACCCCAAGCTCATACTATGGCTACTAAGGAATCCCAAGTTTATACTTGGGCTACTTGGGGATAACACATTAAACAAAAAGACAAGAACACATATCTACACATTACACCAAAAACAAACCTATCTCCCCCACAAACCAAACGGAGCTCGGCCTCCCGGCCTCGCCAAAACATTAATACACCAAAACACACCCTATCTCATAAATAATACAACAAAAACCAACCCAACAAAACAAGATAAATACACCAAACCAAAGGAAAATTCTAAGATACACAAAACAAATTGGTCCCCCTCCCAAACACAATCAAAACCTAAAAATCCCAAAATGCCCAATCCTAAAACAAACACCATATTACATCTTGGCAGACCAAAATCCAAAACTCCCAAAGGCAAATTCATCCCAAACTATTTATTTCTCCTACTCTGCGGTGACGTCAAACCAAACCCAGGCCCCATGCGAAATATCCTACACACCCACCCCGCCAAGCATAGACGACACAACAACACATACTTCATTCCCAGCACAATCATATTGTATCCAGAATACAAACCCCTCGCAAAAATATTCTCCTCCACAATCCAAACCACACACCCCGACCACCCAACAAGTATAAACAAATACCCATGTCTAACACGTTATATACATAACCACCTCCAATACCCACCGCCAAATTTTCTATACGCACTAATTACCACCATTGGTCCTCTACTAACAATGTGTGAACAACATATATTATCAAACCCATCTCCTGATTGGACTACATCATTACTTAACAAACTTTCCCGTTTACCAAACATCCCCTCCCGTCACTTAAATAATCCTCACCCCTACACTAAATTTTTAGAAACACACCAACACAATATTACACCCTCTCGCACAATACACAAAGAATTATATAATTATATCACAAACATAAACAACAATGTAAATCTACAAACATTAATCGTTGAATTCCCATACATGCCAAAAGAACTACTAATCGAAGCCTTAAAATGTAAAACACACATTCCCGAGTACTCACACCCACCACCACTCCCGCCCACCCCCCCTCTCCAACCCCAACCCCAAATTACTACATACCAAAGCACACTTATGACTACCTGGAATGCAGCTTCACTCAATACTGCACTTCCCAACATCCACCAGCTCGCAGATAACCTTCTCGCCATCATTACCATACAAGAAACAAAAGTCACTGCAAATAAATCCACAAAACACATACAAAGCATGCTACCACAATATAAATTCATCTTCAACAATACACACGCCTTCACTAGATGTATACAACAAAGATTAAGATACACACCTACTAGAGGCGGCCTTCTCACCCTAATCCACTACAAATATGCCTCCCCAGGAAATGTCACCAAGATCCCAACACCAACAAACATCTCACCATATTTACAAATCATACATATTGCGAACAAACCACTTATACCATGGATTCTTATCCATCTCTACATGCCGTCCCATCCCGAAGATATATAACTAATCCCCTCCATTCAGCAAACAATTACCACTCAAATACAAACACATCCAAATCACACCCATATTCTTTGTGGTGATTTTAACAGGGACATCGCACTCATAGGTAGACAAAACGAACATACCACAACACCACCACAAGACGAAGACATTCAATGGCGCACCTTCACCGATAGTCTCAACCTAAAGTACATTCCTACAAACAATCCATTTTCCAGACAAGGCGGATACAACTATACAGAATCGAGCCTTATTGATGGTTACTACATAAATTCCACCAATCACCATCTTTTCACCTCGACTACCAACCACACACAAAACCTTAACTCAGACCACTCGCCAGTAAATCTTCACATACCTCAACAAACACTAATAGCCCGCCCTCCACCAATATCAATTAAAACAACCCCTCGTATTCTAAACCCCATCCCCCAAGCCAACTTAGACTCATTTAATACTGCATTCTTTGAACAAAAAGCACTACCTATTAACAACCTTACGACTACTTTAAAACAAGAACAACTCACTCGCACTGAATGGACCACTGCATGTACACAATTAGACCTCCTCATAAACTGCACCACAGAAACATTGCTAAAAACTTGTACCGCCCCCCCTATCCCCACTCTCACACCTCAAACTAACCATCAGGGTGGATTTCTACCAAGAAAATCACAAAAAGACTGGAAGAGACACCTCTCTACATACCACTTAATTCGCAAAACAATCTACATAGCCAACAACAACGACACTTGGAGAACACACCCAATAATACAAGAAACACGACAACACACACATGCAAGCATACTACCCCCCCCCCCCGGACACAGATGACACTAAAAAAGATTGGTTAAACACACTAGCAGATTTAGCCAAAACCGCAAACAAAAAAGCAAGGGCCATTACTACGAAATACACCCGCCAATCCATCAAGAAGGCCATAACAAAATATCGACAACTTTATAAGACTAGCCCCAAGAAAATAAACAACCGTGTCTTCAAAAACCTAGAGACCCCACCACTAGACTGCATTACCACTCACAACAATGAAATCCTGACTAGCCCAAACGACATAGCCCAAGAAATCTTCTTGCAACAGTCCATCACCAACCGCCCAACCATCCCAACGTGCTATTATCAACCAGAACATCCCCAAAACTGCACAGGCGCAGTCCGCCAATACCCCTGGCATGATTTAGATGGATTTATCCTTGAAAAGAGAGGTACCCCGGAAACTCCGTTACACACATACTACAATCGGGAAACTTTTGACATCTGCCTAAAAAATCTCTCACAAAACAAAGCCCCCGGCCCAGATAAAATCCCTAACTCCATTCTCAAAAATATGCCTGACTCATTCCACACCCTTCTACACCTCTTCTTCTCCCACTGTTATAAACAAAAACAAATACCTGCATCCTAGAAAACCAGCCTTACTATACTTCTCTACAAGAAAGGCGACCCCTCACTTCTCCCCAACCATAGACCCATTGCCCTCGCTAATACAATATACAAACTCTTTACTAGTACCCTTACATTCATTCTATCAGCATACGGCGAACGCCACCAAATCCTTCATGACAGCCAAGAAGGCTTTCGAGCTGAAAGAAGCACCTCTAGACAAATCCAACTTCTTACGGCCACACTTGAAGATGCCAGAATCACAAACCAAGACATTTACATAATGTACATCGACTTCAAAAATGCATTTGGATCCTTAGACCAAGCTAGACTACTGGCAATAATGACTGACCTAGGCTACCCAATAGATGTTGTTGCACTTATTGGAAACATCTACTCACATTCCACCACCATATACACTGGAGAACACTTTGGAAAAACAAAACCAATACCAATTCAACGAGGCACCATCCAAGGCGACACACTAAGCCCATATCTCTTTATCATATTCCTGGAACCCCTTCTGAGATGGCTACAACTAGGAAACCACGGTTACAAATTTGGTACATCAAAAACAATGATCAACTCTACTGCATATGCTGATGACCTAGTTGCTCTCACTGCTACCCTTCAAGCGCTACAAACACAAATGAATAAAATTGAAAAATACAGTGACTGGACAAGACTCGAAGTAGGTACACAAAAATGCGCAGTTACCGGATGCCCAAACAAATCCAAACTCACACCCACCGCCTTCAAACCCTTCTTCAAACACAAAACATCAATTACAAAAATGAACCATTACCAACACTACACCAAAATGAAGCCTACCCCTATCTCGGTATTCAAATGGTACCAACTCTCAAGTGGAAACTCCAAACACACATAACCACCAAAAAACTTACTGAACAATGTCAAAAACTCTCTAACTGCCCTGCAACAATGAAACAAAAAATCAATATGGTGGATACAGTCATACGCGCAGGTGTTGCATATAGTTTCTATGCAGTACTCTACTCACTACCAATGATCAAAAAACTAGATAAGAAAATCACCAGCATCCAAAAAACAATATGTGGGCTACCTAAATGTACGGCAAATGTTATTGCACAATTACGACATGAAGACTTTGGCCTTGAAGCTTTTTCCCTTAAAAATGCTTACCTCAGATGCATCGGAGACCAACTTACAAATGCACTAAATGACAAAGGTAAACTTGGATTAATCTACCAAGGTCTCATCCAACACATTCTAGCAAAATACGGTGGATCCCAAGAAATTCCCCGAATAAAATACAACGATTGCATACATTCCCCAATCACAAGAACAATATTCCTACTTAAAGAAGCTGGTGGACTACACCTCAAATCCACACTTGACAACTTCCATCTCCAAGCCACCGAATTAGAAACACGATGGCTGACCCAGGCATCAACTCTCCTACCCCACCTAAATCCCAAAGTCTCCCTCAAATTATTACATAAACTACTACTTCTCAAAATAACCAAAATAAGCCACCTCACACTCCCAAATGGAACCACCCTCATGTCACCTATAGATTTCAAATATTACTATAAAAATCCCAGTAAATTAGAAGGCAGCACAACCAATCTTGCTCAACAACTATTTTGCCAAAAAATATGCACCCCCGAATGTTCACAACCGTGCAACTCACACTCACCATCCCATCTTCTATACAACGAATACATAACACATGACCACGAAATATCCCCACCAACTCCTCCACCTCCAACAAATTTAACCTTCCTACCATCCACACCAACAATACCCCCGCCCAAACAAATCATCAATAACCCGATTGAATTCCCCATACACCACATATCCGCACACAAAATAGACACCAAAAACGACAAATACAAAATCACGCACTCCACAAACAAATACATATGCCACTGGAAAATAAACAATCAACTTACATACAACACTTGGTTATCCCCCAAAGAACTATTCCCGCTCAACTATCCAACCGTCATACAAAACAACCTTAACCTTCTGACCGAATACTACACACAACAAAAACACACATTATATAAACACATCATCAGTACTAACTTCACAACACCACAATTAAGAGACACCCGATTCATCCCACCCCCAACAAATATACCCCTTACGCAAATCCATCTACAAGACCGCAACCCTGACAAAGACATCCTCATTAACTCTCCCACAATACAAATCCTAAATGAAACAACACATTTATTCGATAAAAATGGCCACTTTCTCCTTACCGTCCCCATATCAAGACTCAAATGGCTATGGAAACAATACCATACATACCTTAACACTAATCACGGTCTAACCCCCCCAACCCAACCCTTTGAAACAGAAATCATCCTACTATATAAACGATACCACCACACTCTCTCAAAGCGCAATCCCAAAACAACAGACCACCACACGCTCCCTACAACCATTATTGACACTCTCATTACATCATTCTGCATAACACACACGTAGTTCTCCTCCCCAGTAACATGCCCTTTACAAATCACCAAATACTACTCTACATTCCCACGTGACAAAATATTTGGCTCCAATGGCCCTGCCTTTCATTATAAATGGCAAGGATTTGGTTATGCCCATCCACACAAACTATTCATTGGGCTAGGTTAGCTGCACAACATAATCCCAATGCTATAACCATTGTGGTCATGCCAGACAAGCAATGGTTCCACAATCCAACCCCATACTCAACTGAGTTTCCAGATACACACGTTTTAGCACACTTTGCCGCTGACACAATAACATACGAACAACCCACCGCCTCCACTCACCACAAAAAACCCGCACAGAATCAAACACAATCCAAATCCTTTGCATCCACCACAAACAACACCATCTCACAACCACAGCGGACACACATAATCTCACAACCACTCTTAGAAATCTATCTATCACTCAGTTTCACCTTCAAGAAATTCCCCCCACACCTGAAAACACTAACGTCAACAAAAACAAAAATTGGACCAAACTCCTATATCCCCCAACACACACATCCAACCTCTCAAGCACACCCCCACTCCCACAATACACCACACATCTTCCTATCAAATTCCCTCCAGAATACAGTTACTATACAGACGGATCCTTCATACCACCACAAAAAACAGCAGAGGGCTATATGCTCCCAGAAACCGCCGGTTATGGCATTTATAACCCAACAAAACCAGAAATACAAATATCAAAAAGACTACCGGGCTTACAAACCATCTTTAGGGCAGAACTTATGGCCATATACAAAACACTCAAAATCCTCACAACTAGGTACATAGACGAACCTGCATACATATTTACAGATTGCATAAATTGCTTGTACGTTTTACAAACACACCTAACACATCCTACCCTACAAAACAACCACCCCGATTTAAACACTCTCATCGCCATTACAAATATGTTGAAAATACGTACACAACCCACTACGTTCCACAAAGTAAGAGCTCATGTTAACATATCCGAAATGAAAAAGCAGTTAAACTAGCAAAAGCAGGAAACGGGAAAAACTATAAATTTGCCCGAAAAAAACACGAATTTGCACACATCACTCTCTTCTATTACCAAAAAGATATATGGCCTGGACCGCACCATAGACCAGATAAAGGACCAGTTAGAAACTTAGCTACATACCTTACCAAATACGACCGTGAAAACAACCTCACAATTCTAGCACAAAACTTTCCTAACATAAACAAATGGACCTCCAATCCCAATATACATGCAAAATCTTCAAATGCATTTTGGAAAAACCCAAAAATTACAGACTCTCAAATAACTAGCATACTAAAATTCCGCACAGGGCAATACATGGGTAACGCACGAAAACAACTCTTCTTTGGACATATACAATTCCCAACAAAAACATGCCCTATCTGCAACTCCACAGACGTAGACACATGGCTACACGTCTTACTTAAATGCCCACATCCAAACGTCCACGCACTTAGAATTACCAGACACAATCAGGCAGTTAAAACCATTAAACAACTCATCCTGTCCAACACCAAGTCTAGATGCTACACACTAATAAATGCCGGAAAGCACCTCAGCGCACCCCCAAATAACACAGTACCCAGTTGGCTCCTCCCTTGCACTTGCGACACACGTAGATGCCACTGCAATGCAAGATTTCGACCTGACTTACTTTGTGTAATCGGCCTCTCACACCAAGGCACACCTCCACAACACCCCAACAACAACATTGCCATTCAATATATTGAATTCACATACTATAATGACAGATTTCCACAAGAAACCATCACAAATGAAACCAATAAATACCAACCATTACTCGACTCAATAGCTGCCCGTGGCTGGAAAGTCAACCCCCTCATAGTCATTACTTCAGGTGCTAGAGGCACTACTCACACACCATCAATGACCTCATTGGAAACTCCATTCAAACTAACCAAAAAACAAATAAAAAACGCATTCAAAACAATTAACCTGATAGCCATACAACACGCAGCATTAATCCTCCTATATAAACGCAAACTAGAAAACCACCAAACCCTCCCCACCAATCTCGAACCACCATGACAAACAAAAAGGGGGGGTAGTGGTACAAACCACTGTTGTTAACAACGCACTGTTTCAGTCTCAGCTTCTCGGGTAGGGGCCGGGTGGTTGATTTTTCCTGCCATATACTCAGAGACAACCCCAAGCCATGCAAACTGCTCAAACGAGCCCGACAAGGTTCGAACTCGGACCAGCACGATTACAAATGTCCTTCACCTCAACCACCCTAGGAATGCACGGCTTGGTGACCTTGAACCCACCCAAATCCCAATTAAAACATCCATTTGCCAAACACTTGCACCCTAAATAGTTCTATCTTGGTTACTTTAGTTTAGTCTGGTCTCGGTTACTCTGTTTAGTCAGTTTTGTGTGTGTAGTTTAGTGTCTATTCCCGTAAGGGGTGAGTAGTTTTGTTCTTTTACCACTTTGTCCTGTGGCCATTGAGGTAAAGACATTACAAACAGACGCTTTATTCACGCCAATCTCTTATTGGAGATTGGAGTTCTTATATATATATATATACTTGTTGAACTCCAAATAAAGTCCAATTCTTGTAGGAGAAAGCTTAAATGAATCTAAGATGTTTATGATCATGGCATGCATTTTGATTTCATCTATAAGAGTTGAACACTTTTCTTCAAATCTTGCTCTTAAGAAACTATGTTTTACTTCTTAGAAAACCATCACGTTGGTAATCATTGATTGTATCATTGGTAGAAAATATCATATTTTTTATATTTTAATGAATCACTTTACATATAAAAGAGTCTTGTATTGAAAGCATTTATATCATCTCAAGGAATAAAATCTTCACTGTATTTACGTTTATTGTTGCTCTCTATCATGGTTCATGGAGTATTTTTTACTTTTTGATTCTTCTTTGTGCTCAAATCTTATGGTACTTGAAAATTTAATTTGTAACTATAAATACCCATAATAGGAAAAAAATTAAAATGTTGAAATTACAAAGAAAAAACATATGTATATAGAAGATTCCCACTACAAATACATAAAGTTTTGCTTATTTTGTTAACCATATTATAGTAGAACATTCGATAATGACGTTGTGCCAAAAATGGAGCTCTAGTAGTATGGACTCAAAGGTATACGATTGGTGTCCTTGCAACAATACCATATACTCAATGCAAACATTATAGAGTGTTACTTAAGGTCACCATTTTAAAAACACCTATATTTTCAACTTTAAAAAATCATATGTTGTTGTAGAAGAGTCTAAAAATGATAAATCCACTTGCTTTAGCTTTCTACTAATTTTCCATATGCACGAAAATTGTTAGACTTGTAACAACCTTGTAGATTTTCCTCTCCTATTGCGCTATTATTGGCTACCATACTATAAATATTCTTACGCTTTCCGTTGGCTATTATTGTAGTTACTTTTAGCCCTTATTGTTAGCATACCATTGTCAATTTCTTGCCAATCTATAATTAGTTGCTCTAAAAAACGACCTCTCTTGTAATCACTGTTAGCCTTTATTGTTGGTATATATATGACAGTCAAATTTCTACCAAGCTGTAATCACCTCTTATTATTCATGTACTTGTTGAATATAGTATCATTTGACTGTCAGATTTCCGTTATGCTATAATCACCTCTTATCATTGATGTACTTATGAAACGTCGTACCATACCAATGTCATAATCTTCTCAGGCTTTCATTCCCTCTTACTATCCGTGTAGTCTATAATCACCTCTTATCATTGATGTACTTATTAAACGTCGTGCCATACCAATGTCAGATTCCTGTCAGACTTTAATCGCCTCTTATTATCCATGTACTCGTTAGACATAGTGTCATACAATTGTTAGGCTATAATTACCTTTTATTATCCATATACTCGTTAAATTTATTGTCCATATTTTTGTTATATGTAGTGTCATACCACTGTCGGGCTATAATCACCTCTGATTATCCTTATACTCGTTAGACGTAGTGTCATACCACTGTCAGATTTCTGCCAGACTGTAATCATATCTTATTATCCATATACTCATAAAATGTAGTGTTATACCATTGTCAAGCTATAAGCACCTCTTATTTTCCATATAGTCGTTAGACGTAGTGTCAAACAATTGTAAGAATTCTGTCACACTATAATCAACTTTTATCATTAATGTCCTTGTTAAACGTAGTACCATTCCAATGTCATATTCTTGTCATGCTATGATCACCTTTTATTATCCCTATAATAGTTAGACGTAGTGTCATACCGTTGGCGGACTATAATCACCTCTTATTAATCAGAGACTCTTTAGACGTATTGTCATACCGTTGGCGGACTATAATCACCTCTTATTAATTATAGACTCTTTAAACGTAGTGTCATACCAATGTCAGATTTTTGTCACGTTATAACCACGTTGTATTATCCATATACTAGTTAGACGTCGTACCATACTAATGTTAGATTTCTGCCAAGCTACAGTTACCTCTTATTATCCATATACTTCCTAGATGTCGTGCCCTACCGATGCCATGCCAATGTTAGATTCTTGCTAGGCTATAATCACCTTCTATTATGGATATACTTGCTAAACGTTGTGTCATACCAATGTCGATTCCTGTTGGGCTAAAATCACCTATTATAATTCATGTACTTCTTAGATGTTGTGTCAGGCTTTAATCACCCCTTACTATCAATATACTTGTTAAATATATTGTCACACTTATTAATTGTATTATAGGAATGTAGCATATCAACCCTAATTTCAATTCCAAAAGAATTTTGCACACTTTTTAAGAATTCCACCTTTATTTTAATTCACCATAACTGAATCAGGTATTAAAGAGTTCTACTATTAGTGGAGGTCGTTAATTTTATAAATGCTTGAAACCTTAATAATTGTTTACCAAAGTTTGATTGAGAGAATCTAATGTGCTTTCTAGAAAGAAACACTTCCATAAGAATGTTCTTACATGTTGATCCTATCGTTGTCATGCATCCACTTTTTGGAAATAATTGCTTTCAAAATGCCTTCCTGATATGTATATCAATTGTTGTATCGCCTACATGTGGAAAATTCCTACTATTGTCAATATTTGCATTCAACCCATTACCAAAGAAGCCCACTTCTTACATGACAAGCATAATAATTCAACAATTATGAGACCTTCCATGTCATTGTTTATTGATTCTATCCATGAAATGTATGAAATTCCCCAACTAAAGTCACCAATTATGAAAGAAAATCTACTTTCATTTTCCAAGAAGACCCGTTTGCACTGCAATAAGCATTTCACAATTCAAACTTTTAAGTTCAAAAGGCACATTCCATATCTCGACATCCCAAAACATCATAACTTTATTATCCTCCTCAAAGTCCGTCAAACTGACTATAGTGCGTTCCCGATTCACGAATCGAACGGCCGCCTAAAGCCGCGCAAGCCGAAGGAAGAATGAATAGCGCGCGCAACAATCGGCGAGCTGTGAAATCCGAGTGCCCCAATGAAAAACGGAAATCGAACGTGTGGGGTATGAATTGCAATCAATTGCTGCGAGAGTTAAGCGTAACCAGAGTGACGCAATTCCGTGCACCACACTAAAGAAGACTACTGTAGTGAGTGAGTCAGTCAGTGTGGCTCAGGGATTGAAATCTCGAACGAGCCGGAAAGTAAAAGACTGCAGGAACTACAGGAACTGGAACTGACCAGACCAGACCCAGAGACCAGGCATCTGTGAGTGGGGAAGGAAGCGTGAGATTTGATGCGTTGAGATCCTTGTCACGCTATCGCGATTTTCCTTCCCTTTTAAAAAAAAAAGGAAAGCACCAATCCTTTAATTTTTCCCTTCCATACTTTTGAATGGAACCAACTGAAAGAATAGAATGGAATCAAGTAAGAATCGGATGGAAGAGAGTCGGGGCGCGGTTAGAAATTTCATAAATGGAACCCTGACGACAGCTACAGCCAGAAAGGAAAGCCAGAGATGATGGATGATGGAACCTGGGAGAGCCGAGAGATCTTAGGCCACCCGTAGTAGCCCGCCCACCCGCCCGTTTTCTGTACCGGATTCCTCATACCTTGAGATGGAGACACCTGCATTTCGCACGATACTCCGCGATGATCGCCCTCCTCTTCTTCTTGTCCTCCCCGCCAGCTCTCCTCCTCTTTCAAACCCTCGCTTAGGGTTTCAATTCAGAGCCTGGCGCGTTCGAAATTCCGGCGAGATCACGGTTCGCTTCCTTATCAATCAATAAGCATTGATTATCGCATTGATATTTTTCTGGCATTGTCTGATAATTTATTATGTGTGTATGGTAATTGCATCAGTTATTAGCGCCAATGCCTACATTGCAAGGTGAAGGAGTTATACAGGATCACAAAGGATTTTCCTGGGGTTGAGGAGGCTGAAGCTCCGGCTATTGCTGCTGCATGTACGTGAAAGATGTTGCGAAATACGACCGCCGGGTTACCCCGGGTGACGAAAAGCTCTCGTATCGTGCGCACTTTGCTCGCTGTCATCTGTGGCCGATTCTCTCACGATGCTGGTGTGCTCACCGATTATGACGATCTGAAGAAGACTGGAAATCTGGAGGTATGCTTGCTCGCTATCCTTACATAGTTCGTGAGTATGGTATTGTTTTTTGATAGTCTTTGATCACGGTAGTGTTCTTCGAGAGGTCGTGATCATGGTAGTGGTGTTGTTCGAGTGCAATGTTGATTGTTTCTTTATTGCTTTTTATTTGCAGGTTCATGTTGTAGAGAATCCGACATGTGAGGAGCTTGAACGAAAAGTCGACAAGCTCCGTCCTGATATTCTCATGCTTCATGGAGAGCACGGTGATGAGATCGGTGGCCTCGTTTTCAGGGATGGCAAAGCTATCTCTTCCGAGACTCTCAGCAACTATATAACTGCCAAGGTTCCTGAGTTGGTGAGTGTCTCTGTTGCATGAATTCGTGCGCTGGTTTGGTTGATAGTGATATTCCTATATTGAATCGCTTATTTTCTTTTCAGGTGTACCTCGAAACATCTGGCCTCAGCTTAGCTGAATTGTTGCGCTCCCAAGTACGTTACCATCTCTTTATTCTTTGTTACATGTATTGATATGTCTAAATTGTCATAGCATCTGCTACAATTGTCTTTTTCGAGGATCCAAGTTGCTTTTCTAGGTTGTGTCTGTAAGAGGATTGAAAAGAATTTGTGCTGCAGGGTGTGTCGCACGTTATATACTGGCAAGGTACACCGACATCGTGTTTGGCGACCCACTTTCGTCGAGCTTTACTGACAACGTTGAGAAGGTTAGTATATTATTTTGGTCAGTTTCTGCTATGGAGGTGTGGAAATGGGGGGTGTCTGATTATGTGCTTGTTGTTGTGAGCAGTTCAGCGACTGGAGGACAGGACGCATTTCAAATAGCCTCGGCGTCCTTCTTGATGCATTGTGGGCAGACGAAATCGTGCGATGCGAGTGTCGTACCCATGCTTTTGGCAGTTCCTTCATCGAAAAGCTCGGAGGAGTCAATTACCGACTCGTCAGGCGGCGAAGAGAATGGCAATAAGGCAACTACTACCTCGGATGTGATGATTTATGATGAAGATATCAATATTCGACTCCTTGTTTGCTGTGAAGCCAGCAAACCGGTAAGAGGCTCTTGTTTTTTCTTGTTTCTTAATGTAGTGACCAACACATGCGTTGCTCGTTCTTTGTCCTTGATTGTTTGTTGGAATCCTTATCCGAACAATTGTCTCGTTTTAGCACCTTGAAGTTTCTTCTTGAATGTGCAGACTGCTGCTTGGGTTGGAGCTATCGAAGATGGACTAAGTGCTCTTTTGACAATAGAAGTATGTCATCTACAACTCCTATCTCCTCTAGGAGAGCTGACTTCTTCTAGGACAATATTACTTCATCTGAAGTCTATAGAGCTTCGTAAGAGAGACCTTAAAGTGCTTCTTATACTAAAGCAGATAAGAAACTGCCAGTCAATCATTCAAAGTCGTTGTCGAGCGCAATATAGAAGTGTTGATTTACCTTTTTGATTGCAATGTACAGGCGAAGGGAGCCCGACTCTTGCATCGTATCAGGTTTGCAACTAATACTCCTATATAGTGGCAATTAATACATGTGGTTGTCACTTATTAACTGAAATTGTTCGACAGTTTAATGAGTCCTAAGTGAGGCTCGTATGTTAAAATGTAAAATTGATGGGTGGGGTGCTGAGAGTTTCACTTTGTTGCAGTGCTCCACCACCGCCGACATCAACAGCGACCTTATCTCGTGGCGTTGTAACCATGCGGTGTGATATGTGTACCTCCACCTTCGCGCGAGTTCCGCTTCTGGTCTCTGGAGCTGCTCAGACTTGCTTTGACGATCAGGTCAGCTTAAACAAGACCTCTGCTCTTTCTTAAGTGCTTTGCTCACCAGCTTACAGACGCTTCTGATATCGTGCAGTTGTTAGAGAACAGCGTCAAGAAACAGCTCCTCGACAGGTGTGAACATATTCATGTCGTTGTTGAGGAGGAGTCACAAAGAGCAGCTCTGAATCTCGACTTGAGGAGGTCGGTCTCTGTTGCATGTGGTGCTTCCATTGTGGAGCTCAAGATCAAGGCTCCTACCTGGATTGGACAGGTATGGATCGAATTAAGCATGAGGGTCTTTATTGCTTGTTATTACGGAACCTTTGAATATGGTACTACAAGATGATATTTGGCATGTTCAGGTATTACGGCAGCTAGCAGCCGAATTATCCTATCGTGGTTTAGTGGCGATGGGAATAGCTGGCGTAGAAGGAGCCCCAGTGGCTGCATTTCAGGAGGAAGATGCTGCTCATTTAGTCTCCCTCAAACGAAGTTGGGATGATGCAGCAGAGCATGAGAATTTGAGCGAAATGTCTGCACTGCCTTCATGGTTAGCCCCTCCTGCGGCGAGTCGTAAGAGGGTGAGGTTACTTCCTGCTGTGAATTTGGGGGAGGAAGACCGGAAAGCTTCAAGAACAAACCGAGGAGATTCAGTCAATGGTGGTGGTAAGTCACGAGTTCCTATCATTTTATTGCACGACGATTATCCATTTCTTTTCGATTGATACTGACCTGTGCTCTTAACCAATAACAGCTTCTTCCAGCAAGCAAGGGAATATTGCTTTACTAGCAGCAATGAAACCAGTACCACATACTGGTCGAAGAAAATTTATGCCATTCGCAAATGCCGTTATGGCTGCTCAGCATGCCGGATGGTCTATGAAGCTGGACGTTTCCAGTAGGTCAGTGTTGTGCCCCTTTTCGCTCTAATGCAACTGATGGTGCTCAATTCTACGTTGTTGTTATCTTCTCCAAATAATAACTTGGAATTTATGCATCAGGGTGGACCGACGAAGGCAACGAAGGCCTGAGTCTGCGAGAGCAAGATCCACATCCTTTCTGCCCGGTCAAGTCTCAGGACCTGGCTCATTGTTGCCACCTATCGTGAAGCCGCACTGCTGTAATCGGCCACCTATGGTACAATGTAAAGAGGTATGTTTGTGCATACAAAATAAGTAAAAGCTTCGGGCTTGATAATTTTGAATCCTGTCCTTCTCTTAGATGCGCTTTTTGATCTTTTGTGTACATGGATGAACCAGGAGGAGTTTCTACCAGATCTGATAAGTTTCCTGGAAACTAGAGGTCATGGTCGTCTCATTCCACCGGCCGGTGTTGATGCCTTTCCTGAGGTGGTGTTAAATGGAAAACGGCTTGATCTATACAATTTGTACAAAGAGGTAATAAGTCTGCATTTATTTCTCTTGTGTAAACTATGGCAAATGGTTAGAGGTCACATCTGCATTTTCTTTTGTAATGTTTCTCTTTTGTGTAATCTATATTGGTACGATATTCGATTGCAGGTGGTTTCAAGAGGAGGTTTTCACGTTGGGAATGGCATCAACTGGAAAGGACAGGTTTTTGCGAAGATGCGCAACCACACATCCGTGAATAAGATGACGGTACCGCCCAGTCCAGAAGCCTTTTGATTGTTTTTTCCCGGTGTGAGTTTACTAAATATCTTCGTTACCATACAGGGTGTCGGTAACACACTGAAAAAGCACTACGAGGTCTACCTCTTGGAGTACGAACTAGCTCATGACGATGTCGATGGTGAAGAATGCTGCATCCTTTGCGGCAGGTGAGCTGCATTCAATCATCGAACGTACATTTGCCATTTGAGAGCGAAATATACATATTAACACCTTTTCGGTCATGCAATGCAGTGGAGCTGAAGGTGACTGGGTTAATTGTGGCATTTGCGATGAGTGGGCTCACTTTGGATGTGATCAACGATCCGGACTCGGAGCTTTCAAGGTAACCCCTCTTTGTCAAATTCATACGCTCTCTTCGCTCAATGTTCCGATGAAGAACCATTCGACATCTACAATACAAACTCTCAATCGCTCTGTCCTTCGATTCTTTTGCAGGAATATGCGAAGACGGATGGTTTGGAGTACATATGCCCTCATTGCAGTTCGAGTAATGGAAAGCCTCACATACGGCGAGCAAAATCAAAGAGTTCACCGGAGATGTCGAATTCTCCACCCACTGATGCGACTATACTCATCAAGACATGACACAAAGATTGTATTATGGTAGTCGAATGCTCATCAAGGTTACATTTGGACCCATTTTAGCCAGGGGGGGGGTCTTGTTATAGAGAGGCTTGTTAATCATTTTCTAGATAGTGAGAAATGACAGGGTTTTCTGTTCCTTATTCTTGTCAACGTACTTGTATGATAACGGAGATACTTTTTATCAAAATTGCTGTCTTTTCCTTCTTTTATTCAAATCACTATCTTATCAGGTCCTTTTGAGCAGATCTCTCATCAACATGGGTTGATACAGGCAACTCATTCAGAGGTACTTAATATCATCGAAAGTGATCTCTTTTGAGAATGCATCTACATGGAGTTTCATGTGGAAGTAAAAGAAGTTAGAGAAAGCATTGAATGGATCTTTTTGACAAAAAACTTTTAGATTATCAAACCTTGAAGAAGGAAAAGAACTGAAACTTGACCTTGTTGGTCCTTTGTGGGTTCAACTACACAAAGACAAACGTTACATTATTTCTTGAGTTGTGAGATTATTGTTTAATTTGGCCACTATTACAATGAATGCTCTCTGTTTTATCGTGGAGCCACCAATTCCACCAAATCTAGGAATTTTTTCCCCTTCCATGCTTTCACATTTGGTGTTTTGTATTTTAAGCTAGCACGATAACACTTAGGTGATGTGTGACATTTAGTTTTTTGTAGCACCTGCCCCCTTCCAATTTTTTAACATTCTTCTCAAAGGTACCTTTGAACACTCCACAAGAAACGTGCTTCGATTATTGAGTTGGTTACTTTTATGGATCAATGGTCGATAGATGAACCATTTTGTTGTGCCATCTCAGCAACTCGCTAAACAAATCTCTAAAGAAAGTAATGTAGAGACCAATCCAAAGCCCCAAACCAGATGGTCGGCTTATTTCTTGGAAGTAGCTCCGGAAGGGTATGTTAATAGTGCAGAGAATGAAAGATGAGCTGATTGGTAGGCCAGTCTCTTTTGTCCAGTGGCTCTTGAGGCTCTGACTTGTCACGGATAAATGGCCAAGTGCACGTAACATACTAATTCCGACCCACGCTATTTTACCACTTTGGGGGCTTGTACAGGAATTTCAACACTCTGTCAAGTGGCAAGATTGGGCAAGTACACCACCGATTCTCCCACTTCAGCAACTGATGCATTCCCCTCTACCTTGCTCAAGTCCCTGTACTTTGTCCTTGCCACCGTATCAAGCCTGTGTTGTACTTATTTTTACAATTCAACAATAATGAAAGAATAGTGACTGTCCGTAGGGCATACACCACATGAAGAGTTTTGGCAAGTGGTATTTGATTGTTACTAAGAGTTGATTAGATTTGATTAGGAAGGAGACAAGGGGAGAAGGAATGAAAGAGCATGAGAACGGGAGCACAGAACAAGGGAACACAAAAACGACAATTGGAAACAAGAGTTGGGGGGACAAGGAATAGAGAACAAGAGAATTGAGGACGAGGAATTGAGAATGGGGGACATGGAACTGGGAACAAGGTGAAAACTCCCTCAAAATTTTCCAAGGAAAAAAAACGTCCAAAACTAGACCCATTGCAGTGAAATGCATGCCAAATCTTGGATGAATTGAAGGTTTTCACTACTATAACTACGATATGAGTCCAACCCAACGAACGAAATTGAAATCCAACAGAGGATGAAGGAGAAACAACTTCTCAAAATCCATGTCATATCAATTCCGTATACAAACATCAATGCAAATCCAATACCTGAATTATTCAAATCAATAATCTTCCAGTACCAAAAACGTTCAGCTGTAGATGAAAAAAAATTCTCACAGATCGAGAAGAGTTGTATACCAAAATTCCTCCCTTTGCACCGGAGCTCTAGCCGAAGCCAAAGTGGAGCCACTCCAGCACCACAAAATGATGCTCGGAGTACAGTGCATGCACCACCACCGGCAGGAGCACGCGGCGGGAATGAGCTGTCGGTACGCAATCACTGCACTACAAGGCACCGTGATTTCAGCGCCTCCCTCATTTCCTAACATCTTCCACCATTCATTCATCAACTGTGCACACTCTTCCCCATCCCCGCACCGCACCACTGCTATCTTAAAATTGTATTTCAAGCTTCCTTCTTGAAACTTTGCCAGTGGGAGTGTGTGAGATTCGTCACGCTCACTCCGCCCGGCCGAATATTAAAATCATTATGATGTCTGTCAGCACGTCATTGACAATCGCCCTCGCTACTTTATGGCATTCCCGTGATGTCACTCGCACACTCCGGAGATCAATTCCTTTTGTGTGTGTGTGTGTGGAGCATGCACATGTTGTGTGTGATTCTTTCGTATTTCAAATTTCTCTTCTTGCTCTTGAAAGATGAGAATTCAAAATTGAAAGGGCGGTATTTGGTGGGGTGTTTGGTACAATCTGGTGAACAGTGAAGGGAGTGGGATTTCGGCAGAGTGATCGTTTTCGGGAGTATGGGGGTACTGGAGATATTTGACCTTGGAATCTCGTCGGAGATATTCATGATTGTGCTTTGGGTGATATCGACCATGCAGTACAGAAGGACTGCTTTGTGAAAAGGTTGGTAGGAGTGGTTCGGAAAGTTTGAGACAATTGACTTTGAATTCAAAAAAGAATGATAGGTATGATTCTTGGTGATTCTAGATGTTGGGGATATTTAGCGGTCTTTTAACCCTTTCAGAACCAAGATGTAAGAAGTGTTTTTTGCGATTTCGGGTAGCTTAGATAAGGTGTTCAAAGTAATTTTTTGCTTTAGATTTTTACTAAGTTCTTCCTACACTACAAGGTGTGTGTGTGAGACAATTTGCAGCGCCAAATTTCTAAGTAAGAATTTTTGGACGCAAATTTTAGTTTTGAAGCCCAAATCAGGAAGTTCAGGGAGGTTGATTTTATTGTTACTTTTTTTTTCTTTTTTTTTCTTTTTTTTTTTTTTAAATTTTTTTTGAGGATAAGTTCAAAACCAAATCACTACAGAAGAGTTGTTAATTAGTGTTACAAACATGCATTGCAAACTATAACACTAATTGTCTCACCTCCCCGTTTTTTTTTTCTTTTTTTTCTTTTTTTTTAGGGGGTATTTTGATGGCCTCGACCGATAAAATGGACCTTTTAATTACATGATTTTCTCATTTTTCATGTACTTTTTTGTCCATATAATTAATTATAATTTCAATGTGGAAGTAATATTTCTACTCCTTGATTTATTGTTAAAAATAAATAAGAATAAAAAACATGAAGTTTGGAGAATAAATATATTTGTTTTATATATCACTTATAATTAATATTTATGGTACCAACCTTTGTGAAGGTTGAAAGATGGTTCCATGGGATATCATATCAATTTAAATATTGATTACACATTTACCCATGAGCGCCGAATCCACCATTTTGTGATCAATGATTTAACATTGTCGCAACTAGAAATAACATATCTTAACCCTTCATGCCCTCTGCAGCAAATTTGTGTGGTCAATCCTCATTACCTTGTAAATTACAAACAACTCTACAAATCCAAAAACTCAATCATGTAATTGAGAGAGTTTACTTTAATTTCAATTGAATGTTTGATCACTTTACTTTCCATAGCAATTTTGCACAACTAGGTTTTGAGAGGCTTTTGAGAGACCCAAACGGACATGAGCATTTAAGATTTAGAAAACCAAAAATATTCATTAATGAGATTTTGGTGCTTCAAAAATTATCTGCAATTTACAAAACTTAATTTGGATCCATACTTTTTATTTTTATAAGTCTTCATTACAAATACGGCATATTTATTTTTATAAGCAATACTAAGATACCAAATATAGTTGAGCTTTAGAATGAGGTGGGCACCAACTCTAAGTTTATGTTACAAAAACTAAATAAATAGATAAATAGATAAACTATACTATTTTATAGATGGTATGTTGAATGTAAAATTTGAAAAGTTGATGTATTATCTTGAACCATATTAGTTGTAATCCAAATTTTCATGTTTTATTCTCCCTATATTACTTGCAATATATTTCAAAATTTTACCTTATAAGAATTAAATGGACCGTGTTTTTGGTCATACCCTTCGAAATAGAAATCTCTAAGTGTCCACTACGGGGTTGAAACTTTGAATAGCCATATCTTCTTCATTCAAAGTCCACCAGTGACTTTGCTAAGTCTAATCTCAAATCAAGTCTATACATTCTTGTAAATAAATTGTTGATTCATCCAATGTAGTATAAATTTATGACATGCATATTTGAGATAGCAACTTTTGTCTCTACAGTTTGTCCAATGTTATACGATTGCAATCCAAATATTTTCTCAAAAAGCTAACTATTCATGATTTTAATCTTGATATATTTTTTCTCAAATAAAGAAGACCCTAAGATGAATCCCAAGGTTTTTTTCATTTTTGACTTGCAATGATGTCTCAATAAGCAC
This sequence comes from Bryum argenteum, assembly GCA_037043015.1. NCBI lineage: Eukaryota > Viridiplantae > Streptophyta > Bryopsida > Bryales > Bryaceae > Bryum > Bryum argenteum. The sequence goes on from CM073327.1 coordinate 4,312,347, forward strand.
TATATTTCATAAATTAGGATATTTCTACCATTTTAACTCTTAAATGCCCAAGCATGCCCCTTGGGCATGCTTTTCACAGTATTTTTGGAGGGGCTTGGCGTTTAAGGGTTAATATCCACAAACAGATCCCACCTTAAAAAAAAAAAACAATTGATACAATCTTGTATATGTGATTTATATTGTAAAATGCAGAGCTTTTGGTTATCACTTAAAATGTACAGAAAATGTGAACTCTAAACCATTTAGTATGAATCTTCATAGTAAGGTGGCCAATAATGACGCAATTTTCAACACCAAAAATCTACAGGGATATTACCAATGCATGAGGAATATTAGTAGAATGCTAGAGCAAGTGGACTCTTCTACACGGAGTCATGAATTTTTCTTAAACTAAAAATGTAGGTATTCATGGAATGATGCTCTAAAGTAACACCCTATACTGTTCGAAGTGAGTATATGGTATAGTTGTATAGAGAAGCTATTACGTACCTCTAAGCAAAGATTATTAGAGCTCCATTGTACCATTCCTGACGGTTCTACTACAAAACTGGATTTTTTTGAAAACAATGCAATAAATGGCAGTTTTAGGTAATTTCAAGCAGAAATAATACAAGAAACTTTGAAGGCTTCAGGGTCTATAGCATCCGATGCTACCATTCTAAACGATTGATTAATGCATTAATTGTCTCCAAAAAATATTAATAGTTAGCAAAGAATACCAAGAAAGGATTGGTGGCACTATTTATATAATAGTCTTTATTACAATGACGGTGAGGATGATTTCACCGATGATAAGTGGGTGCATTAAAATGATGAAACAGAGGCAGCATGAGGAAATGCGGAGCACCTCATGAAGTTTGATGCAAAAGACTAGGGCCATGAGGGATTATTATTCTAAAAGGCCGCTTATTATTCTTTAATGATTTTGATTACACATCATTGAATGACACCATCACCACGTCCATGATGTAGCAAGAGTAAGGTTGATGTCATATGGAGTTACTTCTAAGCTCCAATTTCCCCTTGTCCGGTGGCCATCGGGATATTAACATTACGAACGGACACTTCATTCACGCTCGCCCCTTAGAAAGGGACTGAAGTTTATATCTATTTACTTCTAAGCATTTCTATGGGTGTCTGGGTTGCTTAGAGCATGCCCAACCCGCCTCCCTTGGCCGGGACGGGGAAAAGTCCGTATGGTGTGCCATAGGGGGCAGCGGGGCGTGACAAGTGAGCTGAAGGGTCGCGGAAGTATTTGAAGGGTCACCGTGGGCGGCCACGAGGCGCACTCTCGCATTGGTTGATGAGAACGACAAATGTGAGAGAAAGGATTGTAATACTTGGAATTACGACAAGCTCTAATCAAGGGAACGTCGACCCTCTTGATCTGGTTGCACGTTTGCTATGTGGGTTGGAGTTCTGCCTACGGCAAAAGCGACTCTAGCCTCCGGCCTGAGGGGGGTTGGACACTCATTCTTATTGCACTCGCATGATTGTCTCTTAATCTTTACAAGAAGAAGTTGACATTCTTTTTACTTATATAAACCAATGCTAAGAGGAGCTCTTATAATGTCCCCCCCTATAATTGCTTGTTGCCAAGTGGGTTGGTGAGGTTAAATAATATCGGGAGAGTTTGAGAGATGTCTATCTACAACTCCTTCACCTTCTTGTTGACCTTTCTGCAACGTGGAGGTTGCAAGTTCTAAAGTAAGAACCGAGAGCTTGGACGTTGCAAGTTTTAGAGTATGAACTGAGAGCTTGGACGTTGCTAGCTCTAGAGTAGGAACCGAGAGCTTGGCACCGCTACATAAGTAGGTCCTCATCGATAATTTAGGACTTGTTGTCTCGCAAGTGATTGTTGTCTTGTAAGTGATTGATGTCTTCTAGTACGTAAGCTTGCAAGGCGCCATCTCTATGATCTCCAGCCTCGACAGAAGCTACAACATGAATTTCCTTCCTCCTGGTAAACTCATTTACAACACCTAAACCGAGAACGGATTGACAAGCTCTTTACCTCTTTTCAGGGATAGAATTGGCCCGCATCATAGCCTCTCATCTTTTCTTGACACCACCCATCAAATGCCATACGCACTTTGCACCATAGGCTCCAATACATATATATACATATATATTTGTACGTGTGCATACCTCCAATCTAGTTTCATTCACTAGAAGAAAAAGAAGAACACCAGACCCGTTAGGGTTGGCGTGAATAAAGTGTTTGTTCGACCTACCCTTGATGATATGCTCAGTTTCATTCACTACAACCAAGTGTTGGAGCAAATAGACCCTCTCCAACATTGGTAATCATGTGTACTTGCAAACATGCCACGATGATTACCAAGCAAGGTTGTTTGATTCTTTTTATACAAGTTTAGCCCATTCCACGTCCCATGTGACGATAGCAAAGATAAATTTAGTTTTTATCTACTCTTATAACTGCTATAATACATTATCCCTTGAATATAAAAAACAGTTTCAATCTATATATATATATATATATATATATATATATATATATATATATATATATATATATATATATATATATATATATATATATATATATATATATATATATATATATATATATATATATATATAATGAATGTAGAAAAGAGATGACGGCAATGACAACAGAAGGAATCAGTGCCGGCTAAAGGATCAGGTGGGTCAGTGTGAACGGAACCCCAGCGTACAAGAAAAAGAGGAGCCTCTAGATTCTGCTTGATTCCTGGCCGCCACAACCGTTCCCTTGCATACGGAACTTCCGTTGTTACTGGGTTGTGAAGCCGCTCACTAAATCCAATCCATGTTCCCCCACTTGGGGGACGCCCCAGTTTTTTTATTTCCCATTTTTGACCCCCTTAAGGTCATTTTTTTGAATTTTTTTTTTGAAATTTGGGGTCTGCACCCCCATTTTCCCCTACGGGGCCTCTTCTTGGAATTTTAAGGCCTTAAACACAAAAAAAATACCGGGCAGCCTTTTATTAGCCTCCCTCCATATTTGGAAATTCCAAGGGGGAACATGGATTGGATTTAGTGTCCGGCGGTTGTGAAGCAGAAGATTTTCACATGATTTTCGACATTACCGTTGTTTATCACCCGTTTTGCGCATCCAGGGATTATTGAATCATTTATTTTCTACATGCTATTTGATATTAGAGCATCCGTACCGGTGGTCCTCAAGCTTGTAAATCACGAAGTATTGAGAGGCTGGAGGTTGAGCAGGGCCGCACCGGTGCTCTAAATCGCTTATTCAGGCTTGTCGGCTATAGAGAATGTGACCCTGACGTTGGCACTTGGTTGAGTCGTGCGAGGGCCCTCTAGCTTTTTTATATGGGGTGATTAATGCGTGATTCATGCTTATTAGTGGGTTGGTTAGGGCTTCCCCGTGGTGGAAGCTTTTTAATGTTCGCAAATCGCGATGGGAGGTAAGCAGGTACGGAGGCACGATGCCAAAGACGGGCGATCTGAGTTGAGTCTTGATGTTGTATTCACTATGTATGGTTCCCGTTTATACACCTAAACAAGACGATGGGGATGAAGGCCCTAAATCCACCATGTCAACTTGGTGGAATAGCACGTCAGGGTTCATGGAGCACCATTGTGGGAGTGTAAAGGCCACGCAAGTAAAAGTCTTAAGCCTTCGCTTTGGAGCCCGGGTTGAGGACCTCGGGTAGTAAGGCTATCAACTCTCTCGGCAAACCTTGATGTGTTCAATGGAATGTTGCATATTTTCATTGTGCTTAAAACATGTATGTGTATGGATGGATGTTGTTGAACAGAATAGGGACAAAATACAACCTCATGCTTAAAGTAGAACAATCAATAATGGCACAGTGGCGATAATGGAGCTCTAGTAATCTTCACTCATAGGTACATAATAGCTTCTCCACACAACAGTACCATGTACTTATTGCAAACATTATATGATGTTATTTTAGGGCACTGTTTTAGGAACACCTAGGATCATTGTAAATCACTACTACGAGCGTTTCTCGGGGGCAAGGGAGGGGGAGAGGTAAAGAGCCCCTAATTTTTTATTGTATTGCTTATAATGCCAAGAAGTACTTCACTAGGCTACTCAAGAAATTTGGGGCGGTAGGTCTTGTTTTTGAATTCAAAATTATCAAAAACAATTGTCGAGGGCCTAAAACCAAAAATTCCATGGATTCTAAAGAAATAATTTTATGGGCTGATGGGAGCTCCGAGAAACGTTGATAGCACCCGTTTACAACCCCCGAACACCTACATCACCAACTTCAAAAATTCATAACTCATTGTAGAAAAGTCCAAAAATGATGATTCCACTTGCTCTAACTTTCTACTAATTTTCACCATGCACGAAAAAATTACTGACTTGCAATATCCCTGTAGGAATTCTGTGCTGAAAATTGCGCCATTATCGACCACATTACGTTTTCACGAAGAAACGGATGACAAGTTGACAGTAAAAGCATCCTGGAGAGACGGTAACTGATCGATTACTCCAAGTCAAAATCATTCAATAAAATTGCTGACGCTCTTGTCCCTTGTCATGAATGTAAGAAGCCAAGCAAGCGACAGGCTTGTCAGGCTTTAAATCATTTTGGAAGGTTGCAAAAGCTTTATATTATCTCACTTCACTTCCTGAGCTTTGCTGTTTTAGAAAATCAGAACACCACAAAGTTTGAGCCACAAAAGTGGAACTGAAAAAGCGTAATAAGCCAAAGTGGAGGAGGATCAAGGACTCCTAACGGAATGGCGTAAGGAACCCACCCGGCTGCTTCCAAATGATTTTGATGCTGTTGAATATGCTTGGCTCTTGTAAAACATTACTCCGTGATTCAAGCACTACTCTTGTAGAAATACTCAAGTTTATGATAGAGAATTGTGATGAACCATGAGGAGTTTGTGACGCTTCATTCTTGATGCCAATGTAAGGTAGACAATGCTAAATTTGTGCATCTCCTTAACCTCTAAAAATTCATGAAAACCGATTTGGTTTTTTGAGATTTTGGGCAGCTCATTTTAAGAAAATAAATTGATATTTTTGCTTAAGATTTTTAGTGGGGTGCTCCCCATACTGTAATGTGTATGTGGTAAAATTTGCAAAGCCAAATTTTAATTCTAAAACCTTCATCTAGAACGGTTTTAGGTTTCAAGTCCAAAACGGGCAGTTTAAATTTAGCTTTTTTGAAGTATTCTTTTTTGGAAATATGTTCATTACCAAATTACTATTTACCTTTCAAAGTGTCCGAAGTCAAAAAGTTTACCAATTTTATAAGGGCAGCCTCCATAACTTTCAAAAACAGTCTTCACAATTTCTAGTAATTTTACAATTTTTTCTTTCAAAAATTGCCAAAATTTGATATTTTGGATTTTTTCCAAGATTATTTTTCTCCAAAATTCACATACTGATAAAGGCACCTACTCACCGCCCAAATTTTCCTTAAACTTAATACATCATATGTGGTGCTTGTTTTACAATATTGTTGTTTTTAGACCTTATTTCTGAAAATAATGTACATTAAGGTCAAAATGTGGAATGAGTCTCTAAAATTTTGCATGAGCGTACCCAACTTGATTACCTACATGGAAAAAAATGAGGGAAAAATGTTTGGAGTAACAATCATCAAGTTGCCCATGGCACCATTTAGACAATGCCTCTCAGATACCGGCAAAAAAAAGTGTTGTACAAACTTTGATTGTTATGATCTCAGAAGTGACAAACATCCAACAATTGAAATTTTGACTAATCCTTTGTATACAAGTTAGGTACAAGATCTTACGGTTCGAAGTCTAAAACTAGAAAAAAAAAAAAAAAATCCATTTCCCCATTTCCCAACGAAGGTGAAACGCATGGATTTTTAGGGGTTAATCGCCCTACGCTGGATTCTTGCCTATTTTCTAGATTTTATGTGGAAGGATGTACCTCATGTCCTCATGAAGCATGTGAATGATAACTGGTAATACGGTACATGTTACTTCTAATTTTTATTATTATTATTTTATTTTTTTTGTTAGTGCTTGATAAATATTACAAAATATTGAAACTTCTTCATTTCTTCATATCTATAATTAAAAAAGATTGATTCACATGTTCCGAGTTTCCAACTGTAGTGTAGTTTTCCAAGTGTAGTGTAGTTCTTAAATGCATTGTTTAAGAATTGTCTACCTTAGTGCTTGCCACCTTAGAGAGTAGCCATAGGTTAACTAAAAAGAGCGCAAAAGACAATTGTTGTGGGTTACCTTCCGAGAGAAGGGCTATCATCCACCGTTCGAGAACGGATTTGAGCTTGAGGGCTCTTCCAAAAATGATTGCCACCAATTGTCAAAGCGTGGATAGAAAACTTCTACGGAAGCGTGACTTTGAGCTTTTCCTCGCATAACAATAGTGCCTAGGTGCAGAAGCAAGAGGAACCGCGAAGGGCCATTTGTTCACATGGAATATAAGTAACATGACGTTGGAAACACATGGATTGCGAGGGTGGGTGAGGCTTTGATTGTATTCAATGTTTGCAAGTGCAAAAAATGCATAAAAATGTGAGGTTTTCGGGGCCAACGTTACGGGCTTTAGCAGCTATATTCTTAGTCTATTGTACCAAAAAATAAGGAGTCCTTGAACCTTGTTATCAGAGTGCGAAGACTATATTAATGGGAGGATTGTTCACAAATAGTGTTGAGGAGTAAATATTTAGTACAACATTAGTCATAATACTACACTAATCAACATCAATAGTGTAGTGGTTGAGCAGAAACTATAGTATTCAATAGGAGAGAAATGAGTAGTCCCTCCTTCGGTATTGTGGCTTATTGACATAAAGATTCATGATAAGTTGAATAAACACCCTATACACGCCAACCTCTAAATAGGATGGGAACTTTTTATTTTTACCAAAACCTCAAAGAGTGCACACAATCACAAACAATATAATGTTGTTATAGTTCGAGGTATATATAGCTTTTCAACCTAGGTTAAACAAATGTAAATTGGTTTCGGAGCGTTCTTAAAAAATCCAATCTTTCAACATTAAAAAAAAGGGTAAAAAACAAGGTCAAAGGTTCACAATGTTTAGAAACATGTTTGTATTTATTTGCAAGCAACCATTTCAAAAACGGTGAGTAAAAAACTAACCAAATTGATTTAGTTGAAGACTAAAACTCTGAAATTTGTATTTGAATCAAGGTTATAATTTATAGCAGCCATGTTTTTGACATGTTCTAATAAAGTTGTTGTGCAACACAAATATTTGTAAGATTTAGCTCAACAATGTTGAATGTTCAGCTTCATTAAATGGCTTTATTATTTGCACAATTACATTCTAAAATACACTGGAAGTACAACTTAATCCCTAAGCGTCCCCAGGTCCAAAAAATAAACTCTAATACTGCATGGTCTTTGAAGAGATGTATCGACTGTTGGATCTTGTTTTTATTTTTTAGGTTAAAATCCAATCCAAGTCTATTTCTTGCTATAGAAATGAAATGTCATCCAATACGGTTTGAAGACATTGTGTGGATCTTAGTGGAAAAGGTTTAGATTTGAACTATTCCTCCTTTGTTAGATATGAGGCAATTTCACCATTGCAAGGCTATTATTTGAACCAAGAATTATTTTTAGGGTTATTTTAATTTTAAGAGTATACTTGAGATGGAGGTGAACAACTTTCTTGTTGATGAAATTTTAAGTGAGATTGGTTTTTTGATAGTAATTTCACTTCAAAGAGAAAATGGTGAAATTTCATAATCGTTTTTGGGTACAAATACTTTATAATCTTGCAGTATACAAGGTCGTTTGATTCCAAATTTAATCCTTATAACCTAAACTAAGTGTGCAACAAAAGTGTACGGTTGAGATTTGAATAAGTTACTTTCATTTCCGTTTAGGAAGCTTTTAAAAAACTATGTTATTTGACTAAAAAACATGAGGACGTGTAGGGGTTAATAATCAATTTGTTGATTTGGGAGATATAAAGTGAATATTCACTTTATAGCTTTTTGTAAATAATAAGGACAATAAATCTATAATATCTTGTCATATTGAGAGTTGATTGAAGAAAAATATAAACTCTCCATCTTCTTCTTGAATCTTTTCAGGTTTAATAGAGGTGAAATTACAAAATTAAATTCTTTTGCAATATGAATAGTAAGTTTGAGCAAGACAAGGACCACTTGACCTTAATATGATACATTATATTCACATTTCCAGTGGAAAGATGGTTTGAATGCAATTGCTTAGAGGAAATCAATTAAGTTCATCTAATTAATCAATTGAGGCTAGAAGGAACTTCCCACCTTTATTGGATACAAGTGATAGTTGGGAGTTCCCAATGAACGCCTACACTAGTCAACAATTGTATTTCCATACCCTACACAGATGTTGCGGCATTGACACATGCATCACACTATATTTTAATTATAGGCCAACAATAGTATCCCAATACTAATATTGGGTTCAACAATTATATCACGACATTGGAGTCAATAATAATATCTTGACATTGGGCCTTAGATTTGATATTAATATCCCAACAAAAGTACCTCTACACATGCATCACACTATATTTTAATTATAGGCCAACAATAGTATCCCAATACTAATATTGGGTTCAACAATTATATCACGACATTGGAGTCAATAATAATATCTTGACATTGGGCCTTAGATTTGATATTAATATCCCAACAAAAGTACATCTACACTGATCGAACAAAAGTATTGTGGCACTATACTTGACAATAGTAAGAAGAACATTGATAGTGGGCTTGACAATAATATCGGTGCCAAGGGGTCATTGGGCCAACAATAATATCTCGATGATTAGTATTCCGATGTAATGTGCATGACAACAATATCCCAATACTAGGCTCAACACTCCTATCTCATCCTTTAGCGTGACAACAATATCCTAACACCAATACCAACCACTATAATATTATCCAATACTAGCCCTACACTAGTCCTACGAAAGTATTCCGACATTGATACGAGTATGACAATGTTATCGCAATGGTATTGAGACAATCATATAGAGTCTAACAATCTTATTACGATGGTATCACGACATGGATACGAGATTTGACAATATTATTGCGACACTCGCTACATGATGGTGAATCCCGAAGTAATTGTTGCACGCCCTATATGGTAATTCCGAGACTGATTGTTGCGATGGTATTGCAACATTCATACGAGATCTGACTTTGTTATTGCGACAATTGCCGCACGATAATGAATCCCAAACTGATCGGGGCCGACAAAATATCGCGAGACTCGTTGTGTATTGTAACCGACAATAATGTCGCGAGAGTGGTTGTGTAGTTTATCCGACAATAATATTGCAAGACTTGTCGTGTATTGTATCTGACAATAATATCGCGAGACTAGTCGTGTAGTGTATCCACTATATCCGACAATAATGTCGCGAGATTGGTCGTGTAGTGTATCCGACAATAATATCACGAGACTAGTCGTGTAGTGTATCCGACAATAATGTCGCGAGAGTGGTTGTGTGGTGTATCAGAGAATGATGTCGCGAGACTGGTCGTGTAGTGTATTCAACAATAATATCGCAAGATTGGTTGTATAGTGTATCCGACAATAATATCGCGAGGCTGGTTGTCAAGTGTATCCCCCACATATAATATCTATCATGACAATAATCTCGCGACATTAGCCTCACAATAGTAGTAACCTCCACTTTGAGAATAAATAATTGTTTCAAAAAGGAACTTGGGTTTTGTATTGGTGAGTTTTCATATTCTAATCAACTGAAATATTTATTTCTAAAATCAAGTATTTCAATAAGGATTCAAAGAACTTTAGCCGACTTAAATTTTTCATGCAAAACCATGAGAATTCTTCCAAATGCTGGTGTTCACCGAAATGAAAATGAGACTTGTTAAAGCGCAAGCAGTGACGGTTATAGGTGCACCTACCACCAGCGCTTTAGGAACCGAAACATGTAACTTCCCACTTCGGCAATTGCCAGCAAGGACGAACACCCCCAAAGAATTCGGTTGGCACCATCGGATACCATGTCGACAATAACAGCCCAAAGGATGGAAAAGACAACTGTGGAAGTTTCATTCATCCACAACGCCCCCGCCTCCGTCTCCTCCGCCGAGCTCAGCTCGTCGTCTCAACGGTTCCCTTCCCTTCGGCCTCCTCCCCTCCTTCGGCCCCCTTGGGCCACGCACGCCCGCCCACACTAAAAACACGCGCACCAGCATCCCTTTGCCTGCCCACAGACTCTCCTTTCCTTCCCTCCCATTGATTGCGCACAATCCCGTTGCAAACTCATCGCATTACAGTACACGCGCCCACTGTCACGCCCTTGTCGCGCTGCATGCGCCCGCTCGCTCACCCTCACCCACTCTCATGACGAAGCTTGCAAGCGAACCCGCAACTCAGAATCTTTAGCTAGCTTCTCGATCGGTGCAGCGAGTTGTCGATTCTCAGCCGGAGAGGTAGGTTCTCGAGCCTGTGGAGTCACTGCACAGGGTTTTGCTTGATCTGCAATGCTTGTAGGATCTAGAGGCTCTTGCTTGCACTGATTGATTCGATGGTTCTCTCCGGAGGTAGTAGATGATGATTGCATTGAGCCTGAGTCGTTAGCATTTGCGGCACAGGGATTCTTGATAGTTGGTGCAATGTCGTCGCTCTGAACAACCCTAGTGTGAGCTGAGGTGAGTACTCACACGTTGAGAGTGATCACTCTATTGAACGGAGGAGTTTCGGTGCGTTTTCGCAGGTATCCAGGAGGTTTGTAGCGTGCAAGTTTGTAGCTGGGTTCTTGCTGTTGGGGAGGTTCGGATGCCAATTGGGAGCGAGCAGGTTTTGCGAAATGGGTTTAATGAGAGGAAGCAGGTGTTGACAGGAATCAGAATGGGAGTAGCTGATCTCATGGCGGCAGATAATTCGTAGTTGTGACTGTCGGTGTCGGGCGGTGACGAAGAGAGTGCAAATGAGCGAATCTAGTGCGTAGCAGCTATGGGGTATTTGTCTTGTCGAACGGCAGCTGCGCTTGGAACTTGCGAAAGCGCGCATCAGAAGCAGAAGAGGCAGCGGCAGCGACCTGCGAACCCGCAGATCTTTCCGTTTTCGGTAAGGCACTCATTTAGCTCTCTTGGTTTCCATTCCTCTAGGTCAATCGCTTGGTTTCCTTCTAACTTAGGTTTAATCATTGTCACCCCTCGACTCACTCCGCCTCCTATATTTCTGGCATATATATGTTCCGTTGCGAGCGGAAGTAGCCAATGCGTGTCGGTGGCTTGGGTTTGCAGGAGCTTCAGCTTGCTACAGGAGACTTTTCTGAGGATTGTATTCTGGGCAAGGGTAGTCACAGTCAAGTGTACAAGGGGGTGCTGAAAGATGGGAGGGAAGTAGCGGTGAAGAGAGCGACGTACGCGCGGCAGCTTCTGCAAGATGAAACTTCATTTGACAACGAACTCGAAATACTGTCGAAGATTTGGAGCGACCGGTTTGTTAACTTATTGGGATACACGCGTGAGGAGGATGAGAAGCTGTTAGTGGTAGAATACATGCCGAACGGCACGCTACATGAGAATCTGCACGACAACTTCTCACCATTGAGCTGGGTGATGCGCATTCATTTGGCTCTGCAAATCGCCAAAGGAATCCTCGCTCTCCATTCTTCCTCGCCGCCCATCATCCACAGAGACATCAAATCCTCGAACGTCTTGATCGACGAGAAGTGGAATGCCAAGCTTGGAGACTTTGGTCTCGCGTTGCGGGGTCACATTGAGGATATGCTCAAAACGTCGACTCCACCAGCAGGCACAATGGGATACCTGGATCCAGAGTACGAGACGCCTTCAGACTTAAGCACCAAGACAGATGTGTTCAGTTTCGGAATCCTCCTGCTGGAGATGATTAGTGGCCGAAACGCAATTGATCTGGCGTATGAACCTCCGAGTATTGTCGACTGGGCGCTGCCGCTCATCAAGCAGGGGAAACTCAACGAAGTTCTCGACAAGAAGATACCTTTGCCAGGGAACTTCAAGCCTATCAAACAGATGATCAACTTGGCCATCAAGTGCGTGCGCACTTCCCGTTACCGACGTCCGTCCATGTCAGACGTAGTCGAGGAGTTGAAGGACAGCTACAGGAAAGTTCAACTATCATCCCTAGACAGCATTTCAAGAGTGGTGCGGCGAAACGTGAGTGCGCAACGGCCGTGGCCTGCGAACGCGTCCACTCGGAGAGCCAAAGTATCATCGTACCCACATCACAAGAGGCTATTATCGCAAGTCTCGAGGTTAGCAGAGAGTGTTCCTGCTGCTCCCGCTGATGAGATCACCCCGGAACCAGCTCCCTTCGCCGCAGATTACAGTGAAGTCGAATCGGAGGCAGCCTTGGAGGATTTCATGTCTGCGAACGCGTCCTTCAGGTCCAGCAGTGCGAGTGCTTCCATCGATTTGGACGACGAAAACATGTGCGAGTACGATGCAGTCTCGAGTGCGAATTGGTTGAAGCCGCATAACTCTAAGCCGAGAACGAGAACAAGTGCCGCTGGGACGAAGAAGCAATCCACACCACTGTCACCCTGCATCAGTCCAGGAGCTTCACAGGATCTCGAGCCTCGAGCGAGCACTGAGGATTACGCCATAATAGTTGATCCTTTGTGCGAGATTCCACAGGTGCAGGATCTCATCATCTCCCAGTACGACCTGGTTGAGCATCCCGTGAGTCGATCTTCGTCTCGTGGCAGCGGTTCTGTGCGCTCTAACCAAGCTCTCAAGCTTCTCGAGCTTCAGGAGGCCCAGCTGAAGGCCATGAATGAGGTTTTCAGGTCAGGCACTGAGAGAGGTCTTTCTCGATCAGAGAGTTTTGATTATTGTAGTCTTCCGAACGAGGACACAGGCTCCGCTCGGAGGACGGCGTATGTGGCGATCAAGACCTTGGCAACCACTTGTCTTGGAGCTGCCTTGCGACCCTGCTCTCGGCTGAAAGAGGAGGACGAACTCACCACTCACGTCTTGTAACTCACCACTCACATCTGTTCGATGCTGCGGCTGACAGAGTCTGGAGCAAATGAGACAGACATGTATGGTTCCTGTAAATCAATTGAATGGCTCTCAGAGAATCTGAAAGCTAGTTTCGAGTACACTCCCTTCTCTCCATCTCTTCGTAGTCAGTGCTTCATCTCTGTGTCCATGTTCTCGTTTATGGCACTGGCCTGCCAATTCCTTCATCGGATTTGGATCGATAGCACGATCATCATTTGATTCAGACTTGATGCGTTGCATGTGTTTGTATGACTGTGAAGAATCGCTTGATCAATGTCTGACGAAGAGTGTTGAATGCATAATACGTGTTTCGAACGTTTTGTGGGCGGAGATTGTGGTGAATCGTGGGTTTGTGCTCCTGATTTGGACAGGAATACTGTTTATGGCAACTTTACTCCTTCTGGTTACTGATAAAATTAGGCTAATCTTATATAGAAAGTAACGTGGGGGGAGGCTTTACATCAGGGAATCAAGGTTTGTGCCTTTTCTACCACTCTCAATGTTTCCCTCCAATATTTTACTATTCTTGGTGAAGAGCTTGTTTTATATTGTTAGTGACTTGGGACCAATGTCAGTTTCTCACAAGGAGGGGATCAAACTTTATTGAAGACGGGTTGGTGATTTGAGTCTTTCAATAATTATATTTTTATTTCTAAGAATTAGATATGCTTTTATGCATTCTAGGTGGGTATACTTATGGGAAACATATAGTTAAGAGTTTTACTTTGAGAGATTACCTCATTCAATGATATCATTGATGAATACTCATTACTTACCACTTATTTAATCAAGAAAGTATCGTGTTTGTCATCATATGAGCCATTGAAAAATTCAGAAGACTGTATTAATCTATGTGAAGATATGTTTCTAACAGTTTCTATGATTTTCCATGTAAAACTCATCAACAAAAAGAAGGAAATAGGCACAAAGTATAATAAAAAAATAACCTAGGGCAATCGTAAGACCACAACTTCAAAACCACCAAGAATCAATCCACTATCCTTCTTTCTCTTACGAGAAGTCAACTTTCTCAAAACTCTTCGAAACCACTCCTACCAACCTTTCACGAAGGGGTGTCTTCATTAAAAAGCCGTCCTCGTTAGTGGTTGATGTCACCCAAAGCACAATCATGAATATCTCCGACGAGATTCCAAGGTCAAATATCTCCAGTACCCCCATACTCCCGAAAACGATCACCCTGCCGAAATCCCACTCCCTTCACTGTTCACCAGATTGTACCAAACACCCCACCAAATACCGCCCTTTCAATTTTGAATTCTCATCTTTCAAGAGCAAGAAGAGAAATTTGAAAAAACGAAAGAATCACACACAACATGTGCATGCTCCACACACACACAAAAGGAATTGATCTCCGGAGTGTGCGAGTGAAATCGCGGGAATGCCATAAAGTAGCGAGGGTGATTGTCGATGACGTGCTGACAGACGTCTTAATGATGATCATAATCGGCCGGGCGGAGTGAGCGTGACGAATCTCCCACACTCCCACTGGCGAAGTTTCAATAGGGAAGCTTGAAATACATTCGTAAGATATGGTAAGGTGTCCTATAATGGCGCAATTTTCAGCACAGAAAATCTAGAGGAATGTTGCCAGTGCAAGCAATTTTTGTGCATGTGGAAAATTAGTAGAAAACTAGAGCAAGTGGAATCATCATTTTTCGACTCTTCTACAGTAAGTAATGAATTTCTAAAGATGGAAATATAGGTGTTCCTAAAATGGTGCCCTAAAGTGACGCCCTATAATCTTTGCAGTGTGTACATGGTACTGTTGTATGGAGAAGCTATTATGTACGTGGCAGTGAAGATTACTAGGGCTCCATTTTCGGCACTGCGCCATTTTGGGCTGCTCAACCATAGCAGTGGTGCGGTGCGGGGATGGGGAAGAGTGTGCACAGTGATGAATGAATGATGGAAGTTGTCAGGAAATGAGGGAGACGCTGAAATCACGGTGCCTTGTAGTGCAGTGATTGCGTACCGACAGCTCATTCCCGCCGCGTGCTCCTGCCGGTGGTGGTGCATGCACTCTACTCCGAGCATCATTTTGTGGTGCTGGGGTGGCTCCACTTTGGCTTTGGCTAGAGCTCCGGTGCAAAGGGAGGAAGTTTGGTATACACCTCTCCTCGATATTTGAGAATTTTTTTTTACTACAGCTACACGTTTTTGGTTCTGGAAGATTTTTGATTTGAATAATTCAGGTATTGGATTTGCATTGATGTTAAGGAATTGTTATTACATGGATTTTGAGAAGTTGTTTCTTCTTCATTCGACATTGGATTTCAATTTCGTTCGTTGGGTTGTACTCCGATATGAGTGTAGTTATAGTGGTAGCAACCTTAAATTCATCCAAGGTGTGAGAAAGATATGGCATGCATTTGAGTGCAAGGGGTCTAGTTTTGGACGTTTTTTTCCCTAAGAAAATTTCAAGGCAGTTTTCACCATTGAGTAGCCTCCTTCCTAGTTCCCGGTTCCTAGTTCCCCGTCCCTTGTTCTATGTTCCGTGTCCCCCCAATTCTTGTTTCCATTTCTTGGTCTCATGTTCTCTTGCTCTCCACTCCTGTTCTCATGTTTTTTTCAGTCCTTGTCCCCTTGTCTCCTTCCTATGTTAATCAAATCTAATCAACAATCAAATACCACTTGTCAAAACTCTTCAAAACCCTCAATGTCGTGTATGCTCTACGGACAGTCACTATTCTTTATTGAGTGCTTAGATGCAAAAATAAGTACAACACAGGCTTGATACGGCGGCAAGGACAAAGTACAGGGACTTGAGCAAGGTACTCAAAGATAGTGGGGAATGCATCAGTTGCTGAAGTGGGAGGATCGGTGGTGTACCTGCCCAATCTTGCCACTTGACAGAGTGTTGAAATTCCTGTACAAGCCCCAAAGAGGTAAAATAGTGTGGGTCGGAATTAGAATGACACGTGCACTTGGCCATTCATCCGTGACAAGTCACAGCCTAAAGAGCCATTGGACAAAAGAGACTGGCCTACCAATCAGCTCATCATTCATTCTGTGCACTGTAAAATACCCTTCCGGAGCTATTTCCAAGATATGCCATAAACCGACCATCTAGTTTGGGGCTTTGGGTTGGTCTCTACATTTACTTTTTTTAGAATTTTTTTTGGGAGTTGCTAAGATGGCGAAAGGATAGAATCGGTGGTAACGTGCTCAAATAAGCAAGGAAATTTCATGTAAGCACAAGGCTCCTTGTGTGTAGTGGTTAAGAATTTTTTTGATAAAAGAATGTGGAAAATTTGTGGGTGTAGTGATAAAGAAATTATGATTTTTTTTACAAGTAATTATACCATAGGTATGTAGGGACATGTTCATCTTCACCCATAAAGATTCAAGGCACTATTTGCGTGTTTTTGTGTCTTTTAGTGCGAGGTGAGACTTTTCATTTTATGGTGTATTTTGAAGTATGTAATCGATTACACACTTCAAAATTTGGTGTACACGATTACATACTTCAAAAGATCATGTACACCAAATCTTAGACAAAAAATTTCTCACCGGTTATGAGATCCTAACGTTCAAAGTTGAAAATATATATATTTATTTTAAGGGAAAGCAATGTTAGGAACGTTATCTTTTTTTAAGGCCAAACAAACCATCTTGAGTGTAGAACTCTACTGAACGGTTGATTTTAATTTGATGATATCATTGTATAAAATTGAGTTAAGGGTCTACTGCAAATCCAAACTTCTGCTTTCAAGGCTCCTCTATCAAGACCTCAGCAACAGATGTTGCTTGCCCCTTGACAAAAGTAAGAATAGCCTAATATGGGGACTGTTTCTTTTATCCCTAATACAACATAGAGAAAAGACATTGAATTTTTCTCTGGACCCCTTAGGCCTTAAACCCCAATTCCGTTAAAATGGCGGTATTCCATGTGCCATTTTGCCAAATCCCCTCTCAGCCATTTTGCTTGCATTCTAAAACGTGCCATTTCACAAGCATATTTTCAAACTGTAGTTCAGGAGTATTTATGCTTGCATAATGGCATGTTTATTAATATCACACATGTACTCCGTAATATCAAATGAAATCTGTAATATCACACATTTTTAATGGTTTTTGACCTTTGGACATAGTGAAAGGGCAATATTTCTGAACGGCCATTGTTGTTTTTGGAATGTGGTTAGAAATATTTATACTATTATGTCAAAACTCGACAAAACCAACATTATTTTTTTCATTTTGAGCACCCAATAAGCGCCACTTTACCGGAATAACGCCATTTGCACGGAATTGAGGATAAATGCTTATTGTTTAGGGTTTCTTTACTTGTAGTAATTTACAGCCCTCTCTACCAAATTCCCCAAATTGTTACTAGATTCACCACAAGTAGAAACATTGCTCATAATACTTACAAATTTTGAAACCATCGTGTTTGATTGCACCCACTTTGTCTCTAAACTCCTAACTGGCCTCTCACAATTCCCTCATGCTTTGTCTTCATTTCTCTACCCATTTCTAACGATGGGATTGTAAGAAATGGCTAGAAGATAGATAGATAGAAACTCCGGTCCTTTCTAAGGGGCCGGCGTGAATGAAGTTTCCGTTCGTAATGCTAATATCCCGATGGCCACCATGGCTAGAAGACTCCTACAAAGAGCCATCTCTTCTTCATGACTAACTTTTTTACCCTTTCTAACCCTCACGAGATTATTGGCTTGTTCTCTCGGAGGCCATCTCTTGTGTCATGTATTTTCTTTGCAACCATGGCCTCATCTACCCCGAGCTCATCAACTAATGGTACATGGACTTCAATTTCTTGTTTGTGACAAGTATGTTTGAGCGTAATAGATCTTCATCTTGTTCTTCATACAAGTGCTTAACATCTTAACGAATTCTAGAGTTCTATCCTGTTTTCGTTCTACAATCTACTTCTATAACATAATACTGTTCGGCAATCCTTTCTACCTACCAGACCTTCCTACCTACCAAACCTTCCTACCCACCAAACCTTCCTACCCAACGTACCAACTTACCATCTTACGAACTTACCAACCAACTTGCCTACCTATCTTCTTTTATGTTTTTTGGATTATGTTCATTAAAATGAATTAAATTAAAATTATATTTCAAAAATAACAAACAAACACACGTGCATATATAAAATTATTATGGAATGGTAGACACAAGATACTTTTTAAAAATACTATATAAAGTGCTTCTCTGTCGGGACGACGGGTACCTTACTATATACAAATAATAAACATAATATGAGGAAATGGTAGACACGGGATAATTCTATAAAAGTATTATTTAAAGAGCTTTTGTGTCGGGACGATATGTATGTTGCTAGTAGTTTTAAGAATAATGTGTTCTTCGCACGATCCTTCATACACGGTATGATTACACCAACCCTATTTCTAAGATTGTTTCATATCGTGGTTATGTGCTTGCTTGAACTTGTTATCGAAAAATGCAAAGATGACCATTCGGTCAAGGAGGGTGATGCCTACATGAAGTGAATCTCAGATCGATTTCGGGATGACTTTGTCAGTTGCCTTTTCAGGAAGAGGGGCCTTCCAAAGCATAGCCGATCCAAAAATGCAAACTTTCTAGTTTGGTGGAGAAAGGGCATATTATGATGTTTGCATTCGGTTTGTTGGCGACATTATGAACAATGAGGTAGATGGCGATCATACCATGGCGTATTCGATGCGCTTGGAGACTTGCAGCAAGCCAGCAACTACTTTGCAGCTCCTCTGAGCCACAGATAGAGCTCCAAGCCGAAAAAGGATCGAGGAATTCACCTTCCATGTCCATGTTGGTGATGTCCGGCGTTACATCGACTAATTTTTGTAGAATGTAAAACTCACTCTTGGCTGACTTTGAGAGTGTGGAGTATAGTCTACAGCTTCTCCCAATGGCGACACAGTTTGCGTGTGACAATTAGATGAGCTCCATTAGCCTTTATCTGTCCTCGATATGTCTGTGGTCAGATGAGAAGGAGATGAAGATTTTGAGCTCTGTGGCTTCGAAAGATTTTTCTCGTGCTTGTGGCAGGATCTCCTTCAGCGGCTGGGCTGGAGAGGCAGATGACCAAAGACACTACTACAATTTGAGGGGGTTTCTAAAGTTTTCTTCTCACGTTGCTCAAGTTTAGAAACGTTTTGGAACTTGCTTGAGCAACATTCTCAAGAAAATAAGTAATGTTATCACATCATCAAACAACGTTATTTATAATCTAGTTGAAAACGTTGCTTGATTATTTTTTTGAGAACATTGCTCAAGCAAGTTCCAAAATGTTACTAAACTTGAGCAACGTTTACACAAAAGCAACATTTGTAACATTGCGAACCCCTCTCTACTCTAGTATTACCCCTCATCACAACGTGGATGCAGTCTTCATCTTTGATATCAAGGAGGTCAGCTAGACAAGCCAAGAAGTTGATCATTCATCTGCTCACGCAAGCCCCACTGCAAGAACAAAACAGAGCTCCACTCCTACATTTGAGCAGGTTATGCTGACTTTATTTAACGAAGAGTTCAAGCTCCTACTTGTGGAGGTCAACCAAGAGTTCTAGGTTGGGCATACTGAGAAAGAATGTGATGCCATAATAAGGAGGCTCGAGGCGATACGTCGCGCTTTGGAGGTGCTGATAGCGGCACGAACCGCAAATGAAGCTGTCAAATGGTTCGTTCGGTACGATGCGTATTTGGAGCTTCTTCGATCAACGACTATCTGTATTTTCCGTGCATCGTGGTTTCAGTTTGATACAAATGTTGCAAATGGGTAAGGAGACATTGTTCTTTGCCTCCTGATGAAGGTGATGGCTGGAGACTTGTACATTAGTGATCTAAATCTTAATGCTTTATTGATGAAATCGCTCCTGTTGTTAGGAGTTACTTCAATCCTGTTAGAATGGCGGTATTTTTTGTGCGATTTTGCCAAATCCCCTGTGAGCCATTTTGGTCGCCTTCTAAAACGTGTCATTTTACAAGCATATTTTTGAACTGGAGTTCAGAAGTATAATGGCACGTTTATTAATATCATACAGTCACACATGTACTCAATAATATCAAATGATTTCTGTTATATACTTATATCACCAAAATTTCCATAATATCACACATTTTTGTGATTTTGACCTTAGGACATAGTCAAAGGGCAATAATTTTGAACGGCTCTTCAAAAATATCGCTGTTTTTGAATTGCGGTTCAAAATATTTCATTGAAAGGTAAATATAATTGAACGGTCGTTCAAAAACATTGTTGTTCTTGAAATGCGTTTAGAAACATCTACCCTATCATGTCAAAACTCGACGAAAGCTAACATTAATTTTTTCATTTTAAGCACCCCAAAAAGAGCCATTTTACCGAAATAACGCCATTTTATCGGAATTGAGGTTCTTAGTGATCAAAGAGAGACCAAGCTCTTGGGGCATTTTACAGCGAGAGTCAAGGTGGGCCTAAGGGGGAAAATATCTCTCTTGTGATTAATGCATTCAAGATATATTTAAAAAACATACCAATCACATGTATGAGAAATTTTCCTCTCTTTGAGCCTCATGAACGACTTGACTCCCCATGTAAAGGATCTCTTAGCTCAAGCTTGCACATAGTAAGCTAAAACTTCCCCCAAATACCCATGAATTTCTCTGAAGCTCTCTCAAACTCATGATGTATGCTTCCCCTAGCTATCCTTCGGTGACATTTTCACAACCTCTTCTTGTTTAACCCTTAATTGACATCCTTGTTTTCCACAAATTGGAGAGAAATGCAACCTCATTGTCTTCTGGCCTTATTTCTGCACTGAAGGTAAAACAATTTTGAGAATCGGAAACGGTGGTTATCAAGGTAACTTGGTGATGTGACCAATGCAAAAAAGATCGATCACATCGGGTAAGATCTCAAAAAATGGCACCGTTGAGAAAAAATTGTTTTGGTTGCTGATCATGAGTGAGAAATATCATATTGCTTTTTTGGTTTTTCTCCCCTTGGGTCATTTTTTCTGAAAATTGGCATCATAGAGCATGGTATAGGGATAAAGATCAAGATTTTTTATTATTTTGAAAAAAAATCGTCAAAAAAATAAAAAGAAAGGCCAAGTCAAAGAGCATTGACTATGGGATCACGTGGCCCCTAGTATTTCGTGCGGATCACACAAACCTCAAGAAGGCGATCGGGAAGGAGCATCGGATTCGGAAAAACAAAAGAATAGGGGTGCCTTTGGACAAGATTTGCACCATACCACTGTGTCGGACCCCAAAAGCAAAAACAATGACCTTGGTGACCAATTTGGTTACCGGTGACAATTAAGGGTTAATTGATTCTGAAACCGAGAATAGATACAAATTCTCCGCGTCTTTAACCCCTAAGCGACCAAGGCCTCCGATTTGGCTGTTTTGCTATTTTGGGCAGCCTAGATGAAGGGGTTAGAATCAAAATTTTTGCCTAAGATTTTATTGGATGTTCCCTATACTACACGGTGTATGTGGGAAAAATTGCAAAGTCAAACTCCACGTTTGGAGTCTTTAAACGCAAATTTTCGTTTTCGGCTTTGGGGCGCGCAGAAAAGAACTTTTTATTTTTAACTTTTTTTTGAGATTTTTTTAAAAATTTCTTTTCTTGACTGATTTCCTACTTAGGTTTCTAAGTGACCCAAGTCAAATCTTTTACCAATTCTACAAGGGCACCCTTCAAAAAATTACAAGAACTAGATCCAAAGTTTCAGTAATATTACAATTTTTTCTTTTGAGATTTTGGAATTTTTTGAATTTCTTTTTTCTCAAAATTCACAAACTCATGAAGGCACCTACTCACCATTCATTTTCCCCCTAAACCAAATACGACAAATGTGGTGCATGTTTTACCGAATCCTTGATTTCTACCTTCTTTTAGTAAATAAATTGCATGAAGGTTCAAAAAGCCAAATGAGTGTCTAAAATTTTGCATTGTAATGCTCAACTTAGTTATCTACATGGAAAAATTATAAGCAAGATGTTTGAGGTATTATGCATCACGTTATCCTTTGCACAAAGTAGATTATGTCTGCTGAAAAAAAGTTTGCATCAACTTTGAATGTTGTGATCTTACAAATGGCAAAGATCCAACGGTTGAAATTTTAAACACTATCTCTGATGATAATTATCTTTAAGATCCTACGGTTAATAGTTTCAAAAAATTGTGAAAAAAATTCTCATACACCAGAGTTTACAAGGTGGTATGAAATCGCAGTTTTGGAGTTTGGAGCTCTCAAAACACCATGGTCGTTTAGGAATTGACTCAAATATCACAACAATTGTTATTAAAGTGTTATCTGATGTAGTCTTATATTTCAAGAAGCAACATCATTAAATAAAAGGTGAACTTGCCACAAGAAAGTTTATGTACACATGGGCATAGTTACTCATAATTGCAATTTTGCAACTAAAAGAATAATAAATTACATGCGATCTTCAAAATCAAGAGCCTCAAACTAATTCAGACTCCCGACCATTCATACAATGCACGAAGCATTGTTACCACACATTTGAAAGCCGGAAGAGAAGATTGCGGAGACGTCTACCATGCACGCTAGGAGAGCGGACCAAAGATGAAATTTAGCATGCATAGAAGCAAATATTACGTTCCTTGCACAAAAAGTGACCCTCCTTTCTGGAGGCATACTCGCAATAGTTGCATTCCGAGCTGTATTTAGTTCAATATACAAGAGTTGTTAATTAGTGTAGTGAGGAGATTAGTGTAATGGGTAAATAACACTAATTCTTAACTTTCTTGAGATTAGTATTCACTTTGGGTCGCCATTGCAATCAATGTCCTTGTCTTTTCTTCAAGCCACCAGTTGCACCTCTTCCAATAGATTCTTCCATTTGCAAAAAAGTTTGCATACTCTCACATTTAATGTCACGGTTTGACGATTAGTGTTGTAATGTGTGACATTTAGTGTTACAGGTTACAACTAACGTCTGTAACACTAAGGGCCGGTTTACACTACGGTGGAGAAGTCCACCGGTCAAGAAAAAAAGGGCGTTCCTCCAATGTGATTGGTCGAAAATGCCATTCTTGACCGGTGGGTGTTTACACTTGGTGAAGAAATTAAAGATGGAGAACTTTTGTTATGGATGAGAAAATGACATGGCGGCTTAGGTGGCGGTACTTTTTACTCAAGATGTTCTCCGAAATAGTGATTTCTTGTCCGGCCTCTTGAGGCCGGACAAGAAATCACTGTTCCGGAGAACATCTCGTCAATAAAAAAATTATTTTCAAAATTGAATCTCCTACGTAGATCTCAGATCTGACTTTCAAAAACCTAAGGTATAGTCCAACAAGACTTAAACCTTGCACCTCATGATCATCAACCAAGCCCCCTAAGGTAGCCATCCATCCCCACCTTTTCCTTGTCTTCAAATTACATTAGTGTTGTATATATACACTTGCTGCTCTAGCTCCACATGCTGTAGTAAATTTTTCAAAGCCATTTTGAAGGCTTAGAGCTCATTTTTTGGCATTTTATCATCTTTTCATGCACATGAGCAAGTGAGATACAAAAATTGATAATAATTAGGTGTTGATATATGGGTTTGACTTTAAGCACAAATGATAGTGACAATTCTTGGATTTTCACATACGGTGAAGGTATGTGGAAAGAAATTTGAGATAGTTTTCAACATTACAAGGAGGACAAACTTGCTAACTTGATTACATGAAATGACCACCATGAATGTAAGTTTTAAATTTCGATTGATCATTGGTGACATCAAGCTGATTTCGTCATGAAACACGTGAGTGGACAACACTAGTGTGTGAGGACAAGAAAACTTAACAAATGCTAATGAAGATAATATTCAACTACTTACTACCATGTAATCCGCATCATCAACTGCCTCAAAGAATAACAAGTTTCAAAAGCAAGCTTAGCATTACTATTTTTGAATGACATTGAACATAAAATGACCATATTATGTGTCTATACTATTTAATGTAAAAATGAACCATAGAAATTATTAGTCTATGGTGCAAATTGATAATTAATTTTAATATGAAGTTTACTCAATTTGTCATACATATGCATATTGATTTTTATGAAAAGAAAAATTTGTTGATGTATTTTCATACAATGTGAATGTAGGGAATTATGATTTTGTATCACAAAAAAATTACACCATTAGGTGAGCTTCTCTTCACTGGTGGACTTCTTCGTTTTTCGTTACCGCTAAAATTCTCCTCTAGGTGTTAAGACTACAACCGGTCAAGACTCCTTAAGAAATTTTTAATTGCATTTAATTCTTCTCCGACGCATTTACCATTTGCCTCATATAACCATGTCTTGGCCAAGCATTCTTGACCGACCGGAGGCCTTCTCCACCGTAGTGTGAACCGGCCCTAATTAACAACTCTTGTGTAGTGGTCCATGCTCTGGGACTACAGAAATAAGTGTCAGTTGGGGCGTTTACACTCCCTACTGCGCCTGCTGGGCAACACCAAATTTAGTTTGAGTTACGCAATCGGATTTTGCGCCCAGCAGATCGCCTAGCAGGCCGGAACAACCATCTTCAACCAGTAGGCACAACAAGCAAGACCATTTTTCCTCCTACACAATAGGGACCCGCGAGGATTGATTCTCATTGGACAGCAGGTCAGCAGGATGTGGGAACGGAATTGCAGCTGGTGGCTGCCTGCCGAAACTGCTGGTCGGCAGTGTAAACAACACAAGTGGCAGGTCACCGGAAGCATCAGGTTCGGCTCCAGGTGACCTCAGGTTCGGCAACCGGTCGCATCTGACCGGTAAAGGTGGCCTGTGCCTGTTCTCCGGACCATCCTGCCGCAAGAACACTGTTGCTCGTTTCCACGCAAACAAATCCAACAGCAGATCCACCATCTAACTTAAGCTTAACTCCAATTCTCCAGCAATAAGATTTCGACGCCTCGGGGGATCCCAGTAGCACGGCGGCGCCGATAAACTGTCGTGATACGGGGGGAAACGATTCCAGCTTTGTAGGTCAAAGTCCAAATACGAGAACATACACAACTTTCTGACCAACAATCGATGGTCAATTCCTTTTTCTATTCATTCTGGACAGTCTAGTTCGCACGCGCAATCACTCAAAATGTACTCCTTAAACACCTTCTTCTCGCTCGACAGTAAGTTAATCAATTCGTCTACACCCCAGAATGAGCTTGTCATCGTAAACGTACAAAGGTTGCAACCTCTGGAACTCATTTGGAGATCAAGGATATTTGTAAAGCTTCTTTCAACACAAGTTCAGATAAGCGTAACAGGTGATCGATCACTTTCAGACTCGTTCTATGTGGTGCTTTGTCGATCAAGCTCAAGCATTAGTCACTGCGCTTCATAGCTACGTTTTTCGAGTCCATTGAAAAACATCTTGTGAAGATTTTTTGGACGAGTTAGTACGGAATCAGCTACCCTTACTGAGTTCGTTGATTTTCAGTGGAAATGGGTCTCCTGCAGATTGCGTTGGAGTAATCTCTTGCAGATTTTTTCATTCTTTGGACGAGTACAGAAGCTTGTGAGAGCGGAGGGTATGGCCCATGACAGCGCAGGATGGCGAATTCAAGTGCTCTTGAAGCATTTGCCACAGCTTGCTACTCCTGCACTTTCTTTACAAGCCTCGAATTGCTTGGCTTACGAACCCCCGGAAGCAAATTCAGGTAATTCCGCATCTCCTGCTGCTTCAGGGTTTGTAGAGGAGGAACGTCGAATTCAATAACCTCACAAATCACAAATCCCACAACAGAGCTGATAGGGTTCTGAAAAATCTCTTTCTGGTAAAAGAATGTGGATTGTCCTACTAACACCACAATCAAGTCTGTTAGAACAAGATTCTTCGAGAACATGTCGATGTGATAGTATGGAGATTTTAGTACATTCTTGGCTCTGGTGGTGGGGACTTTTGTAGAGGAGCCTGCTTTCGACAATTTGGAGATGAGGCGTTTGTTGGATGGACATGATTTGGAGCTCAGAGACGGGCTGTTCAGCCTGATGGCGAGCAGCGACTTGTTCGTATCGAGTCGAATCGGTGGCGACACAGTGTTTGCGTCGCCGGATTTCGATGAGCCCATGGATGCGATGCGAGAAAAAGTGTTGGAGCGCATTCTTTTCCTCCTCCGCCACGACGTCTTCAAGAATTTCTTGACTGATCAGTCGGTCGCCAGCTACCTCAGACGAAATGCTGTCTTCGAAACTCTCAACATCTTCGATCATGGCCTGGCTGTCAAGCTTGGTGTCCATTACAATCTATGGTTTGCTTTACATGCCTAATCGATTCGAGAATCTTGATTGATCATCATATCAAAGACTTGCACGTACAGAGACTTGATAACTGAGACCATGACCAAGTTTCAATTCATTTCTGCTGTCGGTTTGTTGCAGGGGGGATGCTATTGTGAAAATGGGCACGAAAAGGCATCACGAGAAATGGTTGCAGCTCACCGACGAATTCAAAGTTCGGGGCTGCTTTGCAATGACGGAGCTTGGTCATGGCAGCAATGTAAGCATTCTTTAACTAACTCATCTTGAAGCAAATAGATATGATCTTGCTACCAAAGTTCTGTCAGTACGAAAAAGTATAGTTTTTGAAATCAGCGTATATTCTTCGATCGATTGGAGATTATATCATTCTTGTGATGATCAGGTTCGTGGAATTGAGACAGTAACCACGTACGACGCATCAACTGAGGAGTTCATTATCAACACTCCCTGTGAATCGGCGCAAAAGTATTGGATAGGAGGTGCTGCAAAGGTCAGAAAATTCATGGTCTTTCAGAGATATGCACGTCTCTGAATCGGGAAAATCACAATTAGTAATTGAAGCTCTGATGTTGGCCATTCTGCAGCATGCAACGCACTCGATAGTGTTCTCACAGCTTGTGATGAACGGTAAAAACGAAGGTGTTCACGCCTTTGTGTGCCAAATTCGTGGTGCCGACGGTACTAGTTCCTGTCCAGGAATCCGAATTGCAGACTGCGGCCACAAGACTGGGTTGAATGGTGTTGACAACGGACGCATTTGGTAAGTAACTGCACATCATGCATTCATTCATTCAGATGCTAATTTCGAAGTGATTCACTGGTTTTGCACTTCGATCTTTCAGGTTTGACAACGTTAGGATTCCTCGTGAGAATTTGCTCAATGCAGTTGCTGACGTTACTCCATCTGGCCAATATCTAAGTTCAATCAAAAATCCGGATCAGGTACCACACACCAATGCTTTCCACTCTATTTTAAGATTTTGAGAGTTCCACGGACCATGTTTTGTGCCGTAAACCGCCAATTGGAGTTGATACTATAAAGCATCATTCCATTCTAAGCAGCGATTTGTTGGCAGAGATTCGGAGTGTTCATGGCTCCACTATCATCTGGTCGGGTGACGATTGCTGTGAGTGCAATCAATCAAGCGAAAGTGGGACTCGCAACGGCTATGCGTTATGCACTTGCACGGCGGGCATTCACATATTTCTCAGATCAGCCGGAAGTGCTCCTGCTTGACTACCCAAGCCACCAACATCGGTTGCTTCCACTTCTAGCCAAAACGTGAGTTCAATGAATCATCTCTACCCTAAATTCCTTCAGAAACCCTTTGTCACAAGAAGGTAATATCTAGGATTGTAAGTTACTTCTGCAATGCAGATATGCCATGAATTTCGCTGCACTGGACTTGAAGAACTCGTACTTCACGAAGCATCCGGTAGACTTGAAAGCCATGCATATCATTTCGAGCGGGTTCAAGGCTATGTTCTCATGGCACAGCATGCGTACCCTCCAGGTGCCGCACCATCTTCCATAATGAACGGCCAGTTTTGTAGTTTAATTTGAGATCTAGCTGGTTTTAAATTTAGTTGGCGAGGAATGCAGGAGTGCCGGGAAGCATGTGGAGGGCAAGGTCTGAAGACGGAGAATCGAATAGGGCAGCTGAAAGCGGAGCACGATGTGCAGTCGACATTCGAGGGCGACAACAACGTGCTCATGCAGCAGGTGAGCAAAGCGTTGGCGGATTACATCGCTGCTCGCAAGAATGGCAAACCCATCAAAGGAATGGGCCTTGAACATCTCAATCACCCAAGGCCTGTTTTGCCTCACGGCCGCCTCACCAGCCATACTCTTCGTGATCCCGCCTTTCAGGTACCCCACCCTCATTTTTGCCTTAAAACATGACCCCGGTATCTGCTCATATACTAATCGTCTTTTTATGATGAGGCAGAGGTCTGAAAATTACAGTAGCTATGGTGTCGATCTGACCACTTTTGTTTTGTTGCTAGCTGCTACTTTTTCGTTTGAGGGAGCGAGGCTTACTGGAGCTTTTGGATGCTCGAGTCAAGCATCTGTTGTCTCAGGGACTGTCTACTACTCGAGCACTCATGTCGGTACGTTTCATCGAGATACACTTCCTTATTGCATCTAAGTGCCCTTTTTGTTCGAAAGTGGCAGCACAACACTACTTTATTGCTTTCAAATGTGAGTCTGTGGTAATGCGGTTACATGAATCAATGATTTGTGGTTTGATGGTTGGAAACAAGCACAGAGCTATCAGCTGGCGGAGGAGTTGGGCAAGGCATTTACAGAGCGAACAGTTCTGGAGAGCATTCTGAGTGCCGAGCAACAAGCGACGAGTGGCTCTATCAAGCGAGTGCTTGGATTGTTACGGACGCTTTCTGTGCTCTCGCAAGTTGACGAGGAGCCCGTGTTCTTGAGGTGTGTAACAATATCAATCAATAAACGGACATTAGTAATCATAACTCATCTTAAGAGTAGGGTATACATCTTGTAGAGAGTTAACAAATGGATTAACGTCTTGATTTCTTCAAGAGTTCAACTTCTCCAAACATGAGCACAAATCTTGTAGTGTGGTGATGGGCTAGGTTGTCTTATCAGGAAAAAATTCCTATTCATTTGTCTGACACAATTTAGATGAGATGTACATGTAAAATCTCTTCCAAGAATGTATCAAATGTACATCTCATCTAAATTGTGTTTGACAAATAAATAAGAATTTTGTCTGCCAAGACAACACTGGTGATGGGAGGATATAGAAATGTCTGAGGGTTGCTAGATTTATATGAAATATTCATGCAAATTTATGCCCTAATAGAACTGAGACATCCTTGCACAACATAATTAGTGTAGTCTTAGAGTTCTTGCTATCAAACTAGTGATCTCACATGTTGACATGGAAGCATGCAGATTGTGCTTATTAGTGCTAAATTTGAGCTAATCAATGCGATCAATTGAGTTGATTAGTTTCAAATCTTTCCTAATGGATCGTTCACTCTTGCCATAAGCTACATTATTAGGTGTTAGTTTCGCTTCTTATGCTCACATTCTACTTCATTATTCACCATCTTACTTTCTTGCATGGATGAAGTCTTGATATTTTTGTGATGCACATGTATGTTGTGGGTGGATTGGCAGGCATGGGTTTCTGTCAGCAGAGCAGGCGCAGGTGATTCATGGTGAAGTGGCGGCCATTTGCGGTGAGTTGCGGCCACAGACGTTGCACCTGGTGGACTCGTTCGGCATTCCTCAGCCATTTCTGGGCCCGATTGCTTTCGACTGGGTGAAGTCCAACTCATGGGAGTCCCATGTCAACAACACCTGATAATTATCACTACTTGTAACATTCTTTCTCATGAATCCAATATCATTCAACGGCGAAGCTCTTAGAAAAGCACGCCTCATGTTACTCTTTTCGTAGGGGTTGCAAAGTTGCATTCTCCTTTCAAAGGACTTGTACTGTACACGTCGCACATCTTTCCAGAAAGAATTCATTAATCAAACAACAGAAAACAGTCAAACTTGCTACCTTACGAGTCACCACTCGCTGATTAATTTGTATAATTTGCATTCATATCTTCTTTTTCAAGAGGTATCTAAAATGTATATTTACAAAGTGTAAAATGAATACAAAGCAATTCACATCACCGTATCAATAACCAAGTTTACTCGCACTTGGTTTGACAACAATGCTTATTACACAAAGTTTATCCAAGCTGAAGAAGCACTTCGTATATCAAAAGCACATTATATACAACAGTCCCAATCTCTGCAAGCTACATGCACGGTGCGCATTCACCATACGCCAAGACTATGCACACACACACACTTTGAGACTGGCTGGAAACTATGATAACGTCTCGGAAGTTGGACCGGTCGAACAAAGGTTCAGCAGTCTAGGCGGGAATCAAGATCCATCACAAGTGAGACTGGAAAAACGGTACAGAGTTGAATTGTCCTACGGTAAAGCACTCCATGCACTCCACACTGTAAAGCCGTGATGGAATCTGCTTCACACAAAGAAGGAAAAAACCTTGTTGAGAAATATGCAATGAATAGTTGAATACTCTATTGGTATTACGCACTAATAATGATTGTGGTGCAGTGGCCTTGTTTACGGGATAGAGGGATAAGTTTGAAAATAGAAAGTTCAATATCTTTCTTACCACTAAAGTATCAACAAGTGGTTTGAATGATTCAACATGTATGGGCTTAAGTTTCTCAAGAACAATTTCATAAACTCATTTAAAAATTGCAAGTGAAGAAGAATATTGTAATCGAAGGAAATGTAGTAGTGAATGATAGGTGGTGTATATATAGAAATTGTAAGTTGTTGAATAATGTCACAAGAAAGAAGTGAGTATTTACCATATTAGTATAATGCACTCCAAAGTGATTACAATGCACTTTACAGTTTTTACATCTAATCATTTTTGAGTACTTACATACTAAGTTTTTAAACATCCTATAAAACGGTGTCTCATGTGAGGGGTCTGATAATTACTGCTATTATTATTTTTACTATATGGAACCAATCAATGTATTATCAACTGAAAAAATACATTTGTTCCATAGTAGAATGTTTGCATAGAGAATCAATTGCAGCAGCATATGTGCACTAAACAATTGGAGAGGAAGATGGAGAAGAAAGGAGAGAGCTCTAAGTGAAGGTACCAAGAATGAGATGCCACTCAAGAGCAAGGTTCACTCTACTCATTAAAAAAAAAAAAAAAAACTAGGAATTAGCATAGTTTTCACCCCGAGAGGCATTAGTAGTCTCGCCATTGGTGTAATGAACTTCGGGCATACATCTAAGAATAGGTTGAACGAAGAGAAGAAAAAGAATGTCAGACAACAGTTGTCTTACATGACACACATTCTGTAATTTCTGTATAAATTGTCGTGTTCGACATGTCCGTTTAACATCCAGTTCGACAAGAATGTTCGACCATACTAGAAAATGCATAGAAAAATTATTTGTGTGACTCTCCTGACTGTCTCACGTTCGATAGATAATGTTGTGTAAAACAACCGTGCGCCAAACCCGTAAGAATTGGCGTGAATATAGTGTCCATTCAACCTACCCTTGATGATATGCCCACAAGACAAAATCACACAACCATACGAACACTCTACTTACGCCCACCTCTAAATAGTAAAATAAATAGTAAAATAGGCACGAAAAAAATAGAATGTAACCGATTAAGCACAAAGCACACATGCACGTGTGCCAAGCTGAGTAGCTGACCTTCAATCAATCAGGAATTCAGGATACCAGAGCTCCGATCACCCGGAGGGCAATGCCGCATGAGCTATGAGGAGTTATTTGGAGCATGGAGTTACTGGTATCAAGCTTGCCTTTGATAGTTGACAGCGTGCTCTGTCCCCCTTCTTGGGGATTGATCGTTTTCGGTGGAGAGGTCGATCACGCAAATGTGAGCCCAATGGAGATGGTCAGATTGGTATTCCTCACAGTCCTACTGACGGTGTGGAGTAGCGTGGATGCATTGCCATTTCCGGCGCCGAATCTGCAGCGATGCCGAAGCCAGGAAGACTGCTGCACTCCGGTTCTTGACACGTGCGACCCCATCCCATTCGAGTACCAGACCTCCCTGCCTCTCCGCATCCGCCCTGCAGCGAATCTAGTGAACGCGACCTACGCATCGAAGCTGGAGAGAGCTTACGAGCTTATGCGCGCGCTTCCGGACACAGATGGCAGGTCGCTCACAAACCAGGCCAAGCTGCACTGCGCGTATTGCGACAACAACTTCTACTTCGAGGGCAACCAGTACCCTCTGGAGATTCACCAGAATTGGTTTTTCTTGCCCTGGCACCGGTTGTTCATATACTTCCACGAACGAATCTTAGCTCGCTTGATTGATGATGATACTTTTGCGTTGCCTTTCTGGTTCTGGGACGATCCATCTCCTGGTTTGCGCTCTGGGAACATGCTCCCTGATATTTATGGAGGCAACAGCTCGTCATCTTTGTTTGACCCTGACCGCGGTGCGTGTGCGCAGCGGCCCAACGTCGTTGCCCTTCTTGATCCACTTGTCGGTAAGCAGCTTCCTTGTTTTCCCACTCCTTACATTCCTTTCTAATAGAGTTTCTAGGGGGTAGGGTGGAATCGGGGATCTCATTTCGATTGAGGCGCTTGTCAAAAAGTAGCGAAATGTTCATTCCGAAGATGGCTCCGGACGGTGAAACCTGGTTGCATGCAAGATAGGAGCATTACACTTGTAACGAGTCTTCTGGTGTGGCAGTCGAATGGATCCTGAGTGATGTCGTGGGAGTGTAGGTTGCTTAGCGAACAAAACAAATGAAAGACTTCGGAATGAGAATGCGCATTTGACGTACACGCACATGGTGGCGAATGGTGTGACGCCGTCTTTTTTCTTCGGGATGCCGTATCGGTTCGGTGATGAAGGAGGAGTGGGCGCGGGGAGCTTGGAATACAAGCCGCATGCACCGATTCACGTCTGGGTGAACTTCAAGAAGATGCACACGACCACAGCATCGGGGCTGGATCCTATCTTCTACTCTCATCATGCGAACGTAGATCGTTTGTGGACAACTTGGAAACACTTGCCTGGTGGCCACCGGCAAGATCTCTCGGATCCTGACTGGCTCGACACGCGCTTTACGTTTTATAACGAGGACGGCAGGCTAGTGCATGTCAGTGTGGCCCAGTCTCTTGATACGGACAGATTGAGGTGAGCCAGTATCCCCAAGGTAATTAGGGTGCACACATTGACCCCAAAAAACTTGCGTTGATACAACTAAGCCCTAAGTAAGAATACCCCAATATCATGGACCGAATGGAATTGAGTAACTTTACTTTGACTCAAAGAAAGATTTGCTTTTGTGGTTGTGATAGGTACAAGTACGAAGAAGTGCCGATGCCGTGGGTGACAGGAGCAGTGGATGCAAATGGGACAGCCTCGTGGTCGTCATGCTACAACGATTCAAACACGGACATTGTGAGCATGATCAGCAACACTCCTCCGTTTCGACCGGGTCTGAGGTTCAAATCTGAGCCCATCACGTTCCGAGTGAAGCGCGACGCTTCTCTCATCCGAAGCAAGATCAGCCTGCAGGGCGAAGAAGTATTGCAGTTGCGAGGCCGCCTCAACTGGAGCCTGCCCATGAGCTTCAACGTGTATCTCAACTTGCCCACCGCCACCAGCGCCGACACCTCATTGCAAGGGTGTCGTGAGTATCTCGGATGTTTCGTCTTCAGACCGCATACGGGCAGTTCTCCGCACATGCCGAGCAGGTCCGTGCTTTACTTTCACCAAATGGTTGTTTTGTCAAACAAAATTCTTGTTCATTTGTCAAACAAAATTTTTGTTCATTTGTCAAACAAAAAATTTGTTCATTTGTCATACACAATTAAGATGAGATGTACAACTAAGATGTCTTCAATGTATCACATGTGCATCTCTGTCATCTAAATTGTGTCTGACAAGTGAAAAGGAATCTTGTGTGTTAAAACAACATTGATACGGTATAAATTGAGTATGTAGCAAGTAATTTGTATTTCAGACACCATGTTCAATCTCTGAAATTTGAAGCATGTAAGCAATTTCATTTAGGTTATTGTGAATACCCAAGTGCTGACCAAGAGTTGTTAATTAGTGTTAGAAACGTTATTTGCAAATCATAATACTAATTGTCACATGTCATCATAGTGTTATAACACTAATCTTCAAAACATAACAATGAATGTGAGAGCATGAGTATTTTCTTGCAAGTGGAAGACTTTATTGAATATGGTGCAATTGGTGATTTCAAGAAAGAACAAGGAGCATCGATTGCAATGGAAGCCAGGGCCAAAATTGAACGTTAATCTCAAAAGAGTTTCAGAGAAAGAGAAATAGTGTAATGGTTGACTTTCAGTAACTAACACTGATCTTCATATAATACTAATTAACAACTCTTGTGCAGTTGAAAAAGTGTGCAGTTTTCAACAAGATGTGTGTACTTTTCACCACCTTGTATGACTCATTCCACCAGGATTTCTGACAAATTTGATGCCAAAAGGTTGGTGGAATGAGACATTCTTTACACCTAGAAATATTGGTGGAGAGCTTGGCAGAAATTGCACACCTTTCCACTAGTGAGAGTTTTGCTTTAAAAATTTCTGTGAATTCAAGATCGATTTGCTAGACTAGTAAATGGAATTTGAAGTAGTTTCTTCGATTATTTCTTGCTTGCATCAAAAAGACTATTCCTGGTATATAAATTAATCTATCATCCCAAGATTTAGTTCAAAGTTTCATTTGTATCGATTTGCGACTTCAATTGCATCAAATTTCATAATCACAAATTGATTAGAATGAGATGTTTTGGTTTCTGGTAATAGACATCAAGTATGAATATAACGAAAAGTTCAGAAATGAATTTCCAGAGTTTGTTGACATTACCGAAATGTGGTTCAAATTGGTCGCAGGATGAAGTGGAGAGTTGCATTGGGTCGGAAGTTGCAAGATTTGGGAGCAGAGGAATTGTCACAGGTGACAATCACACTTGTGGAATCAGATCCAAACTTAACGACACTTACCATTACTAACGCCAAGATTTTTCATTCCAATAAGTAAATTAGGAAGATGGACTTGAAAATGTTTGTAAAATGGCATAATCTAGAATGTCATAATGAGTTCATTTGAAGTAGAGCTATTATATACCTCATGCAAAGTTTATCGTATGGACCATTTTTTAAACTGGGCCAATATTGAACATGCGTTGGTGGAATGTACGTGAGAGGGTGTTTTGGCACTCTCAACTAACCCCTAAAAATCCAAGCGTTTCCTCGACCTCCAAAACCAAAAACTGCCATTTTTCATTGGAAATGGGGAAATGGAGAAACTTTTTTTTCTGGTTTTAGACTTTGAACCGTAAGATCTTGTACCTAACTTGTATACAAAGGACTGGTCAAACTTTCAACCGTTGGATGTTTGTCATTTGTGAGATCGTAACAATCAAAGTTTGTTCAACATTTTTTTTTGCCGCTGTGTGAGAGGCATTGTCTAAATGGTGCCAAGGGCAACTTGATGATTGTTACTCCAAACATTTTTTTCTCATTTTTTTCCATGTAGGTAATCAAGTTGGGTACGCTCATGCAAAATTTTAGAAACCAATTCCACTTTTTGACCTTAATGTAAATTATTTCATGAAAGAAGGTCTAAAAACAACAATATAGTAAAACAAGCACCACATATGATATATTTAGTTTGAGGAAAATCTGGACGGTGAGTAGGTGCATTTATGAGTATGTTAATTTCGAAAAAAAAAAAAATCTTGGAAAAAATCCGAAATCTCAAATTTTGGCAATTTTTGAAAGAAAAAGTTGTAAAATTACTAGAAATTGTGAAGATTGTTTTTGAAAGTTTTGGAGGCTGCCCTTGTAAAATTGGTAAACTTTTTGACTTCGGACACTTTGGAATCTGAATAGTAATTTGGTAATGAACATATTTCCAAAAAAAAAAAACTTTAAAAAAATTAATTTTAAACTGCCCGTTTTGGACTTGAAACCTAAAATTTCTAGATGAAGGTTATAAAATTAAAATTTGGCTTTACAAATTTTATCACATACACATTACAGTATGGGGAGCACCCAATATAAATCTTAGGCAAAAATATCAATTTAATTGCTTAGAATGAGCTGCCCGAAATCTCAAAAAACCAAATCGGTTTTCCTGGATTTTTAGGGGCTAAACTATACTGATGTATGGTTGCACTACACTAAAAATTTTATTTAGTTTTGGCAACACTAAACACAAACAACAACACCAATTGTCAACAAGGGTAGAAATGTAGCAACTCTAATTGTCAATTCCAACACCAATTGTGAACAATAGTAAGAATTAAAGAATTGAAAAGTGAAGAAGTTGACATTTAGTGTTAGATTTTGATTTGGTGTTAGCCAACTTGCAACTTTGGTGACTAAAAGGGAGGCTACCATTAAGATATGGTGGCCCCGCAATACAATAATTCTCTACAAGTTGACTATAAAAGAGAGGCCTGCTGCAATTAAGAAAGGATGGCCCCCCAATACACTAATTGTCTATAAGTTGACTAATAGTGTTGGAGCATGATGGTGGTAACTACACCAATTGTCATCCAACACTAAATATAATTTTTAGTGTAATGTATACGTATGAGAAGTTTTCTGAGACCATCCGGTTGAAATCCTCTGCATCACATTATCATCCAGTTATTTTGATTCATATCCACGGTAGAGGTGCATGGTACCCATGTGATGACCAAGTGATACTCGGGAATTTTTCAAAAAAAATTGACCGGCGAAAAACCTGAACTTTGAAATTTGTAGTCGGTTCTTCATCGAATCCAATTGGCTGACTTTCTATTGGCCGTCGGCATTGTCTGTGCAGCTACACGGACTAAAAAGGGGCAAGCGTTCGTCGTCCCTACCAAGGAGGATGGGGGAGGGGTTAAGGAGCCCCTAGTTTTTAATGTATTGCCTTAAATTGCCAAGGAGTATGCCCAAGGAGTAATTTGGGGTAGCAAATCTCATTTTTGAATTCAAAATCATCAAAAATGGTCTTGAGGTTCTAGGGTGTCTCCTTGGTAGAGTGGTTGCTACCTCCCTGGTAGCTACCACTAAGGTGGTTACCCCATTCCCAACTGAATAAGCTGCTATTGCAAGGGAAATGAGCAAAATCGGCGGGACAGAATTTACAGAAATGAGCCAAGTACAGAAAAACCCAATGGAGGTGGTTTGAGAATTTTAGGAATTACTGTGAATTAGTTATGAATTACGGAATGAAAAAAGGGGGTTGTCCCATTTCCAACTGATAGGCTCCTCCATTTACGGCACTTTCCAACCCACACACAAACATGCATTGCGTATTTTCACCTGAGTTTCCCCCAATTCCGTTCTCAGATTATGAGAAGCCCTTTGATACAAATACTGAGCCATACTTAAAAAGTAATTTCCCGATGCTCGTGCATCTCATTTCCAACGCCCCCTTACCCAAAATGTACTGTGCCTCTAAGGCCAGCTATGTATTAACAATTCGTGCCACGCAATACTAAGTCATGTGCACCGTATACTAAAAAAGCGACTTTACAGCAACGGAATAGCGTTCGTGCTCAGCAGAAGATTAGGTCATGACGTAGACAGTAATAACGCCCGAGGCCAACGGATATGTGGCCGCGAAGCAGCGGGCTTCCCACGTCGCCGAGCCTTCTGTCGTCGCCGAGCCATCCCTCCCGCTTCTTTGCGTGGCCGTTGTAGCGTCCCGCCTTATAACCCCGCTTCTCTGAATCACATCGTCACAAGCTGTCCGCCTTCCTCTTCCGTGGTGCGCCTTCGCTGCGCCAAAAACATAGGGTGCATTTGCCGCCCATCTGGAGCCGCAACCTCTGTAATCTCCTCGGCAGCTCCGGGACGGACCTGCGCTCGAAGGCGATGTATTCGCAACTGTCTGTGTCGACATGTATCCGACGCCAAACTGATGACACATCAATGGCGTGGTGATGTTGCTTTGCCCTAGGCGCCTCCTGTCGAGATCTCTCCTTTCGATGAGGCACCGAAGTCGTTCTCCGTGCGACTCCCAAAACGTGGTGACTCGGAGTCACTGAGGTGTGTGATTCCGATCCTGTGCGTCTCCCGTGACAAGTGCTGCTTCGAGTGATGATGCGGATCCAGAATGCGCTGCAGTGAAGCGAAAGGCAGCAGGTACTGGGATCATTTCGGGAAGAGCTGGTGCGTTATTTCTGGCCCGCTTTGCTTTCCTCCTTGCTATGGCTATCTTGCGATTCCAACGGCATGCTGCTGACGGTGGTTGATAGGTTTCCACACTGTTCGGATTTGCCACGGCTTGTCGGATACATGTCCACAGTCTGTCTCCTGCGTCCTTGCAAGCTTTAGTTGTCCACTTCTTATTAAATTCTTTGAGTGCCTCTCGTTCACTTGCCTTCCGGATTTTCTCTTGTTGTCGTTCGTCTCTTTCTATTGCTCGTTTGGATTTTGCTACCTCTGACTCCTTTCTCTTTAACTCCCTTGCAGCTGCAAGTTCCTCCCTCCGCGCTGCCCGACTTTCTGCTGCAGCAATGAAGGCGTCTGAAGTCATGAGTTGAGAATGCGCCCAATCGACCATTGATGTGTCATCAGTTTGGCGTCGGCGAGGCATCGGAAGTGCCTGTGGGAGTTCCAAGAATGTGCTAATCTGGTTCTGAGAACCTCCGACCTCGGCCCTTGCAGCATCTGTGACCTCGGCCCCTGCACCACCTGTGAGCTCGGCCCGTGCACCACCTCTGAGCTCGGCCCCTGCACCACCTGTGAGCTCGGCCCCTGCACCACCAGTGACCTCGGCCCCTGCAGCATCCGGTGCCTCCAAATCCGTTACTGTCTCCATGTCTTGACTGGCAGTGCCTGCAACGTCATCGTCCTCGTCTTCATCGCCATCCGCATGGTCGGCATGCTCTGATCGCACATAATAATGTTGTCGGGGTAGCAGATCTTCGGGAGGCGTCTCCATGACTATGCCATCATCAGGTATGTTCTCATGTCCCTCATCATCCTCTCCATCGCTTGCTTCATTTTGGCTTTGTACATCTTCCTGTCCTTCTCCCCTTGTGAAATTCTGACTCGGCCCAAATCTATCTTGTAGAGCTGCAGCATTAAAAGGCCATATCCCTGCTTTCTTGAAACCCTGTTTGATGTTTTGTGGGGATTTGGCCTTCTCTAAACTCTTAGACACCCACAAAACTAGATCTTCCTTTCCAACATGCCTCCCACGATTGGTCATTGTCCACGCATCCCTATATTGGCGAAAATATGTTTTGAATGGTTTGAAAACTGACAGATCTAGTGGCTGTAATGCATGACTCGTATGACTTGGTAAGGTCAGTAGGTCTAATCCCACCTTTTGTGCTGCCAGGACTACTTGAAGTGTGACGTGACTTCCATGTCCATCAAGAATGAGGAGGTGTCTTTCTGATGCTGAAATGGAACTCCTTCTCTTAATGCAGGTAATGAAGTGTTGAATCCACTTTGCGAATAGGTAAGAGGTCATCCATGCCTTTGGTTGCATCGCCATGGTAGCCCCTGATTCAGTTCCTGCTATGTAATTGCGCATAGTCCGTTTGCCCCTCAATATGTAGAAGTTTGGAACGTGCTGACCTGCTGCATTTACACAAGCAAGAACCGAAAGCCACTCCCTCTCATCTGGCACTATGGCATGTACGTTTCTACACCCTTTCTTTGCTATTACTAGCCCATTGCCACTGCGTGATGCATTTGCCCCACTTTCATCGCAATTCCAAATTCTGTCAGGGCTGTAAGAATGGGCCTTGTAAACTTCTTCCAGATTCACATAAAATGATCTCACATTCTCTTCACACAAGTGGTATGCCGTAGCTTGTTCTAAGCCTTGCATTGTTCTCAATGATAGGTTCTGATGCCTCTTGCGAAACCACTTCAGCCATCCATTGCCAGGGACCCCATTCACAAATGGAGTGTCTCTACCTTCACAAATCTGAGCCACTTTCAATTTTTATTGGTTCACATTGAGAGGCCATCCCAAATGCTGCATGTCCATAAGGTAAGCAACCAACTGTGACTCCTCCTCTTCAGTTAGCACTCCTTGACGCCCCCTTTTGCGACCTTTTGTTTTGCCTACAGCATGATCACGAAAACTGCTCACAGGAATGTTATGTGAACGAGCAGCCGCCCCCACTGAAGCTCCCTTGTCCAAATCTCTCATTGCTTTCCGCAAGTCTTCATCTGTCCATGTACTTGTTTGTGGCCTTGATCGCTTTGAGCTTCTGCATGTCGTACCGGTCTCGTAAGGGTTTGTGATTTCCGTAATGGCTGCTGCTGATAAATCAGGTTGGGATGTGCGATGTATGAACTGCGGCGTCTCCAAAGGCCGATCACTGCCATACCTTGAATTCTGCTGTCGCTCACTTGAATTCGGGGAAGAGCAGCCACCTCCTCCACCAAACTGCATACAGTCCTGGTCTTCTCTCTCATCCTCCGAGCACGGGTTCCTCATGGTCTGAATGTGTCTTGTTGCAGCTGGACGCCGAAGTGCAGGAGCTACAGGTCTTCTGTCCTGTCGGAAGGGACGGCGCGGCTGCTCCAAGCCGCCTCCAAGAAACCCGTTCTCAACATTTCGTGGCCGACTGTGCTGGTACTCCTCGCTTCCCTCAAATCCATATTCCCAGAATTCATCTTGTGGAGGGACGTCATCATACCCTGAGGCTGCCTGGAGGTCCTCAACATCATCGTCATGAATTGGGCGTCGATGCTGTTGCCCGCTCGTGACAGTCCCACTCCATCGGCGGAAGCCTCGACCAAGGAGGTTGCCCTGTATAGGACCCCCCAACTCATCCCTTGACGGTAGAATACGAGTTCTGAATGTGGTAGCGTACCTAGGATACTCACTATTTTCATCGAAATCGCTGTGCCCGCCATTTTGATGTTGTACCGGTCCACTGAAATTGACTCGCCTTCTATCAGGTCGATCACTACCGATTCCTTCTCCATACGATGTTCCTTGAAATTGCTGCATGGTTGCTCTTTTTTTCACGCTCACATTCGAAGCCCTTCACTCGCACAATCTTTGCCCCCACAACAAACTATAGCACAAACTGCACTACTGCAGCTCACTGAAGACCACTCACTACCAAAATTGTACAGATACAAAGTCATCGTAGGTACACACTGAATCTTGCAAAAGAGATGCAATCACATGATCAACACCGAACCCCACAAATTTGCTGCACACTCCTTGGCCGTAAACCCTTCACTGTCCAAAACGGAGACCATTCTATACCAATTTCATGACATTCCCATATGAAAGCCTCTAGAAGCTGCAATTTCACTTTCCATTTCACCCTAAACCAACTAACAAGTTTCATTAACCACAACCGTCTGCTACTAATCACAGCCGTTGCCGTAGCCACTATTCCATTACTCAAGCTACTAATACTGTCCTACACTTGTCCCATTTTCAACTGTCTAGAAAGGTACAGTGGTTTCTTAATTCTACAGAATTGGTTGTGAAATTTTACACCATTGGTTTTGGTGCCAAAGTATAGGCGTTGGAATAAGGAGCCAGGTGGGCATGGGGTAACCACCTTAACCATTGCTCACTGAAGAGCTTGCCTATGGTGCGTGCCGGATTTTGGCAGGGTCATGATGCATGGTATTCTAAGGATCCATTTCGGGAGGTTTGAGAGTAAAGAAAAATTCTGAATGAGCTATGCGGTCCGCGCTTGAAACAGGCTAGGGCCACACCCCAAACAGAGCCACACTTGACACAAAGCCACACTTGAAACAAAGCCACATTTGAAACAAGGGACCTTGGTTCTGGTTTAGCATGTATGGATATCACAATTAAAAAAAAAGAAAAAAGAACATAGAACATAGAAACAGGAACCTCGTTTTTTAATGGAAACGCCAGGCCTCATTAAATATTTCAAAAGAAAGCCTTTGAGGTTGTGGATAAGGGCAGCTATAGGAGCTGTTGTTACCTAATGCCACGAAGGTCCATAGACTATGGGGCTACTACTCCTATGGTAAGTACACCTATTTTCGGACACTTAAGTCAATCATCATACTTGGAGTGATGACACATGTGATTTACAATTTTTCAGTGCATAGCAAATAGAAAAAACAAGATTTCCCTACTTTTGTGTATGTTTAAGCACTTATCTACGGTGTGCTCACTCGGGAAACAAAACTTGAAGAAGGAAGAGAGCTGCAGCAGACTTCCGAAGGTCCCCACTGAGGTGAAGAAAGAAGGGCGCCATCGCTACCACTTTGCCCTTGGACTCTCTTCGCCTTCGCCTTCAAAAGCTGCAGTCTGTATACCATGTCGTCGCTTGTGTTTCCATCAACCGCCATTGGAGATCGAGAAGCTGTGCGTTCTGACACGGTAAGTTCACGTTTGCCATTCTTCTTCACGATTCTAGTGATCAATGTAAC
The DNA here is from genome assembly GCA_037043015.1 of Bryum argenteum. Lineage (NCBI taxonomy): Eukaryota > Viridiplantae > Streptophyta > Bryopsida > Bryales > Bryaceae > Bryum > Bryum argenteum. Next base: position 4,354,594 of record CM073327.1, read on the forward strand.
TTGGAAACGTCTAATTTTCCATAGTTTTGAGTAGTTAGATTACGGGGCTTGTGTTTCTTGAAACTAATCGGGTCTTCAATACCGTAACTCTTCAGCTTGTGCGAGTTCTTAGACATTCTCAAGTTCTGATTTGATTGTGGATCGAGAAAGATCTGGAAAGCTGCAAATGACCGAGGTGAGTTGCAGATCCTTCAATCAATCAATTGTGATGATCTGAACTTGAGGATTGTTCATATAGCGATGGACTTTTTCAATCTAAAGCATCCCTTAAAGCGATCTCTTTCGTGTGTGTAGCAAGAGATTGTGCCCCTGGGGATTCCATGCGAAGATTGGTGGACTTACATTCCATGTCTAGATTATTCGAGATACACCTATTCGACTGAGAGGTACGTAATTGAGTTTACCTACTTGAAAGTGTCAATTTTCTCGAAGAGAAGTGTCACAGCTTTCATGGATGGTGTGCAGGCAGGGCTTCTGTGGTCTACTACCGTCTACCTTGCATTTTGTCTCTTGCGGTATCCTACAAAATTTACAGAGAGTGGCATCAGCCTGCGAGCCCTGAAATCCTTCAAAATAAGCGTTGTCCTTTCTCTATCAACCCGAAGTGCTCAAACGAGTTGAAAATATACTTTGCAAGGAAATAGTAACAGTATATTGAATAATCATGACTTAACTATATCATCCCAATGTGAATGCTAATGTATTTTTTTCTCTCTGTATTCCTACATCTACAAATATGGATCTAGCCAGATGGACACCAGTAAACTTGTTGTTGTGGCCATACAAGTTGAGAGACGTTGAATTGGAATGTATTGCTGCGAGTTGACTGTCGGGCATTCTTGAGCTGAGAATACACAATCATTTGAACGAGGTGTTGTGATTCTAAGCTTGCATCTGAAAGTGTGGGCATTATCACAAAAGGATAATATAATTGGCATGCAAGTGATCAACTTCATACTTTCGGCAAACACTTATGGGGGCAAGAATTTCACCAGGTACAACTCTGTAGGTGTCGGGCTTTTGTGTATGAAGATTGGTTTTGCCTGTTTGATAACTGAAGAGTTGCATGTCATGGTCCAGGTGTTCTGGAGCCCACAAGATCCAACACCAGGCCAAGCACCAGTGTTCTTACTGATCCCATCTGTAGTGTTCTTCTTCAGCTACTTATTCCTTTTTTTTTAAAATGGTCAGAAAATCGCGAAACATCAGTCTTCGAAAGCTTGTTTCAACAGAATGTAGATCATATGGTTACCCAGATGAGTGAGCAAACATAGCAATGAAACGTGATGGCTCTTCATCGGAGGGATTTTTCTATATAAATACAGTTTACAATCATTCGTGGTCAAGCGCTGTCTTATGACATGCACCGGCGCACCGGTTGTTGCCGACTGAGTCGGTAGTCTTTGTCGGTGGTCTTGTCGTCAGTTCGAGTCCCGTCGTCGTCTGGGTGCTTGGGTCGGTCGCGTCGGTCGTGTGTCGGTTGGGTCGGTCGCGTTGGTCATGTGCTTGGTCCATGGTTGGGTCGGTCGCGTTGGTTGTGTGCTTGGTCCATGGTTGGGTCGGTCGCGTCGGTCATGTGCTTGGTCCATGCTTGGGTCGGTCGGTCGCGTGGTCCATGGTTGGGTCGGTCGGTCGCCTGGTCCATGGTTGGGTCGGTTGGTCGCCTGGTCCATGGTTGGGTCGGTCAGTCGCTTGGTCCATGGTCCATGTGTTTGGTTCGTTGGGTCGGTCATGTGCTGGTCCATGGTTGGGTCGGTCATGTTTGGTCCATAGTCGGGTTGGTCGTGTGCTGGTCCATGGTTGGGTCGGTCATGTTTGGTCCATAGTCGGGTTGGTCGTGTGCTTAGTCCATGGTTGGTCCGTGTCCTTGGTCCATGCTTAGGGAATTTCATGCAGGGTTGTATGGGGATTTCATCAATTCATGTGCTTGGTCTATGCTTGGGTTATGTCAGAAGGACCTCGCATGACGGAGAGCCTCTTTGTACTTGGTCATCAATTTGTACTTGTGCATACGGGGCCGTTTGGATTTAGTTTCTCTTACCCTTCTATTAGATAGGGATCAAGAAGGATTGTATTTTCTCATAAAATCACTACACAAGAGTTGTTGATGACTGATAAAATGTTAATTGCGAATCATAACACTAATTGTCATAAGTCACCACAATGCCACAAAATGTGACAAAATATAACACTAAATGTGAGAGCAGGGACGGGGAAGAGTTCATTGGAATTGGTACAATTGGTGACTTCAAGAAGAAACAAAGAACATTGATTATAATGGCAGCCCAAATTGAACACTACTGTCAAAAGACCTTAGAAATAGTATAATGGTTGACATTCGGTAAATTACACTAATTTTCACAGAACACTAATCAACAACTCCTGCCTACAGATAGTGCTCTTGCTCATAGCCCAGGCACACCGGGGTCACAAAACCCGCCAATCCAACCAAAGATTGCCGGTGGTGTCGCACACCCTCTTGGGCGGTGCAACCCTCGTTGGAAGCAGTCGGTCGGTCAAAGAGGTGAGGGGATAAATGGGGGCAGCCGGCTCTCTTTAAAAAAATTATATTTTTAAATTTTTTTTTTTCAAAAAGTACCTCATGGCGAATAAAAAAAATTTTGAAAAAAATAAAAAATAAATAAAAAAAAAAAGCGAAGGTCACCATTGTCGGCGGAGGCTCCACCGGCGGGGAGGCCCCCGCCGGAGGTAAGGCCCTCCTTGCCTCCAAAGACCTCCAAAGCAGCCCCAAAGAGGGATCCGGAGGCCTACCCCCCCCCCCCCCAAAAGCAGGGGGTTTTGAAATTTCTTTGAAATTTCTTTGGACCCTTGGTGTGCCCAGGCTATCATACACATGTTTCTGCATCACGAATTTGAGTTACGATCTCTACCACCCAAAAGTCTGTAAGTAAATCTGGTTTGACATGAGCGTTACCATGACTATTAGTTGGGCAAAAAGACATCCTACACGGTTTCTGTTGGTCAAGACGAAGCTTTACGGTCCATATGCGACACGCACAACACGTCTAGCTTGTCTCGAGTGTGATTTTTTTTTTTTTTTTTTTTTTTTTTTTTTACATTTGATGTATTAAGTTATGGAGCAATCGATACAACATGACTCTCATGGTTGTAGCAACTCTAAAGAATCCGTGCTTAATCATGACACTGACCTCCATGGCCGAAGTTAACACTCGTGCCGAATTCGACATTCTGTAGTTAGAATCGTGCTCTCGCTATCAAGATTGTTAAGCCCGAGCGCGCACAAGCTTGCATTGTTGCGAATTCCATCCGTCGGAGGGGCCGTCTTTTGGACAAGCTATGAATGTCTCATGGTAGAGTCAGAGAGCTATGGATTCCTGGCAGAAGAGATTGCAGGAGCTCGGTTACAAGCAGGAGCTTCGACGCAACCTCTCGTATGAATCCCCGCTGTGAGTACATGTACGCGTGATTCTCATTAGTCTGTTGGGGCCAGCGGGCCATTGTAGTGCAGACTAGTCCTTGGAGGTGAGTACGATGGTCTACTGTGGGCTTTTGTGTACACAGAGCGGTATCCAATTTCTCATTCTCGTTCGCGATCATTTCTATATTGGCGGGGGTGACGACTCAATAGATACATGTGCTTCAAGATTGAAATTAACCGATCTTCAATGAGATGATTTGAATCCTGCAGATTTGCTCGGCGTTTCCCACGTCCGGCGGACTCTACTTTGGAGTGCTCAACTTGCAGGTCACAAGTGGAAATCCCTCGCCTCGTCATGGATAACAGGCTGGTACGTATCGTACGCCAGTGGGCGGGAACGTGCAGCGTGAACTACGCCTTCGCCTTGCTGGTGCAAGTGATGGTGTTGCTGAGCACGGGAGGGGCCAATGGCGGAGGCTACGGTCTCAACAAGTACCAGCTCATCGGCATCCACGGAGGAGCTATCGTGACCCAGGGCCTCCTCAACTACATGCCCTTCCAATATGCATGTCGATTACCTCGGCCTTCTTTTCATTCCTTGGAACATCATAGGTGTCCTTCTGTTCATCATAACCGGTTGTTGTCGTTGTCAATGCTTACGTGGCTTCATCCCATTGCGCAACCCGTCCCATCACCATCACAAATTACAACTCATAACCTTCTCTCCTATCAACTTGTATCCTACACCCTTGGATCATGAAGATCAAGAGTTGTGATTAAAGAGTGCACAACCGGTTATGAACGATAACCGACTCGCCGCTACGCGGCTCGACCGGTTATCTAATCCATAATCATTCCTGCGGTGGCTAAGGAGCGACAGACAACCTCCTCTGTATTCACATCATTCAATAAGCCCACCGAACTGAGCCTGCCAAGTGAACATTACGTCTTCCCCTTGCAATTGGCCTCCTCATGAGCGCACTTTTGCGTGTACCCAAGACATGGAACGTACAGTCCTGAACCGCATCCAATCGAATGATCATATTATGGATTCGAGATGCTTACCTGCAGACTCATCCCACACGAGGCCTGAGAGTACAAGAAAACGATCTCGCTAGTTGTCACATTTACAACTCCAACAGCTACAATTAGGACAATCGTAAGGATTGAATCCTGTCTGTAAAGAAAGATTCTCCACATTTAGAAGATGCTATACTTTTCCGTCACCAAGATTGGCCTCATGATAATTACTTAGAGGCCCCGTGAACCATTTGCGCGCACTCACGAGCCAATACAGCATGACCAACACCAACACACCTCCCATTGCCACTGGCGTGTAATTCAGCGACTGGCTGGTCACAGGGTAACGCACTGGCAGGCAGAACAGCACCGTGATGATGGCCACCCACACCACCGCCACCCATCCCACCGTCAAGCTCACCCACCGCGGTCCCAGATTCACCGGCCCTTGCACAAATGTCTTGCGGGCCAGAGTCACTCTAAAGAATGTCGGTAGAGCATACGAGACGAACAGTCCCACTGTAGCTATGGACGCCATGGCTTGGAATGCCACCGCGCTCCCAAGAGACTGCCACCACCCCCATGAATTTGTGCAATTCAAAAGACTGTACTGTCAATTAATGCCTTGTAGAATTCGACGATAAGAGGAGACGACCGACGTACCGGAAGGGCCATGACGAACCCCATCAAGCAAGAAAGCCACACTGCATTGACGGGAACATCATGCCGGTTCACCTTGTGCCACACTCTCGACAGCGGCAATGCTCCATCCCTCGAAAATGCGTATACCATTCTGTCATTGTGCATGAACAGAAAACGATTTAAACCGGGGTTCGTCTATCACATGATCATTATTGAAGAGTTATTCTCTATTCACAAGGTTAAATTTATGATGCCGATGGTTTATTCGGTTCACACCTTGAATTGCTAACGACACTGCTCACGCCGCAAAGGAAAACGACGCCAGCTATGACGCCAAAGCACACCACTCCCCCGGTCCCGCTTCCATACCGATCCTTGAACACCTGGTAGAAGAGCTGGGCCACGGCGTAGCCACCGGCATCGTTGCCGGGGTCCAAGAGCGCCGCAGGGTCGATCACCACGAAGGCAAGTCCCAGTATGTAGGCATACCCCACCACGAACGCCATGATGATGGAGCTCAAAATCCCGTACGCTCCATTCCTATCCGCGGATTTCGTCTCCTCCGTCTGCATTCCATGCCAACTCACTCGATATAGAAACTTTAAGTGATTCACGTGCGTAGAAACTTTCTTCACCAGCTTTATAGAAATCCATTCTGCAACTGTTCTCGAAGGTGATTTAGTTAGCAGGTCACCGCCTTGCCTGAGGGATAGAATTGGCGTTACCATATGAGCGGATGCATCAAAGCCAGCCAGAGAATACTGGCTCATAAGAAGGCCAAGGACGAAGACGTAAGGATCACTAGGCAGATTCAAATCGGTAGGCGCGTTGAATGATGTGAACACAAACGAGGCCGTCTGGCGCTTCACAGCCACCGAGGGAATAAGTATAATCAACACGAATACACCTGCGAACGTTATGCAATAGTATTGTCAGCACTTTTGAAGCGAACACTGGCTAGAGTTCATAAGACAGAGGAGAAGGAAGGACATTAGTTTCACCTAGAATGTTCCAAACAACACCAAGAAGGCCAAGGTAATCGACGTATTGGATGGGCATGCAGTTGAGGAGGCCCTCGGTCACAATGGCTCCTCCGTGGATGCCGATGAGCTGGTACTTGTTGAGGACGTAGCCTCCGCCATTGGCCCCTCCCGTGCTCAGCAACACCATCACTTGCACCAGCAAGGCGAAGGCGTAGTTCACGCTGCACGTTCCCGCCCACTGGCCTACGACATTAAACCTGTCGTAACCAGTGTCATTCTCCATCTTTCTCTACTCACAAAGCAGTCAGTTTCAGTAGGCGAGCCGTTACGTACCAGCCTGTCATCCATGAGGCGAGGGGTTTCCACTTACGGCCTGCAAGTTGAGCACTCCAGAAGTAGAGTCCACCTGACGTGGGAAACGCCGAGCAAATCTGCAGGATTCAAACCATCTCATTGAAGATCGATATATTTCGATCTCAACTTTCTCGAAGACGTACCTCAGCCATGGAGAATGCCAGAAACAAGGTGAAGAAGCCGGAGAGCAACCACCCCCACGTGAAAGAACTAGTTCCGCCATAGGTCAAGCCCGTGTTGAACAGCGTCGTCACGCCCATCAGTACAGAAATTACAGCGAACGAGAATGCGAAATTGGATACCGCTCTGTGTACACAACAGCCCACAGTAAACCATCGTTCTCGTTCACAATGGCCGGCCTCCCACGGACTACTGAGAATCACGCATACATGTACTCTAGGCGGGGGTTCATACGAGAGGTTGCGTCGAAGCTCCTGCTTGTAACCAAGCTCTTGCAATCTCTTTTGCCCGGAATCCATAGCGACTGATCGAATGCGGCGACTAGCTACCTCCCGAGTTGATGGATCTCCAGCCGGCCCACATTCATCTGAACATGAAACGACGGTGAAATGAGAGCTCTGTGAGGGCAGCAGTCGTATTGCACGCAGCCATGAAATTCTTGTGGACTGATTAAGTGCAGGTTCCGAATCCAGGAATCTACTGTCACTATTGGAAAAACTGTGCTTGAAGATATAACAAATGATTTTGTGGGTAAAAAGACTTGGCCAGAAATAAGGACTGTCCTTCATGTACTGTCATTTACTTTCACATGTTGCTTTGGACACGGATTTCCTTTCAAGACCGTGAACTCCTATATTTGTCACTTGACCCCGGAAAAATCCAAATCTCATCATTCTTTCCGTCATTGTGGACAACCTCTGGACACTATGTCATGTATGTTGTTGTGTCTGGGGAAAAATCCAAACCCCATCATTCTTTCCGTCATTGTGGACAACCTCTGGACACCATGTCATGTATGTTGTGTCCGGGGAAAAATCCAAACCCCATCATTCTTTCCGTCATTGTGGACACCATGCCATGACGGGTTTTCCTACTAATGTGTAACTTTGTAGGCTTGTGCCTTACAAGTGCAATAGCAGGCTCGTTTGTTATGGTTGCAAGTTCAGTGGTCGAGTTTCTGGAGCTTTTAGTCGGCTGAACTTTTCTATACAAGGTACTGAACATTTCTGGGGAAGGCTTTGGCGAAGTCTGTGTTTATATAGTTTTGTTATTTTTTTCACTGATTGATGTATTAGTCGATCGAATTAACACAACATGAACCGAAGCAAGGAACGTGCTTGCCGTGAGTCTGTGTTGGTATCTGAGCAGTGTCCTTTATATTCTCTGTTTGCAAAGGACGGGTTGAATTCAGGGCTCTTTGTGATGAGTTTGTGTAGGAAAATGATTCTCTAATGTCTGGGAGTTTTCAGAAAGTGAAACTTTTGGTTGGAGAAGCCTTGTTAAAGTGGCTTTTATACGGTTTCTTCCGGAAGTTGGTTGGCTCCCGCCACAAAAAGATTATTGAATGGCCTTTGTCTCTGGCACAAGTCATCTTCTCCTCCGAAGTACAGACCCATGCAAATGATGTTCTAGGAGTTTTCTAGTCAAGGATCTCTGCTTTATGCTCTAGGCATATCATCAAAGGTAGGTCGAACCAGCATTTTATTGGGCATTTTATTCACGCCATGGGTTTGGTGTTCTTATTTATTTATTTGATGGAGACAATGGTGGCTAGATTCTTAAAATGTGCAATGATCACTCAATGTCTGCCTCAACCTACCCAAATCTATTATTACCCCTTTCCAAAGGTATAGAAAGTTTGGTACTATCGTCCTCTTTGACACAAACTAGAAATTTTCTTCTGTATGAGTGTGAATGAAGAGACCCATAGGACGGTGGAGGTACATGCACTGAAGTCCAAAGTCACATGCTTCGAAACTTGATTGATTTTCTTGTCGGACATTACAATTGACTGATGACGACATTTTGCCGACCTCCTTTACTTCCCAGGTGGGCTAACATAAAGTTGTAGGTGAGAGGCGTTAGAAAAGAATTGAAAAAGACATGGCTGCAGTCCATATAACTCTCCCGTGAACAGGCTTGAACCATCAAAATGCGGTTCAATTGAAGGAAAATACCTGTGATTCAGTGAAAGATGTTTCCAACTATGTTACATGCTCACTTGGCTATGATACCTGAGCCCATAAATCTGTTGTACACACCTGAAGAGGATTACACCAACTTTCTAAAGTTTCAAATAACTCTCGTCTCAGCAAATGCTAACAGCGCACCATCTACCCACATTCTTCTGAACATGGTGCGCAAAAAATAGGTCCAAGAGATCCCTAGCCTAACAAAGGATCAGATGGGATTACCAGAGAGGGCTTGATCACCGATTCACAGTTGCTTTGGCTCCATGCAATCGAATTGCTCTGGCTCCATGCGTTTGAGCTTGAATGTCCAAATAAATGATTACAGCGATCTAGATGTTGTCTTTGATTTCAACAATCGAGCGTCTGGCAGTGCACATGCAATCTGGTGCTGGGTACGTGTAGATAGATTGAGTGGGCTGCCGCAAGGTGACTTGACCCATCCTGTTTTTGTGGCCTTCAAGCACATTTCTCTTGAACTCTGGCCATGTTAAGCTTTCGTTCAGAAAAAGTCGAGCCATCAGATTCATATCTGGTTTGATCGTCTTCCTCACGTTCAGGTATGTACGATGCGCTGCCTGTACTCAAGAGAAACATACATAACCATTTCAATGGGAAGTCTGTCCTGATGAGAAAGATATTCGCAAAGTAGTGTCATGGAAAACTTACCAAAGAATTATGCATATTGCCACGAGATGCAGAGAGGAAGATGTCGCTACGAAGAGAAACATGATAGTCAATGGCTGCCAACTGCGAGGCTTTTCCAGCAAACGGCTGAAGCTCCTCAGCTGTAGCTAGAGAATATTTCGTATCCATGCCAGGGAACAAGGTCTGGAGAAAATCCATCCTCGCAGAGCCCCCATAAACCTGCAACAAAGAAGACTCAAGGCCCTCAGAAAGAATGCCGACTGGAAAACCAGTTATTTTTGGACAAAAACTGCTCAATGTAAACTGAAGGATGTTCTTGAGCGTACAATACCATTGAAACTTCAGGAAATTCTGGAATCGTGAATTAGCTAAATGCTCACCGTGTATGAGGCTAGATACACATGTGTATTAGAGCCGAAGCCTAAAGCTGCCAACATTATGCCGACCTCCTCGGGTGTCATAGGGCATTTGCCCCTATAACGCAACTCCTTGTCTGAAAGAAGTGCATTACTAACACGTCCTTGCCAAACCACGCTACGGTATTTTGCGAGCGCTATTCTTTCTGCCCTGCCACCACCGAAGTCACATGCTGAATGTGCCGCCATGTCCTGCAAAACAAAATTATGCAGAGCAACACCAAGTCAGATACCTCGTTTACTTCACATCCTTACCGACAGGTCTCAGATATTCTCTAATATGGAGCCGATCCACATTATTAGCTGATAAAAAGGAAGGCTTCTGTTCAATCGTGGCTGACTGGTGATGAATTGCACATGAAGTATTAAGATGCACGATGCAAACATACCTTGTCAAAACGAAGGTGTAGAGCCAGGTACTTGTGTTTCCCAGCATCACCATCCACGTTCCGTGCTTGTGACTTACGCAGTCTTTCCACCAGAATGTTCCCCAAGTTATGGATACTGGGCACGAATCGCAGGGCTTCGAAGTTCACTTTGCAACGCAAACGCTGGATCTCATCGGGGAGATCATTGAAGGCAAGCCTGTGTGAAAAAGGGGCAACTGCAACCACCCCAGCGCTGCCAATGATCCACCACATTCATCAAAGGAATGCCAGAGAAAAATACTATCCTCCTCAAAAGATCATACAATCTGTTGCTTAATGGGAACTCTCATACCTTCGCATGAGCGGCAGTACGTTTGTTATGTACCACTCAGGAGAAGCTTGAACTGGGGCATTTTTGACACGAGTAGCACGGAAGCCAGTTGCATAATACTCCCGCGTGCTCCACTCGAACTCTTTGGGCAGCTCCGTTATGATATTGACATCATGCCTCAGCGTCTCCAAGAAATGATCAACATCAAATATGTCTGCAAATGAGCTGCAGCAAAACATCTGGTCAGCGTTGAATGTTTGCATTCAAATCAAAGGGCATTCCTACTTGTCCAACACGGCAATGGAGTCAATGTATCCTAACTGATGCTCACTTTGATAAACTGCGTAGCCCTACACGTAGTGCAGGTTCATATAGTGGGTGACTAGCATGGTAGAATTACGCTACTCACCTGGTATCTTTCCAAACTGGATTCACATCGAAGTGTGGAAGAATCAAAGTAGCATTCAAAATTTTCGCAACAGCAACGGCATCACAAATCTGCGACGAAATCAACCACCAAGATCAAAATTAGAACTAGAACAAGAAAAGTAGCATAGATAACACAAAATCACGTCAAGCAAGTTCGTAAGCAGCAACACTGACCCCCATTCGCTGCTGATTCAGCCCGCCCTCCAAAAATACTTGCAAGAGTCCATTTGAGGCAGCTGGACGAGCTGCTAGAAAAGAGGCCAACATGCTCTACTATAAGATTAAACATGGAACAGAATGAATTGCAGAAAGAAAGCTTGTGATGTGCTCCAGAATATCTTAGATGAACTAGATGATGAGAAACAATGAAACCTCCAGAATACTGCAGATCGTGTACACACAAGTAACGAGAGAATATGCATCTTACAGGATTCGTCGTCTCGACGAGCACACGGCATCCACCCACCACTGTCTGGTCGATCCCACAATCCTTCAGTTTCTGTTTCGTGCTGACATACAAAATACAATCAGGCGCTATGACGGGATATCTCCATCAAAAATGAATTTTATACACTGCCAGTCATACCGAAAGAATTGGAAAATATATCTCAGTTAATAACAATGCACCAGCACGAGAAAACTCCTTCAATTCAATCGACAAGCGACGCTCAAGTACTTACAAGTCTTGCATTCTGTAGTGCGTCCAAAAGAGCACCGTGCCTGGCTGTGGGAGGTTCCCATTCCTTCACCAACAATCACGAATCAATGAGTACAAACTCTAAATCTTCAATCACTAAATAACACAACTACAGACGTAATTGAACACCGTTCATCACTTCAGAAAATGTTAAGTGTAACCAAACACAAATTTGATTTCGAAATTTTCAATACTCAAGACCAAGAAGAAGATATCTTCAGTATTTAGTTTGCTCAAAAACTCACTTTCATAGCCATATCAAGAGCCAATCTTTCAATTTTCAGTTACAATCACTTCCATTTTGCAAGCAATTCCTATCAATGATTTAGGGTTAGGAAGCTCTGATTATTGCTCACTGTCCTTTCTAAGCTCAGATGATACTTATGAATCATGTTCCGGAGATTTTTCATTCTACTGCAGCAATATAGAAAATTGTAGGGCGAGCGAGACTTACGGAAAACAAAGAGGTCTCCCAACTGGATGATGAGAACAGGCTCGGAGTCAATACAGGCAAGGCAGCCACCACCATCGCCATCCACATACTCAAAAGCTTCACTCCATCTTTTCGCCCCATGCTTGAAACCCGGCGATAAATCCCCATACTTGTAGCCCTAATACAGGGGATTCCCAGCTGAGAAGCTCATTCGGGCCGCAGAAGATCAAAATATCGAAACAAGGCGTCCTCTGAGACTGCTCTGAAGACTTTTTGACTTAGATCTCAACAAGTAAAAAAATTCCGTCGCAATTTCCTGGAGAAATCAAAGTGAATCTTCCGGAAACATCACTGATTTGGCCGCCACAAGTCTGTCCCTCTCAATCCTACACCCGAACACTGCCGAATTGGCGCCACATTGCTAAATGAAGTAAAAATCAGCACGGAGGAAAATGAATCTGTTACGGAAGCGCCGTAGATCTGTGACGAGAGAGGTTATTCGGGACAGAGCATCGCCGCAACACTCCGACGGTGAAGGCCTCTGCGATTTATTCTCCTGCACTCGAAAATGGACCAAATTGGCTGATTTCGAGCTTAAAGGAAATTGCTCAGAAGGGGCTCCATGGAGTCGAGTCACGATCTGAGCTGATTCATCGCTGCATCACGAGGTGGAGGAGGGATATCAGCACCTCGCTCTGCATCAGCCTGGGGCTGGCCCCGGTGGAAGCAATGGAAACCAACTCAAGCGTGACCCGCGATTTGGTTAAGTGGGCCCCAAGGAGGATCTCAAAGAATTTTAACATTCTTTGAGCATTTATTTAAAATTTAACATGTATACCTTTACATTCATTTAACATGTATTGTGCATAAAAGTTATAAAACTCTTTGGTCCTAATGTGGTCAATACTCCAAATAGTTTGTTCAAGCTTAGAAATTTTAAAATACGTTCATTCTTTTTTAAATATCATATTTGCATATATAATAAGTATTATAATTACATCAATAGTAATATGAAAAAAGTCTAAGAAAATTCACTAACAATGCTTTTGCCTTAACCCCTAAATACCCTAGCAAAAACTGTTTTTTAGCCTTCAAAACCAAAAACTGCAATCTTTTGATCACTTAAGTTTGTGCCTGTTGAGGTATGATTCAATATTCAAGTTCCTAATTTTGGTATTTCCAACCAAAATGACCACTTGCACTAACACCATGTCAAATTTTTACTATTGGATCTTTACCATTTGTGAGATCATAACGTTCAAGGTTGATGTGTCAAGTTTTTTTGCAAACTTTGAAGCTTGCTCTTCCAAAGTTTGAAGGGTGCACTTATAAAATTGGTAAGAGCTTGAACATGGATCTCTTGAAAATTTGATTATTAGTATTATGATCAACATATTTCCAACCAAAAAAAGAATCCAAGAAAAGACTAAATTTAAAGTTGCCCCAAATGCCCTATTTAGGCTAGAAAACTAAAAATTGAGTTAAAAATTCTTAGATTGGAATTTGACTTCTACAAATTCTCTCTCACAAACACACCTGTAGTATAGCAAACATGTAGTAAGAATCTTGGGCAAAAATATTGATTTTTATTCCTTCATCTGAGCTACCCAAGACAACAAAAGCCTATTTTGGGTTGTTTGGGCCTTTAGGGGTAAATGGTAATAACTAAACCAATAACATGCTCAAACGTACATGTACTTATCTTTAACTTTTGTAGTTACAAGCAAGTTGCCAATTATGTTTATTTAGAGATCTGCATAGAGAGTATCTAGGTAGCCAATTTGTTTTTGTCCACAATTTTTTTGTACGGTGGTATCCTTTATGCATTCTACTAGAATTAAAAGGGTTTGTTATATTTCCAAGAAATAGTTTTACAGACATCACCAATATAAAACAAAGCTTTGAAACCCAAGTAATGAAATTCGAGATAAATGTTGTCAAAACAATTGCTTCATGTGACAAACATTTTGAAAAATTTGCAAATCCTCTTTAATCTTTGTAGCAAGATTGACCATGTCTTGCTTTCAAAACATCTTGAAACACACAAAAATCCTTACATTTAAAATTTATGTAGTTCACTCTACACTCTTCTGCTTAGTGTTTTAATGTCTCACCTCATCATTCAACGCCCCTCACTATTGTGATCTGGGAGGGGGTTTGCAGCATTTTTTTGCCAAACCTTTTTAAGGTGAAGTAAACTCTTAGTACTTGCTCTAGCAACATCTTCAAAAGAATAAGCAATTACATTTAGAATTTTATAGATTTGAGGTTGAGAATTTTGCCAGAGTAAGTAAAAAGACATTACTTTGCTTGAAACAATGTTTATACACAATGTTCCAAACCCTCTTGAATTCTATGTGAACCTATTTACCAAGTGCTAAAAATTAAAGCAAATCTTAGTAATATAGTCTTAACCTCAATTCCCTTAAAATGGCGGTATTCCATGTGCCATTTTGCCACATCCCATATGAGCCATTTTGCTCCCATTCTAAACGTGTCATTTTACAAGCATATTTTTTATATGTGGTTCAGAAGTATTTATGCCTGCAAAATGGCATGTTTATTAATATCGCACATGTACTCCGTAATATCAAGTGATTTCTATAATATCACCAAAATTTCCATAATTTCACACATTTTTTATGGTTTTTGACCTTTGGACATAGTCAAAGGGCAATATTTCTGAACGGCCGTTCAAAAACATTGTTGTTTTTGAAAAGTGGTTAGAAATATTTACCCTATCATGTCAAAACTTGACAAAAACCAACATTATTTTTTCACTTTAAGCACCCCAAAAAGCGCCATTTTATTGGAGTAATGTCATTTTAGCAAAATTGATGATCTTTGCAAATGGCACTTGAGATGGAGATAAAAAGGGCCACAATTACAACATATACTTCTATAACATACGTAGCAAGAAGCTTTACATCTAAAATAGATGAGGCGTCTATTGTAAAATGTGTTGTTACCGGTTAAAGGGTGGATATATTAGGAACCCACCACATGATTTTTCTAGTTTCTACTAGTCATAAGTGATGATTCCAATATTTAATTTATTTTAATTTAAATTATTATATATATATACATACAAAAATTTATAGGTGATCTCAACCTCACATTGATACAAGAACTACGAATGCCCTCAGAGTGATTCAAATGTCTTTTTGTAAATTTTTAAGCATTCTACTAGAATTGTAGATAGTGCTCCAAAATGAGAATATCATTTCATGGACTCCGATTGGTTAGTTAACAACTTTTGTTATATGGTGTTAGGTGCATGAATATGTTAAATAGTGAGTCAATTAGTTATTATCAAGTTTACAACAATCAAAAAGGTATGATGGAGATATTTTACTTGATTCCTTTACAAAAAATATATATCTCAAATCATATATTGTATAGAAATTACATATTCACAACAATTCATGTTTCCTTCTGCAATATTGCAGAGCAATAATGCAACATGTAGAACTAGGGTTGACTTACTATTCAACCGTATGAGCTTAGTGAAGATCAAACTTAGGATGAAGAAGTTATTATTCGTCAAAGTTTTTAAATTTTATGCAATGAACTAAAATTGGACATCCACGACATGTAGGAGTTAAGGGCTCTACCTTAATTCTAACATGAAGATAACTTGAAATTGATTGGATAGCTATACAATCAACATATATTTAAGGTTGTTTTTAACTCCTAAACATATCAGCCTATTTTTAGTCAAAAAACACATTTTCAAAAAATGTGTTATAGATGAAATTATGAACATGAAGATAAGCTTTAAGCACCTCAACCTACAAACTTGAAATAGACTTGTTGTAGGTGATGTGGACCAAAAATTGATCCTCATAGATCGGGAGATCGTAACGTACTAGTACTTAAAAAAATTGCAAAATTTCATCATTTTCACTTTGGTGTGGAAATTCTACCAACATATCAATCGCAATAAAAAAAAAAAAAATTACCAACTAAAAAGGTGTTTACCTTCAATTCAATAGAACCTTCATAAAAAAGAATAATCATCAAAAATATTCTTGGCTTAAAAAATAGCCTTGCAGTGGTGAAGATTGCCAAAAATGTTTCAAAGGAACAATTGTCAAATACTAGACCCTTTGCACTCAAATTCATGCCTTATCTTCAAAGCATTTTTGATCTTGTCAAGGTTTCTACGAGTAAAAATGGACTCTAATTGGAAGCCATCCCAAAAAATGAAGTTGAAATCCAACCGTAGATGAAGGAGATATAGCTTCTCGAATATCGTCCATTTTTTCATTTTTTCATCAACATGAAATTATTGCAAATCCAAGAGCAAAAGTATTTAGATCAAAAATCTTCCAACTATAAAGTTTTAAAAAATCACCTTGAGATCAAGATCATGAGAAAAAAATAAATCATGGTAAACGATTTATGATATCACATATTTAGCTTGCAATGTTATAACATAACCCATGCTTGGAAACCCAAAAACAAGAGCTGTCTTCACCAAAATGCATGCCATGTATTCATACTTTCCTGTAGGGGTATGCTATTTTTATCACACAAACTAGACTTGATATGGGACCTAATCTAAGTAATTTCATTCAAAACGGACCTCAAATGAAGATTTGTGGCTCTTCAAAGTTGTTCCCCTCCATCCAAAATGTCTTTTTTCTACATTTGACACGTTCAGAGGTTAAAATTAAAACAAAAGTTGCAAAACCTAAACTCATAAAAAGTAAGGAAAGAAACCTTATCTTGATAAATTTCAAAAAGGTGACACACTAACCAAAATAATCGTTACACGAGTCTTTTCAAATTTCATATGTACAGAACACAAAAAAAGCAAATTGAAGTATTAAATACTCAATATGAGGCACTTAAGTAACGTAACCTTGTCCATCAATGGTTCAAATATCACCATGGCAAATTTTTAATGAAATTAGCCAATGTGGAGATGTTGAAATTCATAATTTTTCAATCCTTATATTATTTGTTATGAAGATAGATTTACAAGTGCTTCTAAAATGTTCATAAAGAGTACATTAGATATCAACCCTAAGTACAAGTAAGGTAGTCTCGATACTGCATCAGGATTCAACAACCTACTGTACCTCATAGAAACTAAACAAAATTTTTGTAAAAAAACCATTGTAGTAGACTGGTCTAAAATACAACACGTCCCATAATGAAGCTCTAGTAATCTCCACTCAAAATAGTACACAATAGATTCGCCACAAAACAATACGATATGCTCACTCCGAACATCAAAGGGTGCCACTTTAGGGCACCATTTTATTTAAACACCTATATTTCCAACTTCAAAAACTCATAACTCATTGCAGAGGAATCCAAAATGATGATTCCACTTGCTCTATCTTTCTACTAATTTTCTCTGTGCACAAAAATTGCTTACACTGAAAATTGAGCCATTATTAAGCACCTTGCTAAAGATACTTTTATGCTTGCAATCTCATCGACTCTCAAGTACCTGCTAAAAGCATAGTCACAGTCATCCCGTCCGAAGCACGAGCTAGACACGTGTGGTGCAAATGCGAACCCAAGTGGACAGGACACATCCCACATACTTACTGCGACCTCGTTTTCGGTACTCTCATCGATGTGCATAAATGTCGTTCCTCCAGAATCCATAGCCATCAACCCACATTCCTCAATCCTCCAGCCATTCAGTGTCCATGGTCTCAGCAGGATTGAGCGTCTTGGTAGCCGCGGTCGCCATTCTTCTGGTATCCTCCGCCGCGGGCCTGCCCAATTTCCTCAAGATGTCAACAAGCTCCAAGTCCGAGTCCGACCAGCCGGAGAATTTCCAGTACTACCAGATCTACGCGGAGGAGAATGGAACCACCCATTTCACCAAGTGCCGCATGACAGGGTTCGATCTGAAATCCTACGCCGCGGATCCGCAGTACGTCAGGTCGGACTTCGGTGGGTCACCTACCCAGATCACCTTCACTGAGCTTTCCGTTGGACTTGAGCAGGATCTTCATTGCTGCCCGCAAGTGCAGTTCGTCGTCACCCTCTCCGGTTCCTGGTAAGCGATCGAATACCCCCACTTTTTATTCCCTCCTGACCTTTGTTTAGTCGATTAATCGATGTTTGTGTTTCCAGGTATGTGAAGACGAGTGATGGAACGAAGCATGTGTTTAAAGCTGGCGATGTCCTGTTTCAAGATAACACGAAAAACTCTCCTGCAGCGAACAAGCCCCAGCATTACTCCGGCGTTGTGGGTGATAAACCGTGTCAGCAGATGATCGTGCAGTTGTCTCGCACTCCGGAAGTCAATAATCCTAACCCTTTCTAGGGGATATGGCTTATGATTCCTTTTGTACAATAGAATTGTCTTTGCTGGAAGTGTAGTGCATCACCAGTGTTGTTGTAAAGACTTGAAACCCTAATGAGTACTTTCTGTATATTAAAGCAGGTTCTGTGTTGAGTGCATTAGTTCATTGCTTGATTTTTGTAAGTACATCCTTGTGCTCATTTTGCCATTGCCCTTGCGTTCTTCACTTCTTGATTTTGAGTATTTTAAGGTTTCTTATTTGGTGAAGTGGATCATTGTGTACTTGAAGTGACATATCTGATTTGACGTAAGAGTATAGATATGGTCTAATAAATACTTTCAGATTAAAAAAATTGAGAGAAATGTTGTATTCTACCGTAAATAACAGCGGAGGCAGTTTACATTTTCATTAATCAGGTTTCGCCATAGCTTCTCAAGGTGGAGCTTTTACAGACACTCGAAATATCAACAACGAGTGAGAAGATGTCTCTGCGTGACAATAATTGCTAGTCGCCATCACTCATCCTCAATGCAGACGGCCACATGTGTAAGGGAAAACCAGAGGCTACTGAAGATTCAATCGTCTCCGAACATTCCACATGATTATCTGCTGATTTTACGAAAGTAGCGCTCACATTCATGTCGATAAGCTTCTTCAGAGCCTGTTTCCCTTCCAGAATCGGGTCGCATTCGCATGCGACAGAGGACCTAGGCCTTGCACAGAATAACACTTGCTCTAGGGGTATGTAGAAGGCCTCATCTCCACATCCAACTTCGTCAGCGAGGAGAACAGTTGCACGGACTGATTCTCCAGCTATGGACTACGTCGATGAATTGGCCGCGGCCCGGTTGAGTTTCATCACAAGCATCATCGTCGTCGTCATCGGAGGGATGCCAGCTGTCGTCGTCGTACTCCTCATCGACAAACAGAGGTCGAGTGCTCTTCGATGCCTTCACGAAAACCTCCTCCAGATGGGGGTTGGTGTAGACGTTGAAAGCAAACCTCTTCTCTCGGCCCTTGTGCTTTCCATCTACATGTTTACCCGGTCCCTTTTCGTTGTGTAACACCGCCTGCTTCTTGCGCTGCATTCTTCTCCCAAGACTTCACCTGCACTTCCACCGAGCGCCGAGTCGATGGGTAAAGGTCTCTGGGGCTACTACACTAAGCTCAATCTATTAGCTTACAGTATATATTACAATACTATATGCTACTGTAATAGGTTAACTATATATATGCTGCAACACTCCGCTGTACAATGCTCGTGTTTGTGTGTTTGCGATCGATCGATTTTATAGTTCAATGGGCGATGGCTTGGTCAACTACAGCGTTCGATCGGATGCTTGGCTTGCGCGCAAAGCAAGCTTTCAAAAAGTTCTTCAACGTGCGCAAGGTCTGCAGATGAATTTGTTCAATAGATTGTTTCGGCACTAGGTGGGAAGGTTCTGTAGTCCACGTTCCAAGCGATTTCTGGGAAAGTGACATGCCTTGGTGCACAAACTGTCCACAGTACAAATTTGCACTTTCTGTACATGTTGCCTCAAATGATAAACATTGTACAGTACAATTTAACCCAACTACTGTCATATTTTCAGTACATTGGGATGTATTGGCTCCAGATTCCTAATGCTTTGAGTCGACTTTTACCGTAGTTTCACAGTGTAACAAGTGCAGCTCTTGATGAAGTAGGGTAGACCCAATTTCCTAAAATTTCACCAATGTCATGGATACGCAGGTGCGATGTTCCTGCTTCGGCAGTAGTAACTTCACCGATGCAGTACTCTTGTCGAACAAACTGAAACTACGTCAAGAAAATGCATCACATTGCACAATTACATGACACACATTTTGCAAGGTACGCTGCCAACGAACACGAGTTACGGTAATCGCAGAACGTGTACAAAGAAGGTGTAAGTTGGAGGGATCATGGAAATTTCATCCGAGAGATGAGAACATCAAATCAGCACGTCAATGCAGTGATGATGCTGGTCCGACCGAGTGTTACGGAAGTTACCCTCACGTTGCTCGCTAATCATTCACACTGAACCCCAAACCCTAATTTCCAGAACCCTACAGTAGCAGCTCTCCACTCGTCTCCTCATTCACACGTACCCGCTCTTTCTTACGCCCGTTCTGTACAGCTCGGTCTCCTCTTTTGGCTTTCATGTGACTGTTTGGCAGCATTGCTGAGTGCACCACACCGGGTCACTTGTGTGTGTCTGGATATGGTGTCCTCCTCCTTCCCTGTTGCCCACACAGAGTCAGTCTCTACCCTTACTCCGCAAGCACATGCGGCATACCCGGGCCCTGGGACTCGACACCCCAGAGGAGACTTACAAATTTTTGTTTTCTTGTAGCGACAATTGATGAAACACTATGGAATGGGTAATTTGTGCCTGATATCTGTGATGCGAAACACCTTGGAGAACTGATGTCCGCTGTTTCATTTCATTTAGGGTTTGAGAGCGTAGTCTGCCAACCTGCCACGAAGGGGGTAGCAATTGCTGGGACCTCACGCTCGACCAGGGTTAGGCAGAAATTGCTTTTCGTTTCTC
This sequence comes from Bryum argenteum, assembly GCA_037043015.1. Lineage (NCBI taxonomy): Eukaryota > Viridiplantae > Streptophyta > Bryopsida > Bryales > Bryaceae > Bryum > Bryum argenteum. The sequence goes on from CM073327.1 coordinate 4,375,292, forward strand.
GATAGGAAGCCACGTGCATGTACAGTTGCATAGTGGTGCCACTTAGGGCGATCACATTTTCTACTATCTTACGGAGGATCTCCCAAGACAGGAAGTGCCGTAGGGCATTCGAAGCGAATGCCTTGGATCCAGCCCTAACCCTTATCTTTGCATCAAGCTTGTCTTGGAGGCTCAGTATTGGGTTTCTGGTTAGAGGAGTGTATGGGTGAATGATTTGACACGGGTTCGGGAGGGTGTTGATGTTCCGGTAGGCGCACCTTTACCAATACCAGGAGTTATACTTCCGTACTTCGTGGTTTAATGGCGGTTGCGCGATATTCGAAACCGTGGTCATACTGGATCATTGGGTTCTTGTTGGTCTCAATGAAGCCGGGAAACCCACGGGACATTCCGATGAAAACTCCGTAAAAATGCAATCGGCCATATTGAAGAATACAACCTAAAATTTGTGCAGTGACTCAAGAGGCCCAACCTGCCGCAAATGCACTACTGAACTAAATCAATCTCGAGATGATCCACTCGTTTCTACCAGTGAGGTCTGTCATGGGCATTGGCCAGAAAGTGATCCCTACTGCATCTGGAGCTTGGTTCGAAACGGAGCATCCATCCAGAGGAAAAGTTCAACACATGGCTTCGGCCACGAAATGCCTGCGGAGAAAATGATCGTTCACGTGTGCTGTCAATTCCACTTGATGAACGTAGCAGCATCATTGGAAACTAGAGAATCTAACTCTCTACCACCACCTTCAGATGACAGCAGCATACCCTGTCAAACTTACCAGGAAATCCGCACAAGCGAGGTTGAGCACGTCGAGTCGATCTTCTGCACGAACCTGCGAAGTGCACAATTGTGATCAATCGAGAACTGCAATTTCACGAAGCTCCGGATGAAGTATGAACGCCAAGGCACCATGGAATTTTCCTCCAAATGAGTTCGAAAACAAAGACATGATGATCTTTGGTCCGAGTGATAGAGAAGTTGTCATGAGACACGCGGCTCGCTATCCACGAAGGAATGTTGTGGAGTGTCTTTGGAACCCGAACTTCGCAATGAGGGCAAGAGCCTCAATCGTCAAACAAAAGCGGCCGGTGGAAGAGGGTGATGCCAGGTGATGGTCCGAACTCGATCAACATGAGGCGTGCAAAGATTTGAGCAGAAAAAACATGGATTGTAAAGAATGATGCCTTCGACGATATAGCAATAATTGCTTTGGAATGAGATGAGAATAGGTAGGGAACTTGATGGAGGAATTTGGACGTGAGGAGCACAGGAGCGGTGCATCGCGGGGACGATGAACATGCGAGTGCGTGCGGAGGAAGGTCGAAGATAGGAGATCACTTGTGCGGGAGGGGTAGGATACAATGAGTGCGATGGTTTGGGGTGGTATGGCAATGGGTGAAGTGTATGTTAAATCCCATAGGCATGGGAGGAGAGGCGGAGGGGTGCGGGGGGTGCGAGCGGGCGGGAGAGATGGGAGAAGCATACCTTTCTCGGCCTTTTGGCTAAGATCAAGTGTAGTATCTGTTCTTATCGGTTTAATATCGATACGGGGATCATCGATCCCCATGATATTAATCTAATTTTTCTTGAGAGCGGGGCTATCCGGCTTTTTTGCCGCCCCAGCAGCCGTCGCCTGGTCTTGCGCTGGGTCGAATGCCCTAAAACCACCACCGACCCCATAGTCGTCCCGTAGCCCTCCCCATAAGCGCCGCTGGTGATGTCAGAATTCCGTGATTGGTGGATCTGGGCGCCTGATTTAGGTCGCAACTGTGGTGGTGTACTGTGTAATGCAAAATCAGTAATGGTGGCGACTGCAACTCGTTTTAGAATGTAGAATATATTGTAAAAAGCACTTGTAAGTTAGTGTAATTAGGAATGAAATGAAAGCGGTTTCTTCATTTCGGCTGCACGTTGTGTGGTTGAAGTCCTCACGAATTAATTCATGCCTAGTCGTGTTTTCACATTCCAATTCGGGCACAGTCTAGACTCTTGCATGACAGAATTTTCCTCATTTCATGACATGTATAACAAGGACTCGTCGCACTATAATGATCGGTCAAGTGCATATTTCATTGACGAGGGAGGGGGAGTACTAGTGTACTAGCAAGTGTGAGTAAGGACTGATCTCAAACTGATTACTGCAAAAGTAACTCTGCATCATGTCGGCTGTTGACTTAGCAACTGAGGAAGGATTCTGCTACGTCGAAGAAGACAATTATGATGATCACGCTTGTGAGCTGGGCACGGGAGATGACTTCGAGGACAGTGGCCAATCGAGCAGCGCTGACGATGAAGGACTTCGTAGCAGCCAGCTGGTCGACTACAGCAATCTTCAGCTCGAGCAGGCTCGACGCACTCGACGTCACATGGAGAGCCGCAGTGTAGAGGGTGCGTCTAGCTTCTTACAGGATCGGAGGGACGAGGCGCTACCACGAATCGTTGACTGCTCCGTACAAGGGAGCCAACAGATGCAACACCACCGCAGCCAAGCATCAGATCCTGCGCATGGACCAAGGTCCGGCATCCAACGCTCTACAACACGGCGCGCAGGAGGAGCTGCGCGTCGAGGAGCTGCGATTGCAGGTGAACCTGTTTGGCGTCACGGGTCCCGAGACACTGTGGCCGACATCACGGTATTCACTAATCCTGCTCCTAGTCGTGGAAGGGTGCGCAGTGTCGAAGATCCTGTGCATCAGTCACAACCACCTTTAGATGATTTCAACAGTAGCATGGAAGAAATTCAGTTACGGAGACATGGACGATGTCCAAGACAACAGAGACAAAAGAAGAACGGCAACTGGACAGACGAACAACTGCGATGCGCTATGGCAGCAGTAGACAACGGGAAAAGCATGAAGAAAGCAGTTGAAGAAAATAACATACCGTACTCGTCGTTCCGTGATCATTGCTATGGGAAGACCAGAAGTAGGAGGTGTGGAGTTCAGGGTGTTCTCACACCTGAAGAAGAGAAGGAGCTTGTTGATTACCTTGTCAAGATGTGCGATTTGGGTTTTGGATTGTCACCTAGTGCACTCAAAATGAAAGTGTATGAGATCACAAAGAACAGATTCACACCTTTTCGAGACGGGATTCCTGGAGGAGGTTGGATGAGATGGTTTAGACATCGTCACCCGGAACTCACTGTCAGATCTGCTCAAGGGCTGGAGAGTGCAAGGGCCCGTGCACTATGCCCGGAGAATGTACAAACATTGTATGGAAATTTAGAACGCCTCTACACCTTGCACAATTACCCACCGGAGCGCATCTGGAATTGCGACGAGTCCGGCGCCCAGGCAGGTAAAGTACAAGGTGTTTTCTATGGATTGTACACATGTTCATGTTCAATAAAATTAAAGAAATGAGAATACATACCAAATGTATGCCATGTAGTCACCAATTGACTAAATTTCCTGCATGTATTCATGAAAGCGTCGATGTCTGTCACCGAACCTGCTGCATGCACAGTGACTCGTAGCCAGCAACAGTAGAGCTGCGACTCGTAGCCAACGACAATTTTGGTGGTCCTAAGAAGGCTCGAGCTACTGGTTCAGTGACCATACCGCTTCTTCAGCGAATCGGAATGAGCTAAGGCAAATTAGTGTTGCGGTTGGATTGAGCAGCTAGACTGCGGCTGCACTGCAGCAGTGTTGAAGATTGAACCTATACCTGAGACTTGCGCACAAGCTCAGGTTCTTGTCACTGAACGGACAGGGAGAGTGCACTGACCATGCATGCAGGTTCTCGTCAATGAGCAGAGCCCGCATCGCTTTGTGGAGGCCTCTTCCCGCTTTTACAAGCTAGTTCTTCCGCTTCTACAAGCTAGCTTCGTGTGCTCCTGTTCATCTCAGCATAGCGATGGCGAACTCACATGCGAAACTGCTTGTAGTGGCAGTCCCCCTTGCGGTGCTCCTCACACCTCGTCGTTCAGCATTCCTTGATCATACTCAATCTTAAGTCCATCCTTCCATGTGCAATCATCCATCAATCAGCTATTGGAGAACAGATCCTCCCGGAAATAGACTGGTACTTCGTAAACTGCTGCTTGTTGTGGCGCTTTCTCCCCAAATTCCGAGTCAAAGATGTAGAGGGGACGCTCCTCTTCCACCGCGTCTGCGTACTGGTAGTAGTAGTTTAGTTTCATATGGATCGGACCTGCTGCGAAATCGACCTCGCCTGCGTGCTTTAGGAGATACTCGGGGTCCCAGTTTGACATTGCTGGCCAGGAGTCGAGGACACCGAGAAGGAGCACTGGCTTGTTCGGCTCCTCGTACTCTTTGATGAAATCCTCCACTGATAGGTTCGATCGTTGATCTATGTTGTCGGTGCTTAACCAGTCAGGTTTTATCTCTAGACTCGCGCACAACCAGCTCTGGAACAGGTAGTCCGAATAGAAATCCTTCACATGGCCAAGCGAAGCTCCCATCAGTCATTGAAATTCAATGGTTCCCCATCATTCTTTGAGATTCAAAGCCGACGATGGGTTCCATTATTCAGTGAGAGCCTAAATCCAAGGCCAACAATGCTAACTCTGTTATTTCTCTGCCATATCGTTTGCATGTGTAGTTTGGATCAGATGTATGTTGGGGCGGATTCGATCATGACTGTTGTACCAGCAGAGGCATTCTCAAGAGCTTGACGTTCCTCACGTTAACGATTCCACTGCTCAATCTTGGCCGGGTCTCGTCGTTCAAGCTCACGTATATCTGTCTTCGTTGAGTATTCGATGGACTGATCCTGTATGCAAGCTCAAGTCTTCTACGCATGGAATGAAACAATGTCAAAACTTCTTCATGACATACCTAGTCACTGGAGGTCAAAATGACTAACATTGAGCTACTTATCGGGTTATTTTGATGTAGGTAAAAGCGGAGGCGGAATGGTGATAGCCAAGACTGGTGCGAAGCGGGTACAATCGATAGTTCCAAACCAAAGAGAGTGGCTGTCAGTATTGGTATGTGTAAACGCAGCGGGACAATCAATACCTTCTTTCTATATTTTTAGAGGACGGCGATTTAGGCAAAATTACATAATGCATTGTGAACAAGGTGCAACAATGGCAATGCAACCACGAGCATGGATGACGTCTTACCTGTTTAGTGCATGGATATCCCATTTTGTAGCATCGATTGGACGTCATGGTCTTATATCTCCACAGCAACGCCATTTGTTGATCCTGGATGGGCATAACTCACATGTTACATTAGAGGTGGCGCGATTAGCTAAGAATGTTGGACTTGATCTAATTAGCCTCCGATCTCACACTTCGCATGCACTACAACCGCTAGATGTATCTGTCTTTAAACCATTCAAGCAATATTTTAGAGAATATAGGGACTATTGGACTTCACGTAACATAGACCAATCAGCCACAAAAGAAGTTTTGGCGCAATGGGTCTCACTTGGCTTGAGAAAAGCCCTCTCCGGTTCCAACATTTGCAGTGGATTTCGACGCACTGGGATTTACCTACTCAATAATGGAGCAGTCGACGGCCAACTCACACCATCGGAAGTTTACGCTACGGCAGGCACAAGTGACCCTGCGCATGCACCGTCATCAACTGCAGAAGCAGAAATCGGTGATCAACAACGACAAGATGGAGACAATCAGCAAGGGCCAGGAGAAGAAGATGAGCACAACGTACCTTCAGAGCCAACGGCACTGTGCACAACAGCTTCTAGCGAGCAAGAAATTGCGGCGGACTTCAGCCGCGAACCACAAGCAGGTACTGAACACTTCTATGTTGGTGTTGACCCGTCTGAGGAGGTTGGCAACAGTGACGTTGGGACGTTGGACACGGAACCTCCAGAGCCAGACTCAGTCACGCAGTTTTTGCAGCTCCCAAGGTTCACTCCGAGTGGAAGTACACGCCGTCGGGATCCAATCGTGGATTTTGCAAAATCTGTAATACTCACAAGCTCTGAATATGAGGAGGCTGCAGCCAGAATCATCACTGCAAGAGAAGATGCTACAGAAGAAAAAAAGAGGCAAAAACAACAACGAGAGGAATCAAAGAAGAGAAAATTGGAGGAGAAGGAGGAGGCAATGGCTCGAAGAGCGGCGTCACGGGAGGAAGCGCAGCGTTTGAAGGACCAGAAAGCCGCCGAAAGGGCTGAAGCTCAAGCCAGAAGAGCGGCGGAGAAGGAAGAAGCTTTGAAATTAAAAGCGGATCGAGCATACAAGTTGGCGATGGCGAGAGCGGAGAAGGCCAAGTTGGCGATGGCGAGAGCGGAGAAGGCCGCTCAGAGAACCTCCAGAGGTGAGGACCTGCGATTTTCTCATGCAAGCAGGGCGTCGGAGACTGTGGAGGTACGTGAAAATGATCAGGAAGGGCTTCGAGCTAGAGGCTGGTGGAATGGAGAGACGACCTTCGAGGGGGCCGCATTACTGCAGCAACAGCTACAAACTTCGTCGTTTGCGCCGCTCTTACAGACCCTTCCTTACCACCCTCCTCTCGCTCCGCAAATTCCACAGCACTTCTTCCCGTCGCCTTCAAACAGTCTCCCCTCCCTCTCTCAATTTGACGTAAGTCCACACTCTACAAGGCCCATCACACAAAATGAAAACCAATTCCAAGTCCCTGCAAGAATCCAGGTGCGCAACACACCCATGCAGCGAGAACGAGATCGTTCGGAGGAAGGCCCCGGAACGAGCCGTTGCAACGTTCTGGCAGCGCGATCCAGTTGCGCGGGAGAGCCAGGCGACGCAGAGCGTGGAGCAAGAGGACTGGGCGAGCGGATCAGGGAGGAGGCACGCACAGCACTCCGCGGGAGAATTGCGCCGGACGGGGCGACATTGCGAGCGAGACTCAGACCCTAAGCGAGCGGGACTCGAACCCCAAGCCAGCAACAACGGCAGCTTCTGAGTTGACAGAGGGACACCACCCATGTGGGAGTGAGGGCTGTCCCACACACTTTACATCCTGGCCTGAAACGCTGTACATGCACCCAGAGCCCAGAATAGAGTTAAATTCGAATTTGAATTGATGTGGTGGAGTCCGCAGTGTTCTGTAACATGGCGAGACAGTTTTGGGTACCTTCAGGTACAAAAGTATTCCAACAATGTTTTGGACTTAGGAAAACCTACTGGTCGGATTTGGGTCACCAAGTACTTTTGCCTTTGAAAATTTATATTTATTTATGTAATGGGAGTTAAATTTTGAAAAAATTTGCATCCTATGGGAAAGTTCTTTCCTACATGGGAAAAATATACCCCAAAAATAACCATTAAAAAAAAGCCTCAAAAAGCTTAAGTTGGTGGTTTTAGGGCATTCGACCTTACCTCCTTGGCCGGCGCAGCCCTCCTTTCCCTTCCCACCAGGAAGGGAATCCCAACACAAGCCCTAAACAACACATTGTAAACGCCCCATTCGTGCATGAGTCTGCATTTTCGTAAGGTTGTGATCGTGCATCAGTCTGCATTTTCGTAAGGTTATGATCGTGCATCAGTCTACATTTTCGTAAGGGTATGATCCTGTGAGGCATCCTTGCAATCCTTACCAAAGGGGCTTTTGCTTTCGGATGACTTTACTCGGTTTTGCTTTTGGATGACTTTACTTACAGTATTATTACCATTACCAGAGGCACAAATTTTGGACCAACTACAATTCAAGCTAAGCCATGCCACGTCCCTTGGATGTATGCTTTGTATGTATAACTCACAATTATATTTTCTTCACAATTTTGCAGCATTTTCTAATACCGAAGGATCCACACTCACAAGTTGCAAGGCATGACCAATGGTATGTAGCACCAAGGCATGACCAATAGTATGTAATACAATGGCATGAACAATGGTATGTATTAGCATGGCATGACCAGGATGTCACACCTCCCTCTCCCCTCGCAATTTACAGGCTCGCACCTCGCATCCCGCACATCACTTCCCTCCCAAGTCACAACTTGCACCTCACATCTCTCACTTCAGTCCCCTCCCCTCGCAATTCATACCTTGCACCTCACATCTCTCACTTCAATCTCCTCGCAATTCATAGCTTCCACCTCGCATTTCAATTTGTGAGAGCTTGCACCTCACTTCAGCCACCTCCAATATTAAATGGCTTCTCTTTTCTATTTCTTTTCCCTTATTACGCTCCTTACTTGGTACTCTCTCATCTCTTTCGGTATACTTCAAAGTGAAGCTAGTCTTTCAAAGTCAATCTTCTTCGCATGTTCTGATATACATTGCATGTTCCGGCGTTGTAGCAGGTCTCCAGCAATTTAGTGAGAGGAGGTCTCTTGCAATTTAGTGAGAGGAGGTCTTCAGCAATTTAGTGAGAGGAGGTCTCTTGCAATTTAGTGAGAGGAGGTCTTCAGCAATTTAGTGAGAGGAGGTCTTCAGCAATTTAGTGAGAGGAGGTCTCCAGCAATTGAGTGAGAGGGATATGGGTGAGGTACAAGAACTGGGCCAACTGGGAGCATTCATCAACGCTTCGCTACCCTCACCTTCAACATTTATGGAGAGCGAGAAAGGGCCCTTAACCATGTGTGGAGAGGTGGAAATTCATGAGATTCGGTGTCCTCACGGTGGCAGCGTCTCCGGTGACAAGCTTGTGAAGTTTTGGAGAGTATTGTTTGCGTATCTTGAGTCACAGAGGCACAATTCGTGCATCTGCCGCATCTCCTCACCTAGTCCTACAGTGCGTTCTATCCTGCACACCCCTGGGCTGATGGGCCACATTTTTTACTGCCCGCATGGCGTTGCTATCACCATTTGGCAATTCAAGCAATTCATGGAGTCCCAACATGCTCCAAAATCAGTGGGCATGTCATCCCAGCAGGCCCCCTTTGTGAATGGCAATGCAATCAACCATGGTGATCCTGTGATGGCTGCGGAGTTTGATCTGGCTCCGGGTAGCACGGCCATTATCGAGAAAGAGCCACCACATTCTGACGATGAAGTGCGTATGAAGGTTGTCAATTTGATTACACGCCGCAGTAAGAAGGTGAGTGCCAAAATTCATTTTTGTGTTGTTTGATGAATACCACAATGTTTTTTTATACCGTTCCGTTGCCTTGTTTTCATTTGAACGAGTTTTCTTTTTACTCGTTTCGATATGTAGTATGTGAATTGTTTGATGAGGGCCGTGTCTGCAGGGACGTGGACCGTTTGAGGTGACAATATTGGACTTGGTGCCATATTTCCGTCTCTGCTTGGTTGATGCAGCAAAGCAGATGGGTGTTTCAGCTTCCACACTGAAGAAAGCCTCCCGAAAGCTTGGTATTCACCGTTGGCCTGGGAGAACGGTACTCCTTGCATTCACTCACCTTTTGTCTTGGATGCTACAATTTTGAATCCGCCTCATGGAGGTCAGTGAAGGAATTTGATAGTATGGGTTGTATTTGTATATTGTAATCCACACGTATGGGAAAGCGTAACAGATTTTTGTATTTGGGGCACCAGAGCGAATTTTGACACAAGCAAGTGAAGCAATGTTGATAATTTTGTATGTTGTGGTGCTTTGAGCGTCCAGTTTAGAAGCGAGGAGTTTCGAAATTTGGAGGGCGAGGTGATGCTTCAAGTCATCTTGCTATGAGTGAAGGAGCTGAGAAGATGGAGATATCAAAGTAGCAACCTACAAGAAGAAAATGAGGGAACTAGTTTTATGCTTGTCATTCTTCATAAATCTAGATTTGAATGTAGAGGTAACAAATCTTACTACAGCGTATCAGTTATACGGTGATACGGTTTTACATCGTTATAGTTTACACAGTTTTGCTTATAACATACTCATGAAATCAGACATTCAGTGTTGAGGAGACTACTCCGTTTTGTTTATACCATTTTGGAACAGTTGAAATGGATGAAATTTGTCTTGTTGTGGTTAGAAGACTATCATTTTGGTTCACTTTGTATAGTTTCATTGAAGGAGAATTGATGAATCAAGATATGCAATGCTAGAAATCTGCAATGGGAGGAATATGCCCGGGTTCGAATGTGCTATGGTTGGAATAGAAATCTGCAATGGGAGGTATAGAAATATCCAATGGTAAGAACAAAAATCTGCAATGGCATGATTTGAAGATGCAATGATTTGAAGATCCCATGTGCAGTTATTATCTGTATAGATTGATATAGTAACTAGATGACTCTGTATTGGTTATACACGGTTTTGGATCTGCACCTTTTGGTTTTACTACATTGTTTAGCTTCATCTGAGATTGGTGAAATTAGACTTGCACTAGTAACAGGATATCTGCGTTTTGCGTTTTGGTCCAATTCAACTTGATGAATTTTGACTTGCAAGGGTAACTGAGAATTTACTATTTTGGTTCAGATGAAATTGTTTCAGTGAATGACATTTGATGAGTCAACTCAGCATCTGAAATTATAGCATTTGAAATCATAGCATTTGAAACAGTAGTGACTTTTAAATACTATATGCAATCAATTGGTTGTTTGATAAAGGAAATGTTCTTATCGCAGTGACTTGTATGAACATTTCAGAAGGTAATTTCAAAAGAAAATGTTTGAATATACATTGTTAAGTATAAATTGATTTAGTGATTAAAATGCCATCTTTATTCAACTCAAAATTATACATATTTCCTCACATCAACATCATGTTTAAAAATTGCACACAATGTTACAAAAGTTTTAAACATTGAGTTGATAAGCAGTTATGGAGTATAATGGTTTTGGAGTATTCTATTATATGCATCAATCTTTCAATAGGAGTTAATAATCAAATTTTAAATTGAGAAGTTATGGGTCAAAGACATAGAAATCTTCCTATTTCTAACTACAATACTAAAAAGGACTCATTTAAGCTTCTTATTTCATAGTTGAACTAATTATAACATATCAAAGAGGGTATTATCCACAATATCAAAGAGGGTACTTGGGTAAATTCTCATGCTTGCTAACACACATCACTCATGCCATGCCATGCACATCCTGGCCATGCCATACTATTACATACCAATGGTCATGCCATGCTATTACATATCGTTGGTCAAGCCAAGCTATTACATACCAGCGGTCATGCCGTGTTGTTACATACCATTGGTCAGTCCATGCTAATACATACCATTAACACCGAATTCGATAATCTTGCACCCAAGAAGTGCAATGTACATTTGCAATCCGTTTTGACCAAAATCCCTAACTTTTTCAAATTGGTATACCAAATCACTATCAATGTCATACCCTATTTTCTTCATGACAATTTACACTTAATAAATGTCATTGCAACAAGCAAAACTTATATACAAGAATTTTTAAAACACTCATGATATTTTATGAACATTTTAGTAATGAATAGTCCATATGGGAACATGCATTTATTGCAACTTAATACTCAAATACATTCATGATGAAAGAAAGCTTTCATTACTTTACTCCAAATAAAACATTACATGCTTTCTTGTCACAAATCAAATATACATTTGACACCGCCCGAATGTGCATTGCACTCTTCACAATATGTATTGTATAAAAACATATCACTGCATGTCTAGAGGAGTTTCCGCTATTAAATTGACACTTTCTGATTGCAATTGCTCTTGTAGATGTAACTCCTCGCCCTTCACGTGGCCGCATCTCCCATGCAATCGAGGGTTTGCATAATCCATTGCTCCTTTCACCACCATAACATCTATCACTCCAGATGGTTCTCAGTCCAAGCTTGCATTTTCCTCCAAAACAAATGATGCCTTACAAACGTATGGTTGCCCTCTTCACCTACGTGGCGAAATCTGACCCCGTGTCGTTTGAAATAGAAATCCCCATCTACAAGGATCATTCCATGCTCGATGTTTGCCCATTCAAAAGGTGTATGTGAAGATGTTGTCTGTGTTGAAAGCGGAAAACCTTCATGTAATCGGTTTCTGAGGTGCTCTATGAATTGGACTATCACCAACAACTGCTCCTATAATGCCACCCGTGCTCCAATATCATCCACCCTTGCTCACACCATTGGCTTTGAGGTGCCATGTTTACTGTGCAGATATATATTATAAACAAACAATAATTAGTTCAGATATAAGAAATGAATTTTTTAAGTAATAAGTTATCATGTGGTAATTTTGCATTTATCAATGTGATATATTTATATATATTTATTATTTTAGAACTAAATAATATAAATAAAAATAAAAGTTTCTATTTTTACATTGATTTTTGCAAAAGTAAAATCTAAAAATAAAAGTTTGTAAGATAGAATTCAACGATGTTGGAGGATTCGGGAATTAATTTCATCCTTAGTGGTTAATATCCTATAGTTCACTTGTTCAATTGGTTTTAGGTGAAATTATCATGGCAATTGACTCATTTTATATCGACTATAGAAAGTATCTTGTGATTTTCATCGGTTTTCAGCTGGTGTTTTTAAGAAAAAATTGGCTAATCGTTATTTCCATTGGCTGATAATGAACTAGCCATCGGTTTTTCCTGATCATTGTAATGTTGAAAAAAGTGATGAGTTTACAAACACGTATAACTTTTGAGTTAATAGGAAATTAATTGTCAATTTTTGGGAAATGAATTATTAAAACCTCCAAAAAGCCAAAAAAAAATCAATACCCACAAAAAACCTCAAATTACAAAAACCCACAAATTACAAAATAACCACAAATTACAAAAAACCTGAAGGGTACAAACCATTATAAATAAATTCAAAAAATGGTATTGCAATGTAACTCATGAGTTACATAACGCTTTACTTTAATACAAAACAAAATTTGAAACAAACTTTAAAGCTCAAAATACAACAATTAATACCAAAACCACAAAAACCCTCAAACAAACAAAAAACCTAGAACTTAAAAATATTGTTGCAATGAAAATCTAAAATCGTGAAAGAAAAACTATAAAAATTGCAAAAGGTCCAAAAACTACAAACGACACAAAATCTTATAACTACATAAATGCATTCCAATGAAATCCTAAAACCCCAAAAGAAATTACAAAAACCTATAAAACCAAATAACACTACGGAACAACAAAATATTTTAAACTATATTAATCCTTAAAGCTACAAAATAAGTTTGCAATGAAACCCTAATATCTCATGAAATTTTTTACAAACACAAAAAACCACGAAACAACCAAAAAAATAATTAGTATACAAATAATTAGTATACAAATAATTAACCCTAAAGCTACAAAAACATTAATTTGCAATGAAACCCTAATATTGCAAAAGAAAGTTTACAAGAGTTTGTGAAATCATGTAAAATTGAGTTTCTTAACAATGAAACCCTAATTTATTTGGTATATAAGGCTCAAGTGGTCATCATTTCTTGTTATTCCAAAAAAAATCCACCTTCAATGTATTTGAAATTTGTAAGTGATGAAAATGAAATAAGGGGAGGGGTACTTATACCCTCCCCGTGCCGACTTGCCGTTGCGGCAAGGCCGGTGACATGGGAGGGAGGGCGGCGACCCTGTGAAGGAGCCCCGGAGCCAGTCAGCCTAGGCTGCTGGGCAGCCAGCCTGCCGCGCCAGACAGCCAAAGAGCTTCCGGCAGACAGCCAAAGTATTTATACCCTCCCCCGAGCCTGCAGGCCGTCAAGCGACCAGCCACCTTCGGCTTTGGGGACTGCCGCAGGGGGACCGCCACCCCTCTGCACGCGCGGAGGTCTGTGGTACCGCCGGGCGGCCAAGGGGCTGTCCGGCGGCACGAGAGTTTTAATTAATTTTTTATTTTTAATTAATTTTTGTTATTTATTTTAAAATCTTAAATTAAGAATTAATCAAAAAAAATTAAGAATTTTTTTCTAGCTTCTGTTGTTTTTTTTTTTTTTTTTTTTTTTTTTTTGTTAATGGTTTGCTCTAGTTTTTGGGTTGGGAAGTGACATCTTCATGTAATATAGTATGGATAAATAACATGCATGTAGTATTTATAAAAATACTCAAAGCGACCATTTATTTTGAACTTTAGTTTACTTATGTGTTGTGAGATTCCCAAGTCTGTATGGCTCTAACTTACTCAAATTTGATAATATTGACTTGAAATTTTCTAGGAGCGCCGGTGGCACAATATTAATAGCACCCTTGACAATTTTTGGTTTTTTAGAAATAAAATAGGATTTTCATGAATATGACATTTTATAATGAATAAAAATCATGGAGACAACCTCATATTATAATCTACTCTCATTTGTATTATATTACATTTTTACAATACCAAAAGTTAAAAGGGGATCCCTAACAAAAAAAAATTTCAAATGCTACGCAAGTAAAGGAATGTCCTAGGTCTTGCTTTAGTAATGTTCTTACAAAGACAAGAAAGGTCATTGTATCGATTAGAAACGGTGTTTACAATTTCAAATATTTAAAATTGAAAACATTGCTAGAGCAAGTACTAAGACGTTGCTCCACTTGAACAACATTTCGAAAAAACCTTGCAAATCCCACTCTTTTCTAGTAGTGTTGTTTATAGATTTCCATACTTAAATACAAGGTTTGAGGTACAAGGGGCATGAACATATTTTTTCTAATAATACTTTATGCTTAGAATCAAAGATCTTGACAAACATGTCATTTTCTCTCTTACCACATAATTATTCTCCCATATGCGAGACACATAGAGTGCATGTCATACACTATAAAAACTTTAGTAGTTTTATTTTCAAATATTGTTGTGAGCTAAAAAATCCTCCCACCGTCTTTCGAGGAATTAATAACAACACAACGAGTTGAAAAGATCGACGAAAATAATGTTGGAGGATGAAAACAGCGCTGCTGGATGAAAACAGTGCTGGAGGATGAAAACAGCGCTGCTGGATGAAAACAGTGCTGCTGGATGAAAACAGCGCTGCTGGATCAAAACAACGCTGCTGGATGAAAACAACGCTTGTGGATGAAAACAGCGCTGCTGGATGAAAACAATTGGATGACTGTTTTGAGAAAAACAGACTGGGAGCAGAGTTTAGAAAAAAAAACTTCCTAACTAAAAACCTTCATAACTTCCTCATTTTAACTCCGATTTTGATCATTTTTGTGTCTCACCTTACTATCCTACATCTACACAATGAACAAGTAAAAATTAAATTTCGCCTTCAAGCACTAGCCTTCTACGAGCGCTTCCGGATCTGGTCCAACAAGAACAACACCGGCGAGCTCGAGATGTCACGACTTCCTACACCTTGTCCGTCGTCACACCATCACTCTTCGGCAGGATCGTCTCACAAACCCCGTGCACTTCAACAACGACTTCTCTTCCGGCTTCGAATCCGACCGACCACATACACGCCAGCACCGTCACTGAACAACGTCGATCCACGAGTCTGTTGTACTGTCGCCGGCAATTGCACCTCCGGGAAGAAACTAATATCGTTGCAACAACCGGTAATTCTTCAACGCTTCAGCCACCAGAGATGAAGATTCACAAACCACGCTGAAAAAAGAGAAACGGAAAAAAACGAACTTCTACTGATCATCAAGAAAACTAGTAACGATAAATTGTGTGTGTGTCTCAATTGCAAAACTAGAAAACTACTTATAGCATCAAATTGAAGACAATTTCAACTCACTAAGTGAGGGAGGGCGGCCGTGAGCTGAATTATTGGAGTTCATACTTATCAGATCATTTTTATGTAACTTAGTGTAGTCGCCGCACCATATAGTGTGGGCGGCACTTAACTAGTGTGGCACTGACTAATTAGTATGGGCGGAGGTTAATTAGAGTGGCCTCCGCTGAAATTAGTGTGGGCGGCAGTTAATTAGAGTGGCCTCCGCTGAAATTAGTGTGGGCGGCAGTTAATTAGTGTAGCCAGAAATTAGTATGGGTTGAGGTTATGAGAAAATGGCTATTAACTAATTACTGCGTTAAGAAATTAGTATGGGCGGAACATGGAAAATGGCTATTAACTAATTACTGCGAGTAGAAATTAGTATGGGCGAATAAACGGAAATGGGCTATTAGACTAATTATATGGTTAGAAAATTAGTAGAGGCTATAAAAGTGAAAGGGTTATTTAACTGAATACTACGATAAAAAAAAAATTAGTATGGGAAATTAAATTAAAATGGCTTTTACCCAAATAATAAGATTAGAAAATTAGTATGGGAATTGAATTGAAATGGCTATATAACCAAATACTAAAATTAGAGAATTAGTATGGGGAATTAAATTAAAATGGAAACTAGGATTAGAATTTAGAGTCGCTTAAATAATCAAAGAACATAAGTAAAATGAATTAGAGTTTTTTAGAAGTTTTTATAAAACATTTACTCAAAATTTGCAAAGTTAAGCAAATCTATGTTAATGAGTCATTTAGATGGCTCACACATGGCGCACCATCTGGGGTTACTTGTGAAACAAGTAAAACGAATCCAGAATCTCTTGCTACGACGCTCAACAAGATTAGAGGCACACGGTCTATACTAATAGTTAAGAAAGTTGATATTAGTACCGGAAAAAGGAGATAGAGGCTGAGTGGACGAATTAGAAATCCCTACGCAAATGGATTTGGCTTGGGAAAAGAGTATCTAGTTAGCAGTCTATAAGAAAGAAAATTAAAATGGAAAAAAAAAAGAAATAAAAGTAAGTAGATATAACCTCCCCGGAATACCGGCTTGGGATAGTTAATATATATATCCCGGGTCAATCGGTTAAATTCATGCCTAACCACTAGCTCAGTGAGAATAGCGCTACCAACTACCGGGTTCGAACGCACGTCGTTCGACCGGCTATGTCAATTAACTAAGACCGCTACGGGATGCTCTTTGCTCCGCAAAATACCCTAGTATACTCGACATTTCCTACTTCCAACATTAGTTTGAAGCGACCAATAAAAAGATTAAAAATAAAATTATAGCATAGAAAGTTACTTGTCCGCCTCATGTAAAAATGACTTGGACCTATATTAGAGTTTAGAAGAGTAGATTACACCTCCCCCAATAGAGTGGATTTGGACTAAGAGAAAGAAATTGTAAACCACGAAAGGCTTACGAGTCAAAATTAAAATTCAAGGTTTCCTCTTCACTACTTGATTTGGAAACAAATTAAAAATTAGTACTATGAGCTAACTCCAAATAATATAATTATCTCTTTCTAAAAGAGAAGTTAATGAAACAAAATTCTCCCTCTAATGGTTTGAACTGAAACTACTAAATAGAAAACATATTAGATAGAAGGCTAAGAAAGTCAAAATTGAAAATAGGAAATAATACTACTAAATACCTATTAGTAAGTATGGTTATCATAGACACTTCCCCTTCTAATCACCTAACTTGTTCATCATAAGATGTCGCAATTGAAAAAAAATGAACAAAGAATTAGGAGTTAAAGGAAGTTAAGTGCTCGCCGCCTATGCCTTGAGCCTAAGACCTTCAATATCCCCGACCAAAATTAATGTGGGAAAATGATATCCTAGACCTATACGTAGACTAAAGAAAATTAGTGCTAAAAATTTATAAGACTTGCGATTTTCAAATCACACTTTGTACTCCTTTTGACCGACTTCCCGAGGTTCGGGTAGGGGAAGTCTTCACCGTTCAAAGTTTGTAATTGAACGGTGTTGTTGTGAAACACCTCCTTCACAACATATGGTCCCATCCATAGAGCATCAAATTTACCCGGAAAGTCCAAGCGTCGCGCATCTTGTAATAAAACCAACATACCCGGTCGAAGGGTTCTAACTTTGTTCCTTTTGTCATATGTTAGTTTCCTTCGCCGTTGGATGACTTCCACATGTTGGGCGCTTGTACGCCTTGCTTCATCCAAACCTTCTAGAACTCCCAACCTATGACTCAAAGATGCGTTATCTGACAATCGTTCGTTAATAGCAATACGCAATGATGGAATTTCAAACTCAATAGGTAAAACCGATTCTACACCATACACAAGGGAAAAAGGTGTGGCCCGAGTTGTAACCTTATAAGTGGTTCTATAAGCCCACAATGCCGCCGGAAGTTTGATGTCCCAATCTCGTTTGGAGTCCAAGACGGTCTTGCGTAAAATGGTAACCAAGGTTTGGTTTACTCGCTCGGTATGACCGTTTGTTTGAGGATGAGAAGGCGTGGTTTTGCGATGGTTGATGTTAAATCGGGTGGTTAACTCATCAATCATCTTATTTAGAAAATGTTTGCCTCTATCACTAATTAAAATCTTAGGACAACCAAATCGGGTGATAACTTGTTCAAACAAGAAGTTGGCGGCATGTTTCGCATCATTTGTTCTAAATGCTCTTGCTTCTGCCCACTTGGTTAGATACTCGGTTGCTACTACAATATGTTGCATACCACGAGAAGAACTAGGGTGAATTTCCCCGATGTAATCAATTCCCCATTTTTCAAAAGGAACTAGCGGCAAAGATACATGTAGCGGAAGATTCATACGCAAATCGTTCCGCGCATACCGTTGGCAAGCATCACACTTTTTAACATAAGTGTGGGCATCTTGAAACATATTTGGCCAATAATAGCCCGCTCTCAATGCTTTTTGGCCTGTTAACATGCCCGAGAAATGCCCCCCACATGCACTATCGTGGCATGCGGAGAGAATTGCCGGTATTTCATTTTCTGTGACACACCGGCGTAGTATAGAGTCTATCCCTCTACGATACAATCGGCCACCAATTACCGCAAAATGGCGACTATTTACCCTTACCTTTCGGCGTTCATTTTTGGATAAACCCAACGGCATTGTTTGGTGAGTTAAAAACTCAGTAATGTAATCGTACCATGAAGGTTGGGAGGAAATGTGAAATAGATTCTCATCTATCAAACTATCATCGATAGGCATAGTGCTAGGCTCTCCCGGAAGTCTAGACAAATGATCCGCTTGGAGGTGTTTTCTCCCCGGTTTAAATTGTACCGTGTAGTCGAATTCTTCAAGGAGAAGGACCCACCGTGCAATTCTACCGCTTAGGTCGGCTTTATTGACCAAATAGCGGATGGCCATGTGATCCACAAAAAACACTATGCGATTAAGCAAGAGGAAGTGTCTAAACTTTTTAACCGAGTAGACCATAGCTAAACACTCTCGTTCCGTGGTAGTGTAATTTCTTTCCGCGGCATTTAGTTGTCTACTAGCAAATGCAATAGGATAATCTCTCTTTCCTTCCCCGGTAGGTTGACACAGAGCACTACCTACCGCTACCGCCGAGGCATCACAATAAACATGAAATGGTAATTCCCAATTTGGTGGTTTAAGCATGGGGTAAGAACTGAGATCTCGTTTGAGTGTTTCAAACGCTTCTTGGCACTCGGGGGTCCATTCAAATTTAATAGCTTTTTGTTGAAGCCTAGTAATAGGGAGGGCTTTTGTAGCATAATCATGAATTGTTTCTCGATACCAACCTATATGGCCCAAAACGCGTTGAATTCCCTTAACATCGGTAGGTGGTGCTAAATTAGCAATTACTTTAACCTTTTCTGGATCCGGTTCCCTACCATTCTGAGAAACTATGTATCCAAGTAATAATCCACGTTCGGGAGGTGCTAAGATGTGAGCCACGAGCAGCGAGCAGCGAGCCACGAGCAGGCTGAGGGAGTTAACTTTGTGGGGAAAAGAAGAAAACAATCTTAGCAAAGAGGTCCTATGACCGTGGATTTTTGGAAGGTTATTTATTATTAATGGAAGACTCTGGTTATAATTAGGAAGACCAATTCTAGGAATGGAGTGAATTAAAGAGAATAACACCTATGACCGTGGACAAATGTAAGAATGTAAAATGGGAAAAATCTATAGAAACTCCGATTGTTGTTTTTAAAGTTTGTGTACAAGAATGGTAATGCTGAAATCAAGATTTATACCATGTCAGTGGGCTTGTCTTCATAAAAAAATTCTCCAACGTTGAATAAGACCACTCGTAGCTCTATTGTTGCAGAAAGACGTATATAAACCTTATTAACATTCCAACGACTTTTAAGAGCTCATAATTAACATTCCAAAACTTAACCTAGTACTTGTTAGCCATCATTATGAGAGAATAGGCAATTCCTTAGAAGTCATTGCTTGTGAAACAGCTTTTCTTGGATTTGTTGTGGCGAAGAGAGCTTACGTCACGTACACGGGTCGCAGATTGGACTCTAAAGGGCGAATACGAAGCTTATCGATTCAACTTGAATTGTGTGTGTATGAAATTTCAAACAATATGTAATAAAATCCAATCAAGTCCAATCAAATCAAATCAAATAAAATGAAAACAAAGAGAAGTCCGAAAATGTCGTTCAAACTCAAGATATGCTACCATCGCTACTACCACTATCTAATCTCAAGGACTCAGAATCTCCTTCTACAGCGTCGGTATCCATAAACACAAGGACTCTCGGATCACAAGTAGTAGCTCGACTAGGATCATATCTAACGGCGCCAGATCAAACGCTTGTGCTAACTCTTGAAAGATACTGAAGAAGAATATATGGTCAATGGGACTAGAGTTCATACGCGACAATGGAATGGACACGGGTCTTGGCATAGGTCGCGTATTGCTGCAACTACTCTGCAATATTAATTGAATGGTTGTTAGAATGAGTACGTACAGATGTATTTAGAAGCGAAGGTAAGATAATGAGACTACAAGTATGGAAGTATAAAGTAAGACTTACTTACAATCCCAGCGTTTGCGTTTTTGTTTCTTGCTACGGGCTTCGCCATCAGGCGAAGGTCTAGGATGTTTAGGTGGGGCCATGAGAGGTTTTGGAGCGGCATATGGAGCTAGAAGGGCGTTGTAGATAGGTTCGTCATCCTCAAACGCCAGAACGTGGCGACCAATCTCCTGGCAGGCCTTTATGGAAGCCCCTAAAATTTAAAGCATAGAGAAGAAGTGAGACTCAGTTGAAAAAGTGAGAAAAATGGAAATCTAGAACTATTTAGTGATCGGTTACCTTGTTCCTCGCCTCCAATCGAGGACTATGTCGCTTGGCTTGGTTAGTCGCTCAATGAGGGCTGCGCACAAATAAAGGGGCTTTCTCCCTTGGTCCTCTCCATGGTACGTTACCATTCATGAGCTGAGTCTCCGAAGTGGTGAGGTTGAACAAAGCATCACTCTTGGTTATATTAACGTCTTCATGTATGACCTCAGATTTCTTCGTCTGGAATGAGAAATTTGATGCTACTTCGCCACCTCGAGTGAAGACATAAATCCAAAATCGAATAGACTGCAGACAAGTACCAAAACAGGTGAGGAAAAAGGAACTAATGTCATCACTTGAGTGTACAATGTCATCATTGGAATAAGTAAGGTGGTAATTACCGTGGAGTTGGAATCCTTTGGAGAAGCCAAGCCCATATCATTGATGCCCCACCAATCCTTGTGCAACACAAAGTCGTAGGTGTGAGCCTGATCAAAAATGTCTGTAATCAGGTTTCGATCATCGCAAAGGAAGAGAAGGAGAGCACCATCATTTTGCAAGAAATAGCTTGCAAACTCGAAGATGGTCTCGACATATCCGGTGTGTCGAGCGTTCCACGACGGAATGCTTGAAGAAGGATTGGATATTGTTGGTACAGGAGATTCTCGGGGATGTCGGCAATGATCAAGTCGATCCCGAGTGATTCTCTTCCTTGCATTGTTCCGGAACTTGTGTTTGGCGGCCTTCTCCAACCTTAAAGAAAGTAGTAAGCAAAGTTAGTCTTTCTTGTACTTAATAGAACTCAATTTATACAAAAGGAGTCCATCTAAAGGATTGTACCTTGCGAATGAAATCTTGAAATTGAATCCATCTTGGATCACCACCGCTAACTTTGTAGGTTTTCGAGTGCGAAGACATTAAGGTCTCCAAAGAATTGTTGGAAACGAAAACTTCGGACGAATGTGGAATTCCACTTGAAGAGCTGCTAGCGGGGATTTGTTTTGCCTTCCTCTGCTCAATGAGACTTTTTGTGATCTCCAATGCACTCACTGAGGAAGGCATGGTCAAAGGAGCAAGTGAAAGTTTAGCGACGACTTTAGATTGGGCTTTTAGGAGGGCTCCGGACCCTTGTGCAGATGACTCTGTCTGCCCAAGCTCTGATGCTTGTGATTCCGAACCCAAGGAGACAATGTCCGTCCCTCGACGCAAACGTCGCCCTCTCTTTGGCTTAGGTGCTCCTGCAAAAGACTGATCTTGGAGCCCTTCGTCATCTTCATGAACTTGCGTGGTATATTCTTCCACCTCCACTCCGCCATCATGTAAGGTCATCACCTCGGCCTCTGAATCAAAGACAAATCCACAAACGCAGTCGAGATACCAACATCCTGCATCCAAGTGTGGTTGTTTGTACCTTTTCAACTGTTGAGCAGAATAGATACATTGGTCTGAACCTTTCTGAATCCATGCAGCAAAGTACTTCGGGAGCGACTGTACATCGATGGCACCTTTCAGAAGTAGCTCCCTCTTGAAGTACCTAATCAATTAAGAATGCAATTTGTTTTAGTCACTAAGGTATCGTAGAATAAAGGACATTAATGATATAGCAAGGGAGGTTGAGTTCGTGTTCATACCGGTACGTAACCCGCTTGACAACCTCTGACGTTCCCGGGAATTTGCTGAAATTTGACTTCTTATCGAAAACCTTCTCGGCTCGGGGACCTAGAAATGTGGGGAATGCTTTTTCCCACAGTAGAATACGCCAACTGTCTACATAGGCGCCAGGTCGCATGACATCTGAAGATGTCTTCCAGTTGATGACGAGCTTCTCCGCCTTGCATATGTCCTTGAACTCGTGAATAACGGCTTCCTCCAACTAGAAGAACAAATGTAATTCATAAGAGACGAGAATGAATTGGGCCGAATGGATAATATTTTAAGCAATTTGGAAGGATTTATGGAAAACTATACCCCTGCCCAAAATGTTTGCCTTGTTCAACCAAGGGTCAAGTCCGCATCCTTGAATTCGGAGGTAGAAATCTATAAGAATGCCTTGAATTCGGAGAAGAATTCCACCACCTCAACCAACGAGCTTTGTATTTGGAATCCACAAATGGGCCGGAACTATCTTCTCGTAGCTTTTCCAATGACATCTCTGGGTTTAGAGAATTCACCGTAATGTCGATTGATCTCGTGAGAATAATAAGTCAAGTATAACATAGATAAATAGAATTATTATGTAATGAGAAAGAAGTATTTGCGGTGAAATAAGATAGACTCTTACTTCTGCAAGAAAATCGTCACCGTTTTTGGGATTTGCAATAGCCAAGTACTTGGTGAAGTCTTTCTTTGCAATGGCTTGGACCATATTATCGATGCCTTTGTCATTGCATCCCAAATTCCCGTGCTGATTTGATCCTCCTTTGGGATTTTCTCCATGTAGACTCTAGCGGCTTCATCGGAAGCCACCGCAATCTCCCATTGTAGAAAGATAACATAAATTATAGAAAGAACTGAACAAACTGCAAAATATTGAGAAAAAAAAGATATTGTAAGGAATTCACACAAATCATTCTTACAATCTTACCCTCGTATAGAAATGCAATGAACACTTTTGTTGTCATGGCAAACCATCGATCTTTAGTTTGTTTGTTTTTCTTGCGGGCATCGTACTCTTCCCGAACTCGGGAGATCCTTGAATTCTTCCAACTTCATCACTCCGAAAGAGCGGATGCGGTAAAGCTTTGCTGGAAGATTACTCTTTACGTAATCATTTTCAGTAGACCTGAACAAAGAATTAAAAAATTAGAGAATAGTAAAGAACAAGATATTAAGACGATTGAAAAAATATAATTAGCTCTACACTCACCAGTTGATATCGTGCATGGCATTAAGAAGATTGCCCACTTGGCCGCGTGGGTCTAAAATAATGCAATGCACGGAGATGTGCCAATCGGGATCCTCAGCATGGTGATTGTTAATGTGTCTTAACCATGCGGCCAGCCGATGGTTACCTTCCCAGACAAAGAACATCTTGCCAGAGAATTGCTTTAAATCAGGGTCTGCTTGAAGTTCGTCTTCAAAAGCCTGATTCGCCCTTTCCCAACATGGGCTCCAATCGGCCTTGACCTCCTCCATAACATCCGAAGACAACTCTTCGTTGTTGTACATAGAAATGTACATGACTCGGTCTCCATCTCGATATCCTTTCACAAACTCCCGCTCTAGATGTTGTATCCCCATTTCACCGACTGGTCTCACTTTAGCCATTGAAATCATCCTACACAAGGGAACAAGTAACCGGGACTTCTTTAGGGGTTGAAATCGAACGCTGTTGATGACGTTGATGGAGTCCACCTTGTGAAGCGTTCGATGTTGCAATTCGCTATCAACAACATTAGTCAAATTTGAAGGGCAAGTTGATGTTTGCAACACGTTTTGTGTTTGAATTTCCTGCCATAAGTCGAGCAAATTAACACTTGAATTCAACACTGTAGAAAGTAAATACAAAAAAATTAAAACGCATATAATACCTCTGTTTCTTCTTGAGTAATGCCAAGATTAGCCATCTCCACGTTTTGACCCGAGGACTCCTAAATCAAAAGCAAAGATTATAAATCATACATAAGAATACTAACAAGGATAAACAGATCCAAAAAAATCATAAATGCAAAAAAACTAATTTGAAAACACTTAGGATGATACAGGAACACAAGACATTGCAAGGCAAGTATAAAACAATATCTCTTACTAGTCTACACAATCCTACAAGTTCGAGGGGAGGGGGGTCCTTCAAAATGCTTTCGGTGCCGAAAGCACTTTCTCTCCCTCTCTCATTTTTCGTGATCGTTTACCAACTCTTAAATCTTGGAATGGTTCCGGGGGAAGGCTTGGTGGTTCGCATAGCTTTTGGTGCCGAAAGCTTACATGCCACCTATCCCAATTCTCGGAACTTAATCGGCACACAACTAGACCCTACTACAACAACTTCTAAATAAAAACTCTTCACTCTTTCCGACTACATGACTACCAAAGTTCAATCATATGTGCGATCTAAACTTCTCACAAGAAGAGCACCGAAATCAATCACAAACTCTCCAATCTCAAAATGGTTCCGGGAAAGGGTCAGGTAAGCATAGCTTTCGGTCTTAAAAGCTTACCCGACTCCTCGCCAAAATCTCGGAACTCAATCGCTAAAGCACGAGACTCTACCACAGTATATTGACTTTGAAATAATAATCACTGCAAGCCGGTTGCATGACCACCAAGATTTTGGGAAAACAAGAATGGTTCCAAGGGAAGGCTGGGTGCTCAACCTAGCTTTCGGTGACGAAAGCTTACCCGCCTCCTCAATCCTCATGAGCAATTTTTCAAATGTACAAACTTGACATTTCACGACTAGACCACCAATGATGATCAAAATTTTGGGAAAACCGGAGTGGATCCAGAGAAAGGGTAGGTGCTCAGCCTAGCTTTCGGTGCCGAAAGGTTACCCACGTCTTCACCTTCGTCTTGGAACTTAATCGATGCATGAGACCCTACCACAAATTTAAAAACCTGGAACCTGAGAAACTCGAAAAAACTTACCTTTGGGCACGGGTGGATCGGCTACGAGTTATTGATTTCTAAAATGATTTATTGATTTCTAAAACTCACGAAGCAAGAGCGAAAGAAATTGCGGAAGGATGAAAAGAAAAAAGCTGCTGAAGAGAAGAAAGCAGAATTAGAAGCCACAGCCAACGGAGACATCGATCAAAACCAGGTTTGTTGAGCTCAAGACTGAATGAGATATAACGATGTTTTAATTCAAGACTTTTCGGAATCCGGCTCTTTGAATACTCGTTTGCTCATGAACATTGTTTACTTGTTGATTCTCAAACTTTAAAACGGCGATATGGTTTTATTCAGGTGAGGCTTGGAAGATGATTATGAGCAGACTTTGAGCTTTTCTACTGTCTCGTGCGGGGAGAAGTGAGTTACATTTCGATCGAGATAGGCGAATGGAGCCGAAAGCGCATATGGCGTAGCCGGGGATGGGGCTTCTTTCAAACCCCGAAGCCAACCTCGGATCGTTGAAAGAGCTTCGGGAGATGTGTGAAGATCGTGATGATCCCGTTGCTCGATTGGCGCTTCGTCCTCCATGGTCATTTTCAAAGACATTCTACCCGGTAACTTGATTACGCCAACATTCTTTAAGCCATGGCCTCTTTAGTTCGGTGATCTGATTTTACCGCATGATACTTCAACAGGTATCGTATAAGGTTGCCTACTGACTAAGGAGTTAGAGATGGTTGTGTCTAAAGAAGTCCGTCAACTACGAGACTTTGAGACCGCTCTCCTTAAACATTATCAGGTATACCAATCCTATGGCTCATATCCTGTTCAAGCAACGCTTCTCCTTCTGCATCCTGTAGTGGCTTGATTACATTGTGTTATCGAGGCTTCAAGCAGTTTTACATCAAGGGGATGATCGTCAGACAGAAGCTGGTTTAGATAGAAGCGATTGGCGACGACCGTGAGCCTAGCTTTCGGTACCGAAAGCTTGCCCGCCTCCTCACCTTCGCTCGATGCAAGCACAAAGGCCGGCCACTTGAAACCCTAAGATACTCAGAAAAAACTCACCTGATCGTCATCTTCTTCTTTTGATTTGTCTTCATCGCCGTCGTTGTAATCTTCGTGAGCACTTGCGCCTCCCTTGTCCGCTCCGTCGCCGACATCACCTCCAATGTCGATTCCTGGAACCTCTCCCCCGCTTCCTTCAAACTCCTCTCGAGCTCCCTCTCCCCCCTCTCCCACATGTTCTTCTTCCTCAGGGCCTTGCCTGGCCAGCCTTGCTCCGCCCCTCGCCACCTCGCCTCCAGCAACATCTCTTGCCTCCTCCATGATGCTGAATCTCGCCCTCCTGGCTAGGCTGCGCATCACCTCCCCCTCTTCTCCCTCGAGACGGAACCCTCCGCCTTTGGAATTCTGCGACAGCAGTGAAGAAAGGCAATATTCGTAAGTAATGAAGATAACCCTAGATCTAAGCTAGATTTAGAAAGGAGAAAAAAATTCCAATGGACTATTCAACCAGTAGAAGGAGGCACTTTGATTGGTGGAAGTGGGTCTGGCCTCATCAGTTGGAGGATTATAAATCATTTCGTCAGCATATGAAGAATCACTTCACCAAATGCCAGATATTTTTATAACTTATTCTTAGAGGGACAAAAAACACTGGACTTTCATTGATGTGTTACACATACAAACTGTCAATGGAAATGTAGGGAGCGCATTTTATATATACATGTTCATTCTTTACTATTTATATGGCGATATTTATTACATTGAGACAATTTGAATTCTCATATTTAATTTGGAGATAAAGAAAAACCGTTCAACATGTTCAATATTGAATCTTTTTGATAAGTCTAGGTTTTTACATATCAATATACATGAATACCTTTAATTGTCGCCCAAAAGTTGCGTTCAAGTTTTATGGTTTCATATAGTTCGAAATTGCAAAATCCACCCCTAAGACCTGATCTATTTTGGTTACACTTGCACCAATCAAAGATTCAATAAAGAACTCACAGTCTATCAATCCTTAGTACGAGTTAATACAATCTTTCAGCTACCTGCACCAAGTATTACTAAAAAATACATTAATTTAGAAGACACATATCCATATTCATTACGGATTTTTATGGAAATAGTGGACTTACTTCTTCCGATTGGCATTCGCCACCGGATTGAGAATTTATCTCCACTGAACGAGAATCCTTTTTACCAAAGGAAGGCTGAGGTGACTCCATTGTTCGATCACACTCCAATACTAAACCTCTCATCATCTCTCCACGTCCTCCCTCACTGCAAACTACCTCGTGTTGTTGACGCTCGACAACGAGATCCACACTACGCTCTTCTTCCCTCTCAACTCTAGGATCTAGAATGAGTTTACGAATGCTATAGAACTTGGTCGGAAATGGCAGCCCATCCCCTTGTCTCTTCACGGGTGCGTCATCGAACGAGACACTCTTCATAAACTTCCTTATCGCCTACTCTCCTATGTCTCGCTCTCCTATTCGTCCGTTTGTTGCCCCCGGTTTCCTCCTCCTCTTAGGTGTCACATAAGTAGAGGGCGAAGGCGCTCCACCCTCCTTCATGTGTAGACGATCTCTAAGGACCCTATCTCACTTAAAAACACGTTGCTTCTCTCTATACCATCTCGTACCTCAACATTCCATGCCTCTTTAACCACTTCACATGAACACATAGTGTCGACTATATAAAACCTTTCAAAAAAATTAATTAGTTAACCCAACTAATACATATAACTTTATTTTGAATTATATCTTCTCTTTTAGTATGCATATCTTTGATAAACGGCGGAGTACAATTTTATCATTCTAGATCCAATTGGGCTACTATTATTGAGCACAGAAAGTGACCCTTACCAAATCGCTTTAATAATCTATCAACACTTTATACTCTGGACTTATTTTAAGTACACCACTTGGGTTCCCAACGGCTTCTCTATTCTTGCTAAATGAGTTATTTCCATGTGACAATTAATCACTTCACATAAACACATACTGTCGATTACTAAAACCTTTCAAAAAAATAATTTAGTTAACCCAACTAATATATAACTTTATTTTGAATTATATCTTCTATTTTAGTAAGCATATCTTTGATAAACGGCGGAGTACAATTTTATCATTCTAGATGCGATTGCGCTATTAATATTGGGCACAGAAAGTTACCCTTACTAATTTGCTTTAATAAGCTATCAATACTTTATACTCTGGACTTATTTTAAGTACACCACTTGGGTTCTTGGCGGCTTCTCTATTCTTGCTGAATGAGTTATTTCCATGCGACAATTAATTACATACGTTTTAGAAGTACAACTCCGAAAGTATCTTGACGTAATCTATTCCATGTCACTAGATGGCTGTACATTCCATCCTGAAATTAGTCGACAACGGATGCCTATTTATCCATACTATAATCAAATCTCTCGACAACCGCAAAACAATGAACTAAAAGATAATTTAATTCTTCATTCTTTCTGACATTAATCAACCACAATTTCATCTCGTAGTCGCATTGTCATTGTTAAGCTACATAAGGTTAATCGAATAACTGAATGCCTCTTTGCAATTAGTGTACCTTCTAAGGTAGACATACTGTGCTTGCTCCCCTTCTTTGATGATGGCGTCCATACGTGCAAACGGATTTGGTATCCCCTTCACTTTTCCTCTTGGCGAAGATGGAAAGGTCTTTGTGGACGAATTGATCTTGGAGGCAAAGTTTGGTCTTCAGATGGGTAGAATGTATGTTGAACAAGAGCTTACATCTGATGTCGATGATGTAGTGGAGACTGTTCTGCAATTGAAGAGTAGGCAAGGTGATTCTGTAGGTTGGATGCTATCAGCAGGGTCTTACAAAGTATTTGGCTACTCGAGCTCAGCATTGCAAGGATCTACAGTGTGCCTCACTCCAGCCTTCTCACCCTCCACTGTCCTCCTCACCCCACTGCGGGTCCTGCGCGAGTGAAGATTGAGCCAGACACAGAGCCAATCACGCTACTTAGTGATTCCGATGATGACATAGTTCCAACAATCGATCTAACGAGCACATGTCCGTTTCCTTTCAAACGAACCCCGTCGTCAAGTGTTGTACGTAACAACATCAACTTGCCACTCCAAAGGACAACATCAAGTAGTGTAGCTAGGCCACCCCGTAGTCCCACATTTTCCGTCAAACACATATCCATGTTAGATGCCTTGAAGGCGATCATTGTCGCCCCGTTCCCAATCCGCGCTATCAGACATTAACTTTGACAATATCAGGGTCGAAGAAGTCAAGTACATCCCCACCACTTACGATGGGGACGTTATTTTCTTGCTTCCGCCTTTACCAAGTGGATTGCCTGCAACATACGGCAAGAGCCTAGACGGGATGGACAAGGTTTATGACGGCAAACCGTGGTGCACTACCAAGACCTCTAACATCAGGAACGATTGCTCCCTCATATTCCGACGCTCCGTTTGCGCTGGACATCTACAATGTGAAACCGACTCCTGCGAGTATCTTTTCCGAAATGGCGGTGTCCGGAACAATACACAGTGGACAGGTATCACTCATTCTCAATTCCATGTCGGTGGCCCCCCTCCCTTAAAATCTACCTTCATGTGTAAGGTTTGTCTAACACCACCTTCCTGCTTAGCCCTCTGTAATGCCCAACTGTACCATGTTACTTCTGCCAATCCCGAAATGCACCGTGCATTTATTCATCTCGGCCATCACAATCATCCAGTGGCTGAAGGCGTATGCCGGGACTCATTAGATCTCACGTATGAGTTCGTGGCGTCTGAAGTGTCACGAACTCCAAAGGCGACGAACTGTGCCATTCAAATGGCAGCGAGTAAGAACTTCTTAGCAGATTTTTTGTTCAAAACACCAACTCCAGGAGAAAAACATCATAGTCTCGAATCAATCATCGATCGCTTTGCCCCACTTGCCTCTCCTAATTGTAGGAACATTGTCTCTGCTTCAAGACGCCTTGTGAAATCCTCGCGTGCCCCTATGGAGGGGATTATCGACCTCAAGAAGAATCCCCACTTCAAGTTCGTGCATGATAATCGATTCCCAGGACAATGTGACGACAAGGTGTTCATTTTCAAGATGTCTCGTGGACCTAGAAGGGAGTGGGGTGGACCTCGTGAAGCGTATGCAAAGGGAGGAAACCTCCAAGATGCATGGATTATGTTTGACAACGTCAAACGAGTGAAAGAGTGGACGACGTTGGCATGCCATGTCTACGACACTAATTATCGCAAGGTAATGACAATTGCCTCGCCGCGATATGCAATCAAGATGCGGTTGCTCGAGATTCTCTTTTGGGAGAACCTTAACAAGGTTATGGCCGAGAATGGCGTTTTGAATGTCAACTTCAAAGGATTCATGGCGAGATAGTGCCCAAGCGAATTGGATTGCGGTCGGGAAGGTGTATGGATCGGAAACCCGATGAGCCTATGGAGGGACGTGAACGTACATGCTTTTATCATTGGTCCGCAAACCTTGATAAATATACGACAAAGTACATCAAACCGAGTTGCAATATCAACACAAGCAACTTTGCCGTGATTATAGAGATGCAAAGACCCAAAGGGAGGTCGACGAGAAATACCATGCAATTCGTGCATGGTGGGCTACCTCCGCGCGCGCAATAGAAGAATCTTTGGCATCTTTATCGAAATGGTTGGGTTTTTGGCACCATCGATATAGGCAATGGGGCGGCCAAATGATATTGGTGAGTTCAATTATCTTTTCTCCATGTTCTTTCTTCCAACAAAAACGACACATTGTGACTTGAATAGACACTCACAAATCATTCGGATTTGCAGGATTTGACATTGGAACAACGTGCGGACATGCCTTCATGTAATCTAGCGAGTCCGTTCATCACAAGTGGTTGATGCGATCCGCAATACCATGGAATGCATTTATGAAGCAACGATGGACGACATGATTCGAGCGTTTATGCAGATCACCAACTATCGTGAATGGCTCAAAGGTGGACAAGGAGGGAAGGGCCCTGACAAAGCAGCTTTGATGCTAAGGGCAGCAACAAACAGCGGCGATCCTAAACTCATTGCAGCTGCCATGAAGTCATTCCCCGGGGCTGGGGATCTCCCTAATCATCCAATTATTCTTGAAGGGGCTGAGATTTTTGGTTCCACAAAGAGGAAGCTCGATTTACCGGCCGGATCTGAGTTCGATTCACATCGCCCAGATAAGGTAAACTACTCCATTCCCAAGCCAAACACTAGGTCAACCAAACAACGAATTGAGGAGTCTCTCAAAAGCCCCCAACACCATATTCCTCACACAACAAGGGTGATGGAGTCGAACTGTGATCCCAAGCAATGGCACATTGCTCGACTTCCCAAGTCTTCGGGGAGGCAGTGTCAAGCGCTTCAAGCCATATCAAGGGAGGCGTGTAGAACGAAGATTTCACAAGGGGCACATGGCACTCCAAAGACCAACCTATGCGGGCAGAAGAAAGATGTTAGGAAGGGTCGCAATGTTGAAGCGGAGTTCTTTTTCTGCCCGGACGACATTCATCGTTGTGTTATGGGTAGCAAAAGACCATTTGTTTTGGATTGGCCCATCGTCCCTCTATCTTGGCCCGTGAAGTTTGGAACCAATTTGACACGCGAAGAGGTTCTGAAGCTCGAAGATGCCGGGTTCCAGTTACAACAACAAGAAGCATTGTCACCCCGGCAAAAGTTCCAATCTCAGGTGAATATTCCTATACCACGTTCGCAATTCCATGCTCCCGACCATATGGATGCTCATCCCAGTACCAGGTTTGGAAAGAAGTGTCGTCGAAGTCCAGATGCCCCTAGCGCCGATCACAAGAATAGATGGATGAGTACGGGCCACATGAACGGATACTACATCACTGGCGTGACTGTGGTTCCGAATCCGGGGTGTGGTGTGGTCATCACCATCGTCAATGACAAAGACAAGGCATACCTTGTTTCAGTGTGCACTATTCCACAATGTACTTGTGAAGACTTTGTAGGTATGAGCTCTAAGGCAGCGAGTAGGAAGTGGGTGCCTTGCAAACACCTTTATTATGTTTTCCGATACTTATGTAAGATGAACTATGAGACAGAGAAGTTCATTCACCAGCCTACATATTCCTACAACGAGGTCATGCAGATTCTAGAGCTTGCTGGAATTGTTGAGAAAGAGTGAATCCTTCAAATTACTGCAAGCCTATTCTGCAAGTTGATATTCATAGACCTTAAAGTAGCAGTATAGTGAGGGCAGCAATTTTGGTTATTATTCAATTCAATTAATGACTGCAGAAATTGGCAAGTATTTCATCCTATGTGTGAATATAGTTTTAATATATTTGATGTACTTGAGAACTGCCTCTATGTATGAAATCTTCAATGTATTGTCATTCCCCCAGCTTGTTATATATGATATACTATAACCACATTAGTTTCTTGAAGATCCATCCATTCTCTTATGTGTAGCATATTCACCTTTATGCACTTATTTCTTTTAAGGGTATCTTATTTCATTTTTTCCCCATACTCTATGTGTCCTCCGTTTCTCTACTTGTATTTGCGTAGTTTGGATTTTTTTCATTATTATTCTTTCTGGAAGTCTTCGTTCATATCTATTTTTTTTTATTTTTTTCGTTTTATTTTTTAATTTTTTTTCCTTCGACTTGCCATTTGCTTTGTTTGATATCCTTTGTTTCTATTTGTTTATAATCTTTGGTTCCCAAATTTTTATTCCAAATTTTTCTATCACATATCTTATGTGTGTGTTTCTATTTGTTTTTATTAATATTTTTTCTCTTTGATATTTCTCGTGGTCCCTTTTTATTATTCGTACGTTTTATTTCCTGTGGCTTTCATATGTGTGTTTTTGAAGGATTCCTAAATTATCAATTTATATACCCTATTACCATTGGATTCCAATATTCCACGCTTATAGGCCCCCTTTCTCACAGACTAGTTTCTTGTTTCAATTTCTACAAAGTCGTTCATTTCTCATTAATTTAAGGGAACTTACGAACAATTTTCCATGTGAACAGTGACTTGCTCACATGTTCGTGCTCGTTGCTCACATGTTCTTGCTCGCCGCTCACATGTTCCTGCTCGGTGCTCGTGGCTCGTGTCTCGTGGCTCACATCTAAGCAACATCCATCCACGTTCAACCGCAAAATAGATTTTGTCTGGATTTAGAGCAATCCTAAATTTCCTACATCGTTCAAAACATGCTCGCACCGCATCTAAGTGTGCTTCTTTGGTAGATTGAGTGCTAAAATCATCGATAAAAACGGTCATGGACTTGTGTAGCAAATCGGAGAAAGCGCAAGTCATGGCCCTTTGGAATGTAGAGGGTGCATTACATAGTCCAAATGGCATGACCACATAAACAAAAGTGCCCCAAGGTGTTATAAATGCCGTTTTGTGATAATCTTCCGGAGCTACCGCAATTTGGTTATAACCAGAATAACCATCCATGAAGGTGTAGTTAGCAAAACCGGCCACCTCATCTAAAATGGTGTTGATGAATGGAAGTGGAAAGTGGTCTTTTTGCGTGCATTGGTTTAGTTTCCTATAGTCAATGCAAACTCTTAACTTACCATTCTTTTTCTTCACCAATACCATTGGTGAGACCCAATCCGCGATTTCAACGGGTTTAATGAAACCGGCTTCACTTAACTTTTCTAATTCTGCTTTAACAAGAAGTTGAAGAGCGGGGTTCATCCGACGTTGTTTTTGTCTCACCGCATAGACCCCGGAATTAAGGGAATTCGATGTTCAACTATCTCGGGCGGAATTCCTTTAAGGTCTGAATAAGACCACGCAAAAATATCTTTGAATTCTTTGACCAGGGCCTTGTACGACTCAACCTCTAATTCGGACAATTGGGCCCCAATTTTGATTAACCGTGGACTCTCTCCAATACTAGCCACATCCATGGTTTTCCAATCCGGTTGTTGTACGTGGGGTTGCTCTCCCGAACCTTGATACCAATCATTTGGAATTGAAGGATATGAGTTTAATTCGTTGTCGCCCATGACTCCTTCCTCGATGTTTGTTTGAATTTAAGAGATGGGACTAATTCTTTTTCATCCATAAGAAATTCTATGTTATCTGCTTGAGTCCCATCCATGCTCAATTCAAACACATCCTCGTAACGCACATCATCTAGAAAGGTTACAAGGTTCGACCCTCTCATGTCTTCCGGAACTAAGGTGAATTTCTCAATGAAGTTAATAGAAACACTAACGTCCGAATTAGAATTGGGGTGGTTTGCCAACCATTGGGCAAAACCCCCTTCATCTTCCCAATCGTACAACGCCGGGCCTAAACAACGAATTGGTGTAGTTTCCGGTTGAGGTATGACACTAGACTCCGGTTTTGCAAATTGAACTTGTTTGCCTTTATCCTTTCGTGAAATTGCTACCGGTAATTCATCATCACTTGAAGAGTCCCAATCGTCACAAAAAGCGTTCTCGGTTTAATTCTCACCTTGGTGATGTTGTGAGGGGTCCATACAACATATGTGGTTTGTTTCCTCCCCAATCGGTCTTAGCGGCCGCAAGTCGTAACCATGGACGCCCTAACAATAAAGGATAACCATGCTTGTTGGTTTTCATTCTAACGACTTGGAAAGTAACGGAGTATTCCTCTCCTCCCGAGGTTACTTTACAATTTTTTATCTCTCCCAACGGCTTATCCTCACTTTGATCTGCCATGTTAATAATATAGGGAGATTTGCCGGTAATAGACAATCCTAGCTTCTCCATAGTGTTAAGAGGCATAATGTTGAGCCCACTACCACTGTCGACAACCACATTGGGTATAACCTTATCTACTATGGACGCCTCAATCTCGATAGCTTTTACAGCGAAAGGTTTGATTTTAACCAAATTAGCACCGGTTCTTGCGATTGGCCTCCTCTGCCTTTGTCTTGTCGTTGATTGTTTTTTGAACCCTTTTAACAGCTTTGGGACAAGCTCTAGCAATTGAGCAATCGAAATGTCTGCCTTAAGGCGAGTGAGATCCGATATCAAATCGTACGGTGTCACGATGGTTGGCTCCTCCAATAACGGAGGGGGAAACTTTTCCAACTCCGGTATTGTTGGTCCTTCCCAGAATTCACCTAGCCTTTCTTCCTCGTCCCTAGACGATCGATCAAATGGAAGCAGAGTTGGCTGGGGTATAGAATTTTTGACACCTTCTTTTAAAGTGTCTTCTACCGCATTTTTCAATGTATCATTTAAATCTGATAAATGCGGTGAATCTTCCGAAGCACTTTCTTCATCAATTAATGTTAGAATCGGTTTTGTGTGTTGCGATCTAGTCATAACTGCTAACGTTGGTACATTGGCACCTTGTACCGGTTCTTCCATCGCAAGTTCGTGTAGAATTAGGTTCATTTGAGAAGGCACTTGTGAGGTAGAAGCAATAGATGGTCCGCCGTTAATGGTTGGTGGTATTAATGGCTCGGTCGAAAATCTAACATCTTGCGTACCATGGGCAAAATTTGCATTAGATTGAGATGGTCCTACCCCTTGATTTGTCCCCTGATTTAAGGGAATTGTACCACGGTTTGTTTGCAATGCCGACGGAGAATTATGATTTTGCCTATTTTGGGCATAATCATAAAACAAATTGGGCGGTCTTAGGTTGTTAGAACCCGAAGGTTGGCGAGATCCCCTCAAATTTTCTTGAGCTTGACGAGCATAATCGTAATTAGGCATATTCAGGGGAATTACCTTATCTGGCCGGTTGCACACATCGGTAGGGTGATTTCCACCACAATTACCGCAAATCACACCATTCTCTAACCAACAACTACCGGGTGGATGCCTTCTACCGCAAAATGGATGAATTTCGTGTCTAAAACGTCGTTGACCTCTAGGACCTTGATTTTGAGACTCATAACCGCGATCGTGACGATTTGACTCACCATATGGTTGAATGCTATTAAACGGTTGTTTACCCTGTGACGTGCGCAAAGTTGGCGCAACTTGGCAGAATTGGTCACTGTGACCTGGTTGCCCACAGTTTGTGCACCACAAACCGGAAGCATGATGGCCGGATTCTATTGGAGGAGGAACGGAATTTGGTTGTTGGTTCCTAATCATCATAGACATTTGTTCAGTCATAGACTTAAGTTGTTGAGCAATTTGATCATGAAATCCCTTCTGAGAGGCTTGTAATTCGGCTTTAATCTCTTCCTTCCATCTATCATTGCTAACCGGATATGTCAATGCTAACGTATCCGTTGGAAATTTCGTGTTCAAAGGCACGGGGTAGGATGGATTTACCACCGGCTTGTGAGTGGTTGCACGCTGTACATTCTCGTGTAAGGGCCTAGCGTGAATTGGTATAAAACTTGGTATGTTTTGGTCCTCTCTTCTCCATAATCGTTCATGTTGTTTGTTAATTTGTTCAACCAACCTAGCGGCCTCTTTGGCATCGACTAGATTCCTAGGTCGGGCATGCAATACTTCTTTAATCGTAGTTTCTTTACAAAAACCTTGAATGAAGAAATGTTGGAGAGTGTCATCGGTTAACAAGTTACCGACAAATCGAGTGACCACTAACTCAAACCGGCGAATGTAAGACGAAATGTCTTCATCTTGACCTTGCCTAAGCGATGATAGAGCGGTTAATGCCGCACTTTGACCTACCTCGGGTCGGAAGTGTTCCAAAAATGCTCGTTGCAGCATGTCCCATGTGATGAACGTATTTGCGGGATGATTGCGATACCATTCATTAGCCATATCTTTTAATGTGGTCGGAAACCACACCAAGTAATACCTACCATCCGTGATCAAACACGCGTTGAGCATCTCGATAAATTGCTCAACATGAGCCGAGGGATCTTCATCTCTAGAACCTCTAAAAATGGGAAGATTTGGAGGCATAGGCGTGGCTTGAAGGCCCTCTGGCACAACTATAGGCAAACCCCTTGGTCGAACCAAGGGGTTAATTGGTGGAGGTTCGGGTGGTTCCATGATTTCAAACTCTAACGGCAAATCAAATTGGTTGAACACCGAAATAGGTTTGATGGAGATCCAAAGATCTGCAAGAACCTCTAAATTGTCTAAGTTAACTTCTATAAAATCGTCTATAGCTTGAACTTGTGAATTAACGTTTGTGTCTAAATTTCCAACAGATCTCAAACGCGAAGCAGTATTAGGCAGTGCTCTAAATCGTTGTAAAGGCCTTACTAAGATTGGTTTATGTGACCTAGTTGATCGTTGCATTTAACCATAACTTCAAAAAAATTAGTTAGGATATTAAACTTACCAAGATTTCCAAATGTAGAATGTAACCCGTATAATCCCAATAAGTAACATAGGTACTGCTCTAATCTATTTGATCACGTCCTAGTAACTATAGCTGCTTTAACTCTAAACTCCTCAACTAAGTTCTAAATTTCATACACACTTGGAAGCTTTTAAGTTTCACCTTAGTAAAAAAATTCTGGAGGTTAATTAAGTAGAGAATCTGCAACCCACTTAGATTTGCAAAACTTTCCGGCAGGGAAAGGAAACGGCAAACAACACCTAGGCTGCTTGAACACCTAACTGCATGGTAATCCCAATGCAAGGCTGTCCAAGACCACCTAGATGCTATACAGACAACTAACGTGTGGGGCTGACCTTATACTACCAATTTGTGAAGAAAAAACTCTGCCACCGCGACAGCAGGGAGCCTACCCACTTTCGCTTCCTTCACAATTGATAGGTCTGGATTTACCCACTACAATAGCAAACGACATAAAATTACGGTACAAAATCCATTCTTTGGTGAATTTTACACATAAAACACTTTGAAGAACATTTACCTGGATGTCAAAGAAGATCAAACATTAATCAATGCCTAACGATCACGGTTCTAAGGTCTCTAACCCTTACACCTGTTGCCATATGCAGAATTTTTACTTACCCGGATATTGCAATCCAATCACGACCCCAAATCCCAGCTTTACTCCATGCTCCAATTTGTTGTAATCCCTTCAAGTACTTTCCTTCTTCTTTTTTTTTTTTTTTTTTTTTTTTTTTTTTTTTTTTTTTTTACAAAGTCCCTTTGATCTAAAAACTTACTATCTACTCTACACTGTTACTAATCTATGTGCTAGAAGTGTTCTAAATCTAATCTAAGTCTACGAAGGCTATTTCTCAACATGCCTTGATTAAGTTGAATACTTGACTTAGACCTAATTTTGAGCTATTTCAAACCAAAATTGACTTGTATCTAACTATACTAACCTAACTTTAAAAACTTCTAACTTAAAAGAAAATATTAGTTTATCTAACTAATGATTTCAACATACCTATTCAACACTATGTTGCTCCTTCAACATGACTAAATTGCCTTCCAAGCAATGGTTTGATTCTCCCGGCAGACGCACCAAATGTGAGCTAAAAAATCCTCCCACCGTCTTTCGAGGAATTAATAACAACACAACGAGTTGAAAAGATCGACGAAAATAATGTTGGAGGATGAAAAACAATATTCTTGGATGAAAACAATCTTCTTCTTGATGAAAACAAATATTTCTTTGATCAAAACAACGCCTTTGGATCAAAACAACGCCTTCTTTGGATGAAAACAACGCTTGTGGATGAAAAACAATATTTCTTGGATGAAAACAATTGGATGACTTTTTGAGAAAAAACAGATCGGGAGCAGAGTTTAGAAAAAAAAACTTCCTAACTAAAAACCTTCATAACTTCCTCATTTTAACTCCGATTTTGATCATTTTTGTGTCTCACCTTACTATCCTACATCTACACAATGAACAAGTAAAAATTAAATTTCGCCTTCAAGCACTAGCCTTCTACGAGCGCTTCCGGATCTGGTCCAACAAGAACAACACCGGCGAGCTCGAGATGTCACGACTTCCTACACCTTGTCCGTCGTCACACCATCACTCTTCGGCAGGATCGTCTCACAAACCCCGTGCACTTCAACAACGACTTCTCTTCCGGCTTCGAATCCGACCGACCACATACACGCCAAAGACTCGCCATCAACAACGCCGATCCACGAGTCATTGTGTCTTCGTCGCGGCAATTGCACCTCCGGGAAGAAACTAATATCGTTGCAACAACCGGTAATTCTTCAACGCTTGACCACCGTGAGATGAAGATTCACAAACCACGCCAAAAAAGAGAAACGGAAAAAAAACGAACTTCTACCGATCATCAAGAAAACTAGTAACGATAAATTGTGTGTGTGTCTCAATTGCAAAACTAAAAACTACTTATAGCATCAAATTGAAGACAATTTCAACTCACTAAGTGAGGGAGGGCGGCCGTGAGCTGAATTATTGGAGTTCATACTTATCAGATCATTTTTATGTAACTTAGTGTAGTCGCCGCACCATATAGTGTGGGCGGCACTTAACTAGTGTGGCACTCGACTAATTAGTAGTATGGGCGGAGGTTAATTAGAGTGGCCTCCGCTGAAATTAGTGTGGGCGGCAGTTAATTAGAGTGGCCTCCGCTGAAATTAGTGTGGGCGGCAGTTAATTAGTGTAGCCAGAAATTAGTATGGGTTGAGGTTATGAGAAAATGGCTATTAACTAATTACTGCGTTAAGAAATTAGTATGGGCGGAACATGGAAAATGGCTATTAACTAATTACTGCGAGTAGAAATTAGTATGGGCGAATAAACGGAAATGGGCTATTAGACTAATTATATGGTTAGAAAATTAGTAGAGGCTATAAAAGTGAAAGGGTTATTTAACTGAATACTACGATAAAAAAAAAAATTAGTATGGGAAATTAAATTAAAATGGCTTTTACCCAAATAATAAGATTAGAAAATTAGTATGGGAATTGAATTGAAATGGCTATATAACCAAATACTAAAATTAGAGAATTAGTATGGGGAATTAAATTAAAATGGAAACTAGGATTAGAATTTAGAGTCGCTTAAATAATCAAAGAACATAAGTAAAATGAATTAGAGTTTTTTAGAAGTTTTTATAAAACATTTACTCAAAATTTGCAAAGTTAAGCAAATCTATGTTAATGAGTCATTTAGATGGCTCACAATTGTGGCATGTATAACACCTTAATGGGATATTTGGAATTTAATTGGCTTTCAGTTGTAAAACATATCTTACATTTTCAAGTCTCTCAAAATAGAGCTACCTTCATATTATAACATGCTATACATTCATAAAATCTTCTTCAACTTTGTAATTTGTAGCAAAAACCTAGACTTCATTTGGAGTCCAATCTAAGTGAATCTATCAACATTGAATGCTATAGTAAAGTCTCAGGTCTCCGAATGGATTTGAGCTTGTCATCCAAAGTGTCCAACTTGATAATAGGATTTCATAGGTATTACATCAATCTCTAGTTCAAAATCAAGTGAACTTGATGATTTGATAATAGAGTTTTAAAAATAATGCTCACCTTGAGATTTTTAAGCTTCACATTATGAATGACATAGTGTTCGTGGGTTTCTTGTAGGTTGATAAAGATGGAGGATTTGGGTTTGGAAGTCGGTTGTTGGATATGAAATTGTAGCACCTCCTAGAGCAAGAACAAATACGGTGGGCGGAAGACTTCTACGTAGTCTTGCAACAGATTTTGACAAACAATCCTTTGAAGAGCAACGTAATTTGAGTAGGCCCGATGGAGTTGTAGAGCTTCTTTTAGAGAACGACGTATTGGTGGGGAAACACAACATGGAAGAATCAATGAACGGCAACAACTTTGTATTTCGATATATGGTGTTTCAACGGAGCGAAACATCCAAATTCCAACTTTTGCAAAACCACACCTTTTAGCATACATTGCAATGCAGATTGAATACATAGATAACAAACGCCTTCAAAATGATATAGACTGTTATTAGTATATAAATTAGGTAGTAATAGATATTTAGGGAAGAGAAGGTTTACTTACAGCATTGTAAGTTTATTTTAGTAGTAATCATAAATTATGGTTGCTAATTATAAAAATTTGTAGAAGTATTGGATTTCTTATACATTACATGCTTTTTTGTCACAACAATGCAATAAAGTTTTGAATATCTTGGCCATTTGAATCACTTGAATGGGTCCGAAATTTGGGAAATGAATGGTACACATAAAACTCAGATACATCGCATCTAATTATGAGGTTCAATAATTACCAAAAATAAATATTTCTTCAGAATTTTGATATCAAAATAGGATACCACATTCAAGAATGACTTGGTCCACCTAATTTCTCTAAATTCGATTTTTTGAACCATCCATTTGCAAGTGCATGATTTTACCCCCAAGTGCAAAAATTCCTAATTTTGTGTTCATTGTTCATGCCATTGTATTACATACTATTGGTCATGCCTTGCTGCTACATACCATTGGTCATGCCTTGCAACTTGTGAGTGTGGATCCTACGGTATTAGAAAATGCTGCAAAATTGTGAAGAAAATATAATTGTGAGTTATACATACAAAGCATACATCCAAGGGACGTGGCATGGCTTAGCTTGAATTGTAGTTGGTCCAAAATTTGTGCCTCTGGTAATGGTAATAATACTGTAAGTAAAGTCATCCAAAAGCAAAACCGAGTAAAGTCATCCAAAAGCAAAAGCCCCTTTGGTAAGGATTGCAAGGATGCCTCACAGGATCATACCCTTACGAAAATGCAGACTGATGCACGATCATAACCTTTCGAAAATGCAGACTGATGCACGATCACAACCTTACGAAAATGCAGACTCATGCACGAATGGGGCGTTTACAATGTGCTGTTTAGGGCTTGTGTTGGAATTCCCCTCCTGGTGGGAAGGGAAAGGAGGGCTGCGCCGGCCAAGGAGGTAGTGCAAGACCAAGGCGACACAAGGGCGGCGAAGAAGTCGGATAGCCCCACTCCCAAGAAAAATTAGATTAATATCATGGGGATCGATGATCCCCGTGACGATATTAAACTGATGAGAACAGATACTACACTTGATCTTAGCCAAAAGGCCGAGAAAGGTATGCTTCTCCCATCTCTCCCGCCCGCTTTTGTACCCTGCACCCCTCCGCCTCTCCTCCCACGCCTATGGGATTTAACATACACTTCACCCATTGCCATACCACCCCAAACTATCGCACTCATTGTATCCTACCCTCCCGCACAAGTGATCTCCTATCTTCGACCTTCCTCCGCACGCACTCGCATGTTCATCGTCCCCGCGATGCACCGCTCCCAGCTCCTCACGTCCAAATTCCTCCATCAAGTTCCCTACCTATTCTCATCTCATTCCAAAGAATTATTGCTATATCGTCGAAGGCATCATTCTTTACAATCCATGTTTTTGCTCAAATCTTTGCACGCCTCATGTTGATCGAGTTCGGACCATCACCTGGCATCACCCTCTTCCACCGGCCGCTTTTGTTTGACGATTGGAGGCTCTTGCCCTCGCATTGCGAGTTCGGGTTCCAAAGACACTCCACAACATTCCTTCGTGGATAGCGAGCCGCGTGTCTCATGACAACTTCTCTATCACTCGGACCAAAGATCATCATGTCTTTGTTTTTTTCTTCTCGCCGGAGGAAAATTCCATGGTGCCTTCAGCGTTCATACTTCATCCGGAGCTTCGTGAAATTCAGTTCTTGATTGATCACAATTGTGCACTTCGCAGTTCGTGCGGAAGATCGACTCGACGTGCTCAACCTCGCTTGTGCAGATTTCCGGTAAGTTTGACGGGGTATCTTTGTCTTTGTCATCGAAGGTGGTGGTAGAGAGTTAGATTCTCTAGTTTCCAATGATGTCTTTGCTACGTTCATCAAGTGGAATTGACAAAGACACGTGAACGATCATTTTCTCCGTAGGCATTTCGTGGCGAAGCCATGTGTTGAACTTTTCCTCCGGATGGATGCTCCGTTTCGAACCAAGCTCCGGATGCGGTGGGGATCACTTTCTCGCCAATGCCCATGACGGACCTCACCGGTAGAAACGAGTGGATCATCTCGAGATTGATTTAGTTCGATGAGTGCATTTGCGGCGGGTTGGGCCTCTTGAGTCACCGCACAAATTTTAGGTTGTATTCTTCAATATGGCCGATTGCATTTTTACGGAGTTTTCATCGGAATGTCCCGTGGGTTTCCGGCTTCATTGAGACCAACAAGAACCCAATGATCCAAATGACCACGGTTTGAATATCGTGCAACCGCCATTAAACCATGAAGTACGGAAGTATAACTCCTGGTATTGGTAAAGGTGCGCCTACCGAAACATCAACACCCTCCCGAACCCGTGTCAAATCATTCACCCATACACTCCTCTAACCGTAAACCCAATATCGAGCCTCCAAGACAAGCTTGATGCAAAGATAAGGGTTAGGGCGGATCCAAGGCATTCGCTCAATGCCCTACGGCACTTCCTGTCTTGGGAGATCCTCCGTAAGATAGTAGAAAATGTGATCGCCTAAGTGGCACCACTATGCAAATCGTACATGCACGTGGCTTCCTGTCGAGAAACGAAAAGCAATTTCGCCTAACCCTGGTCGAGCGTGAGGTCCCAAATTGCTACCCCTTCGTGGCGGGTTGGCGGACTACGCTCTCAAACCCTAAATAAAATGAAACAATGGACATCGCTTCTCCAAGGTGTTTCGCATCACGTATATCGTGGCACAAATTACCCATTCCATGGTGTTTCATCAATTGTCGCTACAAGAAAACAAAAATTTGTAAGTCTCCTCTGGGGTGTCGAGTCCCGGGCCCGGGTATGCCGCATGTGCTTGCGGAGTAAGGGTAGAGACCGACTCTGTGTGGGCAACAGGGAAGGAGGAGGACACCATATCCGGACACACACAAGTGACCCGGTGTGGTGCACTCAAAGAATCTTTGCCAAACAAATCACATGAAAGCCAAAAGAGGAGACCGAGCCACATGCAGAACGGGCGTAAGAAAGAGCGGGTACGTGTGAATGAGGAGACGAGTGGAGAGTCACTCTTTGTAGGGTTAAAATTAGGGTTTGGGGTTCGGTGTGAATGATTAGCGAGCAACGTGAGGGTAACTTCCGTAACACTCGGTCGGACCAAAGATCATCACCGCATTGACGTCTTTGATTTGATGTTCTCATCTCTCGGATGAAATTTCCATGATCCCTCCAACTTACACCTTCTTTGTACACGTTCTGCGATTACCGTAACTCGTGTTCGTTGGCAGCGTACCTTGCAAAATGTGTGTCATGTAATTGTGCAATGTGATGCATTTTCTTGACGTAGTTTCAGTTTGTTCGACAAGAGTACTGCATCGGTGAAGTTACTACTGCCGAAGCAGGAACATCGCACCTGCGTATCCATGACATTGGTGAAATTTTAGGAAATTGGGTCTACCCTACTTCATCAAGAGCTGCACCTGTTACACTGTGAAACTACGGTAAAAGTCGACTCAAAGCATTAGGAATCTGGAGCCAATACATCCCAATGTACTGAAAATATGACAGTAGTTGGGTTAAATTGTACTGTACAATGTTTATCATTTGAGGCAACATGTACAGAAAGTGCAAATTTGTACTGTGGACAGTTTGTGCACCAAGGCATGT
This sequence comes from Bryum argenteum, assembly GCA_037043015.1. Lineage (NCBI taxonomy): Eukaryota > Viridiplantae > Streptophyta > Bryopsida > Bryales > Bryaceae > Bryum > Bryum argenteum. The sequence continues at coordinate 4,420,118 of CM073327.1, forward strand.
CACTTTCCCAGAAATCGCTTGGAATGTGGACTACAGAACCTTCCCACCTAGTGCCGAAACAATCTATTGAACAAATTCATCTGCAGACCTTGCGCGAGTTGAAGAACTTTTTGAAAGCTTGCTTTGCGCGCAAGCCAAGCATCCGATCGAACGCTGTAGTTGACCAAGCCATCGCCCATTGAACTATAAAATCGATCGATCGCAAACACACAAACACGAGCATTGTACAGCGGAGTGTTGCAGCATATATATAGTTAACCTATTACAGTAGCATATAGTATTGTAATATATACTGTAAGCTAATAGATTGAGCTTAGTGTAGTAGCCCCAGAGACCTTTACCCATCGACTCGGCGCTCGGTGGAAGTGCAGGTGAAGTCTTGGGAGAAGAATGCAAAGAAGAAGCGAAGCGGTGTTACACAAACGAAAAGGGACCGGTAAACATGTAGATGGAAAGCACAAGGGCCGAGAGAAGAGGTTTGCTTTCAACGTCTACACCAACCCCCATCTGGAGGAGGTTTTCGTGAAGGCATCGAAGAGCACTCGACCTCTGTTTGTCGATGAGGAGTACGACGACGACAGCTGGCATCCCTCCGATGACGACGACGATGATGCTTGTGATGAAACTCAACCGGGCCGCGGCCAATTCATCGACGTAGTCCATAGCCGGAGAATCGATCCGTGCAAGAATCGTTCTCTCACGACGGTTGGATGCGGAGATGAGGCCTTCTACATACCCCTAGAGCAAGTGTTATTCTGTACAAGGCCTAGGTCCTCTGTCGCATGCGAATGCGACCCGATTCTGGAAGGGAAACGGGCTCTGAAGAAGCTTATCGACATGAATGTGAGCGCTACTTTCGTGAAATCAGCAGATAATCATGTGTGAGCGCTACTTTCGTGAAATCAGCAGATAATCATGTGTGAGCGCTACTTTCGTGAAATCAGCAGATAATCATGTGGAATGTTCGGAGACGATTGAATCTTCAGTAGCCTCTGGTTTTCCCTTACACATGTGGCCGTCTGCATTGAGGATGAGTGATGGCGACTAGCAATTGTTGTCACGCAGAGACATCTTCTCACTCGTTGTTGATATTTCGAGGGTCTGTAAAAGCTCCACCTTGAGAAACTATGGCGAACTTGGTTAATGGGAATGATTCATGTAATTCTTGTTATTAAAGGTGTCTTTAGATCTCTAGAAGAGGTAGAGCTGATCTCTAGAAGAGGTACGTCTGCTAGTTACCAGAAGCGGTGTTTCGATTCTACACTATTGTAATTAGTATTTGTACTACCTCTCCCCCTTTAGCTGCATAGATGAAGATAATAGTTATGGTAAAAAGATTTGTTGATATAAATAGTTTCTATCAATGAGTATCTTTGATGAATTGAGGTACACAAGAACTCTCCCTTGCATGAAGTCGTCAAGGATGCTTGTGGATCTAGATTCGCAAGATTTGAAATTCAAGCTTGATGTTCGACATTGGGATGTGACTTTGAAAGAATATTTGCCCACATTTGGAAGGTGGGAGTGTACTCAAGGTGTAGTACTTTGTTGGTTACGTGGTCACAAAGAAAATGATAACGAATATTGATATGTTTCAAATTGTCATGAGACCTTGAATTCCTCGTAAGAGCAATACAAGATTGGTTGTCACAAAATAATGTACTTGGTAGTTTTAAGGAGAAATCCAATTCTGAATTACTAGCCTCAAGCCACAACAATTTCATGGTAGCCGTAGCTGCAACAATGTACTCTGCTTCTGTAGAAGAAAGAACAACAATATCTTGCTTCCGACTTTGCCAAGAGATTGTACAGGAAGAGTCGCGAAGGAAGGTGTATTCTGACTTTGATCGTCGGAGTGTCAGGATCACATGCCCAGTCTGCATCATTCCATCCTGTAAAACTATGAGGTTGAAAAATGAGTTACAGTTGGTACCGGTTTACAGAATTTCATCGTTCATTGTGCCTTTTAAATATCGGAAAACGCGTTTTACTTCAAGCCAATGTGGAGGGGTTGGTGAAGCCATGAACTAGGCTAGGTGGTTAACGGAAAAATTGATGTCCACCTTGTACATTGAACCAAATATTGAAAGCTACCGATTGCTTCTTTATAAGGAATACTTGCCATGGTTTTGGCTACCTCTGAGGTAAGATTTGGACTTTAATTCTTTAAAGAATTTTTAGTAGAGACTTCCCAAGGCAACCCTGATCTTTGGATTAATGAAGCAAAATGTAACATGGCATGAATCTTTATTGTATAAAAACTCAAACTCTGCCATTCCATCAAAGCCGTCTTGAAGGTCATTATTGCTTTGAACAAATGTGCCAACAAAAAGGTTGCATAAGATCTATTGCATTTACTTATAAAGTGAAATGCAAACCAAGTTGTAGTTCCGTTGTCAAACAACATAACTTACGTGTTGTATAGACATGTAAATAAACCTCGACGAAGAATTTTACCATAGCTTCAATGATATGATCCTCATACAAGCTAACAATACAAAATTGATAATACATAAAAAAAAGGAATACATTATTATATGGTCATTCTAAGTGATACATTCAAAAACAAATATTTTTGTAAGCAAATACACCATGTAAACAAAATACATGCATGATAGACCTATCTTGAATTGCGGCAAAATTCGCTTGTGAATGGAAATAACCTCCCTTCTCATTGCCTGGAATGCACAAATGTGCAAAGCGGGCTTCTACTTTAAGTCTCATAAGTTGATTGTCAAATTTGAGCTTCTTGTAGAATGTGTGCACGAGGGTTTTCAACTGCAATGTCTCTAATGATGCCAACGAACATTTTTTCTCCGAATCACTTTGATAAAAAATGTCCACATGTCCACATGTAATATTTTAGAGGGGTTTCCCATAGTTGTCTCTCCACCGTTGAAGGCCCGTAAAGAGCACTCGTAAATACCATAAGAAAATTGCATATGGAAATGAGAATTGCATATAAAATTGGTACAGCTAGTGTATAAGTTGGTCTCAATGGTTCACTTGAGTTCGCACTCGCACATTTCTACACACATTGCACCTCTTCTGCCTCACCAGTATGTCCGCCATGAAAGATTCAAAGTCTAAGTCTAAGTCGACAGGGTCGTCCAAGTCTCAACCTCGCTCATCTCCCACTAGCTCCGGCAAACGGAAGTTGATTGTCAAGCCACCCAAGCCTGTTGTAGAAGGTGCGAACAAACCTGCCGAGCGAAGTACCGGACGTGCCTCCCAGCAACTCCCGCTCCTAGCTAGACCTGTAATCTCCAACAAACGTCCTAGGCAACATCAGAGCACGGAGGACTCCAATGACACATCACGCTCACCGCCCGCCATCAATAGACCCTCTTCTTCTAGAGACTCCTCTTCTAGCGAATACCTCAGCACTTCCATAAGAACTGTAGCTGCACTCCACATGAACGCACCCTCAACACCGACACATCTTCCAACACCAGCTTCGACACCGCCTCCTGCATCCTCACAACATACGACAGACAACACTTCGAACCCTCCTCCTCTTTCTAACATAGATTGCATATCCTTATTATGGTTATCTTTTAGCGTCCATGAGCACATTAATGTTGAGTCAGGCTTACCAAAACTTAGAGATTTAACAAGTCTTAGCAGATGGTGTCATTCCGGATACGAAGATGTTAGAATTTCACTCTTGCCGCCATGCGTTCCCACATGTTGACCAAAAATTGTATCCGAGCGCACGTCCTAACGGTCATCCCAGCCAATATTTGCACCTTACTCAGATACCGTTAGACACAACAATCTCTCCTTCTACAAGTCTCTCCAAAACATTTCAAATCATCATTAGATTTGATTCCGACTACCATCAAATGACAAAACAGCAAGTGCAAGACGCGGCAATAGCAAGATTTGAACACATGAAGATCCCACTAGCTAGCAGGTACCGTGAACCAGTAAGTGCAATAGTAAACAGCAAGACACACAAGTGGCTCGGGTTTCTATGGGCTGACCTGCTCAATCCGGAGACGGATGGCATCGCTCTACTTCGAGGACACCGCGTCTTCATTTGGCAGCTTCAAAACAAAGAATCCGTGATTGGGAAGGTGGAGAAAGGTTACGAATTTCTCTCTCGAGCGAACAATTGACGCCTTCAAATCTCCGCCTCGTCCCTCACTAGTTACAACTCAAGACAGCTGCTGGCGGACCTCATCAACCTCTGCTACTTAAACTCCGGATTTGCTGAGGTTGTTGGCGTTGCCAAACGGTTTCTGCAGACCTCCACTGTTGACATCACTGTTACGGGAGCCTTGTCCAAGCAGTTCTTGCTTACAATATCTTTGACGTTGAAAGGTTGCGCTACCACCATTGTCAACCTCCTAGCACCAACCGACACGAAGCAGCAACATTTTGCCGTGGATGCTCTCACGACATCAATTGTCGTATGTGGGCTTAGCCTCCAACACACTCAATACGAAGTTTCTGCCGCCCTGTACAAACTCATAGGAGTCAACAATGTGGTGAGCATCACTTACAACAAAGCGCAAGATGACACAATGGTAAGGCATGATGGCATAGCAACAATCAGATGCCTAAATGCCTCTGCATATACAACCTAGTGTACACAAAAAGCCATCCTTCTCCTCAGAAGGCTCGTAGATTTCATGCCCCATCGTAGAGCATGTCCGGTACCGCTCCACTAGCCAGCGCCCGCTCCTTGGACGAGCGACCCACCAGAGTCATTTTGCAAGATGTTCTCACGGCCTTCAAAAATGAGACACCACATGGACCGACGCTCACTCAAATTTGCAACTCCATCCCTGAGATGGGGTGGACAGCTTACAATCTCGAATGACATCACTTAGTTCCGAGATAAATCAACATACCTCAACGGTGGTCGATGATGTTGCCTCCATCCAACAGCTTCAACACCAGCATTTGTTGCAACAACTCACACTTCTCACCACGGCTTCGAGTCACTACTCAAAACATATGAGTGACATCTCTTCCGCGCTTTTGGCTGGGCCCCTGCAAATGTCCTCCAACCACCCCCCCGACTCACAAACCCACCAGGTATATGATTAGTACAATCTACATGCTAGGGCTTAGTCCCATTTTTCTTTGCTGCATTGTATTGATATGCTCAAACCCTTGTAATACACATCTGAAACCTCCTTTGCACTCATTCCTCTCACTTCACCCTCCCTCCTACTTCTCAATATCTTTATCTCTTAACCTCAATAACGATTGCACATCTTTTACCGAATCACAATTGAACCTTATTGACCAATATGCCTCTCAATTACCACCCCTTTCTCTCCCTGCTTTCTCACTCCCAGCACACCTCCATCTCTACTGCATACTTGCATCTCTCACTTCTTTACCCACTCACCATCTTGATGCCTCAATGATACTACTGTCACTAAATTACCTGCATACTTAAAAGTCATCCACGATCGTCCTCACCTCATACACGCCTCAACATATCTCACTAACATTCACATCCAATTATTTAAAAAGCCTCTCACAATTACTGGACAACAAACACAAAATTTCTCTTCTCACAACCATCAAGCATACGAGCTATACTATAGATCAGTCACACACATGTGCCTTCACGCACACCTCCACAGTAACAGCTGATGGAACTTGCGTTGCGCTATCTCGCTTGACCCTCCTCCGCACCACCAGCTACCGCTACCACGAACCATCTTTGCATTGACTGATTGCTCCAACCACTCGTCCTTCACGATCGGAAATGCTACTATAAGTCATATGTGCCCTCAATGGCCACCGTCTTGCACTGCTGCAACATCAACTGCCTCACAATGGATTAACCCCTCCCATACCCCTTTACTTGTCCGCAATAAGCGCTGCACTTTCAGCCTCCACAAACACTCTCCTTTCTCCTGTCAATGCACAAATATTCCCGTAGAAACAAATCTAAACACACCTCCTGCTTGCCATGAAAAAGAGAAGGAACCGTTCTCCCATCATCGAGCATGGCCCCCATACCGCACACACTGCTGCCTAGACAACAATAAATGCATGAATGAGCGCGCCAAGGTCATCGACCTCACAAAAAACACCAGCTGCATCACAAAATAGCTTGTCGGCCACAGCTTTCTCTTCCCACGAGCATGCTTTCCCCTCTCCTCTCCAATTGCGACATCCTCCCATGATCCGCCCTTTCATCTTCGCCGCCCCTCCACTTTAAACACGCCATCCTCTCAAGCTCCACACTGCCGCCCAAGGATCAACACAACCATCAATCAACCTCTTACCAAAGTCACATTTGAAAAACAAAAACACAAACCCAATGTCGTGCAAGTGTCATTAGATCACCCTTCGCATCTGCTCAATGTCATAAAATCCAATACAAGCTTGCTACCTACACGCTCCCAATCGAGCCATCGCCATGCAATGCCGAACAAAATCACTTGCGTAGCCCGTTCTGCCAAGACCTTCCTTCACACGATCACCTGCTCCTCTTCCCATCAGTCACTCGACATCACATCAACCTAGATATTTTCCAATCAGCCCTATTAGTCTATTACCGTGGAATACTCACATTAAATTACTTCCGACACCATATACCATAATAGCTAGCCTTAAACTCATACACACCCTTCACCCTTTTCCCCCCCTTTTTTGTTTTTAGTTTTCTCTCTATTTTTATTTTTATATTTATCAATATTATTTCTATTGCTCTTTTTCTCTTTATTTCCATTTCTCTTTTTATTATTCCTACTTTCTGTATTATTTGTATTTTTATTTTTTTGAACTGTTATTCTTACCTTTATTTTTATTCTGTATTCTTATCTATATTCTTTCTTTATCAGCCATATCTTCTAAATATTTACAATCCTCCTGCTTGCACTCATGCTTTTATATTTTCTTTATTATCACTAGTCTATTTCCTCACTTTATACAAATTAATACTTATCTACCCACAACTAACCCCATACTTCAATCCCAATATCTAATAAGAGCAGCATGCACATAGTTCACATGAATAGAGTATTCATTCAACCTACTATATTAAACTTAACCATTCACATTTATATTAGCAATACCAGCAACCCTTGGTACTACAAGAACACAAGAAGTGCTTTGTCCAACCTAACACCACACAAGCAATCTTCTTTACTCTCTAAATTTTCCCAGAAGTCTTCACTAACACACTTTCCTTCTCCATGCACCCCACTACACTTACCAATACACACGACACACCCTTTCACTTCAAGGCACATGTTTGAAAGTTACATTGTACGAGCTTCATGTAGTGTCTGTTCAACACGCCCTCCGGAAAGTGCAAATAGTGAAACCTACCCAACACCACATATACATCGTCAACATCCCTATCTAAATTCTTACACACATTAAACCACCTAAATACAAAGCCCAACTACAAAACCCTTCATACCATACAAAAAGACCTCAAAACATCCCAAACATTAAACTTCCTTCCTCAAAAAAACGTAGAATTAACAACACAATCATCCCCATAAATTCTATGCATTTGATTTTTTCTCCAAATGCCATTGAGATAATTACCACACAAACAGACACTTTATTTATTGCAAATGACATTGAGATAATCATAACACAAACAAATACTTTATACATGGCAATTGCCATTAAGATAATCACACCAAGAAGACACACTTTACTCATAGCGATTAAATGTCATTGCGATTATCACACGAATAGACACTTTATTCATAGCAATCCCTACACGATACAACATACCCAAAACACTCCATTCCCATCAAACAACACAATCCCAATATACACACTTTCCCCACAACCATTACAAAAACTCACATATTTTTAAACTCTTCACCCCACAAAATCGAATATCTACTTCCTTCAATATACAAAATTTTTAAAATAACATACACTCATATAACTAAGATATACTCTCAACAAAAATCTCCGTATGAACCATATTTTTTAGCACCACAAACCACAATCATCTCTCCCACATCTAAAAATAATAGAGTGCTTGTTCAACCTATCCATATACTAATCCCTACACTTGGATACAACATACCCAATACACACCATTCCCATCAAACAACACAATCCCAATATACACACTTTCCCCACAACCATTACAAAGAGTCCCCGATGCCCAGTCTTAATTCAAATAATATTCTCTACCTCCAAACATACACCCACTTACACCTCCATAAACCAAAACTCAAAACTCTCAAAGGCAAATTTATCCCAATTAAACTTGATGTTCCTCCTACTTTGCCGTGACATTGAATCAAACCCAGGAGGCCAGCACCTACGTCAAATGTCTTGCACTCACATCCTGCCAAGCATAGAAGGCTTAACAAAACATATTTTATTCCCAACACAATCATGCTATATCCAGAACACAAACACCTTGCAAAAATATTCTCCCCAACAATCCAGATTACACACCCAGACCACGAAACAACTATCAACAAATATCCATGTTTAACACGATACATACACAACCACCCTCAATTCCCACCGCCAAACTTCGTATTCGCACTAATTACCACCATTGGCCCTCTACTAACGCTATGCGAACAACACATACTCTCAAACCCTTCTCCTGATTGGACTACACCACTACTTAACAAACTTTCCCGTTTACCAAACCTCCCCTCCCGACACTTAGGTACTCCACACCCTTACACCAAAGTTTTAGAAACACATCAACACATCATTACGCCTTCCAACAAGATACACACTGAACTATATAAATACATTACAAATTTAAACAACAATGTAACCCTACAAACACTTATGATTGAATTTCCATACCTACCAAACGAACTACTTATCAAAGCTTTAAGATGCAAATGTCCAATTCCTGAATACTCACACACACCACCACTTCCGATCACTCCTCCCATTCAACCCCAGACCCAAACTACAACCCACCAAAGCACACTTATGACTACTTGGAACGCTGCTTCACTCAACACTGCACTTCCCAACATACACCAACTCACCGAAAACCTTCTCGCAATTATTACCATACAAGAAACCAAACTCACTGCAAACAAATCTACCAAACACATACAACGACTACTACCACAATACAAGCTCATTTTTAATAATACACACGCATCCACTCGTTGTATACAACAAAGATTCCGATACACACCCACTAGAGGAGATCTTCTTACACTAATACACCACAGTTATGCCTCCCCAGACAACAATTCAGGTGTTTGGATTTTTTGGGCGTTGATTGTTGATTCCCACTCTAATTGAGTTTCTCGTTTTATTGTGCTCTTTTTCCAAATTGCTGTTGGAATGCATTTTGCGTTTGGTACTTTCAACATCTTTTGTATGCAATTTAGCTCTACAACATGCGCGTTTTGCTCGATATGTATGTTGGAATTTAGGTCGATTGGTTTTTGAGAGTTTGAATATTACGATTATAACGAATTACGTGTTATGACTCTATTTTTGTTGTTGATCATGTTTAATAGAAATTGAGCACAAGAAGAATGGTTGAATCAACCCTATTAACCATAAGAGGCTTTGGGTAGGTCTCTTGAGTACCTTACGCTAAGGTCAATTTTGTGCATATTTAGTTCAAATTGGAGACTTGTCCAAAATTTTGGAAATTCAAAGAGATTTGGCTAAACAATATCCATGTAATACGAGCCACACACCTTTACAAGATTTTGGTGATATTCATGCAATACCTAAGTGATATCCAATATGTCCAAACCATTGTGATCGGACTAAATTGTTCATTCAACATGGGGTGTCCAAAACGACCATAGTGTATAATAAACAACTTCCCTAATAATGTGTTGATCCAATGAGCCATTAAAGAATTAATGACGTCCATAATGTATTGTTTCAACTAAGGTCTTGCTTTAACCCTTAAACGCCCACGATGTCGAAAAACGACATTTTGGTCCACATGATCTTTGATAAGTCTATTACAAGTTTGTACGGTTGAGATCTTAATAGCTTCTTTTGATTTTCATCTATGACAATTTCTATGGAAATGTGCTTTTCTACTAAAAATAGGCTTGGGCGTTTAGGGGTTAAGCCAACTCATATACATGTAAAGAAAGCATGGGTGACAACTTTGAGTATAATTAAAATACTGGGATGATTTTTAAGTACCGGTAATTTTTTTTTAAATTGTACATTGAATAATCCCGGACTTGCTTACCTATCTTGTGATTTTACTGTTTGGGTTTGAAATCCTTTGCCAACAAAGCTCTAGTTTTGTAGTTGTTCTTGCCCTAAATGAAGCACAACATCCACACTATACACTGAATATAGCATAGATTAGACTATTTGAATTTTCTTATACTAGTTGAAAATTTACATGCAATTGTTGAATGATACACTTGCTTGAGAACAAATACCCAATCAAAACTTGACACACACGTGCCATGATGGAAATTAGTGTGGGTGATCACACCGGTAATGAAACCACACTATATTCAATGAATGGTGTAGTAGTTATTGCATAAATTTTGGCTCCAATCATCATGACCAATTTGATGAATACTTTTCTTGTGGTGTGTGGATTTTTATTGCTTTAGATTTTTGCACTTATTTTTATTGAATCAAAGGGATTGAACGACTTTGTTTGTTTGATAAAGTGTTGGTCAAATCATTTTATCTTCATTATTGTAGTGCTCTCTATACACTACAATAATAGTATATGATTATAAAATGATTGGAGTAAAGTTCATGTCATATTCCTTTGTTTCACATTGTTAAGAATATTCTAATTGTCTATCTCACTTAAATTGTGCAATACATAAGAGCCACAGAAATAGTAATACTTAAATGATTTTTATTTATTAGCTGATCCAAAATTATTTTCTTTGCTACTGTAAGCAATAAATTTTAATTGAAAAATAATTACACTAGTGTAGATTCGATATTCATTTCGAGGTCATTTTAATATTTTAACCGTATCATGAGCAAATACAACACCATTTATGAAGAATATATGACCATTTTGCAACTTCTTCAACATGTAGTAGGTGCAATGATGATTTTAATTCGAAATATTGTGTGTCATTCGATCGAGCTCAACACAAATACAAACTTTTCTAACTATTGGTCTAACACATCAATTCTTAGCCTTTGTATGTCAAATTCACGGAAAAAATTAGGTTGTTACGGAGATGTTGTTTCTTAGATCTTCAAGGGTTAATTCTTTGAGGCTTAGAGTAGTCCACAAGGGTAATAGATTATCCATAACATCATCTACAAAAAGTGTGCATTTTATTGCAACCCTACTCACAAAAATACTACATTGCATCAAATTTTGCATGGATTTTGGTGGCGTCAGTCCCAATAGATGTTCATCTTGCTCCGCCTCTAGATTTTCCTTGAAGTTGGCTTGTAGCACTTGCTACAAAGAATAACATCAAATAATTACACATGGGATATATTTCATTGCTACCCTACAGTAAGGAAATCAATGTAGTCCGCCAATGAGTTCATGGATAGAAGATCATGCACAACTAATGGAAAGTTAATGTGTAGCTCAAGGGGGTAAAAAAGACAAGAGAGAAAACAACCAAATGTTAGAAAGAGTTAAATCAACAAAAGCACCAAAATTGACCTTTCCAAGGCTCATAGGCATTACAAGTTAAAGGATTAACCCATACTGGCATCTAAGCTCACAAGGCCGGAGAGAACCTGCACGAGGAATAGAACATCATTTCCACATAGTACATTTTATTGCAACTCCACTTGATAGAAATCACTATAGTTCACCTCTAAGACAGCGAAGCATATTTTCACCACACTCATAAAGTGCATAGATCCACACAAGCTGTGCCATTTTGTTGATCAGGTTGCAATGAACTAGCAGGGTCTGCTATTTACATATCACTTCAAAAATGACCACCTCTGGCTTGTCGTCCTTGAAGATTGGAGGCTTGTACTGAAATTTCATTGATCTAAGATATCTCTGATGGATATTTGTGAGTAAGTAAGAGGATTGTCCCAAGTAGTGAAAGTGAAGTGAAGCGCATCCGAGAGAAAATCAGCATCTTTGTAGACGAGAAATATGTTGTCACACGGCTCTCCTCGACCGACGAAGACACTGCCGGAACGATCATCGAGCATCACCCAGAAGTGGTTGCTGTCAGAAGCACGAGAACCTCCGTTTTCAACCAGACAGATGACGGGTCCTTGCGATTTTCTCCGGAGCCCAATCAACCCACCACCCCACCCGCCTATGACAATTTCATACATGGGGTCCAAAGTTTTCGGGCCGCTGGATATGGCGACATGCACGTCGACATAACCATCAGTTGCAAAGGATATGATTCCGCGCCCCGCCGCTGGAAGCGTCCAATGTTGTGCCCAGGTGTAGTGCCCATGATATCTGGCAGCCATTACCCACTTGTTGCCATGATCCACAACAGGTTCCAAGAGTTTCTGCGGCAATCGGTACAGCGGGGGATGATCTTGGATGACTATATTGGAGTAAGTCACCGGGGTATCCAGCGACGTGAATGTGATGTTCTCAACACTGGAAAGATACCACTTATCGTAGAATACGGCAATCACGTCGTGCCCCGGATCGCCTCGGCCAACCTGGATTACCGACGTCTGTTCATCGAATGACAACCAGAGGCGGTTCGAACCATTCGGATAAAGTAATCCGGCTTCAACAGAACAGCATGACAAAGCTCCTCTCCCTTTAAATTTCTGTATCAATGAGCTTGTGTTGCCGCTACCCCCAATTATAACCTCGTACATGTGCGAAGTTGAAGAGTTGTCGCGGTGCTGAGATATCAACACATGCACACTGTTTTGGCCTTGAGCTTCGAATGAGATGCAGCCTTGCCCTCTTCTTGGGAGCTTCCAGGAGTGAGTCCACTGGTAGACGCCATAAGCGGGTGCAATGAGCCACCCTTGCTGTGGAAAGATCTGTGCACACATGACTCATTTCCAATTAAGAATTACAAACATGAACATTAATACTTTTGATACACTTATAGTGGCAAAATAAGAGTTTAGGGGTATTTCGTCGAGGCAAAACTTCTTGGGTCAGTTCACTGAAAAATCCAAGTAAAGGTCTCTGGAAAACGAGAAACCATAAGCAAACAAAAATGAAGCGTTGTATTACTTACCCCGACTGTTGGATCCGTTGCAACATTGAGACCGTCCTTGTCACCAGCCGACGACCCAAGTTCTCCACTATCTTCAGTGTTCTCCAGCTCCGCCTCCTACACAAGATTCACAACATCACTTTCAATGAAAGCGAAAACATGATATGTTTTGAAAGACCATGGGATGGAGGAGATGTGACAAATTTGTAACCCATTGTAAGCAGATATGATATCTAAGAATCACAACTGCTAACGTGGTCCGTTTTGTATCAAGAACGTGTGAGTTTACCAATGATAAGTGGAATTGATCGACCAAAACAAGGTGACTCAATTTAGTTACTTCAGCTTCTGATTCGCTCCTGCTCAAGAGCTCCGAATTAATCCCAAGAGTGAGGTGACCATCGTCGTCGTGTATAACACATATCGCTCCTTCTTCCACAGTTATTCCCCATCCTGGATAGCGAGTCCGGGCATAAACGCAAATCCTGTCGCCAAACTGGAGTGACTGGACCACTGGATGCTCTCTGCGTAGGGTCCACAGGTAAACCTGATTTCTCCCATCGGCATGCCTCAGATTCAAATGATCGGTTTCAGCGACCACCTTGCCCCCTCGCATGACCTGAACCACAATGCCGCAGCAGTTGTTGTGGTTATAGTAGCTGCCATGCTCCTTCGGAAAGATAGACCATCCTTGATCGTGAGCAACGACGCAGAACATCAACGCAACACAGTCCGCCTTGGATGTGATGGTTGCCCACATCACGCACTCAAAGCACCACTCCATGTTGATGACTTTCCGGGCCATACCATTAGGAAAGTACCCAATAGTATCGTCGTAGTAGCTGATGAGTTGCATGGCTGGTTTCCTCTGCATTCATTGGAGTCACCGACAAAATGAACAAAGTTGCAGCCTATTGTAATGCCTGTTCTTTATACATGATCAACGTCTTTCTAGGGAGAAATATATTATAAGTAATAACACTCACCGATGGAGGCATGGTAGCACGTGTTACTACATTCACAATCTGCAACACTAGTGGATTGGATTGAAATCTTACACAGGCAACGCAACCAAGAAGGAAATCAACTGGCTCATGAGTCTTTACCTCCATCCATCGGGTGTTGAAGGCCACACCAACTCTGCTGCCGCTGACGCAACAAATCTGAGGAGCCTGATTGTACTCGCTCTGGACAACCAAGTTGCAATCTGAAAGAGAGGTGACACCCGAAAGGTTGATGTTCTCAAGCGCAGTGAGGCACTCCAAGCCCTGAACCTGGGTCAAGCTTTCGCAGTTGCACAAATCCAGCAACACCAAGGAGTTCATCTGTGCCAGAGAGGGTATACTCATCAGCTGCCGACAATGAGCCAAATTCAGGTGCTGCAAGCTTTGGGGCAGCACTTCGATCGTCACCAGAGCGGAGGCATTCACCATCTGCAGGTAGAGCAGCGCTTTCATACTGCCAAAACTTTTGGGCAGCGCGGTGACCGTGGGGTTGTTGCACAGGTGCAATGACTTCAATGCAGTCAGAGCTCCCAGTGATGAGCCGTTGAACCATCTACCTGTGTCTGGCGCTTCCTCCACATGTAGAATCTCTAGTGATTTCAGTCTATCAAAGTTTTCTGAAACAGTGCGCAGCGTATCCATCGACAAGGATGTGAGGGATGTCAATCTTCCGAAGTCTCTTGGTAGGTCCTCCGCCCCGCATCGCTGCATGTGAAGCTCTCTCAACATCTCCAGTCCCGCCATGGATACCGGCAATTGCTGCAGACTCATGCACCCATCCAGAACAAGTTTTTGGAGCCTCACCAGGGTCACTATTGTGTCTGGCAACTCCTTGAGGTTCTTACATTCGGAGAGAATCAGGTTTTCTAGGTGTCGTAATTGGCCTAGAGAATCCGGTAACACTGCAATTAATGAGCACCTGTCCATGTCTACGGTGTTGAGTCTTGGCATACTCTGCCCTATATTCTGAGGTAGCTCTTCCAGCGCGACACAATTCGTGAGGATCAACCTCACGAGCAACGGAAACTGCACGCACAAGACCAACAAGGATATTAATATTACTTCTAAAGAACCAATAGCACATACAACGGCATCCATGAAATGATTGGTATGCCAGAAATCACTATCAGTGCTAAGGTTAATCATTTTACAGGCGCCACTCACATACATATTTTTAATGATCGTTTCTTGTTGAATCGATCAACAATTCGCTCATGAGTCTTTACCTCCATCCATTGGTGATAATTAGAACTGGTGATGCTAATAATCATTTTCAGTATAGTTCATATCCTCATAAAATTGGATAAATACGTGAGAGTGATCGTAGAAGGCAAAGGGGCATGATGACCCCTTCAACAGGATGCCCATGAGAGTCAGCAAGTGAGTATATCAATCAGAATAACTTGAAATGAGAATTACCTCAACGAGAGCACCAATTGGCCAGAGACGATTCAAGATGCGGCTGTCAGTGAGATCCAAGACAGTGAGCTTGGGCAGATTCAATTGCAAAGGCAACTCACTGTACGGAAGCGACTTCCACTGGAGCCACCGCAGCTCTTGCGGCCAGCTTGAGAAGTCATCAGGATGAATCGGGTAGCCATCCAGGACGAGTAAGTGCAGCTCTTCCATACCTGCAAACTTTGATGCCCTACAACTCGTGAAAGCAACATCGGTGTCGCCGGCCACAGAGAGTCTAATACCTCGAACGCTGTCGCTACGCTGCACACCATATAAAAAAAGCATTAATTAGCCTTTATGTTCACTTCAGAATCAAAAATGACAACCCAGATGACGTTTCTACATCTGGCACTTTCTACAGATGTCCAATCAGGATAAGATTTCAGTACAGGCGCACTTGTCAACCCTGAAGACCAGAAGTGGTCGCTTTTGTCCACCGTGTGACAAACCGACTACTTTGAGCCTCTAGGTTATAGGTCTCGTCGTGGAAGGGTCGTGGAAGGATAGTCAAGAAGCACCACTGTAAATTGGTATTTCATTATCGCCAACTAATGTATGATGTAGAGAAATGAATTTGAACCTTGTTTTTGTTGAGCACTTTTTCACATGTAGAAGTATCCCATATGTGCGTCCTTTCCTCGGGCTTGCGCGACGCATTCTTCACAACCTCTCTTCCCATGTCACGGAGGACATCGTGCATGCTCAACCTCCCAGAATCGAGCTTCACCAACGACTTATCCAAGAGCCTGCGCAACACTAAGTCGGG
Organism: Bryum argenteum; assembly: GCA_037043015.1. Lineage (NCBI taxonomy): Eukaryota > Viridiplantae > Streptophyta > Bryopsida > Bryales > Bryaceae > Bryum > Bryum argenteum. Next base: position 4,436,419 of record CM073327.1, read on the forward strand.
AGTTTTGGAAGTGAAGCAATAGCCCTGACCACAAGAGTGGCACGACTTCCAAATCAACATGGCAACCTCGCTGGGCATACCAATCAAGAGGCAAGCAATGTCCCGGAACATGGCCTTATCCCCCTCCGTGGGAAGGCAGTCATAACTGATGCGGAGCTTGCCGAGGATATCTTCATTCTCCTTCAAGGACTTGATGGCATCCACCCAAATGGCTTCGTCATTCTTTTCGAACAAAGATGCGCCAATCACTTCGAGTGCTAGTGGGTGGCCACCACAAGCCTTTGCCACTTTCTCTGCCAAATCCCTAAAGCCTGGGCTTGCAGTCTCACTTAAGAATGCATGCCAGTTGAAGAGATGCCTTGAGTCCGTGGGATTCAACACCTCCACTTCGTATATGTCTTTGGACGATGCATGCCGCATGGTGAAGGTCAACACATCGCGGTGTCGTGATGTGATGAGAATTCTACTCCCAGAGCCTAGTTTTTGGATGTCAGGAATCAAGTTCGCAAACTGGCTTTCATTATCGATGTCGTCAACGATGAGCAGCACTCTCCGCGAGGTGAAAACACCAACCTTCCGAAGATACTCCTCGGAGCTGTTGCTTTCAAGCTCCTCTTGGATGAGTGCACGTAGGAGCTGTTGTCGCAACTCAAACAGGTTGCTCGATCGAACGTCATGGAGAAAGCAATGATGCTGGAAGTGCGAAATAAAGGAGTTATAAAATTCGGTGGCAAGAGTTGTCTTGCCTATTCCCCCCAATCCCACCAAGCCTATCATGTTGACGTCGTCTTCCATCATATTGAACCTCGTTACCAGTTTCTTCATTGACTCCTCTAAACCGAATCGGCGTTTCTGTGGTTGCACAAGCACTGGCATTTCGTTCCGAACTGCTAGCACTATGCTCCTCACCAGCTCACCTTCGTCACTGCAATCCACCAAGTCAGTTGAAACAGAGAAGTTCATCAAATTATAACAAATTGAAACAGTCATATTCTTTTCTTTAATATTACACTGCATTTTTTGGAAGGAGATTATGCCATATATCTTATATTTCTATCGGTTTATACGTTTGAACCACCGTCGACCGTCAAGGGTAGCCCAGATCCTCATAGGTACACAATTTCTGGCTACCTTATACATCACATCCATCCATGGATCCACAACAGCTTAAATTCTTCATGATGAAGGACTCCCACATCATGTATTATCATCACGCACAAGTAAAAAGACTATAGTGCCGCCATGAAGGGATCAATTTTTTACGTGGTTGTTACCAATGGAGATCCTACAACCAGCCTTGCGCTCACATGGAAATTTTCAAACGAAACAAGTGGGATTTTTAATGTTACCACCCTCCACAACAATCGTTGTATCAACTTCTGAAAAAAAGGTTCACATTGTTGGAGAGTGGAAGTAAGAGCAAAGAAATGGATGCAAGTATGAAAGAGCAATCCTCACCCATTTTTCACGTAGCCCATCGTTGTAGAGATTTTTTGAAGAGCTTTTCTCCATTGGCAGATCTTATGATGCCTCTTTCGTATCGCGTGTTTCTGGAACCCCGCAGCGAAAGGTCCTTCTTCAATATACCGCAAATCTTGTGGCTGGACGTCATAGAACACAGGTAGGATGACCTTCCCAGTGTGCAACATACCCAACAACTCGTCAAGACAGTACTTCGATTCGGCATAGCGCTTGGTAAAGACGGCGATGTGAACAGAGGCTCCGCTCAGCGCCCCGTCAATTGACGTAAACACACCCTTCCCTTGCTTGATGCACTTGAAGTCCAGAAAAGGAATGAACCCAGCTGTCCTGAGGGCACCACTGAGGCGAGCAGCAAAGGTATGCTTCACGTCGGGCCCTCGGTGGTTGATGAAGACATCATACTTCTGAAGAGGTTCGGATTCGCCAGGTACCACATCAAAATTACCAATCTCTTCCGATTCATCTACTCTAGTATCATCACTTTGGAGTAATCTCTTAAGTATCCAATTCACCAGCACAGCCAAGGCCAAGGTTACCCACGCGGCTAAAATGGCTTGCCACGTCATTTTCCCGGCTCGCGAAAAGAACAAGTCAACTAAACCATACCAGAAAGAATTCTCAGAGAAAAGTCATCTAAAGCGCCGACTATAACTTCATTAGACCAAAACACAGTCAAGCCCTGTAACAAAACAACCAAGCTTTGAGATCCAAGAAGCGCCATCCCATACTGAAAGCCCTGCACCGGAAACGACATCCAAGCCCTGCTCCATCTCACACCCTAACTTCTTCCTCGGTAACACCACTAGACTCGATCACGACACCACTGCCAAGTCGCGCAACACCACTAGTGCCGACACAATTCTAGCAAACCTGGTGTTGAGAGAGGCCACCCATTTCCTCACCCACCACATTCATTCCAAATATTTTAAAATGTTATCGTCCTGCCCTCCTCTCCATCACATTTGTTCCACATATTATTGTCGTGCTACTGTAGTTCAATCAAAACCTTGACTGGTCACTGTAACCAAACCTGACGTGATACCACGCTCATGAGAGAGACGATGCATCTGAACTCTCAAATATTCTCTATGTTCGAAGGATGACAGATCTGCTGATCTATTGACGAATGATCACAGATGGATGATATCTGTCGTCTGTGGATGATGATTCAGTGGGCTCTTTGTAAATGTTACTCCTTGGGAGCCGAATTTTTGGTATTACTTATGAAGTTACAACATATAATGATTATAGAACTCGATACAGGCAACTGGTAACACTTATAAATATAACACTTATGAAACTCAATACCGATGGTTAGCAACATTTGAAGGAATAACACATATGAAACTTGATAGTGATGATTAATGATATTTAGTGAAATAACACTTGTAAAACTTGAAAGAAAAACATATAGCATACATAGAATATGAAAGGTGAAAATCAAAAAAATGTAAACCATAATGCATAGACTAAATTCAACTCAACTAAACTCACCTAAATTCAACTAACGCAAGCTCTATCAAGGAAAGAATCCATAGTGGATTGATGGGTATCTTCCATACAAGCAATTGCCACTCTAACATAAGAGTTTGAACCAAGTTGATGCATGATGAAATATCACGTGGACTTTGCTAAAGGAATTTCTTCACAATAGAACGTGCACCTTCAACAGTGTCAAATCCTACCACCTTGCCTATCGCATCATTTATAACCTCATTTGCAATAATCTCCAAGTCTTTGGAAGGAACTTAAGGAAGCATGTTTAGGAAATCCTCCTCAATAGGTTCATAGGGATTATTTAAATCAAAGTCTACCTCATAGGTTATGAACTCATGAGCATCCATAACATAGCTACCTTTTAGGTCTAAAGATAACAGTAAAAGCAAATGAAGCAAACCTCCAACTTCATCAACCTCACTCGCAACTCTTGTTGCAGATCTCTCCCTCTCAAGTACAAAAGATATGATATGAAGTAATTTCAAAATTTCAAAAAAAGTTCTAATATGGTGTTTTTGCCAAAAGTAACACTAACACAATCATCTTAATAAAGGGGGGAGCGGAACATGTTGTAACACTTAGTTAACATAAACCACTTTAACTTACAAGTGTTAAATTAGAGGTTTTTCCGGGAGCGAGATATTTAGTAACACTTATGCGATTCTAACACTTATAGAGGTAACATTTGTAGAGAGCCGATTGTATCAAGGAATGACATCTATACATGGATGAATGATCTTTGTACATTGAACTTTCTAGTATTGAAAGACTCCCATGATGCTTGTTTAGAATAGATTGAAAGGAAAGACAAGAGGGATGCAAATTGAGATTTTTGATCCTTTGAATGTTTGTTGGAAGCCATATGTAGAAGCACATATTATACTCTATAGAATACAAAAGATGTATTAACTCTCAATCTACAAGTCAACAAAGACAAATGATTTAAGATTTGGTGGGTCAAGTCTATGTCCTTGAATAAGGAAAACAATAAGCCCGACAATTTTTACATGGTATTTTTTCCTATCGGATGTTAGAAACAATACTTCTAGCCTTGAACACTTTCATCGCTTCATCTACTCCGAAGTTTCAGCTCTTCAAAGTCGAGCACCCCAACAACGTGGTCATGCCTCTAGAGCTTCTGATTCTATTTATCCACAATGTTCTTACTCATCATCTCTCATCTATTCTTGTAGCTTTTCACGATTGGTGTCTTTTCTATCTCAATAATTTTTTTAATCAGGTTTGTGACGTAGGTTTGAATTTATTTCAATAAAAAAACTATCATTTGTGAATTTGTCCTTGTTGACTCAAAGATCTTGTGTTAACCCCTAATTAAATGCAAAAAGTCCTCATGTGGGCTCCTAGTGATTTTGGGTAGCTTACATCGGTGTCAATTTAGATCATGAATTTTTGAAACTTTTATCATAGATGCATATTAGAGATAGCTACATCAGGGAAAGAATATTCTTGAAACAAATACATGAAACTAAAGTCATTGAGGTCCAAAGTTTCAAACAAGGATTGAGGACACGGCGGGCAGGGTAATTTAAAGCATGAATAGAACCACTATAGAGTTGAATAGTGCACTTCTTTATGTACGGAAGCCATGAAGGAAAGATCTTGACAACCTTCCTTGTTTTTACTTAAAAACGCATACCCTGTCAAACTTACCATGAAATCCGCATACCCTGTCAAACTTACCATGAAATCCGCATACCCTGTCAAACTTACCAGGAAATCCGCACAAGCGAGGTTGAGCACGTCGAGTCGATCTTCTGCATGAACCTGCGAAGTGCACAATTGTGATCAATCAGTAACCAGAATTTCACGAAGCTCCAGGTGAAGTATGAACGCTGAAGGCACCATGGAATTTTCCTCCAGCGAGTTTCCAAAACAGCACATGATGATGCTGGTCCGAGTGCTATAGAAGTTGTCCTCAGACACGCCGCTCGCTATCCATGAAGGAATGTTGTGGAGTGTCTTTGGAACCCGAACTTCGCAGCGAGGGCAAGAGCCTCCAATCGTCAAACAAAAGCAGCCGGTGGAAGAGGGTGATGCCAGGTGATGGTCCGAACCTGATCAACAAGAGGCGTGCAATGATTTGAGCAGAAAACATGGATCGTAAAGATGCCTTCTGACGACATAGCAATAATTGCTGGAATGAGATGAGAATAGGTAGGGAACTTGATGGAGGAATTTGGACGTGAGGAGCCTGGGAGCAGTGCATCGCAGGGACGATGAACATGCGAGTGCGTGTGGAGGAAGGTCGAAGATAGGAGATCGCTTGTGCGGGAGGGGTAGAATACAATGAGTGCAGTAGTTTGGGGGTGGCATGGCAATAGGTGAAGTGTATGTTAAATCCCATAGGCGTGGGAGGAGAGGCGGAGGGGTGCAGGGTACAGAAGCGGGCGGGAGAGATGGGAGAAGCATACCTTTCTCGGCCTTTTGGCTAAGATCAAGTGTAGTATCTGTTCTTATCAGTTTAATATCTGATACGGGGATCATCGATCCCCATGATATTAATCTAATTTTTCTTGGGAGCGGGGCTATCCGGCAGCTTGCTGCCCGGCCCCGCGCGCGTCGCCTTGGTCTTGCACTACCTCCTTGGCCGGCGCAGCCCTTCTTTCCCTCCCCACCAGGAAGGGAATCCCAACACAAGCCCTAAACAGCATCTCTCTGCATCTTCCTCAGCGTATGATCCTGCGGGGTAACTTGTAAGGTGCAATGATTCCAAAGAATAAACTCTCGTTAACATGTTACACGCAGCGAGGCCCTAATGGAAGGGGCTTTTGCTGTTAGTACTTCATGCTTATTTTTGTTAAATTTCGTATGACTTTACTTGTGCATTATTTCTAGAGGCTCAAATTTTGGACAAACAACAATTGTGGCTTAGGAGAAGACAAAGAGATTCTCTCCGCCATCTGCCCACCATGCCACATCCCTTGGTTGTATCCTTTATATGCTTTGTATGTTTAATCCACAAATTTCTTTTCTTCACATTTTTTCATTGATTTCTAATACCCCATGATCCATAGTGACTAGTTGCAGGGTATTACTAGTTCCAGGGTAACTATTAGCATGGTATGACCAACTGTATCTAATTGCATGGCAGGAATCACATGTAACTACTAGCATGGCATGATCCACAAGTGACTAATAGCATAATTAGCTAATACATATCTACAATGATTAGTATTTGGCATGTCCTACGGTTTTTAGTAAATGGAGATGAAGAATTCCAAGTTTCACTTTGCATCTCACTAGGGTTTCCAGTTGTCTTGTTCATCGTCGTGTTCATTGAAATTGTAAAGTATTACCTTAAATATGCTTATGATGATGTTGTGATTGCCATTCAAATTTTTAGCTTTGATTTAGGTTGAGTTACTTCTTTTCATTGGCACTTTATGCGATTTAACTAGGTGCAAACCCTCATTTGAAGCATAATGTTAAGCTTGTGTGTAGTTATAGTTTGCCTTGATTGTTAGTCAAATGGTTAAAATGCTTGTTGGTGTTTGTTTATAGGTAAAATAACTAGTTTGATTGTAGACTATCCCACGGTACTAGTAACCATGCTACAAGTCATTGCGGATTATTGTATACTCTACTTATTGTAAATTGTGCCATACTATGATTTGTGGATGTATATCCTAGTACTAATGATTAGTGTCCATCATGCCATGCTACTTAGATTATGATAAAATATGTTTATTTATATGCATAATCAAATAATGGTGTGCAATAATCACTTTATATATATATATATATATATATATATGTATATATTTATGTAGCTAGTGGAGTTATTGGTAAACATAACAAGAATTTGTATGCAGATTTTTCAATGAAAATTATAAAAGAAACCCCAAATTTCATTAAATCTCTATAATAAGTTTAGAGAGAATCTCTAGAAATTGATTGAATTAAGAGATAAACTTAATTTCAAAAAACAATTGTGGATGAAAGCTTGTGGATAAAAGCAAATTTTTCATACTCTTGACCATGAATAATATAACAAAATGAAACAACTATTCAAAATTATAATCCTCAAAATTAGAAAATAAAAAATGTAATTTCTTCCTTTTCCAATTTACGACAAGTGTTGAAAGTACTTAATCATTGGTTAAAATAAATTCAATTGACTAGACCCATCTTGCAATAAGAGTAGTGATATGCTTGTGTTCAATGTTTAGCATTAAGTATTCCAGAATGTATAGAGCTATTCTTTTACTCAACGACTAAGGAAATCGGTCAGTAATAATTTAATTTGCTTACCGTTGGGGTTTGAAAGATCTACATGCGATTGTACTTTGACTTTTCTAAGGCGTTGACCATAGTCCTTCACGGATGTATAATTTCCTAAGTTGTTCAATATAGTGCTTCAAAGATGTGGGACTACAAGCTTCAATTGCCTTGAAAAGAAGAAGGTACAAAATAGCTCCAATAAGGTTGACAAAGAGTTTAATATCAACTAGCCCAATGGTTAATTTATCTATAGAATATGTATGAAGTAGATATGTCGACTAAGATGAGGAATAGTTAAAAATAAAGTGGATATTTTGACTAACTTATAGGAGGTTCTAGAGAGAGAATGGATGATATTTGTCATGACTTAACAGTATGTATGCTACAAATTGCTCACTTATGCTATGCTACTAGCTACCATCACTATTAGAAAATGGCACTAAATGTGACATCCTTAAACCCTAAAGATCCTTGGTGCAGAATTGACTTAATTACAAAAATTGACCTCCTTTTACTTCAAGACTAAAAAGCTCAATGTAAGAATTCTTCAAACTTCAGATCCAACCGAAGAATATCAAATTGTTCAAAACTTGAAATACTACTACCATGTCAACTTTGAACCGTATCGGTTGATAATTCTTCATTAGTGAGATTATAACGGTAAACTTTAAGTGAATTTAGTTCATGCGGGACTCCTCAAAACCCTAAAAAACCCTGAAAACCAGTTTTGGGTTTTAACCTCTTAGTGTGCCGAATGTAGAGAAACAACATTTTGGATTAAAGACGGCAACTTTGAAGAGCCAAAACTTCTTCATCCATGGTCCATTATGGAAGAAATCACTTGGCGGTTAGGTTCCATATCAAGTCTACTTTGTGTGATAAAAATTTGAAATGTGTTCTTTGGCAAACAAAAGGCTAGGACGATGAGGGGTTAAGAAATTTTGGAGGTAAATGGCTTGACCACAATAAGGTTTAAGGTTTCTTATTTGGTGAAGTGGATCATTGTGTACTTGAAGTGACATATCTGATTTGACGTAAGAGTATAGATATGGTCTAATAAATACTTTCAGATTAAAAAAATTGAGAGAAATGTTGTATTCTACCGTAAATAACAGCGGAGGCAGTTTACATTTTCATTAATCAGGTTTCGCCATAGCTTCTCAAGGTGGAGCTTTTACAGACACTCGAAATATCAACAACGAGTGAGAAGATGTCTCTGCGTGACAATAATTGCTAGTCGCCATCACTCATCCTCAATGCAGACGGCCACATGTGTAAGGGAAAACCAGAGGCTACTGAAGATTCAATCGTCTCCGAACATTCCACATGATTATCTGCTGATTTTACGAAAGTAGCGCTCACATTCATGTCGATAAGCTTCTTCAGAGCCCGTTTCCCTTCGAGAATTGGGTCGCATTCGCATGCGACAGAGGACCTAGGCCTTGCACATAATAACACTTGCTCTAGGGGTATGTAGAAGGCCTCATCTCCGCATCCAACTTCGTCAGCGAGGAGAACAGTTGCACGGACTGATTCTCCAGCTATGGACTACGTCGATGAATTGGCCACGGCCCGGTTGAGTTTCATCAGAAGCATCATCGTCGTCGTCATCGGAGGGATGCCAGCTGTCGTCGTCGTACTCCTCATCGACAAACAGAGGTCGAGTGCTCTTCGATGCCTTCACGAAAACCTCCTCCAGATGGGGGTTGGTGTAGACGTTGAAAGCAAACCTCTTCTCTCGGCCCTTGTGCTTTCCATCTACATGTTTAACCGGTCCTTTTTCGTTGTGTAACACCGCCTGCTTCTTGCGCTGCATTCTTCTCCCAAGACTTCACCTGCACTTCCACCGAGCGCCGAGTCGATGGGTAAAGGTCTCTGGGGCTACTACACTAAGCTCAATCTATTAGCTTACAGTATATATTACAATACTATATGCTACTGTAATAGGTTAACTATATATATGCTGCAACACTCCGCTGTACAATGCTCGTGTTTGTGTGTTTGCGATCGATCGATTTTATAGTTCAATGGGCGATGGCTTGGTCAACTACAGCGTTCGATCGGATGCTTGGCTTGCGCGCAAAGCAAGCTTTCAAAAAGTTCTTCAACGTGCGCAAGGTCTGCAGATGAATTTGTTCAATAGATTGTTTCGGCACTAGGTGGGAAGGTTCTGTAGTCCACGTTCCAAGCGATTTCTGGGAAAGTGACATGCCTTGGTGCACAAACGTCCACAAGACAAATTTGCACTTTACAGTACATGTTGCCTCAAATGATAAACATTGTACAAGACAATTTAACCCAACTCTTGTCATATTTTTCAGACATTGGGATGTATTGGCTCCGATTCCTAATGCTTTGAGTCGACTTTTACCGTAGTTTCACAAAGAACAACAAGTGCGGCTCTTGATGAAGTAGGGTAGACCCAATTTCCTAAAATTTCACCAATGTCATGGATACGCAGTGCGATGTTCCCCGCTTCGCGATAGTAACTTCACCGATGCAGTACTCTTGTCGAACAAACTGAAACTACGTCAAGAAAATGCATCACATTGCACAATTACATGACACACATTTTGCAAGGTACGCGCCAAACGAACACGAAAGTTACGGTAATCGCAGAACGTGTACAAAGAAGGTGTAAGTTGGAGGGATCATGGAAATTTCATCCGAGAGATGAGAACATCAAATCAAAGACGTCAATGCAGTGATGATGTTGGTCCGACCGAGTGTTACGGAAGTTACCCTCACGTTGCTCGCTAATCATTCACACCGAACCCCAAACCCTAATTTCCGAAACCCTACAAGATGCAGCTCTCCACTCGTCTCCTCATTCACACGTACCCGCTCTTTTCTTACGCCTGTCTGCATGCATTTCGGTCTCCTCTTTTGGCTTTCATGACTGCTTTGTTTGGATTGGCCTTTGTGCACCACACCGGGTCACTTGTGTGTGTCTGGATATGGTGTCCTCCTCCTTCCCTGTTGCCCACACAGAGTCGCCTCTCTACCCTTACTCCGCAAGCACATGCGGCATACCCGGCCCCCGGGACTCGACACCCCAGAGGAGACTTACAAATTTTTGTTTTCTTGTAGCGACAATTGATGAAACACTATGGAATGGGTAATTTGTGCCGATATACGTGATGCGAAACACCTTGGAGAACTCGATGTCCGCTGTTTCATTTCATTTAGGGTTTGAGAGCGTAGTCCGCCAACCCGCCACGAAGGGGGTAGCAATTCTTTGGGACCTCATGCTCGACCAGGGTTAGCGAAATTGCTTTTCGTTTCTCGATAGGAAGCCACGTGCATGTCTGATTGCATAGTGGTGCCACTTAGGCGATCACATTTTCTACTATCTTACGGAGGATCTCCCAAGACAGGGGAAGTGCCGTAGGGCATTGAAGCGAATGCCTTGGATCCAGACCCTAACCCTTATCTTTGCATCAAGCTTGTCTTGGAGGCTCGATATTGGGTTTTCGGTTAGAGGAGTGTATGGGTGAATGATTTGACACGGGTTCGGGAGGGTGTTGATGTTCGGTAGGCGCACCTTTACCAATACCGGGAGTTATACTTCCGTACTTCGTGGTTTAATGGCGGTTGCGCGATATTCAAAACCGTGGTCATCTTGGATCATTGGGTTCTTGTTGGTCTCAATGAAGCCGGAAACCCACGGGACATTCCGATGAAAACTCCGTAAAAATGCAATCGGCCATATTGAAGAATACAACCTAAAATTTGTGCGGTGACTCAAGAGGCCCAACTCGCCGCAAATGCACTCATCAACTAAATCAATCTCGAGATGATCCACTCGTTTCTACCAAAGGTGGTCTCCATGGGGCATTGGCCGTAAAGTGATCCCTCATGCATCCGGAGCTTGGTTCGAAACGGAGCATCCATCCGGAGGAAAAGTTCAACACATGGCTTCGGCCACGAAATGCCTACGGAGAAAATGATCGTTCACGCGTGTCTTTGTCAATTCCACTTGATGAACGTAGCGAATCATTGGAAACTAGAGAATCTAACTCTCTACCACCACCTTCCTTGATGACACAAAGAAAGATACCCCCGTCAAACTTACCAGAAATCCGCACAAGCGAGGTTGAGCACGCCGAGTCGATCTTCCGCGCACGAACCTGCGAAGTGCACAATTGTGATCAATCGGTAACTGAAATTTCACGAAGCTCCGGATGAAGTATGAACGCTCAAGGCACCATGGAATTTTCCTCCAAATAGTTCGAAAACAAAGACATGATGATCTTTGGTCCGAGTGATAGAGAAGTTGTCATGAGACACGCGGCTCGCTATCCACGAAGGAATGTTGTGGAGTGTCTTTGGAACCCGAACTTCGCAATGAGGGCAAGAGCCTCCAATCGTCAAACAAAAGCGGCCGGTGGAAGAGGGTGATGCCAGGTGATGGTCCGAACTCGATCAACATGAGGCGTGCAAAAGATTTGAGCAGAAAACATGGATTGTAAAGAATGATGCCTTCTCGACGATATAGCAATAATTGCTTGGAATGAGATGAGAATAGGTAGGGAACTTGATGGAGGAATTTGGACGTGAGGAGCACTGGGAGCGATTGCATCGCGAGGACGATGAACATGCGAGTGCGTGCGGAGGAAGGTCGAAGATAGGAGATCACTTGTGCGGGAGGGTAGGATACAATGAGTGCGATGGTTTGGGGTGGTATGGCAATTGGTGAAATGTATGTTAAATCCCATAGGCGTGGGAGGAGAGGCGGAGGGTGCGAGGTGTGCGAGCGGGCGGGAGAGATGGGAGAAGCATACCTTTCTCGGCCTTTTGGCTAAGATCAAGTGTAGTATCTGTTCTTATCGCTTTAATATCGATACGGGGATCATCGATCCCCATGATATTAATCTAATTTTTCTTGGGAGCGGGGCTATCCGGACTTCTTTGCCGCCCCGCCCGTCGCCGCCTTGGTCTTGCACTACCTCCTTGGCGGGCGCAGCCCTTCTTTTTCCTTCCCACCAGGAGGGGGAATTCCAACACAAGCCCTAAACAAAGACATTGTAAACGGCACTTTCGTGCATCGGTGTGCATTTTCGTAAGGATGTGATCGTGCATCAGTCTGCGTTTTTCGTAAGGTTATGATCGTGCATTAGTCCGCATTTTCGGAAGGTTATGATCGTGCATCGATCCGCATTTTCGTAAGGTTATGATCGTGCATTAGTCCGCATTTTCGGAAGGTTATGATCGTGCATCACCGCATTTTTCGTAAGGTTATGATCGTGCATCGATCGCATTTTTAAGAAGGGTATGATCCCGTGAGGCGACCTTGCAATCCTTACCAAAGGGCTTTTGCTTTCGGATGACTTTACTCGGTTTTGCTTTTGGATGACTTTACTTACGGATATTACCATTACCAGAGGGCACAAATTTTGGACCAACTACAATTCAAGCTAAGCCATGCCACGTCCCTTGGATGTATGCTTTGTATGTATAACTCACAATTATATTTTCTTCACAATTTTGCAGCATTTTCTAATACCGAAGGATCCACACTCACAAGTTGCAAGGCATGACCAATGGTATGTAGCACCAAGGCATGACCAATAGTATGTAATACAATGGCATGACCAATGGTATGTATTAGCATGGCATGACCAATGTTATGTAACAACATGGCATGACCGGTGGTATGTAATAGCATGGCTTGACCAACTATATGTAATAGCATGGCATGACCATTGGTATGTAATAGTATGGCATGAACAGGATGTGCATGGCATGGCATGAGTGATGTGTGTTAGCAAGCATGAGAATTTACCCAATTACCCTCTTTGACATTGTGGATAATACCCTCTTTGATATGTTATAATTAGTTCAACTATGAAATAAGAAGCTTAAATGAGTCCTTTTTAGTATTGTAGTTAGAAATAGGAAGATTTCTATGTCTTTGACCCATAACTTCTCAATGTAAAATTTGATTATTAACTCCTATTGAAAGATTGATGCATATAATAGAATACTCCAAAACCATTATACTCCATAACCGCTTATCAACTCAATGTTTAAAAAATTTGTAACATCGTGTGCAATTTTTAAACATGATATCGATGTGAGGGAATATGTATAATTTTGAGTTGAATAAAGATGGCATTTTAATCACTAAATCAATTTATACTTAACAATGTATATTCAAACATTTTCTTTTGAAATTACCTTCTGAAATGTTCATACAAGTCACTGCGATAAGAACATTTCCTTTATCAAACAACCAATTGATTGCATATAGTATTTAAAAGTCACTACTGTTTCAAATGCTATGGTTTCAAATGCTATAATTTCAGATGCTGAGTTGACTCATCAAATGTCATTCACTGAAACAATTTCATCTGAACCAAAACAGTAAATTCTCAGTTACCCTTGCAAGTCAAAATTCATCAAGTTGAATTGGACCAAAACGCAAAACGCAGATATCCTGTTACTAGTGCAAGTCTAATTTCACCAATCTCAGATGAAGCTAAACAATGTAGTAAAACCAAAAGGTGCAGATCCAAAACCGTGTATAACCAATACAGAGTCATCTAGTTACTATATCAATCTATACAGATAATAACTGCACATGGGATCTTCAAATCATTGCATCTTCAAATCATGCCATTGCAGATTTTTGTTCTTACCATTGGATATTTCTATACCTCCCATTGCAGATTTCTATTCCAACCATAGCACATTCGAACCCGGGCATATTCCTCCCATTGCAGATTTCTAGCATTGCATATCTTGATTCATCAATTCTCCTTCAATGAAACTATACAAAGTGAACCAAAATGATAGTCTTCTAACCACAACAAGACAAATTTCATCCATTTCAACTGTTCCAAAATGGTATAAACAAAACGGAGTAGTCTCCTCAACACTGAATGTCTGATTTCATGAGTATGTTATAAGCAAAACTGTGTAAACTATAACGATGTAAAACCGTATCACCGTATAACTGATACGCTGTAGTAAGATTTGTTACCTCTACATTCAAATCTAGATTTATGAAGAATGACAAGCATAAAACTAGTTCCCTCATTTTCTTCTTGTAGGTTGCTACTTTGATATCTCCATCTTCTCAGCTCCTTCACTCATAGCAAGTACAGCTTGAAGCATCACCTCGCCCTCCAAATTTCGAAACTCCTCGCTTCTAAACTGGACGCTCAAAGCACCACAACATACAAAATTATCAACATTGCTTCACTTGCTTGTGTCAAAATTCGCTCTGGTGCCCCAAATACAAAAATCTGTTACGCTTTCCCATACGTGTGGATTACAATATACAAATACAACCCATACTATCAAATTCCTTCACTGACCTCCATGAGGCGAATTCAAAATTGTAGCATCCAAGACAAAAGGTGAGTGAATGCAAGGAGTACCGTTCTCCCAGGCCAACGGTGAATACCAAGCTTTCGGGAGGCTTTCTTGATGTGGAAGGTGAAACACCCATCTCGCTTTCTTTGCATCAACCAAGCAGAGACGGAAATATGGCACCAAGTCCAATATTGTCACCTCAAACGGTCCACGTCCCTGCAGACACGGCCCTCATCAAACAATTCACATACTACATATCGAAACGAGTAAAAAGAAAACTCGTTCAAATGAAAACAAGGCAACGGAACGGTATAAAAAAACATTGTGGTATTCATCAAACAACACAAAAATGAATTTTGGCACTCACCTTCTTACTGCGGCGTGTAATCAAATTGACAACCTTCATACGCACTTCATCGTCAGAATGTGGTGGCTCTTTCTCGATAATGGCCGTGCTACCCGGAGCGAGATCAAACTCCGCAGCCATCACAGGATCACCATGGTTGATTGCATTGCCATTCACAAAGGGGGCCTTCTGGGATGACATGCCCACTGATTTTGGAGCATGTTGGGACTCCATGAATTGCTTGAATTGCCAAATGGTGATAGCAACGCCATGCGGGCAGTAAAAAATGTGGCCCATCACCCCCCGGGGTGCGGGATAGAACGAACTGTAGGGACTAGGTGAGGAGATGCGGCAGATGCACGAATTGTGCCTCTGTGACTCAAGATACGCAAACAATACTCTCCAAAACTTCACAAGCTTGTCACCGGAGACGCTGCCACCGTGAGGACACCGAATCTCATGAATTTCCACCTCTCCACACATGGTTAAGGGCCCTTTCTCGCTCTCCATAAATGTTGAAGGTGAGGGTAGCGAAGCGTTGATGAATGCTCCCAGTTGGCCCAGTTCTTGTACCTCACCCATATCCCTCTCACTCAATTGCTGGAGACCTCCTCTCACTAAATTGCTGAAGACCTCCTCTCACTAAATTGCTGAAGACCTCCTCTCACTAAATTGCAAGAGACCTCCTCTCACTAAATTGCTGGAGACCTGCTACAACGCCGGAACATGCAATGTATATCAGAACATGCGAAGAAGATTGACTTTGAAAGACTAGCTTCACTTTGAAGTATACCGAAAGAGATGAGAGAGTACCAAGTAAGGAGCGTAATAAGGGAAAAGAAATAGAAAAGAGAAGCCATTTAATATTGGAGGTGGCTGAAGTGAGGTGCAAGCTCTCACAAATTGAAATGCGAGGTGGAAGCTATGAATTGCGAGGAGATTGAAGTGAGAGATGTGAGGTGCAAGGTATGAATTGCGAGGGGAGGGGACTGAAGTGAGAGATGTGAGGTGCAAGTTGTGACTTGGGAGGGAAGTGATGTGCGGGATGCGAGGTGCGAGCCTGTAAATTGCGAGGGGAGAGGGAGGTGTGACATCCAGGTCATGCCATGCTAATACATACCATTGGTCATGCCATTGTATTACATACTATTGGTCATGCCTTGGTGCTACATACCATTGGTCATGCCTTGCAACTTGTGAGTGTGGATCCTTCGGTATTAGAAAATGCTGCAAAATTGTGAAGAAAATATAATTGTGAGTTATACATACAAAGCATACATCCAAGGGACGTGGCATGGCTTAGCTTGAATTGTAGTTGGTCCAAAATTTGTGCCTCTGGTAATGGTAATAATACTGTAAGTAAAGTCATCCAAAAGCAAAACCGAGTAAAGTCATCCGAAAGCAAAAGCCCCTTTGGTAAGGATTGCAAGGCTGC
Source organism: Bryum argenteum (assembly GCA_037043015.1). Classification (NCBI taxonomy): domain Eukaryota; kingdom Viridiplantae; phylum Streptophyta; class Bryopsida; order Bryales; family Bryaceae; genus Bryum; species Bryum argenteum. The sequence continues at coordinate 4,452,741 of CM073327.1, forward strand.
CTCACAGGATCATACCCTTACGAAAATGCAGACTGATGCACGATCATAACCTTACGAAAATGCAGACTGATGCACGATCATAACCTTCCGAAAATGCAGACTAATGCACGATCATAACCTTACGAAAATGCAGACTGATGCACGATCATAACCTTCCGAAAATGCAGACTGATGCACGATCATAACCTTCCGAAAATGCAGACTAATGCACGATCATAACCTTACGAAAACGCAGACTGATGCACGATCACATCCTTACGAAAATGCACACTGATGCACGAAAGTGCCGTTTACAATGTGCTGTTTAGGGCTTGTGTTGGAATTCCCCTCCTGGTGGGAAGGGAAAGGAGGGCTGCGCCGGCCAAGGAGGTAGTGCAAGACCAAGGCGACGGCTGGGGGCGGCGGCAAGTCACGGATAGCCCCGCTCCCAAGAAAAAAATTAGATTAATATCATGGGGATCGATGATCCCCGTATCGATATTAAACCGATAAGAACAGATACTACACTTGATCTTAGCCAAAAGGCCGAGAAAGGTATGCTTCTCCCATCTCTCCCGCCCGCTCGTCACTCCTCGCACCCCTCCGCCTCTCCTCCCATGCCTATGGGATTTAACATACACTTCACCCATTGCCATACCACCCCAAACTATCGCACTCATTGTATCCTACCCCTCCCGCACAAGTGATCTCCTATCTTCGACCTTCCTCCGCACGCACTCGCATGTTCATCGTCCCCGCGATGCACCGCTCCCAGCTCCTCACGTCCAAATTCCTCCATCAAGTTCCCTACCTATTCTCATCTCATTCCAAAGAATTATTGCTATATCGTCGAAGGCATCATTCTTTACAATCCATGTTTTCTGCTCAAATCATTGCACGCCTCATGTTGATCGAGTTCGGACCATCACCTGGCATCACCCTCTTCCACCGGTTGCTTTTGTTTGACGATTGGAGGCTCTTGCCCTCGCCGCGAAGTTCGGGTTCCAAAGACACTCCACAACATTCCTTCGTGGATAGCGAGCCGCGTGTCTCATGACAACTTCTCTATCACTCGGACCAAGATCATCATGTCTTTGTTTTCGAACTCGGAGGAGGAAAATTCCATGGTGCCTTCAGCGTTCATACTTCATCCGGGCTTCGTGAAATTCTCGTTCTTGATTGATCACAATTGTGCACTTCGCAGGTTCGTGCGGAAGATCGACTCGACGTGCTCAACCTCGCTTGTGCGGATTTCCTGGTAAGTTTGACGGGGTATCTTTCTTTGTCATCTGAAGGTGGTGGTAGAGAGTTAGATTCTCTAGTTTCCAATGATCTTGCTCGTTCATCAAGTGGAATTGACAAAGACACACGTGAGCGATCATTTTCTCCGTAGGCATTTCGTGGCGAAGCCATGTGTTGAACTTTTCCTCCGGATGGATGCTCCGTTTCGAACCAAGCTCCGGATGCGGGGGATCACTTTCGGCCAATGCCCATGACAGACCTCACTGGTAGAAACGAGTGGATCATCTCGAGATTGATTTAGTTCATGTGCATTTGCGCGCGGGTTGGGCCTCTTGAGTCACCGCACAAATTTTAGGTTGTATTCTTCAATATGGCCGATTGCATTTTTACGGAGTTTTCATCGGAATGTCCCGTGGGTTTCCGGCTTCATTGAGACCAACAAGAACCCAATGATCCAAAGATGACCACGGTTTCGAATATCGCGCAACCGCCATTAAACCACGAAGTGCGGAAGTATAACTCCCGGTATTGGTAAAGGTGCGCCTACCGAACATCAACACCCTCCCGAACCCGTGTCAAATCATTCACCCATACACTCCTCTAACCGTAAAACCCAATATCGAGCCTCCAAGACAAGCTTGATGCAAAGATAAGGGTTAGGGCTGGATCCAAGGCATTCGTCAATGCCCTACGGCACTTCCCTGTCTTGGGAGATCCTCCGTAAGATAGTAGAAAATGTGATCGCCCTAAGTGGCACCACTATGCAATCAGTACATGCACGTGGCTTCCTATCGAGAAACGAAAAGCAATTTACGCTAACCCCGGTCGAGCATGAGGTCCCAAAGAATTGCTACCCCCTTCGTGGCGGGTTGGCGGACTACGCTCTCAAACCCTAAATGAAATGAAACAAATGGACATCGCTTCTCCAAGGTGTTTCGCATCACGTATATCGTGCACAAATTACCCATTCCATAGTGTTTCATCAATTGTCGCTACAAGAAAACAAAAATTTGTAAGTCTCCTCTCAGGGTGTCGAGTCCCAGGGGCCGGGTATGCCGCATGTGCTTGCGGAGTAAGGGTAGAGAGATCGACTGTGTGGGCAACAGGGAAGGAGGAGGACACCATATCCGGACACACACAAGTGACCCGGTGTGGTGCACTCAAAGAATGCCGCCAAACAAATCACATGAAAGCCAAAAGAGGAGACCGAGCATGCACATGCAGGCGGGCGTAAGAAAGAGCGGGTGCGTGTGAATGAGGAGACGAGTGGAGAGTCACTCTCGTAGGGTTAAAATTAGGGTTTGGGGTTCAAAAAGTGAATGATTAGCGAGCAACGTGAGGGTAACTTCCGTAACACTCGGTCGGACCAAAGATCATCACCGCATTGACGTCTTTGATTTGATGTTCTCATCTCTCGGATGAAATTTCCATGATCCCTCCAACTTACACCTTCTTTGTACACGTTCTGCGATTACCGTAACTCGTGTTCGTTGGCGTACCCTTGCAAAATGTGTGTCATGTAATTGTGCAATGTGATGCATTTTCTTGACGTAGTTTCATTTGTTCGACAAGAGTCTCGCGCATCGGTGAAGTTACTCTTTGCCGAAGGGAACATCGCACCTGCGTATCCATGACATTGGTGAAATTTTAGGAAATTGGGTCTACCCTACTTCATCAAGAGCTGCACTTGTTACACTGTGAAACTACGGTAAAAGTCGACTCAAAGCATTAGGAATCTGGAGCCAATACATCCCAATGTACTGAAAATATGACAGTAGTTGGGTTAAATTGTACTGTACAATGTTTATCATTTGAGGCAACATGTACGAAAAGTGCAAATTTGTACTGTGGACAGTTTGTGCACCAAGGCATGTCACTTTCCCAGAAATCGCTTGGAACGTGGACTACAGAACCTTCCCACCTAGTGCCGAAACAATCTATTGAACAAATTCATCTGCAGACCTTGCGCACGTTGAAGAACTTTTTGAAAGCTTGCTTTGCGCACAAGCCAAGCATCCGATCGAACGCTGTAGTTGACCAAGCCATCGCCCATTGAACTATAAAATCGATCGATCGCAAACACACAAACACGAGCATTGTACAAATGGAGTGTTGCAAAGATATATATAGTTAACCTATTACAGTAGCATATAGTATTGTAATATATACTGTAAGCTAATAGATTGAGCTTAGTGTAGTAGCCCCAGAGACCTTTACCCATCGACTCGGCGCTCGGTGGAAGTGCAGGTGAAGTCTTGGGAGAAGAATGCAGCGCAAGAAGCAGGCGGTGTTACACAACGAAAAAGGACCGGGTAAACATGTAGATGGAAAGCACAAGGGCCGAGAGAAGAGGTTTGCTTTCAACGTCTACACCAACCCCCATCTGGAGGAGGTTTTCGTGAAGGCATCGAAGAGCACTCGACCTCTGTTTGTCGATGAGGAGTACGACGACGACAGCTGGCATCCCTCCGATGACGACGACGATGATGCTTCTGATGAAACTCAACCGGGCCGTGGCCAATTCATCGACGTAGTCCATAGCTGGAGAATCGATCCGCAGAATCGTTCTCCTCGGGACGACGGTTGGATGCGGAGATGAGGCCTTCTACATACCCCTAGAGCAAGTGTTATTATGTGCAAGGCCTAGGTCCTCTGTCGCATGCGAATGCGACCCAATTCTCGAAGGGAAACGGGCTCTGAAGAAGCTTATCGACATGAATGTGAGCGCTACTTTCGTAAAATCAGCGAGATAATCATGTGGAATGTTCGAGACGATTGAATCTTGATAGCCTCCGGTTTTCCCTTACACATGTGGCCGTCCGCATTGAGGATGAGTGATGGCGACTAGCAATTATTGTCACGCAGACATCTTCTCACTCGTTGTTGATATTTCGAGTGTCCGTAAAAGCTCCACCTTGAGAAGCTATGGCGAAACCCGATTAATGAAAATGTAAACCGCCTCCGCCTGTTATTTACGGTAGAATACAACATTTCTCTCAATTTTTTTAATCAGTATTTATTAGACCATATCTATACTCTTACGTCAAATCGGATATGTCACTTCAAGTACACAATGATCCACTTCACCAAATAAGAAACCTTAAACCTTATTGTGGTCAAGCCATTTACCTCCAAAATTTCTTAACCCCTCATCGTCCTAGCCTTTTGTTTGCCAAAGAACACATTTCAAATTTTTATCACACAAAGTAGACTTGATATGGAACCTAACCGCCAAGTGATTTCTTCCATAATGGACCATGGATGAAGAAGTTTTGGCTCTTCAAAGTTGCCGTCTTTAATCCAAAATGTTGTTTCTCTACATTCGGCACACTAAGAGGTTAAAACCCAAAACTGGTTTTCAGGGTTTTTTAGGGTTTTGAGGAGTCCCGCATGAACTAAATTCACTTAAAGTTTACCGTTATAATCTCACTAATGAAGAATTATCAACCGATACGGTTCAAAGTTGACATGGTAGTAGTATTTCAAGTTTTGAACAATTTGATATTCTTCGGTTGGATCTGAAGTTTGAAGAATTCTTACATTGAGCTTTTTAGTCTTGAAGTAAAAGGAGGTCAATTTTTGTAATTAAGTCAATTCTGCACCAAGGATCTTTAGGGTTTAAGGATGTCACATTTAGTGCCATTTTCTAATAGTGATGGTAGCTAGTAGCATAGCATAGCATAAGTGAGCAATTTGTAGCATACATACTGTTAAGTCATGACAAATATCATCCATTCTCTCTCTAGAACCTCCTATAAGTTAGTCAAAATATCCACTTTATTTTTAACTATTCCTCATCTTAGTCGACATATCTACTTCATACATATTCTATAGATAAATTAACCATTGGGCTAGTTGATATTAAACTCTTTGTCAACCTTATTGGAGCTATTTTGTACCTTCTTCTTTTCAAGGCAATTGAAGCTTGTAGTCCCACATCTTTGAAGCACTATATTGAACAACTTAGGAAATTATACATCCGTGAAGGACTATGGTCAACGCCTTAGAAAAGTCAAAGTACAATCGCATGTAGATCTTTCAAACCCCAACGGTAAGCAAATTAAATTATTACTGACCGATTTCCTTAGTCGTTGAGTAAAAGAATAGCTCTATACATTCTGGAATACTTAATGCTAAACATTGAACACAAGCATATCACTACTCTTATTGCAAGATGGGTCTAGTCAATTGAATTTATTTTAACCAATGATTAAGTACTTTCAACACTTGTCGTAAATTGGAAAAGGAAGAAATTACATTTTTTATTTTCTAATTTTGAGGATTATAATTTTGAATAGTTGTTTCATTTTGTTATATTATTCATGGTCAAGAGTATGAAAAATTTGCTTTTATCCACAAGCTTTCATCCACAATTGTTTTTTGAAATTAAGTTTATCTCTTAATTCAATCAATTTCTAGAGATTCTCTCTAAACTTATTATAGAGATTTAATGAAATTTGGGGTTTCTTTTATAATTTTCATTGAAAAATCTGCATACAAATTCTTGTTATGTTTACCAATAACTCCACTAGCTACATAAATATATACATATATATATATATATATATATATATATATATGTATATATATAAAGTGATTATTGCACACCATTATTTGATTATGCATCTAAGTAGCATGGCATGATCGACACTAATTAGTACTAGGATATAAATCCACAAATCATAGTATGGCACAATTCACAATAAGTAGAGTATACAATAATCCGCAATGACTTGTAACATGGTTACTAGTACTGTGGGATGGTCTACAATCAAACTAGTTATTTCACCTATAAACAAACACCAACAAGCATTTTAACCATTTGCCTAACAATCAAGGCAAACTACACACAAGCTTAACATTATGCTTCAAATCAGGGTTTGACAATCACCTAGTTAAATCAAATAAAGTGCCAATAAAAAGAAGTAACTCAACTTGAATCAAAGCTAAAAAATTTGAATGGCAATTACAACATCATCATAAGCATATTCAAGGTGATACTTTACAATTTTGATGAACAAGACAATCAACAAGACGACTGGAAACCCTAATGAGATTCAAAGTGAAACTTAGAATTCTTCATCTCCATTTACTAAAAACCGTAGGACATGCCAAAATACTAATCATTGTAGATATGTATTAGCTAATTATGCTATTATTCACTTGTGGATCATGCCATGCTAATAGTTACATGTGATTCCTACCATGCAATTAGTAACAGTTGGTCATGCCATGCTAATAGTTACCAATGGTCATACCTTGCAACTAGCCACTATGGATCATGGGGTATTAGAAAACAATGATAAATTGTCAAGAAAAGAAATTTGAGGATTGAACATACAAAGCATATAACCAGGCAATGTAGCATGGTGGGAAGATGGCAGAGAGAATCTCTTTGTCTTCTGCTTAGCCAGAATTCATGTCTGTCCAAAATCTGTGCCTCAAGAAATAATACCCAAGTAGAGTTATACCGAAGTTAACAAAAATTAGCACGAAGTACGGCAGAAGCCCCTTCGGTTAAGGCCTCGCTTCCCGCAACATATAAACGGGAGACCCCGAGGAAGATGCAGGGAGGTGCTGTTTAGGGCTTGTGTTGGGATTCCCCTCCTGGTGGGAAGGGAAAGGAGGGCTGCGCCGGCCAAGGAGGTAGTGCAAGACCAAGGCGACGCGCGCGGGGCCGGGCAGCAAGCTGCCGGATAGCCCCGCTCCCAAGAAAAATTAGATTAATATCATGGGGATCGATGATCCCCGTATCAGATATTAAACTGATAAGAACAGATACTACACTTGATCTTAGCCAAAAGGCCGAGAAAGGTATGCTTCTCCCATCTCTCCCGCCCGCTTCTGTACCCTGCACCCCTCCGCCTCTCCTCCCACGCCTATGGGATTTAACATACACTTCACCAATTGCCATGCCACCCACAAACTACTGCACTCATTGTATCCTACCCCTCCCGCACAAGTGATCTCCTATCTTCGACCTTCATCCACACGCACTCGCATGTTCATCGTCCCTGCGATGCACTGCTCCCAGGCTCCTCACGTCCAAATTCCTCCATCAAGTTCCCTACCTATTCTCATCTCATTCCAGCAATTATTGCTATATCGTCAGAAGGCATCATTCTTTACAATCCATGTTTTCTGCTCAAATCATTGCACGCCTCATGTTGATCAGGTTCGGACCATCACCTGGCATCACCCTCTTCCACCGGCTGCTTTTGTTTGACGATTGGAGGCTCTTGCCCTCGCTGCGAAGTTCGGGTTCCAAAGACACTCCACAACATTCCTTCGTGGATAGCGAGCCGCGTGTCTCATGACAACTTCTCTATCACTCGGACCAGCATCATCATGTGCTGTTTTCGAACTCGCTGGAGGAAAATTCCATGGTGCCTTCAGCGTTCATACTTCATCTGGAGCTTCGTGAAATTCTGGTTACTGATTGATCACAATTGTGCACTTCGCAGGTTCGTGCAGAAGATCGACTCGACGTGCTCAACCTCGCTTGTGCGGATTTCCTGGTAAGTTTGACAGGGTATGCTGCTGTCATCTGAAGGTGGTGGTAGAGAGTTAGATTCTCTAGTTTCCGATGATGCTGCTTCGTAAGTTCATCAAGTGGAAATGACAGAACAAGTGAGCGATCATTTTCTCGGTAGGCATCATATATCCAAAATGCTACATTTCAGCCCAATCATGCGATTTCATGGCCGCAGCCATGTGTTGAACTTCTCGTCTGGATGCTTTTTCGAACCAAGCCTCAGATGCAGCAGGGATCACTTTCTGGGCAATGCCCACGACAGAGACCTCATTGGTAGAAACGAATGGGTTATCTCAGAATTCGTGGTTCAGTAGTGCATTTGCGGCAGGTTGGGCCGCTGAGTCATTGCACAAATTTTAGGTTGTATTCTTCAACGTGGCCGATTGCATTTTTACAGAGTTTTCATCGGAATGTCCCGTGGGTTTCCCGGTTTCAGTGAGACCAACAAGAACCCAATGATCCAGTATATCCACGGTTTGGAATATCGCGCAACCGCCATTAAACCACGAAGTACGGAAGTGTAACTCCTGGTATTGGTAAAGGTGCGCCTACATAAATGAATAGCGAGCATCGTGAGTGTTACTTCTGTAACACTCGATCGGACCAGCATCATCACGTGCATGCATGTGCTGATTTGATGATTTCAACTTGCAGGTTAAAATGTCCATCATTCCTCCAGCTTACACCTTCTGGGTAAACGTGCTGCTATTACCGTAACTCATTTTCGTTCGCAACGTACCTTGCAAAATGTGTGTCATGTTAATGCGAAATGTCTTGCATTTTCATGACGTACCACGAGTTCTGTTCGACAAGACCAGTACATCGGTGAATTTACTACAGCCGAAGCATGAACATCGCACCGGCGTATCCATTAAATTAGTGAAATTTTAGGAGAATTGAGACTACCATACTTCACCTAGAGCTCTGTACACACCTGTAACACTGTGAAACCACGGTAAAAGTCGACTAAAAGTATCAGGAATCGGGAGCCAATTCATCCCAATGTACTGAAAATATGACAGTAGTTGGGTTAAATGGTGCTGTACAATGTTTATCGGTATCGGCAACATGTACAGAAAGTGTTGACACAAACAGTGGACAGTTTGTGCACCAAGGCATGCCACCTTCCCAGAAATCGCTTGAAATGCAGACTACAGAACGTACCCACCTACTGCCGAATAATTGTACAAATATATCAGACCTTGCGCGTGTTGAAGAACCTTTTGAATGCTTGCTTTGCGCGCAAGCCAAGCATCGGATCGAACGCTTTAGTTGACCAAGCCATCGCCCATTGAACTATAAAATCGATCGATCGCAAATTCACAAACATCAGCAATGTGCAGCTGAGTGTTACGGCATATTTAGTTTACCTATTATAGTAGCATATAGTCTAGTAATATATACTGTAAGCTAATATATTGAGCTTAGTCTTGTAGTCCTTTAGACTTACCCATCGACTCGGCGCTCGGTGGAAGTGCAGGTGAAGTCTTGGGAGAAGAATGCAGCGCAAGAAGCAGGCGGTGTTACACAACGAAAAGGGACCGGGTAAACATGTAGATGGAAAGCATAAGGGCCGAGAGAAGCGGTTTGCTTTCAACGTCTACACCAACCCCCATCTGGAGGAGGTTTTCGTGAAGCCATTGAAGAGCACTCGACCTCTGCTTGTCGATAAGGAGGACGACGACGACGACAGATGGGATCCCTCCGATGATGACGACGATGATTGTGATGAAACTCTACCTGCCACGGCCAATTCATCGGCGTAGTCCATAGCTGGAGAATCAGTCAGTGCTGATTGTCGCTGACAGGCGAGGTTGGTAGCGGCGATAAGGCCTTTTATGGAGCAAGGGTTGTTGCAGGAGCCTTTGGGTACACCTTCGGATGCGAGTTTGAAGTTTCTCTTGACGGAAAACCTGCTCAATTGAATGAATCGGAGCGCTTTTTTCCGAAATCTTCTTGGCAGACAGTCATATGTACTATTCGAACTTGTTGACCCCTAATGTCGAAAAGAGCCAAAGACGGGACGTTTGGGGGTCTGCTCAGCCTCTTGTTTACTATATTTTAACCTATATAAAATTGAAACCATTGGCAAGTCGGGTACACTTTTTTTATATATTTTCGAAAAGTCATTTCATGCTTCATAATTCCTCATACTTTTGAAAATACATACAGCCCAAACTGCGGTATATGCTTGTTTGTTCTCAAATCTGCCCAAAGTAAATAAGATCATAAGAAGTTCAAAGATTGAGATTTCACTTTCTTTCAAGTTTTATTTTTTGTACTTCAAAATAAGGTTGTAAGGCATGATCTCAACATTGGGATTTTTCATCGAGTTATTTTTCACATGCCATTTTTATTATGAGTTAGGGGCCTTTGAAGTTAAATTTCAGCAAACCTTTATGTGAATATTCAAGCATTTTAGGTTTTACAGGTCGCATGAGGGTCAAAACTTGCATAGACATGTTCCTAAGAATTTGAGGAGCCACATTTCAAAATTTACTCTTAAAATTGGTTTTTTGGGCTCACAAAAAACTTCAAATCCAATTTGCAACAAGAGGAAAATATTATTTTTTCTACTTTGAATGTTATGATCTCACAATTGGTAAGGAATTTGAAACTAAGTTTTGGTGAATACATACATGGACAAGTTAGGTATAAGATCTTTCGGTTACATACTTGAAATTACGTCAAAATTTGAAAAGTTTCATTTTACATTGAAAGAGGGTGGTTTTGAGGAGTTTTGGCAGTTTCCGGGCTTTCGACTTCAGGAATTAACTTCTAGTATGCCTGAAGTTCTTTCTAGCACATGTGACCGTCTGCATTGAGAGTGAGTGATGGCAATTGGCCATTACTTCCATGCATGAGACATGCTCTGACTCGATGTTGGTACTTCTAGTACGCTTTTGGCCTCTGGCAAGGGGCTCAGAGTAATCTGTATAGTAACTATATGCAATTCAACTCAGGCACCATTCATACTTTAACTCTTTTCAGCCAGGTTGAGAAATGTCCAAGAACTGAACATTTGAGGTCATGTCACATGCTCTATTGTCTAACCATTCATTTTTTTGAGCCTCTCAAACGCACTCATATTTGTTCCTCACTACCATGCAATGCTCTTAATTTGCCATGGTTAGAGTTTCAAAACCAGCAGTATCCATCAATTACTTTGATGCATGAGACATGTACTAACTCGTTGTTGGTACGTTAGGAGTAAGATTTTTGAGCTATAGCAAGATTTTTGAGCTATGGCAAGGGGCTTAACCCTTAAAGGTCCTTCCACTCCTCAATGGGCAGCCCGAAATTGGATCTCAGCATCTTTTGGACTTGGGCAACATGAATAGTGCACTTTTTGAACTTGGGCGGCATGAATGAACCAATCAATGATGAGTTTGCAACCTCCTAGTCTCCTACAAGGTTTTGTGCAATCCCAACCTACCTACCACAATCCTTTCAAAGCACAAATCACTCATACAAATTGCGATTTGAATTGTAGGATTTCACTTTGTAGATGCATCACAAAAAGGTGACCAGAATGATATAAAAAAAATAAGTGAAAATTTGAGAATCAAAAGAGCTACAGCCTACAGGCAAGATTCTGTTGGAAAACAGTCGAGGGGTTGACAAGCGCCTTTAAGGGTTAAAATGCTTTGTACGTAATCGAAGCAATACAACTCAAGAATCGTACTTTAAGGAATTTGGATGTGGATGGCATCCGTGTGTTTGGAGAGAAATCCTCGGCTCCACCCTACGACGGATTCGAGATAATTGATGGATGACGAGGCGGTCACCATCTAAAAAAGTTCATGATGAATGAGTATGGCGGGGTACTTGATTACTATGATACTTTTTGTTTCAACAAGATTGCTTTGACATGGATGATGACATGTAAGAGCCCAAGAAATGCATAGTGACTATTGAACTGTTGAAACTGTTGTTCTTTGACTTCACGAAGGAGGACAACCACCGTCCAAGCATGCAAATGATGCAATGCAATATTGCTTTTGTGCTCGCTCAAAATCGCCCTTTGGCTCGCTTTCATGATAAACACGGAATACCTCCCTACAAGCTTCTCTTTTGGCTTTTGACAAGGTAGTGATAGAGTTTACCAAATGAAGTGGCTAGAAACAAGAGCTTATGTGGACGAACCTATTGAAACGGTGGCGCCGTGAAAGGACAACTACAAGAACGCAAGCAGTGTTGGGGGACGGAGGAGGTGAACTTGTGCTTTAAGAAGATGTGTGGGTAACCACTTTTTTTTAGGCCCTCGGTCACAAACACACTTTTTTGATAGTTTTCTTTGGTGTTGATATGGGCATGGTCACTCTTGCCCTAAATTTTGACACTAAGAAAACAATATCCAATGTGTTTTTTTGTGATTGAGAGCTGAGAAAAGAAACGATATCCCAGCCATCCATGCGAAACAAAAGTTCTCCTCCTGCATTTGCTACCACTACTTGAACGTTCCCCACCACTCTCGTAGCTTTCATTTCCGCCGCTCTCTCAATTTCAGAGCTCCGCTCGCCAAATTCCATCGCAAAGTTGTCGAAAGCCGAAAGAGAAGCCTGCGAAGAGTTATTCCATGCACATTAGGAGAGCTAGCCAGAGGGACATTTTGAGTGCGCATGAAAGTGATACTGCAGTCCGTGCTTGAACGGTGACCCTCCTCCCAAAGGCGAACCCTAAATAGTCCCATGTTGTCTTCATTAACGTGTAGCCATGCTATAAGGGTCCTTTTACACTATAGACCACGAGCCATGACCAAGGAAATTGGAAATATTTTCATGGTCATGGCTCCTAGCCATAAGCGGTGACCATCAAAAATAGAACTTGAGTGGCTTGGTCACTCTTGTAGTGTAAAGTGGATTTCGACCCGGACAAGTAAAAGCTCAATTCTCTAATATAAATCCTCATCATTCTCTCTCTTACCCTCTCCTTATTCCTCCTTTCTTTACAAATAATTGAACACTAACCAATCAATGATTTTTGAGCCTCATGGTCTTCTTGATTGTAGATGAGTCAAGGCATTTTCTTGGACGCAACTATAATCAAGGAAAACATGAAAACATTATCCACTATGCAAACTTTAGCATATTTTGGGGACCTCAAAGTTAGTGATCATTCTCCTTTTATCAAAGAAGTGTAAAGCCAAATGGGACTAAGAGCCTTGCCAGACTAGAGGCAGAGGAAGTTTTAGCACTTCCTCCAACTTCCTCCAACGTGGCTCAAAAAGTCTTCTTTTCCTTGTTTTTCTCCTTGTATTGTGGATTTCCAAGCACTAGTGCCCGGTAGTTTTGAACTACATTTATTGTGCCATGTCACTCTACTTTATTGCCATGTAGATTCCAAAGCAATATCCAAAGCAAAATCCAAAGCTAAAAAGTTAATCCATGTCATTGTTGCCACTCCCCATACTTCCTCTAGTGTGGCAACCACTTGCTCATTTGGACCAATCAACTCGCTGCCAACTCACTGCCTTTCCTCTAGTCTGGCGACGCCCTAAGAGCACTTTACTCTCCAATCACAAATTTCTGAAGGCCAAGGTCCATGGATCACAAAATGCACCGACGTCGCACAAATTTCTGACCTACTGCACACAGAAACTTCCAAAAGGGTAAAGCGGTAAAGTGGCAAAGGAATTGAAAAAGAAGACCAAAGTTTGAACTTTCAATTACCGCTCAGACATTAATCAAACCATTCCTGAAAATTCGGTCGGTGCAACAAGAATTATGGTTCCATAATTAACCAATATGGTAACAAAAATTGGTAAATTACACTAAACAGTACATTGATTGTTTCCAAAAAGACTAAGTATCGGTAAATAAGACCGCCGTTGCCGTTCGTTCATGAACGTGGCGACTGCATGTAACTTTGCCGACTACTTGTCAGTCACAACGTGGGTCGGGTTCGCCACTACACCAAATTTGATAATTAGTGTTAGATACACTAATTTACATAAACATGTTATAAGTTTTTACTGTTCTTCAATAATTTTACCCACTATATTGGCCAAGATGGGGGTCCTTATATAGTATCAGAACCAATGCTCCTAGTAAATTTTTTAAAACAAAAGTAAAAACTTATAGCATTTTCAAATCTTAAAATAATCTAACACTAATTATCAAATTTAGTGTAGTAGTAACCGGAGCCGTACATTCTCTACCACAGATCGTGACAACAAAGAAATTGCATCACTGTAGCACCCCATTCATCGCTGCCGTGGGCCAAGTCACAAACTGCAACCTTTCCATACCCAGAACTCACGAACCGGAGCTTCCTCTGTAACGAACTCGTCTTGATGTTGCGCTTTTTGCAAAATGTAACTTGAGCAAGCACAGCATGAAGAGCAGCAAGGTCTTCTCGTCGAGCGGTCGCAAAGGTTTGTCTCTCTGGTTCATACTGAGCGTGATCGGTACAGGAGCGTTTCTGTCCGCATTTCTGCTCTTTCGAGAGTCTCTGCAAGTTGCAATCAAGGGTTTGCAGATTGACAGACACAGCGATGGAGTCGCAGTTCCAGTTGCAGTTGCAGTGCCTTCTCCTTCCCCGAAACTGCGAATTCTTCTCGGCGTGTTCTCGATGGCGAGCAAAGTGGAGCGCCGAAACTTGATGCGAATTGCTTACGGAGTGCAGCATTCAGATCAGGCGCTAGTAACCCTAAGGTTCGTGATCGGGAAACCGAAGGACGACACGGAAGCTTTCGCCTTAGGGTTGGAGTCTCTGCACCACGGAGATCTTCTGATTCTCAACTGCACCGAGAATATGAACCACGGCAAGAGCTTCACGTTTTGGGATACTGTTGCAACTGCAGGTCCGGAATACGACTACGTCATGAAAGTGGACGATGACTCGTACGTCAGGGTCGACAATCTTGCCAAGAGTCTGGGGAGTCTTCCCCGGACGGATCTGTATTATGGATACGTTCTCCCATGTGAGAATCAGGATCCGTACGCTTGGTACATGGCGGGGATGGGGTATCTCTTGTCGTGGGATTTGGTGCAGTGGGTTCATGACTCGCCGATTCCGCGAAACGCGACGGAGGGCACTGAGGATCAGCTCATGGGCGGCTGGTTGAACAAGGGCGAGAAGGCCAAGAACCGCGTGAGTAAGAAGCCATTGTTCTACGATCACCCTGATTTCGGTGGCAAATGCTCCCATGAGTTCATCCCTGAGACCATTCTGGTTCATCAGGTGAAGAGTGAGAAGCGTTGGCATGATGTTCTTTCGTACTTCGAACGGCATCGACTCACTGCACTCAGTTCCAATGCGAGCAACCCAGCGTAATCTATGCGCAACAGGTTATGCGAATCTCATCTCAGTCACATTCAATGCTCGACTCGCTGCAGGTATAGATGATAGTCGTTGTTCCGCTGCACTTACAGGTGACCTGTGAATCTTTTCACAGTTGCAACGAAGTGTTGCAGTAAAGGGTTGCAGTAGTGCTACATTCAAACCATTTTTTGGAGAGAGAGAGATACTCTGTTCCCTGTCACGGCCAAAGGGCTGGAACCACGAAGATCTTCATAGTTTAGTCGAGAGAATAGAATCAAAGAGGAGTGGAGGCCTTTATTGCCAGCAATAGTCTGGGAATCAAGTGTCTTCCTTGACATGCAGTCATACTTACAGTAACACATTTTTCTATCAATGCATTGATCTCCAATTTCTGTTGCCCATGGTACATTCTGTATGGGTTCACTTTTCTCTTAACACATTCAAACACCTATTAGGGTATGGTTCACTTTTCACTTAACACCTATTAGGGTATGGTTCACTTTTCACTTAACACCTATTAGGGTATGGTTCACTTTTCTTAAACACCTATTAGGGTATGGTTCACTTTTCTTAAACACCTATTAGGGTATGGTTCGCTTTTCACTTAACACCTATTAGGGTATGGTTCACTTTTCTCTTAACACGGACAAGAACCTATTAGGGTTGCGGAAAACAAGAACCAAATCTGTGTGGACAAATTTTAGAGATGTGTCAAGTTTTTGGTGGATCAATCCAAGTGGGAATTTGTTTCTTATTAGTTATGAATCTTTATGTAGCAAAAGTAGTAGGGTGGTAGACATTCAAATCAATTCTAAGCAGCAGGTGTAATGAATTTTGCCTCGTTGTCCCAAAATGCATCTCATGGGTATATGGATTTTTTTTTTTTTCTTTTTTTTCCCCCTTTGATGGATTTTGCAAAAACTTACTTTACAGGTTTCAGAGACTCTTCGGTGCAAAGAGTTGCAATTGTGTTGCTGTTGTTTGTTTTCCCTTGTGTTTTTGAAACTTCATTTTGTCAAATGAATGTTTCAAGAATTTCTGCAGAACACACAGTGTGAGTGATTCTTAGTTTTGAGAAAAAGGTGCTGCTCAAAGTAGAAATGGCATTCAGTATCTTGCAATTACCTTAGGACTGCAGACTGTAATACGTTTTACATGGGGAGTCAAACCGTACATGGGGCTGTACCTGGGACCGATCACGTTGAAAGAATTTTTGTTGTCTTTCAGCCCCATGCTCGACTTGACTCCCCATGTCAAGCAACCCTTATTATCTTTCAAATCTTCATTTCTACTATATTCTATAATTAGGTTTAGGGTTTTAGGTTTGTTATATAATTAGGGTTTTGCAGTATTTTTTTTAAACACTTTATATATTCTTTTACTAAAACAATAATAACACCTACTACAACATGCAGGCATCTATATACTGTAACATACAGCAGTAGGTAGACATTAAGTTCCACCATTTATGAGTTAATTAGTGCAGTTAATTGTAGATTTAATATTAAAATAGTGCCCTGTTTTCAGGTATTCCAATTTTGGAAAATACCAAAAAAATTCACTCATCGTCATTAGTGACGTTAGCAGATCTGGGAAAGATATGCTGATGCTTCTACCGTTTACCATATTTTTGTATAATGTTATCATAATTAGGGTACTCCTTAAATAGTATTTGTGGTGGAAGGAAAAGTATGAGCAATGATGAAGTTCATTTATGAACACCACATGAATACCAATGAGCAAAGAGACCTTCAGGTGTACTACCCAATTGAATTAAGTTAGGGCAAACTTTTTGGTGAGCAAAGTAAGGTTACCGGAGAACAGGAATGTTTCTGTACTTTCAGATATTGGCTTCGTACTTCTGGTTAAATTTATTCATATTTGATATGTATTATTTTTCGTACTTGTGAATATTATTTTTTATGATATTCTATATATTTTAGACTGGAATGAAAAATTTGTATGCATGTGAAAGAGTCTTGGAAGAAATAGAGCATATTCGGTAACCATGGATGAAAGTCCAATATTTTCTTTTATCAAGTAATCACAAATTAAAGACTTTGATCATATGAACTTTAGTGGATCGTGAATATACAATCTAGATCATGTATTATTGGTTGCTTGAAAATCAATCAGATTTTATTTTATTTTTTGTTTATTTTTTTAAATTTTTTTTTGAACTTTGAACTTTGAACTTTGAACTTTGAACTTTGAACTTTGAACTATGAACTATGAACTTTATGATCTTACAAATGGTGAGAATTTTAACCCCTGAGAGCCCAATCAACCATTTTATGGTCGATCCCAAATTTTGAGGAGCTGTACCTCAAAAAAAAAAGATTTTTTAAAGATTTTTTTTAACATTCGAGAAGTTTGGTAAGTTGGGAACCACATCCAATTTAAAGATCCATGTTTGGATTCATAGATTGTTCAAAATAAGCCTCCAAACACAAACATGGAAAATGTATTATTAGTATAAGAAAATTTACTATTTTGGGAAACTAACAAGATTCCTTATAGGTTACCTATGGCCTCTCTCTATTTTATCATATTATATGTGATTCTAGCCAATCATAGCAATTTCCAATTACTAATAATAGAAATTACATTTTATATTGATTTTCAAAGTTTTACTCTCTTTTATTAATTATGAAACAAATCTTACTTATTTTAAGAAATTTAACTGTATCGATCTACTTTAGGGTTTAAGATCTTTATACTATCTTTGGAGCACTACTTCATAAGAGTTACCGAATCCATATTTTATAACACATCTAAGCTTTTCTGCAAACCCCTCGGGCCTTTAGGTGTTAAGTCTAAGATTTGGTATACTTGATCTTGTACAAGTTGGGTATTATCTGTGATTTTCTTGAATTATGCTTTTTTTCTTTAAATGATTTTGTTACATACTTCAAAATTCGTATTAATTTGAAAACTCTTACTTTGCATTAAAAGAGGGTAAACCATGCAAGTAGTGCCTTGAAACTTGAGGGGTTAAGTTGATCTTTCACCCACCGAATGAAATGAAAGGAAACTCACCCACTGGAATTTAAACCCGGATTCCGGCATTAATTTGGGAATTTAAAACAATGCCAATTTTGGACAAAATTTTCACAGCCCCACCACAAGGTGTGCATGCAAATGATTAAAACCACCTTCTCAAGAAGATCATCAATTTCGAGCATTAATTCGTCTGCAAAGGATTGATGAAAGTCTCCTACATCTCGAGTACAATGATAAATACCAGGTAATGTGCTCAAAAGAAAAAGCATACTTTTTGTACTTAGATTTGATTGCAAGTGAGAGCAACTGCTCACGAAATGTGTTCACAGTTTCAAATCCATTGGCTTTTCCACATGATATCACGAAATTTAGCTTTCTAAAGACAACATTCCATTAAATATTCTGATCTCCTAGTGTTTAACCTTCGTTAACCCTTAAAGGCGCCTGTCAGCCCCTCGGGCTGTTTTCCAGCAGAATCTTGCGTGTAGCTCTGTTGATTCTCAATTTTTCACTTATTTTTTTTATATCATTCTGGTCACTTTTTTGTGATGCATCTACAAAGTGAAATCCTACAATTCAAATCACAATTTGTATGAGTGATTTGTGCTTTGAAAAGATTGTGGTTGGTAGGTTGGGATTGCACAAAACCTTGTAGGAGGTTGCAAACTCATCATTGATTGGTTCATTCATGCTGCCCAAGTTCAGAAAGTGCACTATTCATGTTGCCCAAGTCCAAAAGATGTTGAGATCCAATTTCGGGCTGCTCACTGAGGAGTGGAAGGACCTTTAAGGGTTAACCCTAAAAGGCGCCTGCCATCCCCTCGGGATGTTTTCCAACAGAATCTTGCCTGTAGCTCTTTTTATTCTCAATTTTTCACTTATTTTTTTATATCATTCTGGTCACCTTTTTGTGATGCATCTACAAAGTGAAATCCTACAATTCAAATCGCAATTTGTATGAGTGATTTGTGCTTTGAAAGGATTGTGGTAGGTAGGTTGGGATTGCACAAAACCTTGTAGGAGGTTGCAAGCTCATCATTGATTAGTTCATTCATGCTGCCCGAGTTCAAAAAGTGTAATATTCATGTTGCCCAAGTCCAAAAGATGTTGAGATCCAATTTCGAGCTGCCCATTGAGGAGTGGAAGGACCTTTAAGGGTTAAACAAGCTCCATGCTGCATGCATACCCCAAGCCTAAATTTTAAGAATCTTGCTTAGCTCCCCTCTTATCCTCCTCCCTTGTCTACTTTTCTCCACTTCTTGATACACAACGTACTAGAAGGCGGTCAGGGTTCTGCTGATTCTGCAGACTAGCGGGCCCTAACCGCTCTCTGGCGTTAAGCTTTGAGGCTAGGTATTCCAAAAATATACGGTCTAATATACCGTATACGATATCTTTGGGATGTGTTCTCGAAAGATCAAACTCAAAATGATGGAATGAACGATGATTATGAATGACTGTTGAACTTCTGGATCCGTGAATGCCCTACAACTATCCGCAATAAAAATAATCGGCAAAGCGAGCTGATTCTTGAAAACAATCAAGCTCAAAATGAGCGGAATACGCAGCCTTAGAGCTTAACAAAAAAAAGTGCGTTTGTTTCTCAAGGCGAGAGTATCTTCCAGTGGATATTACATTGATTGACATGAAAATCGGTAAAAGTGTTCCTTAACCCCTCTGAATGCTGGATGTTGAAAAACATCACTGTGGATGAAGGGGAGATACTTTGAAGAGTCATAACTTCTTCAACCAGAGTCCATTTTGAGTGAAATCACTTTAATTAGGTCCCAAATCAAGTCTAATTTGTGTGGTAAAAAGTGCAAGCCCATACATTGAAGTATGAATATATGACATACATTTTAATGAAGGCAGAATCAATTTTCTATAGAGTCATGATCTTGAGATTAAGGCTAAAAACTTTTAGTTGGAAGATTTTTGATCCAAATAAATCTGATATTGGATTTGCGATGATGTTTCTACAATGAAAAAAGTGAATAAATGGATGATTTTTGAAGAGCTATATCTCCTCTATCTGCAGTTAGATTTTGACTTTTGTTTTTTATCCAATTGATTCTAGTTCATGTGGTAGAAACCTTAACAAAATCAGAGATGTGCCGAAGATAGGGCATGGGTTTGAGTGCAAAGGATTGACTTTTGAACTATTTTAACTTTTGTAAGATTTTAGGCAGCTCTTATCATTTCAAGGCATTATTTGCGCAAAAAGAATTATTTCATGGATTATTATTT
The DNA here is from genome assembly GCA_037043015.1 of Bryum argenteum. NCBI lineage: Eukaryota > Viridiplantae > Streptophyta > Bryopsida > Bryales > Bryaceae > Bryum > Bryum argenteum. Next base: position 4,473,013 of record CM073327.1, read on the forward strand.
TTTTCTTTCTCAAGGGTGTTGTCAAAGTGAAGGTAATCATCTATGTAGGTAGTGGTTTTTTCATTGGAGTAAGTCTATTGGTATCATAATTACTTCAAAGTGGAAATAGTGAGAATTTGTGATGTTTTTTGATTCTTAATAACACAAAATTAGGAATTTTTGCACTTGGGGGTAAAATCATGCACTTGCAAATGGATGGTTCAAAAAATCGAATTTAGAGAAATTAGGTGGACCAAGTCATTCTTGAATGTGGTATCCTATTTTGATATCAAAATTCTGAAGAAATATTTATTTTTGGTAATTATTGAACCTCATAATTAGATGCGATGTATCTGAGTTTTATGTGTACCATTCATTTCCCAAATTTCGGACCCATTCAAGTGATTCAAATGGCCAAGATATTCAAAACTTTATTGCATTGTTGTGACAAAAAAGCATGTAATGTATAAGAAATCCAATACTTCTACAAATTTTTATAATTAGCAACCATAATTTATGATTACTACTAAAATAAACTTACAATGCTGTAAGTAAACCTTCTCTTCCCTAAATATCTATTACTACCTAATTTATATACTAATAACAAATCTATATCATTTTGAAGGCGTTTGTTATCTATGTATTCAATCGCATTGCAATGTATGCTAAAAGGTGTGGTTTTGCAAAAGTTGGAATTTGGATGTTTCGCTCCGTTGAAACACCATATATCGAAATACAAAGTTGTTGCCGTTCATTGATTCTTCCATGTTGTGTTTCCCCACCAATACGTCGTTCTCTAAAAGAAGCTCTACAACTCCATCGGGCCTACTCAAATTACGTTGCTCTTCAAAGGATTGTTTGTCAAAATCAGTTGCAAGACTACGTAGAAGTCTTCCGCCCACCGTATTTGTTCTTGCTCTAGGAGGTGCTACAATTTCATATCCAACAACCGACTTCCAAACCCAAATCCTCCATCTTTATCAACCTACAAGAAACCCACGAACACTATGTCATTCATAATGTGAAGCTTAAAAATCTCAAGGTGAGCATTATTTTTAAAACTCTATTATCAAATCATCAAGTTCACTTGATTTTGAACTAGAGATTGATGTAATACCTATGAAATCCTATTATCAAGTTGGACACTTTGGATGACAAGCTCAAATCCATTCGGAGACCTGAGACTTTACTATAGCATTCAATGTTGATAGATTCACTTAGATTGGACTCCAAATGAAGTCTAGGTTTTTGCTACAAATTACAAAGTTGAAGAAGATTTTATGAATGTATAGCATGTTATAATATGAAGGTAGCTCTATTTTGAGAGACTTGAAAATGTAAGATATGTTTTACAACTGAAAGCCAATTAAATTCCAAATATCCCATTAAGGTGTTATACATGCCACAATATTTGAAAATAAAACTACTAAAGTTTTTATAGTGTATGACATGCACTCTATGTGTCTCGCATATGGGAGAATAATTATGTGGTAAGAGATAAAATGACATGTTTGTCAAGATCTTTGATTCTAAGCATAAAGTATTATTAGAAAAAATATGTTCATGCCCCTTGTACCTCAAACCTTGTATTTAAGTATGGAAATCTATAAACAACACTACTAGAAAAGAGTGGGATTTGCAAGGTTTTTTCGAAATGTTGTGCAAGTGGAGCAACGTCTTAGTACTTGCTCTAGCAATGTTTTCAATTTTAAATATTTGAAATTGTAAACACCGTTTCTAATCGATACAATGACCTTTCTTGTCTTTGTAAGAACATTACTAAAGCAAGACCTAGGACATTCCTTTACTTGCGTAGCATTTGAAAAAAAATTTGTTAGGGATCCCCTTTTAACTTTTGGTATTGTAAAAATGTAATATTTTGGTTTGATAATACAAATGAGAGTAGATTATAATATGAGGTTGTCTCCATGATTTTTATTCATTATAAAATGTCATATTCATGAAAATCCTATTTTATTTCTAAAAAACCAAAAATTGTCAAGGGTGCTATTAATATTGTGCCACCGGCGCTCCTAGAAAATTTCAAGTCAATATTATCAAATTTGAGTAAGTTAGAGCCATACAGACTTGGGAATCTCACAACACATAAGTAAACTAAAGTTCAAAATAAATGGTCGCTTTGAGTATTTTTATAAATACTACATGCATGTTATTTATCCATACTATATTACATGAAGATGCCACTTCCCAACCCAAAACTAGAGCAAACCATTAACAAAAAAAAAAAAAAAAAAAAAAAAAAAAAAAAAACCAACAGAAGCTAGAAAAAAATTCTTAATTTTTTTTTTTGATTAATTCTTAATTTAAGATTTTAAAATAAATAACAAAAATTAATTAAAAATAAAAAATAAATTAAAACTCTCGTCTTGGACGGACAACCCCCCCCTCCGCCGCGGTACATGACACTCCGCGCGTGCGAGAGGGGGTGGCGGTCCCCTGCGGCGATCCCCCCAAAGCCGAAGGTGGTGGGTCGCTTGACGGCTGCTGCGGGCTCGGGGAGGGTATAAATACTTTGGTCATCTCTGGGGAAGCTCTTTGGGCCTCTGGCGCGCAGGGGCCCGCCAAAGAACCTGGTGACTAGGCCGACCGGGGGCTCCTTCACGAGGTCGCCGCCCTCCTCCCATGTCACCGGCCTTGCAACGGCAAGCAAGTCGGCACGGGGAGGGGTATAGTACCCCTCCCCTTATTTCATTTTCATCACTTACAAATTTCAAATACATTGAAGGTGGATTTTTTTTGGAATAACAAGAAATGATGACCACTTGAGCCTTTTATACCAAATAAATTAGGGTTTCATTGTTAAGAAACTCAATTTTACATGATTTCACAAACTCTTGTAAACTTTCTTTTGCAATATTAGGGTTTCATTGCAAATTAATGTTTTTGTAGCTTTAGGGTTAATTATTTGTATACTAATTATTTGTATACTAATTATTTTTTTGGTTGTTTCGTGGTTTTTTGTGTTTGTAAAAAATTTCATGAGATATTAGGGTTTCATTGCAAACTTATTTTGTAGCTTTAAGGATTAATATAGTTTAAAATATTTTGTTGTTCCGTAGTGTTATTTGGTTTTATAGGTTTTTGTAATTTCTTTTGGGGTTTTAGGATTTCATTGGAATGCATTTATGTAGTTATAAGATTTTGAGTCGTTTGTAGTTTTTGGACCTTTTGCAATTTTTATAGTTTTTCTTTCACGATTTTAGATTTTCATTGCAACAATATTTTTAAGTTCTAGGTTTTTTGTTTGTTTGAGGGTTTTTGTGGTTTTGGTATTAATTGTTGTATTTTGAGCTTTAAAGTTTGTTTCAAATTTTGTTTTGTATTAAAGTAAAGCGTTACGTAACTCATGAGTTACATTGCAATACCATTTTTTGAATTTATTTATGATGGTTTGTACCCTTCAGGTTTTTTGTAATTTGTGGTTATTTGTAATTTGTGGTTTTTGTAATTTAAGGTTTTTTGTGGGTATAGATTTTTTTTTGGCTTTTTGGAGGTTTTAATATTTCATTTCCCAAAAATTGACAATTATTTTCCTATTAACTCAAAAGTTATACGTGTTTGTAAACTCATCACTTTTTTCAACATTACAATGATCAGGAAAAACCGATGGCTAGTTCATTATCAGCCAATGGAAATAACGATTAGCCAATTTTTTCTTAAAAACACCAGCTGAAAACCGATGAAAATCACAAGATACTTTCTATAGTCGATATAAAATGAGTCAATTGCCATGATAATTTCACCTAAAACCAATTGAACAAGTGAACTATAGGATATTAACCACTAAGGATGAAATTAATTCCCGAATCCTCCAACATCGTTGAATTCTATCTTACAAACTTTTATTTTTAGATTTTACTTTTGCAAAAATCAATGTAAAACTAGAAACTTTTATTGTTACTTATATTATTTGATTCTAAAATAATAAATATTTATAAATATATCCCATTGATAAATGCAAAATTACCACATGATAACTTATTACTTAAAAAATTCATTTCTTATATCTGAACTAATTATTGTTTTTTTATAATATATATTTGCACAGTAAACATGGCACCTCAAAGCCAATAGTGTGAGCAAGGGTGGATGATATTGGAGCACAGGTGGCATTATAGGAGCAGTTGTTGGTGATAGTCCAATTCATAGAGCACCTCAGAAACCGATTACATGAGGGTATTCCGCTTTCAACACAGACAACATCTTCACATACACCTTTTGAATGGGCAAACATCGAGCATGGAATGATCCTTGTAGATGGGGATTTCTACTTCAAACGAGACGGGGTCAGATTTCGCCACGTAGGTGAAGAGGGCAACCATACGTTTGTAAGGCATCATTTGTTTTGGAGGAAAATGCAAGCTTGGACTGAGAACCATCTAGAGTGATAGATGTTATGGTGGTGAAAGGAGCAATGGATTATGCAAACCCTCGATTGCATGGGAGATGCGGCCACGTGAAGGGCGAGAAGTTACATCTACAAGAGCAATTGCAATCAGAAAGTGTCAATTTAATAGCGGAAACTCCTCTAGACATGCAGTGATATGTTTTTATACAATACATATTGTGAAGAGTGCAATGCACGTTTGGACGGTGTCAAATGTATATTTGATTTGTGACAAGAAAGCATGTAATGTTTTATTTGGAGTAAAGTAATGAAAGCTTTCTTTCATCATGAATGTATTTGAGTATTAAGTTGCAATAAATGCATGTTCCCATATGGACTATTCATTACTAAAATGTTCATAAAATATCATGAGTGTTTTAAAAATTCTTGTATATAAGTTTTGCTTGTTGCAATGACATTTATTAAGTGTACATTGTCATGAATAAAATAGGGTATGTACATTGATAGTGATTTGGTATACCAATTTGAAAAAAGTAGGGATTTTGGTCAAAACGGATTGCAAATGTACATTGCACTTCTTGGGTGCAAGATTATCGAATTCGGTGTTTAACATGTTATAATCTTGCAATCCATGAGGCCTCATGACTCAACATGTGAGCCACATGATGTACAATATGTTCACTACAATATTGTCTAGTTGAGATTTGAATAATTTACTTTTGTTTAAATATATGACATTTTTTTGAAAATGTGTTTGTTTTGGTACAAATGAGTCAAACCATTTAAGGGTTGTACATGTTGTGTTTTAAGAAACCAACATAAAGGATGACAAGCACTAACTTTGAAGGGTCATTGCATCTTTATCCAAAGTCTGTTTTAGATGAAATCACTTTTTTGTGGGTCCCAAATCAAGTCTATTTTGTGTGGTAAGACTTGCAAAGTGATATTACAATATGAATTAATGGCATGCATTTTAGTTTAGGCAACTGTAGTTTTTGGGTTTTCAAATATGGAGCATATTTTACCAATGCAAGCCAATGATGTAAAATCAAAAATAGTATATCTTGAATATTTTTTGCATACCTATTGTCTTGCAATGAAAATCAACAACTTTTTAAAATGGAAGTTGCTTTATCCAAATACTTTTAGTATTGGATTTTCAAAGATGTTTCTACAACAAAAAAATCAATTATAGATGATTTTTGGGGAAATATATCTCCTTCATTCACCATTGAATTTCAACTTTATATTTTGATATGGACTCCAATTAAAGTGTAGTTTTAGTTTAACGACATTCGAAATGGTGAAATTTTCATTGCAATTGGTCTATTGGTAACATTTTCACTTCAAAGTGAAGATGATGAAATCTTCTAGTCTTGTTTAACGAATAATATGTTACAATCTCGCAATCTCATGAGGCTTCATGACTCAAATTTCGGCCCACATAACCTACAATAAGTCTTCTACAAGTTTGTACGGTTAAGATCCGAACAACTTATTTTCACTTTCACTTATGAAGCTTTTAACCCCTAAAGATCCACGGCCACCAAAGTGGAGGCTTCCTATTTCGGGCAGCCTAGATGAAGGGGTTAAAAGTAATATTTTTTCCTAAAATTTTTACTGGGTGCTCCTTACACTGCAAAGTGCATGTGGTAAAATTTGCAAATCCAAATTCCAATTTTAGAACCTTCATCTAGAAATTTTAGGTTTGAAGTCCAAAAAGAGTAGTTTAAATTTAGTCTTTTTTTGAATCTTTTTTTTTGGAAATATGTTCATGAACAAATCGCTACTTGAGTTCCAAAGTGACCCAAGTCAAAAAATTTGTCAATTTCACAAGGGCAACCCTCAAAAATTACAAAAACAATCTTCAAAATTTCTAGTAATTTCTGAATTAACTCTTGCAAAATTTGTCAAAATTTAAGGTTTTGGAATTTTCCCAATTTTTTTTTTCTCAAATTGCACAAACTCATAAAGGCACCTACTCGCCGTTGGGATCTTTAATTAAGCCAAATAAATCGAATGAAATGCATGTTTTACTATATCGTTGTTTTTAGACCTTCTTTTACAAAATAATTTGCATGAAGGTCACAAAAATGGAATGAGTTTCCCAAAATTTTGCATGAGCGTACCCAACTTGATTACCCATATGAAAAAAAATATGGGAAATATGTTTGGGGTAACAATCTTCAATTTTCTCTTTGCTCCATGGAAACAATGTCTCACAAGCGATGCCCGAAAAAACTTTTGCACCAACTTTGAATGTTACGATCTCACAAATGATAAAGATCCAACAATTGAAATTTCACATGGTAGTAGTGATAGTAGGTAGGTTTGAGATCTTACGGTTGAAAGTACAGATAAACAATAAAAATTTTGACCATGTCTCAATTCGAAGAAGGTGGTAGAAAATCGCAGTTTTTGGTTTTGGAAGTCCAAAATACGCTTGGATTTTTAGGAGTTAAGAGAAATGAGTATTTTGTCTAAAAAAAAACCCGGGACGTTTCAGGGTTAAAATATCTCATATTTGCAAAAAGAACTCTCAATATTTCAAATTTGCGAAATTATCTCTTTAGAATATGAGAGGTTACATCTCAAATTGGTACTCTGCCATGTTTCAAATTTTATTTACCCTTAAATGCCTAAGGAAGAATGAGGAGCTTTTTTCTTACAGAATCTCCTCTGTAATCAACTTTTCACTTATATTTTGACTTCAAACTAGTCACCTTCTTATGATGCATTCAAAAAGTGAAATTTTACAATTCAAATCACAATTTTTGTCCTTTGAAAGGATTGTCGTAGGTAGGCTGGGGTTGTATAGAACCTTGTAGGAGGTTGCAAGCGCATCATTGATTGGTTCATTCACGATGCCCAAGTTCAAAAAGTGCACTACTCATGATGCCCAAGTCCAAAAGATGTTGATCAAATTCTAGGCTGCCCCTTTCAAACCCCATGGTCGTTTAAGGGTTAATGGAGAAGGGTGGGTCGGAATGTGAGAGTCTTGAGTTGTTGCTTGATAAGCTGCGAGGAGAGATTACTTGGCACAGCTCGAGAAAAAAGGTACATGACATTGAACTAGTAATGTAAGGACGTGTCTAGGTACCGAAGGTTTTGTTTAACCCTTAAACGTCTAGCTATACGGATTGGGGCAACCCAAAATTAGATCACAACATCTTTTGGACTTGGGCATCATGAATAGTGCACTTTTTGAACTTGGACATCATGAATGATCCAATCAATGATGAGCTTGCAACCTCCTACAAGGTTATGTACAACCCCAACCTACCTACCACAATCCTTTCAAAGCACAAAATCACTCATACAAATAGTGATTTGAATTCTAAAATTTCACTTTTTGAATGCATTACTAGAAGGTGACTAGTTTGACAATAAAATATAAGTGAATAGTTGAGTACATTGAGAACTACAGAGGAGATTCTGTTGGAAAAGGCCCCTTGAGTCACCTTAGACGTTCAAGGGTTAAAAACGTGCAATCAAAAGTGAGATGATGGATTGCATCTAGCAAGATACGTTTATGAATTGCAATGTTTCGCTCAATTGGATTGTCTTGCATTGACACTATTCGCTTCAAGTTAAACAGTTTTGGAAAATAATGGAATGCATATTTATGGGAGTCTCTTGGGAGAGCTTATCTTAAAATTTAGTGGGAAGAAATAGTGTTGGACTAGAAGTTGAATCTTGAAGATTGTTGAGAGGAGAGAGAGAATGAAGACAAAATTTCAAGAGAGAAGTGTCCTCTTATTACTCATAGTTCATCCTTATATACATCTAGGAGGTACAACTAACAAGAGTTGATACTACTTGTGTAACTCCGATTAACTCAGACACCCTACTAACTTCACTACTTGTGTAACTCCTATTTAGCTCAACATACTAAGGACGAGTCTCCATGCTTGAACCGACCCGTCATATTTCAATGTTCGTCCTGTAGCAAACCTTCATTTAAAATTAGGGAGGAGAAATGATGGGTTGTTCTCATATGAGGACTGTGCCGTGATAATCCTCCATTCGATTTAGATAAATGACAGAAAACAACTATTGCAAGCTCCTCAAACAAAGGAATTCCAAAAAGCATCCTAAATTGAGGGAAGAATAATCCAAGATAAGAATGAGGGTCACCCGTATTATTAAGAGGGCTTGCCAAGCCTTCTTGGTAGACCCATCATCTAATAAAACGAATTGCTTTTATCAATACGGGTCGAGTGTCTCCAAATTACATGCAAGCCACCCTCACCTTCAAATAAATACGGGTCGGTTCAAGCATGGGGAGAGGCTCTAACTTGGTTGGTTGAGACTTATATAGATATTATCAGTTTCTAGGTTTAACTATGGATGAACTCCAGATGAACTCTAGGTGAAATGTGAGAACCTAGGAGTTTCGAATCTTATCTTAACTGTGAATGAACTCTAGTTAAAAGGGATGGATCAAGGAGTTCTTAGGTCGATGTTCTTATCTAAACAATGTTTAGATAAGAAGAATGAGGACCAATTTTGCTATTTTCAAAGATTGAGGGTCATTTTTGCAAACACGAGATGTTTGAGGACTACTTTTGTAGTTTTCCGTGATTTATTCATTTTAAATCTCTTAAAATCTTAACAAGAAACGTTGCCTGAGAATCAAAGTATCATGTAAAGTGGGCGATTGTCATTGTCAAACGTGAAAGCTTGGATTTGATTTCAATCAGTGGAGCACTATGGTAATCGCTCAATAACTGTCCAAATTTTAGATCGGAGAATTCCTAACTATTTTTGGCACAGTAGTAATTCTCATGTATTGGCAAAGTACCAAGGAAGGTACCCACAAGTATGAGAATTTTTTGATAAACTCAAATTTCTTTAAACCTAGACGAGTAGAAGCTCATAGATCTTCCAGGAACGGTTCAATCTAAATTCCACCCAAAATCTAGCTCATAAGTACATCGAGATTTGTAGATGAAAAATAGGAATCTTCTTCCTGGTTGATTAGCATACTGTGTGATTTTTGGTGCTACGCAAGTTTCGAGTTTTGAGCAGGTTACCTTTTGTAATGATCTTTTAAAAATCTGTAACACCAATATTCTTGAAATACCAATACTTTTTATCATGGAATGAAGGAGGCTTTTCAATGAAATTAAATCACTTTTGAACATTAAGATCTGAGCGCTTCCAGGATGTCAGGTGTTGCTTGCAAGCATTACATCAACTTTGACGTAATCACTGCAGTGACCCTCCATTTTGCACTAAAAAATATGCCACAATCAATCGCCATGCAAACCACATGGGAAACATTAACCCCTAAAGTCAACTAGGCCTCACACTACTAGAAAGTCTTAAAACTGGCAAAAACTTCTCACTTTTTATGCAAGGTGAAAGTTTTTAAATTTTAACAAAATTTTAGGTATGTAAGTGTACGATCTAGTACTAAACGTGTTTGTACATGTGTATATCAATTCTCATATTTGAATTCCTTACCGATTCTGAGATCACAATGTTCAAACCAGAAGCTCTTGAAAAATCATAAGCCACTATCAAGAGAGGATTGTGAAGAGCCATTCACATGTCTTCCCTTAAATTCCAAATTTAAGTCCTCCTTTTGAGGTTATAGTGGCCCTCCATTTTAGGGAGCACTACTCATTCTCAAAAAGGCACAGGCGAGAGGAAAAAGCCTCCTAATTTGCATTACGGGTTTTCTTTTATTCCAAGCGCTTGTCAAGTCCCCGTGAAACTAATTAGGGGTTGGGTTGCATGGAAATGACCCTCCTAATTTTATGGAGACAGGTCTTACTTAGGAATGGGCCCTTAGAGCATTGGTTATGTTGCTCGCAAACTAGTTCCTCCAAACGGATGATCGTGTAAGCTTTTCCCTAAGACTGAAGGTGCCCGGAGTGGTTTACAAGAATTCTCGTGAAGAGTGATCGCAATTCAACTAGCGAGATAGCTATCCAAGTAAGCGACAATATTCACGAGCAAGAAGACAAACAAGGGTTTCTCATCGTGCTGCAACAAAGAGAGCGAGAAGTCAGGCAAGTGAGGTGAATTTGACGAGGCTAGGAGTTAGTTGACATGACACAAGAAAATGGTGTGAATCTTGACGCTTGCATTGGGGCCTGAAAAATGAGGTGCTCGTTGCAAGTGACATTTGGGGGCGGCTTGGCAAGTTGCACAGGCGATGCTTCGAGCCCTTAAAATTCCAAAAAGAGGCTCTCCAGGGTGAAACAAGGTGTAGACTCCATTTTTCAAAAAATAACTCAAAAAATAACTTTGGAGCGTTGAAAAGGGAAAGAAAAAAAAAAGAAAAGAAAAAAAAGAAAAAAAAGAAAAACTAGTGCTCTACCTCTTGAGAACCAGGATTGAAGCCACTACAATAGTGTCGAATTGACATTGTAGCTAGTTTACAAGATGCCATTTAGTAAAAGTACCAAAAAAAAATGCAAGAGACCCCAGCCAAGTGGCCATGCTATCACGTAGAAATGGGTGCGTGGAAGGAGCTTCAACATTACGAACGGAAACGGGATGCACGGAAACAAGTTAAATTAGACAACAAATTTCTATCAATTTGGTGTCAAGGAGATCTAGTGGAAGACCCTCTTGGCACCTCATTCCACCTCCATGCTTTCTTTCAAAGGAATATTTGAGACGATTGGCATCCACAATGGTACACCTCAACTTCAAAACCAAAACTTCGACTCAATATAACTCAAGATTCCTAGAGTGAAATTCAATAAAATTGATAGTTAGACTATTTAGTGAAGTATAAACAAGACCCTACTGTCAGATTACTCAAGATCAAATTCAAAAGAACTTCGATCACAAATCTCAGATAGGGCCGTCTGAAGGTCGGTGCACAACTTCTCCATCAGGTGTTAGGTGCAGACGCATCAGAAGCTTGTCATTCTCATGATTTGAATCCAAGGGCAGCACAAATATCAACTTCCGCCTTTGAGGGAGAACATACTTCCACACACCCACATGCTCCCTCAATGACAAAAACCTATCTTACAGTCGTCCCGTAAAAGAAATCTTTAGACCACACGCTGCCATACATCTTAAGTACTACAGGACAGAGAGCCCCGAATTGGGTCGGTGAGCTTAGAAAAGATTACAAAAACTACCGTAAAAACCCGCGGGCAAGGATGCAATAGAATTTGAGGGAGCCTCACACCCGTGAGGTCCCTCCCATAACCTCACAGGGATCCCTGTGAGGCATCCCTGTGAGGCTCCCTGTGAGGCTGACCATCCAGGCTGCCCGTGGGTTTTTACGCCGGGGAGGTCCTTTTGAGAGGGGCTCCCCCTATACACTCTCACTTCGTATATCGCAAGAATCCTACCCCAGAACTGCATTTATGAAAACAAATTTATAATACCTCCGTGCACGGTTTCTGGATAGCCTAGTCTAGAGGTGCACTTTACAGTTTCTCCGTCAAGGTCCCATGCATATGATTGCATTTCTGTTATTCCCCGACTTTTTCTAAGTAATGAAGCAACAAAAGCTTGCCATATTGATGCGTTTAACAACAATTATGCTCACTCAGCACAATGTTCATTGAAATAACCGATTTCATAATCGTCATGCTTATCACCTCAAATTGCAAGCCCCTAATTCACACGAAATAATGCTTTACCAAGTTCGACCCCAGAACCCTGTTCATCCCAAGAGCGAGATGGATACGAAGAGAATGTTTCTGTAACCATGGTCACCGATTGACCCTCAAACATGTCTTTGCAAACAATCTTTTACGACAGTAACAATGAAAATTTTGAACACGACATCATTCTTCATTACGATTATGCTATACACCTGCCTCGGAAATGATTCACGTGTCTAATGGCGGTACTATAATGTACCAAAGAACGTCCAAGCAACTACACCACAAAAGAAAAAACCGGTAGCTAGCTTCTAATGATCGAACAATTCTAAATTCCACAATAGTAGTACACTACTCACTATCAATGCAATAGCATAAGAATGATGTACTCAAAAAGCTCTTAAGAAGAGGATTGCAGAGTGTACAAATGGGGGGCAAGACGAGCTCGAGCATGAGCACGCAACGGCACAGCTTTCGACAACGAAGCGGCACCGAGCCCTTCCATCATGTCAAGACCTTCAGCAGGAGGAGTCCAGGTGAAAGCGTGCATGAGAGTAGCCACCGCGGTTTGCACCATCAGAGACGCGATAGGCAAGCCTGCACAGATTCGTCTTCCGGATCCGAACGGTAAGAGTTCGAAGTTCTGGCCCTGGTAATCCAAGCCTGCGTTGGATCCTCCGGGGAGGAATCTGTCCGGGTTGAACTTCTCCGGCTCTGGGAACAACTTAGGTAATCTGCCGAGAGCATACACGTTCACGAACACGCTTGTGCCTGCCTTGATGTCGTATCCGAAAGCTTTGCAGGTCTTGATGCACTGGTGGGCGAGGAACGGCACCGGTGGGTGGAGACGGAGGGTTTCTTTTGCGATCGCCTTGATGTAGGGCAACTTTGGTAGGTCAGATTCTTGTACGATTCGTTCGCGTCCCACTACTGCGTCGATTTCTGCTTGTGCCTTCTTCATTACTTCTGGGTTGTTTACGAGTTCCGCAATCGCCCACTCTGAGGATGCAATGTTAGTCTCCATTCCTGCTGCGAAGATTTCCTGCACAAAGCATTCCGTCGGCAATTCAGAAAACAGAGTACCCTCAAACTACAGGATTAATTACTAGCCCTAATCATTCTATCAATGGCGGTCATTAATGTATACAGGAGGAAACCAGAACATTTGAATCTCATCGTTATTTCGGAAGACAGTGCTGTTGAAGAATGGTTAACGACACTCAGTTTAGAGATGATTTCCTTTGAAGGTTTCAATCTCACCACGTGCAACCAATGCATGTACATGATTCCTCCTTGGATTCTACAGACTGCCTACCTTTCACAGTCAGGGCGATGCATCAAAAAAGATCACTCAGGGTGTTGCGATTGTTAGAATTGAATTGGAGTTCAGACGCTTTCGGAGAGGCGAGAAGAATGGGTTCATGTTCGAAAATTGGAGTGGTATGCTGATTTGTGTGTGCGAAATGCTTACAAAGACCATGGTCTTGACGATGTTGAGGTCGATAGGTCGGCCATTGTTGGTGCCCTGGTCGACTTCATCAAGCAGCACGTCGAGGTAGTCCTTTTCCCTATCCTCGTGCTTCTTGGCATTCCGTTCGGCGAGGCGCTCTTCCAGGATGGTAGAGATGAAAGAGTCCATGCGCGTCCGGAACTGCGTGAATTTGCCTCTTAAACCTAGCAAGTTCACGCTCTTGAACGCGGGGATGAAGTCACCGGGGTTGAATGTACCAAGAATTCTGTCCAAATCGGCAGTAATCGTCATGAGATCCTTCAACGTCCTCGTGTTGTCCTGCGACGACTCCTCGTCGTGGCTCGTCGGCTGCAACAGCCGCTTGCTCAAGATCAGCTGGGAGAAGACGTTTCCTGCGAGCACCTCAATGTGAAATTTCACATTCACCATTCCATCTTGTGGAATAGTGCACAACATGTTCGTGAACTCGTCCTGTCGCAGCTTCTGTGCCGCCTCCACTCTCTTCGACGTCGTGAACTGCTGCTGGAATATCTTCCGTAGATGCTTCGAGTGCGGGGTCACATCCGAAAATGTCACATCTGCACAGAAACACCCCACCCGCGAACCATTAAGCCCCATAATCTTCAAAAGAAAACTCAAACCAACTACCCTGCACACTACGGTACACCTCCAATGACAAGACCACTGCTGATTGCGGGACAGAGGAGAGGAGGGGAGGATGACGAACCATGAGGAAGGAGGATGTTGCAAGCCTCTTGTTGAGGTCGAGCACAGAAGTTCGCGTCCTGAGTCTTGACAAACTCCATAGCCGTTTCAGGGGAGGTCGCAACGATCACGAGCTTCTGCCCGAACCAGACAGACATCAAAGGTCCATACTTCTCCGCCAGCTTCGCAAGGCTCCGCTGCGGGTAAGGGCCGACCTGAAGCAGAGAGCCGATGATAGGCCATGCAAACGGCCCCGGCGGCAAGTTCCTCGGCGTGCTCAATATTCTCCCCAACACGTACGCAACTACCACCGCCACCACCGATCCCTGGCAAGCCAAAATGCCCACAACAAGCCCCCCCCCCCCCCCCTGTCAGCCCCAAAGCTCCATGACTCCAAATCTCCAAAGCTCCATAACTCTAAAGCTCCAAAACCCGCAACACTAAAGGCTCAACATCCAGAGACGATGAACCGACAATGCAACACTCAATCTAGAGCTCCCAACTCCCGCAAGCGCAACATACAGAGACTGAGGATCAGAGTTCGAAGCGTACAGAGAGGATTTGCAGCGGAGAGTAGTCCATGGTGGTCGTGTGAGCTTGCAATGCCAATGAGGCTTTGCAGGATCAATTAGTACTCACACTGGGTCGTTTTCATGTGAAGCTAGCCACGGTACGAAGTGAGGAGAAAGATAGATAGACGTTTCTACTACTACTACTACTACTCGGCTATGGCTTGACCTGCGCTCCGCTGACTCTCCTTCAACGATGTCAGCGCTGGTTCGCCTTGTGCCTTTCCTTTCCTTTTTACATGCATTTGCTTGCAACGAAAAGGGTGGGCTTAAAGTGTGCAACACGAACACAGGGCTGGGCTGGGCTGGGCTGGGCTGGCTGGAGGCTCATCGTCTTCCAACAAGGTCTCGCTCCCACCCGCAATGTGTGCTACGTATCTACTGCAGTAAATGCCCGTTCAGACGGTACCATTCATTGTTCCTCTCTGCCAATCTCGACATACCTGTCACTTTAGAATCATTGAAAATATGTGCTATGCTGTTTTTAGCGTTTTAGGAAGTGTTTTCAGGGCTCCTTTACACTATGGACCAAGAGCCATGACCATGAAAATGATTTGGCCAGTAACTGTGACCATGCTAAATCAAAAATGGATTTTTGAGTGGCTTGGTCACTCTTGTGATGTAAAGTGGATTTAGACCTTGACAAGTTTAAGCTCAATTTTTTTAATGTAAATTCTCATCATTCTCTCTTTTACCCTTCCCTTTCTACTTAAATAATTGAACACTACACTAAATAGGTAGATTAGTGTTAGATTTTTATAAGATTTGAAAATGCTACAAGTTTTTTCTTTTGATAAAAAATAATTACCAAGAGTATTGATTCCAATACTATGTAAGGATCCCCATCTTGACCATTGTAGAGGGGAAAAATATTGGATAACAGTAAAAGCTTATAGCTTGTTTATGTAAATTAGTGTATCTAACACTAATCTACCTATTTAGTGTAGCCAATTGATGTTTTTTGAGCCTCATGGTCTTCTTGATTGTAGTTGAGTCAAGGCATTTGCTTTGACTGAGCTGTAATCAAGGAGACCATGAAAACATCATCCATTGTAGAAAAATTAGCATACTTTGTGAACCTCAAAGTTAGTGGTCATTCTCCTTTTTTCGAGGTAGTGTAAAGCCAAATGAGTCCAAGAGCCCTTTACTCTCCAGTCACAAGTTTTAGAAGGCCATGGTCAATCTTCATGGTTCATAGTGTTAAACAACCCTAAGTAGTGCACATTTTCTTGTTAGTTATTGCGTAAAGAGATAAAATAATTTCAAGGCTCTGAAAGAATGCATTCTTTGGATATTGTATGGAAAAGATATAAGCTCCATGGTATAAAATTGTACAATTTACATATCAAGTGTAGAGTCTTAGTTTGTTCTATCAACAACAAGTTCATCGGTACATAGTTATGTATCCAAACTCTAGAATTGTTCATAACTTCATATTGGTAAACTCTTAGAATTATTTCAACCCCCCTTCATTTGTTCGTAAACATTAGTCGTACATAATCGTTAAATCGTTAAATCTTTAAGATGATTGCTCTTGTTGGACATCCCTCTTACCGAGAGACCAAATATTCAAATTTAAAAAAAAACAAAAAAAACAAAAAAAAAAAAAAAAAAAAAAAAAAAAAAAAAAAAAAAAAAACAAAAAAAAAAAAAAAAAAAAAAAAAAAAAAAAAAAAAAAAAAAAAAAAAAAAAAAAAAAAAAAAAAAAAAAAAAAAAAAAAAACAAAAAAAACAAAAAAAAAATCTCCAATGAATGAAGACGGATATGAAAAGAATGTACCCCGTATGTTTTCTCTTTTCTAAGATGCCTTTATAGGTAGTAATAAAACCCGCATGTGACCTCCAGGCATGCATTCAAGGATAGGTCGAACGAACACTCTACTCACACAAGCATCTAAATAGGGTTGAAGTTTCTCTTTTTCTTCTAAAACCCGCATGTTTGGTTTCACCAACCTTTGAACATAAAGTGCATAATTGTAACATTAATTATTCCAACCAATAGAAACTTCAAAGGAACATTCTTTAATGAATTCCTAAAGAGTAATCCTTCACCTCAAAAACCAACCGTAACGATGTCAACATGAAAATGAGCCACATCGGCATGCAAATGTTTCATATTTAGAGTACCCAAAAAGGCTACCAATGTTGAAAGTGCACAATATTCCAATTATGGGGGTGGTTCAATTCCCCCTTTCCGAGGCAGGTACTTTTAACTTTAAGCATCAGTTGAGCAAACCCAATGAATAAACATTAAGATAAAACTACTTACAAAGGTTTTGCATGGAATGTGAACAAACAAACAAGGAGAAATGGAGGCTTAGAAATCATCCAAGTGGGACAACATTGATAAAGGGGACACTATTTGATAATTAGTGTTCCTGGTCCCACTAAGATATTCTTTTTTAATTATATTGGTGGTGACGTCGATGGTGCAGGCTCTAACCGTGTCAAGTGTGGAGCCTTTAATTAACCCCCCCTGATTTCTGTTATTAGAAAATGATGGAGCCCATATGGAGCACGTGATTTTTTTCTATTTTTTAATCAATAGTATCAACAAAAGCAAGAGACTTGCTTTGTGTAGAAGATGCTATAATATATTCTAATGTTATTGATGAAACGTTCTTCTTTGTTGTTATTTTGTACACAAACATCAAGGTATGTTTTCTTGTTTTAATTTGGAGAATTTGCAGAATTTGATGAAGGAATCATGGGTTTTGTGGAACAATTTGTTTGCAGGCAATGGTCCTTTGGGGGATACTATGTTAAGTATATTCAAGGCACTAGTAACTAGGCTAGGAACTAGCGTAGTTATAGTGTCCACCCTCGAGAGGGGGAAGTAGTATCGTTCCAATTTCCCCTTGTCCGGTGGCCATTGGGATATTAGCATTACGAACGGACACTTCATTCACGTCGGCCCCTTAGAAAGGGACTGGACTTTCTATCTATCTTTGCAGACAATTTATTAACTAGGATTTTGTTGCTAGAGTATGATGGCTCAATTTTGAGGACGGGAAATTTATAGGGATGTTACAAGTGCAAGCGATTTTTGTGTATGGGGAAAATGTAGTTAGGAAGATAGAGCAAGTGGAATTAGAAGAGTTGTGAATTTTTGAAGTTGAAAATATAGTTGTTTCGAAAATGGTGCTCTCAAGATGTTTGGAATGGGTACATGGTATTGTCGCATGGGGAAGTTATTATGTACCTCTGAGTGAAGATTACTTGAGCTCCATTATTGAACGTGCTCCATTTCATACCACTCTACTATACTGATTGAGATTTCCTTCCAAAAATCGGAGTAGTTATCAATTGGTTCTTGTTTGTAAGTTTTTCATGGTTTTTTGATCCAAGTACTTTTGGTACTGGTTTTCAATGATGTTTCTACATTGAAAAAAGTGAAGAAGTGATTGATTTTTAAGGAGCTATATCTCCTTCATCCACCATTGGATTTCAACTTCTATTTTTGGAATAGGTTCCTAATAGAGCTTAGCTTAAGTAGTAAAATCCTTGACCCAATCGAAGGTGTTTTAAAAATAAGGCAAGAATTTCGAGTGCAAGGGGTGTAGATTTGGACCCTTTGTCCTTTGTAAACATTTTGGCAATTTTCACCTTTGTAAGGCTATTATTTGAGCCAAGAAAGTTTTTTTGAAGAATTTTTGTTGTACAAGAGATGAGGTTGGACAACTTTATCGTTGGTAAATTTTACAATGCAATATGTTTGTTTAGAGCAATTTCACTTCAAAGTTAGAATGCTCAAATTTTGTGATCTTTTTAGAGTACTAGTATGTTGCGATCTTGCAAATTTATGAGGCCTCATGACTCCCAATTTGATTCACATGACCTCATCGACAAGTATATTACAAGATTGTACGGTTGAAATCTAGATAGTTCTCTTTCATTTTCATCTTTGACTCTTTTAAAAAAATTATGTTTCTAGGCTCTAAATCCCCCCTTGGGTGTTTAAGGGTTAAGTTTTGCAAGAAATGATAAAATAGTGATTTGACCAATAGTATCTTTATGTTATTGATGGAAAGAGTGCAACAACAACTTCGGCTGCATGTTGCCATGGAGGGGGCCATTGGCAAAAGGCAGTTGAACACTTAACCCCTAAAGGTCTGAGCGTGCCGTGGCGACCAGTAGAATACAATATATTTTGGTTGTATTTGGAGTGAATGCACACCTTTAATGGGTTTGAGTTCAAAGAAGAAGTTGACATTTGAATTAATGCGGTTCTAGTGAGCTATTACGATTCCAGTTTAGAGTTTCTTGTTGGTAGCAAATCCTAATTATACGACAACGTACATACTATCCCCAAGGGACCTTTAAGGGTTAATTGCCATTGTGATGTAAACATTCTTCCTTTTTTTTTCTTTTTTCACTTTCATTTCGGTATTTCTTGGTCTAGCTGCTGAAAATTGGTCCAACTTGTACATCTCTTTTGCTTTTGGGCTTTTCCATCCGTAAAATCAAATGATTTTACCAATATCCTTTTCACCACCATTGGCTTTTATGAATGGTAAAAAATAGAAAAAAAAAAAAATAGTTCAAAAAAATCAATGTAGGATACATCGTTTGGTAAAAAGAATAGAAAATAAAAAATAATTCAAATATCAATGTATGGTTGACAAATCTAAGATAGGTGTATTTCTTGCGCCAATCACACTAGAACCTCTTTATATTGCATATTTCAAAATTATTAATCTGCATAAAACAATACAATTTGATATTGCGTACATGACATTGGAGTTAGATATGTAACTTCATTGGGGAATTTTTTTGACATTGTTAGTTGTAGAGTGTCAATATGAAGTGGGTTTTAGATATAATAAGAGGTGTTTCTATTTCGATATAAAGAAAGAATGAGGATATGATACAATCCTTGTGTTGTGACCACGTGTTGACACGTTGCACGAGTGTTTTGGCAACTGAGCTAGTATGTTGGACTTGAAGTATGTTCACGGAGTCATCAATTGTAAAAGTGAAGATATTGTGAGATGTTGACTATAAATAGGCAACCAAAAGGGGAATGAGATGTTGAAAATTCAATACAAGATGATGCCCTTTACGTGATTGACTACTTTGTAGCATATTGTGTTTACAATTCCACCTAGCACAATTTATTGTCGAAAGAAGATTCTTGATTCCAAACCATATGAATACATTGTAATGATGTTGTTTGGCTACCATGACTTTAGAGGTTCATTTAAAACACAATTTTAGAGCAGTTTCAAGAATTTTTGAACAAGTACAAAAAAATGTGGTGTGACATAAAAACTCAACACAATTAGATCTTATCTACTACTACTATAGTAGTTGTTGGTTATCACTTTTTGAGCTATAAATCGAGATTGCTCTTTTTGCAAAATTTGATGATGGTGACAATTTTTCAAAATTCAAATAAAATAAAATAATGCATATAATAATAGAATTAATAGAAATACTAATACTAATAATATGTCATAATTGAGATACTTGAGTTGAATAGAGGTTTCCCACATTTTCAACTTGTATATGTCCTTGCAACTTCATGAACTTCTGCCTAGTGAAATAGGACCTCCGAATTTTGTTCGGAAACCACAAAGTCTACAAATCTGTGCACATCACCTCATGCACTTTTGAATTTCATGGATTGTCAAAACCGATCAAATGAGAGAGATGATCATTAGCCATTCCTTTGCCCACACAAAACCATTGCCATCTTTACAGTTATGTTTTAAAGTATCTCAACTTGAAATAAAAGTTATTAGCCTTTGAACTAGAGCATGCCACCTATCTTAATGACAGTTGAATGTATAATTCCTCAATGTTTGATCAGTTTAGACAGTCATTGTATGCACATGTTTAATTGTACAATCGGGTACATAAATAATTCGAATTGCATTTGAAGGCAATTTTTGAAAAAAGTTTGAAATGTGCTTGTATACTCAAAAATGATCGGAATTTCAATCCGTTAAAGGTGTTGGAACCACGTCAGAGTGTTTTATGCTATCATTGCAAAAAAGTGCTTCTTTTTTGTAAAATTGTTCAAAGTTCTACTAAAACTTTACATGTTCCATCCACAATTGACCATTGTCGCTTTGTGCTTCAATTACAATGTTCATTTTCACTTGCAAAATTGATATAAGTGCCATAAGTTGTTCTTGAGCTCATTGTTGAATGTTCAAAAATACTTGCTCCCTCTAAACTTTTAGTTGCAGTAGTTTTGTGATAAGTTTCCGATCAACACTTGAGGTGGGAAATTGAACTTTGATTTAAACTCGGCGAGAATGCTAAAAGAATTTGAGTTTGGCAATGAGCTTATGAAATTAATGACCCTAACTTTATCAAACCATCCTTTAAGTTCTTGTAGGACATTCCTAGTGGTGTCAATGGCTTCACAAAGTTTGAGAAAAATTGAATAGTCACAAGCACATTCTAAGACATTCCTCCTACCCAAGAAACAAACAAGGAACGTATCAATGATTCAATAAGCATGGGCTCAAGTATCTAAAAAACAACTTATGGCACTCATATCAATTTTGCAAGTGAAAATGAACATTGTAATTGAAGCACAAAGCAACAATGGTCAATTGTGGTTGGAACATGTAAAGTTTTAGTTCTTTGAACAATTTTACAAAAAAGAAGCACTTTTTTTGCAATAATAGCATAAAACACTCTGACGTGGTTCCAACACCTTTAACGGATTGCAATTCTGATCATTTTTGAGTATACAAGCACATTTCAAACTTTTTTCAAAAATTGCCTTCATATGCAATTCAAATTATTTATGTACCCGACTGTACATAAAAACAAGTACATTGTTGCGTGTCTAGCTCCTAGTCACACATTTCTCTTCCACACTTATTTCACACTCTCTGTCTATTGGAACTTTGATTAAAGGTGAGGAATCGCTTGTGAATGCATGCATTTATAGAAAAACTTTTTTAGCGTTTGGTTAAAGAAAATCTACAAACTCTATTTGGTCCATCATAAATATGAAATTAATCCTTACATAGAGATAGAAACCAAAATCCGGTCGATTTTCTTTTGGATAGACATGTTGGTTTTACAAAACTTGAAACTTTGACTTAATCTATCTCAGACCCGTACACTAAAATTTGATGAAAATTGATGGATTTTCGAATAAGATAGTTGTAAAGAGGATCCTATAGTTGGATTTCCCAAAATTGAATGCGAATTTTTTTTTGTTCACGGATTTCACATATGGTCGTCTAGAGGTCACCCTTGAGCTTCTTTTTGTAGGAGTTAATTGGTCCAAACAAGGTAGAAGTCCCTTAGGTGACTAGTAACACAATCTATAGTGCACATTCAATGGTCGCTTTGGGGTGTTTTGACCTTGGCAATAGCGTCGTCGCCGGCTCCTACAACCCATAAGAATAGCAAAAATATTGCCTCGAAGCACAATCACTAATCTCCCCTTTAAAGAATTCCGCTTCCGCGCCTATTCTTAACATGCTTTCTCTTGTTTCTTGTTGTGTACCAAACTTCCTCTATATCAATTTCTCAGTTTTTTTGTTGTCGTCTTCGTGCTTCTTACATCAAAGGCGTGTCGTACATGTGCATATTATAAGCATGAGTGGCCCTTAAATTTGTTCATATATTGCTGAATGAGAAAATACATATGAAAACTCATCTTTTAAACCGTCATTCATGTCAAGGGGTCATTCATTTGCTATAACAATGTAAACATAAGTAAAAACTATGAATGTTGGTAGATGCTGATGTAATAAAGATATATTTACAAAAACTACAGAGGCTTTTTCGCTTGACCCACTCAAAGTAACTAAAATGCCACAATACATCTCCATACCTCAACATTAGAGGAAAGATGAAAATGTGAGTACACCAACCAATATACCAATGACTACACCCATAGTGACAACTTACACTAACCAATATACCAATGAGTACACACATAGTGACAACTTACACCAACAACTATAGCACTGAGTACACCCATAGTGGCAACTTACACCCAATAGAGGTGTATATTTCCACTACGAGGTGTACTTGAAGTAGTATACTCAGAAAACAACTATTTTATTAACGCACGTATCATAAGTATGTGTATGTATTCGTCAAAAGTAACACACATTTTTCATATGATCTTTCATACATAGAAACAACGCACGTGTTTTAATATTTGGAAGACTTTGTGAGTACGAAAGAAAATCGTATCCATATGGAAGATTTTCGATTATTGCAAAAAGTGCGCTTCAACAGAAAGACGGAGATCTAAGACGAGTAGAGAAAATTCTCCATGGGGGCTCACAACTAGATTCATTTGGCCAATTACGTACCCAAAAGTTAAAGTGATATAAAGTTGTTCACATGTACCTGATGATCAAATGTAAGACTTGTATCGTCCTTCCAATGAAGCCACGTAGGAGGATCTGAGGCCGACCAATTTCTGATTGCTGGCCATGGCCATCCCTTTCTATCAGACTGTCAAAGACAGCCACATTTCACCCCCCCCCCCCCACAGACAGGCCTCCTGCTTTGATTTAATAAAAAAAATTAAAAAATGTTTTTTTTTTTTTTTTTTTTTTTTTTTTCTTATTAGGTGTCCTTTTTTGACTTGAAACCTGGAATTTCTAGATGAAGGTTTTAAAATCGGTGTGAATTTTGCAAAGCCCTTTGGGGGGATACTATGTCAAGTATCTTCAAGAAGGCACTAGTAACTAGCTAGAAACTAGCGTAATTATAGTGTCCACCCTCCAGAGTGGTTAGTAATATTGTCACAATTTCCCCTCGACCGGGGGCCATCGGGATATTAGTATTACAAAAAGACACTTCATAGGACTATCTATCTATCTATCTATCTGTCTGAATTTTTGCAAATTTTACCACATACACTTTGCATTAGAAGGAGGACCGAGTAAAAATCTTAACCCTTAAAGGTCTGAACAACCATATTTTGGTTGCTAGAATACAACGTATTTTGTTTGTATTGGAATGAGTGCACACCTTTAATAGATTTGAGTTCAAAGAACAAGTTGACATATAAATCCATGCGGTTCTACTAAGCTTTTAAGATCTCAATATAGAGTTTCTTGTTGGTAGCAAATCTCAATTATACGCCACCGTACATACTATCCCCAAGGGACCTTTAAGGGTTAAGCAAAAGTATTAGTTTTCACCCTTTGTTTAAGTTGCCCAAATACTCAAAAAAGAGATTCTATGTAAAAAGAGCTTTACAGGTTAAAACGAGAGATTAGGATGGAAGTAATGCTTCATATGCATGTAGAGAAGGCAATCAAACCACGTCTATTTGAATTGAGCTTCCAAAGTATGTAAACAAGTAGTGAGCCGAATTCGCCTGCCGGAGACATCTGCAGTTGGCAGGGCAAGTAGGGGTGCTTAGAGCCTGGGAGGCGATGAGATAAGTTGTTGGAGATTAGGGTGTAGAGTAGTTGTTTTAATTTTTTACGTGCCACTACGTTAGCTTTTTGCATTGTGTCAGAGACGGACATGGTGTTTGCAATAGTCTTTTAGTTGTACAACATAAAAAATTAGATCCTTGTCAAAAAAAGAATAAAAATAAACAACTCTTAATATTATTGATTTCAATCACATTCGTGGCAAGAAGCATTTTTATCTTTTTGATTTTCTAAACTAGATGAGAGTAAGCATTGGGATTACTTCTAACCAACGAAGCTCAAATGCCTTGGAAACATCACTATTTTCTGAGTCACAATTATTATTGAAGGCAAGTTGTTTGTTTCGTTTTGTTTTGCGAGAGACATTATTATGTGGGGGAGTATCGGTCGATTGGGAGCGCATGAGGCATTGTTGAAAGCGGGTATTTTTGTAGAGTTTTGGAAAACAATCGGATCAAGAATTGGGTCGACAAATACTAAGATAATAAACTTCAAAGTATTTATGACCCCAAAAATATTAAAAATTATTTGTATGAGCATGGCAACACCATACAAACTTACTAGTACATGTAGAGAAGAGGGTGAGCTATATAAATGTAAATTATACAATTTTCCAACAGTACAACAAGACCCCTTGCAAATCTCACGTGTCCAAACTATGAGTTGAGATAATAACTTTAAATGGGTTAACACTTCTTAAGAATTTCTATAGGAAAAAGTACATATTCAACACCCATAAACGTCATGCAAATCATTGTTCCTTTTTTTGAGGGATTGATGTTGTTGGCGTTGCACTTGATTCAAATATTAGTTTGACAATGATATGATTCAAAATCATTCCAAGAGTATTTTCCATTTGTTCATCATGCTCCTACGTCATGATTTCAATGGCTACATGTGTCATGCTCATGTTTTTTTACAGTGGTCACAAACTATGCGTGTTTGACGATATCACAAGTAATTGAAACATTTCTTATTTTCAAAATAACCTCAAGACAAGCTTTGTGAGAGAATTTGAAAAATATAAATAAAATAACAAATAAAATAATACAAAATATAAATAAAATTTTAAAAAAATTCGACATCGATACAGGTCTACTTTTCCAGCATTCATGAACCCAAACGAGTCCAAACAACATTCTTAGAGCATGACCAGCCCTCTACGGCAAGCCGGCCCGCAAGGCCGTCCCAAAATGTGAAAGGCGCCGCTTGTCAGCGGTTACGAAGCCCAACCCAACACGGAGGGCAGGGCCCGCTCACGAATCACCCACCAATCACACCACCTCACATTCTGCTTTTCATAGCTTTCTTTAGAAATCATTTCTTGCCAATGAAATTTCTGCCACATGGCTCTCACTCATTAGTTAAAGTGGACACTAAAACTTGAGTGAAGGCACGGGATAACTTGGAGTTTTGGTGGGCTAGAATTTAGGGTACTGCAACCCTCTTGACCGGGTTACCGGGATAGTGTGTGGGCTGGGGCCCCTAGCGCTTCATATCCGGCTCCATGCTCCGGCCTGCAGTGCGGGCTGGTCATGCTCTTAACAGTTTAGGAAGTTCTCGCTAAGATTTTTTCGATAAACTTAAATACTATGAAAATTCAATTTGAATCATTATCATACTTTTGTCTACAAAGGTTATGTGAAGCTTTATTTGAAAGTAGCTAATAATTCCAAGATACAGTGACAAACAAAACCAAGTAACCCCAATTCCGTTAAAATGGCACTATGTCATGTGCCATTTTGTCACACTAGATCTTACATTTGTGCTCATATAAAATGATATATTCTGTAACATCACAATTTTTTTGTAATATCACTTCTTCATATATATTGTCACTAATTTTCACTAATATCACCTTAAAATTCTGTTATATCACATGGTTTTTGAACTACAGTTCAGAAAGTTGAGGTGTGCCATTTTACCGGAATAATGCCATTTTAACGGAATTTGGGTTTGAGCACAGTTATGACTCACCTCCATTCAAAAAATCATATCACAAGCATAAGTGAGCCAAATTAAAATGTGTCTAAACAAAAATTGTAGTGCATAATGTATCACACGATGCTAAAAAGTTTGAAGTAGAGTTGAATTGGGGTTTGGAAGATATCAAATGTCAATGCAAAGTAGCAATTGACTCAGGTTTGTTCAAAGTTGCTTAAAAAGCTTTCAAAATTTGCACAATTTAGAATGAAGCTAACTTTCTTGTGCATTGCCTATTAGGTAATGCCAAACATCACCTTGAACATGTACATGCCTTTCATCAGCAAAAATCAACATTTTTGTGCTTAAAATAATATTCAAATCATGAAAAAGCATATGATTATTGTAAATATGGCACGTAATAATCCTCTATGGAATTGATAGCACGCAATGTTAGTGGGCTTTACAAATGACCTAAACAAATCAATATTGGCTATTATTGCATGTAATTCATTTTTTATTTGAAATGTTTTCAATCTTGAATAAAATCCTTCATAACTTGATTGTTTATATTGGGATGATGTGATGATTTTCTTATTCAACCCTATTGATGTTCCAATGATGATTGATGAAAGCTTTCCATCTACTACAATGATTTCACTTACTTGCATTTTAGTGAAGCCATTTCATAAAAATTCTAATCCTTCATCTTGACCCTTCTTTAATTTTAATGCTGAAAATTCTTATAATTTGCAGATCGAAGATTCAAGGAACAATTTTTATATATATTTTTTAAAAAAATTAACTTTTTTTTTGAAATAATAAGGTTCGACAGCCAAAAATAGATTTTTATGAATTTTATTTTTTTTGTTTTTATTATATAATTTTTCAACTATTTGATACCCTTTTGTCACAGTAAAGCGGTTTTTGGAAGTAATATAATCTCTTAACTTTTCGTCCCTCTTTACTTGTAATTTCTAATTTTTTAAAAAAAAAAAATACAATCATTTATGACCGAACCTGCTATGGTGGTACGGTACTCTTGCATAAGATCGTTAATGAGTGTTCCCTATACTACTTGTGTATGTGAAAAAATTGTGAATTTAAACTTCCATTTTTTGTTTTTTTGTTTAGGAGAGATACGTTTCCAACCCTTCGGGTGATAAGAAAAACTTTTTAGTTTCAATTTTGTTGGAAAATCATTAACAATCTTGTGCAAGACTCAACATTATTCCATCTATTGTGCAAGGTCAGCTCTTAAATATTACAAGTGCTAAACTCAAAGTTTTTCTTAAATTCCATTTATTTCTTTCAAAATTTGTTAAAAATTGAGTTAGAAATGTTTGATTTATTTTTTTTCTCTCTTAAAATTCACCAACTTGTGAAGGTCCTTACGTAGCGTTCACTTTTTCTTCGGACCACATATAGATAACACATTGAACATTTTACCAAATCGTTGTTGTTGACCTTCTTCGAGAAAATAAAATTTAATAAAGGTTCAAAAAGCAACATGAGTGTCTAGAATTTTGCATGAGCATGCTCAACTTCATTATCTCCATGAAATAAATTATGAGCAAGATGTTTGAGGTACAAATCATCAAGCTCTCAAAAATTCACAAGAATTGATGTCATATTCATCTACGCTCACAAAAATTTCTCACCACTTCTCGTACATTTCTTAACCCTTAAACGTCATATGCTGTCCTGATACCACACCCAAAATCTCTTTTAAAACTCCACTTTTAGCATTATTCTATTTTTAATTTGTGTGAGCTCTATTCTAAGAAAGTATAGATCTCTTTAACCCTTAAACGCCCAAGCAAGCCCGAGGGGCTTGATTCCAACAGAATCTTTCCTGTAGCTCTCACTGTGCTCAACTTTTCACTTATATTTTGATGTCAAACTGATCACCTCCTTATGATGCATTCAAAAAGAGAAATTTTACAATTCAAATCACAATTTGTATGAGTGATTTTGTGGTTTGAAAGGATTGTGGTAGGTAGGTCGGGGTGGTACATAACCTTGTAGGAGGTTGCAAGCTCATCATTGATTGGTCCATTCATGATGCCCAAGTTCAAAAAGTGCACTATTCATGATGCCCAAGTCCAAAAGATGCTGTGATCCAATTTTGGGCTGCCCGTTTTAGACCCCAAGGGCGTTTAAGGGTTAAGGTGCTCAGTTTGGAATTTTAAAAATTCCATTTGGTATAATGGAGTGTAAGTTATGAGCAAGATTCTCTCAAAAAAAAAACCCAACCCCTCGGGCTGGGTCTGACGTTTAAGGGTTAAAGTGTTTGGTCACCATGAACTTGGCTCCTTACATGCATGGATGCCACAAATGCAAGATGTCGGTAAAGTTGTACCAACCTCTAGACATGAACCAATATTGGCTCAATGATCAAGCAAGGTCATGCTCCAACCACCAAGAATCTAGTTGAGCTCAATCTCATTGGATTTAACTTCCTCGCCTTGGGAACCACCAACTTTCTTTAAAAAAAAAAACCATGAAACATTTGGAGTTGACGAAAACGTCATAAGCCTACTAGTCTCTTTAGGATCATGCCATACCCTCTTCGCTTCGCTTGCGAGCTATGGAGTTGACGTATACGTCATAAGTTGGTACTTTTCAAAACATTCAAAACATCAATTCTGACCATCTTTTAGCACTTTCAAGGCCTTTGAGACTTCGAGGATCCAGTCAGCATAGCGATTGGACGAAAACTTATATGCTGCAGTTCACTGAGAACATTCTATACCATCATTGTTCCTTAAAAATACGTTTTTCGAGCATTGCTTTAGTCTCTAGTGTTATGGTAATACGTGCTAAAAATCCAGTCCATTCTGTTTTATTTTTCATCTCAGTTTTTTTCAACACTTCGGGTTTACTTGTTTTGTTAGGTCTTGATTTCTTTGCTTTTGAAAAGTTTTAGTTGATTTTTTTTCTGTTTTTTTCGAGTGGTTTATGTTAGGAGCTAGTCTGCCGTTTTTTCATTTCTATTTGTTTTGTTAGTTATGATGTTAAATATTATTTCTAAATTATGATGTCAAACATTTAAATAGGAGAAATTCACGAGAATGTATTGCGTTATTTGAAGCGATAGCATTATTGCTTCACCAATTAGACCTTGAATGAAGTTAATCTCATTTGAAGCAACCAATAAAATATATTAGTATTTCGAACTACCATGTGTAGGTTTTTATTTCATTCTTAACTTCAAAAATTTAAAAGGAATCCTTATAATCATTGTGCTCATCAATACATGCCTACTAATTAAAGACCTATCAATTACCATATTCAAACTCCAATTCTCTTTGTACCCACTTTGCTAAAATTTTCAAGCACACAAACAAACTCTTGACTTTAGTTCTAAAGTACGTTCTTTTGGTTTCTCCTCCTAACTCTTAGCATCTTGTTGTTGTTTTCAAAATTTAGAAAAGAGTTCTTGCACCTATGGACACATGCCTAAGGTACAACGACCTATTCATCACCATATTCAAACTTTATCTTCTTTGTACCAAAATTGTCCACCCAACTATTGTGGGGGGGGGTCCTTAGACCTTGTTGTATGGGTACCTCAAAGCCCTTTGGGGAGATACTATGTCAAGTATCTTTAGGGCACTAGTAACTAGGTTAGAAATTAGCATAGTTATAGTGTACATCCTCGAGAGGGAGAAGTAGTATTGTTTCAATTTCCTCTTATCCGGTGGCCATCGGGATATTAGCATTACGAACGGACAATACATTCACGGCGACCTCTTAGAAATGGACCAAAGTTTCTATCTATCTACCAAAATTTCAATAAAAGTTACGAAAATATTTTGACTTTACACTAATGCATATTCTCTTATTGTCTCTCGTACAAGATTATGGTACACATTCAAAACATGACTATAGGGTTAACGGTCAAAGGATCACGGAGACGGTAACAGGGCAGGAAACGGCTACAGGATCTTCTTCTTCTTCAATCGATTAGGGTTTCGGGAAGAGCGCCAGATCGCCCTCGCCCGCGATTCGGGTGCACCGATCTGTTCGCGATCGGACAATTTTCAAGTAACGACTATCGATCGCGAATTGGGTCGGTGTCGAAAATCCGAACAATGGGAGTAATGTGACAGTTGGATGGAGATTGCACGGGGATCGATGCGTCGGGCAATACCAGATCACCACGTGGAGATTGTCTTGCGAGGACAACAACATTGAACAAAAATGAATTTTCTGTTGCGTAGTACACAGTCGAGTGTACCGGCAGTAGTGGAGACCCCCCCGGAGACGGTCAAGGAGGATAGCAGCTCCAAAGGAGGCTGGTTAGAGTCGTCGGCGTCGTGGCCGGGGGCGTTTTTGAATCAAAGCGCGACCACGACGACGGGGGGCGAGGACGGCGCTCCTATCACTGATGATGTGAGCCGCTTCATTCCTGGCTCCGCCAAAATGAGGACTCGCATGGCCATTCAGGATCACGCCGACGTACCCCTCGGCGATGGATCCATCCTTGTCCCCTTCCGTAAGTACCCTGCCATTATTTGATTGATCCCCATTCTCACGGATCGCTCATTCCCTGAATTCTTTCTGCAATTTCTCTTTCAGAATCAATTGAAGCGAGCGTCTCATTTTGTACTAGCGGAGTTTAGAATATTTTCCAGTTTAGGGTTTTAGCTGCTTTGTGAATGTGTGTCAAGGTGGACTGCTCAATAATGGCGCAAATCTTAGGATGGCGAATTTGTAGTGAAGATTATTTTGTAAACAATTCTTGTGCATGGGCAGAATAAGTGAAAGATTAGACATGATAAGTAAAGTAGAATCATCATTTCTCGACTCTTTTACAATCTGTTAAGAATTCTTGAAGCTGGACTTGTTGGTGTTTTCAAGTGGCACTCTAATATGTTACACTGAGCACGTAGAGAATTGAACTTCGAAGCCATTATGTTCGTATAGGTGTGTAAGTCTAGTGAGCCATTATTGAATTTAATTCCTCAGTTTTGAGCAGTCCACCTTATGTTTTGATTACAATTTAGTATTCGCCTATGGTTAGGGCTGTAAAATCTATCTATACACTTGGTGAAATGCATTTTGGTCAGTCCATGCCCTCAGACATTGTCATGCTTAGTTTTGTTATTACCCCTGAGACTGAGATTCAATCTTGGTTTTGAATGTCGAAGGGGCAGGTCTCGACATAGTTAGTGGGCTACAATGTACAGCGGGTTTGTTCAGATTATGGGTTGTCTACTTAGATAGTGTTTGTGTTAATTGCTACTCAAGGTCTCTGTACTGTGATTGTCACTCTTATGTTTCCATTCTTTTGATCTGAAACCTACCGTTGTTGCATGGCATTGTGGTTGCGGGATTTCGGAGATGATAATGAGAATGTAAATTGATTATGTGGAAGTATAGAGTAATTTACTGTTGTTGCTGTGGTCTTTTGCAGAGGCTTTATCTGAAGATTGGTACGAGTCACCGAATGTTGCATCTCTCATGAGCCTGGACCGCCCATTTATATTTCCGGGTATTGAACTCATGTCATACTTGAACCTAGAGTAAGGACCATGTCATTGATGAGAGATCGGCTTAAACTTTTCCTGATGTATGTGATGCCAGGAGAGCAGTTTCACGTCATCATACATATTTCGGTTCACCACCCAGAGGTTCCGGGCACCATAACGCCATTCAAGGTGGCAGCAGCCATGGAGAAGGGATCAACAGATCATGCAGCGCAGTCGTCTCAAGGAAGCCTCTCAGAAAACATGAACATCAAGACTCCGAAATCAGCGAAAAGCTCTCTGAAAGGGAAGTGGTTCAACACCACTCCCGGAGGAAACCTTCTTGCGATCTCGGAGTGGCTCGACGAACAGCAATTAGAGGGTGACGATGATGGAACTCCATCAGAAAGCCAAATGAAGAGAACAGCAATGCTGCTTGATAGCTTCCGAAACTCCCATTTTCACGTCAAAATCGGCAAGAAAGCAGCAGATGCATCGAACTCACAAGACTCTGAGGATGAAGACGGTGACATTCCTGCTATTCCTCATGGGTGTAGACCTGTGTTCACTGAGGATGGTAAATTTGAACCGTTGTCTGCTGGTGGCTTGGCTCGAGGTTCCACTTCTTGCTGGTCGCTTCAAAACGGAGACGTTGTGGTAAGTCATGATGCCATATCTTCAATAAGTGTTGATCCATGACGATGTAGTATTCTTATGCACAGTTTGAAAAGTACTTTGCTTGGAGACCTGAAAGACCTCCACCATGAATCATAATGTGTGAACTGGAAGCTGATCTTTAATATTTGTTCATGAAGGATTGTTGCGCACTAAGTTTGGGGACCTGAATAGACTTGACCATGAACCATAATGTACGAAATGGAAGCTAATGTGTAGTGAGTTTTTAATTTTAACCTATTGCGCACGGTTTCAAAGTACTTTGCTTGGTGTGGCAATGAGATAGTTCTGATGGGCAGATGGCAGGATGCAGGTATTACTGCAAGTCACGATGGCTTCGGAGTTTTTATCAAATTCTGCAGAGCTTGAAGTGCTTCAATACGAGCCATACGTGACACCACCGGCATATCCGATGGACGATCATTTTCAAGAGATTTCGCGAAACTCATCGGAAGGATTGCTGCAATGGCTATTACCATTGGATCGACCTTCATCACCGCCACCTCCACCTGCTCCGGCGCCTCAGCCGGTTCTAACCCCAAGTCCATCGGGAAGGCTGTCATTCTCCGGAGGAGGGAACTCAACATTCTTCTCGTTTTCTCACGTTCGAAGCTCTTCAGTGGGGTCAATGTCGACTCCTGTGGCTCCGCCCGTGGTCACGTACACACCACCTCCACCACCGACTTATGGTCCTGAGGAATGGGGTCGCTTCTCATTTGAAAAATACTCTCAAGGTGAAGTAGGGAGCGAGGGGCTTCTGTCATTTCGAGGAGCTGCTCTTGAACCCCAGCGCTTCGCTTCTCACTGTGGTCTTCCTGGACCTTATGTCCCTGGAAAGAGGTGGAAGCGCACGTTAGCCATTTTGCAGCCCGTGAGGCTGGAGTCGTACTTCGCTGACTGCAACACCCAGGATCTCATATGCGTCCTTGTTGAGGTATGATGCCTAGTCTCCGTCATCAACAGTGGAGCTTTTGGGGATTATATTATTGCCTATCATCTTGACTTTATTCGTCGTTGACTATTGCAGAACTCCTTGCCAGCTACAGGAATGACGGCAGATGTTGTCATCTACATCGACTCTGTTAGTATCGTATGCCAGTCTGCCTCATCTGGAAGCCTCCCTCTGCCTGTTCCCGTTGCTTGTGTGGAGGTCGGGGAGGATCATTGCTTGCCAGGTCTTGCTCTTAGGTTGGTGGCCCGATCGAACCTTTTAGCTTTGATGCTGTCGTAAAATTTCAGCCAGCTCTTCAATTTCATTAGAAACTGGTGTTGATTGTACTACACTCTTCTTGTGTGACAAGTACTTGCAACAAGGGCTTTTGTACTAATTAAATTTTTTGGTTGGAAATTTCTCCTTGTGTTAGGCCAGGAGAGCAGCACTCTTTCATTTTGAGGCCTGTAAGCCAGGCATGGAAGCAGCCTATCATGGAGGACGGCACACCAAGAAATCATCCTTTGAACGGAAACATCAAATCGAGACGCGGTGGCAATAACGAACTGGACTGTGGTGAATATGCCATTTTGGTGTCATGTCATTCCAGTCACACAGGTACTACCTCGTAGTCAATTTCAAGAGAATAGCTTCAGGGTTGCTGCATTCATACGACGCGTTCATGGCATCTTACGTCATGGCAGTAGATCTCAGGTTAGATAGATTTGGGTCTATCATTGAAACCAAGCTGTTCTGAGGGTAGTACGTTCTCTTACCAGAATCAAGACTACACTTCAAGCATTCTCTCGCTTGGCGACCTCGTCCTCCTCGAGATTTGCTGTTATCTGTAGCTCTGGAAAATTACTCTCCTTCGAAGTCCTCGAATGAAAATCTGGCCCAGTTGACTCCTCAGGTATGGAAAATATAAAACCTTCTTCCTTTTGTTTTCGTCCTCAGCCTCGCTTGGATTGCATCTGTGCTCAGCGTATAACATCATTTTGTTGGATGATCAGGTGGTGAGTGTTCAGGCAACAAACTTAACATCACAAGACATGTATTTAACATTGCTTGCACCGAGTTCACTGGCTGCATCTACTACCTCAAGTGCTTCCGTTCCAGCCAGTGAGACCCCAAGTTCGAGCAAGGGCAGCGAGCAACAGCAGTCCCTAACTGTGCGGGAAGTTCTTGCAATGGACGAGGACGGTTCGAAGCCCAAACTAGCTCGTCAGCTGTCATCTCGAAGGATGTCTCTTCCTCCTGTCCAGCCAATGGAGGTGGTTCTGGGCATCAAGCCAACAGTGCTCAAAGAGCGTATATTCTCAGATGCTACAGCTGACACTGGCTCTGCACGAACTCATATTTGGTTGCAGAGCACCGTTCCACTTGGGTATATTCCGATACCTGCACTAGTAACATGCATATTCTTGAACATTTGTTCTGTTTGCAGTCTTGCCAGTTATATGTGTTCTCGTTGTTACCTTTCGAAGCTGACATGCCTCTTCTCTTGGCTTTGTTTCCAATGGGAACAGTATGTTTGTCTCTCGAAATGTCAGGAAATGAGTTCTAATAGCACCGTAAATTGGTTTCTGTTATGGTTACGAACTAGAATACTCTCTGACTGGAGGTTGCGTATTTGTACAGGCGACTGCCTCCACATGCAACTACTGCCGTTCGGTGTGAACTTCTACCGCTCACAAGTGGCATCATCACGCTCGACACTCTGCATATTGCAACAAATGAGCATGGTAGGTTCTAATTACTGCTCGTATTCTCTTGAATGTTCAGTTGTCTTATGTCGTTGCTTGTTACTCATTGTTGTTTTGGTGGCGTTGTGCAGATGCTTTGTACATACCAGAGAATTCTTTGCAAGTATATTGCACATCAAGCCTCGCTAGTGTGGTCTCTTGATCGAGACCATTTATTCAATCAACATGATCATCCCTTAGTTTATTCGAACGTTCAATAGATCCTGTTTCTGTTAGCAAGGACAATTTTATGTACATCAGGAGGAATTCGAAACTGAGAAATTTGCGACTTTACGATCGTATATATCTGTCGACTTCTCACTCATTTTAAAAGGAAGAATCGGGTACAGTTTTACGATTGCTAGGAGCTTCTGATGTGCAGTGTTCACTAGCCAACTGGGAATGTCATAGTAGGGGGAAGCTTTCACCGCCATTACCGGCATTCATCATTGGGCGACTGACATTGTGTCTGCATCGAGGTGCGTGCAAATATTTATAAAACTGATTGAAATTCTATTATATTCTATTATATTTGGGCATCCCTTATCGTTTGCGCTACCGTGTGCCCTGCAAACGCCAAGAGCGGGGAGGCGTGCTCGGCAGGTACGCCAAGAGCAGGGAGTGCTTGCTGGCAGGAGCCTGCAGAGAGGGCTTGCCAGGCAGAAACAACCTCATGCGCCCATTGCAAACCCAGTTTGTGATCAGTCTCCAACGTTACGTGACCATGTGTGATTCGCCTTCCTCGCTTTTTGTCTCTCAAAAGATCCCTTGATCCTTTCTTGAGTTCATCCTCATACTGTTAACGTGAGCAACATTGCTCCCGTCAAAGGAGGTCTCTTTGCCGAGACTGGGCCTCAAATAGCTTGAGCACAAGTTGTAGAGGGAGGGAAGTGAGAACCACTAAGGGCCTTGCTGCCCCACCTTCCCCATTCCCCCAGATGCCGGGTGCAGTTGTAGAGTTAAGTGCAGTAGTGCTGCACGTGCTCTCAAGTTTTGGAAAACAAGATTTTGTGTGTGTATGTTCTATTGGCTTTTCGCGTTTCGGTATTTGAGTATTTAGGTCGTGACACCCATGCCCGACCAAGCACGGACAAGCACGGACAACCATTCATTAGAGTATTTTTAATCCGCTCATAGAAAACTCTTCTAGGGACGCTTTACATGAATAGTCAAGCCGTATGAGGTCGATGGACAACAAAAATCCTCTCAACGTGATTGGTCTATTTTTTGAACTACAAGTAACAAAATGGTTACGTTGAGGGAAGTTATGCCCTCCTTTGGCCCCATGCTTGGCTTGACTCCCCATGTAAAGCGTCTCTTAGATTCATGATTGTATTTCTCCCAATTAATATAATACATTGGTTGGTTCAGAAAAAAATAGAATTAAACAAAATAATAAATTAAAATGTTAATCTCTTCATTATGACTTTTAGGTGAACCTAAAAATTAGTGAAGTGTAGTAGTAACAATGTGGCTTTCAAAATTCATCGTAATCTATCATTTAGGGCAAGTAGTTTGTTTTGTTTTAGAGGTGATATTGTGATCTTGGGCACTGCTGGTCGGATTAGGGTGCATGAGGTGTTGTTGGAAGGCAGATTTTTTTGTAGAGATGTGGAAAATGATCTTATTGCAAAACAAGTCAATAGATTCCAGTAGAATTATCGAGGAATTATGACCCCTAAATCACCAAAAATTACAAAATATCCCAAATATAGATTTAGCAAAAAATTAAGAGGGGCATGGTCAACCTTTTTAAATGGACGTGGAAACGTCGCGGGAACGCAGTAGTTTACATATTGGAGTAAACATGAAAACTGAAATTGTAGTTCTCCTAACATTTATTTCTCTTTGAAGGCAAAATCATCCTCCATTGATACACCTTCCGTTTTGATGGGAACTTCCTTAAATGGTTGATTTGGGTGTCTTGAACTTAGTACTCAGATAATGTTTACCTTTAGAGCAAAAGCTCTATAATGACCTTTCAGACGACCAAATCTGAAATCCATGATTTCAGATTTGGTATTTATATATTTATTTATTTTGTATTATTTATTTTTTGTTTTTATTTTGAATTTGATCTTGAGAATTTCAACCGTAGAATCTTGAGATATTTATTGTCAAAGTTTTCGTCTTGTAAAAACAACACATTTGTTTTAACTCATAAAGTTTCAAGAAGCGCGTTTTGGGCAGTGTCGACTTTGGTCAACCTCCGACTTACTAAATATAGATATTATGAAATTAAAGTCTTTTGCAAGTCGTAGAGTTTTTCCACACCTTGCCGAAAAGTCCATTTGTGTTCCAAAATTCCTCATTCTTTAAGAGATATTTATGGTCAAAGTTTGGAAACAGTACTTGAAATGTGCCCAAAACTTCCAAAAGTGAGGTGTATGCTCAAAATTTGCCTAGAATCAATTAAATCGCAGAAACTTCAAAAATTCACCAGAAATTGAGATTTTACTTTTTCTCAGTTTTTTTTAAAATTTTCATTCATTCATTCATTCATTTATTCATTCATTCATTCATTTATTCATTCATTCATTCATATTTTTTTGGTACATATAGTTTCAAAGCATGAGATCACCGTTCGGATCTTCAATCCAAACTATTATTCACTACCACTTTTATGGTTAGAGACCGGTCTTCATATTTGAATTTCAGCATTCCTCCCTATGAAAAATTGAAGCATTTCTTTAGTTGCATGAGGGTAAATATTGCATAGAAATGTTCCTACACTCACTTAAGAACAACAATGTAAAGAGCCTCAATTCAAATTTACTATTAAAATTGGTATATTGGGCTCACGAAAAACTTTGAAACCCATTTTGCAGCAAGAAAAGAAAGATTTTTTTGTTCAACTTTGAATGTCATGATCTCAGGATGGTGAGAAATTTGGAGCTAAGATTTAGTACACACGTACATAGACAATTTAAATACAAGATCTTACTATATTCTTGACATACACATGCACACCCTATACCCAACCCTACACCCAAGCATTCTTTGACATCTGACTGCTTTGCTATGAGTTGTTGAAGGCTTTGTACATTTCAACGATCAAATCGAGAATGATTCAATTGTGATTCTAAAACAGTAAAAAGGCTTTCAGAATTTCTGGCAAAGCCACGATCGAATTTCTTTCCAAGCACCAGTTTTGGAATGTAACACTGTTGCCATTTTCGCATGAACCTGCAAACCGTGTTTGCACAATTCTCTCCATAATCATCATCTTCGTCGAAGTTGAGTACTCACTTTATATCCAGAAACCTCTCCATTCCAGCGTTCCCGGCTTTCAACAATTGTCACGAAAGCCCTTTTGCTTACTGCCAGACTCACAAATTCTAGTTGAAATCCATCTATTTCCTTAAAAACATGAGATTAAGAATAGAATAATGCTTCACATTTTTCAAGTCACAAGAATCTCACTTCGTTCCTTGACGTCGAAGCGAGTATATCACATTCTATACCACATTGTATACAGTACTGTACTGAGTATTTCTATTTAAGCTCGATTATTGGGTACTGACCAATGAGTATGTTTCCTTCTAAATACACGAACAAGACTGAACATTATTACAACAAGACAAAACATATTGCCATCAATCCGGTAGCAAAGAACGAATCAACATCAAGTTCGTGGAGAATATTCGCCGCGATGAGGAATATAAGTCTACTATAGAAAGACTGTCTATTCCAGAATTCACCGCCCAGGACCTCCTCCCTCCTATTCGATCATCAAAAGTAGGGGAGGCTCCAATCCCAATAGAAAAACCTCAACAGGGAGACCTCTTGGATTCGTTTTCTATTGACAGCAAAATCTAACCGTGCGGTAAAACAATAGATTATCATGAACCTTGTTCATGATGTTAACTTTCATTTGCGTTAAAGGAAAAAACAAAAAGAAAACCTTGGTTCATATATAGGCGTTCAGACAATCACTGTAGGATACAAGCTGACAAATTGAAACATGGAATCTTGACTTGATATACTGTGGTTCATGAATTTTCCATGTTTTTTTAATGGCAAGGTCAACGTTTCTCTAATCCTCTTATGTCATAGTGTGGCCAGATTCCACATAGAATCCGGCGCAAAGAGTTTGCTTTTTTGCTTTACTTACCACTAATGCCGTAAGGACTCAAAAGTACCAAAAAAGCCTCACAACAACCCCTGGTCATTGCAAGGTGCAAGTTTGTGAGAAATTTTTGAGTATGTGAATGTAGGGTCTAGTACCTAGTACGTGACTTGTACGTGTTTATGATCTTAGATTAGGATTCCTCGCCAACTGTGAGATTGTAAATTTTAAAGTTGGAAAGACATCCTACTTTTAAAATGGGTATGAAGTGTTTCTGGGCCAGAAAATAACCAATTTCAAGAGTAAATTTGAATTGAGGCTCTTCAAATTGTTGTTCCCGAGTGAGTAAAGATTTCGCATATGTAACTTTTACCCTTATTGAACCTATGCCACCTGTAGAGATGCTTGATTATTCACATGGAGGTATGTTGAAATGCAAATACAAAGACTGTTTAGTCTTTGACAATAAGTAAGACATGTGAAATATTCTTGAATTGGAAATTCAAACGGTGACATCATGCCTTGGTACCTCTTCTACATGTACAGAAAACAAAATCAGGATAATAGTAAAATATCAATTTTTGGTGAATTTCTAAAATAAGTACAATCTAATTGATTTTTGGCAGATTTTGAGAATAAATGAGCATATACCTCACTTTAGGGAGTTTTGGCCTTTTGGGCAGATTTTGAATAGTGTTTTCGAAGTTTGACCATGAATATTTCATGAAGTATGAAGAATTTTGAAGCTTGAAATGAATTTTAGAAAGCGTATAGAAAGCTTTTATAATTGCAAAGATTTTCAACTTCATACAATCGGAGCTTGAGCAGAGTCAAAGTCAAAGCAACGATGTTAGGGCTCATTTCGACATCAAGAGTTAAGCCCTAAAGTGGAGATCAACCGGCACATTTCATGTTTATGGTGGTCATTTACAATAAAAATGGAATGTGAAGCATAATAAGATTGAAGCCGGTTCTTATCATTTGTTCCTAGTTCCTATCATTCGTTCATGGTTCTCATTATTTGTTCCTGGTTTTCATTCTCTCTTCTGAGTTCCTAGTTCTTGCACCATGTTCCCTCGATCTCCTGTTCACTCTTCATTTTTGCTCCCATTTTACATGTTCCACATTTCTTGTCTCTTTGACTCTTTACATTATTGGGATCTAATAAACTCTCAGTAACAATCAAATACCACTTACGGAAACTTTTCAAAACTCTTCATACCATATATACACGACCAAATGATGATGGCCATGACCATGCATGTATGGTGATGGCCAAAATGGCCATGACCATGCATGCATGATGAATTACCAAGGACAGACAAACAGACGGATCGGCTTCTTTTATACAAGTCCTTACCCGTGTCGTCCACACGGACATCAAAAAGGTCTGATTAAAATTCATAAAATGTGTAAATTTTTTAAACCTAGGTATTAAAAAAGAAGACAAAGTTGGAGGTTTTTGGTGATGTTGAAATTACGGGATATGCAATCAACATGCAAGTTCAATGTTCCCCATCCACCATGTCGTTTAAGATTTATAGAATGTCCTTTGTTCCCGTCTTTTGAGTTCCTCGTGTATTTTAAGATTTATAGCATGTCCTCCATTGCCTTGTTCCATTGTTCCCAGTTCCTTGTCCTCTATTATGGTTCCCATTTTCCATTCTTCTCTTACTGGTTCCCAACCTTCAACTTCCGTTCAAGGTTCCCATCTTTTGTTCTTATTTCTCCATCCCCAACTTCCTTTATTGGTTTCCATCATTTGTTCCTGGTTCCCATCTATCGTTCCTAGTTCCCATCATTGGTTCTGTCATCGTTCTTATTATTTGTTCCTCGGTCTTATCTCCGTTCTACTTTCTAATTCCCCTCCAATGTTCCCTTGATCTCTAGTTCATTGTCTCCTTCTTTGCTCCCATTTTTCAATTTCCACAATTCTTGTCCCTTCGATTCTTTGTAACATTATAGGAATCTAAAACACGTTGATTAACAATTAATTACCGCTTATGGAAACTCTTCATACCATGTATACATGACCAAATGATGATGACCATGACCATGCATCGCCAAGTACAGACAGACAAAACCCTAATCATGTTCTTTTATATATAGAGATATAGAGATGAGAAGCTGACGAGACCCCAAACAATCCGTTTAGGACTCTTCTCAACTTTAAGGGTTAAGAGCATGTTGAGCCTAGAGTGTGGCCGGAGTGTGGAACCTTGTTTGGAGTGTGAGAAACCCCAACCCAGACAATATCCTTGTAACCCAGCCAAGAAGGTTGAAGACTCCTAAATTTCAGCACACCATAACTCAAAGTTTTCCGGTGCCTTCACTCACATTTTAATGTTCCCCATTAACCAATGCGAGAGTGACACGTGGCAAAGATTTTGTAGCCAAAAATTAATTTCTATTATATCCGGTTTGTCAAAAAATGTGATTGGTGCGGCCTACTCGTCTTCCCTGCTTTCTTACTTGAAGTGGGGTTTCGATGCTCAACGAAACAGCGCCCGCGAGTTTTTGACGCAACCCAACGGCTCGGCGTGGAGCATGCCCAGCCCCCACTGTGGGCTGGAGAGCGGAGCCATATTTAGTGTGTGAGGAGCCCCAACCCACATACTATCCCTGTAACCCGGTCAAGAGGGTTGAGGTCTTTTAAATTCTAGAGCACCATAACTCCAAGTTATCCCGTGCCTTCATTCACATTTTAGCATCCTCATTAACCAATGAATGGGTGACACATGGCAGAGATTTCATTGGCAAAATATAATTTTTATTATAATATGCTTGTCGTCAAACGTGATTGGTGAGAGGCCTTTTCTTTGGCATGTGTCCTGGCCAAGGGTGGGGCTGCTAGGCCCGACCGAGCGGCACTTGCAGGGTTTTCCCGCAGTCGCACGGCCCGGCCTGACGCTCAGGGCTGGGCATGCTCTAAGGTAGAGTGTCCTAAAAGCGCCACCTTAAGAGATCTGACCTATTTTTAGCACTAGTAAATTCAAAATAAAATTATGACCACATTCGAAATAGGTTTTCGAGAGGATTGCAAAAATTTGCAACATGTAATTCGCATTTTTGAATTTTATACAAAATTCCAAAGTGCTAAGTAAGATTTGACCCAAATGCGTTCTATGCAAATGAGGTACATCTGTATCTTCACAATCTACAAATGAGGTACAGTGCGCTTTTGGGTTCTGTGGCGCTTTTAGGACACTCTACCTTAACTCCTGGAGTTCGTTTGTGAAGGAAACCTTGGCTACCCAAGTGGGTCCTTTCCACACTAGATTCTGAATGTCCTCTTATTTCCGTGTAAAGTGTGCTGCTACAGTCCAGACTCCAGACAGCTACAGAGCAGGCCAAGATGACGTAAAGGATTGCAGTTTACAAAAGAGGCAGTACATTCAATCATTGCGTGGTCGGAGACTGATTAAAGCCACACCAATGGCGAGGCAAAGGACGATTGATTGGACAACCTCTTTTTTCGATATGCATTCCCGACACCATGGGTTCACAATGGGTTCACCTAGATTGCTAATAAGATTGAGCATCTAAATCCCATCGGAAGTAGGTATACCTACTTAAATGAATTAAAAATAGGTGTTCTTACCTTGTTGTTTCACAAATATTTTCTAAGTTTGTAGTTTGCTTCACTTGAAATGGAAGTGCTACTAACAAGCATATTACAACCTCTATGTGAAAAGCTTATTACTTTCACCTCAAAAACATTCTTAAAAAAAATCGCTTGACTTAAATAGTGAAATTTAACCCAACTTTACTAGAGAATAATAGTTCAAAAATAAACCCCTTACGCATATGGCAGTTAAAAAAGCAATTTTTAAAATTTAATATTTTTGACGAAATAAATAATTGTAAGTTCGACTTTTCATCAACAATTGGTGAAGTTTCATTGGATGTGTGTTATGTCATTATCTTATTTTGAAAGTGGTAGCCGCCCTTTCATTTAACTTACCCTAAACATTTGCTAACCTCTGCTTAACCAATCCTAATCTTCTATTTTTCATGGATGTTTATTTGTGCAAGTGGTAGTTTGTCAAGGTGTTTCTGAGAGCTTTGTAACATTGTACTCAACTTTGTAAGAACTCATTAATTTTAGTGTCTTGGTATTGCATAATTGACACCATGGCTAAGCATCAACTTTTGAGCAGTATGTTCACTATTATAAACAAAGAAGAATTAGAGGATAAGGTCAAACGTGACTTTGAACAGCTGCATTGTGATTTTATTTTTTATTTTTTATTTAAGAATAAAAATTAATTGTAATGTTCGATCCAAAGGAGGCGATGTTTAAAGAGGGATACTTCTAAACCAAGCCCAATTAGGTCATTACAACCAAAACCCATGGAAGGTAATATCCACTCTACTGTATCTCACAAGTACAAGCTTAACCCCTAACTCTCCTTGTTGCAAAATGGTCTAAGTCACAAAATTTGACACTCCTTTAGATTAAGCTCAAAAAATCTCA
Organism: Bryum argenteum; assembly: GCA_037043015.1. Taxonomy (NCBI): domain Eukaryota; kingdom Viridiplantae; phylum Streptophyta; class Bryopsida; order Bryales; family Bryaceae; genus Bryum; species Bryum argenteum. The sequence goes on from CM073327.1 coordinate 4,516,360, forward strand.
ATCTAAGCATTATTTAAAAGATTCAACCGTAAGATCTCAAATTTCACTTGACATTCTTCTCACATACCAAATTTGAATCGTTCATTCTTCCTCATTTGTGAGATTCTAATGGTCAAAGTTGACTGAGTTTTTCTCCTGCGGGAACCTCCAAACCCGATTCGGGTTCTAAGGAGATTTAGGGGTTAATCTCAAATTGTTCTAATTACTAATTGACTTATATCCTATGGTTATTATTATTGAAGAAAGGATGATTCTCCGAGTAGGTATTTCTTAGTCTTCAAGCTTTTATTCAAATTTTTCTTTTTATCCAACTCGGCCTTGCACTCAGCCTTTATCTGATTGGACTGCTGCGCTTCGTCAAATTCACCACCAAGGCAACACCTGTATTTGCTTTACTTGCAATTCTTTTACCGGTTGTACTCATATTCGACGTCCAGTATTATTTTCTTCTCAAGTAGGTCAATTGTTTGATCAACCAACGTTACTTTACTCCAATTTGGCTCCGTAATGGTTTCCTTCACAGTTAATACACCAATCCACTCGATATTCTAGTAGAATTGTTATTGGTCCAGTTTGGCTTCCTGCCTTCTTTTCAATTCCCAATTTACAATTTCCACTTCCTAATTTGTTACAAACATTCTCACTTTCTTGATTTATACTCAACTCACAAATTGGAAACTTTCAATGCATCAATTTTCATTTTTCTCTAATTGGATTCCACATTCTCTCACAAATTTTTCTTTATCCCATTTACACTCCAATCTGTAAGTGGACACAAACTCCAACTTGGATTTGTCTTTCCTATCACCAACAGATAACCCTACTTGGTATTTCGTATACAACACTCACGACCCGATTGGCTGTCAACTCTGATCACACTTTTTCTTCCTGCACACTCTGCACAGTCAACTTCGGACTTACTTACCTTGACTTAGGTTCAACAGACTCAATCCGACTTGGATTACAACAACACCGCACAACAGACTGATTAGAATAACAACTTATGGTTTTTATTACATTCAATAGTCTTCATATATGTCTTCAATTTTCATCACATTTTGTAACACTCTCTAATTTCCACAAATTGTTATCACAACTTGTAACAGCCTCTAATTTCCACAAATTTCCACCCATTTGGACACTCAATCTCGCCCCAAAGTTGGAATTTTTCTTCAATTCAACACTCCATAATTGTCAAAATGAAACCCAACTTGTCTATCTACATGCACGTCAAGATGGAGATGGAGCAGTCTATGAAAAAAGAAGTTCAAAAGCGTCCAGTCGGTAGGCCCAAGATGCAAATCGAATCTATACTTCTTCCAATCAAACATGAGAAACCTACTGCAACACCAAAAACCACAAAAGCTAGAGGATCATACAAAAAATGATTCATACCATCTCTTTGGGATCCTATTTACGCAGCTGTAACACATCATAGTAATCTTGGTCCTACTCTTAGATATTTGTAAGTGAAATACAAGTTACCCAAACAAAATCAAAGTGCTTATGATGATTTGACTAGAGGTTCTTTAGAAGAGTGGTTCACTAAGAGTATTGGACTAAAAGACGGCACGAAACAAGCAATTTTCAAGGAAACAACAACTTACACTGGTAAGCTCAACATGCATATGTTTTATCTAAACATCATGAATTGGAGGAGGAGATTATCACTTTGTTGAAAGCGCATCGTGAAGCATGTCAATCTCTCTTTCCATCTTTTGTAAGGAACTTAAGTCAAACCCACATTAAGAAAGAGAGCCTAGTCTTGTAAGTTTTGAAAGTCAAAGTGGATTTAGAGTTTCTTTAGAATGGAGACAAGAGTTTGTGAGAACCAACTTAGATTGGAGCTTTAGAAAAGGTACTGGAGCAGCCAGGAAGCTACCCAACAATTGGGAGCAACAAGGTTTACAAATGACACAACAAACTGCCAACCTTGTTGAAACTCATTCGATCCTACTTCAGTTAGTCATAAATACAAATCATACATGAATACATTTAGTACCAACATGAGGGGCTCGCATTTGGGCAGAAAAGCGTTTAAACATGTTCAAATTCTTACTATGGATGACAAAAGGCATATCACTGCTTCATTATCCTCTTCCACTGCTGGAGACTTATTACCTCTTCAAATCATATTTACACGATCTAAAGAGAGATGTCTTCCTCCTTGAAATGCCGATCGTCTACTGTGCGAAGAAGTAGATTGGTACTTGACATTCTCTAACAACCATTGGAACAACTTAGCAATTTGTAAACAATTTGTTGAAGAGATTTCAGAGGCTTACAAAAGAAAACAAATGCAAGAGATGGAATTAGATGCAGAATCAAAGTCGATTTGGATCTTAGATAGCTGGAGTGTCTATATCTCAAAGGAATTTATCTCCTGGTTGAAGGGGGCACAAGGAGAGATCCTACTCATCTTTGTTCCTGCAGATTGTACAAGCGTTTTACAGCTTGGAAATGTGAACTTACAACGTTCATTCAAGCATGGTTTGAGACAAGAATTTGACCAATACGCAAGCTAAAACATTGGCAAATAGATTGATAAGAAGGAACTACATGATGTGAAGTTGGATCCAAAGATGTCGATGCAGAAGCCATTGATCCATAGTTGATTATATCATGCATGAAAAGACATCAATAAACCAACCATGATAAAGAAAGGGTGGTCCATGTGTGGCTTAAATCAAACATTCAAAAAAACATTTAAAAGATCAACAATGGAAGAGCATATGAAGAACCCTTTGTTCGAAGAAATGCTGATTACTGAAGAAGAATTCAAGGTAAAAGAGGATGAAACTGATCCAGATGAGAGTAACCCCAAATCTGTTAAAATGACATTATTCCGGTAAAATGGCATGCTTCAACTTTCTGAACAGCAGTTCAAAAACCACGTGATATTACAGAATTTTGAAGTGATATTAGGGAAAACGAATGACAATGTATATAAAGAAGTGATATTAAAGAAATAATTGTGATATCACAGAATACACCAATTTGTATGAGCAGAAATGTAAGATCTAGTGTGACAAAATGGCACATGGCATAGTGCCATTTTATCGGGATTGGGGATGAGTGTTCAAGCAATAATGGAGAAAAACTTGACTCTTGCTGCAAATGTCACAACGAGAAAGAAAAGATCTACTGTTTGAACCATGAAAGATCACACAAGAAAAATGTAAGTTCCTTCCTACAATTATCTAGAGAGAAATTGAATTTTAGATCTCAAATGTTGTGAGCCAAAAAACCACCATAGAGTAGCCTTTGGTCACAAGGGGTTTTAGAAAACGAGATTACATGAAGGAAAGAAGAAGAGGAAAGAGGAGAAAAGAAGAGAATGAGGGAGAAAGGACAAAAGAAAGAAAGAACCACCGACCCGATGCCTTGAAAGTGACCTCTAGTCTTTTGATGGGGCATGCCATAGCTTTTTAGAAAGCTAACTTCATTTGGCACGCACCCTGAAAATCTCAAAAATATAGGGTTAAAAACCTAGGACTGATTGCCATTTGAGTGTGGCTCTTTTTCGCCGGGGGGAAACCGTTTTCAACACCCCAACTTTGGAAACCAATTTCTCCCTCTCTAACAATCGGATGGAAGCATGCCATATATCCCTAGAAATCTCTCTTAAAACTCTACCTATCTTAGAAATCTCAAATGCACTGGACAAAATCTATGTGACTGATTGTCATTTGAATACCGCTGATTTGTTCACGGCCGGGGTGGGAACTCTTCCAACACCCCGACTTTGAGAGCCGTTTTCTCCCTCTCTCTAATTTGGAATTAGACATGCCATATATCAACAGAAAGCTACTAAGGAGATCTACTATCATCCCAAATCTTGAAGTATTTGAACAAAAACTGAGGTACTAAGGTGAAAAAAACCTGAGAGGTATTTAATGGGGATTAAGAGAATTGATAGAAGAGGGCCAGGGCCTCCTTCTTCTACCAACAACTAAGCAATTCAAGAAGAGATCAAGAGAAACAAAATTGAAAAGGTAGTCCACCTACCTCCCTACTCCTACTCTAACTAAGCATTACAAAGAAGAAGATGTAGACAAACAAGAGATTGATGAGACAAACAAGATGGGGAGAAGGAGGCCCATGACCTTCTTTCTCCTACTCGAACTAGATTGAGTGGTCAAAATAGCTTGGAAACAAGCTATTAAGTACAAAATTGGAGCCGCCCTGGGCTCACCCTAGCCCTAACTAAGGCTCAAGCCCTAACTAAGCCTCTATGGATGAATAGTGCTCCTCCACGGCATTCCATCTTGAAGAACCAAACGTCATATCTAAGGCCTTGCAACAACCATCTTTTAACATGCATATTGTATTCATAACTTAATTAACTTAAATTTTATCAAATTACCTCATAAAGGCATTGCTTGTTAACAGTACATTTATAAAAGTAACAAATAAACAATAACGAAACAAGAGAGCCATTACGAGCTTTGACAAATGTTGATATGCAAAATGTTCTAATCAATATGAAGAATGTGAGATTTGTGGTTCATATTAACTTTGATATCCTACTCCTTTTCAACCGGAACCCTGCAGAGAAACGACAAACAAAGTACTCAGCAAGTGTGCAGGTAAAAAAGACCAAGAACGGGAAATCATGCAAGACGAATCTGAAGTACCTATACGTTGTTTCTGTAATCCAATTATCTTTGCTAAGTGGGGCGACGGCAACGCTGGGCGACAAGCCTGCTAGGTGACGACCTTCATGGGCGACAAATCTGTGGAAGCCGGACGGAGCGACGACAAGGCAAGAGAGAGAGAGGTCCGCTGAGAGCAAGCCATGTGAGGGCTTTATGTGGTCACTGCCACACTTACATCTTAAAGTCATTGGTTTGACTTGTGCATGCAAGATGCTTGTGAGAGATTAATTTGGTCAATGCTAGCTTTGTGCTCCATCATGGATAGGTAGAAGCATACTAAGGTGGGTACACTTTGGGCAAAAATCTAAGTATATTAAGTATATCACTTTTCAGGAATGCTTTGGGATTTCGTAAAATCTCCGGAACCTTTAATTCTCTCTATCAGATCAATCTTGGCCGTCCAAAGTGGACTACCGGCAATAAAGTAGGAATTAGAATGACACATGGCCATCTACCATTGGCCGAATGACCGTACGAAGTATGTTAAAGTACTACAAGAGTACAAATAGTATATGCACCCTGCCAGATCTCTGGATTTATTAAGTTAATAAATTGGGTAGGAAAATGCTTCTACGGCACTCACTTTTAGGAGGCTCACATTATAAGCTATCTCTTCTATAAGGGCCAATTCAAAAATTCATTTTTTTTTCCCCCTATGTTGAGCCACTTTCTAAAATAACCCAAATTTCCGTAATAATTATTGAGTAAATAACAAATTTTTGGGAATTTTTACACACAATAAGCTTCATAAACATATATTAGACTTATAATGAAGAGGTAATCGAAATCTATAACCTAAGACCCACAAAATGAAGTATATTTTTAGAAAATATATACTTTGTCTGTCACAACCTTGGTATATAAATATACTCACTACGGCCAAGCCATGAGGAGTTTATTAATATAAAGGAGAATTTTTTTCCTCATCTATATATACAACTATATTTTTCCATACCATCCTTCAAAGAGATAGTATTTAAAACTCTACAACGAATTGAATGCATAAATCTTCAGAAACAATACTTTGTGACAACCCTTTTGTACACCGTTAGTGTGCTTCTACCCGGATGCCTATTATTTACTATGTAACGAGCTCTTGAGGAACTATCTAGTGGACTTTATAGTACGATCGTAAAAAGTTGAGGTACCCTCCCTTTTGATATTGAGGGAAAAAACGCTTTTCATACGTGGCAAAGGTTTGATAATGACGTGGAAAAAAAATACACGTCAGCTTAAGCGACTGCGGGTATGGGCAATAGCGGGTTCCGCATGGGCGACTATAGGTAACATAAGGTTCTGCATGGGCGACCACGGGTCCCGCATGCGCGACATAAGGTCAGGCATGGGCAACTGCGTTTGATGATGATTAGCAACTGCAATTGAGGATGATTGGCAGTTGCCTTGGGGCTAGAGACCTAGAGTATCTGAATGGACTTATGGTGTGCGAAGCATTATGAAGTATTCAATACTTGCGATAAAACTTAAAATTTAAGTTTATAACATTATCTATAAGATCCATTCACTAAGATTAATATTCTTCTTGTAAAACTTACTATTGGATTTCTAAGTAACAATGATTGGAATTAGACCAAATTATAAGTCTTGGTCTACACATATAAGAGCTTATCGGAAGCAACAAAGTGAACAAATAGTTTATACTTTTGAGTGAGTACAAATTTTATGGTAAATTCTTGAGATTCTTTGAAAAAGCCTAATTCTTTCTAATCTTATATTTGTTCATATCTATTTTAAATTTGAAGCATTTAAATATCTATACAATATTTAGTTTCAAATTAAATTAATGATACCAATGTTAAAATTATAATATGTAGAGACAACAACAACCTTGAGACAGTTGAGAGATCGGCATTTACCTTGGGCAATCAATAGTTGTAAAGGAGCCAAAGAAAGTTGCCTTGAGGTGATTTATTAGCAACCTTAGGCTTTTATGTTTATAGCTTGGGCGATTGGAAATCGATTCCAAGTACACTTCTTGTAAACATCTAGGCCGAAAATATAGCAAAGGAAGTTTGTCCATAATGTCATTTATAACCCTTGTCTTTGTACGTTTACTTTAGTTATGTATGTTAGCTACTGTTCAATCTCAGACTGCTAAAATTTGAGATTGAAACAGAAAGGTCTCAAAATGCCAAGTTACATTTATATGTAGAGCATGTTCATTTGTAGAGCTTCAAGTAGTTATATTGAGTATGTGAATACTTAGTTTCGGTTTCCTGGTATTGTCTACAAAGGTTCGTGGGGTTTTCAAAGCATATGGATCACCTGATTTTATCCATGGAAACATGCAATGACACCATACAACCTCAACCATTAGAAAACCTTTAACCATGCATTAATTCAAACATTCAACATATGTATAGATTCATACATTCAACTACACATAACTCATAGACGCTATCCCCACACATGCTAATCACAAGCTTTCAAACCAAATCTTGTCTAGAAGTAGCTAAAGCTTCCACTTTCACTAAGTCCAAATCAACACACTAAGCAACAAATTATAAAATAGTATGAAAGTTGTATGATGTGGAAGGTGGGACTCCTTTCTGACTACCAGATGCTGCCACCGCTGTACCCCTAGCCAAAAAAATGGCTACCACTCCTTTGTCCTTGATCCGCTAAACAGTAAAGACGAGCCTAAGCTTGTTAAAAAGAATTTGAAAGCACTTCCAAATCTATAAGACTCGTTTCTTGGTTCTTCCTAGGTCACGAGATCTTGCGCGCTTCAAAGTTGGGCCTTTGAACCTGCGGCCACCTCGGACGTGCCCCCATTCAAACGGCCACCACTCCTCATTTCTTCATGCGTTGAAGACAAGCTTAGTCTATTTGGAACGAAACTTGAATACGCTTTTGTATAACAAAAGTTTAGCCCTTGGCTCCTCTTCGGTTGGCAGATCTTGTGTCTAAAAGTTGGGTCTTCAAACTGCCGCCACAGCCAACATGCCTCCACTTGAACGGCTACCACTCCTCCGTTCTTGATTTGCTAAAGAGAAGCCTAGTCTCATTGAAAAGACGACTTAAAGACGCTTTTGGATTTACAAGGCTTGTCCCTTGCTGTGTCCTAGATTTCAAGTTGTAGCACCTCAAAATTGAGTCCCCAAACTACCGTCACAACCAATGAGTCTCTACACCTCCTAAGACAACACACACCTAGTTTTTCCTAACTTCGAGGCTTCTTTTCTATTATAAAACTCCCTCTTCTCTATGCAAGAGAGAGAGAAAAGAAGAGAGACAAGAAGAAAAAAAAGAGAGATAAGGAAGGGAGAAAGAGAGACAAAGAAGGGGGAAAGAGAGACAAGGAAGGGGGAAAGAGAGACAAGGAAGAGCGGAAAAAAAAGGAAGAGAGAGAGACAAACAAAAGGGGCAAAAACCACAAACCACTACCTACTAATATATTGATGTAAAACAAAAACACCAATTTAGCATAAAATAGAGTAAGTTTGGAAGAATTATGCAAAAACCCATTTATCACTACGGATATTCTAGGAGTTAAGGGAATTGACTTGAAACGCCTAAATTAGGACATGAAAATACATATAAAAATGATTAAGCCTTGAAAAAATATTTTCCCGCTAGTAAGGACCTTCACAACGGTTCACATTGAGCCACCCTTGGCCACCTCTTATATTGTTTTTAGGAGCTTGTTTTCAAGCTTCTTTCAAGCTTCCTCATTCTATGTTGATTTTGTCTCTCTTCCTCTTCTACTTGTAGTGGTTAGTCGTTAGAAGAAAGAAGGCCGTGCGCCTCCTTCTCACTCCTCTTGATTTTTTTCCCATTCTATTAGTACTTGTATTGGGCTTCATGTGTTAGATGGTGTTTAATTTCTTCTTAGTCCATGGGGAGTTCCTTATTGTTTTCCTTGTTGGTCTTGCATTGAATGTTTGTCAAAGTAGATTGAGAGTTGACATGGTGGTAGAATTCTTATAGGGCTTATAGTAGTTACTAGTTAGCATGTCTAATTCTAAGTTGTAGGGAGTAAGATATGGCCTTTTCAAAGTTGGGGTTGTCAAGGAGTTTTCCTATCCGCGGTTAGGAGAAAGAGCCTTAGTTTTTTAGCAATGAGTCGTAGGTATTTGATTCCGTCCATCGATGATTTTAGAGCTGGATGCACAATTAACTGAGGTATCTAAAAAGTTATGGCATGCCCCGATCCAAGCTAAGACAAAGAAATGATTCCTAAAATACTAAAGAGTAAAGACCCCTCCAATAGTCCAAAGCACGGTTGTCTTCTTGGACACATTTTTGGCAATGCCTGTCTAGTTGTCGTGTTCGTCAGGTGTGTTCGTCAGGTGTCATGGACCTCATGACTCATGGTACGTTAAACAATTTGGATGAAATATGCTTGAATATTCAAGAATATGTGGGCATATTCTAGAATATTCTAAGTATATTCTAGGATTATGGTATATTGTCAAACAAAGGACCGTATGTTGTCTATCTGACATGTCGTGTTCGACCTCGTGTCGAGTTTGTCGCACAAGACAACCCTCGTCCAAAGGCATCAGGCCGCGGGAATTCATCTTTTTATCTTCTTTGTTTATTATTTTCTTACTGTTTTCTCTTTATATTCTTATTCTCTTCATGGAATATTTTTATTTTAATCTCCTTGTCATCAAATGCCACCTCCATGCTCATTTGACCGGGAGTCTCACATGGGCGACTACGGTCTTGTGAGCCCTTGTCTTATCAATGTGGTCGCCCTTGTTTAGTCACCGTATTGCAGAGTTGTATAGTTAATGTGGCAAACTCGCAACGACGTAAGATGTAACGTTGAGGAGGATAAATCAACAAGAACCCCTAAAATAAAAGATTGTGTTGACTATATTCGACATCCGTCAGGCTACTGTATGTCTGTCTGACTAACGTGTCTGTTTGACGTTTGATACTGTCGCATAAGCTTACATTGCTCTATGAGTAAGAGTTCCGGTAAAAGTAAACTCTATGAGTCTATGTCTCTATTTTTCGTATATCTAATCCATGCTTTACATCTAGCCTGAGTAGCCTCAATCACAAGTTATTTCCCTCCAATTTTGATTTTTTGAACTCTTCTTTCATACATCCATTATTGTCATTTCGGACGAGCAACTGGTAGACTATTTGTTATGTTGGGAAACTGGTCTCTATTCTCTTTTGTACCATTTCTTACTAGTAACAACATATTCATTGCATAATTTTGAGAAAATACATTATAGGTCAAGGCGAGATTAACCGTTATTAAATTGGGAGGTTGGAATTCTCCCAAAATATTGAATGTGGTGTTTAGTGTACATTCCCACAAAGATTCCAAAATTGATTTCCTTGGCTACTCCCCACTTAACTTACCACTTTGAACTTTGTATAGTTATTGTCTTATTGAGCCTTATCAATTCAAAGCTAACTCAATATAAAATTAATAAATGTGTATGATTCCAATTGGTCCATTCTCCTACATCCCAAAACAGTCCTACATCCCAAAATTAAACAGTCCTACATCCCTTAACAGATTCCAAAATTGATTCCATTTGCTACTCGCCACCGAACATACCAATAGCAGTTACTGAGCCTGCTAGCATATTCGTCTGATCGATCACGAAGTTGACATCGAAATGTCTTAGTTTCTTAAATCAGATCATTCAGATGATGCTTCTTAAATGAAACTTGCTGTCGCGCCGTTTATTCCCGAACTGCCACTCGGCTGCAGGTTGCATGCGCATGCAGTAATTGCTCGGTGCTCAGATATTTCAATGATAAACTAGTAATCTACAGATCGATAGACTGATGAGTTACCTAAGCAACTGATTATGTCGATCGATTCGTAATTGAATCCCCCGGTTAGTGCGATTACTGTTGCTTAGTATACGCATGATCATCTGCAAGTGTGTATGGATAGTCTTACTAACTGTAAGTGTTACAAATCCGACAAATCGACAAGTAAGCAGTAATGAGTTAATGGGGACGATCATTAGCTAGTCAGTTGATGTTACGAGCTTTGCTTCCTACTTCACGAAGCATCAAAATCCCGACAATTTCTTCCGGAGTTCACAGACGATTCGCTCGCACTTGCGGTCTTGCTCTGGACTCATGCCGGTGTTGTTGAACACTCTCATTTATGATCGCAAGCGATTCAAGCGGCATAAAAACGCAGCAGCTTTTAATAAATTTTTCAACCAAGTGGGGTTCGACACCCAGCACTTTGCGCATGATCATGGTCACGTCGAAAGCTAGATTCTCTCCTTGACGAAGAAGCTCATAAAGATCAACCGGTTGAGTGTGCGTAAAGCTGTGCACAAGACTCGTGTTTCAGCTTACTAATCGATCAAACGAAGCTTCAAGATCAACAACACTCTTCTTCCTGCGGGGCTATTTCTGGAAAGTGGTCAATGCGGAGTCCAAGAGGCGTTCTTCGCAACAGTGCAGAACGCCGTTTGGTTCAAAAGGCAAGAGTGCTTCTGGTTGTACAACTGGCTGTTTCATGTAGCATGCATTAAGTTAAGAATTTAAAGTTATGGAGGTGTGCCTGCGAATTCCTGGCCCTCATGTATCGCGCGAGCACTTACTCTGGCGATCGATTTCAACGCTTCGTCCCGCCACCCCTGCCGCAAATGAAGTCAGTGACGATGGTACTGTCATTTTATTATTGCACTTTATTGTAGCGGAATGGTAGAACGTCTTTCACTATTCGTTCGCCTCCATGCTCGTTTCGACTCTCGAGGAACAGAATGAGACCCTTCGAATCTCTTGAAATCAGTACATTACAAAGTTATCGAGGCTGCAAAACTTAAGTCAGAGGTTCTAATGGTGTTGCGAAAGAAGCTGTCAACAAACCAGGATATGAAGTCAAAATAATGAATCTTTCTTGAAATGAGAATGGAAAGGACTTCGATAATCTCCATATTTGTTAAAGTGGTTATTTATCACTGAGAATGGCGGAGTAATCTAGAAAAAGAAAGATGGCGACTTATGAAGATATGGTTAAGTCAATGAAGAAAAAGAAACTAATGTAAGTACAATTTGAGAGAGAGCATGAATGGCTTGAATGTTTGTGAAATAAGACAGTGACTAGTAACAATCTAGCACATTTCATTGTCATGTTCAAATAAGTAAAGATATATGGGTTTTAAAATGCAGATGTTGAACTTAGGATGAGAAACCAATAGAATAGTTACGTAGTGGCTAAGATTTGGAAGGAAGACTTGAGCTCAAAGTATTTCGGTGCAAGAAACAAAGAGGAGTATGAAAACCTAGGGCTATATATGCTTGAGCTCCAAATCTATAAAAGTGTCTTGCCCCATGCCCCCCATGTCCTTGCCCTACTCGAGCACCCCATGTTCCGCCCTTGCAAGCCTTCATCCTCACGTTGACAAAAATGACGTCCGCACCCGGCCTTTTCTCTAGACGTGCCCTATCCAGAGTCTTATGTTATGTGTCACCTACATGACACCAATGTGGCAGCTACGTCACTAATTTTCCATCTAAATTAAGCCATGTCGCCAATTTTTTACCTTACCAAATAGTCAATGACATGTTGACAACACCGGATAGGGTTGTCTTATGTGACACTGTCCAACATCACTCTAACGGACACGACAAACATTTACCCCGGAGGAGGCAGGAGACATAGAAGAAGCAAATGTTCATATATTTTTACTATGACATTTTTTTTAATACGGTCAGACATTCTGGTCGAACTCAACATTAGACGAGCATGTCGAACACGACAATGTAGACATACATTATAGAAAATGTGTCATGTAAGACAATCCTGCACCAGATTGGATGTTCACTCAGCTACAATTGATGTACGATTTGCTGTAGTTTATAGAATTGTGGTTGCTATTGATTTACCGCTTGACCTCCCTTAATTCTTCAGGCTCTCGAAAGCACTTGTCTCAGAGCTTCAAAAGCAGGCAAGCTTCTAAAAAAGCTCAAGAATGATGGTAGAATAGTAACACAGGATATATATATAAGAAATTCATATGTCGTAAGCTAGCTAGACTTCTAGACATCTACTCACCGTACGTAGCTAAAACGAGTTGACCACCTCCCGCAACAAAATTAGGGAAGTACATTGTTACAAATTTAGTCACAGACACGATCACACAAAGAAGTTACTGCACATGAGAGTGGGACGATCATCATCATCTTCATGTGAGTTCACGTGATCTCAATTAATATAAGCATTCTCTCTTATCCCACCATTCCCACGTATCGCCATTGAGATCAGGAGACTGCGGCAACCGAAACGAAAATTCTGCAAAGCAAGGGATTGGCTTCTTACAAATCGGCCAAGTGTCTTATTCCATCAAAAGAATCCAAGGGCTTTGTTTTATTTCTTTGTTTTTTGTGTCGAGAGGAGAAAGTCCTTTCTCCGGTTGCAGAGGTCGCGGAGACCAATACGAAGCGCGAAGAGGGTCGATGACGCGTGACATGAAAGCTCAGAGCGGGCGTTGTCATGTCATGTGGGGACATGTATGTGGTCTCATGATCAACCTGTTTGGTGTCCGGGATATCGTAGAAAGAAGTCTTCCAAAACAGGTTCAAAACAGATTAGACCTGTTTTAGAAGTAACGGCATATATCCCAATTAGATTCTGAAACGGTATAATATTATAATACACACGTTCACAGCCGTACCACTCACGGCATCAGAGAATGAGGCTCACGGTAGCAACGCAAAAGCACGGGACACTCTAGCAATCCGTAAAATTAGAGTCTACTGGAGCCGTCTTTCGAACTAAGCCACTTTCAGAGAATGAGAGCGGTAATCAGCGATTAGGAAGGCCTAATCGATGGAGTCCAAAGTTCCGTGCAGGAGTTACGAGTGAAACGTGAACGTGAGGAAGCTTACTAATTAAGGTACTAAGTTCATGATCGTGCACTGTATCTGTGTGCAGTGAGGCCTATATTCTCTCGCATTAGGCCCGCATTCCGATCAATGTAGGTTGTGGCACAGTCTGTAGGTTCACTAGTCTGTAGGTTCACTAGTCTGTAGGTTCACTAGTCTGTAGGTTCACTAGCTAGCCGTGAGTAATTTTAGAGATCGCAACAACAGCATCCAAGAGTCCTTTTTGAGACAATTCTGCTTTATTTCTTTTGTAATGTCTGCAGGGAGGGAGCAATTCCGATTCGCTGGTTCAGCAATAGAGACATGTACTAAAATAATGAAGGATTCTCAGAAACACTGTCTTAGTGCCCTCCCGCCATTGAAACGATCGATTTCAGGTCGCGAATCGTGCATGGCATTGATCCTCGCATTGGATCCATACGTACAGTTTGTGTCGGCCCAGCACAAATTTCATGACAGTCACCGATCATGACAGCCACCGATCAAATGAGCTTTGATCTGTTACTCGATGCCTTAAAAAAATTATACTGCAGGACTGGATCTTCATCTCTCAGGGCATGTAACCACTCTTTGCGATATAAAATTTTAAAAAGACAAAATACCATGATATAAAATTTTAAAAAGACAAAATACCATTATAGAGCCTCCACCTGGAAAATCGTATTCTGACAAGTCGACGTGGAGATCTTGTAAACGAAAAAAGTTGGAGTAGAAAGGCTCTTGTCATTGAAGAGCATTCCTGGAGCACTGTGGTATGATACCGGAGACCACCGAAACTGCAGCTGCAGTATATTTTTTCCAGATATCGTTTAACATTTTTGTACGCAAATGTTTGTTTCATTGCAGAAAATTGAGTTTAAGAGCCCATCAGTATTTCCAGGGCAAATAAGAGAACTGTCAGAGGCAGTTGCTAGTAACACCAATTGTGAGCAAAGTTGATAATAACACCAACTGTGAGCAACGTCTTCAGACTTGTCATCCAACAATCAGTAAATGGGAGAGTTTCCTGGTTTCGTGATTAGCTCAACATGAGAGTTCACATTTAATCATAGAATGTACACAGTATGTACATACGAAGGAGCCTGACATGTCTCTGGGACCCAATTCCAAAGTCAGAGTTTCTGATTAATTGTAAACGTCTTGCTGCTTCTCAGTTAAAGGAAATTTGAGTACTTAAGGTTAATTTTTTAGTCGCAAATTTTGGCGGTAAGGAAGTTTCGGATCGATGCCCTGCAGCAGGAACCCTTTGTCAACTCCTGTAGTTTCACGGCTTTCACCCATGTCACGTAGCAGGTGAATGAATATAGGCATGGCACATGAGGAGGGAGGGAAAGAAGTGGAGGGAGGGAAAAAATCAAGTCTCTCGTAAGATGACGAGTTGAATGTAGTAAAGATGATCGGATGATGTCAGGGAGGGACGTAGGCAGTCACAGGAATCCAGCACGTAGAGCCGTCGTACTATCGACTCGTAGTGGCGAAAATGTGCAGCAGCAGCCACACTATCCGATCGACGAGATGGACACACCATGCTGGCCATCGATACTTAAGTTGTCGTTGTTTCAGTCAGTCTATTCAAAGTGACGTAATGAAACCTGGAGTCCCAGTCTGGATGTATCCATCTCTGACTTCAACTAGTTGCACCGCCGCACCAGCGCTGGCGGGTTTGAACACCACCACTCAAATTTTCAAGGTTTGTCTAACAGTCAACGCTATCCATCAGTTTTGACACGAGTCTTAGGCTATAGAACTCATACAACAGGTCCAAAGTCTACATATAAAACCCCTCCCCGTCACTTCATTCACGACTGTTATGTTTCTCAAGAATCGCCCAATTTGGGATAAACTAGGGCTTGCTAAATTTAAGTATTCGAAGTGCATGAGCATTTGAGTTCTCATCATGAATGTAACCGTCTAGCTTCATGGGTTCATGATACTGGCTTCTGGTTTTCAGAGTTGGTGATTCACTGTGTGCGGAGTGATGAGCCAGGCATGCAGGACGGAGCTTAACGAAATGGGTGAGGAGCAGTGTTTGATTCAGTATGTTCGGGACAACTTCGGCCACGACTACATCAACATTGACAGTAGCTTCGGGCTCAATTACAACGCCTTTGCAGAGTCGGAGCCGTCAGGCTCGCCGGTGACGACATTGGCGCCGGAGTTGTTTTGTTCGCCGTCGTCACCTTCCATCGACATCCCAGCAGGATCGGCCATGGAGTGTCTGGAGACTGCTACAGTGGGTTGTTACTCACCGCCTGGAGAGCCAGGTCTTCAAGTGCCTTCAGTTCTGAGCAGCCTGCCAGTTCTGGACAAGCAGGAGTATCCCGTGTTGGCGTCCTACGGCTTCGCGCAAAAGCAAGACTCCTACGATTTCGCTCAAGAGCAGGACTTCGACGGCGGAATCACCTTGGACGAAATGCTGCAGGAGCAATATTCGAACGGCGAACGAGGGTCGTGGCGAGGGAAGACTCCGGCAGTTCTAATGCAGCAGTTGAAGGGACCGTCTCTTTCAGCCTCTTCCTCGTCTTCTGAAGCGCGAAGCAACCTGAGATCTCCATCGACAACAACACCATTAAACTTAACGAGCTTATCCAGCCGTTACTCGTTCGGGGCTAACTCGCCAGCAGCAGCAGTCGAGGCGCCAATCGTCACTAAGCCTGTGAGTCGGCAGAGGTCGTTGCCACCACTGGGTGATCACAACATTGACATGAAGATGAAGAACATTCTGTCGCCGCGAGTGAAACAGACTGCTAGCACCGTTGACATCAAGCAGCGACGCAAAATCATGCCGGGGTTGACCACCAATAATTCATGGTCCAGCAGCAGCACGTCTCCCGGTCCTTCAAGTAACGAGAGAGAATTCCTGGCAGCTAAATTCGATTTGCTTACCGCAAGCGCGAAGAGCCACCACAACCCGATGGGCGGTGATCGAGCGTGGAAAAAAGCGAAACCTGCAACCCTAGAGCTTGTTTCTGAGGATGCTGTGCAGGCAGCCATTCTAGCCACTGCGATGGTCGAACAGAAAGAGAAGAACGAACTTCGCGACAAGTTTCTCGCCCTTCTTCAGATCGATTCATCAACCCCCAAGGTACCATATACTCCCATCTCCACTGTCACAAGCTAAATCAATAAACTCACAGGCTCAGAGTATATAACTCCCGCTTGTTGTTGTGCACAGGACTACAAGGCGCAGATTCTCGATGACACCATAAGATACTTGAAGGAGTTACGCAGGCGACTCAACTTCCAGGAAGCTGATTCGGAGTCGCACTTCCTATCAGACGACGCATCGCCGACCAGTTCATCGAGGTGCCGACACAGCGATGGTCCTGTTCGTTTGAAGGATATAGAGCTTGACACTGCGGGCGTCGAAATCAGCCCACATTTTGCCGTCGAAAGCGGTCCACACATTGAGGTTCGTTCGAAGACCATCTCTGCTACACATGCCTTTTATATGGTACACACAGTTTACATGCTACACATGCCTTTTATATGGTACACACAGTTTACATGTGTGCTGTTCGCAGGTGAGGATGATGGAGAATCAGCTGGTGATGGTGAAGCTGACAGCCAAGGATCGGCCTGGTCTCTTCAACGACATCGTGGTGGTGCTCCGGAACCTTAGGCTGGACATTCAACACGCCAACATACGCACTCGTAACAATGGCCATCGCCACGATATCTTCGCTGCCAAGGTAACCTGGAACACTTTTCCCTCTTGCGAGTTTACAGACATAGGAGCTCGCTCCATACTCAACAGTACAACTCCATGAAAAGCGCGGTATAGCAGCATACTAACGATCAAGGAAGATTTACTCAAAAATGTTGTTCGCATTCACCTCCCTAGCGAGCGTGTGAGTGATACCTCAAAATGTCACGAGAATGTACTGGTGTTCTTGTCTGAAAGTGAAAAGGCGAGTTGCTTATTACTCAACAGAACTCTAGGAGATTGACTGTGATTGATTGTGACAGATGCAGCTGCCGTTGTTTTCCAGTCATCAGTCGACACACTCCATCGCTTCGGCTCTTAACAAGGTCATCAGCGAGAGTGCGGGTGCAATCCCCTCGGCATCATTGTAGCAGGTGAGGAGACCTCACATTCCCATTCACTTCCCTATCAAAATGTGCTTGAATCCACCTTTTCATATTGAAGTTCAGAGTTACAGAGAAAGGTTTTTCTGTGTAGAGATTACACCAGAGTTTTATCCTTGGGTTTGAAGTGAACCTCTATGGCAACCATACAAGTGCTATTCTAACTCATACAGAGTGATCCTTTGCTTAATCTCTGCTCCAGAATCCAATCTTTTTCCTTTCTGTTGTGCTACTTTTCACGTTTTTAAACAAATTAAACTGAGATTATGTCTGGACTATGCAGATTACGAGAGGAGCGACGAGATAATTTTCGAGGGTTTATAAAAACCCCAAAGCAAACACACACTCGCATTGTATATTTCAATCGCCAATTCGATTGTTTTTTCAAGTGCTCTGTACATACAGTCAGTTGATTTCCAGATTTGATTTTCCCTGAAGTTTAAAACGCAGTCACTTGTTGACTTTCAGAGCCCCCATTCATTTAGACTACACAGACAGGTCGTGTTTTTTGGGCATTTCAGTATTTCACGATATTCATTTCAGGAGTTGGTTGGTGAGCAGGTTTGTCTTTTTTACTTAATTGGTTTCTAGTAAGCAAAGTACATTCACATACTTACTATACACCAATTTTCAATTTGTACTTCTTTCTTGCATTAAAGAAAATTAAAGGATTTTCACTTTTGTTCAAAATTTATGGTCCTTGATGCATGCTTGCAACTGGTGGTCTTACTTTCATAGCAAGTGACGCTTTTCAATGAAATGAATTATGATGCTTTTTTTTTTTTTTTTTAATTATTATTATTATTATTTTGTTTAATCAATTGAAAATACACAATAAGGGTAGAGAAACCTCAACATATTAAGAGGTCGGCGTGAATAGAGTGTTAATTCGACCTATCCTTCAGGTTTATGTATGCCTGAAGGTCTCACACCAATGGTGAGACTACTAACGCCTCTTGAATTATGTTGTAGCAAACTTATTTCCAAGTAATGAGTAACTTTTCACTATTATGTGAGTAATTCTTAACCCTTAAGCACTCAATTGACCTTTTTGTGATTGGTGTAAAACTCAGAAAGATGTCAAGAACTCAAGATCAACAATTTAACATGACTATCAAATGTGAAAAACCTTTCATTGGAAACATGATGAGTCATATGTTATTTATAGATCTTTATTTTGGTTTTTAATTTATTTGATAAAAGCTTTCAAACACAAATAGAGCAAGATGTTATTCGTGCGCACTTTTACAAGCCATTCGAACTTGAGTATTAGAGTGAGGTGTGTAGCAAGTCCAAAGTCTGTGCCTTAAATCAAAACATTATACAAAGGCATAGAGGGTGTGAGTTTCTCCCGTGATTCTCTAGATCAAATTTGAATATTTTGAGTCTAAAAAAGGTTTATTGATCTACACTCATGTGTTTGTCAAATGGTGCTTACCGATCACCTCATTTTTGGTTCGAAGTAGGTAAAGATAGTAGTCAAATGTATGTTCCCTTTTAGCAACCATACATTTCAAACTTGCCCAAATCATTATGAGATTCTGCATTTTGTAATATGGTTAAAAACCTTATTATACAACGTAAAATAAAGAGAGGTTGCCTTTTTGACTTTTTTTACAGTCATTATGCTTAACACGTGTTTTGTTATAATGGGAATATTCAGATTCTCATTTCAATGAGAGTTTAGCTTGAGTCGAGCTAAATGTACCCGCAGATTAGATAATTTACTGAACTTGATGGAAACAACCAATCACCGATATTTTTAAATGCCCATATCTCACTCAAATTGCATCCAAATGGGGCATATGAGGTGTTTTTTGACATCTACTCTTTCTGTAGATGTCCAAAAACACCTCATATGCTGAATTTGGACACAATATGAGTAAGATATGGGCATTTACAAATATCGGTGATTGGTTGTTACGTATAGTTTCAGTGAAGTACCCAATCTGTAGGTACATTTAGCTCGACCCGAGCTAAACTGTATATTCCCAAAATCATTGAATATTTCCATCATAACGAAATATGTGTTGCTTGGTTGAGGTGAGCTTCACAAATCTTTAAAAGGCTCAATTTATATTGTGATTTATTTATTTTTTATAAACTTTTGTATACTACTTCTCTACAAGATCCTACAATTGAAACTTTTAGATCATTTTGTAAAAAATCTAAAACTCATCTTAAAAAAAATTTACAACTTCTTACCTCCTTGGGCCTCTAGGAGTTAAATAATGCTTTTGGCATCACTCTTTACAGAATCTCCCTATAACTTATCCTATTTCAATGCAAGGTGTAAAGTACAAATTTGAGACATATTTTGAGAAATGTAAATGTACCCAAGTTTCACATGCAATCCAAATCTTGAATACCAAAATCTCACCATTAATTTTGTAAGATCAAGAACTTAAACTATTTCAAAAGTTTTTCTCCTTTGTGGGAAAGAGGAACATTAGCGTTTTGCATTTGCAGGCCAAAAAATCCTAAATTTTAAGTAATTAAATATGGATGAAGGAATTAAAAAAAATTTAATGCTGAATTAAGCATAGAACTTCAACACCTCACCTTCATAGAGCATGTCATATATAGAGAAAGATTCGTTTTACCTTCTTGGGGTATGCTAAACTCAATTTCAAAGGCAATCTTTGACAATAGAAAAGACCTAGTATGATGCAATTTGAAATGAGAAAGGTCTTGTTGGAATCTCTTCTTTTTTTCATACTTCATACTTTCAAAATACTTCAACTTCATAGGTATTTGTAATGAAAACGTTAGCATTAGGAATATTCCTTGGTATCCCATGTACATGAAGGAAAAACAGATTCTGAGAGAAAGTGAAATCAGAATTTTTGGTGAAATTTTGAAATTTTCGCATATCAATTTGTGTTTGGCCTGATTCTGAAAAGATGATGTACTTTTGTGTAGATAATAGCATGTCCTTACTTTATACACTTAGAGACTGGATAAAGTCTTAGAGTATGAAGTAATTGGAAATGAGAGAGAGGTCTTGTTGAAAGCATGTTAATAGTGATCTCCAAAGTTGAGCCATAATTTAAGCTTCATGGTATCAGGTTCGATAATTTGGGAAAGGTCTGAGCTTCAAGTGTCATACATATTTGTGGCACTGAAATAAGCTACCATGTATGGTCCATGGAGCCGAAGTTTGAGTATGGAGTGCCCTAAAAGTAATTTGATGTTAAACTTGTTGAAGTGAATGGATAGAATTTCTTTGTGATGTTATGATACAAAGGACTTTTTTGCCATCAACACTTGGGAACAAATTTCTTCGTAGACACTACAGAATCAATTCCTCGGTAGGCACCAAGAAATCAATTCCTCGGTAAGCACTAAGGAATCAATTCCTCCGTAGGCACCACGGAATGAATTTCTTTCTAGGCACCAGGGAATGCATTCATTCGTAAACACCGGGAAATTAATTCCTCCAAGGAATCAATTCCTCCGTAGGCACCACGGAATGAATTTCTTTGTAGGCATAAGAGAATGAATTAATCCGTGAGCACCACGGAATTAATTCCTTCGTAGGCACTAGGGAATTAATTCCTCTGTAGGCACCAGGGAACTAATTCCTCCGTAGGCACCAGGGAATTAATTCCTCCATAGGCACCAAGGAACCAACACTTCCGTAAACACTAAGGAATTAGCTCCTCCGTAGGCACCAAGGAATCAAATCCTCTATAGGCACCATGGAATCAATTCCTTCATAGGCACGAGGGAACTAATTTCTCTCTAGGCACCAAGGAATCGATTGCTCTATGGGCAGTGGGAAACTGATTCTTTTGTAGGCACCACAGAAGTAAATCCTCCTTAGACATCGAAAAATCAATTCCTCCATAGACACCAGGAAATTGATTCCTCCGTAGGCACCAGGAAACTAATTCCTCCGTAGGCACCAGGGAACTAATTCCTCCATAGGCACCATCAAACTAATTCCTCCGTAGGCACCAAGGAATGAATTCCTCCGTAGGCACCAATGAATGCAA
Source organism: Bryum argenteum (assembly GCA_037043015.1). Classification (NCBI taxonomy): domain Eukaryota; kingdom Viridiplantae; phylum Streptophyta; class Bryopsida; order Bryales; family Bryaceae; genus Bryum; species Bryum argenteum. Next base: position 4,537,949 of record CM073327.1, read on the forward strand.
TTCTCCACACGCACTAAGGAATCAATTCCTTTGTAGGCACAAGGGAATCAATTTGTCCGTACGCACCAGAAAATGAATTCATCTGTAGGCACCAGACAATGGATTCATCCGTACGCAGCAGGGAATCAATTCCTCCATAGGCACCAAGGAACCAACACTTTCGTAAACACTAAGAAATTAGCTCCTCCGTAGGCACCAAGGAATCCATTCCTCTATACGCACCATGGAATCAATTCCTTCATAGGCACGAGGGAACTAATTTCTCTGTAGGCACCAAGGAATAGATTGCTCCATGGGCAGTGGGAAACTCATTCTTTTGTAGGCAGTTTAGAAGTAATTCCTCCTTAGACATCGAGAAATCAATTCCTCCATAGGCACCAGGGAATTAATTCCTCCGTAGGCACCAAGGAACTAATTCCTCCATAGGCACCAGGGAACTAATTTCTTCGTAGGCACCAAGGAATCGATTGCTCTATGGGCAGTGGGAAACTAATTCTTTTGTAAGCACCATAGAAGTAAATCCTCCTTAGACATCGAATAATCAATTCCTCCATAGACACCAGGGAATTAAATCCTCCGTAGGCACCAGGGAACTAATTCCTCCGTAGACACCAGGGAACTAATTCCTCCGTAGACACCAGGGAACTAATTCCTGCATATGCACCAGGGAACTATTTCCTTCGTAGGCTCCAAGGAATCAATTCATCTGTGGGTACAAGGGAATCCATTCCTCTACAGGCAATAGAGAATGAATTTATCCGTAGGCATCAAGGAATGAATTCCTCCGTAGGTACCAAGGAATGAATTCCTCCGTAGGCACCAATAAATGCATTTCTCCACACGCACTAAAGAATTAATTCCTTCGTAGACACCAGGGAATCAGTTTGTCCGTAGGCACCAGGAAATGATTTCATCTGTAGGCACCAGGGAATGGATTCATCCGTAGGCAGGAGGAAATCAATTCCTCCATAGGCAAAAAGGAACCAACACTTTCGTAAACACTAAGGAATTAGCTCCTCCTTACACATCGAGAAATCAATTCCTCCATAGACACCAAGGAATTAATTTCTCCGTAGGCACCAGGGAACTAATTCCTCCGTAGACACCAGGGAACTAATTCCTGCATATGCACCAGGAAACTATTTCCTTCGTAGGCTCCAAGGAATCAATTCATCCGTGGGTACAAGGGAATCCATTTCTCTACATGCAATAGAGAATGAATTTATCCGTAGGCACCAAGGAATGAATTCCTCCGTTGGTACCAAGAAATGAATTCCTCTGTAGGCACCAATGAATGCATTTCTCCACACGCACTAGGGAATTAATTCCTTCGTGGACACCAGGGAATCAGTTTGTCCGTAGGCACCAGGAAATGATTTCATCTGTAGGCACCAGAGAATGGATTTACCCGTAGGCAGCAGGAAATCAATTCCTTCCTAGGCACCAAGGAAAAAAACACTTTCGTAAACACTAAAGAATTAGCTCCTCCGTAGGCACCAAGGAATCAATTCCTCTATAGGCACCATGGAATCAACTCCTTCATAGGCACGAGGGAACTAATTTTTCTCTTGGCACCAAGGAATCGATTGCTTTATGGGCAGTGGGAAACTATTTCTTTTGTAGGCACCATAGAAGTAAATCCTCCTTAGACATCGAGAAATCAATTCCTTCATAGGCACCAGGGATTAATGCCTCCGTAGGCACTAGGGAACTAATTTCTCCGTAGGCACCAGGGAACTAATTTCTCCATGGGCACCAGGAAACTAATTCCTTCGTAGGCACTAGGGAACTAATTCGTTCGTAGGCACCAGGGGGTAGAAGCACACTAAGGGTGTGCAAAAAGGTTGTCACAAAGTACAGTTTCTGAAGTTTCAAGCATTCAATATGTTGTAGAGTTTAAAGTTCTATGTTTTTGAGGGATATTATACAAAAATATGGTTGTATATATAGATGTGCAACTAGTAAGATAAAGCCTATTAATAGTCTCCTCATGGTTTGGCCGTAGTGAGTATATTTATACACCAAGGTTGTGACTGCCATAGTATATTTTTTTTGTAAATAGACTTCATTTTGTTGGTTTTTGTTATTAGTTTTTAATTTCCTCTTCGTAATAAGTGTAATATATGTTTAGGAAGCACATTGTGTAAGAGAATTCGTACAATATTGCAATCTAATCAACGGTTATGAGGAAATTAGGGTTTTTTTTTCAAAGTGGCTCAAACATAGAGAAATTTGTTTTTTTTTTAGATTTTCGAATTGGGTTGTATAGAAAAGATAGCATTTCGAGTGGGCCTCTCAAAACAGCTCCCTGTAGAAGTTGTTTTGTGCGAGATTTCACAAAGTTTACTAATCTCAGGAATTGGAAGGGACATGTACCAGTTGTACTATCATAGATTTCAAGATACTCGCTGAGGTCAGTGCGCCAATGTTTTAGCGCCACGTGGCTTGGAAGATCGGAAGTCAGGGCTGACAGCGCATTCATTCGTGCACTTTTGGCGTCTATACCCGGATCTAATATTGAATGTAGCGAACCTGCGAACCTGACATACCGTCATTCTGAGCATTAGTTATGAGGATACGGAACCTCGGCGGCTGATGCAACGTCGCTGGAAAGTAGCCTGTTTGTCTCTCTCGTTTCATGCTTGAATGCGGCTCAGGACGTTGCGTTTTTTGTGCATGCGCGCTTTTTTTTGTGCATGCGCGCGTTTTTTTGTGCATGCGTGAAGTCGTGAACGTGTTTCTTTCAAGATGGGCAACGCAAGAGCTGACGATCGTCGCCGGGGTGTAAAGAGACCTAGACCTGCTCAGAGAGAGAGACAGGAAGCCGAGGATTCTATCGTGGCTGCAAGAGAAAAAGCAGCAGAACGCCAACGACAATGCAGGGCAAAGAAGAGGCTTCTGCAAGGAAGATCAGAACAGTTAGTGAGAGAGTGTGCTGAATCGGAAATTCCATGTCGGCGGGAAGTTTTGCGAGTGTCAAGCACGATTCGTTCTCTCATTGTTGATAGCTTGGATAACGAGTCTTTTGGTCCAGAGTTTTGAAAGGCTGTCTTAGATTCTGTTTTGAACAGTAATGCAATTGCTTTACACTTGCCGGAATATTACTTAGAAGCCAAAGCTACTCATGCGTTTGTCCAGTCTTACAGGAAAGAGTTGGAATTGTTGAAGAATCCATCCTCGAAAGAGAAGTTGGTTAGAAAGAAAACCTTGCTAGAAGCGGCTGTGAGATCTCATACGGCTGGAGTTCGTGCCCTATCGAGTGTGTTGGGCACAAGAGCCAGAAATATCACGTCTGCGATACATCGACGTCGGACTCTTGAATCGAATGGATCATCCATTTTTAAGCTGCCTGAGAGGAGAAGAAGGGAAGGTGTTCCGAGTGGAACTAAAGAGCTTGTGATTGCTTGGTGGACTTCAGAAACGCGTGTGAGTCCCAACAAGAAGGATGTTTACCGTACCAAAGAAGTCTGGAGCTTTAAGATTTATTCAAGATATGCAACCTGCTAATAGGGTTACGATCAGAAATAAAGGATCGGGGCCTATTGTGGATGAAGTTGCTGAAGCTTTTGCTGGACATGCCATTTATTCTATTGGAGATTTGTATTCTGGTTATGATCAATTTCAGCTTGCTCTTGAGAGTCGAGATCTGACAACCATGAAGACTCCATTAGGACTTGTAAGAATGTGTACATTGCCGCAAGGTGCCACAAACTCGGTGGCGCATATGCAAAGTGCTATGAACCAGATTCTACGTGACTTCATACCTGAAAAGACTATTCCTTTTGTAGATGATATACCTATAAAAGGATGTTCTGAAGAAAGCAAAGACTTGACTTTGGATGGAGATGGCTGCAGAGCGTTCGTGAAAAATCACATTATGGATGTCGATCAAATTTTGAAAAGGCTTGAAGAAGTGGATTTAACGCTATCAATCGACAAGTCTAAGTTTGGATTTGATGAGATCATTGTTGTTGGCCATCTATGTGGAAGGTATGGAAGAAAACCTAACCCTGAGAAGGTAGATGCTATTGCAAGAATGAAAGCATGTACTAGCACTACTGAAGTAAGGAGGTTTTTGGGAGCTTGTGTGTTTTATCAAATTTGGATCCCACATTTTGCTCACTTGGCTGAGCCTTTATACAAACTCTTGAGAAAGGGAACCAAGTTTAAATGGGAGCAAGCACATGAAATGGCTATGGAAGGTCTCAAGGAGATTTTAAGATCTCCACCGGTTTTAAGGCAAGTTGAATATGTATCAGAAAGACCGGTGATTGTAACTGTGGATACTAGTCCTATTGCGATTGGATGAGCAGTTGGTCAGGATGACGGAGATGGCAAACTATTTGCTATCAGGTTTGGAGCTAGGATTCTCACAGAGAGGCATCGTGCGTATCCACAAGTAAAGAGGGAGCTCTTAGGTGCACTTACAGCGCTTAAGGCAGAGAAAAATTACTTGATTGGTGCAAATGTGGTCATGGAGACCGACTGTTTGCCATTGCTAGGTATGATTGCCAATTGCTCAATACCAGATATTGCTATGCTAAGGTGGATAGCAAGGTGGTGTCGGTGCGTGCGGTGAGCGGTGAGCGGTGAGCGGTGAGCAGATTTTCACGAGCAATGAGCAGATTTTCACGAGCAATGAGCAGAATTTTGAGTGTAATTTATACAGAGTGCAATCAAATTGTCAATTTAGACGGCCACGGCGAAAGGGTCAACTGTTCATGACATAGTCCTATGACCGTGTACACTAGTTCCCATAGAAGTCCATCACTCTAATAAAAATGCTTGTACGCATCAATTCAAGGCATATAGCGACCACGGTTTTAGGCGTCAATAGTGCGGTTAGGAAGAAGCTCATCAAAGATGGCAATAAGGATTATCATGGAAGTGAAGACGTTAAACGAGGGCACTCGGGTTTAGAGTAGGATAAACCCGACCTTTGAGGAGCGTAAGAATTGCATGTACTAGTCTTTAAGCTCAATGTCGTAAATCAATACCGATGGGTTCTAATGATGGAGGCAATACTAGGATACGACAAAGATCAACACAGAGTTGTTGAAGGCGCACAACGCGGTACAAAGCTTTGGGAAACAGTTTCTCCGTGTTCACAAAGGGCACACACCAAGATTCCGTGTTGAACCCATTGTATCCCGAGCACAAAGGTAATGTCCCTCTCGGTCGGAACCCGCTCCAGTGTCGGGCCGGGACCCCACGGGTGCCACTCGGAACCCCCACGGTTGCGAGCCGAGAACCCGACGGGAGCCAGCCTGAACCCTTCAAGGATGGTTGCCACGACCAGATCAAGGAACGGCCAGATCTCGAAAAGGGTGGCGGACAGGATCCACCCGAGGCATGGCCAGAACCCTCCACGGGGGGGCAGCGAGGACTCACTCGAGGCATGGCCAGAAACCCCCTGGGGTGCGGGCGCGACCCGCTCGGATGACAAAATGCATCTTCCAGGGGAGGCGGCCGTGACCCGCTCGCGACACAGCGTGAGCCTGCCCAGGGGTGGACGTCGTGACCCGCTCGGGTCACGGCCAGAACCCCCCAAGGGGTGGTAGCCGCAACCCGCTCGGATCACGGCGAGAACCCCCGACGGGTGGTAGCCGCGACCCGCTCGGGTCACGGCGAGAACCCCCGACGGGTGATAGCCGCGACCCGCTCGGGTCACGGCGAGAACCCCCCAAGGGGCGGCAGCCGCGACCCGCTCGGTTCATGGCCAGAACCCCTCAGGGATGGGGGCCGTCTCCCGCTCGGGTCACGCACAGAAACCCCTAAGGTGGGGGCCGTGACTCACTCGCGTCATGACCTAAGCCTCCCGGGGTGGAGGCCGTGGCCCGCTCGAGTTAAGGCGAGACCCCCCCGGGGGTGGCGACCACGACCCGCTCGTCACGGCCGAAATCCCCACAGGGTGGGGGCCGTGACCCGCGTGGGTCACAGCCAGAGCCTCCCAAGGGTGGAGGCCTTGACCCGCTTGCGTGAAGGCTAGAACCCCCCCTGGTTGGCGGCCATGACCCGCTCGGTCAAGGCTAGAACCCCCGGGGTGGCGCCCGCGACCGCTCGGGTCAAGGCCGAAACCCGCCCTAGGGTCACGGCCAGAAACCCCCTGGGGTGCGGGCCGTGACCCGCTCGGGTCAGTTCCAGCACCCCCGCCAGGGGTGGCAGCCGTGACCCGCTCAGGTCACGGCCAGAACCGGCCCTAGGGTGGGGGCCGTGACCCGCTCGGATCACGGCGAGAAACCCCATGGGGTGCGGGCCGTGACCCGCCACGTCACACGCCTAAGCCTCGCCATGGGTGGAGGCCGTGACCCGCTCGGATAACGGCGAGAAACCCCATGGGTGTGGGCCGTGACCGCTCGCGTCAGTGCCTAAGCCTCGCCAGGGGTGGAGGCCGTGACCCGCTCGGGTCAAGGCCAGCACCCCTCCTAGGAGTGGCAGCCGCGACCCGCTGAGGTCACGGCCAGAACCGGCCCTAGAGTGGGGGCCGTGACCCGCTCGCGTCACGGCCAGAAACCCCCTGGGGTGGGGGCCGTGACCCGCTCGGGTCACGGCCAGAAACCCCCTGGGATCGGGGTCGTGACCCGCTCGGGTCAGAACCTAAGCCTCCCCAGGGGTGGAGGCCGTGACCGGCTCGGGTCAGGGCCTGAACCCCCCAAGGGTGGCAGCCGGGACCAACTCGGGTCACGGCTAGAAACCCCCTGGGGTGGGGGTCGTGACCCGCTCAGGTCACAGCCTAAGCCTCCCCAGAGGTGGAGGCCGTGACCCGCTCGGGTCAGGGCCTGAACCCCTCAAGGGTGGCAGCCGGGACCCACTCGGGTCACGGCCAGAAACCCCCTGATATGGGGGTCGTGACTCGCTCGGGTCACGACCAGAAACCCCATGGGGTGGGGGCCGTGACCCGCTCGGGTCACGGCCAGAAACCCTCTGTGGTGGGGGTCGGGACCCGCTCGGGTCACGACCAGAAACCCCCTGGAGTGGGTGCCGTGACCCGCTCGGGTCACGGCCAGAAACCCTCTGGGGAGGGGATCGTGACCCGCTCGGGTCACAGCCTAAGCCTCCCCAGGGGTGGAGGCCGTGACCCACTCGGGTCGGGCTCGAACCCCTCAGGTGTGGCGGCCCGGGACCCGCTCGGTCACGGCGAAAACCCCTAGGGTGGGGTCGTGACCCGCTCGGTCACGGCCGAAACCCCCAGGGTGGGGGTCGTGACCCGCTCGGTCACGAAAAAAAACCCCCCGGTGGGGGTCGTGACCCGCTCGGGTCACGGCCAGAGACCCCCTGGGGTGGGGGTGGTGACCTGCTCGGGTCACAGGCTAAGCCTCCCCAGGGGTGGAGGCCGTGACCCGCTCGGGTCAGGGCCTGAACATCCCACGGGTGGTAGCCGGGACCCGCTCGGGTCACGGCGAGAACCCTTAAAGGGGGCCGGGACCCGCTCGGGTCACGGCGGAACTCCTAAAGGGGGCCGGGACCCGCCCTTGAGGTGTTGGCTGATGCCCTCTTTGGGAGGTCTGAAGCACCTCTTGGGTGTCGGCCCCAAGCCTTTCGGTTGCAATGAGAACCCCTTCGGTTGCTACCGGAGGCTTTTCCGTGGCTTCTCTTATGGGGCGTGGGGGCACCCCGCCATGGGTTACAGTAGCGTTAGGGGGTGTCTTTACCGTTGTGGCGGGGGCGCGTCCACCCTGCGGGCGAGGCGCGTCCTCGATGTGTGTTGAAGCGCGTCCTCGATGTGTGTTGAAGCGCGTCCTCGATGTGTGTTGAAGCGCGTCCACTATGGTGAAGGCGTGGACGCGAGGCCTGAAAGTGATGGCGGTGGGCCGAAAGGCGAAGGTGACGGAGTGTGGTGCGTCAATTAGGATAAGGTTTGACGAATGCGCGACGACTTTAGCGCGAGTTTGCAAGTTCTCGCTTTTGTATGGGAAATAGAAGTCACTTGAAATTAAGTAGTCGCTCATAATATAAAGCGTTCAATAAATCCATCTGAAGAGTCACAACATTTTTTTGGTAAGTGGGATGTTGGTTAAACCACTTTGCTTCTGTGAACACCGAAGGTTGTGAGTTAGACCTTCGTGATACGAACATGAGGTGAACACAGACTACTGATTATGAACTGGAATCCTATCCACAATCCCTGCAAGTAGCACACGCTTTATCTCGTTGAAGCTTAGAGTGGCAGCGCTGACGAGCTGGTCATCTTCAAGTCGCAATCCACATACCATGCGGTAAATGTAGCAAAGGTGCTTGCAGTTGTACCACCCTCCACGCCCTTTGTGATGCAATGCCATATCCGTGAAATCAATACAAGTGCAGCTGGGGAATGATCCGATGGTAATCTTATACTCCGCTGTCTCTGACCCGGTGGTTGATTTCAAATCAATGACTGCTCCGATACCTGGGCTAGGAATGAGGGTGATCCGGGTAATCTCCGCGTTGAGAAGTGTTGCTGACTCCCACCGTGCGAGTTGCTTCTCCGAGTTCTTTCGAGTGAGGAACCGCTTGCAGGATTTGCCATTGCGCACAGTAACATACTTATCAGGTTGTGTTGGGGTGGGAATGCTATCAATTTGATCCGCTATGGCAAGGTTAGATCCAAACTGACGCTCCACCGGCAGAGGACGTTTTTGTTGTAGCTGGAACCCCGCTTCTTGAAGTGCCAAGACTTCACGGATGGTTAGGTTCGTCCCTTTCTGAACCGGCCAAATGGTTGGAACTTCAGGAATTAGATCCGTAATCCACCTCCTGCGATGGCCTTTAACACACCTCTGTAGATCATCAGGGCAGAAGTAGAAGAATTGCTTGACGTCGAGGTTATTCGGGCGATAATGACGAGTGCCGTGGAATGTGGGTGCAGGTCCACCGATCTTCTCTGGCGGCATTGCTTGAAGCGCTCGGTTTCGATTACACGTTGGATTGCTATTACTTGGAACACGGCGGATGTGCCATTTCGCTTTGTCACGCTCATCTTCCTGGACTTGAGTGACATGCACAACGGTGAAGTTGGAACTTGCGGAGGAGTTGGGTGATCATCCACGTCCTCGTCATCCAATCGAATAGGAGTAGAAGGTGATCCTTGCGATCGTGTTCTCCTTTTGAGTACTTGGTGGGAGAAGTTAACTTTGTCAAATCGATGGGAATCATCATCCGCACCTGGTTCCGCTTGAAGACGCCTTTTCGTTGATCCAAAAACTTCCTCACCAAAGATAATTGGGGTCGGCAACTAAGAAGTCCTTCGCTCCGGAATAGCTTCCATGGCTTTGAACATTGTCTTGATTCCCACTTCGATCGCAAGCCGAAACGGAGCTCCTCTTTGTCCGGTCCTGTTCCACCACGGTTACCATGTAGAAATGCGTTGTATCGTGTGCACTGCATGAATGCCCTTACAAAATCATCCGCGGACGCTTCGAAGATATCCTGAACGTCTTTACCAGATTGTTTGGACCAAGCGCCATGGATGGTTTCAGCCAAATTGCACCTTGGCATTTCAGCCTTCTCGTCATCGCTAAGGTCCTGCACGTATTCAAAATAAACATTAGGACTAAATCCAAACATCGGTATTGGGATTCAGTTTGAAATGTTAACTGAGGGGGGCATGTGTAACGGGGGACATCTGTAACATCAAGAGATGAAGTTGTGATGAGGTTCAGAAAGGGCTGCAATCGTCGCAATTGAAATTAACATAGCTAGGTAAAGCAGACTTACTAGATTCATGAAGCTTCCCCATTGCCTATAACGGAAATGCCACCATGCGAGCCAAGACTCCATGGCTGGCAAATTCGATTCCGAAACAGCTTCACTTGACACCCACCACGATCGAATTGCAAGGTAGCGTGTTTCGGCCTCGTCCATATTGGCAGCGTCCTTATATTGTGTAGCGAGTCTCTTGTGTTCGTTGCGGAGCGCTGGGCTCACGTACGAATTCGTTACCCTGTGCATGCATTTGGTCCAGTGGAGTAGACACGATCTCTCCTTGTCTTTCATAGGCACAGTCTTGTCCCCTGTTCCGTAAATCTCTCGAACCGCGTTCCAGTTCGCTTGGGCGTTGTCAGCCATGAAACCTTTGAAATTGACGTTATGGACTCCATGACGCGCCATAACTTCGTTCAGCATTCTCCAAGGGTATGACTGTGCGTCATGTGTTTCAGATTGCATGTCGCAAAGGGCTACCGTCATAACCTTCGCGTACGTGGAGTCGTAAACGTGACAAGCAAACGTAGTGTAATTCTTGATCCGTTTGACGTGGTCGAACATGATCCAGGAGTCCTTCAAATTCCCAGATTGCATGCGTCGAACGAGGTCAACGCCCGAACCTGGTCCAATCTCAGACATCTTGAAAACGAACACTTTGTCAGTGTCCTTTCCTTGGCCTGGAAATCTATTCTCCTGCACAAAAGGCCAGCGAGATGTTCCCCTAAGTTCGCATATTCCATCAATGACCCCTCGCTTCCCCATTCGTCTAAACTGAGATATGTTGTGACGAATAGTTGGAGTTGTATAGCTCTCGAACTTGTGCATGACCTCCCGCATCTCTCAGACGGTCATCATCGAATGCATGGTTCTCCTTCCTCGCGAAGTAGCAAGTCCCCAAAAACTCTAAACTTGCTGACATTGTTATGGAAGACGGACTGGCTTTTGGAGTCCTATCAACAGCTTCGGAAATAAGACGATCACGTAGAACACGTGATTCTCTGCAATCACCCTTTGCAACAGGGTGATCATGATGCCCAATATGTATACAAGCACGCGTTGTTGACTCTCCACCCGTCACCCAGTACATAACAGCATCGCAGAACTTCACGCAGGTTGGAGGCTCTCTACAAATCGCGCACACCAATGTAGAATTCAAGGGGTGGATCTTGCCGAGGAACTGCCCCTTCACATGACCAACCCACTTCTTTTCGTTGACACTATCAATGTGGCCTTCGCGATTAAGAAATGGACACTGGGGATTTTCACAACGGAGGTGGCCCGCACAGTGAGCAGAACGGAAACTTAATCCAAAATCATTTTGGATATTGCGAGTACTAGAATGGCACCACACATGGCCGTCATGAGATTTATCCATCCCGTAAAGCTTTCTAGCATGACCAGACTTGAGATCGGGTGGTGGTGGAGGGAACTCGAATGCGTGGTTGCCATTGTATTCTGCGGGCAACCAATGAACGAAAGAATGCTGGAAAGCATCTAGGTCTAGCTTGCTAAGTTCACTCTTCGCTCCTTTACTGGCCCGGAGTTTTCGAATGCAAAGCTATGGAACTTAAGGTAGATGATGATGCGGGTGACAATGGTGGCTTCTGACTTGAGGTACCACCAGGTGCTGGAAGTTCACTTTGAGCTAGACCTTTCCCAAGTTCCGCATTGCCTAAAGCAGACTCCGACTCGGACTCCTCTACAGTTACAAAATCTGACTTCAAGGGTTCAGGGACTTGAGAATGGTGTACAGCAGCCTCTGACTTAGAACTTAAGACCGTTGCACCAACTGTCTGCGATTGTGAGCGATGATGCACTCCTGTGCTCTCACCAATCAAGCAGTAAGTAGTGGGTTTCAGGACCCAAACACCACCTTCTAAGTTGGCACTACATATGACAGCATCAGTGTAAAGCAGCGCCGCTATCATCGTAAACTTCTTCCTCTAGAAATATAGAGTCTAATTTGAAATCAAACTTCAAGGCGAGCATTCTAGCATTGACAAGAATTCGTCCATCTAATTGTGGGGAAACCCGAAGGGGGGCTCGACCACCCTCAACACGAATTGTTGCCATGTTTGGCAATCATAGGGAAAGTTCAAATTTGGAAAACAGCAAAGGGAGAGAATACTAGAACGAGCTTGGTGGAGGAAGAAGGTGTTCGAAGATCACTGACAAGCTGATATTGATGACATTGAGGGTGGGGATCGTCCTCCACTATGAAGCACATTATTGGGCCAACGCCAAGGGAAAATGACGGCCAATGCATCCTACGTGGCATCCACCAGAGCCCCCACTCCCTCATGAAAGCATGAGCATTTAATGACCTGACACTGCCGCAAGGAAATGGAAAGGAACGCTCATGTAAGTCCGGCTTTAAAGTAGTTGTCCCATTGGTGTAGAAGTTAACCTTCGAACGACATGGGGATTGAAAGGGGCAGCCCGAAATTGGATCACAACATCTTTTGGTCTTGGGCATCATGAATAGTGCACTTTTTGTAATTGGGCATCATGCATAGGGCACTTTTTGTAATTGGGCATCATGGGCATCATGAATAGGGCACTTTTTGTAATTGGGCATCATGGTGTTTTGGGGGTAAGGCCAGCCCCATTGAGAAGAGGGCTTCCACCTTCCCCTCGTCCTTGAATAGAAAATGAACCAATTATGTCTCCAATTGTAGCAATTAGAGACAAGGATATAGTCCTTTCCCTACCATCTTGCGCCAGAATAATTGTTTTTGTTTGTCAACAGGAAGTGGCATTAGTTTTCATTTGGCCTTGGCCCCGATCTAAACCCGACCTCATTTGAGAGGCTTGGGTACATTGTCAATGGCTTTGACATGCAAAAACAACTAATAAAAAGAGTAAAGTTGGAGAGCGTAAAATACTGTCGGCCACCATTTATGTGTAACAGCTCCAGTTGTATGGCCCCATTCTTGAAACTAGGCCTCCACACCACATTTAGGTCGCCTTTACTGACATCTTTAAAATGGTAGCTCAGCACTAACTTCGTATAGTACTTGTAAATTAATAGTACTTTCGGGGATGAGAACGTAGTTAATTGATGAGAGAAACAAAAGATGGTTCTAATTCCACCATTCTAAGTGTCATGGTAAAGAACTTCAATCATTGCTGAACTGTTTCACATCCAATGACATTACACATTGTCGTAGTCTGTGATGCCGGAAGCAATAGAAGTAGATCGAAGTAAGCGGCGTAGAAAGCGAGTTGCTGGGGGGAGGCTATTCTTTTCGAACAAGAGTACTAGGAGACGAATGACGCGCAAGGACAATGAAAGAAGTGCAATGGGAGAAACAGCAAAAGCTCTTTTGCCAATTCTAGAGAACGTTGCTGAAGATTCTCGAAGTGCGTATACGAAACAGCCACTAATCGAGGAACCATCAGATGAGGTAACTGTTTAAATTTTAGTGTTCCGTATTTTCTTGCGCTTGTTCTTTGTGTTAATAATTGTTTTAGGGGTCGATTACGGCTGTTCTAGGGAGAAATGTTTGTGACCGATTGTTTTGGGGGCTTGCTGTAATCCAACGTGCAGGAATTTGAAAGTGGTGATTCAGGAAGTGAAGAAGAATTTGGTGAGTTCTGATGTGACCTTAATGTACCTTTTCGGCTGATTTGACATGTCGAGTGGAGGGTCATGTCGAGGGTCACATCAAGTCCAATGTCACGTCGAGTGGAGGGTCGATCGCCTCTTGACGGTCTGCGGCACCTTCTTCTTGACCTAAAACCCCAGCTGACCTTTTGTTTTCTTCTCTCCTCTTCTCACCGCGTTGATTGCCATTCTCGTTCGTTTTCCGTCTCTCTTGCTCCACCCGATCACTTGTTTCTTCACCCGTGGAGCCTCATCGCAGAAATTTGAGTTACCTTGACATTAGATCGATCGTTCGTTGTCGGTGTGAATTTTGAATATGTTGCAATTGTTGGCTAACCTTGGGGTCGACGCCCCACCTCCTCCGGCCCGATCCAAATGGACACAAAGCGAGATGAGAGGACACAAGAAACGCAGACTACAAAGCAGTAATGCTCATAAACACTTTTGCTTTGATCTCGAAATTGCAGCGATCTCGCCTCTCGCACTTCCCATCGCCTCGCAGCGCTCTTATTCTCCCCCGCTCGAGCTCTTGCTTTGACTCCTCCGGAGCTCATGAATGAGTTTCATTATCCATATAAACTAGTTTTTGTTGAAGTAGAGGCAACGCGGAAATGGTGAGCTTGGTTTCAACGTGGTTGCTTCATTGACTATCGAGAGGACTCGGAGATGATCGAAGGAATTCCCAGGTAATATAATTGATTGACCTAATTTGATTTACATTCAAGTCCAATTCTCGGTCATTGGAGCTCAAGAAATGAACTGGAGGGCGGAATGAGAGCCGCAGCATGGCCAAATGACCAATCCTTGACAAGGTAATTCCTCCTACATTTTCAATCGGTGATGTTTCGATCCTTACAAAAACTCAACATGTTACGTTTGCTAACAAAGAAATACAGCTTTTGCGAGGTGTGGTGACGGAGTGTCTTGCACAAGTCATAAACTTATGGAGCGAATGCTTCCCATTTGACCCCATTGGGTGCCCGACCGTCCCAGTAGTGGACCTCTCCTGCCAACGCCCTCCCCCACTTGGTGGACAACAGGGTTACTCAGACGGTTTACCACTCGATGTTGCAATCAGAACTCAAGGCGGGATAGGGCGCCTGAGACGATTCATGGAGTCCCAAGCTTGAATTCGTCTGTATGTCATGAATCGACCGCCACATTCTTATCTCGAATCGCATCCAATGAGGTTAGTTTGGCCCTAAGATTTGTATGTGTTTCAGCTCTAAATGGCCTCAGCGTACAATTTTGCATTCGAGTTTGCACTTTTATGGAAAGAATTGCGGTAAATAGTATGATTTTGACCCCCTCGAGTACCCGAGTGTGCCAATCGTGTCGATCTGTACCGAAACTAAGCTTGTTATGATACTTTGCAGGGACTTTTTACAGTTAGGGAGGGGGTCGGGCGCCCGACGGGGCGCTATGTGGTCTACACGTCCCGCTCCAGCGCCCCCACGCCGGAGCCCCAAGGCCTCAATGGAGGGGTCGGGCACCAGACGGGGTGCCAGGGGCCTCCGGGGTCGCGCCCCCAGCGGCCCCACGCCGGAGCCCCACGGCCCCCATGGAGGAAGTCGGGCACCGGACGGGGTGCCAGGGGCCTCCGAGGTCCCGCCCCCACGCCGGAGCCTTAAGGCCCCAGTGGAGGGGGTCGGGCACCCGACGGGGTGCCAGGGGCCTTCGGGGTCCTGCCCCCAGCGGCCCCACGTGGAAGCCCCACGGCCCCAGTGGAGGGGGTCGGGCTCCCGACGGGGTGCCAGGGGCCTCCGGGGTCGCGCCCCCAGCGCCCCCATGCCGGAGCCCCACGGCCCCAGCTGAGGGGTCGGGCACCCGACGGGGTGCCAGGGGCCTCCGGGGTCGCGCCCCCAGCGCCCCCAAGCCGGAGCCCCACGGCCCGAGTGGAGGGGGTCGGGCACCCGACGAGGTGCTAGGGGCCTCCGGGGTCGCGCCTTCACGCCAGAGCCCCACGGCCCCGCTTGAGAGGGGTCGGGCACTGACGGGTGCCAGAGGCCACGGGCACCCGCCCTGCCGCCACTCGCCTTAGCACAAAGGCCCCCGGGGAGGGTCGGGCACCGGATGGGGTGCCAAGAGCCTTCTTGACACGCCCGCCGCCCCATGCCGCGCGCCCCAAGGAAGGTGCGGTTGAGTCGGGCACCGACGGGTGTGCCGCATGGCAATCAAGCCCCGGCCACCGCGCGCCCACGCCAGCGCCCCAAGGCAGCAGTGTTGAGGGTCGGGCGCCCGACGGGGTGCTTAGGGCAAGCAAAGGCCCGCCCCCACGCAGGCGTCCCAAGGCAGCTGGGAGGTGGCCTGGCACCCGACAATGGCTTCCAAGGGCCTCTAGTGGCGACTTTTGCACCTCAGAATCATCAACCTTTGTCAGCTTCAAGTTCAAAGACCATATGTTTCTGCTCTCATTCCCTGCCCTCACTGGAATGAGCTCCATTACTATAGCAACGTCAAACAAGTTGGTCCCAAGTTTTTAGTCAAATCCATATGTACTGACGTGACTATTTTGTTTCTCCAGATGAAAAGCATGAGCATGAGCACGACTCAACACCGATACCCCAGAGAAAACCAGCATCAGTTGGGGATGACGATGCCCCAGCTGAGCGAAGCGAGAAGCATTTGTCATCCATGAGGCAGGATAAGGGCAAGCTACCCGCTGAGGAGAGAACTGAAGGTGGAGGGCTTGGTGAAGTGTCTGGCGCAGTTGAGCCCAGAATGGTTCACGCTACACAGCCTGCTGAGGAGACGCACTCAGCTGAGCAGAGTGTGCATTATCTGGACCCTCTACTTGAATCACGCAAAAACCGAGGGCGCGGTGGATGTTAATAGCATTCCCCTGACGGGGGCTGAGGTCGAAGAGAAGTTGGAGCGTCTTGTAAGCGAAGAGGCTGTGCACACTGGATCCCGTGTTGACTCACTTCGTTTCAAACCCAAGGAGAAGTCTCGTTTGACCATTCCTCTCTGCAGGCTTAAGGGGTTAACAAATTGCTCGACCAAAGAATGAAGAATGACATCGAACTTCTTCAAAAGCGATTTGTCAATGGAGGATATATTGAAGGCATCTTTGTTTTCTACGCCGCAATCGAGGACGACGAATCTAAGTCCCATGACGTCACTGAGGACGACGTTTTGTCCTGGAGCGACAACTGGCGTGCTGTCAACAATGAGTTTGAGGCCAAATTGACTGCAGATCCAGTGTTGCAACAATTCTCAAACAAAATGTTTAATGTTTGGGATGGCAATCACAGGTTGCAAGCTTGGCTACCAATCATCAACAAGAAGCATCCTCACGATATTGAGTGGCACTTTTCAGTTGATTGTATCATTTTGGACGTCAGGGGTAGAATTATGGATACGCTCTGCTTGCTGTATGACATAAATCAGTAAGTTCTCTTCCAATTTATTTCAACGCTCCTAAGTTTATCTCATTTCTGGACCTTATTCATCAAATGTTTTCTCAGGCGCAATCAAAACAGCCATGTGAAGGAGAATCTTGTGCACAAGTTGTACCGACTGTATGCAGTTGGAAAGAAGCCTCTTGAATATTTCAAGGGCTTGGTGTCACAAGCAGATTATTCCAAAGCTGAGGCTAAAAGTGGAACCACTTGGTTCTCGCTTACAGTTACAGGGCTCACGAACTTCCTTCACCAGGTTAGTATTCAAACGAGTCCGGAAACTTAACATACACTAGAGAACCGTCACTAATTCACTTTGTTTACTTGCAGAGTGATTTATCAGAGGCTGCTGACGAGGCAGCGAAGAATTTTGAGAAGAATTTCCCCGATAAGGACGACTGGACTGGGCAGGGGATCAACGAATACATCCACAAGCATGTATCAGCCCGGAGAGGTACCCTGGAACGTGAGCTGAAAAAGTTGCTTCCTATGTGTGATGACAAATACGAAGGCAAGTTCATTGAGAAGGTGAAGGAGCATTACGAAAAATTTCATCCCCCTGAGATGCTCATCGAGAAGCTGTACTCGTTGGCAACCACCGCAATGGACATCAACTCGAAGCTCACCTGGTTGGATAGGTGGGCCCGGGACCCCAAGTCGAGGAGGAGCTGAAATTCCCAAAATTGAAGTTCTCGGATGAGCAATTCAACACGTTCTTAAACAAGGCAACTTTAAAGGCACAGTAAAAATCCTTATATCATTGACAATTCTGAATTTGGAAGCGAGTTGAGGGCCTAATACAATCTGGATTTCCCTTTTGTGCAGCTCTCGGAAGATTGTCAAACCCAAGTAGTTGGGGCTCTGAAGACGTTGAAGGTCATTGTTGAGTACGAACCTGAGGGTCGAGAGCGCATTCAGACAATCGAGGACTACGTAGAGCGATGCGCTGCACTGGGCTCCGGCGTTCTACCGAGAATTCCGCCCAAAAGTGGATCCCAAAGACCCCACCTCAGTTGGCATCTACAAGGGCTACAAAGCCGAGGCCCAACTTGGATTCAAAGAGGCAAGTCGTCGAGTTTTATACCGCTACTTCAAGCACGTGTTGCTTCAGTAAAGATCTTCAAGCTTCCGGTGTATTTCGAGAACTCGGATGATCCTACTCGGGGACACGTGCATGTACACCGCCGCTATCCAATCAATGTACGGGCGTCGGACTTTGATTTCTCGTGGGTGGTATTTGGGCGCCAAAGGAACAAATGCCCAAGTTGGGAGTTGGACGCACTCAACCGCATTGAGCCAGGCTTCTGCAATGTTAGCGAAGACGTCGTTGACTTGGACGAAGTCGAGGATACCACGCCTCCACCACAGCAGAAGAAGTCAAAGAAGCGCCTCAGAAAGGGTGAGGCACCTCCTGACAATCCAGCTCCACCCCCTGTTCCTACAACACCAAAGACTGCGCAGATCCTACGCCAGGACCGCAGCCAACTCCAAGGCAATCAGCAGCGCTTCAGGATGTTGCGCTTACTCAGAGCCAAGTGGTTCAAGATTCGACTCCCCCTGAATCTCAGCTTGGAGAGGTGAATGTGCCATTGCTGACCCGACATCGCCAACGAACGCTTGCTTTTGCCTCATTCGACGAAGACGAGGAAGTCGAGCCACCCGAGCGTCCCACGCTGTGTGACGCCCCTCAACCTCCCCGGAGAGTCATCACGGCCGAAACGCACCAAGCGGCGGCCCCAGCCGAGTCTCCCGGCCCCGCTACCCAAAGATTGCCCGCACTCTATGTTGCGAATGATGGTGGATCCCCAACAAGGTCGCACCAAATCCACCGCTCGTTGCCTCGTCGTCAATGATTCCACTGTGCGCTTTTGGATGGAGTTGAAATCTATGAAACAACCTTTTCCAAAGGAATACGACGACATGAAATCTTTCTTGGGCGAGGTATGTCATCGATTCCATACTCTTTGGAATTGTAGCTATCACCTAGTTTTTGACTTTTCCAATTTGGCTAACGGGTTGTGCAAGGGAGGACGTTCTTCAAAGATGGCAAGGCTGATGAAGCCGAGTACAGAGCCCATTATAGCGATCGATCTCATCATAGCTGATTATCCAGACGGCCGAGGGTGCCTGGTGTCTCGATCCACCGTGGCTGTTCAATTGGAACCAAAGAAAACGTTGGCTTCTTGAAGAGTGTTATGCAAGATTCAAAAAGGTATTTGCATGACGACGGCGTGATGTTGCTATTTTACCCCGACTCGTGAAAATCAAAAAGGAAATAGTGTCCTATTTCAACAACTACAAGCTGAAGTTGTATGACGAATGGAACGTGTTTCAAACACTTCCTCTAGCCAGCCATGTCAACAAATCAAAGACGGTATGTTCTATCATCCCATTTTAGATGCTAAACTTCAGCCATGGCACCTGCTTCTAGTTTCTCAATGTGATTTACCTTTTTGCAGACAAACATGTTCAAAGCTCTTCTTCTTGTTCGCTCAATCGACAAGAAGATCGCAAGGCAGCCAACCCCACTTCATATCAACCCCACACAATACGTTCCAGATGTTGATCTTACCCACGACGATATGCTGTACAACCTTCTAGGAGTTGATGACCTTGTCTGCAAGCAATCCGATGGTACACCATGGCGTGGTGCAAAGCAGAAGTCTACTCTCCTCTTGAAGACACTAATTCATGGAATTAGTCCTGAGAACGCAACAATTGTGGACTTCAAAACCGGAGTGGGTAAGTGGCTCAAACTCCTTTCATTTTCCTCTGTCGTGCTCACTCAGAATCAAAAATTTGACAATTTCTCCCCACACCAGGATCGTCTGTGACAGCAGCCATGACTCTGAACCGCAACATATTCGCTATGGAGAGTGAAACCAAGCTATACGAGGAGGTTCTTGTACCTCTTCAAAAAGGTCTTCCAGATACACCTGAAACTCCTCAGGCAGCTGCGTCAGCTGACATGGAAGATTCTCCGGTTTCAGATGCTCCGTATGAGGCCTGCTGTAAGTAAGTTACCCCAAAGTCTTTATTTTTGAGACCTCATTAATCCTCACTTCTAACAAAACTACTTTCACTTGCAGTTTAAAGAGTCCAGCGTTCACATCCAGAAAACGAGGATTTCAAGCCACTTTTCGAACCCCATCACCTTCGTTCCGGCTCCCAAGTTATGCAGCATCTCTGGCTCGAGCGTTTGCAAGTGTTATATCCGATTCTAGTGATGGGCCAACTCCACCACCTCGTATTCATAGTCGTGTTAGGCAGTACTTTGACTTAAGTGCAGCAGAGTCAGACTCAGAAACTCCATAAGCCAACTATTAGTGCATGTTATAACCATATTGTTAAGACTCCTGTCTTTGCTTTTTTAAAATGTGAGCATTGAGTTCTACCATAACTCTCCAGTTATAGCACCCTCACTGCTTTAGCCCCTTGTGATTGGGGTCCTCAGCTGCCCGACGAGGTTTCTCGTCGCCCTGCTCGCGGCATGGGGGATATAGGCATACAGATCAATGATTTGAGAGATCACGCACTCACTTGTAAATCAACCAAATGAAGTTGTCAAATTACTAATTCAATTTGAAAGAGTGTGGATTTTTTCCAACTCATAATCTTAATATTACTTAGGTATCACATATGTATTCACAATATTTATTCACAATAAATATTCACAATAGGTATCTACATCAAAATTTGAAAATCAAAACACGTCCGCATCGTTCTGCCAAAGTACTTGGGACCTAAACATTTGTGTCTACATATCTATGGCACGTCTTTCAGTCTTTCACTACTACTGCTCATTTGCTGCCTGGATGTCCAAAACGGCATCACGCTGACTACACTAACAAAGTTCCTAGCGACATTTAAATAGAATGCCATGGTTGCAATTTGCATCATGGCCATTCTCAGCTGCAACATCCATGAAGAAATCTAGCTCGTCTTTCACACCATGAAGGAGCTGCGGGAGCATACGAAGCACGTCCACCAAGAATCTTCGTCGATTTCTACCAAATATTCGTCACCAATATTTCGGAGGATGCACCTCAAGCACCACTCCGGATCGCAGCAAAATGCACTCATTCAACTCTTCATCTGATCCACACCAATAGCATATGCCATCCATCGTGACCTGTAGCACCAAATTCAAGTTGTGATTCCAACTACATTAACATGTCACCACGCACCAAATAAATGTAATACTTACTGATTTCTTGTTGTTGTTCATGGTCGTTAAATGTCTCCCTCCAAGGCATTCAAGCGTCTCTCGCACATCATTACGGCCAAATCTGGGTGGAGTTTGACCGCATTGACTTGCATTAGCTCTTGAGCACACACTGTGCACCATACAGCTGGCTCAGTTGACCTGAGCTGTGAGACATTCGATATCTCGTTTGAAAGAACCACGGACTCTTTGGATGCAGCAGTACACGATTGCACCTGTGAATGAAACATGGGCTCCACTGCTGCGCAAATTCGAGATTCATTGTCGGATACACATTGTTGCTCTACCAAGACCACATCCAGTCAGTTCTTCCATATTCGCAGCGCACAGCGTTCAAGCAAATGCCAACATTCCATCACACCAAACAAACGGTAAAACTAATGTCCATCGCTACACAACGTGAACTCCAATCAGCAAGAACATGGTGACCACTGCTCCGAGGAATCCGGTCCGATTTAGAATCACGATGACTACTTGGAATAGTTCATTGCGTCAAACAGGCAAACAGCATTGTCGAACCACACCACCGATGACACTAACCTCGTGAACCCGACCACATCTGAGAAAATCTCCGAATGCTTGGCAGCCACAATACAACGATAGTCAATCTCACTACAATTCAGAGAGTTTAGTTCCGACAAATCTAACCTCGAGCATACGAGCACCAAGACGTAATCTCCGAACCCATTGTGTTGACAGAGGTGTGAAAATCGCTCACTACAATCAGTCACTACAATCAAGCAAATAGAGGAAATCGCTCAAATGCTCAGCTGGTCGAAAAAACTAAGAAATGTGTTAGATGCAGGTCCTGCTGGGTGAGAGATGAAGTCCGTGGTGCTTCTGGTCTATATTATAAGAGAGGTCGCCTCGATAATCCAAGATGCAATTACTACATTGCGTCATATCACCTTACGTTTCACGTCAAGCGAGGATTTCAGGTGACATCTCACGCGCCCCAAGGATTTCAGTCGATTCATGGGTCACATCTGCCATAATGGGTTCAAAATATCTTCTTATTTGCGACATATAATTAAATCCATTCACTTACAAGGAGGCTCAGTTCTAAATAACCACCACAGAAATAACCATATTACCCTTCTTTCGAGAGGCTGCATAAAAATATGCCTTTGGAGAATCTCTAAACTTGGGTGATGAAAAAGCTAGGAATTACGGCCAAGAATTGACTTGATGAAACTGAACATCACAATTGTTGCATTATAGAACCTTACATAAGAGAAGTAGGAATTCATCGTAATGGCCCATTCGCACTTCGCTTTGGTACTTAGCGTGCTTTAAAAATTTAATCTGAGGGCATTGCCTTATTTTCGAAAACGGTGTAGAATTGACCACCATCCATGGTCGTGGGAACATATTAAATGTGATCATAAAAATCGTACTCCACTAAAAAGTGTCATACTTAGTCTCCATAGAAAACCTAGTCTCTGTATAAAAAAAATGTTTCCACTTACATGCTATGTGCTTGATTGGGGGGGTCTTATGACGAGGTGTTCAAGCACATAGCATGTTGGTGGGAACAGATTTTTTTATGGAGACTAACTAGGAACATTCAAGGACTTTTGTTTATACAAATAAAACTACTTCAAATACAAAATCTCACTCTAGATCATGAGACTCAAGCTCTAATAACAATCCAAACTGCATAGTTGCAAGAAACTGACATTCACTGTTGATATAGAGGAAGGCCACAAATTCCCTAATTGGAACACCACTCCCTAATATTGAGTTACCCCCTTAAGTAGAATTTCTAGACCAAAGTGCACGCCACGAAATTGAGGAATCCTAGAAATCAACACTACATGTAACTTCATGGGTTGGATGCGAAGACACTATGTTAGCTTAACAAAGGCGTGGGTTCGACCCTCGTCGTGCTCGTGTGAGCAGCGCGTTACGTAAGAGGCCACTATCCAAGAATGTAGTGTGGATCTGTAGGGTTCTTTGATTTTGTGGAGTATTTTTTGTATTTCCATGATGACGTCAGCCCTAATTTATAACTAAACCTTTAACCACAAGCCACATGCCAAATACTCAAGTCAATAGTGAATTCGAGAACATAAAATACCTTTGACCTTAATCATGAGACTAAATCATGAGACTTAATCTTTGATAACAATAGACACTGCATAGTAGTTAAAATTTGATATGTTCTGTTAATATAGAGAAAAGTCACAAATACACTAATAGGAACTCCACTCCATGATATTGAGCTACCCCCTTAAGAAGAATTTGTAGAATGAAGTGCACGCCACGAAATTGAGGAATCCTAGAAATCAACACTACATGTAATCTCATGGGTTGGATGCAAAGACACTATGTTAGCTTAGCAAAGGCATGGGTTCGACCCTCGTCGTGCTCGTCACGATTAGCGCGTTACGTAAGAGGCCGCTATCCGAGGATGTAGTATGGATCTCAGAGGATTCTTGGATTTTGTGGAGTATCTTTTATATTTCCATGATGACGTCCGCCTTAATATATAACTAAACCTTAAACCACAAGCCACATGCCAAATACTCAATATTGATTTGGAGAACTTGAAATAACATTGTCCTAAATCATGAGACTAAATCATGAAACTAAATCTTTGATAACAATAGAAACCGCGTAATAGTAAAAAATTGATGTTATGTTAATATAGAGAAAGGCCACAAATTCCAAGCTTGTAGTACTATTACGAACACGAATTCCAAGATATTGAGCTACCACCTTAAGAAGAATTTGTAGAGTGAAGTGCGCGCAGCGATGAAAGTGATTTAATCCTAGAAATCAACACTACATGTAGATTTCATGAGGTGGATGGGAAGACACTATGTTTGCATAGCGAAGGCGCGGGTTCGACCTTTGTCGGGCTCGTATGGGCAGCGAATTACGTAAGAGGCGCATTACATCCGAGGATGTAGTATGGATCTTTAGGGTTCTTTGCTTTCAATGTATTTTTGTTGTATTTCCATGATGACGTCAGCCCTAATTTTTCCCTGAACCCTAAACCACAAGCCACATGCCATATACTCAAGGAAATGGTGTTTTAGAAAACTTAAAATACCATTGTTTTTAAATCCGACAAATTTACCAAACTATGGTATTTTACTGAGACGGGGAATAGAACACATTGATGACGTCAACCCTAAGTTTCTAAACTACCATATATATGACGTCAGCCCTAATTCCTATAAAACATAATTAGAGACGTTCCAGTCTAAACAGTAATATGTCACGGTCATAGGCACCCTAAACCACGGTTTTACACACTCCTTCTCTAAACTCTTAGTCATCATATCGTTCATTATTCAACCCAAATTGGAGCAACGTCTAATTTATTTCAACTAAAAGCAAGAACCCTCATAATTGATCCAAATAAGTTGACCCAAACTCAGTCAAAACTTCCCTCTAGAAACGGAAAACTGCTCACGAAAATCTGCTCACCGCTCATGAAAGTCTGCTCACCGCTCATGGAAATCTGCTCACTGCACGCACCGTAGCAATCCTGAGGTGGATAGCTTACATAAAATCACTGAATCCAGTCTTGGTACATATCACGGGCAAAATTAATTCAGTGGCGGATATATTATCAAGAGCTAGATATTTGCATGAAAAAGACATGGAAGCATACGAGGTGAATGAAAATAATGAAGATGATGATTATGGTTATGTCCTAGCTACAAGTGTGGGAGATTTGGTCGAAGAGATTATGCCTTTTAGTGCAAATCTATATGAAGGAAGGCTTAGAGATATTGGCATATATCTGAGTACACTCAAAAGACAAGATGATTGGGCGGACAAGACTTTTAAAGATATCAGACACCAGTCTTATGCTTATCTTTTGAGGAATGGAGTACTATGGAAACGGCCAAAGAGGAAGGATGGAGTACCGCTAAGAGTTATCGGTGATGGAGATACTAAGACCCAAATACTTACGGAGTTCCATAATACGTTTTGGGCGGGTCATAGAGGTATCTGGGCCACTTATAACAAAATTAAGGAGCGGTATTGGTGGAAAGGCCTTTACAAGGATGTTGAAGACTTTGTAGCCTCGTGCACTGAGTGTCCAAAGTTCGTTACAGAGATGAATTGCATCCAACATATCCACTTTCTATACATTTTCAGTGGGTAATTGATTTGGTTGCAATGCCATTGGGATTATGGGGCATGAAGTATCTTGTTTTGGCCAGAGAGGAGCTGTCAAATTATGTGGAGGGTAGAGCACTAAGAACTAAATCTACTGAAGGAGTTTGTAGATTCATACTGGAAGATATCTTCAGTAGATATGGTGCTATTGGAAGAATGAGAGCGGATCGAGGAGAATTAGATGCTACAGAGGCAAGGACTTTCTTTGAAAGATATGGTGTAAGGCTACGCTTAACAACGGCTTATAATCCTGAAGCTAATGGCAAGAGTGAGAGAGGGCATCCTCCTATTATTAATGCTCTTGTAAAAGCTTGTAAAGGAAAGCCAAAACAGTGGCCAAGGCTTTTGCCTTTCGCCTTATGGGCTGATAGAACCACTAACAGCACAGTGACTGGTTATATGCCAATTGAACTTATGTTGGGGCAGAAACCAATTATGCCTGCAGAAGATTTGGTACCGACTTGGGTATTCTTGGAATGGAGAGATGGCATTACCAGAGAGAAACTTTTGGAACTTCGTATTCAACAACTTGAGAGATTGCCTGAAGATTATAAGCTTGCGTTGGAGAGAGTTAAGGCGTCTCGGTTGAATAATAAAGAAAGATTTGATAAAACTCATCGATTAAGGACCAAAAACATCGAAACAGGAGATTGGGTGTTGGTTTATGACAGCAGCTTGGAGCATCAACATAGTAGTGCGAGGAAGTTTTCTCGAAGATGGTTTGAGCCGTATGTGGTTGTAACCACTCATGATAACGGGACCTACACTCTTCGAGAACTCGATGGGATTATGTTAAAAATTCCAATTGCTGGGAAGCGCATTAAAGCCTTCAAACGCAGAGATGGGAGATTTCATCAAGAAGATATTGCAGAATTTCAAAGCACAGAAGATGATGAAACAAATGAACTATATTCTGAGTCTGAAGACAACGAGCATGGAGCAGAAGATAACGAAGATGGAGATGAAGACAATGAACAGTGAAAGGTTGGCACATACCGGAGGATGTGCAGGTTTAGAGGGGGTGCATGTCGTGATGATATCAGTTATATGTTGTAAAAAACTAAATATAAGTTGATAACCTCATAGTTTTCCATGTACCTGGTACGTGGTAAATATATGAGTGTATTATTAGATTAAAAGTATGTTTTGTGGTAAGAACCACAGTATAGGCCTAGAGGGATGGATAATAAATTTTTCGTGACAAGCCTGTATCTTGGAGGCACTGCATCTTGTCACAGTCTGGAGGTAGGGGCGCCGGTTGGTGGCATTATTTCCTGCCGTTTACTCTCGCCAGCAGAGCCAAGTCACGAGCTGGTTGTGTCGCTCAACGGGTCTAGCGGGGTTCGAACCCGGACCGACAGAACGCATCATCGACTTTCAAGCCAACCAACCAAGTCCGCGACTTGGCGATCGATATCGAAAGCGGTTTATTCAACCATCGAGAGTCGGAACTACGAGCCTGAGGACGTGGTGGGGTGAAATTATCCTAGTGGGAACTCATTTAGTTTATTTATGATTGGAGTTGATGTTGAGTTTCTTACATAATGTTAATATATAGAATAATTCGGTGGAAATCCAACTATTTGGTTGGTACCGAATAGGTAGAATAGAGTATTTTGTATTTCATTAGTTAAGGAGATAAAAAGAGAAAAGGGGCAGCATGGAGGTGACCATCCATGCCCAATGGCATGAGAGATGCCACATGGGCATGGTATGGGCCTTGGTGGCCCCCCCTTTCTCTCTCTCCTTTCTCCTTGGGAGCTGCTGGCTTTGGAGTAGTGTGTTTTGAGTTTTTGGAGTGAGTAGCTAAGTTTTGAGAGTGTTGTAGAGTGTTAAGAGAGCTTTCCGAAATGGTGTCAAGGGAGTTCATACGTTTTGTGAGGAAGGAGCAACACTCTTTTTAGTGCAAAGAGGTCTGCTGCCATGTATTTTTGATTACCGTGACTTCGAGGAGTCATTACGTTTTGTAAAAACCGTTTCTAAGTGTGATGTTTGGAGAGTTTGTGCATCTTGAGGTTGTGTTTGTAAAAAGCTATCAAGTGTGTGATTTGAAGATAGTATGAGGCTGTGGTGCCGATTTGAAGTAGAGAGGGTTTCTTCCTCTCTTAACATGGGAGCGGTTTTGAGATGACCGTTTTTGATTTGACCTCATAACTTTTGTGTGATCTTTCTGAGATTGAGATTCAGAGGGTTTGTAATATAACTTGTTAGCTTTCTATAGAGCTATCACGCACTAACTTTGGAGCTTTTGAGTGTAGTTGGCACTTTTTTTAGTGAAGAAAGGTCTGCTGCCTTGAAAATTTGATCGCCTAACTTCTACTGTCCATAGAGTTTTGTGTGATAACCTTCAAGACTTGAGATTTGGTATGCTTGTAGTATGTTTTAGTGGCTTTCTATGAACATATTGCTTGCTTGATTCTAATTTCGTATGAAGGTGTAGTGATTAACCAAAGTAAGAGGAAAACCACGGTTAGAGTTTACTTAAACTAACAAAGGGTATACCAAGGGTATATCTAGGATAAGGGTCTTATAGAAGAGGGTATAAAAGGGGTAGGGTATCTAAGGGTAAGGACCTTAAAGGGTTAAGGGTAATTAGAAATAATTACCTTAATCATGTTTGTTAACACTAATCATAATTAATTACCATTAACTCTGTTTTATTAATCTAATCACAGTTAGAGACTAATCAAGGTTAGAAGTTTTAATTAATCCTATTTAGTCAACTAATCTTTTGTCTAATCACTTATGATTAACTAAGCTAATCTAATCTCAATTAAGGTTTACTTAACACATTAATACTAATCTTTTAACATATCCTTAATACTGTTTGAGTTATTTACAATGACTTTCTTATATAGTTTGATAATTTCTCCTGCTTCTCCTACTTCTCATCTGACTTAGGTGCAGCCAGAAACCCAGAGTTTTCCTAGGGCTAATTCTCTCTA
The DNA here is from genome assembly GCA_037043015.1 of Bryum argenteum. NCBI lineage: Eukaryota > Viridiplantae > Streptophyta > Bryopsida > Bryales > Bryaceae > Bryum > Bryum argenteum. The sequence goes on from CM073327.1 coordinate 4,565,948, forward strand.
CCCGACAACGGGAAAGGGGAGTGGGACGGAGCCGGTGCTGTGGTGAAGAGAGTTTTGCGAACGGAGCAATTGCACAACCCCTGGCGAAAGCTACAAGATGCTGAGGACGCGGTTGATTTTTTGCAAGAGACTATGGAGGGCATGGTGGAGAATGGAGCACACAAAACAGTATCTTATAGATACTTCCACCTTGTTAGGCCTGATGAGGTGGATCGTGGGCATTTGCATGGTTGTGACACCATTGGAGGTTCAAGAAAACTGCACTCCATCCAGGGAGTGTCCAGTTCTGATCCAACCTTGCTTATGGTAAGAAATTTGTCGTGTTTCTGTTCTCCTTGCATGGAGAGTGAGTGGGGAGCTTGTGAGAAGATTGGCCATGTCCAGCCCTGGAGAATCTTGAAGCTTGTGCCATTAGATGTGCATTTCGTAAGGGAGCAAATGACTTCTGGGCAGCTTCAAGATGGAGATGAGGAGCCTTGGGACTATGCCACCGAGGAAACTCTTGGAGATTTGGTTGAAGCAGGGGACAATTTTGATGTGCCAGCGCTTGAAGGCAATACAGAAAAGGTGGACTTCTACATCCTTCAGTGCCAAAAGAAGAAACAGATGGTAAGGGAGAAATTTAAATGTGCTTGGGGTGGGGAGTTTGATGTAGGGGAGTATGTAATTGCCGGGACGTATTACCAAAAGTGGGGAAATTCTAGAAATTCCTATGTCTACTTAAGGAATTCTCGAATTGCTTACATAAATGCCACATTGGTTCTAGCTTGTAAATTTCTGATGGTCCCAGCTGCTCATAGGGTAAAGGGGGATGAGCATGTGTACCAATTGGACTTAGAAACAATAGATGTGATAACGACCAGCCTAGAGGCTTTGTAATTAAAATTTATACTGAAGTTTTTCAACTTCTTTTCAAGGGCAGCCTTTGGCTTGCTTTCCAGATGTGAGGAGCACTCGTCATGGGAAGACTTGTTGGAGTCATATGCATGAAATAGCCTGATTTGCATTTATTTAGGAGATAAGGCACGTGTTAATTATTGGCTCATTCGATTGTTGTGGTCCTTGTTCTCCTTTTATGTTACGAATAGGTGAAGTATTACATAAGGCAAAAGTTTTATCTTGGACTTCTTAGTATCCTTTATTGAATTGGACGTATCCGGATTTCAGTGAAAGTTAGTTCTTTCTAGTTACACTGTCAATGTACAATGAGGTAAAATGGTAGGATCCAGCAGTATATGGGGGTTTGTGTAAGGTAGTACAAAAGTAGGCATATGGTAGTGTAAGATGATATTACCATTGTACAACTGATTTGATTCCCCCTTGACATTGAAATTCATAAAAGGGAAACCTTGAATCTGGAACTATGTAATACTTGCACGATTCTGAATTTGGAATTACACTTTTGTAATACTTTGTAATACTTGCCCGATTCTGAGCATTTTCATATGACAGCAGTTTCCTAATGCCTAACCTGCGCAATATGCTTTTGAAGTCATAGGGCCTTCCATAGTAATTTGATAAGAAAACAAATGGCCTTAGCATACTTTCCCATCATTAACAATCGGGTGGCCCAAAATTCTAAACCACCAACATATACCAACAATTGTTCACGCCTTCAACAATCATGAATGAAAAGAATGTGTAAACGAAAGTATTTATTCATATAAATCTGAGGATGTCTGAAGCAACGTCCCCAGCCCCAAAACTTTACAAAGTCAAAAACCACCGAGCATCTCAATGCCATAACATCTCCACAGATAGCCCCATTGCACTTCGCCTTCCTCTTCAGCCATATCTCCATCCGCCTTCCCCTTCTCACAACAAGTTTTATTCTCACAACCTTAATTAACTGTACAAAAACTAGAAATAAAACTATGCACATCAAATTCTAATCCTACTATCATAATAAAAATACAGTGTCTATTGAACTGTAAGAAATGTCCACCGTTCAGTGTTCGTAAACTGATCAAATGGGCTCCGATTTACGAAAGCTGAACAATGCCCACTGAGTAAGGACAATTTACCGTAACTTGGACCTGCAGAAAATACTGCCACACACACATGGGAATGAAGCAACGGGATGATCATCATCTTCAAAGTCTATCCCATAGTCCCATGTGAGCTCCTCCCCTTCAAGTACTTCGCGGTTCGTAAAAAATGCAACCTGTGAGCAATCCGCATTAAGTTAAACGTGGCTGAAACCTCAACCAAAGATTTGGAAAAAAAAATACAATAAGTACACAATGATATGCTAGGCTCATTCCACAATCACAAAGCCTCACGTGGTAATAGCCTGTTCTGATGTTATCGTGTAAAACAGGCAAGGCCACCAAGTTCGCATCAAAGCACCTGCAAATAAACGCCTATGCAATGAGAACTTCGAGAATTTTAGAGCATCACCAGCAGCATGTTCGTAAACAAAACCGTGATTGACTAGGATACTCACCTGTGATTCAAGAACCTTGCGATATTACCGAATGTTGACGCGTCTATACACAGAGCCTCATCATCATTTAATTCATTTTCCGCTCTCCAATCAGAATCCAAGTTCATTGCATACTTCCCCTTTCCTTTCCGGGTTGATAATTCCTGATTCGTGACGATTTCCCCAACGCATTCGAATCAGGGATGTCAATCCGGACGTCTTTTGGGTTTTTTTGGTCGGACGGACGTCCGTACGTCCGGGGGGTAAATCGGAATTACTATGCATGTAGTAAATTTTTTAACCGTCAGATCGTATTGAAAATCGCATCGTAGCCGTTCAAATAGTGTTGTGAGTGTAGGTGATTACCGTTGGATTGAATCGGGCGGCCCAGGACCGTCCGATTGGCCTTGCCGACCGACCGGTCGACGCCGTCGGATCGGTCGCAGCCGACGGATCGGTCGCTTGATCGGCCGCCGGCCGTCCGATCAGTCGCGGGTTCGGTCGGCCGTCGAATGGGCCCCGGTCGGCGTCGGCCGTCCGATCGGTCGCGGTCGGCGTCGGCCGACCGATCGGTCGCGGTCTCCGTCGGCCGTCCGATCGGCCGCGACCGGCCGGTCGGCAGCGGCCGTCCGATCGGTCGGGTCGGCCGCCGGTAATCGGTCGGGTCGGTCGGGCCGATCGGTCGGTCGGCCGCGGCTGTTCGGTCGCGCCGGTCGGCGCCGGCCGTCAGATCGGTCGGGCCGGTCGGCCATCGGCCGTCCGATCTAGGTCGCCGGTCGGCCATGCGACCGCGGCCTATATAAGGCCGACCGGCCTCCACTCTCCTCGCTTCTTTCCTTCGTTATCAGGGTGCGGAGTAGCTGTAGGTTGGAAATTTTTTTAATTTTCATCCACTGGCTCCTTATCCTGCGGAGGAAAGAAGTCTTTTCGTTTGTAAGGGGGGAGATTTTGCTTTTTTTTTTCACAAAGATGCCCAAACATGGGGCTGGGGGTAGTGGGGGGAATCGAGGCCGGAGACCAAGGGTTATAGACATTTGGAGAAGTGGGAGCACCCATCCAATAAGTGCAAGAACTTTCTTCGGGAGAATGTAATCGTGCGGTTTTATGAGGCTAACAGTCTTCCACGTTTGTTTAGCAAATACGTGAGATACAAAGAGGAAGTCAGGCCAAATTCAAGGACGACATGATGGACCTCATGATGGAAGCGCTCCAAGATCCGGTGTGGAGAACGGAGACTGATAAGCGTGGTTTTACGGACTGGATGGAGGATAGATTAATTGATGCTATCTGGAATGCTGTCGCCATATTGAAGAGGTATGAGAGAACCACTCGAGCGGGTGATGAGGAGTTCAGGGATGTGGTATTGAGGGCGGAGGCTTTTCAAGAAGCGATGAGGCCGTATTCCAATAATGCAAACCGGGTTGGTTCCATAGGATGGTGGCGCACGGAACAAGGAAGGTTAATGGAGCCTGGTTCGTCACGAATAATTTGGTAGTAATTCCTATGATGGCCCGTATCATCGAGCTTGAGAAGAGGACTCTAAGGGGAGGATACGGCACAATTTCCAAAGTTCACATAAGAGGGGTTGTGGGTATTGAAGAGTTTTGGGAATTTGCTGTAAAGACTCCCATCCATGCCGTGACACGACGACCGGACTTGGCCAAGGTGGAGCATCGAATGAGGCGCTTCTTTGTGAGGATACAACATCCAGTGTTATTCGTTTTATAGCCATTCATGCAAATAAATTCCAAGGCTATACGTATTGGTGGAATGGCGGCACGATTCGATCGATGTTGGCCCTCGATGCAAGATATGGAGATGATGTTCATGGAGAGATCGGACTCTCACCTCATTCTGATGATGAGCTTATTCGAGCTTGGCAGTTGGTCCGGTTCCGCAAAAAACAAACAGAGCTTGCTTGGGCTTTAGTGCATATCATGTGTGAAGTCCACCGGTTGAACTACCTCTACAACGATGTGTCTCCAGACAACATACTTCTTCACTTCCCTCAAGATGAATCACGGGTGTATATTGGAGTATGTGATTGGGGGCTAAGTACGAGCATGGATGATAAAATGAGGTCCTTGTATACGTTCACAAAACCCCAAGAGCGAATTGATACTCTACAAGCACGATATTGGGTAGATCCTCGGGTGGCGTACTTGTACAAACGGAGTGATGACATTCACATTATTCCGCTTCTTGATTGCGCTTCGGAGGAGTTTGCTACGACACGAATAGCTCAACGCATCCTCAGGAAGAGCATGTCAAAGGCCTACGAGAATTGCCAAAGTACAACGGGGCCTGACCGGTGGTGCAATCAAGACTTGGCAAATGCTTTTGACCAATACTTGGAGATGGTAGCTGATGCAAAGTATACGTTGACCCACGTTGTCAACCGCTTCATGGAATCATTCCATTGGCCGGTGCCAAATGATCATTATCGCACCAAGTATGATTAGCAAATTAGTTATGCGCATTTCTTTTAGTTCTTGCGGCTTTATTAGATTTTTAGATTCTTCATTGAAGTTCTGATGTAAATGTAGGCAAATTTTTTGTAGTAAAATGTATTACATGCCTACTATATGTATCGGCTTCAAGTACATTCTTGTTTATATATACCTTGCACTGATTCTAATGAATGACTTCTTCTCCATTGTTTGTTATTTTATTTTATTACTTCTTACCTTCAATAGAAATATCTCCAAATCTTCATGAACAATATTTGAGAATGTATAATGAATTGTGGAACTTCTTCATTACATCAACCTTGCGTAGTTGCGATATTAATGGTTTGTCCGAAGTCACCAAGCATAATATGACTTTTCTTACATATGCTTTTTTTTTGAATGAATTGATGAACATATTTTATGTTAGGTGAGAGTGTGAGATCATGAAAAAGGCTTAAAGCCAAACGGAAGAAATTATTACCACCAAGTGAACTTATAGTATAAAATACAAAAGACATCGCCATAAAATCCTTGAAATAACAAATTACATAGTATATTAATATACAACGATATAGTCCGATATTGGATAATCCATTCATAAACAAAATATGGATTTCTGTATCCTCAAAATTGGCCCCTAGCAAGGCGATAATGGTGTAGACATTATCCGCTGCCAAAAACTACATAACCTTCACTACAATGACACTATGTATGATGATTTGTCATTCTTAATCCGATTCTTCATCATCGTGTTTTACGACTTGGCGCAGCAATATAAAGTGGTCCTCGAGAAGATTCTCCAAACAAGTACGTTTGCCTAAAGTTTCTTTCGGCTTCGAGTTGTTCAATGTATTCCTGCTGACTTAGAAGTGTGGCTTGTTGCAGATCTTGTTGGTACCTCGCCTCTTCGTCCTCCGGAGATAGATAAGGTGCTGAAGGCAGGTCGTTACTTCCGTATGCATTCTGACCATATCCATAATTTGTGTAGCCAACAATGTCTGATCTTCTATCATATTGACCTCCATACTCGTATGTTTCCTTCGGGTGTGATGGCCTACGGTACTCGGGACTTCCGAATGTTGTACCGTATTGGTTCCCACGATTGTATGGGTTTATAGGATGAGTTGGGCTTGAGTTGCATTGAGCATTGGATCCGCTACCCTGCTCACCTCCTAAACCATGTGTACCTCCTGTATACATTAGAGATGGGAGTTCGAACTAGATCCACCTCTACCGTACTCGCGTTCGGCTCCGTACGTGTTTTGCTGATGAGGTGGCATATAACTCACCGAGATCTTGAATTGGTGGTTTCCATGGTAATACCCCTCACTTCCCGTGCCAAAGGATCTTTTGGTGCTTGACGATCGTCATGGTTTGAGTCTTCTTTGAGTGCCCCATATGCCCTTGGAGTTCCATGTTGTTGAAGTTGGGAATCCATATCACCAACGCTTAATAATCGTAGTATAACAATCGCTTGGTCCCATCCAATTTGTGGGAATGAATCGGTTCTTTGCGATCCAATAAATGCACGTTCAAACCTATCACAATGGTCCATCAATGTCCTTGTGCGGGACTATTTCAGCCACACCATGGCCATGGTAGAATACAACATCAATTCTGGCCTTGTGTTCTTGATTTCAACTGCAATTGTGACTTCGTGATATCTGTGCGCAAAATGGTCGCTCTTGCAACTCTTCACTGGGCCTTCACGACGAGGACCATATTTCTCTGCTTCGTGCCGCGGCCATAACTTCATGATGTGGTACATCTTCACGTACTTCTTGCACATGGTGCAATTCCAAATGTCCGCCCTCTCCTCTCGCCAACCCGGCTCTGCAACACAGTTTGGGTCACTCCATGCTTCCCAATCCATTTTGGAGGGTCGCCCTTTGGTCGTGGAGACTTAGCCTCGCCTCTCGAACGTGAAAACTTCGGCGCCATTTCAAAGAAATACAAGTATGCGCGGTGTGGGCGTGGGTGACCCACGCGGACTACGAGTAATGCGCATCGATGCGGCTTTAAAAAAGCCGCAACGCACACTCGTTCACTCACAGTGAGGACAATGAGCCCCTCCCCTCCTATTTATGCCGACCGGGATTGGACGCCATTGGCCGTCCGATCTCGGCCGGTAGCCGCCAAATCGGCGATCCGGCCCGCGGCGACGGCGATCACGGTGACCGATCGATCGGTCGCCGACGTCCGATCGGTCGATCGGGCCGTCCGATGGCGCGGCCGACGGCGGTCGACGGGCCGCCGATCCCGCCCGACCGGCTGGCGGCCGGCATCCGGCCACCCGACCGGCCGGGCGATCGGCGACGGGCCGAGACCGACGACCGGGCCGGCGACCGGGCCGGCGACCGACCCCGTCCCCCGGGCGACCGGTCGGTCGCTCCTTCCGCGTCTCCCCTTCCCACTCCTCCTCTTGCCTCACCCCAAAACTCCCCGTTTGCACAACTTCGAACACTTCCTCGCCTTGCATACCTGCATTTTCAGAAGTTCTATATTTAGCCTCTTTGGTCCACGTGGCGTCTAAATAAGGACATGGAATGTTCTGACAAGGGAATGTCGGGAATGTCTTTTCGTCATAAACGGGAATGTTTTATGACAAAGATACTATCGGCTTTAAATAAACCTATAATAAGGGACTCTTTGCAAGAGGAGGGAAGGCCAACAAATCTCCAAGCCAATTCACGCACTTTTTGAGTTATGTTGCCCAATTAGCTTTAATTGAACAATACATTTAACAACCAATTTAGTGGGGCCAATTTTCCGAGTCGTGAAGTCCTTTGGAGTTGAAGCCCATGTCTAGAAGGAGAGCCAAGGCCATGGGGCCAATTCTTATTATTAACTAAAGTCCATGTTTTTTTTTTTGTACACATTTATTTTTTATTTTTTGTTTTTTGGAATTATTCTTCCCTAACACCTTAACAACCATGGCCACCATTTCGTCTTTTATCGTCACGGCCAAAAAATGTTTCATATTCAATTTCAAATGTAATGATCTCGCATCTAGTGATGATCCAAATGTTGAAGATTTCACACTACTACATATGGTAGTTTACTCAAGATCCTATGGTTGAAATTATAAAATACATCCAAAAATATTGGACATAGCCCCTTTGTAGTGAAACCACCTATTCTCGTACACTTAAGGAAAATTGAGGGAATCTATATACTTGGTGTGAGAAAGGAGTGGGTTACTATTTTTCACGGATAGGAAATAGAAAAAGACAAGCTAACCCTATTTATGTGCTTTTTTAAAGCACACACATAAAGAAATACAAATTTTATAAGGAGAAGCCTAAAGGCGGGCACCCTAAATATGTACGCATAATGTAAATGCAAGGGAGGTGAGATCTTTATAAAGTCAAGAATCTTTGCCTCGCGCCTTTAGGTGGTTTCATCATAGTTCATAGTGGTGAGTGCTAGTATTGCAAGCTCCCATGGATTCACATTCATTTCTTCTATCTCCCAACTTTTGTCAAAATTTATCCATTCTCACTAGGAGAATTTGCCATGTCTTGGCCCCCATTCATGACTTGCCCCATACAATGTACCCTGAGGTGGCCCTAAATCCCCTCTGATTACATTCCATAAATTTTACCTAGTCCTTGGTGAGAGTATATTGATGTCTCACATTGGAGAGATCCAAGTATATATGAAATGTAGGTGATCATGTGTGAGCATTTACTTTTCATAACACTGGTCTTACTGAGTTTGTCAATATTTAGACTTTCTATTTGGGCCTTAACATTTCCACATTGTATGGTCTTGTTTAATTGATGGGTATTTGGAAATTACTCCGTCGTTGTGTATTCTAATTAGTAATACTTATTATAAAAAATATGGTGCATAAACAATTAATTCTATTATTCGCTATTTTTTGTTTGACAACCTTCAACTAACCTAGGAGAATATATATAATCTAGTACATATGATTAATTGTAGCATTATTCTTATTGTATGGATTTGAATAGTTACTTATTTCCCTCTTACAAAGGTAATTGAAATAAGTTTTCATTGTTACTATTTTTGCAATCATAAAATAAGAGAAATAAATAGGGAGACAAATAAATTTTAAAAAATATCCCACCCTATAAGTGTTTAACATATGGCAATAATGGCATCAACTTCTAAATTTTTAAGCATATTTGATATTGTACAAGTATAGTACATTAGTACTAGGATTAGATGTTATATCAAATTGATTATTCGTATACTATGATTGATTGATTTGGGAATAGAATATTTTGAAGAGCCATCAATTCTTCATTTACTGTATGTAATGGATACATTCTCTTGTGGATAAACTTTAAGTTCTTGGTTAAAGATGTATGAATTACTATGTAGGCCTCTAGGGTATAGGGTTTAGGGTTTAGGGTTTAGGGTTTATGGTCTTGAGGATTTGGGGTGGATTTCATTTTAATCCTAGTTTTTGTGTTGCAAAGCTTTGCAAACACAATTGTGTGTGGATGTAAAATAATGGATTACTCTATGTATGGTGTAGTTCTCAATTATATTTTACATGGATACAAGTTGCACTTCTCTACATCGCATAGTTAATGTGTGCAAAATAATCTATTTTGTATTTATCATTTTTGGTTGAAGATGTTATTGACATGGAATAAATCACACATTTATTGCAAAGAATATATAGGTACAATATTAAACATCAACATACGAATTATGATTCCAGAGTCTTCAATCTCATAGCCTATTTTAAACCAATATTGGAATAGAGTTACTATTGTATGTCATGTGGCTCAGAGTTAAATTCATAGAGCCTCATAGATCATAACGTATGAGTACTGAAGTAGTATTTGTACGAAACATCTTTGAATTCGTGAAGATCTATACTTTTATGGAGTTCACTCGAAATGGTTATGAACTTAAAATTTAAATTTCAAATGTATCCGTGAAAAAAGAATACTTAGCATTTCAGAAATCAACATAGGATTCCTTTTTCATTGTGTAGTAATTACTGAAAATCGAGTAACAGAAATCTTTGAGAAATAAAAAAAGGATCCTATGCAATTTTATCTTATTTTAGTTATATATTTAAGGGAAAAAAAATTTTTAAAAAATTAGAAAAAAAAAAAAAAAAAAAACTGTACTGCGGCCCCCATTTCGGTTGGCCGCCATCGGGCGGGCGTGCGACCGGCCCGGCGTCCGGCGAGGGCCCGGCATCCGGCGACCGGCCTGGGGACCAACCACGTCCTCCGGGCGACCGGTCGGTCGCTCCTTCCACGTCCCCCCTTCCCCCTCCTCCTCTTGCCTCTCCCCAAACTCCCCGTTTGCACAACTTCGATCACTTCCTCGCCTTGCATACTTGCATTTTCAGAAGTACTATATTTAGTCTTTATGATCCACGTGGCGTCTAAATATGGATAGGGAATTTTCTGACAAGAGAATGTCGGGAATATCTCTTTGTCCCACGCGAGAATGTTTTATGACAAAGATACTCTTGGCTTTAAATATATCCATAGTAATGGACTTTCTTCAAGGGGAGTTAAGGCGAGCAAATCTCCACGCCAATACACTCACTTTTTGAGTTGTTGTGCCCAATTCGCTCGAATCGAAGTAAACATTTAACAATCAATATAGTGTGGTCAATTTTCTCATTTGTGAAGGCATTGAGAGTTCATGCCCTTGTTTATAAGGAAAGCAAAGGCAATGGGGCCAATTCTTATTATAAGTTAAAGACCATGCTTTTGATTGTACACCTTAATTTATTACTCATTAAAATATTCCTTCTTAACCCCTAAAGATCCATGGACACCAAAGTGGAGGTTTCCTATTTCGGGCAAACTTTATATGAAGAGGTCAAAAGTAATAATTTTTTATTAAATTTTTCTAGGTGGTCCTTACACCGCAAAGTGCATGTGGTAAAATTTGCATATCCAAATTCCAAATTTACAACCTACATCTATAATATTTACGTTTGAAGTCCACTAAGGCGCTTAAATTTAGTCTTTGTTTGAAATTCTTTTTTGGAAATATGTTCATGAACAATTTACTACTTGAGTTCAAAGTGACCCAAGTCAAAATGTTTGTCTATTTCACAAGGGTACCGTTGAGAGATTACAAAAATAATCTTCACAATTTCTAGTAATTTCCGATATAAGTCATATAACTCTTTCTTCAATTGATTGTTTTGAAAATATAAAATTTTAAATAGGCATCTCTTCTTCATTTAGAGTATCTAGTGGATAAAATCACTCGTGGATAGGATTTGTGGTTTATGGTTTAGGATGTATGAATAACTCTTTAGGATGAGTTCCAAAATAAGTGTCCTACATTAAGATTAGGATACTCCAATTGACATTCTCAACCATGCAATATTGGAATAGAGTTACTGTTGTAGGTCATGTGGTTAAAAGTTTGATTCATGAAGCCAATGGTCAATTAAATTACAAAAGGAAAATAGAGAAGAAAGATATTGATTCGAAACCAAATGAATGCCTTATGTTTGAAACATCTATTAATTTGTGAAGATTTACACTTTAAAGAGTCCACTCAAAATGGTTATGAACTTAAAATTTAGAGTTAACCCCTAAACGACCACGGCCACCGATTCGGCGTTTACGAAAGGAAAAAATAATTTACAAATAACTTCAAACGTTATGATCTCACATCTAGTGATGATCCAACGGTTAAAAATATTCACAATACTACCAATGGTAGTCTACTTCAAGATCCTACGGATGAAATTATCAATAATTTCCAAAAATATTGGACGTACCCCATTAGTACATAGTGGTCTCGTGTTTGGGATTTCAAGCTCCCGAAACATTGTGGATTTTTAGGGGTTAAGATGTATCCGTGAGAAATAATATATTGCATTTCAGAAATCAACATAGGATTCCTTATTTCAAGTGTGTAATAATCACTGAGAATCAAATAACAAAAAACTTTGCGAAATAAAAAAGGATCCTATGCTATGTAAGATCTCTGAATTTTAAATAAATAAATAAATATATATATATATATAATTTTTAAATTTTTATTTTTAAAAAAAATTGAAAAAAAATTTAAAAAAAAAAAAAACTGCCCGCCCACATCGGTCGGCGCGTTGGTGGATCAAGACGGCATCGGTCGGCATCGCATCAGCGGCCACGATCGCCCGACCACATCGGTCGGCGGCGACGGTCAGCGGCCTCGGTCGGCAGCCGACCGGCCGCCCGAACGATCGCCACGATCGGCGGCCCCGATCGGCCGACCGGATCGACCGCCACGTCGGTCGGTCGGACGACCGGCCGGCCAAGACGGCCGCGGCCGATTGGCGAGCGACCGTCCGGCCGGCCGGTCTAGGGTTGGGAGGGAGGGGGGATAAAAGGCCTTTCGGGCCTCATTTCCCCTCACTTCTCCTTGTATTCATCCATCTCAACTGAGCTGCAACCGTGGGCATTAGCTTCTCGTGTGCTGCATTTGTGGTGGCGGGGGGAAGTCAGCTTGATACTTGCGGCTGCTGCATCGAATTTTTGCATACTTGGGATATCTTCGGGGTATTTTAAATACTCCCTATTCTTCATGGCGACGGATATTGATAACACGAACATGGAGTCTGGTTCTGAACAGACCTTGAGGTCACCTGCGACAGAAACCACAAACGCAGGATTGGTGGGGACTGAGTTGGTTTTACATGAGACACCGTCAAAGAGAGTGAAACCAAAAGGAGCGAGACATGAGTTGCACTACGATATCTTGAATAATGAGGCCATCAAAGCTGAGAGCGGTTGGGCCAATGAACCGGAGGAATACTAGAGAATGGCGACGTGCAAGAAATATGTGAAGATGTATCACATTGGGAAACTTTGGCCTCGAGAATGTCACAAAGTTAATACCAATAATTTTACTTGCAACCCTCAAACATGCAAGGATGATCACTTCCTTCATCTTGCTGAAGAAGTTTGGGTGGCATTGTTTGGAACTCGTCCCAAGAGCAAGGGTTATTTTTCATATACGCTCTTGAGCATGGTGTATGCTGAGCTCATATTGAAGCGCAAGGTGAACTGGAGCACATTCACGGCGAGTAGTGCATATCCTCTTCGAATCGGGAGAAATCAAAAGGATATCCCTGATAGGTTTGATCCAGAAATCAAACTCTACAAAGGCCTTATTGCAAAGATTTGAGGAGGAGGAAAACTCATGAGACGGCGGAGAAGGAATCTCCTCCAACAACCACGACACATCAGGAGGATGGAAGGAATATGGTTGCTACGGATGCCCCAATCGTACAACCAACTATAACTCATAGGCTCGAAGGTGCAAACGTAGTTGAAGAACCTCGTGAAACCCCGGTACCAACACCAGAGGAGGCAGGGCCAAGTGAACCACGGGAAACCAGAGCACCAACTTATGCCATGGATGACATGGATCTCGATTCGGGTGCGGCGCCAAAGTTCGAGAGGTATATGCGTTATCAAATACCGGATAACACATTGGATGAGTGGATGAAAAAAGCAAAAAGTTTGGCAGATTGGTGCAATGAGGTAGATAAAGAGGAAGGTTTGCCAGGGAATCATTGGCCTGAGACTACGGGTGAACAGATAACTAATCTAGGGTACAACTTGAAGATGGGGTCAGAAATACTTGCGGATATGGCTCCAAAATTTGTGGGGATGGCTCATAGTTTTGCAGGTGTCATGCCCAACGTTCTACTAGCTGCCAACAATTTTGAGGCACTCGTAGATCGGTTTGAACCTCTACTGAAGGACCGAGTGAAGACTGAGCTAATCATTGTGAAACAGGAGAAACAACAGCAAATTACGCAACGTCTCCTTGACGAGTTCTACAGGGAATTGCGGTTGTTTGGCCAAGGTCATGCTAGCAAGTATGAGGCAAAGTACCAAGAAGCAATCCGCTAAAAGGATGCGGTAGAAGCATGGGCGGATGACCAATTCGCCTATGTTCCATCACAGAATGACACTCAGGGGGCTTCATGTAGTCATGTTGTTCCAGAATGTGATGCGGGTGGTAAAGACGATGGTAAAGAGGATGGTGAAAAGGATGGTAATAAAGATAAGGGGAAGACCATTATCGGGACTTCTGATAGTCTTTTTCTTTCACAAATTGATTCGGGTGGTAAAGAGGATGGTGAAGAAGAGAAGAGAAAGACGTATATCAGGGATTTATCTCCTCTCAAAGAGGTTGGTGAAGAGGATGGTAAAGAAGATAAGGGAAAAACCATTATCGAAATAGACGATGATGACGATGATGAAATTCGGGGGGAATTGAAGTTAATATCACAAAAGGAGATAGATGATGCACAGATTGAGCGACAACGAGCATGGGCGATGGAGTTCGCAGCACTGAAGAAGGAGAGAGATGTTACAGTTGCGAAATTGGAGGAGGAAGCAAAAGCATGCTCAATGAAGTTGGAGGCTACAAGTAAAGAGAGAGATGAGGCAGTCGCTGAATTGGAGGCATTACGGAAAACCTTCAAAACGGTAGATTCTACAGAGGCAGGTCTCTACCTTCACCTACGCATACTACCATGGTTGGGATGGGTTCATCGACTTCAAGATAAGAGGAGCATGGTTTCGAGGGCAAAAGAAGATCTCAAATCGATTGCATCTACATCAAAGGAATCACGTGAAGTTGTAGATGCTTCATTGGAGAAGTTCTGCATTTAACAGATCGAAAAAACGATATGACCCCATAGAGGTCACTTTTTGGGGGATATTGAAGAGATGATGGAGCGTACAAACTACTCTAAGATGGGACGAAACAATGATGTTGATTGGACTATGGAGATAGAGGAAGGATGGGCGCCGTATAGTAGATTCTCATCGCACCTACAAGAGTCACTCGCATTGTAATCAACACATGCGACCCTCCTCCCGCAATACTTAAAGACAAATGTGCGGTGTGCCTACATAATTTTGGTCCGAGGGCGCATACACGTTAGGCCAATGTGGCCATAACTTTCATGTTACTTGCATATGCCGATATGCGATGACTAAATCGGTATGTCCAAAAGATGTCGCTCCCCATTTAGCACGAGATTCTACGAGATGATGGGCATACGAGATCTTATGCCACCAGGGCACGAGTTCAACCGATGGAATCTTCCATTGGATCAATACCCAAGAAATTTCTAAACTACTCGATTGGGGAAATGCTCTTACCGAGTACATCCGAATCAAAACACCAACTAGCCATTCAATTTGGTGGGGATCATGATCAGTTATTTTGGATGACACGAGATTACGAAATAGAGATCAGGGCGAGGAATATTGAAGGTGATGAGCAACGAGAGTTGTTTTGTTGTAATTTCGGGGGGCATTGGAGCGTCGAACACAACCGTTTCTTTCGATTTCCTCCAAAGAAAGTGGAAAAGGGAGAAGATGGTTCGTGGCACGAAATAACCGATTCAACAGGCTTTGGTGAGGAGTACAAGAAGTACGATCATACTCCAATTGGAAGAGCTCTGGTACTCGCGAAATTGGAGGAGGCCGCAATATTCCGGATCTCTTATTGGGATGCGGTGAAGAAGTTTGATACGCGTATCGATGACGCCATTACATTTTGGAGAGAATGTCTTTTAAACCCAAAAGACACACAACTTCTATTATTGGATGAGTTTGAAGGTGTTGTACAGGATGTCATTGCAAAGATCGAGAAGGCCATGGAAATCTTACGTAACAAACAAGTGGATCCGAGCAAAAAGCGGAAGAGGCAATCGGGCGACGATGGGGAGGATAGTTGGCAGGCAGGTATGAGAGGCGAAATCGCAGCGGTGGATCGAGAGTATGAAGAGGGCGGTCGAATTGCCCGTCCAAGTCAAAGACCGCGTACTCGCAGCAGTAGCTCGAGTTGGCCAATCGGATGGATCTTGATTTGAAGTTAGAACGGATGTTGGACCTTAAGTTCCACATATATAACTATATATAACTATATATATATATATATATATATATATATATATATATATATATATATATATATATATATATATTCTTTTTTTAGATTGTATGGTTGTTGTTTTAAAAATGATGCAAATGCCACCATTGATCCATGGGGCCTTATTTTTGAAGTAAAGGGTTACAATCTTTTTTGATTTAATGTGCATTTTTTTTGTATGCTTGAGAGTGAAGACTATCGTACGACAAGTATGTAAAAATATATGTAATATTTTTCAAAACATTAAATGTAGTCATGTAGACAATAGAATCTCCAAATGCATTTGGAGTATAACAATAAAGTACTACAGTAAACTATAACTACAATTTCTATAATAAGTATAAGTCCTATGAACCTATACTACATAAAGATGCCAAATTCAACTACTCATCAGAACCAGAGGATTGCTCATAATCGCTATCTCCCTTCACTTCAGCTCCACTAGATCCCGTAGGATCATATTCATAATCGCTTGGAACCTCCTCTTTGATCTTGGGTTTATTCTCTGGACATTGTATATTCCCATACTTATGCCAAGTATCAAATTCGGGGAGATTAACAGGGATCTTCGGTTTTTTAGGCGGAACAATTGGAACCGTTGTAGATTTCCGTTTATGCGACTTGGAAGTGCCAAGCATGTGCTGTAACCCCGTGGCAGTACGAAGAACATTGGCATTCTTTAAATATCTGCCCAACGGTACATCAGAGTCACTAGAGATGCTCCCATATTTGGCTCTTGAAAGGGATACTAAACCCTTAGACGATTTCTCCAAGGTTGTCGTAACCCTTGTAGTAGAGGGTTGAAATAAAGCGCGGGGAGTAGCACATTGATCAGATACCTGATCCTTACTAACGGATGCAATATTTTCCGCGACCGGATCAGAGCTCATAGTGCCCGCAGTTGTGTTGCACGCAGTGGTCTTCGCATCTATCGCCTCCTTTTCCAACCGTAAACCAGTAGCGATAACAGGTAGGACGTTATTTGATTTGTCCATGCCGCCTTGTGTCATTAACCGGGCTAACGGCTGCTCATCATCTAGATCATCCGCTGAAAGACCATGAGCGATAAAATCACCATTACCATCATGAACATTTGGAGCATCTTCATCATTTGAAGCGGGGAAGAAAGTCATATCATCATCTTCATCGCCAAATTCAAAAACATCATTGTCATCAGACTCTGATTCGTCCTCGACAGCTTCCTCATCATTCTCATGTACTTGGTCTTCCTCTAAATCCAAGTTCTCTCTATACCACCGCCCATCATCACTCAACTTATCATTCGCGAGCAATTTCGAGTTGGAATATATGTAGACCAAGTCATCAGCTCTGCCCGGTAGTAACCGATTCCGTTTCTTGTCGTGAACATAAGAGTAGCTACTCCGATTGCGTTCATGGTGACGAGGACACGGTGCATGCTAGTATTCGCTTTGCAATTGGAGAGAGGAGCTTAGCACAAGCACCTTCAAACTCCCACCATGCATGTGGAGCTAGTTTTTGAGTATTAGGCTCCAGCATGTCATGGAATGGTGGACCCCTTACTCGAAACGCAAGAAATTCACTCACCACCTCTGCGTAATCCTCCGCGGGACATAATTTTTGTAAAACACGCTTGCAAGCGATTGTAAGATCGGGATCGTCAGCTAACTCTTGGTCGTGTAGTAAATAAGGATTTAAAAGTGCAGCCGCGCCATGTAAATCCGTTGTCATGAGCCGTTTCCGATGGTAAAACTCCTCTTTTGCGGTGGCCACCTCAAGTGGTTCCAATGAGATGGGCGGTGCGTGCAAAGTATGGACATGCCTCTCAAGATCACACATAATATGCCATGCCTTGCCCGTACTAGGAGCCTTGCCGTTGAATTCTCTCAGAGCGTACACCACGGGGGCAACCATATCCCGTAGTCTTTTGCATTGCTTCCAAAACTCATCGCTCAACACCACCTTCTTGACCTTACGTGAGAATATAAGCTTATCTCTAGCAGATACCGTCTTCTTCGAGGCATAGGTCACAACATAGGGTCGACAACAACTTGCTCCAATGATTCCTTGACCTCCAACAAGCGATCTATCATTATGAATTGACTAGCAAATCTTGTTTTCCCGGCATCGATGGCTGAATTTCGCCTCGTGTTTACTTAAACACAACTAGGGGCATTTGTCGCCTCTTGATAAACTTGACCATTTTCTTCGCCATGACCAAAGTATTCGCCATCCATCCAGCCTTTCCCCAATCCTCCAACAACAAGTCTATTGCATGTGTCGCACACCCTTGCATGAAAATGTGCGGATATTTCTCAAGGACTATTCTTGAGGCATTGAGCATTACAGAAGCATTGTCTGTGCATACTTGAACAATGTTCTCTGGTCCAACTTCTTCTATGTACTTCAACATGAGAGTTGACATGTACACCGCTGTTTTTTCTTGGCCAGTAGTATCGACAGCACCAAGAAAAAGCTCTCCGGCTTGAGTCACGAGCATCGCATTCACCAAAGGGCGACTAGTCACAGATGACCATCCATCCATAGTCAAAGTTCCTCCAAACTTCCGAAGGCTCTCAGAGAGTCTACTATCTAGTTTCTTTTGTAACTCCGTCTTTACTTCTCCTAACAACCTTGTCCGAATGTCATGGTAGGATGGTGGAGCATAGGATTTTCGAAATCCCGCAGTCTTCATCACGGCAGCTTTGAACGCATCATTGCGGGCTACTGAGAATGGTATATTTGCTTCGTAAAAAAATTTCGCCCAGAGTTTATCCAACTCCCGCCTATCCGCTTCTGCAAAAGTAGCTTCAATTGAAGATTGCTTCGTTTGCTTCATAGATCCAAACATCGGGCGAGTATCCCTTATTCCCCTCATATGCATGGAAGAAGCGGAGGTTGACCCTACCAAAAGATTTGTTGAATTCATGGGGTGCCTAGCGAGGACCCTACACAAGAGTCACTCCTAGGGGTTTCAGGAATGTCATGTTTTGAAGCACCTGGAACGTCCGTGGATGGAGTGAGAGAACATTCACCGAGAAATAGTTCCAATTCTCCGTTATATGGAGGGAACTCCCCACCACATCTTAAAAATAACTGCCTAATTTCCCTAGGCAGCTTTGGGCAAAGGGCAGAACTCGAATCCCTATGTCCAGGAATCTTCTCGTACCCATAACGACTCAAATTCCGACTCTTCTTCTTCGAAACAATTACACGACATAGTGAGCACTGTAGGAAGGACCCAGACGCTTTGCCTTCCTTCTCGATGTCTCTAAACCAAGGCTCATGTGGAGCAGGGCCCATTTTGATAAATAGGACGCCTCAAATTCTTAAATAATGGTGGGACCGTGACGGGGAAAAAATTGGTGCCCAAGAGTTCCTTACGGAAATCCTCACTTCCGAACTCAATACCTACCAAGCAATGTACACATAAAATGAATTATGTGGCTCATAGCTCTTGGAAAGTGTTCAAAATTCGGAAGTAAAATGAGACTCAATGTGTCTTCTCTTATATACCATCCAACTCCGAATATGACCGTTGCAATTTGAAGTTGAAATGCTCCTAAACCGTTGGATGCTCAAAAGGGCCATCTGGCCGTTGGCGGACGCAGGATGCGAGGGCCGGTCGCAGTGGCCGACGGCCGGTCGCCGAGGCCGACGGCCGGTCGCCTGGGCAGACGGCCGGTTGCCCAGGCCGACGGCCGGACCCAAGGCCGGTCACCCGCGGCCGACGGCCGGTCGCCCTGGCCAGCCAACCGGCCGGTCGGGCCGACGGAGAGGTCGGGGACCGGTCGACGGGGTGGTTCGACCAATGAACGCACCCCGTTGGTCATTTACCCTTGGTAAAACGACCAGATTTTCTAAGTCACGGACGGTCCCCGAACCCCTGCCGGACGTCCGGACGTCCGGACGCTGTGACATCCCTGATTCGAATACGAATGTGCCTGCCATCAAATTTTCGAGGGACTTGATGCCCCATTCCTTTTCTGGGCCGGTCCAATAAACCTACAATCGGCCACACAGACGGGATTCTCGGTACATGCAATCCTAAACTGGTGGTAAGAAAAGGAGCATGCAAAAGCAGAGAGGTGAGATATTATACATTGAGTTTTTTAGTTATTGATTGCTGCACTACACGATTTGTACAACGACGTCTTGGGCAGGAGCAAGAATTTCCACACTCCTTCAAAAAAGTCAACGTCACATGCCCGTTACATTCTCCATACTCGGATCTGTTACAATTCAATTTGTCGCAATACTCAAACAGATCTTCGTCTTCTGCTGCTACTTCCCGTGCAGCCTAAATTCAGCAATAACTTCCAAGTATATTAGTAACACAATCAAACATTTGATAGAAGCAAATGAATGCATCGAAAAAAAATACTCATCGAATTTTAAAAGGTTAAGTGATTGTACCATATCGATGTAATGAGGATGAAGTAGGCCTTCGTTAGTGTAAGGAGCTAATCCACCACCGCTATAGGCACTGCAGGAGCACTCTCCAACACCACAATCTGAAACACATTTACTGCAAAACACACCCTTCACTACATTTGGGTTCAAAGTTGATACTGAATTGTGAAATTTGTTGTTCCGGATGTATGTGAAAGGTTTGGGAAATTCGTCAGTGCCTTCTCTGCTCGTTACAAGGACAGGAATATTCTCGACACCCAAAGAAATATCATAAGATGAAATCCGTTGAGCCACAACCTGCATGGCAAATCTTGCAACCGGTAAAAGAAAGACAAGGCAACCCAAAGTATAATCTATTTGGGAACACAAAGAGAAAAGTTCTAGATTGTGTACCTCACTTGAGAAATGCAGCCCAATGACTAATGATCGGTGCATCATGATGCTACATTAGTAACAGGCTATCCATGGGGATGTGAACCAACTCAAAATATCATAAAATGCTGGATGCAAATACCCAACCATCAAAATACATGAGACCTCATCCCATTATGCACTTCCTAATGCAGTGCATCAACACACCTATATGCAACACACCTAACCCACCTGCTTCTAAGAAACATGTCTGCATACACAGACTTCCCCATTCCCACATGTCAAGCAAACTTTGATCTATTTCTTCAAGGTTCGCTTTACCTTGGCAGGAAGGTTTTGAGCAAAACCATCGAGCGTCATGTTATCATCCTCTTCGACGTTGGTGTCATCTGCTGCTGCCCCCACCTTCTTCTTCTTCGACTTCTTTGAGCCACTCCCAGTCACCTCCAAAGATTCGGAAGGCCCATTTGCACGGGTCCTAACCTTCTCGGCCTTTCCCTTCTTCCTCGAGTTTGGTGAAGGAGAATCGCCACCTTTGCCAACATCAGAAACCTTCCTTGTCTTTACAGTTGAAGCTAAGATCTGCCCGGGGACATCCTCAAACGCTGGTGGCCGACGGACTACTCCCTTCGAGCTCCCTTGTTGCTTTGTGAGTTCAGCAATGGTAGCCTTTAATCTGGCTACCTCATCTTCATTGGAAACAACCTCCTGCGGTTCTTCTTCTGCCATTGCCGATGCAGGCTCAGGGTCCTCAGCAACGTCGTTGTCTGCCTCGACCAGGGACTGATCATGCTCACTTGAACCCTGAGAACCGTGTTCTTGGATTTGGTTCCCAGGTGTGCTTTCAAGTAGGTCTTCAGGAGCCTACATAGACATAAACACTTGCTAATCAATACACATACTTGGAATAAAAATTGAAGCGAGGTTTATCATGCGGCCACTATACCTCTCTATCAATCCTTTCAGTGCATGGAGGACCCGGAGCACCAACAACCTCCTTTTCTGTCCCCACAGTTGGGATAAATAACTCCTTTGGTGACATGTTGCATCCAGCAGGGACCTCGAGAGATGTACTCTTCTCAGAAGACTTCTTCTTCTCAGAGGACTTGTTACTACGGCAATCCTGCACAACCAATGCTTGGAGTGGTGTCTCTACTTCTCTTGTGCGAGTCGGTGGGGCATGAGCCTGACTTGTCTCTCCCAAGCTGTATGTTCCAGTACAAATGGAAGCTTGACCAAGAATTGGCAGCTGGGAGGAGCCTACATTTTACACCACGAAGTATGTAAGTGGATTGCATATTGTTATTCTTCGTAGCCTATGAAGTGTCACATGATAGTCCGAGTGATACTAGAACATACTCCAGCATGTGATTGAAAATATAGTATAACATATATTAACACAATCCAGCATATACTTACATAGTTTAATGATATATTTATTTAGTGTAAAGAAGCCATAGTCTACATGTACATACCTCTGATTACATAAAAGACACTCGCAATGGACTCTTGCTCAGTATGTTGAGTGTCTCAGCATATATCAAGAGTACTACCTTGACTATGTCATTGTAGACCTAGGAACTTATGTTATACCATTACTAACACTTAAACAGACTACAAGTCAACATTCTATTTACCCAAAAGACAGTCCAATAGTATATTCTATTACCATTTAGAAAATGTAGTGTATATTAATAGACCTGAAGTAGAACAACTGACCTACACAAACTACATTCTGTCTACCAGCAATGTACATCAACTACAACAGTAACAAATTTCATTCTCATAACACACATAAGACCACAAATAGACATACCATGCATTCAAAAATTTACTACATTGCTTTCGACCCAGACTAGAATACACTAAGTACACAGGAAGGGAGTGGTGACATACCAATATCCGCACCATTCCGCTTGGCAGCAGCTGTTCTTTCAGAGA
This sequence comes from Bryum argenteum, assembly GCA_037043015.1. Classification (NCBI taxonomy): domain Eukaryota; kingdom Viridiplantae; phylum Streptophyta; class Bryopsida; order Bryales; family Bryaceae; genus Bryum; species Bryum argenteum. The sequence continues at coordinate 4,588,433 of CM073327.1, forward strand.
TGGCGATGTTTCGTTGCTCCTCACAATCCAACGCCTCAGACTTCTCTTCTAGAAAAATTGGATGTTCCCCGAAACCAAAGCTTTTGTACCAATCTGGGTGAACTACATAACACGTGTTCACTACACATTTAACAGATGTACTAAACCACGACAAGGCACACCATGGGTGGTATGGGTGCCTGCAGCTACAAATCACAATATCATTGTAAGGAAATGGACTCAAACACAAAACACATTCGGTAATCTTCATAGTATCACCCTCCACTTGCTCTATTTCTGTGGAAAGGCACATGGGGTGGGGTTGCAAGGATAATCCAGGCTTCTGGCTTCGCAAGTTCGACACCTGCTGCGCCAACAGGGATTGCTGACCCACGAGAAACGCCTCCCTGCGTAGCAACTTTTCTTTCTTCGCATCCTTGCTGACCTGCATGGACAAGAAGGAAATTGATCAAACACAAGCTTAATTACATGAAGCAAAAACAGAAAAGAGGGAGAACAAACATGTGTTGGCTCACCTGCTCATCAAGAGCGAGTTATACTGGATCACGGATTTGGCATTGGCCGAAAGAAACATCTCCAACCCGTACTGCATCTTGGTCGCCTCAGCCTCCACTTCGCAATTCTTTATTGTCACCATGAACTCCTCAGCTGTCTGATTCATGTTCTCCACCATCACTCGGACGCCCTCCACCTTCTGATCCAGAGAGTGCTTTTTCTTCAGAAGCGATTGAAGATCAATCTTTACAGCTTCTAGCTCCAACTCCACCAAGCGCTGCATGTCCGAAGTCTCTCGCTTTTTCTTCTCGATCCAGCTCAAGCTTTCTCCTGGTGTGCCTGAACCGACCCCTTTGACTTGCAGCTGACTTGGATTGAAATTCACAACATCACCCTGCATAAGAGTATCTATATCCTCCTCCTCTAGAACGGCACTCAAAGTCCTACCACTAAGTGAAGCTTTCATCTCTAAGGCAGTTTTCATCTTTTTCTGCCATGCACTACGCTGGTTTTTATTCGTGATAAAAGCAAAACCCGCCCAATCTACATCTAATCCCTTCACTACATCAGCCACAATTCCAATTGCAAACTGCACAGCAATGAGCTTGGTTTTGATAACACACGGTTTTTGATAAACTATGGGGTACAATCTAGCAATTGCAGCCTTGACTTTCGAATCTTTGACGTCCCCAATCCATGTAGAAGGGTTTTTTATCTAAGACAATTATATCTCAAATAAAATCCTAGTGGGGGATCTTTGATGGAAGGTTTCATGCGTCTAACGTTTTAATGCAACTAATGTCATATGTTAATAAATAGTAATGTTGGGATCTTAAACTCAACCCAAGATACTCTAGATCACTTTCCACAACCACTCAATATCTAATTGAACCCATTGGTCAATTGAACATCATGTTATAGGCTTTGGTTTGGTCAAATTGACAATGGTCACGGGTGCATTTAGTATCAGTGGTGGTCAAATGGACAGAGGGTTATGGTCAAATTGACTTTCAGTAGGCTGAAGGTATTAAGTCAAATTGACAACCTGCATTTAAAAGCTTTAAGTCCATTTGACTATCATCTCACTCTTCCAATTCAATGAGTCTTAAGGTTAGAGGACTTATCAAGATCTGCTTTAGTCCTTCCCTATTTGTTCCTCAAATTGATTTTATCTTCATCATTCCAAGTTCTATCTGCAAAGCACTCTTAAGATAGTATTTCCTATTAGTAGGGGTCAAATGTATATAAGACAATAATATGAGGTTGATCAATCCTTACACTATTAATCTTTAAGAAAATTAGGGACCCTCTTAAGAATATCTTTTATTGTATATGCTTATTTCACTAATTGAAGCTAGCTAGACTTCAATAATGCTTAATGGTGTTGGCCAACCTTATCTTCTACTCCTTAGAAGATTAATTACAACGGCAATGCTTCCAAGCATTCCTTTCTTTAAGATGAGACTCTTCTCTAATCTTAAGAATAACAGTTATATAGTGAAGGACTTTAATTCTCCTTTCACTCAGTGTACACTTTAATAATAGCGATAACTAGACTCCTTACACTTGACCTTTCATGTCCAAGTGGTTTCTCCAGTCTAATCGACTTATTCTATATCAACCATTTCTCTTCATACTATGTTCTATTGTCTATTCGAATCAACTTCCACATATGAATGCCATTACACATTCAATACCAAGTTATTCATATAATTGACATTTTATGCATGTCAATTAGACAATTCTACATACTCACACAAGCATTCCATCAAGTTGACAAGTATGTTAATAATTCAATAACAATTGGAAATGCTTTACACAATTAAGTGTTGAAATCGCCAATTGAAGCCTCTTGCTTCAATTGCTCGTCTTTATTGGATTCCGCTTCCGGCACAATTGAAGCCTCTTGCTTCAATGGCTCTTTGTTGGAGTCCGCTTCCGGCACTCGCCTTCTTATTACTCCCGGAGTAATAAGATTTACACTTGCACTTTAAACAACTATGAACAATCTTAAAGCTTGAAATGTAAAGTATATTAATAAATTAAAATTGTTCTAAGTGGAATACACGGAGAGAAGGGTGTAGACAAGAATGTCTTGTCTTCCCACACCTTTTATCTCTCTTAAGACGAAAAGGTACATATGTAGACCTTTTGAGATCCACCTTTCTATTTCTAAAACCATTTTGTCCTATTATTTCCTATCTTGTCTATTTGTCTTATCTAATTATAAACCTTTTTACATTCTATTGGACATTTGAGCCTAATTAAAGCTCTTTTCTCATCACAATCCAGTATCCGGATTTACCTCGCTGTTGCCCGAACACGGCAGTCAATTCAGACTGCAGAACGTTGCATTGGTGGGAAGCTTTGTGGGGATTGATGCCCATCCCATTCAGCCCAAAGCTATCCCTGAAATCCTCAAACGATAACGCTGGAGGAGGTGCACCTCTGCGCAGGACAGAAATCTTGTCCTCGACATCGTCGATGGTAACAAGCTGGGGCTCTTCTTCGTTGTCAGCAATGGCCGCCGACTTCTTCTCCTTCTGCCCCCGCTGCACACCCTCGGACGTTACTTGGGCGTGAGCGTAGAGCGTAGAGCGTAGAGCGTAGAGCGTAGAGCGTAGAGCGTAGAGCGGAGAATTTCAGATTGGAGAGCGGTGGTGAGAACAATTTTTTGGAAATTTTTTCTAAAAATATAAAAATTCTAAATTTATACAGAATATTCCAGGGAATACTCGAATATTCTTGACTTATTACCGTGGATTTGGAACCCGAACCCGTGGAAATGAGGGAAAAAATTCTGAAATTTGGCTAACTTCAACAACATTCAAAAGACATGGAGACACTTATGGTGAGACATTACTTAAACAATTTTGTGGACATAGATACTAATATTTTTTTTTTATGCTATATTGCAAAATATAGTCACACAACGTGTTAACTACACAGTCTAGGGTTAAGGGCGAATAGGGAATATAGTGTGGAAAACTATGACATCTAAACTATGGCGAGCTCAAGGATGCCTCTCTCCATGATCATCTTCACCTCGTTGAAACTTAGGGTAGGCGCATGGATGAAGAGGTCTACATCTGGTTCAAACTTGCATACCAACACAAAGACATAGTATAGGTGCTTGCAAGGTCTATAAGGTTCTCCTCTCCGCCCTAGTTTTGCAATTGTGCTTTTAAACACCGGACAAGTGCAATCTGGCAATGCACCTATTGATAGTTGATAAATCGCTTGCGAATCTAACTCCATGGAAATAATGCATCCAATTCCTGGCGATGGGACCATAGTGACCTTTAGTATCTTCGTCTGCATCGCACGGGCGGAATCAATATTCCGTGTGTGCTTAGAAGTTACGTTGCATATGCGCCGGAGGTTCCTTGACTTCCTTGATTTTGAGAAGACATCTGCATTCTCCGGCACTGGAATATGTGACAGGTCCCGTGGCGCAGATGCAGTGTTGAAAGTACGGTTGAGTGGAAGTCTCTCCTTCTGAGGGAGTCGGAAACCAGCATTCTCTAACGCCTCCATCTCCGAACGTGTCAGATTTGTCCCTATCTTCACGGGCCAGATTGTTGGGATTGGGGGTTGATCTTCAGTTCGAGAGAACGGCTCCACCCACTTCCGACGAGTGCCCTTCACACACCTCTCAATATCGTCGGGGCAGAAGTAAAACTTCTCCACCTTCTTGCGGTGACCATTTTTAGGAGGCATCCATATTCCGGTATAAGTTGGTGCAGGTGTGGACTTCCCGTTTTGCACTATACGAGACTCGCATTTCTTCTTGGTCACTGCATGCTGTGCCCAACAGGACTTGGCTGAGGGCTCCTTCAATCGAGCAATATGCCATAAGTTTTCGTTCACTTTTGTCTCTTGTACAGCTGTCACCCAATTAATAGAGGCACCAGCGGATGTGGAAGATTCGATTGGGCGTTCTTCGTCTTCGCCGTCCTCGTGAATAGTTCTCAGACTCTCACCACATCCCCGGGTAACTCTTCTGCCGATTCGGGGACGCGAGAAATTCACAGTGTCAGGCCTATGGGTTTCCTCTTCCGCTCCGATTGGAACATCATGCTTACGTTTTTTCGAACCAAAAATCTCGGCACCCTCCAAGTGAGCATCGCGAGTACAAAATATATCAGCCTCCGGGAACTCTATTACTGCCTTATTGAGAGCTGATGGATCGCCGGTTCTATGAGCCTTACGTTGTGCACTGCGAAGTCGGAGTTCCTCCCTAGACGGACCATGTCCACCCGCTCCACCTTTGGTGTATTGATAGTATCCCACAACTTGAAGGAAAGCACGAACGTAATCATCAACAGCTGCCATATAGAGATCACCACCCTTATTTCCCGAAGCTCGCAACCATTTGTTATGAATGGATTCTGCAAGGTTGCAGGATGGCATCTCAGCTAGCTCTTCTGCAGATAATTTTTGTTCCTGCCAGGTACAGAAGCATTGCTGTCAAGCTCAAAGTGTAGGAAGAAGCAATTTCGTTGACGAAACTGCCTACTAATAATAGATTTTTTTTTATTTTATTTTTTTGGAAGGATATAATAATTTACGTTTATCCCGACTTAATTGTAAAATCAAATTACTATAACTTGAAATTACCGTAGTAAGCTTCTACTTACCAGTTCCATGAATCCACCCCACTGTCTATAGCGGTGATGCCAATACGAAAGCCATAGGCCTAGGTGGTAGAGGCCATTCTCGGAGGTGGCGTTTGAGGATGACCACCACGCTCTGATTGCCAAATACCGGGTCTCAGCTTCATCGGATGAACGAGCATCCTTGTATTGCTTACAGAGGACCCTATGTTGATCTTGCAATTCGTGGACGATGTACTTCTTGGTATGAGTTTCTAATGATTGCGTCCAATGAAAGTAACAAGTACGTTCTTGGTCTTCCATGGGAACTGAAGGATCTCCAGAGCCGTAAACGATCCGCACTGCGTTCCAGTTGGCTTGAGCACTGTCAGCCATAAATCCTTGAAACTTAGGTTTGGGTACTCCGTGCCTAGCCATGACATGGTTGAGATTCCTCCAGAAAACGAGTTGAGCTTGAGTATCTTCAGATTGAAAATCTGAACATGCAATGGTTAGAATGCGCTGGTAATTGGGGTCGTACACATGGCACGCCATGGTAGTCCATGGCTTCACCCGTTTGACATGGTCAAACATCATCCAGGCATTGGAGAGGTCGCCTCCAGGCTGCATCCGGCGGACAACGTCGACACCACTACCGGGTCCAACTTCTGACATCTTAAAAATGAAGACTTTGTCAGAATCGTCTCCTTGGCCCGGGAACATGTTGCGTTGCACATACGCCCAGTTGCTGAGTCTTCTAAGCTTTGTGATGCCATCAAGGATGCCAAATCTGCGCATGTACTTGAAAGAGTAGATACGATTCCGCAAGCTTGGAGAGTTCAGGAGTTTACATCGATCAAAGACTGGCTCAAGTTCTTCAAGAGTTAGGTGGCCGGATTTGGGGTCATCTTCGTCGCGTAGAAGAATGTTACCTACTACGTCCTTGCTAGTCTCCAAGACAATTTTCGAAATTGTTGCTTGGGGGTTGCGGTCAACATGCTGTTCGATTAACTCATCTATCATTTGACGTGCGCATCTATAGTCTCCGACTTTGACAGGGTGCTTGTGGGTACCGATATGCACACAAGCACGCTCTTGAATATCATCTCCAAAGACGTAGAAGATTTTGGTAGGACACAAAGCAACGCAGACTGGAGGTTCTCTGCAAATCTTACAGACTAGGGTGGACGATGAGGGAGGCGGTTCACTTACTGAGAAAGGTTCTTTGGTGATACCTTCAAACTCCACCTCATTGACTCCCGTTGCACGACCCGGGCGTTCCAAATATGGGCACTTATCATTGTGGCATTGGAGATGACCTGCGCAATTAGAATACCGAAATGACAAGCCCATGGTGTTGCTGATATTTGTTGTCATCGTCCTAGTCCAGACATGTCCGTCATACCGTTTGTCCATCCCTTCCATTGATTTTGCATTCTTGAGAACAACAGAAGGAAGTATCGGGGGGAGGACAAATAGGGCATTTCCGTTGAAAGATGGAGGCAGAAAGGATACTGTCTGAGTAGGGATGGAATTGAAATCTAGTTTCTTGAGAATATTCTTGCTACCGGGCATGCTACCAAGTTTGCGTAGACATGGGAGAATGTTTTTGGGTTTTCCTGTTTGAGAAGATGGTGAGGGAGAGGCTAAGGAATAGGGCGTTGATAGAGAAGAGTTCTGAGAAATAGAGGAGATGGATGGAAGTTTGGCAGATGAACGACGGGGTGGAACGGATGGCTTTCGTTCGTCATCGGATGAATCTGATATATCGATACTGACACGCTTGCCTGGTTCAATCTTGACACGAGCAAAGAGGGGACCGACGTTAGAGATTGTGGAGGAGCTACGAGGTGTTAGAAGTTGAGTGGAGGCGTTCATAACTGACTCTGTCAAACCATATAGGCGATACTTTCCTGACTTCAGCTTCCACATTGTAGCGCTATTATGTAAGACGACAGGTTCTACAACCGTGGAGTACAAGACATGAGAAGTATGTGGATCAAGAACGTCGGTCTCTAACCACAAACTGGAGACATCATAGCCAAAGCGGATTGCAAGCCATGAAGAGGTGACTTCAGCCACACCATCAGGGCCAGGAGGAAGACAGAGAGGGACATCAGAGGCTACTGACTTAATCTCGATCAATTCCGGAGAAGGAGGCTCAGAGGTGGAAGCTATGACTTCAGCCACACTATCAGGGCGAGGAGGAAGACAGACAGGGACATCAGAGGCAATTGACTTAATCTCAAGCAAATCTGGACAAGGTTGCTCAGAGGAGGAAGCCATGACAGAACCGAATGCAAGGGAATGGATATAAGAGCGGTACGAAAGAGATAATGAGTTCATGTGGCGATGTTTATATACTGAAATAATGTTCTAATGTAATTAGTAAAAGTAAAGAAATAGTTGCAAACTTATTTTGATGATGTTTATGAAACGGAGTGACCGTGGGGGTAAAGATGGAAGTACAATCTCCTAGATGTATACGTATTTAAAACGTATTATGTAACCACATTCTTTAATATTGAACACTCGCATTAAGTAAGCAGAAATGTAAAGAGGGGGAAACTAAATAAGGAATTGAGACTTGAATTTGTGACGGCGGCCGCCTCTGTCAGATAATTTGAGTTCAAAAAAGGCGGCATGAAAATAGATTAGTATATATTGTCAGACACGGAATCAAAGTAAAAGATTTTGTACTGTTTCCGGATGCTAAAGTGGCTATGAGTGTTATTATGATACGCGTTTAGAGTAGTTAGGGTTTGAAGAACGGCGCAATCAAAGAGTATAAAGTTATAGGATGAGAAGAGATAATCCTCTATATTTCTTCAGATGTTAGTATCTTGAGGCTGGGTTGTATGATGTCGTTGTATTCTTGGAGTCACGCATTTTAGAATATCGTGTCTTAAGCGGTAGGAGTTCGTAATTGATCGCAATGGAGGGTGACAGTAGTCAAGTAGAGAGAGGGAAGGATGGAGGACGCGGGAACAAGAAGAGAAGAGGTGGCATAAAGTTTTCTGGATCCAAAGCTTTGCGACGGAGTGCGATGCGGAAGAAAGATGTGCTGGATGGGTCTGATGACGATCATATGCAAGATATAGAGGAAACGATTGATGAGTTCCTCCCTGGGAGGTTTAGAAGGAATGTAAAGATTCGGACGTTGTACTTGGACGCTGTTACTGAGAATGCTGGGGGTGAAGACGATGGAGAACGGCTTGATTGGAACGAAGGAGTGGAGGAGTTTGAGTCTAGTAAGCAATCGCAGAGCAAGAGTGGATCTCAAGAATTTGAACGTGATAGCGCGGATAAAGAGTTCGAAAAAGTAGTAAGTTTGAATGGGAGTCTGGGTTTGCACTATGCGTTAAACTTGATGTGATATACAGTCTTAAATGTTTTGATGGGTTTGTTCAGTGGGATGATATGGAGACATTCGTTGATGACATCTTTGGTGTTCATCCTCAGCAATTTGAAGCCGGAGCAGAAGGACCAACCCAAGATTGTCAAGTGGAAGATCTGAATGCTGTGGATGGCCATGAAGAAAAGGGCGAAGTGGAATTAGGACCGGAGCGTTTACCGGTACAAATCCCAAACCTTGGACACGAGGTAGATCCAGGATGTCGTCCTGAGTTTATGATTTACGAACACTCTAATGGATTCATTCAATGCTGGTTGATAGATAATAATGAGTTTCCTTGGGCCGACAGTGAGGACGTGGACGAAGCAGATGCTGATAGTTAACGTGCCACTAGGATGTAGACCCATTGAAGCCATTATTTCTACGTGTATTAGAACAGAAATAGGATACTTTGTGAGAAAAGTCCAATTTTTGTGAGGTGGTCCCCCAAAAATAAAGACCATTGCCAGGCGCATTCTAAGTTGACATTTTTAGGAAACAAAATTCTAAGCGCATTTTTGGTGCTATTATATAATAAAAACAATTTAGAGGAATCTTATCTATTATGTAATGGACGTTACCGAAACCACTCATGACGCAGGGTATCATCTTTATTTTATATTTTACGCGGAATTTTATAGAGAAAGCAGCATCTTCAAGGATTTGGGGAAGGTAATGCTGGGAATGAACTAATATAGGTGTTCCTTATGTCTGTGAGATTTTATTCGGGATCAAAACATTATTGATGCCGTCATTGTTAAATTTACCCTGTACTCGATTAATTAATTCAAAAAGCTAACTAATCCTTTTCATTATATTAATTTTAAATCATGCATGTATTACTAAGAGCAATCAAGTAAGCTTCCATTGCGTGCTAACTCAGCGAGCAAGCTCTAGTCAGAACTGGATTCACTCTATAGGTACTAGTCGACCAATTTACAAATTCACGACCTAAGCGATCTTTTTGATTTTCGTGAACTAGTAGTTGCATGTTTCTAGAGGGTTGCCTACATCGATATGGTTGATGGGTTGGCTCAAAGAAGCCTGATTTCAGCCCGCATAAGCGGAATCGATGGAGACAGGCAGTTGTGATAATCTGCCCTTTCGAAATGACAGTCTGGATAACCAGCACAGAGGCCCTTTTTTGGCCGATTAAGCGGAGTCTTCGGAGACGGCACCAGTGACATTCGACCCTCCCGATCAGACAGTCTCATGCACATGGCTATCCGGGTTGCCAGCACGAAGGCGCGCCTGCCACCGCATAAGCGGAGTCATATTTAGCAGTCATCTTCAGATATTCTCTTGCGCGCCATCTGCTATAGAGCGGCTGTCATCCTCCTTTTCACTTTTGTCGATAATAGCTTCAGTTACGGGATGCCACCGTTTGTCTTTTTCGATAGTACCGAGGGTACCATATTCACGCTGACGCCTGTTGAGATGCGAGAAAGGGTTTCGTGAATCCTCGGCTCGCTGTGCGGTCCACGATGGAAGGCATACAGTGACAAAAATAAAAAATGCCGATTACGTTTGATCTGATTCGATTTGGAGAGGGAGGTGTACAGATTGAAGCACTAAGAGGTATACGGTCTTTCGAACTTTGTTTCTTTCATTCGCAGAGAGAATCAGTGATGGCGAGTTGCGGAGCGGAGGAAACTGCAATGCGCGAGTCTGGCAGTAGCGTTGCCCCTCCACGTTCTTGATCTCTGGGTGGAGAAGGTTGCATTGGAAAACGACAGGGAGGTTGGAGGTAACAGAAGAGGACATATTCGCATCGAAGGACTTTTGCATTCCTCAGGAGGTTTGTGTTTGATCTCATCTCAAAGTGAATGTTTGTCTTCATTTTGAATCTATATTCAGAATTGTTGATTGGGATCCTCTTTTATGATTGTGCGGTCATCAAATTTCGTCGACGAAACTGCTTGATCAGCTGATATAGGAGCAATTCAGCAGCCACCAAGATTTTGAGAATCTGAGTGTTGAGTTCGAATGCACATTCCGGTCCTCAGAGAGGGGAACCGACCCTTACCAGCCACTAGCTGAAGCTTGAGTTTCGACGGGGATGTGCGGTGCCGAAAATCCTCGAGCTTGATCAGTTTATCTAGGACCCCGAATTCAGCAGTCACCAAGATTATGCGATTCCGCTCTGAACCCGCCAGTGCATGATAAGGTCGGCCGTTTTTGTCAACGAAACCGCTTGTCGTTAGATCTGATCGATTCGTTGACATCCTGAAACCGTAAAACTAGATTTTGAGTGGTGAGTTCGAATGCACTGCCCGCTCCTCAGAGAGGGGAACCGACCCTTACCAGCCACTAGGTGAAGCTTGATTTTCGATGGGGATGCGCGTTTGGTTTTTTCAGTATGCGGTGTCTAAAATCCTCGAGCTTGATCAGTTTATCTACAACCCCGAATTCAGCAGTCACCAAGATTACGCGATTCCACTCTGAACCCGCCAGTGCATGAGAAGGTCGGCCGTTTTCGTCAACGAAACCGCTTGTCATTAGAAACTGATCGATTCGTTGACATCAAAAAACCGTAAAACTAGATCTTGAGTGGTGAGTTCGAATGCACAGTCCGCTCCTCAGAGAGGGGAACCGACCCTTATCAACCCCTTGCTGAAGCTTGATTTTTCGATGGGGATGCGCGTTTGGTGTTTTCAGTATTCGCTGCCGAAAATTCTTGAGCTCTTCGAGCTTGATCAGTTTATATAGGACCCCGAATTCAGCAGTCAACAAGATTAAGAGATTCCGCTAATAACCCGCCAGTGCATGATAAGGTCTGCCGTTTTCGTCAACGAAACTGCCTTGTGGTTCGAAACAGATTGATTTGTTGACATCCTCTAACCGTAATACTAGATTCCGAGGGGTGAGTTTGAATGCACAACCCGGTCCACAGAGAGGGGATCGGACCCTTACCAGCTCCTCTCGCTGAAACTTGCGCTCTCAGGGCAGATCGTGGTATCGATTCCGGTATCATGGCGAAGGCGTTAGGTACCTGGGAGAGTGTCCGTGTTTGGTGTTGGGGATGCTTTTTTCGTTGGGGATGCTTGTTTTTACTTGTGGTTTTATCAGTATTCCGCTCGCTCAGAACCCGCCAGTGCATGAGAAGGTAGGCCTGTTTCGTCAACGAAACTGCGTTGTGGTTAGTAACTGTTCGATTTGTTGACATCCTAGAACTGTAATACTAGATTCCGAGTAGTGAGTTTAGATGCACAACCCGGTCCCAGAGAGAGGGGATCGGACCCTTACCAGTCCCTCGTTGAAGGTTGCGCTATCACGGCAGATCGTGGTATCGATTCCGGTATCATGCCGTAGGCGTTTAGAGTCCGCAAGAGTGTCCGCCTTGTGGCTCCGAATATGATCGGTGCATGCAAGAGGAGATTGTCGGCCGGTTTCGTCAACGAAACTGCCTTCTGGCTCCGAATATGATCGGTTTTGTTGAATGCGGCTCTCTGATTCGAGGTATTGAGTGGCTAGTTCGAATGCATAGACCGGTCCACAGAGCAAGGATTGGACCCTTACCTGCCTCGTTAAAACTCGCGCTCTGAGTGAGATGGTGACATGGAATCATGGCTTAAGCGTTTGGGGAAACACGAGGTGAATCTCGCTTGATTTCGTCAACGAAACTGCTGTGTGGCTAGTATCTTATCGTTTGTGGTAGTATCCGGCTCCCGGGATCCTAGTTACTGATAGGCGGGGTCGAATGCATAGCCCGGTGTCGGGTAGAGAGAATTAGCCCTAGGAAAACTCTGGGTTTCTGGCTGCACCTAAGTCAGATGAGAAGTAGGAGAAGCAGGAGAAATTATCAAACTATATAAGAAAGTCATTGTAAATAATACAAACAGTATTAAAGGTATGTTAAAAGATTAGTATTAATGTGTTAAGTAAACCTTAATTGAGATTAGATTAGCTTAATTAATCATAAGTGATTAGACAAAATATTAGTTGACTAAATAGGATTAATTAAAACTTCTAACCTTGATTAGTCTCTAACTGTGATTAGATTGATAAAACAGAGTTAATGGTAATTAATTATGATTAGTGTTAACAAACATGATTAAGGTAATTATTTCTAATTACCCTTAACCCTTTAAGGTCCTTACCCTTAGATACCCTACCCCTTTTATACCCTCTTCTATAAGACCCTTATCCTAGATATACCCTTGGTATACCCTTTGTTAGTTTAAGTAAACTCTAACCGTGGTTTTCCTCTTACTTTGGTTAATCACTACACCTTCATACGAAATTAGAATCAAGCAAGCAATATGTTGATAGAAAGCTACTAAAACATACTACAAGCATACTAAATCTCAAGTCTTGAAGGTTATCACACAAAACTCTATGGACAGTAGAAGTTAGGCGATCAAATTTTCAAGGCAGCAGACCTTTCTTCACTAAAAAGAGTGCCAACTACACTCAAAAGCTCCAAAGTTAGTGCGTGATAGCTCTATAGAAAGCTGACAAGTTATATTACAAACCCTTTGAATCTCAATCTCAGAAAGATCACACAAAAGTTATGAGGTCAAATCAAAAACGGTCATCTCAAAACCGCTCCCATGTTAAGAGAGGAAGAAACCCTCTCTACTTCAAACCCGCACCACGGCCTCATACTATCTTCAAATCACACACTTGATAGCTTTTTACAAACACAACCTCAAGATGCACAAAACCTTCCAAATATCACACTTAGAAACGGTTTTTACAAAACGTAGTGACTCCTCGAAGTCACGGTAATCAAAAATACATGGCAGCAGACCTCTTTGCACTAAAAAGAGTGTTGCTCCTTCCTCACAAAAAGTATGAACTCCCTTGATACCATTTCGGAAAGCTCTCTTAACACTCTACAACACTCTCAAAACTTAGCAACTCACTCCAAAAACTCAAAACACACTACTCCTCCAAAGCCAGCAGCTCCCAAGGAGAAAGGAGAGAGAGAAAGGGGGGGCCACCAAGGCCCATACCATGCCCATGTGGCATCTCTCATGCCATTGGGCATGGATGGTCACCTCCATGCTGCCCCTTATCTCTTATTATCTCCTTAACTAATGAAATACAAAATACTCTATTCTACCTATTCGGTACCAACCAAATGGTTGGATTTCCACCGAATTATTCTATATATTAACATTATGTAAGAAACTCAACATCAACTCCAATCATAAATAAACTAAATGAGTTCCCACTAGGATAATTTCACCCCACCACGTCCTCAGGCTCGTAGTTCCGACTCCCGATGGTTGAATAAATCCGCCGCTGCTCGATATACAGTCGCCAAGTCGCGGACTTGGTTGGTTGGCTTGAAAGTCGATGATGCGTTCTGTCGGTCCGGGTTCGAACCCCGCTAGACCCGTTGAGCGACACAACCAGCTCGTGACTTAGCTCTGCTGGCGAGAGTAAACGGCAGGAAATAATGCCACCAACCGGCGCCCCTACCTCCAGACTGTGACAAGATGCAGTGCCTCCAAGATACAGGCCTGTCACGAAAAATTTATTATCCATCCCTCTAGGCCTATACTGTGGTTCTCACCACAAAACATACTTTTAATCTAATAATACACTCATATATTTACCACGTACCAGGTACATGGAAAACTATGAGGTTATCAACTTATATTTAGTTTTTTACAACATATAACTGATATCATCACGACACCGGTCCACAGAGCGGGGATCGGACCCTCAGTAGCCTCGCTGAAGCCTAGGGTCCGACCGCTTGCACCTCCTGCGTGTTGATGGCCACTGCTTGTATGCTCAGCCCAGTACTTGGGTCGGTTTTGTCAACGAAACTCAGTTCTATGAGCTCCGATATCGACATTCATTAGGATGGTGCTTGCTTGAAATCTCGGGAGTGTTTGCGTTTGGGATATTGTTTGTTAAGTATGGATATTATGCGTTCGGGATACTCGTTTTTACTTGTGCTGTTATGAACATTCGTCGACGAAACTCATCGAGCTTTTCCAGCTTGAACAGCTAATGTGCGACCCCAAATTCTGTAGCCATCTAGATATTGATAATCCGCTGAGAACCACACAGTGCACGAGGAGAAGATTGGCCAGTTTCGTCAACGAAACTGCCTTGTGAATAGTGTCTTATCGTATTTTGTTAGTTACTGAGTGGCAAGTATATACATAGCCCGGTCCACAGGGCAGAGACCGGAATCTAACAGCCTTGCTGAAGCCTCGGTGTCGAACGCTTGCGCCATCGCGTGAAGATGGCCACTGCTCAACCCAGTATGCTCAGCCCATACTTGATCGTTCAACAGATCACTCCGTCGGTTTCGTCAACAAAACTGAGTTCTATGAGCTCCGAAATTCTCAGGAGTGTTCTCATGTTTGCATTTGGTCTCTTTTTTGTTTAGTATCGAAATTATGCGTTCGGGAACTCGTTTTTGCTTGTGGTGTGAGAGACATTCGTCGACGAAACAGCTTGACCTCATCCAGATTGAAAGCTACTGTAGGACCTCGAATTCATTTGTTATTGATAACCCGCTCAGAACCCGGTCGTGCACGAGGAGAAGCCCCGCCGGTTTCGTCAACGAAACTGCCTTCTGGCTCAGTCTTAATCTGGTCGGTTTTGTTGAATGCCGGCTCCCGGGATTCCAGCTTCTCAGTGTTGCACTGCTTAGCCCGGTCCACAGAGCGGGGATCGAACCCTTACTAGCCCCTCGCTAAAGCTTGCGCTCTCAGGGCAGATCGTGGAGTCGATTCCGGTACCATGGCGTAGGGGCTGGTATCTTGTTCGTCGCCGAAAAACCTTGAGCTCTTCGAGCTTGACCAGCTGATCTGCGACCCAGGATTCCGCAACCACCAAGATTCACAGATTCCGCTCAGTACCCACAAGTGCATGAGGAGAATGCGCCCGGTTTCGTCAACGAAACTGCCTTGTGGCTCCGAATATGATCTGATCTGCTGAATGCCGGCTGTCGGGATCCGACCCTTACGAGCCCCTCGCTGAAGCCTGCGCTCTCAGCCGAATCTGATGGTTCTTCTAGTAACCATGTAACCATGTACCCCTTCTATATGAAGCCTTCACCGCTCGCCTTCGCGTTCGCCTTCACCTGCTTCGCATACGCCTTGAACTGCGGTGTGTTCACCTGCATCAGTGCAACGGCCAGCGCCGCGATCTGGTCGTCAATTCCGGTATCACCACTTAAGCGTTTCGTATCTTATTGAGTGTCCGCGTTTGGTTTTTTTGTATTTGAGTTTGGAAATTTTTGTTGGAGATCTCGTTTTTACTTGTGCTGTTATCAATATTCGTCGACGAAACAGATCGAGCTCTTCCAAATTGAAAGCTGATGTAGGTCCCCGAGTTCAAGAGCCTTCAAGATTTTGAAAATCCGCTCTGAACCCGCCAGTGCAGGAGTATAAGCCCGGCCAGTTTCGTCAACGAAACTGCCTAGTGGCTCCGAAAGTGATCGGTTTTTGTTAAATGGATTTGTTGAATGCCGGTTCCCGGGATCCCTACTTCTGGTGGCGAGTTCGAATGCATAGTCCGGTCCACAACCGCGCTGAAGCTGAAGCTCGCGCTCTCAGAGCAGATGGTGGAATCGGTTCTGGGATCATGGCGTTGACGTTCATCACGCTGGTTTCTATGAGCTCCGAACTGATATTCAATTCGATGCTGCCTTCTTGAAAGTGCTGATGGACAGTCCGCATGTCGTACGTTCTTATTTAGTGTCATATTGATAACAAGGATGTTGTATAGAAGAATCTGGGTTGTTTTATTTCTATACCTTCCGTCCTTTCAATATTATCACCAAATTATCTTCTCGGATCTCATTGATAATTTTGTACTGACTCTCTAATTTTTCTTTGTGTTTGCTGATGTAGGAATCGATTGACTTCGAGCCAGAGGACTCCTACCTGGAGTCTGAGAGTGATGGCGAATTGTCTAGTATGCAACCTAGAGTCTTAGACGTAGAGTGTAATTGCACATTGGGTCGTGCACTTCCAGCTGTTACTTCAGATTCTAACACGGACTTTGCTCAATCAACATTGACGGCTCCAGTGACCGTTTTTGAAGATCACCGTGCTACTGACATGAAGTGTTGGAGGGCTCGTAATAAGCAATTGCGCTTAGAATCTCAAGCTCGAGCTAGACGTTGTCACGACGATCTAAGAGGATAGCGGCAAAGTCTAGTTAGAATAATACATTCTACTATCCTGACAATATTCTCACATTATGCATAATCAGTCCACATGATACAGTTCATGTGGATTTCATTTATCATTTTTTGTACAACTCTATTTCTATATGATTATTCCTTATTGATTACTAAATTCCATCGGTACTCTTGCGCAGACCCCACTGCTGAATGCCTCGATGTTATCTGAGAGCGATCGTACCGACATGGACACCACCGAAGGACGTGATGGGGGACAGCAGTCAGGACCACCACCGACTTCTGCACCAAGCCGCCAACTCACCTCCCAATCTCCCATTGTCGAAGACGAAGATGACGACATTCAAGAGATAATTCCGGGAACACAGCCTTCGCGCGACAGTGATGAAGTTGACGAAGGGAACACACTTACAGTAGCTGCGTCTCCAACTGTCCGATCTGTGAGGGAAACTCCTTCTCTCCTAGATACAGTGGAGGTTGGGGTTGTTGAAATGCCAAGTCATTTAGCTGAGATGGATCCTATGTGGAGCGCCGACGAGTTGCGCGCTCAACAGAAGGGAAACTCTATCAACACTATATCTAGGTTGCGAATCAAACCTGTCGAGAAATCTCGACTTCGTATTCCCCTTTGTCGCCTCTCTTGTTACCCCAAGGTCCGTCCCATAATAGAAACAGATGTTTGCAAGTTGGCTAACGAGTTTGTCAAAGGTTACAGAGAAGGCGATCGTGTTCTTTATGTTTCTCCCTTCAGCAAGAACGGTAAGCAGCGGCTGGTGAAGGACGATGATGCGGTTTGGAATAATCCTCATTGGAAATCGGCCAATGATCGGTTTGAATCCTTATTGCAAGCCGATCCGGACCTTTGCCAATTCAGTGGCAAATACTTCTATGTCTATGAGGGGAATCATCGCGTCACTGTTTGGATGCGGTACATCGAGCAAATGCGCAGAGATGATCCGGATTGGTATTTCTTTGTCGACTGCATTGTCCTTGATGAACGTGCGGAATACAAAGTACTAATCGACGCTATGAATGACATCAACTGGTGAGTTCAATTTCGTATCTTATTCATTAACTGTACTCTTTTGTACACAAACTCTATTTCTTTAGTAACTGACTTTCTGAACAGGTCCACAGAGCATGATCATGTAGAAGATAGTCTGCCATCGAGGTTGCAACGCATGCGCAAGTTTGGCAAGATGCCACTTGAAGAATGGAAACCCCTGATCTCTGCTGAGGACTGGAAGTATTGTTACACTGCAAAAGATAAGCTGAGACCAACTTGGTACTTTGTGACCAAGGACATCTTCATCAAGTTCCTTTACGCGGTGTGTCTTTAATCATATCTTCAATTCGAATTCTTTTCAACTAGCCTTTTTACATTCTTTAACATGCGTTCTTTGATCGTCCAGAGGCAATGTGCTAAGGTTTCCGACGAAGCCCAAGCCCAGTACTATGAGGACACTCCCGTAAACGAGAGGACAGCGCAAGGAGTTTGGACGGCCATGGACGATGCTCTTAAGGCTGAGATCAAACGGATCCGACAAAAGGATTTCGACAAAATGCTTGCCATTGCAAATCCAGAGTTAGGAAAAGCATTTGAGCAAGAGGTATGAATTCAATCGACCAAACTTAGTGTCTTCTCTCGATCTCTTGTTAACCCCTCTATTTAAATTCTTAAGCTCTTTGTTGTGAATCGATGCAGATCAATCTCCATTATAGCCGTCAGAAGGATCCCGAGATGTCTCTGGAGCGCCTCCAGAAGGTTGCCACCACCAACGTTTCGAAGGAAGTGAAAACAATGTGGCTTCGTTGGTGGAACAACACTCCGACATTCCGACGTAGTGTTCGCTTTCCGGACCCGGTCGAGATGAAAGACAGGGTGTTGGAGGCATGGCTTGCTCGTGCAGCATTGTGGTCGCAGGTACTTCATATCCACTCAATCAAAAGCCTTACAACATTTTGCTCATACCATTTTATGATGTACTTTACTAACTTATATCGTTGACCGCAGTTAGCGACGTATCTGAAGGAGGAGGTGAACAAGTTCTTCAAACAAGAGATTCCCCAAATCCCGAACCTTGACGCAATTATGATGCCCGATGGGTACGTCGAAAAATGGCGACTTCTTTTATGGGATAAGGCTTTTCATGCTTATGTAGGACCCAAAGCAAGCCCTAAGTTCCTTAAAGGCTCCCACATCGACAAGATTGGCGGGGGTGCTCAAACTAAGAAGCGATTGATGTTCAGGTTTGAGCATGCCGTTCCGTATTGTCTATCTCTTATCCTCAAATTCTACGAAATGATTCTAATTGCTTATACTCTTTGTAGGTATATCAAACAAGAGCTCGTTGCTAAGGGAGGTCTCACTACATTGGGCATTCCATCGGAGTTTCAAGTCCCTTACTTGAAAAAGAAACCAATGTCGATTTTTTCCAATGATCAGAGGCAGCGGTTCAAGATGGCTTTACTGTTGACTGGTGGTTGGTTCCTAGAGTCTCAAACTCACCATGTTCATAAGGAAGAGATGCATCTTGTGCAGATATCGGAATCGGGCGACGCCGCTTCTGTGCAACTACAGGATGATGATGATGACGACGACTTCTACATGCTTCCGGGTGCTCCACCACCACCCCCCCCAGCTGCACTGAAAGGTAGAGGAAATGCAGGTGGCAGCCGCAAACGTCGCAAGAAAGAGCCTACCCCTGAGCCAGAGGAGGAGGAACAAGAGGAGGAAGAGGAGGAGCACGAAGAGAATGACGAAGACGACGACGGAGAGCATGGAGATGTTCCCATTCCCGATGAGCTTGCAGGTGGTGCAGATTCAAATGTATGTAAGTTCCCTTTTTCTACTGTACGTTGTTATTCATGTAACATATACACTATGTATTCATTGCAGTTCAAAGAGAAGTTGATATGACACAAGCTTCCCAAGGGACGGTTGTCAACAACGGTGGGCAAGGTCTAAGAGGTCCAACTGCCTCGGAGAGGCAGCCAGTTCTGCCACAAAGGCAGACTCGAGGGTGGACCCAAGCATCTCAGGGTGGGGTTTCGAATGTGGGATCTACTCCTCCGACGTCGTCAGCCCCTCGTGAATCCCCTCTGTCACATGGACCGACCCAATCTCATGGACCCATGCGTCCCATTGTCATTCCCAAAAATGTGGGTAGTACTTCATCTTCTCCTACGAATGTGACGCTCCCTATGTTCCTAGAGAAAGGAGACACGGCCGCCTTGGTTCAGCAGTCTACAAAGGGTGCAGGCTGGGTAGACGCTATTCAGGCTATGGTACAACACATCAAGAAGGTGATTTCCTCTCTAACAAATCATTGCTTTCTTAGAGTAGTTACTCTATAGTGCTCATTGGTTTCTAATTACTTTGTGTGTAATCCACAGATTGGAAAGGGTAGGGACTACCCTTGCGAGAAGATGGAATACAAGCCCAATCACCCCCGGATTGACCTTATCTTTGCAGACGTCCCGGAGAACTTGCCTGTGCTTGGTGTCTCGCCGGAAGCAGTTCCCGACTGGAACAAACGACCGTCGTATTACTTCGAGTCTGTGTTTGTCTTCGCCTCATACCATTTGACTGACCTTGGTACTGTCCTTATTATGCACCCCAATGATGTCAAAATTGACCGCATCCTACACGATCGTGCTAGTACTTACAATTTCCGGCTTGTGCGAGAGTGGTGGGCCTATAACCCCCTTCCTTTGGTTAGACCTGGCGCTGCCGCAAAAGAGGTAAACTTTCCCCAGTTGCACTTGATTTAATCTTTGTCTAATTTCAGCATTCCGTTTACTTAATTTGAATTGCTTATTGCAGACCCATAACTTTACCATCAAGGTCTATGCTCGTAAGGACTTCGTGAAGTTGTTCAATATACGGCAGGTGGCGCAAGCATACGCAGGAGTCGCGATCATACCTGACGAGGATGACATGGTCAGTAACTTTGCTGATGCGAGTTCCATTACCTACCGCACTAACGGGAAGCCGTGGCGTGGCGCACGTGAGAAGGATCCGTCGTTTTTGCAGTGCTTCGTGGATTGCCTCACAGACGATGGAGGAATCGTATTTGACTTCAGCGCTAGTACAGGTAAATATTTAAGTTTTCATTTATAACAAGTTTGAAAATTGATATTTTCAATACTCATGTGGATTTCCAAATGTGCAGGTGCTTCTATCATCGCATGTGCACGCTCCAATCGACACCTTGTTGCTTTCGAAGCAGATGAGGAGATTTTTGATGGGCTCTTGGCCACCTTCAAACACCCTAAACCGATGGAAGAAGAAAGTGGAGAATCAGCATCTGGCGACGATTACGACTCCGATGAACCGTATCTGAAGAAGCCTCGCACTTATATTGGTGTGTACTCAATTGAATTCAATGACTTTTTGTGATTTCGGAGTCTGTACTACTTTCAGCTGCCATTGACTGGTTACAATTATTTAGATATGCAGGCATCTCAAGACAATTGACCCGGAACGCTCATCTCATCAATAGCCCACCCCCCACACTTGTTCTACCCTCTTATGCGGAGCATGTTGCTCGGGCTTTCGTCGCTGCTCCAACTCCTTCTGTACCGAATTCTTCACGCCGACGCTTTAGAGCTGGTGTACTTAGGTACATTGACTTAGAGGCAGATCAGTGTGACCATCATTTTAATGGTGCCTCACCTTCATCGTAGTGTGTTTTTTTTTTTTTTCCTATTTCAGAGATGACTATCTAGGGCCAACTCCAATGAGTTGCCTTACCCTACAAGTCATTACTTTCATATATTTTACATAATTTAACATATATGTGTGTTTGTCTTTAACAGTATTGAACAGTTTCAATGTCCAATTCTGTACTCAATCTATTTGTTGGATTCACTTGTCACACCCCACTATTTCAAATGACATTTAAAATTCTAAAATGTATACAAGGTCTTATACATCAGTGCTACCCTATATTTGTCAATGTCTATAGGAGCTTCTACTTTTTCCCTATTAGCTCAGGATAGCTGCCTCGCGTATAACGCGATGCTCAAACGAGCCCGATGGGGATCGAACCCGGACCTCCGCTATGCCATCGTTATGTCTAAACCGTCCACTACATTAGATTAAACGATGAGACGGTTTCTGTTACTGAAATTTGAATTATATTATTTTGTTGACATTTATATTTTTTACTTTATCAGTATTATGTCACAACATGCGCAGTATTCCTTGCCGAGATCATGTGAGAGGCAACTATCCAAGGATGTAATATAGATCTCTGGGGTTCTTTGCTTTCGTTGATTTTTCTTTGTATTTTAATGATGACGTCAGCCCTAATTTATCCCTAAACCATAAACCTAAACCGACTTTCGCAATTACCTAATACATATGTTCAATTTAACCTTTGAATAGTCATGCCTCCGATTCACACGTTCATCAATATGATGACATCAGCCTACTTTCAACATATTAACATAAAATTTTCAAGACATTATTAATGAAATATCCTTGCGAGGTGGGACCCACATTAAAAGAAGACCCAACACCACGGAAATAGGGACCCGAAACCCTAAAAATAGACATTTAAAAATAGTACAGTACAAAATTGAGTGGTAATAGGGTACTTTACTTTTTAAAAAAACTCTTATAAAATAGTCAAAATTGTCCCGTCACCGCTCTACGCTCACCGCTCACCGCTCTACGCTCTACGCTCTACGCTCACGCCTCTACGTTCCCCACGTGTGGGCCGCGGAAACGGGCATTCATCGTTACCGAGAGGACATGCACCACTGGCGCCTCGACATTGGCCGTTGCCGACAGTTCGTGGACAGCATGGTGCTCAGAAGCGACGCCAACGCATTTCCAGTAGGCACCGTAGATGGGGTTGAACTGCAGTTATCCCCTTATTACTTGTTTCAGCACTACAGGTGGGATGGTACCGGACTCACGAGGTGGACAGAAGACTGTGGATACGAGAAGTCGGATTTGCGCGCAAGGTTTCCCAATGTGCACTGCGACCCGAACAAAGGGTACAACGTGCGGCAGATCGGTGCTTTGCTGCCGGAGCCATGGTGCGTACGCCTTCGGGGCATCCTCAGTCAAATTTTTCTTCGTGTAAACTGCAATATCATTATACCATTGCAGCTAGAATTGCTCCTCATAACGGAAGCCGGGGCCAAGGTCAATTGGGGTCTCTTCATGGAGCGAAACTTGAGGTTAGAGCTGAAGAATTACCAACAAAGGGTTAACTATGTGAGCCCAATTGGTCCTTTCTTGTCCACATTCATCAGCCGAACGTTGGCCATTCACAATGACCAACGCCCAATGCCGCCGTTGATGAGCTTCGCTGATATTCAACAGCATCAGCGAACCAACTCCGCAGTGTTGCCATTGACTAACCACGGAGTACCTAGCTCCAGTAAGCGACCTCGAGTTCAATTCAAGACGCCGCAACGCAGGCAACGCAGCAAACCTCACCTCGGGAGCAGCTGCAAGCACACGCGGACGCCTTCACGACATGTTTGCAAACTCTGTTGGCCCACTTTGACAGCGTTGAGACACAGAAGGAAGCGCTAGACACCAGAGTTAGAGAACTCAAAGTAGAGAATGTCCGGAAGCTGCGAGCTTTACAAGCGGATGTGAAGAAGAAAGACGATAGGATCCTACAGCTCTAGCGTGACCTCGAGAAGGTCGCCGTCAATCGTCAACAGTTGTCAACAAGGGTTGGCATTTTGCAGATAGATCTGCAAGCAGTCAACGATCGAGTCGAGGCAGTGGTCCAAGAGCACAACATCGCCATTGAGCGCGCCAAGGCCATGGAGAGCAGTCAAATAGCTCTTCGGGAGAGTTATGAGCAGTTGGCAAGCCAACGTACCACGGTGCCAATAGCAGATGCTAATCAAAGGGAGCTGCAGAACGACATGGACAACTTTGAAGCAAACAAGTTGCTATGGGTAAACAACGTTGCCACGACCATAGCCACGGTCATGTACAATGCGATGTGCAAACTCCCCGCCACCCAACAGTTGCCCAAGGATTTTGTTTCTCAATGCGTGCAGGATTCATTAAGGGAGTTAGGGCTCGACGAGCCAGATTACGATGGCTCCTATGACAACGCCAACAGCATCGAGATGATGGATACGGTGACAACAGGGGACATCGTTGAAGGTGAAATCAGCACTTACCTGCCTCTACATGGGGATGCCAAAGCACCCCCCACCGAAGTCACTGCACCCTCCACAGACACCGACCTGGGGAGGTTCTAGGTTGTACTTGCGGAGGATCGGGCTGAGCAGGTCCAAATTCCGGACCATTTCACCGACACAGAAGAAACCCCCCAGCCGTCACCGAGACCCCCCGCTTCGGAGGAGACTGCACCCAGCCGAGGGGCATCCCCCCAGCCGACGGCTCTTTCTCCACGACTTCAATCGGTAAACCCAACACCCCGATCCTTTACGGAGCATGAACAGGAATTACTCCAGTTGTTAGACGATGGATCGTGGGATGTAGAGACAGGGAATTCCAGTCAGGATCAGGAGGAGTATCATCAGGCAGCCGAGGAGGTCTGCCAGTACTTCGTGGACCACCCGGACTTAGCGCAAAGATTTGCCAAACCCGAAGCCGATAACGTCAACTGCCCGGGCTGCAATAAAATGTTAGGAAAGACAGTCTATGATGTCTACGCCCATGCTGCCAATGTCCGCGACAAACTTTTGCTGCATAGAAGAATCGCTGCCGCCATCAAAGACATGTATGGTGGTTACAAACCTCCTCGTCGTGGACAGCAACTTCCCCGGGAAATCACCCGACCTAATCGACGCCCCGCTGAACGCACCTCCCGCCGATGACAAATTGTGCTCTCAAAGAGACGGCAAAATGTTACCAAGCCTACGCTGTCAACAAAGGGCATGCCAGTTTTGGAGGAAGTCATCGAAAGGCGACGTCAGACGCAGTCACAGAAGTCAAATAGGCAGCGGCGTCAGCCCAGCAGCGATCAAGTCGGGTGGATAGAGCCACTGTCAGGCAACAGCAAATCTCGGCAGCAGTAGAGTATTTAAGATGTAGAAAACAAAGGATAGGCACTTCTTAGTCACCCCATATCAACATTGAGCAGAATGCTGCACTTGTATTGTGATTTTCGTTTATCAATACAAAGGTCCAAGAACCTGCCTCTTCTCTAATTGTCTTTGTCTTTCTATTCTGTTGTTCGTCTTCTACTCCTCTCACTCGACCTAACTCAAAACTCCCTCCCTCCTCAGTTTCTATGACAACACTGTGTGAGAATCCTTCGATGCCTCTCTCTGACCTTGCATAGGGGACCCCCCTGTTTGGAGTGTTTTCCCTACATCAAGCAGCAGTGAACTACAACGTCGATCGTAGGAGTCTTAGCCGATAAAAGTACCTCACGCAGCTCTTCACATTTGAGCCCCTCCTTCTTCAGTTCCCTGCTAGCTTTCAGACTTTGATATCCCTAAGCGGATAGTCAGGTATTCTTCAGAGTCTGCAAAGACTCGCTCACGTTCCTAACGTTCCCTGCCGACCTTGGGCTCCAGACCAACTTCACACAGACTGTTGTCCTGGACGGCTAAAGAAAAGGACCCCCTCCCTCGTTGAAGACAACGATTTTCCTTAAAATCTCTTACCAAGGTTGACCACGAGAAACTTCGTAAAGTACTACCCTGGTAGCCCAGCTAACAAACCATAGAACTAATTCCTTTGTCGACACTAAGAAATCAATTCCCCCGTAGGCACCAGGGAATCAATTCCATTGTAGGCACTAGGGAATGGACTTATTCGTAGGCCCCAAGGGATTAATTCCTCTGCATGCACCAAGGAATCCATTCCTTTGTAGGCGCCAAGAAAGCAATTCCTACAAAGGCACTATGGAATGAATTCCTACGTAGGCACTATGGAAACTAATTCTCTGTAGACACCAACAAATCAATTGCTCCATAGGCACTAGGGAAGGAATTTGTCCTTAGGCACCAGGGAGTTGTTGCTCCATGAGCAATAAGAAACTAATTCCTCTATGGATACCAAACAATAAATTCCTTGGTAGGCACAAGGGGATGAAATCTTTTGTAGGCACCATGGAATCAATTCATCCGGAGGCATTTAAGAATCAATACCTTCGTAGGCACTATGGAATCAAATTCTTTCGATTGCTCTATAGGCAATGGAAAACTAATTCCTGTGTACGCACCACTGAACTAATTTCTTCGTCGACACTAAGAAATCAATTCCCCCGTAGGCACTAGGGAATCAATTCCTTTATAGGCACTAGGGAATCAATTCCTTTATAGGCACTAGGGAATGGATTTATTCGTAGGCACCAGGGGATTAATTCCTCTCTAGGCACCAAAGAATCCTGTCCTTTGTAGGCACCAAGAAAGCAATTCCTATGGAGGCACTATGGAATTGAATTCTCCGTAGACACCAAGAAATCAATTCCTCCATAGACACTACGGAACAAACTTGTCCTTAGGCACCAAGGAATACATTGCTCCATGGGCAATAGGAAACTAATTCCTCTATGGATACCAAACAATAAATTCCTCGGTACGCACAAGACGATCAATTCTTTTGTAGGCACCAAGGAATCAATTCATTCGGAGGCATTTAAGAATCAATTCCTACGTTGTCACTTTGGAATCAAATTCTTTGGATTGCTCGACAAACATTGGAAAACTAATACATGTGTAGGAACCATAGAACTAATGCCTTCGTAGACACTAAGCAATCAATTCTCCCGTAGGCACTAGGGAATCAATTTCATCGTAGGCACTAGGGAATGGATTCATTCGTAGGCACCATGGGATTATTTCCTCTGTAGGCACCAAGGAATCTTGTCCTTTGTAGGCACTAAGAAAGCAATTTCTACGGAGGCACTATGGAATCAAATTCTTCGTAGACACCAAGAAATCAATTCCTCCATAGGCACTACAGAACAAACTTGTCCTTAGGCACCAAGGAATTCATTGCTCCATGGGCAATAGGAAACTAATTCCTTTATAGATACCAAACAATAAACTCCTTGGTAGACACAAGGGGATGAATTCTTTTGTAGGCACCAAGGAATCAATTCATTCTTAGGCATTTAGGAATCAATACCAATGTAGGCACTATGGAATGAAATTCTTTTGATAGCTCGACAGGCAATGGAAAACTAATTCCTGTGTAGGCACCATAGAATAAATTCCTTTGTAGAATCAAAGGAATCAATTCCCGCGTAGGCACCCGGGAATCAACTCCTTTGTAGGCACTAGTGAACGGATTCATTTGTAGGCACGAGGGGATTAATTCCTCTGTAGGCACCAAGGAATACATTCCTTTCAAGGCATCAATAAAGCGATTCCTAAAGAGACACTATGGAATCAAATTCTCTGTAAACACCTATGTGAACCCGCGAAACGGTTCACTTTGAGGAAGACTATCCATGACAACAAACGGGATTGGGATATCAAACTCAATGCCGCTTTGTGGGCATATAGGACCACGTTCAAGGTCACCACAAAGCAAACCCCGTTTGCCCTAGTCTATGGGATAGAGGCGGTTTTACCCATCGAAATCGAAATCCCATCCTTGCGCATAGCAATCGAGGCTAGACTCCCCATTTCGGACTCTATCAACGATCGAGTCCTCATGCTTGAAGGGTTGAGCGAGACCCGGCGCCTTAGCGCTCAACATATTGAGACCATGGCTCGGCGCCGCAAGTTGGCTTTTGACAAGCTTCATAAGAAGCGAGTTTTAGCTCCAGGAGACTTGGTCATGCTCCAAGATGCCACAAGGATGGAATTTCCGGGCAAATTCGATGCCATATGGCTAGGCCCATTTGAAGTACGGGATGTCCGTCCAAACAACACCGTCCAACTCGCGACATTAGATGGCGCCCTTTTCCCCGCTCGCACAAATGCCGAGCGGTGTAAGTTGTACCACATGTGACCGTGCGAGCCCAATGGGAGCATTTGCCTACCAGCTTCGAGACCCTGAGTCCGTTGCATTTTTAGGCAAAAATGCCCCGCAGATGGCCGACACCTGTGAACCCGCGAAACGGTTCACTCTAGCGGGAATACGTTCCCCGCAAGGTTTAGCGCGTAATTATCAAGTTTCCATGGTTTAATTAGTCTTTTTAGCTCATTTCGTAGATTCACGGGATACCCATGGTCTCATAAGGGGTTTTGGCACAAGCGGCCGTTCTTGTTCTAATTTATACCTAATTAGTATTTTTTGATAAATGCCAATATATTAAATGGCGAGTTTTTAGTATGTTTTAGCGATGATGTATTCCTAAGTAGGAGTCGGGTTGTCCCATTCTTGCCTTTACCTTCTACAAAACTCCTAGTACGGGGTGGGGTGCCTTTATCTTGCCCAATGGGTTAGGAAAAACTTGGATGGAAGTTCGTCCAACTGGACGGATGAAATCCGCCCAATTGGACGGATGAAGCTTTTTGCTTCAACCTCCCTGGATCAGCCAGGGAGGGGGAGTTGGAGAGAAGGCCGTTAGGCTAGATTTTGGGATGTGTGCTTGAAGAGATAGAGAATTGGTGTGGTGGCGTTTGTGAAAAAAGATTCGTGTGTTGCTGGGTTTTCATGATTTGTTCTGGTATGATCTAGGGATTGGTGCTTGGTTTTGATGCGACGACAGATCTGGTGTGAGATTTGGGTTGGGTGATTTCGTCCTCCAAGGGTGGTGTTCTCCGTGCGGAAGTTGTTCGAAAAGTAGGCGCGGAAGAGATCTGTATCAGAGGGGGTCGAGGTAGCAGCGGAAGCTGCATCGGAGCACATCGCCACAGCGCCGGAGCAGCTTAGCAACGGCAGCATCGGCGGTGGAGAGTGGTGGATCCGTGCCGTTACACACGGCAGGGCCATCGAGGAGTCGACGGAGTCACGGCGACAGCGAGGAGGACGATACGGCGAGCAGGTGCTGCGGCCGCACCGACGGCGAGGAGATCGGAGGAGCGCTAGACGGCACCAGCAGCTGGAGGTTCATCGGTCGGCATCGAGCCGGCAGTTCAGCGGAAGACGCAGCGCCGGCGATCAGTCCCCGGCAAGGAACCGGAGCGACGACATCGACAACGGCGCCGGAGAGAAGCGCCGGCGAAGGCGCCGCAGCCCGCCAGCCCGATTAGCTCGTCGGCGACAGGACCGAGGGTGGTCCGCCCCCGGCAACGAGAAAGAGGACTAACGGCGA
Organism: Bryum argenteum; assembly: GCA_037043015.1. Classification (NCBI taxonomy): domain Eukaryota; kingdom Viridiplantae; phylum Streptophyta; class Bryopsida; order Bryales; family Bryaceae; genus Bryum; species Bryum argenteum. Next base: position 4,617,206 of record CM073327.1, read on the forward strand.
CCGCGAGACAGCCTCGACCAGGCCGAGGAGACGGCGATTCAGTTGAGGATCGGAGCTCAGCGTTGTCGGGAAGACGGTTTTGATGGCGGGCGAGCGGAGCCCACTGTCGACGCTACCGACGTCGGCAACGGCCGACAGCGCCGAGTGAAGCGGAACAGCCGCCAACCACCGGCACCGAAGGAGGACAGCGAGTCGATCGGAGGGGGGTTCATCGGCAGCCCGCAGTCTGCTTCGGCGGACAGCGACAGCTACGAAGGATCTTCACCGACAACGGCAACCCTACCGGCGCTTCGTGCCGGCGAGACGATCTGTGGTGGAAGGAGTTCGGCGGTCTTCGAGCCGGCCAAAACAGCCGATCCCGCCAGGCTTCCGATCCGGGATGCAGGCCCGGTGACTAGAATTGCACGATCCATGCAAAGATTCCTTGCATTGTTGCTCGATCCGTGAGAGGGAGTCCTCCCTTACCTAACCCTTCAATTCTTGCTCTTCCCCTCATCTTATTGGACTCTTCAGTAGCTCCTAAAGTGGTAGATAACTCAATTAGTAAAAATGGTAATTTACATTGCCAACAAAAAGAATTTGCCATTGTATGTGTGGTGATTGTGATGCTTAGATAGTGGGGTTTTATATGAATGAGTGAATGTTTTGTGTCTTTGCTTAAATGGAAGATTTAACTTGACTAGTAAATTGCTTGGTGGTGGGGGTTTGTGTAATCGCACTGCTGTGATGGTTTTGGGAGTGTTGAATTTGGCCTACGTGACGGAAACAGCGCGGAAGCGCTGCTCGAATTTCACTAGGTTCTTGTTGATCAAGGTTTTGTTCAGTTGCTGAATTTAGGGCTTAATTTGGAAGGATTGGGTCAAGCGCGGAAGCGCTGCCCAATTTTTTCCTAAGAAACCCTAATATCTCATTCAAGTGTATCTTGCATTATAGAATTGAGTTATGAGCATGTGTATGGGTATTGATTGCCTTGGAACCAAGAATTGGGGGTTTACAATTGAATCTACCATTTTTGTGAGCTTAGAAAGTGTGCTGTAGTAGTATAGTTGGAGGCATTTTGGGGGCTTTTGCTTGAGTTTAGGTCCTATTTGACCCCATAATCGAGCCCCAAGCCCTAGTGGCTCAAGGAATGCAATTGTAGCTTCCTAGGCTCAATTTTGAAGGGTTTTGGAACTTGAGTCACTCATGGAATTGCAATTTATCGGAAGGATTGAGGTTACTTGTGTGTTGGACCTTTTTGTTGAGGTTTGAAGGAGTATTGCATGTGTGTATGAGAATTTGGAGGATCCCATTGCTTGGAAGGAATTAGTAACACACCACCCCACGGCCCACTTGTGAGTTAGAAACCGGAACACCGGGATTTAACCTCACAACCTAGAAATCAATTCCTCCATAGGCAATAGGGAACAAATTTGTCCTTAGGCACCAAGGAATTCGTTGCTCCATGGGCAATAGGAAACTTATTCCTCTATGGATACCAAACAATAAATTCCTCGGTAGGCACAATGGGATCAATTCTTTTGTAGGCACCAAGGAATCAATTCATCCGTAGGCATTAAGGAATCAATTCCTACGTAGGCACTTTGGAATCAAATTCTTTCGATTGGTCTACAAACAATGGAAAACTAATTCCTATGTAGGCACTATAGAACTAATTCCTTTGTGGACATTAAGGAATCAATTCCCGCGTAGGCACCACGGAATCAATTCCATTGAAGGCACCAGGGAATGGATTCATTCGTAGGCACCTAGGGATTAATTCCACTATAGGCACCAAAGAATCCATTCCTTTGTAGGCACCAAGAAAGCAATTCCTACGGAGGCACTATGGAATCAATTCCTATGTAGGCACTATGGAATCAAATTCTCCGTAGACACCAAGAAATCAATTGCTCCATTGGCACTAGGGAACGAATTTGTTCTTAGGCCCAAGGAATTCATTGCTCCATAGGCAATAGGAAACTAATTTCTCTATGAATACCAAACAATAAATTCCTCCGTAGGTACAAGAGGATCAATTTTTTTGTAGGCACCAAAGAATCAATTCATCCGTAGGCATTTAGGAGTCAATTCCTATGTAGGCACTATTGAATCAAATTCTTTTGATTGCTCTACAGGCAATGGAGAACTAATTACTGTGTAGGCATCATAGAACTAATTTCTACGTAGACAATAAGAAATCAATTCCCGCGTAGGCACCAGGGAATCAATTTGTTTGTAGGCACTAGGGAATGGATTTATTCGTAGGCACCAAGGGATTAATTCCTCTGTAGGCACCAGCGGATTAATTCGTCTGCAGTCACCAACGAATCCATTTCATTGAAGCCTCTAAGAAAGCAATTCCTACGTAGGCATATGGAATCTAATTCTCCGTAAATACCAAGAAAACAATTCCTCCATAGGCACTAGGGAATGAATTTGTCCTCACGCACCAAGGAATTCGTTGCTCCATGGGCAATAGGAGACTTATTCCTCTATGGATACCAAAGAATAAATTCCTCGGTAGGCACAAGGGGATCAATTCTCTTGTAAGCACTAAGCAATCAATTCATCCGTAGGCATTTATGAATTTGTTTCTACGTAGGCACTATGAAATCAAATTCTTCCGATTGTTCTACATGCAAACGGAAAACTAATTCCTGTGTAGGCACCATAGAACTAATTCCTTCGTGGGCACTAAAGAATCAATTCCCGCGTAGGCACCAGAGAATCAATTCCTTTGTAGGCACTAGAAAATGGATTCATTCGTAGGCATCAGGGGATTTATTCCTCTGTAGTCACCAAGGAATCCATTCCTTTGTAGGCACCAAGGAATCTTTTCTTGTGTACGCACCAAGAAAGCAATTCCTACGGAAGCACTATGGAATCAAATTATCCGTAGACACCAAGAAATCAATTCCTCCATTGGCACTCGGGAACGAACTTGTCCTAAGGCACCAAGGAATTCAATGCTCCATGGGCAATAGGAAACTAATTCTCCTATGGATACGAAACAATAAATTCCTCGGTAGGCACAAGGAGATCAATTCTTTTGTAGGCACCAAGGAATCAATTCATCCGTAGGCATTTACAAATCTATTTCTATGTAGGCACTATGGGATTAAATTCTTACGGTTGCTCTACAGGCAATGGAAAACTAATTCCTTTGTAGGGACCATAGAACCAACTCCTTTGTGAACACTAAGGAATCAATTCCCGCGTAGGCACCAGGGAATCAACTTGTTTGTAGGCATCAGAGGATTAATTCCTTTGTAGGCAGCAAGAAATAAATTTCTCCATAGGCACTAGGGAACAAAGTTGTCCTTAGGCTCCAAGGAATTCATTGCTCGATGGGGAATAGGAAACTTATTTCTGTATGGATAGCAAACAATAAATTCCGTGGTACGCACAAGGAAATGAATTCTTTTGTAGGCACCAAGGAATCAATTTATCCGTAGGCATTTAGGAATCAATTCCTACGTAGGCACTATGGAATCAAATTCTTTCGATTGCTCTACTGGCAATAGAAAACTAATTTCTATGTAGGCACCATAGAAATCAATTCCCCCGTAGGCACCAAGAAATCAATTTTTTAGTAGGCACTAGGGAGTGGATTCATTCGTAGGCACCAGGGGGTTAATTCCTCTGTAGGCACCACGGGATTAATTTCTTATTAGGCACCAACGAATCCATTCCTTTGTAGGCACCAACGAATCCATTCCTTTGTAGGCACCAACGAATCCATTCCTTTGTAGGCACCAAGAAAGCAATTCTTACGAAGGCACTATGGAATCAATTCCTATGTAGGCACTATGGAATCAAATTCTCCGTATACACCAAGAAATCAATTCCTCCATAGGCAGTAGGGAACAAATTTGTCCTTAGGCACCAAGGAATACATTGCTCCATGGGCAATAGGAAACTAATTCCTCTATGGATACCAAATAATTAATTCCTCGTTAGGCACAAGGGGATCAATTCTTTTGTAGGCACCAAGGAATCAATTCATCCGTAGGCATTAAAGAATCAATTCCTACGTAGGCACTATGGAAATAAATTCTCTGTAGACACCCGGAAATCAATTCTTCCATAGGTACTAAGGAACGAATTTTGTCCTTAGGCACCAAGGAATTCATTGCTCCATGGGCAATAGGAGACTAATTTCTCTATGGATACCAAAGAATCAATTCCCCCGTAGGCACAAGGGAATCAATTCTTTTGTAGGCACGAAGGAATCGATTCATCCATAGGCATTTAGGAATCAATTCTTACGTAGGCACCCTGGAATCAAATTTTTTTGGATTGCTTTAGAGGCAATGGAAAACTAATTCTTTTGTAGGCACCATAGAAATCAATTCCGCCGTAGGCACCAGAGAATCTATTCCTTTGTAGGTACTAGGGAATGGGACGAGGCTATTTTGCGAGCGGTGAGCGGTGAGCGGAGAGCGATGAGCTGTAAGTTTTGGATTATTTTGATAAATAATGGATTCTGAGCAGTAAGTTTATAGTTTCTTTTAAACTAATAAGAATATTGGATATGTTTTTCTAAATAAAGATTAAATTGAGACCTATGACCGTGGAATGTTTTTGTGGATACTTGTGGAGATTGGTCCTATGAAAACTTTGTCAACGGTAATTGGTGATTGATGTCTACTGTAATTTACAATAAGTAAGAAAAATGAATCTCCTTGCACGGCCTTAAGTGTAGCTATATAGCTGTAATCGGTAAGACACATACCATCTCACAAAATTCTAGAATCTTAAACACAATACTATTTCAAAGTTGTGAAAACTTACGGATTCAATAAAATCACACTTATTGTTGCAGACTTGTAGTGAAATGACAATTTTGAAATTATGCAAATAAGACTTACTGTCTCAGAAATATAGTCTTACTCTTTTGTAAATGTAGGCTTACATTTTTGAAAAAACTTAGATATCTACTGATTGAATAAAATGGTTATGCAGCATTTGAACATAGAAATAAAGGTGGTACGTCAAATATCTTGTAGTGGCCCTTTTAGTCTCACTACTTCATGATTAATCCAAGTAATGAATACATATTTTTCCAAGAAGAAACGGAAATTTCTAAGAGTCAAGGTGCTTCACTAAGCCACTCTCTAGGACTCGCTTCACTTCGTTGAAGCTCAAACTAGCTGCATGTATGAACATATCCGAATCTGAGTCCAAGCCACAAACGACTGTAAACAAATAGTACAAGTGCTTACAATTGGCCCATTGACCTGGCTTCCCAAGTGCCTTTGTCGCCATCGCCTTGAAATTAGGACAAGTGCATGATGGTATCTGCGAAATTGTCAAGTAGTACTGTTGGACCTTTGGAGGCTTTCCCGAATCCATGAAGACAATGCATCCCAAATTTGGGGGTTGGAAGCATGCACAACTTGCGCACTTTGGCTTTTAACGAAAGGGCAGATGCACAATTATTGGAATGCTTAGTTGACGGGGCCTTCTTGTAGCGTCGGATATTCTTTCCTGAACGGCGAGTGGGAAACTCATCCGGATTTGCGGCGTTGGGTAAGCCGATAAGTCCAATCCCAATGGCTCGTCCCGAAAGAGTCTTCTCGGTGACATCTCCTTCAGTTGTGGAAGCCTAAAGCCTGCATTTTCTAAGGAGAGGATCTCTTTAGAAGTCAAGTTAGTCCCCAGCTTAACCGGCCACACCTGTGGAACTTGCGGCATTGTGATCACCCATTGCCGTTTTGTGCCCTTCACGCACCTCTCAATGTTGTCGCCGCTGAGAAGAAGAATTGCATAGTGTCTTGTCTATTCTTCCGGTAGTTCTTCATTAGACTGTGTAGGTTGGAGTCAGGGTGCTCTTCCGTCTTGCACAATCCGTGCCACACACTTCTTATTTGTAATAGCTTGTTGAGCAAAACAAGCCTTGGCAGATGTCTTGGGGAGACGTGCGATGTGCCATTGAGAAGGATTGCGGATGGTCTCCTCTCTGATGATGATGGTAGGAGTCCACTTGCGCGTAGATTGCCGACGGGAGAGGTCGACTTCCTCTTGTTCGGCCGGTTGTGAGAGAGTCGGCTATCACGAGAGTTGTAGGATTCCCGCTCTCTTTGCGTGCGGATCTAGTCCGGACACGAGGTCTTGACACACCGATTTTATCCGTGCAGCGAGACTCACGCTCATCTCCGAAAGCAAGATTAGAATTGCGTTTGAGAAAAACAAATACCTCTTCTCCTTCGAGATGCGGGTCTCTCGGTGCACCACTCATCAAAGACACCGGCATCTTGAGAATCGCTTCGTGAAGTGATTTGGAGTTTCCGTTTTGGCCGCAGATCTATGTGCGCGCGTCTCGGCGTGAGCTCCTCTTTTGAAGGACCGTTTCGGGACGCTCCCTTCCAAAGAACTCGAGTACGCAATACATTGCATGAACGCTCGCACGAAGTCGTCCACGGCTGCCACATACAAGTCGCTACCCCGATCTCCGGACTGTTGCTTCCACTTGTTGTGAATTGATTCCGCAAGGTTGCATGATGGCATCTCTGCGAGTTCGTCTTCGCTAAGATTCTAGAAACATTGGAAGTAGATCAGTTAGCTCAATATTGAATAAGTCAATGTTGGCCAAGTTTGAATGCTACAGAAACTGAATGTAATAGTAAGAGTTTACCAGCTCCATGAAGCCTCCCCATTGGCGATACCGGAAGTGCCAAAAGGCTAGCCATAGTTCGAGTCGGGGTAATCCTTGCTCACTCGCTCGCCGCGATGACATCCACCATGCTCGAATAGCTTGAAACTTTGTGTCGGCTTCTGCCATTGACGTGGCATTCTTGTACTGATGACAAAGTTTTCGGTGTTGAGCTTGGAGGTCTTGCCGTATGTCAGCCTTTGTGTGTTTTTCTAGGGACTGGGTCCAATGGAAGAGGCAAGTCCTTTCTCTGTCAATCATCTTCTCAGACGCATCTCCGCTCCCATAGATGATGCGAACCGCATTCCAATTAGCATGAGCGCTGTCGGCCATGAAGCCCTTGAAATTCACATTCTCAACATCGTGCTTTGCCATAATGGCATTCAAATTCTTCCAGACAACCGATTGGGCTGTCGTGTCCTCAGACTGCATGTCGCATGTTGCGATTGTCATGACTCTGCAATATTTAGAATCATAAACGTGACAAGCCATCGTTGTCCATGATCTAACACGTTTGACATGGTCAAACATTATCCACGCATTCTCCAAGTCACCCCCACACTGCATTCGCTTAACGAGATCCACTCCGCTACCCGGCCCGACTTCAGACATTTTGAAGACAAAGACCTTATCCATGTCCTCTCCTTGCCCTGGAAACATATTCTTTTGGACGAACTTCCAATTGCTAGCACCGCGTAACTGGGTGATACTGTCCATGACTCCAAAGCGACGGATAGCCCGGAATGTGGTGACAGTGTTACGAATGTTGGGAGAGGTGAGGTGCTTACATCGATCAAAAATCACTTGCAGCTCGTCCAGTTCTAAGATCTTCTGTGGTTCTCTTTCTTTAGCAAGGAGGAGTGGGCCCAATACTTCTTTTGCAGTTTCAAGCACAATTGCGGAGCGAGTGGCTGATGGAGTGCGTTCAACTTGCTCTCTAATCAAGGTGTCAGTAAGTTCGATGAAGTCCCGATGATCACCTGACTTGACGGGATGGTCGTGACGTCCCAAGTGCACACAAGCTCTTGTCATCTGAGGTGTCGCGGTGACATAGTAGATCTTGGCAGCGCAGACAGCTACACAAGTCGGAGGGACATTACAGGACTTGCAAACAACGGTCGAACGAGTGGGTGGCATGGACCCCACGTCGAACACCTTCTCAGATAATCCATCCCACTCAGTTTCATTCAGATCGGAAGTTCTGTGGTCTCGCCGAAGATACTCACAATCACGGTTGTCGCAACGCAGGTGGCCCAAACAAGATGATGTACGAAACAAAAGATTCAGATCATTTGCAATATTTGATGTGATTGTACGAGACCAAGCATGGCCATCGTACCGTCTATCCATTCCACGAAGCTGCTTGGCCTTTGTGTTTTGACAGTAGTCACCTAATGGAGGAAGTTCAAAGATAACATCTCCATTGTAACAAGGGGGGAGGTAATCAACTTGCTGGAGTTTGATTACATCGAAGTTAATTCGAGACAAGACATTCTTGGATCGTTTACGAGCTCCAAGACGCATCAATAAATCAATGATACTTTGAACGGGACTTGTTCCAACCTGGGACTGACCAAGAGTACGAGAAAGACTATTAAGAGGAGCTAATTCCTTACAATGTACGTCTGGACGTAGGGTACCTTGTACTTCACTTTCTCATCGAATAACTTCAACCTCACTATCAGAGTCATTACTCAACTCATAAATTGTTTCTAGACCGGGCTCAATTTTGACTCTAGTAGACAGTACTGGTCTCTCCATGCTAATAGTGGACGACTCCCTAGGTGTTAGAAGTTCAGTGGAACCATCTAACACAGACTCTGAGACTCCATAAACACAATATTTTCCGGGCTTCAACAACCAGAACGTACCGACATCATTTTCTCCTCTGGTCTGACCAACTGCGTGTGAAAGTAGACCAGTTTCATCGTCAAAAACTTCTTCTTCAACAAAGACAGTGTCCTCACGAAACTGAAACCTCAAACTTAAGGTTGCACAAGTGACTTTAGCATGACCGTCTTCGCTTAATGGAAAGAGGACCGGAACAGAATGATGATCAGCACGAAGAAAGGCCATAGTAGTCCACAGTGAAACGCTCTATCACTAAATTCAGTACACATCTACTCAAAGACTTGAAGTGTCGTTTGATATAACAAGTACTGTGAGCATTGGAATATATAACAAGGAAGAAATTACGCTGTAAAATTCTAATTTATGTGATAGTAACCAGAGTTTAAGAAGGTAATAGTGAGTTTTGTAGAGTAATTAAGCTAAATGACAGCTGGAAAAGCTATAACCTATGCCTGGTAGGTGGTCGTATCATACACATGCAAAAGTTGTGATGTTTAAGTGTTTCCAAATAGTAGATTCCAATTGCTGGCATACATTTTAAATTAAGGAAGATACAATATAGATTAGCAAATCAAGTGATAAAGATGACGGCCTCCACAAATACTGCAAAGAGCAGAATAGTAGCTCTGCAGTTATAGATTAGAAGGAAGGTCTTTAATAGCTCTGTGATCACTTTTTAAGTGACGGCCGCGACAAATATTGTAGGGAGCAAAATAGTAGCTCTGCAGTTATAGATTAGAAGGAAGGTATTTAATAGCTCTGTAATGACTTGTTAAGTGACGGCCGCCACAAATACTGTAGAGAGCAAAATAGTAGCTCTGCAGTTATAGATTAGAAGGAAGGTCTTTAATAGCTCTGTGATGACTTGTTAAGTGACTGCCGTATATTTATTACAGGACAAGTTGTTCGATAGTGAGAAATAATCACAATTTTTACGCTACCAAATATAAGTCATGGCAGAATAAGATATTCTTGATTATATCTTAGCGCCGGCAAATTCAGTGTATCATTAGATTGAGTCAACTCTTACAATAAATATCTCGTGATTTGAAAAAGTGTAGATTGATTTGATATATCTATAGGATTATGAAGATTATGTCAGCTCCAGAATATTCACTCTCTCAGACTTGACTAAGATATAAAGGGTCTATACACTTCAGTTTTTGGTAGAGATGATCACTAGATCGAGAGCAAGAGCAGATAGGGAAGTGAGAAAGAGTATTGCAAAACAAAGGCGCAAAGAGAGGATGCAAAGGTTAGAATCAGAAGAGAACGTCGAGACTCCGTATAATTTGCGGCAATCGATGGGCAGACAAGGGGGGAATTCTTCTAGGGGTACAAGTAGAGGTTCCAAAGGGAAGAAGGCGTTCGATGTCTCATCAGTTGCTCCCATTGTTCTATTTCCAGTAACAGAGGAAGAAACTCCTATTTACAAAGGGGGTAGTGAGGTGTTGTATATTTTCATTCCTAAAGATATTCTTTTATTTGCAATTGTAATGTTATGTTTTATGTAGGATAATTAACACGGTTTAGGTCCATAATCATTCTTTGTAATGACATCTATTCGATGAGAGTGTTTTGCCATTCATGATAGGTTAAGCTTTTGTTTGCATTGAAATTATATTTATAGGTCAAGTTCTTAGCTGTTGATTACTTACCCATTATTGTTGCAGACTCAGAGTAGGAAGAGAGCATTCGATCATGTCGATGAAGTTTTAGACGATTGTGAAGGCGGCATGGATAATGATCTACATAATTATGGGCAAGAGGTAAATACTTACTGCCGACTAGATTTGGGCCAATTCTATAAACATACACCTCTTATTAGATGGCCATATTCGTTACATTGAGACTATATGTGCACTTTGAGACTTTGAGCACACTTTAGGTCTGTTGGAATTATCCCCAGGCCGAGGATAAAACTTGAATGCAACCTTTGGGCACTAGAGGTATTCATGTGTATTGATATATAAAAGTCTCAAATTATAAAAACGATTCAATATTGAAGATGTTGAACGGTTTTTCTTTATCCCCGGATCAAATATGAGACTCCTAATCGTCTCAATATAACGAATATCGCCTTTTAGCACGCGCGACAATTCACTCATATAAATTGTACTACAACGACTCATATTTCAAAAATTGCTCCTAATTCCGGGCTTGATAATGGGTGAGCATATTCATGTGCTTCATGCCATGGAGCCAAAAAGTGGAAAAGGTTACTCCCTTTTAAAGCCATGCTGAGATGTAGATTCATAAGCCAAGTACGCCGAAACCCTACCTCCCGATGAATGAACTGCCGTGAGCTATTACCAGGAAATCAATAGATCAGAGAGTACACTGAGTGATCATCGGCATTCTTCCAAGAGTGTGCCGAATTAGGTGTGGAGTCTCGGAGATTGGGACGCAGATTGACCTGCCGCCGTTGAGCTTTTGATCGGCTTGGATCGGCCACGCCAAGAGCGGCACGCCCGGATTGCCTCGGTGATGATGCAGGCATTTCAAAGTGGAATCTGATCGACACTACCGACTCATCTAATTGTTCCGTTGCTACAGATAAACGAGATGCAGCTGGAGCTCGAGCACACCACACTTTCTGCAATGCCTGAGGTGCGATATCATCTCAAATTTTCGTGGTTCAGTTTTAGGGTTTCAAAAACCTCGACTAAGAAATCAGTGCTAGAGTAGAAAAATCCTACCAGGTGGACAAAGCGAGCAATGAGTCTCGTGATTTGACGACGGTTGTCTTCGCTGCTCAAGCTGTCGAGTGAGTCATGCAAAACACGACACTGCTCGAAAACAATGTGACGTGTAACAGGGTCACTTATTCTTTTATTGCTCCTGTGAAAGTTTCAGGTACATCACCAGTAAATGCAATATACATCGTACACTGCAACACGAGCTATCTAATCTTGAATAGAATCACTAGTCTTTCATTTTTAAGATGTGAATCTCGAAATGTCTGTCTCGGTACCGAGACTCACATGCCAGTGTCTGATTTTTGGAAGCCGTTGTCTGTGTCGGAAATCCGCTGGTGATGGCGATGGCGCCCTCTTTGCTGGTCGCCACATTGTGCACTCGTACTGGCAGCCGATTTGCCTGTCTCGGCACCGAGGTAGTCAGTGAGTAGTCGGTTTGCTAATGTCATCGGGACTCCTTCAAAACCGTGGCGGGCTTGAAATCTCCCTGTAGTAGAGAGTGTTCGTCGTAGAGCCAATATCGATAGGAAAGTTTGTTGTCGCTGATGAGAAAGTTCAAGAGCTCGTGAGCATCCTCTTGTCGGCCTGGTCTGATCGAAGTAAGCTGAATTGGCCATGAGTCGATGGTAGAGCTTTCTGGGTGCAATGAGCTTTCTGAGCATTCCAGATCATAACGACGAGCAGATTTGTTCTTCGAGGATGCAGAATATACGATCACCTAAAGTGCGCGCACCTGCAGGGAATGGACCACCTCCAGTGTCACAACTGTCCATGTTTTCTTTCCGATGATTAATTAATGTAGTACGCACAATCCTAAGAGTGCAAGTGAAGGGAAGAATTGGAGACATACATATGGTAGAATGCATGTGGCGTAGGCAGTACTCGGCTGTTCGGAGTGTACGTGATACATTGCAGCACATTGTTGAGATAACAGCAGAGAAAGTGGCCACCAGCAAAGTGGTTTTTGCAAAGAGGTTTGCATGTCTCGGTACCGAGACAGTCCCGAGCATGTGGTAGTCCCGAGTATAATTATGCGAGGTTTTCATGTTCGGATTTGCTTGTCTCGGTACCGAGACAGTAATGAGCATGTGAGATTGGATCAAATACGATCCAATGTGTTGGTTTTTTGATTGATCCAATGTGCTGGTTTTTTGATTGCTCCTATTTTGCAACGTTGTTGAAGAGGGGAGTAGCGATTGATTGAGTGTAAGTGTTTCATTGGCTTCATGGTTACTCCTGTGATCGGTTGCCAGTCTTGTGAAGTGACGTGCGGAAGGACAGTTGTAATTGCTTTTATGTTGTAGAAAGAGATTTTAGGAGAGTGATTGGTATCATCAGCTTAGGGAGGGGAAGAGTTGCTGAAGGGCTGAGAGGAACTGTTGAGGGTTGAGGGGGTGAGGGTAGGAATTTATTTGGAAGACAAAAACTAAAATTTCTAGGCTAAGCATTTTTTAGGGCTTTTTTAAGCAATGAGAATTCATGCTTCATTTGACTGTTCGTAATTCGCACCGTTGTGGAGGAGAGGAGTAGCGGTCGATTAGGAGAGTGTAAATATATCAGTGGCTTTTGAGCTTCTTTAGTGATTGGTGGCCAGTCTTGAAGAGAGACGTGCGAAAGGACAGTTTTGATTGCTTTTATGTTGCAAAGCTGGATTTTAGGAGAGTGAATGGCATCATTTAGCGAGGGACGGCAAGAGTTGTTGTAGTTACGGGCTTTCGAGTCTGTTGAAAGGAAATGTTCAGGAGGAGAGAAGTAGCGATTGAGTTGGACATGGATGGTTTAACCCTTCATTGACATAGGGGACCAAATTGGTCCTCGAATTTGAACAAGAACTTCCATACTCTCAACGGTGGCAAATTTCAAGATTTTACCGGATGTAGTCGTTCTTTTAAAAAATATTTACAGAATCAAGTTAGCTCGACACTCACCATTTCAGATTTTTGAATTTATTTAATTAGCTATGCTAAAATATGGTTAAAGGACAGTGAGGTCACATTTTTCTCAATACAATGATGTCAATTAAGGGTTAACAGCTTGAGTAGGAGCGGAGGTACGATTGTAGCAATCTGGATGTCTTTACAGCTTCTTTATAATCAGTGGAGAGACGACTGGAAGTAGGATAGGGTCAAATGTGTGGTGATGGATAGGGTCAAATGTTCATTATGCTCATCATGACTAAGCTCCTTATCCGAATCAGGTTTTGCAGTATTTTGTTTGAGCCTCACCTTCCAAGGACTTTTTCTGCCTCTGATAGTTAGCACAGCAGTTCAAAAATGGTTGTCTCGGTACCGAGATAGTACTCGGCAAACGATGAGGCAGTCTTAGCGAGGATGCTATATCTCGTTTTTGACTTTTTAAGAGAGTTCCAAACTGGACTAATAAATGATTCTAGAAATGTTTGTCTCCGTACGGAGACGCATGCTAAGCACGTACTAAGATTGATGGATCGTGTTCACCTATCTAGAGCCTCATTCAACTTTCTTGAAGAATGGTTGACCAGTTGGAATTAGTATCTGTTGATTAATCGTTGACCAGTCATTCATTGATTTTTCTCAGGTGCTTCACATGGACAGTGAGAAAGACTACTATGGTGGAGAGGCGGCCTCATTGAATGAGAACCAGGTGAGTGTGTGATGTTCAATATCTCGATGGCAGATTCTAATGTTGGCGGTTTATTTTTGTTTTGGCTGATGTTTTCCATTTTTTTTTGTAGATGTCGTGTAAATTCTAGTGAGATTAATTTCGTATATAGTTTGATTTAGTTGATTATTGTGCAACTCAGTTATACCTACTAGCTTGGTCCTTCATTATTTAGATATTGAACTCTGTTCTGTAGGTAGAGAGCCCTGCCGCCCAAGATGTACCTGCTGATTCGTCACCAGCAGCCACTGAAGCTTCAAGAGAGAATGCAATTGATTTAGATTTTGATGAAGGTCAAGATGAGGCTGAAGAGGTGCTTGACAAAAAAGATGCATTTGACGGAGATGGAGATGACATCAGATCCCGTCAGAAATTGAATTCCGTGACCACGATCTGTCAACTGAGAGTCCAACCTTTTAGTTCATCGAGGTTCAATATTCCCCTATGTAGGATGTTAGCCATGCCTATGGTGAGGCCCACACTCTCAACTGATCTTGCTAAATTAGAGCAAGAATTTGTCCATGGCTACAGAGAAGGCTCCTCTGTTTTCTATATGACAATAACTGATGAAGAAGGCAAAACACGTGAGGTTACTCAAGCTGATGAAGCATCTTGGGGTCCCATTTGGAGTGCCAAAAATGAAGAATTCAATTCCTTTCTTCAGTCCGTTCCGGAGTTGGCTAGTTTCAAGAATTTGATGTTCTTTGTATGTGATGGTAACCATAGACGTCAGGCTTGGTTAAATCATATTCAAAGGCTTCACAAAAAAGAAGAAGCTTGGCATTACTCAGTGGACAGCATCCTCCTTGACACAAAAGGAAAAATTGGTGTTGTTATGCAAGTGATGCATAACATCAACAAGTAAGTTTTATTTCTTGATTTGAATTCTTTTCTATGTAAAATACTTCGATTACACTACTATTATGATATGCTCATGCCCTCTCTTTGATTGATAATTGTAGACATACTGAAGACTCTCACGTTAAGACCAACCTTGTTCACACCCTCTTTAGAGTTCAGAAGTACGGTCTCATGCCACTTGAACAGTATCAAGATATATTGACTCCATCGGAGATTAAGAGGTGCAAGAAATCTCAGAATGCAAAGAAGACGTGGTATACTTTGAATCTGCATGTATTCACGAACTTCATCTTCCAGGTATGATCTATATGTGAATTGGCTCAATTGCTTACATTAGGAATGAGGATGTCTCCTTTGCTGATTTGGGTATTTATATGTTTTCACTAAAAGTACATGTGATGTTTAATATTAGTACTTCGTATATCAATGTATGCAATTTGTTTAGCACAAGATACATTGAAATTTACTTAGTTAAAATGACAAACAAAGGTAAATAATAGCATTTTCAGTGACAAAGTCTATTTTTTTGCAGCACGAACTTGGACTCGCAGCAGATGAGGGTGTTCGACAACTTGTGGAGCAATCAGACGGAAATGTGTCCGCTGCTGAAAAAGCAACCGCAATGAAAGTTGCTACCAAAAAGAGAGCTGAGGCACTTCATAAGAAAATGTCAAAACTAGTTGCTGTGGCAAACCCGGAGTTAACAGAGGGATGGCTTCGAGAGGTATGAACTCTACTTCTAAAATCCATTTTTCATTCTTTAAGTAATACTATGACTCCCTTTATTCTAATAAATCGCTCGTTTCTTTACAGATCGAGCGTCACTATAGCCTCAACTCGATTACACCAGAGCTAAATATAGAGAAGCTGCAGTTAATTGTTACTGCAAAAGCATCTGCAGCTTCGAAAATCAAATGGTTGGAATATTTCAATTCCTCTGCATCAACACGTGAGGCCCGCAAACTGCCCCTCAAGCCCACCAACGAGGAGAAATTGGGTGTCTTTCTTGCCAAAGCGTGCTTTTGGGCAGGAGTGAGTTCGTTAAATCTAATTGTATTGATTTCATCAAATGTGTGTTGATTTCTACTATATGAGCTTAAATGTATTCTTTTTACGCTCTAACCTGACTTGAGTTCCTTTAAGTACTGAGTGAATGTAAAAGAATGTTGTGTGATTTGTACAACAATGATATGCTGTGATTACAAATAAATATTGATTACGTTTGATGACTTCCATGCTATTGATTCAAGTAACAATATTCCCTCTTTTCCCACAGATATCCGAGCAGGCTTTGATTACCTTTGAAGAAACCGTGCGTCAAGATAGAGTGGTTATCAATTTTGAAGTACCCGGCGAGCCTTTAAGCTTGGTTGCATACATCGAGGACTGCAGGATGAAGTTATGGAACAATGCGTTCCATACTTTCTTCCGAGGGCAGGATGCTTTTAACAAAAATTACGAATTTGTGAGTTTTAATGGAACTGACTTGATTGTGCGAAGAGTGCTCTTTCGGTGAGTTTTTCTTTCAAAGTATTATAGTTCTTATATTTCGCATATTGATTTGGTTTTTTGTGTGCAAAATATTTTGATTGCAAGGTATATATTCATGGCCTTCTTTTTACTCGCAGGTATTTTAAGTACGAACTCTATTCGAAAGGAGCAATAAGCAAAGAAGATCTCCCCATATTTCTCTCCGCATGGCTTGATAGGTCGAACTCAACGTGCATGTTCTCAGCAAATCAACAGCGCACGTGGTCAATCTCGCACCTTACGGGAGGTGGATGGTACCTTGACTGCGCTCCCAGTTTCACTCCTTCCTTTGAAACTGAACTTAGGAAGTCAAGGGAGGCAGTTGGAGAATCTGGTATTGAGATGGTTGATTTACAGGGCATAGAAGACGAGCATGAGAGAGCAAGGGCACTCTCACGACGTCTAGAAGAAGATAGGAAGAAGGCCATGAAGGTGAAGGAAGCAGAGGAGAAAGCGGCTCAGAAATAAAACGAGAAACTCCGGAAGTCTCTGGAGAAGACTAGCAAGAGAGGAAAAAAGAAGATGAACCCTCCTCGAGAGCCAGAATATAAAAGCCCATCTGGGCCTAGTCCCACATACGACTCTGGTTCTCATGCTCCAACTGAATCGAGAGGAACTAAACGTAATTCCTCCTATGAGCAATTAAGCCAAGGGATCCCTGTTTTCACATCAATTGAGGAGTATGATGGCCAAGTTGGAGAGTGGATAAAAAATAGCTCACTAGAGCAAGTCCTTGGTGGCGACACGGGCAGCTTTAGTCCTTTATTTGACGATTTGCAAAGCTTCATTTCCAAGGTACTATTGTGTTTAATTATCTTTTGTATATAATTGTTGAACATGTCGACCCCTGCTTCATAATTCCTTGGCTCATTCCTGGAGTTATTCACTAGTTCATTACTACAATGATGTGATAATTATGTTTCATTTCAATTCATGTCTTTCTCTTTCTGTATTTTATAGCTCCAAGTTAATTAAGTTGTGCATACTCTATAGTTTTGTCTAAGCTTTCAGATAATGAGCATTGTTTATTCATGCGCAGCATTCAAGTGTCAAAGCCCGGCACTATAAGGGATCTGCCGCGAATGTACCCTGCGTAGACTTGATTATTGCAGATCTTCCAGAGGGTCTTCCTGTTCCAGGAATTTCGAATCCACCTTCGTCTATCCCTTCCTGGAACAGAGAATCTGAGGATTGGTTACAAACACTCTTCGATTTTGCAGACCATCACCTGCAAGATGATGGAGCAATCATTTTATTTCATCCATTTCGAATGACTACGAAGTCAAAAATTCTTGGATATTGTTCCACGTACGGTTTTGTTGTTCGCAAAGAGTGGTGGGGTATGAACCGCCTTCACTTGACGTCCCCAATTAATCAAGCTTTGACGGTAAGATTAAGTTTGTAAAATTAACTTTCAATTTCACTTCTTGAATTGTACATACATATTTTTTTTACTCTGTTGTAAGTAAACTAAAATACCTTTTTTGTACTATGCAGACTATGAGGTTTGGGATAACTTTAATCGTAAGAAGCATTCCAGGGGTGTCTGCCTCTAAATTTTGCTTTCAACACGTCCCTGCACTAGACCGTCTGGGCGTTGATGTGGCACGTGATGACATTCTCCAGAACTTGGTGTCAAGAGAGGATCAACTGACGGATGGATCCATGCCATGGCGTGGTCCTCGTGAAAAATCCGTCGTTCTTATGCAAATGCTCATTGTGGCAACTTCTTTACCTGGAGATATTGTTCTAGACTGCTCTGCAGCTACGGGTATGTTTACAATCTCTTTTTGTTTATATAGTTAATTGTGCACTATTTCATATTAATATGACTCATTGGTGTTTGAAAACTGAACTTCATTGGTTTTTTTTTATTGCAGGAGCTTCTATTCATGCGTGCCGCAATGTGAACCGTCACATTGCGGCATTAGAGGCTGATGCGGCAATTTTTGAAGCTTTGATTGCTCCTCTAATTCAACTTCCTCCTGCTACTGAAGGGACATCACAAGATGTTGTTATGTCAGAGGATCCTGATAGCGAAGTTGTTGTTGTTGAGAAGATCGTGAAGAAGTCAAGGTTTAGTAAGTGAGTATAGTTACATTTCTTACTACTAGCGTTATATTTTATGATTTGCTTGTATGTAACGGTTTTATGAACATGTTGTTATTTGCATTTGCAGAAGCGGTATTAATTTGAGATATCCTGTTCACCGTCCTTTTTTCTGTGACCCTAACTTCTATCCAAGCCCTCCAAAGTCTTGGCAACTCCCTTCGTACGCAAATGTTGCTGCCAATGAATTAGCAAGAGGTGCATATCGTACATTTACACCTAAGAAAGTTGGTGCTAAGAGGTATTGAGTATGTTGATTTAGAAGCCGTTGAGTGTGAGATTGAAGACTCTTCAGAGGCAGAGAGTTCGTCCTAAAGTCTCTTTGGCATTATCTGATAAAGTTATGTGATTTCCATTATATGATTTACATGCACTTTTATGTGTTATTGCCTATATGATATTATCTCTTTTTATTTGATTGTTCTGTGTTCTTTTTGTGTGATGGTTTTCATGAATTTTCTTATATGGTCTATTTTATTTTAAATTTTGTTCATAAATGTAGAATTTATTTTCTATTCTTTAGTAATAGGCATGTATATTTCAAAATATTCACTCAATTGTTACCTAACATTGATTGTCTCTATTTTTATTATTACTCAGTTTTCTCATTATTTATTAACAACAAATGTTATGAGATTTAAAATTTTAAGGTATAAATAGGTATTCTTAAAGTGGATTTTAATTTCATCATTATTCAACACCAAACCTAGGAATACACAACATGTTTTACAGCAATGAATGTTACATACTTTGTAACACAAATCTAGTCTCGAAGAAGTCACGGTCATTTGCAGAGATTTTAAAACTCCCACTTGTCTAACTTTTATTATAACAATGACTCCCTTCAATTCTCAAAATTCTCCCCCCCCCCCCAGTGCATGTACTACAGACATAGGCATGATATTTTGCCTATAATGTTTATTTATATTCAAATATACTACCTAAACTATGGTCATAGGATATGCTTCACTCAACTATAAATTCCAAAATTTCAGAAAAAATACCGCTCACCGCTCACTGCTCACTGCTCACCGCTCACTAAATAGCTTTTCCCCTAGGGAATGGATTCATTTGTAGGCATCAGGGGATTAATTCCTCCGTAGGCACCAGGGGATTAATTCCTCTGTAGGCACCAAGGAATCCGTTCCTTTGCAGGCACCAAGAAAGCAATTCTTACGGAGGCACTATGGAATCAATTCCTACGTAGGCAGTATGGAATCAAATTCTCCGTAGACACCAAGAAATCAATTCCTCCATAGGCACTAGGAACGAGTTTGTCCGTAGGCACCAAGGAATTCATTACTTCATGGGCAATAGGAAACTAATTCCTCTATGGATACTAAACAATAAATTTCTCAGTAGGCACAAGAGGATCAATTCTTTTTTAGGCACCAAGGAATCAATTCACCTGTAGGCATTTAGGAATCAATTCCTATGTAGGCACTATGGAATCAAATTCTCTGTAGACACCGAGAAATCAATTCTTCTATAGGTACTAAGGAAGGAATTTTGTCTTTAGGCACCAAGGAATTCATTGCTCCATGGGCCATAGGAAACTAATTCCTCCATGGATACCAAAGAATCAATTCTCCTGTAGGCACAAGGGAATCAATTCTTTTGTAGGCACGAAGGAATCGATTCATCCGTAGGCTTTTAGGAATCAATTCTCGTGTGGGTAACGCGGAATTAAATTCTCAGTAGACACTTTGAAAGCAGTTCCTCTATAGGCATCAAGGAACTAATTCTTTTATTGGCATCAAGGAATTGATTGCTCCATGGGCATCGGGACACTAATACCTTTGTAGGTACCATAGAACTAATCGCTCGGTGGACACCAAAAAACTAATTCCTCTGTGAGCACTTAGGAACTAATTCTTCTATAGGCAATTAGGCATAAGGAAACTTATTCCTTTGTGGGCACCAGGGAACTAATTTCTTTTGGACATTAAGAGATTAATTCCTTTGCGGGCGCAAAGGAACTAATTCCTTTGTTGGCACGAAGGATCCAATACCTTTGTAGGTACTAAAAGAACCAATTCCTTTGTAGGCACCAAAGAACTAATTCCTTTATGAGCACCAAATAACTAATTCCTTTATGGGCGATAGGGAATCAATTTATTTGTTGGGGCTAGAGAATCAATTCTTTCATCAACTTTTTAGAGAACTAATTGCTACGTCGGCACCAAAGAAGTAAATCCTTTGTGTGTACGAGAAAATCAATTCTTTTGTGGGCGCTTTGGACTAACTCCTTCGTAGGCGTTGTGGAAATGGTTCCTCATGGGGACCCCAATGTCTTACTTCTATATCAGAAGTAGTTCAAAAGTAGTAATATGTGCCATTAGAGAACTTAAATCTTCCATAGGCATTAGAGAACTAATTCCCCGGGGTACTAGGGAAGTAGTCAAGATTGGGAATCAAAGGCTAGAAGCAAACGAAGTGATTTAGCTTGGTTGATACTTTTGAGGTTGAGTAGATACTTCTTTTTGTTGACCATATTATTAAGAGCTACAAGAAGTATCTGCTCAACCTCAAAATGGAATAATAGACACATAAGCTAACAAAGTAGTTGATACAACAAAAATCAACACATGTACATATCATAGTAATTGTTTAGTTGGTAAAAACTAGTGAAGGCTAAATAAGAGTAAATAAAGTAACAAGTACTTTGAATATGGTTTCACCAAATAAGAAAAGATATTCACTCTAAAATATAAGTTTACCTTTGCTTGCAATGTAATATATATTATTAAAGTAGGTAGTTTTTTTGGTGCTTGTGTGAGTGACATTATGCTCTCAAGCATCGCCGGTTGGATTGGTGTGCATAAGGTGTTGTTGGAAGCACGCAACAATTGGATCAAACTTCGTGTCAACGAATCCCAAGATATTGATTTGAAAGTATTTATGGCTCCAAAAATACTAGAAATTGTTTGTATGAGCGAGGCAACGCCGCAGGGCGTACTACTCTTATATAAAGAGACAACCAAGACTAACAATTATATGAAGAATCTAAGTGACCAATAATCTTTTTTAAACTCATATATTATTAATACCATGGTGAATTATTATGGTGAATTCCTATGATCTTATCATACTTGCAGTATGGCACTCGAGAAATTGTAAGTAATAAGGATAATAATGTAGTGCATGTTAGACCGCATTGTTGCTTAAAACTTGACTATGTTTGATATAAATGTTTCTAGGTGTTGGAACATATTCTTCACTAGTTGCACAAGGTATCTCATATAAATTCTTTAATACTCACTATTCAAGACAATTCTTGATTTCCTAGTCTTATTCCTACCCATGTACCACGTGGATCCTGACATTATCTGTGTATTATCAACAAGATTCACTAGTAGAAACTTACAGGAATAGTGATAGTCACGGTTTTGACTTAACCCCTAAACGCCTGAGCCTATTTTTACCAAAAAAGCACATTTCCATAGAAATCGTCATAGATGAAAATCAAGAGAAGCTATTAAGATCTCAACCGTACAAACTTGTAATAGACTTATCCAAGATCATGTGGACCAAAATTTGAGTCATGAGGCCTTATAGATCGGGAGATCATAACATATTAATATCAAAAACAAACTGCAAAATTTCATCATTTTCACTTTGAGGTGGAAATGCTACCAATATAACTATTGCAATGAAAAAATCACCAACTAGTAAGATGTTCACCTTCATCTTAATAAGTCCTTTACCCAACAAAAATTCCTCAAAAAAATTTCTTGGCTCAAATAAACGTCATGCAATGGTAAAAACTACCAAACATTTTACAAAGGAATAATAGTCCAAAACTAGACCCTTTGCATTCAATTTCATGCCTTATCTTCAAAACATCTTCGATCTTGTTAAGGTTTCTACCACTTAGACTAGACTCTAATTGGAGGCCATCCCAAAAAATTAAGTTGAAATCCAACGGTGGATGAGGGAGATATAGCTCCTCAAATATCATCGATTTTCTCACTTTTTTTTGTTGACAAAACATCATTGCAAATCCAATAACAAAATCATTTGGATCAAAAAACTTCTCACTACAAAGTTGTTAAGAATCACCTTAAGATCATGACCATGAAAAAAAATATCATGAAAAACTATTTTTAATTTCACATAATTGGCTTGCAATGGTAATACATGCCCCATGCTTGGAAACCCAAAAACAAGAGCTGTCTTCACTAAAGTGCATTCCATTAATTCAAACTTTTTTGTATGGGCTTGCAAATTTTACAACACAAACTAGACTTGATTTGGAACCTAACCCAAGTGATTTCATCCAAAACGGACCTCGGATGAAGAAGATACGGCTCTTCAAAGTTTCTGGATGTACATCCAAAATGTCGTTTTTCGACATCGTGGGCATTTAAGTGTTAAGAGACATAATGTCAAAGTTGACGTTTTAAGTGACGTCTTAAGTGACAATTCTGTCCAAGGGGACTTTTCCCATTAGATGTTTTTGCAAATTGTCACTTGAGACAAGTGACGATCAATTAATAAAAATTCTTGTTTTTCTGGATTTTCACTTTTCTGCATTTTTCTTCTAGTGAATTCATATTGCACATGTAATAGGATTGCAAATAAATGTGAATGAGACTAAGAACTCAATGTGTAAAGTCATACTTATCCTTTTTATTGTCTCTTATGCCCACCTTAAGATTCGTAATATTTGCACCCGATTGTAATAAAAAAACAACCATACTATAGTTGTAATAGTCTAATTCTATAGTCTCCTCTATCCACTCACCATATTCTAGACTTGTATTTACAAGCTTCTTGTTCAACCAATATGATCAAGGTAAAAATCTTGGGATCTTTATATCTCCAGGCTAATCAAAAATTAAACTACAAGGCCAAATGCAAGTCTGTAAGTTCCAAATGGAACTAAACTAACGATATTTCTAAAATAAAATTTGACTAATTGGGTCTTTAGGGGTTAACTTGCCAAAAATTGATTGAAATGCCACTTTTACAGAAAATGGTACTTCTACAAAATAAATGTCAGAATCCACACATTTAAACATAATAAAACTTGAAATACAACCTGATTATACCTTAATTTATCTAAAATATATGTAGATTCTCCAGGCATGTAATGCTAGGGACTATATGCATTGTGTAATAATAATAATAATAATAATAATAATAATAAATAATAAAAAAACAACTAATTGGACAATGTTTAACAAATCCTCTGGCACAAAACCCACGTTCTTTAAAAATTATGCACAAAGGGTCCTATGTCCTAATTATATCTTATAAGTTTTTAAAAATCTGTAGATTCTCCATGCATGTGATGCTACGGAGCAATGTATTATTCCTCAATCAATAATACATTGAAAGCAAGGAAAATATAAAGTAAGCACTAAGAAGATAGACATAAGCAAGAGAGTCTTAGGTTGAGAGAAAGAATATATCGAGGTATGAGGAGAGAGAAGGTGAATAATACTTTACTGTCATAAATTCAAACCTAGTGGTATCTTACACTAGTAACTCAACTAGTTATACTTCAAAAAATAGCGTATGTATGAATATCAATTCTCTAAACTCCTCCTCCCTCGAAAAGGTATCACAAATATAAATTGACTAAATAAACTGGTTCAAATACGGCTTGATGCCGAAGAAAGTCGCCAAGTGGTTAATCGGCCGGTCCGAGGTTTGGTTTGCACCAACTTCGACGACTAGTCAGGGAAACTCGCTGCTTGGCACGTTAGTGAGGTAAGAATAACCAGTCGGCCTGATTACCTACTTAAACTGTGAAAAGGTGCGAAGCATCCCAAGATGGCTAACAGACTCTGTGCATGGAATCCTGAATTGTGGTTTTGACCACAACTTACATTTTATTTGGTACCTCATTAAGACCTTATATGTAAAAAGCCTTGATGATGATGATCTAGTGTAAAAATACAAATGAAAGAAAAAGAGTACAACAAATAAAAAGTAGGTCGTGTTGGGAACCACGAGTAGGTCGTGCGTACTCAAAGTCTATTAGCCATGTTGGGGTGTTTTGCATCTTGGTACAATTAAGGTAGGTGATCGAGCTGACTCGTTATTCGTGCCTTACTAACGTGATAGGCTGCAAGTTTCAATCTCCAACCAGTCAATGAGGCCGGCGCGAATCGAACCTCGGACCGGTCGGTTAACAACTATCATTTTTATTCAATCAGAAAGAGCTTGGGGATGCAAAAGAAAGGACTTGAACTTTTGCCAAAACCCATTAGGATTCTCAATCTACAAATATTGGTACTAGACAGAAGGAATAAATTGATGATAGAGGAGAATGAAAGTTTTTGAAATAATAAAAGAATGGAGAGTAGGACTTAGAACCATTTCTGGATCGAAAGCAATAAAACCCGATGATTTGTCCGCAAAAATGTGAGCTTGAGTGGTTCTCGCCCATAATAAATAGTTGTTGCCATTGGCTGCCAAATGTAGGAATTGTAAAGGTTGAAGTGTCATCACCGGGGTTGAGATTAATAACAACAACGACATGACTAAAAATATAGCAATGGAAGAATTAGAAAAGTCATAATTATATTGAAATAGAGTCAAAGACTAATAATAAAAAAAACCAAAAAGTTAATACAAGTTTTCCATATAGAAGAAAAATAAAAGTATTAGATAGTTAATAAGAAGGTAAATGTATAAAGTACAAACTATAAACTCAAATAAATGTACGGTAAATATTAAGAAAATAAAAAAATAAAAAAATAAAAAATATGAATAGTAGAAGTAAAAAACAATAAAAAGTGAAAAAACAGTGAAAAGTAAAAATGATAAACATAAAAAGTAACGGTAAATAGTAAAGTGTAAATAGTAAAACGCATAACACAACAATGGAAGTAAAGAGTAAAAATAAACAACAAAAGTGTAAATAGAAGTAAATAGTAAAACAATAAATAGTAAAATAATAGATAGTAAAGATAATACGATAAGTGTGAACGTAAAGGAATAAAGGAAAATGTGGAAAATATTACAATAATATAAGAATTGGAGAGGTGAAGAAGCGAGTCTAGGGAGTTTTGGAGATGTGATATAAGAGGTGATATTATAGACCAAGGGTTTGGAGAAGGAGTTTAGAGAAATAATTGAGGTATGTAGAAGAAACTCTTGTAAAGAGAGAACTTCTAAAACAACTAAACAAGTAAGAGCAAAACAATAAAAATGAAATAGATTGTGAACAGAAAGTGAAGAAATGAACAAATACTAAGTTTGAAAACAAGAAGAGTAATGTGTGAAATTTTTCAATAGAAGCTAAGAAAGAGATTCAAGGAAGTTTAGAGTGAGAGGATGGAAGATTAGAGAAGAAAATATTTGTTCTAAAATTATGTTTTAAAAAACATAACTCTTCCTAAAAATTTCAAATAAATAAAAAAGAAGTAGAGATAACTAAGAACTAAGAACTAAGATAGAGGGTGGTGATAATGTGTTGAAGATGCAAATGAAAACAAGGAGAATACAAAGTAAGCACCAAGAAGATAGACACAGAAGAGAGAGTCTTAGATTGAGAAAAATAATATATGGAGGTACACTCAAGGAGAGAGACGATCAATAGTACTTCTCTCTCATAGGTCCAAACTTGGTGGTATCTTACACTAATGACTCAACTAGCTACAATGCACAGGAGAATATGAATTCTTAACGAAAAGCCCTCTTCTTTGCTCGCCAAGTAGCTTGCTACTTGAGTTCATGATTGAATTGCTCTTAATCTATTAATACGAAAGAAAACCCCTCCCTCAGTTAACGTAGAGCCCAGAAACAACGGAAAGAATGTGAGCGAGGACCTCCTGCACGAGATGTACCGAGCAGCTCACACCCGATGTGCATTCTATTCCAGCAGCGGTCCACATGTCCCCACGAAGCTTTGGTGTCGCAATGGAAGCCAAGCAGTCCCCGCATCACGAGACGACTACCAGGTCCAGCAGTCACTCACACAGCAGCTGCTGCGCACCAGGTAGGTGGGGATGCACAGCAGCTCCTTCCTCATTTAGAAACTTCAACACACAAGAACGACGCGCAATGCAAACGAGTGTCCAATGCCGCACGCGCTGGCCGACAGACAGCGACATAGCCACGGGACCACAGCATCTCCGAAGGAACCCACCTCATAGATTCGATCCATGATTCCCAATCCGTTCTCGGTAACTTACCCCAAATCCATCACATCATATCACGCCTCCCTGGCAAACCAATTCAGTGATTGTTCTCTAGACAATTCAACTCGACTACGTTACTGTCGTCTTGTCCGCCCCGAACATTATCACTCGCATATGCTTTCAGAATTGCTTTGAGAGCAGTCGACATTGCTTTGAATTGCCTCGAAAGTAGTGACGAAAGTGTAGCGTAAAAGCCCCACTTTTGGTTGTAACAGAGCGCTTATCAGACAGCTTTTGTTATCGTGTGTGTATATACGGTACTCGATGGATGCTTAGAAGTTGGTAGAGCGATGAGCCGTTTAGGCATGGGGCAGAATCCAGCGGCGGTGATTCCGATTTGTGACGATGAGGGTGAGGGTGACGATGGGTACACTACTGCGAGCGAGTACTTCATCGAGGATGGTGCGGCAACGAGAAAAGTGCTGCCGGCGTTGACAGAGCCGATTAGGTTAGAAAGGCAGAAGAGTAGCAGCGGTGGCGGTGGAGGAGTGTTGTCGTCCGTCCTTGAGCTTTTGAAAGGGATCCGTGTCGGTTCGGATGTGACCAAGTTGCAATTGCCGCCTCAGTTCAATCTGCCCAAGTCGCAGTTGCAGGTTTACGGTGAAGCTGTGTATTGCTGTGGGGAGGATTACTTGTCATCGTGCTCCGATGCTGTCACTCCTCTTGCTCGCTTGCTGGCTGTTGTGAGATTCCATTTGTCTACCACTCGACCTGCTCCGTTCCTCAAGGCTCCTTATAACCCTATTCTCGGCGAGGTTCACCACGTCTCTGTCGGTGCACTCAATGTCATCTGCGAACAAGTAAATTCTCTATCTTTGAACCTTTTACTTGAAGTTCTCCTGATTTTGATCGTGTATTCTTTCTAACGTTGGTGAGTCTATGCAGGTTTCGCATCATCCTCCCGTGTCTGCATTGTATGCTACTAATGAAGCAAAAAAGGTGGAGATGCTTTGGTGGCATCAGCCTGTGCCTCGATTCTACGGTAAGCTCACCAATTATTCCCAATCGAAGGAAGTCTAACAAATAAATTATGGAGCAGAGCATTTAGGGTTCATGAAAAGGTTGCTTGGTTAGGTTTTGCAAAACCTAGTGCTGATTAAACAAAAAGTTTCTTTTTCAGTTTTCGTGTGGTAGGTTATTCACTACACTAAATAGGTAGATTAGTGTTATATACACTAATTTATATAAACATGTTATAAGTTTTTATTGTTGGTCAATATTTTTACCCTCTACATCCGTCAAGATGTGGATCCTTCCAGAGTAATGGAGTCAATACTCTTGGTATTTTATTTTACCAGAAGTAAAAACTTATAGCATTTTCAAATCTTATAAAAATCTAACACTAATCTACCTATTCAGTGTAGTAGAAAAATCGTGGTTCCATGACTTAAAAACTACCACAATCGATTATCTATGACTGTTTGTCTGCTTGAGTAGTCATAATAGACAGGTTTTTGTTTTGGAGGATCAAAGAAAGATGGGCTTTGTGTGAATGGGGTATGGTTCTGCAGGTGGTTATGTGGAGGCATCGATAGTAGGACAACGGCGACTGAAGTTGCGAAAGCATCACGAAACATACGAGTTCACGTCACCCAATTTACAAATACGTTTCTTGCCCAGCAGTGGGACTGCGTGGGTGGGCGGGACTTACGTGAAATGCAAGGAGACAGGTCTAGAAGCGGTCGTGAACTTCAAGGCCAAGTCCTTCTTTGGGATTCGAGGCTCATCAAACAAAATCTCCGGCAAGGTTTTCCACAAGTCTTCTCCCGGAGACGTCTTGTATGAGCTCACCGGTTCTTGGGATGGGTGAGCATTACTTTTCAATCCATACTTTCTTGAGAAGACCACTGCTTTCATTGATTGTAGCCAGAAATAAGTGTAGAAATAGAGTGTTTGTTTGACCTATCCTTGGATCCTTGGATGTATGTCCGGAGATCACACCAATGGCGGGATTATACTACAAATTATGTAGGAATAAGAAGTAGTTACTGGTATTAGAATGCTATGATACAAGCAAGTCAACGATTTCGTTCTTTCTTTCAGGATTGTAAGCATGGAAGAAAAGGCAACAGGTATTAAATCAACACTATATGATGCCCAAGCTGCAATTGGAAACATACATGGACCCAAAGTCGCGAATCTAGAGGTAATTGCCAAAACACAATTCCACCATGTGATTCAGCTTACTCACCAGTATGAGTTCGTAACTTATTATTCTTTAGTGGTGTAGGGTCCAGACAAAGCGCAAAGTAAGTGGTCAAAACCTTTTCTAGCTTTAGGTACACATTGAAATAGCCATCCTCTAAGCTGTGACTTTAAATTGCTGTATCACATTGAAATAGCCATCCTCTAAGCTTAGACTTGAAATTGCTGAAGAAGTATTTGGTGGAGGATACGAATGTCTTTCCTGGTCACATCACCATTAGAGTCTTCCATTACTAGTTTAATTTAAATTATGTAGTATTGAGTTGGATACAAAATCAAATAACCTTCCTTTAGCTCTACCATGACCTTGCTGGCCACACTACTAGAAAACTTGTCCTTTATCACTTCTACATTGACTTAAAACACTTTTTGAAATTAGTTCAACTATCGTAAGGAAAAGTGTACTTTTGATCTCCAACTAGTTTGCATCTGTCATTGTGGACAATTTGTATCGGTCCAAGTGTTTGAGTCATAATGGACAAATTGTGAATTAGAGAAGACTGAGTGATTGTTTGTCTGTAGGCCATATCACCAATGGAGTCTGTCAACATTTGGTCAGAAGTGACAACAAGCATGTCGTCTGGAGACTGGGAGAATGCACGAGATGCCAAACAGAAAGTGGAGGAGACACAGCGTGCGATTCAGAAGCATAGGATGGCGAGCGGCATGGTGTGGAGCCCCAAATACTTCACTGCTACCAAAGATGGCACTTGGGAGTGGCAATCTCAAGGCCAATCAGTGCCGCTCGCGCCGCTTGTTGTTGAATAATGGTTCATTCTCTTTGCTATTTATTGTGATACCACAACCATTCATTTTTTGACCACTTGTACAAAAACTAGCTTCATGTGTATATTGAGGTCCAAGTACAGATATGGACAATGAAGCAAGTTTATGTTTTATTGAGCCTTCCTGCTCTCGTAGGCTATTTAGTTGTAATGAGAATTGATATAGTATAACTAGTAGTATTCTTTAGTTTCTATTGGGCAATCGGTTTCGATGGAGCCTCAAATGAAACACTATGGTAAAGGAGATCTAGTTCTTATGCTTTTTTTAGTGTTTTAGTGTTTGCACTATGTCTGTTCATTCTTCATTCTAAAATAGTGGACAGCCATAAGATTGTGCTCAAAACTATTAGAATTTGGATTGGTATATTTGGCAAGAGAGCTTATTTCATGCAAGAAATTCGGGACCTTCAAAAGTCAAGATTGACTTTAATTTAGATTTAGCCCAACAACACATGGCACTCAAAAAAATAAGATCTCACCTAAAAAATAAGAATATTATTTATTGTGGAGAGTTGAAATAGTATGACTCAACTTGGGTTTGCATTAGTAATTACTTTTATATTTGTAAAAATGTAAGAAAAGTATTCTATAAAGGCATGAAGTTTCAAAAACATCCTTAGATAGTTTCTTTTATCCCACCAACTACTTATTCCAAAATCTTCATATCAATTTGAAATCTCTATTAACCCCTAACTTTCCTTAAAAACCGAAACAGTCTTTTGATGTTTTGGGCAGCCTTAGTTTTTTAGTAAAAATGAATATTTTTGAGATATTTTTGGAATTGTGTGAGTTACATTGCAAAGTAGATGCGTCAAAAATTGCAAAGTCAAATTTACATTTTAGAGTTTTGTTATGAAAATTTTAGATTTGAAGGTGAGGGGGGGCACATTGGGCTATGCTCTGCACCAACGAGGGAGAAGCTGTAAAGTGGGGCAGATGGGGCGGTTTGCAAAGAAGCTTTCCATGGGGCAGGGGGGTTCAAGGCCTGATTAGGGACCGACCCATAATTAGGGCCTTTAGCTTTCAAAACACTGGGCCCATAAATACACTATTACTTTCATCAAGGGTTTTTTGTCAAGAAGTCAGGGGCCTTTATGGGATTGCATGATGGACCCACGTTTGTGTAAAAGGGAGCCCAGTATCCATGGCTGCCCTTGCAAGGCTCTACTCAATTTTCTATGGTTCTAACTTGAAAACTCACAAGTATTTGAGATATCAATTTTTTTGAAAATAAAATTCACCATGGTTCTTCATCACCATGAAGCAATGTCCTCACCGTTCACTTTTGACAAATTTCAAATTGTCATTCTACAATGTTCAATTTCCAAATATCTCACCTCCAAGCTGATATTTGACCTCCCTCAACAAGACAATTCTAGTTTTTGACTTAGGAAAAAGGTCGAACTCTAATTTTTTGCACGCGTATGCGCAACTTACATACGTACTTGGGAAAAAATGAGAGCAAAAAGTTTGAGAAAAAAATCATCATGTCTCCCTTGGCACAAAGTGAACTACTTCTTTCAAGCAAGGGCCAAAAAAAAATTGCATCAACTTTGAATGTTAATATCTCACATTTGGTGAACATCCAACGGCTGAAATTTGGATCAGATTTTTAGAGTGTAGTTATCTTTGAGGTCTTACGGTTGGAGTTACTAAAAATAGTAAAAAAGCTGATTCGTGCTTCCATGATCACAAAGTGGTAGAAAATCGCAGTTTTGAGTCTTGGAGCTCCCAAAAACACAAGGAAATTTAGGGGTTAAGTTCACACATACATGCTCATATTACAATTTGTTCAGATGATAGTCCAATAACAAAGTAACACTAGTGGGTATCCTTTTGAGTATGAATTGTGAGTATAAGTGACTATTAGTATGGTGTACCCACTTCTCAAGCTCGTTGCATTCTCACATGCATTCACTAATATTCTCAAGATATAACAACTTAAGAAAAGAATACATCAAGAAAGCCCTTGCCTCTCTTGCCGAAATTGCTTTGCAAAGAATAGAATGTAAGTATTTGTCAATTATATCCTTCCACATAGGTGCTTGGAGATGTTGTAAGTGGTTGGCAACTTTGGCAAGGCAAGTTGTGAGCCCTTTGCTTTGCAACAATACAATTAGTACAAAATGGTTTTCGAAAATTTTTAGTCTTTGATCATAAGATGTTCATGTGCTTAGGTGTTGAAAACAAAGTTACAAGAAACAACGTCCTTGCTCCAAAATAATATGGTCGTTTTTTTGTTTACAATCTAAATCATAAATATTTTGTATACATCAAAAAGCCAAAAAAAACAATACGAACGGTTCCAATATCTTGTCAACCTTTCCACCACTTTCTAGAATTGCTTTTGTCCCCGAACCATTCCTCATTTTCACTAACCCAGGTTGTTGAAATGCACACGAAGCTTTGGAGATGGATGATCTTCTTAGATGATTCATTTGTTTGTTCGTTATATTCTAAACCTACAGTTCTAAGTCTTCGTCGTGTTATTTTGGGACCCTCGGCGACCCAGGCTTCTCAGTTGGATGCCATTTGTCAAGCAGGGCATGAAAGAGAAGCTTGCCTTCCACTTGGCTCACTTGGCCTAAGTCTGCCATGACGATGCATTCGGGCGCACAACTCAACATCTTCAATCATTTGTGCGTAACCCTAACTTACATTACACATCTCAAGCATCAGATCGAAGATACCCGATTCATCACGGCCAAAAATTTGGTGTGCAAAACCGATTCATCACTCTTCGTTATCTGTTTTAGGTCCATGCTTCTGAATCCAATGCCACCACCCTCGGATCCATGGATACTTCTCGATCTCCAAACGGTTGAATGTAGCCAGGTCCTACACTTCGAGATTCGAGGCTGAGAATGATCCACTGATCTGGGTGCCTGTAACGCAGATTTCAAGCGCGAGCATTGAGTGGTGGCAATGGCGTCAGCCCAGCTCAGCAGCACGCACAGGTACGCCGCTGGAGGATTATTCGCTCTCGCACTCGCTCAAGCGCAACTGCACCAACACTCCGAAATTGGGTTCGGATTCCCACCCGTCATTGACCCTCCTCATGACGATTCAGCAGCCTCTTCTGCAGCATCTGATGGTGATGGAGAGCTTCCCTGGAGTCTCGAAACCAGCGGACTCGTTCGCCATGTTTTCAGGTCGGCACATTCCCATGCTCCCATTTTGCAGAGATCCATGTAAATCTTTGGAAATGTGATGCTAGTGTGCTCGCTTTGAAGATTAGGGTTCATGGTGCTGCAGGTATTTGGGCATCGATCAAAAGGCTTGGATTGGACTCGAATCGACTTCTGTATCAGCCGACGCCAAAGACCACATCGCAGCGGTGAGCTCAAACGCCGAACTTGCAGATTCCAAGAAAATGTGCTAACTAATTACGTCGATTCTGATGAGGTTGATTAATTGTTGTGTGCCAGTTCTTAAAAATGTTGACGGAAGATGACGAAGAGTCACAGAAACTAGCTGCAGACCAGGCCGCGTTAGCTAAAGCCGTGGACGCGATGGTAGAGAGCACCAAGGAGAAGCAAGGTATAAATCGATCACTGAATATCAATACCGATTACTGAGTGTCAACATCGATCACTGGGTATCAAAGTCAGTCGTTGATTATCTTACTCTCAGCATGCTGAGGATTGATTTGCGAAGCCACGAAGGTATGTCTCTTTGACAATCTTTCGTTGCATGGCCAGATTCAGGGGCGAGCTCGAAAATTGAGGAGCCAAGAACGCAGATGGAGCAGCTCGCAAACGGAGAGCAGAACAATTGGGGCTTGAGTGAAGCGAGGGTTTTATCCAAAGAGCGGAAAGTGGCGGTGTTGTACACATTGTTGGCAGGGTGCGTTGGTGATCCGCATGAGGTCACGGGTGAGGAATCGCCGGCCGAGGATTTGGTTGTCAGGGCTGGATATGACGCTCGTCAGCGAGTTGCTCTTCGATTGCTTGTTCTGTGGCTCGATATCGACTGGAGCAAAGTTGTAAGTTCAATCAACATTCTTGTGATTGATTTTTGAGTGATTTTGTCGACTCTCACTGGTTTGGTGCATGGAAAATAGGGAGCCATGGAGCAAATGGTGGCCTACATGGCTATGGCTGCTCAAAAGGAAAAGGAGGAGAAGCATGTGCACGACGAGGAAGCGACGGGAAGTACATGGGATCAGTGGAAACGAGGCTCCATGATCGGCGCCGCTGCCTTGACTGGGGGCACGTTGCTGGCCATCACTGGAGGTATATACCAAAATCTGCATGAATTGAAACATAGACCGAAGCATAAATGGAATCATAGACAAGAGAAGAGCAGTGAAAACATGTATGATTGTCTTGCGATGGTTGAGCTCAATCTAGAACGCTTTTTTTTCATTCGTATAAAATTCCAGTTGACAAAACTGTTCAATAATCCGCTCTTGATTTCACTGGCAGGTCTTGCAGCTCCAGCAATAGCAGCAGGAATGGCAGCCATAGGAAGCGCCGTGCCAATCCTGGGAGCCAGTGGACTGTCCGCCGCGGCCGCAGTCGCAGGCTCAGCTGTTGGTTCCGCGGCCGTCGCTGCATCTTTCGGAGGTTCTAAATCTCCACCACCCTCTTCCCTGTTCCAAACACTCTCATCCAGGTGACCTAATCTTGTGTCCGGATGCATGAGCAGCTGCGGGAGCCAGACTGACTGGCATGAAGATGGCTCGAAGAATGAGTGACATCGATGAGTTTCAGTTCGAAACTTTGGGCGGCAATCATCAGCAAGGGGTCTGTGCTCCTCTCACTCACACTCTTATTATTGCTACACATTTCAGGTGGAAATCATCAACCAGAGGTCTTTCCATTTGTATGAATTAGCATCATCATCATCGAGAAATGGCTTGTTGCAGCGATTGGCGGTGGAAATAGTGGTGTCGGGCATTGCTCTCAAACCAGAGGACTTCGTTCAACCTTGGGAGGCTCCTGATGGGGATTTAGAGAGGTGAGGCCACATTCATACACTTGGGACATGATAAAGTTTTTGGACTTCTTGCATATACTGCGTGCTTGCCGCAATATATTACACATTTGTTTTGAGACCTTAAGATGGAGAGATTCTGAGTCCCAACCTTTGCTTCATTTAGCGTTGGATTTGACGGTTTTCATACGTGCAGATATGCGTTGCGGTGGGAGACGGAGCATGTGGTTGCAGTGAGTACTGCAGTACAAGATTGGCTCACGACAAGTAAGCGCTGTCCTCCCTCTTCATCATTCATCATACTTCACCTTATGAAGTAATCTGATCAGTAACAAAACCTTCGATAAGGATCACAATAAATTATGTATTCCCATGTCGAACCCTGAATTTTTGCAGCTGCTACGAAGGAGGTGATAAAGCGAGGAGCCATGTACACAGTGCTCGGTGGTCTTCTCAGCGCGCTTGCAACGCCTCTGTCGGTTCTCGGTGCAACTGACTTGATCGATAGCCGATGGGCTATCGCAATTGACAGGTACCTGATGAATCATGAACTGGTAATTTTATACTGAGTGAGCATTTTTTTGAAGTGAATCGTTTGTCGGTTTGTGAGCAGGTCAGAGAAAGCTGGTAAGCTTCTGGCAATGGTCTTGCTCCAGGGTGGTCAAGGCAGTAGGTAAGCTCAGGACTCTTATAATTGCTCATTGTGGCCTCATTCTGTGGGTTATAACTTATAATTTCATTGATATATGTTGGCTTTCCTTCTGTTGTGCAGACCAGTGACGTTGATGGGGTACGCACTTGGTGCCCGAGTTATATTCACATGCTTGGAAGAGTTGGCGAAGCATGGAGATGCAGGTGCTTGCTAATTTCATACACTACTCAATTTTGTTGAATTGGTGCTTTCTAACAGAAATATAGTGGATTCTGGAGTTGACAAAGAGGCGTAGGAAGGGGACCACCATAGATTTCTATAGATGATATAGCCTATAGAAAGAGTGGCTGAGATCTAGGACAAAATGTGCTCTTAATCTCACTCCAGATCACTCTAAGTGAATATGTTGCCAATTGCACTTGTCCCTTTAGTTCTTTATGTGAGGACGTGTTTTAATGTGCAGGAATTGGCATTGTTGAACGAGTAGTGCTTCTAGGAACTCCGCAGAATCTGGACAAAACCAGATGGGAGTCTGTTCGCAAGGTGCTGATGCCCTATTTTTTTCATGCTTAAAAATGTGCGGCTTCTTTTTCACGAATGCACTTTCATCATGTTTACTCAAACCGATCGTATTTGTGCACGAGCAGGTGGTGGCAGGGCGGTTCGTAAATGGCTTCTCAACAAACGATTGGGTACTTGGGGTAGTTTATCGAGCAAAGTAAGAACTCATCCAATCACCGCATCATTGTGGCATAGTCAAATTCTCCCAGTTCATAAACCCTAATTATGTAAACGAGCCTCAGGAGATTTGCAGTATCACTTCATTGGGACGATCGTTTGTTTGCAGCTTTCTTTCACAAGGATTGGCGGGACTTCAAGCAGTGGACGTGCACGGCATAGAGAATGTGAGTACCATCATACGCTGGATTACATCCTACTTGTTCTCAGGGAATTTATCACTAATAATCATCGTTGTGGCAGGTGGACTTGTCAGATATGGTGGATGGCCATACGTCCTACTTGACAAGCTTGAAACACATCCTGCGAGGAATCGACATCGACAGCTTCTACGCAACTCATCCGCACAAATTGCAGATGTCGGAGGAGGACAAGAGCAAAGCAGCATCTACACCTGCTGGTCCCGCATCTCAGTGAAGATCGAGAGCACCACTTCATTCACTTTAGTTACAACGTTTCCATTTGGAGCCCAACCTTTGGCTTTGTCTTTATTATCTAAAAGTATCATTAGATCGCAGGAGGGGCCTTGTACATCTAATTCTCTGAGGAGGATATGTCGGTTCTCTCATGAGAGGTATCAAGGATGGAGCTCACTATCAACAGTGACCATGATGCTACTTGTGAATAGGTGGATATCAAGGCAGGTATTAGGTTGGTGAGAGATCTGTGTAAATTGTGGACGAGCTGGGTTCATTCATTTGAATCGATGTACAAGTGGTGTACATATATTTGTTGTCATCCTCGACATTGTTTGTACTTTTTGGGTGGTTCTAAAGTGAGTTGCCCACAATCAACTATCTGATGACTGAGTGTCTAAGAAAGGAGGAATATGACAGGCACACGCTTATGTTTAGAAAACGCTTATCTTAGGACTATAAGATAAGGAAATATTTTGTTGATAACTTGAAGAGACCTGCGCAAATAGATACTTTGGCAGGTCCTTTGTATGTCCGCATACATAGCTATGGCAAAAATGTGCCTTAATTGGAAGGTACACACAACACAAAAATGTAAAGTGCAAGTCAAGTGCTAGGAGGGCTTTCTTGGTACTTTCTTACAATGTACGTAGTGTGAGGAGTGCTTTCTTGGTAATAGGGTTTACATGTTATGTGACATGAGGCACAACTGTGTCCATCTCCATACTCCGTGCTGATGACTACATTTATACTTCACACTCATTATCGTGATCATGGTGAGTGGTGGTATGGCCATGTGCATGAAACACTGAATTAGGAATTTTTGCACTTGGCCATTTGACAATGCACTTGTCGCCCGTCGAATAGAAACTGACATTTTTCAAATTGATGGGGGGTATAATTTTGGTAATCGTGGGTTTTGTAGGCCGATAATTTAGGAAGTGTTAAAATGGGAATTTTGGGGTTTCAGCTTACTTCAATCATGCATATTTGGTCACACATGCATTTTAATTTGATGCAATTGATTCTCCATTTATTCCAAACCAATGTATTAAACATGATAGTCAACATAGATACAAAGTTTAGGATATCTTTCTACCAAAACATCATGTTATTCAAACCACTCATGCACGTTGCGCTATACTATACAACTATTGTTGCTACATAACACAACTCCATGTACCATGTCTCTCGTACGACGTACTAAACATATTAATATGCATCAAGGTCATTCTGCAAACGTTCATTATCCATCTCTTCCAATTGTAGTGCAATATATTCCACCAAATGCGGTTTTGCTTCAGTTGGAATTTTGATCCTTGCCTCCGTAAGCTCGCCATGCACTCGCACATTGTTCTCTTGTACAAGTCCACTCCTTGTTGTCATTGGTGCATTTTCCCATGAAAATATAGCCGCATCTTTGACAACCCATCCGTGTCCCTCTCTCCGGAGGGCTCCCAAAATGCTTCCATGCACTCGTATATCTCGCTCCGCTAGAATCCCGCTCGTCTTGCATTCCCCGTCTTCTCACGGGCCAATACCACACCATCTTCATCTTTGTAGCCCATTTGCCTTGTCCAAACTCCAACACTTTCCCCACATAGAAGGGTACACCACTCGCACTTCTCTTGGTTCTACGGTGAGAGCCACAAAATGCCCAACTCTAATGTCACTCTCCGGATTGAACGGTGGAAAGGGATCTTCACTCCTACGGTAGATGTTGTGGTTCTTGCTCCATCCATAGCAACCACAAACTCTTCTCCTCGGTGTCGTTGTCACGGCCCGGCGATGAAGGTCTCCTCTGCGAGGACCAAAGTACCGTCGAGCTTACGGATTTGGCATAGTTGCCATGATTAAACCAACCTCTGTATTCACTACATTTGTATCATTGTCCCCTTCAATTACTCCATCCGGTTCGATCATCGCATTTGAATTTCTTCCCGGCTCCTCTACCCGTAATGGTTTTGCCCTCTCAAAGATCCCCGTTGATATTTGGAAACTCTTTTAGATACGACGCCAACCATTGCACTTCCTCAATGGCCTCCAGATTGCTCTCTACATTCAGTAATCTCTCCACGCATCTTTCTTTGTATCCAATAAACTCATCTAGGGCTTTCAACTCCCTCTCATCCGCACCAAACACCTTCGCCAAATCAGGCTTCTCCAACACGCTCGGCACGGAGCGTAAACACAAATGCCCCTCTGTTGGCTCCCATACGTCCTTGCTGAAATGCTTGTATTGTACGCGAGGCACACCATTCTCCATATAAAATCTCATGTGGTGTGGGAAGGTTATGCCGGTGAGTGCATCGCCCCCTGTTAAAAGATGAGGTGTAATAAACGATTTCCAGTCCCTCACATTCTCTAAATGTCTTGCACTCACAAAGGCCTCTGTATACGATGAGCCTTTCTCCACCAGTTGCAGAAGTTGTTTCAATGAGTCAATGTTTGTTCTCTTCAACGTGTTCGATATGATGTTGAAGCGTTGGTCAATATCTTCGTGTGTGTGGCCCACCACAAGAAAACAAAGTTGCACCTCCTTAAAGAACCCCAATCCCACGAGTGATGCGCACATGGCAAACATGTAAATGTTCTTGTTCTCACGGGTTGTGTTATCCGCTTGAATTCGCAATGTCGGCGCCAATTTTCCCTTCCTCTTCTTCACGTCAGCAATCACATGCATCACTGTCGTAATCACTTGGTTGCTGTCGTGCTTGTGGTGTGCATCTATCCAAACATCGGCATACAAACCAATCCCGTGCACAAGTACCCCACACAAATGAGTCTTCACAAATCTTGACTCTATGTTCTTCACCGTCTGCCTCATCTTCGGAACCATAGTCGTATTCTGGTCCATGCCATCTACAATCAAACTCATGTAGAAATCAGGAGTTATCATTGCTGACCTCTTGAACAACCAGTAGTCACGTCTTTCTTCCATTTGATGATTGATGTGCACGATATACAACTTCTTGATCTCCACTCTTGCAGCTGCATTAGTAGTCGCCTCCATTCCACACTTATATTCCCAACAATGATAACACTTTGAGAATCTAGAAAATGGCGGTATTTGAACATGTGGAAATTCAGTACGCCACAATCTATGAAATGAAGTAATTGAAAGCGGTTCCCCATCAACCATCTTCTTCACCTCCTCATTCACATAGTAGAACACATCCGTCTTTGTTGTGTTCATAGGCAACAAAATCAGAGGCACGATGGTATTGTCCAACTTCCGCCGTATCTGTCGATGCGGTTGTGTACAACCAGCCTTCTCTCACAAACTCCCGAAACACTCACGTCTTTGCGGACATCTTTGCACCTTCTCTTAGCTTGCACGTGTTTTTCGTGCACAACATAACTCTTCCATATACTTGGTGAGACACCTTCAATTGCTTGAACCGCCTTTGAGAGTATCCAAGGGCTTTTGCATAACATGCATTGCACACGTCCAAGCCATCCAACTTTGTCTTGAACTTGTCCCTCCTTATCCCCTCCGTTCGCGAGTAGAACGCATTCAACATCTGCAAAATCCATGTCGCGCGTTGCTCATACTTTTGACCCCATGCCATATACCGTTGGTCTAATATGTACTTCTCATCCACATTCCTCAAACAGTTTTTTTTGCACCCCCCTTCTCTTTTTGCTGCCAAAATACTATCCAATGTAACTTTTTGGCCCAATGGTTCTCCCCTCTCACGTGGCGTCTGTACTCGCCTTCTACGGTTTTGCATACGATAACGCCTCGTTTGGGTCTCCATTGGTAAACCGTCAACACGAGGGATTTCTTCGGTGCTACACCGTGAACCTTCTGTCATAGGAGACCTATTCCATATAGTATCAAAGTCCTCTGGGATGTTTGATACACTATTTGAGTGGTTGGAATGCGTAACTTCATCCTCAAACTCAAATTGCGATGCTACAACTGCAGGAAATGAGAAATTTTGTCCTCCACTTGATTCGCCTATACTCGTAGACGTCCCCTCTATAGTACGTATACGTGCCTTCTCCCATCGTATGGTATGACCCACACATTCGCTTAAGCGTTCTCCAACAAGTTCCCCGTCCATACAGAGCCATCATAAACGTCCACAACACGGATAGCGTTTTCAAAAGGACATAACTTCACCGCATTTAACTCCATTCCACATTTAAGGTCATTGTCTATCTTTCCCGTCCCAACAACAATGTTGTTTGCATTTAGAAGCTCCACATTGCCTCGTTCTCGGACTTCGCGCCTTGTTGTGTCGATGGAGAAGGTTCTTGAAATAGTCGGATGCGAGTAGCTCGGATAATTCTCTCTCCCACACTTCTTGGTGGACGTGTCATTGCATTCACCGCAGACCACAGGACTTCCAAATGCTCTCCCGTCCATTTTTCTCCCACTCCAAATAAAATGGTTATCCTAACTTCACCTTCAAAGATCCATTTTACTACAAAAACATTCAACAATTTCACATTCAAAAATAGAAATAACATACTACTTGTGAGCCAAAAATACCAATTTATAGAAAAAAATTGACATGAGTATCTTCAAATTCTTCTTCCTAAGTGAGTTAGGTACATGTCTACATAATTTTTACCCTCATAGGCCCTATTAAACATAGAGAAAATACCGTTTTTTCACATGGAGGTGTGGAGGTAAAAATTAAATAAATAGAAAGTCCGGTCTTTGACAATAAAAAGGCATGTTAAAAATTATTGAATTGGAAATCTAAACGGTGAGATCATGTCTTGGTACCTCTTCTAGATGCCCAAAAATTAGAACTTGATAAAACGTAAAATCTCAAATTTTGGTGAATGTTCAAAAATTTTGCATTTCAATTGATCTCTTGGAAATTTTGAGAATAAATGAGCATATATTGCAATTTCGGCACTTTTAGGCAGATTTCAAATTGTGTTCTCAAACTTTGACTTTGTGAATATCTCCTAAAGCATGAGGAATTTTGAAGCAATTTTGAACCTTTAATTTCCATTTCAATATAACCAAGTATTTTATGAGTGCATAATCGTGCGGTGCAAGAATTCATTCAAGTTTAATTACAATTATGTCCGTAGCTTAATTTGGTGATTCAATTATGAGCTAATAATACAATGACATCGATCTTGAGGTTAAAGGACCCATGCATTGATCTTCGGGTTGCTCTTAGGATAATTGCCAACATATTAAACATGTTCATGGACTGAAATTATTTTTGGAATAGAGTGACGTATGTCATCACAAGTGTGGACATACAACTCTGGTATTACCACCTTTCGATGCTAGATACGTTTTGTGCACTAAAATCATACTCTTTGTTTTATAAGTCCCAAAGCCAATGCAACGGAGCCCTATGTTGATGTTTACTGTGAATTTTTTGGTTGAATTCCATAATGATTATTCATTTTGTATTGAAATAATGCGTATTATCATTCATTTCACGTACAAAAGTTTTATACTATTGTACATGGGCACAATATTACAATAGATCACCTTCTGTGTATGTGACATTGTGCAAAAATTTAGTCATCACTTGAAAATAGAGCACTATTTAACCCCTAATTTTCCTTGTGTATTTTTGGAGCTTGAAACCTCAAAACTACAATTTTCTACCTCTATGCACTTCCGAGAGTGTGAACCAAATTTATTTATTTACTTTAGATTCCAGCTGTATGATCTAATAATTAAGCCTATTCTTAGTCATTGCTCTAAAATTTCACCGTTGGATCTTTACCATTTTCGAGATTATAACATCCAAAGTTTGCGCAAAAGTTTTTACTGAAAATTCTAAAAACTTCGAAGCTTGCTCTATAAAGTTTGAAGGCTGCCCTTGTGAAATTGGTAATATTTTTTATTAGAGGCACTTTGGAACTTAGGTAGTGATTTGATTAAGAAAATATCACCAAAAACAAAATTCAATAAAACCTCAAAATTAAAAAGTTTTATCTGCCACGCTAGAGGCTGAAAACTAAAATTTGCGTTCAAAAACTCAAAAATTAGAATCTAACTTTGCCAATTTTTGCACATACACCTTGTAGTTTGAAGAACACTTAGTAATTTTTTTCATCTAGACTGCCCAAAATAGAAAAAAGCCGTTTTGGCTTTAAAGGATAGTTAGGGGTTAAACATACCTGAAATGATGTGAACACACTAACAATGGATTTTGTATCATAATAGTCGGACGTAACCAAGTACAGGTCTGATAAAAACACCACAAAACCATAATTATCATCCATTCATGCATTCACATGGATGAAAACACTTGCAGACTAACTTTGCAATATTTTAAGTGTAGTGACATTTAGGGATTTTAGGGTTGCTTAAATTGTGAAGTGACAAATTTAATAGCAATTCCACACTGAAATTTAAATAGTATTCTCAAACTTTGACCTATTCTAATTTACATACAACATAGGTGAAATTGTTTTACCGTACATCACATAATGAAATGTGTTTCATTTGCCAGTTCACACTTCATTCGTCCCATGTCACCTGAAAAAATTCCACAATACATGGTTTAACAAAACCCATCTCTTTTAGTATTGATTAATGAAACATTAGACAAACAATTCTATAAATTCTTCAAAAATTACAAACTATATATAAGAGAAAAAAAAAACCTAATTATGTAATATAATTTGATTGTCCGTTTGGTGAGGCAAACAAGTGTTAAGTGGGAGTTAAGTGAGTGTTACTATGGGATTTAAGTGAATATTATATATAAAGATAAGAAACGAGCATATATAAAAAAAAAAATGGGCATTTATAAAAATAAGAAACGAGGAAATGGGAGACTTGGAATAATTTTTTAAAAGTACCAAATAAAGAGCTTCCCGGTCGGTACGACGGGGACCGTACTAGTATAACATAAAATAAGCAAAAGAAAAAAGAAAAAAATTAAGAGAAGAAGGGAGAAGAGATGAGTTAAAAATAAGATTTGGAAATCGGGAGAGAAAAAAAGAGAACTAAAAATAAAAAATACATTTTAAAAAAATTTAAGGAAAAAAAAAGAATAAAAAAGGAAAGAAAACCACCGCTGCAAGCCTAGGCCGGCCACCCAAGGCGGGCCAGCCACAAAAATAAAATAAAATAAAATAAAAACAAAAAAAATTAAAAAAAAAATAAAAACAATTTAAAAAAAATAAAAGAAAAAAAAAAAAAAAGGCCGGCCAGCCACACACACAAAACAAAACAAAAAAATTAAATAAAAAAAATAAAAAAATAAAAAATAAAAAATTAAAAAAATGGCCGGCCAGCCAAGGCAGCCCGCCAAAGCCGGGCCAGCCAAGGCGGCCAGCCAAGGCCGGGCCAGCCAAGGCGGTCAGCCAAGGCGGCCAGCCAAGGCCAGGCCAGCCAAGGCCGGGCCAGCCAAGGCCAGGCCAGCCACGGTCGGGCCAGCTGCCAGCTGCCTTTCCCAACCCCGCGGAGCTCCGCGGGGTTGGAAGCAATTTTTTATTTTTTTTTTAAAAAAAAACAACTACTAATTCAAACTATATAAGGTCCACCCTCCCACTTGAAAAGTCACATTTCACATATTTCTTCTCAAAGGTATTGCTCTCACCACTTTGATTTTTGCAAATGACACAAGATTTTGATTGGAAAGATTCATATATAGCCATTTGTATGACATGTTTTGATTGAACTTTTCATCAATTCTTTAAAAATACAAAGGAGAGATGTTTTTAACATTTATTTTTTCAAATATTTGTAGGTGTGATTCATTGGAAGGAGCATTCGAAGTCATTACAATCTGCAGTAAAGCTTTATTTCTTTTGAATTTGGTATTTTTGTAAACTTTTTGCATGTCAAATGTTCAAATTTAACCAAATTCGAGGAACAAACAATTTCTTAAGGCTTGAGGCACCCGAATTTGATATTGGGTTTTCAAATATAAAGCCACAACCTGCTAAACTTAGCAACTTTTGCATAACTCACAAATTTTTAACGATTTATGAAACAAAAAATTCGCTAAAGCTTGTAGAGGTTTAGGACACCCAAATTTGATGGTGAGTTTTTGAAACTAAAGTCACAACTTGCTAAATTTAGCAACTTTTTGCATAATTCAAAAATTATTCCACAATTGAGGAACAAAAAATTCGCTAGGGCATGTAGACGTTTGGGGGGGTACCGAATTTGATGTTGGGTTTTCAAAACTAAAGTCGAAAGCTTCTAAATATAGCAACTTTTTGCGTAATTGGTGTATTTTTCCACGATTTCAAGAATAAAAAATTCGCTATGGCTTGAATAGCTTTGGGGGTACCAAATTTGATGTTGGGTTTTCAAAACCAAAGTCACAACCTGCTAAATTTAGCAACTTTTCAATAATTGATCAAATTTGATGTTTTCTTCCACGATTAAAGCTCGCTAAGGTTTGCGGGGGTTTGAGGGTACCAAATGATGTTGGGTTTTTGAAATCGAATTCAGAAGCGACTAAATTTAGCAGCTTTTTGCATGAGCGATCAAATTTGATGTTTTCTTGTACGATTTGAAGATAGAAAAACTCATTAGGGCTTGTAGGGGTTTCGGGGTACCGAATTTGATGTTAAGTTTCCGAAATCAAACTCCCAACCTGCTAAATTTAGCAACTTTCTACAGACACCATTAAATTTGATGTTTTCTTCTACGATTTGAAGGTCTAAAAACTTTGTAGGACTTGCAAGGGTTAAATTTGATGTTGGGTTTTTGGAAACTCACAACCTACTAAATTTAGCAACTTTTTGCATGAGTGATCAAATTTGATATTTTCTTCCACGATTTGATGTTTAAAAAACTCATTAGGGCTTGTAGGGGT
This sequence comes from Bryum argenteum, assembly GCA_037043015.1. Lineage (NCBI taxonomy): Eukaryota > Viridiplantae > Streptophyta > Bryopsida > Bryales > Bryaceae > Bryum > Bryum argenteum. The sequence goes on from CM073327.1 coordinate 4,662,194, forward strand.
TTCGGGGTAACAAATTTGATGTTGGGTTTCCGAAATCAAACTCACAACGTGCTAAATTTAGCAGCTTTCTGCATAAACAATCAAATTTGAGGTTTTCTTCTAGGATTTGAAGATCCAAAAACTTGGTAGGACTTGCAGGGGTGTCGGGGCACTAAATTTGATGTTGGGTTTTGGAAACCGAATATCACAACATGCTAAATTTAGCAACTATTGCATAAAAGATGTTTTTTTTTTAACGATTTGAAGATCCAAGATTTCTATATGGCTTTTAAACCTTTGAAGGTACCAAATTCAATGTTTGGCTTTCAAGAAAAATGTCAGAAGCTACTCAATTGACCAAGTATTTTGCCTAAATGTTGAAATTTGACGTAATTATTTATAATTTGAAAAGAAAAAAAAAATTGTTTTTGCTAGTAGAGGTTAGCGACACTCAAATTTGATGTTCGGTTCTCAAAATTTAAGACTTTCGCTACTAGATTTAGCAATATAGTAGATCGAATTGTAGTTTTATTAGAAGGTTTTAAAGAAAGAGTAAAAGGAATTGCTTTAAAAAAAAGAAAAAAAAGATTTTATTTTAAATTGTATAATTTTTTTTTAAAAATTGATATCTTTTAATTTGGAGAACGAAATTTCTTTTACTTTAATGTAAAATAATGAGACAAAAAGGCATGTAGGAAATACATATAAATAAACTAGATGGCTATTAAAATATATTGTTTGTAATCTCAATTTTTAGGTTTTGTATATTGTGATTATATTTACTAGTTCTTTAAAAAAAATTACTTTATTAATTTATAAATCTTAGAATAGTTTTGGTTTCTATAAATCTTTTAAGGTAATCGTTTGTTTTTTGAATCAATAATTGTTGTGTTGATGTTTTCTCAGATCGATATTCTTTAATCTTGAATGCATTCCCATATCGACCAATGTTATACATAATTTAAACGTTTGAAGTAGTAATTGTGTGTTTAATTTTTTTTCTTTGTACAGTTATGGCGCCGAAGATTCTAAACGAGTGGAAGGAGCATGGATGGTGGATTGAGGCCGAAAATCCACTCAAACCCATGTTGTGGATAACAGAGCAGGCCGTACGAGAAGGACGACGTTGGGCAACGTTGGGTACATTGTTTGGAGAGATACTATCTATTGGTACCGCACCGAACGATGTTATGATATTTTCGGTGAAAGCAGACAACGAACCAATGACAAAAATCAGGATGCAAAAGAAGTTTATGATGGCCCCTGTTCCGGAGGCGTTGCTCGAAATCAATTCACCATTGAGGGGCTTGAAGCCTCTAAAGGTACTATGATCTACTATGCCCGAGGAGCTTCGTACAGCACGTGAGATGTCTGTCGTGAAGTTCAAAGCTTTTACCCCACAAGATGTGGTAAGAGTTCGGAAGGCTGTTCAGGAGCACACAACATACGAGGAACTGGCAAGGGAGTTGCCTCACAGTTCGGAAGATCCTTCTCCGTTGCGAACCGAGGAAGAAATCGATCCGATCTATAGGATTCTTGCATCACCATCAACGTGAATTGGGTACCAAACAAGCGAGAAGAGTCTCGGGCGCCCAAGACCGAGATCCCGCTCAAGATTCTCGTGGAACCTACACCACCCACGGCTAGTGCATCCCGCAGGGTTCGGGGTAGGACTGATGAAGCACCACCGAGAGCATCAACCGAATGTACTATGGAAGCACCAATACGAACACGAGATGTATCCACACAAAGGATTATTTCTTCAAATGAGAGGACCGCGGTTGTCATCTTCTTCTATAGGCCTAGAGCAAGGAAGTGGGGTCCCACCAACAAGTCCAAGGGGAGTCATCGGCGGTGAGGTGGAGCAAGTATTCCGAAACAATGGGTTTTGAGGGACTTGGGACGAGGACGTCGGCTCGAGATGGAGACTCTAGCTCAACCTCGTGTTCGAAGGGCTATGATCGCTCCAATAGCTAGTATTCAAACGAACGCTCCACGAAGACAACATGTTGGAGGGAGTCGGGCGAACGAAGAGGAAGCTGAGGACATTGATGTGGTCCCCCATGGTGATGAAGGTGTTCATATTCCAAGAGGTGGAACATCAAGAGGAAAATTGCTATCATTTCCCTCAGATGAAGAGTATCGGGCTGGGTATATTTGGGGAATGGATGCGCTTTTGATGCTCGATTGACCACATTCGTTCGATGAAAATGTGGAGACAAACCATCGTTGTTTATTGGATGAACGAGTGAGGCTTATGTATCATCGACTAGCCGGGTCAGATGAGCCTCTTGTTACGTGCCTTACTCTTCGACCCATTGCCTACATAGTAGATGAGCCGATTGGTTTGGATGGTCAAAGCGCAAAGAGAGAGGTGAAATTTCGAGCGACCCTTACGCAGTCGCGAGAATTTGAGGCTGCTTATTCGAGATATGTGATGGCAGATCCAATTGCACCCAACATGCGTAGGATGGAGTGGTTGCGGAACCAAATTATCTGGGAGCCGGTGGATGGCCAACACATTGTAGCAGCTTGTAAACAAGCACAAACGGAACAGCGGGAGGGACGTTTGTCCACAAGGACTTTCAACAAAACATATGCGCGTGCTGAAGGCACGGTTCATCGTATTCAACAATCCACGATTGTATATTGAGGCATCGGTGAGAATAAACGCGAGGGAATTTGAGCGACGCTTCTACACGACTTTGTACGAGGATATGGTGAAACTGCGGGCCATTTGGGAGGCATGCGATAGACCGAATCCTGAGATTCGATCGGATGATGCTCAAAGGGCGAGGGCGGTTGCAATGTCAGCAAGTGCGTTACATTGGACTGTATCGCTCGTGGGAAAGTCTGAACCGTTGGGAAAGATGGCAAAGCGGATGCTAGAGATTACACGACATGCTTGGCATGAGGATGATGAGTGCTACCAGGCTGTCCTCCAAGTGTGCAAGGACTACGAGGAGGGATTGATTTGGTACAATGAAGGAGGATGAGAAGAAGTGGGAGAAATATGCAAGGAAGCATTCATTGGATCGCAACGTGGACGTGCGTAAAGATCGAAAAAGGATGGAACGGCTTTGGTTGAGACCTTTATCTAGGGTTCCTCCCAGCGAAGATTGAGTCTTGCTCGGAGCATGGCAAAGACGAGCGGCGATTGTGGATGGAAAGCGACCAAACAAAAATATTATTTCAACAACGCTTCAAGTACAAAGCCCCGGCGGACTTTAGCCTGGGTGGTGGATCGGATTCAAAGGCGAGAAGCCGTCCGAAATGCATTGCGGTGGATGTTGGTGGAGTCTGGGGAGGAGCGACCAAAGTCAATGTCAGAGTTCTTTGCCATTTCGGTAGATAAGTTTGGAGGCAGAGAGCATCGCCAATTCCAAGTCTTGGGTTCCGATGTTGACAAGTCCATGAAGAATGCGTGGGCTGCTCCAACGGTGAAGACTGTGAAGGCATTGAAGAAAATTGAACATCTCATACCTCCAACGATCAAGCAACACTATTCCAGCATTGTTGCCGGAGGTACGGGGATATGAAGGATATCGGAGAGGGGTTGCAAACATTAGAAGTGCTCCATGGGATTGGCGGTACAAGTGCCGCGTCTTTGTAGGAGGAAGCAAAGACGAGTCAACTTCCTATTCGATGTAGGGGAGGTTTTTTTTTCGAATGAGGTCGTGGAGATAGGACAACCTTGTCTATGGATATTTGATTGCAGGCGAGGAGGCATGGGAGGAGAAGATGTATCATGGACAGATGTGGACTACAAGAGGTCTTTGGAGCTACTGCAGAAGTGGATGGCAGGAGTTCATAGATGGAATGCGGTGTTTTTGTTTCCTGTCGGAATAGACTTTGACGAGAGGATGCGGGAGTTGATGGTGGTGCCTCCACATAGTACTACAAGACGAGGCGTATGGATATTTCAATCAGAGACGGTGACGACAAATGTGCGTGATCTAGTGCATGGGAGAGAAGTGGAGCGTCGTATGCAGCCTATCGGAGATGTGGGAATCCTAATGCAGTTTCCGAAGGATTCGAGTGCTATACCAAATCTACGGCAGAGTACGGAGAGCTTGCCTTTGGCCTTTTTTGACAGGTGGGACGAAGAGAGGATGCCACGAGCTGCAGACAGATTGGAGAGATCGCCATTGGAGTTGTGTAGGCTCGTGAAGGCGTATTTACCTGAGGAGTGGGGGCTAGTGGCACTGGGTATCACGACAGCCATTGCAGACATTGTGCAGGATGGATTTGTCGGCGATCAAGTCATTGTCTTGGATAGTTCATCTACTCGCACACGTTTTGTGTACAACACATTACAAGAGGTATTTGATTCAGAGTTGCAGATGATACGCAGTGATGATATCGGAAATACCGCAGGGCCATCCACCAGAATTCCTACGGCCGGTGTTGAACGTGCTTCTATCTCTGTTGTACAACCTAGAGACAAGGAGGAGGCAGATGACGAAGAACAGGAGGATGAATCAAATGGTGATTCCGAAGATGAGTCTGATGATGATTCCCAGAATGATTCCGATAACTATTTGGAGGATCCGATAGAGGAGTTCGAAGGAAGCGGGGACGATGAAGAGGTGGATGGCGAAAGTTTGCAGTCCGAAGATACATCTGAGAGACTGGGGCACCACGTGGATTCTGGCGAAGAAGACGATGTTTCAGATGACGAGTCTTATAATCCAAGAAATTCATCTGACGCAGAAGATGAGTCATTAGCCTCAAAGGACGTGTACATTTCGGCTGAGGAGACCGAGGAGTGTATTGACAAGAATGAGGAGCGCATTGTGGCACAAGAACCAACAACTGGAGTTGTCGGGATAGAGGCTACATTCCAGAGTACTTTATCTGGTATCTCTGAAGTTCCAGAGGTACGCGAGGAATCTATGGAGGCAAAGAACGTTCTCGGATATCATTGCTTTGCACCAAGCTCGGTGGTGTTACCTTCACATGGAGTGACTCATCGGCACGGTCTCTGACGACGATCATTTGCATGGGCTTTGGCAAATCATCATATGATACTTGGAGATGACGGATTATATCATGATCTTGAGGGAGTGAAGTACCGTCGTGTGGGAGAAGATGGAAACTACACATACGAGCAAGTAGCCTCAATTTTGGAGGGTGACTTGAATGCGGGTGATATTTCATCTCCAGTGGCGGAAGCTATGGTCACGAGAGCATTGGAGTATGCTGATCCCGGAACCCCTTCCGAGATTAGAGCACTAATGAGGGACCAACAGTTAGAGAGCGAAACATGAGAGGAGGTAGAAGCTGAGTCTTCTCAAGTGATTCCTGAGACCCAAGAGATGGAATAGTTGTACAGATTGGGAAAGTAATGTAGGTAGAACCTTTTGATGTAGTAGGATAGTGCAAATATTATCTACTTTGTAATGCGTGGATTGTGTGTCTTCATTTATATGTGGAATGAAGCGTTTTGTTTTTATTTTCTACAGTATAGTAATAAAAAAATATAGTACATTATGTTTGATTTTCTTTTAATACATGGAAATTATAATAGAAATGAATATGTTGTTGCTATTTTGAAAATGAAAATATATGAAATTTCAGGGGAGTAAAATTTCAAAAAGGTGCAAATTTTGCACCGACATGGCTACCGGACAATGCACTTGGCCAAGTGCAAAAATTCCTAATTCAATGTTATGAGTTTAAGGAAATTCTCAATTTTGTGGTGCACAGCTATGTCCCACGTAGATGATACATTAGATAACACATGTCACTACAACAAATCCAGCCCAATGTGACTAGATGTAAACCGGCCCATGTGACTGCTTAGTCACATCAGTCATTAGTTTAGTCAAAAATCAGTCATAACAAGGTCCAGTCATTGACTAGTCATAAATGTAGTCATTTTTTTTAGGACCTGGGTGGGAACGTCTTTGAGAACGGGATATATGTTTCCCTAGTCATTTTATGGAGTCATGCTTGGAGTGCTTACTACATGTAGTCATACTAACATAGTCATATGGTATTGGTATTTGATTTCTGTATGACTTAGTGTAGTCATAGAGTTGGTTTGGGTGACTTTATGTAGTCATGTAGTCGTTAACTTGACTAATAGTAGTCATATATTTCAATTAGATGATTTTGAAGTCCTCTACTTGTGGGTTCAATGGATGAATGCTATAAATTTGGAGTAGATCCATAAACTTCATTTATAGGTACACAATATTAATACATATTTTCATAATTACATAATAACAATACAACTTCTAGATTGCAAGAGAGTCTAGAATCCATGATTCCACTTGTTCTAGCTTCCCACTTGCTTTCCAGATGCATGAAAATTGCTTGTACTATTAATCTTGCTATAAATTTCCCATGCTGACAATTGAGCCATTATTGACCCCAAACTTCCCTTAAAACCGAAAAAGGGTTTTTGCGATTTTGGGCAGCTTACATGAAGGGATTAAAAGTGATATTTTTGCATAAGATTTTTACTGCGTGCTCCTTATACAAAAAAATATATGTGGCAAAATTTTCAAAGTCAAATTCCAATTTTACACCTTCATCTAGAAATTTTAGGTTTCAAGTCAAGATCACGCAACTTAAAAAACTAATTTTTTTTATTTTTATTTTTTTAAAGATACATTCATTACTAAATCACTACTTGCATTCCATGCAAAATGAATCAAGTCAAAAAGTTTACCAATTTTACAAGGGCAGCCTCTAAAAAGTTCAAAAGCAATCTTCACAATGTCCAAATAAACTTGGGAGAGAAACTTTGGATGTTACGATCTCCCAAATGGTAAACATCCAACGGTCAATTTTTGGGTCAGTACTTTAAAATAGTCTGAGGTACAAGATCTTACGGTTAGAAGTTCTAAAAAACGAGAAAAAAAATTGTTCATTCCCCCGGGAGTGCATAGACGTAGAAAATCGCAGTTTGAGGTTTTAAGCCCTCAAAAAAACACCAAGGAAATTTAGGGGTTAATCACATTCCCATATTATTTTGAGATGTTAAACTAATTGCAAAATAATGTAGTCATGTGGAGAGTTTTCTTAACTTATATTGGTAATAATTGCAAGATAACATAGTCATCTGGACAGTTTCCTTTACTTAAATTGGTGTTTGGTTTGTGTATGACTCAATGTTGTAATAGAGTTGGTTTAGGTGACTATATACAGTCATGTAGTCATTAGCATGACTAATAGTAGTCATATATTTCAATTAGATGACTCTACAAAGTCATAAACCCCTAAAAGACTCAGTAAAAAAATGACACGTGGCGAAGGTGGACCTTGCCTCCATTTTTGTTTAGGGTTAGGGTTAGGGTTGAGAATATTAAGGGCAGCCAGCCTCTAGCCCCTCATTTTTTGAGCTCTCTTTCTTTCTTTCTCTCTCTCTTAGAAGATTCTTGAAGGTAAGAGGAGTTGAGGAGTACTTGGAGGTAGGAGTCTTGAGGAGTACTTGGAGGTAGGAGTCTTGAGGAGTACTTGGAGGTAGGAGTCTTGAGGAGTACTTGGAGGTAGGAGTGTAGATGAATACTTAGAGGGTCAGATTTGATAGAGGAGAAGTTATTTACATGTTTATTTGCTTTGGCAGATTCTATTGATTGGCAATGAGGCAACAACTCAATTGTCCACCCCAAAAGCTATATGAACTTCTTTGAGGTATTGTGTTTCATGCATGATCATCTCTCATCTTCAATCAAATTTAGAATCTAAATAGTACTAAGTACAATTGAACATTGTTGCAATTTCTTGAACCTTGTATGATTGTGCCTTCCATTGAATCCCACGTATATGTCTTCCATTGCATGATTTTGGTACTGGTGTGGAATCTGAATTTCAGTCAAAGAAATCATCACTCTAAGCAGTCATAGGGCCACATACACGGTAAGAATTTTATCACTACCACGAGTCACTCTTTTCCAATACTCGATCAAAACCACTCATCTTACCCTTGATTGAAACCACCATCTATCCTCGATCAAACCTCCGTCATCTACACTACGACTGTGCAAAGTTATAATCCACGGCAACTAAAAACATAATTAACATTAATATTCCATGTCAACAACATAAAATATGACTCCAGAGAGTCACAGTCCACGTTAACGACATTAACTATGACTCCGCATAGTCACATTCCACGTTAACCAAAAATATGACTCAATACAGTCACCATTACATTACTATGCATGGTGAAAAAACGATTTATGTGTTGACTAATACCTCACTACAATTAGTCACTGTTTTCATATTGATGACTATATGTAGTCACACATATGTGACTATACACAGTCATATTTTCCCAAGTCCCAGTGTAGGTCCCTATTTGAGGTCCCAAAACACTGTGGGAACGCAGTATTGGGAACAAAAAATGTCCGATATGACTGCTAGTCAGATTGTCCGAAGCGACTAAGTCCAAATGACTACAGATGGTGCTAGTCACATTTTGATTTATGCCCGATTTTAGTCATAAAACCTAGTCACATTGGGCTGGATTTGTTGTAGTGTGTTTTTCCATAACACGTTCTCTTACAACCCTTGTTGTTGGTTATTGGTGCATATATATTTTGTGAAACCTGATATCTATGTGTCTGACATGACTTGAGTCATACTTTACTTTCAACCATTGAATAGTAGCTTGGTTGTTGCTCAAAGCATGGTTGGTGCAGTTTGTGGTCCCCTTGATTGAGTAGCATTTGACGTAGCCGTATGATCTCAAGTGTTGTAGGATTGATGGTGAGATAATGCGCTTTTTTGGTGAGGAGACAATCATAAGGTTTTTTTATGCTACCCTAAGCATTTAGACTATTGTTGAGCATCAACAAGAATCACGTTTTGAATTCTTGCTCATGTATGTTCGTTGAGTAATGAGCGTCGTATTCTTCAATTTGTTTGTTGTTGTTTTCTCTTTGTTTGTAACTTATGGTGAGTTGTGGTGTAAGGTATTTTAGTATTCATTTGAAAGTTCACTCTTGCTAAATTGGATAGTCTAAAAATTGTACTCTATAACTTACTTGTAAATGAGATGTCCGAACCTTGTACCATGGTGACTCCACGCTCTTTCCATTTACACAACCTTCGCATAAATTTTGCTCCTAATTGCTTAACACAAGCCCGGCCACCCTTGCCACTAAGGGTGAAAGAGTGGGGAGCTTGCGCCTCCTAGCCCACTAAAAATTTCCAAATTTGCGTCCCTTATAAAACATTTGGGTAAATTTGAATCTCGATATATAGTTTTTGATGTCACCATGGTACCAATGGGCAATTTCCAAGGATTAGTTGTGTTGTAGACCATATTTATAAACTCAATTTATTCTTGAAAAAATAAATTATACCATACTTAAATCAAATCTGAGATCATTCAGGAATTTTGAGTGAAATGAATTTGGACTATTCAATAATGTGAAATGATTTTGATACTAACTTGAATTTTGTTTTTGGGATCTAAGCACATTTTGGTTTTCACAAAGTATCTCCTAGTATGGCCAAGAGGAGATTCCCCAATTTGGGACTTTTAGACTTCCCTGAGTCTTAATTAAATACAACATAATCTAATGACCTTCAGAAAACAAAAAAAAACAAAGATTTCATATCTTGACTACAACCATACACAAGCACCCCCTGTTGTGCCCTTTGTGACAAGACATGTTTACTGAAGACTCTGTAATAGAATGTGAAAACTGTTTTGTTTTTTTTTTTTTTTTTTTTTTTTTTGATTTTCCTATTACATGGACATGTATACTAAACTACAGCACACAAGTGCCTTTGCACAAACAACTATAGCAAACATGTGCTTCCGCATGTGCTAATTAACTCCAAAGTGCTCAGACACACTTGCGAACATATATCCAAAAGTAATTGTCACCTGTTTTTCTTGACTTCTTGCTCACGGAGATGGAAAATTTTGTCTTGGATAGATAACATGATAATGGTGAGAATTGTGCTCATGGCATATGCCACCTTTGAAAGATTAGATTGGAGGCCCTTGGAACAACAGTCCTTGCAATATATCAGGCTTGGGTGTACTGGTTAAAACCATAGTTTGTGAAGGAAGTCGAATAATCACACACTGCATATACATTATTCACCATTTGGTTAATATAATATGACATTTTAAATGCAAATTGACTTGCAAGCAACAAATGATGCACTTAGAAATTTTTAGTTCTTTACTTCTCCATCGTATACCTAGTTAAAAAACAACATTTAGTATATAATTTCCTATGCATAATGGAAGACCAACAAAATTCACTCATTACTTAAATCTAAGAGAAATAACTAAATTATGTCATTTTCACAGCATGAAAAGTTCCAATTTTCTCAATTACTAAAAGATTAATAAGGGCAAAAAGGCACTAACCCATTTTTCTCGAGCCACATGAATGAAAAATTTATGTTGAGTAAAGGGCCGAAACAACACAAGCGCTGGAAGCCGTCCTTCAAACTCTCTAATCAAACACCTCCAATAAACTATGCATTAGCTTAGCAAGTGGAGTAAGATCTAACTCAAATAATTTGAAATATTAATACTTACTCGCCTTCATGATGGCCCTTGATACCAACAACAAATGACTATTGGAGGAATTTCTACTTTTACAAATAAGGTGCTATATGTTGGAAGCCATACCTCTCCATTTTTTCCCGGGAAATCATGCGTACAATGTGCATTGTGGGTAGCCAATCGGAAGCTAACCTGTAATATTGTAACACATTAGACAAACTGTATGATGCATGAAGCACAACTTAGGTCAACTATCATAGTACACAATCCGACATGTTCATGAGTATCACCATAAAATAAGCATCCAAGTAGTGAACAGTAACCAAGATTGGTATATACCAATCAACACCACTTTCTACTTACAACCATGATTTGACCTCAAGAACCAACTTAGCCCTTTAACACCAAGGTCATTAATTCTTGTCGTCAATGACTATAATTCCGCATATAGTCAACCGAAAGATTTGAACATCAAAATCTTTTCATTACCTACATATAGAACAGGCAATGATGACCAAAATTGGTCGCCATAACGATAAGGTTCCTCATGTTGAAGTACAAGAACTTACCTCTCTGAAGCAGTCGTTCGTCGAAACGCCTGTCTCAAGCAATACGATCCCATCAGATGCATATAGATTGAAAAAACAATCTACGACGAAATTTTCAGGTGCTTGTTGAAGCATTCCAGGATAGGAGATCTAAGAATCAAGACATATGATCGGCTGATCACTGACAATTCATGAGGAGCAAAAGAAGGACACACACCTCTATCTTGCAGATCTATACGCACTATCGCCGTTCCTCTCGGTGCTGTCAAGTAACCCTGCATAACACATGCATCCAAATATGAAAAGCTGAAATATTTCAAACAACTTCGACGACAACACTACATTCCTACATTATAATCTTGAAATTCTTAGCTCCTGTAAACAACACACGATGAAGATGCTTACCTCCCAAACTTTGGCCCATGGCGATTCTCCGGATGGTTGTTGTGGCGGTGTGACAATAGCGCGGGGGCCAAGTTGCGGTGCATCTTGCACAACTACTGGAAGCTCCGATGTAGAAGGCATCATATTCATTGCAGCATGAACCCCTGTGTGCAAACCAGACGATACTCCTGATGATTGTGGTGGCGGTGTGAGAACAGCACGAGAGCCACGAGGCTGTACATATTGCACATTAGCCATTGGAAGCCCCGATGTAGAAGGCATCATATTCATTGCAGCCTGAACCCCAGTGTGCAAACCCAGCGATGCTCCTGATGGTCGTTGTGGCGGTGTGATAACAGCAGGGGGGCCAGATTGTGATACATATTCTACAGCTTGTAGAAGCCCTGATGGAGGACGCACCATTTCGACCAAGGCATAAGCCCCAGTGTTCATACTCCGTGTAGTTCCGACTGATACTCCCAAAGGATTTGCTTGAGCTTGACTAGCCCCACTCAGTGGAATCAGTCCTACTCCAGGCTGTAGAGGAGTCGATAGGAACTGATTGGAATGAAGTCCTCCTCCAGCTGCTGGACTTACGAGACTTGTGTTTGATGTTGGATTCATATTTGCATTTGTACCTTCAACAGTCGGACCAGTCGGACCTGTTCGAGTCGATATGAACTGATTGGAACCAAGGCCTCCAGCAGGACTTTCGAGATTAGTGTTTGCTGTTGGATTCATATCTGCAATTGTATCCTGGGTACCTCCGACATTCGGACCTGTTCCAACCTGTAGAGGAAGAGGCTGATTGGAGCCAAGGCCTCCAGTAGGACTTACGAGATTTGTGTTTGCGATTGGATTCATATTTGCTTCTGTACTTAGGGTACCTCCAACCACTGTTCTAAGCCCACTCCCTACGTCCATTCCTGCTGTAACTGGTCCTAGCGCTGTGAGCAAGTTGCCAGTGCCAGCAAGGATTGCGGCTTGGCTTGAAGTCAAAGAAGAGGAAGCCCTAGCCACAGCAGAAGCCACAACTGCACCGAGATTTGTGGCAGTATTCATATTTGCATTTGTATTTACGTTACCTCCATCCATTGTGTTGTGCATACTCCGTGTGTCCATTCCTTCGGTTCCACTTGCAACTGGTCCTTGAGCAGTGAGCAAGTTGCCAGTGCCACCTGAAGAAGAGGGAGTTACAGCCACAACAGTAGTATCTGAAGCCACAGGTGCACCACGAATTGCTCGTTCTCCTTCGGGGAAATCTTCCGAGATCAGAATCAGATGCTGCGGATACCGATTAGAAATCTCAGCAGCAGCTCGTGGGTTTCGCCGGGCCTGGAATGAAAAAATGTAAGCAAATAAGTAAGCAGGTCTCCGGAGACGTATGAATGATACACAGTGGTGGTGGGTTCATGTAAGAACATCATCATCGATATTGCATAATCAAAACTTTCAAATTAAGATCATATAAACTCAATAGCACCACTACACAGAGGAATGTGAGAGTTCGTACTCCATCATAAATTGAGCGAAGTGAAGCAATCTTCCGTGGAGAAATAACTGAAAGTGAGACCTGGCACTGCAAACCAGCGGAGTACATTTGATCAGAATCCAACTCTGCCCCTCAGCAACATCATGCAAGCAAATATCACAAGCCTTCTCAGACAGTGAAAATGACAACATAACCTCGTTGAGATTATCTCTTTGAAAACAGAAAACTGGCCAATGTATTTTCAACTATGTCGAATCGTATCTTCAATCATCTCACATCAACTGGAATAAAGAGAGATAGTTCAAAGTATTACGGCAGCAAATGCCTTGGAAACCGCTACAGCATCAGCTGACCACCACTGCTGAGTCTGATATTCCCGCTCGCCTTTCGCATTGAAAAGGACTAGTGGTCGAACAACTGGTGTTGGAATGCGACGAGGTTCCGAAGCTGCAATCAAGAGGCAGTGCCTGTGCTGAGTAACAGGCGGCAACTCGGGCCCCGGACAACACATCTGCACAGACAGACGTCAAAAACAACTAAATTTAGACCCTAAATTCTTAGTACCCAAAAGCTCCAAACATCATGGACTATCGTCTTCACCGTACTGACATGTTCCTAAAAAAAAAGAAAACAGCATAGAGCCAGAAAAGATGTTATAACTTCTGTTCATACCCAAAGTGCCTCAGCCAGAGCCTCGGCTACAGCAACATCACCAAATCCACCACCACTGAAACTAAGCACGTTCAACCACCGGAGGATCACATCCGCACGCGATGTCCACGGGGTTTGCTGAAACAAAGGCTCTACGAACCCATACAAGATCAGTTTGCCACGATCCAAATTAATCTGTTTCCAAGCTTTTCGGCTGTTTGTAATCAATTGTGCGTCGTTTTGAAAGACATGAAACGAGTACACAGAAAGAATGCCTAGAAAACAAGGGAAAAAAAAAAAAAAAAAAAAGTGTGAAGCCGCTAGATTTAAGACATATACGAAAAAAGGGAAGACAAACATACGATCTGCATGACTGTTGAAAGAAACCAGCGCCATCATTCCAGGTGTTGAAGCATTTGTCTGAACATCGAAAAAAAAGTATCATACGTTAAGAGGGCTCAGATAGTTCATTTCAAATGTAATAAAAAGCAAATCACTACTTGTCATGATTTTACCTGAGTACTCGAATCTTCAGCAAATGTTCTGTATCATGATCACTTCCAAGAACGATTAGCAAACTTGTAAGCAGAGATTTCAGAAAAAACTTCAAACAGAACCAACTTTGCACACATTAATGATGATTTGATGAAGAAAACTGGACCTTTCGAGACTCTAGGTTTGCAGAACCTGAAAATTTCTACAGACTCATCGTATCATTATTAGCCATGATGATGATACAGTAAAGACTGCGAAAAAGCAAAAGCAGAGCACTATCGGAAGTTTATCAGATCCACTTTAACCCTATCACCACACATCGTATGATTCGTATCGAGTGTCTACTTCGAGAAACACGAAAGTTCTTCAACTAAAAAGCATAAACATCTGAACACAAACACAATGTGCTCTATTCGTACACAGCATCATCTACATGCCTTTTTCGGATGATTAAACAACATACACACGTTGAATGTATTATTTTCAACAACCTGATGATCTTCTCGACATACTCCGTGAACAACACGGGCCACGCAGCTCCTAGAGCTCCAGTAGTCTCCACGGCCACCACCAACAGGCGAGATTCCATCTGCGCTGCTCTGAAGCCTTAATCTGCTAAAGAAATGCGAAGGTTCCGCTTATATGACGTCCGGCACTGTAGACTCTTCAGTCACAATCCGCCTGAAACTAAAGAAAAGCAGAAAGTGAGAATTTATAGTGAAGGTGCGAAAAGCCATTCGAAAATTGAGGTCTGCTTTTCTAACTCCATCTTAACTAGCAGTTATGTTTGATTCCAAAAGTATAGCAACGGAAGCAAATGAACGAGAAACTCACTCCTGGTTCTATGTGCCAGCCATAAGCAAGAACATACAATAGGGGTGCATGCAAACATCTCTTTCGAATAAATAGTCGGCAAAACCTTTCTTGCAGGTCCTGGCTCCTTACTGCCCCCACCTGAAATAAAAAATTTGGAGCTGCCCGGCTGGGACCCTGAAATACAACAGTACCTACACTTATGAGGAACAACTTATATTTATAAAATAACATTTTCACCCATACACTGTGAAAGGATCTTGGAGGATGTCATATAATAGGCTTTTGGAGGTGAATGGGTCTTGTGAGTAATGGTTGCACAAAGGATAACCAATGTACCTCTTAAAAGTGCAGAGAGGTAATGAGAAGTGCTTGATATGATAATTGAAAAGACAACAACAATTTATAAGAAGGCTAAGCTCTTTCATACTTACTCAAAACTTCATGTAGGATCTCGTAAGTTTGTGGGTCTTGTGAAAACGTTGTCACGCCGACTTTGGTTGCCGAAACAAAACGAAACCAAATAAATCAAAACCAAACCAAATAAAACGGAACCAAACCAAACTAAACCACTTGCCTTAAATAAGAAATGACAATTTGATTTGAATTTTAATATACAGATATCAAGAATTGAGTCCAAGACATGAAGATTAAATCTCAATCAAAGAGGGGTTTAAACGAGGAAATTTCGAGCTTCACAAATATGGTCATTAATCTCTAAAGGACCAAGA
Organism: Bryum argenteum; assembly: GCA_037043015.1. NCBI lineage: Eukaryota > Viridiplantae > Streptophyta > Bryopsida > Bryales > Bryaceae > Bryum > Bryum argenteum. The sequence continues at coordinate 4,677,773 of CM073327.1, forward strand.
GTGCAAATTTTGGACTTTTGATGGAGGAAAAACCCTCTAGAAGTCACCAAAGTGCAACATATATCAGAAAATACTCTTGTGGAAGTTCTTATGCACATAAACAATATGGATAATTATAAAAAACTTTCATTTACAAAAATTTCATAATTCAAATTTGCTTGGAAGGTTTAATTAAGTCGACGTGATTGCTTATTTAAAATACGCTAGAAAGTATATGGTACAAGTTCAGGACTATAATTATGTATAACTAAATGAAGTTTTATGACTCTTGGGCAACCTCGTGAATACTCATGAAAACGCTTTATGTTCATTTTTGGACAATATACAAGTCAAGTGTCAATTTTTTGGGTATTTCCACTTTTTATTCACTATAGGCTCAAGGGATTTGTAGAGAAACTTAAATTTGTCATAAAACATGCATTTCGTAACTCTTATAAGTTTTTATTCAAAAAACAATAAAGAACTTAATCCCTAGATAAGATCAATACAGATAAACTCCTAAAAAACAGTAACTTTGCATTTTGTAATCACTAAAAAGAGACAAATATTTTGGAAAAAAATCTAAATTACAACTTTCTATCATTAATAGTTGAAATTTGATATTATTCAATAAAGTTAGAAATACTTTACATGGAGAGTAAAGTCGTTCATGGGGTTGATGCCGGATGGAGAGTCAAAATCCCTCTTATAGTCTCATTTAATTTATCTATTTCTTGAACTTTAAAAAATGAATCACTCACATGAGAGGAATTTTTGCCCTCCCTCAAACCCCATTTACAACTTGACTTCCCATATAAAGCCTTTTTATATTCTTGTATAATTAAAGAATAGGTGTTCCCCTATCTTTTCAAATTTGTTTTGTGAACAAGAGGACAAGAGATTAGGGGACATGGAATAAATAGACATGGAGGAAAGAAGACGAAAAGACAAGGGGACGAGAGGAGGGAAAAGAGAGAACGTAGAAATGTTGATCCTAGCAAAGTTCTCAACTCGTACTAAACTTCCACCCCTTGATACAATGAATTTTCTCACTTAAGTATTCATTAGTGAACTCTAGTATTCACTAATGAAAAATGGACTAAAACTCTAAAATTGACTTCCGTAATAACACATGCCTTTTTCAATTTTTCTTCTATTATATCAAAATAAAGTATTATATATGTCAGTTTTTCTTACAATTTTTTGTTGTAATAAACATATTATGGCCTACTAGAGTTGTAAAAAGTTGAAAGAAAATAAGAAGTAGGTTAATTTAATTTGATGTCATTAAAAACACAATTAAAACACTCACTATGTGTCATTACAAACAAATCATTACAGATGTCACTTTTGTTCCATTTCCTACTAGTCAATGCTTTGATGATGACTCTGATTTCTTTCTTCACTTTCTCCATCTGCATTTGTATTGCATTGTGCAACTCGTCTGTTTGCTTTTGTGTGCGAATGTTTGCTTCCTTTACTATCTCCTCCTTCAACACTCCAAGCACTACTTGTGCATGTCATGCTTCAGCTTTTTGTTCCTCTTACTAACTGCTTTTTCCACCAGTTTGGCAATTTTTTTAAGTCCTATGTTGTTCCGCTTCTCTTAAGGTGCGTTTTGTGCAGCTTCCATTGTGCATACAATGGTTGTCGCAATGTTACAGAATCCAAATTTCTCCTGACCTTTTCTACCGGGTGGTAAGGTATCTTCCAGGCCGAATGGTTAAGGCGTGAAATTTACGTGATTTCCAAATATCTCCTATATCTTCCCCACCCATTGTTGACAGGCAATGTTGTCCAAACGCTGAGCGTTTGCAGCTCTTTTGTGTAAATTTTCAACGTGCCCAAGAAAAAGAATGTAAGAATGTTCTTATCACTCGTTCTTGCTTGAATTGACATCTTTGTTTCAACAACTTTCTCTATCTTATGTACCGCCTAGAGAGACAACATCGTGGCATTCTTCTTCTTCAGCTCCTACTCTGTAAAGCCTACTGCTCGGGAGCCACGTTCAGTCTTTCTGGTTTGTGTTGTGATTACGTGTAGCAGCTCAACCTTATAAGGTACGTGCTATTGGATGATTTTGTCAGTCTGAGACGGGCTTGTGGCAAACTAGCAAACAGTCAACCCGCTCCCCTTTGCTTTCTCCACGCTCGATATCTTGTAATCATATCTCCTTCTGAAATTCTCTCTTAGCACATTTATTTGAAGTTCTACAACAGTAACTCCCTCCAACTTCGTACTATCAATCTTAACACACAACAAAGAGTTTCTCGCAATTGTATATAAACTTTTACATACCTTTCCGACGGTTGTTAGATTGTGCTCCAACTCAACTCAAACAACTCATTATAACCCTCACTATCACTATCTACACTTTGCATGCATTTGTAATGTGGTTACATTACTCCTAACACAATTGCACACACTGATTACAATTGTTGCATCGCTACCTCACCAGATCTGGTCCCTATGCGCCCCTTACTCCTCTCTCTCCATCCTGACATTTACCTTAAATTAGTGTGAAAATCTATTGTAAGATTCTAAATGAGATTTTCTAATTTAGAATGTTACTAACTCACCAACTGCTTGAAAATGAACATAATTTTAACCCCTAACAGCATCTCAAAAAATGGAATCGATCATGATTGGGGATTAGGAGTTAATGGGAGGTTAACACAAATGAAGAAGTGAACTTCTCATAGTGATTCATGTTGTTTGCATATAATGATTATTCACGAAAGTACTAGAAGCTCTTATAGAGCCTTTTGGTAGTTTCCACAAGGTGATGCAAGAAAAGTTTTGGAAAATTTTGGATAGACATAGGCAGTGAGAAATGCAAAGTCATTTTTAGTATCACTCAAATGTAAAGCACATCTTACCCACTCAACAAGAAGAAAGAGGAACTTCATTCTCAAATTTAACCCTTTTCCGCCGAGGGCCTCTGACATGCGTGCACGTATGAATATTCATGCATTGTAGACATTCGTGCACCCTATGAGAGCCCTCCTGATGGTGAAGGATTGAACATTATGATCTCACAAACAATGGGGAATCTAAATCTAAGCTTTAACCTACATATACATGTTAAGGTACCAATTTCTAATAGTTGCATACTTCAGACTACATCAAGAATTGAAAATTCTCACGTTTCATTAAAAAAGAGTAGGGTTTTAGTTCAGTTGTGACGCCTTACTCTCTGTACGATTGATTACATGTTCAATCACTTTGTATCATTGTTAATCTTTCTTCAAAAGCAAAGTTGGATACTCAAATATGTCACTCCGAACATATCCAGCCCAAAATTGAACGCAAGAAATGTCACTTCTAACTCCCTGAATTCTTAACAAATAAAACATTTCAGTACACAAAAGGTTACAATCATTTTGATGTGAGCTCCTGAAAGCATCTCGTTTGCTCCTTCTCAATTGATGAAATACAGTGATAGTTTTATATAAACAAATCCGTTCTCAATAAAATAATCTCCAGTTTCATCATATCCGCTGTCACCGCAGCCACCAACATTTTTGCACCGACAAGTTACTGACGATTGGGAATGAAAAGATCAGCTCCAAGCTTCTTTCACAAAAAGATATGCATGCAATCAAAACACGAAGCTCTACAACGACAATTCACCGATGTCGACAACCCATATTACCCGGCGCTTGAGAATCTGGATCAAGAGTGCAATACAGAATCTGCAAACAACGAATCGAGCCTGCATTTGTTTGATACATTAGCTTGTGAATGATCTGCAGTAGATAAGAACCTAACTTCCTTCATTGCAGCATCCGAACAAGTACTTCCCTCTGTAAACATCGTTCTTCCTAAGGACGAAACGATCTTGCTCACCAACATTTTCGATGAAAATTGCATACGATCAAAAAGTGCAGCAACATCGACATCGATCAGGAACCCACAATGAGTCTTAGCTTCTAGAAACGATGTATCGACGTGAGTTTTATTTTTAAAAATAGTAAGAATGAGCATGAGATAGGATCAGAATTCCATCTAGTGGGTGCACCGACCGATCAAGGACTTGCCGCTGTAAACATCGTAGTATTTCTTCTTGGGAGTAGCAGTGATAACAAGCTTGAGATCCAGAGAATACAGACGATCACCGCACTTGGTCTTCTTGGAGGTCCAGCAAGCGATCTTCTTCGCAAGCGAGTAATCCACCTCAGCCTTCAGGGTGCGGTACACAGATCCGCGCTTGATGTAAAACGTCACGCAGAACGGAGTGACTTTCGTCACGCGGATCGTCTGGGTGAGACAAAGCTCCTTCCCACGAGTCGGAAGATCGTAGTTGGCTGATTTCACCACCCCCGACTCGGTAGAGTAGTGCACGTTGATCTTCGCGCAGATGCCGGACTGGGCGGAAACCTTCAGTGGGTTCACTATCAAGTACGGGAATCGACATGGCGGGCACTGAGGAGGCGGAGGCGGCGACCCCGGCGGCGGTGGTGACGACCGCAATGGTGGTGGTGGAGGAGACGCTGGTGGCGGAGGTGGAGACGACAGCAGTGGTGGCGGAGGTGGAGACGCCGGAGGTGGCGGGGGTGGTGACGCCGGTGGTGGTGGTGGAGATAAGAACACTAGAGAAGATTGCGCCAAAGAAATCGACGACACCAACAGAAACACAACGAGAAACTGGTTCATCTTCGCCATAGCTCGATCACCAACACCTGCAATGAACTGCACTGCACTACCCGAGCTCGAAGCTCCTCACACTCCGAATGCGACACCAGTTCGAACTTTTATCCGCTGGGGAAGCCATCCGCTAGCTCCATCGGACAAGCCAGGTCTAAGATTGTAAACTCGACTGCGGTCAATCACATGGAAGCGATATATATAGCCCCGGCAACAAGGCCCATTTGCCTCACCTAAATCTGTTGCTAGCCTACGAGTTTCCATATCCAGGCATGATCCAAAGGGACCACTGCAAAGTGTAAATACCCCTACGAGCTTATTGCGGGAGCTGCACGCCTTCGGGGCCGCCTGTAAATGAGTGTTACCAGCGTTTCTCGGAGCCCCATTAGCCAATGGAATTTCTTCTTCAGAATCTTTGGAATTTGTCGATTTGGACCCCGTTTTTGATAATTTTGAATCCAAGTATGTTGCCTCCAGCCTCAAATTACTGTAAAGGCTTACTTCTTGGCATTTTAAGCCTATACATCAAACACTCGTAGCACTTATTTACAGTGATTCCACCTTCGGGTTGTCTTTGGGGCTGCCTACCAAAACCTTGTCTTAGCTTGTTCGTCTTAGCTTATTCCTCCATCTTGGTCCGCTCCTAAAACCCCCTCTAGGTTTCTAGCCAGTCATAGTATTGGGACCCATTTTAGGTATTCCGTTCATCTTAGTCTATTGTTGAGCCGCATCCTCCCTCACCTAGCCAACCCCCTTCCTCCAAACCCTTATCGTACACAATTTTGTTCTAGGTTTCCATTCTCTTTTTAGTGCTTTTAAATATGCCTTCATAGCAACATTAGCGTGAAGATCCACCATCAAGCATCTCTTACGAGCGCAGAATGTACTAAATGGAAATGTTTTTATCCGCGTGAAAGTGTACAGATTCCTTTCACTTGTTCCACTTAAAACCTACTTAGGTTTTAGATAATTTAGAATACTTTGTTGTAATTAGAGTTATTTTGGATGTGAGTATATGCTAGGGTGGGTGCACTTTTTAACAACCTATAGTAGCTTTAAAGTACTACAAAGTAAAACTTGTTTAAAGTATGCAATTGCATACTTTACACAAGTTTAAGCACTTGGCAACCCTAGATTATGCTATAATGTGTACAAATTACTTAATGTATTTTAAAAAAATATCTTTTTGACCATCTTATGGCTTGAATGAAATGCTAGCACTTTAATAGCAAAATTCATGATAATTGTGGAGTTTTTTATGGTTTTGCATAGTAACATATTGTGGCTTTTAGCATGCTCATAAATTCTAAATAGCTTATTTTGTACTATCCTCTCTTATTCAAGTTCTAATTTGTACTCTTGTGAGTTTTTGATAGTAGGGACAAACCTCCAAAAAAGAAAAAAACATGGTTTCCTATCAACTTCCTACGGCAAAATGTTCACGCCACATAGATGGTTCCGCTCAAGAGGTCAAAACGAACTGGAACCCGTCAAAACAAATTGTGTCTCATATACCCATGCCTAGTAATTACTATCTGGAAATGCCATTCTTATTTAGAGGTCGGCGTTGGATCTCTTTGAGCCTACGGCAAAATGTTCACGCCACGTAGATAGTCCCACTCAAGAGGTGAAAACGAACTTGAACAGATTGCGTCTTAGATACCCATGCCTAGTAATTACTATCGGGTGGAAACGCCAACCTTATTTAGAGGCCGTCGTTGGATCTCTTTGAGCCTAGAGCAAAATGTTTACGCCACGTAGATGGTCCCACTCGTGAGGTGAAAACAAATTGGAACCATATCTGAACCGTCTCAGATACCCATGCCTAATAATTACTGTCTAGAAACTCCAACATGTTTAGAGGTCAGCCTGAGTAGAGTGTTTGTTCAACATATCTTTGATGTATGCCCAAAGGTCATCACACCAATGGACACACTTGGATTTCAAAGTCTATTATTTTCTACATCCCAAATCTTTTGAACAATCAGTTATGCTTTTACAACCAATTGTGAAGATCCTCTACCCTTTTACTTGTGGGCTATCTCAAAGTTGTACACATAAATCCTTTCAATGCATACTCATCAAAGATAGAAAGAGAATGGTATGAAGAAGTTGGCCTCCAATTGAGCAATGATGAAGTTTTGTAAAGATTATGTGAGCATCCAACACAACAAGGTGATGAAGTTTTGTAAAGATTATGTGAGCATCCAACACAACAAGTTGAATCGCACCTTCAATTTGTAATTTGAACTCCACAGTCTCCATTTGATAAACCTGTGTATTTCTCAAAGATTAAAAGAGAATGGTACAAGAAGTTGGCTGCCAATTGAGTGATGATATAGTTTCGTAAAGTGATTCTGTGAGCATCCAATCCTACAAATTGGGGGTAATATACAACTATGACACAAATTCTTATGATACGTACCTCTTCAAGGGGGATGTGACATTGAATTCTACACCCAATTTCTTTGGTTCATTATTTAGATGTGACTCATAAAGGTTGGAACTTTACTTGCCAAGATTCTTTAAGCTTATACACTATCTACTATAGCATATACACTGAGCTGATCTATAGGTGTAATATTGATTTTCCAAAGATCTTTTTGAACACCAATGAAATTCCTCTTGGTGATTGTGATTTTAATAGGTTGGTTATATACTTGAATGTGAAAATTCTTTGAATAACAAATCTAGTTGGTAATGTGACGTTCAATGGTTGGGTACTTTATTATGAAGATTCTCTAAACACCCAGCCCCTTAAGTTGGATAATTAAGATGTTCGAGGGCTAGGTTTCAAACCCAAGGATTAATCTGGCAATTTTTCAGCCACATGACATAGTTAAAAAGAGGAAAGTGAAATTCTACTAATTAAAGTAGAAAGTAATTCAATTAAGTGAAAGTGAGATTCTACTAATTAAAAAGAGGGATTTGTAATTGATATGTAATGTATTTGTACTTTAAATACTTTTTTGGCTACTTTTGGATGGCCGGAAGTTTAGTCACCTTAGCATGCTTCGACCCTTGGGTGCATCACATGGCATCAAATTACATCAATATACCTAATAGAACCAATATCAGCTATAGACTTTTAACTCTTTCAACTTAAACTCCACAATAAGTGCTTGAATTATAATAGGTTTAGGGGATGTACGTAGACCTCAAAGAATGTAGAGCTCTAGAATAAATATTATTGTTTTGAAGGTTCTCAAATTGACCATTTGGGCCACCTTAGCCTCTACTGTGCATTAATTACTGACAATATGTTTTTTTAAATAGTAAGTAGTAAGCAGAAACTGTCCTTGCCCTACATACACACAACACACAACTGCATGGGCCAACAAAATGAGTATGTACAGTAGGTGCGAATAGAAGGAGTATGTACATGTCCTTTTTTTATTTATTGATTGTAAAATTTTTGTGAACCCCCAACCTCTTGTATTGAATGTAGCGTTCAGGTGGTGGCACTAACATATAAGAGCTGACTTGGTACTTACGCGACGAGATGACACAATTACAGAAAGGGAAGATAATTTATAGTAGATTATAAAAAAGTTTTTTTTAAGAGAAAATGTATTTACTCTAGATTAGCTTACCATATAACACTAATATAAGAGAGTATGTGTAGAATGAAAACCAACCATAGAACTAGACTCGCTCAACTTAAACCTCAAACCGACTACTTGATACGGGACTGACGTAGACCCCAAAGAATGTACAACTTAGTCAGCGCTACAATCACATTGTTGTAAAGGTTCTCAAATTGACCATCCTGACCAACCTAGCTTATATCAAAAACTCATCAACGCATCACTTAAGGAACAAATGATATTATAAATTGAACAAATAAAAGTATAAATTGGACAAATAATGTTATACAATAACTGTAGTTAGTAAGTTCCAACTATCTTTGCATAAGTACGTACATACACTGTATGGATTAATGAGACGAGACAAAGTGTGCCGCTTTTTTAACTAATTGAGTGTGCCAGGTTGCCCAAAGAAAACCAGAAACACATTTATCATGACTCTTATTGTCGTTAAAAAAGCGAAGCTCTAAGATTGATGTGGTATGTTAGTGACATGTACCTATTGAGAATAAATATATGAACTTCCTCCTTAAGACAATACATAAATGAGCATTTAGCAATTCAATAATTACCAAACTCCTATCATTGGCAACCTCTTTGCTTAAGATTATGGCGCCCATGGACTAGTGTACTAATAGTTGAACAATAGTACAAGAGGAGTACACTTACTAGTAGAGCAGATGGATCATCTCAACCCTCCGTCTCTGCAAGTGATATGGATGCCTATTAACTTATGGTATGTAGTAAACAACTTTGATAGAGAGTTGATAGGTTGTGCACACCTACAAAGCTTTTAAAATCTATCCTTTCTTTTTATATAGATATTTCATATGTAGTTAGTCTGCTAGGTGACTACGGTGAAACCTACCTCACGGTAGGACCTTGTTGAAGAAATATATTTACTTCGCATAGTTATTTACTCAAGAATGTTCATATATAGAAGATGTGGTTGCGTGTTCGAATTATGTTTTAAACAAGTTGCTTGCACACCTTAAAAAGAATGTATTTTCAAGTGTACACGATATTGATAACAAAAGTATAAGAGTTTATATCATTTTCAAAGCCCAGAAAGCGATCAGTTATTGAAAACCATATTGCAAATCAATCGGGGATATGTTGAAGTGGCTACTTTATACACATGATTCAAATTTAACAATTCTATACGGTAACAACAATGATATATAAGACACTGTGACCTCTAATACGCTAAAATGTTCCACCATGTGAACTTATGGATGATGATAATCAAATTTGGTGTGTAATTTAACCAATATTGACTTACTTAGCAATCCTTACTTAGATAAATTTGATTTCCTCCCTTACAATCCCGCCTTTGATGTAGTGCTCTGAATGTGTATGATTCAAGTTTAGCTATTTTAACTTAGTTCTTAATTCTTACTACAATTATTTGGACGTAACACTTGACATGTACATGCTTGATTTGATTAGAAGTCCCCGGCTGAAATGGGGCTATGAGTACGGGCATGTCAATCATTTGAGTGGGGAAGCCCTAGAAACAATTGTTTATCCTAATCAAATGCTCTCTTTTAGAAACTTATACATCATCATTTCGTGCAGGAAATTCATCCATCTTTGACACTACACTAATAATGTAATATAGTGTTGCGAACACTAATTATGAACTGCAACACTAAATAGCAACTGTACCTCTTAGTGTTGCAACACTATATGTAAACTCAAACACTAAATGCGTATATCAAAAAAAAGAAAATTTGACTATGATTACATTTAGTGTTGAGATAAACAAGATTGTTTCTTCATTGACAAAAACAACATTCTTATTATCTATAAGCATATTTCACAAGCATAAAAGAAAAAGAAAAATGCCACACTATAAAAATGTAGGTAATAAACACTTTATTTACATGAAACTTCAAAAAACATGAGGCCCTTCTATGCTACATTAAAATCGGAACTTCCCGCCTTTCAAAATACTCTCTATGCTTTGCTATAAGTTCTTGGAGGTGTGGAAACAATTGAGTGACATTCCACGAGCCATCCACATCCATGGCCATACCACAACGTATCATGGATTTTCGAGCATAGGACATATTATTAGAGTCAACTTGCTGTTAACATCTTCCATGAGAATCGTGAGAAAATCAAGAAAAACCTCTTACCCGGGTTAATCAATTTTCCGGACCACCGCCATCTCCTCGAGCTCTATTCTCGCCATGCATTGGAATCTATAAGCTCGATCTTTTTTGGCTTCCCACCTTCTAGTCCATGCATCCTTAATCTTTGAAATGATGAAGGTATCAGCAGGTTGGCACAAGTGTGTAGAACATGGAGGCAGATACCGTAAAACAACGTTCTTGGATGCAAGAACCGCTGCCAATCTTGGTGTAATATTGTGGCTCGTACAATTATCCAGGCCAAATATTTTTAACACGTTGGTGTAGATCTGGTTGAAACGCTCGTGGCTCTAAGAAATACTCCGGGAAAATAGACTGGTCCATCCACCCTTTTGGGCCACTTCGATAAGAAACGCCCACAATGTTGTCTTCTAAACTCCGAATTGGATAATTTCGATTCTCATTTGTAAAAATGAGCATTGGAGCTTCAATAATAGAGCGCCGTCCTCCTGAGATTCTCACAACCATTGTCATAGAATCTCCACCAGAGACAACCTCAGCATATTTCACTGTGGTGTCTCCTCTGAAGCCCAATGTGCGCCCATTGTCAACATTAACAACAAAGTGAGTCTCATCAAGATTTTCCATGAGGTTCTCATCAAACTCACCAGACAAGAATCCCCTATGAAGAACTCCAAGATGATATGTTGTATGCATCTCAATTTGAAGTTCTTTTTGGGAACTACATGTCAATTTGCCCCGTTGAGAGAGAAGGATTCAGCAGTTCATGGACGTTCATAATGTTGTTCAAGTATGGCTGATTTTCCCAGCAAGCAATTGGTTATCTTTTGGATCTGTAGACTCTGCCGTGAAAATAGAATCACGACCCAAAAGGACTGAAAGAGCCAACTCACGTAGCAATTTGGAGGAGAATTTCACCCCGGATTTCTTGAATCTCTCAAATGCCTCCAACAATCTTGGGTATAGCCACTGTACCCAATCACTACGTTTGTGTCCTCGACCGGGTTTTGCTTTTATTGAGAGTCTTTTTCGTTTACTATGGCGGCTTCTGCTGCAAGTGAATTGTGTCACATCATTCTCAGGTTCCTCCAAATATTGGTTATGTTGTCGCCACCATCGAGCTGCTTTCATGGTATTTGCAGATTTTTGGCCACGGAATTGCTCTGGAAATGCTCGAATAGTTCGCCTTGGACACCCAAAGAACACCATGCGAGCCACATCTTCAATCATCCACTTAATCACGGTCTTCCTGGTTGCTAGGGTGGAAACTTGTTGGAGGTTGCGTGGAGCATTTAGATCACGGTCATGGAGTGGTGGGTGTGCATCGACCATTCTCATTAATCTGTCCTCTACAACAATGAAAACAATCAATTAAGATAAGAGAACAACAAATATTTTTAAAACCTAATAATTTCTTGAACTTAATTCCAAGGCTAGAAATAGCTCACTTTTAGTTTAAACTATATGCATGAGATGTGCTACATTTAAAATAGATAATACTTAAAGTCAAATAGATTAAAGCTCTAGTCACTTTATCGTACAATTTATGAAAGGTCATGTCATCATAATACAAGGTAAACTAGGACAATTAAAACATATATTTTGAACAGATATACCAACCTTACAAGATTTTTTTGATATATGAAAGTTTTTTGAAATGATTTCTACATATGAAAACTAGAATTGGAGATTGAGTCACAAAGTTTTGACCTTCTTAATTTCAGATAGTATTTTGCCACACAAAAACATGAAAGCAAGGGATGTAGAAGGAAGATGCATACCTTTTTAAAACAACTCAAAAGCCAAGAAAATGATGGTCAAATTGATAAAATGAGCGGTTGCATAAGGAGAAGTGCTTGGATTGTGAAATGATTTCTACTTGCTTATGGAAGTGAGTATTTGAGATCCCATTCGCACCATTTGCATGTGAGCTACAAGAATATCAAAACCAACTTAATGTCCGCACCATTTCGCATTCCATTATCAATTAAAGCATGTATAATATTTTTGGTGATGATGTAACACTTCCAATTCAAATTATCAAAGCCCTCTTTGAGTTGTAGCTATTAGATAAAACAATGCTAAACATTCTAAACAAAGCTCATTAGCAAATAGAATGAAGAATGCAATAACTATTGGATCCTATCCTTTAGAGTAAGTCAAGATTTACCACATATACACCGCATATCAAATAAGTTATTATGTTGATCACCATCCTCTGTAAACAAACGGCAATCTTTTGAGCAAGCTCAACCTGATATATGAGTAGTTAAGTACTCATTAATAATAGTTCGACAACAAATATGTATATCAAAAGACATATATATAGCAATAAAAATCTTGTTAAAAAGGTACATGATAATTCCTACAACTAACAAATTTATCAAGATTAGCCACACATACCGGTCGACTTAGAGCATGCGCTTCAAGCATTCACTTGTTCAAAAAAACCACCAAATAAGATCCATAGTTCGGACTTCATTGGCTAAAGGTGCAACTACTGGATCACCCACATGCCTCGATGCCTCAATATTCTCGTAATCATAGCAAGTCGGATCAACTTGTCCCTTGCGAGACTTGATGAGTGATTCCAATGCAATTTTACTTGAGCAATCTAACAAAATCATCAATCACTTTTGCATTTCTACGAGCCCTTGCACATTCAAAAGACAAATATACATGCATGTAGCAGATGTAGCCTGAGACTTCCGATACTAACAATAAATACAGAAAGGATCAAATGCTACCTTTTTTGAAAGCTGTTGTTCATGCTCCTTCACTGCCTCTGAAGAAGTACGTGATTGCAGACAATTCATCGCCTAGAAGCATTTTTCTGCATTTCGAAACATTGTTTCGCAAAAAGTCATGAGCTGATAGTTGAGTGACATGAAGAGATCAGTACATTCGTTTGAGAAAACGAGAGGGAAGAAATGATCAAATGAACAATGAGAAAGAAAGCACATGAAAAGTGGAAGTTTGAAATCACGGACCTATCATCACAGGTTGATGGGATCAGAGTTCACTTAGCGGAGAAGGAGGCTGAGTGCCGATCCTTGAAAGATGAGAATGATCGACTATTGACCACTGTGTGCATAACAGAAAGGATTCCTCAAGATTCTTTAAGCCGGAGGAGCCGTTTGACCCATTACCGATTGAGCATGCGATGTAAAGAGCGAGTATGAAGGCTGCAGCAGAGCGGCGTCGGTGCATGAATACTAGCTCGCAAAGATCGCCGCGCTTCTTCAAAAGAGAAGCTGTGGACTTTCTAAAATGTATTCATCTCGCTATTGCATCACACCTTTAAAAGGATCAGATCTTGTCCGGATGAGGGGCGGGCGCCGAATCGGGCCGCTGAAAGCAAGCTTTCACCAGGTTGTTCTGAGCTGCTCTTGGAGTTTCCCACGATGGATTCTCTCCTCGAACGGGCGTCGACACCGGCAAAGAAATTCAAATAAAACAGGTAGACCTCCCGAGTCGATGTTCCCGGCGATCAGGGCGGTGAGATTGGTGCTTCGGTGGGGCTCTTGTTCAAGTCCCGAGCGTTGGAATTCCTTAGAATCGTCCGGTATGGACGCTGCACTCTGAAAAAAACGCATCAAAACTAAGCATTGCACATTCCTAAATTCTTTGAGCCATGAATCGAACTCGGACCAAGAATTTCCATTCCATACCGTGTCATACAGTGGCCGCACACCATTGATCAAATTGAAGTGCAGTGCTTGGGAAGACGAAGGCTCTTCGTCTAGAGATTCTACGACCGAGTCGAGTGTGAGCTTCCAAATAGATTCCACTTCCTCCTCCGTGATGATCTTGGTTGCACCTATCTCAATACGTAATGCGTAAATGTTTAATAAATACTCATTGTTCGTAACCACACGGAACATTGCATCACTTCATGGACAAATGTATTCGGCAGGTGAAACACAAAACGACCACAAAACACCTCATCATTCACTTTTCTTGTTCACCTTGTTCACCGTTCACCGTTCTGTGTGCATAGCGGCAAAGAAGCGCAGCCTGTGATCTTATAACTTTGAAGCAGAAATTCACCACCTTGCGCGAATCGCACCACTCCGTGCACCTCCAGACCTTTGAATTCCGCCACCGCAATCGTCATCGGCACACCTGCACACACACAAACATTCCTCTATTAGAACACTGACTCAAACAACCCCATCCCACTCACTCATAGAACATCGACACTAACTTGCATTCGATGTTCGATTGCTTCACGACAACAGGCTCTTGAATGAACTTGCTCGGTTGCGTGACACCCATTACCTCCAGAATCCGCAAGCTCGGAAAGCTGTCTACATTCTCTGAGAAATTGAGAAGGTCGGAACAAGAAGGAAGACCTGATCGAAGAAAGTGGTAGCCGATAAGTTTTAAGAAGGAAGTTCCAATCAAAGTAGGTAGAGTTGAAGGTAGAGTTGAAGATCAAAAGGCGGCTGCATTTAATGGGCAACACTATATGTAATAAAAATGGCAATTAGTGTTAACAGGTAAGTGAAGGTAACAACATTAAATGTATTGCAACACTATATAACATTATTAGTGTAGTTTATTTTGAATTTGGCATTCACTGATATTCATGCCGTTCGTGTTAAAACAATTGTTGACCCGTGGTCAATCATCATGGTACATAGTGTAAAGCGACCCTAAGACTGGGAGGGTCCCAAGATAGGCGTGCCAGCTCCTCCGCAAAAGGGCAGGTTACTGTGACCCAATCCAAAGAAGCAAATGCCACTTCGAATTTAGTCGTTTACTGTTACTGGTTCAATGCGCATCCCAGGATAGTGATTTCATGAGCATTGGTTGACTTACTTCTGTCCAATTGTTCTGCTTTCTGATTCGAGCTGGCGGCGTGAGTCAGAGTGGTAGCATGGCCACTTGCAGCTGCGAGGCTGGAGGAGAATAGAATAATACTTGTTGGCCATAAGAAGCTGGACGTAATTGGAGTAATGCATTAATCGATTGAGCACGGACCAAAGCCTCCCGCCCCAGCATTTTACTTGTGCTCGAGGGCACTCGTTGACTCTCTTTCTCAAGGTAATTGATAGTTTTCTTTCCGGGAGAATCTGACAGTATAAGCAAATGGGTAACTGATAGAAGTCAACCAGTAAAAAAACGAAACACAATGCTCGATCTACCTGTGAGGAGAGGTGCAGTGTTCGGAACTGTTCGGAAGTCGAATGGTGTATGATCTTCCACGGAACGATCGATCGAGTTGCATGGCGATGGAGCCCTGGTTCTTGAGCTGGCCCTGATAGACTTTGCAAGGCAAACGTCGTCGTCGACTTCGGTCCTTTCACCGACATCATTAATTGTCGCTTTCAGTGAACCTCCGTCCGCGGTTGTCGAGCTCCAGCCATTGACTTCGCCCCATGAATGTTGTCCATCCCAGGGTTCGGGAAATAATGTCATTCTTATTAGCTAATATCCTATAGTTCCCTTGTTATTAGGTGAAACTATCTCGGCAATCGTCTGAGCATTTTTTACTCTGAATAGAAAATTTCTTGTAATTTTCATCAGTTTTTTGGTGGTGTTTTTGAAAATCAACCGGCTAATGGGTTATTTCTATGGGCTGATAATGAACTAGCCGTCGCTTTTTCCCGATTCTTGGTCCATCCTCCGATCCGTGTCATTGTTGTCATCATGCCAATCGACCAATTGCCTGCACCAAGTCTACCATCTCGTTCTACTTGCCTTGGAGCTCCCTCTCGCTAAGGCACCGTCCTCTTCTTGCCCTCCAGAGCTTGATTGGGAATGGCCATGCCTTCAAATCATCCCTTAGCAAATGGTCATGCTTACTGTCGATGGTGTGAGCACTTTGGCTGGCAGTTTTGGCATGCCTCCGCCCCAACGCTCTGAACTGCAAGCTAGTGGAATTCAAAGGTTTTGGCATGCCTTCGCCCGACCACCCCAACGCTCTGAACTGCAAGCTAGTGGAATCCAAAGGTTTTGGCATGCCTCCGCCCGACCACCCCAACGCTCTGAACTGCAAGCTAGTGGAATCCAAAGGTTTTGGCATGCCTCCGCCCCAACGCTCTGAAGTGCAAGCTAGTGGAAGTGTTTTGCTTCTAGTCACTTTCATTGAATCGCAACACTCGCTCTTGTCGTTCTTCGCACTTCCGCAAGTCTTCACTCATTTGCAATGTAATGCAGTGTGATTTAGCACTTTGATAGGTGAAAAGTGAAAATATTTTTTCCTACAGTGCAAGCCGAAGTTCTTATGTGAAATGTCTGTTATGCGCCTTCATCGCAAGTACTTTTTGATGTTGAGAGATTGAATTTTCTATTGACAAGAGTTGAACTCCTTCCAAGAATTCAATTTTTTGAATGTGTTGTGACTCAAACCTTGAATAACAATCAAGAATGATGCAAAAGGAGTACAATATTGTAGATATATATCTGGAGACAAGTAGAATGGAAGACTCATGCGCAAAGGCCGTTTTGGGGTATACTATCAACATGATAAAATTTAATATACTTCTCTATAAGCATTGTAAGTTTTTGGCTAAAAATAAGATGGGATGTTTAGGGGTTAAATTTTAGGCACAAAAACTTACTACGCAAACATATAACACAAGAAAACCAACTCTATAACAAGTGAGTACTAACCAAGGTGGATACGTGACACATGAGGAACAATCTCCTAGACATGTGGTTATAGTCTAAACAAAGAGATTTATATATAGTTTCCTATTTTGCTTGAAGACCTAGGTTTCTTTTTATTCTATACAATTTTAAATTCTTACAT
This sequence comes from Bryum argenteum, assembly GCA_037043015.1. Taxonomy (NCBI): domain Eukaryota; kingdom Viridiplantae; phylum Streptophyta; class Bryopsida; order Bryales; family Bryaceae; genus Bryum; species Bryum argenteum. The sequence goes on from CM073327.1 coordinate 4,694,863, forward strand.
TTGTTGAAACAGAACAAAAAAACTTAGTATCTTTCCTATCAAGACATCCTTATACTTTCTTTAACCCCTAAATGTCCCCAATGTCCTTTTTCTACATTTTGGAAGAAGGGCAAAAACTTTGAAGAGCCATAACTTTGTCATCCAAGATATGTTTTCAATCAATTCTATTTAATATGGTAAAATTTGTAGACCCATACAATTGATTTTTAATTATCGGAGTGCATTTTAGTGAAGGCATCTTTTGGATTTGAATTTTCAAATGTAAGGCATGTTTTACGATAGTGGGTTAATTATGTAAAACCAGAAAGAGTATTTAAATCTTTGATCCAGATAATTTTGGTATTAGATTTGCAATTATATTTCCATAATGAAAAAAGTGAAAAATAGATCATTAAAAAGTTATATCTCCTTTGTACACCGTTGGATTCCAACTTCAATTTTTGAAGTAAATTTCATTTAGAGTCAAGTCTTACTAGTAAGACTCTTGACCAAATCGAAGAGGTTTTCTAGATGAGGCCTAGATTCAAGCGCAAAGAGTCTACTTTCAAACAATTCTTCCTTTGTAAGTTTTATGGCAGCTCTCACCATTGCAGCAAGGTTGTTATTTGAGCCAAGAAATTTTATTGTGATGATTTTTTCATACAAGGGTAATATTGAGATGAAGGTGAACAATTTCCTATATGAGGATATTTTCATTGTAACAATTTCTAGGATTTCCACTCGAAAGTGAAAATGATGAAATATTGTGATTTATTTCGAGTACCAACACATTATGACATCCACAAGGTCTTATGAGTCAAATTTTGGTCCACATGACCTACAACAACTCTTTCACAAGTTTGTACGATTGAGATCTTAATAGCTTATCTTCTTTTCCAAATATAATACTATTTTTGAAAATGTGTTTATTGGCTAAAAGTAGGCTAGTATGTATAGGCGTTGAACATACCATTAAATTTTTGGTTGCGGTAAAAGAAGCTTCATTCATTTGGAGCAATTCAATATTCACTTATCGTAGATCTATAAATTTCATCATTATTTTCAATGACAAAATCATTTAGTCAATAATTTAGTATCAAAGATAGTTCTTTTGATATGATGCAAACATAGAACTCTCACTAGCGCATTATGATTGTACAATAAGTTCTCTCAAATCTAATAGTAATCTCAATAAGTTCTCTCAAATCTAATGATCTAATACCAATCTCAAGATGTATCAATCATCAAGAATTCTCAACCTCAAGCCATTCTTAAAATCAATAACAAATATGTGTAGAAGGCTAAAACACAAATACAAATATAGGAACTGAATGAGTATGCAAAATTGATACTTACGTTCTCTGTTACGGAAGGCTATATGACTTCATGTTAATCTCTATTCTACGAATCCATGCCATTACGATTCCATTCTCTTCATCTCCCACAAAATTACATAAAAGACAACGTCGGCGGCTAGTAAAATATTTTCCAAAGAAATCCACGACCAGTGTAAGCACTCAAATTCTGTAAACACTCAACCCTACCCAAACCAAGGAACATTCAACCCTACCCAAACCAAGGAACATTCAACCCTACCCAAGCATCATTGTGAGCATTCTATGTGCTTGTGGGACGTGAGTACCATGATGCTACACTCGACTCCTTGAGACACTGCATGAATTCAGATGACCTGAAAATTAGCTCAAATTCTAGTCTGGCAACTTTGGAATTAAAGTAACGATGTATGCAATTTTGATACATGGGAAAAGTAAGTGTTGGACACACTAAAATCATCACACTCTACTCATAGGTGCTTCTGAAAAGGAGCAATCTAAAGATATGTACATGATGACTACATTGAAAATCAATCTTCAAAGTATTTACAAATAATACTTTCTCCTGCAAAATTCACCTAACTGAGCTATAATTTCTTCCCAGTACTGCTCCAGTTTTGAACAGGTTACCTCAAGAGATTGCCTCCTGTGAGAATAATTAAGTCGATGGAGCTGCAGAAACGGTTAATTTCTATACATTTTCTGTGCACATCACTAAGAGAAGTGTCAGTGTTCGATTTTTTTGCGGAACTCACGCTTGAGATCCTGTTCACGAGAATGTGTTGGTGCCTAACGAGTAAGTTCTCACCTGACGCCGTTGTACGAACTTGTTCTCCAAACTGATCGAGAACAGAGATGTCGGTGATGAAATCACACTGTAAAAGACAAGCTTAGAATGTGCATTGTCACAACCTCAGTAAAAAGTCAATCTACCTCTTTGGGAAGGAATTTGCTAAAATGTCAATGTATCTCTTTGTGAAGGAAATTGCTGATGCCGAATAGAAAGGGGCAGACTGAAACGTCCCCAGCCACTAATGTACTGAGAAAAAGGAGCCGGTATATAACAACCTGTGTAAGTTACGTACTCATTTAACATTGCTGAAGAGTTGACCATACTGCCCTGGCAATGATGCTCTGTTCTCCCATCCCACGCATGTGGTGAGATTGTGCCACCATGTTAGCACTCACGATTTCTCAAGCGAATAATGTCATGATCAATGTATGTTATATAGTGAAAAACCAATGGCACAGTCGACTGTAAGGAATAACCATGAAGCCAATATGCCTAATCAGTTGCATAATATGCAACCAAGTAATGCGTAATATGCATCTACTTAAGTGATAGCATGTAATTAAGTGATAGCACACAATCATTTACAGGAATAGCAGCGATTCCTCGACTTGCTAAATAAAAATACTGTATCTCGCTACTTACGCGAGATATGTAGATGTTTCCGTAAACACTTCCTCTCCGTCCTTGAGGTTTTGATGTTCAGCATCAACAACTTCCTCTTGCAATCGATGTGCCTTCTCCGCTTTCCGCACAAGATCCTCTTCACGACCTTTGATGGCAGATTGATGCTTCTCGACTTTCATCGTCACATCTTGCAATTGATTCTTGAGGTTCGTAATGTGCTCGTCTTTCTTCCCCAACGCAGTTTCCAAGCTCGCCACTCTCGAGCTGTCGGCGGACGCCACAGCTTCATCTCTTTCGACGCGCAAGCTCCGCATTTTCTCTTCCACATCGGCCAAGCGCTGGGCTGACGTCTGCAAACTTTGATCCGTCTCGCCCTTCAATTCATCGACAGCTGAGTTGTCTGCTTCGATCGCTTCTTCAACTTCTTCAGTCTCCGCGGACTCGGGAGCTGCGCCCCAGACTCTGGATTTCAAGCCAGCGATGGTTGAAAACAGACCAGCCGATGGTTTGGGCTCCTCATCTTCGGGTTCGACCATGTCGCGTTGTTCAATTGCTTCTTTCTTGGTTTCCTTGGCCGCTTCGAGTAATTTCTCAAGGGCGTCAATTCTCTCCGCCATTGTGATTGCAAGACTAGCTTCTTCAGTGGACTTCTGTCGAAGCTTCTCGACTTCTACTTCCGCTTCAGCAGCTTTCTTCTCGGCAGTGGCCGCCTTCTCTTCTTGCTCTCTCAATGCAGCCCCTAACCGATTCGCTCGCTCGGCAACATTCCGGAGCTCCTCCTGGAACTCGGCGATGGTCGCTCCCTTTTGTTCGGCCTCTTCGCGATAGTGAAGAAGATCAGCTTCCATTCCCGCCGCTTTCGCCGACATTTCTTTCGCATGTGAATCTAGCTGAGAGACTTTCTTCTCCGCCGGGATTGCTCGCGACTCAAAGTGCTCAGCCTGCAACAAAACATCCAGGTTATTGAACAATTACAGCATAAAATACGTAATGCAAGAAATCCAAACCGCTTGGGAAGAGAAATACCTTCGAAGAAAGCTCCTCAACGGCTATGTTCTTCTCAACCAGTTTCCTCTTCAACCGTTCCTCTTCATTGTTGATCTCCTCATCCAACCTTCGCAACTCCGCTTCCCGATCGCGAATGGTGACTCTCAAACGATCGTGTTCTTCTTTCAGATTGATGTTGCTTTTCTCATCAGTCTTCAACTTAGCCTCCAACTCCGCAACTTTGTTCTTGTACCGATCTTCGGCTTCCTTCAACCGCAATTCCAACTGCGCAGCCTTCTCGCCAGCAGCTTGAATGGTCTTTTGCAACTCCACCTTCTCTTTCTCAAGATCTTCCACTTTATGTTTATACTCTCTCGTCACTTCATTCGCCTTCTCAGTATTACGATTCGCTAATTGAAAGGCTTCTTCACAATCCTTCAAATGCGCCTTGACCTTCGAAAGTTCATTCTTCAAGAACCTGATTTCCTGCAACACCACAAATTCAAACCACAATTTCAAACTCAAAGTTCACGTGTTCCTGGCAATAAAACATTCACAAATTGCTGGCAATTGAAGTCATTCAACAATAAAATCAATTACCTCGTCCGCTTTCTCGCCAACTTTCGACGGAACGACGACCTGTGTAGCAACGACGGTCCCTTTGTCATGTCCACCTCCAACGAAATCCTGCGCTTCCTTAGCTTGGCTCTCCAACTTCTCCTTAACAATCGCAGCCTCCTGGCTCGCCATTACTGCTGCTACGCTTCTAAGTAACGGTAGTAATGCAATTCTCCTTTCTCTGTTTCAAGTCCACAACCAAACACAATTAGCGCATGAACAACAACCGTATCTGTCACCGTCCACGTCTTTTCCACTCGAAAGACAAATTTGCTGTTGCTACAACTCGCAACACTCAACTACTAACGCTTCACTTCTCACTAATTCCAATAACGTGATTCTCTTCTCTCTACTCAAACATTCAGAAACTAATAAACACGTCAATCTCAGCAAAATTCAACTACTACTGATCAAGCACGAATTTGCTGTTGCTATCACTCACAATAATTCCAAAAAAATTCATATCTACATATCTGCTGCCCTTCGACTCCTCCGAAACCTCTCCAAGTCACAAGTTATAACATACACAAGCACACACGAACGGAAAAAGCTCCATGACAAACTACCATCAACAACTATTGCTAACCGTCTCCGACATGCTCACTCTTTCTGCTGCGCAGGCACAAACGAGTACGAATATTCACTCCAAACTATTTCGAGCGTGCTCACTCCTGGATTCCTGCCGCGCACTTCAAGCTCCAAATCCTCTGGAAGTCTGACAAGCGCACAGAAGGGAGAAAACTCTGCCTGGACGATTGAGGCTGAAAAACACACTTCAAGGCTTCGATCAATCGGAAATGGAAGCAAATTGCTAGTCTGTTCACAAACAAGCTGCACGTTGATATATGATAGAAAAGGAAACAATGAATGGAGCAGGCGTCGACGTCCTCACGACACTGCGTCGCCCGGCGTCTGTCGTCACCGCCATGCAGAAAGAGCAGCTCTCCAAGTGTCTACGGACGTGGCGGCTCCTTGCGGCTGTAGTCGATGTCCTCTGGCCTCCGCCCATCGTTGCCACCTCGACTTGCTTCCACGTATGCAGGCCACGCATTGATGGACCCTGCTCTAAATCGCCCATTCCTTTTTGAGGTGATTTGAAATTGTCCTGTAGACATTCTAGGGTGGGGTGTGTGCGTATATGGACCGTACTCTTGAAAGATTGCTCCTATTAATGAGGCCAAAAAGGAAAATTGCAGTTGAAAATTTGGTAACAAGTGTTCATGATGAGGACATTGTACTATGTCTTTATGACGTTTGGCGCTCATCTTCACGTTTATCATTCATCAAATATTTGTAAAGTGTTTCATGATTACTCTCCACAATTTGTATTGAATCCAAAAGCTCTTTATTTGTTGACATTGAACCCCTAATGCCTAAGAGGGGGTATCAACTTTTTACTTTCTTCAAAGTCAACCAAGAAAGTTTTACCATGCCAAAATCTTCTCGTTTTAGCTCTGTTTAGCCTCCATTTAGCTTGTGGAAAGTTCAGACCTTTTAAAGACAGTAGATTTCTCTCATACCTTTCCAACAAGATCATTCATGCTTCAAAGTTATTGATCCCATAGACTTCAAAAATTCACCGATATTTGTGATTTTAATTTTTGTTCAAGTTTTTTCTTTTTTTTGGTATGTGTAGAGAAGGTACCAAGGCATGTTCTCATTGTTTGAAATTTCTATATGATAATTATTGACATGCCCCTTTGTATTTATCGTCAAAAATAGGCCTTTATATTTATTTTAGCATTGTGAATAATCAAGCTTTTCTCTAGGTTTTATATGGCCTATGGGGTAAAAATTATACCTAACTTGCCTAGGTACATTAACTTCAAGAGCCTCAAATCAAATTTACTCCTAAAAAAGTAATTTTGGGCTCTAAGCCTCCAACGTACTAATTTCCTTTCAACAATAAGGCAATTTTTTATTCAAGGAATGGTAGCCTAGAGCGGGGTTCCGCGTTCCTTGCAAATCTATGCGTTCACATCAATGACATCTTTTTAACCCCTAAAGGTCCTTGATACAAAATTGTCTAAATTATCCAAAAGAACCTTCTTCTACTTCAGGTGCAAAGAAACTCAACCTAAGCATTGATTAGAAGATCCAACCATGGGATCTTGAAGTTAACTTGATCATTCTTGAATGTCAAATTTGAACTGTTAATTTTTCTCCAATTTTGAGATTATAATGTTCAAAGTTGGCTGGATTTTCTCCCTGCGGAAATTCCAAAAAACGATTTCCGCTTTCATGGACCTTTAGGGGTTAATGTTCCTACTGCTCCCATTGCGTTCTTGGAGTAACTATGTGCGGCCACGTCGATGGAAGAAAGTGGATTCCGCTATTTTAGGAAGAAGGTGGATTCATGGCCCTTGCACATGAGCATGGGGGCATCTGCCATCGCCTAGCCCCTGGAGCTATTAATGAATGCTATCAGCTCCCATTTGTTTGCAGTTGGACTACCGCTCCAGCAATCGGGTGGTGCTCCGACGAGAGGGCTATCAATCCTCATTACCGAGGTTCCTAATTTTAGTCATAAAGTGTAATCTCACCCCGTAAACTCTAGCCCTTACATTGTAGTCGTGCCCCCAACGATGAATTCTTTTAATTTTATTTATTTACTTCAACGCCCATAATCAATATAAGGTAAAATGGTATAAAATTAGACTTGAGTGATTCTCTAAACTTTGAGTGAAAATTGAGATAATTTATAACCATGGCATACTAATATACTTCTACATCAATTTATATGTCATAAAAGTCATTGTAATTTCCCAAAGTGTATTCCATTACCACTTTATCTAAACATTAGTTCTAAAGTTACTATAACATTAACTTGAAGTTACTTTGAACGTGTTTTGTTGGTTACGAAATCAAAATTGGATTGAAAAAAAATCAATACATAAATTGAAGGCATAATACCAAATGACATGTAAAAATTTGATTCGTAATTCATACTTTTACATCTATTATTTATAAAACTTAAATGTCATGAAAAAAATGTGACTTCCTAACTCTTTTGAAACTATCCTCTGAAACAGATATACACACTTTATTCCTTGTATTAGATCGAAAACGCTAAATTTCTCAAAAAATAATTATTTATTCTAATGAAATATTGAGACTTAGATTTAGAAAGCGATAGAAATTATACTTTTATTAATATTACTAGTATTTGAGATTTAATATGATCGGCTGAAATCAACTGTTATATGGTAAATTGGAAACATGCCACTGCTTATTCAAAAATAATACTATTAATTTTCCAAAGTAGTAAATTTCCTTACACTTAGTTCCTACTTAAAAAATTACGGATATATGAGTAAAAATGTTCAATATGAGTAATTTTACTTCTCTTAATATTTAAATTTCAATTGTAACTGAATTGTGACGTTAATTGATTGAGAGGGTGAGATTGATATTTATAAAATTGAAATAAAAAACTAAGTGATTATTGAATTATGTTCAATGGGTTTTGAAATTGGACAATGGGTAGGAAGATTGGCAAAATTGTTACTTGATTGACACACAATTGAAATCAAAGCAAGAATAATAAAAAAAAATCAATTGTTTTTAGTGAAAAGGGGATATATAATGGTGGATGTGGAAGAATAGAGGGAAAGTAAAAGGATGAAGGGGAATAAATAGAGGGAAATGTAAGGGAAGGTGGGATCATGGAAGTGGGGTAAGAAGCAGTTGAAGGGTGTTGTCAAATGGTAAGGCTGATGAGCCCTCCATGGGCCTCATGTGTCATGTGGGCGGCCCATCAGTTTTTGTTGTCACCGTCTTCATTAAAGAGGGAGCGTCATTTTTCACCGGAAGATCCTGGTGATACTCTCAATAAGTACTGTTTCCCCGATCATTGATGGAATTTCCAATTTACACTATTAGGTTACAATAATTGTAGTCGTAGACAACATCCGGTTAGGTCATTGAATTGCAACTAGATTCGATGAAATGCCTTACTTTCTGGTTTCGACCCTTGGTTATGTATGCCGGAAGCGAGCTGAGGACATTTTTTCTGTCACCGTCTCCATCAAGAAGGCTAAAGGCAGTATCGCCTCTGGAAGGAGGATCTTACAAACGATTTCGTTAAAGAAAATGTTAGCTTTGTGAATCGCAAGAGATATGGTTCGCATGATTTTGAAGACAGTACTTGTGCTCGGGCACATTCACATTTATATGCTCGGTCAACTACGTTTCGTCGAGTGCATAATTCGTCTTAGAGAGCTACAGATGCATCATCGTGCTTGTGAGTCTTGCATTTTTGTGAAGGTAGTCACGATTGTTGTTGCGAAGGTTCTGAGCGTTATTGCGTGGCAGGTGCGGTGTTTTAAGTGCAAAAACTTTGGCTCTTTGGAAATGGATCTTGTAAAATGCAGCAACAGAAACTCAGAAAGTGTGGAAAATACTATCACAAGGATCGTTCAAGTGCATGAATTCAAATTTCTCCAAAGAAAAAGCCCTCCATTGTTTCTCCCGTGGTGTGCCCTCGTCACCAAATCACCATTGTGATACTTGCTGGCGGTTCCAGATGAACGCGAAGCTCTACCGATGTTTACACTATCCAAAAGTTTTCCATAAGACTTGCTACCCAGAACGGACACATTTACTCGAAGATATTTCAGGTCAATTGCTCATCCTTGTGCTCATTGATGTGGCTCATGCTGGTTTGTTCCAAGCTGATAGGAGGCCCTGGCTCAAGCTTGAGCTCCAGCCCGAGTAAGGCATTCTCTGTGTGGTTTTGCAGAACCCAACCTCCTTTCCTACAGCCTGTGTCAGAAAGTATTTGTATTTAAGTCCCCAGAAGACAACTGTTTGTTTCTTTTGATAAAAGTATCAAAGCAGTTGCCGACTAGGTGCGCAATCGTCAAGAGCGACATCTTACATGATCTTTTTAGCGAGTCTGAGATTGGATGCACACCTACTTCCTCACCCGCTTCTAGAGGTATAATACATCTTGAGATTCATGACCTAGAAATTTCAAATTCTTCTTTAGAAGAAACTTCGCATCTCTGTTGCATTGAAAGGAACAAAGAAGTGAAGGAGAAAGCACTAGATTCTCTCATTCCATAAACATTTACATTCGTGATATTCGACAACCTGACGGTCACTCAGGAGAGCTTCATCGTTGTGCAGAGCCTCGAGTTGAGCAATCGATGAAGCAGATCAATCTAGTCGGTCTTCTTTATCTGAACATTCTCACTTAATTCGAAGTCTCTCAAGAATTGATAGGAGCACAATCCTTGGTAGCGCTTTCACTTCATTGGAAGTCAATCCTAAATTGATAGCAATTGAAATCCTTGGAAACGCTCATGGCTTTGGTATTTTACGGTTTTGAAAGTCCACAACTAAATCAACTAATTCAGAATTACGAGTTAAGGATTGTTCAATGGTAATGTGATTAGGTAAGTCACGCGCTCGAATATTACCGAAACGGTCAATCCACTTTGAGTTAATCAAATTGAGCCTTTAAATCAGGACTTCTAGAGTTGATATGTAAACGCTAATTCATTCTTAAACAAGCGTGGCAATAATCAGTTGGCTAAGCATGAACATAATCAAAAAGAAGTTGAGGGGCTGCTGTCAATCGATCTTCGTATTCTATGTTTCGAATTCAATGTATCTTCAAAATGTATGGTTCACTATTACATTGATGCTGATGGAGTTGCTTGATATGATGTGTGTGAGGGAAGCTCAAGGTCTTTCTCGATGTAACTAGTCTTATCAAACCAAATGGTGTTGTTAAGAGGACACCACTGCTTGAACATTTACGTACTTGGCAATATTACCTGTTTCGTTCCGTTCAGCTACATATTTTTTACAATGGCAGTGTCAAACAAACAGACAGTATGAGTCACAACGGGTCTGAACGAAGAGCAATAACTTTCAGAAGTTTTACTTTTGTCATGAAAGTTTAAAAATAAAATTTTTGTTGGATAGATCCGAATTGCAATGAGGTAATTGGAGTTTCTTGCTTGACACTCACTATTTTGGTGATATGGTAAAAGTGGTTGTATCTTGTCCACTGAAGTTCTCTTATTTTTCCTATTTCTGATTAATTTCTTCTGTATGTGTACGTGCATTGAACCTTGAGTTGTGGCATCTAATTAGGTCCTCAAATTGGCGTGAGTGTAAATCAGTTGAAGTGCGGATCAGTTAAAGTATGCTTCAGTTGTAGTTCGATTCAGTTGAAGTGGAATTCAGTTGTGAGTGAGATTCAGTCGTGATTGAGTTGTGGGTGAGATTCAGTTGTGAAAAGCACATTTTTAAAGTTTCAGTAATTCTTGATTATCATTTCAAGAAAACCTGCGTTTGAGGATTACTAATGCATTGCTCAGATACCATGTGAGAAATTCAACACTATCTCATTGTGAAGAATTTGTGTATTATATATTATCATTATGTATTCTTCATAACAAGCTATTAAGCATTAGAAAGGTGACTCAAACTTAAAAGAGACACATCTCTTATGAAGAGTCATGTTAGAGTAATCTAACTAGTGTACTAAATACATCTAACATCTTAACATCGCGGTTGTAGCTTTGGGTTTCCATGTTGCGGTATTGGTGCAGATTCGACAAGTCTCACTTTTCCTTGATTTGTTTTTTTACCTATGTTGCGCAAGTTGATCTACAGTGGAGGTCGTTTGTTTCCTACGCAATCTTGTGCTCTCCATTTCTGCCATCTCATTCAACTACTTGTAGCCGATTCATGTAATTCATGACTCCACAGTATTGTTAGTGTAGCAAATTTTCGCCATCGTTCCCTCTTTAGTGCTTGAAATATGTCGGTCCGCTTTTGACATATTGGTAGGTTGTTCAAGCTCCACACTGATTATCTTCTTTGTGCACTATTATAAATATCTGACTTCCAACTATAGCTACTTAGCCATTGTGTTAGACAAGCATAGCAAAGTGATTACAATGATTGCATTTATTAATGCTAACATATATATATTCAAAATATTAACATTTTTTTTAGTTTTCAGAGTTGTAGAAATAAAATAAGCCTTAGTTTTGTTGGTGATGTGTACCACTTTGATATTCCCTTCTTATACACTTATGCAATGTCAATTTGTTTTGGATGCAAGGAAGAAAGTTTAGTTAGAATGCATGACTACATAGATTGTGAAGAAGAAAAAGAAGTGTCTCTTGCTTGGAAGGGTGTATGACTCAGATTATACTAAGCAAATCTACCAACTCATTAATGTCAATATACATCCCAGGTTTGCATACAATATTTAGATCTAGATTTTAATCTCGCATTTCTTTTAGAGTGTCTTTGTGGTTCTCTAATGTCTCATCATTTACATTCTAAGACCTTCCAAGCATAAATACTCCAACTTAGCATGTTTCTTACCTTCTAGCAACGACTTTCACATAGTATCCATATCCAACATAAGGGTGTGCAAAAAAGTAACACCTATACTCTCTCTTTCTCCTAATTACAAAATGCGGAATAATTCAACCTTCCATCCATGTCCTGAATACACCATGCACAATCTAATGAACCCATTTGGATTTTAGATAATTGGCTTGCAATGGTAAAACACGCTCCTTGTTTGAAAATCCATAAACAATATTCGTCTTTCATGAATTGATTGCCATAAATTCATATTTTCATGCACGATTTTGTACTTTTTACTACACAACCCAAGAGTGACGCTAACATTGTCACTACTCACCTAAGAGCCAACCGCCCTTGCATGTTGTCAGACTTCCTACTACTTCTCTTTTGCTCATGTCTATCATTCTGCTTGGAGCTCTACTGCAAATTGGTGCTACTTTTCACACAAACTAGTTTGGAGCGGGACACTTTCCAACCCAATCTTTTGGAATGGACACAAGCATCCTATAATACCCAAGGTGCGAGATTGAGGCCCCATGCCAAAGCCTCACCGCAGAAGCCACCCTTGCTTACCTTGGAACCATGTCAAAATGAGGAAAGAGACTACTCTTCCTCATAGTACTCTATGTATTCTTTGGTTGCCCTCCTCCCCGCTCTTGTGTTAAAAGAATTTCCATGACACACTTTTCTTGAGGAGACCAAAAGTGGCCCGTAAATTTCCTTCAAGCCAACTCCTAGCTTAAGTATCCATATAGACGTGCAAGCACATTTTTGACATCTACCCTTGGAGTAGATATTAATGGATTATCTACTTGCCCCAATCAGAGCTTTGTTAAGGGACATATTCCTTATGACATTCGCTCTTCCGAGGCGATATTCTATAGTCTTAAAGTATCGACCTCTTTGAGGAGCCATATCTCCTAAACCATTGTTTTGTTCACCATGACCCTCAGCTTTCTACAAAACTCTTGACCATAAATTTCCAATGACATGCAACATTCTGTATTTCATTGTAGAAGTCATTTGGAGTACCAGAAGGTAACAATCCTGAGTCCCGAAGTGTCCGCGGAACGTGCTCCAACTTTGGAGAGCCATACCCCCATAACTCACAACTCCAAATTGCTCGTTTTTTGGACCCTTGGGTGCGTGTTCAAACAAGGTTTCCATGTAAGGCACACTACCAAGTTCGTCTCAAGCGTGACCCCATTGCGTGGTGTTTGCGCTGAACTCCCCTTGATCACTTCACCTTGTCTCTTGCCAACCCCGGATGTCACCCCCCGCGGTCTACTTGGCACACCAAAGTGTTCATATTCTTCGAGAAGGGATGTGACACCCAATGTGTTACTATTACATTGATTTGAGATCTAAGAAGTAGTTCAATGTAGTTTTTTCCTACAATAGTTGCTTTTGGAGGTTAATTTGTTAAGATCAAAGTATTTATTGAACCTCTAAAACCAAAAACTACAAGTTTCCACCACCTTGTTGAAAATAAAGTATGGTTAATTTTTTACTGTCTTTTTTGATATTTCAATTGTATGATCTCAAACCTTTCTACAACCAAAACTACCATGTAGAGTATAAACTGTTGGAATTTACCATTTGTGAGATCCTAACGTCCAAAGTTCGTGTATACATTTCTTGGGCAATGCTTGGAAGGCATAGTCTACTTTGTGCAAAGGGGGCTTGATGATTGTTACTCCAAACATTTTGCTCAAATTTGTATACATGTAGATTACTTATTTGAGCATGCTCATGCAAAATTTTAGAGAATCATTTGTCTTTTAGAACCTTGGTGCAATTTATTTTTTTCATCCAAGAATTTTAAAGAAGAAAAAGAAGAAGAAGGTATAAAAATGGCAATTCTATGAAATATGCAATATGTTAACTATGTGCTTTAGGGAATGAGTGAACAGTTAGTAGGTACCTCAAGAGATGTTTTATATCTAGGCACAAAAATTTAAATGTCTCAAATTTTGTCAAATTTTAGAAGCAAAAAATTCAAGAAACTTTTAAGCTTGCTATTGTAAATTCTGAAGGTTGTCTTATGATAAATTGGTATGAGTTTTAACTTTGGTTACTTGGAAATTTGAGTGGTGAGTTGGTTGTGAACATAAAAAAGAAAAAAATAATCCGGAAAAGACTAAAATCAAAATGCATGTACCAGATTTGGAAACAAAAAAATGTGTGTAAAGATTCAAAAATTGGAATTTGATCTTACAAGTTTGTCTATATGCAAATTGTAGTATAGGGAACACCTAATAAAAGAATTAAGGCAATATTATTGATTTTATACTGTTTGTGAATTTCATAGACCTTTAGGGGTTGAATGAATAATAATTTAGAATCCATAAGCATGAAAAAAAAAGAAAATTAAAAATTAAAATATTGCAACTTCTAGAGACAAAACAAAAGAAAGATGTTTTCCCATGAGCAACATAGAAGTCATAGGTTAAGTCATAAGTCCAATTTCCTCCTCCTTTACATCTGGTGATAAGATTTTGAACTGGCGATACGAGTTTTAACTTCTGGTGATAAGAGTTTGACTTGTGATTTGTAGTTAAAAAGGGTTTGGGAGGTTTTCCAACATTGCTCTACGTTACATACATGTGGTTTGTGTCAACTTCTTAACAACAAATTCTGATATACTAGTAGAGGGTCCATTTTATGTCAACAAAAACCCTTCGTATTGTGCAAATTCTTCTTTTAATAGAAGGTCATTTTATGTCAACAAAAACCCTTCGTATTGTGCAGATTTTTCTCTTAACTCCTAAAGGTCCTTGATACAAAATTGTTTAAATTATCAAAAAGAACCTTCTTCTACTTTGGGTGCAAAGAAACTCAATCTAAGCATTGATTAGAAGATCCAACCGTAGGATCTTGAAGTTAACTTGACCCTTTTCTCGAATGTCAAATTTGAACCGTTCATTTTTCTCCAGTTGTAAGATTATAATGGTCAAAGTTGGCTGAATTTTCTCCCTACGGAAATTCCAAATAGGGATTTCTGCTTTCTTGGACCTTTAGGGGTTAAACGAGGGTTCATTTTATGTCAACTAAACCTTTCGTCTCATGCAAATTTTCTTTGTTAATACATCAAAGTGTTTTTTCTCAAAAGACTTGTCATTTGTCCCTACTTGATATTAAAACTTTGAAAAGAATTATTCATTTTTAGAAATTTAACCCCTTTAGATTCTTAAAACGTGAAACGAGTTTTGAGGGTTCTTGGGTTCTTGAAAGGAACCAAATCTAGCCAACTTCAATCGTTATAATCTCACAAATGAAGGAAAATCGACGGTTCAATTTGCATTGCGCAATCAAATTGTCAAGTTCACTTTATGATCCTACGGTTGGATCTTTTAGATACGGCTTAGATTCAACGTTTTTGGTCTTGGAGTAGAAAGAGATCATATTTTGTAATTTTGAAAATTTTGCATCAAGGATCTTTATGGGTTAATTAGATTTCCCAAAATTCCAGAACCCTTCTAAAAATTTACAGAATTTCAGGGGTTGATCAAACATTCCAAAGTCAATTTAAATTCCCCAACAATATCAAATTAGAGGGTCTGTGTTGACTGAATCCATGGTAAGGCTGATACCCGGCACCCAAATACCCGCCCGCAATCGTCAATCATAATTGACATAGGATTACGCGGATGAACGCACTTTCTTGGCAGCTGCAGATGGATGAAAATTTTCACACAGCAACCACGAAAGGATGCAAAACCTGGATGAACAGGATGAACAGGATGAATGATTGTTTCTTGGCTGCCTCGGCGGGTTGCTCGGAGTTGCTCGGGGGACTCTCCTCGAAGTTCAGCTGCGCATGTCGCTTGCCGCGCTCGTCTCTGTGGCCCAACATCGCGCTTAGTTCCCTTCCCGTGAGTACTTACACCCTCTCTTTCGTCTTTCACCTTTCTAACGAGCCATTTCTTGCCGTTTTTAGTGCTTCCTAGCGTCACTTTCGGCTATAATCTTTTCTTTTTGGTGCATCCGGTGATTGTGGCGGATCGAAGAGCAAGAAGCCTTGAAGAAGAGTTTTCGTCTGTTACCTTCTGGTTCAATTAGGTTTACGGCATTTCGAGATCTGAGAGTTCGGGGTTTTTTATCAACAGGAGGGTTTGGAGCTTGTTTTTTTGTGCTGATTGAAGATGGCGGGACGGTATGATAGCAACCCGTTCGATGAAGACGACGTGAATCCTTTCTCTGTAAGTAATCGTTCTTGTGGTCGGCCTTCTTGAACGAGTCTAGGAAGTACCGACGTTGCTCGATTTTCACGCGCCTTTGTGATCTTGCAAGAACCAGTCAACGAGAAGAATCGATTTATTGCATTCGAGGTTAGCATAGGTCATAAAATCAAGAAGTTGTTATGCTTCTCGGAGGTTTGTTATCGGTGAGCATATGTTAGCCATTTGCGTCCTGAACAGTAAGGGTTAGCGGGAAATGTCCTGGAATTCTCGTGCGCTTAGACACCAGCGCTTTGTGATTCTGCAAGAAGTAAGAAACGAGATTTTTTGATATCTTACTTTTGAGCTTAACCTAAGCTGTTAGTCGGCATGCACATCGAGGCTTTCTTAAGCTACTCGGAGTGACCATATCTTTGCAGTGGTGGCCATCTTCACAATAAGAGCGACAGATTTTAATGGCGGTATTTCCAAAAGCTCGTGTTGAGCGGCCTTTTCAGGACTACGACCTAATTTGATGCATAAGCATCTCAAGGCTTTGAGTTGCTCTTCATCTGAAGGCAACGTTCACAGTCTTGGCTTTAGAAGGTGAATTGAAGGAGTTTATGCTTGTTGTGCAGGATCCAGTAGTGCGTTCTCAGGCAGGAAAATCTCCCTTCGGCTATGATAGCAGGGTACGTAATGAAACACCATTGAAATGATAATGTCATCCACTGCAGGGTTCTAAGTTGATACTGGATCCGTCGTTTCTAGATGAAGTGTGGCAGTGATTCTATTCAAATAATGCATATCAGTGTTTAACACTTTCCTCTGCTTTCTACCTACGGAGGACTTTTTAGATGGTAGATACAGTCTGTCGTGATGTAGATGATGTGAGCTGTTCGACTAGGGTTTTCTTTCTGGAAGACTAATTCAATCACGAATTAACATACCCTCGATTCAGACTGTGCCACAGGTGAATACGATATCACCTCTTCCACATGAGCCAGTGTTCTCAAACGACACAAATGACGCCACGGTGGATATTCCCCTTGGTGGTGCAAAAGTAAGTTCTTATATATTCATAACTTGTTCCCTTTTCTGTGAAGACTCTGCTCTCTCACTATTTTACAGTAATCCTTACACTTCTGGGTTCTGCCTTCGGTCCCCTGAATGAATGATTTTCTTGAACTTGCCAGGAGTTGAAGCGAAAGGAGAAAGAGCTTCAGGCCAAGGAGCAAGAGCTCCAGAGGAAAGAGAAGGTATTTGTCTATATTTTCTATCTGATTGAGAATATTCTCTATCTGATTCAGAGTGTTGCCACTGTGCGATACCTCGTATGACAATATATATATATATATATATATATATATATATATATATATATAAGTTCGTGGTGTAGCAAAGAAAGGTCTGGGGTTATTGAATCACTTGATTAAAATGCTGGTGACTGGCTGCACAAACTAGAATTTCGGTTACTTATCAAACTCTGTGCTGGTCTGCAGGAGCTGAAACGCAGAGAAGACGCAGCATCAAGAGGTTAGATCATAGAATGAATACGGCTGGAAGTCACCTCTTACACTGATCTCTAATGTGCACGCTAGAGCAGATTTGTGTTCATGTACTTAGGTTGTTGATTAGAGGATATTTGCACTTGGAGCTAGTGAAAATATCCTCTAAGGAGGGTATTCTAAGGGCAAGTTTGGATGGAGCACTACATCAAGTAGGTTAACTTGGTGTTGGTTTTGTTGGGCCATTTTCCAGCTGGTATTCTTATTGAAGACAAGAACTGGCCTCCATATATCCCAATCAAGATACTTCATCATGATATTGCAGCCGACATTCCATCTCACACTCAACAACTGCAGACTTTCGCTTATTACAGTTGGTTAGGTATGTACCTTTTCTACTGTGTGCATTGACTTCAGTACTTAATCCCATCCTTTTCTCTTTTCAACTCAGTCAAACTTAGTTCTAGTCTTCATGTTTGAAACACTCCATCTTTTTGAAACATGTTACTAGGAATTCGCGTCATTTTAACATACCATTGTGGCATCTTACTAGGAATACTGTGGTGTCTCGTTTTTAACTTCATCTGCACGACAGTAGCCTGGATTGCTGGGCCTGGTGGTAAGTTACTTGAAATCATTTTTTCCTTCATTTTTTCTCCTTTTGCAATCATTTCAAATTTATATAAGAATTCCTTGCAGTGTTTGCTTAATTTGGCACCAATGTACTGTGGTTGTGCCAGGCGTACAAGTATGGCTGCTGGGTATCATCTTCCTGTTAGCTGGCTGTCCTCTTTCCTACTTTCTGTGGTACAGGCCACTGTATCGTGCGATGAGGTGGGTATAATGACGTACAGACTTTCGTACATTTGGCAAGTAGTCGCTGGACATCGTTATGCTCGCTGTATTTGGGTATGCAGAAGTAGACCTCTGATCGACGCTTTGTTTTGGCAGGTCTGATAGTGCTTTGAAATTCGGTTGGTTCTTCATCTTCTACTCTGTAAGTACAATACACATATTGCAGTGAGAAAGTCGATAATTTGCATTCTAAACCCTTTTGCAACTATTTTGTGTATGTTTTATTAGGCGCCTAGAAATTACACATCGTCTCTTTTGGTTTATATAGGTCGATTCGCACTTGGTATTTGCCAGTATTCTAAAACTTGTGGTTGTTTGTGTTGAAATCGTTCAGCTCCACATATTGTTCTGCATATTGGCTGCAGTTGCTCCACCGATTTTCTTCAAGGGAAAGTCTCTTGCGTAAGTGCAGAACTTGACACTGCCTTTTATTGTTGATTAATTACAATGGGTTCCATCAGATGCGCTTAGTAGGATTTATCACATGTCAGCTCGCTCATAACAAGATTGTGATTGCAGGGGACTCTGGCCCGCCATTGGGTTGTTCGGAGACAACCTTCTCGTTGCTGTGAGTTTCAATATCCAGCCTTTAATGGATTGTTACATTGATTTTTTTCTAAGAAAGGATTCAACTTAACGCACTTCCTCGGTTGTATGTATTACATTCACTCTCATAGCGTAATCACGAATCGTAGCATGTATCACTTCGCACAAATTATGATTTGAAATCTGACTGCACCCATGCTATTGCAGATTTTCTATGTGATTGGCTTCTCCTTCTGGACGCTCGAGTGCTTGATCAGTCTCTGGGTTCTGAGGGTAATATATTAAAAATAAATTCCCCTCTAGCGTCTTAAAGACCATATCGTTTATACATGTCTGCCTTTCTTGCAAGTAGATTTGTGCATTAGATCTGATGTTTCAAAATCATGAGCTGATGATTGTGTGCTGGTTGGTGCGCAGGAAGTGTATAACTACTTCAGGGGCTCGGGGAAAGCAGCACAGTTGAAGCGTGAAGCTGCAGCTGGTGCTTTCAGGGCTTCCATTTGATCTGGGAGGGATCAATGTGTACATGTGACCTAGTTCTTGGGTTTAGCTACTTTCGTAGATAATGGTGAGAATTTCCTTTCAAGTTATTGTTAGCAATAGACAAGTTTCATAAAGAATTTGGGAGTTCTGTAGTGAAGAGTATCTCCTTACGCCTCCTGGTATGAGAGAATGACATCACGGTTTGGTTTTACTTAGAGGTAAAATTCTTTTTTGATATCAGAGGGAATAGGTGACTGACTGTAACGGTTTTTTATGTAATGACGCTGGAACCTAGATCTTGATGTTGATGGCTTTGCGATCAACTCGTCTATGACTTCAATGTTGATATGGAGAAACTCGATTTGCTTGTGATCTTTGGAATAAACTGTTTGAAGCCATTATGCAACGACTTTGTTCGTACTCGAAACGAGAGAAATCAGCCAGTATTCATAAGAATCTTCAGTTTCATAAATCCTCGCGTGTAGAATGAGTGTCTGCGCAAGTACAATGTTGAATCACATTGTGACAGAATCTGGATAGCTTTATTCTAAAAGGAATGCATGTTGGCACCTTATTTGGTATACCTACTTTATTTTAAAATAAATAAAAATTTCAATCGCAAGTTGCATGAATATGAGACCTTTGAGATATAAGCTAGCATCATGGATATTGAGGACCTATGGGATATACGAGGTATGGGAAATTTGGAATATGAGCTGGAGTCACTTATAAAAATTTCAGAAACTCACTGAGAATTTCTGTAAACAACATTTGCATACGAAGTTCAGGTGGTGCACTAAAAGCCTTGTGCACTCTCCGGTACCAATTCAACGATTGTAAACTCAAAAAAACAGGCCCATCAGCAGTTAGATGCCTCTAGCAGTTCAGGAATTCAAGATTCTTGCACAAGGTTTTCTCAACACATGGTTGGGTCCTGATTTGCTTTGGACACCCCTTAACATGTTGAAAACCACATGAATTTGGACAAACCTGCGTCCAGAGAGAAGTAAATTGAGCCAGGCTAACCTGACATACATTGAAGGTGCACCCATAACATTAAGATGTGGGATACTCCAGAATCTAAACGTCCAAAACAATCTTCTCCTAGCTGCTGCTCGAATGCATTAAGCTCCTGTATCGATACTGTACACTCATCTGATAGAAGGCCGAAGGCTCATTTTACAACATGAAATGTTAAGAGGTCAAAATCCTTCAGACTTTCTCCTTCTTCGCAAGTGCCTCGCCCTTGAGCTCCAACCGTCCCACCACCATATACCCAGGCCCCACCTGCCCAGTAACATCACAACCACAAAGAGCAACTTTCAGAAGAAGCCTGAATGCTAAAAAACAAGATGAGAAATAGACAAAGGCACAACAACTATTAATATGACTAAGAAACTGAGCTCTATATGGAGCCATTGCTTGAGAAGTTGATAATTGTTTAAATGAGGAGAAAAGGTGAGGTAGTACCTGGCAGTCTTTCAAGGTACACCGTTCTTGCAAATTGGCGTTACTGCAAATAATGGAGTTTTGGATAGTGCAACCATCCTCAACAGTGACGTAGTTCATGACGACGGAGTTGATGATCTTGACATTAGAGCCGATGCGGCAGTGCCTGCCCACCACGCTCTTCTTGATGCTGCACTTCTCCCCGAGCGTGGAGCCTTCGCCCAACATGCAGTGCGGCCCCACTGTTGATTTCCACCCCAACGATGCTGTTTCGTGAATCACGTTGTTGTGCGTGGACACTTCGTAGCCTGTTAGATGAATCGCCTCCCCTGCCACCTCCCTATTGATGTCCAAATATGCCTGCAACTCTCAACCACCATGTTACCATTCATATCACAAGCTTGCACTGATAGATGAGACACTCATGTAGATTCTACATTCAAGCTCTGTTATCATAAAGAGTCATATGGTTATGAGTGGAGCGTAAGTGTTACCTGCAACGAGTTAACGCGCACACAGAATTTGCCTTTGCTAGCAATATAAGTGCAGCACTTAAGAGAAGAGCCAGTATTGCGATGACCACTATGAGACGAACGCAGCAACTGCGCAAAGACCTCCGTATCAGGAAGCGAAGGCTGGTGCTGCGGGTCCTTTTCCTCAGAAGGAGAGCCCAAGGCAGTCGAGGGAACACCCAGTCGTAACTGCGACCTCACCAAATACGGCACTAAGTCTTGCTTGATGCTCTTAATGGTTGGCCGAGACTCCAATACTCCTTGCACTAACAGTCTGTTGAATGCGTACAGATGCGCATCTACCAAGTCTGTTCGTATCTCCATGTTGCCCACTGCTCGTAGTAGACTTCGACGCACTCTCAAGTCCCTCTCAATCTGTTCAAGACCACACACATCAAAATCACGACTTGCATGTAAGTACCACAGTAGGGATGATGAGCCAGGAAGAAATTCCTGCATTGAAACTTGGTACTATATCCACACCTTACTCTTTGAAGCTCCATGATAAAATGGAAATGATAGACTAGTGATTAATAAAGATATTCCTGCTCGGAGACTCGAAGATCTACACCCTCATGACAAAATGGGATTAATAACCTAGAAAGGAACTCCTGATAATATCCACACCTTGATTCTGGTACTCTTTGGAGCTCCATGATAGTGATGAGCTAGTGATTGGTTGGAAGGGTTTCCTGCTCAAAGACTTAAATTTTCGATGGTACAGGGTCTAACCCTCAATGCTCCATGCTAAAATGAGAAATGATGAGCTTAGAAGAAATTCCTGCTTGAAGACTTGAAGACTGAATGGTACAGTACACACATCCTCAATTATTCTACTCTTCCGAGCTCCATGTTAGAACAGAACTGATGAGCTAGTAAGAGATTCATGCTTGAGGCCTTACGGATTCATTATTACCGTATCAACACCCTCACTGCTTCAAACTCCATGATGAAATGAGATTGATGAGCTAGTGATTGACAGGAAACAACTCCTGCTTAAGGACTAGAAGCTCCGTTGGTACAATATCAAGACTCGAAAATTAAATGGTACCGAATCCACACCCTCAGAGCTTCAAGATCCATGCTAAAATGGGAATGATGAGCTACGAAATGCTACCTGAATGCAAGAGGAGCGATGAGCAAGGAGTGATTGATATGAAGAGATTTCTGACCTCGGCGCCTGGGGCCATGTAGAGGAGATGCTCCTGAGAGGAGTCCAAGCCGATAATATCAGAAGGAGGCTGCTGCTTGATCTTCTCCCCGCCCGCCGGTTCCAATGAGCCGAGTGACAATCGGTTGCACAGCAACGCAGTAACAAGTGCTCCCTGACGTCGGTGCGTCGCTGCCACAGCTCCAATCGGCACATCAGACACTAAATCCCCGCTCACTACCAGAAAATCCTCGGCCGTCAATCGGTGCATCACCGACCTCAATGCGTCCGCCGTGTCACACTCCTCCGGCACCGCAGCCACCTGCACCAAACCACCATTCCACTTAACTCAGAAAATTGCATCAAAAAATGCAACACTTGCTCAATACATGTTATTAACAAGTGAGCATATCAGCCAAAAATTGCACACTGCTCAAAAATTAAGGTTTGAGGTCCCGATCATCGGTTGTAGCACGATCACGAGACAACCTGTAGCATGAATCTAATGTGACATTAGCTATAGTTGAGGAGATTAGGATATAGAATTGCTGGAAGACGAGCAGTTGCAATGGCCTGGGGGTTTCGATTTTGTGCATGTTACAATGGATGGAGGAGTACACGGACCTCGACACGGAGGCGATCATGGACGGCATCCGCGACCCAATTGCCGACACAGAGGGCGGCGTCCTCGCCGGCAGCGACGAGAATGATGTCCTTCAAGTTGCTGGCCTCCAGGAGCTCCAGGACGTAGGACAGCACGGGCTTGTTGCCGAGGGGGAGTAAGGCTTTCGGCACGTCTTTGGACACCAGCGGGTACAGCTTCTTCGATAACCCGCCTGCTAACACTACCACCTGAAAGTTCATGGCTGGCAACCCCATGCCTGCGCTCCGCTCCAAAATCGATCAGTCTCACAACTACTCCTCCTCTCGGAATCGAGCAATCCTGGACAAGCGAAGCTCAATCCGCTCGGACCAGAGAAAAATCCGAGAATAGAACGGGATGGGGTCGGAAGCGCTTTTGCTGTTTCCGGTAGCAGCAATTCGGAACATGAAGCTCGCTTGGTTTCCAAAGTATGAGGAAGATTTAAGGCGAAGTTCTCTAAACCCTAAAAATTGGTTTGCAATGAGACGAGAAGTTGAAATGGAGGAGACGACCAAAGTTCTCTCTCATGAACGTAGATAACGAGGTGAATTCACCCATAATCGTTCTTTTGAACACTTGGGTTGGGTCCCAAATCAAGTCTAGTTTGTGTGGTAAAAATTGCATACTCAATAAAACAAAGTATGAAGAAATGGCCTGCATTTTAGTGAAGATTACTCCTCTTTTTGAGTTTTAAAACATGGGGCATGTTTTACGATTGTGAGGCAATTATCGGAAATCAAAAATAAGTTTTCATGATTTTTTTACATAAGCATAATCTTATGATGAAAAATAACAACCTTGTAGTTGGAAGTCCTTTTATCCATATACTTTTGGTATTGTATGTCAATGATGTTTCTACATTGAAAAAAGTGAAAAAGTGGATGATTTTGAATGAGCTATATCTCCTTCATCCATTGTTGGATTTCAACTTTGTTTTATGGGATAGGTTCTTAATAGAGTATAGTTCAAGTGGTAAATACCTTGACTCATCGGAGGTGTTTTGAAGATAAGGCAAGAATTTAAGTGTAAGGGGTGTCGATTTGGACCCTTTCTCCTATGTTAATATTTTGGCAGTTCTTATCCTTGCAAGGCTATTATTTGAGCAACGAATTTATTTTGATGAAATTTTATTGTACAAGGGTGTTGTTGAGATGAGGCTTTGTAGTTGGTGAATTATTCATTGCAATATATTTGTTGATAGCATTTTCACTTCAAAGTGAAAATACTCAAATTCTATTATCTTTTTAGAGTACTAGTATGTAATGATTTAGCAATCTATAAGGCCTTGGGATTCCAAATTCAATCTACATGACCTATACCAAGTATATTATAAGATTCTACAATTTAGATCTAGATTGCTTCCCTTCAATTCCATTTACGACACTTCGCAAAAAATTATGTTTCTTGGCTTTAGACACCCTCTGGGTGTTCAAGGGTTGAATGATCTTGTTGATATTGATCAACTCCTTTAAACAATCAAGGGGCAAATCAAGCGGCGAATCAAGGGGTAAGAAGTTTCAACATTTTCCTAAAAGAAGCAAGTTGATAAATGCTTTCTTCAAATTTACTATTATTTCCTAGGGGTGTTGCCACGCTCACTTAAATACTTTCACCAAACTCCTCTTGTTTTTCTGCTAGATTGAAAATTAGATCGTTTTGTTATGATTTTTGATGATTTTGGGAGCCATAATTACTTAGAAATTCAGTATCTCCGGATCCATTGGCCTCGTTTGTGGTCCGAGCGTTCTCTGCACCTATACAAAAAGACCCTGCTTTCATCAACATCTCATGCACCCCGATCCAACCGACGGTGCCCAAGATCATAATGGCTCACAAACATACTATTTGTTTTATAAAATAGACTTATAACACTGAATTAGGAATTTTTGCACTTGGCCATTTGACAATGCACTTGTCGCCCGTCGAATAGAAACTGACATTTTTCAAATTGATGGGGGGTATAATTTTGGTAATCGTGGGTTTTGTAGGCCGATAATTTAGGAAGTGTTAAAATGGGAATTTTGGGGTTTCAGCTTACTTCAATCATGCATATTTGGTCACACATGCATTTTAATTTGATGCAATTGATTCTCCATTTATTCCAAACCAATGTATTAAACATGATAGTCAACATAGATACAAAGTTTAGGATATCTTTCTACCAAAACATCATGTTATTCAAACCACTCATGCACGTTGCGCTATACTATACAACTATTGTTGCTACATAACACAACTCCATGTACCATGTCTCTCGTACGACGTACTAAACATATTAATATGCATCAAGGTCATTCTGCAAACGTTCATTATCCATCTCTTCCAATTGTAGTGCAATATATTCCACCAAATGCGGTTTTGCTTCAGTTGGAATTTTGATCCTTGCCTCCGTAAGCTCGCCATGCACTCGCACATTGTTCTCTTGTACAAGTCCACTCCTTGTTGTCATTGGTGCATTTTCCCATGAAAATATAGCCGCATCTTTGACAACCCATCCGTGTCCCTCTCCAGAGGGCTCCCAAAATGCTTCCATGCAATTCGTATATCTCGCTCTGCTAGAATCCCGCTCGTCTTGCATTCCCCGTCTTCTCACGGGCCAATACCACACCATCTTCATCTTTGTAGCCCATTTGCCTTGTCCAAACTCCAACACTTTCCCCACATAGAAGGGTACACCAGCTCGCACTTCTACTGGTTCTACGGTGAGAGCCACAAAATGCCCAACTCTAATGTCACTCTCCGGATTGAACGGTGGAAAGGGATCTTCAGCTCCTACGGTAGATGTTGTGGTTCTTGCTCCATCCATAGCAACCACAGCTCTTCTCCTCCGTGTCGTTGTCACGGCCACCGATGAAGGTCTCTCCTCTGCGAGGACCAAAGTACCGTCGAGCTTCTGGATTTGGCATAGTTGCCATGATTAAACCAACCTCTGTATTCACTACATTTGTATCATTGTCCCCTTCAATTACTCCATCCGGTTCAGTCATCGCATTTGAATTTCTTCCCGGCTCCTCTACCCAGAATGGTTTTGCCCTCTCAGCATCCCTGTTGATATTTGGAAACTCTTTTAGATACGACGCCAACCATTGCACTTCCTCAATGGCCTCCAGATTGCTCTCTACATTCTGTAATCTCTCCACGCATCTTTCTTTGTATCCAATAAACTCATCTAGGGCTTTCAACTCCCTCTCATCCGCACCAAACACCTTCGCCAAATCAGCTTTCTCCAACACGCTCGCACGGAGCGTAAACACAAAATGCCCCTCTGTTGGCTCCCATACGTCCTTTCTTTGAAATGCTTGTATTGTACGCGAGGCACACCATTCTCCATATAAAATCTCATGTGGTGTGGGAAGGTTATGCGGTGAGTGCATCGCCCCTGTTAAAAGATGAGGTGTAATAAACGATTTCCAGTCCTCACATTCTCTAAATGTCTTGCACTCACAAAGGCCTCTGTATACGATGAGCCTTTCTCCACCAGTTGCAGAAGTTGTTTCAATGAGTCAATGTTTGTTCTCTTCAACGTGTTCGATATGATGTTGAAGCGTTGGTCAATATCTTCGTGTGTGTGGCCCACCACAAGAAAACAAAGTTGCACCTCCTTAAAGAACCCCAATCCCACGAGTGATGCGCACATGGCAAACATGTAAATGTTCTTGTTCTCACGGGTTGTGTTATCCGCTTGAATTCGCAATGTCGGCGCCAATTTTCCCTTCCTCTTCTTCACGTCAGCAATCACATGCATCACCGTAATCAATCACTTGGTTGCTGTCGTGCTTGTGGTGTGCATCTATCCAAACATCGGCATACAAACCAATCCCGTGCACAAGTACCCCACACAAATGAGTCTTCACAAATCTTGACTCTATGTTCTTCACCGTCTGCCTCATCTTCGGAACCATAGTCGTATTCTGGTCCATGCCATCTACAATCAAACTCATGTAGAAATCAGGAGTTATCATTGCTGACCTCTTGAACAACCAGTAGTCACGTCTTTCTTCCATTTGATGATTGATGTGCACGATATACAACTTCTTGATCTCCACTCTTGCAGCTGCATTAGTAGTCGCCTCCATTCCACACTTATATTCCCAACAATGATAACACTTTGAGAATCTAGAAAATGGCGGTATTTGAACATGTGGAAATTAAGTACACCACAATCTATGAAATGAAGTAATTGAAAGCGGTTCCCCATCAACCATCTTCTTCACCTCCTCATTCACATAGTAGAACACATCCGTCTTTGTTGTGTTCATAGGCAACAAAATCAGAGGCACGATGGTATTGTCCAACTTCCGCCGTATCTGTCGATGCGGTTGTGTACAACCAGCTTCTCTCACAAACTCCCCGAAACACTCACGTGCTGCAGACATCTTTGCACCTTCTCTTAGCTTGCACGTGTTTTCGTGCACAGCTGTAACTCTTCCATATACTTGGTGAGACACCTTCAATTGCTTGAACCGCCTTTGAGAGTATCCAAGGGCTTTTGCATAACATGCATTGCACACGTCCAAGCCATCCAACTTTGTCTTGAACTTGTCCCTCCTTATCCCCTCCGTTCGCGAGTAGAACGCATTCAACATCTGCAAAATCCATGTCGCGCGTTGCTCATACTTTTGACCCCATGCCATATACCGTTGGTCTAATATGTACTTCTCATCCACATTCCTCAAACAGTTTTTTTTGCACCCCCCTTCTCTTTTTGCTGCCAAAATACTATCCAATGTAACTTTTTGGCCCAATGGTTCTCCCCTCTCACGTGGCGTCTGTACTCGCCTTCTACGGTTTTGCATACGATAACGCCTCGTTTGGGTCTCCATTGGTAAACCGTCAACACGAGGGATTTCTTCGGTGCTACACCGTGAACCTTCTGTCATAGGAGACCTATTCCATATAGTATCAAAGTCCTCTGGGATGTTTGATACACTATTTGAGTGGTTGGAATGCGTAACTTCATCCTCAAACTCAAATTGCGATGCTACAACTGCAGGAAATGAGAAATTTTGTCCTCCACTTGATTCGCCTATACTCGTAGACGTCCCCTCTATAGTACGTATACGTGCCTTCTCCCATCGTATGGTATGACCCACACATTCGCTTAAGCGTTCTCCAACAAGTTCCCCTGTCCATACAAAGCCATCATAAACGTCCACAACACGGATAGCAGTTTCAAAAGGACATAACTTCACCGCATTTAACTCCATTCCACATTTAACCCCTAAATGGTTTGACTCATTTGTAGTAAAATGAACACATCCTCAAAAGCATTGTCATAGGTGGAGGTAAAAGTGTGTTATCCAAATCTCAACCGTACAATCTTGTCGTAGACATATTGAACATCACGTGGGTCAAATTTTGAGTCATGAGGCTTCATAGATTGCGAGATCATAATGTATTAATACTCAAAAATGATCACATAATTTCATCATTTTCACTTTAAAGTGAAAATGCTACCATTAGACTTATTGCAATGAAAAAGTCACCAATTAGAATGTTGTTCACCTTCATCTCGGTAGCATCCTTGAACAAAAAAAAACCATGAGAAAAATTTCTTTGTGCAAATTATGGCCCTGCAATGGTGAAAACTGCCCTAAATTTTACAAAGGAAAAAATGTCTAAAACTAGGCTGCTGTCACTGAAATGCATGCCATTAATTCATACTTCATTTTATGGGTCTGAGATTTTTATGAAATTAACTAGACTTGATTTGGGACCCAACCCAAGTGATTTCGTCCAAAACGGAGTCCGGATGAAGAAGTTATGGCTCTCCAAAGTTTCTGTCATCCAAAATGTCGATTTTCGACATTCGGCCCGCTTAAGGGTTAAGGCTGTTGTCTATCTTTCCCGTCCCAACAACAATGTTGTTTGCATTTAGAAGCTCCACATTGCCTCGTTCTCGGACTTCCGCGCCTTGTTGTGTCGATGGAGAAGGTTCTTGAAATAGTCGGATGCGAGTAGCTCGGATAATTCTCTCTCCCACACTTCTTGGTGGACGTGTCATTGCATTCACCGCAGCCACAGGACTTCCAAATGCTCTCCCGTCCATTTTTTCTCCCACTCCAAATAAAATGGTTATCCTAACTTCACCTTCAGTGATCCATTTTACTACAAAAACATTCAACAATTTCACATTCAAAAAATAGAAATAACATACTACTTGTGAGCCAAAAATACCAATTTATAGAAAAAAATTGACATGAGTATCTTCAAATTCTTCTTCCTAAGTGAGTTAGGTACATGTCTACATAATTTTTACCCTCATAGGCCCTATTAAACATAGAGAAAATACCGTTTTTTCACATGGAGGTGTGGAGGTAAAAATTAAATAAATAGAAAGTCCGGTCTTTGACAATAAAAAAAGGCATGTTAAAAATTATTGAATTGGAAATCTAAACGGTGAGATCATGTCTTGGTACCTCTTCTAGATGCCCAAAAATTAGAACTTGATAAAACGTAAAATCTCAAATTTTGGTGAATGTTCAAAAATTTTGCATTTCAATTGATCTACTGGAAATTTTGAGAATAAATGAGCATATATTGCAATTTCGGCACTTTTAGGCGATTTCAAATTGTGTTCTCAAACTTTGACTGTGAATATCTCCTAAAGCATGAGGAATTTTGAAGCAATTTTGAACCTTTAATTTCCATTTCAATATAACCAAAGTATTTTATGAGTGCATAATCGTGCGGTGCAAGAATTCATTCAAGTTTAATTACAATTATGTCCGTAGCTTAATTTGGTGATTCAATTATGAGCTAATAATACAAAGACATCGATCTTGAGGTTAAAGGACCCATGCATTGATCTTCGGGGTTGCTCTTAGGATAATTGCCAACATATTAAACATGTTCATGGACTGAAATTATTTTTGGAATAGAGTGACGTATGTCATCACAAGTGTGGACATACAACTCGGTATTACCACCTTTCGATGCTAGATACGTTTTGTGCACTAAAATCATACTCTTTGTTTTATAAGTCCCAAAGCCAATGCAACGGAGCCCTATGTTGATGTTTCTTCGAATTTTTTGGTTGAATTCCATAATGATTATTCATTTTGTATTGAAATAATGCGTATTATCATTCATTTCACGTACAAAAGTTTTATACTATTGTACATGGGCACAATATTACAATAGATCACCTTCACGTATGTGACATTGTGCAAAAATTTAGTCATCACTTGAAAATAGAGCACTATTTAACCCCTAATTTTCCTTGTGTATTTTTGAGCTTGAAACCTCAAAACTACAATTTTCTACCTCTATGCACTTCCGAGAGTGTGAACCAAATTTATTTATTTACTTTAGATTCCAAATTTGTATGATCTAATAATTAAGCCTATTCTTAGTCATTGCTCTAAAATTTCACCGTTGGATCTTTACCATTTTCGAGATTATAACATCCAAAGTTTGCGCAAAAGTTTTTACTGAAAATTCTAAAAACTTGAAGCTTGCTCTATAAAGTTTGAAGGTCGCCCTTGTGAAATTGGTAATATTTTTTATTAGAGGCACTTTGGAACTTAGGTAGTGATTTGATTAAGAAAATATCACCAAAAACAAAATTCAATAAAACCTCAAAATTAAAAAGTTTTATCGCCACGCTAGAGGCCGAAAACTAAAATTTGCGTTCAAAACTCAAAAATTAGAATCTAACTTTGCCAATTTTTGCACATACACCTTGTAGTTTGAAGAACACTTAGTAATTTTTTTCATCTAGACTCACCCAAAATAGAAAAAAGCCGTTTTGGCTTTAAAGGATAGTTAGGGTTAAACATACCGAAATGATGTGAACACACTAACAATGGATTTTGTATCATAATAGTCGGACGTAACCAAGTACAGGTCTGATAAAAACACCACAAAACCATAATTATCATCCATTCATGCATTCACATGGATGAAAACACTTGCAGACTAACTTTGCAATATTTTAAGTGTAGTGACATTTAGGGATTTTAGGGTTGCTTAAATTGTGAAGTGACAAATTTAATAGCAATTCCACACTGAAATTTAAATAGTATTCTCAAACTTTGACCTATTCTAATTTACATACAACATAGGTGAAATTGTTTTACCGTACATCACATAATGAAATGTGTTTCATTTGCCAGTTCACACTTCATTCGTCCCATGTCACCTGAAAAAATTCCACAATACATGGTTTAACAAAACCCATCTCTTTTAGTATTGACTGAATGAAACATTAGACAAACAATTCTATAAATTCTTCAAAAATTACAAACTATATATAAGAGAAAAAAAAACCTAATTATGTAATATAATTTGATTGTCCGTTTGGTGAGGCAAACAAGTGTTAAGTGGGAGTTAAGTGAGTGTTACTATGGGATTTAAGTGAATATTATATATAAAGATAAGAAACGAGCATATATAAAAAAAAAATGGGCATTTATAAAAATAAGAAACGAGGAAATGGGAGACTTGGAATAATTTTTTAAAAGTACCAAATAAAGAGCTTCCCGGTCGGTACGACGGGGACCGTACTAGTATAACATAAAATAAGCAAAAGAAAAAAGAAAAAAATTAAGAGAAGAAGGGAGAAGAGATGAGTTAAAAATAAGATTTGGAAATCGGGAGAGAAAAAAAGAGAACTAAAAATAAAAAATACATTTTAAAAAAATTTAAGGAAAAAAAAAGAATAAAAAAGGAAAGAAAACCACCGCTGCAAGCCTAGGCCGGCCACCCAAGGCGGGCCAGCCACAAAAATAAAATAAAATAAAATAAAAACAAAAAAAATTTTAAAAAAAATAAAAATAATTAAAAAAAAAAAAAAAAAAAAAAAAGGCCGGCCAGCCACACACACGAAACAAAACAAAAAAATTAAATAAAAAAAAATTAAAAAATAAAAAATAAAAAATTAAAAAAATGGCCGGCCAGCCAAGGCAGCCCGCCAAAGCCGGGCCAGCCAAGGCGGCCAGCCAAGGCGGCCAGCCAAGGCCGGGCCAGCCAAGGCGGTCAGCCAAGGCGGCCAGCCAAGGCCAGGCCAGCCAAGGCCGGGCCAGCCAAGGCCAGGCCAGCCACGGTCGGGCCAGCTGCCAGCTGCCTTTCCCAACCCCGCGGAGCTCCGCGGGGTTGGAAGCAATTTTTTATTTTTTTAAAAAAAAAAAACAACTACTAATTCAAACTATATAAGGTCCACCCTCCCACTTGAAAAGTCACATTTCACATATTTCTTCTCAAAGGTATTGCTCTCACCACTTTGATTTTTGCAAATGACACAAGATTTTGATTGGAAAGATTCATATATAGCCATTTGTATGACATGTTTTGATTGAACTTTTCATCAATTCTTTAAAAATACAAAGGAGAGATGTTTTTAACATTTATTTTTTCAAATATTTGTAGGTGTGATTCATTGGAAGGAGCATTCGAAGTCATTACAACTGCAGGTAAAGCTTTATTTCTTTTGAATTCGGTATTTTTGTAAACTTTTTGCATGTCAAATGTTCAAATTTAACCAAATTCGAGGAACAAACAATTTCTTAAGGCTTGAGGCACCCGAATTTGATATTGGGTTTTCAAATATAAAGCCACAACCTGCTAAACTTAGCAACTTTTGCATAACTCACAAATTTTTAACGATTTATGAAACAAAAAATTCGCTAAAGCTTGTAGAGGTTTAGGACACCCAAATTTGATGGTGGGTTTTTGAAACTAAAGTCACAACTTGCTAAATTTAGCAACTTTTTGCATAATTCAAAAATTATTCCACAATTGAGGAACAAAAAATTCGCTAGGGCATGTAGACGTTTGGGGGTACCGAATTTGATGTTGGGTTTTCAAAACTAAAGTCGAAAGCTTCTAAATATAGCAACTTTTTGCGTAATTGGTGTATTTTTCCACGATTTCAAGAATAAAAAATTCGCTATGGCTTGAATAGCTTTGGGGGTACCAAATTTGATGTTGGGTTTTCAAAACCAAAGTCACAACCTGCTAAATTTAGCAACTTTTCAATAATTGATCAAATTTGATGTTTTCTTCCACGATTAAAGCTCGCTAAGGTTTGCGGGGGTTTGAGGGTACCAAATGATGTTGGGTTTTTGAAATCGAATTCAGAAGCGACTAAATTTAGCAGCTTTTTGCATGAGCGATCAAATTTGATGTTTTCTTGTACGATTTGAAGATAGAAAAACTCATTAGGGCTTGTAGGGGTTTCGGGGTACCGAATTTGATGTTAAGTTTCCGAAATCAAACTCCCAACCTGCTAAATTTAGCAACTTTCTCTGAGACACCATTAAATTTGATGTTTTCTTCTACGATTTGAAGGTCTAAAAACTTTGTAGGACTTGCAAGGGTTAAATTTGATGTTGGGTTTTTGGAAACTCACAACCTACTAAATTTAGCAACTTTTTGCATGAGTGATCAAATTTGATATTTTCTTCCACGATTTGATGTTTAAAAAACTCATTAGGGCTTGTAGGGGTTTCGGGGTAACAAATTTGATGTTGGGTTTCAAATCAAACTCACAACGTGCTAAATTTAGCGACTTTTTGCGCATAAACAATCAAATTTGAGGTTTTCTTCTAGGATTTGAAGATCCAAAAACTTGGTAGGACTTGCAGGGGTGTCGGGGCACTAAATTTGATGTTGGGTTTTGGAAACCGAATATCACAACATGCTAAATTTAGCAACTATTGCATAAAAGATGTTTTTTTTTAACGATTTGAAGATCCAAGATTTCTATATGGCTTTTAAACCTTTGAAGGTACCAAATTCAATGTTTGGCTTTCAAGAAAAATGTCAGAAGCTACTCAATTGACCAAGTATTTTGCCTAAATGTTGAAATTTGACGTAATTATTTATAATTTGAAAAGAAAAAAAAAATTGTTTTTGCTAGTAGAGGTTAGCGACACTCAAATTTGATGTTCGGTTCTCAAAATTTAAGACTTTCGCTACTAGATTTAGCAATATAGTAGATCGAATTGTAGTTTTATTAGAAGGTTTTAAAGAAAGAGTAAAAGGAATTGCTTTAAAAAAAAGAAAAAAAAGATTTTATTTTAAATTGTATAATTTTTTTTTAAAAATTGATATCTTTTAATTTGGAGAACGAAATTTCTTTTACTTTAATGTAAAATAATGAGACAAAAAAGGCATGTAGGAAATACATATAAATAAACTAGATGGCTATTAAAATATATTGTTTGTAATCTCAATTTTTAGGTTTTGTATATTGTGATTATATTTACTAGTTCTTTAAAAAAAATTACTTTATTAATTTATAAATCTTAGAATAGTTTTGGTTTCTATAAATCTTTTAAGGTAATCGTTTGTTTTTTGAATCAATAATTGTTGTGTTGATGTTTTCTGTACTGATATTCTTTAATCTTGAATGCATTCCCATATCGACCAATGTTATACATAATTTAAACGTTTGAAGTAGTAATTGTGTGTTTAATTTTTTTTCTTTGTACAGTTATGGCGCCGAAGATTCTAAACGAGTGGAAGGAGCATGGATGGTGGATTGAGGCCGAAAATCCACTCAAACCCATGTTGTGGATAACAGAGCAGCCGTGCGAGAAGGGCGACGTTGGGCAACGTTGGGTACATTGTTTGGAGAGATACTATCTATTGGTACCGCACCGAACGATGTTATGATATTTTCGGTGAAAGCGCATAACGAACCAATGACAAAAATCGGGATGCAAAAGAAGTTTATGATGGCCCCTGTTCGGGGCGTTGCTCGAAATCAATTCACCATTGAGGGGCTTGAAGCCTCTAAAGGTACTATGATCTACTATGCCCGAGGAGCTTCGTGACAAAGACGTGAGATGTCTGTCGTGAAGTTCAAAGCTTTTACCCCACAAGATGTGGTAAGAGTTCGGAAGGCTGTTCAGGAGCACACAACATACGAGGAACTGGCAAGGGAGTTGCCTCACAGTTCGGAAGATCCTTCTCCGTTGCAGGAACCAGAAGAAATCGATCCGATCTATAGGATTCTTGCATCACCAAACGTGAATTGGGTATCGAAACAAGCAGAAGAGTCTCGAAGGCGCCCAGCACCAGATCCCGCTCAAGATTCTGTGGAACCTACACCACCCACGGCTAGTGCATCCCGCAGGGTTCGGGGTAGGACTGATGAAGCACCACCGAGAGCATCAACCGAATGTACTATGGAAGCACCAATACGAACACGAGATGTATCCACACAAAGGATTATTTCTTCAGCGAGAGGACCGCGGTTGTCATCTTCTTCTATAGGCCTAGAGCAAGGAAGTGGGGTCCCACCAACAGTAGTCCAAGGGGAGTCATCGGCAGCTGAGGGTGGAGCAAGTATTCCAGAAACAATGGGTTTTGAGGGACTTGGGACGAGGACGTCGGCTCAGATGGAGACTCTAGCTCAACCTCGTGTTCGAAGGGCTATGACTGCTCCAATAGCTAGTATTCAAACGAACGCTCCACGAAGACAACATGTTGGAGGGAGTCGGGCGGAAAACGAAGAGGAAGCTGAGGACATTGATGTGGTCCCCCATGGTGATGAAGGTGTTCATATTCCAAGAGGTGGAACATCAAGAGGAAAATTGCTATCATTTCCCTCAGATGAAGAGTATCGGGCTGGGTATATTTGGGGAATGGATGCAGTTTTTGATGCTCCGATTGACCACATTCGTTCGATGAAAATGTGGAGACAAACCATCGTTGTTTATTGGATGAACGAGTGAGGCTTATGTATCATCGACTAGCCGGGTCAGATGAGCCTCTTGTTACGTGCCTTACTCTTCGACCCATTGCCTACATAGTAGATGAGCCGATTGGTTTGGATGGTCAAAGGCAGCAAAGAGAGGTGAAATTTCGAGCAGACCGCGCTGTGCAGGAATTTGAGGCTGCTTATTCGAGATATGTGATGGCAGATCCAATTGCACCCAACATGCGTAGGATGGAGTGGTTGCGGAACCAAATTATCTGGGAGCCGGTGGATGGCCAACACATTGTAGCAGCTTGTAAACAAGCACAAACGGAACAGCGGGAGGGACGTTTGTCCACAAGGACTTTCAACAAAACATATGCGCAGCGGAAGGCACGGTTCATCGTATTCAACAATCCACAGTTGTATATTGAGGCATCGGTGAGAATAAACGCGAGGGAATTTGAGCGACGCTTCTACACGACTTTGTACGAGGATATGGTGAAACTGCGGGCCATTTGGGAGGCATGCGATAGACCGAATCCTGAGATTCGATCGGATGATGCTCAAAGGGCGAGGGCGGTTGCAATGTCAGCAAGTGCGTTACATTGGACTGTATCGCTCGTGGGAAAGTCTGAACCGTTGGGAAAGATGGCAAAGCGGATGCTAGAGATTACACGACATGCTTGGCATGAGGATGATGAGTGCTACCAGGCTGTCCTCCAAGTGTGCAAGGACTACGAGGAGGGATTGATTTGGTACAGCAAGGAGGATGAGAAGAAGTGGGAGAAATATGCAAGGAAGCATTCATTGGATCGCAACGTGGACGTGCGTAAAGATCGAAAAAGGATGGAACGGCTTTGGTTGAGACCTTTATCTAGGGTTCCCAAAGCGAAGATGTCTCTTGCTCGGGCATGGCAAAGACGAAAGATTGTGGATGGAAAGCGACCAAAACAAAAATATTATTTCAACAACGCTTCAAGTACAAAGCCCCCGAAGCAGACTTTAGCCTGGGTGGTGGATCGGATTCAAAGGCGAGAAGCCGTCCGAAATGCATTGCGGTGGATGTTGGTGGAGTCTGGGGAGGAGCGACCAAAGTCAATGTCAGAGTTCTTTGCCATTTCGGTAGATAAGTTTGGAGGCAGAGAGCATCGCCAATTCCAAGTCTTGGGTTCCGATGTTGACAAGTCCATGAAGAATGCGTGGGCTGCTCCAACGGTGAAGACTGTGAAGGCATTGAAGAAAATTGAACATCTCATACCTCCAACGATCAAGCAACACTATTCCAAAGATTGTTGCCGAGGTACAGGGATATGAAGGATATCGGAGAGGGGTTGCAAACATTAGAAGTGCTCCATGGGATTGGCGGTACACAAGTGTCTTTGTCTTTGGGAGGAAGCAAAGACGAGTCAACTTCCTATTCGATGTAGGGGAGGTTTTTTCGGGAATGAGGTCGTGGAGATAGGACAACCTTGTCTATGGATATTTGATTGCAGGCGAGGAGGCATGGGAGGAGAAGATGTATCATGGACAGATGTGGACTACAAGAGGTCTTTGGAGCTACTGCAGAAGTGGATGGCAGGAGTTCATAGATGGAATGCGGTGTTTTTGTTTCCTGTCGGAATAGACTTTTACGAGAGGATGCGGGAGTTGATGGTGGTGCCTCCACATAGCACTACAAGACGAGGCGTATGGATATTTCAATCAGAGACGGTGACGACAAATGTGCGTGATCTAGTGCATGGGAGAGAAGTGGAGCGTCGTATGCAGCCTATCGGAGATGTGGGAATCCTAATGCAGTTTCCGAAGGATTCGAGTGCTATACCAAATCTACGGCGAGTACGGAGAGCTTGCCTTTGGCCTTTTTTGACAGTGGGGACGAAGAGAGGATGCCACGAGCTGCGGACAGATTGGAGAGATCGCCATTGGAGTTGTGTAGGCTCGTGAAGGCGTATTTACCTGAGGAGTGGGGGCTAGTGGCACTGGGTATCACGACAGCCATTGCAGACATTGTGCAGGATGGATTTGTCGGCGATCAAGTCATTGTCTTGGATAGTTCATCTACTCGCACACGTTTTGTGTACAACACATTACAAGAGGTATTTGATTGAGTTGCGGATGATGATACGCAGTGATGATATCGGAAATACCGCGCAGGCCATCCACCGTAATTCCTACGGCCGGTGTTGAACGTGCTTCTATCTCTGTTGTACAACCTAGAGACAAGGAGGAGGCAGATGACGAAGAACAGGAGGATGAATCAAATGGTGATTCCGAAGATGAGTCTGATGATGATTCCTAGAATGATTCCGATAACTATTTGGAGGATCCGATAGAGGAGTTCGAAGGAAGCGGGGACGATGAAGAGGTGGATGGCGAAAGTTTGCAGTCCGCGAAGATACATCTGAGAGACTGGGGCACCACGTGGATTCTGGCGAAGAAGACGATGTTTCAGATGACGAGTCTTATAATCCAAGAAATTCATCTGACGCAGAAGATGAGTCATTAGCCTCAAAGGACGTGTACATTTCGGCTGAGGAGACCGAGGAGTGTATTGACAAGAATGAGGAGCGCATTGTGGCACAAGAACCAACAACTGGAGTTGTCGGGATAGAGGCTACATTCCAGAGTACTTTATCTGGTATCTCTGAAGTTCCAGAGGTACGCGAGGAATCTATGGAGGCAGCAACTTCGTTCTCAGATATCATTGCTGCACCAAGCTCAGTGGTGTTACCTTCACATGGAGTGACTACTGGTACGGAGTCTACGACGCAGTCATTTGCATGGGCTTTGGCAAATCATCATATGATACTTGGAGATGACGGATTATATCATGATCTTGAGGGAGTGAAGTACCGTCGTGTGGGAGAAGATGGAAACTACACATACGAGCAAGTAGCCTCAATTTTGGAGGGTGACTTGAATGCGGGTGATATTTCATCTCCAGTGGCGGAAGCTATGGTCACGAGAGCATTGGGGTATGCTGATCCCGGAACCCCTTCCGAGATTAGAGCACTAATGAGGGACCAACAGTTAGAGAGCGAAACATGAGAGGAGGTAGAAGCTGAGTCTTCTCAAGTGATTCCTGAGACCCAAGAGATGGAATAGTTGTACAGATTGGGAAAGTAATGTAGGTAGAACCTTTTGATGTAGTAGGATAGTGCAAATATTATCTACTTTGTAATGCGTGGATTGTGTGTCTTCATTTATATGTGGAATGAAGCGTTTTGTTTTTATTTTCTATAGTATAGTAATAAAAAAATATAGTACATTATGTTTGATTTTCTTTTAATACATGGAAATTATAATAGAAATGAATATGTTGTTGCTATTTTGAAAATGAAAATATATGAAATTTCAGGGGAGTAAAATTTCAAAAAGGTGCAAATTTTGCACCGACATGGCTACCGGACAATGCACTTGGCCAAGTGCAAAAATTCCTAATTCAATGTTGATATTGTTGAATATGATTTTGAAAAAGTGGAAAAGGAAATCCTATTTTGTCCAAGAACCTTCTCCAACCTCCATAAGCTATTAAAGGTTAATAATGCCATCTCTTGACAACACCAGAGTTGAAAAGGAGGAGTGAGAGAATGGAGGAGTTGCCAACTTGTGAACAAACTTGTGCAAACTTGCATATCCTAAGAACTTCATACATTTTCAATACAAGTTATAGCAATTGATCTAACTACAATGATTCCTTAGTAACCTAATTGATGTTGTAATTCATGAGCAATGTGCAATTCAAAATGTCACACACCAAGGTTTGTAAACTTAGTTTACACAAACGAGTCGTTTTTAGAATATGAAAGAACTCAAAGCTTACTCTCAATGTTTAGAAAACAATCTTGTGAATTGCCTTGAACAGATAAACTTCA
Organism: Bryum argenteum; assembly: GCA_037043015.1. Lineage (NCBI taxonomy): Eukaryota > Viridiplantae > Streptophyta > Bryopsida > Bryales > Bryaceae > Bryum > Bryum argenteum. The sequence goes on from CM073327.1 coordinate 4,734,369, forward strand.
TGTACACCATTCCTTGATTTTAAGTTCGATTTGCTATACTCTTGTGGCCAAAAAGTAACAATATGAGCGAGTTGTTGGTGAAACAAGAGCAAGAGCGGGAGTTGAAGAAACATCAAGATCGGATTTTAAACATAAAGCCTTGCGTTCATTCTAGATCCAACTTAGTTCATGAATCTTTGATTTCTTCAACGGCACCCAAACAACAAAACGTTAAAGCTAGAATCAACAAAGGTCTCACTTTCTAAAAAGTTGTTTTGAATTATTTGAGATTGTAACATTTCTATTGAGAAATTTGAGCTTGATTGATGAATTTCAATATATGTCAATCCCTATAGAAATTGCTCAAAATTGAAAGATTGTTTTGTATAGGTCACACCAGAACACTAGAGTCTTTGTAGTACATCTCCGCATAGAATTTTAGACTGCATTGAAGATTAATGCAAACAAAGTCAAGCTTAAATAATGATACAACCATTCAAACATTGCTATGGAACTCCAAAATAATAAGAATAACTGTCATTGAACAACTCAATATTGCAATGTGTAGATAAGCTTCGGCAGATTGAGAAACAAAATTATCAACTTCTTATGAGACTCCGCTACATTCACAAGAACTACTCACTGTACATGCCCAAGAAACATGTGTATCTTCAAAGAGGAGATGCAGGCAGGTGAGTCATATTCTACACTCTATTTTGTTAAAAAAGACATCACTCTATTGATCATACTTTGTGTTGGCAGGATGAAGACTGTCCATGTGTCACCGTGGGGTGACTCAGCTTCCTACTGCTGACATGGCAACGACCCGGCAGCTGAGCGCCTCTCGCGAAGCTGGTGGGTGAGGCCGGCGGCAGCATGAGCGGAAAGCTCAACCTGCGATTGGCAACCAGCAGGACTCTTATCGTATTAGGCGATATTATTAGCATTTGAGGAAGTGGGCTTAGCCCTAATCTTCCATATATATTGTGTATCGTTTTTTTGAGTAATGCATCTGTTTTCATCTGTGTCAATCAGACCTCACTGTCTAACATGGTATCAGAGCGAGGTTCCCAGTAACTGTTAGTCCGTGCAAGAGTGGTGTTCACGCTTTCTCAGCTGAAACCTTAGCAGGAACCGAGTTACTCACTTGACAACTGATCAGATCACCAATAGCACTAGTTAGCAATGGCATCCAGAGATACACTTATTGGAGAGGCGAGTAAGCTAGAGGGTATTCCAAACTACGCAGTCTGGAGTTTTAAGTTACGTAACATACTCAACAGAGACGATATCTGGCAAGTAGTTGACCCACCAGTTGGAGTCGTGGCACCCACCGTCCAAGCCGACATAGATGCGTTACAAGTATTGAAGAATAGAGCGCTAACAACCATCGCATTATCTCGAAGGATAATGTGATACCTTACATCGCCGATCACCGACCTGCGCAGAATGTTGGAAAGTTTTGAAGGATCTCTACGCCACGTAACCAACTCGAGAAAGTCCGCTCCGACGCAAGCTTTCGAACCCGAGGATGGACGAAGGAGCAAATGCATCCCCGAATTTCTCAAAACAGTCAAAGAACTTGTGAATGAGTTCGCTAGCATCGGAGAGATCATCAACGACTCCGAGATCGTGGAATGCATTCTAATGGCGTTACCGGAGAGTTACGAGGGCCTAGTAAACTCGTCACCTACCGCCTACACTGCCAACAGCTTGCCGAACTCACTGTTATCCTCTTGCAGGACGACATTCGACGGGAGATCAAAACGGCAAACGGCGACCAGAAGCGGCTGGCGACCAGCAAAGAAGAAGAGCTTCGAGGACGCAAAACAAAGCAGCTACCAAATGACACTCGACACAAACATAAGAAGAATACGGCGAGTGAGTGCCACTCTTCGCGTTCAAGAGAACACCGGATGCGGAATCGTCCCCGCTTTGGCGAACAACTAAAGGCACGGAAGGCCAAACGACCGGAGAAAAATACCTCCATCAACATCGCCGATAACTTCAAAGTACCAAATAAGAAGAAGAGTTCGTAGAGAGACAGAGACCGACTTAGCAGTAAACATGTTAGAGCTAAGTCTAGCAGAGAATAGCAATAACGAGTGGTTTATTGATAGTGGAGCGTCCAAACATGTTACTGGACGGAAAAGTCTTTTAACAGACTTAGACTCAAACTGCCGATCAAAGATCAGTACCGCGGGAGGACATACGCTGAATGTAGCAGGAAAGGGCTCTGTGGAAGTTTCCACACCCACTGGAGGAATACAAATTGAAAACGTTTTATACGTACCTGGCATAACGAAGAACCTGCTATCAGTCGGCACAATTACAGATGGGGCGGAGCGTCCCAAGATTCTCTTCGACTCCACTCACTGCTACATACTTCGAGATTTTCCACTGCCAGCAACACACCAAGTCATCACAACGGGAAAACGCAATCAGAAGAATGGACTCTATAAATTCAGACCTCCGAGTCTAAATCCCTCTGTCAACAGTGTCGAAGACAGCCTGAAGGAAACAACGGCACTCCTGTGGCACTACAGGTTTGCACATGCCAGCAACAAACTGATTCACTTCATGAAAGAGGGAGGCAAAGTCCAGGGATTACCGAACCTGCCAAGAACAGTTCCTTTCTGTCCAGCGTGTTGCTTGGGGAAGCAGTCACGCAACCCCAAACCAAGCAGACAGCCCTCAAGATCTGCTGGCCCAGCATCATCCGGCGCCACCCCAGGAGCATCTCGACAAGACGCTACCCGTGCTCAGCAGCCGCTAAAATTAATTCACAGCGACCTATGTGGACCACTAAGCTCGAAATCCCTGTCAGGATCAAGGTATATACTCACTGTAACCGACGACTTTAGCAGATTTTCATGGATTTACTTTCTCAAGAAAAAATCCGAAACTCTAGCAAAGTTTAAGGAGTTCAAAGTGATGATTGAGTTACAAACCAATTATCGAGTCAAAGCCATACGTTCTGACAATAGAGGAGAGTATGTTTCGCACGAATTCATAAGATTCTGCAAGGAATCTGGAATCATCAGGCAGCTCACTCAAACGTACACACCCCATCAGAATGGAGTAGCGGAACGAAAAAACCGGACGTTACTTGACAAGGCAAGGTGTATGGCGTTTGCAAGCGGGATACCTGCATATCTTTGGACTGAAGTGGTAGCCACCGCCAATTACGTGACGAATCGAACCTCCACCAAAGCTAACAGTGGAGTCACTCCTTTCGAGCGTCTGACAGGCAAGGTACCAAAAATTGATCATCTTCGTGTGTTCGGATGTAAGAGTTTTGTGTTAAACAACTCTCCACAGCGCAAGAAATGGGCACCCCGATCCAGCGAATGCATTTTCGTTGGTTATGATGCTGTTTCCAAGGGGTACAGGAACTATCATCGGCAGTCACGCAAGATCCTTGTCTCAAAGGACGTCAAGTTTGACGAACATACCTTTCCATGCGTAACTGTCAGTGCCGCTGGCGTTTCCTCACCCTCACAGCCACCTGCTAACTCCAACTGGCAGTCGCTTCTGCCACTTGAGCCCAACTTCAACTCGAGTCCAGCATCATACGAAGCTGCCTCGAGGCCCAATTTCGACTGCTCCAGCACCGGCAGCCAGTCCCAGGGCCTTTCAGACCCCAATTCTCTGCTTCAGCTGCCGAGACCTCCAGCTTCAAACATCTCGGTGGAGCCGCAAGGTCACCATTCGCCTGAGAGCTGTCCACCTGGTGCACCTCCACACTTCGAAGTTTCACCATCAAGCAATCAAAACAGCGCTCCAACTTTTGGTGATGCCGCTCCACCTTTCGGTGACCAAGCTCGAGACCTCATAGTCGATATACAACTTCAACCTGACGGGTCTTCCAAGGCCCAGATTCCACTCCATACCTACAAGCGTCGCGAGCCACCCGAAAGCAAAGAACTAAGCCGCCGCACCTCTACAAGACCCGTTTGTCATCACAACTCGGTGGCCGCGCTCCGCCCACCTGTACGCTTCAACGACTTTCACCTTAACATGCTGGAGTCTACCCAGCCTATCTATCTTCCTGCATCTGTAGAAGCAGCTCTACTTCACCCCGGTTGGAAAACAGCGATGGAGGAAGAACTGGAGTCGATTTACAAAAACAATACCTGGAGCGTGGTTCCCTTACCGTCAGACAGAAGAGCTATCTCCACCAAATGGGTCTTGAGAGTGAAGACAAATGCAGACGGTACACCACACAAACTCAAGGCCCGCCTTGTCGCACGTGGCTTCCAGCAACAGGCCGGTCAAGACTACACCGAAACCTTCGCTCCGGTAGTCAAATGGAATACACTCCGCTGCGCAGTGGCACTTGCAGCACATCAAAGTTGGAAAATTTACCACCTTGATGTAAAGACAGCTTTCCTAAATGGTGAAATCACCGAGGACATTTATGTCTCTCCTCCACCAGGTTTCTCCAGCTCCCCACCAACTCATGCCTGCAAGCTGAGGAAGGCATTATACGGGCTAAAACAGGCCCCACGCGCCTGGTACAATAAGGTGGACTCCTACCTGCTCTCTCAAGGCCTGCACAAGTCCAAGGCAGACTACAATTTGTATTTCCATGAAGAGCACGGCAAGGTTACCTTACTTATTCTATACGTAGACGACGTATACCTAACCGGCAGCAACACCGATCGCATCTCCTCCATCCGAGCTGACATACAAAAAACATTCGAAATGTCAGATTTAGGATTGTTATCCTCTGACCTTGGACTAGAGTTCCTATTCAAACAGAAGGAATCCTAGTTACACAAATGCAAATACATCAAGGAGATTCTTCACGAATTTGGATTAGCCGATCGCAAACCGATCTCAACTCCAATGGTTGAGAAATTGAAGTTAACTCCGGATATGCAAGCCCCGCCACGTACATCACGAGTTACCAACGTATGGTAGGAAAACTCATTTTCTTATCACACACTCGTCCCGATATCTCATTATGCGGTCGCATTCTCAAGCAGTTCATGTCACGCCCCCAGAGCCGCATCTACAAAGCCGTGAAGCATCTATTCAGTACCTTAAGGGCACAAAGAAACCTAGCCCTCTTCAGACGGGGGGGGAAACCAAAGATCTTACCGGCTTTACGGACGCAGATTGGGCGGCCGACTCCTACGATAGGAAGTCCACTCTTTGATTCATCTTCCTCACGGAAACACACTGTGACATGGAACTCTCGCAAGCAACCAACAGCTTGCTCTCTCTTCAACGGAGTCGGAGTATATGGCCTTGTCTCAAGGCGCCAAGGAAGCGCTTTTGGTTGAGGAGGCTTCGGGAGAAATTCGAGTACAAGATCTCGCACAAAGCAACAACAATTTATGGCGATAACTGTGGAGTCTAAACCTCTCCCACAACCCGGTATATCATGGGCGAACTAAACATATAGAGGTACGTCACCACTTCATCCGGGAAAGGTGCAATCCAATGAAATCAACCTGGAATATGTGCCTACCTCCGATCGGTTGGCGGACATTCTAACGAAGCCTGCAAGAAGAACCACTTTGAGAGGATACGAAAGCAACTAGGCTTAGTGGACACACAAAGAAGCGTAAATCGATTGAGAAAATGATCAAAGTCTATTTATTTCGGAAGAGCTACAGCTCGTAGTAGTCAGGGCAGTCACTCCAACAAGGAGGACAATCCTGAAGCTTAACATAGACAGGCACAGACTTAGCCCTAGTTCTAGTGTATCGAATTCTGTCCTCAATTCTCTCCATGTCTTCAGAAACTACAATTCTAAAATGTGCTAGCTCATAGAGCAACCGCTGATTTGGGGTCAACCAAACAGTACGATGACGTAATACAAAACTATTGTATCCAGGGGCATCTAGTCAGAGAAAAAATTTAGAACTTTCCACTCTAAAGTATCACCTACGAATTTCCTCCACGAGACGTTCAAGCCGCGAAGGCCCAAAGAAGTTGTTCACTAAGGTGAACGACACAAGATCGGCCAAAGCTTATCTTTGACAACTCCATCAGGCAAGCCAGAAATTAGGGTTCCACAAGAATAACCTCGTTCATCGATCAACTTCAAAGAAGCAGCCTCAATTGAGGGCGGAGTCGTTGAAGAACCAAGATTTCGACCAGCGCCCGACTTCAAAGGGGCAAAGATCATTCGATGAAGGAGTCTGCGATGGAACCAAAGAAGCAATTCAACCTCCGAAGCTCCATGTCGACCTCGAGGGCAACTCTCATCTGTAGCGGCCAAGAAACACCGCGTCAAAAAACTCTTTCGCGGACCCAGCCAACCTGTGCAAGAGACTGCAGAACACCCACAAGCCAAGGATAAAAATCGCAAAATGACAGATTATCGAGCGAAGCCAAGGCGTGCTCTCACCGATCGATCCTCGTGTGTTACCATAGTCGCAAATTTCCCTCAAATACCCATGTATATGAGCGAGGGGGTGTTGGCGGGATGAAGATCGTCCATGTGTCACCGTGGGGTGACTCGACTTCCTCATCACGACATGGCAACGACCCGGCAATGAGCCTCTCGCGAAGTCGGTGGGTGAGGTGGCGCGCAAAGATGAGCGGAAAGCTCAACCTGCGATTGGCAACCAGCAGGACTCTTATCGTATTAGGCGATATTATTAGCATTTGAGGAAGTGGGCTTAGCCCTAATCTTCCATATATATTGTGTATCGTTTTTTTGAGTAATGCATCTGTTTTCATCTGTGTCAATCAGACCTCACTGTCTAACACTTTGAACTCTACATTCAAGTATGAAGTATACCTTTCACGACCCTATTCATCGATGACTACTTCAATGAATTTACCAATAGATTGGGCTTTCAACAGAGAAAGAAAGCCTCCTAAGAAACCAGCCAAGTCTGAGGCGGCCATGCAACCAGATCTCCCCAAACCTCACCACCGTCTTGCTGCTGAAGAAGTGACAAATAAAGTTGCTACTGTTAATTTGTGGAAAACATAATGATTGAAAGACTTCAAAGGTAAAAAGTCAGATGAATTAGAAATCTATCCGCCTCGAAATCTAAGCAAGTGCTTGCTTTTGTAACTACGACATGTTAACATGTCCAAATTTGTTGACTCACTAATATACAGAAATCTTAACCATCTCAAGCGTTGCCCAAGTTATAAATTCGTATCACAACCTACACTGTGCCTAGAATTCTCAGTGACATTACAGTAAGAACCAGACAGCGCTAGTCAAAATAATTGTTCATACTTGGCCATATCGTATGACACGCAAAGTGAGTTACAACATCAGTTCAAACGTTTGCCAAGCAAATTCCAGATTGCGGTACAGTGCCGATGACTGTAATACTAAAGCAGCTGATAAGAAAGAGTCACCTATCAGCAATATAGACAGGAAGCATAAGCTTCATCAAACAAACGAAGAGTTAGATGTTATGTCGTCCACACATAACCATCACAGCCATACCACGAATTACACCCACACAATATATACGACATGAGGTATGATACAATTCTCAAACAGACCAGCCAAGCTTCTGCATGATCAGTAGCTTCAATTCAATTTACACTTGATCTACAGCACTCTGCAGTGGCCTTAGGAGTAGCTCTATCCCGTATTGATACGCTGAATATTATCACTATGGCACATCACAAAGGTTTCTGAAGCAACCTGCATATTAGAGTGCTCCATTCTTGTGCCACCTTGCTTGGTCATTCGCAAGCGACTCCTCTGTCTCCTACAACAACTGCATATCAGCAATGAATTCCCAAAAGCCAAGCTACAGCAGATAAAAAGCCTCCAACCTGCTCTATAGTAATATTCTGGAATCTGGCATGTCCTCCAAATCATATCTGGCAATTTTTATGTTATGAAACCATGGCTACGAATGCAAAACAAACAGACATGACATAAAAATCTCTGACGTGATATTATCGTATGCTGTGCGGAATATCCTAGTCATTCTTGGCAATCGCTGGGTTCCGAAACTATAGCCATGAAGGCAAAACAGCCACAGACTGGAATCTATGATATCCTACTAACTTTCGAACCAATTTTGACAATTGCTGAGCACATTGGCTGAGAAAGCATAATAGCCACACATGATATGTTAAATTCCACGGGATACTTCACAATGTTTGGGAGCTCCATTACCTATCTTAAAGAATTGATTGCAGTCGACTGTTGGCAGGCACCCTTGAGCAATCCTTGTGGTTTGGCAAAGAGCTTCTCCAACGTCATTAGTAGGGGTTACTTGAAGATGGTGCGACGGAGATACTTGAGCTCTTGAATACTCTCCTTGATATCTTCCAACGAGCGGTGCTGTTGTGTTTTGGGAGGTTGCTGTTCAGCTTCACGAGGATACCAACGAACACAAAGAGCACGAACGCTACTCACGTCCACCAAAACATGCGAGAATTCGGCAGCCAGAGTTGGCATATACTTCTTCAAAAACTTGAGGTCAACGTACACGGAGTTTCCCGCGAGAAGAGGCTGTCCATTACTCCCTCGAGTGTATTTTTGCACAAATTCCAACACCTCCTGCTCCGCTTGTTCCTCCGTCACTGTGCTCGCTCGCACGCTCTCCGTCAGTCCACTCGCAGCATGATGCTCGGTACACCACTCGCCCATGCCTGCAAGAACCTCCTCCGGTTGGGAGATCACTATATCCGGCCCTTCCACCATCTTCTCCAGCTTGCCGTCCGTTATAATACATGCAATCTCCAGAATTCTGTCTGTTTCAATTTCCAGCCCCGACATCTCGAGGTCAATCCACACGAGCGGCTTTCGAAGGCGCGGAATCGGCTGTTCCTTCTTCTTGACCGCCCTCTCCTGTTGCTCTTGCTCATGCTCTTCCTCCTCACTCAACAAACTCAACGCCGCGTAACGATTCTGTATACTCTCCATTTCAAACCCTAATCACCTGCAGCCACTCTACATCTACGAATCGCCATGAGAACACCCTCGTTCTTCACTCGCAAGCATCTCCATGCTTCCTCAATTTCCTCCTATAATACAAACGAATCTTTTCGAAGTGCGTGCAAACTCCGACGCCCGTTGACTTGTTCTAGCTCGAGACTTTCCGACACAGAAAATCTAGATGTGAGTAGTTGTTGGAAAGCGGTTGGCCAGGACTGTAGCATCAAAGGACTCCGAAAGCAAAGTACGAAACCCTGATCTGATCAAATTTGCTTCCAAGCAACAGGTGTTGCAATCTGAATATCACTTTCGCAGGTTTCTAAGGATCTGAAAATTTCCACGAGTGATTCTCAAATTTGAAGTTTGGAATTTCAGCTGCTACAACGGCTCAAATTGTTGTGTGCGCAGAATGGCTTGTCCTCTCGTGAAATCTGCCAATTTCAATGACAAGAGAAGAGCTTGGCGTAATAACGTGAGAGCATTTAAGATTCAGGAATACCTACAAGGCGAATCGAAATCGCAAATGACGATTCCACTGCTGTTTCTATAGCCCTCTTGAATGCCTACAGTCCACTATTCCCTGTGGAACAGTGACTTCTCTGTTTTATCACAGCAGCTGTTCTAGGTGATAATATGGAAGTTCTAGGACTTTGTAGCGTCGCCGTAAAAGGACTGTGATTCTGCGATATCCTACGCAAGGCAGAACACCAGGATGCCACGTGGCACTCGTAGATTGGTTGAGACCCGCTTAAATGCGAAATAGATGTCCACGTCATCAAAAGTCATTGCTATTATCTTATGTCATCGTCGTTGCTAAATTTAAGTTTGTTCCATCTTTTTGCAAGATGTGAAATCTTTGTATTTACAAAATTGTGTACAACAAGATTCAAGCACTTAGATTAACTATTGTTCTAGTATTTACCTCCAAAGAATTTAGTGGGTCTGTAGCATTGGGTTTATGTCCCGTGAGTATATCATCAAGTTCAAGTTAATTTCCAACAATCACGATAAGAGTTTGGTTTTATTTATATTTAAATGAAAAATTGTGTCATAGGGTATACAATGCGAATAGGCTAAATAAGTCATTATAAAAATGGAGACTACAAAAGATTTTATACATCATGTGCAAAATTTAGAATTTAGAATTTTGATGAGAGCAAGCAAGAAGAGGCTTCAAATCACGATAAGAGTTTGGTTTTATTTATATTTAAATGAAAAATTGTGTCATAGGGTATACAATGCGAATAGACTAAATAAGTCATTATCAAAATGGAGACTACAAAAGATTTTATACATCATGTGCAAAATTTAGAATTTAGAATTTTGATGAGAGCAAGCAAGAAGAGGCTTCAAATTTTAGGGCTCAAAACTTGAGCTTTACTTATGAAAAATAGATGTTGATCGCAGGTATACATGGGTTGCAGATAGATAGAAACTCCGGTCCCTTTCTAAGGGGCCGGCTTGAATGAAGTGTCCGTTCGTAATGCTAATATCCCGATGGCCACCGGACAAGGAGAAATTGGAACAATACTACTTCCCCTCTCGAGGGTGGACACTATAACTACGCCAAAGGCTTTGAGGTACCCATACAACAAGGTCCGAAGACCCCCTACAATAGTTGGGTGGACTATAGTGGTGAGCACCACGCCGACATGGGGAACAGAACCCACGACCTCCTCATTGGGGGCCCAACTGCCCTAACCACCAAGCCAAGGCTTGTGGTGCCTACATGGGTTGCATCTCTTATATTTCATATATCATCAATGAATTGCAACCAAAAGTGTGAAATTCATCAGTGGAGGTCTATTGGGAAAGCATAATCACATCTTTGGAACTGAAGAGGCATTAAAACAATAAGAACGCATGGCTTAACAAGGGTCGCATTAACTTGAAGAAATTGCTTATGAATGCGCACCTTTTTAAAAATATGAATTATTTTGGTTTTCAACAATCCAACTAGCAATAGCAATTTTTCATTTGCATCACACAATTATAACTACATTTATTACCAAAGTATATGTTGATACATTTCGAGACATATACCTCATATTTGTTTGGCAAGTGTAGATTGATTGAAGAAAGGAGAAACAATTGTTTAAATGGTTAATTGATTAAAAAACAAAAATAGAGGCTTTCAATGGTTGTCATTGGTGACTACATATCCTGAGTAAAATTTGATTTATTTTCATTACTATTTCATGTCAAAATCAACGGCACTGAAAATTATGATTAGTGTAATCACATTATATGGTTAGGGTTTGCTATAACTTTTTTCTTTGGGTGAAATTTTCTAGCAAGCAAAAGTCTACCTATAGCAGTAAAAGAGGGGCGAACTCTTGAACACAATTAGTTTATCCTTTTGACAGAAGTAAATACTTGGTATATTATTTCAACTCAAGTAAATATTTATAGCAGTTATATACCAAATAGTTCAGGTTACACTTAACATAAATTTTAGTGTAGCAGCCTACGGTAATTACATTTAGCTTACAAAATATACTGCAAGAACTGGGCCAACGTCCACTGACGACGACGAAATGCTAACCAATGTCCAGAAACAACGACGAAATGTTCACACACGTCCACGAATGACGACGAAACCCTAAACTCTCGACGAAGAGCCCGTGAAAGGTCGAACCCTCTAGAAACCCTAATTCCTTGCCGTATCGAAGTTAAAAGCTTACCGCTTTGTTTCTCATGGAGTATCTCTCTTTCATTCCTAGCTCTAGGTTTTTCTTTTGCATGTCTATCAGTCGCTCAGCCTTTCGGTGCCTTCTCGGAGCCGACTTTGAAAGTTAAGGTCAAGCTCATACAGGCCACCGAAGAGAGACAGTGATGCTCTAAAGCCCTACGACTTCGAACTCTAACAGCGACGGGGTTACGTACATACACGACATTCCTCTCTCATCTCTCGAGTGATTTTTTCGGTGTCAAGTTTTCGTGTGGCATTCGTCAGAAGACACTCGTACATATCTTCTGGCAGCTTTCCTGTCACGCTTGGTAACACATCTCCTGTTTCCTCGCTTAGGTTTTGCCTCGCTGCTACAGTCACTTACTTATTGTCGAGTGACTTACTTCATGGGCAATAATTATATCGCCGGTGACATTTAACGCTCGTAGAGTAACGCAAGGTTATAATTCTTGTCTCCTTTTCGTGGATTCAGGATTCGCTCTTAAGCAACAGTTAGGTTTTCGCTTTGGTCGAGGATGCTAAAACATTGACAAGCATATATCTGAGTGGCTAACGTCACTTGAAGATTCATAGGATGCTGAGACCTGTCTCTGTTATCGATGATGAAAGAACGTACTTGCAACCCGCAAGGTTGCATTGAGTTTTATCGCTATGATTAAACTGTACTGCCTTCCTTCTGAGATATGTGTGCTTTAGAGTTTAGAGTCGCAAGATCTGTGATGATTACAATATTTTTATGGTTTTGTCTGAACCTTGATGACTACCTTTTTGACTAGGACGATCTGAGATCTTGAGAATTGGAGTCTGTTGTATGGAAGCAGGCGGATGATGATTTAGCATAGTTCAGATGAGCCGGACTGCGGCCTTGATTATCTGCAAGAAATTAGTCTTTCGCTCCTATCTGACGCCTGCCTCTATGCACCTCTTGACTGGTATGGTGTGTTGAGTCATGACCTTAGAGTTGGTCAGTATCCTCCCAACGGACATGAAACCGAGATGAAATCTCTCAACCCCAATGTACCGAGATATTCAATGATTATTTTTGAGGAGGTTAACCACATTGCTTACGTTGCACACCGAACAACATTGAACTTGGCACATCCTCAATCGGACGCGTAATTGCCCTTAAATAAGGTGTAAAAGTTTTCATCTAATTGGTACTCTAATTACTGAAATTATCACGTCATGCAGCACCCTCTGAAATTTTGGACTGCAGTGAAAGTAACATCCACCCCACGACTCCTAGATCTGTTCTGTGCAATATCAACATTTCGTGCAATTTTAAGTTGTATTCCGAATTGGATAAAATCCACACAAACAGAACCTGTCACTCTCAAAATCCATACCAGGAATGCTGGTCATCAACACGATCAAATCATTCTCCTCGAAGCAGGCTAGTATTCGGGGCGGCACTCTGCACACAGGACAAGCTGTTGCCTCGCATCTCTTCCACGAACTCACATAATTCTCGTGAGAATTGTGTCCACACAAAGTGTTTTCCGTCTTCTGCTGCTGTTCGAATTTGCTGTGACAGATAGGGCAACTGTTGTCCACAGAGATCACGCGTCCCACACAGCCAGCAGTCTCCTCATTAAACAACACTTCGTCTTGGTCGTAAATCTGACCGGTTGGACGCTCCTTGGCAATCATCAAAAGCTTCTCCCATTTCACAACATTACATTTGGGGTCAAAGTATTCGTAGCGAGCCTCTGCTGTGTACCGCTTCGTTGCATCGGTGCTTGAATCATACTGCATGATCTCGCCCTTGGCGGGTTTGAAACAGCTCCTGAAGAAGTTGGAGAGTGTGGTACCCGAAGAGCTTGGGGCTTTCGAAGCAATCGTAGGTGTGGGCTTACAGCTTCTCCACACAACAGTATTATGTATTCACTGCAAATATTATAGGGTATGACTTAAAAATATTATAGGGTATGACTTTAAGACACTAGTTTAGGAACACTTATATTTCCAATTTCAAAAATTCATAACGCACTACTGAACAATCCAAAAATGATGATTTCACTTACTCTAGTTTTTTTCTAATGTCCTCATGCTCTGAAATTGCTTGGAGTGGTAACATCTCTGTAGATTTCCCGTGCTAAAGAGCCATTATTGACCACCTTACTATAACTGATGTTTAACTTTGACTTCAGGGTCTCTTTCTGAAAGAGCACGAAACGGAACGCGGGAAAATGCAGTGCCGTCACATCACAGGCCGAACTTGCACCCCGCCGGGCAGCTCCGAAATTTTCTCCAGGTCTGGCAGTAAGGGGCCAGCACCGCCGGGCAGATCCAAAAGTTTCTCCAGGTCGGGCAGTAAGGGGCCAGCACCTCCGGGCAGATTCGAAAGTTTCTCCAGGTCGGGCAGTAAGGGGCCAGCACCTCGAAGCTTCTGCGACTGTTTCGAAGAGATGGTGGGAATGCACTCGTGCTGGTATGTTCTTACGTACCTATGGCTGATGTATGGAATCACAATTGAATTTTCCTTACGTGCATTACTGTTGGCTATGAAGTCAGTAAAGGAGCTGTTCAAATTCCGGACGATGGCTTTTTCAACTATACATTCCCAGGCACACTTTTCTTTTCCTGCTGACGAATTGTGGCGGTAGATTTTACAGCGTCTTCATAGAACTAGAGCTCTCGAATTTCTCCAGCAGATTCAGGATTCAGTGCGGGAATTTGAGTCACGATGGTACGGATGTTGGTCGTGGTGGTGGAGACTACTGAAGCTATGCGAGGTTCATGGCACCTATTGTTCACGCTGTATGTCGAGAGGATCATAAGGTTGTTGAATTGCATCCCCCCATGAAATCGTGTTTGTAGGTTCTTTGATCATCCGAAAAAGCATGTACTGAATTCTTGTGCGAATTGAGCATTATTGACGTTCTTGCTTGTTTGTTAAAGAGTGTTTCCTTGTGATACCGGAAGTGGACACTAATTATCAAGTTTGTAGAGTTTATGGTTGATTCAGCAAGCAGCAATGTGGTGGAACTGATAATTCTCCAGTAGTGTTAAGCATTTGCATCTACTGTGTCACGACCTCTTGAGATGCTATGACGACTAAAAGCCAGTCGAGAGTGTGAAGAAACTTTCCGCAGTAATTGAAAGTTGTGCAGTCTAGAGTCTCAAATGTTTACATTATCAATTCTAAAATAGTCGAGTCTGGCTAAAGTATTTCTGAGGTAGAGGGAAATTCTGGTGACGTCAAAGGAAACCCTGCTTACAAATTCGCTGATCGTGGTTAGAAATGGTGATGCAGAGCATTTGGTGAGGGGTCGAGTACTAGGGTAAACTTCATTTCAGGAAATTTCTCTTCGTGCCGTTCTTTTATTTCCTAGGTCCTCCCCCCGCGGACACTGTCAGCAAGAGCCTGAGCACCATGCTCATCGAAATGTATTACTTCATTTCTACGTTCAGGAAACTGGAAATATGGCGTTCGTTGCTTTTGGCAATTATGGAGAACAAGGCGGTACTCATTGCTGCTTATCTTTGTATTCCTCTTCTTGTTTATGTCTTATCTAGCGGCCACAGTCCTTGTTTCTCAGTTCATTCGTTAGTTTTTTGTCTCCTTTGAGAGAAATGATTTCGTATGATTTCATATCTTTTGTATGCTCAAAAGAGTCCAATGCTGACAACTAGTAATGGACATCTCAACGAGCGGATTGGAGAGGGTTGGTATGCCTGAACTGGTTATGTATTGGTTGATAGAGTTTTTGTGTTCCCCATCCCGATGGATGTCGAGTGTGGATGAGTTCCTCGGGTGGTTGAACTTGATAAGTTTCGGAGGCGGTTTTTTTGGTGAAAGTGCGCTTGCTGTGGCTTTGGCGACGGCACTTCGGGTATTAATATTTCTATCTTCTTGTATGGTCGTTCATTCTGGCTCTATTTTTGAATTATTTGCATGTTGGAATTATGATGTTGAGGTTCTTTTATGCTTACCCTCTTTAAAAGCTGAAAAGGGATTGTGCTTCTTACTAATATCAATTGCTTCTTCACTGTAGTCTTGATGTCTTCGACCAGTCAGTTTGAAGACTACACAGTCCAGTGATGTTTCAAGGATCATTGTCGCAAGCATTTTCAGTCGATGGAGTGAACTCCAAATTGTTCGTGACTTGTCGGCAGATGTTTTATCCGGGGCCCACGTTGCCGGCTGTACATCAGGAGATGCACTGCCTCTTGATTGCAAATTCTGAACCTTATAGCCTTCCCACACCAGTTTTACGACCCCCATTCCTCTACAATGCAAATGGCCAGCCTGAAATTCAGACTGAACAGTGGTGGTCTGCCAATGCTCTAGACGTTTCGCTGGCCTTTTCAGCAGTGATACTTTCAACTATATCTTTTGAATTTACCGCTTGTTGGTGCAAGATGATCAAGTCTGCGATTCGGCATATTTGCAAATGTGTTGATCACTTTTTCTGTTTAATAACACTGCTCTCAGTACGGTTATGTTATACGATCTTTGTTTCTGAGAAGGCTTTGTGACTTATATATTTAGTGACAGTCACTTGCTTGCATGATGTTATTGAGGGGCAGCTGGATTCTGATCGGATCTCTGCCTATTTGCAGTGCCAGGTCTCACTTTCACTTATTTCTCCACGGATGCTGCATTCACTTATCTATGTGTATAATGGAGTACGATCCCTCGCATTTTTCCGTGTAACGATTTTTGTGTCTTCAGTTAATATGATCTTATTTTAGGAAGTACTGATTGTCCTATATCGAGGTTGACGGTTTTCACATGGGCCCGGCACGAGTGTGTCCCGTTGAGAATACTTTGGGGACGAGCAAGTCAGTACTTCCCACCCTTGATCACACAATGACCGTCTTATAATGATCATTTTCTTATTTCAGGCACGGCAAGACCTGTGGCCTACTGTGACTAGACCCGAGGTTGAACATCCGCATCATCTCATTCTAATCTCGGAACGTTTCCCTGATGGAAAACTAGCACTTCGTCGTGCAGCTGTGGCTTCATATCCTGGTATCGACCGTCCTAGTGAACCCAGTCCTCCTGGCATCTTCCGTCCTGTGGCTTCAAATCCTGGTATCGGCCGTCCTCCTAGAATCCCCAGTCCTCCTGGCATCCCCCGTCCTGTGGCTTCAAATTCCGGCATCGGCCCTCCTAGTATCCACAATCCTCGTGGCATCTTCCGTCCTGTGGCTTCAAATCCTGGTATCGGCCGTCCTCCTAGTATCCCCAGTCCTCCTGGCATTCCCCCTCCTGTAGCTTCAAATTCCGGTATTGGCCGTCCTCCTGGTATCGCCAGTTCTCCTGGCATCCCCCCTCTTGTGCCTTCAAATCCTGGTATCGGCCGTCCTCCTAGTGAACCCAGTCCTCTTGGCATTCCCCCTCCTGTGGCTTCAAATTCCGGTATTGACCGTCCTCCTGGTATCGCCAGTTCTCCTGGCATCCCCCGTCCTGTGGCTCCATATCCTGGTATCGGCCGTCCTCCTGGCATCTCCCGTCCTGGCACTCCTGTTGTCACACCCCCGCAACCAGCATCTGAAGCCTTGACATTCCCTATGGTTTGGGAGGTAAGCATCCTTGTTCTGTTATAATTGTCACGAGCTAAGTATTGCAAGGTTAAGGTTTTGCATCCCTTTGAATCAATCATGAAAGTTGTTCGAATAACTTCAGCCTTGCATTGTTTGATAATTATCTGGTTGTGTTATGCAGGGTACCTTAGCTCTGCCTATAGAAGGGGTGCCTGTGCGTCTCTGCCAGTTGGTGGTGTGTGCTATCTCTACTCTTGCTCTTGTCATTAATCACCCAAGAAAAGAAAATACTCATGTGTCTTGTTCTAGCATCTCATTTTATTCGCTCCCATTGATGATCAAAACACCTAAAAGCCCAAGATAGAATGTTTATTAAATCTATATCAAGGCTTCATCATGTCCTGGTGTATCTGATGTAATTGTTTTGCTTGAGACAGGGCTTCCGACGACCATCTGCTTCTGATATGTAAGTTTTGATACTGATGCAATCAGGTGGACGAGGAAGTTCTCTTGCTTTGGATTGAGGAATCTTTAGTTGGGTCAAGTAATGACTCTAGTAATCTATGGTGTTGATTGGGATATGTTGGTTCCATTACATTTGCTACTTGGCTGTGTATTTTCTAGTGAAACACATGAACATGCTTGTTTACATATCATATCAGCCAACCTTTGCTGAAATTGTGTTTGTTGTGTTCCAATGCTACAGGTTAGCTGCCTTTTGGCCACCAATGATGCTGATTGTGAATTTCATTCGCCTAGAAGAGATTGGCAAGTATGTTCATTACTATTTAACATCTTATCTTGTAAAAATAGCAAGTGAAGTTGTCTTACTCGGTCAAGCCAATGCATGATCCATTGGGGTTTTTTGATAAACATTTCTATTGATTTCACAGATGGTTTCACGGAATGCCGGAGATTTTGGTGTTTTTGCATCTTACACAACACCAGGTTTTGGATAATATGGCTACATATAAAGAGGTTTGTGCCCTTCTTTCTTTTTTTTTTTTTTTTTTCAATAACTAAGACAATTTGAGCTAGTTCTTCTTAGGCTATAGAAGTCATTAAAGTCATAGCTTCTCTTTGTTATCTCTTTAGAATAAAGAGTGATTTTGTTGGTCTTTAATTATAGTCAAGAGATTACATGTTGAATGTTATTCTAACTCATTATAAGTAGAAAGAACTCAAAGATAAAGAATCGAGGAATTGAGCGCATCACTTATTTGTGATTTGCAGATCAGATCACATCTTTTAAAATGTCCTTGTATATTGATAAAAATAATGATGTTTGTGCAGGGTGCAATTATTGAGCTTCCTGTACAAATTCTAATTCTAATTACTACAGAAGAGCCTCATAGATTGGAAGGAATGTTATATCCAAAGGTATCCAACTCAACTTTTCTGTCGTCCATCAAGTTAGGTGTGCTATAGACCAGATTGCAGATTTTAAACAGTACAATAGGAAGGTCTGGAATAAACAATTTCTCTGCATTGTTTCGTAGGTACAGATAAGTTATGGATCCTAACACCGAAAGTAATTATAAGCTTGCCTAAAAATTTTCAAATTTGAGTGTCACATTCCTTCTGATTGAGACAAACCCCAGTCATCAAATAATTGACCATTATCTGTTGAAGTGCTGATAATTAACCATATGTATTAACGGGACATCAACTTGAGAACTTGCTGATTGGGCCTTTCCTTTATGATCATGATTGTTATGTCTGTGGAGATGTGAGATTTTCCCTTTTAATAATCTCTTGCATGTATGTACAGGTACCAGTGGTACACCCAGGTACTGATTACCAAGCTAATGCGTCTACTAGTGCTGGATTTGCCCCTAAGCCCAAAAACAAAAGACGAAAGACGTGACGACTAGTTCTCAAGCAATCAAGAGGAGGATACAGAAAAACTGAATGTAAGATTTTGATTTTTCCAGTCAAAAGGAGGAATTGGTTTTAGGATTCAATGCTTGTTGGTCTGTGCAACACATATGATACCGTTTCACGAATTTTCTCTTCGAGTTTCTGGAAATGAAACAGTTAGGTTGGCAGTGTGATGAAAGTTGTGACAATCACTTCGGAGATACAATATTAAAACAGAGCTTTATTCTCGGAGATACAATATTAAAACAGAGCTTTAGTCTCGGAGATACAATATTAAAACAGAGCTTTAGTCTCAGCATCACAATTAATTTTTATAGTTTGCTTATATATCAAAGTTTTTGCACCAATTATTTTTACTTTTTTATTTTTTTAAAATTTAAATTTAAAATCATTTTTACGAAGTTATCAATCTACAAGAATATAGCAGTTTTTGGAATCATTATCAGAGAGTTGAATAGATGTATGGTCAATTCACCTAAAATTCTTTCATAAACTGAATAGGGAAAAAAAACGCAGTAGAACACTTTGTCAAATGAAAATTCCCTTTATAGAAAGAATAGAGAAAAACAAGTCATTATAACACTTGATTGTTTTGATCGAGTTTTTACAAATTTTCTTTTGTTAGAAATTATAATAGCTAGATTTTTTTATAGCTATTGTGAGAGCAATATCCTTAAACCTTTTAAAATAGCAACATTAAAAGTGTGATTTTGTAAAGGTAAAGGACTCCCACAAGGGCATTCTTGGTTTTAAGGAGTCTTGCTTGTGAGGGGATTGCTCTTGCCCAACTCCGAAGGTGTAAGCTTCTCAAAACCAAGAGTACCCAAGTGAGTATCCTTACCCGTCCTAAAGCATAGGTTTAAAATTTTTTGCCATTGCCCATTTGAAGGGGCTAGAGTCCAAATTTTCTTACTGCTGCCGGGCGTTCAAATGGGCTACTTTATGCATGTATTACGATTGCCCGTCCGTATTTCGATTGCCTAGCCGTATGACGGTTGCTCGGCCAAATGACGGCTGTAAAGCTCTTATACACTATATTGTGAACCTCCTGTGGAAAAGACACAGGTGGCTAGGACCTAAGATTCAATTCAAGAGTAGCTCAATATAAGGATTTACAACATTCGTCTTCTTGGATTCCACAGTTATGCCATCAACATTAGAATACTCACTACAATCAAATTTGAATTATAGAAGGTCAGTTATCCATCCCTCACCAACCCGACTCTATCGCCTAAGACATCAAGATTCATATGTCTCGTACTCAGTTGCATGCAAGTTTCAATAGTCACCGTCATTGTGAGGATAGTTTTGAAAAGTTGAAGGAGAATTGTGACAAATCAATGCTTTCAACGTGAGTCCATGTATGAATGTATGATTCGATAGATCCGTTATCACTCGAATCTTTTCAAGTGTCAAATCTCAATAAATAAGTAGGGATAAGGGCATGATATATGGATACCCCCTCCAAAATAGTGTGATTTTTTTGAAACTAATTTTTTGATAAAAAACAAAATACACAAAAAATTCTAACGATATGGTATTATAGGTGACATGGCTATAGTTGTATACATGAGGTTTAAAAAAAGAATTTCTGGCACATATGTAATGAATTATAATAGGTCACACATAATGAGACACGTCTTAGTGGTATCCATATCATACCCTTGCCCATATATTAATAGAATTTATCTGAAGTGCCCATTGGAATGCTCACTACATTCAAATCTGATTAATAAAAGGCCAGGTTTTAGAAGTGACCAATCCCACTCTATCTACATTCACATGTCTTGTACTTAGTTGCATGCAAGTTTCAATAGTCACCGTTATCCAAGGAATAATTTTAAAAGGTTGAAGCACAAGTGTGGAAGATTAGTGTTTTCAACTTGAGTGTATATATAATTCGATAGAACCGTTACCACCCAAATATTTTCGAGTGTTGAATCATATATCGAAAATTAAGTACTAATACAATGTGTCCAATAGTGACCTGTTGAATGCTCGCCAAAGTCAAATTTGAATCATAAATGGTCAGGTTTCCATCAGACCAATCTCACTCTATTGTCTGAGACATCTAGATTTCCATGTCTTGTACTCAATTGCATTCTGAAAGGTTTCAGTAGACAATCATCGTCATTGTGAGGATAATCTTAAAAAGTTGAAACAAAATTGTGAAAGATCACTACGTTCAACCTAAGTGCATGTATGATTGGATGAAACAGTTACGACATGAATCTTTTCAAGTGTGAAATCTAATTTCAAACAATAAGTACTAATAGTATTAGTATGTATCCAAATGTAACTATTGGAATGCTTACCACAGTTAAATTTGAATCATGATTCATCAGGTATCCATTAGTTACCAATCCCACTCTATTGAGTGAGACATTTAGAATCACATATCTCGTCCTCACGTGCATTCAAGTTTGAGTAATCACTGTCATCGTGAGAATACTTAAAAAAGTTGAAGTACAATTGTGAAAGACCAGTGCTTTCAACCCGAGTGCATGTATGATTCGATAGAACCATTATCACTTGAGTCTTTTCAAGTGTCCATTCTAATTTCAAAATATTATTACCGATAGAATGTATCCAACAGTGCCTAGTAGAATGCTCACGACATTCAAATTTGAATCATAAATGGTTAGATCAGTCACCAATCCCACTCTATCGACTTGAGACATTTAGATTCACATGTCTCAGGATTACATAGTTGCATTCAAGTTTCAGTAGTGACTGCATCGTGAGGATAATTTAAAAAAGTTGAAGCACAATTGTGAAAGCTCAGTACTTTCGATGTGAGTGCATGTATAATTCGATACAATTGTTGCCACTCAAATCTTTTTAAGTGTCAAAAAGTAAGTACTTATGAAATGTATCAAGCTGTGACCATCGGAATGCTCACCATTGTCAAATTTGAATTATAGAACATTAAGTATTTATTAATCAGACACCAATCCCACCCTAACTGAGACATTTAGATTCACATGTTTTATACAATGTTGCATTTAAGTTTTAGTAATGACCATTCTCGTGAGGATAATTTTAAAGAGTTGAAGCACAATTGTGAAAGAGTTGTGCTTCAACGTGAGTGCATGTATGATTTGCCGTTGCCACTCAAATATTTTAAAGTGTCATATCTAATTTCAAATGGTAAACTTGTAGAAATTGAATGTATCTAAGTGTCACCATTGGAATGCTCACAAGAGTCAAATTTGAATCGTAACATGTGTGATTCTCTTCAATCACCTACCTCACTATATAAATTGACACATCTAGATTCATGTGTCTCTCAATCATGCAAGTTTCAATAGTCATAGTCATTAGAAAATTATTTTTGACAACTAGAAGCAGAATTCTAGAAGATTGTTGCTTTTGAAGATGGGTGCTTTCAAGGTTATTGCATGTGAGATTTTATAGAACTGTTACCACTCAAATCCTTCCAACTATCAAATCAAAATACCAATAGTCTAATGTAATAAGTACTAATTACTATTGGAATACTTAAATAACAATCAAATTTCAATTCTATAGGTTAGATTCTTATCAATTACCAACCTTACATCATCATCTAGATTCGTATGTCTCCTAATCGGTTGTATGTGAGTATAATCAATCACTGTCATTGTGAGAATATTTCTAACAAGTTAAAGCAACATACTAAACCATCGGAGCTTTCAAGGTCAGTGTGAAACGTTACCACTCAAATATTTTCACTTGTCAAAACATCATTCCGAATAGAGAGTATCCAACAATCACATATAATATGCTTAGAAGAGTCAAATCTCAATTTCAAAAGGTAAGTGCTTCATGTCCATGGAGGCTTAAAGGGTGAAATGAGTGTAAGGGCCATGAAAAGTTTAAATCCTCTTCCACTCTTCAAGCGTTGCCATTCTTCTATTCTCCATCTTCCACATCAAGCCATAATTGGGGAACAAAACATAAATTATGATTGAACCAAAAACAAAAAGTGAAACCAAAGCATAGTGCTCATACAAGATACGCTTACTAATAAATGTAGTGGTATCTATAGATATAATAAATGTAGCCTCAGGGATGCTTTACATAGGGAGTCAAGCCGATGAAGGGCAAAATCCTCTCTCATGGGATTGGTCTATTTCTCGAAGCACATAAAATGAACCAACCACATGAGAGGGTTTTTTGCTCTCCATTGGCCCCATGCATGGCTTGAATGCCCATGTAAAGCGTCTCTAAGTTGTTTTCTAAGTTGTTTTCTAAGTTCTAACACGCACTTTGACAAATGGTCGATTTTTCTTATGTTTTAATTCTTTTTTTCTTTTATGCCTTTTGACACTTTTGAGAAAATATTGTGATTATTCATTTGCGATTGAAGTAAATCTTGCAACTTCAAAAAAATCTCATGCACTTGTAACGCTGCTAGAGCCTATTCTACAACATTCTAAAGTGTCCTTTCACGAAGCATGTAGGAAGGTCAGAAGGTGCTCTAAGTTGTTGGTACACAAACATGTAGCTTCCTAGAATAATATCCTAAATTCAAAACTACCGCATGTTCCTGTGGCTGGCGGAAGGATGTATTAGTTTATTAAGGCCTCCACCTACTACCTAAGTTTGGAGTAAAGACTAACTGCACTCAGCGAATGAGGTATTTGAATTGGTTTGTTTGGGTCTCCACATTACAAAGACCCAGCTTCTTCTGCCCTTCAAGCGCACTTTTTTTTTGCTCCGTACGAATCGTGGCTGTGGACTTAGTTGATAAAGACTACGTACCCTGTTATAAAACTAGAACACTCAAATTCCTCCACCAAATTCAGGCTTTATAGCAGATTTAGAGTTTCAATCGCGATGGGGGGCGGCAATTGGTGGTGGCGGTGGAGACTACTCAAGCTCTGTAAGCTTCATGGCTTGTGTTGCTCACGGAGTATGTCGAGAAGATCATCAGGTTCATTAAACCCGCATCTTTCTCTTTCTGAATTCGTGTGCAGGTTCTTTCACCACCGTAAAAGCTTGGCGCGACTGCACGTGATTGTGATTTGCATTGATTCGTGGACAATAGATGTTTTTGCTTTTACTCGGAGAGCGTTTCATGGGTACCGTGTTTCCGAAAGCATGGCTACGTACCGTGTTTCCAAAAACACGCGCTCGTTACAAAACATTTCTCGTGATGCATCGGGGGTAATAATGACATTGATCTGATAAACCTCCTATAGAGGCAAACTTTAGCTTTTTTTCGTAGATTGACTGTGTTCTAATGATCTATGACGACTGTAAGCAGCCGAAGTCGGAAGCAATTTTGTGATAGTGGTGGTATTTTAGAGTCTCGAGAGGTAAAGCTATTCTCATGAGGAATGTTCAAAACGTCGAGTGTGTTCAAGGGTTTTGTGAGGTGGAGGAAATCTCTACCGACGTGAAAAGAAACTCTGCATGCGTGCAAATTTGCTGATTGTGGTTGGCAATGGTGATGCAGAGCATCTGTTCAAGAGTCGGGTACTAGGTAAAGCTATTGCAAGCACTTGTCATTTTCACTCTGTCTTTTTTGTTCTACGTGGTGCGCTCTTCGTGAAGTGACGAGAACTTCGAGAGCCCTTATCGTTTTGTTTTTGTGTTCAGTAAAATGCTTCTACACCTGCAATGATGTCGATAATTGCTTTCATCAGTCATGACAAATATGTTGGTATTCATTGCTCCTTTTGATTTGTCTTACTTTCACTCATGCATGTCGCGGACCCATTTATCGTTAACTTTCTCAGTTCAATCTTTAGTTGTATTGCAATCTTCTAGGCATAATTTCTGAATCGTTCATGTCTAGTATACAGTAAAAAAAATTTATTATTTTGGTTCAGTCACGAGTGAACCGTAAAAAAAAAGTGATTATTTTAGTTCAGTCACGACTGAACCGCTTATGATTGATGGAGTTTTGAGCTGAGGTTATTTATGAGTTGGCAGAGACATCAATTCTGCAAAGCACGTGGATATCGAATGTGGATGTGTTCCTCGGGTAGTTGAAGTCACCGAAGTTCAGAGGTGGTGATATTAATAATGAAGCTGCTGTTGTTGAGGCTTTGGTTGAGCCACTTCAGGTATTAATTAATACATGATACATCTTATGTTATGGTTGCGCTGTCTAACCTCGTTTTGTTGAGGTTCTTATATATTTGAGGATTTATCATTTCTCATAATAGTAAAATTAATTGCCTCTTTATCTTAGACTAATCAATGTGAAGACCGTGATGTTCGGAGCATTGAGTGAGCATAATCATTATCATTGTTTGTTGATATGTTGCAGATATGCTTCGATGCAAATATGTTGTCTTGGGCCTGATTTGGCGGCTAAGGAGAAGCATTGCCTCTTACACTACTAGAAAGGAGGGCGGTCTGCAACGCCACAAACGTTGCTTTTGAGTAAATGTTACTAAAGTCTAGCAACGGTTTAGAACTTGCTTGAACAATGTTCTTAAGAAAATATGCAACATTCTCGATTATAAATAACGTCGCTTGGTGATTAGATAACGTTGCTTATTTTTTTGAGAACGTTGCTCAAGCAAGTTCCAAATCGTTGCTAGACTTGAGCAACGTTTAAGAAGAAAACGTTGCAAACCCCCTCAAATTGTAGACAATAGTGTTGATTGCAGCTTCGAATCCTTATTGCGTTCACACACTAGTCCAGTAGTCTCTAGACCACTACATTGTAGTCCAGACGAATCGTGGCTGTGGACTAAGTTCATAAAACTACCGCATTATGAAACTAGAGCACCGCTCATGTGATTTGCATCGAACTCGTGGACAGTAGATGTTTTTCCATTTACTTGAAGAGTGATTCATTACTACTACCGTGTTTTCGAAAGCAGGCGGCTCGTTAGACAAACAATGCCGGGTAACAATGACATCTATCTGATAAACCTCCGCTATCTGATAAACCTCCCCAACAGGCATACCTTTAGCTTTTTCGTAGATTTACTGTGTTCTAGTGATCTATGACAACTGTAAGCAGCCGGAGACAGAATAAATCTTTCTGATAGTGGTGCTAGTTTGGAGTTTCTGATAGTGGTGCTAGTCAAGCTATTCTCATGAGGATTTTACGAACGTCGAGTCTGGTCGAGGGTTTTGTGAGGTAGCTCTACCGACGTGAATGGAAACTCCGCATGCGCAATTGCGCACAAATTTGCTGATTGTGGTTGAAAATGGTGATGCAAAGCATTTGCTCAAGAGTCGGGTACTCAGGTAAAGCTTTCACAAGCACTTGTCATTTTAATTCTGTCTTTTTTTTACTACGTCGTTCGTGCTCTCTGATTCGAGTGACTAGATTTTCGAGAGCCCTGATCGATCTGTTTTTGTGATCAGAAAAATGCTTCTACACCTGCAATGATGTCGATCATTGCTTTCATCGGTCATGACAAATATGCTGGTATTCATTGCTGCTTCTTGTTCGTCTTACTTCTCGGTCCCCGTATACGTAGCAGTATATGTAGCGGGCACATTTATTGCTTCTCAGTCCAATCTTTTGTTGTATTGCAATCTTCTAGCATAATGTATGTATCGTTCATGTCTATTATAAGGTCCAAAAAGTGATTCTTTTGGTTCAGTCACGACGATTGATTGATTATGAACCGCTTATGATTGATGCATTTGTGCGCTAAAGAGGTTATTTATGATTTGGCAAGAGATCAAAATTGTGCAAAGCACGTGGATATCGAATGTGGATGTGTTCCTTGGGTGGTTGAAGTCACTGAAGTTCAGAGGTGGTGATAATCATAATGAAGCTGCTATTGCTGAGGCTTTGGCTCAGGCACTTCAGGTATTAATTAATACATGATACATTTTACGTTATGGTTGTTCATTCTTGAGCTGTCTAACTTCATTCCTTAGTTGATCACATTGTGTTAAGGATTTACGGATTTATCAATTCTTATAATAGTAATATTAATTGCTTCTTCATCTTAGAACAATCATTGTGAAGACTACAGAGATGTATGGAGCATCTGAGTGATCATATCATTGTTTGTGACTTCTATGTAGATATGTCGTCATGAGCCTGAGTTGGCACCTTGGCGGCAGTACCTAAGCAGAAGCATTGCCTCTTGAACTACTAGAAAGGAGGGGGGTTTGCAACGCCACAAATGTTGCTTTTGAGTAAACTGTGCTCTAGTCAGGCAACGTTTTAGAACTTGTTTGAGCAAAGTTCTTAACTAGATTATAAATAATGTTGCTTGGTGATGAGATAACGTTGCTTATTGTTTTGAGAACGTTGCTCAAGCAAGTTCCTAAACGTTGTTAGATTTGAGCAACGTTTAAGAAGAAAACGTTGCAAACCCCCTCAAATTGCAATAGTGTTGATTGCAACTTTGAATCCTTATTGCCTTCTCACACTAACTAGTCTGTTAGTCTCTTGAACACTAGTCCTTTTGAATGCAGATGGTCAGCCAGAATATCGAATTGGACAGACTGAAAAGTCTGCAGCAGTTTTTAAGGCCTTCCGAGCAGTAATACGTTCACCTGCTCTTTTGAATTTAAACTTATTGCTCGTGCAAATATGCAAATGTGTTGGCAGTTGTATGTGTATCAAAAATCTGCTCATAATGAGTTTATGTTGTGATTCCCTTGCTCTATCATTCTTCAAGTTGAGAATGTTGAGAGGTATCATTGAGTTAGAATCCGATAGGACCTCTCACTGGTCTGTCGGCACTGCGAGGTCTCACTTTCGGTTATTGCTCATAAGCAGTGGCGTACACTTTGCTCTCTTTATAATGGAGTACGAACCTCTAGCATACCTGAGTATTATTGTTTGTGCTATCGAATACGATTCTGTTCTAGAAAGTTCTGCATAAGAGTGACAGTTTCTGCAAGTAACCAGCACTTGTGTCTCTCGCAGAAACTGATGCATAGTCATGATTTCCCACCATTGACGATCTCACGATGAATTTTACTTTTTTTCATTTCAGGCACTGCGAAACCAAGAGGCTGCTGACAGTGGAGCTAGGATTAATGTTCAGTATCCATAGCATCTGAATGATTCTAATGTCGGAAGATATTCCTGAAGGAAAAGAAGCAATCCATGGTGTACTGTGGCTGCCCCTGTCGACGCTACAACACCTGCTGGCTCTCGCATCTTCGTCACTGCTCAACTACCAGTGCTCAATTACTAGCAGTCGAATCTACAGTGGCTAGCACAAGTAGCCACTACAGAGGAAGCTAATTGAAAGAATTTGCTATAATTTGAAAGTCCGTATTGTAAATACGGCACTCTAGTTTGTTGGAGGCTCCAAGATTTGTGAACTCTAGTGTCGCAGAGACTTCTGTCAGCACATACTTTACATTATTTTGTTCTCTGCACATTTGTCAATGCCCATTTGGAAGTGATGGGGTTGTCTTCGAAGCCCTCGTAATCGCCAAGGCGAAGTCTGCTAACTCTAGAATGTACTTATTACCAGAATCCGACGAACGAAGATGATTCCAAACCCTTACCTCTGCCTCTTGTCAATTGTCATGATTACATATCCACACCCAAACAAGAAACTCGATGACGAGTGGATCGTCGATCTCCTTAAGGACATGGAATATGTTGTAGTAGTGAGGAGAAGTTGTTGACGATCGAGCTTGTGCCAGAGCCCCTCGCAGATATCTCAAATCCATTATCACTACCATGATCCTTGAGGTTGTGTTTTGTGTCCATGAATTGTTGTGCACATGCAAACTTAGCCGCAGTGAAGAACACTTCCCCCGGAGCAGTGAGTAGCACGTTTGGTGTACTAGCTAGTGTAATCCGGAAATTCTCCTTGAACTTTTTAGGGTTTCCTTTCTTGAACTCCCCACTTGAGCTGATTAGACCAACGTCTTGTCACATTGTATTATTTGACGTTTCACAATAGTCTTCCTCTTGCAAAGCTCATGCCAATCTTTCACGTAATTTGTACACATGTTATTTTGTCGTCACTTTTGGGTATGCTTCTTCTCAATTTATGTACGGCCGTACTACAATTTTCGATGTTTTTTTCTCAAACGCTGCTAAAGTCTAGCAACGTTTTAGAACTTGCTTGCTCAAACAACGTTCTCAAGAAAATAACCAACGTTATCTGATCACCAAGCAAAGTTATTTATAACTTAATTGAGAACGTTGCTTATTTTCTTGAGAACGTTGTTCGAGTAGGTTCTAGAACATTGCTAGACTTTAGCAACATTTACTCGAAAGCAACGTTTGTGGCGTTGCAAACCCCCCTCCTTTCTACTTTCTAGGAGTGAGCAGGTGCTCGGCTAATTACTTCATTTGCTTGAGTTGTGCTTCATTCACATTGCCTAAATAGTAAGTAACTACTCAAAAAATCCCGCGAAATTACTCCTTGCTTCTCCGAATTTTATATTGCCAATTCTTTGAAGTTCTTTTTGGAATGAGGATCCATAATTAACTCAATCCTCTATAGAGTGTGCGGAAACTAGTAACCCAGTATTCGTTATAATGGGAGTACAACAATCTCCCAAATTAACACAATTGAGCTAAAATGCACTCAATTATAGGTCACACCTCATGCATATGTATTATAAAAATAAAATTTCCATTAAATTGGGAGGTCCACTTAGATCGAACAATTATGTAAAATGTATGTCATATAATATGAACAAAATAACTATAACTAAGTTTGTTCCACAGCTTCTAAACATCTGCGCTCTAAGTTATTATTTTCAGCTCGTTGTAAATAGTGAGTTCTTGCTTCTACGGCTTTTTTGCACTCAATGCACCTAAGATTTAATTTAAGAGTAGCTCAATGTGAGGATTTACAATATTCGTCTTCTTGAATTTGATAGTTACGCCATCAACATTAGAATGCTCACCACAATTAACTTTGAATTATATAGAAGGTCACTTTTCCATCCGTTACCAACCCAACTCTATCGCCTAAGACATCAAGATTCATAGGTCTTTTACTCAGTTGCATGCAAGTTTCAATAATCACCGTCATTGTGAGGATAATCACTTTAAAAAAGTTGAAGGGGAATTGTGAAAGATCAGTGCTTTCAAACTGAGTGCATGTATGATTCAATAGATCCGTTATTACTCAAATATTTTTAAGTGTCAAATCAAAACCCAATAAATAAGTAAATTAATAGAATCTATCTACGGTGACCATTGGAATGCTCACCACATTCAAATTAAAGGCCAGGTTTTCATAAGTCACCAATCCCACTCTATCTACATTCACATGTCTCGTGCTCAGTTGCATGCAAGTTTCAATAGTCACCGTTATCCTGGGAATAATTTTAAAAGGTTGAAAGACAAGTGTGAAAGATTAGTGCATTCAACTTGAGTGCATGTATAATTGGTTAAAACCGTTACCACCCGGATCTTTTCAAGTGTTGAATCAAATTTCAAAAACTAAGTCCTAATACAATGTATCCAGTAGTGACCTGTTAGAAGGCTTACGAGTGACTAGTAGAATGTTCACCAGAGTCAAATTTGAATCATAAATGGTCAGGTTTCGATTAGACCAATCCCACTCTATCGACTCAGACATCTAGATTTCCATGTCTTGTACTCAATTGCATTCAAGTTGCAGTAGTCATCAACATTGAGAGCATAATTTTAAAAAGTTGAAACACACTTCTGAAAGATCACTACTTTCAACCTAGGTGCATATATGATTCCATAGAACGGTTACCACCTGAATTTTTTCAAGCATGACACTAGTAGAAAATGGCAGAAAAATGACGACCGTAAGGGTGAAAGCATGCTAGGGTGGCTCACTTTCGGACAACCCATAGTACCTTAAAAGTACTAGAAAGTACAATTTCTTTTGGTTTAACGCTTCTAATTGTGAAATTGCATATTTTATACAAGTTTAAGCATTTGACCATCTTATATTATGCTTTAATCTATTGAAAGTACTTATTGAAGTCGAAAAAAAAATGTCTTTGACCAAATTATGGCATAAATGCATTTTAGCACTTTAACAAAAGAAATTATGAAACTTCTGAATTTTTTTCAATATTCTAGAGCAACATATGGTTGCTCTTAGCATGCTCCCAAACTCTCAACAATTCATTATTTTTGTACTCTCCTCCTTTATTCAAGTAGTTAATCGTACTTTTGTGAGTTTTTGGACAACTACGACATTTCTTAAAAAAGTAAAAAAACATGTTTTTTTTAATCAACTTCCCTATATTTTTGGGACCAAAACACAAAGGCTTTGTTAATTGACAAGTCTTAGCATTGTCTCCCCCCAAAAATTGGTACTTTTGCATTTAGAGTCATCCTTGAATGGCCTTTCTAAATGACTACTTCTTGCAAAAAGAACTGTGACGTACTATTTGATTCACCCTAGCATGCTTTCTCCCATAATGACTTGCCCGGAATGACACAAAGTGCCAGTTTTAATTGTGCTTCTAATAACGTCAAAATAAATTATTATATTTGTCACTTTTCCTTAATTTTTTTACTGATAGATGTATTGAATGTAGTATGCTTATTAATCACAATCAAAACAAAATCTAAGAAAAAGTGACAAATATCATAATTTATTTTGACGTTATTAGAAGCAGTATTAAAACTAACACTTTGTGTCATTCCGGTCAAGTCATTACGGCCGTCACTTTTTTACCATTTTCTACTAGTGTGAAATCCAATTTTATATAATAAGTACTAATAAAATGTATGCAATTAAAACTACTGGAATGCTTACTAGAGTCAAATTTGAATCATGAACGATGAGGTGATTATTAGTCACCAATCTCATTCTATGAATTAAGACATCTAGTTTCACATATCTCATCCTCAGTTGCATTCAAGTTTCAAGTAGTTACTGTCATTGTGAGGATAATTCAAAAAAGTTAACTACTAGAAAATTCAGCGTCCAAATCAACATGAAAACGTTGATATTTTCAGTTGATTCGGACGCGTTGATCTGGACATTGATCAACACAAAAGTGTTCATATTATCTGTTGATTCGGTCATGGATAATTTATTTTTTTATTATATTAAAATTAAAATTAAAACAACTAGGGGGTCCACCCCTCAAACCCAACCATCAATGGCCCACCCTGAGCGCCTTCGACACGCCAAGTGCTAGGAGCCAAGCTCAAACCCATGACCACCTGGCTCCCACCCCACGTCCTTCGCCACTACACCACCTAAGTCCATGTATGCACATGGACGTTTTGATTTCGTACTTGTAGGGAAACTGCCCCATTGGCTATTAATTTGCCTTGTTAAAACGTTTTTCTTTTCAAAATTTTTTTTGCACTATTTCATGCAGGTATTTTTCTACATGTAGAAACAGTTTCAAAATTTTTTGAATTTTTTTTTTTTTTTTTGAGGTTGGGGCGTCTTTTTACTGCCCAGCAGACTTTGAATATTTTTCACGATGTAAATCATTTATTTAAAAAATAAATAAATTATGCTCTATTTTATGCAGGTATTTTTCTACATGTAGGAAAAATATCAAAATAATTTGAATTTTTTCTTTTGAAGATGTGAGGGTGCCCCAATGCATCTTCGTTTTTCATTTTGCATTTTAATCAATGTCAGAAAAAGATTCAAAACATTCCCAAAGATTCCAAACATTATGGGAGATTCCAAAAAGATTCCAAAATTATTTCCTAAGATTCTAGCAAGATTCCAAAAAGATTCCAAATTTGATGAAATTTTGTTGATTCGGTCATTACATTACTCAAATGAACAAAATATATTTAGCAAACTGTTCATTTTTACAAAAAGCTCAAAAATCAGTAAATACGGTCAATGCAGTGCCCCAAATAAGAAAAATCAGTTGATTTTATGTTGATTTGGTCGCATTTTCTAGTAGTGGTTGAAGCACGATTGTGGGACCACTGCTTTCAACACGAGTGCATGTATGATTCCATAGAACCATTACCACTTGAATTTCTTCAAGTATTCATTCTAATTTCAAAAATGTAGTACCAATAGAATGTATCCAACATTGCCTAGTGGAATTCTCACCACATTCAAATTTCAATCAAACCTCA
This sequence comes from Bryum argenteum, assembly GCA_037043015.1. Classification (NCBI taxonomy): domain Eukaryota; kingdom Viridiplantae; phylum Streptophyta; class Bryopsida; order Bryales; family Bryaceae; genus Bryum; species Bryum argenteum. The sequence continues at coordinate 4,767,246 of CM073327.1, forward strand.
ATTCCATTAAAATGACACTTTGACACAACAAATCAAATTTCAATCAAACCTTAATTCCATTAAAATGGCACTTTGACACAACAAAATCTTACATATGTGCTCACATGGAATGGTGTATTCTGTAATATCACAATTCTTTAAATAATATCACTTTTTCATATACATTGCCACTCAATTTCCATAATATCACCTTCAAATTCTATTTTATCACATGGTTTTTGAACTACAGTTCAAGAAAGTTGAGGTGTGCCATTTTAGCGGCATAATGCGATTTTAACGGAATTGGGGATATCATAAATGGTCAGGTTTCTATTAGTCACCAATCCTACTCTATCACCTGAGACATTTAGATTCACATGTCTCTTATAGATTTGCATCCAAGTTTGAGTAGTTATCCTCATTGTGAGGATACTTTCAGAAAGTTGAAGCACAATTGTGAAAGATGACTACTTTCAACGTGAGTGCATGTATGATCCGATAGAAGTGTTGCGACTCGAATCTTTTCAAGTGTCAAATCAATTTCAAATGGAAAGTACAAATTGAATGTATCTAAGTGTCACCACTAGAATGCTCACAAGAGTGAAATCTCAATGGTACCATGTGCGATTCTCTTTGATCACCTACCTCACTATATGAATTGAGACATCTAGATTGGTGTAACTTTTAACCATGCAAGTTTCAATAATAAGTCATCGTCATTAGGAAATTATTTTAATTTGACAACTTGAAGCAGAATTCTAGAAGCTTGTAGCTTTGAAGATGGGTGCTTTCAAAGTAACTGCATGTGGGATTTGATAGAACCGTTACCACTCAAATCATTTCAACTATCATATCAAAATACCAATCAAATGTATTAAGTGATTACTATTAGAATACTTACAACAATCATATTTCAATTTAATAGGTTTGATTTGAATCTTATCGGTTACCAACCTTACTATCATCATTTAGATTTGTATGTCTCCTAATTAGTTGTATGTGAGAAATTTCATCACTTACGGTCATTGTGAGAATATTTCTAACAAGTTAAAGCAACATTCTAAACCATCACTGCTTTCAAGGTCAGTGCATGTAGGATTCAATAGTAACTTTGCCACTGAAGTATTTCACTTGTCAAATCTCATTTCAAAACATTATTACCAATAGAGAGAATCCAACAATCACCAATGCAGCAATGCTATGCTAACAATAGTCAGATTTGAATTTCAAAAGGTAAGTGTTGCACGTTCATGGAGGCTCAAAGAATGCAATGAGTGAAAGGGCCATGAAAAGTTCAAATCCTCTTCCACTCTTCAAGCATTGCCATTCTTCTCACCTCCACCTTCAACATCAAGCCATTGTGGAACAAAACACAAACCATAACTGAATCAAAATCAAATAGCGTAACCACAACATTTGTGCTCATACAAGAAAACACTTCACCTACCACTTTGTACTCAAAAATCATACACACAATGGCAATGAAGAACAAGACCTCTTACAAAACCTTTCATCGTCCTCACCTCCACCCTCAACTTCAGCGGTTCAGCCGTTTCACATACGCAGCTGCAGCATTGCGAGCCCGCAAGCTCTACTGGACCCGCCTTCGTTGGCCTCCAACCTTAGCTACCACACCCGACTTCGGAGCATCTCCAACCGAATTCGGCAGCATCTCTTGGATACACAGGACTAGCTGTTGAGAATTTCTCTAATCGGGAACACATTCAACAGCGGCTCGAACTTCACAGGTCTGTTCGCAGCTTTTCCAACCCGGTACTCCGACGAGTCTGAATTCTCATGATTTTTGGGCACTTCTTGAACTAAGCTCGGGCTGCTCGGCTCCCACTTTGAATCGACATGACTGTCATGTTTCTGGCTGCTCGGCTTCGGGACTGTTGGTGGCACTGCCGGCTCGTTGTGGTTTGCGTGGAAGTCACTGCCGAGTAGCTTCACAAATTGCTTGCGTGAGAAATTCACGACTCCGGAATGCAGGTAAATCCTTGCATTGGCATCAGCATCTTCTTCTTTCACGGTCGCCATGGCTGGTGAGGAAGGGTCCGGCTGATGCACCCCAACCTTCGTCGTTGTCGTCCGGGGAGCCATGACTGGTGAGCAGGAGTAGAGAGGCGCTTTGCCCGGACGATGCACCTCCACTTTCTTCGTCGTTGTCGGGGATGCCCTCACCTCAGAATGTCTCGGGGTGTCGGAGATCTCCACACTGGACATTCGGAGTGATCACCGCGTCCCCTTTCGACTACGAGGACTGTCGGAAACCCGGGCTGCCTTGACTGGTGGGCACGGGTTCACATACGCCATGTCAGGACGATACAGCACCTTCTTCGTCGTTGTCGAGGATGCCATAACCTTAGAATACAGCGGGGTGTCGGAGATTTCCGCACTGAACGTTCTACTGATTTGCCGCATCTCGAAACGACTGCGAGGAGTGTCATCTGGGGTGCTATGACTGGTGGGGAAGGGTCTAGTGGCGCATTGTCTGCACGATGCACCCCCACCTTCGCTGTTGTCGCCGGTAGTGCCATGACTTGTGGGTAAGAGTCTAGAGGCGCTTTGCAGGGACGGTGCACGCCCACCTTTGTCGTCGTCAGGGACACCCCAATCTTAGAAAGTAGCAGAATTTCGGAAATCGCCGCACTTCAAAGCGATCGCCGCGCCTCATTATATATATGATGGCTGTCGGAAACCTGGGGTGCCGTGACTAGAGGGCACGGGTCCAGATGCACCATGGCCGGAAGCTGCACATCAACCTTCTTCGTTGTTGTCGGGTATGCCGTAGCCTCAGATGCCCGCGGGCTGTTGCAGATCTCCGCACTGGATGTTCCACGTGACTGCCTCGGTTCGTAACGGCTACAAAAATTGTCGGAAACCTGTATCAAGCTCCGTTTACAGGGCGTAACTTTGGTGACGACTCTGCCATAGCTATCAGGGGGAATGCGGACAGCACCAGATTTAGTTGATGGCAGCGATGGACTCTCAACGAAACTCTGCAGAAACCGCTTCGTCAGCGATGGCCTCTCAGTAGGATCCTTCAGTGTCCGCTTTGATGGCGGTGCAGTCGCTGCAAGATCGTGCATCGGCTTCGAATCGACTGCAACGGGCGTCGGAGGATTGTGACCGCCCAGGGATGTGCTCCGGGCCTGCGAAGTGCCGCTGACGTTGATGGGGTCGCCTATGGGCTGGGGTTGGGCGTGGCTAGTGCCGCCTGCTGTCGAATTCTTGCTATGCACGACCCCCACGAGCATTTCCCAGTTAAAGAGAGCGTCGTTCAAGGCAATCAGCAGGTCATCGAGCTTGGTATCCAGTGCAAGCCCCGACTGCACCATAAGATCTCGACTCGCGAGCTCGATGTGAGCAACGAACTCGTGCTCTGGGATGTACTTTTGCAAGCGAGCGCTTAGCTGCAATAAGACAACAAAAAACGATTGGATGATGACAGAATAACGGTTGAGAGCTTGCTTTCACCATTAATTTTCTTGCAGTATTATCGGATTTCTTACCTCGACATAGCCCCAAATGTCCTTTTGCTTTTAGCTGATTGGTAGAATCAAACATATCTTGTGCCCTCGAAGAAGAACTGAGATCTTGAACGCCTCATCGCTACGTGAAGCCCCGACAACTATTTCAAGATTACGTACCTTCCGTTGCTACGAATTGAAGCTATGTGCGGTAAGATGCAAATTGAAGCACAAAACACAAGCAACCAACAACACAAAAAGATCAACAAAGTGTGCACAAATGTAGTTGGGTGAGTTCTTGTGTGTGCTTGACGAGAGCTTGCAAGCACGTGGGAGCCAAATAAACCTTGGGTGCGTGTGGTCCAACGGTAGTACGGTACCTTCAGTTGGTCTCATTGGTTGGAGGAGGAAGAGCTAGTTGGATCCTTCCGTGACCTCATCCAATGCTTCTTTATTCAAGATTACAATTTTTTTAGTTTAATCTCTATTTCCACCTCTATTTCTAAATTGGAAATCTCATAATTTAAACTTGAAAACTCACTTTATTACTCTAAAATGTCAGTGTACAGTGGGGTATAGAGATATTTTGAATGGAGTTGAAGGCAGATTTTGAAAAAAAGTTTGAAATGGGCCAATGTACTAAATAATAATCTAATTGCAATTCGTAAAAGGCTTTAGAATCAGAGTGTTTTATAGTATTAGTGAAAAAAAAAAAAAAAAAAAAAAAAAAAAAAAAAAAAATTTTTTGGTTAAATTGTTTAAAGAACTAAAATTCTACATGCTCCATAGACAATTGACCACTGTCAATTTGTGCTTCAATTACATTGTTCATTTTGACTTGCAAAACTGAAATGGGTGCCTAAAGTTGTTCTTTAGATACTTGAGCCAATGCTTACCGAAACTTTGGTATGTTCCTGACCAGTTTGTTTTTTGGCTAGGAGGAATGTTTTGGAATGTGCTCGTCACTATTCTATTTTTCTCAAAACTTTGTGTCAAAGTCATTGAGTCATTCACACTCGTCACTACAAATGTCCTACAAGGACTTAAAGGATGGTATGATATAGTTTTAAAGGTGATTACTTTCATAAGCTCATTGCCAAACTCAAATTCTTTTGAGCATTCTCGCCAATTTTCCAACTTGAGGGTTGATTGGAAATTCATCACAAAACCACTCCAACTCAAAAGTTTAGAGGGAGCAAGTATTTTTGAACATTTGACAGTGAGCTCAAGTATCTAAAAAACAATTTTAAGCACTCATATCAATTTTCCAAGTGAAATTAACATTGTAATCGAAGCACAAAGTGACAGTGGTCAATTGTGGCATATGTGGCATATGCACTCGAGCATGTAGATATTTAGTTCTTTGAACAAATTTACCAGAAAGAAACAATTCTTTGCACTAATACTTTAAAACACTCTAATGTAGTTCCAACGCCTTTTTAAAATTGCAATTTTAATTATTATTTAGTACATTGGCACATTTCAAACTTTTTTGAAAAACTGCCTTCAAATGCAGTTCAAAGTATTTCTCTGCCCCGCTGTACATTAACTTCAAAATGAAGTTGTGAAAAGCTGTAGACTAACCATTAACTTTTTACTATAGGCTTCAAAAGGGGCTTGGTATGAAATACACAATAGAATTATTTTTAGTTAATATTAGTTTCGATTATTTATGTGGTAACATCAAATAAGCAATAAACAAATTATCACATTCATTGCCCTTCTAACGTTATTTTTTATCATTCATTGGTTGATGTAGAAAAAGAACGAATACCACAAGGAATATATCTTGTGCCTCAGAGTTTTAAAATTCTGCGGCCATGGTTAACATTCAAGTTTTTTTGAGGCACGAGATAGATTTCTTGTGGTATTAGCTTTAAAATCCTACCGCCATGATTAACATTTAAGATTTTTTTTGTCAAACTATTTGGTCTTTTAAAATATATTGAGTGTTTCAAACTTTAATTCCATGAAAATGATGTTTGAATTCAATGAGCAGATTTTCCCCATCCTAAAACGTGTTATTTTGAAGGCATATTTTAAACTCCAATTCAGAGATATTTATGCCAATAAAAAGGTACTATTTCTTATATCACTTGCGTCCTCTGTGATATCAACCAATTCTTGTAGTATCACCAAAAATTACATAATATCACACAATTCAATGGTTTTGACCTTTGAAAGGGGTCAAAGGTCAATAATTTTAAATAATACACCTAAACTTTGTAATTAAAATTACTTAAAATGGAAGCCCTATAATTATCATGATATTTGGTTATTGGTTATGGAACTCATGAATGGAAACTCCAGGGTGCAAAATAGAGCTCTAGTGGTTTGCTGCGAGGCATAAGCAATTACTGAAATGATAAAAGAGATACCACCTGGAGCTTTGTTGGTTCTAATATCTCAATTAACTAAGGTGGATACAAATGACGCACGAGGGTCGGAGTTAGTTTCAGTACCAATCGAATAAGGAGCGCCTTCGGCAACTGGGATTGAATTCCTTTTAGCAGATGCAGAGATTGGAAGCCCTTAGCCTTAGACAAAGCCTTCGTCATGCTGGCTTAGTGTAGCAGCATGTTTGGCGGAGTTCAGGACAATATCACGAAGCCCTTCGCCCATTCGGTCTACTCTACCGCAGGGTACTCCTAGCTCTCGCCCCCCAAGACACCGATTGAGTCCGGCAAATTCGTCTCTTCCAGCGCTGAAATTAGTGCCCATTGTATCAGCTAGCAAATCGGCATTGAAGAGAGGGAAGATTACAGAAGAGCCAAAGTTGTAGCTTGACGCAATCTTAGCCGAAGTTGAAGAGAAAGGAGAAATTGCCTAAGGAGGTAACACCGCCGAAACCTATTCACTAGTCAAAGAAGGAGTTGAGGGCTTGAGGCGACAGTAGAGGGCGATAGAGAAACGGGCCCAAATGGAGAGTACTGATAAAGCTATGCGGGATTTGGAGAAGAAAAAGGCATTACTAAAGGCTAAAGGTAAAAAGAAGTCTAAATGTCAGGTGCCCCCACCTCGAGAGAGCAACAAAAGCCAACCATCAAAGCGCAGTGTAGATAAGGTAGGCATCGAAGGGCCTGAAGGTAAGCCAAATCACGGTTCGGAGGAGAAAAAAACTCCCATTCTATAGATTCCTCAAGTCTTAATTTGCCTAAAGAGAGGAACGCAATCAATGATTTACATTCCATAGGCATATGGGATACTGTCAAAGATGTCCATCCATGCAAGCTTAATGCGGAGGGCCAACCCATTGGGAGGTTTTAGAAGCATATGCAAAGTTACACCCATGACCGAGCTCCATGGATATTCCCCTGGGACATACCTTGGCCACAACAAGACAAGGGATTGAAGAGAGTTTTTGCCAATAGGGTCGAGTCCTTGTATCTAGGTAAATTATATGATATAGACTATGTATTAGGAGATGTAGCAACAAATATTAGACAAATGAGGCAGAGAACAAGGAATCATATGAAGAAACATAACTTAAAGAAGTATACTCCCATTGCTCATGGTTTTACCGCCAAGGCCTGGAATAATATTTCAGCCTCCATTTCTAACGAGTCATACCAGGAAAAATCTAACAAATACAAAGTAGCGGCCAATGCGAGGACATAACGAATGGGGTACACTCATGGACTCGGTTTGCTCGAGTGGCAGGCTTGATCAAGAAATTTGTAACTTGTATTTTATATCCTTTTTGCATTTCTAATTTCAATGGGATCTGATATGTAATACATGTAGGTAGAGTTCTGAAAACTTCTGTAAGCATGATGTGAAAGGTCCGTATTCCAATAGTTGGTGGGCATTTCAGAATTGGACATGACAAGAGTTTTGTATCTTCTGAATTCTCGTTGACATGTGCTATAATTTCTTGTTTTATGAGGAAGAATTCCAGAGGGTGCCAATGGATCGATGAGGATGTTGCAAGAGGAAAACGAGAAGGACTACGAGGCCTATAAATTTGACATGATTTGGAAGCGATACAAAATCAAGGCAGAGGACAAGGACAGAGTTTTGGCCATTCAGCAGGGAGGAGCTTCAAAATTAGCCAAGAAACAGCTTCAATTCGAGGCTTGAGGTGACAGAGAGGAGGAAAGTGCAAGAAGTTGAGAACATCATCTGATGAAGAGGAGAGTGAAACCTCAAAAGAAGCAAATTCAAGTGGATCAAATTCTTCTAAATTGGATAGCCGCAAAGACCAGGGACTCAGGGAGAGGAGGACACAGAAGATGCCAAAGTTGAATTCAAGGGCTGCGGATCGAAGCAGGAGGAAAAAGCTCAAAGAGAGGAAGTTGAGGTAGTGCTGACGATCGGGACTAATATCGACTTCTGTTAGATATTCATTAATTTTAATTTTTTATTTGCTTATCGTACCTGCTGTATACAATTCTGTACATGTTGTAAATACACCACCGACACATACAATATATTGTATTGTTCTTAGTCTTTTGCAAAAGCATGCGCACATGCGAGTTTTCGGAACTCAAAACTTATTTTGTACTGCTCACAATGTTGTACTTTTTGGCCACTATCTTTTGTAAGATTTTAATATATGTGTGATAGTATTGAAGTAATACTAATATAGATCAGATGCAACATAAATATGACTCTGATATACAACAACTAGTGGATGTTGCTGAATGTAAATGGAAGAGCAGCACCGTAAGTCGACGAATACGATTGGCAATAGAACCTCTTAATTTAATAGCGATATCAACCACTTACTCATCTCCACGTCTCAAAATCTCAACCTTTCTTATACACTCCCAAATATCCACGAAAATGACATCGTCGAGATTCCCGAATTACCAACAATTACTATTGATAGCAAATGTAAATCTAGTAAAGGGAATTCAATATTCTCGATTATTTTCCCTTATTCAAATGCGCAATTTAAACGGAAAGGAAAAATTACTATAAATGCTAATGTTTAAACATTACTATAAATGCCAATGTTTACCCGAGCTGACCATTTTTTCACGTAACCAAGTAACTTCTGTGTTTACTTTTATCCTGCCAAGTTAATATTGTTCTTCTAGCTAGAACTTAGAAGTAATTTATCTCAAACGTATCTTTCTTTAGTGGGCCCCCTACGTGTATTGTGAGCGGATGGGAACTCTAAACGCATGGGAACGAGCAGTAGACAACACGGCTGTATGCCGTAACGGAAGCTACACTCCATCGTAGCTAAATTTATGACTACGTATTTATGTAATAAAAATTACAATTTCAAGGGTCTCATTTTGCACCAATCTAGTGAAACTAGCTACAAAAATAGCGGTAGTTTGTAGTCATGAAACCTAATAGTGATAATTATCATGATATTTGGGTGCCAAAAGACCTTTCATATTCTCATTATCTTCATATATAAAAATCACGATAATGAGTAAAAGTTAAGGTCGTGTAAATATCACAATGTTTTTTTATTGACTTGCCAAATGTGGTCTAAGGGACGTTTTACATGAGGAGGGGCTTTTGCTCTTCATTGGCCCCATGCACGACTTGACTCTTCATGTAAAGTGTCCCTAAGTTGTCTTCTAAATTCTAACAGTCAAGTTACCATGCACTTCGACGAATGGCCAATTTATTTATTTATTTATTTTTTTAGTGTGTGCCTTTCGACACTTTTGAGAAACTATAATGATAATTCATTTGCAACTTAAGTAAATCTTTCAACTTCACAAAACCCCATGCACTTGTAAGGAGCCCATTCGCATACATTCTAAAGTGTCCCTTCACAATGCATGTACTACTGTCTGGGAAGGTGCTCTAAGTTGTTAATACACAAACATGTCTCTTACTTGAAAAATATCCCAAATTCAAAACTACTTTATGTTCCAATGGCTTGCGGAAGGATGCATTTGTTCATTAAGGCCTCCACCTACTGCCTTTTGGAGTACTAAATGCACTCAGCAAATGAGGTATTCGAATGGGTTTTTGGGCCTCCACAAATGTTATAAAGACCCAGCTTCTCCAGCCCTTCCTGCACACTTCTCTTTTGCTTCAGACCAATCGTGGCTGTGGACTAAGTTGAGGAGTTTCAATCGCGATGGGGGAGCGGCAATTGGTGGTGGCGGTGGAGACTACTCAAGCTCTGCAAGCTTCATGGCCTCTGCTGCTCGCGGAGTACGTCGAGAAGATCGTCAGGTTCATAAAACCCGCATCTCCTCTAACTTTATGAGTTCGTGTGTAGGTTCTTTCACCACCGAAAAAGCTTGACTTGACTTACGTGATTTGCATTGAATTTGAATTCGTGGACAATAGATGTTTTCGCTTTTACTTGTAGAGCGTTTCGTTGCTAGTACTTACCGTGTTTCCGAAAGCAGGCGGCTCTCGTTAGACAAATATTTCTGGTGATGCATCGCGGGTTAATAATGACATTGATCTAATAAACCTCCGTGAGAGGTATACATTAGCTTTTTCGTAGATTCACTGAATTCGAATGATCTATGACGACTGTCAGCAGCAGGAGTTGGAACAAAAGTTAGGGTGCAAACTTAGAGTCTCGAGAGGTCAAGCTTATCTCATGAGGAATTTTTAGAACGCCGCGTCTGGTTGAGGGTTTTGTGAGGTGGAGAAAATCTCTACCGACGTGAAAGGAAACTCTGCATGCGCACAAATTTGCTGATCGTGGTTGAACATGGTGATGCAGAGCATTTGCTCAAGAGTCGGGTACTCAGGTAAAGCTTTCACAAGCACTTGTCATTTCAATTCTTGTCCTTTTTCTGTACTACGTCGTTTGTGTCGTTTGTGCTCTGTATCCTGTATCGAGAGCCCTGATCGATCTGTTTTTGTGATCAGGAAAATGCTTCTACACCTGCAATGATGTCGATCATTGCTTTCATCGGTCATGACAAAAATGCTGGTATTCATTGCTGCTTCTTGTTCGTCTTACTTCTCGGTCCCCGTATACGTAGCAGTATATGTAGCGGGCACATTTATTGCTTCTCAGTCCAATCTTTTGTTGTATTGCAATCTTCTAGCATAATGTATGTATCGTTCATGATTGATGGATTTGTGCGCTAAAGAGGTTATTTATGATTTGGCAGAGACCAAAATTCTGCAAAGCACGTGGATATCGAATGTGGATGTGTTCCTCGGGTGGTTGAAGTCACTGAAGTTCAATGGTGGTGATAATAATAATGAAGCTGCTGTCGCTGAGGCTTTGGCTCAGGCTCTTCAAGTATTAATACATGATACATCTTATATTGTTCATTCTTGCGCTGTCTAACTTTGTTCGTTCGATGAGGTTCTTGTATACAAGGATTTATCAATTCTCATAGCTTCTTCATCTGAGACTAATCAATGTGAAGACTACAGAGAGCCGTGATGTTTGGAGCATCTGAGTGAGCATCATCATAATCATCGTATGTGACTTCTATGCAGATACGTTGTCCTGGGCCCGAATTGGCGGCAGTTCCTGAGCAGAAGCATTGCCTCTTGATTGCAGCTTCGAATCCTTATTGCATGCTCACACTAGTCCGGCGACCACCAGTCCTTTTGAACGCAAATGGCCAGCTAGAATATTGGACTGGACAGACTGAACGGTTGTGGCTCGCAGATGCTGCAGCTGTTTCCAAGGCCTTCCCACCAGTAATACGTTCACCTGCTCTTTTGAATTCAAACTCATTGCTCGTGCAAACATGCAAATTTGCGAACGTGTTGGCGAATGCATGTGTATCGAAAATCTGCTCTTGATGTTGTAATTCCCTTGTTGAGAGTTGAGAAAGCTATATTTTGTGACACTTGGCTTGCACGATGTTGTTGATCTCGAGAGGTATCATAGAGTTAGAATCTGATAGAACCTCTCACTTTCTGTTGTTGGCAGTGCCAGGTCTCACTTTCGGTTATTGGTCCGAAACAGTGGCGTACACTTCGCTCTCTCTATACTGGGGTACGAACCTCTAGCATTTCACTGTATATTACTGTTTGTGCCATCGAATACGATGCTGTCAGTTCTAGAAAGTCCTGGGTAAAGTTGACGGTTTGTGCAAGTAATCAGCACTGTCTAGTGTTGCTCGCCGAGAAATGCAGTCATGATTTTCCACCTTTGACGATCTTATGATAATTTTAATTTTTTTATTCCAGGCACTGCGAAACCCAGAGGCTGCTGACAGTGGAGCTAGGATTAATGTTCAGTATCCGCAGCATCTGATTCTAATCTCGGAAGATTTTCCTGAAGGAAAAGAAGCAATCCATGGTGTAACTGTGGCTGCCCCGGTCGAAGATACAGCACCTGCTGGCATCGTCGTTACAGCAGGCGAATCTACAGTGGCTAGCACAAGTAGCCCTACAGAGGAAGCTAATTGAAAGAGTTTGCTATCATTTGAAAGTCCGTATTGTAAATACGGCACTCTAGTTTGTTGGCTCCCTACTTGAGGTGATTAGGCAAAGTGGCTTGTCGCACTGCTATTTGACGCTTCATAATTATCTTCCTCTTGCAACGCTCAAGCTAATATTTTGTGTTGTAGTAGTTGGGGTGTACATCCGAATGCTTCTTCGTCATCACGTTCCGTGCTCTTGCAACGCTCAAGCGAATATTTTGTGTTGTAGTAGTTGGGGTGTACATCCGAATGCTTCTTCATCATCATGTTTCGTGTATGCTTCTTCTCGCTTCGAATCTCGCTAATTCAGTAGGTTCTTGGCTATTTGCTTAAGCTATACTTTATTCACGTCAAATGCCTAACCACTTGAAAAACTCCCGCGGAATTAGCCCTTGCTTCTCATTATTCCATATTGCTAATTAAGCTAGCTTCGAGCGGACTAATTTCCGCACACTTCGAGCTTATAAACATCTCCACTTGAAGTTATTATTTTCAACTTGTTCTTGCTTCTACGGCTTTTTGGCACTTAAGGCTTTCTAAGCGGCTTGAACATCAATGAGTGCAAAGTAGAGTTTGACTACTTTTATAAATTCATGTTATAACTAGAGAAGGCATTAGGACCATGTGATTCAACTCGAATTGAGTTTAAGAAATATATCATCATAGGGATTCTTGTCAAAAAATTCCGGAATCTAACTAAAGACTTCAGGGTGATAGTCTGGTTGGGGTACCCAAAAAGGTTGTCCCATGAACAATTGCACTCTATGCTGGTGTGACAAACATATCCATTTTTAAACTGTAATACAATAAGACTTCATTAGATGTGGTTTTAGTTGTCTATACTTATAATGTATCAAGAAAAAAAATTAAGAAATAAAAAAAATATTTTGAAGTAATTTTATTTGATTTTTTAGTTGAAAAAGTAAGTCATGTCCCAATAATCTAAAATCCATTGAATCAAGCAAATGGAATATCAACCATTTTTATTTTAATATAATTTTTGAATATGACCTACATCTTCTTGTATAGAATACAAAATAATTTATTTAATAATAAAAAAATTAATTCATTGTGCACTATAATGCCTGAAAATCCCCAAATTCAACACTTTTTCCCTCATCTATGAATGGATCCAAAAAAAATAAAAAATCTAAAAGAAAATCTATAGGCATATATACTTTGATTTCAGTGAGGTGCATGATATTTTATTTTCTATTTTAGGGTCTTTTTACTTGATTAAAATGACTAAATTAGACAAACTTTGGAGGCTTTCAATAAAAATAACCTAATTAGTGTGTCCAAAAAGTGATACCCCAAGCTTACCATTGCCCTTCAACTTGAATTAAGTTGAACATGGGAGCGATTACCTTGTACTTCTTTGATGATTCTTTCTGACCCTTTGTCTTTCTCGGTCCAAGCATTGTCCCGCCGCTGGTGCTTCTTTTAGATGCGTAGGACAGCCGAACGGTTCTTCTAGGCAAGTCAAGCTCCTATAATGTTAATGGGCCATAATGCCTTGTAGTTGTGGAAGTTGTTCACCTTGTTATAACACGATGATATTTTCCGCAAGAAAAACTTGTCTTTATTCCATACAATGGAGCAGTCTTAGTTCTTGGAGGCCTTTACTACCTTATCGCTCGTGTGTGGCTTGGTCCTCATCACCTTCAAAGCTTCAACAATATTGTGGCCATTAAGTATATAAAACTGAACATTTCTATTGTCCTCCCAGAACCGTGGTTTACTAGTGCACTCCTTGGGATAAGCGCGGAATGTGTGCTTCTTTGTTTTGTCCGACATTTCAACAAAAAAGTGCACAATAAACTCGACTTTCTTGTGCTCTAGGTCACAAATGTTGAGCTTTGTAGGAGAGGTGAGCAGCTGATTAGTCGGAATCATGAAGACCTTGTCAATTCTCAAAATATACAAGTCGGTTAAGTCGGACCAAGAGCTCCCGTACACTTCTATGGAACTATTGTAGTTGACACTTTTCTCGTCCGAGTCCACAGGAATGTTTGTAAGACGAGATCCAATGCTAACGTATTTAAGTCGATATGGCTCCCATTCTTCAACCGAGGGGGACTTCGGGCCCCAACCGCTTGTAAGTGCCTTGGTGCTTGAGAATCTGAGATGCCCTCTTAGACTTAGATGCAATGGCTTTTTTTTGTTTTTTTTTTTTTTTTTTTTTTTTTTTTTTTTTTTTTTTTTTTTTTCCGCTCGTCTTTGTGTCAAAGGTTTCGTAGAGGAGCAATTCTTGGCTGCTACTCTGATTGCTAATCTCTTTGCTACGTATATCCTTTGTTTACGCTCGGCAATGCTTGGTAGTTGTCATCTGGTATAGAGGGCATTAGAATGCTCTATTTTCAAAATTTTAGCTTCATATCAAGTAGGTGGGAGAGTCGAAATAGTCGATCTCCATTTTTGTTGGTTATTAAAGGTCAATGGATGGTCATGCTAATGGAATTGTGATTTTATTTCTAGATTTGAACACATTTGCTACGCTCAATTTGCATTCTAGCATTTGGACATATGATGACAACATGGAAGCTAATTATTAGTCATGAATCACGAAGGACATAACATAATGTATGTTAAATTTCTCACTTGCTCAAGTTGAAGTCCTTAACAATAGCATTGTCGTATATTTTTGTGTGTGAATATTTTTCATGTATTAAAGAGATATTTGAGTAATTCTACATCTATTTTAGTGACCAGTGTATGTGTTTTCATTGCTTGCATACATAGTCTATTGGCCGAGTTGCTAAAGATTGTATGTAACTAGAGTGGGAGTATATATATGTATATATATATATTAGTTTTGTATGTCGCGGAGTTTATTGGTATAAATGTTACTTATAATATTTTTATATTAGTTCATGGAACCACGTTTATATTTTTTTTAGTGTTTGGTTTCGCTTAAATACACATGTGCATTATGTAGCACATTAATATATTCAATGTTTAATTCTTTATGTACATTTGTTATTGGTGGGACATTATTAGTACTCATATATTTGTGGTGTATATTTGCTTGAATTTGTATAATTGTCAAACATTTGGTATTGGTTGAAGTCAGACCACTATTTATTGATTCTTTGTTAGCACGTCAAGCACTTGCCTCAGTTTAGGGTAGGAGGCTCGTTGGTTGTTGCAACTTCCCTGCCCATTAAAGCTCACCTCACGTAGGCCCTACAACAAATTGAATGGAAATTGAATCGGAACTGCCCACATGAGATAAACACCCCATTACAACCAACCACTGAGCTCATGACTTGGTGTCCTCATCAATGGTTTAAATCTTGTACGGAACATATGACACCCAAAAATTAAAAGTTTGGCAGTCTACTTCTATATTAAAGTCTCATTTCACTGAAAACTTTGAGTTTCATTTATTGTTTATAATCACCATTAACTCCCATTCATTTTGAATGTAATGATCCTATTTTCGGAGGGTCCCAATCTCTCATTTTATTGAATATGTGGTCTAATACATCATTGCAAGTACTTCAAGGAAGACCCAACACTGCTAAAATTTAATAATAGGAACTACCTCGCTTGTGCATCTCCATAACCGCCTATCTATTACTCTCACATCTCCTACGATCCATCATGAGTCACTAAAATCTTTTCTCCAAACCTATCTTAAACTCTAAAAGTTGTTGTACATGAAATCTTCAAAAACAATGTTAGCATCTTGTGGTGGTGGTGTGCACAACTTGTGTGCATATTAAGTTGTAGACACCATGTGCAGATATTTTGTTTTGGAGAGCTTCCAGGCAACTAATTTAGAATGATATATTGCTAATTGGATGTCATGTGTTCTTTGTCATTAATGAAAGCCAAAAATTCCCCTCCAAGTTGACCTTTTATCACTGCTCTTCCTGTTCAAACACTTGTGCTTGACCGCTATATGTGATCGATGTGATTAATTCCCACTGTTAAGCTTTTGATGAGGCTGATCATTGGGCTTTTGAATTATGGTGATCAAGCTCTTGATTAACCTCCAACTCTTCTTAAAACCTGAAATGGGTTTTGGAGGTTGTCGCAGGTGAGAAAAACTCAGCCAACTTTGACCATTTTAATCTCACAAATGAGGAAGAATGAACGGTTCAAATTTGGTATGTGAAAAGAATGTCAAGTAAACTTTGAGATCTTACGGTTGAACCTTTTAAATAATGCTTGGATTGAGACTTTTTGAGCTTAATCTAAAGGAAGGTCAAATTTTGTGACTTGGACCGTTTTGCAACAAGGAGTGTTAGGGGTTAAGGCTGATCAAAGATGGTGCTTGCAGGTTTAAGAGAGTGACAAGCTGTGTGGGCACCCATGATGATATAGCTAGCAATATATGCTCTTAACCCCTAATATTGAAAGCGAAACAATTTAGCTCATATGAAATTGAAACTTTCGAAGGTTGTAGGAGTCTTTCCATACTTTTCCGAAGAGCCATTTCATGCTTCGAAATTCCTCATAGTTTAGGAGATATCCATGGTTAGATAAATATGCCCAAAACTGCCCAAACTGTGATATATCCTCGTTTACTCTCAAAATCTGCCCAAAATAAATAAGATCAGAGGAACTTCAAATATTCACCAAAAATTGAACTTTTACATTTTTCAAGTTTTGTTTGTTGTACTCGGAAATGAGGATTTAAGGCATGATCTCACCATTTGGTTCTTTTATCCGATTACTCTTCACATGCCATTTTTATTATCAAAGAGGGGCCTTTGAAGTTGAATTTCACCATACCTCCATGTGAAAATTCAAGCATTTCTTAAAGGATTTATGGGTCGCATGAGGATAGAAATTGCATAGACATGTTCCTAACTCACTTAGGAACAAGAATTTGAAGAGCCACAATTCCAATTTACTCTTAAAATTGGTTTTTTGGGCTCACTAAAAACTTTGTATCCATTTTGCAACAAGAGAAAAAAAATTTAAAAATCAACTTTAAATGTTATGATTTCACAATTGGTAAGAAATTTGAAAGTAAGTTTTGGTACACACATACATGGAAAAGTTAGGTGTAAGATCTTACAGTTACATACTTGAAATTACGTCAAAAGTTGAAAATTTTCATCTTGCATTGAAAAAGGGTGGTTTTGAAGAGTTTTGGCAGTTTTAGGGGCTTTCGACTTTGGGGGCAGCTGCATGAACTCAACCTTCCACTTGTAAATGATGACTTCATGAAACCATTAGCAACTCTTTCGATTGTGCTATAATTTAAACAATTTGTTACTACTGTACTAAGGTGCTTTTGCTATGATTTTTATTATTATTATTATTGTCCATTAGGTTCTCTCATATATAGCTCTCAAGGTAGATTTGAGAGAACCTATTAGACGATTAGAATGAGACAGAGGGAGTATTATTCAATCTAAGTTTTAATTTTTACAAAAATAACAATGTCTTCATTGTTAACCCAAGTTTTGACACACAACTCCAATGGGCTCCATAAAAAACATCCTCCTCAAACCCTTCACCACCTAACCATCTCACAATTTAGTTCTTGACTTGGATGGGTTGTATGACCAAAAGGGAAAGAGACCAGCTTCCCAACTGAAGAATATTCTAACTTCGAAAAGATTCTTCATCCGTATAGATACGGCTTCAGTCCCTTTCTCTAGATGGGAACGCACGAAGGGAACGCAAGGGAACACGGTGCAGTCATATCACAGGCCGGACTTGCACCCCGCCGGGCAGGTCCAAAACTTTCTTCAGGCCGGGCAGCAAGCAAGGAGCCAGCTCCCCTTGAAGAAAGGTTTTGCCGACTGTTAGAAATGTCGGAGTCGAATTGCTGGCTATGGAGTCAGAACAGGCGCTCTCGATTCCGAATGGATTTTCGCGCCTCCACTACAAATCCCCTCCTTCAGCTCTCACACAATCACGCTTTTCTTTCGCTCCAGACAGATTGTGGCTGCAGAGTTTATAGTAGCGTCTTCATAAACCTAGAGTCCTCGATAATCTCTAGCAAATTTAGGGCCCATGATGGGATCTCGCCAGTTGGTGGTGGCCGTGGAGACTACTGGAGCTCTTGGAGCTTCATGGCCCCTGTTGTTCACTGAGTATGTCGAGAAAATTATCAGGTATTTGAATTGCATTCTCTTGTAGGTTTTGATCATCCATGCGAATTGAGACAATGGAGAATCCTGTTAAGGAAAAATTTGTGCTGATTGTGGCTCGAAATGTTGATACAGATTATTTGTTGAGGAGTCGAGTCCGCAGGTATAATTTCGAAAAACATTTGTTGTGATGGCTCTCTCTTTAGGCTGTTATCGATGATTAGATTTACTTGAGCTCTCTCGACATAGAAGTGTCTTGTTTCTATGTTCAGAAAAATGCTGGTGCACCCGGAGAAATGGCGTTGGTTGCCTTCAACAGTCATGGACAACATTCTGGTATTCATCGCCCGTCCGTTTGTCTTACTTTTATCTTAAATGACTTATCTCGCCGCCATAGTTACTGCTCCTCAATTAACTCCCTAAGCTTTTTTAGTTGTTGGCATATGGCACATTTTGTTCATTTTATTGAACAAAATTGTGTCATTTTATTTCTTCCCTACGGTCGAAAGGGTGCTTCGTTTGGCTTCGTGTTGACAAAGTTAATGAACAGCTTAACGCACGCAATAATATGGAGTTTCTCTGTGGCTGAATTGGTAATGGATGGTTGGTAGATTTTTTGTATCGGCAAAGTGGGTGGACGTCGAGTTTGGATGAGTTCCTCAAGTGGTTAAACTCGCTTAATTTCGGAGGTGGTGGTTTTGGCGAAGGTGCTGTTGCGGAGGCTTTGGCTGAGGCACTCATGGTATCAATACTTACATCTTTTTGTATTGTTGTATGTTCTGGCTCCATGCTCATACGTTTTCCCTTATGAGTACATTTCTTTGGAGGTTCTTCGATGTCTTCTGTCGTCAAGAAATGACCTGCTCTTAAAGCTTCTTACGATTGTCAGTTGTGCCTCCTTCCTAGTCTGAATCTCAGGATAGTCAGTTTGACGCACTTATGTTTGGCTCTGCGTAGTCAATGTAGTTGATCGTTTTTTGTTTCTGACTTCAGCGCAGATGTGTTGTCCAGGGCCCAAATTGCCAGCCGCTCAGCAGAAGCATTGCCTCTTGATTGCAGCTTCTAATCCTTATCGCCTTTCGACACCAGTTCTTCGACCACTATTCCTTTTCAATGCTAATGGCCAGTCTGAATATCAGACTGAACAGTGGTGGTCTGCCGACGCTGATGCAGTTTCTAAAGCCTTTCCAGCAGTAATACCCTCAACTATTTCTTTTGATATGAGTTATTCTAGGTGGAAGTTGATTAAAGATGTGATTCGGCACATTAAAGACGTGTTGGTCATTTTGTGTATTTTATGAGTTTGTATATTTTTAGGTACTAGGATTATGCTGTATTTTCTCGTATTTTCTGCGTGTTCTACCATTCTACAACCGTATCTGTGAAGGCTCCGTGACTTCTATAATTCGTGACACTTGCTTGCTTGCATGATGTTGTTGAGGGGTAATCGGATTCTGATCGAACCTCCGTCTGTTTGCAGTGCCAAGTCTCACTTTCAGTTATTGCTCCGCGGCAGCTGCCTTCACTTCGCTCTATTTATAATGGAGTATGAGTTCTCGCATTGCTCTGTATATTCTTGTTTATTCTATTGAGTTGATACGATCTTGTTTTCGGAAGTCCTGATCATGTTATTATCGAGATGAACGGTTTTCACATGTGGCCCACCAGTGTGTATAGTTGATACTTCTGCGGAAACCTCCATAGTTACCAATCTCCCACCTTGGACTTAGCTATGACCATCTCATCATAAAATTTACTTCATTTCAGGCACGGCCGCGAAATCCGCGGGCTGTTGAGAGTGGAGCTGAGGTTTCTAAGCAGTATCCGCAGCATCTAATCCTAATTTCGGAAGGATTTATTGAAGGAAAATCAGCAATTCGACGTGCAGCTTCAAATACTGCTGTGCCCACGAACACTGCTGCGCCAACTAACTTGGCTGCGAAGCTGGAGCCTCTACTTCAGAATACCCCTGCTTCCGCTCCTCCTCAACCAGCTGCAGTTCGTCCAATGAGTGTGCCCACTAGTAAGTTAATCGAGCCTACACATATATATGTTCTTCTCTCAGGCTACTAGTATTTGATAAGTATACTGGAGTTTTCGAGACACTTGTTTATGTAAGGGATGTAGACCTTATTGTCAAGCGTTGTGATAGTTTAAGCAATGGTCTGCTGCAGGTGCTGGATCTATGCTGGGTCGGCAACCGATATCGAATGGGGCGACTGCTACCAGCATGGTAAGGTTGCTGCCGTAAGGGATGCTTAGCATCTACAAGAAATGCTGCTGTTAGACAGCTCTTGCTCTGTAGCATCACATACTTTATGTTCTAATCAACACCAAATGAACTGAAGGTTGTTTTTTAATTTCTCTCCATTGATTATGTACTGTGCAGGACAACCAGTCGCTTTTGCATACCAATGTCACTTCCAATGTTCCACTTCCAATGACACATACTACGACGTCTGGTATATCTGGCGCAGATACAGTTCAAACATCCGATACCTCCGCATCAAGTCAAGCGATGGTTAATCCTGTTGGTGGAAATCCTTCTACCATGGGTCTCATTAACAACACTCTCTCTCAACCGCACAAGATGCCTGGAACAACAACACTAGGGCCTGTTGCTAATGGTGGACCTGCTGGTCTTTCTGGTACAAATGGAAATCCTATGGCTCCCTCTTCTTTGGCTCCGGGCCAAGCCACAATTCTTGCTGGCACTGGCAATGTGCTTACTGGGCTAGGACCAGTTACAAGTGGTACCGTAGGAATGAACGCAGGGAGTGGGCTTAACACAATGGTTGGAGGTACCCTAAATACAAATGCGAATATAAACCCCAGCGCAAACACAAATCTGGTAGGTCCTGGTGGAAATCTTGTCCCCAATCAGTTAGGGCTATCGGCTCCTCTACAGGCTGGAGTAGGTCCGATTCCAGTGAGTGGGGCAAGTCAGGCTCAATCGAATCCGTTGGGGGTATTAGCTGGAATTGGCGGTACTACAGCTGGACTTGCGACAGCCGGTGTGAATGTTGGGGTTAATACTGTGATGCCTCCTACATCGGGCCTCCCACAGGCTGTGCAATCTGTACCGCCTCTTGGCCCTTCTGCTGGTATTCCTGCTGTTGTCACACCGCCACAACAACAACCATCTGGAGCTTTGAAATACACTAAGCTTTGGGAGGTACGTACCTTCGTTCTATTATCATGGGGCTACCTTATCTAAGAGCTAAGAATCACAATCGTAAAGTGTTGCACCAATTTAGCCTCACTAATATTATTCGAAGTTTTAGCCTTGCATCGATTGATGTTTGGGTGTGTTATGCAGGGTATCTTGGCTGGTCAAAGACAACAAAAGCCTGTGCCAATTTGCAAGTTGGAGGTGTGTGTGACCTCTACTCTTGCTATCGTCATTGATCACCCGATTGAGACCCTTATGTCTTGTTTCTGAGATTTATTTCTATTTTAGAACGATCCAGCTGATGAATATGAATTACAGCAGCAGTCATGGAAGATTGTCTTTTAAACGTATCCACATTATGTCTTGCCGCATCTAATGATTTTGTGCATATTGTTTGAGACAGGGCTATCGACAAACGTCTGCTTCTGAGAAGTGAGTTCTGATGCCAATGCAATCGGTTAGACGCAATATATATTGCTTTAGGCAAATGTGATTACGGTTTGCTACTTGGGCTTCCTGTCTAACGTCATAACCCATGAACGTCCTTGGTCGCGTACAATATTGGTCAACCTTTGGTCCTTACCTGATGACTCATGTCTAATATGTTCCAATTGTACAGGTTAGCTGCTGATTGGCCACCCACGATGCAGATCGTGCGTCTCATTGCCCAAGAATACATGAATAGCAAGTATGTCTTCTACCATTTGGTATCGTCTTCATAAGTGTTACTATGTGCACCAGTGTCAGTATCAAGTGCCAGGAGATATCAACAATAAACTATGAGCCGTCCCACTCCACTTGCTCAAGCCGTTGCTTTGGTCTTTTCGCGTGTTTCTGATAAGCTGTTCCGTTGGTTTCTGCAGAGAATATCAGGGAAAAGCAGAGCTTCTGGTGTTTCGGCCCCTTTCGCAACATGGATTCCTTGTTCAACTGGCTGAAAAGAAACTGGTGTGTACCTTTCGATGTCCAGTTCTATTCAAGTTAATGAGACGTTTTGAGCTAGTTCTCATAGGCTGTGACGCTTGGGACCTCTTGTTATCCCACCTTCATTGAAATTATAAAAGAAATTGTTGGTTTCCACCATGAGTAATTTTTCGCATTTAGACTGTTGTAATGCTATACCGTATAAGTAAGTGTAAAGGATGAACAAGCATGAGCAAGGAACTACTTCCAGCACAATCCTGAACTTGCCACTTAGTTGTGGCTTTCGAGGCAGTTTGTATCTGAATGTCCTGTCGTACTGACATGATGATGGTCACGCAGTGTGCAGTTATCCAGCTTCCGTCACAAACTCTACTTCTGGCCAGTACCGACAAGCCTGGTCGAATGATAGGAATGTTATTCCCAGGGGTATTCAGTCTAACTCTCTGCTGTTTGTCATTCAAGGCGTCCTTCACGTTAGATGAGAGAGTGCAGATTTTTGTCAGTGAAACACAAATATCGAATGGAATCCATTCTTACTTCTGAGGGATGCAAAGTTTTTTAAACCTAAGAAGACTGAGGTGTCGCATATTAGACTGTTGCATTCCTTCCAAACTCAGTCATGTTGCTGATACAAAGGGTTTCCTTTTTCGATCATGATTCTTGAGATTCTCCATACTGAAAGTACTTCGGATGCTGTACAGGACATGGTGGTGTTTAAACCTAATGTGTCGACGAGCGCTCAGCAACCGACAGGAGCAGTGGCACCATTGGCCGGAGCTGGTCAAGCAATGGGACAGCCATTGGGACAGGCCAATTTTACACAAGGCCAGCTTCAAGGTCAGATGAATCCACAGCAATTAAACCCGCAACAAATGGGTGCCCAGCAGTTGAATCCGCAACAGATGAACCCACAGCAAATGAATCCGCAACAGCAGCTGAACGCCCAACAGATGGGCGTGCAACAGATGAATCCGCAACAAATGGGCGTGCAACAGATGAACTCTCAACAGATGAACCCTCAACAAATGAGTGGACAGCAGATTAATCCTCAACAAATGGGTGTGCAGCAGATCAACCCTCAGATGAACATGCAGCAAATGGGTGCACAGCAAATGAACCCTCAACAGACACGGCCTCAGATCATGCCTGGCCCGGTCAGTTTACAAGGACCTGGGTATAACCTCCCATAGCTCATCACTCGAGAGTCTCCTTCTATTCAACTTATTAGGCTTCATGTTCATTCTTGCCATTTTCGTGCCGATGACTTCAATTACTGAACAGCTGGATCGATGACTTGTTACTTGTAAAGTTGCCACATCAAAAACGTTTTACGGTCTTTCTGCCTGTAAGAAGCAGGCATTATCTCTGATTTCTTCTCGCTTGTTTTCAATCTTGCTGGAGCATTGATGTAGTTATGTGTAAAAGTATGCTGTTATCAGATGTGTAAGAAGGTTACAACTGTGCTGAACTTAGACTGTGAGCAAGTTACAAGTTCTTCAAAAAATTGAATTTAGATTTGTGAGCAAGTTACAGTAAGGTACATGTCCTTCTAAAATTCCAATTTTTGGACAAGTGAGGCATTTGTATATCCAAAGGAGCAGAGGTGACAAGTGCCCCGTAATGGCTATTTAGTTTGTGGAAGGTACTACATACAACTACTTGACAAAAGTATTTGTTATTAAGAGCTTAAAGTACCATGAACAATTAGTGAGATCACATACGATCTTTCATGCTCACATGCTCTTGACAAATTCCATAAGTGAGATTACCTTGTGAGTTTTGCATACGTTTTTGTAGTTTGATAGTAACTTGTAGTGGCAAGTTCTTGTAGTTTGATAGTAACTTGTAGTGGCAAGTACATCACCAAACCGCTATGACTTAACTGAAGGACATGGAAGTCTCTTCATGTATAATAAATGAAACCTCCATGTATAAACATTTATATCATATATATACATATATATAGATATCGCAAAAACGTTTTGTGATCAAGATTTTCCAAGCAAGATTCCTTCATTTAAATGCAAGCATCTTCCTTATACATTTATTTTCTTTGAAGTTTTTCTGATACCATATGTGATAGGCCAATTCTACGACGTTAATTTAATTTTTTAATTGCCAAAGATTCCAACAATGAATATCTCAAGAAAATAGTGTCAGTGCTCAAAAAACTTAAAATTGGTATGGAAATTGAACATATCAAATTGAAAATCTCAAAAATGTAATAACTTTTCTATTACAAGTTGCTGAACATGGCCTATTATGTAGGGGTCGTTTCTTCTTTGAAAATATTGATAAATAAAAAGTAAATGTGACCAATAAAACTATTATAAAACTTTTACGTGCGTCCTCAAGAATCATACTTCTCAATTCTCTTTGAAAGAGATATCCATCTATCAAGATTATTGAAAACTCTAGGAATGAGGAGATATACATGCCAAACTTTCACTATTACTTTTTTAGTTATGTACTGGTATTCAAATAGTAATGTTGATGTCTATCCCTTTGTAGTTGTTGTTCAACCATATCAATCTAACTTAACCCTAGAACGTCGGAGCCCATAACCGTGGCCTGAACTTTGATATGCCTTACTCTGAATCCTCCATTTCGCCACTTTACCTGAAAGTAAAATATTTTATTTTATTTTTCGTAGATGTGATCACATGCTTTTCATATGCTGTAAAAATTTCAGATTTTTTTGGGAAGATTTGAAATTCAAGTGAATTTTCAAAGAAAAACCAAAAATAATTCATATCAAATACAAATCACTTTCAAAAAATCTGAAATTTTTAGAATAAGGGGACATTGTAGTGAAGAATAGCATGGTGTAATCCTTGGTTTCGTGTCATGCTATATTTGAAAATTGAGAAAGAGACCCTATAGGCATGTAAACTTAAGGTGTCAGTAAATCACTAGATATTAGGAATTTCTTGAAATTCTAACTTGGAGTAGAAACAAGACTTGGTAAGATTCATTTTATGAATTGAGCTTGAACTCAAAAGAGATCATTTAGTTGCCTAAATTTGAGACTTAATAAAAGTAGGAAAAAGTTGCAGAAATGCACTGTGTGGTGACTTGTTTTTAACCATTCTTTCAACTTTCATACCACATGTGATCTTAGGAAATACCTTAAATGACCTCAAATGAATTCCATGATATGCTATTATCATTCATAAATCCAATTACAAAAATCATGAATGAAATTCATCCCGCAATAATAGGTTACAGTGAGAAATGTTCTGTTCATCGGACATAAAATGGCCGCTTCGACGTTCCAGGGTTAAGTAATTTCAATCATGTACAATAGGTCTACGTGGCAATATGATTCCACGTATACCCTAAAAGTCAGAGTTGTGGCCTCTCTTTTGTCGGAGACGACCGAATCAAACAAGATGCTCGTTTGCCTGGAAAATTTGTCGATGCGCATTTCCTCGTGCAACTTGTAGCTCGCACTTCCCATTTGAGTTTCAGGATTGCTTTTACTCGAAGGATTTAGGGTTTTAGAGGCTGGGTCCAAGCAAGGGTTTAAGTTTCATGGCTTTTGCTCAATAGCTTCGGACAGAGCAGCAATTTGCAGCAGTCTTTCAAGCAAGATGGCGCGCAAGCCGCAGCCGAAGAAGAGGACGAGATCAGAAACGGCTGCTGCTGCTGCAGCTGAGGCCGCCCAGAATGCTGCAGAACCTTCCAATGATGCCGCACCGGCGGACGTAGAGGCTAAGAAACCAAAGCTTGATACGAATGTGCTGCCTCTCGAAACTGTAGAAACCAAAACTGTGGAAGTAGAGACCAAAATTGTGGAGACGAGCGTGACTGTCGAAGAAGAAATCAAAATTGTGGAGAGCGTAACCGCTGAGCCTGATACGAGTATGACTCTCGTAGAAGAAAGCAAAATTGTGGAGAGCGAAATTGTTGCTCCAAAAGAAGGTCAGTGACGCCCTTTCACCTAACTCCTTTTTGTAGCTTAGAATCCACCTCTGCTATTACTCTGTATGCAGAGAGAGCAAAGCTTGACTCGTGAAGAAAGCGAAACTGCTGAGAGCAATGGCACCATAAACCCTAACTCCTTTTGTAGCTTAGAATCCATCTCTGCCTGGCACGACATTGCTATGGCTGAGGAAAGCCTGACTCCTGAAGAAGAAAGCGAAACTGCTGAGAGCGATGACATTATAAGCCCTTATTCCTTCCGTAGCCAAGCCTGGCACCACAACAGTCTCAATTTGGCCGTTGTGTGCAGACTCAGATGCTGTGGCTGAGCAAAAGAAGAGGGCCAGAGTAGAAGGAGAAGATGGAGCGGCTGTCCAGACTACTGAACCATCGACTGATGCCGTGGAGGCTAAGAAAGCAAAACTTGATACGAGTGTGCCTCTCGAAGAAGAAGAAAGTGAAGACGCAAAAGATGGTTAGTGAACCCTAATTCCTTTCATAGCTCAGAATTGCACCAGCGACGAAGAACTTCAGGTCTCGTTTAGCCCACTTGTTATCTAAGAGTGCAATTTTGGCATTGTTGTGTGCAGATTCGGGTGCTGTGGCCGAGGAGAAGAAGAGCAACCTTGCACCAGGAGGAGGCAAAGAAGGGAAGAAGAGGAAGGTGGCAATGCTGCTAGCCTACTGCGGTGCAAATTACCAAGGTATGCAAAGAAACCCCGGAGCAATAACCATCGAAGGGGAGCTAGAGCAAGCTCTCTTCCGAGCAAACGCCATCGCCCAGTGCAATTTTGGCGACATGAGGAAAGTGGACTGGATGCGAGCCGCTCGAACGGACAAGGGAGTGAGCGCCATAGGACAGATCGTGTCTGCTCGTTTAGTCATCGATCCGCCAGGCCTTGTTGAGCGTGTCAATGAGCACCTTCCTAAGGATATTCGAGTCTTCGGCTATACTAGAGTGACCTCTAACTTCAATGCCAAGCAGATGTGTGATAAACGTCGGTACGAGTATCTTGTTCCTGTTTTCGCATTTGATCCACATGCTCATCATGATCGTGAGACCATGCAAATGTGGAATGAGCGGAAAGAGAATGTCAGACTCCAGCGTATCGAGAAGCGGAAAGCTCTCGAGCAAAAAGACGCTGGTGCCGCTGCTGGCACCACCAAGGCCGTCACCACTACTGGTATGAATCTCCTTTCACCATTGGAACAGTTCCCAGCATTTGCTTTACACTGATACATACTGTTTAAGAACCTGCGTCTTAGCATCTTGTTTTTAGGGTTTCCTTCATTATCCATTCCATGGTTTACATTCAAATAGACCCCTTTATTAGATTCTCAGAGACCATCGTAATGACAGCAACGTTGTTAATCAGCTCTCAAGTCATCAAGTGAAAAGCATTTGCATTGCTCTAGCACTTACTCTTCAATGGTACGAATTGAGAAACTACATCTTAGAATCTTGTTAAGGGTCGATTCTATGCTTTACATCTCAAAAGACCCCATTATTAGATTCTTAACGATGACAGAAACGTTGCCAAGGAGTTAGTGAGTCAGTCCTCAAAATCATCTTGAAGGGCATTTGCATTACACTAGCACTCACTCTATAAAAAGACTACATGAGAAACTGCTGCTCATAAGCATCATGTTTCTTAATGGGGTTTTTCGTGATGTTGAAGCCTTCGATGCTCTGAGTAAAATGCACAGAATTAATGATTGCGAAGGAGGTACACATCTTTAGGAGTACATGGAAATTTGCCTCTGTAGCTTTACAACAATCATCCTGTTTACTCAATGGGGGTTGACACTTTTGGTCGTGCACAGAAGCAGTGACAGAAGGGGAGGTGAAAGAGGTGACGACGGTGGTGGAAGAGGTGACAACGGAGGTGACGACGGTAGTGAAGGAAGTAGAGATGGAAGAGACACCGAACGATGAAGGAGAGCGGGAGCCATTTGTGTTCGACGACGAGAAGCTGAAGAGGCTGAACGATGTCTTGGGCAGATACAAGGGCACACACAATTTCCACAACTTCACTGCACGAATCAAGCCAGAAGACCCAAGCGCAAAGCGATACATTCTTTCGTTCGAAGCAGGGAAGGTGGTGGAAGTTCAAGGCACGCAGTTCGTGCCGTGCACAGTCGTGGGCCAGAGCTTCATGCTGCACCAGATCCGGAAGATGATCGGAACCGCCATCGCTATTATGCGTGGCTGTGTCCCTCTATCCATCATCAACTTTGCTCTAAAAAGGTAACACTCTCGATCATACCCCTAAAAGTGGTATCTATCTCCACCCCTGCAATAGGTACTTTCCATGGAGCATGTGCAGTTGCCAAAGATGACAAACTCAAATTGTATTCACTATGAATTTACTAACTTTTGCATACAATATCCAAATCATATGTTTTTTTGAATCCTAGAAGAATCTGCAGAATTTAATGATATGAATAGGAGATAGGAATCCTAGAAGAATATGCAATACTTCGATGACTTGAATAGGGGAGAGGGGTTATAGCGAAAGTCACCATTTTAGGTGCCTCCAACCTTTTTCTGGATTTTGAAAGGCTCGGTCGTACATTTTGCTTATCTCCTTATTTGCGCAGGGAGAACGACGTGAACACACCGATGGCTCCGGAGCTTGGTTTGTTTCTGGACGAATGCTACTACACGGCCTATAATCAGAGATTTGGCAAATCACACGAGGAGCTTTCGCAGAAAGGCTACGAGGAGAAGATCCAGACGTTCAAGCAGGAAGTGATTTATCCTCATATTGCAAGCACGGAGGCTAAGGATGGCACCATGGCTTTGTGGCTTCACAGTCTCAACGATCGCCATTACCCTTATTTTGAGACTCATCGGGCAGCAGCAGCCGGCAAGCAATGACAGCCATTTGAATTGGGGGAATTTTCTTCTCCCAGAGGCATCATCTTCATAAGCAATTAATTTTAGAAATTGTACGCTGTGGACAACCGAGAGTTTCGAACATACTCCAAGTTTTTGCCGGTGGATTTAGACTGCTTTATATGTGGGTGATGCAGAACCATCAATATCGTCATGAGATCGTTCAGCTTCCGAGAATCCTCTTTATAGTGCTAGATGATGACTTCCGGAGATGAGTGTAGAGTTCCTTTTTGAGCCTAAGTTATGTGCCCTTCCGTCTGGGGTTGAAAATGCATTCTGCATCGCTACATTTGCAAAGTAAAAATGGTAGTAAAGCGCAGCAGCTTGTCTTTATTTTCATGCGGACTTTCATTCCATATTTGAGTACCTTTTCTAAAAGTTTTTATCGGAGTCTTCTTGAGTGTCAATATCATTATCAGTCACTTCAGACTTGAATTTTTGTAGAGAGGTGCAGCAGCTAGTATTCATGTTCACAGTGGACCTTCGTTGTGAAAGATGGTAAATTCTTGCGTTTGTATTATCATAAGGCTTGCAGAAAACCTTCGGTATGTACCAGTGGAGAAACTGCTTGTAATGGAAGTGCGCATTTTTACATTCTCAGCAGAGTAAGAATCTCAGAGGTTGGACTCATGACCAAAAGCTTCATATGTTTCCGCGGTTCGACAGTCTTCAACTACATGTCAGAATTCCATGGAAGAACTCAGGGTCCCTGAATGTTTTTCTCGAAAGCTCCAGGATTTTCTCAAGTCAACAAACAAGACTGTTCAGAGTCGACTGCATGAGCTTGACGTTCGCATAACCTCGACCCACATCTTCTGACGTATGATGGGGTCTACATCGAGCTACATCCAAGTGCCTCAACTTACTTGAAAGTCTGATCAGAAGTACTAATTGCCAGAGGGGGGGCCACCACTATTGCCAAGCGGCTAAAAAAAGCTCCGCAATTCATCAAAACTAGCTCCCTCCCACAATCCTGACGTGCCCGGACTCCTCAATCCCTCAGTAGACTAATCGGCTGCGGGAGTGTGAGGGCCTGAATTTGCATAAAGCCCAGATTTCTCAATCCCTCCAGGCTCTGACTAGCCCTAATTGGTTGCGGTAGTGTCACGAGCCTGATTTTGCTACTAGTGATGAAGCGACAGAAAGCAAAGGTAGCTCTACCATGAATGCAGAGGAGTGAAGCACACAAAGAGCAATTCCAAAATGCATGAGGGGCCTGATGACGCGCCAATGAACTTAAGCTCTACCAAAAAATGCAGTGCAGAGAAATGAAGGGCTTGCATGCAAAGAGCAATTCCAAAAAGTGCACGCAAAAATCAATAAGAGGTGTAGGGGACCAGACGGGGACAGTGCTCTCAGTCTGTAGTCACAACATTGAAATCTCGATCAAGCTCTCAAGAGTTTTACACTTCAAGCTCCAGTTATTGCAAAGTCAAGCTTCAAACTGATATAATCATGCAGAGTTTCAGAACATCTTAAATGGTAACCTTGAGCTGGTATCATCTCACAAATTGCAAACAAGTTCCAATTTCGAAAAACTGCAGGTCTAAGTTTGTGAAGTAGATTCAGACAATACTCCACAGTACAAGTGTCTTGATTTCAATCGGTTGACACTATCACCGCAAATGCAAAACAGTGATCGGCTCCATTGAGAAAATTCTAGTATAAAGCAAGGCAAAGGCGAGGAGGGCAAAATTTTATAGAGCTATTAATTTTTGCCACACTGGATTAAGCTACCTGCTCCTAAAAACAATCCAAACAAGGCGGCGCTCGTCAACGTGGTTTGGCCAACATAGCGCACCTTGAGAATTCCCGGCACCCTTTGCCGGAACGCATCGTACGTGCCGTACACAGCCCCGATTGCGCCCCCGACGGCTCCCCCTACTCCCACGCCCGCCACCACTCGCGTCAAGCAATCGTTATTCCTCGCCATCTCGCCCTGCCAATCCTCCTCTGTACCCCCCACAAAACCCTCAAAACCCGACCAGCGCTTAAACCCACAAATGGAATCTCGGATTTCGGACTTTTGCTATCAATCAATTGATGCGAGCGATGAAGGGCGACTACCTGATCGAATTGCAAGTAGGGCTTTCGAGGATAATAGCGAATAACCAGAGTTCGGGAAGACGATGGACTTCGAGCTCATTCACCTAACCCTAAGCTGATGCCGTCTGCCACGTCAGCGTGAATGTTGAATTATGCCAAGGTGGAGTGATGACGCGGATGTTGAAGAGCCTATAAAGGGGCGGTAAGGAGTTCTCTTATGAGTCACTTGGTTGATTTGATTTCAGGGCATCACCACCCATTCCAGAAAAGGGAGGGTGGATCATCCTCACGATAAGTTGAGTTGAGTTGGTTTGCAAGCCGGGTGCCCCACTCATGACTTGTATACATGGTGATAAAACAAGGAAAAAACAAAAGCAAGATGAATCTCATTGGTCTTTGTTTGTCCTTCGTCCTTTAGTAGGCTCCTTTTTTGTTTTGGGGTTGGAGCTCCGCCCCTCAAAATGACCCCAATTTGCAGATCAACCTCAACTTCTAAGGGCATGCCCACCCATAGTGGTGCCCTGAACTGAATCCGGTAACTAAATTCACGAAATCCATCACCCTGAATAGTGAGGGCAAAGGAGAGCCCCACCCATGAACTCATGATTGAGTTGTGGTGGGTGAAAAAGGCGGATGATGTGGTCATAAAGGCGGATCGGTGGTGGTAGGCAGGGGTGCCTCGAAGTGCACAGGACAAAATAGATCCGTAGTCTGCGTGGTTCTACCGAATCCCCTGTCAGCATTTTCCTCCGCAAATCTCCGCAGTTTCCTCTGCAAATAGATCGGTTGTGAGTTCAGGTCAGTGCACTTCCCTGCAAAAGGGCTTAGTTCTGCAAGTCAAATTGAGAAAAATGGATGAATAGTAGTTCAGTTCAGGGGTTTTGCCGGTTGGTGGGGCATTTTCTCCCCTGAACTAAACTACTATTCATCCAGTATTCAGTTCAGTTTGCGATGGGTGTGAATGCTCTAACCACAAAACAAGTTGAGTACATCCGTTTTGCAGGATGGGTGGGACACTTTTGAGGGCCGCCACTCACAATATAAGTTGACTTCATCCGTTTTTCAGGATGGGTGGGAATGCTCTAAGTTGGTTAAAGAAGTCCTCTTAAGTTTTTGAGAAGTGTTCTATCCATTGCGCAAAATACTACATATATTCTTCAATTTTGGCCAACATAGTACAACTTGAGAATTCCCGAAACCTCTTGGCAAACTGCATCGTATGTGTCGTACATCTCCAATTGCACTTTCCACGGCTCCTCCTACTCCGACGCCCCCCACCACTCAGCGTCGAGCAATTGTTATTCCTCTCCATCTCCATAATCCTCATGTCTATCCTTCAAAGGTCTCAACACCACACCGAATTTGTTTTTAATAGAATCCACAAAGAAAATCTCAAGTTTCTACTCTTACTATCAATCCAAATCATGCAAGCAATGAGGGGCAACTACCTCAACAATTTGCAAGCAAGGATTTTGATAATAAAAGCAAACTCTAGAATTTAAACTCTATAAACCAAACAAGACGAAGACTCAAAATCCTAAGCATATTCTAACCGGCAATATTTTTCCTGAGGAAGATTATTCCACCAAAGCTTAACCTCATGACATGTGATTTATTGTAAGATAGAGTACTGTCCTTGATATTTGGGCATTTACGACTAGAGCAACCAATGGGTGATAAGGAGGTTTTTTGAACAGTTCATCTCTTGTAAAGACACTTGATTGATGTGGGTTTATAACTTAGCCTTCTGACGGTGGAGGCTAAATTATGGTCAAATTTGGAAGATCTCTTAGTTGTTAAAGGGTTGAATTGTGACAAGTGAAGTTAAAAATACAGGAGGAAGTTCTCTCAATTAAGTGTTCACTTTATCATGCAAATCACTATTAATGTTCTCTAAATTCCTTAAGTAATTGTAGAGTTACTTTGAGTACGAACATCACACCGCCTTTTTACAATTTGGATCTTGATGTACATAGCCACCCATACAAAGAGGGAATGTAGTTGCGCATGAGCAAATGTTGCGGATAGGGCGCAACAATTTAATGGTGCCAAAGGGATGAATCAATTCAATGATGTTGAAGGGATGAAGCAATTTAATGATGCAAGAAAGGGAAAAGCAATCAAACGTTGTTGCTTCTCATATTGAGAGTCCCTAAGATGCTTCTTCATTCACCAAATCATCATGAGCATATGAATCGTATGGTGCGGCCGAGGGTCCCATACATGCCCAAGAGAACTTCACAATTACAAATATAGTTTTTATTCATTATTATTTTATTTTTTTCCCCCTAAACTCTTCCAGTAGTGATAAAGAGATGACATTTACCAAATTAAAATATTTCCATGGGAACTTGGGGTTCTGCCAATAAGTTCAAATGATGAAAATGAGGTGGCGTGCTCGTGCTTGAAAATCGCATAGCACCAAAACCATTCAGCTTCCACCCACAAGTGATTATGTTCGTTTCATACCAATCTCTTAGACAATCAATTACTATATCTTCCTACACACTACACAATCTAGAGTAGTTAATTTTCCCTTGAAAAATTACTTTCTACTTCAATTAGAAGAATTTCACTTTCCTCTTTTTAATTATGTCATGTCAAAGAAGTGCCAGATTGATCCTTGGGTGTCAGACTTAGCCCTTGAACATCTTGTCCAACTCAAGGGGATAGGTGTTTAGAGAATCTTCATAATAAACAACCCAACCATTGAATGTCACAATATCAGTGAGATTCGGCATTCAAAAAAACTTCGCATTTAAGTAAAGAACCAATCTATAAACATCACAATCACCCATAGGGATTTTATTGGTGTTCAAAGAGATCTTTGCAAAAAATATTACACCTACCCATCAGCTTAGTGTGTATGCTATAGTGGATAGTGTATAAGCTTAAAGAATCTCGGCAAGTAAAGTCCCAACCCTTACCAGTCACATCCAAATAATGAGCCAAAGAAATTGGGTGTAGAATTCAATGTCACATCCAGCTTGAAGAGATAGGTCTTCAAAGAATCTTTGTCATAATTGTACATTAAGTCGAATTTTTAGAGTTGGATGCTTATAGAATCTTTACAAAATTGTATCGTTGGTTAATTGGAGGCCAACTTCTTAATACCATTGCCTTTTATGTTTATGAATTACGCAGATATTCAAATGAAAAGTCTGCATTTCAAATCACAAATTGAAGGTGCGATTTGTAACATCACCTCAAGTCTATGGTGTTGATACTCACAAGAATTTTTACGAAACTTCACCAATGCTCAATTTGAAGCCAACTTCTTCATACCATTCACTTTTTATCTTTAGGAGGTGGGTGATGGTCTGGTTGGGGTACCCAAAAAGGTTGTCCCATGAACAATTGCACTCTATGCTGGTGTGACAAACATATCCATTTTTAAACTGTAATACAATAAGACTTCATTAGATGTGGTTTTAGTTGTCTAAACTTATAATGTATCAAGAAAAAAAATTAAAAATTAAAAAAAATATTTTGAAGTAATTTTATTTGATTTTTTAGTTGAAAAAGTAAGTCATGTCCCAATAACCTAAAATCCATAGAATCAAGCAAATGGAATATCAACCATTTTTATTTTAATATGATTTTTGAATATGACCTACATCTTCTTGTATGGAATACAAAATAATTTATTTAATAATAAAAAAATTAATTCATTGTGCACTATAATGCCTGCAAATCCCCAAATTCAACACTTTTTCCCTCATCTATGAATGGATCCAAAAAAAAATAAAAAATCTAAAAGAAAATCTATAGGCATA
The DNA here is from genome assembly GCA_037043015.1 of Bryum argenteum. Lineage (NCBI taxonomy): Eukaryota > Viridiplantae > Streptophyta > Bryopsida > Bryales > Bryaceae > Bryum > Bryum argenteum. The sequence goes on from CM073327.1 coordinate 4,801,822, forward strand.
TATACTTTGATTTCAGTGAGGTGCATGATATTTTATTTTCTATTTTAGGGTCTTTTTACTTGATTAAAATGACTAAATTAGACAAACTTTGGAGGCTTTCAATAAAAATAACCTAATTAGTGTGTCCAAAAAGTGATACCCCAAGCTTACCATTGCCCAGGTACACAAGTTTATCAAATGAAGAGTATGCATTTCAAATTACAAATTGGAGGTGCAATTTGTTACATCACGTCGAGTCTTGTGGCGTTGGATGCTCACAAAATCACTTTACAAAACTACATCATCACTCAATTGGAAGCCAACTTCTTATACCATTCTCTTTCTATCTTTGAGAAATATACACGTTTATCAAATGGAGACTACGCAGTTCAAATTACAAATTGAAGGTGCGATTCAATTTGTCCCATCGGATACTCACATAATCTTTACAAAACTTCATCATTGCTCAATTGAGGCCAACTTCTTGATACCATTATATTTCTATCTTTGATGAGTATGCATTGAAAGGATTTATGTGTACAATTTTGAGATAGTTGACAAGTATAAGGATAGAAGTTCTTCACAATTGGTTGTTAAAGCATAATTGATCGTTCAAAGATTTGGGATGGAGAAAATAATAGACTTTGAAATCCAAGTTTGTCCATTGGTGTGATGACCTTTGGGCATACATCAAGGATATGTCGAACAAACAGTCTACTCACGCGAGCCTCTAAATAGGTTGGAGTTTCCAGATAGTAATTACTAGGCATGAGTATCTAAGAGGCAAACTGTTCATATAGGGTTCAGTTCATTTTCACCTCTCAAGTGGAACCATCTGTGTAGCGTGAAATTTCGCCGTAGGCTCAAAGAGATTCAACGCCGACCTCTAAATAAGGTTGGAGTTTCTGGATAGTAATTACTAGGCATAGGTATCTGAGACGCAAACTGTTCAGATAGGTTCCAGTTTGTTTTCACCTCTTGAGTGGGACCTTCTACGTGGCGTGAACATTTCGTCGTAGGCTCAAAGGATTCAGCGCCGACCTCTAAATAAGGTTGGAGTTTCTAGATAGTAATTACTAGGTATGGGTATCCGAGAGGTTCAGATAGGTTCTAGTTCGTTTTCACCTCTCGAGTGGGACCATCTACGTGGCGTGAATATTTCGCCTTTGAACTTCTACATGGCGTGAACGTTTCGCCGTAGGCTCAAAGAGATTCAACCTCTAAATAAGGGTGGAGTTTCTAAATAGTAATTACTAGGCAGGGGTATCTGAGACGCAAACTGTTCGGTTTCCAGCTCGTTTTCACCTCTCGAGTGGGATCATCTACCCACGCGTGAACATTTCATGGTACTAAATTAGGTGCATTCAATCGAATAAACATTTCAACTCCCAAATACTTGATTAGTATTGTGTCCACCTTCATTGTATTGTTCCAATTTCCCCTTGTCCGCTGGCCATCGGGATATTAGCATTACGAACAGACACTTCATTCACGGCGGCCCCTTAGAAAGGGACCAGAGTTTCTATCTATCTATCTCCACCTTCATTGTTTGTAAGAAATAAAATGAAATAGATAAATAAATAAATATACATGGAATTCATGATTCCAATTGGTCGAACTCCCTCCATACTTTTGCACATCTTCCAAACTTCATTCCCTTGGCCATTCCACAATGAGCATTCCAATCTAATTCTCTCGAGCGACTACTGAGCCTTTTTAGGGTTTCATGAGTGAAAGAGCAAGCTTCGTCGTCTTCCTCGTCACTTGGCTATGGCGTCTCCCGGCTGGGAAATTCGCAGCACTTGGTCGGTTGCTGAATCCGATTCGTCCTTCGAAGACTTCGTATTTATCCACGACATTCGTAACAGCTCTGAAATTGGAGCTTTTGACAAGCGATTGCGCCTTCTCCCTGGTCCGGAAAAGCAATCGTGCGAGGTCACAGGTATACCTAGCTCGCAGTAAAGCTCTCCGTAGGAGTTGCTAATCAAATTTGAGAGCTTCTCAATGTAGCCATTCCAAAGTGCTTAACGTATGATTGAATTCTTTGAAGACTTGAATGTGGGTTTAGCGAATCGTTACATTCGCCAGATTCCTAATAACGCATTTGTTAGTTTGCGTTGGTAATATTTCAAATGAGTATAGAGTGTAGGTTTTGACATTTTAGCTGCTTCGAGTTGTTTAGATTCCTGGTAGTAATCCCATGTGTGCTTGCAGTGAAATTTCTGCAGCAGCAGCACGCGATTCACAGTATTGATGTATTAAGCACAGCGAGAACATGCGAAGCTTATCGATTAACAGACAGCGACACAGACGCCGAGTATCTCTGTACAGCCCGAGGGCAACTGGAGGAGGAAGAAGAAGGCAGCAAGCCGCTCTACAGAGCTGAAATGGAGATGGAAGATCCCGATCATTGCACATCAGTGACGATCCGTTTGCTCTCCGTTCAAGACAAGTCGCAGGTGATAATCGGGCATATCCTGATCTTGGTCTCTCCTGGCCCTTATTTGGCCGGGGGCGCTTCTGGTCCTCCTCCTCCAGCTCCGCCAGCCCCTTCCCTTGGAGCATTTGCGCCACTCATGCTGCAAATGGCACAAGGCTTCTCTAATGGACCTCAATCACAGCAAAGCGGATTGCAGGAGCTTGCAATGCGTGCTTTGTCACTGAAGCAGCCGGAATTGCCTCAGCCGTCGAAGTCTTCGGAGGCTTCCCTTGAAGATGTTTGTCAGCGACTTGAAAGACTTGAATCTGTCTGTGCTCGCATTGAGACCTCCTTGAGCAAGACTCTGGAGGCTTTCGATAAGCGTTTGCAGCTTTTAGAAAGTAAATCTCCAGGGACCTAATGCAATAATGTCCTTACTCACAAGCAATCGGAGCAGGTTCATCACACTGACCTATTCTTCGACGATGGAGCCCTCCTGTAAGGCATTCGAAAAGCATCTAGGTGCGAACAATGTCTATGGAGCAGCTTCATCATCGAGCCTATTACTATTCTACAAATGGAGATTAGGTCAGCTACTTCTCAATACCCTCTCAGCTATGTCCATGTTTGATGCACTTCTGATTAGCAAAAGCTTACTGAGATGTGGCTCTGCTTCTGTTTCAGTGCAGAGCTGTAAGGATACTGGTGGCTTTTCTGCAAGATCTGGAACTCGGTATGCTTCTGGTGAGGAGGCTCAGATTTCTCAACATTCATCATTCTTTCAAAGTAGCAGACTCTTTTCATTGCAATGCTACAAAAAACTGTAAAACTGCGCTGGCTTACGTTATGATTCGTTCCTTCATTACACTTCACATTCTTTGCTTCTATGCAATTGTAGTATAGAATGAAACTGAAAGGACTGATGGTGCAGTATGAAACTGAAAGAATCGGTAGTGTAAGATTGACTCTGTTAAGGAGCTTTAGTCGCCCCATTGTTGTCCAATATCTCGTGAGGGGATTACAGTGGTGCTTGGATTAGATAAACGTTTTTGGACATACAAGAACGTTGATCTTATTCAAGTGAAACATAACGAAACAACGCCTCTTTGCATAATAAAGGGACAGGGACAACGTTCTTAACAAGACAGAGCTTGAAATATCATTCTTACTGGTGACATTTTTTCATATTAATTTATTGTTAATTCCTGAGTGTTCTATTTAAAATCAAGTTACAGTATCTTTTGAGCGCTCTCACCACTCATTCATGTGGACTTCTCTCTTAGAAGAATTTACAGCTGTTGCCTACTCAGGATCAATCGTTATGACTCCTTGAAATCATGAGCTCATTTAGGTTTTGGTAACTTGATCAATCAGAGAATCTACTACTGGAAGAATTTCAGCCCTAAAGAAGAGAGAGGCTCAAATTGGAGGAAAGATTACAAAAACTTAAACTTTCACTCAATGTATCTCAAGATCCGTACGGTGAAATTTGATTAAAGGTGGTGGGTAGACAGACTTGTACAAGATCTTGCGGTTGGATCTCCTAAAATCAAATTCAGAAAAAGTTTGTTCATGGGTTTCAGATATGGCCGTTTGGAGGTCTAGAGGTCGTTGTTGAACTTCTCATTTAGGGGTTAAAATGCACATCACTTTTACATTTGTTGCAATGTGTGAAATTTGTGAGGTTTGCTTTACGTTTATGAAGATTTGGTGGTTTATGATAGATTTGAGTATCGGTTTACGGGCAATGGTTCGTGGCAGCTACCAAGGAGGCACCCTAGAATCCGTGGGGACCTCCCAAGGCCGTTTTTGATAATTTTGAATTCAAATTTGAGGTCTGCGACCCCAAATTACCCTTGAAAGCCTACTCCTTTGCATTTAATGTCTATACATCAAAAAAATAGGGGGCACATTACCCCTCCTCCATCCTCCTTGGTAGCTCCTACGAACGCTTACCCTTGGTTTACATTCAAGTTTATGGTGATTGGAGTAGTTTTGGTCTGATCTCACTATAATGGAAGATTTGGTGATTCATGAAAGATTTGAGTATCGACATTCAAGTTTCTGGTGATTGTAGTTGTTCTTAGTTTAATTTCATTATAATGTGATAATGCAGTGGCATCCACTAAAGCAAGTTCTTAATACCTAGTTTGGATGTCTGTTGAGCAAAGTAACCTACAAATGAGAAGAAATATTCCTAATTAGTTGTTTGCAATTGCAATTTACTTCGATAGATAGTCACAATGTTTGTAAGATTTGAAATTTAATGAACACTATTTGAGAGATGTTTCAGATATTTGAATCTCAAATATGTAGCTTGAAAGCGGAGAAAAAGTGTGCCCAAGATATATGCTCGGAAGAGAGTAAAGGAGAAAATCAACCGATTGTTATAATCACGACAACAAAATTTGTGTCTCTCAAGGTATTTAATTTATTCTATTAAAAAACTCTTTAACTTTTGTCAGTTTGTATGATACCATATATTTCTCATACTTGATACATCAAATAAAAATGATTTATGTAACGCTTCATGATACTATTTTATTCTTAAAAGCTTTGTTTATTAGGATTTGAAGGGGCAAGTGAATAGGCACCATATTCATTAGGGTTTGCTAAACTATGGCTTTTTCAAGGTTCCGTCACATAGCTAGTATGAAATTGAAAGATGCAAAAGCTACCGCTGCTAATGCTACCGCTAATGCCGCAGCTTTTGTTAAGTCGAGTTTGAGCAAGCCATATGTGAAACAAAAAGGTTTTATGCATAGTTACAACGAGAAGTACATTCAAACAGGAAGCATTAGGCCTCTAAATGATGTTTTGATTTATGTTTTTATTCTTGCATACGGAGTTGGATATCCAACCGAGATGCGGCACTTAAAACATGCTGAAGAACAAGCTAAAAAGGGAGGCAAAAAACACTAAAGATCATTTGTAATACATTAATCTAATTCTTTATTATACATATTTCTAAATATCTTCTCTATAAGTTTGATGGTACAAATTTGGCATAAATACAACATATCGAAACACCCTCATTTCTAATTTGTTGAAACATATGAAATACTATGATAATCAAGACCTCAAAACAAAATTATGCAACTACTTCAAATAGAAAGTGCAAATTAAGTTGATTGCTCTAAGTATCACAGTATCAAAATTGAAACATTTGATTAATTCATTGATAATTTAGAAGGAAAGAGAGTTATTAAAAAAAAATCATTATTATAGTTAAGCTTATGAACCATATATAGAAAATAATAATATTCTTCTTATGCTAAATTAGAGAGAATTTCTCAATCGAAGTTTCTTTTGTTAAAAAGTATCTTCTAAGTTTGATTTACTTATATTCTTGAAATGCAAAAAAATTGAACTACCTAGAATGTTCATAGTACCTCAATTAGGATAAAATGGTTTTATACAAGTTTTTTTACAATTTAGAGAAAAATTACTGGAATTTAGAACAAAATATCATAATGTGTAAAATTAATTAGCTATTGTAGTTGGTGAATTTTTGTCGATCAAATCTAACTTTTGGAAGAATAAGGTATCTATCTTACAATAGTTTGAGCATAGTTACATCACTTTAGTTGAATTTAAGTTTATATGTACGTTTAACTTATAAGAATCTACCATTTTTTTAGAAATTAGAGATGAATATGAGAATTAAGAAGCATCTTGATGTCAAGTTACTTCCAAGTGTCAAAGTTGCATTGCCAAGAATTTTTTTTGATAATAATATAATCTTAAAGAAGATTTTGAAAAAAGTACATACTTCTTGACGTTTTTTGTAAAAGTCATACTTTTGATAGTCAATATAGAGTTTCTAAGTGTTTTAGTTGGTTGTTATGATTTTCTTGAAAAAATTTCTACTTAGTATTTCTTCAGTTTTGAGTGAATCTTAGCAATGAAGAAAGTAAAATTTCCTAAGAACAATCTGCAATACCAGAGAATGATTGGAGAGTGATTAGGATTTCATCTTGAAAGAAATACAAATCTTTTAACAAAGTTATTAACTGAACTTTGTGCTCAAGTAGTAAAGAATAATGGTGGAAAAAATCAAAATTGTAACATAAGACAACTTTGGCTTTATCAAAGTCATCATAGTTATCAATTGAACCATAATAACAAATCTGTAAAAATGGATTTCCACTAATACAGTTTACTTAATTTTCGGCTTGAAGTTGTTTGTAATTTACTTTGAACATATCAAATATATCAATATAGTTCAACATATCAAATTGGTGTTACTTAGTTGCTAGATTATATTGTCACTAGCACTTTTTTAAGTTCACAATCTTATTGTAAAATTTTAGATTCCTATGTTTGTCAGTAGAGAGTTCATGAGCCTAAGAGATTTCCTAAAATTAAGAATGAAAAATTTATTTGCGTTGCGAAGGTGTAGAAAGTATTAGAGAAAAGGGCTTAGGTTTGTTCACCTTAAACATGTGATTAAGTAACTCCAATCACCATCAAAGATTTAAAAAATGTTTACAAAAAGCTGAAGCTTTTTATATATCATTTGTAGGTGTTGTTTGGTTTTATAATCTGAGATGATAAAAATTATTTGGACCTAAGGTATTTCTTTTGGTTCAAAATGACCTTAAACCATCTTAGTTAAAATCAAGACACACTTTACATAGTTTTCTACACATAATTTTCTGTACATTACAAACCATGATATCTTGCACATGACTTGTTCACAAACATATGACTTGTCAATTGCAGAATCATTAAGGTCAAAGGTAAATTAACAAATAGTGTAATTGATTGAATAACTATTGTCTTGTAGGCCAAATGCAAACATACATTGGAAAATATACACAATTAATCGAATTTGTAAAAATGTGGTCCTAAGATTGAGATTTTTTATGCACTCAAGGAAATTCTTTGTTGGTTCACTCCTCTCTATTTAAATACATCCTTCTTTCCTCCTTTCTCTTCAACCTCATTCCTTTGTCACAATACTAAGTAAAGTGACAGTAGTAGCATGAAACAATAGACAAACCTGAACATGACAACCCAACAAATATTTGCATAGTGGGCTTCCAATATTACTTTACTTTACACTATAGTCTATTCACACTTCTCCAAGAACTACAGAGCTGTCAACTCAAATGACCAAGAACCATATGGTTTCATTTTTACCAATATCTTCTACATTCTAAATTGATCAAAATTGTATAATCAAAAAGCCTTGCACTATAATTCCTAGTGTTCCTTCATTGTTTTCTAACAAAAACGCATAACAAAAAACCCTTACTTGATACAAAGTAGACTGAGCAAAATTAAGCATTTAACTACAAATCACCATGTGTAACAAATAAACCCTCTATCTAACTTGCATTTCTATATTCCTATTCTACTCAACTCATTGCAACAAAAAAGAATTGTGATTTCGCATACCGTAAAACTATCAAAAGTGCTAAGACATTAGTTATCCTTCTTTCTTAAGTTCTTCATTTTCAACATAAATTCCAGTGTCACCATGAATTGCACAATTTTTCACAACATCAATTGTATCACCATGAACCTTGCACCTTTCTCCTTCGTCCACAAATATGATTTCTAGTGGCTTAGTAGCCTTCTTCTCTTCGTCCTTTTCACCTTTAGCTGCAATTTTCAAAAAGAATTTGTTAGCGATTGAAAAATTAAAAAAACTTGTTACATGCTTTTACATTTTATCAAATACTCCCTCCGTCCCATTATAATTGTTCAGTGGATTCTCTCGAATCTACTTTTTATTTTATCAAATACTCCCTTCGTCCCATTATAACTATCCAGTAGGTTCTCTCAAATCCACCTCGAGAGCTAAGAGAATCTACTTAACAATTATAAAGAGACACAAGGAGTATATTACAGTTAAAACACTAGAGAAAATAACCATGTTTGAAAATGTCAAAAAATATAATTTTAGTTGTCTAATCGATACTTTCTAATGCAATCTCTAAATGTTTTATTGATTAGTTCTAAGTATAGCCTACACTTCATTTATGATAAAAGGGGACGTCACCAAAATTTAGCGTGGAATCACAATTTTTGTGCTAATTATATTTTCTACTTAATTGTGCCATCTTCAAAAAGATTCATGGTTCTTTACTTGGCTTTTGTGAATCTCATTAGAATATTGATAGTTAAAATATCACTAGTAGAAAATGGTGTCCTATATGACTTGTCCACTATGGAATTTTTGGTTCAGGTGGTCGTAGTTTTGAGCCATTTACGATAGTCTTAGTCCAAGTGTACAAGTTGTAAAGGACACCATTTCCTACTAGTGAAATCTGCTCTTCTAGGAAGACGTTTATCCGAGCAACATAGCAAATGTGAACCCCTCTTTTATGGCAAGTAACATGAACCCATTGTTTATGATTTTTTTACGGTCCAAGAAAAAATCACCTTTCGTTTGTGATTTTCTCCGCCTCGCCTTTCTTATGCGTTGTACGGGAGGCCCTTGATCTTCAACGTAACCGGGGCCCAATCTAAACACCTTCCGTATAGCCTTCGCACATGCTTTTTTGTCATTCTTATCATATTTAGGCATGTGCCTTAAAATTGACCGATATGCTACAATTGGTTCCATTTCTTGTATAACTGCATAATGGTTTATTAAGTGCAAAACACTTCATTTAGGATGAAAAGGAATTTTTTTCCAATAAAAGAGCTAAATCCTTGCATGATATACACTATTATAATTATAATGTTAACATTTTCACAATAAAGTTTCATTAACTCTCTAGACAATTAAAAACTAAAGATTCAATCACAAAGAAATGCATAAATCTTAAGTTGAAACCAAACATTTATATCTAAATTGATGTCCTTAGAACTTAGAGAATATACAAATGTGTACCTTGCAAAGTAAGTGACTCACATCGTTCATAAGTTAGCTCCCTCAAATCCTACACAAGGACAAAGTCATTTAGGTGAGTCAAATGGGTATGAATGCAATTTTTTTTTAAAATTGGGACTCGTTTGGACATTTGAATTGGAGCAGATTTTGGAATTTTTCAATATTGTGGAATGTTCATTACACTAATTGAAAATTTGCATTTGGAATGTAAGTATCTTCATATTTTCCAAGAATCCTTGGTTTACAATTTTGTTTTCATATAGTATCTTGTTTATATGAGCATGGGGAGAGCCTCAGATGTCTTCTTTCCGGACTGCTTCCAGACCATAAGTAGTTGAACGTGTCATGAACCCGCATTTTGTTACAATGGGAATATTGAAACTGGACAAAACAACCAATCGCTGTCATTTTCAAATGGCCATATCTTACTCAAATTTTGCCCAAATTCAACATATGAGGTATTTTTTGACATCTACTCTTCTTGCAGATGTCCAAAAACACCTCATATGTTGAATTCGGACACAAAATTGAGTGAGATATGACCATTTAAAAACGCCAACGATTGGTTGCTTTGTCCAGTTTCAGTAAAGTACCCAAATTGTGGGTACATTTAGCTCAACTTGAGCTAAACTGTAATTTCCCATAATCATTGAATATTCCCATTGTAACGAAAAACGTGTTCATGAGTCTAGTACATGCCATTTCTATTTGTTTTTCCATTCGTGATTGATGTGTACAACCCCTCCACATATGGAGCTTTCGGTCCTACACACATGGAGCTTTCGATTTGGAGCATGTCTACTACGGCACAACTACATAACATCATGGATGTATCATGAGAAACGGGAATGATTTGTCGTTACCCTTGGTCGAGGTTGTCGAAATGGTAAGTCCGTGTTCCTATGTGGAAAGAGAAGTGTTTTCTTGATGGGCTTCCTCTCACATTCGCTCAATGTGACTCCTTTCAAAGCATATGACCCAACAACCACCTTCTTCTTTGTCTCCGGAGCCTTTACTTCCTTCCTTGGTGCCGCAATATGAACGGGCCAAGCTGCATAGAAATTCTCGTCTTAGTAACTAGGATGTACATGTACACATTCGATCTCTGTAATATAACCTCTCTGACCTTTGTAATGTCACCCATCTGACTTTGACGATATCATCTCTTTGGCAATATCATCCTCTTATCATAGGCTTGACCATTGTGGGCATTTGTAATCTATCATGAAATTATAAAATCGTTAACCCCTAAAAATCCAAAAACCCGAAATGGGTTTTTTGAATCTGCCCACAAGAAAAATTTAGCTAACTTTGATCATTGTTATCTCACAATTGTTGAAGACTCAACACTTCAAATTTAACATGTGAGTGAGAAGGCAAGTTAACTTAAAGATCATGTTGTAGCTTATGCTAAGTATGTGTCGCTTTAGAGTATGGACCATGAAGACTGACCACAGTCTTCTAAAATTCGTGATTGGAGAGTAAAGTGCTCTTGGTCCCATTTGATTCCAATGCTTAAATTTAGTTTTGTTAAGTTCGAAGTAGCAGAAGGGCATAATTGGTAATTTAGAGAATTTTGCATCGAGGAAATTTAGGGATTAATACGTAAAAATTCACTTTTTACTGTATCCGAAGAAAACACTTTTAAGCTTTCTTATTCGCTCATAGTCATAAGATATACAAGAAGTACATGTTGGCAACCATACCATAGCGATCCCGTTTTGATGACAAATGAGGAGTCAAGACAACATCAAAATGATATGATTATAAAAGGAGCGTACCGGGATCATAGAGAACAGGGTAATGCAAGCCATGACCACGTGGAAAATTTGATGGATTCTTCGTGGGCTCGCTTGTGATATCCCAAACCAAAAATTGGGTCTCACTATCGCGATACACCGTCTGCGCAGCTTCCGAAATGAACTCTTTCTCCATAGCCATTTTCGCAATCGTCACTTATTTTACGTAACACTTACTTCACATGCATGATGTCAAAAGTATCAAAAGTGGTCACCTCCATATCTACACAAGTTGAGAACTATCTACATGCTAAGAACCTTCGTAACAGCCCTATGTAATGATATTCAAATTTGCACATAGCAATATGATCTATATCATGAAGATCCAAATCAAAATAGCTTCCAAAAACATATTAATGTCAACAATAATTTAGAAGCTTTTATATACACGTACAATTTCAATGGAAAAGTATGGTATTTCTAAGAAGCTCTCCACCAATATTTCCACAAAGCTCTCCACCAGTATCTCCACCAAGAATGTCTCATTCCACCAAACTTGGTGTAAAAGAATGAGTCATTCTATACACCACACTTCTCCTGCAACTTCTTCCAAACTCTTAAATAAGTATTACAAAGACATGAGCTTCTTAAAATAACGAAACTCATTGAGAATCTTCTTATGAATAAGAAAGTATCACAAGATTTTGAGGTTCTTATAAAAACGAAGCTAGAACCTTCATATTTATAGATTATTGGAACTTGCGTTATGAGTTGTACCAAATATTATTTAAGTGTGGTACGTACCTCTTATTGGATGCAAAAGTCATATGGTTTGCCTCCATTTTGAGTGATCGAACCAACATGTTAACAACGTTCACTTTTGCATAAAATAGGCCTTTTTGCACATATTTGATAAAAGATTTTACACTAATTTGAATTTGGTTTTTCAAGCTTAATAACCAAATGAGAACAAATGATATGTTTATAAAGCAATAGGATTTAATATTTGTACAAATATTAATTTGAAGTTCACATCATTTAAGAGAAACTTGAAAGAGGGTCCTGATTATATTCGGTTGCCTTTGGAGGAGATGATGTTGCGGCTGTTATTTATTGCTAAACACTTGTGCTAATTAGACATTTAACAATATGAATTAGTCTACCTTATCTACTAGTGAAGAAACCTCTTATATCTCGAAGGCGATATAGGTGATGTTCCACACTCTAAATTGTATTTTTCAATGTTTTTTGAAGTTCAAAGGTTTTGTAATTTTCCTCTTCAAGAGACGAAGTAGCTTTTTGAAGGTGTTTCTTGTATCCAATATTTGTTTAAAGAGAACGCCCCTATTTTTATAGCTTTTAACAATAATCGTGAGTCTTTAGAAACTAAGTTGACATAGTGTTCAAAATATTAATAGAAATTGTTTGATCCCTTACAATTTAAGGATTCAAACTAATTTGGAATATCAACTTACTTTTAGTTCATTTGAATTTTAAGGCATATTCATTAAGTGTGTTGGATATAATGCTAGATCTCCATGTAAACTACAAAATATTTTTTGGATTAGCTATTTCAATTTGCATCGTAGAGGTTTAATATCTCAAAGAATATTATTGCAAAACCTCAACAAAAAGAAAAGTGAAAAAAGAAACTAATTAGCCTTATTTAAATAGGATGTTGAGTTTTTAGTGCACTAGAACTTGGTGGATCATATGCTTAAGCTCGTTTAGATTACTTCCAATAATTGTGTGAAAGTGGTATTCTTCATACCCCTCCAAATACCTTACCTATGATGTTGTAACTCTCTAAAACCCTAAAAATTCTATATATTGTCACCCAATCTCGCTCTCAATATCGCTATCAATATCGCTTTCACATCGCTCCCCAATATCGCTCTCAATCCGCTCCCAATACTGCTCTCAATACTGCTCCCAATACTGCTCCCAACACTAACAGGAAAGTCTCAACATTTAAGTTTAACACCTTTACATACAAATCCTTTCATAATGTCATCGAAAAAAATGGTAGTGGTACAAGCATTTCCTGCCCTAGCAGTGCTACCTGGTCCTTCCAGGTACCATGAACTGCCCTAAGCCGTAGTTCCTGTCACTATCCAACACTCCACACACGCACACACGGCCTAGCTCCAGCACGAGAGAGAGAGAGCGCTCCAAAACTCCTCCAAACCCTGGCCGCCAAACCCTAATCTCCAACCCTAGCCGCCTTCATCCATCCACAGGATTTCATACTGCAATGTGATTTCATCCCAAAGACAGGATTTCATCCTGCAATGTGATTTCATCCCAGGACTTAATAGACTACTAGAAGATTTACTCTTTTACTGGCTAGGTAAATCCCCGGTTAACAAATTGCTCAAATTTTTAATTAAATATTCATAGGTTTGAATGCACTAGATTGGCAAGACCAATTTCTCACAACAATATATATGCATGTTCTTGTCAAGTTCTCATAGATTACGATAAAGCAATATTATAGAAGTGATTTGAAAATAACATCTCATAATATCAGATTACTATATCTTTAAAATGAATTTTGTTTATGATTTTCCTACAAAGTTGTACCCTGTACGCTCATGGCTATTCTTAGCCATAAGACACAAGTTTAGACAACTTGTCAAAATTGAAAATAAAGGCAACTATTGCATTAAGATCGTAATTGTTCAAATTTATAATAAACCTATTGTTTATCCGTGCGGACCAAATTTCAATCATGAACCTCATAGATTGCAATATCATAATGTGTTACTACAAAGTTCTATTAATTTTACTTTGAAGTGAATATGCTACCAACAAACCAGTTGCAATAAAAATATCACCAACTAGAAAGTTTTTCACCTTCATCTCAACAACACCCTTGTACCAAGAAGATTCATCACTAAAAATTTTAGGCTCAATTAATAGCCTTGCAATGGTACAAAGCTCCAAAAAATCTACAAAAGAAAAATATCCCAATTTTGACCCCATAAACTTAAATACATGTCTTGTTTGTAGAACACCTAGGATCAAAGTGAGCTTTCTACCACAAGAACTAGACTTAGATTACAATCTGGCCCCAACATAGAAAGCTGAAGTTCCAATGTTGAATAAAGGAGATACAAGTCCTCAAAATCTATGCATTTCTTTAGTGTTTCCCATATAAGATACTTCACATGGAACCTACTACAAAAATAATTTCATTCAAAAACCTTCCAATTAGAAAGTTGTTGGGCTTCCTCCTAGAATTTCTCTTATATAAAAAAACGTCCATGAAAAAACAAATTAGATTTTACATATTGGGCTTGCCATGGTAAAACATGCCATATGTTTGAAAACTCAAAAGCAAATCATACCTTCATCAAAACGCATACCTTTAATTCATACTACATCAGATGAGTTTGTGATATTTTACCACAAAAACTTGATTTGATTAGTATAGAGCAAGTCGAATCATCATCTTTGAACTCTTCTACACTGAGTGATTAATTTTTGAAGTTAAAAATATAGGTGTTCCTAGACTAGTTCCCTACAGTGATATCCTATCCACCGCAATTAGTACATGATACTATTGTGTGAAGAAGCTATTATGTACCTATGAGTGAAGATTACTAGAGCTCCATCGTAGAACTTGCTCCATTTTAGACCACTCTACTACTAGTTGAATGCACCGGAGGCTGAGTCTCGGGCACATAAAAATACCAGAATTAGCCTTCAATGTTGATTCTAGTTCAGTGGTGCCGATTCTAACTCGATAGTACCGATTGTACCTCAGAAATCTGCCAAGATTTATCATTTGTACACAAATCAGCCTCCGGTGCATCCAACGCTTGTACGTAAAGTCTCAATGAAGATTCCTCTTTGTGTACTCAAGTAGAGCAAAGAAAGTGCCAACCTCTCTAACTTCCAAAGGAGTCCTACTGGACGGTGGAGTCACTTCCAACCTTTCACAACCGTAGAAACGTCATTCATTCTCTTGTCAGATGGCATCGTCCAATCCTTTCCCAGATTCTTGCTGACCGAAAAGAATTTCCCAACTGGGCAACACACTTCCCATGTGCCCGGATCGATTCCCCACCGGAACCTTCCAAAGCCAGCGATGGAGCTGGCTTCCGTGATTCCCCAGAATTCGTTAACCCTTAGACGCCCATGGGGTCTGAAATGGGCAGCCCAAAATTGGATCACAGCATCTTTTGGACTTGGGCATCATGAATAGTGCACTTTTTGATCTTGGGCATCATGAATGAAGCAATCAATGATGAGCTTGCAAGGTTATGTACAACCCCAACTAACTACCACGATCCTTTCAAAGCAGAAAATCCTTTATACAAATTGTGATTTGAATTGCAAAATTTCACTTTTTGAATGCATCATAAGAAAGTGACCAGTTTGACATCAATATAAGTGAAAAGTTGATTACAGTGAGAGTTTGGAACAAAAAGCCCGTGGGGCTTGCTTGGGCGTTTAAGAGCTAACTATACTAACGTAAAGTGGCTTGACGATTCCGTCACGTTATCGTCGATCTCCCACTTTCCTAAAGCAACTTGCCGACTCCGGCTGCTCCGCTCCCTTCCGATCACTTAGATTCCTCCAAAATCAGTCTTCTTCGGGCTCCCGATCGATCATCTTGCGGAGATCCAGGTACCCCAATTGATCATTCCCCTCGTTCCGCCCAGCAGTGCTGTTTATTGTTCTCTGGGTTGCAGCAAAGCCGCTCTAGAAGAATCAGCGTTGAATTCTGAGTCGCGTGTTGCATGTTTGGGGTTTTTGCGATTTGTGGCGAACATCGAGGTATAGTACCCCCAAACTAATTTTGCCATATGGACAAGTCCCTCTGTCCTTGTGCACGATCGCTCATGCTCTTCATGAGGTTGCATGAAAATGTTCTCACTGAGTGTTGTTTTGTGAGAAGTGTTGTATATTTCGCGTGCATTTTTTCGTGCTGAGGGTCGCAAGATGCTCGAAGCCTTTGTTCTTGCTCTTGAGGTTCTTTTGTGGCATTGATTGGTCTGTGGATCGTTGAAATGAAAGAACAGGGGGTTTGAGGAGGAGTATTCGTCAATTGATGTGGTAGCGTGTCTAGGAGGATTTTCACATCTTCAGTTGTATCCATACCCTGTCTCCTTGCTCATGAGGTCTTTCTGTGCACTAATGTAATCTATGGCTTTCGATGATTGAGGAGATTCGCGAGTCCACTGTTGTATGCTTGTTTTGGTGTGAGGGTTTATTGATCGATTGATTGGAAAGCGTGTCTTTGGAGGGGGATTCCTTACATCCTCAATTGATCAATCTTCTTGCGCAGAGGTTTTTCTGTGCATTTCTTTTTTTTGAGATTCCTTGCTTGGAAGGAATGTTGTGTGTTTGTTTATTGATTGATTGATTGATTGATGTGGTGGTGTGTCCAGATCTGTGGTGGTGAGTGAGCAATCATGAGGCAATCGCAAGCGTCGCTCGTGTTCGGGGTGATCGGCGGACTGACGCTACTGTGGGTGCTCACGTTCGGCGTTTATAGGAGCCCGCCTGTGGCTGCATGGCTCACGAGTCTGCTGACCACCGTGTCCCAGTCGGAGCAGAGCGTGCTGTCCGCCTGGCTTCACGGGTCCAGGCCCACCATCACTCGCATCAACGAGTACAAGGACATGCACGGTATGTCATAGTCTCATCACAAACAATAAAATCATGTCGACAGAGAACAGCTTGCTGCTTACTTGCGAAAGTTCAAGGCCATTTAGGTTTTGGAGCACATGCATAGTGAACCTTTCATGCCTCTTGAAACTTCGAGAAGAAACTCATGTCGATTAAATGAGAAAAGTGGAAAATCTCAGACTTTTGGACATCCGTTAGTAGATCCCATTAGAAATCCCATCAAAAAGGCCAATAAAATGGATATGCATAACAGATTTGAGAAATTAGTCGTGGATTCAGAGCCGTTCCTTGTCACTGGAAATTTTCCCGGTTCATCGAATCCGGTGTATGAAGGCATTCGTTGGAGAAAATTGGAGCTGCACGGGTTGCTGAAAAAGCGAGTGGTGACTGTGCAGTGAATGCGAGAGTGTTGTCGAAGCAGCCGCACGAGTACCTTCGCATGGAAGATCTACCCAAGGCATGGGACTGGCGAAACGTTAATGGTATGTAGTAAATACTCGTGGGGTGCTTGAATGCTGTCTTTTGCAAGATCATATCCGTATTAAGAAACCCTGTTTGTGATGATCTTTACAGGGACGAGCTACGCAACTCGTGAGTTGAACCAGCATATTCCCGTCTACTGCGGTAATTTCAAAACCTTGACCTCAATCTCCTTACTTTTTTGCTCTCCTTACCATTTTCATTTAAAGATTTATTTGTCACGACCTTAAAATGACTCGTGAACCTTCGATTGCATCGGACAGGATCGTGCTGGGCGCATGCAGCTTTGAGTTCGTTGGCAGATCGTCACAAGATCCTTCGCAAAGCTCAATGGCCTGACATTCAGTATTCTGTGCAAGTGTGAGCACTCTTACATCGTCAACTCATGAATTTGAAAGATGAAAGATCTCACCCTATGTTAAATTTCAAAACACACCATCAAAACACATCCAGAATTCCATAAATATGGCGATATCCCAATCACCACCGCACTGTAATATCACATTCTTTTTCTGGAGGGCTGTCCTGAAACATTGTGGCTCAAAATTCACATATCTCCAATCACTCTGTTCGTAACCTTCCAACCCACCCTAAACTGCCTGTATGCGAAAAGGATTGGGCAGAGAAAGGATCAATCTTAACAATGATGAATTGAAATCACGAACAGGGTACTGAACTGCGCGACTGAGATTGCGGGAAGCTGCCACGGCGGTGATCCCATGGGCGTCTTCCAATTCATGCACGACCGTGGCCTGCCCGAAGACACCTGCCAGGTAATTAAACCCGGCCCCATGATTCCTATCACGATACTCATTTGTGTTTCTCACAAATCTATAACGGCAAAGGTTCTGTTGGTTTGACAAAGATCTCATTTGCATGCAGCTTTACAGGGCACGAGACGATGAATGCACACCGATCAACATATGCCGCAACTGCGTGCCCCCAGTGGGCAACTTCGACAGCTGCACGGCAGTATCGGACTATCCCGTCCACTTCGTCGCCGAGTATGGCCGAGTGAACGGAGAGAAGAACATGGTGAGTACCGCACATTCAATCTCTTGTTTCTTCAGAGAATGATACCTTTCGTGGTGATAGTTCTAACTATCATGGTGGCCCGGGCAGATGGCGGAGATTTACGAGAGGGGTCCAATCGCCTGTTCGATCGACTCCACGCTGCTGCACTCGTACACCGGTGGCATTCTTATCAACACGTAAGCTCTATCAACTTCGAAACGTGCTAGTCCTCAGTGTACAAGTACCGTGAGGGAAAAGGTGAAAAGAACCCTAAGAAAGGGAGTGCAATAGAAAACCCTGAAATCCGATGCAAACAATCAGTCAAAGGACAAATTAAGCTAAGTCTAAATAACCAGAAAGAAGAGATTGCGTTCTGTTATTCAGAACTTTCCACTCTAACGGCGTACCTTTTGCATAATGAATGAGTCAGCGAGTAAATGGACACAGCAAGCTTTTCTTGTTTACTGAGGAGTTTTGCGGCTAATATCTGACATTGTAATACGAATGCTGCAATATTATTGTGAAAAGTTGGCCGTAGTAAGTAATGCAGCATGTGTTGGGGCTGTTGGCAGGGATGAAGCTCATCACGACCACGTAGTAAGCGTGGCTGGGTGGGGCGAAGAGAATGGCATCAAGTATTGGATCATTCGAAACTCCTGGGTATGAATCATGTCTCACTTCCCTTTTGAAATGAATAACATTCTGTATGTCCAGATCACACACTTTGTATGTTACTGTAAATTCTGAGATCATTCTGTAAAATCCATATTGTTAGTCACTTGCCTATCATCTGCAGGGTTGTCGTCTTATTAGACAAAACTCCTATTCATTTGTCAAACACAATTTAGATGAGGTGTACATTAAGACATTTTCAATGTATCGAATGTACATCTTATGTGAAATTGCGTTTGACAAATGAATAGGAATTTTGTTTGATAAGACAACACTGATCATGTGATGTTTTGTGAGTATCAGTTTGCATGCTAAAAGCGACTGGACTAAAGCGACTGGACATTCATACTCGTTGGTAGAGTAGCCTTAAAGTAGACTAAGAATTTGCAGATGATAGCATAGTTACTGTCACCGACAGTGCTTATGTGAGATTGATTCAGTGTTTTTTGCATTTAGTGTGACAATTTTTACCGACAATCATTGAGTTTGTTTGATTGTTTGATTGTTTGATTGTTGGAGTGCTGCAGGGGACGTACTGGGGTGAAGGTGGATGGTTCCGATTGATACGAGGAGTGGACTCTCTCAACATCGAGGAGTTTTGCTCATGGGCTGTGCCCAAGGACGCCGGCCTCTGCTGGTCCGCCCAAGGCTCCATCAAATGCTGACTCTCTGAATCAAAAGCCAGCCATTCCCAATGCAGGTTTAGGGCGCCATTGTCAAGGCAGGGATCGGAGCCATTGTCAATGCAAGGAGCCGTTATGAAGGCAAGGAGCCGTTATTAAGGCAGGGAGCCATTATTAAGGCAGGGAGCCATTATCAATGCCGGCAAGGCAGGATCCATTCCCGATGCAAGGAGCCATTGTCGTTGCCAGGATCCATTCCCAATGCAAGGAGCCGTTGTCGATGCCAGGATCCATTGTCAATGCAAGGAGCCGTTATCAAGGCAAGGAGTTATTCTTGTTGCTGTGGACATACAGCTTGGTCACCTTCACTACATTCACCGAACTTTCGATCGTATATAACAAGGTACTAAGCTATATATATTATATATATATATATATATATATTATATATATATATATATATATATATATATATATATATATATATATATATATCATGACTATGTATGGAAAGGGTTGTGTATTAATATGTGTATTATAGCTTGGTGGTATTGAGGATGGGTTTGTAGTGGAGGTGTGGTTGGAGGGACGGATTCTTTTTATTGATGGTCATACTTTGGTAACTAGAAGATTACTATTGTTCTTGTATAAACGTTTTACATTATTAATTTTCTATCCCATTTTTGTATCAGTTTATGCATAAGATTATAAATAATTTGTAGGTGGAGTCTCTTGTGCTAATATTGGGTGGTGGTTTAGATAGTGTTGTGTGAGTAACTTACATGTCATAGTTGAGGTTATGTTCTTGACATGACAAATAGTTAGTGTCTATTAAGGTGGAGATACCCATACCCGACAAGTTAAGGCGATTGGCACAGTACCAGTAAGATTACAAGCTGGGAGAAATTTTTCGAAGGAAGGGAAATAAGGTTCATGAAGATTGAGCATTTTTGGAATTTTTTTTTGCAAAATTGAAATTATCACTATTTTCTAAGGTGAAAAGTTGATCCAAATAGGTAACCAACGTGTAGCTTCACCAATAACCGATAACATGAAGAGCAATTCTCGAACACAGTCTACTAATACCTGTGATAGGAGATCATTAATTTCAGCTAACATTACTCCCTAGTAACTGGAAATAAGGGAACTAAGCAGTAATCTTCATGCGGGAGCCAGCCTGCGCTGTCAGTCAATTTACCAATATTAAAAAAAATTGTCCACATTGGGTCATGACTTGTGCAACATTCGGGAAGCCTATATGCTCAGCATGGGGGGCCTCTCGAGTATGGGTACCTCCACCTTAACCCCTGAATTTCCTTCTGTTTTGGGGAGTTTGAAACCTCAAAAGTGCAAATCTCTACCTTTGTGCATTCCCAAGAATGTGAATGAGATTTTTTGATCTTATATAGAAAATTAAAACTACGTGGGGCACTACTTAACATCAAATTTTTTGGAGAAAATGGTTGAATACATGATGCCAAGTGAGATTCTAGTGTAATAGGGCCGCTTTTCACACGGTCAAGCTCCTCTGCAATATTACACCTTCATTTTACATCATGCACATGCACATTTTAAGGTAATTTAGGAATGGGTTTAATTATTGTGTAACAACTTCGTACATAGGTTTAGAACGTATAGCTTATTATGTCTAACACTTAACGTATAACTAGGATGTGTTATGTGTTTATAACTTATAATCTATACATGCTAGATATGTTTTACACTATACGTTATAAGTCGTTTTAAATTTATGGAACACGTACATTTGATGAAGTTGTGCACCTTTGTTAGGCGGGTGTACAAATCTTACATTGGATATTATCTTAGCACTGAATATATTTTATACGTGGTTTATTAATTCAAAAATCGGTTTTCACTTTGCATCCATTACAGCTACAATTACAACCTACATTTTGAAAGTATGGAGGATCTTCATGTTTTATTCCATGGAGTACTATCGCATAAAATATGATGTGTTGTATCTCCATCCAAGTTGGTATATCACTACTTTTTTTAGCGATTTTGATGAAGATGTATAAATGATTCATGCACCACAAGCCTTGGCTTGGTGGTCAGGGCTTCGGCCCCGAATGAGGAGGTCGTGGGTTCTATTCCCCATGCCGGCGTGGTGCTCGCCAATATAGTTCACCCAACAATTGTGGGGGGTCCTTAGACCTTGTTGTATGGGTACCTCAAAGTCCTTTGGGAGGATACTATATCAGGTATCCTCAAGGCACTTGTAACTAGCTAGAAACTAGCGTAGTTTTAGTGTCCACTTTTTGCAGTCTCCCGCACCTTACACACTTTTTCATGTCATTGTAGAACTGAACTATCCCATAAACAAACTCTACATCTTACCAACATCCATATTTGAAATACTACTTAGAAAAAAAAAAAAAAAAAAAAAAAAAAAAAAAAAAAAAAAACTGTTGGGAGGACTTTATACATTACTATTGGTTATGTGCTTTTATTCTAATGTGATTAAATTATCAAAAGGATATTACAGAAAGGGTATACGTCAAGCAGTAAAAATTGAGCCATAATAGGAAGAAATAAAATTATGCTCCAACATCAAACTTCTAAAATTTGGAGTGATTGCCAACCACCACATAAATATAAATCTAGATTTATAAAAGAGGCTTATGACCACCTTCTATTTTGGCAAAATGGCCTCGAGGCCTTTATGCATGGAAGAAACCACTATGATGCTAATCTTATTGTAATAAATGCTCTAGTAAATAAGTATAGTATTTCCACCCAACTTAATAATTCATTCTATCAAGATTTCTATCAAGCTTAGTGGAAATAAGACACTTGTAGTGGAAATACTAGCTTAGAGCCCAATGAAAATACCCACACTTTTTGTTACTATAGTCGTGCCTCATGTTATCTGGTTAGAAGATTTCATAATCTCATGTTCCAAGAAATGCATGCACCAGAAGCCTTGGCTTGATGGTTAGGGTCCATGGCTCCCAATGAGGAGGTCGTGAGTCCTACACCCTGTGCCGGCGTGGTGCTCACTATCATAGTCTACCCAAGTATGGTAGGGGGTTCGTGGACCTTGTTGTATGGGTACCTCAAAGCCTTTTGGAGGGGTACCAAGTTGAGCCACACCAGTGACTGGGTTAGTAGTCCCGCCATTGATCTTCGAGCATACATACAAGGTGGGTTAGTAGTCCCCCCATTGATCCCGCCATTGATCTTCGAGCATACATACAAGGTGGGTTAGTAGTCCCACCATTAACCCCTAAACCCCGGAGCCTATTTTTAGCAGAAAAGCACATTTCCATAGAAAATCGTCATAGATGAAAATCAAGAGAAGGTATTAAGATCTCAACCGTACAAACTTGTAACAGACTTATCGAAGATCATGTGGACCAAAATTTGAGTCATGAGGCCTTATAGATCGGGAGATCATAACATATTAATATCAAAATCAAACTGCAAAATTTCATCATTTTCACTTTGAGGTGGAAATGCTACCAATATACCTATTGCAATGAAAAAATCACCAACTAGAAAGATGTTCACCTTCATCTTAATAAGTCCTTTACCCAACAAAAATTCATCAAAAAAAAATTCTTGGCTCAAATAAAAGCCATGCAATGGTAAAAATTACCAAACATTTTACAAAGGAATAATAGTCCAAAACTAGACCCTTTGCATTCAATTTCATGCCTTATCTTCAAAACATCTTCGATCTTGTCAAGGTTTCTACCACTTAGACTAGACTCTAATTGGAGGCCATCCCAAGAAAGTAAGTTGAAATCCAACAGTGAATGAGGGAGATATAGCTCCTCAAATATCATCCATTTTCTCACTTTTTCTGTTGACAAAACATCATTGCAAATCCGATAGCAAAATCATTTGGATCAAAAAACTTCTCACTACAAAGTTGTTAAGAATCACCTTAAGATCATGACCATGAAAGAAAAAATTCATGAAAAACTATTTTTAATTTCACATAATTGGCTTGCAATGGTAATACATGCCCCATGCTTGGAAACCCAAAAACAAGAGTTGTCTTCACTAAAGTGCATTCCATTAATTCATACTTTATCGTATGGGCTTGAAAATTTTACAACACAAACTAGACTTGATTTGGAACCTAATCCAAGTGATTTCATCGAAAAAGGACCTCGGATGAAGAAGATATGGCTCTTCAAAGTTTCTGATGTACATCCAAAATGTCGTTTTGCGTTAAAGGGTTAATCTGCAATCTTCGAGCATACATACAAGGTGGGTTAGTAATCCCGCCATTGATCTCCGGGCATACACACAGGGATAGGTCGAACAAACACTCTATTCAAGCGGGCCTTCAAATAAGTTGAAGTTTCTCTTCTTCTTTCCAAGAAATGCTTGAACCAACTTTTGACTTTACATAGAATATCCAAATCACTCATACCTCTAATACTTTCCCACGTGCAACAATTGGAATAATAGGAGAGGAAAATTCTCCATGGCCACTTGGCCAGTAAGCGTGTTAGAAATTGGGATATGAACATGGAGCTGCAGCACTTTCCAAGCAAAAAATGGATCAATTTGCTCATAACGGTAGCACCTTGTAAGGTGCCTTTGTGACTCTTTCTCAATATCCGGATTCCTGGGTGGGCACCTGATTCCTAAATTTGGCAACTTATAACTAGTTCAAGGGAGGAGGCTCCGACTATGCTAAGCACGAGGTTGCTAAGCAAATTGAGGAGAGAGAGGTCAATGGCATCCATTTCGGAAAATGTGTCAATTTATGGTTTGTAGATTGGATCATTCTCAAATTTATGTTTTTTATGGTAAGTGGTTGAGAAATCGCTCAAATTGGTATGTTAAATGGGGAGTTCCAATAAGGATCAAATTTGGAGAATGTGCAAGCTATGTTGAAGTTTGGAGCAATTGGAATCAAAACTTTTGGCGGTTTAGTCTCAGAAAATCTTAGAAAGAATTTTTGCCGGGCTTAATTGTTTTTGGTTTAATTCTGCCGGGCTTCGGCTCTGGCTCTTGTATGTGTTTAACTTCGGTAAAGCATATATTTTCCAAGAAAAAATAAAATAAAATCAAAACTTAGTTTTTGGATTGGTATTGAATTAGTTATAAGTTTTATAAATTTATGGTATGTAGAGTGAATCATTCTCACTTTTATATTTTGGGATTTATGGTAAGTGGTTGAGAAACCGCTGAAATGGGCATGTTAAATGGGGAGTTCCGATGAGAATCAAATTTGGAGAATGTGCAAACTATGTTGAAGATTGGAATAAAATCTTTTTGGATTACTATTGAATTAGTTATGAATTTTGGAAGGGGAACTCAACCTGAAATTTGATGTACAATGAGGTTACATTGAAATTCAAAGTTGGAAGCTAGAATGTACATCATGCTTGGATTGGTCTAGTGAGTGGTTTGTGGTGGTGTGTGGGTTTTGAACCACTTATTATATATATAATTGTATGAATTGTGAAAATAGAATCTATAAATGTTTTAAAGAACTAGTTCAAACTATATACCATGAGAACATTTGAAACTCAAAATTAGATTTACTTAGATAGGTTTTACCTTCAATGTCTGCCAACCACGGTCTATTGTATGAGAGTAGCCCTCTCACTTGAGTGGCATGGCTCTCCACCATCACTTGGCACCTTTCAGTGAGCTAGGTTGAGTACCCTCTCCCAACCTCCTTATATCTCTCTCTACCACCCCAAGTCTTCTTGAAAAACATAAACAGTTGTAGACTCTTTAGGCATATAATGTCATGGACTGGATGTATTGTTGACATTCAATAATACTATGACTATTTCAAAAAAGAAAAAAACTCAAAATTAAAAGTTATAGTGTACTTCCTACTTTGTATGTGCCCAATGAGCAAGGTTAAACATGTGTGCATTTTGAGTCTCACCTACCTTACATGTGTGCTATTGACAACCTCTATACAACAACATGATCAATAATAAAGCATGTCAATTGCTTCAATACTAAATTCTTGATGAGTATAGAATAGTATTGCATAAAGACTTTAAACCAAAAGAATCTATGCATTGCACCAACTTTGATAATAGGAAGCTCGCAAACTACCTTAGTTCATTCAATATAACCATCTCAAGAAACACACATGCAACATGTGCTTATCATCAACTTTGGGTGTGACTTATATCCATTTTTCAAAAGATTCTTTGTGAGACCCATGTACTTTGTACCACAATTCACACGTGTCTAACAAACATCATAGAAACATAGCCCAATCACTTTCAAGCCTTTAGGAAAGATCAACTACCTCACATTGTGCATATTATTTTTTGAATATTTTTTAACATACATCAAATACAGGTTGTCGAGATGGAAGAATATGTTACAGAACATGCCAGTCTCTCAAAAGAAGAAGAAGAACTCCAACCCTATTACAGGCAAACGTGTATAAGGTGTCCGTTCAACCTATCCTTGGATACTTGGAGGCCTATGGTAGAGCAGCCAAAAATGGCGCAGTGCCGAAAATGGAGCCCTAGTAATCTTCACTGTCACGTACATAATAGCTTCTCCTTACAATAGTACCATGTACACTCTGCAAAGATTGTAGGGCGTCACTTTAGGGCACCATTTTAGGAACACCTATATTTCCATCTTTAAAAATTCATTACTCACTGTAGAAGAGTCGAAAAATGATGATTCCACTTGCTCTAGTTTTCTACTAATTTTCCCCATGCACCAAAATTGCGTGCACTCGCAACATTCCAGTAGATTTTCTGTGCTGAAAATTGCGCCATTATAGGACACCTTACCATAACTGATACTTGAGAGAAGCAGTTGAAGCTTATCCTGACAGTAGTCCTGCCAAAGGCCTTTTGGCAACTTACAGAAATATCGGCAAATTTCTCATGTTTGCTCTGACATGCCGGGTAGTCCCCACCTCTGCATTTTTGTATTACCTTTTTCTCAAGTACGGACGGAGAATTCAAATATCTTTAGACTTGAAGAAGATTTTCTGACTACAAGTGATAATATCAACTTCAAAAGCAAGTGAATTGTACATACATTTCATTGAAAATTGCTCCTTCAAAAAGTAGATTTTGAGACATGAAAAACGTGAAGTTTGACCCCTAAATTTCCTTGATGCAAATCGGTGTAAGTCATGAAATTTGACTAAGCTCAAAGAAATCTCAATCTAAACATCATTTAAAAGATTCAACCATAAGATCTTAAAGTTCACTTGACATTCTTCTCACATGCCAAATTAGAACCGTTCATTCTTCCTCATTTGTGAGATTACAATGGTCAAAGTTGGCTGAGTTTTTCAACCTCCAAAACCCGTTACGGGGTTTAAGGAAAGTGAGGGGTTAACATGTTGACGTTCAACAACACTCTGGTTTTGAATGGTGTGAATTGCTTGTGGCATAAGATCTACAGTCTTCATTTTATAAACTTACACTTCATGCATGCAATTCTACTGAACCTCAATTTTGTTAAAATGGCACTATGCCATGTGCCATTTTGTCACACCAAATCTCACATGGAATGTTATATTCTGTAATATTACAACTTTTTAATAATATCAATCCTTTATATACATTGTCACTCATTTTCCATAATTTCACCTTCAGATTATGTTATATCACATGGTTTTTGAACTGCAATTCAGAAAGTTGAGGTGTGCCATTTTAGCGGCATAACGCCATAATTTTAATGGAATTGGGGATACTGTTGATGAACATTACTGTTTCAAGTTGACATGTTGATTTCCTTTCGACACTTCTATGTTATGTTAGCTCCATACTCGTTCCTTTGAGCCTCCTCCATGTGCCATCCATTTCAATACATTTTGTCTCAACTCGCACAAGGATCAAAGATTTCACTGATGTTTTCACTCCCGAGAAATGAGAGGCTCATCTTTCTATGCACAGACGGAGCGCAAAGAATCAGTCCTTTTGAGGAGGAGGAGACACACTCCATGGTCAGCGCACTACTCTAATAATGTTGAGTAGTGCCGTATTTGACCCCACAAAATAGTGTGAGAAATAGTGTTAAGCTTATTTCGTGGAAAAAGTGTGAGTTCCTGAAATAGAATCTTGACTGAGCAAAATAGTTAATCCGTTATGGGAGGATATCAACCATGAGATAATCTAGCATGCAGTTGACCAGATTTGAGATAACCAGTGGACTAGTGGCGCAAGTATATCGCAAATCTAGTGTACTGTTAGATTATTCAAGATATGCACCAAGAGTGCCAGAATGTAGTCACCACCACTTGGTTAATGACAGAGGGTTCTTACCAAATACCTGCCTGATTCTCATGGAGACTAATCAAAGTCTGAGTCTGTAGCCGACTGGTAGCTGAAAGTCTGTTCCAAGCGTGCACCGCGTTTCAAAACGCCGTCCCGAATTGGGCACGCGCTACACGTTCCAACCAGCTTTCAGTTCGATCTGTGCGGGACACTGAGTTACTTGCTGCCGCTTTGAGTATATAAATCATCTGTTGCCGGTACTGGATGCTACCTACAGCATGAATCTTACGTAATCTCGGTATGCATGAGTCTTAGCTACATCAACTTGCTCGCTCTCGCCAGTTGAGCGTAGCTGATCGAGCTTCTGCAGGTACGTCGAGCTCGGAGAGCTGGCTGGTAGATTTTGAGGTGCGGCGGCTCGCTTTAGCCAGTTGAGCGGAGCTGGTGTACATCTAGCTCGAGCTGGCTGGTGAATTGTGAGCTAGCTGCGGCGATGGAGATGGCTGCTGCGAGGTGGGTTAAGGTTGCAGTAGTACTACTAGTACTGGTGGCTATGGCGGCGGTGGCTGTGGAGGGCAAAGTGGTGGAGGAGACGATGGTGGTGGGTTTCCTTAGAGCGGCGCCTGATTGCTTCGAGAAGACCATCTTTGGTATCAATGGCAGCTACCCTGGTCCCACGATTCGTGCGCAGCAGGGCGATACGCTCAAGATCACGTTCATCAATCATCTCCCCACTGAGGGAATCACCATGCACTGGCACGGAATCCGCCAGGTTAGCCTTCACTCATTCCAGTACTAAGAAGGAGACGAAGTCCACAGTGGTAATAGTAAATAGTAAGTGGTCAGAATTCATGCTCTGTATAATGATGCTGCTTAAATTATTCAGCTCAAATCTGTTATAGACTCATCTTATTTACTCAAAATGATGCAATAGTACGATTTTGAGCTCGTACTTTCGAGTAGGATATTCCACTGGATTGTTGAGAGCTAGACAGAACTTCAAACCTGAAGTGCCTACTCGGCTCTGCTTCGACATTCCATAGAAAATGGCCACGAATGTGATTGCTGATGTGCATTCGGTGTGCAGTTAAACAGCTCGTGGGCGGACGGAACAGCGCAGGTCTCGCAATGCCCCATTCTTCCAGGCGAGAGCTTCACGTACGAGTTCATCGTCGACAGAGTAAGCACCCAAGCCATCGATCGAACTACCGATTGTCTGTAGCTTGATCGAATAGTTTACTGCAAACTGTAGAAAGCGTTCAGGATCAATCCGTCGAACTAACGATTCTCTACATAGCAAATGGCTGACAGTGGGTTGTGAAATGCGCAGCCGGGGACGTACTTCTACCATGGCCACTTCGGGACGCAGCGCGCGGCGGGATTCTACGGCGGGCTCATAGTGGACCTGCAAAGTGGATGGATCGAACCCTACTACTACGACGCGGGCGCGGAGCACATGATCATCGTGAACGACTGGTGGCACAAGCCCATCATGGACCAAGAAGAAGGCTTGGAAGCCATCCCCTTCAACTTCGTCGGGGATCCGCAGTCCGTGCTCATCGAAGGTCGCGGCAGATACGACTGCAGCGCCACCAACCCAGTGACCAACGCCAGTGTCCCCGAATACAAACCCGTCAGCCTTAAATGCAACAACACCGACCCCCGCTGCGCTCCGCATGTCTGGAAAGTGGAGCGCGGCAAAACCTACCGCCTCCGCCTCGCCTCTGTCGCCTCCCTCTCCTCTCTCAACTTCAAAATCGAGGTAAAGGCTCTTACCGATCTAGCAACCATAGATTGTCGGTATCGATCCTTGGACTGATCGATTCTTGGTTTTCTGTCAGGGGCACAATATGACGGTGGTGGAAGCGGATGGACACAATGTCGAGCCATTCACAGTCGACAACCTGGATTTATACTCCGGAGAGACGTACTCTGTGCTTGTGCACGCCAATCAGCCGCTCGATAACTACCACTTGGGTTTGAATGTGCGTGGTCGCACTGACAAAAACACCCCCACTGGACTCGGAATTCTGAACTACAACGGTGCGCCTGCTGTGCAACCGATGACACCGCCACCGAAAGGACCCGTCTACAAAGACTTCAACGCGAGCATAGCGCAAGCGAGGATGTACAAGGCCATGATCAACAACACAGACCCCACTAGCCACCCTTTCGACGAAAAGAAGTACAATGTCACTCGCAGGATCACCATGCTGAACACCCAAAACACGTACAAAGGTAACACCACTCTCAAGTCCACCATCTTCCCTGCTCACTTTCTCCTCCAAATTCCACCCTCTTTCTTTTCACAAACTGCCGCCATTTCCACGATAAACATGTTCGTTTGCTCGATACTGAGCAGCCAGCCACGATTATGTGTGTCAGGGCACACGAAATGGTCTATCAACAACGTGTCGTACGTGCCACTACAAACGCCGCTGCTGGCAGCACTGGTGTACAACATCAGCAATTCATACGACACGACACCGCCACCAGAGAACTACGCAGCGGGGTACGACATCTTCAACCCACCCAAGTACACAGAGACCACCGTTGGCAGCGGGGTGTACATGTTCAAAACCGGCGATGTGGTGGAGCTCATCATTCAGAACGCGTGCAGCTTGAATCAGAATGACTCCGAGATTCATCCCTGGCATCTGCACGGCCACGACTTCTGGATCATGGGGTACGGCGATGGAGTGTATGATCCCGTTAATTCCCCCAAGACCTTCAATCTCGTCAATCCGCCTGCAAGGAACAATGTGGCCGTGTATCCGTTCGGGTGGACGGCCATTCGATTCAAGCTTGATAATCCTGGCGCCTGGCCGTTCCATTGTCACATCGAATGGCATTTTCACATGGGTATGGGCGTAATGTTCGCGCACGGAATCGATCAGGTGAAGAACGTCCCTGCTTCGACGCTGGGATGTGGGCTCACGAAAACGCTCTTCAAATTGCCCTAAGTAGGGACGTTAATGTCATTCATTGTAAAATAGCAGTGGGTGCACTTTTCGGTTGAGACTGAACAACCGCAGTCATCATTTTGTCGATAGATTTATGTAGAAAGAAGTGCCCTTTTGTATGTTGCATGAATATGAAAAGGAAAATCATGAGACGATTTTCAAAAAAAGATTTGTTACAAGAGCTCCTTTCTACCTCTCTTCACCTTGTTTGTAAAGCCTACCAGTGATGCTCAAGGAAACTATTCGTGTGTTTCGGCCCTGAACATAAATAAAGAATGAATCTGCAGATGAGAAATCTACAGCATTTGTCAGAAGAATGACATTAACGTCCCTACCTGATACTTGCACACCGGCACATGAACATGAACTTCGATGTTCAGCCGCCACATACTCTACCGACACTTCGGCCAAGCTTCGATGCTTCACAGCACTGTCTGTCTCTTTAAGGCTGGAATTTGAACAAAGCTTTGGTGAGCCCGCAGCCAAGCGTGGAAGCAGGAATGCCCTTGGCCTTAACTTGATCGATTCCATGCGCGAAAATTACGCCCATACCCATATGGAAATGCCATTCGATGTGACAATGGAACGGCCAGGCACCAGGGTTATCAAGCTTGAACCGAATGGCGGTCCACCCGAACGGATACGTGGCCACATTGTTCCGTGCCGGCGGATTCTTTAGATTAAATCCAGCAGGCGACTTCACAGGATCGTACGCCCCATCGCCGTACCCCATGATCCAAAAATCGTGCCCGTGCAAATGCCAGGGATGAATCTCCGACACATTCGCCGTCAAGCTGCACGCGTTCTGAATGATGAGCTCCACCACATCGCCCGTCTCGAACTTGTACACCCCGCTGCCAATGTTCGTCTCTGGATACGGCGGTGGCTTGAAGACGTCGTACCCACTGGGACCGTAATCGGGTGGCGGTGCCGCATCATAGGAGCCACTGATGTTGTGCACCAGTCCTGCCAGTAGCGGTGTCTGTAATGGCGCGTACGTCACGTTGTTGATCGACCACTTCGTTTGACCTGCACCAGTGACACCAACGTGCTCAGTATCGAACCAACACGCTGGAGGATGATAGCTACCTTTAGTTGTAACTTTCAATGGAGGATGATAGCTACCTTTGTACTTGTTTTGGGTGGTGAGCATGGTGATCCTGCGAGTGACGGCGTGCTCGTTTTGGTTGAAAGGGTGGCTAGTGGGGTCCGGGTTGTTGATCATAGCCTTGTATCGCTTGGCTTGCGCTTTGCTCGCTTCCATGTCGTTCCAGGCGGGTCCTTTCGGTGGCGGTGTCGTCGGTTGAATGACTGGCGCGTTGTTGTAGTTTAGTATTCCGAGGCCCGTGGGGGTGTTTACGTCGGTGCGGCCACGCACATTCAAACCCAAGTGGTAATTATCGAGCGGCTGATCGGCGTGCACGAGCACAGAGTACGTCTCGCCCGAGTATAAGTCGAGGTTGTCGGTTTTGAACGGCTCGATATTGTGTCCATCTGCTTCCACCACTGTCATATTGTGGCCCTGCCCAAGACCAAGAATCGATAAGGCCAAGGATCGATACCGGCATCCTCAGAGCGTACAATTGCAAGTTTGATGCTTACCTCGATTTTGAAGTTGAGGGAGGATAGCGACGCGACACTGGCGAGTCGGAGGCGGTAGGTTTTGCCGCGCTCCACTCTCCACACATGCGGTGCGCAGCGCGCGTCTGTTTGATTGCAGCTGATGCCAAGCGGTTTGTATTCCGGCACAGTGGAGCAATTGTATCTACCACGCCCCTCTAGCAACAATGACTGCCAAATGCACGCTTTCTAATCAATAAAAGCGAAGCGAAGAACTCTAAGCTTGTTGTGGGGCTGGTGAGAAGAGAGTGACTGTTTCACCTATGATCTATCCTTATGATTTTCGAGCGAATCCATACAAGGTCCTACTTAGTCACTGTGATTTACTTATTTCCTACTTAGTCACTGATGAGTAAGAAACGACTGGGGCACTTGAGCGGAATCTATTCTGATGAGATTGGTTACCTGAGGTTCGCCGACCCATTTGAAGGTGGTGGCTTCCAAGCCTTCTTCCTGATCAATGATCGACCTGTGCCACCAGTCATTCAAGATGATCATGTGCTCGGCGTCTTGGTCATAGTGATACGGCTCTTGCTTGTTATACGGCAGATCAACAATAAGCCCTCCGTAGAATCCCGCCGCGCGCTGCGTGCCGAAGTGGCCATGGTAGAAGTACGTCCCTGGCTGCCCGCACGTCACATCCCCACCTCAATCAGAACAAGTTCTTAACCCTTTCCAAACTCCACTAGAATCCGCAACAAGCTCGAGACACAGAATCGATCGACAGACTCTTACTTGAACCATGCATGAACACTTACTCTGTCGACGATGAACTCGTAAGTGAAGTGCTCGCCGTGGAGGATCGGGCACTGGGAGACTGCAGCTGTGCCATCGGCCCATGGACTCCCAATCTGCAACACACAGTCCACAATAATGTACGTCAAACTGTCGGTACTTCGAGGTTTGGGGTTTAAGGTACGCCATATCCATTCACCGAACGGACCTGACGAATGCCGTGCCAGTGCATAGTGATCCCCTCAGTGGCAAGGTGATTGACGAATGTGATCTTGAGCGTGTCGCCTTGGCGAGCACGGATCATGGGCCCGGGGTAGGAGCCATTGATGCCGATGATAGTCTTGGCGTAGCAGTCTGGCGCCGCACTGACGTAGCTCACTACTAGCGTCTCCTCCACCACCGCAGCCTCCACCATAGCCACCAGCACTGATAGTACCACAATCACCCACCACTCCGCCATCGCCATTCCAACAATCACTACTGATTCCTCAGCTGAAGCTCCATTGGCAACGATATAATCCGCGCACTTCGATTAATGCTGGTACCTGAACTAGCTAGCTGGTTGATGATCCTGGGCAAATGAATGGATACCTGTGCTGCAATAATTCTCTACGCGTGATTGCGAGAGGTGAGCTAACCACAGTATGGGTGGCTCCTGGTGCGCACAGTCGGGCTGTCAGAATGCAGGTCGGTTGGATTTTCAACCTGCACATGCTCATGCCACTGTTGTGAGCTTCTGCGAAGCTTTGCAGAATTTCAATGAAGTGTTTCAAATATTCACTGGCTATGGTCGTATCCCCATGTCGGCGTTGCGTGTGTAAGAAAGTGTACGTACTCAATGCTCTTGTAACTCCCTTTTTCTTTGGAATATGCAAGGACAGATTCTTCTTTACGTCTGGAGTCTTGGTACAACCATTATGGTCAGTTACTAATTTTTTTTTGTCAAGGAGGCATATGGTAGAGCAGCCCAAAATGGCGCAGTGCCGAAAATGGAGCCCTAGTAATCTTCACTGTCACGTACATATAGCTTCTCCATACAACAGTACCATGTACACACTGCAAAGATTATAGGGCGTCACTTTAGGGCACCATTTTAGGAACACCTATATTTCCATCTTTAGAAATTCATTACTTACTGTAGAAGAGTCGAAAAATGATGATTCCACTTGCTCTAGTTTTCTACTAATTTTCCACATGCACAAAAATTGCTTGCACTGGCAACATTCCTGTAGATTTTCTGTGCTGAAAATTGCGCCATTATAGGACACCTTACCATAGTATGACAAAGATTGTCATTCAGACAAGGTTTCTTCTTTTCCTGAATGTGAAGAAATTCCTAGTATTTTTCATATGAACGTAGATTAGGAGTTTTAAAAAGTAAATGAGTGCGAGGGGACTGATGTGCCTAATTTTTATCAAGGACGGGTCAAAGGGTTTCCAAGCATTAGCACATGTTTAGAATTGTCATATAGATGGGATATAGATGGGGGTGGCTTTTAGTCTTCTACACATGTGGATTGTGAGAAGGCTTGTTGAATGACTTAGACTTTGTACGACCGCGTATTCAACTTTCATCCTTTTTGTGTTCCATATAGTTACATGAAACATGAGAAGACTTATTGTACGGCAAGAACTTTGACCATCTGCTTCTTTGCATGTCACCTTTTTTCAACCTTTGAATCTAAGGTCCTTACTTCTACTCATGACAAGTTCAAAGCCATGTTCCATATTCCCTTGTCAAGAATCAATTGATGACTACAAGTCGAGTTCTCCTTGAATATCATTAACATGCAAATAAAATATAAATAAGAGTCTCGCAAATACACACACTAAGTACCAAAAGTGGACACTTCAGAAAGGTGCTTGCTACCAAAAATCACAACAGTGGAGTGAAAGATTCATATCAAATTGTGGAGTGCAAAAGTAACAACATTCGTCCGAACTTTACAAAGCTATACCGTCCATGATAATGACGGAAGCGCTGTTTCTAAAGTGGGAATTCGATCATGTAAACAAAGAGAAAGCTAAAGAACACACAACAGCACTGATCGAGAGTGCTTTCTGATGATATTACAAATGACGGTGATGCAAGCTAGATTGAGAAAAGTCAGGAGAACGGTGACTGTCCTTGGGCTGGTGTGCTTGATGCTGGCGTGCAAAGAACTCCTGAATCTCTTGCGGCGTCATGGCTGAGCCTCCTGAACTCTGCGCCTCGTGCATCTTCGCTTGCAACTATCAATGGCATCCCCACAACAACCATGTGAGAAAACCTGTTATCATACTCATACATGGGAAAACAAGTTATACTTTTAGCAATAATGGTTCACTGAGGTGTTTCCCAGAGACTTCTCATAATCATGAATAAGGAAAATTTTAATGTATGATCCCAGAAATCATTTTTATCAACTTCATTTGAGGTCGCAAATAAGACTGGAATGGATGGTATAAGATCAAGTAATACCCCTTGGAGAACAGCTTGTTGTTCACCCACAGGGAGTGTTCGAAGCTGCTGTAACGTACTCATTTGCTGCACAAAGGCGACAAAAGCTTAGTTGACATACACCACCTTATCTTCAGAAATACTGAAATAAAGTATCATATCAGAACAGCGAGACTAGAAGGTCTCGACTTGAGTTTTTCTGCAGTCTGAGTGCCTTTTAAACTTGCAACAGACTGTTAGAGTTTCTAGGCTCTCACCTGTTGTTGGAATTTCTTAACCTCTTCTGTTTTGCGTGCAAATGCTTCCGGTCCCAACTCCGCCTCTTCACAGGCCATCTCCTCTCTGAACAGTAAACGTTTAGATGATAATATCGAACAAATGAGATGAAAGTGAGTTTTCTGCAATGCTTACCGTGATACGAACTGATAGAATTGAATCATCAGATCACGATCATTCGCATACACAACGTTCACCTTTCCTAGGCAATCAATCCCGAACTTTGGATCTGCAAAACCTCATCAAATATAAATGTTAACAGAAGAGTCCATGGAATATCCACATTTGCTTTCAAAAATGGATAAACGCAGGAATCAAGAACAAAGCAAACGAAGGTCACCTACACCCATCTTGAAAAAGAGCTCCTCCTGAATTTCAGTGGTCACATTCACTGCTTCCTGCGACACCCCGATATCTTGATACGATTATGATAACAAACAACACAAATCCCATCATCGTGGATCGCTTCGATACTAAATGATTCATAAACTCTCAAAAGCCACATAAGACTAGCACATTCTTAAGATGATAGCCAGCAATCTATGGCAACAGATGACTACTTACCTGTTTCGCTCGAACAGCATCTGCAATGCGGCGTTTCGTCTCTGCAAAAAGAAGCACAACTCAGTGATAAGAGAAACGCAACTAGGGTTTGGCAGCAAACACAAGGTATGCAATAATGAGGTTCACTTCTTTCCAAGGCTTATATTCTTTTCATTTGCGTCTCTATGACCAACATCGACGTTCATGCAAAGCCTTGCGGTAACGGGAATTGAATACATACGTTATCCTTACGACCCATACGGAATCTGAAATGGCTCTCCTTCACCTCCAATGAATTTGTGGGACATTGAAGTCATGATAACCCTATTGAGACTTTGAAGATCTTCGTGAGGTAATCAAGAAACTACTCAATAATCCACGATCTGCAGTAGATTCTTTCTGCCATCTCTTTTCTTTACAATTGCCAGTAAGCAGTAGAAAAGGCCGACTTATCGACGAGGTTGTATAGATACCAGATGAGTGTGCTCTTGCGGAGCAAATAGAACCAACAAGAGTCAATGAGAATGAGATGGGTGGCTGACCAGGTTGATCAAGGACGTCAGAGAAGTCGCGAAACAAATCGCGAAGCTGCTCTTTGGTGAGCATGCCTGTGGATTGCAAGTCGGATTTTACTCCTCCGAACAAGCTACCGCCCCAGTTGAAGTAAGACGACGCCATTGCTGATTGCTAGCTCATTCATTCCCCAAAACACCCATGTCAGCTACTACTACTACAATTCGCAGACAAACCCTGCGACAACAACAAGATTCGTGTAAACCTAGAATTTCACGGCACCTTTGCTTTCCAATTGTTAGATGATTGAAATGATTAGACAGGCGCAATCGTAATCGGAACCAACTTACATTCAGATCGGTGCGCGGATTTCTGTCACTCTGAGCGCTCCTTCGAACTTCTCTGCAATTGTCGGTAGCGTGCACCTCCGACGCCTATTTCCGTCGTGCAAATGCGCTCCATTTTCGAGGGTTTTATTTATTTTTTTATTTTTATTTTTTTTTTTTTAAATTTTTTTTTATAGAATAGAGGGCCGCTTCCGGTATACTCGTTCACTTTACTCACAAAACATATGCACTACACAAGAGTTGTTGATTAGTGTCACAAATGCAAACAGTAACACTAAATGTTACACGTCACCGAAGTGTTAAAACACTAACTGTCAAACCATAACATTAAATGTGAGAGCATGCAAACTTTCTTGCAAATGGAAGAATGTCTTGAAAGTGGTGCAATTGGTAACTTGAAGAAAAGACAAGGGACATTGATTGCAATAATAGCCCAAAGTGAACACTAATCTTTAGAGAGTTGAGAAATAGTGTTCTTTACCAAAAATTACTTGTTACACTATTTTCCATGTAACACTAATTAACAACTCTTGTGTACTATAGAAGCTTCAACTTATTTTGGAAAGACACTTCTAGATATATAAGGGTTTAAAGTTTTCAAAGCATAGAGTAGTTTTTGATAGGTGGACAACTAAATCTACCTCAGAACAAGTTTACACCTCTTATATAGGGATGAATGGAGTTTGGAGGACTTTTCAAAGAAGTCTTTGTAAGAGAGATTTTTTCTTTTTTTTAAGAATGTTCTGTATAGCATGAGCCCCCGACAAGAGGGTATTCTGCCATGGCTCCTGCGGAGTAACACACTTTCCACTTTTGGCTGCACTGGTTTGACGGAAACTTTTTGGTTTTGTTTGCCCGGTTTGACGAAATTCGTAGGATTCACTTTTATACATTCTGCAGCATTTATTTTTTGTGTTGCCCAGGATTTTTTTTGTAAGGTGAGAATTGTAGAGGGCGTTATGCCGTAATCCCCTCTCTCGAGCAGGCATCATGGGACAGGAGCTCCTTTCAAATGAACAGATCTGAAACCAGAAAGTGTGTTAAGAACACAAGAGATGTAAGTATGGACCTTTAAAGGCACCACAAGCCTTGGCTTGGTGGTTAGGGCTTAGGCCCCCAATGAGGAGGTCATGGGTTCTATTCCCCATGCCGGCGTGGTGCTCATCACTATAGTCCACCCAACTATTGTGGGAGGTCCTTGGACCTTGTTGTGTGGGTACCTCAAAGTCCTTTGGGGGGATACTATGTCAAGTATCTTCAAGGCACTAGTAACTAGGCTAGAAACTAGCGTAGTTATAGTGTCCACCCTCGAGAGGGGGAAGTAGTATCGTTCTAATTTCCCCTTGTCCGGTGGCCATCGAGATATTAGCATTACGAACGGACACTTCATTCACGCCGGCCCCTTAGAAAGGATCGGAGTTTCTATCTATCTATCTATGGACCTTTCATACAATTTTTCTTTATTATTTTAGAAACTCATCACGACAAATTCTTGAAAAATTATCTACTAATCAATCAAGTGATATATACAAAATATTCACCAACAATAGAGCTCTTATTCCCGGTTTGTCAAAAGTGGCATGAGTGATTGGCATCTCAGAAGAATTCATTGCTAGTGTATCATCAATAACATTGGTTCAGAATGAAACAGGAAAAGGCAATCCAGCAAGGAGCAACTCCAAACAATTCAGCTTGCACCTGGGAAGTTTTAATGTATCAATTCATCATAAATGTGTGAACAAGGCATCTTTCTACAATTACTACTCATACATGCCATATGGGTTAACCTTATTAGTACTGCCAGCAAACTTGATACACAACCCCTCTTAGAAGAGCTGCAAGTCAGTCCCTGTATTCTCACCCTCAAATGATGATAATGAACCTATTTCTACGATCGCTCCCGGCTGTAGGAGAGATTGATCCGGACGTAAAGCCTGGAAATAGAATGCAAGAAGAAAGAAATGCAATCCTGTGCAATGGATATGTCAAGATAGTACCAAAGTGATGACGAAGGGATGGAAAGGGACTGCCTCCGTCAATGGACTCCAAGAACAGAATGACGCGGGCGATTGTCGAGAATTGTTAACGACGCTGAAGCATCTACAAGAGCAGCGCAAGAAAGACGAGGGACAGAGGAGGAAGCAATACCAGCAATGCAAAGCTGCGCAAGAACAAGCATGCACATAAATCAACGAAAACGAACCAGTTGACTGATGATGATTCAATTAAATCTAGCTCAACAAGGAACAAGTTATGTTCATGTGGCTGTTTCTGTGGCTTTCACAGTAAAATCATATTCTACAGACTGCTACTTGACTTTGATGGTCTCCGTAAAAAGTCTACAAAAAACACCTCTGCCCTGAGAGCAAGAGGACTGCGGCACTCAAATGCGGATAATTGATCCTCATCTTTGTGAAAGAATTGATCCTAATCTAGTGTACTTGAAATGTACAAATGTCTGATCTACAACTGAAAAATCGAGAGTTCC
The DNA here is from genome assembly GCA_037043015.1 of Bryum argenteum. NCBI lineage: Eukaryota > Viridiplantae > Streptophyta > Bryopsida > Bryales > Bryaceae > Bryum > Bryum argenteum. The sequence continues at coordinate 4,841,361 of CM073327.1, forward strand.
TGAGGAGTAAGGAGGTGATTGCCTCCATTTGCTCTGAATATAGGTACATTTTGTGAGCTCAATGGCAACATGAAGGGAGTCGAGCCCCGGAAAAGAATGGTAATTACATACCTTCATGATCATAGAGGACTTGGAACATGTCCCACATTTTGAATCTTCTTTGCCTGTGGATTTGGAGCTTCACTGCGGGCAGCTTGCGCTCAATGGCCTTCCATGTCATGTGGACAGCATCGTCAGGCTTCGTGGGATGCTGGAACTGGAAATGGTGCGCCACTTCTTGCAATCTCTTCCACATCTTCGTCCAATTTTCTTTGCTTGTACCTCTCAGCAGATTGATCAAGAAGTGCGGCTTCAGGGAGTCGCTGGCTTTCACAAACAGACAGAAGGTTGTGTAGTCGAGAATATCTTCGAACGGCATTTCGATTTCGTCACTAATGATCACTGGAACGCAATGGCTGACGATGGAATCAAACAAACGATTCGAGGAGGGCGTGTCTCCGGCTAAGTTGAGACAGAACTTGGAATTCTGCATGCCGTCAGTCGCACTTTGGAAAGCGGCAATGGAAGTATTTCCTGCTTCGAAGTGTACACCTGGCTCGTCTTTCATCACTTCGTACAATTGTTGTCTGATAATTCCACCCTGCACCATAATTTTTAGTTCTAGTCCCGTTAGTGACCTAATATCCTCTAAATTTCGCTAAAATTTTGATTAAATCTCCATGGTACTTGAGGTCAATGTCAAAGGGGTTAATGAGGGCCAGACCTCTTTCCTGACGATGGTCCCTTGGAAGTACAGAAGCGTTTTTCGGCTCTCAAAGTGATCGGTGGTAGCAGAATCAGGAAGACCGTCCACCATGTGCATGTAAGGAGCAACTATGTCCTTGGTGATATTCGCCACCGAAGGATCTAAGCGACCGAAATCCGCCACCACAAACATAGCATTATGCAACTTATTCCGGATCGCATGCATACTGTTGGGATGGTGGATCACAAACACATGGTCGACACCTCCATTGGCCAACCACGCCGGATGCCCTTCCAAAAACTTCAGCAGCTTCCCCTGCAAGTCCTCGTTTATTTCTCGTTTATATGTCTCCTTGTTTCTTGTGTATTTATTGTAGCTCAGGGACGCGAAGAACGGCACGAAAATCACATCAGCCGATTTCCAGTCATCCACTCGGTACGCTGTGCAAATGCTTCGACGATCATTCCATTTTGAAGTCAGCAAGTCGGTTGTGAGCCAGTACTCCAAACTGTGCTGTTGGTACAAACCTTCGTAATACGGCGGTATCTTATTTTCGCCCGGCCAGGAATCAAATGGTTCCTCCACAAGCATCCCGTAGTGAAACTCGGGTTCAAGATCGTACATGAAAACCCGAAGCGCGGCCTCGTTCGGATTGCACCCTGGAGGCGCAGGGGGACGTAATAACTGATACGGAATTTTACCACCCGGAAAGGAACTGTTGCTGAGATAGTGCCTGTAGTTGATAACGACGATTACGGAAGCGATGAAGACGATTATCAGGAGGTACTGTTTGAAATTCCAACAATCTCTCCTCCATGATCGAGTCATCCTTCTATTGGATTCAATATCGTCATCGAATCTTGTCGGATCGATGCCACGCGGTGTATCAGGAATTAGCGGTTTATTTTCTCTCATTGTTCCCCGGTTTACCAGCTGGCTTTCGCTCCTGCACAACTGCTCGTCAGCTAAATTCATTGCTACTTTACCAAGAACTCTCTTCTACAGTCTACACTCATCGGAACCAATTTTGATTCAACGCAGACGCCTTGTGAATCGATCCTCTATGCAGCAATCCGTTCCTCGCCGGCATCATCGCCACTTGCTTGTTGCAGCTAGTACTAACCGGTGGATAAATAGTCTGTATAGACAGACTATCTTGCTGCTCGAATTGGCCATTTTCGTTAACACACCAAATCAATGAGGGTAAACTTCCTCCAAGGACATAGAGAGCACCACACGAGGTCGAGCTCCACTAAAATTCGCCAGGTAGGAAGCCATCAAAGAACTTCAACCACAAATGCCTAAACAGCTAGTGACATAACAAGCCGAATACGGCTACCACAAAAGCCAAAGCGTACGCTAATTTTCACTCATCTCTTCGAGAGAGCTCGTGATTCACAATCACGTGTTCTGTGCCTCCTAAAATAAAACAAAAATAAAATTTCAATGGCAATCCTGCAGCCATAAGTCATCAAACTCTCATGAAACCTTCGACTCACAAACACGTCTACTAATCCACTCGCTAATCAAGATCCTGGCTCTTCAATCAGATACAAACTCCGCGCTCACCTCATCATTTCTCACAAAACAACTTCGATCGGTTCCGTTTTCAGCTACAAGTCGATCCAATATTGATTCTAACGCAAGATTCACGGTATAGCGATGCAAATTGTTCTAAAATCTACCGAGTATATAGGGCAAGAGATCGTAAAAGTTCAAATCAGAATGCGGAAAGCGTAAATTCAGTTTCGAAAGATGCAGCAAATGTGTGTGATCGTCTTCACATAGACGGGGGCTCTCAAGACTTAACTCCGAAGTCTCCGGACCAAGACCCCCCGTTCCAAGACCCCAAGGAAGTCACGGTCAGCTCGTCCTCGTGATGACTGCGACGTACGATACGTCCGACGAGGATCTGACGGAGGATACTGTGCATCGGGCCTGTCCAGTGGACGGCTGCGATTAATTTAAAATTTAAATTTGCGCGGGCCGTGCACCACCATAATGTTTCTGCGTCTTTCTTCTTTTGTGCTTTTTATCATTAGAACATTCTAGAGATATATGCAAGTTTTACAAATACAAAGTTGTTTACAACAATATGGGTACAGTGAGCCTTAGACTTTTATCATATTCTATTTTTTGGGATCACTTTTGGTTGACACGAGAACTATCCCAAACATACACTCGAGTTCAAAAGGATGTTACAAATAAAGTATTCATATTCGGTACCAAAACAAGATATTATTGTCTATGGTGATCACGTCCATGGTGATAAGGTTGGATGGTTGACATTGAAAAAAGAAGAGGAGTGAGAATATGCAGGTAGGAGGTGTACTTTAAAAGGGATCACAGGAATGATGTTATAAAGACTATACACAATTTTATTCTAGTATATAAATATACTTTAATACAAGTGAGATAGATGTAACATATTAGGGGATAACCCTTATACACCGAGCCCATTTGAAAATACAATGAAAATTATGCCTCTCGAGCATGCTTGGGCATTTAAGGGTTAAGATGTAAGAAACTTCTAAGGCACAAAGGGTTGAGTAAGAAGAAGAAGAACACTAAACCCTTATGGATTGGCGTGAATATAATGTCCGTTCCACCTACCCTTGATGACATGCCCACGGAAGGTTGGGTGTATTAGCTTCGTTCACAAGCTGCTAGTGGCTTACTTCACCACATCCAAGTTTGAAAATAAAGTCAATAAATAAGTTGAATAATGGAGGCTCAATAAGGCTATGCCAGCTTCTTTTCTTTCGGAGCAATCTAAAACATGCTTCCTTTTTGCATGGTACATGGTTTGCAATATAAGTTTATAGAAAAAGTGGAAAAGTGGAACAACTTGGAAGACCAGTGATTAAATACTGTTGCAGTATGAGTAGAATCTAATCTTCTACCTGAAGACTGAGGAAAACAATTTCTGTAAAAAAATTTGACTGTAGAACACAAATTTTGACAAATATCTAGACTGCTCATTTTCTATGAAAATGAGATTTTGGAATATATGCAGATTCTTGCAAACCATTTTTTAGATCCTACAAATATGAAATTCAATTGTCATCTGGATAATCTGTGGAGTTTTGAAGAAATTTAAAATGCACACTACGGTTGTACCTAGAATTTTACCACACTAATTGTAATAATAAAATTAAAAACTAAAAATGAATCTAATACTACAGATAGACACGTGTTTTTTCGATTTATGTGAGTAGAAATGCTCATCTTAGTGGTTGTGGTTCCATCCCATACATCCCAATTTATTCTATATCCTCTCTTCAATTTATTTTATATCATCTCTTTTGATAATAGCACTTGTGTAATCAAAAGCAAGTTATTTACATATCACTACTTTAAACCCACTGTTAAGTACTACAGGCTTAATAGTGTGTTTAGTGTGAGGCACGGTAATAGCAAACATCACTCTAAATATCAACATACCTATTTATAAAAACACTAATTGCAAGCATCACTCTAAATATCAATATACCTATTTATAGAAACATAAATATATGGATTCTCGCACTATCTATGAAGGATAGTAACATATTGACATTTTGATCTTTTGAGATATGGATATTAATTGTGAGTAAGGAAATCAATTTGAGATGAAAGAGTTTAGGGTTTTGAGTTAGGATTAGGGTGGCGCACATTAATTACCATTAAATTGAAAATTGATGTTAGATAGGTAGTAGGGGTAAGCACATTATTGATCACCTCACACTAAATACACTATTTAGAGTAGAGACATTGTGGTCCCTACAAGATGTGGAACGTACTAATCTCTAATACACTAGTAACTATGCAACCACAATACAATGAATCACACGAATCATGATTGTACCACAAATCCCATCCAACTTGGATGAAAATTGTATTGATAGCACGGTCAAACTAGACAAATGCCCCAAGATTAACGTCCAATTCTGGATTGAGAATGATTTAGTTATGGATTCTAGAAGTGGAACCTATAGATGTACCCAAAACTGGTCAACCTAAATGTACATCATGGATACATCAAAACACATATTTAGAAGCTATATTGTACCTCTTGCTTGAATAGGTCTATAGAACGGTTTGAAATGTTGCATGGATTTTGAGCCACCTACCATCCATCATTCCCTCCTCTTCTTCTTCTTCATTCCCTCTTCTTCTTCTTCTTCATTCCCTCTTCCTTCTCATCTTGCTTTTGTCATTTTTACTCCCTCTTCCTTCTCATCTTGCTTTTGTCATTTTTACATTTTTCAGCTGCCGTACACGAATTTGGAGCATAATCCATGAAATCGAGGTTCTTCGCACCACTGACACGGAATCCATCAAGCCACATGAGGTAACCAGAATCTATAAGCGTCACTGCACCAATATGGTTCACGAGTATTCACCATCGCCACCCAAAAAGCGAAGCGCCTCATCTTTTTTTCTGACAGCAAACGTCAAATCGCTGCCCTTGTCACATTCAAGCTTGCTTACGAACACACGTTCAGAATCGTTCAAGCCCTCCAATCAAACTGGATGTGACAGCCTTTGGGGTGGGACACCATCCTTGTCGATCTAGTGCACAGAAATCGATCCTGGGTTTAATGGCGTTTCTCACCGTGAGAATGCACTGCTCAGATGGCTCGTAGCGGAGTCGGTCAATGAGTCGCTCGATTTGTCGAGTGATGCTGGCGATGGGGCCGGGGCTTTGATCGCGGATGAATTCCAGTTCGGGTGCGCGGTCACTCTCCATCGACGTGCCGGAGATCAGACTCAACCCCCGTCGGTCCCACTTGTTCTGTTCGGTGCAGAGTCTTTTTGAAATCAAGCTAAGGTAGGAAAGCGTGAAAATGTTGGGAGTAGGTGTGATGAAATTGCACTTCAAGAACGAGGTAATTTGTTTTTGGATACGGAGAAGAAAACGTTAAGGGATGGGGGGCGGCATTCTGCTAGAAATTGGCGCAATTTGGATGCTGAATCTGCCGTAGGGGCAGATTCTGCAACTGATACCGTATTCAAATACGTATTAGTATTTCGTAATCATATTTCGTAATCATATTTGGTATTCGTATTCAAATTCTTGTGATATCTGGATGTCCGCTTGCTTGAATTCATGGTCAAAATACGCCCCCCCTCCCTTAACGCCAGAGAGTGGGCCGGGGGAGGCACATTCCAGCTCCCAGCTCGGCCAAAGGGTCGCCCTACCGGGCTCCCCTGTGGCCGCGCTGGGCACCCTCCGCCTACCTTCAATGACAATCAGTGTTAAAGATGGGCATTGTAATTTGATTGATCAAAGAATTTCATGTAGTGAATTGCGAATTCACAATAATGGCCACTTCACACTATGATCGAAGGTTGAGAGGTCGTTGATTTCCACCAATTAAATTGCAAGAAACCATGGTTTTGGCCTCTCGACCCTCCACAATAGAGGCCAAAGTCCAAAGGCCGTGGACCTTCAAAATGCTTACATGGCAACACTTTTTGACCAAGATGACGACCTCTCAAGAGGAAGTTTGGGTCCTACGGGAATGGAAACCCAAACTATGGTCGAGAGGTCATCGATTTCATTTCATAAAAAAAGAAAACTATTTTTATGCCTATTTTTAGTAGATTTCTTTGGACTCTCAACAAAGTTTGGACTCTCAATCCCACGACCTCTCGCCATAGTGTGAAGCGGCCCTAAGATTCATCATCAAAAACGATTTCAAGACTCAAGGTTCAATGATCATCAGGGATGTCGACGGAGCTGCAGTTAAGTTAAAGTCGCATCTGTTCATCATACCCTTCTGCTGATTTTAAGAGTTTCTTGTCATCGCTCGCGTAATTCAATGGATGATCGGATGTTCACGAGCCACGATGTGTTTCAACATTCTGGACGATCACCCAATATGCAAGGCAGAGTGCGCAAGACAACTCTCTCTAAAAGACAGCACATACGCAAAACCAAAACTCGAGTATCAGCAAACAACGAAGAAACTAAAACTACTAGAGTCAGAGAATTCCGACCTCCAAGCAGAGCCGAAGAGGACGAAGCAGCTGGCGTGCACATTGCAATGCGAGATTCAGAGCTAAGTGGAGAATTGCACCACTGGTTAGCCAAAATGTACCCTCACATGGAAGCACTGGAATCTCAAGGTACAATAACAGAAATTTGACAAAGTGAATTTAGGACATTCTTTTAAAAGACATATGCACAACAGTTTTGAAACGAATAATCCTTGGCATGGTTCTGATTCAGCAAACCCTAGAACTGTAAAGACTGATGCTAGGAAACCCTAACAAATTGATCACTGGTTTGCATTAAGGAATTCTTGTGGTGTGCCTGTGTAATTTGCAATTTGAAGAATATGCACATGGGAATTTGAAATCTGGAATAATGTTTGGCATGAGTGGCTCTGCTTCAGCAAGAGTTAGACTGAGTGATGGATGATATCCTTCCTTCTTCGTTGGAACTCGTCAAGCCAGTGTCCATCACTTGAAAGTTAGTACCTCTACCTCTACCTTGAAGAAGTTCACTAGTCACTGGAATGATTCAGGGAGGAGTTGTTTAAAGTTGTGATAATTTTTGATAATCTGGACCTGGTTGGGATACTTCACTCCAAGCAAGGGCCACGCAATAATCGCTGTCTTGCAAGTCTTTACAAGGTCCTCCAACATGGTCAAGTTGTCAAAGTGAACGGTGTCGTTGCGCAATCTGATGACTTCCTTGCCCATACGCTTGAAATCTTCCAGATCTTCCTTTGTAGGGTTTAATCCATACCCCCCAAACGCTACGCAAGCAAGCTGCGAAAACAAACAATAAATAACAAACATAAACATAAAAAACAAACATAAACATAAAAAAACAAACATAAACATAAAAGAATCAAACGTAGAAAGAATTGTGATACCCAAGAGAAGTCAACTCATTATTTGAACGTGAACTTACATGCACCAAAGGCCGCACTTCCCGACCATATAGCTGGTTTCCATCTGTGGTAGTGTCCCCTCGCCTCCGCACAGCCCACTTCAAGATCTCGGCAGCGAGGATAACGATTTCCCTGCCAAGCATCCCAATGAACAGCTCCGAATGAGTCTGGACTTTTGCCTCCATCCTTGCTAACCTCTCCTCCACCGTGGGTGGGACCATCGGGTCTGAAGTCGCCATAACCTGAACAAAACAGACACAAAGATTAGATACAAGAAATACAAACGAACAAAGAAGCGACGAAACCGAAAACACAGAGACAACTAATCCACTCCAAATCTCAACTCCATTCAAAACCCTAGCTCCTCCGAGCCTTCCAGCAGACTAACGCCTTTGTCTTCGCCTCTTCGCCTCTTGCTCACAATCGTGGCTCTCGACTCTGGCAACGGCAATATCCTCGTCGCACTTCTCGCTGCAAAAAACACGACAAAAACGGTATCTCTATTCAGTCTAATACAAAAGCTATAAAATACTCGAGGACTTCTAAGCTCTCCCTCTGCTATTCGCACAGAAAAGGAGATTAGGGATTACCAGCGAGTGAATCCACTTCCGTTAGCGCTGCGCTTCATATCGCTGGGATTGACGTAAACTCGTTTCACAGCGTTTTGAGGATTGGACTGCTTAATCGCCGCAGTGTTTGTCATGTCCACGCCTCGCATTCCTCGAAGTCGTTCTTTAACGTCTCGTTCACTTAAAGACCGCGACTAACACGCGTAAGACACTCTCGCTATACGAAGCTCAGTACCTAAAAAATTCCGGCCGCCGCCGCGAACGATGATAACGCAAGAAGAACGCTCTGCTCCGTTCGACTAAAATTTTCTACACGGCCTAAAGGCTAAAACTAAGCGGAACTTGAAAATAACGGAAAAAAAGGTCGAAAAAAGAAAAAAGAAAAAATAAAAAATTAAAGAGGCGTGCGGCGCAAAGTAACTCACCACAAGTTGCACGCTCGCAAGAGACTAAGGTCGATCAGCCTATTTCCGTGCGGAAAGCGTAAATTCAGTTTCGAAAGATGCAGCAAATGTGTGTGATCGTCTTCACATAGACGGGGGCTCCCAAGACTTAACTCCGAAGTCTCCAGACCAAGACCCCCCGTTCCAAGACCCCAAGCAAGTCACGGTCAGCTCGTCCTCGTGATGACTGCGACGTACGATACGTCCGACGAGGATCTGACGGAGGATACTGTGCAACGGGCCCGTCCAGTGAGGATCTGACGGAGGATACTGTGCAACGGGCCCGTCCAGTGGACGGCTGCGATTAATTTAAAATTTAAATTTGCGCGGGCCGTGCACCACCATAATGTTTCTGCGTCGTTCTTCTTATGCAACCAATCGTCCTGCATCATGGAGACCGTGTTGAGCAATTAACTCCAGGAATCCAACTACATTTCATCGATTCAGATCACAAGTGGCCAAACAAGGATCAGAAATAACGTTACACAGCTTCTTTCTAAGTGCGCAAAGCGGCCAGATCCTTCGGAAGATTCAAGTACTGCTTAAAAAGGAAACAATTCGAGAAAAAAGCTGTGTTCAACAGTTTTGAGTAGCAAAAATATGTTTTTAGACCTAGGTAAAATTTCAAGGTGAAATTCCGAATCTCACAAATTGAAGGCTTTCGAATTGCATACAGATTACTTGTGCAAGTAGATGCAAGTGTCATCACTCACCTCCACCACTTTGAGCATGTAGGAATCGAAGCTGCGAAGGTTATCCCGTTGCGCTTCTTGAATGGCGGAGACCATAGCCATTTCATGCACCTGCCATCCCCAATTCAACATTCAGAGATTTCATCTGCTTTCAAATTCCTAGGTGGCGTTTACTTAAGGGTTCATTAAAGTTCCGTCTCAAGCTCATCGCTGATCATCATTTGAAAATTGATCAGGCACGTAAGATTATATCATCAAAAGAGACTAGATGATTCGATAACACACCTGCTGCAGGTACTCTTCCACAGTCGTTGCCTCCACTGGAAATACATCCTCGAAGGAAGTCTGTTTGCAGAAAAAGTTGCTAAGTTACTGCCAATGGCACTAATATCACGAATTTCGTTACTCTTACTTTAATGAAAGCTCTGGTACTCAAAGATGCCATGATCAAGCTTTCAAATAAAATTTCCATGCTTAGTGATAAGTCACTGAAAATTCACGATCAGTCAAATATACTAATTTGAGATGCTGATCAAACAAAGCAACCGACGGTGCACTGCGTAAAGAGAGCCAACAAGCGGCATCTTCTCATTCCTAAGTGGCTTGGTTGTTCAAAACCTACAAGTTTAAAGGAGCCATTACCAATGTACTTAATTTACAGCTAGGTTTTAATGGTTGAAGGAGCGTGCAGACCTTAAGTTCAAACGATTTCAGGTCCCGTGTAAGCTGATCAGCACTGATACCTTCACGAGCGAGTAATCTGCAACACACCAGTCCTTCATAAACAAAACAATTCCCAGGCTGCAGAGACTTTAGGGTTTATGGCCGTGAGGGAAGAAGGAGAGATACCTCGTGGCAGCAATGGCCTCATTGGGAGCTTCGTAACAAGAAGTGCGAGCTTTGAGTTGGCGCGACAGAGTCTCCAATTGTTCCAAGCTTCTCTGAAACGAAAAGAATCGTAAGCATAGACATCTCAAACCCTTTAATCAATTTACTTTCGTTCACAGATGCGTACCTGAATAGGAGGAAGAGGGGCTGAAGGGGTGTAAGAGTGCAGCAGCTGCGAGGAATTGTGTAACAGATCCGCCCAGCTCCGCATATCCGTATCGCGTCCCGCCATTGCTGTGATCGCTCTCAATCTCGAACTCAAACCACCTCCCCCTCCCCAAAGTAGAAAAAAAGAGAAAAAAAAACCTATTGATTACTGTCCTCCACCATCGCCGAACTATAAAGACCTGTAACAAAAAGAATCGAACGGAAAATTTACAATGCAAGACCCGGAAACACTAAACCCTCAAAACCCTGAGAAAGCGAGTGCATTGAGAACTGATGATCATGCAATGTCACTTGCCCTAATCAAATTTTCGATAGGCGGGAGTTTAGACATTTCAACGTCAAGTCTCAAAATCTCCAGAAACGTAGATTTTGGCCGGGATGGGAAATTTGAATACGTGGATGCCAGGGTTACAGTGACGCCGAACGCCGCGAACAGCCGCCGAGGTGGGTCCACTAGTTCAGTTTATTCACTACAGTTCAGGGAGTGCGTCGAACGTATTCTTCCTTTAGAATTTGCACTCTCATAGTGGTGAGGGTTTCGTAAAGGCTCGAAGAATCTGGTGTTTGATTGCGACTATGGTGACTATTGCGTCACCGTTCTCCGCGTCGCGCATTGTTGCTCTGTCTTTGGGTCACAGGGTTGGGAATTTCAAACAATGTGAGCTTCCCTTAGGGTTTAAGACCTCTGGATTTTGTGGTTCGAGCTCATTTACAGCTCCGTTGCGGACAGTGGTAGCGCTTGGTAAGATTTTATCCCGATTCTGCACAGTCAAAGAAGTCAATTCATGTTGGAATCTGTATTAAGACGAATTCGTGGTGAAGAATTCAGTCCCACAACAATGCGAATCTTATCAATGGGGATCATAGTTTGAATTCTAGGATGTCGGTCAGTGTACTTTTCTGAATTTGTGGCACTAACGACGGGAGACCTTGCATTCCGTACACAATGCAATTGCCTTCGTCTCTGTGATCAATTTTGAATGGCATGAATTGCGAGATGCTCGAGTTGGTTTCAAAGTGTTGCATGTTCGTGCAGAAGCCAAAGCCTCTGTCATGGCAATGGCGCAGGCTGCGGAGACGGCGAAAGTTGCAGGACTGAAGGTGCATAAGCTGAACGAGCTTGATGATGAGCAAGTGCAAGCCCTTCGAGCCCGCCCTCGTATTGACTTCACTAAAATTTTTGATACGGTACGAATTCCTGCACGAAACTATAAGTAAAATTGTCAGAGCTCGTCAAATACTTCGTTCTCCTACAACTTTCAGGCTTCTATTCCCTTTTAACTGTGTTAACATCATTGCTCACGTTTCTCGATGGCAATGACTTCAGGTTGGCCCCATTGTGGAGAACATTCGAAGTCGCGGAGATGCAGCGGTGAAAGAGTGAGTTTCTTGAAACTAAAACCAACTCATCAAACAATGTAGTACTCAATAGTACTCAATGGCTTCTATTTGTTAATCGTAGCATGTTAGGGCTCATCATTGATTTCTGGGGTCGTAAGATCGTTCACTAGGTTCGGTGGAATTCGGCTGATGTCTGAATGAAGCATGCTCATTGTCAATCTCCCTTTCCATTTAGTACTTTGATTCATATGGAAGTTTGAAGGTAAGGTGGGGGTTTTCGGTTGCAGATACACAAGCCGGTTCGACAAAGTAGACCTGGAAAGTGTGACCTTGAAAGTTGCAGATCTTCCTGACCCTGTGGTAAGCCAAAGATTAGTGATATAGATACCATGGTTCTTAAGCATGAGATTAGACAACTTGCTATGAAGGTGTTGCTTGATGAGTCTACGTGAATTAACTGTGCAGCTTGATCCTGAAGTGAAAGCAGCTTTCGATGTAGCGTACGAAAATATCAAGTGCTTTCATGCTGCACAGCAAAAGAATCAGCACCTTCAAGTAGAGACCATGCCGGTGAGTGCCTTCAGAAGCCTCTTGTTCCTAGATATCGGACAATATTTAAGTAGTATAGATTTTATTTTATTTTGATAGTGGATTTTGTATTTGAGCTTGGGACTTACGAGTTTCTCTTTGTTTTCTGCTCATAAGGGCGTGAATTGCAGGAGAGTACCTAGGGCCATCAACAATGTCGGTCTTTATGTTCCAGGAGGCTCGGCAGTCCTTCCGTCGACAACCCTCATGCTGGCTGTAGTAAGTTCTGCCATACATCTTATCTTGAAAAATCTTCCTATTGGTACATTTTGTTACCTTCGTTGAAAAATTGGTTTTTGTATTCTCTCTATGTACGTGTTTGTATATAGAAGAGATGGTTATGAGGTTAAGAGTTACCTTCGTTATGAGCGTTTGCGTGTTCATCATTTTGTCTTGTTGGATTGCAGCCTGCTCAGATCGCCGGGTGCAAGGTCGTGGTTGTTGCAACTCCACCAAGGAAGGATGGTTCTATTTGTCCTGTAAGTTTGACATCCTCGCAGTCCAGTCTTTTTTCTTCATCAAAATCTGTTGCCTCTTTGTCTGTACATTATCATACAGTATCAGTCGTGTCTCCCTTGGAACGTGGCAATAGCCACTGTTATTAAATCTACTTCCCAAGGGGCTTGTGGACACGAATGTGGAATACACTGTATCTAAGCGAGAGAAGATTATGCTTGCAGGAAGTGTTGTACTGCTGCAAGAAGTCGGGCGTTACACACATTCTGAAAGCTGGTGGAGCTCAGGTTTGTGTCGGCAGCTACCAATCCTTCTATGTCTGAAACATTGAATTCGAGGTTTGAAGCTTTCAAGGATTCTGTAGCAGTTCATCTAATTCCTTGGGTGGCTATGCAGGCTGTTTCAGCAATGGCTTGGGGCACTGAGACATGTCCAAAGGTGTGCTAAATTATCTAATTATATATCAAATGAAGGCTTAATTATCTCTCCTTGAGTAGTATAGGTCATTCGTTACTGCATCTTTACGTGGTTAGTTTTGTACATGTAGGATAGAAAGAGAAACCATCTGATTTTTTTCAATGCATGAACAGGTGGACAAAGTTTTCGGACCTGGAAACCAGTATGTTACGGCTGCGAAGATGTTGCTGCAGGTGCGTCCCATCTACTCTTCAGGAATGATGTCCTATTATAGAGCTGGGATCGAGTCTGCGTTGCTGATGATCCTTCAGTTTTTAAGTTTGATGCAACTAGATGTTAGTTGCAGTATGGACATTTACTTGTTTGGCGTAGTCTATTCTCGGTATATCGTGGGGAGATTTTGTCGTATTGATGTTTGTACACCAGAATAGCGAAGCAATGGTATCCATCGATATGCCCGCTGGCCCTTCAGAAGTGCTGGTGATTGCCGACAAGTTCGCGTCGCCTGTTTACGTGGCTGCAGACTTACTCTCGCAGGTATGAAATCATGGTGGTTCTTGTATTATCCATTGTATGAAATCTCTCAAACGTCATGTTCACGCTTTGCTAACGTCGTTTCACTACTTTACTCTTGTTTCCTTTGAACAGGCAGAGCACGGGCCAGATAGTCAAGTGGTCCTTGTAGCAGTAAGTGAAGAGGTCGACATCGCTGCAATAGAGCGCGAGGTGGAGAAACAATGCAGGGAGCTCCCCAGGGACAATATCGCCTCGGAAGCTCTCTCTCACAGCTACATCGTTGTTGTGAAAGACATGGCAGAGGTGATGCTCCCCTTCGAATTATCTCATAGCGAAAGTGCACGTTCGAGATCTCCATTCGGGAACCCCTGCTTGTTCCTTTCTGTGCTGGTCAAAAATTGCTGAACATGCCTTAGTATGTCAAAGTTTCAACCCTTGTGCATGACCTTGTTAAACTCGTCAGCCCATTCGTATAAGTATCCGGATGATCGTGTAGTATCCTGTACTCTGTTTGTCTGCTCATGTTGATGAATGCGATGTGCTGCAGGCATGTGAATTCTCAAACATGTATGCTCCGGAGCACTTGATCGTCAATGTGGAGGATGCCGAGCAATGGTTGGATAGTCTGGACAACGCAGGTAACTCATCGTGTCAGTGATCACGATTGTAATACTTAACCTTGAAGGAGTGTTGTACTAACTCCACAACTGGTGGCAGGATCTGTGTTTCTGGGACGGTGGACACCAGAGAGTGTGGGAGACTATGCTAGTGGCACCAACCATGTGTTGCCGACATACGGGTACGCGCGGATGTATGGGGGCGTGTCGCTAGACTCCTTTGTCAAATACATGACAGTGCAGTCATTAACAGCAGAAGGTTTGAAGAAGTTGGGACCATCGGTTGCCAAAATGGCTGAAATCGAAGGTCTCGATGCGCACAAGAGGGCTGTGACACTGCGGCTTCTTGATATTCAATCTTCTTGAGGATTGACTTAACAGTGAGAGTAAATTTTGCATTATAACTTGTCTTCTTCTCTCTCTTCTGCTTTCTCCTCTTCTTTCTCTTCTTCTTTTTCTACTTCTTCTCTCATTTCATCTTCTTCTTCTTCTGTTGTGATATTGATTGGCTTGTTCTGTCTGGCATGAAAATCCGCTAGCAGTAACGATCCTGCAACGGGGCTCACTTTCGTCGCTAGCCAGGCTATGTGCTCGATACTAGCGAACACTTCTTCCTCCTCTTCTGTGTTGGGAAAAAGCTCCAGTATTGCGTAATTGAACCCCTTCGCTCTGTCTGGATTAAAGCCGGCCCCTGCACTTGCCTGGCCAACCGTAGGACACCTGCACGATTAATCATCCCGTCAACAATCATTCCAATCCTGTGAGTATTCCTATGGAGCCTGTAAGTTAGTATGTGTCAACTACCTGTGCTCTGAATGTTATCCAGTCAGAACATTGTTTGTGTATCAAGCCTCAGGAAAAGATCAAAGCCATGGGTTTGCAGTGAGTGTACTTGGAAGGTAGAAGCTGAATCGAGTTGTGTAGGAACCTCATGTCCTCTGCCGATGTTCCTTCCTTGATCTTCAAGAGGGTGATCCGCTTCGCGCCAATGTTTTCAAGGTATGGACCAGCGGGAATGCACTCCCAATCTACAGCAAGCAGGTCTCCAACCATGGGCTTCATCTTCGTTTGAATATCGACTTGGTCAGCATGTTCATAATATGCTTTTAAAGCTGCTCTATCCCGGTACCGCCCATGCAGAACGTGCGTATAATCACCTCCTTGAACCTGCACTTAACGACATAGTGAAAGGGTCCCGTTTTAGACGAAGGTTTGTGAGCAACAGCAAGAATCTTACCGATAATGCTGCCCCGATTGTAAGCTCCATCACTCCATCAAGCTTCTGAAGCTCGTGCACAGCATCTAAGAGCACTTTTTTATCAACGAGATCCACATCTGGTTTTAACTTGAACATAACAATGTGCTCCACTACGGGATCTTCAAAGCGGGGGGCAGTAGACAAAAATGCCTCGTGCGACGCTCGCCGACTCGGTTGAGCTTTTTCAAGAATCTCCGCGGCCATGGTCTCTTTCGACCCCCCTCGGAACGCCACCTCCGCCGTTGTGGACGGTCTCCTCGGCCGCGAGAAATCTACTCCCCCGGACAGCGATGCCGATGCCGACCGAGAGTCTTCCACCGTGAAGCTCACCCGCGACTGTCGCGGATGATCCATTGTGTATCCAGTTTCCCCTTCAAATGGCCTCGGCGAGGGAGAGAAAAAATCAGTCGGAAAAGTGCCTTCTTCTGGCGGCGGCTCCTCCACTTGTGACGGTCTTGCTGACTTTGCAGGATCCCCGACTTGCGATAGTCGTGATGGTCGTAATCTCTCCAGAGCGGAGCCCTCCACTAGCGATGGTCTTGACGGCCGTGGTATCAGTTTTTCCGAATATTCTACCATAGTAGCATACTCTGCCTGCGATAGGTTTGATGGCCGGGGCAGCTCTATTGTGGAGTTCCCTGCTTGCGATGTTCTTGATGCCCGTGGAAGCTCCATTACGGAACTCGCTGATTGCGATGATCTTGAAGGCCGTGGCAGCTCCATTATGGAATTTGCTGATAACGACGTTCTTGATGGCCGTGGGAGCTTCAATGTGGAACTCGCTGATTGCGATGGCCTTGAAGGCCGTGGCATCTCCATCACAGAACTCGCTGATAGCGATGGTCGTGATGGCCGTGGCAGCTCCGTTGTGGAATTTTGAGCTTGCGATGGTCTCGATGGCCGTGGCATCTCCATTACGGAATTCGCTGATTGAGACCATCTCGTTGGTCGTGGCTCCATTGCGTGAAGGGATGGTAGAATTCAAATCATAACACTCCAGCATCTGAATCCGTAGACGCGCTTTCGTGCTTGCATCCCAAACGTCGCGTGTCGTCGACCTCCTCAGAACTAACACGAACAGTCAATTTCATTGTCCTGAACTTCATGAGAGTCCCGAACAGCTGCAGCAATGCAATTGAGGAATAATTCAAGTGACGTGATCACACAATCTCGGCCGTGCTGCTGAATTCAACACCTGCTGATTGAGAGGTGCCGGTTCACAAGAGTGCGTCGAAACAGACGTGCATTTTCATTGATGCGAAACGGAAGCACTCGAAAAGGCTTACCCTCAGGACGGGAGAGAACTACGAAGACGATTTCCACTTTAGGACCACATTTTAGGATCACATGGATAGAGTGTTTCTTCCACCTATCCTTTAACCCTTAAAAGTCCCTTGGGGATAGTATGTACGCTGTTGTATAATTAGGATTTGCTACCAAGAAGAAACTCTAAACTGGAATCGTAATAGCTCACTAGAACCGCATTAATTCAAATGTCAACTTCTTTTTTGAACTCAAACCCATTAAAGGTGTGCATTCACTCCAAATACAACCAAAATACACCGTATTCTACTGGTTGCCATGGCACTCTCAGACCTTTAAGGGTTAATGTGTATGTTTGTAATGGTGTGATTATAAATTCCTCTTGACATTAACATTCAGTAAAAAAATTGTCTTCAAGAATGTCTTCGGAATATTTTGTTTGTAACATGTAGAATTAGACTTTTTCTTATTGATTTTAATGTCAAAAATCAATTACTACAATTCTAGTCCCATTCTCTAATGTTCTTACTAATAATATATGGCCCTTTATACTAT
This sequence comes from Bryum argenteum, assembly GCA_037043015.1. Taxonomy (NCBI): domain Eukaryota; kingdom Viridiplantae; phylum Streptophyta; class Bryopsida; order Bryales; family Bryaceae; genus Bryum; species Bryum argenteum. The sequence continues at coordinate 4,858,764 of CM073327.1, forward strand.
ATATATTGTAATTAGAGTATAATATGGACCTACTCTCTTGCCCAAGAGTGATTGTTATGTTGCGCTTACTTCAGGACAAAATTGGCTCGCAAATTATGATGACTTAAAATAAGCATTGGTTTTAAATTAAAGAATCTTATCATTTGGTTTCATTTTCTTAGTATTTATGAATTGAAAATTCTTTTAGTTTATATAAGAATCCTTCTTTTCCAAATATAATCATATCTAAAATCTCAAAATCTTAGTCGTAGGTATACGTATACAACGGGTTATGTTTATTACAACTTAATATATTTGAAGGCTTGTATCGTTTATTCTAGTGTATTATATGAACCTATTCTCTTGCCCTTTTTTCCAAAGAATGACCTTCGAAAGATTTTTTTTGAAGAAATATGGTGAGGAGATTGTACAGTAGGGTCCAACATGGAATGGCGTTTTTGGTTTTGCAGTGGGAAAAAAATCAAGTCAGCCTACTTTGGAAGCCTCTAGAGAGCTCAGAAATTGGTATTTTACCTTGAAAATTTTACCATAGGCTTGATATCAAGTTGTTAGTATGCCTACCAAGTTTCAAAGCCAAACAATTCACCAAAAAAAAGTTATTCAAAATCTACCAAGATAGGTAGCTGTAAATTATTTTTCACTCCTGCCAACTTTGACAGCCTCCCAAGAATTGAGATCATTTTTCCTTGCTTTGATTTTTTGTGGTAGAACACAATTTGTGTTATTGATATATGGTAAAAATCTGAAGTCCAAAATATTAGTGAAAAAAAAGATATTCCCAATCTACCAACATGTGTTATTTTGCGGTATGCTTGTAGAAATCAACTCCACTCCAACCAACTTTGACACCCTCCCAATGGCTAAAAAATGGCCCATTTGCCATGAAATTTTTGTCACAAGATAAGCTACATGTTAATGACTAGTGTGCCAAAATTCAAGCTCTTACACAAAGAAAGTAGCACCTAATCTACCAACGTGTATTTCCTCCATTCGCCTCTATGACTGATTGTAACCTAGCAGGCATGGAATGACATAGTTGAAGGAGTTTTTGACCACTAATTATCTCCCACTCTCTCGCAATAAACACTCTTAAGTCACCTGTGTTTTTAGGGCGTATTGAACCATGTTGAACTGCATCTTTCAAATCTTTCAGAGATTCTGAATTGGATTGAGATCATGAGAGTTTGCTGGCCAATCAAGCTTCTCTAAACAATGTGCGTGCCTCCATTCTTTACTTAGTTTGCTTCTATGGACAGGAGCACCATCCTCCATGAGTAATTATTGTGGTTTTTTCTTCATAAAATGAAGTAACTCCCCATTGTAAACCACTTCAACAAAATCCTTTGCAAAGCGCCGATCCTTAGGCATAAAAACAAGTCGTGACTTCTGCCCTCCAGAAAATGCACCCCAAATCATCAATGAAGTCCTACCACTCTTGAAAGATGGAACTATACAACTTGAAGCAAAGCGCTCATGCACATTTCTCCAAACATGAATTTGTCTATAGTTTCTACCAACTTCAAACGTGGACTCATCCATCCAAACAACTTGCTCCCACTCTTCCGCACTCCATCCATGATACTTTTTAGCAAAAGCTAATCGTTGAAATATGTGATGAGGTGTCAAAAAAGGTTGGTAGATTAGGTGCTACTTTCTTTGTGTAAGAGCTTGAATTTTGGCACACTAGTCATTAACATGTAGCTTATCTTGTGACAAAAATTTCATGGCAAATGGGCCATTTTTTAGCCATTGGGAGGGTGTCAAAGTTGGTTGGAGTGGAGTTGATTTCTACAAGCATACCGCAAAATAACACATGTTGGTAGATTGGGAATATCTTTTTTTTCACTAATATTTTGGACTTCAGATTTTTACCATATATCAATAACACAAATTGTGTTCTACCACAAAAAATCAAAGCAAGGAAAAATGATCTCAATTCTTGGGAGGCTGTCAAAGTTGGCAGGAGTGAAAAATAATTTACAGCTACCTATCTTGGTAGATTTTGAATAACTTTTTTTTGGTGAATTGTTTGGCTTTGAAACTTGGTAGGCATACTAACAACTTGATATCAAGCCTATGGTAAAATTTTCAAGGTAAAATACCAATTTCTGAGCTCTCTAGAGGCTTCCAAAGTAGGCTGACTTGATTTTTTTCCCACTGCAAAACCAAAAACGCCATTCCATGTTGGACCCTACTGTACAATAGGGTGACATTCAAATTGGCCGTTTAGTAGTTCCAGGGATAGTGTCCTACATTGCTGCCAACTTTGACACCCTCCCCAAAGCTGAGAAATTTTTATTTTACCATGAAAATTTGGGGACAACATCATCTTTATGTTGAAAACATGCATACCAAATTTCAAGTCCAGGAGACTTATACAAAAAAACTTAGGCAAGATCTACCAACATGGGATAGCTGTGAGAAAAGTGTCACAGCTGCCAACTTTGACACCCTCCCAAGAATTGAGGAAATTTTTTTTGCCCATGAAATTTTCGGAGCAAAAACATTTTTATGTTGTTTGCATGTGTGGAAAATTTCAAGTCCAAAAGACCCATACAAAAAATAATATTCCAAATCTATCAACATGTGTAGTTTTGAGAAACAAAGGGGAAACCATTTTACTACTTCCAACTTTGACGCCCTCCTTAGGATTGAGTTTTTGTTGATACATAGTGAAATTTTTGGCACAAGATCATCTCTACGCTGGTAACATATGAGATAAATTTCAAAGCCAAAAGATGTACACAAAAAAGTTATTCCATATCTACCAACGTGTATGTCCTCCATTAGCGTCAATCAGTGCTAGTAACCTAGAGGGCATAGAATGACATAGTTGAAGGAGCTTTGTACCATTGACTAACTTCCACTCTCTTTCAAGAACTACCTTCAACACATCTAAGTTTTTAGGGCATTGTTTGCCATGTTGCACAACATCTTTTAACATCCTCCAAACGTTCTCGATTGGATTGAGATCGGGAGAGTTTGCAGGCGAGTTGAGCTTTTCGAGAAGGTGGCTTTGTCTCCATTCTTCACATATTTTGCTCCTATGGACGGGTGCCCCATCTTCCATAAGCACTCCTTGTGGAATTTGACCCATGAAATGAACCAATTTGGCATCGAAAACCACTTCTATAAAATCCTTAGCAGAACGTTAACCTTTAGGCATAAAGACAAGTTGTGACTTTTGTCCTCCGGCAAATGCGCCCCAAATCATTAAAGAAGTCCTTCCACTTTTAAAAGTAGGAGCTAGACAACTTGATGAATAACGCTCGTATGTACTTCTCCAAACATGAATTTGCCGAGAATTTTTTCCAATTTCAAAAGTGGATTCATCTGTCCAAACAACACGCTCCCACTCTTTTGCACTCCATCCACGGTACTTCTGAGCAAAAGCTAATCGTTGAGACATGTGACGAGGTGTCAAAAAAGGTTTTTTGACTGCAATTCGACTAAAAATGCCATTTTTATGTAAGACCCTTTGAATAGTACGTCTACACACTTGAGTAGGACATCATTGGTAATCTCTGAGAGTGAAGAGCAACGATGAATTTTTGAGTAATGCACAATACTACGAACATCTCTATCACTAAGCTTTTTAGCGAGACTTCCACCGCAAGGTTTGCGCTTGTAGGTTCCATCTTCTCTAAATGTTTTTACTAACCTTGTAACTGTTCTAATAGGAACTCCAATAGTAGCTGCAATTTGAACTCCTGTAAATCCTCCCTCACTCAAACCTATGATGCGAGCACGAATTTCATCTGAAATTGCCATCATAAACTTATAGAGTGCGTGATGCTAGCTACAGCAGTAGAGTAGGGATTAGAGTAGAGCAAGGGGGAGAGAAGGGAGCCAAGGTGCTGGAGCAGAGAGGAGAGAGAAGGGTCGCCAAAACACAAGCCCATATGCATACATGAAAAATCATTTTGCTCTTAATCACTCATCATGTATGCCCAATGTGAATCAACACTCATGCATCCCACAATACAACACTCTTTGTTTTGAGGATTGTCTCAACATTCAATCTATCATTTTGCTCTTATTATGCAACCCTAGTCATTATGGCTTTCGCAGCGAAAGCAAAGGTAGAGTGCAAAGGCCAATTGTGAAACTGCGGCTACTCCAAATTCTGTAAGGGAACAAGAAGGGGAGCCGGAATGTGCCTCCCTCGGCCCACTCTCTAGTACGTTGAAGGACCGTATGTCCAATTCGGTCAATTTTTGAGTTGAGGTGAACTGCCAATTCTGCCAGCCATATTCCGCCAAGCTTGCCGATTTGATAACCATAGACAATATACTCTATTGGACATAAAATTCTTTACACTAGAGAAGTTGTAGGGTAGTGCCAATTCGGAAGTATGGTTCAGCAAGCTAGCCCTACAGGCTCGCCACTGACCTCACCATCAAATTGAAAGTCTTCTATCCAATTTATGACCTTTTTGTAAAGTGAACATATCAACTTAAAGTTTTACGCATGGGCGCACTTAAAACCAAAGAATAAAAGTAACCGATGAAGCATTGAGAGCTTTCATAATAGTATCTATTTTCATTAATTTTACCCTACTACTATTTAGAAACTTTGATTGGTGCGACCTTTCACATAAATACCACAACTTAATTGGGAAATTCACAATTCCTTGATGTTTTTACAATACATTTTTTGAGCACAATATCTAGTTTTATTTTCGTTCTTCATTTGTACTTCTAAAGTGAAAGGTCGTCTTACAATTGACTATGAATTATTACATTTCAATGCTAGCCTCAAATAGGCTAATATAAAAAAGCACCAATGGTTCCCCTTGTATTGTGCCAGCTCTATCGCGAGCTCTGTCCATAACCGCAAGTTACGGGGATTTCATTCATATACTAAATTTGCTCTCTATTCTCCAATCTTTCTCCTCCAATCCCCCCCTCGTCGGAAATCCCTCCTCACCAAACTCCACCTTCCCCTTTGTATTAGCTTTTCTGACAATCCCCTCAGAGGAGGTTACATTAGACAAAATGCCTCCTTAAAATGGATGAATAATAAACTCCTCTTCTATTATCATCCATCAAATACCACTCAAAACTATAAAGATAATTTCACCGCAATAACCTTCTCAAGAATATTTCCACATCGCTTTCACGTGCATGATAAGTCACTGCAAAAAGGGTAGGCAAGGGGCCAAGCCCTTTCCTAATGGAAGCGGAAAAAGAGGACTCCGACATGACCCTGGAGCTCGTCCAGCTGCTTGTCCATCAGCCTACTCAAGCCCTGTTGCACCGCTATTCTCTCGCTCTGCTCTGCCGTGCGCGCCTCCAATGCCTCGATCCGCAACATCAACATCTCCTGCATCGCCAACATCTTCGCGTCCATCTCCTCGCGTAGCTTTATCTCCGTCGCTTTTAATGTTTTCTGCAATCAGACAATCGAGCAATCTCAATTCCTCGCTATGGCCTGGATGTTGTCGAAGCTTCCAGAAAAAAAGAGGTAATCTATGTCCTAATTTCACTTATGCAACCCTACCTTGAGCTATTTTATTTTTAGACTTTAAATTTATATGTGAATTATGATGTTTGTGGATGGAATTAAATTAATTTTCTGTTTTTTATGTAATGCAGGTGATTGTAGTGACTGAGAAGAGCAGGTAGTCTTATGTATCCTGCAACCAAATCAATCAACCAAAGTTTCTTAATTTTTCGCTATGGCCTGGATGCTGTCGAAGTTTCCAGAAAGAGATGCGACCAAGTTGAGCGTAATGCTTGCAGAAAGTACAGCTGTGAATTGTACTGCAACCCTAGCTTGCGTTCTTGCCCTCTGCAAGAATTGATGTTCTGATATACTTACATGTGAACTATGATGTTTGTGAATGGATTTCAAATTGTTAAGATGTATTTTATGTATTGCAGGTTGTTTTAGGGACCGTGTGGAGGAATAGTATGCAAGATTGACATCATGATGAGGACTTTTTACATGCATCGTGCAACCAGTCAATGTACACCGCGTTGAGCTGAGTGCTGATTCGATCGAACTTTTTTGCGTACGTTTCTCAACCACCAGGATGTTGCCGGAAGGGAGCGTTCTCGAGGTGAGTCCGAAGGTCAGCTTTGAATTGTTCTATGCATTCCTAGCTTGCGTGCTTGCGTTTTTAATATCAAGTTGACTTTTGGAGATGATTAAGGAGGAACATTGACACAAATTGTGTCATTGACTTCATATTTACATGTAAAGTATGATGTTTGTGAATGAGAGCGGTTATTAAGCTGTGTATCTTGTACAATGCAGGTGGTTATAAGGATCGAGTTTGCAAGTGTGATGTTCATCAAGGGTTTCATCCTCCATGACAAGGTTGACACCAGGATGAGGAGATATTTTACCTTCAAGAGCTCAATTTCTTCGTACAGCTTGTCGAAGTTGTCTGAAATGAATTTGGAGTACCCGGTGAGGGTGGTGTGGATCTCAGAGGGCTGTTCTTTCGGCGTCTCCGGCTGCTCAGGCGAGCTTCCGCCGGACTCGGCCTCATCTGACATTCTCGGCTGTTAAGGTACTCTGTTTTTTGGTGAACGTGGTGTGACGCTCTTGGTGAACATCCTCATTTCTGAGTTTTGGCATTCATTCTTCCTGCCAGAGAGGTGTGGGATCTGCCAAGAGTTGCCCTGTGCAGATGGAACGTGACTTTTCAAGACCTTGGGGACGCACTCCTTCCCTTGTTATGATTGCTGAGCTATAATGCTATAAGCTGCGGCAGTATTAGTTTTGTGTTCCTAAGATAAGGCTCGACCATAACGTTTATAAAGATTGTTCGCTCCGAAGTGGTGAACTGGAAGTAATCTCTTGATCTGCAGCAATGTTATAACCATCGGCTGTTGATCCGATCATGACTGCAGTTATCAATTGCAAGCATCGAAGAATTTGTCGAAATGCATTTCATGGCTAACCTTTGAGTTCCGCACAAACTTCAACCACATGGATTTATTTTGAAATGTCTAATTTCTGACGGTGCCATGTTCCAAATACCTCGGCACTTACCATTGGATTTTTCTTCTGGCAGGTTCAGAAGAACACAAGATTTGTGCACAAACCCCTTAAATTCCCATCGAGAGTGATTACTGCCATCGTACTCAGTATCAATGGAAAGCATGAAGGAAACAGGGATCAATTATGCAATCGTACTCAGTGTCAATGCAGAGCATGAAGGAAACAGGGAACAATTATGTGATCGGGTGTATCATGGATTATTTATGTCGGGTAATCTGAGTCGAGCGCTAAAATGAAGCTGGCACGAGATGAGAATGTGTTTTAGTGCTCCAGCAGGTTGATACTGGTACTGGACGCATCTTGTCTCCAGCGTGGGTTGCAGAGCTGACGCTGCACACCATTCAGATGGTTCTTTGTTGTAGCATCTTATCTTTAGGAATTGGAAGTTTCACCGGGACCTTCGTATGATTTCACGAAGAATCCAGACAGATGCAAACCGAGGACCGAGACAGATGGAAACGGAGTACTGGGATAGATGGCATCGAGAACGGAGATAGACGAAAGCTATAGCTAAGACAGACGGGAAACTCGGAACCAATTTGTAGTTTCATTGCGAAGGAAACCAAGCTCCTTTCTTCCATGAAGAGCAAATATTCGAGAATGTGCATGATTTCTGCTGCAGTTCACGAGACGGAAGTGTGTAGACTGATGACAGCTTCAAGTTCTACGTAGAAAGGTGAGGTTCTCAACTCTTTAAGAGTGGTCTTCCTTCTCGTTTCCTAGCGTGTTGTTCATTGAAACAAAGAGATAGCGGCCAAGAGGGAAGGTTTGCAATAATGAGAACATGATCATGGATCACACAGAATATCAACGTCAGAATACACTGCTCGTCCTTAGTAGTAATGACATGTACTTCAAGCTCACTCAAGCTCACTGATGGGGTGATGACTTATCTCCAAAGATGCCGTACAACAAATTGCAGATAAGTTCCACAGATGAATCGACAACAGACTCTGACTAAAGGTCTGACGTGCTCGTGTGCGGTTCCAAAGATAGAGACACGTAGACGGCAAATATCAAGGACACGTACGCGCTACATGTGAGAACAGCGTCACACAATATTTTCATGAACGGAAGAAAAAGGACAGTTCATGTTTCTATGAGCAAAGTGGGCGTTCGCCCTTCATCTCTACAAAGGATCAATACTGGTAATCTACATGCAAGTCTGCTACACGAAATAACGAGCAGACAGGGGGTAAGGTTGGAAAAAGCTAGAGCGAGGGAATCTGCTCACTGTAAGAACAACGATTCCCAATGGCAGCCCTGTGAGATGCCATGAACTCTTGAACAGCCATCTTCTTCATTGCCTTCGGGTCTTTGAAAGGTAGAACAGGCGACGTGCTTCGCGGAGCAGGAGGTTCAGCCTCTGAACGTGATGATTCCTCTTTTGATAGCTCATCGTCTGCCTTGACAGAAATTCCGGTACGCATCCTCTTAAACGAGTCCTTCCGGTCCTTCGAATCTTCCGAGGACCGTTTCTGGTGCACCTTGTTCGCATCTCGATGCGATCTCGATGACTTGTGACCGGGCTTACTGAGCTTTCCATCTCCTTTCTTTCCATCACGCTTTCCGTGCTTGTCAAGATGCAGAGTTATCATCGTTCCCTTCTTGCTTACGTAATTCTCCTTGTTACTTTCAAAAGCCTTCGCATCTTCCTTAGTCTCCACCGACACCTGAACCAGAACAAAAACCGTCGACGTCAGGATACCACGAAGTGAAACCCAACAGTGGGCGTCCGAATACCACAAAGCGTATCACAACCTCAACAGTTACTCTCAAGCAAGTACGGTAGCGCAGAGAAGGAAAATGAGTTTACCTCTTTTCGAGAGGACAAGAGCGAGAGGAGTCGCTCGGCGGGGTCATCTGGAGACGTCCACGTTGGGATCTCCTTGCACTTGGTGTGAAACGACTTCGGCTGATAGCCTGTAAATTTCCACAACTGCTGTGAAAAAACTCGGGAGACGTCCTGGAAGAGCTGCGGGTCACCACCGGGCGGTCCTTGCACATGAACGCGCTCGTGCATGGGCACTTCGTTGGCAGGTTTGCGGAGCATGTCGTTCGGGTGAAGCCCTCCGGCAACGGCATCAGAGGACGGGAGATCAGTCGGGGAGGCGTGCCGTGGAGGAGGCAGATGCTCCGGGGCTTCTTCCGTCTCTTTTTTCTTCTTGCACTTGCACTTATCGCAGACGAACGTCGTCAAGCCTTTAGGAACTCGGCAACAGGCGGTATGCACCCAAACGCCGCACTCGTCGCACTCCACCATCTCCTCGCCATCGTCGAAACTCACACCACAAGGACAATCTACCGTCCATGACTCGTCGTTCCAGTAGTCGGATTCCGAGCTCGAGGGATGGTGGGCCTTGCCCCCCATCACATCCCCCAACTGTAACACCGAAAGAAAATATTCTCTGCCCTCCTCGAAACCCTAGCTCCCTTCCCACCACCCAAAACTGCCAACGAGCACGCGCTATCGCTCCTCTTCAAAAACCACACACCTTCTCTCCTCAAACTCTATCATCTACCCATTCCGACAACAACCTCTCTGCAACCCTAGAGCGCTCCAACAATCCCTAATAGCCGAAGTGAGCAACTCTGGCGACGGCACTCTGCACAAAACGAGGAAGAAGAAGAGGAGGAGAAGGAAGAGAGGGACGGGGAAGAGAGATTGAAATGAAAATGGAGGCGGAGATAGCGCGGGCACCGAATATGAGTGAATGATCTCTCCTCCCTTGAAGGGCTGCAAAGGCGGCGCGCTGAGCACGAACAGGAAGGCGCGCCTCGGAAAGGAGGACTCGATTAGGTCTCGCGTCTGGGCCATCCTCACGACTTTTACTAATTTTGAACTTAGCTCCAAATTTTTGAATTTTTGATTGGGTCGTTACAGTGGTTTTCGCTCCCTCAAATTGAGACGTATCTTAGGCCCAGTTTATACTTGGGGCCCGATTGAGGGCCGGCCCAAACTCTCCAATTTTCAACCAATAGGATTGCTCGATTCTCTCAAATCGGGCCCAAGGGTTTTTATACTAGGGCCGGTCCCAAGCATGAACATATCCTACATGGCAGCTTATGTGGCAATAATTTGGCGCCAAATCTTTGGGCCTATGTGGTGTAATCGGGACACGGTTTTCCTTGACCCGAAGATGAAACTTGGGCCCGAATGTCCACCTCCGTTGGATTCTTTCAATCCCCACCGTCTATCAATTTTTCTCTCCCTGCTTCCTTGTCTCCTGTCTATTGTCTGCGAGAATTTGCTGGAGGGAATTTGCACACGGGCTTTGCAATCAGATTGTGCTCTTCACAACAACGTCATTGCCGCAGTTGTACGTTGTTCTCTTCGACAGCCATCATCTTCTCCGGTGAGATTGAACCTCAAATGTTCCGAACCCACTTGCTGTTGCAGTAGAATTTTTAGTGCTTGCTTCGCGCCTTCTGGAGCTAGGGTTTGGAGGTGTCGACATTGCATCGGTTAAATGGAACTTCCCCAACCATTCACGCACTGTTCTCATACGTAGGACATGTGGAGCGGTAGATTGCTTATCCTTGCGCGCGCTGTCGATTCTACGCATAGCACGCATTTTGTCATTTTTTGGTGCCGTGCAGAATATTTATGTGTCAATTGCTAGAACTCGGTGCAAGTGTTCTGAAAATATTTGTAAGCAGGTTTCATTACGTCAGTGACAAAGTTCTTGAAGTAACTCATCATGTTCATCTTGTCAGCCGGTAAAACGTGATAGTTACTGAGGTCTTACTTTCGGTTGGATTATAGGAAGTAAAAATCTTCAAAGTAGTTGGACTGTAGCTGAAGATGTTTGTCAAAACTGTAATCTTCGAGTCTTCAGCTGATATCCGGATTTACAGGTCGAATCAAGTGCAGAATATACAGAAGTCGTTTTATGTGAATGCAAGTGATCGCGAATTACTTCGAAAACATTTGTAAGCATTTGAGAGATAAGTATCACATGACTGGCATCACAGTCAGATGCTAGTCTGCTGGTGTCGATCTGAAGTGTTGCCGTTGCGTTGAGACTCAATACGGTCCCAATTTCTAATGAGGGCCCACACGGTTTGGACGGTGCATATTCCTGCAGTCCCTCAATCAACCCATCTCTCCCCCCACGATGTTGGCACTCACTGCCGCAGTCAGCTAGCCTGCCATTTCTTGATGACTGACTGCAGCCATGGTTTAGGGTTATAATTGAGTTGCAAGCAAAGGAGGGGAAGGTAAATTAAATGTCTCATGGTGCATGTTGGATCGACGACGAAGATGTGGTGCTTTTGGAACTGCGTTACTTTATCAAGGCTCTTTCTCAATCTCTTCCTTGAGTTGAGCTGCTGCGTACTGCAGCTATCATGGAATATTGCAATTAGGGTTTCGACCGTGGGAGAGCTCGACTCTGTTTTGAATGGGTTTGATGTATTTCAAGTTTCAGGCTTACCGACGATGTGTCGGTGCTGGTTCAAGAGGTCGTTTATCACGAAAGTGAAGATGATTATGAAGCAAAAGTGGATGTTGGAACGGAGATATTTAGCTTGGATGGAGGTTGTGAAATGACACTGATAATTTTGTTGTTCATGGTGATTTTCAGATGATGGCGCAGCTTGGTGATCAGCAGGTAATCGGTCTTTCCGAATCAATTCGGTCGACATTGCATCATTAAAATAACCATTCAATGACAATTTGGGTTCATGTGTGCAGAGTAACAAAATGGCAGAAAACATTGGCGCGTCTACTTCTTCAAAGAAGAAGCTGCCCACAGAGAGATGTGTGGTCAATGCAGACGATGACATTGAGGTAGCAGCCGCACCTCCCCCCAAGAAAGCAAAAAAACAGTCGAAGTTGAAAGAACCAAAGAGTGAAGAGGAGGATTAGAAACGGAATTGGCTTGATAGTGAAGTTGAGACATTAATTCAACTCAGGGGAGAGATGCAGCCGGAGTTCCTCAAGAACGCTAAAAAACAAGGTACATTCAAATTTTTGTTGATTATGTAATTGTAAGAAATTAGCCTGCTTTACTTCCAGAAATCTGTCTCACTTGCAATCAATTCTAGTATGGTCCATCGTGTAGAATCACTTGACGAGTCTTTATGTGTTGCAATCAGCTCCATTGTGAAGCTTCCACAGTATAAGTCGTTGTCAGTCTACTGGGTTGAATTATCTTTGTTCAGTTTCGTTTTTTCATTTGTATTTCCTTTTGAGTTGCAGCTGGTTTCCAAGAACCGAAATGAAATCCTACATGAAGTATCTTAACTCATTGCCATCATGTCGAGCCTCCCGTCATGCATTGCTCATGTGGAAGCTATGGTTTTTTTGTGTGGAAGTTCTTTTCTGGTTTTGTTTTCCCTTGTATCAGTAATTAGACTGCTTCTCTGAACTAAAGAGGTCGGCGCTGATTTCATTTCTTTCTCTCTTTGGAAAGTTATGATTTTCTATGCTTTTTTTGAACAGGAGAAACCTTGTTTTCCAGGACCATTATTGGTTTAAAGTCACAGTTAATTTTTGAAGTTTTCATTTCAATGTGTTAGAAGTGGACACATGTGGAGGATTGCCAGATGGACGTGTTTCGCTGTGCTTTACATCATGTCGCAAGAGGCCTCATACTAGTATGTTTTTAGATTCATGTCTTTCATAGTTCATTTCTAATTTCATCAATGTTCATGTGAATTAGGAGTGAACATGTGGTTGAAGCTGCACTCGAGGCTTTTATGCCTACTTCCAAACTTCAAGAAGACACCCAAGGCTTGCAAGAACAAGTTTGGTGATGTCCTCAGGACATACAAGGAAGACAAGCAAGCGAACAACATTTCTGGAGAGTCACGTCACACGTGCAAGTTCTATGAATCGATGGACACGTGGTATCATCGAACGGAGTCGTGGTGAAACACATTTCCCTTCCATTGACGACACAGACAATCCAAATGATACTGGAGAAGAGGAGAAAGAGGAAAATGAAGAGTCAGTGCCTACTTCAACAAATACAGCAACAAAGGTGACAACAAAGATGAAATATCAAGAGAAATCTCTGGATCTTATTTCCCAGCTTGTAGACAACAGCAAAAACATGGCTCGTAGTATGGAGGTGGCCAATGGATTCATGGGGAATCTGGATAGGCACATGGAGAAGCTTATTGAGAAGCTATAGCCCCCCATGAGTATGTATTGGCAAGTTGTACGCTTACAGGAGTGAATGTTTGACCTGTGGAGCTGGAGGATGTAATTGAATCTGCATAAGGCATTAGAAGTGATTTGGCTATTTTTGAATTGGGTAACTTGAGAAACATACTTTTTAACGACATTATTCAATTTTGTATGTATATGATTTTAATATGTGAAAGTGTATCATGTAAACTTATGTGGATGTTATGTTATGTACATGTTATATATTTAGAATTTTAGATATAAAAATTTCAAAATAAAGGCTTATGATAAAAATAGTAATTCAAGTTCTAAAAGCATTAAGCACAATTTGTTTGATAATTTTATCCAAGTCTTTAATTACAGTTCAAAATTAGAAATACCTTCTATTTTGAAGGGTTATGTACAAAGAAATTCATTGTCGTCCTAATAAAAAATGTCAAATTTTTACTTCACATTGACTACTTCAATATGAAACAGAACACTAACAATTCAATATAGAAGTCCTAAGTTTGTTTAGAATTATTTTTACATCATATATTCACACAACCTAGCAAGAAAAACAACGTAATCCACAATTGTAAAGCATTAGAAATCATAAATCATTTTTAAACTGGGCCCAAGTAATGGGCCTAAGAAATGAGCCCAAGAATTGGGCCTAAGGAGTTTACATGCCCCTTGGGCTGGATCCCGAAGGTCAGGCCCGATTGGAGGCTGAAAGGTCCCCAAATCAGGACCGCCTTCGGGCCTCCCCTGTTCGTGTATAAACTCGCCCTTAGAGTATCTTCTCCACTGCTTATTTGTGCGAGTCTCAAATTAGGCCGCTCACTACAGTCAATCCGGTTTCTCCCTGTCAGGCCCTGTAATAGCCGTTTTCCCGGCTCTCGCGCGAGGCTCTTTTCGTCCGTTTTTCTCCCATCACCACCTTTTTTCCCCGGCTCACCGCCCATCGCGCGTTCCTATCGTCTGCCACAAGACGATAAGTACCGCGCCCCTATCGTCTATGCCTTCTCTGCGTCGGCGATATCGCCTCTCGCGCAAGAGCTTATCGCGTGACCGATATCGCAACCCGGATATCTGGTGGGTCCCACATGTGCGGCACCCTACCCGATAAGCCGTCGCCGAAACTTGGCCCCGATAGCTTAGGCGATATCGCAACGCCAACCCGATACTCTCCTCCATCCACATCCGGTTTACATCGCCCGACAGACAGACGCGTTTTCATTCACGGGTTTAATACCGGTATCGGCATTAATCATGGGCGCCGCCTAGGAGTTGATGTGACGGTATCGTGGGCAAGACGCTTGGAGGACGGGCGCTTGCGTGGGCGGGAATTGATGGCGCATTACAGGATCGGTTTAGTGGGCGGAGATTTGCACATCATTGAAATGTGAGCCTAGGAAATTGAAACGCAATGTAGGAGATGTCAAAATGGCGAAAAACAAAGAGAGGGCGGGTTTACTCACCCATTTCCAAGCTTCGGGATTATCGCGGAAGTTCGTGGCGTTGCGCGTCGTTCGAGCTCGATCCCGAAATTCGTTCTCGTCAACCCGCTCTGTCAAAGCGGTCGGTGAGTGCGCGAACCCTCTTATTGTTTCCGATATCCTCACCTGCAATCAACCTGTACATACTCAAAGTGTTACAAAAACAAATTAGGGTTTTTGCTTCGGTATAGCGCGGTTTTGTGTAGCGGAATTAGGTCATCGGCTTCCCCGCATGATTTCACCTGTCCAATAAGCGAGTGTATTCGGCCTACATATCTCGGATATTTGGAAGCCGTTCACCATAATCATATCGAAATTGTATAACCAAAAATTATATGGTTCATAGTAATCTAAATGCGATACGTGAGGTTGTCTACCACAGGATCGCATATCGGGGGGCCAAAGTTCAAGTGTGGGCGGTGTTGGGAGTGGGTTACATTGGAGTGGATTTTTAGGGTCCTGGACCTTCTTTGGCTATCAGGAAATGGAAACGTTGCGTATGCATGGAAACGTTGCATATGTCAGGAAACGTTGCGTATGCATGGACATATCGGACTTGGTTATCGTTGCGTGAGCTTAAGAACTGATATATTCTGTTGTGTTTAGATCATCCACAATGACGAGGTGCGGGTGCACGAAGAAATTAGAAGATACGGGCAGAGATCCTACACCGGGAGTCATGACTTACAACGCTGCTACAGGGAATATTGAGCAGGTGATCAAGTGCGAGGGGCATACATTCTTAGCGGTTTGGAAGCCCCTAGATGCACGGCGACAAATTATGAAGATGCATGGTCCGAATCAGACAATGGTTACGTCGTCGGTGAAGGGGAAAACGAATGTCAAAATTGCACATTGCCCGTATTGTACCTGGGAGGGGCAGAAACACCGATTAAATCTGCACAACTCCCACGCCGAGTGCAAGGGGAGGCCAAATAAGAAGTTGATGTGCTACCCCAACCTTGACATGAAGAACCAGAAGGTATTCATCGATATGGTTTTAAAAGCGAAAAAGACAAAGGATATCGTGAATGCCGTTCGGTCCATCATGCCTATCAAGAAGGAGGACAAAAAGCCGAGAGGGACCGGGAAGAGAGCGGCCAGGGGGTGGCGTCGAGGCCCCGGAAGAAGGTCGCGTCCACCTCTCGGGTTGTTGTTGTTCCCCCGCAGACGGACGATGAGGAGGGTGGGGATTCCGATAGGGAGGAAGAAGAAGAAGAGGAGTCCACGGACGAGGAGTCCCCCAATGATCGTGTACATCCACCTCTCGCCCTAGAAGGTACACATTCTTACAGAGGACGGGAAACTCCAACGCCGACAGGAGCGGAGAACAACTTAGCGGAGCCGAGAGCGGTGGGAATTACCGATATCCTGCGTGGCCAGCAGGTATCGTCAAGGCGAGAAGACGATGGTGTTCAGGATATGGACTACGATATGGGGCTGCCCCAATCGGTTGGTGATTCTAATGGACACGGTCAATCAGTGATCGTCCCACACCTTCCGAATGAACGGAGAAGCGATGACGTCCTTGCACAGGGGGGGGGGCGGCCAATGCCAGCAGATATCGGAGTTGAGTTTCCAAAAAAGGTTGGGTTAGAGTCTGAACGTCTCGCTATCTCAGGTCTGTAAGATGAGCTCCTGCACGAATGAGCTCCGTGAGAATGTCGATAGGAAATACGGACCTAAGATAGCGAGAACACGAGCTCCGGAGCCGGTAGAAACCACCGCCTTGTACATACTACTCCAGCATGGGTTGATATCGATAGAGGAGCTGCAGAATGTGACGTCGGAAGAATACTTGGAGCGATTGGTGAAGGATGCAGTCGGTGATGGTAAAAACGTGGAGCGGTGGCAGAGGGCTATCGAGGGGTACGTTTGCCACTCAAACCGGGATCCGCGAGTTTACGTGTCGATGTAGAGAATTGGCGGCACTAGCGAGGACATGATTGAGAAGGAGGCTGCGAATCTTGGCAAGATGAGCTTGGTAAACGTGGGAGTTTGTACGGCGACAAGCGGAGATCCAAGAGTGGGAGCGGAGTGGAGCGAGAGAAGGCCGCTAAAGTCGTCTCGGATCGTGAGGCGGAGTACAACCGAAGCTATCGGAATTGATAGGGATCGATCTATCGAGTGGGAGAGTTTGACTTGGGGGCACAATTTGATCTTCCACTTCACAAGCACGAAACCAGCTTATCCGAGACCTTCTACCTCCCATGCCCTGGAGACACGATGTGAGTGAGGCACACGAAGTAGCGCAGGTTTTGAAATCCGCTCGATTTGAGCGAATATTACCTCCTAGAGAAGCCAGACTTCTGAAATGTAAATTTTTGGTTAGCGGCTCCGACCAACGGTGAGTCCACTTATCGCCTATCATTTCAAGATATGAATGATATCGTAGTAGTATGGGAGACAATGAACATGATATCGGGTATCATATATCGTATCGTGTCTCTTTGTTTATCGGGTATAGTGTCCCATATGTTATCGGGTATCGAGTCTCGTTCTCTTATCGGCTTCTACTGTCTAATTGCCTTACCGGTGCCTGCTATATCAGGGGGACGAACATGTGCCACCCCCGCGTTGTCATATCCCGCGATATGATAGGTGATCTGAATGACCGTCACACGAACGGATGGATTGGTGCGTTCCATCTATACGAGCAATTAGGGTCCTTCATTTTCAAGAGCATCGACTACGGCGAGAGGGCGCACGACGGTCCGATGAGTGCATTTACCCTCCACGATTTGCTGCGTACGACCATAGACGATAAGGATACCCCGCTAGAGAAGTTTATATTGGGCGTTAGGGCGCGCACTATCATCGACGTCGTCACTCGTCATGAAGATGCTTTTGTGCAGAAATGGTGCTTCGTGGACCCTCATGGATATGTCCCTTGGTCGGATTTGGAGGATTGGTGCGTCATGCGAGAGGACCTCGACCTATATTACGTTGGTAGCGTCCTATGTAAGCTTCAACTCTATCCTTACATTTCGGCATATCGTGCTGTGATTCTGTGAACACCTTCAAAGTTTCCATCTGATGTTCGTTGTTCATGTGCAGATAACCCTATCCACGATGTGCACACACCCGATAAGATTGTGGAAGAGACAGAAGATGGTTCGAAAGTGTCAAAAAGTGCTCTTGGGATTTACATATCGGCCGTCCAGGAACTTTGCGATAGTCAATGGAATTTCTGGGAGAAGAAAGATTTGCCAGGTGGGCCTGCAATATCGGTACAGACCCGAGATGTGGAGGGTGCGCGGACACTGCTCGCCGTGCACGATGGTTTATCGCAGGGACATATCCAATCTGCATTTCAGGAAGAAGCCGTAGCGGATGTCGTGGACGAGGTAGATGGCATTGAGCGTGGCCAACCCGGTGTTGTTCCTTTAGACACAGCCGAGCAGTCCGAGAGGAAGTCCGAAGATCGGGCCGCATGTAGCCCCGAGACCGCAGATATTCCGGAAGACGGCATATCGGGCCCAGCAGCGAAGACTCAGGACTCCGTCGATTTCGTCCCTGCGAATGACGATGATGGGGAGGCGAAGAATCGGAGGAATGATATCGTCGATTGTACGCCTAGTCGACCGACTTTGTCCATACCTCAGACCTGCGAGAGCGAATTGCAGGATATCGTGTTCCACATCGGCCCACCACCAGGACCGGATGTTTTGGAGGAAGTACTGAGGGCCCGTATGGATCCCCTAGATTCATGCGCTAACGAGGTTCCGTTGAAGGTTAATGACCTTGCGATGCCAAAGTCTGACAAGGAGGATACAATGGCTGTAGGTGATATGCCGACATCTCGTGATGGGAGCACGCAACCTACGGACTCGTCTGCACTCACGGATATTACCACTATCGCTCCCACCGAAGGCGATAGCGGCCCCACCGTTGCTTGTACGGGGTCGATGAAGATGCTTGCCGAGATGCTCGCGGAAAAGAAGCACTCGGTAGCCCCTATAAGTGTATCGGAGACGCCACGAGATGGTGGGACTGAGATGTCCGAGAGGAAGGCGATACCAAAGCAAGTACGTCTTCAAGAGCAACTTCCGAATAAGGCAGCGGTTACCGACACTGGAGAAGAGCCTCTCGGCTGGACTCAGGTAATGGTCGATCCGACCCTTGGGGATGGGCTACATGAGCATGTAGATGACAAGGAAGCGGTAGTAGGCGATGGGGTAAATAGATTATTGCCCGCTTTCCACTTAGAGAACTTGTCCCAAATTTTACCTAGCGAGCAATGGGGGCTTAGATGGCATGTCAAAGAAAATACAGATATCGTAGGACAGGTTCCCCCAACCCTCTTCTCGTTATCTGGCCTAGATGCGCCCCCCGACATCACTGAGATACACTTACCCCCCGAGTCCGAGTCCGATGAGTCAGACTTAGGGCGTATTGGATATTCGCAGGCGATATCGACTTCCTGGAGAGATGAGCTTTACCCCCAAGTCGAGAAAGAGTATACCGCAGGATATCTGCATATCGTGTACACTAGAGCAAACCAGTAAATTCTGGACTGTTTTTTGTGTCACAGATGACGTAAATCCAGACTATACGAAATTAGTGTGGAAATGTTAACCAAAGTGACATAGTTTACGTCATACGGTTTGACGTAAAAATGTCGCGAATGACGTTGCTTTGACGCGAGTGTCAAAAGTGACACAACCGAATTTTGAAAGAAGGATTTTGCGTCAAAGATGACAGAGGAGGAAGATCTTGACGTAGAGTGACACATGCTAAGGTAACTTTTTGAAGGGGTTTTTTACCTCATTGTAGTTTTAAAATCGCCACGTGTAGTAATATTCAAAGTCAGCGCGTCACTTTTGACATAGAGGGCGTTTTGCATGACGTGCTCATGTCAAAACGTGTTATTGAAGACGTATAAAAAATCCTACGTGAAATTGCCTTGCTGACTTGGAATTAAATTGAGGAGGGTAAGGATGACGTCGAATATATGGGTGTACATCCTAGGGGGTGTCACTAGTGACGCCCGTGTCAAAAGTGACAGAAAATGTGTTAAAGTGTGTCAAAAGTGACATTTTGACGTGGGTGACGTGTCACATGTTCATGGAGGCTATGGTGACGTGGCGGCTAGGGTTTGACCTGGTCAACATTATAGGGGTGTCAAAAGTGACGCGCGCGTCACAAGTGACGTAACTTGCGTCTAATTGTGTCATCTAGGACAACTGACACCGATGACGTGGAGTACATTCATAATTGCCTCGGCTGACGTGGCGGATTAAGGTTGACCTGGTCAACATAGTGAGGGTGTCAATAGTGACGCGCGCGTTAGTATTAACGTGTTTAACGTTTAGTAAGAGTTTGAAGCATGTTACTTGGAACAGCCTCCGGAGTAATTTAAGGTGTTGCTCCTCATTCAGATCATTCTTCACGCGTGCTTCCAAAGTTCGTTTGACACCTTAGTTACACACAGAAGCTCCAAAAGCAACTAGATGTACAACATGAAGATGAGCACAACATCAAGTGAAACGATTCATCAAAGTTTCATACTACAACTCAAGGGATATAGATCGTGGTAGAAGCAATGTAAAAGGGAAGTGAAGCATGAAAGTGTTTTACATTGTGGAGCAACAATTTGTATGGGTGGTTGGGTCGCAAAGGACGTGTCGCACACCACCTACAGTCTACTTCACGACGCTCTATGGAAAAAAACAGAAAAATGGTACTCGTTATTTACATAACGTTCTTAAGCCGTCCACAACCTATCGACTGTTCATGACCTGAAACCTATCTTCACCATCTGAGAGGGGACCCATGAGATTTTCTGGGGAGAGTAGAAGATGCTGAGAAGGTCGAGAGACATACCAGTTGGAAGCTGCGTGTGGTAGCATCCACAATGAGACTGAAGTATGGAACGCCGACGTCCTCCATCTCTTGCAGGTATAGAAGCTGGAAGTCGTTCGCCATCCTCGCAACTGTGAAATGTGAGAGACGAATAGAAACGGTGGAAGAGAGGAGTTCAAACGACTAAGCAAGCATGTAAATGCAGCGGGGAAGAGGTGTCCAAACAACGGAGCAAGCAGCTAAGTGTAGTGGGGAAGAGCTGAGAGTAGTCGGACATATAAGCATGCAGAAGGTACACGTTCGAATAGGAGTTTTTATTGCATGACGGCAAAAGTCGGCGCTCATCATGATTGTTGATTCATGTGAGATTTGCAATGATTGACGGTTGTAATGATTCGTCCCACAAAAATGGAGATGATATTAGCACGATGTGACACACTGCCATCAGTGAAGAGAATCGAGATTCAAACAGCAAGCGTTTACCCCTTCCTTCTCACACCTGTAGTCTGTAGACTTCATTGATGCAACATGTTAGGCAAAGACACTTGCATGGAGAAAAGGGACCGGACATGGGAGAAGCACGATTGCAACCAAAACCTCGTTAGTGTTGACATTGAAGACGTCACTCTTGGACGTATACGAAACAAGATTTGCGTCTTCCTTGACATAATTTGATGTCATCTGAGACGAGGCTCCCCAATTCAGAACTCACTGTCTGAAGAATCGCCGAGTAGGTGGTCCGATTCTTCATCATCATGGTTTGCTCCTACAAACTCGTCTACGTGCTTGTCTATGAAAGTGCCGTGTGATGTAAACTCCTCCTCTTCTGAGGGATCTTGTCCATGTCTCTCTAGGTTATTGGAGTGAGATGAAATCGGGATCTTTGATCGTGTGTCGGCATCGTCGTGTTCCTCAAAGCAAATACACGTGCTCCACGATCGCCTCGAACTTCAACTTTGCACACCACTTTCCACACCCCATCGTCGTCAGCACAAAAACACTTGCTTGCACGTGAATGGGGAATGCAAAGGACTGGGGACCCAAAGGTGCTTTGTAGTGATCTGAAAAATTCACAGACATAAATCCGTGTTCATCTCGCTTCATTGTTGGTGCGAAGCCTCCCATTCTTCCTTTAACCCATGAACATAGAAGAACTACGGCGCACGCGTGTGCTCGTAGTCCAATTCAAGTATTTCTTCAACATGGCCTACGTACTCCTCCGTCTGTGCCCCTCCATCATCGGTGAAGGTAGCGTGCACTCCACCGTCCATGGTGGTGCTTGAAGCTTCAACGAGGCGGCAACGGAAGTGCATGCCATAAGCCTTCATTGAACGATAAGCTGTTGCGTTCAGCGAGGGTGGTCTAGACAAATCATATGTTGTTTGATCGATACACCTCCACCGAGCGGCATGGTCGGTGTCGACCGCTGTTTTCAGCCAATCCGCAAATGGTGGCAGTGCCCTTAGCTCTGAAGACATGTCACATGGCTGCCGTCTCCTTCGCCCACGTTGTCCCCGATGGCTCTGGCGGCGGAGTGACATCCTCAACTGCTGCTCCACCTCGTACGTCCTAGAATGTGCACAACGCATCAGTGGTTCGTGCCACAATGGACAAATTTCAAAGGAAGAAAACGCATGTTAACCCATCTTAGCTCATGTTTCCAGTGACGTGAAGTTATGTTTCTGATGACGTTAATCCATGATAACTCATGTTTCCGATGACATGAACTTCTGTTTCTAATGACGTTAACCCATGATAACTCATGTTTCCGATGACATGAACTTCTGTTTCTAATGACGTTAACCCATGATAACTCATGTTTTCGATGACGTTAACCTATGTTAACTCATGTTTCCAGTGACGTGGGAAAAAAAACTCATGTTTCAAATTACGTAAAGTTGACACCTTCTGTAGTGCTGCAGCGTGGCAGCGTTTGTGATGACGAAGTTGTGAATCCAGTCACGAAGAGTGCGGGACATCACTCGTCTTATTCCCTTGCCCTCCACCATTTCATCGTGCATTGCCTGGTCTTCATTTGCATCCCACACTCTTCGCGATGTAGCACCGTAACGTTCCATGTACTCTGAACAGAATCCCAGTGTTTCTTCCATAGAGTATGCCTCGGCCATGCAACCCTCTGGCCTAGCATACGAACGCACATAATCCTTAAGGGTCTTCATATATCGCTCCATTGGATACATCCAGCGGGTTTGAACTGGACCGCATAGGAAGAGTTCCTCCATGAGATGCACCATAAGGTGCGTCATGATCACCATTGATCCTAGAGGGAACTCGCGCTCAATCATACAAAGCGTCGTTGCAGCATCTTCAACATACTCTTGTTTTTTAGACGCGTTGACCGTGCGACTGCACAAGCGTCTAAATACCCTGCTCACCTTCATGATACAAGTCCTGACATCTGGGTGTTTGCATGGTTGACTGGACCAATTTTTTGGTCACAGGGCTGATTTCAGGATGACATTTTGATTGCAAGGCTCATTGTAGATAACCTATTCCTCTTCTAGGGCTTTAAATTTGAACATAGATTCTTAACTTGAGTACAAAGGAAATTATGTAATCATATACAAGGTATCTTCTCAAATTAAAGAGCTATGGACTTTGAAATTATCACTATGGACTTTGTACAGCTCCATATACAATTGTATATGTGCCATTTAAATGAAGAAAATTATCTCATTGTTATCTTAGTGACTCACCTATTGATGTAGTGTACTTTGAAATGTCAAAAATTGATATCTTGTTAGACGATAGTGTTTTTTAAGTGGGAGTTATGGACTTTTGAAGGGTTTAAATTGACTGATAAATAGAAAAGTCCATAAAAGGTCCATAAACATGTATTTTTTGATTTTTTTTTTTTGAATACCAAAATTTTGCTTCCTCTCATGGTGGGCCACGTCTCAAGAGCAATGAGTGCTCAGATCTGCAGCATCTCATCATTCAAGACATCTGCGGTTTAAGGGAGTAGATGAGTGATATGACGGAAGCCTCGTGGATGGATGTCCTTGGGCTGGACGAACGTAGGGTTCGTTACAGAGCTCTCAGCCGCTAGTCTTAATTTGATCAATCACCCCTCACGCTTGTGTGTGCTTTGCGTTCTATTGCTGGTGTTTGTCGCGTTCAATTGCTGGTGTTTGTCGCGTTCAGTTGCTAGTTTAGGGCGCGTTCAATTGCTGGTGTTTGTCGCGTTCAATTGCTGGTGTTTTGCAAGGATTTTAGGGTGGTTCAATTGCTGGTGTTTGTCGCGTTTCAATTGTTGGTTTAGAGCACGGCTTCCGATTGCATAGCTCTTTTGTGCGTTGCATTTAAATGCGTCTGCGTTGCATTCGGAGGTTTAGGGTGCATGATCGGTTCGATTTATGGTGGCGGTAGCGTTGCATTTCGTCTGTCTGCTGCGTTGCATTTGAAATTGGGAGCTTGATCGATTAAGGTTTTGGTAGGTAGAGACTCAAATAGGGACGGTGTACGATTTAGACTCGCTTGTTCGCTTCTTTGTCACCGGGGTTCATGTTTTTTTCCTCTCTTACTGCCTTGATTGCTGGAAGGACTTCGTCATCTTGTCGTTTTTGTTGCTTTGTAGGTCCTGTGTTGGTGTTGTTCTTGGTGTGGAAGGGTTTAGGGTGTCCGTGTGGCGGTGTGAGGTGTGTGAGTCTGTTTTTGATGGGGAATGGAAGAGCGGTAGCAAGGCGATGCAGTATTATACGCCCGGTCCTCGCCGAGAGAGCAAGACGGCGGCAATTAGAAAAGTGATAAAGAGCGGCAACGCGTGTGTAGGCGTCGCAGGCAAGAGGCAAACGCTCAGTTGCAAGCAGAGGAATTGTTGTACGCTGAAAACGAGCGTAGAGTTGAAGAGCGATGCGGTGTGTCGCGTGAGGTGCTAAATCGGCGAGAGGTGCGCCGCGATGCAGCGTTGATTTTGAATTGTGTGACGTCTACTTTGGCGAAAACTCCAGACAGGCACCACAAGGAAGCTGTCTTGCAGGCGGTGTGGTCTAGTCATGTTACTAAAGTTTCCTTGCCGATTTCAAGAAGGTTGTCAGAGCAGGCAAAAACCCATGATGCGATTGTGAATGGTTTAGCTCAGTCCTTGTCGGAGGTGAAGAGCGCAAAGACTAATGCACAATTGGTAGCAAAGCATGCAATCCTCACAGCCGTTGTGAGTTCAGGGGCGAGTGGTTCTGCAAGGCAGACAGCCCGTACTTTGAAGGTTCATCACCGTAACGTGATCAAGGCTGTGCAACGGCGGGCTACAATGACAAGCAGCGAGCGGGTACTGTGGACACTCTCTGTTCGAAAACGGAGGAGTGATGCTACCAGCGATGCTGTGCGCAACATCGTCATTGCATGGTGGAATGCAGAAACGAGGCCCAGTCCAAATCGCAAGGAGGTTGTGCGGCAGTGGATTGCACCAGGTGTTTACGAATCACATCACACTCAATACCTGTTGGAATCACAGGCATGAATTCTTCTGATCCTTCACTATGCTTGCTAATTTTCTCCATTGTTGTCTTTAGGGTTTAGACATGATTGTTGTTTAGGAGAACAAGGGCAGTTGTAGTCTTTATAGTGATAATTAGGGTCAAAATTTAATAGCAAGGAGATTTCATATGTTCTGATGGCTTCAAATGGGGTATATGTGTGAATGATCATATCTCATGGAACTCCAAGAGAACCCTATGGTCTTTATAGGAGTTGAATTGATAGTCAATACAGTATGGGTGAACCTATATATACTAGAGTAGGAAGTGTTTGTACTTATATGTAGTAGAAGGGAAATGGATTGAACTAATATGCACTAGAATGGAGTTTGCTTGAACACTAGTGTACTAGATTGGAATTTGGTGAACATATATGCAAAGTGAATGTAAAAAAATGTACTTGTATGTTTCAAAATGGAGTACGCTAGAGCTACATAGGAGTTTCATGTGAGTCCCGTGTAATTATGAGTGACATGTGGTGTTACAGCAATGACTATTAGAGGCTGGCATTGACCTTGTTGAAGTAGGTGGAGTAGTAGTAAGTACGTAGGTACTTCTAGGGAGTCCATATGACTTCAGCAACTTTAGTTGTATGTAGATGGAGTAGTAGTAAGTAGGTAGGTACTTCTAGGGAGTCACTATGACTTCTGCAGTGTTAGTTGTATGCAGATGGAGTTTTACCTGCGTTTTCAAGCTGCACATCCTGAGGTAATTGTGGGTAAGCGAATCTTTGATTCCTTTCAGCCATATTTTGTAAAAAAACTGAAAGATAGAAATGTGTGTTGTTGCATTTATCACGTAGAGATGGAAGAGCTTAGGGTGGGATTTAATTACATGCGAGCAAAATGTGGGTTGCATTCTAAGAATGTATGTGATTGCGAGTGTGAGGTGTGTGAGTCTGTGAAGGAGGATGGTAATTCTGTGCTGAAGGGTCTTCGTTTTCGGGAGTGACGGCCATGGCCGATTCCATTTTGTGCCCCAAAACTGACCAAAGCCAATGGCACGCAAGGGATTGTATTTTTGGAAATTGTGATAGTTGTGGTGTAGATTTCCTCCCTGTGTGCCCCATTGAAGAAGATGGGAGCTCCAGCTGCAAAGTCAAATGGAAGCGGTATGCAATGGAGACGATCACAACTCAGAAAGGAGTAGAAAAGAAGAAATTGACTCTGGTATACAAAGACACTTCTTCCTGCTGAGGTGGTAAGTTATCCAAACCGAAATTGCAAGCTTTTGTACGACATACGTTTGTTGCAAAATGGGAAGATGAACAATTGAACCTGTCTTGCCAACTTTCCAAATAGATACTATTGTCTCTGTACTTGATTTCGCGAGAACTATTCTTTCGAGGTTCAAAACGAAGTCCAATCAATGCATTGGCACAGCTACCAGATCACGATCCTAGTGCATATAACTTGGGTGAGAAATCCTACACCTGACCCTAATGATGAAAGTACAAGGAACATAATGGAGTATCATTTCTATATTAGCGATGATAAGAAACATGATAGCTACTTTGTTCAACATTGTTTGATGTTGCATTGGGATAGTTTGGTGGATGGCGGTTTTACTCCTAAAAACCACTGGATGCAGTCGATGGTGCTACTGCCAATTTAAAAGCCGAATTCCATGGTATTTTGTCAACGATACCACAAATTGCGAGGGTTGTAATTGCATGTGGAGCTTTTTTGGATCTGGTCACGGAAAAGGCCCCCATGACGGGGCAGGAGCTGTACTGAAGAGATACATTCGAACTACACAACTCGATGTGAATGGACCTCGTCTGCAGGACGCTGAGACTGTCGTAGAGTTCTTGCGATCCAAGCTCAGTGAAAGGCCAAAGACGTCATATGGTGATAGAAGGCCGGTAAGACGAACCTTTTGGCATGTCCGAGTTGGTGATGTTGACAGGGAGACTGAGTATGAGTGTGACCCCATAGTTGGCTGCAGGGATTTGCACTGTGTTCGGTCAGTAGGTTCCATGGATGTCAACAAGTTGTTGAAGCGGCAATTGGCATGCTTCTGTGCTTCTTGCATTCAATGTAATTGGGGGGATTGTGAGAACAGGGCTTGGGCTGGGGACTGGGAGGTAGAGGTTCTAATAGTTAGTTTACCAGGATATGTTCGGGCTGTTGTAAGTGCCGAGTTTAAAGAAGATGATTGGGATGAATTTGGATTAAATGGAGCATATTTTGCTTCGATTACTGAGCTTGGGGACAACTTTGCTGTCTCTGCTGGACCTGATAACGAAGAAGGCGTTGATTTCTATCTTCTGCTTTGTACAAAGAAGATGTATACATGCAGGAAGGCATTTGCATGCCCATGGGGCGAGCATTTTGAACCCGGAGATTCATGATTCAGGGCGTTACTATCGAAGTATGGGACTGGGTTGATACTTACATATGGTGAAAAAATCCCAAAAGGCTCACTTGCATGTGATTAACATAAGAGCTACCAAATTTCCAATGGTCATTGCTGACCACCGTGTTACAGGAAATGAGCCTGTATACAAGTTACCTTCCAGTGTTGAGGAAGCAATTATGGAGTATGTTGTGTATCGTATATTTGCGATTATCTCCATCATGCCCCGCCTAAGACTTTTGTTATGGCGGGCACACCATTTTTTTGGCCGCCTCGTGCGGGACCCTCCAATATAGATTCCAAACTGGATACTTAGAACTTCACTTCACTTAGAGTCACTTAGCT
This sequence comes from Bryum argenteum, assembly GCA_037043015.1. Classification (NCBI taxonomy): domain Eukaryota; kingdom Viridiplantae; phylum Streptophyta; class Bryopsida; order Bryales; family Bryaceae; genus Bryum; species Bryum argenteum. The sequence goes on from CM073327.1 coordinate 4,886,399, forward strand.
CTTCACTTAGAGTCACTATGTTAAGTTTTGTATTACAACTACCATTTGTACTCCTTTTAGAAAAAGTCTGCATGAAGCCAATTTGAAAGAGAAATGAGTCACTAAAATTTAGTATGAGCGTTTGCAACTTAGTTATTTACATGGAATGGAGTAACAATGATGAAGACCCTCTTTGCTTTGCAAGACAAAGTACACAAGGGCGATTGGGCAAGGCACCAAAAAAATTGACATAGAAGTTGATACATTGTTGAGGGTTAGCCAAAACTATTTTGGAGTTGAATTTCACATTTCAAATCACCATTTGGATGAGCGATTTATGTCTTGAAAGGATTGATACTTGAATTTTCTCTTCTTTTTTATGTCATTATGTCTTACTTTTGGAAGGATTTATACTTGAGTTTTCACTTATTTTATTACATCATTATGTCTTGACTTTTGAAATGGATTTATACTTAAGTTCTCACTTATTTTATTACATCACTATGTCTTGACTTTTAAAAAGGATTTATACTTAAGTTTTTACTTATTATGTCTTGACTTTTGAAAAGGATTTACCCTTATTTTGATATATCATTATGTCTTGACTATTGAAAGGATTTATACTTGGCTCTATTCTTCTTTTAACCCTTGTGCGTCAATCTAGGAAATGACCTTTAAGGGTTAATTGAGTATGTCTTACTTTAAGAAGGATTGATTTCTACCTTCTCCTGTATACAAAATTAGCTTGTCAATACAGAACTGCTGGGTGTAACGTGAAACATAAGCATTTACAAAACTGAAAGCTTCCAAGTTTCATTTCACAAGATTAGCTTGCCAATACAGAACTACTGGGTGTAACGTGAAACACAAGCATTTACAAAACCGAAAGCTTCCAAGTTTCATTTCACAAGAGCAAATGTGTATACAAAGTTTCATTTCTCAATAGCAATCAGATGTACAATACGATAAGCCTCTCAGTAAAACTTCCGATAAGAAGCCTCGGTTGCAATCGATTATGAGCAAAACAATCCAACTCTACAACCAAAGCGATTTTAAGTTCGTAATGTGAGTTGAGAAGTATAGACAAAAGGGATATATAAGTGCTCAAGTCCAAAACAGTATGGACAAAAGGGGTATAATGTTTCAAAGGTTCACTAAAGCGGAATCTACTTAGATTTGGGCTTCTTCTTGGACCCCTGATCGTGTCACCCTAGACATGCTTGTTCGCTTTTGCACTGGAGCCTTCCCCTTCATGTCCTTCTTCAACTTACCCCGTTTCTGCGTTTTCTTGGGTGTAGGGGAATCTTCAGCCCCTTCAAGATCTGCATCGACGTCCCTCTGCCTTCCGGAGTCGTCATCTCTGATATGCTGTTACTAATTACATCATCTTCACTGTCTCGAGGCAAGTCGTCCACTAACTTGCGCGGCCATCCATCGTCCTCATGAGCATCCATGGGAGTCTTTTTGCGAGCTCCCATTTTTTCTTTTTTTTCGCCGCAACTTTGAATAACGTCATTTTCGGACCAACATGTCAATATGCTCTTTTGAAGCATTTTCATGCAAATCTATTTGGGTGAACCCGCATGAACCTTATCAAATTCGATCCGGTCTTACACACCGCCTCTTACGCTTTGGGGACGCTTGATTTGGAGACTCTAAACGCCGCTCTCCACTGGCCAGGACTTCCTTCCTAGAATCTTCAGCACCCTTTGAAGACCATCCTTTGATTCCAAGGTGAGCGTCAAGGCGGTACGAAGACTTCCAATCGATGGACTAATCGTGTTGGAACGTGGACATATCCCCACTGTCGAATATGACCTAGAAGTCGTGACTTTCAATACAAGAAAATCACAATTGGAGTTAGAACCTGTTAGCATTGAAAGTGACATACAATACTACCATTTGCTTCCAATTGATTCCAAAGGAGGAGCCGTTAGTAATTGCTCACGGATTGTACAATGGCATCTCCAAAAATTGAAACGATAACTACCTAGTGAAACCCAATGACTTTTGCAAACAAGTATTGACTTTTGCAAACAAGTATTGACACCTATGGACAGACTACAAACATCTAGTGGCGATTATTATGAAGCTATATGGACACCTCCAAACCTCTACTGGCAGCTTCTGAAGCTATGTGGACACCTGCAAACATCTAGAGAGAATCTATGAAACTATATGGACACCTGCAAACATCTGGACAAAACTTATGAAGCTAAATGGACACCTGCAAACATCTAGTGACAACTTCTGAACCTGTATGGACAACTGCAAACATGAAGTGAGAACTTCTAAAGTTATATGGATTGCTGCAGACATCTAGTGACGCCTTATGAAATTCCAGTGGCACCTTATGCAAATCCAATATCCATGTGAAAATCCAGTGAGAACTAGTGAAGATTCTATGACTGCTGCGGACAACTAGTGACACCTCATGAAATTCCAATGGCACCTTATGAAAATCTAGTATCCATGTGAAAATCTAGTGAGAACTAGTGAGGATTCTATGACTGCTGCAGACATCTAGTGACACCTCATGAAAAACCAACATCCATGGGAAACCTATGTGGACACCTTTCTCAAATCCAGTGACACCTAGTGAGGCCTTGGTTGTTCCTACAAACATCTAGTGACACCTTGTGAAGATTCAGTCTTAATTTGAGTCCCACTGAACTACTAGTGAACATCTAGTACCAATACCTTGTGTATTTCCCACTAGTACTACTCTTAAACCCTGAACCCTGAAGCCATGTTAAACCATGAACTGTAAGGCATTGCTAAACTCTGAACCCTAAAGCTTGTTAAAGCCTGAATCCAAACACATTGTTAAACCCTGAACCCTAAAGAGACTAAACCAGCAGTAGCAGCTACCTTAACAAGCAGAAACTCGATTCGAACCTGCAGCAGCTACCTCATTCATTCAATCCAATCAAGAATACTACCTCATTCATTCAAACCAACAGCAACCAAAAAATTCGAGCAACCAAAAAATTCGATACAAACCTGGATTGGGGTTGCTTGCATTCTCGCATGTCTCCCAGAAGCCTTGCAATTCACCTTTGCCCTTGTCTCCACAGGGTTTTTTGATCCCTGCCAATGCCCACCAGTCTTCGTGCATCTCCTGATTGCAATCCTTCAACACACACTTTGTGGAGCTAGAAAAGTGAGAATATGCACACCAGGAATGATAGGCATGTCGGCAGCTGGCGAATTTGCAATCCCAAGAGGGATCAAATCCTCTAGCACAAAACGGGCAGCGAATCATCGCAACCACTCTCGAATCTACAGCAGATTGATCACAATCAAAATACACATACGGTAATGGTGTTGGAAAGCAAGCTGGGCGCCCTAAACCTGCTTTCATAGCTTTCAGTTGACCAAGGAGGACAAGTCTGTGGCATCTCCACAAGTCCTGCTTCGAGGATGTGCTCGTGTAAGCTTCTTCAGCAAGCTTAAATTTCGAGTTTGCTTCTTCAAATCCGGACTCTCCTGATCCAAAGAGAGTTCGCATCTGATCAATCACCCCTGCCTGAGCAGCAGCCTTGCGCTGCGCCTCTCCAACCCCTTCCTCAGCCACTGCAAGGGCAGTTGCCGACTCTGGAGCACTAGGGTTCTCGGCGGCTGCAGACTTCACCGCCGCCAATCTCACATCAGCTGCTTCGACCTCGGACTCCAACGATCGAAGTCGAGCCTCTCGCGAAAGAACAAGAAGAGACCGCCCATACTCAGATTGGGTCGACACCTTGACGAGCTCCAACTTCGCAGCGTCCCTTCTCTCTGCACAAACCTTCACCAATGCCTCCAACGAGGGCGCCTCTCTTTCTAAGAGTGAGAGATACTCTTGCCACTCCCCAATCGTCATCCTGGGGTAATCTACCTTGTGCTCGAACCCCCCAACCCCACTTGATCGGGCAAGGCAATGGGCGATGGACCTCCCTCCCTCCGTCGCATGGTGACGCTCTCCCGTGCTTTTTTCTCTCGGCAGAACCAGCCTTCTTCTCCTTCCTCGGGCGCGTCTTTCTCCAAGTTGTGCTGCAAGCAAACTGCTCACGACAGTCCACTCGGCGTGGAGGCACCGGTTTGTTTTCTTTCCCTTCACGCCTCGTACGCGTGACCCTTTGCTTCGGCAACGTTGATCAACCTTGAGTTTGGAACACTGGTGCGCTGGTGGGTGATCATCCAACACTTCTCAACTCTCTCCTGCAAAGCGACGTCTTCAGACATCGAATAACGGTACCCATTGGCGTTAACTTTCGGCCCAAATAAGCTCTCTACGTCTGCCTCGTCCAAGTGCACGCCAAATCGAAGCCGCTTCGGTGCAAAGCCCTCGTTGCACAAACCGAAATTCTTTCCAAAGTAGTCGCGCTTCAGCGTGCTTTCTCTATCCCACGTAATCGAGGGCTGCTCAGCATACAACGGATCAACCCACGCTCCTGATGATCCTCCTTCGACCTTCACCTTCTTCCTCACAGGTTTACAATCCGGCTCCTCCAACAACTGCTCTTTGGCCTCTCTCTCGTAGTCGACATTGTTCAAAAACACTCGAGTAACCCTAGTCGCGCATACCCACGTGAGCGTATCCAAGCACTTGACTACGATCCAAAGACACATGCCAAAAATACACAATCATGAGCAACGGAAGAGCTCCGGCGAGGAGAGAAGTCGGCTAGGAGGTGGCGGGAGAGACGAAGTCTCCCCGCCCATGAGATTGCCCGCAAACCCATCGACGGCCTCGGGCGCTCCCCCCTCCGATGATCGGCCCGTTGGGGTCAATCCCACGGCCCACATACCCCCTCCGCGGCGCGATCGACACCCCCAGACGGGCATCTCGACCGTCCCGGCTTGCCCCGATCTCATCAACGGTACATGAGTGCCCTGACAACTCACAATGGCTTTTAATACTATGGCAGTAAATTAGTGAGTTCTATGGAGGGAGCCTATGCCGCCTTTGGTCCACTCAACCATGCACTCACCCATCTGTATTCATATCGATATTCCGCAACGCTGAGGGTAGTATCTGTAGAAGCACCTAGTCCACTTTAGAGTATTGTGCTACAATATAGAGTTTTCACGTATCACATGACATGATAGCATACACACATTTGGGCGATCCTGAACTCAGTATTGCGCACCGTGAAGTGATTTTAGCCTACCTGTTGCATGAGGACGTGAAAGTCGTGGGATTTAAGAAATCGGAGTCTTCCTTCAGAAACTCTTTTGTAAATTGCTCCAGCATAATTCTGTGGCACCTTAGTAGATCCTATGACGCCGAGCATGTCCGTCTTAGCTTGGGGAAGGAGGACATAAGGTGCGTGTGGCATGAATAGCCGGCCGTCAAGACTCGTGTTTGTCTCAACCATAGGTCGACTCCTCACTCCCATATCTTTGAAGTCCAAGCGTCCTCGTGGATAATCAGTCTCCCCAAACAAAGTCTTTATTATAGTTTCACAAAGGTTTTTCTCGCAGTGCATGACGTCCAGTGTATGTCTGATGAGCAAGTCCTGCAAAGACTTTCGGGAGCATGGTCAAATCTCGTTATTTGTATATTTTGGGTGTACTTTCTAAAGTAAATATACGTTAATATGATTTACCGTTCAGTGGGCTTTCTCTGATGTTTACTGGGACGCCGGTTGAGACTGTTTTACGTTCCACTGCGTTTGAAATGACAGTGGTTGACGCAGTTTAATGTTAAGCTATGTCTACAATGACGGTAGTGAACATAAATTTACGTTACACTGCGTATAAAATGACAATGAATTAACACACTGTACACGTTATGGTACGTTTAAAATGACAGTAGTGAACAGAAAATTACGTCACGGTGTGTTTTTAATGACAGAATTTAACAGACTTTTACGTCATAGTGCGTTCAAAGTGACATCCTGGTAGTGACCATTTCCACACATGTAGTTGTATAACCTGTACGCTCCCTATAATACCGATTAATAGTTCAAACACGTAAAGCAAGTTAACTATGCGTTATTGAAGTCACAGACCTTCCAATACGGGAGGGAGAAAAGAATTGAAAGTCTCTTCACACCGTGCGTCCTCACTGGATCACGTGGACCCTCTGCCCTGCCTCCCGAGGCAAGGTATGAGTCCCTTTCTTGTGCGTACCGCAGAACGTCTTCGCCAATCATCCTTGAATTCGATATCACTTTCTCTTCAAACCCGTTGAATCGCAGATCTGTACGGAACGCATGGTCCTCCGGAAGACGTTGGCGTGCACCTACATAGACTACCTTATCTTTCTTGGGCCCCCTCGCACTTCTGGAAACGATGTTGGGACCGCATACTGGACAAGCTTTGTAGCCCTTAGTTTGTTGTCCAGAAATCAGTCCATAAGCAGGGAAATCTGAAATTGTCCACAGAAGCATGCCATGAAGAGTAAATGTCCTGTGTGTTGCATCTGCTGAAGCGTCTATGGCTGGTACGCCTTTCCAAAGCTCCTGCAATTCTTCCACCAAAGGCGATATGAACACATCTATATTCTTGTCTGTTGGTGATTCCTTACCCGAAATTAAAATACTCATCATGATGAAAAAGCATTTTGTGAGCAACCATGGTGGGAGATTGTAGATAACCAAGAGCACAGGCCACGTTGAATGTGAGCTGCTCCGAACCGAAAATGGATTCAAGCCATCAAGTGACAGTGCCATGCGCAGGTTGCGCTTTTCCGCCTCAAATGTGGGGTCTATGACATCGATGTGTTTCCAGGCCGGACTATCGATGACGGTCTCCATTCGGATTTCCCCGTCCTTTTCTGGGCCCCCCTCTCGCTCTGAATGCCATTTCAGAAGCTTCGCAATTGTAGGAGAGGAGTACATGCACCTCAGCCTCGGAATGAGAGGGAAGTGTCGGACAACCTTCATTGGCGTCGACTTCGTGCATTCTCTATATCTGCCTTTCCCGCAGCGGGGACATGATTCGCAGTCCTCGTGCTCACCCCGAAATAGAACACAGCCTGAAGGACACGCATGTATAACATTGTATTCTAGTCCAAGTGCCTGCAGCATCCTCTTCGCTGTGTAATGCTTCGCAGGCAAATTATTACCTTTCCGTAGCAACTCCCCTGATAGATAGCGAAGTAGCTCAGTTACGAATGAGTTGCTCACCCCATGCGTCGTACACAATGTCATGATGACAACCACTGCTGAAATTAGGCTCACAGAACTACCTGGATACAATGGGGGAAAATTGCGTTACATGTGACAAAACATTGCGTTACAGATGACATACATTGTGTTACCGATGACATACATTGCGCTAGAGATGACATAAATTGCCAAAATGCTGAAGTTAGGCTTAGAGGACTACCTGGATACACTGGAGTTGAGGCCTCTGAGTATAATAACGCCAAAGCCTCGATCGTCTTTGTCTACAAACTCGGGACTTGATTGTCCTCGTGATGCATATGCTCGGAATCTTGCGTCATCTCATGTAACTCTTCCGCGGTCCGGAGAGCGTCCTCAAATTGTTTGTGGACATCGTGATGGCCACTTGGATCACCGTCTGGACCTTCAGGTACGAGATTCTCAAAATTCTCTTCGAGGCAGCCTTCCTTCTCTACCGTCCATTCCTCGTCGCTGTAGTACCATGCTCCATCCTCCGGGTACCCCCCTGGAGGATCTCCTCCAATCATGGAGCGGTATAGAAACGGGTCGCGTCCATATGATTTTAAATGCCTTGTTATTGCGCGAATAGGGAAACAATGACCTCCATGACAGAACTTGCATGGGCATGACCACTTTGTAATAGGGACATCCCTACTTGCTGCGAATTGCAGTTCATGACGGTGAATGATTTCAGCAGTCGATCTCCATTTCCGTTTTCTATTTGAGATCACATTTTCTGCACGCAAGCCCTTGAGAGATGTTAGTATTTTGGCGTCCTTCGTTTACTGTTGTTCATACGTGTGTGTAAATGACGTTACACATCCTCAAAATTGACAGTAGAAAGCATTTCCGAAAACGTTACAGCACGTCATGTTGTATTTCAAGTGACGCAAAGTAACGTTTCGTAAGACATGACATTGTGTTAGATTGCGTTTATCGTGACGTAAAATGACATCTCAGAAGACATTAGAACACATTACTCTGCGTTTCTGATGACAGAAATAAATGTCTTCAGAGACGTGAAATAATGTTGCAGGTTGTTTGACATGACGCAACATAACTTGAAAGCTTTTACATGTTAATTTAAATATGCACAAGCAATGCGTCCACAAAAGTGGTCGCGTTCACCCAACACAGTGCATTTGTAAGTGATCTCGGAATCAACGCACTCCATGTTCTCCCAGATGATCGGCAGAGCGTTCTAAAAACTCAGGAGCTAAGAACACTTCAGACTGTCCTTGCAGTTTGCGTGATAGGCGCAGCATTTCCTCTGACTGTTGTAGCATTACTAAAAGAAGTTCCTTCATCTCCATCTTCTTACTATGCGAATGTCTCACCCTGCTACGAGCCGCTTGGGTGTCCTTCCTAGGGTATGTTTTACGTATTATATGGTCAAGGTACTGCAATGTACTCTTCCCTTCCCATATGGGAGCACTCTCATTTGCCTCCATTGACGAAACAGGCTCGTTGCTCACACAATGGCCGGAGTGCCTACCTGCTAATGTGGAGTCCCGGTTGCCGTCCATGTTCACAGCGTGCTTCAGTTTGTGTACCGTTCTGTTCCCCAACAATCCTGCCCGCATGTCCACTCCCAAATTAGTGTGTAAGTAATAATAGAAAAGCTAAAGTTTGGCATGTCTCAATTTATAAGGCAGAATGACTGCCATGAGGTTGCAACCACATGGGACCCTCCTACGAAAGCGACATGTGATAATGGATTCCCTGCCACCAATTTAGTGGTGCATGATGTTATCATGGATAGGACATACACACTACATTCATTCCCCTCAGATTCACGACATCTATGAGTCTCTTGGTACTCCTCACTCTTTCAAACGCAAGTGATGGACCCGGTTTGCACCATGCAAACAGCCCAAAACAATTATCAAGACTGAAAACAGCTCTTCCTCATCCCTCTAAGAACATAATCACTCGGTAAGATACAAACATTTAGATTGCGTCCATCAAAGGAGTAGTACAATTTCTCAAACACATATACTGCTGTTGTTAAGAATGAACGTGAACGTGTAGTTGAAACGAACATGATAGCGTCATATTAACATGATATCATGTTAAACATGACGAGAGAGCGCATCACAGATGACAGAAATTGCGTAACACATGACGTTTCATCACGTTTGTCGTGACGCAGGCTTTATGTTCAATTATGTCTACCATGACGCTACACCAATTCAAACATGACATGACTTTGCGTGCGAGTAGACGCTGTACTTTGTTACTCATGGCATTCAATAACACTATGTAGTATAATTTCAAATTAAACTTCTATTCTATTTATTTCCGCGGTTACAGAGTTGACGTACCTGATCACCACCGAGTGATTTAACTGGCCACGGTTATAGGCTCACGTACTCAACATCACTTAGGGAATGGAGATTATGCATTCATTTGGAATATCTGTGGAGATATGGACCCGACTGCTGTCAGTTCCGCTTACGAGGTGATGAGAGATGAAATTGTAGAGGCAAACCAGAAAGAGGTAGCGAACCGATTGAAGGAGGCAGGATTTGATCCACAATTCGCGAGCGGATTGTTTCCTTTGCGTCTGGTTCTTCAGTCAAATCTTCTCGCTGCTCCAAGTGTCGATTTTAGAAGAAGAAGAAGAAGGCGCTCCGATTCCGTGGAGTCGGACTTCAAACCGAGGCGAAGCTTGCGCGCAAAAAAAGGTGGCACGTACTCTAAAGGAGCAGAGCAATCGCAGGCGCGAGCTTGCGACCGCTTTTCAGCTGTAAGTCCCTGCCGTGACAATTCCGCTTACGATTAGTTTTTGTACCTAGAGCTGCAGCATCTAACATGTACATTGAACTAGAGAAAACTACTCCATGCGCATTTACAAACACCTAATCGCAAGCTCCTTGAACTTGCGCACACAAAAAAAGGTCGCTAGAATTTTAGGTCTTCACGCTATAAAGGCGTTCTAAGCCGTCACTGCAGAGAGGTAGTTGAGCGTCTTGTGTCAGGAACTTTTAATAAGGGCTTTCTCTTACGTTGGCATTTTTGTGGGCGGCTTTCGATCCTCGGTTGTTCTCCGTTGTCGTTTCTCCCTGACAGAAACGGAAGGAGACGAAGGAGCTTTTTGAGCAGTGGAGGCAGCGACCATCTTCTAAATCGCTTAGAAGAAATTGTTTGTCGGTGAGGGCGATTCGAGCAGCACTCCTTGGAGAGGACTCTCACCTTCTGGACTCAATGGAGGACGACCATGACGACGCTTGGAGGTCCGCTGCGCCACGCAAGAGCAAGATTGGCGAGCCGAGGCGCGCTCCAACTGGGTGGATGTCCATCGCTGCGGGAGGAAGCCCTCCGAGAAGTCGGCCCTTGGCAAAGTCCGGTGGTAGGGCATCTCCAGGGCCTTCTCGCAAGAAGCTGGCTGGAGTGTTGAAGCGGAAACCGGGAGCACCAACGAGACCCTCGGAGGAGGTCAGCGAAGAGTTAACTCCGCCACCGGGCCGTCCTCACGACACGGACATGTCCACTCCAGCAGGGCGCTCATCTGCCTCCCGGGCGAAACCAGCGACGGGGAGTACGGCCATGCGTAGCTCGGGATCGCTCCCACAAACCGAGCGCATCGATATTCGAATCTCCTCGGGAGGATGAAGAAATGGAGGAAGATTTTGATGACGACAAAGCGGAGGAGGCTACAGACTTTGACACATTCGAAGAGGATGACGGAGAACCAAGGGACCCGCTGCGCATCAAACTGGATCGGCAAGGCGTGCCGATTGGACACCACCAGGCAGTGGTGACGAGAGAACTCCAGAAGTTTGCACGCACCTTGGATCCGACAGCAAAGCCCGGTTGGCACGGACAACAGAAGTCTGCAAAGAATGCGTTGATTGAGCGAGTGCAGATGGAGTTCGATTTTTACGGTGACGCTGAAGAACTCAGTCAGAAGTGGTTCAACTCAAGAATGTCTAGATGCGTGACGCGGGTGAAGGCTGGGATCAATTCGCTAATCAAGCAGGGAGGAGCAAAGCCAACAGACATAAGCAAGCGCCATTGGGACAAGTTGGTGGAATTAAGGGATGATCCAGAAGTACAGCACAAGTCCCACATCATGTCGACCATTAGCCTTGGCAGGCCTTCGTCCAAAGGTACCGCATGGAACCAGACTTTAACGGCAGTGTCAACGCTGGTAAGTTCTTCACCACTCTGCTGAAGTTCAGTTCTGTCACTAATGACGTGCATATTGCGTTTACATTGACGCTACATTGCGTTTTGAGTGACGCATACGACTGAAGTTACGTCTTTGTACGTTTCTAACGACAGACCATCACGTTTTTTCTGACGTGCTCGGAAGTTTATGATGACGTAACCTTCTGTTTCTTCTGACATGACTTTACGTTTCTTGTGAACTAAAACTGCGTTCCGTCCAACACCAATCTAACATGGGTGCATTACAATGAATGTATGTTCGAAGTTCTGATTACCATGCTAGGATATGAGAACGTTTGACTCATGTGCAGATTATCAAATTAGGACGCAAGCCAACGGAAGCGGAAGTCGCAATGGAGGTGAAGGCAATGAGGCGAAAGGAGCACGAAGAGCGCCTGCTTGCAAAGAAGCTGAAGTCAGACTCTCGTGCAGATGAGTGGAAGGAGCACATTGAAGCCATGTGTGAGGCCCAAGACAAGAGGTTGAAGGCGGTGGAGGAGACGCTGAAGGACTTATGCGCTACCATTGCGAGGATTGCACCTCCACCGTCTCCTTCGCCATTGCCGCCCAAGCATAAGGGCACCAAGAAGTTAGCAGCGAGAACAAAGCCCACGCGAGGCAGCAGCAGGATCGCGGCACATGAAAATGATGGAGACATGCAAACGCTAGGGGAACCGGTTGACGAAGGTGAAAATCCAGAGGAGGCCCCGGAAGAAGATGCGGATAGCGAGGAGGCCGCCACGGAAAATGACGCAGACGTTCATCCTGAAGGTGAGCATGACAAAAGTGACGAACCCAATGCTATATCGGAGGATCAGGCCTCCTCTCCACGAGCGGCCGAGCAGCAGGTTGTCCAAACGATGGAAACCCAAGCCATCGCAAAGAAGCCTGCAGTTCAGGTACGCAAACGTTGCTAGATTGTGTAGATCAGGCGTTTAGAAGGTCAAGTCTTTTATGACATAAAAATGCGTTTTTGTTGACATGAAGTTCCGTCTTCAATGACATGAATATGCGTTTATCTTGACAGAATACATGTTCCAAGTGACGTTACAGAAATTAACCAAGTGTAATTCTCCACGTTAATGTATGGCAGGGCATACTTGTAAAAGGAGACAGAGTGGAGTTGCTCAGCGGTCCTCATGATGACCCCGGCACTGAAGTTGTTGGATACGGAGTGATGCACGGAATGCCTGGTGAGTCGTGCCACTTCAAACTAATCGAGGAGGACGAGTTCTCCGTGCAGATGAAGTCAAGCGTAAAACACAATCACGACCTTTGTGAGAGCATGTTATTGCTCTCTTTTGATGTTATTGTTTATTTGTTACTTTTATGAATGAATTGTTAATTAGCAAATGTCATTTTGAAGTAGATTGGTGAAATTAAGATAATTAAGTTTTGAATACAATATGCATGTTTGAGGATGGTTGTTGTAAGGCCTTGGATAGGATGTTTGGCATTTATTTAAGCTTTAGATTAGATTTAGTGTGGAAGGGCTAGAGGAGGAATGAATCCCCCTAGTGGATCCATAGTTTGATGGGGAAGGACTAGAGGAGGAATGAATCCCCCTAGTGGATCCTTAATTAGAAATAGGGTTAGTTGCTTGATTAAGAGTTAGATGTTTTACCATTGGCCTTGCACAATTAACCTCGGGTGTTCATATTTGTGTTTGAGACTTGATTGTTTTGGTCTTGTCCAATTGACTTTGTGGTGGCAATTGTGAGTTACATTCGTTTGTAGGGGTTCTTCAAGGTGGAGGGCCATGGAGGATGGAGCGCCATGGAGGATGGAGCGTTATTCATCCATGGAGGCCTTAGATTAGGGCCTTAGGGTTAGGGTGAGCCGCCTCTTTGGCGGCTCCTCCATTTGTACTTAAGAGCTTGTTTTCAAGCTATAATCAATCAATCAATCCATTCCCCTCTTGTTCATTGATTCATGTTGGTGTTCTCCCTCTCCCTCTTCTAATGCTTAGTTAGTGAAGAGAAGGAAGGCCATGGGCCTCCTTCTCTCTCTTCTTGCTCCCCTCTTTCCTTGTTTTTGCTCTTCCTTGTAGATTGTTGTCATTTGCTCATCTCCTTGGAAGTGCCTCTCAGTCAAATAGCCATCAGTCCCTCGGTTTCAGTCCAAATCGATTGAGATTTGGGATGCTGGTAGATCTCCTCAGTAGCTTTCTTTTGGTATATGGCTCGTCCAATTCCGATCTGTAAGGAGGGAGAAATCACCTCCCAAAGTCAGTAGTGTTGAAGGTGTTCTCGGCCGGATGGTATAAAAACAAGGCCCAGTCAAATGGCAATCAGTCCTAGGTTTTTTGTCCTATGCTTTTGAGATTTTCAGGGTAGATGCACAATTAAGTTGGCTTTCTAAAAAGCTAATGCACGCCCAATTCCGAGCTAGGATGGAGAAATGGCGGCCTAGAATCTGAAGGGTACTTAAAAATGCATCCGGCCGGTGGTTTCTTCTTGTTCTTTCCCTTGTTCTTCATCCTCTCCTTGTTTCCCTTCTTCCCTTCTTCATTTCTCTTGTGATCTTGATCCTTGTGACCAATTGCCACCCCAAAGTGGTTTTTTGGCTCACAACCTTCAGTACCCATTCCCGAATGAGAATGTATTGAAAATGAATCAGGCGATTGGTTTTATCATTCGGTGGCCCGCGAGCGACCTAAGGCGTGTGCAAGTGGAAGGGGCATCCCCGGCAGTGCCGTCCGAAGCTAAAGCAACTCCAGACGAGGGAGCAAAGTTTTTATTGACGCGTTACGGGAAAGAGAAGGCCGAATCTCCTTTGAAGGAAAAAAAGGCTAAATCCCCAGTGAAGGCCCCCTCGAAGAAGTCAAAGACAAGGGAGGATGGTCCGAACACGAGAAAACAAGTTGCCTTCAAGCCTCCTGCGTTGATTGAGGTACGTGGTCTACCGAGTTTTCAATCAAGCCTTCCAGGTAAGCTCTGCAATGTAAGAAGAAACTCAATCTACATTTCAGATCTCTTTGTATTCCAATACGCAGGTCCAGTCTATCCGTGCACGCTCTCGCAAGAGTTCACCACGTGCCATCGACAAAAATAGATCCCACTTGAAGGCGTTGTTGCAGGCTATTGCTTTCCTCTACCCACGTGATGATACGTCAATTGTGTATACAAGACGAAGCTGGGGATTCGGTGAAGTTGACAGATCCGGAAGCGACAGGTCCTGTTAAGAGCACCAAAAAGGTACGTAAGATCTCCACCCTGCTCCACTAAATCTTGACTCGGATTTCTACACCTATGTGTTGGTATGAACTGAACGAAACTGTGATGATGTGGGGTGTGTAGGTTAAGAAAAACCCAGCATGAGCAACCCCTCACGTGGCCCAGCATTTCAGCGCAACCCAAACCTTTCGTCAGCCGCAACTACAACAATTACACATGCGCCATTTTAGTACAGAGGCGTTCCCTTTCAAGTAGCACATGTAGCCTTTAAACATTGTGATATTCAATGGCCGGACACTGTATCATGATTATATGCAATGCAGATGGCTGCTTTTGGATGTAATTGCGCTCAGACACTGATGAGCTTTTGGTAAACCTAATACGGCGTTTTACCCATGTTTAAAGTGACGTTCCAAATGCGTTAAAATGTGTTTTTTCACGTCAATGTTGACGTTGTCGCTCACGTTTACGAATGTTTGATCATGTCAATATGTACGCTGGCTGTGTGTATACGTGAACACACTTTTGTGTTATTCTTGACACAAACGCAATTCGATGCGTCAAATAGGATAGAATGAATGGCGTCAACCTGAACAAGGCATTGTCTTTCTTTTGACACAAAATTGAATTTGGATGCGTCACTTCGTACACGTGACCCCCCTGATCCTACGTCTAAAGATGTCTCCGTAAACGCCTTACATTATGAACACATGTGTCACAATGCGTCAAACAGCGTCAAAGATGACGTTTGTGACGCGTTTCGAAAACACAATACACTGCGTCACAAGTGACAGAAAATAACCACCATGCTGAAATTCCAGCGGAAATTTACACTCAATCCAAGATCGTGCCACGTGTCACAATCTCAACCATCGAAATCCTACTGCCACGTCAGATTTCCATGACACATCAGCAAATTTTTCATCCATCACACGGACGTAGACTTCTCCACGTCATATGTGACATGGAATTAAATAAATTGGAGAATGTACATGTAGATTTCCACCGTGGAATGTACTAAACCGGGAAATGCTCACGTGGCAACAAAGTTACTTCCTAATTTACTGACCCTAGGTAACTTCTCCAAACATGTCTTGACGTAAGATGACATAGACGTCATAAAGGTCATATGCCTTAGACGTGCTATGACGTGCAACGTCATGGCCATTTGACCTTTGTGACCTTTTTGGTATTTTCACGTCATAAAAATATTTGTGTCAAACCGCGTCAAACCGCGTTAAAAACAGCGTCTAAGAGCGTCACTTTGGTCACTGTTTTCCTCTAGTGGTACCATCCAAGTTTAGTCAAGACGCTGCGAAGACGAAATCGGCCGAGTCAGCCTCCATACTCTTGCATGCTCTTGGATTCCGATCTCTGCACGTCTCGGATGCCGGACTGGAAACGAGAGCCGACCCTTTGCTACGAGGCGGCCAAGGAATCGCCCAATGTAGTGCTCAAGAAAACAAAACTTATCGTGGAGCTTCTAAAACACAAGTAAGTGATTTCTTGTCACAAAGTTTTACTTATCGTTCATTTCAGAACTTATCACATCAACGCTAACGGTGTGTGGGATGTGTTCGTCCAGGTCGAAAGGAACACCGCTGGAAGATGTATGTGCCGATATCACCTTCTTTGGCCCGGATCCGAGACAATACGTGACAATGACGCTATCGCAAGAAGATTGGGGATGTATACTTGGGGAGAAGAAGGAGATGGACGGGTCAATACTGGACTTCACACTACACCATTTGGTGTACAGAGCTGAACCCGAAGTACGTAGCATGTACCACCTTAGTCACAACTAGATTGCGAACGCCACCCAATTGCTAATGGAGGACAAGGACAATGACTGGGATTTCGTTATCGATTCTGTATATCGGTCAATGCAGGCGGGACCGGGGTCGAGTACGCAGAAAACCCTCATCTTGCCGTATCACGATAGGGCACATTGGAGTATCTTTATCGTGGAGGAAGATGTTACCTACCATATCGATACCCTCCTTTACCATAGGGACGATAGGGCTAGGAACTTCATCTACGTGATGCACATGGGGTGGGCTCTCGTGAAAGGCGTCAATCCTGGCACACGAGAGTGGAAAGCTTGGCAGGAGCGTGGACACCGGAGGATTCGTTGTTTCATGCAGGGTGAAGTGTAGGAATGTGGAATGATGGCATGTCTATCGTTTTGGCAGTATATGCTGTTACGGGGGAAGACGCCGGCAATCACTCTCGACGTTCTTCGTCGCCAAGAAGGGAAATGGCAGAAATGGAGTGGGCCGAAGGCGCGATTGTGGGTGGTGCAGGCACTATACACGGAGATAGTCAGACCCCACCCGGATTTCGACGCCCCCGATATCTACAACTACAAGCCGTTGCAGGCACTGACAATAAGGGAGATTAACGAGGAAGACGATCTGAAAATTCTAACACCGAATACTGGAAAGAGGGCTACATCGGTGAAGGTTCGACCAAAGCGTGGCATCGCGGACACCATACCATTTGACGTCCGAACCTTTCGTATAAGGGCGCCAGCAAACGAGGGTAAGAGAGCGAACCCCCTATCGCCTGTGGGGTCAGACGATGAAGTGGAATACCCGACGAAGACACTCCCACGAGTAACCCGGCAGACGAAGACTAAGAAGAAGTTAGATCTGTAGATGCTGAGGAATGTGTGTACTATAGGTCGTAAATACTTTAGCATAGTTCGATAATTCCATTGTACATATCGGCGAAGGGTCCATAAAGCATGCTATGGTTACCTACTTCTTTTACTTGCGTATATTACTGTTACGATACGTTCTTCAGGGTATCGTGCAAATCTTCAGGGTATCGCAGCTATGGTCGATATGATGATACTAAAACGATGTGTCTTTCTGACGTCCAACATATCGTATGGGTTGATTAGTTGGTTTCCTGAAGAGAGTGTTGGAATTATGAATCTAATACGGACATGGTAATGATTTAGAGATGATTACAGAGAAGACATGTTGCGCATATGTGCGGAACATTTTCCTTCATTGCAGCACACTCCACTGGGATTTACAGAATCATCGTCATGAATGCTTATGCGTACCACGATATGTACTGTCTATATTTGAATAAGAAAACGGTATTTTATTGTTGTATTCCATATAAGCGTAAACGTACTAGAGGAGGGTAGCACGATAAGCACAATTCGGGTCAGTATGTATGTACATACTTATTGAGTAGTGTTTTGAGTATCACGACGACCCTGCACCCGATAACCTCTAGCGTCTAGAAAGTCTTCCAGTCTCCGCAGCCTCATGCCGAGCCCGTCACGATTCGCCTGGAGAGGAGCAGCTATCTGCTGTAGTGGGTGTAGCATGCCAGATGCAATTTCTGCTTCAAGTCTGGACAACGTGGCATCCATACTAGTCAGGCCGGCGTCTAGATGCCTCGCGATAAGGGGTTGGCGATAAGCCTTCTCCAGAAGCTTCACAATAAGCTGGTGCATCCGATCAAAGTCGTCCTCCCATGCAGTACCGAGCTCTCGAGGAACACGAGTCGGATCTGGGGGAGCATCGTTCTGATTTTGAGATGTGAACGTGTCTGCTGAGTCTAAATCAAGTATGGGGAAATCTTCAAGCCGAACACCGCGCACGTTGTTTTGTTGTAGAAGGTTATTCATACCTCCTTGCGTTGTTCCATGCAAGGAACCCAGGTATCGTGCTATTTTGCTACCGGCAATATCAGGTCTCGTTAACGAAAGAACTTTGACTTGATGCTTGCAGATATTACATTTCTGTGGGTACACGCATTCGCAAATCGCCCACTCTGTACAGGGATTGTGAACAGCGTACACAATATGTCCTCTCTTAGATGACTTAACCCATGCTGGACCTCCCTCCATCTGCGGCAGGACAACGTTCGTATCGGGGATCGTCTGCGATTGTATGATAGAATTCACGACCATCTGCCTCATCTTCTTGTTTTTCACGAATCCATTCTCCTTGCACCAGTCATTGTAGTCGTATTTTTCAATCACATTCCCTGTCAACTCGTATATCAACCAGTCCATCCTTCGCCCGACAAGTTTCTTTTTGGACAAGCGTAGAACGGCCTTCAAATTGGAATGAAAAGACTCTATCGCAGCCGTGGTTTCCTGGCCAGCGTGAGGAATTTTCCGGTCTCCCACAACCCACATCTCTATTTTAGGTATCCACTCCTTATCGAAATACTTCCAGAAAGCTTCCGCTGCTGGGAGTCTTGTTTTCGACGCGGAATATTCATGGTATACCCACTCCAACAGAGTCGGCCCGGTTGCGTAATACCCTATCGTTGGAAGCTGATTGGGATATTCGGTGTCTCGGACATGTACATGAGATCTCCAACGATACGTAGTACGGCTGCTCTCGTCTCCATATCCTTCAACTTTGCACAAGCGTTTTTTTGCCATGCTCGTCTTACATGCCACAAGCATAGAAATAGATGCGCCTGAGGCCATACTTCCCTGTGTACATTCAATTTAACACAACAGTTATCCCATACTTACACCGAATCGAATCTCTGAACACGATAAGGTACAGTATGTAGAAGAGGCCAACGTGCTTACCGGAGAGAATTTATCTCGTTATCGGCATCGTCGAGTACGAAAGCAGATGGCGCCCAGTCAGGCTTCAATCTCAGAAGCTTTTCATTCAGAGCATGCATCCATGGGGCAAGGTCGCTTTGCTTAGATCTGGCAGTTATAGCGAAGGCTACGGGTACGCCATTCCTCCAATTATCGAACACCATCATCGTGAACATAGGGTACTACAATGATGCAAGTGTTTACATGAGGTTAACAACATCAGACTCGATAAGGGAACGGCACGATAACACCGCAGGACACGATAAGCACAGCAGGGCACGATAACACTGCATGGCAAGATAACACAGCAGGGCACGATAACACTGCATGGCAAGATAACACAGCAGGGCACGATAACACTTACGAACACGAAAACACCAGAAGAATATATTCACGTAGGAACGTGGCACTACTGGGCATCTAACCTTCTTATTGTTCGTCGCGAAAGTCCCGTCGATAGCAATGATGTTCTTGTGTCCGTATTGCAGCATCATTCGTTGCTGGAAAGGGGTCTGAATTCCAATAACGAAGGGCACATTCTCGGAATTCATGACACCTTCCACTCTAGTTCCCGGATCTTGGTAATAAAACACCATATCTCGATTCTCCCGAACCCACATGCGGACACTCTCGGCATCGTTCTCATGTTTCTTATACATCTGCTGTGCACGGACCCCACATATATTTCGTATGTCCTCAATGCTCAGGAACAAATCCCGGGACTCTATGGCGGTGCCATCGTCACGATTCTTAAGAGCCAATTTCTGATGCTTTTGTTTTATGGCTTCGGGTGGAACACACTCATCGTGTTGTCGAAGGACCCAATCACGTACTTGGTCCGATATGCACCTACGGAATCGAAGTTTTCCTCTCTGCATATTCAACTTATCGTGGACGATACTGCCATCTTTATCAAGATGATCTTTGCAGAAGTACGATATCTCTGCGATGAGTGGTAGAAAGTAGTACCTCTTCACATAGAATCTGCATTGGCAGCCGACTTTCAAAGACCCTCCCTCCTTCGCATCAGTCGCACGGGGGTCCTTCTGCCCGCGTCCAGAATAAATTTGTTTACCTTTTCGATTGAGTCCTCGTGATATATGCATCATGTCCGGGGTGATCTCGTGATGATTGTCTCGGAAGTCTTCGGGTCCATACTGACAACGCCAACTACAATGAACGATAAGTTTTTTGATCGGACCACGCAAATATAATATACAACGCAGATCTGAATGATATAAAACTCGTCTTACCGCTGCAGTTCCAGGAGACGATTCCATCGGAAGTGAGTCTTATCGCCCACATTTGTTGGATCATACTTATCCCGTACAAATGTGGTCTCCACGTCCTTTCTAGCTGATTCTTCCCCCATCACGAAGTCCTGCATTCTATCTTAAGGAATGTATGCAACAAGTTTCGTCTCTTTCTTCTTCACACAACCATTATCGTCATAACCGTTGGCTTCACGCTTAATTCCCTTCATTGTATCGACGTCCTCAACATCCCAATGGATATCTTTCCAAGTAAGTGGGCCAATTGGGAGGGGCTTCACTTTATCGCGCATTCCGCGAAGTCTAAGACCATACTTCTCCAGATATAGCGCATGCAGACCTTCCCTCGATGCAAGCTCTAGGTCCTCCACACCCTCCTCGCGCACTCCATCTGATTTCTTACGACCCTGCCGCCTCGGACCCTTATCACGAAAATCTTTCAAATCTGCCTCAGAGATTGCCTGCGCCGGTAGATTTAGGTCAAACGAGTCCATCTTGGACAAAACTTCCCTCGCCCCGGGTTACTGCAAAGACCGGCGCAAGCGAGAGCTCCCTCTCATATATAAACGCTGTCTGTTCGGGCGATGTAAACCGGATGTGGATGGAGGAGAGTATCGGGTTGGCGTTGCGATATCGCCTAAGCTATCGGGGCCAAGTTTCGGCGACGGCTTATCGGGTAGGGTGCCGCACATGTGGGACCCACCAGATATCTGGGTTGCGATACTGGTCACGCGATAAGCTCTTATGCGAGAGGGCGATATACGCTGACGTAGAGAAGGCATAGACGATAGGGGCGCCGGTACTTATCGTGCGCGGGCAGACGATAGGAACGCGCGATGGGCAGCTGAGCCGGGGAAAAAAGGGCGGTGTGGATGGAGAAAAACGGACGAAAAGAGCCTCGCGCGAGAGCCGGGAAAACGGCTATTACAGGGCCTGACAGGGAGAAACCGGATTGACTGTAGTGAGCGGCTCAAATTAGTATGATTGCTCAAAATAACTTTGTTGGAGTAGCTTCCTTCTTTATTTGTCATAAAGATGCCTCACCTTAACAATTTCGACACCTCATTTGGATCTTTGATGTAGTTCCCAAGAGTTCGCTAATGTAAAAAGAATTCACTCTAGTTTTAAAAGTTTTGATTGGATTGTGGTAGTTTGTTCAAAACGTTGATGTGGAACTAATGTAAAAATGCAAAGAAAACTAGTCGTAAGAGCAAAAGTGCACCTTGAAAAAGGGGGGTCGGTTAGGTTTTTGGCTTCGGCCATCTATCAGCGTCACAAAATTTAAAACTTAACTATGATCATTTAGATTATTTATTAGGTTGTTAGAGTGGTTTTGGAATCGAAGACGTATCTTGAAGTATATTCACTCTTATAAGTGTCTCAAATTTACATAATTGCTTGACAAAACTTTGTTGTAGTAGCTTCCCTCTTAATTTTTTCTACTTATTTTTTATGAACATGCTTACAACGACAGTTTAGACATGTTGCTTAAATCTTCACCACATCACTTAGGACTTTGATATTGTGAAAAATGATAGATGCACATTTCTCAAGTTACAAATGACTATTTAACACTCAAATCAAATTGGGGTATTGAATAGTCTTACAAAAAGGCATGCCCACCTCTCTTGGGTCATCAACATTGAGCTCCCACATCTTAAGCTCCAATAGAGTAATTCAAGTGCTTAAAGTGGTGTTCACTTTCTCACATCCCATAAAATAGCCTTCTCTTCAAGTTGAATACAATTTGCAAAAGTTAGATTAACCCCTAAATTTCCTTGTGTGTTTTTGGAGCTTGAAACTTTAAAACCGCAATTTTCTACCTCTATGCACTCCGGGGAGTGTGAAGATAGTTTCTTACTATTTTTAGATTTTGAATGGTGAGATCTTATAAATAATCCTATTACTAGTTAGTGGTCCAAAAACTGACCGTTGGATGTTTATCATTTGCAAGATCATAACATCCAAACTTTGTGCAAGATTTTTTACTGAAATTTCTCAAAACTTTAAAGCTTACTCTTATAAAGTTTGGAGGTTGCCCTTGTAAAATTGGTGATTTTTCTTGACTTAGGGCCCTTCGGGGCTCAATAGTGATCTGGTTATGAACATAATTTTATAAAAAAAATTAAAAAATTAAAAAATTAAAAAAAAGGTTAAAAAAAAATTTCTCAAGAATACCCTACCTCATGGTCAGTTTTGACAAAATTTAATTCAAACCAAGAATGTACCGTATAATGTTTTGGAAAACTATATGTTAGGATTTGTTGAAAGTGCAGAAATAATAAAGCCTTATTGCTTAATTTTTGAAAAAGTTATAATTGTTTGAAATTACAAAAATTCAAAGACTAAAGTAGAAAAGTATAAAATTTGAGATATAGAAAAAAAAATTGCTTCAAATTAAAAATACAACTCATTCTCAAACCAAAATAAAAAGTCCCAATCTTATATCAATACAAATACTATGATAATGGTAAATACTATATCGAAGTTGCTTCATAGTGCATGTTGATGAAGCATCACAATGGTCCTACTCTACAACCACCATATGTTGTTTTGTCTTCATTTTGTACTGTAATTCAAAACATAAAACACATAATTAAAACTCATTGGTCATGGAAATGATTTTAATTTTTGCAAATCAAATCTTCAAATCAAAAAATGCATACCTAAATTATTATATGAAGCGTATTTCTTGTCACTTTTTCAAGCGTGGTCAATACCATTACTAGTGACCCCACAAAACGTCAAAAAGGAAAAATAAACATGCTGGCGAAGTTCAAAATCCGGAATATTCCTATTTCTATTGCCAAAAGCTTTGCCCAGTAAAAAATAATTAATTTTGTCTCTTGAGTGTTGAAACTGACCGCGACGTACAAATAAGAAGTTTCTTTCTGCCCGCCTAGGGTGTGAAAACTAAAATTTGTGTTAAAAAACTCTAAAATTGAAAAATGACTTTGAAATTTGTTGCACACACACCTTGTAGTATAGGGAACACTCATTTAAAATCTTGGTAAAAAATATTCATTTGAACCCATAAACCTAGGTTGCCGGAAAAGGCAAAAGACCATATCATGATAGTGAGGGGTTAACTCATCAACGAAAATAACACAAATCAAAAGCAAGGCAAAATTCATTTTCACTTTCCAACATACTCGCTCTACGATCAGCCACATTTGGCGGCCCGCCAGAGGTAGTGGCCCGCCACAACCCTTGCTACCCATCAAAATTGTGATAGGAGACTAAATATAACAAGGTTAGTTAGCCATTCTGTTGGAAATGCCGTGAACTCCTAAACAACCATGGTTGACCTAAATTTTGATACGTACACTTTGTTGTATAAGGAGCAGTCAATAAAAAAAATTTAAAAAATATGAATTTTAACACCTTCACCTATGCTCCTCGTAAATGCAAAAATCCAAATCAAGGGTGTGGTCGTTTAAGGGTTAGGTAAGGATTACCTAAGTTGATAACAACCTCTCTCGACAACACATCTCTTGGAGTTCAATCTCACACCTCTCAGTATTCTTGAACTCTTCTAGATAATCTAAGTTCATTTGAGTTATATCTGGAGTTTCTCTTCTAGTTCTAGTTTCTCTTGTGTGTTGTCTTTTCGTGTCCTTGAGAGTAAGTACGACAAGGGCCTTTTAAAAAATGAAGAAGTCTTTAATAACAATGCCTTACAAAAAAGAATATTGTACTCCCTTGTGGAATATTTCTACTTAAGGGGCAAATGGAAAATTTGAAAATTAACAAGGGTCCTTTGAGCCCACTTTTAGAAGGTCATAGGAGATACTCAAAGTCGGTCAATAGTAGTAAACAACCAACCACTAGGAGTTTAACCCCTAACTGCCCAGGAAAGCCGAAATGGCTTTTTGCTGTTTTGGGCAGCCTAGATGAAGGGTCTATTTTTGGTATTTGGGGCTATAAATTGGTGTGGATGTGGGTAAAGATACAAAGTTTGTGTGGTAAAATTTGCAAGATCAAACTCAAAAGTGTGAAATTTTTAGAGCAAATTTAGTTTCAAACCCCAAAAAGGGCAGGACGGGCTGCCTCTCAATCCAATGAGGTGCAAGGCTCTGGAGAGGGGCAGCGACTTCGGTCTCCCTTGGAATATCTACTGGGCAGTGGGTTCAGAATGGAACCCAGCCTTTGAACGCAATAAATGCAGTCAATTTGAGCCACCAACAGCAAAGCCATAACTCAATATTTGAAAGGAGGCGGCTCTCAACAAGCAGAAAGGGGGCTTTTTTGAATTTCGAATTTTGAAATTCAATCATTACAGCAGTAATGCTCCAACTTCAACAAACTTCATGAATGCTTGCACTTTACTCTGATGCCATTACAGATCATGGAATTCCAAAACATGGACAGTTCTAGTGATCCTAAACCATTGTTGAGAGAGGGCCTTCATGGCAATGCATCAGTTCATGACGTGAATGCAAGCATCGTCAGCAGTTACATCGAAAAAAATTGCGGCAAGCGAAGTTTTCAGAGTGCCGGAGTTGAGGGAGAATCTGCGCATGAGTGGGAGGGCAGTCATCCGCAAGGCGGATCGAAAGGTGTGAGGATCGGTAGAGCAGAAACTGGAAATTCATCTGGAAACTCCATCTGGAATCTCCGCAGTTATCAGCCCGTGCTTCCTGCAGGGACGCAGGGACGAGGAGAGCTTACAGCGACCGAGTCGCATCCCCGGAGCAGTATCGCCGCATCCCCGGAGCAGTATCGCCGCATCCCCGTAGCCGTATCCGACATCGCGGAGGAGACAGTACTTCCGACTTCATCGAAGGCCCGGTTCCTGCAGGGACGAGAGCTTACGGTTACTGAGCCGCCTCGACAGTATCGTTGCATCCCAGGAGATAGTAGATCCGGCTTCGAGGAGACAGCATATCCGGCAACAACGGCAACCCGGTTTCTGCAGGGACGAGAGTTGGCTCCAGTTACCGAGCAGCCTCGGCAGTATCGCCGCATCCCAGGAGCTTCCTCGACAGCACTGTTCCAGTGAATTCAGAATCAATATCGGCTCATCTTCAGGAAGCAAGTCTTGTTGTGCGGCTACAATCGTGGGCAATGCAAAAACACCTGCGACAAGATCAAATCCAGAAGCTTTTGTTGTTACTTGATCCATTGTATCTTTGTAGTCTTCATGTTCGCAAAAAGTCGCGTGCATGGCCTAAGTTACCAGAAGCTAACAATTTTAGACACCACTTCTATAGGCAAGCCGCACATATACTAGGTTGGGTGGAGCAACAAGTATTTGAACCGGAATTTCTTGCTATTATAAGTTCTAGCTTTCCAGACAATGCCACCACGTCGAAGACCATGCAAGAGGGCAAAACAGGTGATCTCAAACTCATGATTATGTCACCTAGATTCTAAAACTCATGAAAATGCAAACTAGGATCCCTTACCTAACTTATCAACTTCCATGCAGATGGAGTGGGACGGAATACCCGTGAGGAGGAGTGCAAGATTACAGATTGAGGAGCCAAGCACGGCTCCACCAACACCACCATCCAGTGAAGACGAAGAAATCACACCACCATGTCATGAACTTCCTGATCTTGGACCTGGAGTTCCCATCATACACTTCCCTGACATTGACACTCTTTTCGACAAAGAGTACATGACTTCGCAAGAACCGGTAGCAGGCTACGAATCATGCAATGAGTTTCTAGATCCGGGATACGGTACTGATAGTGACACCGAGCGAGGAGGAGGTCTCGAGCAAATCTTATGGCCGCCGGAAGTGTTGTTGCAGGCTCGCAGTTACGGACGAAGAGACCGCTCATCACCAAACATACGCACGGATGCTCTCGAGCAACGTGCTGGTGCACAAGAACGGCGCCTCGGAGGCGATGGAGTCTTCGGCGATGGAGTCTTCGGCGATGGAGTCTTCGGCGATGGAGAGGTTCAGCGCGATGCTGTAGGCGGAAGGCCGTCCGTCATCGGCGGCGGCGACCTTTGCGGAACGCGCCAGCGAGGAGCCGTTCAGTCCAGTAGGGACGTGTCCAGCGAGGCGCTGGTGAGGTCCAGCGGGACCGGAGAGCATCTGAGCGGGCTCGGAAGGAGGTCCAGCGCGGCCGGAGTCGGCTCCAGCCATTGCAGCGATGGAGTCGGGCAAGTAGCTTCCAGCATCTCCCCGCCGTTCCTGCATCAACACGGCGCCTCTCATGGTCAGCTCTCGGGCAGTCCGGGTATTACTATTGGAGGCAGTCCGGGTATTACTATTGGAGGCAGCTATCCAACTTCCAGCAGGCAATTCGAAGCCAGTTCGAGCAGGCAGCCCATATTGAGCGCATTCCCAACTCCACCATCAAGTGCATATGTATCGCAACCACATCAGATTGGCCATATTATGGATGACTATACAAATAATATTGGGCATTTGCAAGATGAGGGAGGTTACTATGACAACGATGGGGATGGTGGTATTGAGGGGGGCCACGGTATTGGTAATGAAAATCCACCCCCACAATTGTTTAGAAGGAGAAGGGTAAACAATGCGGGGAGAGATGGCATTGGTGGTGATGATAGTGAAGTGGAACCTAATATTGAGAGTGCATCCGATAGTGATGGGGAGGATACTAATGTTGGTTTAGGCCAAAGTCAAGATGGTGTAAGACATGATTTTAGGGAGGAGACATGGGGAAACCCAAATTTTGTATTCAATCCCAAGCCGCTTCCGTTTTCCGGCAATAGAAAAGGTCCTTCAAAAAATCACCGTGTTATTCCTACTTACATGGAATTGTTTCATTTGTTTTGGACACCACAAATAATGGCTAGAATTGTGGAAGAGACTAACCGCTATGCCACCGCCCCTTTAGGGGAATTTGGAAATACTAAGGGTGGTCGTAATTGGGAGCCTTTGACCATTCCCGGCCTCCAAGCCTTCATGGCTCTAGCTTTATTTATAGGCCTCAAAGTGCAACCAAATTTTAGAACCTATTGGATGGAGGATGATTTTTTCAAATGTCCAATAATTTCCAAAATATTTACTAGGAACCGGTTTCAAGACATTAGGAGATGTCTCCATCTAACAAATTTGGAGGGGGTTTCAAGAGGGGACCCGACGTATGATAAAATTGGTCAAACGAGATGGCTAGTTGATGCTATACGCGAGAGATGCAAAATGGCATGGTTTTTGGGCAAATTTTTAACTATTGATGAGATGATGATTCGCTATAAAGGGACCTACTCACCGATACGCCAATATATGCCAAAGAAGCCCCAAAAATGGGGCTTGAAAGTTTGGTGTTTGGCGTGCTCTATTTCAAAGTATGTTTGGAACTTTGAAATATATTGTGGCAAAGACAATAATATTGTCCCTCCACCTTTAGAGGAATCTCAAAATTTTATTGGGGATGCGAGATTGGCTCACCATGTGGTTTTAAGGCTAGTTGATGGCCTATGGGATTTAGGACATTGCTTGACGATGGATAACTATTTTACTAGTATTGGGCTTTTCACTACTTTATTAGCCCGAGGAATGTATGCAAGTGGAACTATTAGGGCCAACCGTATTGGTCTTCCATTGTGTTTCAAAAACACAAACGCATACAAAAATGTGCCTCAAGGCACAACTATTTGGAAAATGCACGATTCGGGCACATTATGTTGTGTTATGTGGAAAGATAAGAAGCTCGTGCTTCTTATCTCTACACATGCCAATCCCATCCAAGCTCCTTGTAAAAAGGTTATAACGGTGCCTCGGAGAAATGGACCAGTTAGAGAATTCATTCAAACTTCACCGGTTTTGATGGAGTACACAATCCATATGCGGGGCGTTGATGTCTCCGATCAACTAAGGGCATCTTATTCATGCCAAGTACGGAGCCACAAGTGGTGGCACCGTATATTTTACTTCCTCTTGGATCTCACGGTGGTCAATATGTATATCTATTATTTGGCTTGTATTGAGAAATTGAATGTGCGACGGCGGGTATGCCTCACTCCCATTACTCACCTTCAATTCAAGAAGGGTCTATGTGAGGCTTTACTTGGAGGATGGCCTCTGAGGACTACGGAACCCACCAATATTTCCCCGTTGCCACAACAACCAACCATATGTGTTCCTAGATATAGTACACTTCGGCGTCAGTGTGTTGTTTGCAAAGCATGTGAACCACATTACTATTGTCATCAATGTGGTGACAAATGGATGTGTCTAAACCGGGGATGTTTTGAGAGGTGGCACACGGAACTCGCCCGTCAACGCCGGAATTGAGGTTGCGTGACATCCTTCTTTCCTATGAATTTTATTTGACCTTTTTTTTTCCCTACAACTTTGAGAACATTTGAACATGAATTTTTGTTTAGTTGACATATATCTTGCATTTTATGTAGCCCCAAAAAATTTCTTCCTTATGAACTTTGTTTGAAGCTTCTTTCCTATGAATTTTTTTGACCTTTTTTTTTTTTCCTACAACTTTGAGAACCACAAAATTTTATACATTACTTCTTGTTTTTATTTTTCCTTGACATGAGTTTTTTTTTTTTTCCTAACGTAGGAACGCTGGACCCTGGACTCTTCAACTCCCTGGACTAAAAAATTAAAGGAGCAACGTCCACTTGGGACCCATCGATGCAGATAACCGGGGAGAGATTATAACCGGTGCCACAGCAACCGGTCTTTCCCATACGGCGGGTATGCCTCATCCTCGAGGCTGGAAGATGCCACTTTGCAAAAGGGCCATGAAGGCTGGATGCCACATGCTCATGTCAGTCATGTGCCTTTTCCTGCAACGATGGAGCCGTTGTAACCGGAATTTCTGGAATTTGGAGGGGCTTCGAAAGGGGGCTGGTACTGGTCTTTTTTTTTATTTAGATAATCAAAACAAGTCATGAAGCATGGGAGGAAGAGCCCATATTTATGACTCTGTCACTTTTGCAAAGTGGGGCCTGATGGGGAGGGAGCGGGTTTCCATCCTTACTTGCTGCCCATGGCATTTTTGTATTTCATATATGTCTTTGTCCTTCTAAAATTTGTAACTCTTTCGGATTTTGAGATTTTTTGAAAAAAAATTCTCTCATGTGTTTTGGTCACATAAAAACTTACTTTGACCGTTGGGATGTGAAAAATATAGAAATTTGCTGGTACATTTCCATTACCACCCCCATTCTGTGAAGAAGAAGTCTAATAGACCACATCGTAGAAAAAAATTGCATGAAGCCCGTAAAAGTGGAATGAGTCTATGAAATTTTGCATGGGCGTTCTCAACTTAGATGTCTACATGGAAAAAAATATGCGCAAATCATTTGAAGTAATAATCAGCAAGTCCCCCTTTGCACAAAGTAAAGTATGTCTTTCGGGCAAGGCACAAAAAAACATTTGCAGCAACTTTGAACGTTATAATCTCACAACTGGTAAAGATCCAACGGTTGATTTTTTTTTTGGAAGTACTGACTATACTTAGCTTCAAGATCTTACGGTTGAAAGTAGAAAAAAACAGTAAAATTTTTTACCATACCTAAATCTCAACAAGGTGGTCCAAAATCACAGATTTTGAGGTTTTGAGTGCCAAAACATGCTTGGGCACTTAGGGGTTAAAAAGAGCCATTGGTTCTATTGGTTTTAAATTACACTATACAACACTTCTAGTACAACACTTTATGATTCACTGAAAAGCCTATTGCTTGATAAGAGGGGGCATGCATGGTTTCTAATCTTCAACTTTTTATATAAATTGACCTCAAGTTACACAATTTTGAATATGGGCACAAGACTTAAAAATATCTAACAAAATGGATAAGAAGTTATAGCCTTTGCTTAAGTGGATATACTAATTTTTTTGAGTTTATTATATATAGTGACAAACAAAACCGAGTACAGTTATGACTCACCTCCATTCAAAAATCATATCATAAGCATAAGTGAGTCAAATTCAAATGTGTCTAAACAAAAATTGTAGTGCATAATGTATCACACGATGCTAAAAAGTTTGAAGTAGAGTTGAATTGGGGTTTGAAAGATATCAAATGTCAAAGTAGACTAGCCATTGACTCAGTTTTGTTCGAAGTTGCTTAGAAAGCTTTCAAAATTTGCACAATTTAGAATGAAGCCAACTTTCTTGTGCATTGCCTGTAAGGTAATGTCAAACATCACCTTGAACATGTATATGCCTTCCATCAACAAAAATCAACATTTGTGTGCTTAAAATAATATTCAAATTATGAAAAAACATATGATTATTGTAAATATGGCACATAATAATCCTCTATGGAATTGATAGCACGCAATGTTAGTGGGCTTTACAAATGACCTATACAAATCAATATTGGCCATTATTGCATGTATTTCATTTTTTATTTGAAATGTTTTCAATCTTGAATAAAATCCTTTATAACTTGATTGTTTATATTGGGATGATGTGATGATTTTCTTATTCAACCCTATTGATGTTCCAATGATGATTGATGAAAGCTTTCCATCTACTACAATGATTTCACTTACTTGCATTTTAGTGAAGCCATTTCATAAAAATTCTAATGCTTCATCTTGACCCTTCTTTAGTTTTAATGCTAAAAATACTTGTTATTTGAATTTGGCTCACTTATGCTTATGATATGATTTTTTGAATGGAGGTGAGTCATAACTGTACTCGGTTTTGTTTGTCACTATATATATGTATATATGAACAACGATTTCTCTCTCCTTCAACCATTCAAGATGCTTAAAAAACATGTGGTATAAGTCTTATCTAAAGTCAATCAATTCATGTGGCCTAAGAAAGGAAATGGTCCTCATGTAATTGGTCCATTTTTTGGACCAAACACATGACAAGAATACTCACCCTCCTTAGGTCCTGTGACGACTTGACTTAAACGTGTAAGTTATGGCGCTTTGCATGGGTTTATATTGTGATAATTACTAGCTTGAATACCAAACATGGGATGCAAAAAAAATAATGCTACACAAGTTAGTTAGTGAAAGCCAAAAAATAAAAAGAAATTATACAAAGTGTTAGTAGTCATGGATACGACATGCAACATCTACATGGCCCTTGTTATGCCAAACTTTTGTTATGTTTCGGTGTCACTAAGTTTCAATCTTGTAATTTTGGTTGCTTAACTATTCGCCACAAATAACGGTTTCTAAACTTGAATAAAGGAAAATGTAAGGATAATAAAAAAGGCCAATTATTATACCATTTTGATACTAAATATTTTGATTGGGCCCATGGCTACGCATGCGGCATGGGTTGGAAAAAAGATTTAGTGGGTCCGACCAACATATTTCAAGGAATATTCATTATTGTTAACCCCTGAAGGAGAAGCGAGCTTCTTCTTTAGGAGTTAACCCTTAAAGGTCTGAGCGTGCCGTGGCAACTAGTAGAATACGGTGTATTTTGGTTATATTTGGAGTGAATGCACACCCTTAATGGGTTTGAGTTCAAAGAAGAAGTTGACATTTGAATTAATGCGGTTCTAGTGAGCTATTACAATTCCAGTTTAGAGTTTCTTGTTGATAGCAAATCCTAATTATACGACAGCGTACATACTATCCCCAAGGGACTTTTAAGGGTTAAATCAACTGGGAGATTTTCTTTTGGAAAAATATTGCTCTTGTACTTGTTTATGTCAATCATGTTTGTTTGTTTATGGTTTTAATTTCGATTGCTTGACAATCTACCATGCATTACCATACACTTTAGTCTCTGTTTGCAAATTCAAGACTGTTGGAATTCCAATCCTTCGACAAACAAACTGAACGGTCTGTATTAATCAGTATACTACGAATCAATTAGCACCAATTGAGTATGTTTTACAATATTACAGTCAGGGTGACCAGCGAATTTTTCCAACGGCAACATGTATACCTTATCACACTAACCCACCTGAGTAAGTGTACAGACATGCTTTCCACCCTCCTAAGTTGAGCACCCCATTCATATATATATAAGCTCCTGCTTGATAATCATAAACCATGAAACAATCACCGATACAAGATTATTTCTACACTGCGGATTGAAAGGCCGCCATTTTCGAATTCACTTTCATTGTGGGAACTAGCATACCTGCGCTTCATTGATTTCATCCCCCACAATACTAGTCGGCTAAGACCACGCCTCAAACAAATCAATGATCTCTCCGAAAAAAGTGATGCTTGTGATGAGGCTTCTGTTTCTGCACCCCACAACTTCGAGAGGTTGGTTACTAGAACTAGATAAAATCAAATCAGACGAAAGAAAGAAATTCATATTACAATAACTTACCGCTTTTTGGTACTCTCTGATCTCTTCCAGTGAGCTCACAAGATCCTTCTGCTTTTCCAAGACCTCCTGCAGACTCTGAGCGATACGAGGGGCTTTCAGAACTTTATCGAACCGAAAAGAATTTCAGGAGGAAAGGGGGAAACTGTAATGGAGGACACACCTTCTTCGTATCGGACAACTCGGCTTCCAGGTATTTGATCCTTTCTGCAGAGGGATCGACTTGAGGTGCTTTGGCAGCTAAATCACATGTAGTCGTCAACGTGTTGAACTCTTCCTCAAGCTTGGTCACACGATCGGACATGAGTCCTGTTGACCTTGCATACTCATCTGATTGCATCCAGCACTTGGAATCTTTCTCGTCCGACATCTTCGACGCTAGTCGGTAAGGAAACCTGAAGCAGTCTAGAAATGCCAGGAGAAGGGACCATAACAGACTCCGAGCTTGCATGATCGTCATCGTCCCATCCTTCTCTGCAATTCACTTCGAAGCAGCGTCAACATGAATGCGAACGCAACATAATCAAGTAAAAGCTTGTTGCTAGAGTATGAGCATGAATGCTTACCGTCAGAAGCTGGACATTCAATTGGGAGCCTCGCATCCTCTACTCTGGACGCATCTTGATTGCCAATACTCTGTGAACGATAATCTAATAAGTTCCACAGTAACAACACGTATATGAAGAAAAGTGAAAGCATCAACAGCTAACGTACCTGGACTTTTGGAGGTGGCGTCTCATCCTCGAGATGAATCGAACTCTTCCCTGGTCTTGACTCTGCAGTTGATTCTGAGTGTCCTCCACTTGACTCCTGCCTACTTGACTCCTGCCGACTCTCCTGTAAAACATCAAATAAATTTCAGTGATCGGCTTTATGACCTCAAAGCTTTAAAAACAGGAGTCGAGTTTACATGCTAAGCTGTGGAATTGACTGTCCTTGATGTCAACACACCACAAAACAGGGTAATAGCATGGAGTTACCATCCTTGTGTCCTCAAACGGATAGGAATCGACATGATCTTTAGCGGAAGAGACGCTCTCTCTAAGACCTTTTCCTGGTGAATCCGCAAGTACAACCTGCAGAATGCGATAAAATTATGGACAAACAGAGGACGCATGATGATGCAACGTAGCTTAAGACAACAAGGAAGGTTCAAGAAGTTCCACAGACTTGTATTGAAGCGGCAACCAACGAGAGAATTTCCGGTAGCATTTGAAAAGTCAAATGTGGATATTACCTTGAGAATATCAGGATCTCTCCAAGGACCTCTGTCAGACTGCAGACATCCACCTTCGCATTTGCAACTTCCACCCAGAAACTCTGGCAAGTTACTGCACCAATTACCAACTCTAGCAATGAATGAAAGTGGCCTCGAAACAGATAGGATATCGAAGAATAATATATTGATCGATCATAACCCTAACTCTACGAAGCCGTGATTTAAATACCTGGCATCAAGATTTAAATACCTGGCATCAATGACCTCCAGGAGCTTTTTGGGACTGTCTTTGGGACCGTAAACCTGCCACGAGAAATAATTCAACTATTTATGGAACTGAACAAAGACCAGCATTAACGAAAGCCTCTCAGACGTCAGGAGAAGAGAGGCGATATATCAAGTACCTCAATGCAGAAGCTAACTCAAGTCCACATAATGTCCTGCCTAAAACGATAACGCAAAGAGTGATAGATAAGATACAGCGTACATGTACTTTTGCTATTGTGCAAGGGTCCACAAAACGCTTCACAGCAAGATAAACAGTTTTGAAAGTTGGCCCAGCATTGACGATATACATCCGTGCCAATGTCTGCAATAAATTAAAAAAATTAGCTTCTTTCTTTCTAACACAAAACTTGCCACTCAAAGTGATCAACGTCACATTAAGTACCTCGGGGTAATTATTGTTGTCGATTTTCTGAAGCTCGGTAAGAAGTTCCCGTGAATCCTTGGTAAGATTTTTCAAACCCTGAAAATAAAAATGAGAAATTAGAAGAGGAAAAAAAAAAATTGTAGACGACAAGAATTAAAGAGAAGTGGTGAACATATTACCACTCCTTCTACATCAAGAATAGTGGTGGTGCTGCCAATATGCCGCTTTGCTGCAATAGAGCATGCTGGAAACTTCACATTTAGCAGCTTCTCGAACTCCTGTACGTGGTACTTGAGATATCTTTCAAGCGAAGTTACCCCCAACAAGTGCTGAGCATGCGCTTTGCCCACTCTTTCTATGTACACTGGCCTGCCTTCTTTGTCCACCCCGTGATGCCCTTGCGGATAGTATTGCCTCACTTGGTCCAACTCCTTGAAGACAAAGTCCTGCATCAGAACCAATATGGCCAGTAAGTATAAAGGTGGAAGGAAAATAAAACAGATTGCTCAAAGACATAAGTGAAAGGTCATTGATTCTGTGCTAACCTACTAACTGAGGTACCTCTACAACTCACGTTATATTACTTATTCCTTAGCCCAATCTGTGAAGTGTTTTTCTACAGACTGGTTTCCCGAAGTACACAACTTTTAATGAAAAAGCAAACTATATATAAAAGTGCAGATTGACGATAACCTTCTCAATTGTATCCGCCCCAAACTCCGCTCGCCAAATCAACATTTTCTCCCACATTTCGACTGTCTTCTTCAGGTCATACCTCCTTGCCTTTAAAAATCTGCAAGATGTATATTGCAGTCTTAAGAACCATTGTACAGGTGAGTTCAGCAACGAGACTTTGAAAGAATATTTGGGAAAGAGGTCTGATGGAAGATTTCCTGGTATTCGATATTTCGAACCAAGCTAAAACTAGCAATAGTGCAGCACTAAATAGATACCCCTAACCAGACTGGACTGTATGGTACCGACCTCAGAAGCATGTGGTAGTCGTCATGTCTCGAAGGGAGCTTATTTCGAGCAATGAGCTCAGTACGAAGCTCTTCAACAGCCTGCAAGTCCTTTTCATCACGAGGATCCTCAATCGGTATTACCAGCTTCTTCTCAAGGTTCAAGCTGAGACTGCGTCGTTTTTTCAACGACAAAGAGTTTCGAAACTTGGAGGAACCAAGGAGGTGTCGAATGTTTTGCAGTTTCGTTTTGCTTGCGCTACCTCCTCGAGATTCTTCATCATAATTGCTGGTTGATACCGAGGGCTCTAAATGTGGACCCCGAGTGCCATTTGAGTCTGGAACCACGCCAAAAAACATACGTTAACCACGGTTCTTTTTGCATCCGTGACTCAAGAAGATAAATTGATCGATTCCGCTTCATGCAGAACACTATACGGTGAGGTCTGTAATGCGTCAGTAGAAATGGCACCTTGACTATGAAGCCCCATGATGACCAATTACGAATTGAACACAGGCATTCCCGCAGGAATAATCCTCGACTTATGTTTGCTCATTCCGTGCTTTAAAAAAGCGCTTCAAGCCGGTGTCATCCTGATCACATCAAAACACAATCTGTAAGAAAGATACCTCTCTCCTGTTCCAAGAAGTATGAAATATCCTACTGTTTCCGGAACCTTGTGTTCATCACATAAGGTCTTACATTATTTTCACAAATTCAAGCACTTCTGAATCGAGGTCTAAAGTATCAAATTTTGCGATCGTGAGAAACATTTACCAATACATTCGCACTATACCTAAACAACATGATACAAAATCGAAAAACATATGCACCGCCTGAGAACTCCTCAACTCACCGACGAAAAAAACACAGGATTGGTCTACGCCCTAATCACAGAAGGATTGATTAACTTCTCGCTACAGAAATGAACTCCAAAACCACAATCTTGGCCCTAACATTCATTTGAAGCCACCGCTCACTCGATCCTTCCATGGCGTTCTGAACTAATCAAACTCGAAATGAAATCACTGACAACCGGTCGCTAAAACTTTTAACGCGCTTTCAAAAGCAATACAGATTTGGTCTAAACTCTGTTGATAACTATCACATTCAGGACGACAAGTACCAACTCATCTTACCACTGTATCATCCCTAACATACATCTACCAACGACGAACCTCGAGAAAGCCACTCATGTTTCTTCAATGGCGTCCTATACTAATCAAACTCACTTCAAATCGAAAAAGATCACTCCGTTGCTACACTCCAAACGCCGGCAAAAGGAACACAGAATTGGTAAAGAACCGGTTCTTCTTTATCACAACCAGGACTAAAAAAATTAACCTTCCCAGGACAAGAATGAATTCCATTACTCAGCCCTAACATCCAATTACTGCAAAGAAAGCTGCTCACTCGTCCTCATGCTCCTTCAATAGCGTCCTGAACTAATCAGTCGGTTCAAAAAAATACTCCAAACACATTCTCGCAAGCGGTAAAAGAAACCACAACACAAATGCTCCAGAACCAGGAGCAAATTATCAAATGACGACAAGAATCAACTCCATTACCAGCCCTAACATCCATCTCCTGTCAAGAAACCCGTCCCCACGCTCCTTCAATGGCGTCCTAAACTAACCAATCGCTACAATAAAATCACTCGCAGGCAATCGGACGCTACTCCGAACGCATTCTCTTGAGCGGCAAGAAATACCAAAAAAAATACACAGAATAGATGCTTCAAAATCGTAATCCCATTCAGAAGCGAATTATCCCGCGCCAAGAATTAGCAGCCCTAACATGCATTTACCAACGATGAACAAATCCGCTCACCGATCATCAATGGCGTCCTAAGAAGATCGAATCAGTTGCGCAGGCGCAAACTTCTGCTCACGCGGCAAAGGAATAAATAAAAAACAGCGCTTCTCTGGCTCCAGATGCTCCAGAACCGGCAAGTGACCGCAATAATGAGGGAATTTGAAGCAGACGAAGTAAACGAAAAGACGATCAAGCATCGAGGACTCGAGAGGAGAGAGATGATCGCAGACTCGCAGCAGCGGCGAAGCCTGCCATCGCGACGAGTGGCCGTGCAGGTGGCACCCAACGAACGGAAGCCCGCTTCGTTCGCATAACCAACGAAATCCCACACTTCTTCCGACGACAAAGCCCCACCCTTCGACGAGAACCGGCGTTCCATCCGACGAGCGGTGTCGTCCACTGCCACGAAAGTGCCTGCCCTGTTACACTTTCTCCAGTTCAGCCTTACCAGTAAGTTACTACTTACGCTTTCACCGGTCCAGCCTTACCAGTAAGTTACTACTTCCGCTTTCACCGGTCCAGCCTTACCAGTAAGTTACTACTTCCGCTCTCACCGGTTCAGCCTTACCAGTAAGTTACCAGATACGCTTTCTCCTGTTCACTCTTACCAGTAAGTTACTAGTTATGGCTTTCGTCAGTTTAATATGGTGGGTACGGTAGTAACTTACTGGGGCTTTTTGGATTGCATGAGAATGGAATGTGCATGTGTGCCTTGACACATATTTTTGGTGGGCTACTTGGTAGCCTCCTTATGGACGGGAGTGTCTAAATATCCTCTACGAGCGTGGCTCGGATGCGAGGCTCGGGTGGGGGTGGGGAGGGTGGGGTAAAATCTGCCCCTATTTTTTAATTTGTTTAGGCCCCATCTGAACACACAGGGGGCTTCCAGGGGTAATTTGGAGCCGCAGGCCCCAAACTTTGCAAAAAAAAATTCAAAAAATGGCCCGAAATGGGGGAAACGGGGAGGGCCAGAAAATTGATCCCCACCGAGCCTGGCATCCGAGCCACGCTCGTAGGGGAGAAATAAAGAGACCCCTTATGGACCCACTTATGGTGACTTTTACTTGCATTTTTTAAAAAAGCAAAAAAGGGGGGGGGGTAAATTGGTCAATTTGGGCTTTACGTATGATGTGGCGCAAAGAGGGTAAGGTACACTTGGTATGATGCATTCCCTGGATCTACCTCGTCTGTAAGGTGTCTCCTGTATTAGGTACCTTCTGGGCCTATTTTGATATGATGGCTCAATCATGCAGTCAAAGTCTACGTTCCGGAGCTTTCACAAGGTGGGAGCTACATCGTGTGGTTGAAGTTTATGTGAAGATTGTACCTTCTGTCAACTCATGCTTGAAGTATTGTACAATGACTCATTCACTTCTGTGTTCATACTTACATGTTCTTTGCTCCAAGTGCCAATTGCTGACTTGAATCTATTGGAACTTTGTGGAGAGATTGCTATGTAATGTTTAGTACAACAACTTATCTATGCTTGAAGTATTGTACAACAAATCATTCATGCTTGATGTAGTGTACAACAACTTATTATTGCTTGAAGTATCGTACGGTGTCTTGTTCATGCTTGAAGTATTGTACTCCGACTTAGTCAGTTTTGTGTTCATACTTACATTCTGTTTTGTTCGCATTGCTCCAAGTACCAGTCGCTGAATTGAATCTATTGGAACTTAGTGGAGACTGAGATTGTTATGTAATATTTTGTAGGCTTAGATATTGATATACGTGCTTAGTATACTACAACTCTCATGATTATTGCCTACTTACTAGAATAAAAAACATTAGTTGGATTGCTGAAGGTTCATTGCTATTTGAAACACTCATGATAATTGTTATTAGTAGGGTATGTTATTTTGTCATCTTTTATAAAATAGATTAAGACACGAAAGGTGGGGGAGGCAACTAATATGACATGGGATAAAAATGATGATTAGTAGAATTAGTTTCTAGGAGTAATCCAGATCATTTAATCTTAGATCAACCATATACTTTGCTTTCATACACAAACAAACCAAATTACACATTCTCAAATTACATTCTCCAAGTAAGTAAATCAATCTCCTCCTTGTATTCGGCACAAAGCCAATTACAACAACCGCAGCAGACCAATACGAATGAATCAAGAAATTCCTAAACGTAGAATAAGTTTATTGACAATTGTGGGACATTTAAACTACATCTTCAGCTGACCAACAAAAGTGGTGGCCACGATCAAGGCTACTGAGAGATCCCATATCATCATCAGACAGATCAAAATTAAAAATGTCTCCATTCTCCACAATGTACTCTTTGTGCACAGACTTCGGAAGTACCACTGCAAACCACATGACACTAAATCAGACCTCTGAAAATGCATGCACCGGCAAGGATAATAATCCTCAATGTGTGAATTATGTGTTCTATTTATTTATTATGTAAGCATAAGATAACAGCTCAAGCTTGAAATTGGAGGTACTTCATTCACAACATAAGGAAAAAATTTGAGTACTTGGGATTGTTGTATATTGTGGAAGAACATAAGCAACAGGAATGGAATGACCCTCACCAAGTCCATTCTGAAGACCCCATCTGAGAAGCACCTGTGCAGGAGTTCGCTTGCATTTTGATGCAATGGTCTGCACCGTGGAGTCAGTAAGCAGCTGCAAAAACCATATGAACAATCAAGCAATTAACCTTCAAGTGGCTGCTTACTATCTACAAAAGTTGAGATTATCTTTTAGAGTGCTCCATGATCGACCAGAATCTGAAACAATACATTTCCAATGAAGCAATTAAGAGTTTCTGAAGCTAGAACTCCTCGCAAACTAAGGTAGAAACTGCAGGATTTGGCATGTTTGATTCTGTAATAGATCTTCTGCCGAACTTGTGTTTTACAAGCCCACCGATTCTTAAACTCAATCTTCGACATACTATTCAACTTCGGAAGATTGTAAGATGCAAGATTAGATGATGCTTAGTGATTACACCTTCCAAAGTAGAGACTTTCTAGAAAGGGTGATAGCAAGTGATGTAGAGTATATACAGAGCCAACGCCCAAAGGAGAGTAGGCTTGAACTACAACGCCGTGACGCTTGCACATATCACGAAGTTGAGCTTGCACCAACCAGGGATGCACTTCCACCTGATTCACCATAGGCTTGATCTCACTGGACAGTAGAAGTTCCTCTAGATGCTTCTCGGTGTAGTTGCTCACTCCAATGGCTCGACATTTTCCTGTACATTAACAAATCAACATACTGATTCGCGAAGAGCAAAAGCCAACAGAAAGATCATGCAGGTAATCATTCAATCACCTTGCTTGTAAAATTGCTCCAATGCTCTCCACGTCTCACTTCGCAATTCAGCATTCTTCCTCGATTTTCTGAACACCAAATGGACGTGGATCAGCATAGTCATTGTGGCAATGTGTATTAATTTCCTTACATGAACAAGCTTTGCTATCAGGAATTATAATCCAATGTAATTGAACGAAACGTACGTGTCTAATTTAGCTGCGCCAGGCCTACAGTCATCAGGCCAAGAGAACATGTGAGTGGAGTCTAAACAGTAACATTCAAAACTGCAACTACCGTCCAGCAACCCAAAATTCCACCTTCCAAGAAACTGCAGTAAGAAATGAGAAGAAAGTGCAGGAAGATGATGAGAGATGACGAAGAAGATTCATAGAAAATAATGAGGAGGAATGAGAACTTACCAATGAATGAGGCAGAGATCCTTGAAAAGGTTGCCGATTGCATCACACGCCAATGTTTTATGTTTCAGCTCAACATGCTATCAGTTCCTTAAACTCGTCTTTTTCCTCATGAATATAGAGGCAGTTGACCTAATAAGTGATGATTCAACGGAATAACTTCACATTGTCATACAGATTCAAATTGAACAATAATGAAGGTGCATAACAAGAAAGATGAATTTCTTTCTAAAAGAGTTTTTCTGATGGAAGACTTTACAGCATAAAATAAACTCAAATTGATGATCAGTTGTAGCATTGAAGTGTTTAAGAATTGTTGCATTGTGTCAAACTTATATGAAGCAAAGTTCGTTGTTCGGAATATGGAGGTGTCTTACCAGATGCAGTAAACCGAGTCGGTCAAGAATGTTATTCACAGCCTGCGTCGCTTTCTCAAACCTTGCAATAAGATCTCTCACTCAGAATCATGCTCTAGCAATGTGAAAAAAGATTTTCCAAACCCTAGAAGACTCGAGAATTACTCACCCTTGCTCAAACGGGGAGACCTTACTGGTGATGAACAATTGGTCTCGAGAAATTCCAGATGCGCGCACGGCTTCTCCAATTTCCACCTCATTTTTATAAATAGACGCAGTATCTGCAACACATTATTGTATTAAAGATCATTTTTAAGACTGAAAGATCAATTTCGACTTGTGACAAATGGCTCACCGATGTGAGTATAGCCGCATTGAAGCGCACAGAGCACGGCCTTCTTTACATCGTCGTCTCTGGCTCTGAAGGTGCCTAATCCGAGACGAGGCATGAGTACTCCATTAGAAAGAGGTATGTGCCTGACAGATGTGAGGATTTCCGCCATCTCTTCCAGATTTGTGAGCGATTTGAAAGCTCAATTTTGGTTACGAGGAGCGATTACAAGCTGTGAAGGATCATTGCGGATGAAGGTTCAGGGTTTATCCTTGTTGGTCGCTCCAGCATTTTGCATTGCTCAATTGTGTATGACATGGTTAGATGAGGCAAATTGCGAATGTGCTGGAGAATTATTAATAGTAATAAAATATTTCTTAAGTAGCGGTAGTCTTGACCAGTTGTGATCTAAACACTTGTAGGAGAAGTTTTACTGTAGAAGTCCCTCGGTGAAAAGAAGTTTACCAAATGTTGAAGATAAGCTAAGGTATAAGCACCTGTAACCGAAAAGTTAAGCATTTCAGCATATCAGAACTTGGGTTATCAATAAGGAATTATTTTTTGTGCGTAGTAAGATAAGGTTCATGAAGAATGAGGATTTTTCAAAAATAAATTAAGTAATATAGATTTACTACAAATTCTTTTATGCAAAAGTTATTCAGAGCCCATGGCAAACATATAGCTTCACCCATGACCGACAACACTTAGAGCAATTACGACTCACATAAATATGAAATTTCAGCCTGAATGCGATACAAATTCTACACTCTGTGGACCTATAACCGATAAGTGGATATTCTAATGTGAACACGATCCCGCCTACTCTCAGCCATCAAAAATGGGTGCTGATGTTTTGGCAGCTTCCTCACCACAAAGCCATCATGGTCCTTACACTTTATGATATTAAAAACTGATTTTGGTACAGCCATTTGCGTTTATGGGAAACTCTAATTGTCCGTCATGGGTGTGTTTATGGTTATGGGTGCTTACACCTTATGTAAGAGAAACCATATTTCCTTACATGGACATTTTATCAAATGATACATTAAGAATTGTATTCATGAAGAATTGATATGTTTTATTTATAGCAATTTGATTCAACTTCATATCAATTTGCCTATCAAACCCAACAACCAAAATTAAATTCCAACAATGGATTAATTAAAAAGACTTTAGTGCTACCAAAATTGCATTAAAATTTAAAGGGGAACTATAAATCCAAACAAGGTTCTATATTGCTCATCTAAATCATGACTCATCAAATTCCTAATAAGAGTAAAAAACTCGCTTTAGTTTTTAAAAATATATTCTTTTTGGTTGAAACAACCCTTGAAAGTTCAGCCACGACCATAAAATGGTCTTTTGAATGTTGAATATTAACCCAAATTTAGCCCATGTCTATGGTTAAAAGGAACATAACAAATTTAAAGAAGATAAAAAGCTCTATTTCAAATTCTCCAAAATTCCCAACTTAACTTGCATAAACCTCATTCCGCTTCCATACTCAAGCTTACCCTCCCAATTTTTAAAAAAATTAAAATATATTTACATAAAAATAACTTATGAATTATGACACTTCAAAAGGGTACATTCATTCATTATTGAATTCTAGCTTTATTTTTGAGTTGAATTCATTTTTAGGTTTTCTATTTTGTAATGAACCTTAGCTTAATCCAAGAAGTTAGGGCAACATGACATTTATCTTTAAGTGCAAGGACCACATTGTGTATCTTTGTGATACTTGATCTAAATTTTACTATTGCAAGGCTATTATTTCAAGCCATGTTTTATTTTTTATTTGTTTTTATTCAGTTAAGATTGTGTATTAAATCAAGGTAGAAAACTTTTTTTTTTGATATTTTCTATTCTAATAGGTCAGGTTAGTAACATCTCTACTCTAAAGAAGAAATTTTTTAAAAATCATAATTATTTTATAGGTAAAAATACATTATAGCAATCCATGAGTCCATATGACTAATTATTTGATCTTTGTGACTTGTAATAGTCTTATATTAAAAGACTCTAAAGTTGAGATTTACTTAGTTTTTTTTCATATACACTCATGATCGTTTGGTTTATAGTTGAAAAAAATTGACTAAATTTGAAATTATAATTTTTAATATTGGGTTTACCAATCTATACTAAAGTTCAATGTACATTTAATTATTAATATTATATATCTTGTTTTGATTTAGACTAATTTTAACATATTGCTTATTTACTAATTAATAAATAATTTATTATACATATTATTATGATTGAATTTTAAAATAAAAACATGTATTCTATTGATTTAGACAAGAATTTACATTTACATAATCATACTTGTTGTTTTCATTTGTTTTACTTCTTGAATCACTATTTTAATATGTTCTTAACATCCTTTTTGTAACTAAAATTTTAATTATTGCAAAATAAATATTACATCTACATTGTAAACATTATTCTAT
Organism: Bryum argenteum; assembly: GCA_037043015.1. NCBI lineage: Eukaryota > Viridiplantae > Streptophyta > Bryopsida > Bryales > Bryaceae > Bryum > Bryum argenteum. Next base: position 4,930,399 of record CM073327.1, read on the forward strand.
TGGAAATCTTGATGTCGTATTTTACGTACAATTTATATGGAAAAATTAATCCACTTTTTATTTGTAACAAATTTTGGACATTGTTGAAACACATATGAATATTCTCCTTTGGGATATTTTTTTGTAAACAATAAGATAAATGATGCTCACATGTCATATCCAATAATATATGGATTGATATATATCTCCTTTTTTTTTACAATTTACATGGGAAAACTAATCCACCTTTTATTTGTAACAAATTCTGGACATTGTCCAAACACATACGAATGTTTTCCTTTGAGATATTGAATTGTAAAATATAAGATAAATGATGCTCTCATGTCATATTCAATAATATATGGATTGATATATATATATCCTTTTTTGATACATACATTCAATGTACTTTGGTGGAATATCTTACTATTTTGATACCTATGAAAGTCATAGGAGCATGTTGAACAAATTATTGTATCTCACCACAAAATTTATGTGGATTTTGTCAAATAGAAGAACTAATACTATCTTCAAGAGAATGTAATCTACTTGAATAGAACTTGATACATTTTTGAAACATTTCACCAAATTATTATTTGAATATGAGTTTGGATCACCATGTCCAAGAAGGTCATGACTAGTAAATTTGCAAGTGTTTTTTTGTGATTATAGATTTTATTTTAAAATTTTATTTTTATTTTATTTTTTCAATTTTTTTTTATTTTTCAATTTTATTTTTATTTTTTTTTTTATTGTAAAACTTCACACACGGATGTTTTCCAATATTCATTAGCTCAAATTAAATTTTGTGTACAACTAGATACATAATTTCACATATTTGGCACATGTATTACCATGTGTTAATAGAACTTCATTATTTTCTTGTATGTAATGACATAGCCATTCAATACAACTATAAATTTTACTTAACATTAAAAAAAATTTACTATCCTCATAGATATTTTGTCTTTTTTTTTTAATTTTAATTTTTGAACTAATCTAATAAGATGGTTCACAATTTAAATTAACTTCTTATTTTTTGAAAGTTAAAATTAGAAACATGCATGCATGTTCCTTTTTTCTAAATTCTTTTACAATATGTTGTTCATGAATTTCATTTTGAAAAAAAACTAAAATTTAAGATCCAATAAAAGAAATTGAATATTGAATGTACTATATATTACTCCATTTTTAGAATTGTAAAAAAAAAAAAAAAAACATATTAAAAAGATCTCCCAAAATTTCAATTGCAATTTTTTGAGAAAAGACAAATTTAAAAATTCACTTGGTTGTTTTTGAGTGATTGTATCTTTATATACAACAACCAATGGATTTTCTTTAAGAATTTGAATAATCCAAACATTTCTCACATTCTTCATCGCAATAATAAATATAATAGTTCTTCTTCTTTATAACTTTTAAATAAGCATTTGAAGAGTACTTAGAAATATTTTTTCTATAAAAGTTACAATTACATGGATTTGTACACGGTACAATAAATAATTTAAGATTCTTTATTTTTATTTTCATGCCCATAACCTTTTCATCATTCATGATTGTCTTTCATCAATATTGTTCAGTATCATTACTTTCATTGACAAATTTTCCTTTGATCACTTGTTGAACTTTTATTTCTTGATGATTGACAAAAACACAAACCCAAACCATATATATTTAATACTTTTAAAGCTTTCCATACTTAAGCATTATACCTAATCACATACCCAAACCATTGTTACTGCAAGAAGTTTGTTTCGTAATCTATATCCAAGACATAAAGATTATTATTGCTAAAGTAGTTGAAATAGAATACAATTACACACGTAACCACAGTCTTTTTTTGTATTTTACAAAAATAAAATGATAAGAAATTAATAAAAAAATAAAATAAAGATGTATGTATTCATTAAGAATTTTTTTTTTTAAAAAAAAAATTTAAAAAAAAAAACCAAAAGCTACACTCAAACTCTTTTAGAAATTATGAAAAATTAAAGGGAATAAAATTATTATAAAAATTATATATATATATGTGTATATATATATATATATATATATATATATATATATATATATATATATATATATATATATATATATATATATATGTGTGTGTGTGTGTGTGTGGTATCATTTCAAGTACTTTACTTTCAAATAACAATAACCATTACATGAACTATATTATTTTTCTAATGAAAATAAACAAATAATTTAGCTAAATAAAAATCATTAATGTATCTTAAAGAAAACAAAGACACGTCATGGAAAAATGTTGTTATGAATTTAGAATTTTAACTTCATAAGGTGCAAAATGTAATATGATCATGATAATGGTTGACAAAAACACAAACCCAATCTAAGCTAGTAATCCATTTGGTACAACCAAACTCTACTCATATTATGTTAAAAAACATCATGATTCTTCCATTGAATCTCTTTAATGTGCAACATTGTTTTCATCAAGGAGTTTGCATTTAATGAGCTTCTGCATGTTTGATTTTAACAATCGCTTTTTATCTTGGTTGGGCTGCCAAACAAATTTTAGTTTAATAATAGATTTTATAAGATTCATACATGAAAACATAAAATACATTTTTTTAAAATAGTTTCATTTAAGCATTTGGTGAAACATTTTTGCACATTTAGCATCACAAGATTTGACATTTGCTTAAAGTAGAAAAATAACACAATTAGCTATGGGTAAAAATTATGAGTTTTACACAAAAAAACTGATCATAATATTGTATAAATTTTAATTTTATCTCATATGTATAAATACAAACATATGGCAAATATTAATGCGCAATTATTGCTTTAAAACAAGTGGCATACTATGTATCACATATCTATAAAACAAAAAAAATTAAAACTATAAAAATTCCTGAATAATTAATTTTATTTTATATTTGGGCTTTATTATATGTGAATATGACTTTTTATTATTGTGAATGAAGAGTTTTAGTTCTTAAAATATTTCTAAAGTGTTTTTATTCACTCAATTCTTCCCATTGTGAACAATTTGTGTATGTTAATTATATCATTAAATTTTTTTTAGATGTTTTAATTTCCATTTGTAGACAATATACCAAATTGTGTGGCATTGAAAATCATTAATTTCAGACTTGACCGCAATTTTATTAATGTCCAGCCTTAATGTAAAGGGTTAAATTCTCTTATACATTGAAACCATAATTACATAAGTTTTCATTATATTTTATGATAAATATGTATCAACTTCATTAGAATTTGGTTTTATCAGAATAAAAAAAATAACAAATAAAATGAATACTTGAGTTGCTTTTTTCATCAATCTCAATTGGTAAACAGTGATAAGATTTTATTTAATTTTTATTTAATTTTTTTTAATTTTTTTTTTCCAAGTTTCTTATAAAAATGTGTAATTGCACTAATATGGACATAATTTAAGCAAAGATATACAAAAATATATTCGAAATAGTATATATAATATATAGAGTTTAATCTTCTCGTGGCTTATGTGTCTACATTTCATATAAACATGTAATTTTTAACATCATTTTGCTTGTGATTTTTTAATGTTTTGATGGTGATTGTTGCATCTCAACTTCTACAACTGAGATGGTGTGCAGCATTTGCATTTTATAAAAAATGTTGCTTGTTTAAAATTCTTTGTCTTGTTTAATATTATAATAAAATTATTATATAGGGTTACATTTTGGTTTACTTTATTTAAATCACTTAATTGATTTATAATTCCAATATGAAATCAACGACATACTATTTTAGATTTAATTTAGTATGTTAATATAAATTACGTTTATTATGTTATAATTTTTTTTTAATTGAGTTAAATTTTAATCTAATATCCATATAATTGTTTCAATACATTAATCAAAACTTTATTTACAATTCATGTGTGCAATTTTATTTGATAAAATATCACACTTTTAAAAAATTTACTCAAAAAGACTTCGATTTATTGTACCAAATTAAACACTTGATAATCTTCATAAAAATTGATTCTCTAGTATACTTTACCCGAGTGACTCACGCTGCAATGATCTTTTCTACATCACAAATAAATGCACTCCTACTTGGTGACAAAATACAAATACAAAAATAGACCATTTCACTTATGCTAATTTTACAATTGGTTTTACATTTGAAGATAATATTAGCATTGCATTTAAGTCACATATTTTTATATTCTAGTTGAAGTCTATTGTTATGTACTAGTTTTGCATGAAGGACAAACCCTATTTATCTTTTGAAGACAATTGAATACACCTTGAGAAACTATAGGATAAACTACTTGCCTTAATTTGTCTTTTCATCATAATTAAGCCTCTTGCTATCTTTATGAAGAGTATTTCTAACTCTATTTGTCATTCACTCCCTTATTTACATTCAATATGCTAATAGGCTATTGATAATTCTTTAAGCACACTAAAAGGAAGAATTAAGCAAAGTATCATAAAACTTTTCACCACAGGAAGGTTGTATGGTATATAACAAAGGCTTGAAAATCCTAAAACGTTATACTGAAATCGATTCATAATAAAAAAAAGTAATTTATGGAACAAATAATGGTATTAGGCTAAGAGTCCAATGAAATTTAAGAATGGAAAAATCAACTAGCTAAGGCTATAAAGTCGGCTTGTAACCCTACTGGGCATATAAGAACTTGGATGAAAACGAGGTCAGAATTTCGTTAGTCAGATTGTGGCTCGAGGATGATTTCATGTGGCAGAAGACCTATAGCTTGGAGATGCTAGAATTTGTAGTCTTATTGCCTCATCTACCGCTACAGCGCACTGCCGCCCACCTCAGCTCTGCGACTTCGGTGCCTTTGTCCGGTCCACCCAATAGCGCTTTGCTATCCACAACAAAAATACCCTTATTTAAGAGCAATATTTGCATTGACTAACACCAACATTTGCTCTCCGGAGGTACTTTGATACTCCAACTTTGCACAATCTTGGCTCTCATACATCGATTGATTAGCTCTCCAACTCCGCTCATTTATACTTAGAGTACTCTCCTCTTATTGTCAATACTCTTGATCTTGCCTCAAGTGCTCCACTTTGCTATGCTCTTACTTGTCGCCTTGTTGGGTTTACTTTGTCGCCTTATTGGTGCGACCCCAACTTGCTTTAATCTCCTCCAACATATTCAATATCATTGCATATATTTCATCTGTAGGACAACCCGTGCAGCTTCTTTGAGAGTGTCGCCGGCGTGTTTTTTGTTGTCTTCTCCGAATGAGTGCTACTTCTTTCCTTTTACCAAGATAAGTTTTCTTCTTTGGATCTGACGTAGTTTATTGAAAACTTTTTGTTTATCAGTTTTGATTGTGGTTATACTTCAAAGGGTTTGTTTGTATTAAGTATGTTTTGAGAATCACCTAATTTTGTATGCTTCTATGGTCCTGTGAAATTTGTCCTCGTTTTGTTATATTGTGTTTGGAATTTATATACTATTCTACTTTTTGGTACATGTTTCCTGCATACATATTATTTTTTGAGTTATTGTTTTTATTTTTGTGTGTGTTTAGAGATGTCTTTGCTGATGTTGTTTTTCTAATTTCATTGTTCCTGTCATTTTGATGGTTCCACTATTATTGTTGTTTTTGTTCCTTTTATTTTGCATTTTATTTGCATCAAGTAAGTTTTTGTTGATCTAATATTTGTCCTTTTATATACATATTTCTGCTGATTTTATTTTCTGATTCGTAATGTGGTTGTTTTCTTCACTCACCTCTTTGATTGTCTTGAAAATGTAGTGAATTTTCACATTTCAATTGTGATTTTTGAGATTTTAATGTTTGTTGAGAATCTTGTATGTTGGGTTATTGTTGTCACTATCCCCAATTATTATTGGCTGTTGTGGTATTTGCACCATTGGTGGACCTCTCAGAACTGATAAAGTTCTAGATTTTTTATTGGTGCTTACCAGCACCGCATCTTAGTTTTTTACACGCGACAACTCTTATTTTTCTCTGCAACTTTTGTGTTTGCTCAATTTACTATGTATGCTCTCAAGTCTTTGCTTATTGCATTTTTTGATTTTATTTATTTTTCTTTCTTGTTTAAAATCTTCAGTTTGATTTTATTCTTCTTTGAATTATTTTTTTGATTTCTTTTTACACTTATTCTGCTTAGTTTGAAGTTTCATGGATTCAGTTCTGTGAGGAGTGAAGTGAGTACTTTTCATTTTCAAATGGCTAAAAGACATAAAATCACGCAATTTTTAATGTTTAGGGCATGCAAAATGGTTGATAATGTTGATGAAGTCACTCCTTCCTGTGCATCACAAGTTGGAGTTTGTATACCGTAGGTTAGGGGCCGGTTCGACACTAAATAATTCAAAAATTCTAAGTGAATTTTATTTGAAATTATTACTTAGTAATGTCGGAATCAATCTAAAATACAGTAAGCATTTGATGTAATAAATTAAAATCACCAAATTATATATCAATGATGTCGAAATATTTTAAAATCAAGAAGGTCAAATGAAAAGGAAGTCCTACTAACAGTTATCGAAATGATTGAATGCGAGAGTATGCATTGACTTCTTCAAACACGTGTCCCAAGGGTGGTGAGATGGCATTGAATGATTCAATTGAGAGTTTGTGATGCATGTGCCGGAACGTGCACCACAGCCTTTGCAGCTTTAAAGCTGGTCCGCGGCCAGTGGCGGATTTTTAAAAAAAAAATAAACAAAAGTCGAAAAAAATAAAATAATAATCTTTTTTTAGTCGAATGCAAATTTTTCACTTTAATTAATTATTCGACAAACAAGTGTCGAACCGGCCCCTAACCTACGGTAGCAAGAAAGATAAGAGTAAAAGTAGACATTGCAAGAAAAATTTGGAAGAATAGTTGTTTTCGTTTTTTTGATTGGATTGATTTCAATCATGAATAGGGAAGAATTTTTTGTAAAGTTTGTAAAAAACATGGGGGACAAAATGTATTTGCTAAGGTTGAATATTTCAATAGGAAGTTGTGCGCTTTCAAAGATCATGACAAATTAAATATACATAGGAACTTTGTGTGGTTAAAGCAAAGAGGTAAGAAAACTATGAAAAATATGGTTGCTGCTTCTAAGAAGGTGTTGAGGACAATAAGTCAAGGGCAAGATCAAAGACACAATTAAGGGGAGACTTTAAAAAGGACAAAGATAGACCACAGATAAGGGGATTCCTCACAGAGGACGTTGAATGACACTCAATGTTAAAGAACAGAAAGTAGTATTAATAACTAAAAGAGTGGATACAACTAGTGTTGAAAAGAGTGAAGAACTACAACCTTTAACTCTCCATATATACTAGGCTAGATGTGTTGGGGACATGAACAAGGAAAATAAACAAGAAGTAACAAAGATGGATTGGATCAAAGAACAATGACAACTTGTGTTGCTAATTCAAATTGGACTTGTCATGACAATGTTTATTTATATCATGATAACCTAACTTCCATAACTTCCAACTTATATAAGTATGTATGTATGTTTATATGTATACATGTATGTCTATGACAAGATGAAGCTTCCACAGTAAGATTCTAGAAGCAGTCATAGGACCTTTCCAATGCTCAATGGGCTTCCGGAAATCAGGAAGATGAAGGGAAAGCTTTCTGAATCTAAGAAGCTTCTGGAGTAAAACCCTCGAAGCAACCATAGGACCTTTGGGAAGCCCCTTAAGGGGCTCTCGGTATCTAAGAAGGTGAGGCGAAAACTTTCTGAATTTAAGATGGAGAAGTGAAAGGTTCCGGAAGCTAGACAATCTAGACAAAAGATTTGGAAACTTCTAGAATCTAGTAAGAACTTCCAGGGACTAGTAGAAGGCTCTAGAAACTTCTAGAAACTTAGACTTCAAATTATATTTGATAAACAAAATATGGAACCTTTTTGTAAAACAAGCTTGATCATGGTAAACTCCTGGGTGCGGACGACATTCGGTATGACACGTCTGTAACACAAGGCATGTGATGAAGCAGTTTAATTTGTTCTTGTTCACGGTCGCTGATTTCATAGGTAAAAGAACCACTAGATATTTTAAGTTTCCTGCAGTGTGTTAAATGCTGGTGACAGTCTATGCAAATATAAAGCTTGTGGTAACATGTTGTTTTCTATTTCTAAAGTTTTGCTGAAAAGGATATTAGATCCAAGAAGAAATTTAAAGTTTTTGGCATTACGATAGACAAGTCTACAATTGTGGGTAATACAAGTTATTTTGATGTTTTTGTATGTTTTGTTGGGAATGGCATCTCAATATCAGATTTTGAGATTTGATTGAGAATGTAAATGGTAAGAATGATTTAAAAGCAATTTTTGATGATTTGTTGTCTGCCTTAAAAGTTAAAAGAATGAAATTTAAATCTGGGCAATTTTGTTGGTTTGAGAAATTATGGAGCTTGAACCATATTGGGTAAGAATAGGGGTGATTTTCCAAGATTAAAATAAGAGGTCAACCGTTTCCTTCTTGCAGTTCAATGTGTTGCTTAAAGAACTAAACTAGCAGCCTTACAGGAGGGAATCACTAAGCCTTGTGAAAGATAATATAAAATTTTAGTAATAGGTTTAAATTGAAGTTTCACATGTCAAATGTTTTATTTTTACAAATTTTAGATTATTTAATGTAAAACAATTTAGATGAAATCTCTTCAAAATTTATCCATACAAAAAAATCAAAATTTAGGAAAAAAAACCATCCAGAAACCAAAATTTGAGAAATAAGCCGCTTTTAGAAACACTTGGGAGGCTACATCCGGCCAAATTGGACGTCTAGTCGTTTGCACTTACTAGAAGACAACCAAATAGTAAAAGTCTTCAAATTCTCTCCGACAGGTATTGCTAGAAGTAAAGTATGTGACGGTTTGAATAAGATAAATGACAACAACACCATAAACCCCTCATTCTATTGAAAATAATTATTCCAGTGTAGATGTTTTTTATCTTGAGGTTAAATCCTACAATAGATATAAAACGTTATTCATCATATAAAAATTTGATTGAAAATCAACACACTGTGTAGCCTATAAAGATGAACTCCATGTATTAATACTTAGCATTGTCTGTGAGACAGAAAAAGATGAAATTGAAAAGCAATATATTAATCCAAGCAAAGTACACCTATTACTTAAAAGGGCTTCATCAACAACAAATGATAATGTGATAACGGTACAATATCATAGTTCTGCAGTGGGATGTGAGATTGTGATTTTATATAAGGTCATATTGAAGAAGTATGGTTTGAGTCGGGTGGGCAAGCAACTATACCAATAGACCCGATGAAATGTCCAAATTGACAAGTGCTACTAAAAACAGTGGTGGAAGGGCTCACTTCCCTATCCTCATGTTTTTTTCATCTAAATAGAGATAGAAAAGACCTTGTGGAGATGCAATTATGGTAAGATAACGAGAAATGCTAAAATCATCTCCATGTGAGCACACCAAGGGAAACTCTGTAATGGGAAAATGGGGTGTAGCACAACTTGACATGGCATGACAAGAAGCGTTTGAAAATTTTTAGAGAGCAAGAAGGGCTAGTGTTTTTAATAAACCACATATAAGAGAAAAAATATATTGTTCATATTCCAAACAAAGCCTTTTCACACAGCCTTACGATTTGGTCGTGACACAAATTCTCAACTTCTTAATAGTCTTCAATATCAATGCACAACTTTTCTCTTGTGAGACTTTGTACAAAATAAATTCAAATGGAAGGCATTAAGAAGGAACCAAACATAGTTTGAGAACAAAGCTCGTTATAAATATTTCAAAAATACCCTATGTCTCATGATGACACATGATTTTGAAATATTTATGTCAAAATAACAAAACTGACGCCTCGGGGGCTACGTTGCGAAAAACACGTTCAGTTTATTTGCTTGGCTGCGGCGGCAAAGACGAGAAGGATTCCTTCGTCACGGGAATACTGTAATGGCATCGAGGCGGTGGAACTTCTCCTCTGTCATCAATTTTGTCGCGGATTTCTTGACCTGAAATTTCAATGCCGGCATTGTCCATAATTGAGATTCTGAGAACAAAAACAGGTTCAAGTTGCACACACGGACTATGCTTGGAATGGTGAGGCGGCGTCTTGGAAGCACATGCTTATGAAATTTGCAAGTACTGATTATGTGGAAATATGCACATAATTCAATTCATTGCAGTGTCGTGATGAGAAAAACTAAGATCCGCGATGGAGGATTTTTTATTACCTCGGAACACTTGCAGTCTTGGAAATGATCCGAAGAGAAACCGCGGTATTGATTGCGTGGTTGAAATGTGAGAAGACTGAAACTGCCGGGGGCTTGTCTTGAAGTGTAGTGAGCGAAGATGAAGATGTTCCAGGCTCCGAAGCATAATGTGGACAGCCTCAAAAACGATCGAGACCTTCGAAAAATTCGTCTCAAGTTGGATTGTCCGAGTGAAGTAGAATGGGAGAGATGGAAGCCTGGACGAGAACATCAGAAGACCTTTTACGTGAAGAATATACTGAACAAAGTACAGGTATGCCTCTTTACAACCTCCATTGGTAATTAGGGTTCATGGAATGAGAATGCCCACAAGATTTGCAAACCGAGCAGATACTGCATGAACGAATAATTATGCTTCGGGTAGCATTATTGTAGTTGTTCTAATCACAAGCAATCAATAGAGGCTACTGTTGAATGCTGTAATACTGGCTCTTTTGCCAATGTTTCATTCTCTGAACGTCATGTTACGTATTGTGAAATGCAGACATTGCGATGGGAGGAGCCAGATTCACCTTATTTCAAGACTAACTTTCAGGAGCCTCACGCCAGGTTGAATCCAGGCATGACTGCTGCAATCATCATCTTCTTCCTCCCGAAGAGTGTTGAAGAATATTATAGTACAATTCCTTTTCGAACAGCTCGGGTAAGCTCTCCTCTGACGTCCATATCTTAGCATACTAGAATGAAGCACTCGTTTCGCTACTACCGGATCTTGAAGTTTGATAGGTCATGTAATTTTCCCATTAACATAGATCAAGATTCTGCCTCGGCTTCAACAGCTTTTACGTTATTTGCACTATGAAGGAAGGATGAAGCTCATTCTCAGCTGTCATGGAGTTTTGATCATCTTCATTGTGTGTTGAATTTCAGGGGCCTTTCACTTTGCATCTGAGGGGCTTGCTTCCATCCGTGAACTTAGGACTTCCGATTCACATCGACTACAAATACTGTCCGGTCAAGGACATCACCACGAAGACGTTTGACATTCACAATGATCAAGAGTTTATTGTTGGATTCAAATGGGTTTCAGTGACACACCCTTTTTCAATCACGCCGGTCCAAGGAAATTTGAAGCCAGGACAATATGCTACAATGTCATGCCATTTCTGTCCCGACGACGCAACAGCTTACAAGGGAGCGGTAATGCACCCTTTAATCATTTCTCCAAACATGTTCTCTGTGACATAATCTGACGAAGAAGAAGGATAGTGATGCCACTATCTGGCTTCTGAAGTATGAGGATACTAACTGCAGGTAAACTCGAACTTTTCAGGCGTGTGTTGGGACAACAACAAAGACAACGGGAATGGTTAAACTGTTCGGCATTGGAAAGTACACGTTCCTTACATTGCTCTATCAAGTTATGGAATTTGGAGATGTCCTCAACAGAACGTCGAAGGAAATGGAGCAAAGAGTGACCAACATCTCTCCTGTAATAGCACACTTCACCATTCAGAGGGTTGAAGCCTGGTTTTACGGTCACGACAGTGTGTTCACGATCAGCCCAATGAAAGGATCCATACCACCGAACTCGTTCATGCCTCTCAGGGTACCGTCTTCTCATCTATGTCCCGTTTGCTGATATTAATTTGTCGTCTCCTCTTAATATCTGCCAGTGGGGACTCGAGGGACAATCTGTTGACATACAAGTTTCAGCAACTTTTTTGAAGTTTGAGAGCAGCACAAGAAGTTTTCTTAGACCACAGTATGAAGTCTTTGCGAATCGATAATGGATATAGGTGAGTGAGTTCAAATAGTCGGATTGATGCAGGCCATATAAGAGTGATGCGATGGAAAGTTGGGTGGATGCGATGGTAAGGAGCCTGCTCTGCGCTCTATGTTGCAGGTACTATACCATCCAGTTGTAGCCGGAACCTTCTCTTATGAGCAGTTTGAAGTAGTGACATCTCAGGCTCGCCGTGCCCTGTTTGCTTGCTCAGGGACTGCGGCTCGCCCTGTCATAAAACTCACTGTCCCATTCATGGATTTCGGTAGTGTGGAGAGTGGCGGCCTTTCCCATCGAACAATCACGATAGAAAATCACTCTCCTGCTCCTGTTCATTTCCAGTTCGTCACAGACGAGATTCGCTACTTTGAGTGGCCGATGACAAGGGCGGTCCTTAATGCTAACCGATCAATACTGCTTCATTGCTATTTCCGGCCTGTGGAGACGGCGAATTATTACAAGCGTGTGCTGATCATTCTGGAAGATCAATACCCCCTATTTGTTGATGTAATGGGAACAGGCTACAAGGTCGCATTGCGAGCTGCCACTATCTTACCCTACCATGTTTACGAGCATCGGGAGAATCTCAAGCTGATCATAGCAGAACGAGAGGTGGCTCACGTTTTAAAGAAGGACGTGCCTGAGCTTGCTGATTTTCGGGATAAAGATGATGAAGAAATTGAAGCCATGTACTTTGACCCTGTGGATATATTCTATGGGGATCCAACTGACGACACTCAAGATGATCCGCCTGAGTGGTCGTGGCTTGAAACTCCAAGTGGACAGCATGTGAAATTTCGAAGTAGTGGTATGCGAAGCCCTGGCGCCTCCTCTGGCGCTTTGGTCAACATGCTGCTCAATGCTGAGCCAGAAGAAGCTAAATTGTTTCCTCGCCCACACGACTGGGACATCCAGGTGTGCTTCTCATGCCTTCTACGGAAAGTTGGATTCTTACGGACATTTTCAGGTATGGTATTATCCAGTCTCAGTTTTCGCTAGTTTCATGAGCTTAGTCCGTTACCTTCAGCACTGTGTTTCTGTGTCCGCCATTGAAAGTAAATAGCAACATATGGTGATGCAGGTACCTGACAGCCACGAAGGCTTGGTGATGTACCACAGGCAGGAGGCTACAGGAAGAGTATCAGCCTTCGAGTGTTGGGAAGAGTTTTTCATGGGAAGAATGGTAGACTGGGATCCCATCACTGTTGACACGACATTTTTCGAATTCGGTCTTGGCAAGCCCAATGTTGAATCGACTGAAAGAATTGTGTACGTGAAGAACAACCTCGCAGATCCTGTCACTGTGATGTGGATGGCACCATGGGAGTACGAGCATCCGCATGTTGCATTGCATAGAGCTAAATTTGTAGCGAGCAAACTTCCTCCAAAGCCTAGTTGTCCGTTAGAACCTCAGAAGACTGTATTCAAGATCAACCCAGGAAAATTCAAAATTGCAGCAGGATCTTCAGTGCCGTTCACGTTCACATTCAGGCCACCACAGGTAAACATCAAGTAGCATATCTTGAGAAATAACATTGAGCCGTGATCAAGAAAATTCTGGGCTCGTTTTTAGGTTATTGGTTGTCCTGTTTCTCGAGTGCAATTTTCACTTGATACGCTGCATTTTGATTAAGAGATTACAAACTGCTCCATGAGCTTCTTCTGCAATTTAACTTATTGTGACTGAGCTTGTTTTGCACAGGGTGACATGTTCTACGTCCAATACATATCGTGTTTCGCATGGACTCAAACTTCGTATCATGTGGTGCCGAATTGGTCCTCTATCCTGCTCGCATCCGGAAATACGTTTCAAGACAGGACCCATATTTTCCTGCCCTTGGCATCACTCTCTACGCACAAAGTTGTCTTTCCACCTGCTGTGAAGGGAACTTCTGTTTTCCAAAACGTAATGATCTATAACCACGATGCCAATACACCTCTCAGGTTCGTACGCTTATAATGTACGATGTTCATAGTAATTTATAGAGCATACTTGATATTCATAGAAGCTGCTACACACCAAAGTAACTTGCAGTAACTATTGACGTCCTTGTATCAGTGGTAGAACTAGTATACCATATAAGCTCTGTTTTGCCTACTCCCCAATAGATGTCTACAAGCTAACTGTGTTGAGAAGAGAACAGCTGCTTCCAAAATATCTATTCGTAATTTCAGTATAATATGGACACTCAACACAGCCATTCTATCTAGGGTAATGAGTCTAATGTGCTGGTCATGGCTCGCAGGTATCACTGGATGAGTGAGCATTTGCCTGCAGAGTTTCGAATGAAACCATCCCAAGGATTGATTCCTCCCAAGGAGTTTCACATTATCAGTTTCAGATTCGATGCGGGCGAGCCCAAAGTCAGTCTTGGGCGTGTGATCGTTCATCTGAACGACTCAGCGACAACCACAATGCAAGTCAATCTTACGGCGACAAGTCACATTGCGAAGGTATGGTGCTATGGTCACTGATTGACCAATATCTAATGAATCTTAACATACAACTATCAGATTCAAAGTCGCCTTTCCGCAGGTGAGATTGGAGAAGTGGGACCAAGCGGTATGCTTCAAGCCCACGAGTATAGGGACTCAGGCTATACTGAACATAACAATTGTCAACATGGGTGCTATCCCGGCCAATTTCGAGTGGCAAATTCCTCATAAGTACAAGAAGATCTTCTTCATTACTCCTGAATTTGGTCTTTTGAGAGCAGGGGAGAGGCGCTCCATTGAGTTCTCGTTCTTTCCGAAGAAGAAGAAGCTTTACTACTGCAAAGTACATTGCATTTACGCAGCTGTTCTTGAGAAGGCATATGTCCAAGATAACACCCATCTTATTGAGGGTGTCACCAGCAACGATTTAGCCGAGTTTCTTTTGGTTGTAAATGGAGCAGGAATCTCTCAATCGATCAGCATAACTCCGACTGCTGTGGACTACGGGACAGTCGTAACTGGATTCCCTTACAAGCAGCAATTTACTCTATTCAACCCGAGTGTTGGAAACTTGCGGTTCTTGTTGCAATACGAGCACGGGCCTCGCGTTGGACACGATGCGTACCATCTCGTTTTGGATTGTAGGAGAGGCATACTCCCTGGCGGCTTGACCAAGACCATCATCGTGACGCTCCATCCAACAAAAGCACAAACTTATGATTTCAAAATCACTTGTAAGACGTTCCTGCCTCCGATAGCCTTGAGTTTTGAGGAAGCTACGATGCAGGAGATGCGAGAGAGGGGTGGGCACGAGACACGGTACGACGAGAGTGATGAAGCGGTGCAGTCCATGGCATGGTGTACTCTTGCCATGAACGCCATCCACCCAACAGTTCAAATAATGTCCGTCAGAGCCCACGGACAAAGTGCTCCTCAGTTTTTCCGTTGTCGTTTGCTCAGGAAATGGAACCAAAATCTGAAAGAAGGGAAGATCGTCTTGAGGCCAAATGGCAGGGTCGTGTATCAAGAGCTTTTCTGCTTAGGAGCTGCAATAGAGGATAGTCCTGAGGACTTTCCGCTGGATTTCGGCTACCGACAATTGGGCACACGATCTTCCGTTATATATCTAGCCTTCAAAAGTGGAACTGTTTTACCAGTCAGCTGGAGGTTCAGGCTCTGGAATGACACAGACATCGACGTGGAGAATTGGGTAATGGAAGCTCCAGCGAGTGATCATGAAAACGAGCTGCTGTTGATGCGTCCCTACTTCGAGGTTGAGCCTCGCAGAGGCAAACTGGAGCCTGGAGAGACTTGCTTCGTGAAATTCTCGTATCTCGCAGACGTCGAGGGGCGGCACGAGTTCCCTGCCATTCTCGAGATCACAGAGGGCCGAACTGTGCACTTTTACATGAGAGGCACAACGGTTGCAGAGAAGCCGAAGGTGTTGATATACCAACCTGACACACAGTATTTGAAATCCATGGTTGTGGGAGATGTTAACCCACCCGTGCAAACCACGGAGCTCATTAACAATTGTGGTGTCGACATGAAGTACGAGGTGGATGTATCTCCGCTGGTACAAATGCAGAAGAAGAACCACGGTTTCCGAGTGCTGTGGTGCTTCAATCCGTCGGGAGTGATTCCGCCCATGCAATCGGTTTTGGTCCACTGGCTGTTCCAGCCTTTGGAAGCGAAGACATACTCGGCTGAGATTCGCGTCCATGTGGAGAATGGTGAAGGAGGTCTCCTGAAGATTGAAGGAAGAGGCCGCCATCCCTGTGCAGAGCACGATCCAAACTCGACGGATGGCAATCCTCCCCGATTGCCCGGAACTCCCTATGAATGGCCTGGCGTTCCATCTGTGCTGTCCTGTGATGTCCTCGATTTTGGCGTTGTCGAGGAGCTCTCTGTAACCAAGAAACTGGTTTCTATACAGAATCTGTTGCCGAAAACTCCGGTACATCTTGCTACTTCTCACTCATTTGCTTGTTTGCTCGTTCAACTTCAATCCCGTTAAGTTGGCAATATTATATGTGCAGTGAGAATAGTTGCTCCTATCTACCAAATCTGAACCTTTTTAGCTTGCTCACTTGCCCAAGGTTATAGAAGTCCTTGTTGGAGATGGAATCGGCTTCTTACTGATACTTTTCTTCATTTCGCAGATAGCGTATTGGTGGAAGAGGAGTGTGGCAGCCGCTGAGCACATAGATGGCCAGTTTACAATCGAGCCAGAGAGAGGAGTTCTGGATCCAGGCAAGCGATTGTTATGCAAGTTTGAGTTTCTGGCAGGAGTACGGCCGCAGCTGTTCGAGACCACAATCCATCTGGAGATTAGCGTCTTACTAGTCGACCCAGAGAATTCGTTAACAAACGGCTCCTCGTCACCCACCGAAGCAAGCTCGGAGATAATAGTAGACACATGGCCGAAGGAGCTAGGCTGGTTCATGTGGAACAAGAACTTCCAACACAAATCAGCGTTGACACTCTCAACAATTGCATCGAGGTCCAAAGTGACAGAGTTTGCATTGGCAAGACTGGCAGCCAATCCATACCTCCACTTCTTCGAGCGCATGGACGACGAGGTGGTTCGCACTCCTCCAGCGATGAACTACATGCTCTACCTCACGGTGATCGGGGAGATTAAGATCAAGCACTTCCACCCAACGACCGAGGATCTGCTCTCAGCCGAGGACAGGCTACCGTGGACGCCCCAAGAGAGATCGGAGATCGAGGTACGAACGGAGTTCGTGAATGGCATCATGCTCGAGCTTCTCCAAGAGTCATTGCACGACGAGACGCACGATGAGACGTTCAGGAACCTTGACGCTGGTCGGCAGTTGTGCTTCGAAGAGATCCAGCAGCCGTATCCCAGGCCATTGACTGAGGAAGAGGCGTTTGCTAAGCTTTTCATGAGCTTAGGAGATGGAGAACTGCCTCCTCGCCCTTATGGGTCGAAACCGGAAGGTACACCGGAGGAACCCAGACCGTCACTTGCTGTTGTTAAACCGAAGAAGACGCCGTCCAAAGCTCCTCGTCCTAGTGCGTTGATACGAGCACTTATAGGCGAAATGGATGACGAGGAAGAAGAAGAGGAGCCCGGTTCTCCAGATCACTCCAACATGGCCGCTTTGGTTGAAACGGCCGAGCTCTTGTTAGAAGACGCGCTCTTCAGTGTCACTGCCGAGTTCTTCGAAGGTGATTAGCTCATGGCTCTGTGAACCATTACATGTGAAAAACAGTCGAGTTTCAACCCCAGGACTATTTCTCATGAAACTCAGGTATTTGCTCATTTTCTCTTTCGTTGGTAAACCTCCCTTCAAGCCCACCATTGATATCATTCTAAGGAGAAGCACCGTGTGGGGCTTAAGCTGTTCAAACTCACATAGTTGAAACTCTAGAATTTACCAAGTCAAATTAAGTGCGACCGGAACAATCAAACCATGCCTAGAAAGCAGGGACCCGAAACTTGGACCTGAAGGACTCCTGAAATGTTATACAAAGCATACATGGTCAGTGAATCGATACTATGCTTCTCCAAAACGGCTTCCGATTAATGGTAATGTATCCCTTTCTACATAGAGTATCCTCCTCAATTGAAGAATACAAGCCCCAGGCGAGCAATCTAGAGCCCGGTATGCTAAGAGTCAATCTTGGGTGAAGTTAGTATGGATTTTCCATATGCGGAAGCCGTAGCCCAAACGTACAAGGACGAGCTCCAAAAGCATGTGGACGAAGCTGTAGATCCGCACTTTGGATCCCGGAATCTCAGCCCAATTGACAGAAACTTCGGAGACAGGTATCTGCAGTCTCTTGCACAGATACACCAACTCCACATCGAAGCACCATCTGCCACCAAAACAATCCGCATTGAATGCCCATGAACGAAACGAACCAGCAGCCTTCTTACGAAGTATAAACAATATTCCCTTCCTCAACGAACTTACGTTACATGAAAACTTTATTTCTTCTGTCAGATTACGGGTTCCATCATCACTTAAAGCTTCATTCGATACCAGAACTCTCTTACATCTTCAAACCGATACGAGATCTTGACGATTGAACAAGTACCTTTTCAAACGAAGATTGCAGAATAGCTGCCGAGCTGCTCTTCTCGTGAACATCTTGAATCCACACTGTCACAAACACCATTCATTACATATCAATATCAGACTACAGAGTACTCAGTTGCAGTACCCTGTGTCCAATCTGAACGGTAATAGGACTGACCAGTGTACGTTGGGCATGTCTGGCTAGGCTGATGATCAAATTTCAAGCTACAAACAAAAAAGAGATGAGCACCTGAGTATCTCTGACTCCAGGACCAGCAACGAGAAGCACACACAGGTGAAAAGCCTTCATCAGGAAATTTCGGTACCACTTGCGCTGCACACCACAACACAAACAAACAAACATTCAGCTTCGATGCTTGTAGAGTTCACTTCACAAAACATACACTTATTATTAGAGATACATATCCCGGGAGAATCAACTTACTGTGGCCAGAGCATGTTTTTCCAGGTGGGCACGGGACCCGAAGGCTACTGCAGCAACACTCCCAACATCATTCTTGGATGCTAAATTTTGCTTTTGTGCACTCAGCAGTATCTGTTCCACCAAACTCACGAATTAAACGAAGCTCCCAAATCCTGCGACTGTAATTACTTTAAAGAGAGAGCGATTCTGGTACAAACCTAATTAATAAATATTAGTATGGTCTATTCTCGACTGACCAGCAGAGCAGCATGGCTAACTTAGTACCTGAGCTTCAAGCTTCTCAAGATCAGTGATCCTGCTAGCCCCATCGGCGTCCAACATGAGAAGCAATTGCCCTCTCGAGCACAACATTCCCTGAATTACACAAATAGGTTGGATCGTTATGATCAGTCCGTGCACAAATCGCAAACTAGTACTTTGTAAAGTGCTGATGAATAAGTATTATCTCAGTAATATGCATTATATAGGTTGAAGGAACATGCAACAACCTTTCGAACAGCAGCTCCCTTGCCCTGGTTTACACCCTGCTTGAGAATGCGAATTACATCCAGCCCATACTTGTTCACGTACTCGAATCCGATCTTTGTTGTGTTGTCTTTGCTTCCATCGTCCACTATGATAATCTACACAGTTCAAGCATGAGAGGCTGCTATGACGCCCCCAAAAATATGACTCGCTTCACAAACAACACAAAACTGCAAAAGTGGTACACCTGCCGAAGGTCTCACCTCGTATGTGAAGGACTTGTCTTTCTTTACGCGATCCTGAAGGTAACTGCATTCAAGTCCAATAAAAGTTCGTAAACCCTCACACAAGCCCCTCTCAATGAAGCAATAACCGAAGCTCATAGCTAGCTGCGAATTCCGACATAATACTCATATGACAAAAGAAATTAACTCCACTGGCTATAAGAGCGACTTTTACAATTACGAGTACCTTAGAGTTTCGTCAAGGGTGCTACGAATTCTGTCCTGCTCATTAAAAGCGGGCATGATCAACGACAGGTACTTGCTTGCTGGGTCAAATATCGAAGGAAATTGCACCTGCACAATACAAACAAGTAACACAACTCTTCTTGGCTTGAAAGTGGTTGGGACCATCGATGATAACGAGAGAAATAGAATTCAGAACTTGCCAATGTGGGACTGATTGTACCCCTAGTCTACTCACCCGTTCAAACGACGATGGATCTTCCATACATGGAGCCGCTCCGGCGTTGCTGAATACAAACAATGCAAGAGTATGAAAGTCACTCTAAACCCTGAACCACAATCGAACTTCAGGAAGGAAGATTTGGTACCAACAATGAGCTTGATCAGTAAGTGCAAAGATTTTCCATAATCCTCCTTGCGATGAACGATCGAATCGCTTTCCACAGCCATCGAATGCTAGCCTCCCTTCCCAACCAGAACATAAAAGAGAACATTAGGACAGTACCTGGCACCGAGCTCCAGCTCGTGTAACCAATCCACGACATAGCTCAACAGCCACATCCCCACTGCTACAACCTGCAATTCAAAACCCCAAAACCTTGAGAACCCTAAACCCTCTCCAAATATTATTTACTTATTGTTTTTGAGTGTCGATACGGAAAGATGGGTATGAGTAAGAGCAAGCACCAGAAAAAGAGCAGCTAGAGTGAGCGCCTGCAAGTCGTGGAAGGACGTGAAAATGGCCATGGCGAGTGGTGGTGGCGACGGAGCGAGTGATGGAGGTGCTGGGGTGCAAGAGGGCGGGCAACTCCATCAATCAATCAATCAATTTCGGAGGAGATAATGAATAATTCCACCGATCACCACATTGAGAACAGAAGCATATTAGAGAGTTGAGTCTTCAGCTGATGGCGACTACGAATCGTGATTTGATCTTGTGTCACTCACGACACTGTTTGACTGCAATCAAGTGACGATTCAAGGTTTGCATTCGGCACGTCGTCCGAATCTCTTCGCAGAAACGCTAAGTTAGGGTTTTGAGTGTCTTCGTGCCTCGTGACAATCGCCTTCTCATTCGAATTTGAACCAACGTGATCATTTTAAAAGTAAAACGAAGTGGGGTATGCCGCTAATTTTGATATCTTGAAGAGTAAAGGTACAAGGAGCCTTGGGTATCATGAATATGAAATATATTTCCTAGTATTATTTTAAAGATGGTCAATTATTGGATCATTATGTGAAGTTATAGAGTTGTTTTGGAGGTGTGATTTCATTTCCTCATCTTATGTTTTCAAAAGTATCATCACCAGTTTATGTGATGACTTATGGAACATGGAAATTAATTTGCATGCATTGGTATTCTATCCTCAATCTCGATCACTCATTGATCATGCCAATTTTTGTTTCTCGAAATAAAAAAACTTTCCTTGTGGCTTGTAGGCCATGGTCATCACTCGAAGGGTTTTTGAGAATTTCTATTTAATTTTATAAGATGATTTTTTTTCTTTTTATAGATACACCAATTTCATTGATAAGTATTCTAGGAGACTGAAATTGAATAATAAGAATCATGCAACAATCTTCCAAATTATTCAACCAAGGTTTAATAAAGTCTTAGGATGATGCTAGATTGATTGTGTTCTATTCATCTTTTTGTTTGTGTTTGAGTTGGGCTGAGTTTGGATTAAATGTGGATTAAGAATTTAACCTTGTTGGAGTAAGATTTGAATTCCAAGTTGTCCAAACAAGCTCAACAACGCAATTCCACCATTGAGCTTATTTGAGCCAACTAATGTTAGATTTTCAACCGGATGTGAGGAGCACACGGTGAAAAAACTTTAGGTTTGGGGGGACCACTTTCCCTAATTTTTCTCCCGGTTAAAACTCTTCTCATTGTGCGGCTCGCACTTGACCTCAATTCCAACCCAAACCCCTCCTTTTTTTTCAACCCAACCTTCTCTATGCCCGTTGTTTTTTTTTTTTTTTTTTTTTTTTAAATTTTTTTTTAAAAAGTATTTCTATCTTAACAATCAATATATTAATCAAATTGGGAAAAATAGAAACATGAACCAAAGTAACAAAATCTCCTTCGCCAAGTAACTCGCAGCTGGATGAATGAGAAATCGAACTCGTGGGTAATATTTTTCATTCATCCACAACACCGTCAGTGAGCAAAGCGGGCGGCAATGCAAAACTCCAAAATCACGCAGACTGGGCCAGCAGCTGAAGATACTTTGCAAGCACCCGTCGTCGCTCCATCTCTCCTCCCGTCCTCTAGGTTTGCACTTCGCACCCACACAATCACAGCAAGAGAGAGGAGAGATTCAAGCTTTCAGAAAAAGAAAGCGAGGGGGAAGATTGAAGCTTGCAGGATGCAGGGGCAGCAAGGGCGAGCCAGCAGGTCGGGAGGAGGAAGAGGAGGGGGAGGGGGTGGCTACCACTACCAGCGCCACGGCTATCAGCCCTACGCCGCCGCAGCAGCAGCAGCTCAGGGGTGGCAGCAAGCTGCATACGGCGCTGCCGCTGGGGGGTTCCTCCCACACCAAATGCATGGAGGTGGCGGCGGGGGGGCCGGGTTCGGGGGAGGGCCCTTCTATAATCGCGGAGCTCCGCGAGGCGGCATTTTGCCCCTGGGAGTGCAAGGCGCCGGGATCTTGAAGCGGCCGACGGGCGTGCCGCAAGGGCCCTTGCTGCATGGGCCGCGCGGGCATCAGCAGCGCGGACATCGGGGCGGTCGAGGCGGTGGCCGGGGTGCGTCTCACTCTCTCCTCGGAATATCTTGAAACCTCGCAAAAACTCCACTTCCGTTGCCTGCCGTCATCTTTCGTTTTCCTGGCGACGATTTCTTACGGTGTCGGGTTAACCCTAATCCAAAAGCTATCGTCTTCTCGGTAGTTTTACGCGTGTAGTGTGCCCCGTTCCTGGAAGCTAAAATGGGAGATATTTGAACAACTGGAAGGGTGAGAGTAGTATTTGTAGCAATTGAAGCGCTCCGTATTTCCTTCCCTCCACCTCGAGCTAGCTGGAGGCCGTGATTGTAGAGCAGGCCGCAGTCTTTCATGGTAATTCGGATGGAGATACGGACTTTGGCAGCGTCCGGTTGAAGTTATACGCAGTAAGTGTGGAGGTATGACAGGGCAGTTGCGAAAAATGAGCAGCAGCGAAAGAACCAACGACCAACGGTCACGCCTTGACGTGAGTGATCGCCTCATGGATAGAATCCGTTTTCGTATCACAGTAGATCCTGGAGGATGTAGTGGTTCATGGTCGACAAATGTTCTTTGGAGCTTGCGGTGCTGGAAGCCGAGATGGCCACAAGGTTCATGTTTTCTATCCGTGATGGATGCAACCGTCCGCTGCGTTTGATGTTTGATTTCTGTTCCTTGCTTTGGATCGGAGTGAAGTGATACTGCATCAGGACGGCCGACTTAAATTCACGCAGTCGGTAAGCAGCCATGTCTGCTTCATGGGAGGATCAGGATGGGCACACTCGATCATCTACATACGCTTTGCCTCTACCACTTTTAGGGCGCTGCTGCCTATCTTTTTCAAAAGAGAGCATTCTGAGCTGATTCACAAGTCTGCTGATACTCTCTTAATCTTTGGGTGCTATTTGATTGAAGTTTTTTCTGCTTCTGTTACGTTCATGGTCTCATTTGCAATGACTCCTGCAACTTTCAGGACGTTGTTGCCAATCATCTGGGGGATCCCTTTTATACCAGACAAGTGGTGAGCAGGAACTGAATATGGAGATGCCATGTGTTTCTATGGCTTGTAGGTCGTGGTGGTCGAGGTGGTAGAGGACGTGATAAGGATCGGGACCAAAAGCCATTGACAAAGGAAGCTCTTGATGCCGATTTAGATGAGGTACCATGAGAGACTATAGTTCATTCTAGCCGTTTTTTACTTGGACGTTTTGCACATCATTCAATGTAGCCTTTTCATGCAGCCCGAATCTTGGAGTACTCATCTGTTTTACTGTTATGCCAGTGGCGAATGAAAGACAAGAAGCATGGCGGTACTTCTCTGGATGCAGAATTGGATGACTATTGGAAGAATAAGGAAGACGAGGATCCCACCGACAAAGGTAAGTCACTTGATCTATGGTCTCGTCGATCATGCATCCATATACTGTGGCTGTAGTTTGTAGTTTATGTTCTTCATACTAATAATTATCTTTGCTTCCTGAGAATGTGAAGCTCAGTTACTCGTCTTGTCCTTGTTTCATCAAGCAGATGACGGGGAGCTGTTAGAGTCGGCACCAGCTGAGGCACCTGCAGCCTCGAAGGCTGAGACACCGAAAAGCACAAAATCAGCTGCAAAAAAATCGAATGGGGCAAGAGTTCTCGACCGTAGTAACGGAGAGGCTCCGGAGTCGGCGAACAATGGGGCCTGAGCGGCATGTGGTGGCACCATCTTTGTGTCTTTCTTGGAAAAAGGAGAAAGTGGACATGCGTTGCCATATATGGGCGTGTTGATGGAGGTTGCAGGCACAGACTTCCACAGTATCACTGGGGAGAGACTCGGCCATTTTCACTGCAGGTTGAATTTCAGTCCACAGCTGCTGCTGCTGCAGGCCTCGACATCTGGTTTTCAACAATGACCTCACTCGGAATATGCAAAAATATATACAGAATGAGATACCATTTTGTTCTGTTGGGGTACACAACGTCAACTTATAGCAGCGTTTTGGATCAACCTGGATTTTGAAATGAAGTTTAGCTTGGAGCCCGCAGGTTGTTGTAGTTTTATCATGGGCAGGTGGTAGTCTTTATAGGCTGATCCTTCAGTTTTCTTGCTTGAAGAGTATGTCTTGGTCGTTCCTTGTTAGCTTAGTACGAAGCTTGTCGCCTGGTAATTGGCTTAGCTTCGGACATCCAATGTGGGAGCTTGAGGTGTCGTTTGTTGAGGTTATTCCTGAACAAAGTGTGCTTAATCATGAATTTTGACATACAGTTGCAGAAGCGACCTTCCCACTAACTTCCTGTGAACGAGTTTCACAATTTTGATTCTGGTCCTGTTCATGGTACATATGTGTGCAACAAATTGTTCAATGCCCCTGTGTAAAAAATGAAAAAGTTGACCAATATTCTGGTGGGTTACAAATTCATGAAAAGGTGAGTTCCAAGTGAGATCTGTGCTCTTGGAACACTTTTAGTGGACCTTCCACACCTTGAATTGACAACCCTACAATCCAACGCACTCCACGTGACGCACTGACGTTCTTTTCATCGAATACGAACACGAAGAGCAGGTGTTGCACCGTTTGACGCTGAAGCAATCGCTTTACTGTTTCCAAGAGTCCAAGAATGGAGTTTTTTGTATGAAACTACAGACCTCTAATTAACCGATAAAGATGGTTAGTTGTAAGCCATTCTTGTGGAAGGAAAAGCGATTTGAGATAAAACATGAAGACGACTTTTTTCATATCACAGGAACTACAAGAACAGTTCTACATTGAGTAGAGCATAGAATGCCTGCTCTACTCAATGTACCATCTCCTCACAAACTGTGACGTCATGAACTCAACACTTGGACATTCCTTTCTCCGGTGCGCTCGATCAACTCAAGGAATTGATCACATATACCTCTGCATCATACACATACTGGTGCCACTAATTGCCCCAGTATTCTTCAAACAACACCACAACCCGCCTCCTCTAGGAAGCGAGGACGTGAATAAGAAAAAGACGAAAGCGTGTTGAGAATGTGAGCAAAAATTGCATTAGCTCCATTACTGAAGAACCATCACGAGCTATGTCACTTGTTATACGGCCCGGAGTGCCGAAGAGTGAAGCGACATGACACAGAGGTCATCGAAGACATTCGAGAAACTCAAACGCTGGCAAAAATCTTCTACCGAAACGATTACACGCACGCTCATATCAAACAGATGAAATTTTGCACTCCAAG
Organism: Bryum argenteum; assembly: GCA_037043015.1. Lineage (NCBI taxonomy): Eukaryota > Viridiplantae > Streptophyta > Bryopsida > Bryales > Bryaceae > Bryum > Bryum argenteum. Next base: position 4,956,117 of record CM073327.1, read on the forward strand.
AAGAACTCAGATCAAATACGAAACAGGAGAGAATGATGCAACAAAGGGGAGGACCTGCTTGGGATGTGGAGGGGGCAGGAGGACAAATGTCAGCGTGGATGGAACCCTAAGTGCCTAAAAAAATCTTATATACAGTGGAGATGATACAATGAATGATCTAACTATTTCGGAGCAAGCGTTTGGGAGGATGATGGCTCACAGCAGCACAGAGAGAGGTCCAGATAGGGACAAGCATGGATAACGGAGGGCGAACATGGAGAAAGGTGAGCGTAAGCTTGGAGTCGTCGCGAAGCAACAACGCCAGATAAGTGAAGCACGTCGTAGGAGTGACAGCCTCATTGATAACAGGCCGCAGAACACGATGCAAAGGAACGAACCGTCGCTTCACGTGCTTGCTCCGATACACAGTCTCCAGCTGAATCCCTAAAGTAGGCATCACCACGACTGCTTCCTGCTCAACTCCATTTCTTCGGCTGATGAGAAACGCCAATGCAACGAGAGCGGCTAAGATCCAATGCACTTGTGTGGACGCCAGAAGCGCCAGGACAAGCATCCATCTCTTGAATGAAGTAGCGGTTCGATTTTGCTTAATAAGAATCCGATGAGTTTGAATGAGAGCTTGCTTTGATGGCGATTCGCAGACGTACTCGTATACCGCATGCTTGCGATCGGGAAATTGCGTCGTCATCTCCGCCGAATCGATTTCATCTTCGAAAATGTGCGAGCGATGCAACAAGCGAGAGAAATCGGCCTTCTTGCTCTTGCTCAGGGCACTTTCGTGACTTTTTCGAGCTTCACTTTAGCTTTTTGTGACTTTTTCGAGCTTCACTTTAGCTTTTTTGTAACTTTTTCTGGCTTCACTTTAGCTTTTTCAAAATGCACTTTTACAGTTTCGGATGATGAAGTGGGAAGAGGTAGAAAAGAGGACCTTGAGAAGTTGTTGAATTACCCATTGATCTCTATGTATTTATTGTATGTATTATTTATATAATAGCCTCTCAAGGTCCAATTGACCATTTTGTTGTGGAGGTTGACTCTTGAAAAGTTGCTACAACAAGGAAAAGAATTATTTTGCAAAAATATGTATTAGACATTTGAAGGGTTGTGAATTGTATGTAGATAAGAAAACTTTATTTGGATTCATAGACAAGACGTAAGAAGTTTTTTTATAGGTTGGTTTAGTGTTGCAAATGAGAAACCAATTAGATTTGAGCATTGCCATCATACGAACGGTCTTGTATACAGTAATATTTGTACGCATGCATGTGTTCTTGTCTTTCTATTTAGTTCTTGTTGTTAAGGTTGATGGTCTCCAATATGAGGTCGTGGGTTATATACCACATGGTTGTGCAGAGTGTCCATTATCATAACATGGTAGAGCTTCGTGGACCTTGTTGTATTGGTACCTCATAGCCTTTAGAAAGATAACATGGCAATTATCTCTAATGAACTAGTAGTTAGAAAGGATTCAACGTATTGTTCACGTCAAGAAGGTTAGGGACGCTTCACACCAGAAGTCAAGCCAATTATGGGGCCTGTGCAAATTTCTTTCATGTGATTGGTCCATTTAAGATATCAATACGTGGACCAATTCCATAAGAGGAATTTTTTCCTCCTTCGGCCCGGCTTGACTCCTCATGTGAAGGTCTCTTAGTAACCATTGGTGCTATAATCTTTGTGCATAAATATTTCAAGATAGTTTAAACAAACAAGTGATTTACATCAATATATATATTTTAAATTTTTTTTATTTTTTTATTTGTTTTTCTTCTCTCTTAATATTTGTAGTTTTGCTTTTGTTGTACATACAACTCTTGGTTTTGTAGCCATGGGTAGTACTCAAGAAGAAGGGTAGGAATATTATTGTTCTTTCGACAATGATAGGAAGCAAAGATTCATGGTTTTTGTGGGAGGGAAGGAATTGATATTAGCAGAACGAATATCACACCAAGAATTATGTGCTCTTGTAGAGGTATGAAGATTGTGGTGCAACTTCGAGTAAATTCCTATATTTATGATTTTTAATGTTGAGTTGTTCATTTCTGTATCTTATTGTAGCATAACTTGTGTATATGTGCAAGAACATTTGTTGTTTAGAGATTTTGCAAATAGATAGGCAAGGATTTGCACTTCGTATGTTTACGTATCTCATTGTAGGAGAATGCGCACAAAGTGCAAGCAAGTTAATTGTTGATTAACTTCTTGGACTTCGGAACTATGACTTTGCAACATAAATATGCATAGATCAATTCAACAAATATTCTATTCACCATGGCCGTGGAATAGCTCTACATTTCTTTCCCTTTGATTACGAACTTTTTAGGATTAAATAAATGATCGAAGTTGATACACTAGTAGAAAATGGCAAAAAAGTGACGGCCCTAATGACTTGACCGCCAAGCATAGATTATATTTTATGCAATATTCATAACTCATTGGTAACATTAGAACCACTTGCAATAGTACCTATTCCTATTTGAAGTAACCCACACAACTTGGGTCATATTATATACAAGCTTTAACTAAAGTGTGATTGTTTTTTGCAACAATTGCCATGTTAAGGGCAATGAGCCTATACCAATGCTTAATGTGTGCTTATTTGCTATAACATGTAAAAGTTGTAGTTATTAAAATTTATATGTAAAGTTCAAATATCACTTTTTATTTTTGTAATTGTTAAAATATTTTGGTAAATCTTTATAAGGTACATATGTCACTTAGCCTTGACCGCCAAGCATTTGTCATTATATGCATCAAGAAAAACCTAGTAATGATTAACCCCGAAATGGTTTGACTCATTTGTAGTAAAATGAACACATCCTCAAAAACATTGTCATAGGTGGAGGCAAAAGTGTGTTATCCAAATCTCAACCGTACAATCTTGATGTAGACATATTGAACATCATGTGGGTCAAATTTCGAGTCATGAGGCTTCATAGATTGCGAGATCATAATGTATTAATACTAAAAAATGATCACATAATTTCATCATTTTCACTTTGAAGTGAAAATGCTACCATTAGACTTATTGCAATGAAAAAGTCACCAATTAGAATGTTGTTTACCTTCATCTCAGTAGCATCCTTGAACAAAAAAAAACCATGAGAAAAATTTCTATGTGCAAATAATGGCCCTGCAATGGTGAAAACTGCCCAAAATTTTGCAAAGGAAAAAATGTCTAAAACTAAGCTGCTGTCACTAAAATGCATGCCATTAATTCATACTTCATTGTATGGGTCTGAGATTTTTATGACATAAACAAGACTTGATTTGGGACCCAACCCAAGTGATCTCGTCCAAAACAGAGTCCGGATAAAGAAGTTATGGCTCTCCAAAGTTTCTGTCATCCAAAATGTCGTTTTTCGACATTCGGCCCGCTTAAGGGTTAACAAAACAATTGATTTTTACATTGCGGTCTCCCTTCCTTACATAATGAATTCCAAGGGCACTCATCATGTGCACTTCTGTTGCCACAGAGGACAAAAGTGTTTTCTATCTCATTTTTTCCTCTTTGTTTCCTGGCCTTAAATTTGCTTGTGTAAAGTCTCACTTCTTTGGCAAACCCTATTTTCCAAGCCTCTCATCGGTTCAAATATGTTTTCTCTTGGCTTGTCACTTTTAGTTCGGAAGCGTTGCGTTGCGTTGCGTTGCGTTGCGTTCCGTTGCGTTCCGTTGCGTTCCGTTGCGTTCCGTTGCGTTCCGTTGCGTTCCGTTCCGTTCCGTTCCGTTCCGTTCCGTTCCGTTCCGTTCCGTTCCGTTCCGTTCCGTTCCGTTCCGTTCCGTTCCGTTCCGTTCCGTTCCGTTCCGTTCCGTTCCGTTCCGTTCCGTTCCGTTCCGTTCCGTTCCGTTCCGTTCCGTTCCGTTCCGTTCCGTTCCGTTCCGTTCCGTTCCGTTCCGTTCCGTTCCGTTCCGTTCCGTTCCGTTCCGTTCCGTTCCGTTCCGTTCCGTTCCGTTCCGTTCCGTTCCGTTCCGTTCCGTTCCGTTCCATTTGTCAAGTAATTGTATTATCATTGTGGCCAACTGATTGTAAGATATTGATTTTCCAAGTAATGATGGCTCCATAAATATTGGAAATTATTTGTATGAGGGTGGCAACGCCGTGGGGACGTACTAGTCTATTATTTAAGGCATGTAATTTGTTTTCTTTTGTTTTGGACGTGATAGTATAATCTCAAGCACCGCCAGTCGGATCGGGGCGCACGGGGTGTCGTTGAAGCAATTTGTATGTAGGGGTGTGGGCAACAATTGGATCGTGAATTGAGTCGACCAATTCCAATTATTGTGAGGTGGGCCTAACTAATTATCCGGAGGGCCATTGGGCAAAAAAACCACAACCAATCAATTAATAAATTTTAATTTTATTTTAGAAATAGCCCCACATTGGATTCTTTGGCCTTCTCTTACTTTTCACTACATCCAAAGTCCATGGCTTCTCAAGTATGGGCCATGGCCCAAGTGGAGTTTGATCAAGAAGTTTCTCATTTCTGAAGTAAAATAGGGTCTAAGTTACTCGACGAGATCTTAAAAAAATGAATAAAGTAAAAGACATATATAGCAACAAGTCACAACCCCACCTAATTGGCCTCAACTTTTGGGACGAACCGGCATCTTCAAGATAAACTTGGATAAAGATTTGAAGTAATTGTGACACATGAGTAACTCTAAGTCTCAAATTGAGATGATTTTGGATGAGTAGGCATACAAATGTACGAAATGAGTAGGAACACTCTTCACAAATTGATGCTTTTACTAGTTACGTCTTGTGCTTATCTCTAATTCTGCTAAAATGGCACGCCTAGCCTTTTAATTGGCAGTCCAAAAATCTACTATATATTCAGAAGGTGATATCATGAAATATGAGTGATATTGCATTGATAAAAGTAATATTATATAAAAGATATGATATTATAGAGTATATATTTGTATAGGTGTAAATATACAAATTGTGGTGTGCCAAAATGGTACTTGGAGTGGCCCCATCATAAGTGCCTAGATGAAGGGGTAATTAGAAGTAATATTTTTGCCTAAGAATTTTATTGGGTCCTCCTTATACTGCAAAGTGTATGTGGTAAAATTTGCAAAGTCAAATTCCAATATTTGAGTCTTCTAGGACGATCCTTGGGTTGCGAGCCGAGATGGGGCAGCTCAAAAAAGTAACATTTTTGAATTTTTTTTTTTTGAAACATGATCATTACTAAATCACTACTCAAATTTCAAAGTGACTCAAGTCAAAAAGTTTACCAATTTTACAAGGGCAACCTCCAAAATTTTTAAAACCAATCTTCGCAATACCGAGAAAAACTTGGGAGACAAACTTTGGATGTTATAATCTCTCAAATGGTAAACATCCAACGGTCAATTTTTTGAAGAGTAATGAGGCATATTCTTAGGTACAAGATCTTGCAGTTGAAAGTTTTAAAAAACGGAAAAGAAATTGGTTTACACCCCCACGAGTGCTTAGAGGTAGAGAATTGTAGTTTAGAGGTTTCAATCTCCCAAATTTTTTTTGGAGGCTGCCCATGTAAAATTGGTAAACTTTTTGACTTGAGTCACTTTGAAATTTGAGTAGTGATTTAGTAATGATCATGTTTCAAAAAAAAAATTTCAAAAATGTTACTTTTTTGAGCTGCCCCATCTCGGCTCGCAACCCAAGGATCGTCCTAGAAGACTCAAAAATTGGAATTTGACTTTGCAAATTTTACCACATACACTTTGCAGTATAAGGAGGACCCAATAAAATTCCTATGCAAAAATATTACTTCTAACCCCTTCATCTAGGCTGCCCAGAATTGCAAAAACCCATTTCGGGCTTCAAGGAAAGTTAGGGGTTAACTTCAGGGTTCTACAATTGATTTAAAACGAATACTTGGATTCAAATTCATAAGGCCCATAATTGGATAAAGTCAATTTCACTAATTGAGCTAGTTTTTGACACAAGACTTTAGGATTTATGTCAATGTTTATTTCTCAAAGACATTCAAAATGATTGCTCTCATCCTAGATTGAGAAATTTGGGCATATGTGAGAGCCAATTTCTTATTAGAAGAATTTGTGGTGTAATTTTAAAAACATCAAACCCAATAAAATGACATTACTTTGTTAAAATGGCGCATTATGGGATGCTTAAAATTAAAATATTAAGATTGGTTTCTATTGATTCTTGACATCCAAGGGCAATCTTTTCTAAGCGGACTTCTAGAAACAACAATGTTTTTTAATAGCCTTTGAGAGATATTTGCCTTCCCACCAAATATTTGTCAACTACAATTTAAAATTATTGACCTTTGACCGTTTTCAACGTCAAAAGCTATCAAATTGTGTGATATCATGAAATAGTTGGTGATATTATAGGAGAACGCAAGTGATATTAAAAAATGTGCAAATGTATCGGCATAAATATTTCTGAATTGGAGTTCAAAATATGCCTCGAAAAATAGCACGTTTCAGGACGCTCAAAATTGGCACATTGAATAACCTCATTTTAATGGAATTGAGGTTTGAAGCACTCAATAGTATGACAAAAAACTCTTAAATGTTACTCATTGCAAGTAGGAGGATTGTAACACTTTGAGGCACAAGATAGATTCCTTGTGGTGTTAGTTTTTTATTTTTACATCAACCAATGTATGATAAAAAATAATGTTAGAAGGACAATGAATGTGATTAATTGTTTATAGTGTATTTGATGTTACCAAATAAATAATCAAGACTAATATGAAGTAAAAATAATTATATTGTGTATTTCATACCAAGCCCCTTGTGAAGTCTAATATGCTGATAGTTAATTTATAGCTTTTCACAACTTCATTTTGAAGTTAACGTACAACATTTCAGAGTAGTGAAGTTAGATTCTAAGTTCAAATTATGAGAAGTTTCTATTGGAAATAGAGGTGAAATTAATCTAAAATTGTGGCCTTGAATGAACAAGCATTAGATTAGGCCACGAAAGGATCTAGCTACTCATTCCCCAATCAACGAGACCAAGGTACCAAGTGTTTTCTTGTATGGGCATCGATGCTTTGGTTTCTTGTTTTGGTTCCGTTATAGTTTATGTTTTGATCCCCCAATGAATTGATGTTGAAGGTGGAGATGAGAAGAATGACAACGCTTGAAGAGTTATTGTTGTTCACTTCCATTGTGTGTATAGTTGTGAACTACAAAACTCTATATATATTAAGGGTCCGTATATTGTGGTGTGAGCATCAATACAATTGGTTTGTTTTCTATCAATATGTAATTCCTTAAGTTTTTTAATGGATGTTTAAATATCAAACGTTTGAAATATTTCCCATCAAATATTGGATGTGCAAATTTTCTACTTTCGGAAACCATTACATTAATGTTAGACATATTTGGTATGTGAATTTTCTAGACAAAAGCCGAATCACAATCTTTTGACGGAAGAAAGGAAAATGGTGAAATTCACAAATTTGTGATTTGAAAACCAATAGTATCGTCAAGTCCTAATATTGTTTGTGACAACTTTGTGGCCAATCACATGTTTTCTTGAAGTTTTTCCAAGAATTGAATCTAAACATCATGCTTAAAAAAGTAAGGATTATGTAATATTTATCTTGTGGTTTAGCAATGTTGACAAACAAAAATGTAAGAGAAAAAGAGTTGAAAACAAGGAGATTGTTAGACTTACAAACTTTTGTCCATCTTCAACTATAACACACATACCATCAAGAATCATTTGAGTGTAAATTATTATTGCCTCTTGGATGTGCCAAATCAATCTACCTAGTGACTCTTTCAAGGAGTTTTTTCTATACTAGTGTATTGTTTGAATTCAAGTTGAACAATTTTCTAATTGAAGGTCATTTGGAATGATATGGGTTAACTAGTACCTCATAAACCACAAGGCCTCATTCCAAATCTTCCCCATCAAAAGTCCCCTCTTTCGATGTAAGCCAAATACAGTTTCACTTTTATAGTGTTTTTTGACAATTGTGATCATAGCATCCAATACCTAACTTGTACATGATCATAAACACTCAATGTTGAGCTTAATAATTCCTCACCATTTGAGATATAACTTTGAAAGTTGAAAATACTGTTTTTCTTTTTCCTTGTCGTGAAAAGGGAATGCAATGCTTTGAAGCCCAATAGGAACCATTTTATGAAGCTCTTCAAGGTCTTGTTTCTAGATAGATTAGGGACATGTATATTTCAAATGATACCCTTGACATAAGACACATACGATTTAGAGAAAAGCTTAACTTTTAACATGGGGGTTTTTATAATTTCAAATTCAAAGGCCTGTTATGGATGATTAACCCCTAAACTCCCCTTTCTATTTTAAAGCCAAAACGCACAACTCTAAAAGAAATCTCATTGATGAAAACAAAGTAAGTTATATAAATCTCAATTGTGGAAATTTCCGAGTAACTTATCGTAGACCATGCAGATGTGAATTTGCACCATAAAAGCTTATCGAATGCAATTCTTGGATTTACAATAGCCGTACGGTGGTAAAACTACCAATTGACACATTTACAAACAAAAAATATTATACCCGTGCACTAAAATGCATGCCATGTCTTCCTCTTGTCACCTCTTGGATGGAATTAGAGTTTCTACTACTAGAATTAGAATGTGATTAGAATCCATCCCTAAAAACAAAGTTGAAATCCACGTGTGGTTGAAGAAAATATGGCTCCTCCAAAATTATGTAATTTTTCAACTTTTTAGAATAGAATCATTGTTGCAAGTTCGATACCAAGTTACAACTAGAAAATTGTCAGAATTCATTTTACAATCGTAGTTACGTATAAAATGATCAAAAATATTGACTTGTAGAAAATGGCAAAAAAGAGACATTTGCAGTAACGTGTCCAAGAAATGAGTGCTTGGTTGAATTGTGCTTAAACCGACAATAAAAGAGATTGTTATAATTGTCACTTTTCCTAAAAAATTTTGCAAATCTAGTTGGCTATATGAAAAACTATTTCTGATTTCACATAATTGGCTTGGAATCAAAAAGCTTACATGCAGAATGTTTGAAAAGTCTAAAACAGAAAGTGCCTTCACGCAAATGCACGCTTTTGATTCATACTTCAATAGATGAGTTTGCAAATATTATTATGGTGAAAGGGCAATAAATTAATTATTTATTCTCCAAATATTACGAGGCTTATTTTTTCTCGCGCGCATATGAGGTCATAAAAGTTTACCCTTCCGCACGTGCTCGCACGCGCCCGCACGCGCCGGCACGGGCATATGAGATTACAAAAGCTTACACTTTATCGCATTTCTCATCTTTTTTCCTTCTTCTCGCGTGTTGCGGAGTCCCTCTTTTGCATTCATTCATAGCTATGGCCGATAGACACAAAAGAAGCGAGGGGAGTTCATGTCTACTTCCTCATCATCGCAATGAGGTTTGTACAAACTTTCGTTGTGAGGTTCTTTTGCGAGGACATCGAATGCAATCCGCACACTCATGCACCGCGAGGTTCCAAGACATTTGTGCTCGAGTCGAGGTAAGATATTCCCCCGAAAATCTGCTGCACGAAATCTGATGTGTTCACTTTATGTGGTCAAGTGAATGCAACCTGTTGTTAACATTTCGTTGAATCGTTTTCTCAAAACCACGATTCTGTGTTTGTGTGCCTTGTTGCAGCAAAGCGCTCGCCGGTCTAACTACATTCAAAAGCACGAGTTCATTTCTCACCTCGAGTTAGCAACTGAAGATCTTACGGTGCGGTCGGGGCTCGCGCCGTATAGCACGATCGGTGACGCGCTCACTTGCTTGGAAGATGATGGCGTAAACTACGAATTGTTCGTGGCGGTCGTGAGAAGCAGAAGAGCGGCATCAGGCGGCACCAGCCACCCCCAACCCCAACCGATCCCCGGAGCCATTCACGCCAGCAACAACTACCGCACTCCGCAGGTCCCCGGCACGTCTCTGCGCGGTCACAATCCTCTGACGCCCATAGCACTCGACCCGAAGCCGGTGCAGGATCGTGCCAAGACTGCACCACCACCGGAGCGGACACGGAAGGATTCTGCTGAGAGGGCAACGCTGCGGAAGCGGAGGTTCCTGATATTCGATGAGAGTCCATCGCCGCCATCATCTAAATCTGGTGATTCTCGCGTTCCCTCCAATACCTATGGCGGAGTCGCCACCAAAGTTACGCCATGTAAACGGCGCTTGGACCAGGCATCCAACAGTCCTCGCCGCCGTTCCGAAACGAGGCAGTCACGTGGAACGTCCAGTGCGGACATCTCGCTTGCCCCGCTGCTATTCGAGGCTATGGCATACCCGACAACAACGAACAGGGTTGGGGTGCATCGTCCGGACACGGCGCATCTGGACCCGAGCCAACCAGTCTCGGCAACCCAGGGTTCCGACAGCCCTCATATTCATAATGAGACGCGGCTATGGCGATTGCGTAGAAGATCCAATGTGGCGATCTCTGACACCCCGCTGCTTTCTGAAGTCAGGGCATCCCCGACAACGGCGAAGAAGGTGGGCGTGCATCGTCTCGGCAAAGCGTCTCTGGACCCTTACCCACCAGTCATGGCACCACCGGCGACAACGGCGAAGGTGGGCATGCATCGTCCTGGCAAAGCGCCAGTAGACGCTTGCTCACCAGTCATAGCACCCCCAGCGATGACGATGAAGGTGCGGGTGCATCAGCCCGACACTAACCCACCAGCCATGGCGACCTCGAAAGAAGGTGTTGATGCCAATGCCAGGACTCAGCTGCATTCCGTGGTCGAGAATGTCTCAAGCAGACATGCTTTGAAGCAACCCGTGACTGACTTTCATGTAAACCAGAACGAGCCGGCAGTGCCACCAACAATCCCACAGCCGAGCACCCAGAATCGTTATAGTCCTGTTGATTCGGAGCCGAGCACCCAGAATCATGACAGACCTCATATTCATAATGAGATGCGGCTACGGCGATTGTGTAGAAGGTCCAATGTGGCGATCACTGACACCCCGCTACTTTCTGAAGTCAGGGCATCCCCGACAACGGCGAAGAAGGTGGGCGTGTATCGTCCTGGGAAAGCGCCAGTAGGCGCTTGCTCACCAGTCATAGCACCCCCAGCGATGACGATGAAGGTGCGGGTGCATCAGCCCGACACTAACCCACCAGCCATGGCGACCTCGAAAGAAGGTGTGGATGCCAATGCCAGGACTCAGCTGCATTCCATGGTCGAGAATGTCTCAAGCAAACATGCTGTGAAGCTACCCGTGACTAACCTTCATGTAAACCACAACGAGCCGAGAGTGCCACCAACAATCCCACAGCTGAGTACCCAGAATCGTGATAGTCCTGTGGATTCGGAGCCGAGCACCCAGAATCATGACAGACCTCATATTCATAATGAAACGGGGCGATGGCGTAGAATGTCCAATGTGGCGATCTCTGACACCCCGCTGCTTTCTGAAGTCAGGGCATCTCCGACAACGGCGAAGAAGGTGGGCGTGCATCGTCTCGGCAAAGCGTCTCTGCACTCTTCCGCACCAGTCATGGTACTACCGGCGACGACGACGAAGGTGGGCGTGCATCGTCCCGGCAAAGCGTCTCTGGACTCTTCCCCACCAGTCATGGTATCACCGGCGACGACGACGAAGGTGGGCGCGCATCGTCCTGACAAAGCGCCAGTCGACGCTTGCTCACCAGTCATAGCATCCCCAGCGATGACGATGAAGGTGCGGGTGCATCAGCCCGACACTAACCCACCAGCCATGGCGACCTCGGAAGAAGGTGTTGATGCCAATGCCAGGACTCAGCTGCATTCCGTGGTCGAGAATGTCTCAAGCAGACATGCTGTGAAGCTACCCGTGAGTGACTTCCATGTAAACCACAACGAGCCGGCAGTGCCACCAACAATCCCACAGCCGAGCACCCAGAATCGTGATAGTCATGTTGATTCGGAGCCGAGCACCCAGAAGCATGACAGACCTGTGGATTCGTGGGGGCCGAGCTCAGCTGGAGATATTCCGGGAAGTCCTCCGAATTCAGAGTCGGAGGCGTACCCGGTCCCGAACAGTCCTCCGAATTCAGAGTCGGAGGCGTATCCGGTCTTGAACAGTCCTGCGAATTCAGAGTCGGAGGCGTACCCAATCCCAAACAGTCCTGCGAATTCAGAGTCGGAGGAGTACCCCGTCCCGAACAGTCCTCCGAATTCAGAGTCGGAGTGCCCGGTCCCGAACAGTCCTCCGAATTCAGAGTCGGTGGAGTGCCTGGTCCCGAACAGTCCAGCGAACGCAGAGTCGCTGCTGAGGCCTGTTGGAGAAACTGCGAACAGTTCTCCTGTGAATTTCGAGTCGCTGCTGGACGCGTACCCGGATAGTGCAGTCCGATACAGTCCTGTGAATTCAGAGTCGCCACTGAACGCCGGTGGAGAAACAGCGAAGGGCGGAGAAACAGTGAAGGGTGGAGAAACAGCGAAGTCGGGTGCAGTAGCCAGGCTTGGTGGTCGAGGAAGGAAGGGCGTGCGGGCTCGCCGTGCTGCAGCCGCGTTCGAGAAACGACGCAAGCAATTCGCAGCTGCTACAGGACATTGAGGGTGGAGATCGGAACGATGGCAGCGCTGTTCACGAGAGCTATATTTGTTCCTCACTCCTCGCAGTGTTCTCTGTTTTGTTTTAAACTACAGAGCCCTTGCTAAAGGGTATATTGTAGTAAGGGCGTACTAGATATTTCTGGTTCCTTTTCTATGAATGTGTGATTCCTTCTGTTTTGTGATAAGGATTCTTTCGTTTATAACATTTGAAGGATTTCCTAACTATGGCCGGAGTCGCAATTTTGCCGGAATTGCAATGGAAACCGATTCATTGTAGTGCCATATTTAACTAAATCAGGATGGATTATAGCAAATTTTGGATTCGTGAAAGGACAATTTTGTTGAATGCAAGTATACTTACGAGATTTAAGTATCTCATATTGTTTCAGTTTATAGTTTCAAATTTAGATTGTAATTTCTTCATATAGCCATGGGGAGCCCCGATATGTTACTTGTGTACTACTTCCAGTAATTGTAGTAGTAGTTGAAGTATGAAACATACTTAGAATTTTAACCTAGTCAGTTTGGGAAATTATTGGCAAAAGTTGCCTAATATTATATAAATTATAATTCAAAATTGCCGAAAACTGAGAATATCTTACTTTACACCAGTTTTCTAACTTTGTTGGAAGGTTAATGTGAACTTTGGAGAGAGAAGATGTTCATTTTGTAATCAAGCCCACTTACATTAGTCCACAAACAATACGGGTTAAAAGTAGCAAGAATTTAGGTGAGGCTTTTGAAATGTGTTGGACACAGATTTTTGGAGTCCAATTGCGCATAGAAGATGAAGTTTTATGGAATTGTGTCAAACTAACAAAAGTTGAGAAATCAAGCCTTCTTCCACCTCCAACAAGTTTTGCGTCAAAAAAAGTTTTTATGCAAAAGATATGGACAAAACAACACAGCAGTGTAAAGGTCCATGTATCAAAATGCATTCCGAACCGTTTTTCGAAGCTCATTTGTGCATAGAAGATCATTTTTTTTGGAAATTTTTTGGTCTAAGAAAAGTTTAGAAATCAAGTAATTTTTCACCTCCAAAAAATTTTATGTGATTTGAAGACTTTGTGCAAAAACTATGGGTGTTTAAAAATTGAAGACTAACTAGGTGCTTCACCTCAAAGTTCAAATATCCCACATGCATCTTTGGATACAACTTTACTCCTCTTTTATAAACGAGAGAGCATAGCGAAACTTGTAAGACATAAATATAACATGTCAATCAATGGAGGAGAGGTGGGTTTATTGGCAAGCAGAATTGAACCTGCTATGAAGTTATGGCAATCCCGTGAAACAAGATTCAGAGACTTTTTTGGAACAAGTAAGATTCAGAGACTTTTTTGGAACAAGTAAGATTCAGAGACTTTTTTGAAACAAGTAATGTAAACCTTATTTCATTGTTTTGTGAATTTGTGGTAAGGGTTTTTTTATGAATGTATGATGTTTGAAGATTGAATATCATTCTAAGGTATGCAAGATTAAATGCATCTTCTCAAGAATTTCTTGTCATGTGTTCATTTCTAGGGTACATCCTTATAAATTGTACTCGAGAAATGGATTATGGATCTGAGACAATATCAAGTATAACCTGGAGCCTTTGTGTTGAGTATCATACAAGTTCTTTTAGTCATGAACTTTGCCTTGAATGACTTGGATTACAATATTTCACCTTACTTTCGCCAAACTTCAGAAAGTCTTTATAAACAACTTATTTCTTGATTGTTATTGATATTCTTGTGTAGTCATAGTTGAAGGTCACAAAATACTTCAATGATAGGTGACGGTATACTAAACCATGTATCCATGTGTAGCTCATGCGGCAAGCTAGTACTATTATATAGAGTGTCAAGATACACTCCAATCATAATCTTGAATATATACACTCCAATTATACTCTTAAAAATGACATTCATTATATCCTAGCATGTCACTATTGGTTGCTATAGATTATTTTACTAGTTTAGCCAATAAAACTCTTACACATTTACTCATGGTACTAGGAGTAATTGTAGTACAATATAGTGCAAATTTCAGCGTATAAGGTTTAGCGTGTTTTTATCCTGATAGAAAATTTATTGGTTTCTCTTTTCATTTATGAAAAAAATAGATAGTGTATAAAGGAACTATTTACAGATACATTTTTGAAAGCTAAATTAATTTTTTTGTAAAGATTTTGTTCATATCTCAAATCAAGCACTTTGGGCAAAGCTATATAAAGGCCATCAACAAGGTATATGAAAAGAAAAATAGTTGCAAAGGTTGCAAAGGAATACTAGTGAGGAACAAAGGGTTCCATTTTTGCCCATATTATACTTAGCAAGTCTCATCATGCATGTGATTTTTGAGTAGTTGAAATAATGACTTATTACGAGATCTTAACTCTAGTATATTTACTGAAGATCTTTTTTAAAAATCAATCATGGGAGAATGTCACTTGTTGTCTCTCAAGTAAAGTGCTCTTGATCACCAATGTCTTAGTTGTTGAGAAATCACAACAAAATACTCTTGTAGAAAGGGTTGTTCCAAGCAAAACAGTTTGCAGTCATTATCTATTTAACTTTTACATAAATTCTTAGAAAGAATTCAAATGTCACTTGAACCCTTACTTAAACCAACTTTGGAATCTTACAATTGTACAATAGGGTTGGACCATGGTTACTCAAATACTTACATAAAAACAACAAGTACGTGAGTACTTGTATAAAAACAACTCTGGAATCTTACAATAACACAAAAAGGTTGGTCCATGCAAGGCAATCTGTAGTCAGCATCAGTACTTTCATGCAGAGTCACAGAATTCAAGATTTTGCTTTCACTTCAATTATTCCATTAAATAGACTATGACATCTCAAAATCAATGAAGAATGTTGGTTGTTTATAAGCCATAAAAATCTCATTTCCATATATATTAAAAATGAAGTATAAGACAATTTGGTAATGCATAGAGTGGACTTTGTAAACTAGGAAATTTGTTGCTCAACAATCCTTCATCTCTTTTAAGCAAGAACTAAAATCAAGTGTCATCAAATTATTGTATAATATACTAGAAGATTCTATATTCTACAACGTAAATCAAATCAAATGAGAACCATATTTTACCTTCATGGAAGACTAAACTTAGTAATATACCATATAAGTTAGATTCACATACGACATTAATCTCTCAATCTTCCAAATCCTTAATGGCCATATTTGTTACATTGAGACAATATGTGCACTTGAGACTTTGAGCATACTTTAGGTCTGTTGGACTTATCCCCGGGCTGGGGATAAAACTTGAATGCAACCTTTGGGCACTAGAGGTATTCATGTATATTGATATGTAAAAGCCTCAAATTATAAAAACTTCAATATTGAACATGTAGAACGGTTTTTCTTTATCCCCGGACAATATATGAGACTCCAAATCGTCTCGAATATTCCCTAAGTTAGTTTAAATATAACCTCATGAAGCTTAAACTAGTGGCATTTAGTCCGTGGCATCTAGTCCGAGTATATGAAAATATTCTCGATGCAACAAGAATCTAAAATACTTCTATATGTTACTCTAGAGAATATTGAAACTTAAGTTCAAAACTACTTCCATTGTAATGAAGATGGCATGACAAAAATCTCTCATATCCTATAAAGTCTAATTTTGAAAAGCAATGTTAATTATTTTCACAAGTTCATGTGGTTTATTTTTCATGTTTTCTAAAAAATAATACTTAGAAATTCATTGAGAATAAACTTTAAATAAACATGTGTTTGAGTAGTGTTAATATTACCTAAAGTAGCCACATCCATTTTGCTTATTGTTTGATCTCTAGAGATCCTTGGTGCTAAATTTCGTAAACTACAAAAATTTGGCATTTGTCTAATTCATGTTGAAAATTGCATTAGGGGCTGCAAAAGAACGACTCATTGTTGTCAATTTGTCATGAAAAAATGCCAATTTCTCTTAGAAATCTAGTTGGAGGATTATTACAAAATTCTGACATCACCTAAGAAGAATTTGAGTTGTTGTGTTTCAGTCACAAACATTTGGAACTCGTAAAATCACAAAGATCGAATCTTCTAATGTGAAGGAGAGGATACATGCAAGGCAATCCAAAGTCAAGATCTACTACCTTTATGGCAAAACCTCAATTTTTTGAAGATAAAACGTTTCTTCCAAATATGATTTATTGTTAAATGAAAATGTATAAGATGATTGAAAGAGACGACATACATCCTTGGAACAAGATAAACGAACTCCATCGTTGACACCACAGTCACCCATCTCCAACCTTAATCTCTATAATTCTGAGCTTAGAACACTCTATATTAATAATGAAATATAGTATTGTATACATAATTTACGAATCGCAACACTAAATACCAATTGCATTTTTTTACTATTATACATTATATATATGAATTCAAACACTAAATGTGTAAAGCGATTTAAGAAAAGTTGACTATGATTACATTTTGTGTTGAGATGAACACAAAAAGCCTAAACACGGAGGTATTGTGTGATTGAGTGACCTTCTCAGTCCTAATTAAATTGATACTCTGATCTCCTCATGTGTAGATTTGATTGACCTTCGCAGACGTGAATGAAATCACTTCAAGATTAGACTTCTCTTGGGTTTCTATACTAGTGGCAGCGAAGCAAGGTGGAGTCGCAGAGACTGAAGGAAAATGAAGCGAGGAAAGTGAAGCTGATTCGACTAGAAGTGTAAGAGACATCTTAATAGGCAAGTGGAAGAGGAAGTGCAAGGCATGTAAATGAATCTCGAAAGGCGACTGCATGCGATTGCATCCAATCGTCAATCGTCAACATTATACGTAAGAGAAGTGATAGTTATTCATAACACGTAAGTCACAGTATCAACATAAAAACTGTTACACTACATGTCATTCTTAGTGTGATGCATTTGTGCACTGTCTCGTAACATTCTCATTCTGGTCTTTGTACTTGTCACACGTAAGCCAGACTCATAACGATGGCAACGGAAAGAGGTGGGGGCAGCTCACGGGTACCACCTCATCATCATCAGAATGAGGTCTGTGGTTATGGTGATAAGTGTCGTTGTGTGGTTCTTCTGCGAGGGAATCGAATGCATTCCTTACAATCATGCGCCACGACGCTCCAAGACATTTGTGCTCGAGTAGAAGTAAGATATTCCTCCTTAGAATGTGCACGAGAATTGATATGTGTTCACTTTAAAAAGTTCGGTGAATGCAACCTCACTCTCAGCTGATTACATTTCATTAAATTGTTTTCTCAAAAGCACGACTCCTGTGTTTGTGTGTCTCATTGCAGCAAAACGCTCGCCGGTCTAAGTACATTCAAGAGCACGAGTTCGTTGCTCACCTCGAGTTAGCAACTGGAGATCTTACGCTGCGGTCGGGGATAGCGCCGGATAGCACGCTCGGTGACGTGCTCATTTGCTTGGAAGACAGTCGATTCGAATGGGAATTGCTCGTGGCGGTCGTGAAAAGCAGAAATCCAACAGCAGGTGGCACCAGCCACTCCCAACCCCAGCCGATCCCCGGCATCATTCACACCAGCGACAACTACGGCACTTCACAGGCCCCCAGCACGTCTCTGGGCGGTCACAATGCTCTGGCGCCCATGGCAGTCGACCCGAAGCCGGTGCAGAATCGTGGCAAGACTGCAGCGCCACCGGAGCGGACACTGAAGAGCCCAGCTGAAAGTTCTTTGCCATCAAGGTCGCAGCAGAATCGTACCGAGACTGCATCGCCACCGAAGCCGGCAATGACGAACAATCCCGCTGAGAGGGCATTGCCGCCGGAGCGGAAGCTGCGGAGTTTCTGTGAGAGTCCATCGCCGCTATCGACCAAGTCTCGTGATTTCCGCATCCCCTCGAATTCCTATGACAGAGTCACCACCAAAGTTACGCTCTCTACACGAAGCTTTGACCAGGTTTCCGACAGTCCTGGTCATGGTTACGAAACGAGGCATTCACGTGGGACGTCCAGACCGGAAATCTCCAACACCTCGCTGCTTTCTGCGGCTATGGCTTCCCCGACTACAACGAAGAAGGTTGCTCAGGTGCATCGTCCCGGCAAAGCGCCTGTAGACCCGTGCCCACCAGTCATGGCAATACCGACAAAGGCGGGTGTGCATCGTCCCGACAATGCGCCAGTAGACCCTTGCCCACCAGTCATGGCAACCCTGGTGTCTAACACTCCTCGTAGTCGTCGTTTTGAGATGCGGCAATTGCGTAAAACGACCAGTGCGGAGATCTCCGACACCCCGCTGCATTCTAAGGTTATGGCATCCTCGACAACGACGAAGACGATGGGGGTGCATCGTCCTGGCAAAGCGCCTTGTGACCCTTGCCCACCACTCATGGCATCTCCTACAATGACGAAGAAGGTGGGAGTGCATCGTCCTGACGTGGCGCATATGGACCTGTGCCCACCAGTCATGGCACCCCAGGTTTCCGACAGCCCTCGTAATCGCAACGAGACGCCGCAATCGCGTCGAATGTTTAGTGTGGAGATCTCCGGCACCCCGCTACTTTCTGAGGTTAGGACATCCCCGACAACGACGAAGAAGGTGGGGGTGCATCGTCCCGAAGAAGCGCCTCTAGACTCTTCCCCACGAGTCATGGCACCCTCGGGGACAGCGACGAAGGTGGGGTTGCACCAGCCCGAGCCTTACCCACCAGCCATGGCGATGGTGAAAGAAGAAGATGCTGATGCCTATGCATCAGACTGGGGGCCGAGCTCAGCTGGAGACTTTCCGAACAGTCCTGTGAATTCAGAGTCGCTACTGAGCCCCTTTAGAAGAATCCCGATCAGTCCTGAGAATTCAGAATCGCTGCTGAGCCCTGTTAGAGGCTTTCCGAACAGCCCTGAGAATTCAGAATCGCTGCTGAGCTCTGGTGAAGAAACAGCTACGAGTCTTATGTATGCAGAGTCGCTATTGAACCCTGGTGGAGATACTGCGAAGTTGGGTGCGGCAGTCAAAGTTTGTGGTGAAGGAAGGCCGGTCAAGCAGAACTTACGGGCTCGCAATGTTGTAGCTGCATATCTGAAACGGCGCTCCCAAATCACAGCTCTGAACCCCTGAAGTTGAGGGTGGGGACGAGAATGACGAAAGCAGATGTGTGTGTAGCTTTTGAGTACAAAGTGGTAGATGATGTGTTTCTTTATAGAATGCTCATCGATATTTTGGTTTCTCTTTTTGGTTTCATTATCTTTTGTTCTCCAATGTCCCACATTGAAGGTGGAGATATGAAGGATTTTAATGCTTTTAAGAAGTATTCTTCATTGTTCATACGCTTTTGAACTACAAAGCTGTAGATATTAAGTATATTGAAGTCGCTTTTATGGCTTTTATGGTTGACTTTCTCTTTTATCCTTGTGCGATTCCTCAGTTGATTCCTCAGTTGATGTGAATCAGTTGATTCCTCAGTTGATCAGTCGATCAGTCGATTCCTCAGCTGATGTGCGTGCTGATGTGCGTGCAATTCCAATTCCTAAGTTGATGTGCCTCAGTTGATGTGCGATTCCGCGATTAAACTTCCAATTATGAATGTAAACTTTTATTCTTCTTTCTAATCATGGCCTGTGTCAGCTTGGAGATGCTTCCTCTACCGGAACTAACAGGTGGCCTCTCCCTGACATGCACACTTTGTGTTTCGCAGAGAAGTGTTTCGCAGCACACTTTGTGTTTTCGCAGAAAGTTGGCTATTGACATTGCTGCCGCAATGAAAGGAGGGACAGGTAGCAGCGCCGCGCCGTCCATGGTTTATGCCAGTCCATGTGATGTCCATGGTTTATGCCAGTCCATGTGATGGTGGATTTGTTTGCTTGTGGTTTATGCCAGTTCATGTGATGGTGGATTTGTTTGCTTGTGCGGATAGCATACGTAGACGTGAAGTATGAACGTTAACCGCTGCAGCTGCAGCATGAGATTTCGTTACCATTTGGGATGGCAGATGCTATATGGTAATTTCCAGTATGTGAGGCAGATGCTATATGGTAATTTCCAGTATGTGAGATATAGACATGTAGAGGGACAAACTTGGATAGCCATTGATCAAGGGTAAGGACTAGAGTGATATTTGGAGACACTTTGCTCCCGGCAATTGAGGTAGGCAGAACATACGTAACGAGATTTCAATCATTGTGTCAATAGACTCTCTTCCAGAGGAGTATGACCTTGTCATTCAAGGGCTTGGCTACCTTGATGCAACTGCGAGCGTTGATGTTGATACATTTGATACATGTGCGATTCCTCAGTTGATGTGCATTTCCTCAGTTGATGTGCAATTCATGTGCGATTCCTCAGTTGATGTGCATTTCCTCAGTTGATGTGCAATTCATGTGCGATTCCTCTGTTGATGTGCAATTCCTCATGTGCGATTCCTCTATTGATGTGCAATTCCTTAGTTGATGTGTTGCATTCCAACTTTAGAACCATTTTGATGTGTGATTCCTTGATGTGTTGCATTCCAACTTTAGAATGATTTGACAATTTTATGAGACGTTTGTACTAAGTTAAAGAAAGAAGAATAAAAGTTTACATCCAAAATATAAAATTTACTAAGTCAAAGAAAGAAGAATAAAAGTTTATATTCAAAATTTAAAATTTAAACCGCTTGACAAGTCTCATCTTCATAATTGGAAGTTTAACAATAAGTGCCAAAGTTGTGATATTGAATGTGATATTGTATGGTTTGATGAAGGTTCTCGTTTCATTAAATCTTTGCGTAAACTTTGTTATTGACTACTTATGTGAGCAATATAAGATATCCTTATCTTAATTATGTGTTCTTGCAAAATGTTCCTTGAAAATCAAAAATATAGGAGAGAGTTTAAAACAAGGAGCTTGAAGATAGTTGTTTTTGGCTCTCTATGCATTTGGGAATTAATGAGATACAAAAGTGCCTCATAGTGTATCACTAAATCCTTAAAATTTAAAAAAAAATTATAATATGATAGATTGGGTATGGGCCTTGTTGGTAGATGATCAAGCAATAGCTAAAGTTATATTTAGAAAGAATTGTGGAGGACCCTAAGAGCTTGTGAGCAATACCAGTGCCACCCAATATCAATAGTATATGAGTGGGAATCAATGTAACTTTGAAACTCATCTTTAAAACTTCACCTTTGAGTTGTTCCTACTATCCACAAGGAAAAAGAAAGTCTTTAAATTCTAAAGGAGATGCTCTACAAATGAACTTGAAGACATCCATATCAGAAATTTGCGATTAAGGTTTTCTTGAATGGATTTTGAGAAATCCAACCCTACAACCTTATATTTAGAGACTATTTTATTAGTCTACTTACCAATTTTTAACACACAAATTTGAAATTTTAGCACACAAATCTTGAACTATATTTAGTCGGAGTCTCTATTCTTGTAAAAAGTAAAAACAACATATCTCTTATGAGAAAATCAACCATGTTGTGGTCGATTTCGACTAGAGGAGTTAATCATGAGTTCATTGACGAGCATGAATCATCGGTTTAAGCTTAGAAGCGTGCTCATTTCGTTGCTTAGTTTGATGGCAATTTCTTTGATTCCGTCAAGGTTGTCGTGTCGTTCAACAATCCGTTGAAGCCGAGCCTATGAATTGGCTATGTCACGCCAATGTTGGGAATCGTGCCTCAGCCCTGGGCGATGTAGTCTGAGCATAATTGTCCAACTTCAACGGCAATGGGGGCATTCTTTAGAAGGATATGGGTGGATGAAGCAAGAACTTGAACAATCTAGGAGAGAGTGTACTGCCACCCAAGGAGTATCTCAAAAATCCCGCCAAGATTGGATTGTCGTAGAAGTAGAACTTGAACAATTTAGGGAGGAGGGTATTGCTGTGGAAGCAAAACCTCTAACACAAAGTATCCTCCTTACGTTTATTTGACCTCAATTCCGTTAAAATGGTAGTTACCCTTGTGCCATTTTGCCAAATTCCCTATGAGCCATTTTGCTCAATTTCTAAAACGTGTCATTTTACAAGCATATTTTTGAACTATTTATGCCTGCAAAATGACATGTTTATTAATATCACACATGTATTCTGTAATATCACCAAAAATTTCCATAATATCACATTTTTAAATGTTTTTTAACCTTTGGACATAGTTAAAGGGCAATATTTTTGAACAACCGTTCAAAAGCATTGTTGTTTTTTGAAATTCTGTTTAGAAATAATTGCCCTATCATGTCAAAACTTTACAAAAATCAACATTATTTTTTCATTCTAAGCACCCCAAAAAGCACCATTTTACCAGAATAACGCTATTTTAACGAAAATGAGGTTGTGTTCTTATGCTTAATCTAAGAGCCTCCTTCCAAATGAAAATCTTCAAAGATTCACTCGAAGAAAAAAAGAGTGTTCTTCTTCGTCGTATATCTCAATGGTAGTTGCATTGATTATTTCAATTGACTTAGAATAATAATATCACTTCAAGTTTGTATTGCAGATTGGACAGTGTTCACCTCAAAATTTCACTATATTCAAAGATTCTTCACATAAAAAATGTTTCCAAGTGTTACTTGAGTGACATGGGCTTATTACTTGCATTCAATTTTTGTATATGTATTAGGATAGACAGGAAGGTGTTATTTTGATAAGGTTTTGTTTAAAGAAATCTTGTTTCTTACACAAAGAAAGTTCCGGGAAGAATCTTTTAAAACCCTCTCAATATCACGAAAAAAATTCCTCTTAGTGTTAGTGACGACCAAGTTGTCCCCTTGCCGCAATTATACGTACACAAGGTTGAACAAGAAAAACATAAAATTTAGCTTTTGAAAATTGTATTAATTCCTTTTATAAAATATTGAAGTACAAGGGTGATTCATGGTGGCTTTATGATTTTATGTAAAAAAGTAATCGGAAATAATTGAAATTTAGAATAATTAGAATTGACTTCACAAGTAGTGCAATAAAGTGACTTTACCCATTTTCCACCTTAAAAGTTTAAGGATTGATTCAACTTTAACAACAACATAGATATCATGGTGTGAAATCGGAATGTTACAATCTTTAATCTAATGTTGAGTTCTTCACTTATTCTTTTAAATATCTGGATATATAACCATTCATTAGCAGGGAGAACCTCACAAAACTTTCATGAAGGAATATTTGCAAACAAATTGTTTCTACGAATCTCAATTCTATTAAAATGGCATGATTATGCTAAAATGGTGTCTTTTGAGGTAAAAAGAACAAGAACCAATAACATAGAATTTTGTCAATTTTGACCTGAAAAGATAATATTTCTAAAAAATTCAATCTTTTTTTTGTTTTTAACAGTCGTTGAGAAATATTTTCACTTCAACGTTTTCTCTTTATCCTCTATTTTGATATTGAGCTTTTCACTATTTATTCTTGCTAAAAATATAAGAGTTCATTAGAAGAAAACACCTCAAAAGCCTTTTAGAAATATTTGTAGATAAGTTTTTCTATGAACCTCAATTCTATTAAAATGGCGATATAATGATAAAATGGTGTGTTTTTTGTGGTGAAAAAACAAAACAAATATCATAAATTTTTGTCAAGTTTGACCTCAAAGGACAATATTTCTAAACTGCATTTTAAAGACATTGTTGTTTCTAACGGCAATTGAGAAATATTTTCCTTCCCACGTTTGCTGTTTGAAAGCCAATGTTGTTTTGTAATAGAGACTTTTAAAAGAATTGTTCACATCCTAAATCAAGAGCTTTGGGCATATGTGAGAGCGAACTGCTTACTAGAGACATTGTGGTGTAATTTTCATTAATTTTGGTTAATGCCATTTCTTCATCTCTATTTGGGTTTCAAAAAATAAATAAACTGAGATGCATTCACAGTTATTTTTTCTGTAGAGTTTATGAAGAGCTGCAATATAAATTTGAAATTCCCCTTGAGAATCTTTTGGACCCTATGCCCCGCCAACTATTTTAAAGGATAAAAACTAATGTTAAAAAGAAAATGAATTTGTCTAATTGTTTATTGTATATTTGATGTTACCAAATAAATAATTAAGAGGAATATAAACTAAAAATGAATATATTTTATATTACACATAAAGCCCCGTGTCTAGCCTAAAAGGTAATTGCTAATTTACAACTTTTACGACTTCATTTTATAGTTATAGTAGATTCACAACTTTTCAAAGCAAGGGAATAAGTTTTTAAGGTCAAATTATGTTTGTTTGGGAAATAGAGGTAAGATTAATCAAAGAAAAATACCATCTTGAATAAACAAGCGTTGCCAAAGAAAGAGCGAGTGGTTCATCCTTAAATCAATAAAACTAAGGCATTGTTACTTTTTGTTGATTAGACACTCACCCAACTCTAATGTAAGGGTTATTTGGCTTTTGTGCGCTTCTAAGCCGTCGTCAACGAACATGAAAAATCACTCCCTCGCTAGCGTATTTGTGCACGCATTGCTGAATCTTGACTTCCGTGCCTCAATTTGTGTTTTATTGCCCAAGGCCTCAATTCATAGCAATGGCAGGCCGGTATGAAAGAAAGAGGCTCAAGCGCTTCACGTAGCAATAAGCCCATGAGACATACAAGAGCATGTTTTAGTTAAGATACATTTAGTTCTACCATTCTTTTTAAGAGTTTAGTAAATGCAAGTTCTCACTAAATAATTTGTGATAGGATTGTTTTCTCAAAAAAACAGCTGATGTGTTCTTGTGTCTTGTTGCAACGAAGCGAAGCGCTTGCCCGTATAATCACATTCAACAAGTCTTGTTTGTTGCCAGCATTGAGCTTGCAAGTCAAGATCTTGTATTGCGATAGGGGCTTGCCATTGATACCACGTTCGATGGCGTGCTCATTGTTTATCCTACCAAGAGTACACTACAAACTAATCCAACAACATCAGAATAATCAAACATAAATAACAAATGTCATTATGTAATAACTTAGCCATAAAAAAAAATAAAAATCTAATATATTAAAAACTTGAAAAACAAGGGCAATAGGGGCGCATCAAAAAATAAAGAGGCCCTCAACAATAGCATCTCAAGATGTCACTTTGCACCCTATTGGTGCACATTTTGCATAGAGAGTAATCATTCGGGTTTGACAAGTAGCAAATGAGCCTTTAATAATTCATCCAAGATGATAGTGATATTAATACATCTTAAAATATTTTCACTCTAGAAACATCATAAAGTGTCGGAGGCGTACAATATTTAGATTCTAATCATATGATCTTAGAATCTAAACCCTTTGTTGTATCATTTCAAGAAATCAAGTGATAGTCTACTCGGTAAAACCCACTAAAATGGCACACCATAATTTTCTAAACTAGAGTTCAAAAACCATGTGATATAACAGAACTTGGAGGTCGTGTTATGAAAAAATAGGGACAATATATTTAAAGGAGAGATATTACAGAAAAATTGTGATATTTTTTACGAAATAAACCATTTTGTATGCACATAAATATAAGATCTAGTGTGACAAATGGCACATAGCATAATGCCATTTGAAAGGTATTGAGGTTATAAGCTAGGCTTCTATGACTTTAGTGTTGATGGGCCCGGCTCCCTCCAGAACGCATATCATTGGTACTCGACATCGGGGGCTTCCGTCATGGTTTTGGTAACATAAATTTGAAGCAAATTAAAAACTCACTTCGGAGATTTCACGCAAATATAATAATACTTAAAATCCCTAAAGTTAATTTTCAATTAGCATAATAATCACTTCACAAAACCAAAATCTCTCTGCCAATCCAAAGTTCGTGCATGAGTCTGGATTGAGTTAAATGTGGCATTGTCCACTTTGCTATCACAATCCCAAGAAGGCCACCATTCGCACTTTATAACGGTAGTGACGATTGCAGATGAGCTTGTCAACGAGCCTGAATCGATTCTAGCCATCTCCAATTGGTAGTACAAAGCAAGAAAACCGATTCATTGACCTCTAGAACTAACCCTAGTCTGCCGGCATTTCGTTGCAATTGAAACTCAAACATAAACAATTGCATAGGATTTGTATTAAAGATTAAAGATCATTGATAGGAACATCGAGCACCTATTCACTATCTCGAGTGGGGAATTCACCTTGTTCAGAAATTTGCTTACAATTCCATTAACAAATTTCTTGCCTCGACAGGAGTTCATAGTCAGTTCTTGCTTCGTGGCTGTGCGGACCAATTTCATTGCTTTCGCACAAGAACTAAGAACTGCCACCTCTGTCATTTTAATATCATAACAAGCTCACTCGTCATCCGCTGACTTCAACACTTTCTTTCTTGAGTACCCGTCATGGCTACGAAACCAAATCAACCTATGTGCGAAGACATGCAAAAGTTTTAGAAATGTTTTAACATGTTCCAAGTGCATAACGTCGTGATGTTTTGAAATGCAACTGGATTACTGGAATGAGCTTAGTGCTTTGTGTCTATGCAAATCGTTTTTGAAGTGCCATGCAAAATAATGAAAGCATCTCCAACAAGTGTTCCTACTCATTCCATGCCCAACGAGTGTTCCTACTCATTCATACACTTTGTATACGTACCCATTCTAGACTTAAAAGTTTAGAATTAGTCCTCGTGGGTTGTGATTACTTCAAATTAGCATCTAGGCTCTTGAAGATACTCTTGGTTCTTGGTTCGTTTGGAAATTTGGGGCGATTTTGGGTGGCGTTGCCACTAGGTGCTATATATGTAGAAAAGGTTTCAAAGGTTGCATCAAAGGCTACCCAACCAACTCTTTGGACTTTTTGACTTAAGCGGAATTGACAAGTTGGATACATCCAAGTCCGCTTTTCTACATATTAACCAATTAGAAGTAATTGTGCGCATGAGGAAGCTCATGAGAATCCATGCAACACAGTGAAGAAGAATTCAATATTAATTATTCTTTGTGTTGTCTTGCATGTCTAGATACATTCTTTCGGAATAGTTTCTCACGAAGGCTCCTTTACACCTCTCTTTTCTAGGAATAGTTGAAATCAGATTGTAAGTGCAAGTCATCCAAGAGGTGCACATGGAAATAAGCAAGTAGTACCGTAATAATGTTTTGTTTATAGCTCTTATTGTGAGGAAGCACTTTGAATTAATGTGATTTAAAAAATTAATATGTGAATATCCTCAATTTCGTTAAAAGGGCATTATTCCAGTAGAATGGTGCTATTTGTGGTGCTTAAAATGAAAAAAATAACGTTGGTTTTTGTTGAGTTTTGACATAATAGGGGTAAATATTTCTAAACACATTTCAAAAACAACAATGTTTTTGAACGGCCGTTCAGAGATATTGCACTTTGACTATGTTGAAAGGTCAAAAACCATAAAAAGAAGTGTGATATTATGGATATTCTTGGTGACATTACAGAAATCACTTGATATTACGGAGTACATGAGTGATATTAATAAACATGCCATTTTGCAGGGCATAAGTACTTCTGAACTACAGTTCAAAAATCAAAGTATGCTTGTAAAATGGCACGTTTTAGAATACGAGCAAAGTGACTCTTAGGAGATTTGGCAAGATGGCACAGAGAATGCCGCCATTTTAACGGAACTGAGGTTTAATGTAATACTTCATTGCAAGTTGGAACTCTATCATTAGTTTCTCTAAAGTCTAATATTCTATTGTAATTTCAATGTTAAGTGTGTACACACTAGTAAAACAATACTTTTTTAAGGGTTCCACAATTTTTAAAAAGGTTACTCATGGATTCAATTTTTAAATACAATTTCATATTACTGACATATACAATATGGATTGGTGTGATAGGATAAAAAAAAAAGAGATTGAAAATCATTCGATTTATTAAACACAAACGCTTTTCCTGATGCAATTAATGACAAATTCTTGATGGTCAAGGCTAAGTTTTTGTCATTCAGAAATATCGTAAATAGTCACTCAGTTTTAGTAATTTTGATTTCAAATTTTCAACAATTTTGAGTAATTTTGAGTAATTTTCATTTTCAGTAAATTTAAGTACATTTATTTGTAGTATTGATTACATATTTAGTAATTTGAGCATGTGTGGGAGGGGTGGACATGGTGGGGAGTAAGGGCAGGCAAGGGTAGGCCGCAACAAGAAACTTAAGGCAAAAAGCGGAGAAGGACAAAGACGAAGGGCACGGAATGGCAAGCAACGAGACAACTGTCTCATTAAAGGTCTTGATTTAGGAAATATCATGATATCTAATATCATAAAAATGAAGGGTTTCCAAAGGGATGGTCACTCACAAATATTGTGATTTTGCTAATATGTTGATTCTGAATAAAATATCATGATATTTGGATAGGTGTCATACACTCCTTCTAAGGTTTAAAAAAAAAAAAACATGACAATTGAATTAAGTTAAACAATTGGATTTAAAAGAATACTTCAGATTTATGAGGCCTATAAGTGGAAAGAGTCAATGTCACTAATTGAGCTAGTTTTTGAAGTAGAACTTTAGGAGTTAAGACTGGTGAAGAATAAATAAAAATTCAATGATAAAATTTAAAAGCCAATGTTCATGTTCACACAAATATTCAAATAATTGCTTACCCTAAATTAAGAAATCTGCGCATACTTATGTGAAAGCCAATTACTTATTAGAATAATTTGCGGTGTAATTTTAAAGACCTAAATCCCGATAAAATGACGTTATTTCATTAAAATGGCGCGACTTCTCAAGCTTAAAACTAAAAAAAATAATTAATATTGGTTCTTTGTCATTGTGAGGTCAAATCCCGGTGTTCCCGTTCCAACTCACAAGTTGGGCCGTGGGGGTGGGTGCAAGCAAAACAACCTTCCAAGCAATGGACATCCTAATAAGCCCTCTAGACAATCATTTAATCATTCTAAGATGAACCATGAAGTTGAATGAATTGGGCAGCGCTTCCACGCTTGATCCCGATTTCCGATTTTTTAATCTAGATTTATGAGTTCACCCTAAAAATTGGGCAGCGCTTCCGCACTACCCTTACACATAGGGTACACTAACTATTCAAAACAGCAATTTGGCAAGACCATCATCCCAACAAAGCAACCATCACCACCAAGCATAAGCAACACCAATCAAATTAAACCAACTAATTTTTGGGCAAAAAAGTTGCCATTTCCTAAGGTAAGTTCACTAACCATTAGCACACAATCTAAGGGACAACATGAACAAACTTAGAGTAAAAAGAATGAGAAAGAAGTTTCTCCCTCTCTAATATCCCATGTGCACCCTCTGTATTATCACACGGAGGGGACAGGGAAATTGCTGTTGCTCCGACCGAGGGCTTGCAGCTCTAACCAGCCTACCGACGCCGCTCCTATCCTCCTGATCGATCGCGTGCTGACGCTTCCGACTGGTTGACGATCCCCTTCCTCGCCGAGCTGCCCCGATCACGAATCCAACACAAACCCAGCTGCAAACGCAGCGGTGTCCGTGAACGCTGACCCCACGACGGTTGCACACTCCAGAGTAACGAGGAGGCCCTCCCGCGCTCGAGGCTTGCTGGTGCCGTTGCCAGCACTCGTGCTGGTCTCCGCTGGTACCGATCTGGTCGGCACGCCGGCTCTGCTGCCGTTCCGGCTGCTGGTCTTGAAGCCTCCCCGTCAATGCCATTCGATCGCCTCACTGTCGCCCTACTGCCGTTGGCGGATCAGCTTCCCTGCTTTGCTATCGGTGCTGGTCTTCCGGTTGCCTCTCCATCGATGCGGCTGTTGCTGCCAATCGTTGGTGCAGGTGCCGACCCCTCCGTCTAGGCTCCACCGTCTTGAGCAGTTCCGGGCTTCCAGCGCTGATCGCCTTCGGTCCGATCGCCCTGCTCGAGCCTTGGCGTTCCTCCGATGAGCCGTTGTCCCGCTCACGTGGCCGGATTCGATGCTGGCGCCGCTGTGGTGATGCTGGCTGGCGTCGGGCCTCGTTCCGGCGCTGCTTCCGCAGCCACTCCTCCCCGTCCTGCCGTTGTCGGTTCGGCCCTGGTTGCTGTCCGGCTCCCTGCGGACTCTCCTGCTTGCACTGGTCGCCTTCCTCGAGCGTTGTCGGTGCTGCACCTCCGATCTCCCGTCCTGCCTCGATCCGGCACGGTGGCCGGCGCTGATCGCCGTCCTCCTTGTCCTGAGCGTTGCCGGTGTTGATCGCCGTCTCCCTGCTCGCTTTTGCTGAACTTGTGGTGGTTTCGCCTGGCTGCCTAGTAGGCTGGCAAATCCGCCTTCGCAACTGCTCTTCGTCGTCCTATACGCCGTCGCTCTTCCCCGATATTCTCGCTTCCAAGCCCGTATTCAAGCCGGCCCTTCTGATCCGCCTAGTAATCCAGGCTGATCACCGCCGACGTTGCCCGGATGCTGGATCGGCAGTACCAGTCCCCTCGTCCTTCCGAGCTCACCGATCTTTCTCCTAATAATTTCATGGAAGGAAACCCAGAAGACTAACTATCCAAAAAACACACACACACCTCTACAGTCACACGCACACTATGCCAAAAAATCCAAAACCCTTGAAAAACGTGACAAAAACAACTTAGATCTCACATGCACAAGCTACCCCAAAAACACTCACACCTCACACACAAAAAAGAACCTCTAAAAAATGCCCCCAAAAAGCATTCTCCATTTCCCCACACACTTTCCTTCACACACACACTTCTCTCCTCACAGATCTCTTCCCCCAAAAAACTAGAACCCTAACTCTCCTTCCTCTCCCTGGTTGTGCACTTGGATGTGGTAGAGTTTCATTCGGTTCAACCGGATGAAACTTTGTTCATCCAATATTTCATCCGCAGCGTTTTAACTAATTACTTGGATTATGCTTATTCATTAGGATGAATCTAGGTAATTATGAATAATGATAAATTCATAAAACATAACCAAAAACATGTCATACTATTTTGACACAATTTAATATTACTAATTTAGTATAAACTAAACAACTACCGGGCCATTTAGGCACCACCCCTCCAATTATCCTAGAATTTCCGTAACCGAAGGGATTAGCCTAATTGTCCCAATTGGGGAATCTGAACATAAAAATATTAGACTGATGCTTGTAGATAGTATTTCGTACAAGCATGAACCGTTTTGACGGTTCACAGTCATTGACATCAAAGGGCAAATATTTCTAAGCTGCCTTTAGATACAACAATGTTTTCAAACGGTTTTTAAGAAATATTTGCCTTTTGACACAATATTTGTCAATGGCAAATTATAATTATCAATCTTTGACCACTTTCAAAGGTCAAAAACCATCAAATTGTGTGATATTCTTAATTTTTTCTGATATTACAGGATTTGGTTGATATTACGGAGGACGCAAGTGATATTAAAAACGTGGGATTTTATAGATATAAATAATTCTCAACTACTGTTCAAAATATGCCTCCAAAAATAGCACGTTTTAGGATGCGAAAAATTGGCACATTGAATAACGTTATTTTAATGGAACCAAGGTTGAAGCACTCAAAGTATTTTAGAAGACCAATGAAATAGTTTGACAAAACCTCTTAAATGTTAATCATGGCGAGTAGGAGGATTTTAGAACATTGAGGCACAAGATAGATTCCTTGTGGTATTAGTTTTTTTCTTTACATCAACAAATGTATGATAAAAAATAATGCTAGAAGAAGAATGAATGTGATTAATTGTTTATTATATATTTGATGCTACTAAATGAATAATCAAGACGTAATATAGAAATAAAAAATCATTCTATTGTGTATTTTATATTGAGCTCCTTGTAAAGCCTAAAAAGTTAATCTGTCAATTCAGAGTTTCATTTTGACTTCATTTTGAAGTTATTACAGTACACCATTTCAAGAGTGGTGGAGTTAGTTTTTAAGTTCAAATGATGAGATATTTCTTTTGGAAATAGAAGTGGATTTCATAGAGATTAATCTAAAACAAATGTAGTCCTGAATGAACAAGCATTGAATGATTGAGGTCACGGAAGGATCCAGCTGTTCGTCCTCCAACCAACGAGTACTTGTTACCTTTCGTTGACACCACACTTTCATTTGGCTCCTCCACGTGCTCCAACAAGTACAGTTACCTTTTGTTGACACCACACACACCCAACGTTCATTTGGCTCCTCCCCGCTCTTGCGTGCTCTTGTGAAATACAATTAAGAACTCACACCCTAGCACGTTTGTGTGTATTCTAACATTGAATGTCACTCTTTTTTGTATTGTTGGTTGTCGAATCCGTGCTTCAATTTGTGTTTTATTGCACATAGCCTCAATTCATAGCAATGACACATATGCAAGGAAGAGGTGCCGACATAAGATATGTCTAGTACTACCAATCAGCTTAAGCGACGAAGACATTTGTGGCCAAGTCGAGGTAGGAAATCCATTACAATTATAATGCTGCAAGCAAATTAATGGTGAAAGCAATCTCTCAGTCGATACTATGTCATCAATTGTTGTGTTTGCGTCTTATTGCACAACCAAGCCCTCGCGTGCATAATTACATCAAGCTAGCAACTTATGATCTTACGCTGCGCTCGGGGCTTGCATTGGATACCACTCTCAATTACGTGCGGATGGCCTTGAACGGCACTCTCTTAATTGGGAATTGCTTGTGGGTGTCGTGCGAGGTGGCACTAGCTAGGCCCAACTCCAGTCAATCGGCAACGCCATCAACGTTTTCTGAAAACCACAACTACTGTGTTTGTGTGCCTTATTACAGCAAAGCGCTCGCGGTTCACGAGTTCGTTTCTCACCTCAAGTTAGCAACGGGAGATCTTACGCTTCCGTCGGGGCTGAGGTTACAAAAGCATACACTTCAACGCATTTCTCTACAACATTGTCATCTTTTTTCCCTCTTCTCGTGTGTTGCGGAGTCTCTCTTTTGCATTCATTCATAGCTATGGCCGATAGCTAGGGCAAGGGTAGTTCATGTCCACTACCTCATCATCGCAATGAGGTTTGTAGTTTTAGTGAGGATTGGTATACAAAATTTCATTGTGAGGTTCTTTTGCGAGGACATCGAATGCATGTCGTGCAAACATGCACCGCAAGGTTCCAAGACGTTTGTGCTCGAGTCGACGTAAGATATTTCCTCAAAATCTGCTGTACAAAAACTGATATGTGTTCACTTTATGTGGTCAAGTGAATGCAACCTCACTCTCAGTTGTTAACGTTTCATTGAATCGTTTTCTCAAAACCACGACTACTGTGTTTGTGTGCCTTATTGCAACAAAGCTCAGTCTAACTACATTCAAAAGCACGAGTTCGTTTCTCACCTCGAGTTAGCAACCGGAGATCTTACGCTGCAGTCGGGGCTCACGCCATGTAGCACGATTTGTGACGTGCTCACTTGCTTGGAAGATGATGGCGTAAAATACGAATTGTTCATGGCGGTCGTGAGAAGCAGAAAAGCGGCATCAAGCGGCACCAGCCAACCCAACCCGAGCCGATCCCAGGAGCCATTCACGCCAACAACAACTACGGCACTCCGCAAGGCCCCCAGCACCCGGGACCCATTCATACCAGCAACAACTACGGCACTCCGCAGGCCCGTCCCTCGGCGGTGACAATCCTCCGACGCCCGTCCTCTGTAGTCGATTCAAAACGGATGCACGATCGTGCCGCGACTGCTCCGCCATTGGAGTTGACATTGGTTTTTATCAATTTTTAACATGAACAGGCAAATATTACTGAGTCACCTTCTAGAAACAACGATGTTTTTGAATGGCGTTTGAGAAATACTTACCTTCAAATGACACAATATTTGTCAATGGCAATTTAAGATTATTGACCTTTGACCACTTTGAGAGATCAAAAACCATCAAATATTATAATTTTTTGGGTGATATTACAAGAATTTGTTGATATTACGGAGAACGCAAGTGATATTAAAAAACGTGCCATATTGAATTGCAGTTCAAATATGCCTCCAAAAATAGCCCGTTTTAGGATGCGGAAAATTGGTACATTACATAACCTCATTTTAATGAAATTAAAGTTTGAAGCACTCAAAACATTTCAGAAGACCAAATAGTGTGACAAAGACTTTTAAATGTTAATCATTGCAAGTACTAGGAGGATTGTAAAACTTTGAGGCACAAGATAGATTTCTTGTGGTTTTAGTGTTTTTTATTTTTTACATCAACCAATGTATGATAAAAATAATGGTAGAAGGACAATGAATGTGATCAATTGTTTATTCCATATTTGATGTTACCAAATAAATAATCAAGACTATTGTAAAAATTATTTTATTGTGTATTTCATACCAAGCCCCTTGTGAAGTCTAAAATGTTATTAGTTGATGCATAGCTTTCCACAATTTTATTTTGAAGTTAATGTACAACATTTCAGAGTAGTGGAGTTAGATATGAGTTCAAAATATGAAATGTTTTTATTGGAAATAGAGGTGAAATCTAAAATTGAGGTCTTGAATGAATAAGCATTAGCACTAGTAGAAAATGGCACTAAAAGTGACGGCTGTAATGACTTGACCGGAATGACACAAAGTGTTAATTTTAATTGTGCTTTTAATAACGTCAAAATAAATTATTATATTTGTCACTTTTCCTTACTTTTATTACTATTATTTATTGGAGTGTGGTATGCTTATTACAACCCAAGAAAAATTTAAGAAAAATGAGCAAATATAATAATTTATTTTGATGTTATTAAAAGAACAATTAATAGTGACACTTTGTGTCATTACGGCTGTCACTTTTAGTGCCATTTTCTACTAGTGTAGATGGGGCCACGAAGGGATCTAGTTGCTCATCCTTAATCAGCGAGATCAAGGTATCGTTACTTTTCGTTAACACCACACGCACCTAAGGTTTATTTGGCTCCACTTTGCGATCTCTCGTCAAAGACACATAAGAACTAACACTCTTAGAGCACCAATCAGCCCAGGCCTTGAAGATATTTGTGGCTATATTAGAGGTAAGAAATCCGTTAATAATGCCGCAAGCAAAGTAATGGTGAAAGCAAGCTCTCACCCAAAATTCTGTCATCGAATCATTTTCTGTTCGAACTCTGTTTGTATCTTATTGCAGCAAGACGCGGGTTTAATGAAGTTGATGATCTTCTCGACATACTCCGCAACAGAGGCCATGAAGCTTGCAAAGCTTGAGTGGTCTTCATAGCCACCACCAATTTCCGCACCTCCATGGTGATCAAATTGTTATTACAAAAGCGTGCTCGAGGACGATTCTAGCGATCTAGTTTTGTAACACAGTAGTTTTATCAACCAAGTCCATAGCATGATTCGTTTGGAGCAAAAGAGAAGTGCGCTTGAAGGACAGAAGAAGCTGAATCTTTGTAATGTGGAGGCCCATAAGAACCCATTTGTATACCTCTTTTGTTGGGTGCAGTTAGTATTAGTCTGTACTCCAAAAGGTAGTAGGTGGAGGCCTTAATGAACTAATACATCCTTCCGCCCGAGGCCTTAATAAACTAATACATCATTCCGCTAGCCACAGGAATATACGGTAGTTTTAAAGTTTAAGACAATTTTCAAGTAAGATACTTGTTTGTATATCAACAACTTAGAGCACCTTTGTACATGCATCGTGAAAGAACACTGTAGAATGTTGTAGAATATGCTCCTTACAAGGCCGTTACTCTGTCATCATCGAATGGTTTTCTTATAAGCACGACTGATGTGTTTGTGTCTTATTACAGAGAAGTGCTCGCTTGCACAATTACATCCAAGAGCACGAGTTCGTTGCTGACATCGAGCTAGCAAGCCGAGAAGGCGAGACCTTGACCTGCCGTCGGGGCTTGCACTAGATACCACGCTCGATGATGCGCAGATAGCCTCTCTTTGTAATTGGAATTTCTCATGGTCGTCGTGCACAAGAGGCGACACCAGTCACGTTGCTTTTTGTAAGCCGAAATCTCAATTTCCGGAAACACTAGTAGAAAATGGCAAAAAAGTGACGGCCGTAATGACTTGACCGGAATGATACAAAGTGTCAGTTTTAATTGTGCTTTTAATAACGTCAAAATAAATTATGATATTTGTCACTTTTTCTGAGATTTCTTTTGGTTGTAATAAGCATACCACACTCTAATAGATCAGTAAAAAAATTAAGGAAAAGTGACAAATATCATAATTTACTCCGTCACTTTTTTGCCATTTTCTACTAGTGAAAATGACACTATGTCATGTGCCATCTTGTCACACCAAATCTTACATATCTGCTCACATGGAATGGTGTATTATGTTATATCACAATTTTTTAATAATATCACTCTTTTGTATACATTGTCACTCATTTTCCACAATATCACATTCAAATTCCATTATATCACATGGTTTTTGAATTGCACTTCAGAAAGTTGAGGTGTGCTATTTTACCTGAATAATGCCTTTTTAATGGAATTGGAGATTAAGTTGTAATCCTTTTGTAAACATGAATTGTTAGAGTTCTTGAAGTGACATTGTTGAATTTTCAATATTTTTAATGCTGTTATTTCAAGTCGTTGCTTATCGATGGAGCTATGATTAATCCTCAAAGTCGTTAAAATGGCGTTATTCCGGTAAAATAACGGTTTTTGAGGTGCTTGAAAAAAATAACATTGTTTTGTATCGAGTTTTGACACAATAGGGTAAATATTTCTACTTGCATATCAAAAACAACAATGTTTTTGAAGGGCCGTTGAGTAATATTGCCTAGCCTTTGACTATGTCCAAAGGTCAAAAACCATAAAAATGTGCCATATCATGGAAATTTTGGTGATATTACAGAATCACTTGATATTACGGGGTACTACTTGATATTAGAGAGTACATGTGTGATATAAGTTAACCCTTAAAGGTCTGAGCGTGCCGTGCGACCAGTAGAATACGGTGTATTTTGGTTATATTTGGAGTGAATGCACACCTTTAATGGATTTGAGTTCAAAGAAGAAGTTGACATTTGAATTAATGCGGTTCTAGTGAGCTATTACAATTCCAGTTTAGAGTTTCTTGTTGGTAGCAAATCCTTATTATACGACAGCGTACATATTATCCCCATGGGACTTTTAAGGGTTAACATGCCATTTTCCAGGCATAAATACTTCTAAACTACAATTCAAAAATATGCTTGTAAAATAGTACGTTTTAGAATGCGAGCAAAATGGCTCATAGGGGATTTCGCAAAATGATACATAGAATACGTTCGCCATTTTAACGGAATCTGAGGCTATTAGCTATTCTAGTAAGTTGTCATATTATTTTAGTAGGTAGTTATATTATGCTTTGTAATTGTTACTACTCTAAAATTAGGTTGGAATCAGGTCACTTGTCGGTTGTATTCAGGGCGATAATTGCCAATGAGAAGGAGCCGAGCCTCACAACTGACAACATGGTTTACCGCAACAAGAACCAACAACACTATAAAAAATAATGTTACATGGATTTTTTTTATAATCCAAACGGTTCTTTGTAGGGAACCCCAACTCCATTGTGAATGCCTTGCACAAATTTCTCTCTTTAGAGAAGTCATAAAAATGATGACGGATCTAGATTTAAGCACCAATCAAATGTTTGTAATTCTTTATCTTCTTTCACGTCCTGGGCAAGTCACTCGCCAGGCAACAACCTTGTTTCTGTTCAGGTGAAAACTTAATTGAATAAAATAAAAATCCTGCCCTGCCTCCTATAGGCATGCTCAGTTCCATGGCCTTCTCTACCTCTCCACATTACATATTCTTGTACTTGCAAATTTCAACTATGTATTCCTCCTTGTGAATATGCGTCATGATTAGTGGAGTACATAAAATATATCGTATTTGTTCTAGAAGAATCTTTCACATACATATACAATTTTTTGTATTTCGAAAGTAATTAGAATATTGTAATGATGGGTATTTAAGTAGAAAATAATCTATAAGTATGTATAAATGTAGCTAGAAGTACATAACCAAGAATTGAAAATATAATCTTTAAAAATATTTAATCTAGTAACCTTGATATATATATATATATACTTCAAAAGTGTCTTTTGAACTTACAATTAGTTGTATATTGAATATATTAAATACACGGGATTTACAAAAATTGCGTATGTACGCAAGAGATGTACTCCATAATATCAAGTGATTTATGTACTCCGTACTATCAAGTGATTTCTGTACTTTGTAATGGCACGTTTTAAAATGCGACCTAAACGGCTTATAGGGGATTTGGCAAATGGCAGAGAAAGTACTGCCATTTTAACGGAATTGAGATTCTACAAAAAATATTTCATGTTCACACATGTACTCCATAATATCAATTGATTTCTGTAATACCACCAAAATTTCCATAATATCACATATTTTTCATGGTTTTTGACCTTTGGACATAGTCAAAAGGGTAATATTTTCGAACGACCGTTCAAAAACATTGTTGTTTCTGAAATGCGGTTTAGAAATAATTGCCCTATCATGTGATCATGTCAAAACTCGACAAAAACCACTATTATTTTATTTATTTTTTCCATTTTAAGCACCCCAAAAAGCGCCATTTACCGGCATAACGCTATTTTAACGGAATTGAGGTTGTTTTCTTATGCTTTATATGAGAGCTTCCTTCCAAATGAAAATTTTCAAAGATTCACTCGAAGAGAAAAAAAGTGTTCTTCTTTGTCGTATATCTCAATGATAGTTGCATTGATTATTTCAACTTAGAATAGTAATATCACTCCATGTTTGTATTGTAAATTGGACAGTGTTCACCTCAAAAATTCACTATAATAAAAGATTCTTCACACAAAAAATGTTTCCAAGTGTTACTTGAGTGACATGGGCTTATACCTTGCATTTAATTTTTGTATATATATTAGGATAGATAGGAAGGTGTCATTTTGATAAGGTTTTGTTCAAATGAATCTTATTTCTTACCCAAAGAAAGCTTTGGAAAGAAATTTTTTAAATCCTCTCAATATCAAGAAAAAATTCCTCTTAGTGTTAGTGACAACCAAGTTGTCTGCTACTTAATTTAGGCATGGGTTGCCACAATTATACGTATAGAAGGTCCAACAATTAAAAATAAAATTTACGTTTTGAAAATTATATTATTTCCTTCTATAAAAGAAGTATGAGGGTGATTCATGGTGGCTTTAGGATTTTATGTAAAAAGTAATTGGAATTGATAATAATTAAATAGAATAATTAGAATTGACTTCACAAGTAGTGCAATAAAGTGACTTGACCCATCTTCTACTTTAAGAGTTGGAGGATTGATTCAACTTTAACAAGATAGATAGATAGAAACTCCGGTCCCTTTCCAGGATTGTAGTTATGCGAGCGGTGAGCCGTGAGCCGTGAGCGATGAGCAGATTTTAAATTAGTGGTGAGCAGATTTTTTAAAAACTTTTGGACACTTAGAAGTGTGTAAAATTCACTTTATCAATCTTAGATTTGGAAAAAAGGTTGAACATGTGGTGTGCAAATCCGTGACAAAATCCTATAACCGTGTGGCTCTAGGATGGTAACAAAATATTCACAATCCAAGAAATGGTTTTATGTATATGGGTCCATGTTGTTATAGTTGTGGTGTACTACGATCATAACAATATTACTAGTAGTAACTAAATTAGGGCTGACGTCATCATTCTATTATTTATAAGTAGGGCGTCTAATACGGCTCGACGCCGCGAGTGAAAGCGAAGTAATTTAAGGTTAAGGGCGCTAAGTGGCCCGAGTTCAAGCGCAACCAGTCTTACTCGATTGTGTATTCAATCCGTTATCACTTTGCCTCCGGGATGGGCCTATTGGAGGAACTGGTTTTGGAATACAATGACTTTATTGCTACGGCTTTAGGTAAGGGCTACACCCTAGACTGCGCGCATGGAATGGGAGAAGAATTTGATGAAACAAATTGAGTGGTTTTAGACCTCATTGGTTTCACACTTAGATTTTAGTAATTGGTGAAGGTGAAGGAGATGTTTTTTTTTTTTGTATTTACAGTCAAAAACTTTATGGACCGAAGCCAGTGGCTTCTTGGATTGAACATATCACGGAACTTTGTAATTAAATTATAGTGCGGCTTTAAAGCTTAGTGTCAAGAACATTACATGTACATGCTTGAGATGTGAGAGAATGGATGTGAAGATATTTTATACATTTTAAGATAGTCATCGACAAGGCTGTGAATGTCTTGAAAGAGCGAGGCATGTGAAACTAGTCCTCAGCCAATGTTGACTTCGTGGCAGAGTGACGGGCTCGCATACACGCTCCTGCGTCGTCAACATGTGCTGGCACATCGAATTGTGATCCCACACTTGCCTCGCCCTCATTTCTAAGTTCCAACATTCCAACTTGCATTCTGACGAAGTGTTGCTGCATTCTGGCAAAGTGGCGAAGTGTCGCTACCTCTTCTCCTCGCGGTCTGGCTCTCAGCCTTCTTCTCCTTGTCATGGTGGTGATGGCCGATCTGGTCTACGTTGAACCGCTACTACAACTGGTCGTGGTCTTCAATTTATGCTCCTATTGTCTTTGTGTTCTTCTCTTAATTTTAAGGACTGGTAGACAAGCACTTCAAGGGAATGAAGCTCGGAGTTGTCCTCCGCAAGTTCTTATGCAAACACTACCAGCTCAAATAGTGTCGTAGTGGTTCAAGTACTTACTCGACCTCTAACATTTCTAGACTCGAATTCCAGTTGTGCCTTAAACAATTCTTGTTTCTCAACTTGGGGTCGCAATTGTCATTACGCATTCACACCGATTTTGTTTGTGCTGATCGTCATGGGCACACACTTGTATCGAGACACACACCGGGGTTATACATGTACGGCCACAGTCGCAAGCTTATTCAAATTTGTTTCCTGGGTTTTCTTTACGTGAAGTTGCTTTGCTGCATTGAAGTTCCATTTTATGTAGTTGTTTTGAATATGTTAAACATAGTCTCAATATAAAATTAAAAAATTGCACTTAATAAATTCATAATTTACAATGGCCTGACTTGCACAATGTTTGAAGCTAATTGATCACACAAAGCATTTATTTAGAAAATGGTTGAGATAACAATGTAGGTCAGCCTCGCAAGACTTCCCTCCGGTGCAGCCACATGTTTTCAATATTACGTTGCCATGCCCAAAAATTGTCCCACATTGCTGAAAGCGCGGGTCCTTCCACGCTGCGTCCTGCTCAAGATCAACTCTTTGTTTACAACTCCGTCCTATTACGGGACACAACACGCACGCGAGGACTCGGGCATTAGAAGCGCGCTTGAGCTCGGGATGGGACGCAGCGGGCACGCCGGGACTCAAGACACTGCGAGCAAGCCAGGACTCTGATCACATCAAGCGCTTGTGGGCTCGGCACATGGGGGACAAGCCGGGACTCGGAACACACCACGCGCGTCAAGACTTGGGTCATTGCAAGCCTGAGATGACTTGGGACGCAGCGGACTCGCCAAGACTCAGGACAACGGGAGCAAGCCGGGACTCCGGTCACAGCAAGCCCACGGGGGCTCGAGACATGGAGGGCGAGGCGGCACTCGGGACACAACACGCGCGCTAAAACTCGGGTCATTGCAAGGCCTCCGGACGTAGCGGGCACGCCTGGATTCAGGACTCCACGAGCATGGAAAAAGCGCTGGCAGTGGCGAGTGCGAGCGATTGCGGGTAAGGGCCGGCAGTGCCGATTGCGAGCAGTAGCGAGTACAAGCGGTAGTTAACATTGTTGGCGCAGCGACGCTGGTGGTAGAGCACGTGCAGTGTCTATAGCAAGGATGGTAGTGCTGGCGCATGGACTTGAGAGACACCTTACACAAGGATTCGGCTGGAGGTAGGAGTCAGCCAGCAATTCTATGCGCAAGCACTAGGAACGAGGATGCGCACCATCATCATTGGACCCCGCCAGTCCCACCAACGTGCGCAACCTTGTCATGAGATCCCGCCCGTCAATGCTCTTGGCTGTTTCGTACCTGACCATGCCGGCCCTTGCAAGGGGTCTGCCGACACCAACACACCAGCGACGCAATTCCTGGCGCCACATAGGCACCGGCACCTTGCTACACCGGCACCTCGTTTCAAGGCTCGTTAGTAGTCCTCTCAACAAATCCGGCTTCTGGGAAAAAGGGTATTTCAAGGCCAAACTTTATCGACAGATAGTACACGTTGAAGATGGCAAGTTCTCTTATCTAATTTCCTACCATTCTGTTTCGAAGGGTGTACTTATGTTGAAGAATGTTCAACTTTGTATTGAACTAGGAACCAGAGTCTAGAATATTCTAAACAAGAGGCGTAGTGTCGAATCCATTTTT
Organism: Bryum argenteum; assembly: GCA_037043015.1. Taxonomy (NCBI): domain Eukaryota; kingdom Viridiplantae; phylum Streptophyta; class Bryopsida; order Bryales; family Bryaceae; genus Bryum; species Bryum argenteum. The sequence goes on from CM073327.1 coordinate 4,998,725, forward strand.
TCAAGAAATCGATCGAGTCTGGCGTAGGCACCAACTCGCTCGCCTCTTAAGCGTTATCCATGACGTCCTGAACATCTGATTGTAATATTGTCTTTCCTTCAATCGACATATCCTTTAAGCAAAGCCGCCCAACGCGTCCAAATTGCTAGTCTGTATGAAGAAACGGACATACATACTACAAACGGTAATCCTCAAAATAGGAGTGCCAAGCGTGCATACTCTATCAGTTTCATAATTCAGGCAGCCTCAAGCACAAAATCGAACAAGGTGTCGAACCTTGACAACAACATCCGGCCACTAAATCTCATACCGATACACTCACACTCGATAAATATTATAGTGTAAGTACTCTGCTCTGAACAATCAATATCGATCAACATCTGTCGTCAAAAACCGATTCTTGAGCTACTGTTAGTGTTGTAACCGATTCTCACAAATCACTGCAATCCCTCTGTCGACGTAGCTACTGGTTGGCTCCTCTATTATACGACGATGCACAGCACCGCAATTCAAGTGCTTCAAATTGCTAAACTCCAGTCGCGATCAATTCCATCTTTGCAATGACGGCCATGGCAGGGGGCTCATCAGGAATGCAGGTCTTCAAGTCGCTATCGTAAGTGCTGCCCTCACTACACTTTTCTCCGCATACTCCGTTACTGCATTTCACATTCCGACAGCGAATGAGAATCAATCAGGAAAAATGTGAACCTGCTTGCTAGCTCCCACTCTCCCAGAGACCCACTGTCCAACTCACAAGTCCAACCATTTTGACACTGGTCTCTCATTACTCAGCCTGAGTATGCCGCCCCATTGTATGTGCACACAACGCTACGAACTTTGCACAACCGTAGCTCTGACAAGTTGACCGATCCGGATGCACGGTCCAACCACTCAAAAATGGTGCTAGTAGACCAACAGTCCATCGACTACGTCATGTGGAAAATCATCAACACTTCTAGGGTGAAAGTGCCACTCGTAATGACATACAACAAACTCGATGCTACAATCATATGTTCTCTACTACATAGAAGATAAGATTGAAATTCGACAATGCAGCCGTTACCTGCAGGTAGGCTAGCCGCCCTCCAAGGTGCTGGGGCACTTGTTCCCGCACGCGCCACAGTTTTCCACATCCATGGTCAGGTCAATCTCGCATGGTAAAGTCAATCTGGCACCCGTTGCTCTAGATGTTCTTGTCGCAGTTTCCACGCCCGGCATTGCACACAGGCTCGCAGCACTTGCCCTTCACGCACTTGCTCTCGGCGAAAGGCGCCTGCTTGCACGCCTTGCCACAACAACCATAGTTCATCGCATTGTCACTAGTGCTTGTCTCGCACCCGTTGCTCCAGAGGTTGTTGTCGCACTTACTAAACCCATCCTTGCACTTGTAGCGGCACTGGCCGCCTGCGCACCACGTCGAAGTGTACGGCAGGGTCGTACACGTCTTGCCACAATCACCGCAGTTGTTCACGTCCTTCTCCACGCAAGTCTCGCATCCGGGTATGCGTGGGTCTTGCAATCTATTGAGGTTGTATGTTTCCGGGCTGGTCAAGACTGCATTCTAAGCATTACTGGCCGCAACTTGCTACAACCAAATACGAAGTTAGTTTCACCAATCTCCTCAACGACATCGGCTCCACACCGCGATCTGGCGTCATCGGCACCGGCACCGACACCGCACTGGCAACTGCTCGCACCACAACGGCTTGGGCGGAGCGGCCACGTACCTGCTCGCACTAGAGACGCACCTGCTGGAACCGGCCAAGTACCTGCCAACACCGGCCTTGCACTTGCCGGCAGCAACCTCGCACCTGCCGGCACCGGCCCTGCCCTAGCCCGCACCGGCCCTGCCCTAGCCCGCACCGGCCCTGCCCTAGCCGGCACCGGCCTCGCAACTGCCGGCACCAGCCATGCCCTAGCCGGCACCGGCCATGCCCATGCCGGCACCCACCTTCCAACTACTGGCACCAGCAATGGGGTGAGCTTAGCCCTTAAACGTCAGAACCAGCCCGAAGTTTTGGGTTTTTTTTTTTGAGAATCTTGCTCATAACTTACACTCCATTATAGCAAATGGAATTTTTAGAATTCCAAACTTAGCACCTTAAAGAGATCTATACTTTCTTAGAATAGAGCTCAAGCAATTAAAAATAGAATAATGCTAAAAAATGGAGTTTAAAAGAGATTTTGGGTGTGGTATCAGGAAAGCATATGACGTTTGAGGGTTAAACCCGGCCAGCCAAGGCAGGCATGGTCAGTAATTTGGGTTTTTTCAAAACATGAATTCCCTGTACTTTCTGATTCAGTAACACCATTATATCAAGCCAACAATTACTTCCATTGTTAGGAAACGCCCTCCTAGTTCGTAATTTATTTTCATTGTTGCAAAATACCCTCATAGTTCGTGGTTCTGATGAAGTGAGACAGTTTCAGTTGAGCACAGTGAGGTCGAAACAAATATTGTGAAAGGGTACGGCCACGAAAATAATGAGCCGGAGGTTTGTCAGATGCAGTATACGTAATATTTGTTTTGGTGCAATTAGCAATGCTCTGCACGAACCAAGTTGAGTTACAGTTCTTCGTTGATCACTTTTGGGAAGATGTGATCAGTGTCCAGTATTGTTGTCCCTTGTGAGTAAGTTAGTGTTACGATGTGCTAAAACTTAGAATTCGACCCTTACTTTTAATGCTGCGTGTTGCAGGTAAGAATGATACTCATGAATGATGCCATATATTGCAGCCAGGTAAGAATGTTGACAGAGACTGACGTGCCAAATATCTTCATTTAACAGATATGGTCACACTTGTCCAGGCTCATGCAACACCCTGGATTGAAACTTCAGCATAGATATCAATTATTGCCAACAAGAAAACAATCTCAATTTTGTAAAATTGGCCATATCACACAAGTCATTCAGGCTGGTGGTCACACGTACCATCGGCTAAATACACTATATAATGGAAGTGAATTACCTTCTCTCTTCACTTTCAATTCCAAAACCCAACTACTACCCCAGTTAGAGTTGAGTTAAGATTACATTCTTTCACCAATGAAACAAAGTCGAAATACAAAACAAGTGATACGCATAGGTACGTGTGACCAAATTTCGTTCAATTCCGGCACCGGTTGAAGATTTGGTGGCTTGTCAAAGTTGCTCTAAGTGTTCTAGGGGGATGGCAAGTGCCGGCTGAGGCCATGTCCCACCACAATGCATGCCATTTTTTGAAGGCATTTTGGGATGCAATGAGATTCTAACAACCAAAAGAAGACTTGATGTGGGATGCAACCCAACAAATTCCGTTCAATTCCGGCACCGGATGAAGATTTGGTGGCTTGTCAAAGTTGCTCTAAGTGTTCTAGGGGGATGGCAAGTGCCGGCTGAGGCCATGTCCCACCACAATGCATGCCATTTTTTGAAGGCATTTTGGGATGCAATGAGATCCAAACAACCAAAAGAAGACTTGATGTGGGATGCAACCCAACAAATTTCGTTCAATTCCGACACCGGATGAAGATTTGGTGGCTTATCAAAGTTGCTCTAAGTGTTCTAGGGGGATGGCAAGTGCCGGCTGAGGCCATGTCCCACCACATTGCATGCCATTTTTTGAAGGCATTTTGGGATGCAATGAGATTCTAACAACCAAAAGAAGACTTGATGTGGGATGCAATCCAACAAATTTCGTTCAATTCCGACACTGGATGAAGATTTGGTGGCTTCTCAAAGTTGCTCTATGTTTTCTAAGAGGGGTTAGTCGGCGCCGGCAGAGGCGTGGTTGGTGCCGGCATAGGGGCACTTGGATGTTTTCTAAGAGGGGATTAGTCGGCACCGGCATGGGGTGGTTGTTGCCGGCAAAGGGGTGGTTGGTGCCGGCAGAGGGGCGGTTGGTGCTTGCATAGGGGTGGTTGGTGCCGGCATAGGGTCACTTGGATGTTGTCTAAGAGGGGGTTAGTCGGCGCCGGCATTGGAGTGGGTAGTGCCGGCATAGCGGTGGTTGGTGCTGGCTTGGTGCGCGCATGGGGGTTGTTGGAGCTGGCTAGGAGGTGTGTTTTGCCGGCTTGGGGTCTTTATTTACAACCTTGTGGTGGGTACTTTATACAAAGAGATAGTTAGTGCCCTCTTCTAGGTGTCCGTATGTTTTCCATATTTGGCACTTACCACCCCATATTTGTTACTAATCACCCCTAAACTACTCCTACTACCTCATAGAGAGCTCTAATCACCCCTAGTTGGCACAAAACACCCCCTAGCGGTTACAAAAGCACCCTAGCCGGCACAAACACCTCCTAGCAGGCTCCAACTATCCTATGCCGACACCAACCACCCCCATGCCCACACCAACCACTCCCATGCCGGCGCCGACTAACCCCCTTTTAGAAAACATCCAAGTGCCCCTATGTCGGCACCAACCACCCCTCTGCAAGCACCAACCGCCCCTCTGCCCAACTACCTCTCTGTCGGCACCAACCACCCCTCTGCCGGCACCAAACACCCCTCTGCCGGCACCAATCACCCCTCTGCCGGCACCAATCACCCCTCTGCCGGCACCAACCACCCCTCTGCCGGCACCAACCACCCCTCAGCCGGCACCAACCACCCCTCAGCCGGCGCCGGCTAACCCCCTCTTAGAAAACATAGAGCAACTTTGAGAAGCCACAAAATCTTCATCCGGTGTCGAAATTGAACGAAATTTGTTGGGTTGCATCCCACATCAAGTCTTCTTTTGGTTGTTAGAATCTCATTGCATCCCAAAATGCCTTCAAAAAATGGCATGCATTGTGGTGGGACATGGCCTCAGCCGGCACTTGCCATCCCCCTAGAACACTTAGAGCAACTTTGACAAGCCACCAAATCTTCATCCGGTGTCGGAATTGAACGAAATTTGTTGGGTTGCATCCCACATCAAGTCTTCTTTTGGTTGTTAGAATATCATTGCATCCCAAAATGCCTTCAAAAAATGGCAAGCATTGTGGTGGGACATGGTCTCAGCCGGCACTTGCCATCCCCCTAGAACACTTAGAGCAACTTTGACAAGCCACAAAATCTTCATCCGGTGTCGAAATTGAACGAAATTTGTTGGGTTGCATCCCACATCAAGTCTTCTTTTGGTTGTTAGAATCTCATTGCATCCCAAAATGCCTTCAAAAAATGGCATGCATTGTGGTGGGACATGGCCTCAGCCGGCACTTGCCATCCCCCTAGAACACTTAGAGCAACTTTGACAAGCCACCAAATCTTCATCCGGTGCCGAAATTGAACAAAATTCGTTTTATTAAATCCCACATTGAGTCTTATTATTGTCTACAAAATTCTATAGCTTCTCTAAATTCCTTGAGGAAATGGCATGCATTGTGGTGGGACAAGGCCTCAGCTGGCACTTGCCATCTCCCTAGAACACTTAAAGCAACTTTGACAAGCCACCAAATCTTCATCCGGTGTTGGAATCAAATAGTATTTGTTTCGTAGCATCAGTGATTAAGTCTGCTATTTTTCTACAAAATCTCATTGCATTGGTTGATTAAGGACTTAGCTCGGACTTGCCATCCACTTAGAACACTTAGAGAACTTTGACTAGCCATCAAATCTTTATCTAGTGTCACAATGTGTTGAAGTTTTTTGGATCGGATTCCGTTTCAAGTCTCATTTGAGTTGTAGAAATCTCAGAGAATTCCAAGATGTGTTGAAGTGATGGCGTGCATTGTGGTGGGAGAAGGTTTTAGCCCACAACCGCTATCCCCTTAGAAGACAAAGGGTTACTTTGAGAAGCCATGAAACCTTTAATCTTGTTTGGGAATTGAACAAAATGTATCAGTTGGATCTCAAATCAAGTCTTCCTTGAGTTGTAGAAATCTCATAAAATCCCAAGATGCCTTGAAGTCATCGCATAAGTTTTGGCAAATAAAGGTCTGATTAGGTACCCCCCACCTCATAGAAAACAAAGGGCCACGTGGTCAAGGACAACAAATTAGGTTTGTACTTTAGGGATTGAAGGTTACTTTGTACTTGTGAGGTTTAGTTTGGTTGTAAAGTTTTACATAGTTACTGTATAGCAAAGCCTTGTCTTTGGATAATTTATATAATAAAGTTATTATCAACTTTTAAACATTTTAACCTTTTGTTTGCTTAGAAATAAAAATATCCAAAATCTGTTGTAGATGAAAGTGAAGGGAAGCTATTTACAACTCAACCATACAATCTTGCAATTGACTTATTGTAGGCCATGTGGATTTAGACTTGAGTCATAATACCTCATATTCAAGATTAATGCGGAATAGTACTAAAAGAAAGAATACATGTTTTCATCAAGATTTTATAGAACCAAATTTGAATTTAGCGTCAGACCTAGCCTAAAATTCAATGTAGCAAAGCAATTGATGCCAAGCGATGTCCCACCGGTGCCAGCTAAGGATGTGCTTGCAGAGGCGAGGGAATAGGTACTGGCAGAGGCCAAGGAACTGGTGCCGGCAGACGCGAGGGAACTGGTGCCAGCAGAGGCGAGGGAATTGGTGCCAGGAAAGGCGAGGGAATTGGTGCCTGCAAAGGCGAGGGAACTAGTGCCGGTAGAGGCGAGGAAACCGGTGCTAACAGAGGCGAGGAAACTAGTGCCGACAAAGCCGAGGGAACTAGTGCTCGCAGAGGCAAGGGAATTGGTGCCGGCAGAGGCAAGGGAACTGGTGCTAGTAGGGGCAAGGGAACTGGTGTCTGCAGAGGCGAGGACACCGGTGCCAACGGAGGCTCGTTTGGTGCTAACAGTGGCTCGTTTGGTGCAGATAGAGGCTTGTTTGATGTTGGCAAAGATTCTCCTCTCCCTAGTACAGGCTCCTCCCTTCCCAGTAGAGGCTCCTCCGTTTCTGACCAACCTTCAGCACCGTACGATGGGCCGCACACATGTGGTTCGGGGGCGTCGGCCATCGCTCAGCCAAGGCTAGGTTTTGATAGTAGCTGCATGCCGCTCATGCGAACGGTCTGCTGCTCTGGCCAATGAGCTGTCACTCCTTCTTATTACCTCAGGCATGTTACCCTCTAAACTCCAATAAAATGTAATCACTTCGTTACCTCATAAACTCTAGTAAACCTAATCACACCCCTGTAGAACTATTTTGGTGATTTCAACTACATAATCTAAATTTAACTTTTTGTTTATAGTTCTAATTTTTCATAGTATAAGGTACAATAAAATTGAATCAACTTAGACTTGAGTAATTTTCTACAATTTGAGTAAAAAATAAGATACTTTATGACAATGTCATAAAGTATACCATATTTTAAATATTTAATATATACTTTGTCATTATAAAATTATAATAAAAGTAATTGTAATTTCCCAAAGTTTATTTTATTATCACTTTTTCTACACATTAGTTGTAACGATACTCTAAAATTGGCTTAGAGTTACTTGGAACATGATTTTACTATTACAAATTTAGCAAAATTGTGATTAAAGTTAATTAGCAGTAAATTAAAGGCATAGAAGAAAATGATACGTATTAATTTTCAAATTTGTAAATTTAGGATTTATATTTATTACACCTTTTATGTATAAAACTTGATGTGGTATGAGATGTAACTTCCCTTACTCTTTTAAAGCCATCTTCTTAAAAAAATATAAAGACATTTTGCTTACATTAGATCGATACGCTTGAATTTCTCAAAATAGTAAGTATTTATTTTGTAATGAATTCAAGAGACTAAGACTTTAAAAATTGATAGAAATTTCAATTTTATTATTAGTAGTTGAGATTGGATATGATTGGCTAAAATTGAATGTTATATGATAAAATAAAAAAGCCACTAATAACTTTAGAAAAATACAATCAGTCCTCCAAAATAGTAAGGTTTCTTCCACTAAGCCAATGCTAAGAAGACAGTGGAAATATGACTAAAAATGTTCACTATAACTAATTTCATGTTTAAAGCTTTAGTTTTAATTTGTAAATTTATTACAAATTAGTTGAAAGGGTAAGATTAATAATTATGATATTGATTTAAAAACTACTTTATTATTGAATTATGTTTGGTGGGATTACAGCTTACATGAGATGTATTCACCGACACTCCGATACTCCTTATGACACAACCCATTCCCATCTAGTCCGACACAATCCATCCCCTCTCCAGTACGAATACTTCTTTTTCTTTATTGTAATCTGAGAACATGTTTTTTTTTTTTCACAAATTAGCTAAACCATTTAAGAGGCAAACAACGGAAAATTCCAATTCACCACGGTTGTAGGGTCTAAATTATTTTGTATCAGCAGCTTTCCCACGGCTTTAGGGGTACACAAATATTGAATTTGTTCAAATAGAATCAACTAATATTCACTTTTGGACCAGAATATTCCCTCGAAATCTGCTCACTGCTCATGGAAAATCTGCTCACCGCTCACCGCTCACCGCTCACCGCTCACACCGTAATCACATTGGGTCCCTTTCTAAGGGGCCGGCGTGAATGAAGTGTCCGTTCGTAATGCTAATATCCCGATGGCCACCGGACAAGGGGAAATTGGAACAATACTACTTCCCCCTCTCGAGGGTGGACACTGTAACTACGCTATTTTCTAGCCTAGTTACTAATGCCTTGAAGATACTTGACATAGTATCCCCCCAAAGGGATTTGAGGTACCCATACAACAAGGTCCAAAGACCCCCCACAATAGTTGGGTGGACTATAGTGGTGAGCACCACGCCGGCATGGGGAATAGAACCCACGACCTCCTCATTGGGGGCCTAAGCCCTAACCACCAAGCCAAGGCTTGTGGTGCCCTTTAACAACAACATAGATATCATGGTATGAAATTGGATCGTTACAATCTTTATTCTAATGTTGAGTTCTTCACTTCTTCTTTTATCTCAATATATAACCATTTATTAGCAGGGAAAATCTCACAAAACTTTCATGAAGGAATATTTGCAAACAAATTTTTTCTATGAACCTCAATTCTATTAAATTGGCACGGTTATGCTAAAATGGTGTCTTTTGAGGTGAAAAAAACAAAAACCAATAACATAGAATTTTGTCAATTTTGACCTCAAAAGATAATATTTCTAAAAAATTCAATTTTCTTCTTGTTTTTTGAGGTCCTTGTGAAATATTTTCACTCCAACGTTTTCTCTTTATCCTCTATTTTGATGTTGGGTTTTCACTTTTTATTTTTTCTCAATATATAAGAGTTCAGTAGAAGGAAAAACCTCAAAAGACTTTTAGGAATATTTGTAGATAAGTTATTTGTGAACCTCAATTCTATTAAAATGGCGTTGTAATGATAAAATGGTGTGTTCTGAGGTGAAAAAAACAAAAAAAATATCATAGATTTGTCAAGTTCGACCTCAAAGGACAATATTTCTAAACTGCATTTCAAAGACATTGTTCTTTTTAACGGCAGTTAAGAAATATTTTCCCTTCCACATGTGCTCTTTGAAAGCCAATGTTGTTTTCTTACAGAGACTTTCAAAATAGTTGCTCACACCCTAAATCAAGAGCTTTGGGCATATGTGAGAGCGAACTACTTACTTGAGGCATTGTGGTGTGATTTTCATTAATTTTGGTTAATGCCATTTCTTCATCTCTATTTGGGTTTCAAAAAATAAATTAATTGAGATGCATTCAGAAACACAGTTATTTTTTTCGTAGAGTTTATAAAGAGCTGCAATATAATTTTGAAATTCCCCTTGAGAATCTTTTGGACCTTTCAAAACGCATTAGCAGGTATGCAAGAAAGAGCTCAGGCGCTTTACGTAGCAATGAGCCTATGAGACATAGAAGAGCATTTTTTGCATGGTTCCTCTTCAAGGGTATAAGATACGTTTAGTTCTATCTAGTGCATTTCTTTTTAAGAGTTTGGTGGATGCAAGTTCTCACCAAATAACTTGTGATAGGATTGTTTTCTCAAAAGCACGGCTAATGTGTTCTTGTGTTTTATTGCTACGAAGCAACGCGCTTGCTCGTATAATCACATTCAACAAGTCTTCTTTGTTGTCAACATTGAGCTAGCAAGTCAAGATCTTACATTGCGATGGGGGCTTGCCACCAATACCACATCCAATGGCGTGCTCATTGTTTATCTTACCAAGAGTACACTGACAAACTAAACCAACAACATTAGAATCATCAAACATAAATAGCAAATGTCATTATGTAATAGCTTAGCCATAAAAAAATGAAAAAAAATGAAAAAAGAAAAAGAAAAAATGAATTGATAAAAATAATTAAAAATTAAAAAATTAAAAAAATTATATATATATAAAAGATTCAAACACTTTTTTGCACTGCTCTTCTTTTATGTTATAATGTGTCAATAGTACAAATTGCAACCTTCAAGGTAAGGTGCTTTCATGACTCTTGATATTCTTTCACATTGTGAAACTAAACATTTTAACTTTCGCTAAAATATGTATATGCTTTGTTGCATGTATGTTGTGTGATTGATATGTATCTTATACATGTGTCTTTCCTTGCACCTAAGTAATAGTATATATTGATTGAAGAAGGTTGTTTGGAGTGAGATTGTTAGTGATAAAATTTTAAAAGGCGCTTTCCATGTAGGACAATGGCATGCTCTACGTATTAAAAAGTGTCTAGGTCTACTTTCAAACAATCTCCTATATGCCTATATAATTAATGTGAATATGTTTTGCCTAAGTTCAAATTGGGATGTATAATTTTTGTATACTATACATCTTAGAGAACCCTCCTCAAATGAGGCCTCATGATTCAAAATTTGATCCACTTGACTTAATACAAGTATACTACAAGATCATACTGTTGAGATCTAGGTAGCTTGTCTTCATTTCATCAATGAGACTTTGCAAAAACCTATGTTTCAAGGCTCTAGACCCTCTTTGGCCCTTCCTTGCCTAATAATCCTTTAATATAGAATGAAGACTTATTTTCCTCCCCACCTCCCTAGCCCCCACGACCCCACCTTCGCACATTTCCGCCTTATTTTACTTCATATTGGAAGTATTACATGTCTTGTCTGTTTTTCTGACTTCCACTCCTCTCCCAAGGTTACTCTCTCTGCCTCCATACTTCCCAAGCCACCTAATGATTTACATTCCTCTTAACAAGGACAACCTAAGGTAGATTTAATTACTTAGTCTCAATTTGTGTAATACAAAAGACATCTCTTGTTACGATTTTGTGAGTATTTTTTGCATTGTGCATTCTATCTCTAAAGTATCTAATATCTTATCGTACTTGGTCGTTGAGCAAATGGAGCATTGTTTCATAGATGATTTGCCAAAAGAAAATGTCTTTATGAGTGAATTAAAAATGAGCTTGTTTGTATGTTCTAAGTTTGGTTTGCAAGTTTGTGTGGGTAGAATAGGTTTAGGTCGGTGGTTAATTAATTCATGCCTATGAAGAGCTCTCAAAGTTCCCATTGCAATATCTAAGAACATCAAGTTTTGTAATAGAAATATTTAGCACAATTAAAACAAAGTTTCCTTGCTTATTAAAATTGTAGTTATTTGAACTAAACTTTTGATCTCAAATAAAAAGGTCAAATAACTACACCAACCTTTTTTTAAATTTCAAAAAATTAATATCAACTTTTCACCTAAGACGTATAGAGATTAAGTTATAATTAGGATATTTTGATTTTGTTAAGATTTTAGAAATTTATGACCTTACCTTAATTCTCCTAAAATGGCTATATTCTGTTAAAATGACATATTTTGGGGTGCTCAAAATTAAACAAATAAAATTGGATTTTATATATTTTGATATCGAAGAGAAAATAATCTGGAATTGTTCTTCAACAACAATAAGATCCTAGTGAATGGCCATTCGAGAAGAAGGTTGTTTATGAAGGCCACTTCAAGAACAAGGATGTTTTGAACTACCATTGCGTAATAAGAAGAAGGTTGATCTTCAAGTGTCATTCGCAAACAATGTTGTTTTTGAACTACCATTCAAGAACAAGGATGTTGTTGAACTGCCACGCATTCAAGAACAAGGATGTTTCATACTTGCCATTCAAGAATAAGGATGTTTTTTAATAGCCATTTTGAGAATGAGATTTTCTTGAGTTGGCCTTGAAGAACAAAGATGTAATTGGATGGCCATTGGAGAACAAGAATGTAATTGAACATTTACATATGCTCCTAAAATGACCCGTCTTAGAATATGGCCAAAATGTTGAATCATGACTTCGCCAAAATGGTACAAGATATAAGTAACACCATTTTTATGAAATTGAGGCTCCTTCCAAATCAAAAGGTGTATACGTCTTGAAACTCAACATTTTAGGCCATTCCTGGGCACAACCAAGGTATGGGTATCACTTTTTGTCAAGACTAATTAGGTGATTTTTGGTTGAAACATCCAAAGTTCATCATTTTTTTCCAATTTTATCAATTACAAAGAGTACAAAATCATTTTAAAATATCGTATATGTAATTGGGATCAAGATGCGCATTCCTAAGAAAAAAAATTATTCAGATTTTTTATTTTTGGATCATTGAACCCTCCACAGTAAATTGCATATTGGTAGGATTTGCAAGCATCATGGTGCAAATTTTATTAATTTTTTATTTGTCAAACTAACTATTTTATATAATGCACAAGTACATGTAAGTCATATCCAAAAATGGTATCAAAATGTGATCATTTGATGTATCAAATGATTGTTTCTTAGGATTTTGTGTCATTAGGACACAACTTACTTTTTCAACTAAAATACCTAATAAAAAATCTTAATATTCTTCAATGCGAACGATTTTTTTTTTTTTTTTTTTTTTGTAGGCTATAAGTGCTGTAAATTGAAACCACATTTGGTGTTCTCATACTTAACTTTATTTTAGAAGATGGACATGTTTGACACACTTGCATGAGTTGAAACTGTACTTGGAACAACTTTTTTGAACCCTTAGCAGCTTAGCTTAATTGTGCCCTCATATCTCAAAACTCATTGTGAGCCAAAAAACCACCAAGGAGGTGGCAATTAGTCACAAGGGGATTAAGGAACAAGATTATATGAAGAGAAGAGGAATAGACAAGAGAAGACAAAGAGAAAAGAAGAAGCAAAGGAAAGAAGAAGAAGAAGAAAACCGCCGCCCAGGGAGTAAAACTTTTTCAACACCCCCGACTTTGGGAGGTCATTTCTCCTCCCTATGTATTGGAATTGAGCATGCCATATATCATTGGAAAGCTCTACTAGCGCTCTATTCACTGTAGAAATCTCAGAATCAAACTCCTAAAACTCTCTGACTGATTGCCGAATTTATGCGGCTGACTTGTTTATCGCCGGGGGAAACTCTTCCAACACCCCCGACTTTGAGAGGCAATATCTCACTCCCTATAACTCCAATTTGAACGTGCTTACCACCATTGGAAAGCTCTACTAGAGATCTACAATCATGTCAAATCTCATTGAACTTGGACTAAAATCGAGTGACTGATGGAGATTTGACCAAACGGCCTTGAATGGAGATTGACCAAAAACACTTGAATTCAATGCAACTCCTAACCTAATAAAAAAGGAGGTGAAGATGAGTGAGAAGGAGGTCAATACCTTCCTTCTCTTATTTATCAAACATTACAAGAGGAAGAAGGGGTGAAACAAGAATTAAGAAGGAGGCGCAAGGCCTTCCTTCTTCTAAAACGTATACATCACAAAAGAAGGACAAGAAGAAGGAAGAAGTAGGTCCATGGCCTTCCTTCTCCTACTAACTAATTATTACAAAAGAAGAAATAGATAGACACAAGGAGAGGCTTGCAATTACCTTGAAAACAAGCTCTTAAGTACAAAATATGGAGCCGCCAAAGTAGCGGCTCACCCTAACCCCAACCAAGGCTGAAAGCCCTACTTAAGGTCTTCTTGAACGAATGTCGTCACTACTTCTCGCGCTCCATCCTTCAAGCATTCAATCTATCACCGGCTCCTTTAATGCAAGTAGCTCACACATACCACCCAAAGTTAAGTGAATAAAATCAAGACAATCAATCATAAATACTAACATGGATATCAAAGGTTAGAGGTGAAAGGCCGACGGTAAAATGTCTGACTCTAATTTAAGCAACTAGCCTATTTATAAGTTTTAGGTTCACTAGGGGATCTTCCCTCCTCTAGTCCTTCCCCATCATTCATTGGATTCACTAGGGGATCTTCCCTCCTCTAGTCCTTCTCCACTAATCCTAACCTAAAGTTTAATTTCGCGCCAAACAATCTACCGAAAGCCTTCCAACAACTAACTTTTAACATACATATTACATTCATAATTAAATTATCTTAATTGCATTAATTTACTTCCAAATGGCATGGTTTGCTGACTTTTCATCAATAAAAACTACATTAAATAATATTTTAAACAAGAGGGCGCTTTCACGCTCTCACACTCATTACTTGTAATCTTTAATTACTAGATTCTTTTGTACTTATTACTAGAATTTAAATCTTTAAGTTAGTATATTGTAATCCTTAAGTACAAGATGGCATCCAATAATGAGTTATTAAGAAAAAAAATGTAAGATCATCTAAGAATGTGGTGGAAAATATTAGAGTAGGTCAAACTTTTCAGAAATTTGCAAATTAGATATAGATAGAAATCTGCATAAATTAATGATACTTAGTATTAAATTTAAATACTTTGATAGATTTTTAGTAAAAAGAGCACATTCCACAAAAAAGTGTCGTAGCTAGAAATGAAGGTAAATTCTTTGGATTTCAACGTTACAATCTTGCAGTAGACATATTGTATATCATAATTATGGGTCAAATTTTGAGTTTTGAGGCCTCATAAAGTATGAGGTTTATAATATATTCGTTCTCCAAATTCTCAAAACATCACATAATCTCAAATCTCAAACATTACATAATAGACTTATTGCAATGTATAAAATCACCAAAATAATGCAACTATACTCACCTTCATCTGAGCAACACCCCTAAAAAAAGAGAAACCATGAAAAACAAAAACCTAGACCTAATGGTTTAGAAGGACCGAGCCTCAATTTCACATACTAGATTAAATTCCAAACCAAATCTAAGTAATTCCATCCAAATTGGACTCCGAATGAAGAAATTATGGGTCTTTAAAGTTGTTGCTTGTCGTCTAAAACGACAAACAATCGAGTTAAGTATAAAGGAAAATAAAGTATAAAGTGTAAAGGAAATAAAGTTCTTTTGTCAATTTATGAAGGACACAAAGACAGTTTTCACTAGGTAGGGTTTTCAATCATTGATAAATTAGAGTTATACTTCACTGTCATATCATGATATAGAAAGTTTGGTCATATTTTGTCTTCGAAAACTTATTGAAGAATATCCAAATGTTATCTGAAAAATTGATTTATATCTTTGTATAGATTATTTTTTCTTCAAAGTTTCCTAACTCATGACCGTCACTTTTAAGCAAGCAATGTGCCTAGTTGCAATCTTATTAACTTTACACCTATTGATGTACAATTTTATATATGCTACCTCCACTATACATTTCTTTTGTTTCATTCTTTATTTTATATCAAATTTCTCAATAAGGGGTTGTGCACCATGGTATTATTGAAGCTATCTCTTCAAAGAACATTAATTTTGATTTGCTTTACTTATAGGTAATTAACAAATTTGATTATACTTAGGCTTGTTTACCTTCTATCCTTAACTGTACAAATTTTACCACCATAATAATTATATTTGATAATTCTTTTGAGTTCAATTTCTTGATTATGGGTTCTTTGAAATACATTCAAACCCTCCTATTCTTACACTAGGCTAACATACCCACTAGGCTAACATAGCCTCTATGATATCACATATTTGGAATGTGACATGCAGTGACATGTAAAAAGTGGCCAATTAAAATTTCTCGTGGAATATAGTCAAAATATGAATATGTAAGGATTTTGACATAAGGATTTGAGTGAGTGTATCCTTGATAAAATATTAAACAATATGCTCAAATTCTTCTTAAGTCACATTTGATTATATTTACATTTCCGGTGTATATAACAAATTAAGGCTAAGGTGAGCATTTCTATTTGACCATTGTTCATATATCACAGTCCAAAGACTGTATGATATCAAAAAGAAGTTCCACAGAAGATCGATATGACAATATTAAGAGATATAAGTTTACAAACGTTGCCTCATGAATTAGATTTCTCATTGGATTCCTGTTTATTCCTTCTCTAATTACGTCCAATTCCTCGTGTGGGGGTTCTCCTCGCCCAATTCCTCCTTTGGGGTTCTTGTTCCGGCCATGGTAATGTCGGCCGTACATTCCAACGGCTGTATGCACTTCACTAAGTACCGCAGGTACAAGGCTTCCACAGATCCATTGATTCGGGATGAAGTTAGTTCTTGTATTATATTTCTGAGAGCTAGACATCACACACACAAAATCCATTCGGTCCCACCGAATATTATGTGCAGGTATTGCATGCGACTGTACAGATTGAACGTTGATGTGTTTTAGTATATCATAATTACATTTGAAAGGCTTCTGTTGGGGTAATGATCTATACTCCCCGTAAGGCAATCAAGAATGATTCTGACCTGAGTTTCGTACTCAATGCTTCCTCACTTCTTCCTCCGTCTGTGCATACTCCAGCAGACCCAGAACTTCCGTGAACAATGCAGGCTAGATTCATCCCTTGAGTTCGTCCGAATCGATACACAAGTGTTCAAGGATAGTGTATGAGACGAAGGGATGTATCGTAGTGAACTGAATGAGCAATGACGAAACCGATGAAGCCCGAGCAGAAGAAACCTCGTGGGTCGAACGTAAAAACCCAGGCCACCGACACCGACAATGGACAGGTTAGTTCATCATTGTATGATTATATGATTATTTTCTTTCAAGATATCCTTATTGAATGTGTATGCAACTCTTTCCACTCCGAATGACACAATTACCGGTCCATGATTTTGGACATTGAACACGTGCATCGATCCCAATGTGGAGTTATTGAAGCTGGGTATTCTGGTTTCGTCTGAGAAAGAAACGTGGCATACCCCTTCCCAAATTGTAGGCGTAAAATTAAATCTTACTGGTTTTGACTTTTATCGAGAATATTGAGAATTGACTAACTTGATCCAAATGAATAATATAAACGCATTAACTCAGCATCCTGTATTAGGGAGTAAATAATGGAAAATAACAATCTCGGGAGTTGGGCTACTGGTTTTTACTGGTTTCCACTTTCGAGTGCATTTCTCATTACCCTCACTTCCCGAGGCACAACCCTATACATAAATAGAGACCCGGATAAGAAAGATGCTCATGATATCGTATGTATGTGATTGAGTGCTGAAAGCTCTCATCCTTATCGTCAATACGAAGAGGGATGTGCTCCTAAATTCATCTCTTACTTTTGAATGTTGCCTCTTGGATAGACTAGTAAGAGTTCGAAGTCGATCGTCATGTCAGGAGCAGGAGCACGTACAGCACACGACTATCAACAACATGATGATAGAGCAGGGCATGACCCAACCGAAAAGCCAACCAAGTCCAGGAAGAGCAAGAGTGTAAATCCTATCAATGACGAGCCGAATAAGAAGCTGGAAAGTTACTCATGCCGCTTCTGCGGAAAAAACTTTGAGAAATACCAGGGGCTTGGAGGCCACATAAACAAGCTTCACTACAAAGGTCCCACTCTCTATTCCTGGACCAGTTTGTCGAGTATTCGTGTCTCTCCATTGTTTATCCTTTCCGGTGAGCTTTTCATTAACTTCCAAACGGTTTGCAGATCTTGACAAAGAGAAAGTACAAAAAGCACATGAATTGTTGAACAAGCAGAAGCAACAGCAACTCTCGACCTGGCACAACTCACACCTGTAAGTTCGATCAGCATTCCTTGCTTTTAGAGAACTAATAATTATTAGGAGGTTCTGAGTTTCGCATATTGTCACTGACAGTTTTCTTGTTCATTCGTTGTGCATTTTTGTGACGGTCTAGCAGCAACTTTGGAGGGGGACTGGCAACAGGGATTGCTCCGGATCCGTATGCGCCTTCGGGGATAAGTAGACCGGTGCTGGCCACCGGCGATAGACAGGTGAGTTCATTACTCATCATTCTGATTACATAATTATTTTCTTTCAGAACATTCTTAGTGAATGAGTTTGCAACTCTTTCTACTCCGAATGAAATAATTACCGGTTCATTAATTTGGACATTGAACACGTCCGTCGATACCAATGTAGAGTTGTTGAGTCTGGGTTTTTGGTATGCATTTTGATAATTTTCCACTTCATTTGTTGATTTGGTAATCATGACATCATGACTTCATGAGTCACTTGCAGGTGTCTTGGAAACACAGATCTAACAGGACAAATAGTCCGGCGGTGAATCAAGTGCCTGCCTCGGTGGAGAGTCAAGAGCCTACATCAATAACAGAGTTCAATAGTATTCCAGAGCATCCGGTTGCATCCGGAGATCAAATATCTCGGCATGCGAGACGCGGGATCCCGATAATTCCGGAACCAACCTTGGTGCTCCCGACTCCTGTGATTGAGGAGCCTCCTGAGCCAACATTCTTTGAGGAGCCTCCAGAGCCAACATTCTTTGAGGAGCCTCCAGAGCCAACATTCTTTGAGGAGCCTCCAGAGCCAACATTCTTTGAGGAGCCTCCAGAGCCAACATTTTTTGAGGAGCCTCCAGAGCCAACAATCTTTGAGGAGCCTCCAGAGCCAACATCCTCTGAGGATTCACCGACAGACCTTCAATCACGATGGGACGAATACTTAGCGAACCATCCGGTACCAGTCGTTGTGGAGCCACCGACAGACCTTCAATCACGAATGGACGAATACTTCGCAAACCATCCGGTATCAGAGATGCCTCCTTTAGAAACCATTCAGTTTTTCTTCACAGGAAGTTCGACATCGAATCCTGCTCTGATGGCCTTCGAACTTGCTGGCCCTTTCAGGACTGAGTTCTTGCAGTTTCGATTTCGGTTCTAGACATCATAATTATGAGTGTACATAGATGCTATTAGTTGATTTTGAGTCTGCGGTTTCTGCCTCTTGTAATTTTGATCTTTCTGTAATTACAGAATGATCAAGTAACTATTCGTTTCTGAATAGTGCAATTACTATAGTGACTCACGTGGCTTTGTGCATGATCATCAGTTTGGTTTCTCATGGAAAGTGGAGTTTTCAGTTCTAATTTTACTTTTGCAATTTCATTTTCGGTTCACCTTACAAAGGGATAGTGTTCAGTAGTTTATTATGTTCATTTCTGTATACGTTCTCCATTTGATTACTACATGGCTACGGCATCAATCTCCATATTAAAGAAGGCAATTACAGATATAAGTGTACAAAACGTTGCCTCATTAGATTCCTCACTGGATTCCTATTTACTCCTTCACTAATTAAATCCAATTCCTCGTGTGGGGTTCTCCTCGTTTGCCCAATTCCTCGTTTGGGGTTCTTGTTCCGGCCATGGTAATGTCGGCCGTACATTCCAACGGCTGTATGCAGTTGACTAAGTACCGTAAGTACAAGGCTTCTGCTGGGTGATATAATCTATACTCTCCGTAAGGCAATTATGAATGATTCTGAACTGAGTTTCATACTCAATGCTTCCTCACTCCTTCCTCCGTCAGTCTGTGCATACTCCAGCAGACCCAAAACTTCCGTGAACAATGCTGGCTACAGGATTCATCCATTAGCTAACTTCGACCGAATCGATATACAAGAGTTCAAGGATAGTTTATGAGAGGCAGGGGTAAATCGTAGTGAACTGAATACGCAATGACGAAACCGTTGAAGCCCGGGCGAGCATAGGGAACCTCGTGGGTCAAACGTATAAACCCAAGCCACCGACAAATTAAGGACAGTCAGGTTAGTTCATCATTATATGATTCTATGATTATTTTCTTTCGAGATATCCTTATTGAATGTGTATGCAAGTCTTTCCACTCCGAATGAAACAATTACCGGTCCATGATTTTGGACATTGAACACGTGCATCGATCCCAATGTGGAGTCATTGAAGCTGGGTATTCTGGTGTCGTCTGAGAAAGAAACGTGGCATACCCCTTCCCAAATTGTAGTCGTAAATTTAAATCTTACTGGTTTTGACTTTTGTCAAGATTATTGAGAATTGACTAACTTGATCCAAATGAATGATAATATAAATACACTAACTCAGCATCCTGTATTAGGGAGTAATGGTCCAAAATAACAATCTCGGGAGTTGGGCTACTGGTTTCCACCTTCGAGTGCATTTTTCATTACCCTCACTTCCCGAGGCATAACCCTATACATAAATAGAGCCCCGGATAAGAAAGATGCTCATGATTGATATCGTATGTATGTGATTAAGTGCTGAAAGCTCATCCTCATCGTCAATACGAAGACGGAAGTGCTCCTGATGTCATCTCTTACTTTTGAGTGTTGCCTCTTGGATCGACTAGTAAGAGTTCGAAGTCGATCGACATGTCTGGAGCCCATACCGCACACGACGATCAGCCGCATGATGATAGAGCAGGGAACGACCCAACCGAAAAGCCAACCAAGGACAGTAAGCACAAAAGTGAAGATCCCAACAATGACGAGCCGAATGAGAAGCTGGATGGTTACTCATGCGTCCTCTGCCGAAGGACCTTTGATAAACGTCAAAGCCTTGGAGGCCACATGAAGAGTCATTACAAAGGTCCCACTCTCTTTTCCGGTTTGTCTAGTATTCGTATCTCTCCATTGTTGTTCCTTCCCCGTGAGCTTTTCAATAACTTCCAAACGGTTTGCAGAGCTTGACAAAGAGAAATTACAAAAAGAACTTGAATTGGTGAAGCAAAAGCAACAGCAACTCTCGACCTCGCACAACTCACACCTGTAAGTTCGATCAGCATTCCTTGCTTTTACTTGTAGAGAACGAATATTAGGAGGTTCTGAGTTTTGCATATCGTCATAGTTTTCTTGTTCATTCGTTGTGCATTTTTGTGACGGTCTAGCAGCAACTTTGGAGGGGGACTGGCACCAGGGATTGCTCCGGATCCGTATGCACCGAATCAAGTGCCTGCCCCGGTGGAGAATCAAGAGCCTACCTCGATAACAGTGCATCCGGTTGCATCCGGAGATCCAATATCTCGGCATGCGAGAAGCGGAATCCCGATAATTCCGGAACCAACCTTGGAGCTCCCGACTCCTGTGATTGAGGAGCCTCCTGAGCCAACATTCTTTGCTGAGCCACCGACAGACCTTCAATCACGAATGGACGAATACTTCGCAAACCATCTGGTATTAGAGATGCATCCTCTAGAGACCCTTCAGTTTTTCTTCACAGGAAGTTCGACATCGAATCCTGCTTTGGTGGCCTTCGAACTTGCTGGCCCTTTCAGGACTGAGTTTTTGCAGTTTTGGTTTCGGTACGAGCCATCATGGTTTACATAGATGCTATAATTAGTTGATTTTGAGTCTGCGGTTTCTGCCTCTTGTAATTTTGATCTTTCTGTGATTACAGAATGATCAAGTAACTATTCGTTTCTGAATAGTGCAATTACTATAGTGACTCACGTGGATCTGTGCATGATTATCTGTTTGGTTTCTCATGGAAAGTGGAGTTTTCTTTTCTCATTTTAGTTTTGCAATTTCATTTTAGGTTCACTTTACAGAAGGATAGTGTTCAGTAGTTTATTATGTTTATTTCTGTGTACCTTGTCTGGACATTTGATTACTACATGCATGGCTACGGCATCAATCTCCATATTAAAGGAATTATCATGTTATCTACTAAATGCTTATCTAGAGGGACTTCTCTCTTATAACACTTGTAATGACGTGAATAAATTTGGATTCGCACACAAATAACCAAGCAAATTCCTATAAAGGGAAAATTAAACACACAAATGGAACTTCGGTAATTAAGGCTAAGTTTTCAATGTAGATAGTTGGAAAGAAACAATCATGAGCCTGCAGTCAAAGTTGGCAGTGACTTCAAGAAAAAAAAATTGAGCAATTCTCAAATTACGAATCACCATGAATTGTCGAACTTGTGCTTTAAATCGAAGTGCTTCTTCCTATTGTACGTGTGTCCTATGAGTTTGATTATCATTTACTGGCCTACTGAAAAGTGCTCAAAAATGGCTCAAATCTCGATTTCCTAATTTGTAGTGAAGTAACCAGAGTAAGCAATTTTGGTGCATGGGAAAGCAAAATGGAAAGATTCATAGTCAAAGTGGATTCATCATTTTTGGACACTTCTACAATTTTCAATGAAGGTGGTCTCATAGGTGTCTCTAAAATGGTGCCCTAACTTTGCACCCTGTAATGTTGGCTGTGATTACATGCTACTCTTGAGTGGAGAAGCTTATATACCTCTGGATGAAGGAGCCTAATGTTACACTATTGGTACCGGTCCAATTTTGAGCACTCTCCGTCACAACAAGATCTTGCACTTTTGATGTCATATCTCCGCAAAATAAAGACCTAGAAGAATTATCAAAATTATCACTCAAGTGATTGTTTTCTAGCTCAAATGGCACTACGACCATTCCCAAAAGAAATAGACTTCAGAGCAAACTCGAGACTATATTTCCTAAAATCCTAGTAACTCCCCTGGAATGCGGGCCGCAAAGCACGCTTGAAAATGCGGAGAAGAGGAGGTCCAGTTAGAGGGGTCTTGAGGGCAAGGGGTCTTGGAAGCAAGAGGTCTTGGGAGCAAGGGGTCTTGGGGGCGGGGGGTTTTGGAGGTGGGGGGTCTTGGGGGCGGGAAGTCTTGGGGGAACGGATTTACCCCATATAGTTTGTAACTGCTTCCTCCCCTGAGAAAGTACAAGAGGGCTGGGGGCTACACTCAAAGAATAAAATTTTAGTATTAAGTACACTCATGGAGTCATGGGGTCCATGTGGCACCCCATCCAGGGGTCCATGTAGCAAGAAAGACCGTTGAGTAATCAATTAATGTTGTTGCATAGTGAAGGTTACTACACCAAATTTTTGTCAAATTTCAAGAAATAAATATCAATTTTTGACGTAAGACAAATACAAATTAAGCTATCATTAAGATATTTTGATTTTGTTGAGATTTAAAAAATTTATGACCTTAACCTCAAGTCTCCTAAAATGGCTATATTTTGTTAAAATGACACATTTTGGGGTGCTCAAGAACGAACTTAAAACATTGGATTTTATCCATTTTGTTGTCGAAGAGCAAATAATCTTGAATTCTCTTTCAACAACAACGTGATGCTATTGAACGGCCATTCAAGAACAGTCAAGGTTGACGTTAATGAAAGACCATTCAAGAACAAGGTTGTTTTGAATTGTCATTGCACAATAAGGATGTTTTTTAATAGCCATTTGAGAACAAGATGTTCTTGAATTGCCGTTGAAAAACAAGATGTTATTGTATGGCCATTTGAGGAGATGTTGATCTTGAACTGCCATTCAAGATCAATGAATGATGTCATTGAACAACCATTCAACAACAAGATGTCTTTGAACAATCATTCAATAGCAAGGATCATGTAATTGAACGGCCATTCAACAACAAGGATGTTACTGAGGTATCATTCAAGAAGAAGATCTACTTGAGCTACCATTTGATTTTGAAGTGCCGTTAAAAATTCTTTGCTTTTTGACAAATTACTTCTCAACAATTGTTCAAAATGAGCAATGTTTTGTGGTAATATTGTTCTTTGACCACTTTTCGGAGGTTAAAAACTATGAAAGTATGTAATATTTTGGAATTTTGATAATGTTACAAAATAATCATTTGAAACTACAGAGTATGTGCGTAATAGTAAAAAAATTGACATTTTAGAGGCAGAAGTAAATTTGCCTCTAAGATGGCCTTTCTTAAAACATGGCCAAAATGGCGAATGATGAATTTGCCAAAATGGCACAAGATATGACACCGTTTTTGTGGAATTGAGGCTCATCAAAATCAAAATGTGTACATGTTTTGAATCTCAACATTTTAGAGCATTCATATCTCAAAACTCATTACTTGTAATCTTTACTAGATTCATTTGTACTTATTACTAGAATTTAAAGCTTTGAGTTAGTATATTGTAATCTTTAAGGACAAGATGGCATGCAATAATGAGGTATTAAGAAAAAAATGTAGGACGATCTTACGATGTAAGAATGTGGTGGACAATAGAGTAGGTCAAAATTTTCAAAAATATGCAAAGTAGATATATATAGATATAACATATTTATAACATATTTGTTCTCAAAACCTAAAACATCACATAATCTCAACAATAGACCTTTTGCAATGAAAAACTCACCAAATGCAGAAATACTTACCTTCATTTTTGCAACACTTCTAAGAAAAGAAAAACCATAAAAGAGAAAATTCTAGATCTAATGATTTGGAAGGAGCCTCAACTCCATAAACTAGAATAAATTCCCGGGGACCTAATCCAAGTAATTTCATTCAAATTGGACTGGGGATGAAGAAATTATGGGTCTTCAAAGTTGTTGCTTGTCGTCTTAAACAACTAAGTAACAACCAACTTAAGTGTAAAGGAAATAAAGTCCTTGTTTCAGTTTATGTAAGATACAGACTGAGGGTTTTGACTAGGTTGAGTTTTCAAGCTTTGTAGATTTAGAGTTATCCTTCACTTTTAGATCATAATATATAGAAAGTTTGATCATATTTTGTCTTGAACAAACGTCTTCAACAATGTCCAAATGGTTTTGAAATATTGATTTATACCTTGTACGCTTAAAGAGATCTTTTTTTTCTTCAGATTTCCTAACTCATGACATGACTACATGAGTCACTTATAAGCAAGCAGTGTGCCTAGTTTCAAACTTAATAATTCTTCACCTATTCATTTGATGACTGTACATACTTAATAATGCGACCTAGTACACTACATTTCTTTTGTTTGAGCTTTTATTTTATATCTAATTTCTCAATATTAAGAGGTTGTGTACCATGGTATTATTGAAGCTAGCTCTCTAAAGCACATCAATCATGATTTGAATTACCCATACTAGGTAATTAACACATTTATTTGCAGGCTTGTCTACCTTCTATCCTTAATTGTACAAATTTTACCTCCATTATAATTATATATGATATTTCTCTTGACTTCAATTTCTTGATTATGGGTTCTTTCAAATAGATTAAAACCCTCCTATTGTTACACTAGGCAAACATACCCACTAGGCTAACATACCCACTAGGCTACCATACCCTCTATGATATCACATGTTTGGAATCTTGACATGTGACATGTAGAGAGTGGCAAAGTAAAATTGCTATTGGCGATTCTAATCCTTGGAATACACTCATAATATGAATATGTAAGGATTGTGACATAAGGATCTGAGTGAGTGTATCCTTGATCATATAAGCAATATGCTGAAACCCTTTTTAAGTCACATTTGATTACATTTACATTTGAGGTGATTGTATACTAGAAATTAAGGTTGAGGTGGACATTTCTAATTGACCATTGTTCATAAATCACACTCTCAAGGCTCAATGGTAATGTATACAAACGTTGCCTCACTAGATTCCTCATTGGATTCCTATTTACTCCTTCACTAATTACATCCAATTCCTCGTGTGGGGTTCTCCTCGTTTGCCCAATTCCTCGTTTGCCCAATTCCTCGTTTACCCAATTCCTCGTTTGGGGTTCTTGTTCCGGCCATGGTAATGTCGGCCGTACATTCCAACGGCTGTATGCAGTTGACTAAGTACCGCAAGTACAAGGCTTCTGCTGGGTGATAATCTATACTTTCCGTAAGGCAATCAAGAATGATTCTGACCTGAGTTTCGTACTCAATGCTTCCTCACTTCTTCCTCCGTCGGTGCATACTCCAGCAGACCCAGAACTTCCGTGAATAATGCAGGCTAGATTCATCCCTTCGTCCGACTCGACATACAAGAGTTTAAGGATAGTGTATGAGACGAAGGGATAAAATCGTTGTGAAGTGCATACGCAATGACGAAACCGTTGAAGCCCGAGCAGAAGAAACCTCGTGGGGCGAACGTAAAATCCCAAGCCACCGTCAATGGACAGGTTGTATGATTATTTTCTTTCAAAATATCCTCACTGAATGTGTAACTTTGCAACTCTTTCCACTCCGAATGACACAATTACCGGTCCATGATTTTGGACATTGAACACGTGCATCGATCCCAATGTGGAGTCATTGAAGCTGGGTTTTTTGGTTTCGTCTGAGAAAGAAACGTGGCATACCCCTTCCCAAATTATTGTAGACAAGTCGTAAAATTTAATCTTCTTGGTTTCGACTTTTGTCATATTTTTGAGAATTGACTAACTTGATCCAAATGAATAACAGAAACACACTAACTCAGCATCCTGTATTAGGGAGTAATGGAAAATAACAATCTCGGGAGTTGGGCTACTGGTTTCCACCTTCGAGTGCAATTTTCATTACCCTCACTTCCCGAAGCAAAACCCTATACACAAGTAGAACCCCGGATAAGAAAGATGCTCATGATATCACTCTTAGTTGAAAATTGATATTATTGTCTGATGTACTCTACAGGTACCAGCAGCCGCTTACATCAATCCCCATGTCGAGATACCAGATGCCTACATCACGCACATCACCTTGAATGCGGAAGAGTTAAGTGGTGTACATTCCAGTGACCAACACTTAAGTGGCCAGCATAGGCTCAAGCAACCAGCAGCAGCAGACTGGAGGCTCAACATTCCTCCGCCATGAAAACCCGTTTCCAGACTATGAGTTCACTCCAGAACAAGAACAAGAGCTTTTGAGTATTCTCGGAGGCATCACGGGTAAACCGCATAATCATTCGGCAAGGGGGAAGCGCCCAAGGGTAAGACCAAGTCGCTTACAACAGGTGAAATACATACAATCATCAACAATGTCATGTTACTCATGCAGAATCTGAATTGTACTTACGGTTTGGGATGGGAGCAATGTGCAGGTTATACCCGAGTTTGAGTATCATGGGGAGATTCCAGGTCCTCGTGTTCGTGCTGAGGATACATTCGTGGAGCCATCAGACGAAAATACCGTTCCTAGAGTGCCATTGAGCAAATCCGATCCCGAGGAGTCATCAAGTGAGCCGGAAAGTGGTGATCGAATCCTCCGGGAGGACTTCGAAGAGCAACTGACAGGATCCTACAACAAGGAAGAAAGGGAAGTCTTCGGGGGAGGCGAAGTCCAAGTCTAGTTAGAGAAAGTATACCAGGCGAGCCGAGGAGCATGACATGTATGACAGTAGCAACCGGCACCGTACAATAAGCTTTGAAGCATGAATGTTGATTAAAAGCTTTGCTAGTTATGTATCTAAATGTGATGGATGTTCAGTCTACACAGTTGAGGAAAACCGGGGTCCTCATGTGATTGCTGTAGATGGTTTCAAGGAGGCACGACTTGATACGTATCAAGAAGTTCGATTGTCACCTTCATTCCAAAGACGAATGTCGATGATAGCGATAGCAAAACTTGATGAGGAAGCACTCATTACTCAATTGGTTCGGTAATTGAGGCTAAGTTTTCAATGTGGATAGTTGGAAAAAAACAATCATGAGCCTGTAGTTATGCTAGCAATCATGCTAATGATAGTATAATAACAATCATGAGCCTAAAGTGATCCAAAAATTCATGCTAGTTTTTCAAATGAATTCATTACATGGACTTGATCTGGAATCGAGCCCAACAAATATCGACAGAGAGGAAGGATTTTGTCACTCCAGAATGACATTTAGATTAATAAGACTATTTGTACATCATCATGATAGTCAAGGGTATGTGCTGCTCAAGATTGGGTGCATTCAGTCATCTAATGCGAAAATTTTCGACGTTGCGTTTGAGAGGCTTAAATAAGTAATCGTTTACTTCCGTGTATTCCCCGAAGCTGACAGGTCGGTAAACCGCTGGACAGGAAGCACTCAGCAGCTCCGCAATGGGCTGAACTACAGTCTTGTCCGCTAGCATCAAGAAATTTCCAGTAGTGTAGCGCGTCACAGTCGCGTTGACCAATGCACGGTGATAAACGCTCTTGTATTTGCCATTGCTCAATATCTGCACAAAGACATGGCCCATCAGGAATGAGGAATTCTGCCAGATGTCTCCGAAAAAACCTCAATTCTCTTAAAATAGAGCTATTCCATGTGGCCACTTGTCACACCGGGTTAACTTACATTTGTAAGAATATGGAGTGGTGTAAGTTGTAATATTAAACCTTTATATACATTGTCACTCATTTTCCAGAATAACACATTCAGATTTTCCAGAATAACACATTCAGATTTTCCAGAATAACACATTCAGATTCTGTTTTATCACATGGTTTTGAACTGAGGTGTGCCATTTTAACGGAATTGGGATTGAAGAAACATGACCCCATCAAGAGTGAAGTTTTCCATATAGAGATTGCATTATGGTATAGAGAAGTTGCTAGAAGAGTGGTACGTCAGTTTGGTCTCCGAGATTGATGACGAGAGCGTCTTTTATGGGCGGGACAGAATACCATTTACCATCCTTGGAGACCTCCAATCCTGAGACGTGGCCTTGTTGCAGCACCGTCAATAAGCTCCGATCACAATGAGGATCGATTCCGAGTACGAGCTCCGGTTGCGGGCATGGTGGGTAACAGTTGAAATCAGTTCGAAGCGAAGCTCCCGGGTCGTGAATCTCCCCCTGCTTGGCTATGGTGTCTCGGTCCAGACCTAAACCCAGTGATATGAACTCCAGTAGTTGTGTCATGAGTTTGAACACGGCAGCGCCATACTTCTCGACTACTTCCCTTCAGTGGCACGAACATCAAGTTAGGCTTTCGCACTGAGTTCTGTGATTATTCTGAATTCTGAGTTCTGAATTAGTCTGTCACGGATTTGCACAGGAGAGAATGAGGTACCTGAAGCGTTCTGGCTTTGGAGGTATGCATGGCTGAGCACGGGCGTTGTTGCTCTCCGACACTGAAGAGGACGAGACTGTCTGCCCATGCGGCCGCTCGATTGCTTGTCTCGCACCAGCGGCCGTAGCCAACACACTTCCCTGGTTTGATAGCATTCTCTTCTTTCTCTGACTGGCTGAGAGCGAAGAACTCTTCTCCTGAGTCTCGGATTTCTTTCATAAGAGCAGTAGTCACACTGTGGTTGATCACCTGGAAGGAGCCTCACTCTTCGCAAGCTTTGGCAATTT
This sequence comes from Bryum argenteum, assembly GCA_037043015.1. NCBI lineage: Eukaryota > Viridiplantae > Streptophyta > Bryopsida > Bryales > Bryaceae > Bryum > Bryum argenteum. The sequence continues at coordinate 5,027,772 of CM073327.1, forward strand.
CAGCGACGACACGGTTCTCATCGCCGGCCAAGTCGATGACAGGAACTGTGATCGAATCTTGCTCACATACTGGACGATCCTTAACGGCCTGGATGAACCTTGAAGGCACCTCACTCAAGGCACCTTCCGCCTGAGCAAGGACCTCTTGCACCATCTGCCCCATGATGAGATCTGACTACGGAGTATGGATCTCAGGCCAAGTGCTCTATCTTTATCGTGTCTTCCCCTCGTCACTGCGAGACAGTGCAAACTCGTCACTACGAGGCAGTGCTGAACGTGTCTGGCTGCGTGGATGTCAGCCTTTCGAGGATGCGGTGCGCACAGCTCGTGACGACGTGGCAGTGAATTGCGTATTTGGCTGCGAGCATCGAAGCCATTTGAGGATGAAGACGCAGCTCTCATCACGTCTTCATCGAAGCCATTTGAGGATGAAGACGAGTTCTGGGGTAAGCGTTCGTAGCAGCTACCAAGGAGGATGGAGGAGGGGTAATGAGCCCCCTAATTTTTTTATGTATAGACATTAAATGCCAAGGAGTAGGCTTCCAAGGGTAACTTGGGGTCGTAGACCTCAAATTTGAATTCAAAATTATCAAAAACGCCCCTGGGAGGTCCCAGATTCTAGGGTGCCTCCTTGGTAGCTGCCACGAACCATTGCCCAGCTCTCAGCGTTATCGTTTTCCTAGTAAGTTAAATTCTCTGCCTCGAGCACACTAAGTTACATGTTCAGTCTCTGCCTCAACAACAGGCAAGTCCTGTTTGGACAGCGCTCCCCTGTCCATGCTCAGGTCTTGGCCATATCTGTTGATCTTTTATTTTATCACTGGAGCCCAAAAACGAATCTTTCCAGGATGAGGGACGCACCCGTCGTCCGCGCAAGGTAGTGTAGAACGTGTTTAGCAGCGTGCAACTCAGCCATCCGAGGATGAGGGACGATCGAGGCCGTAAGTTCAAACAAGGCAATCGATAGCGCAGAGGAAAAGGCAGAGGGACAAAATTCATGCACAAGAGCGTGGAGCAAGGTTAGTAGGCAGTATGATATGGAGATAAATTTCTTTCAGAACACTAAATTTGATAATTAGTGTTAGATACACTAATTTACATAAACATGTTATAAGTTTTTATTGTTGTTCAATAATTTTACCCACTATATTGGCCAAGATTGGGGTCCTTAAATAGTATCAGAATCAATGCTCTTGGTAAATTTTTCAAAACAAAAGTAAAAACTTATAGCATTTTCAAATCTTATAATAATCTAACACTAATTATCAAATTTAGTGTACTTCTACTTGCAGCTTCTCTTATGAAAAAGTCAAAATTCTAACCACTCCCTCCAAACTGTCGATTGAAAGCCCGCGCACATGGGGCTGAGGGAGGGTTGAAGAAGGGCTCTTCCGCCACCCTCAGCCTGCCGTGAGCCCTCTCCGAGACTGACGGCAAAACGAGCTACCAGCTCAGCCCACCCCTCAGCCAAGTCGAGCAGCTCCTGCCCGACTCTCCACCAACCTGCCCAAAACCACAAAAGCCAAAAGTGGCCCCTTAACTACCCCTTAACTACACTTACCCTCACCCCTTTGACCCCCACCTCTTCTCTCTTCTTTTCTTCATTATTGTCCCCATCCCTTTGTATTTTACCCATCCCTTTGTATTTTCCCCATCCCCTTACCTACCGATTTTTCTTATGACTCCATTATTTCTATTAGATATTTATTAGCTATTCCAAGATTTATAAGAAATAATTTTCCTCCCTTCTTATCTAAATTTTCACTATTATTCAAAGTTCCAGTCACTTGAACCACTCTAAAGTAATATTTTTGTCATTTCATTCAATAAACTTTGATGCAATTTTCTTTTTAAGTATTAATAACTTTCTAAAACAGTAGAATAAATAATAGAATCAATCGTCAAATGATGAATTATTAACTTTTAACCATCTTTGCTGATTATTTGATAATTCAAAACGAGTTATATTTTCTAGTGGGTTTTCAATTACCCAACTCTAATATAAATATACAGGAGTAAAACTTGTGGGCGTTTTAATTGAACACCAATTTTTTCAATACACTTAAAATTTTCAAAACTATTTTTTCCAATAAAAGGTAATTGATTCCACCAATTTATGGAAAAATCATGTATGGAATCTCGACCATACCCTCGACTTGAACTAGAAAAATCTAGTTTGAAGAAAAAGAATTTAATTTTTGACTTCAACTAGATTTTTCTTGTTCTCTTCTTGCTCCATGAGTAACATATAATCTTCTTAGCATTTCTTCATCTATAACTAAGTTTTGACTTGAAAACAGCTCCGATCTCTCAATAATTTTTTTTATGCTTCCAAAAAACTTATAGGGTTTTAATTGGTTGCTGTAAACCTTAAAACCACCTCCACCATGTTAATTTCTAATCCATTTGCATACACCCCTTACTTTCTTGAATCTAATTAATCTTAAGTAATTCAGGGAAAATAATTTCCTCACCCTCGTGGTCCTAAGATTTTCACCATAAATTTTTATATGACATGAAATACCTAGTAAAAAAATTATAAAGATCACTCAAACTAGGGGCTGGGGTAAAGTGGGCTTTAAAAAAATAATAATAATAAAATAAATAAATAAAGAAAATAAAATTAAAATCCAAATAGCAGCTAAATTAAATAGGGGTAAAAAAAAGGGGGGGTCTGGGATACGGGGGCCTGGGAGGGTAGAGGGCTGGGATAATTAAAAGGGTAGGGAGGGGGAGCAAAAGGAAGGGGGGGTAATCATGGGGGGCTGGGGTAATTATGTGGGAGGGGGGGGTTAGGCTGAGGGCGGGGGGGTGGCTGCCCTGCCCCCAGCAGGGGGCCCCTACCGCAGCAGCTGCTGCGAGGCACGCCAGGGCCCCTCCCAAAAATAGGAGGCCTGGCCCAGGCCCAAGCTGAGCAGAACTGGGCCACGTGCGAGGGCCATGAGTGGCCCTTCCCGTGTGGGCGAAGGGGCCGGGACTGGGAACCTGGGTGAAATTCTCTTATTCGTGGTCGGCAAGCGATCGCTCTGGACGAGTGCTCGATCGACTGCCCGAGATCATTGTAGACAAATATGCGCGATCACTATGGATGACTGCGGACGAATGGCCTTCACCCTAGTTCTTGTTTTGAGTTGCTACAAAGATAGTCGTTCCCTGCAAAAAGCTCCCATTTAGTGAGAGTGGGAGGGTTTTCGAACGAGGTGACAGAGAGCAGTGGAGCTCGTTTTCTTTTGGCGGCCACGCTACCGCCAGGTTCACAACATGGATAGAGTGGCCGTAAGACATGCTCTTACAGTCTAGAACACTACTACCTTGTCGAAGGCTTTTTGAAGTCTACTTCTAGAAGAGTAGCTTCTGCCTAAATCTTGCTACTCAATCTATGGTTGTAATTTTGTTTGGTGGTCTTTTCGTCCTACTTTATATAAGGTGTGAACACCTAATTTTGTACACTTAAGAGATTCCCTATACTTGGAGTGGTGGATTGAGGTACCAGGTGAACTTAGTAAGGTACCACTAAGTTCCGTTGATTAGCAAGGAGTAAAACGAAGTTTCCATATCTTTTCGATATATATAAACACTTACAATAAGAACTACAAATTCTAGGAGTGACCAATATAGGTTCACGTGTAATTGGACAACCCACTGCATGTACGCATGGGATACATTGATTATAATTAGCGGGTGATTAAGTCTTCATGAAAGCAAGAATCTAGCATTGATGCATGATTATTGGAGGAGGCCAACTTTGAGTTCTCTAAGACCTTATTATCCTCTAGGGTACTCGTTGACGTGCTGGCCGACCTTATCACTTAATAATTATTGTGTACGTTACCATGCACAATATGAATGTTTCATATCTAAAGTACCATGTGTCCTCTAGGTGATAAATGGTAACCCAGAGCAGCCTCCCATATGATGCTTCAAACCTTTATGATAGAATCACCCAAACTCATATGCCTAGTCCCCAAAAGCAATCCATATGAATGGATGCATTCACAAGCAATTCCTCACCCATTACCATGCACATAAGAATCTACTTCTAAAAACTTACAACAAAAGGTACGCATTGATTACCAAAAGGTGAGTTGTACATACTCAATCACGATTTTAGGAGGGGTCAATGCACACAAAGAAGAGTTGAGGCATACAAAACTCTGAAAATTTATAACATATTTATGAAAGATGAGTAAATTTTTATTTGGATTGGGTTCACATTTTTTTAAGATTGCCAATAAGCTATATAGTTTTGGGAGCATATGATTCTTATTTCTGATTAAATATTATCATAAAGCTCTCAAAATTCATTTTGTCTAGTACGTAAGATGATAAATATGTCTTTTTGAGATTTATTTGAGTATTCTTAAATTAGGAATGTTGGATGGTGACATTTTTATTAATTTTTGACTTATTTTCTTATTTTCTCATTACTTCCTTGACTTACGTTTAGAAATATTTAGAAATTTGTAAAGAGTTCAATAAAATTTATACACTTCCATCATATATTTTTTGTGGAACTTTTTAGTATATATATCCATACATGCCTTAAACATAATGTACAATTAACATATATGTAATAAATCAAAAATTGACCACTCATAGCCCGTGCACACGGGTCAGTAGTTGCTTAGCGAGGCCAAGCCCTCCCTCTTTTTATAGCTCGGACGTTGCGAGCCACCACTTGTTGCCACTTAAGTATCTTCTAAGCTTACAAGCGTTTATTAGCACCGTGAGCAATTTCATATACAGTGGTCAGCAAAAGTGTTCGGACAGGAATAACAATCTTGATTTAGTAGTAACACTTGTCAACTTTGGTGGGTAGGTGCTGATTTTTTCAGCTAATTATAACTAAAGAGCCATTTGTAAATTAGAAAGAGTACCAAAATCGACATTGAGCCAGGGCAGCAGTTCATGATGTGTCAATCATGGGTGTCCAATTCATTATGCATACAAGTTGTGCATCTAAAAAATCTTAACAATCAACATGTATTTATGGAGACCTCTTGCATTTCAAAATTCATTGTGATTGAGTAAGATTGCTTCTGATTAGCTATGGCTCCTAGAAGGTCTCGTGCTGAACGTGAGTTAGTTGTCCAGATGCATGAGAGAGAGACTACGTACATTGAAATTTCAGTGGTTTTAGGCATCCCTCGAAACACTTGCCATGCTATTGTACAGAGGTTTACAATGAGAGGTCATTTGAGAGATGCTCTTTCATAACGGAGACCTTGAATTCTTGATGAATGTGGTGATCGTATGGTTGTAAGGTTGTTGAATGCACCAACTAATGGTACAGCTGCAGCAATGGGTATAGAAATGCGATCTCAAGGATTGGATTTGAGTGATGATACAATTAGAAGATGTCTTCAGAGGCAAGGATTGAGAGCACGAGTGAAAACTAAGAAGCCATTCTTGTCAAAAAAGCACAAAGCACATCGATATGCATGGGCAAAAAAGTGTAGGCATGCAAGTTGGATGGATTGGAGTTATGTGGTTTTCTCAGATGAGTCAAAATTCAATTTATTTGGCTCAGATGGGAGGCAGTATTTTTGGAGGAAGAGAGGAGAGCATCTTTTAGATCAACATGTGCAACCAAGATTGTCATATCGGGCGTGTTGAGGCAATCGGGCGGACAAAACGGACGTACGAGTTGTCCCGGACGGACGGGCGTGCCCGCCCACCTTGATAGTAGGAGGCGTGTAATTTTTTCATGGGTAAGAAACTTTGCAGTAAAAAGCCACGTAGGATGTGACGTGTAAGTCCATCGTGGCATCGGGGCGGGTGAAATTGTGCCATGGCGGATGAACTTTTGTTAAGGCGGGTGAACTTTTTAGGGGACGGGTGAACTTTAGAGGGGGCGGGTGAACTTTTGAGGGGGCAGGTGAACTTTGGTGGCGGAGCGGGTGAGGGCCAGTACAACCTACTATCAAATTTGGAGGTGGAAATATTATGGTTTGGGGATGTATGACTTGGGAGGGAGTTGGCAACCTTGGTCTTATACAAGGGACTATGGATAAGTTTCTATATCGTGAAATTTTGGAGATGGAACTCATGAATACTATATACATGCATGATTCAGGAGAGGAGAACGTTATTTTTCAGCACGACAACGATCCCAAACATACTTTTAAGTATGTTACAGATTGATTGTTAGCACAGAAGTTTCAACTAATTTGGCATCCGCCTCAATCTCTTGACTTGAATCCTATAGAACACCTTTGGAATGAAGTAGATCGTCATATGAGAATGTCGGAGAAGAAACCCACTAACAAGAAGGATTTGTGGGAGAAATTGGAAGAAATTTGGTATAGCAAACGATGGTAGTCATTATGATTGTGCATTCAAGTTTTTATGTAATCATTATGATTCTACATTTTAGTTTTTAGCTTGATTTTGTAGCTCATGGCTTTGTTTTCAGTATAAATAGATAACCACTTCACTTTTTGCATAAAGAATTGGACACCCACAGGATGTGTTTTATTTTTGATTGATTTTTTGATTGACATTTTTTATTATGAATGTTATGTTACATGTTTGTTGTAACTATGTGATTGTATGTTTAAATTTTTACAACTTGAATATGAGTTAGGTGGGAAAACTAGCTCATATTGGAATAGGAAGCGTCCTGTCCAAACACTTCTGCTAACCATTGTATGTAACTTGCTTCCCCTCCACATCTCTTGCACTGTGGGGTGGGCCAGGCAAGCTAGCAAAACATATTGGAAAGGTCAAAAGGAGGTGGGCAGAAAGCAGATTAAGCATCCATTGAGCCTCCATCAGCCTCATGTGCGCGGGGCTTCAGTGAGCAGACTTGGCGATGGCAATCTGGTCGTTCACCCTGACGATCGGACCGTCACAAGGAGGGGAGCCGGAGGGGAGAGGCTCTGCTCCTGTGAAACGTTCGATGGCTCCGGATTCGAAAATTATCACCACGGCTGACCCGCCGTAGCCAAACCACCCAATATCGTCGCCTTTCTGGACATGGTCGCCAACCTTCAGGCCGTCTCGGATGCGTACGGAGGAGATGTCGGTGATGCCAATGGGCATCATGCACACAGTGCCAATCGATCTATTGTCCGCGGCGATGAACACCAACTTGCGATGATTCACGGCTGTATAGTAAACTTGCGATTCAGCAAGATCCATGTTGTCCCCCATCGGCTCCGGTACGCTGAACAGCAGCCCATTGGGCGGTGTGACTATAGCTTCCACCGTCCCATCCACTGGCGCATGAAAGTGGTGGTACATATGGCTGTTCAGGTACGTATGGAACAAGTCCCCTCCCTTAAAAACGTCGACGTAGGATTTCTCTGTTCAACCTAAAAGAACCTCATCATTTGTTTGATAACGAAGACAGACCCAATGTGAAGTTGTTAAAATTATTTTGCTTGTACGATGAACTTGCAATGAAAAGGATCCGTTGATTTGATAACATCGAGGTTTCTGAGCTGTGAAAAGGAATGCTGGGAAGTGTTTTGGATACGTACTCGTTGTGGGTGACGTGTTTCCAGCGAAGATGTCCACAAGTGAGTATCGCTCGCCTTTGAGCCAAAACGGCTGAGACGCCTGCAGATCGCGTGCGACCGCCATCAAGTACCCGTCGTTGGTAGACACGATCACTCTGGGGTCGTTCGGTTCAGCAACCGGCCGGGCCGATCGCTTGATGACGCGGTGGAAGAATGCGTTGTAGGATGAGAAGCCTCCATGCGGCTTCTCCATGTCCAGTTCGTATTCCCAGAGTTGGTAGTCCTGAAAAGCGGACTCTGACAACCAGCCGCACTCGTCCTTCGTCAAGACCTTCGCACTGTCGGGGCTGTCTAGGTAGGCGCACCATTCCTGCAACCACAACCACAGCAACAGTTTCTACATTTCAGAAACACAAACTGATGGACATTTCGAAGTTAGGACCACATTCTGTTCGACGAAAAGGTGGTCGATGCGAAGGTAAAGTTCGTGACAGTACCTTCAAGACGGCTCGCATGGCTTCGTTGAAAGTGTAGTCGCGGAAGACATGCATCCCTGCGGTCGTGCCCATCATATACGCAAAAAGTTCCCACATCGGGAACACGTGGCACCGGTTGGGGTCGGGGTGATACTCAGGGGCGGTGACGACGACGGTGGCAAGATGCTGCAGCATTTGCTCGATGTCCGTCACGACCTTGTGCTCGTCGGCAACCTGGTCGATCATCTCCGTGACGTACATGCGGAAGATTGGATCTGAGTAGATCAGCTCCCGCAGCTTGTTGACGGCCGGGCTTGACTTGGGATCGACCAACCTGCCTTGCGATTGGAGGCTCCTGTGCCATTCTGTGATGCATGATAGATCCGGTGGCAAGTAGCCCGCCTGGTATCCGAATGAGTTCTGGTAGCGCGCCTCCTGCAATTTCTCATCCACCATCCCATTGCTCTGGCTGCAATGCGATCAACGCGGCATCAGCATATCATTCAGGGATTAGCGTATCTGCTTTAATTTCTTATTGCCATTTCAATCACCATACCTGTAATGTTCAATCGCATCATTTAAGCTCGTCTTCAAGTCTACAAACGTTTGTTTCTTGACTTCCACTGAACAAAAATGGCCAGGGTTACGAGAAAGCTCCTCTTAAACACCATCTGAATCGCCGACTAAACTGCCTACCACACAAAAGTTGAGAAGTTTGCAACCTTTGATTAAATTTGCGAATGTCATACTCAGGGGCAATCCACACGGGCCGCAACGGCAACCAGCTGTTATGTGCGATTGGCTGACGCTGTTGATGGTTTGCCACACGGTGGGCAGACCCGGAGCGGCAACTCTGACGTGGCCTGGCAGAGAGCCCTTCCAAAACTTCCTTCCAAAACTTCCAGGCGCTCGACGCTGGAAGCCCGAGTTTGGCGGGCGCTATCACCAATGGCTGCCTCCCCGCCCTTTTGAATCCCAGGCGCGGCGCGACTTCCCTCCTGCGACCTGCAGCGCGACCTCGCGACCTCGGTGCCTGCGGCTGCCTCTCCCGCCCGTCTGCCGCCCGTCTTCCAGCTCTACTCTAACCCTAGCCTTTGCAACCTCTGCCGCTGCCCCCGTGTGGATTGCCCCTCAGACACAATTGTAAACAGAACAAAGCAATACATACCAGGTGCTTCAACCTCCTTGCCATTCGAGTCACTTCTTAACTTCGCCTTCTCTGCGATCCCCTCATTTCTGCAACCAATGGGCCGGTCAACAGAATCAATCACTGACAAGACACAAGAGTTCGACAAGATCGTTAATTTGCATCTACACAGAACTGCAAACGAGGAAAAGGGACGATCGACAATGGGCCCAATGCAAGAAAGTCGATTGTACTCTAATGCGTGCTGTACTGCAATTAGCTTCTCGACAAGTGGAGGCATTGTTGCGTGTCCTCCCGCTAGATACTTCGTGCTTGGATACCCTGGGATGCACGCACAACCAAAGTCCTTGTGAACATGTGCGCGCGGGTTTTAAACCTGGAACTTCGGAGCCCATTACGGTTATGAGGAAGTTCGGAAGATGATTTTGGATGAAAAATTGTTGTCTATCGTTCCGGTATCAGATTTCAAATTCATTCATTGGACACTTTGTGTCTGCTTAGATCGATCAATGAGACGTTATTCAGTGTACTATGAATCTCATACGCTTCCTAAATTATCGAAGTACATGATTTTTCAAGTTCCACTGTCACTTCGTAATTGCACAGCATTCGCTCCGCCACTGTCATTCTCGTTCTTGTCGCCTACATCAACGGCGGGAAAAACTTTCACCTGATTTTTCTCTCAGGGTGCACATGAAACATGTGGGCACCTGAGTTTGAAACGATTCATCCGTGGATGGATGTCTCGCTGCATAGGCTGTGGCCTTGCCATGAGTGAGTCAGCTTCAAAGCATCCCGAGGTGGGTCGGGATTCGGGAAGATGCCAAACTGATTGTCGATTGTGTAACTTGTTTTTTTCATATTAGATCCTGGCGATAGAAAGTCCTAGTTCTGCCAGGAGCAAAACCCTACGCACATAGTAATCAGATTCAAATGCAAGCATATTTCTCCATGTTGAGTTAAACTCAAGCTTTGTTGGGATGCTTTGAAGCTGACTCATGGCAAGGCCACAGCCTAACTGAGCAGCGAGACATCCATCCACGGATGAATCGTTTCAAACTCAGGTGCCACATGTTTCATGTGCACCCTGAGAGGAAAATCAGGTGAAAGCTTTTCCCGCCGTTAATGTAGGCGACAAGAACGAGAATGACACTGGCGGAGCGAATGCTGTGCAACTACGAAGTGACAGAGGAACTTAAAATATCATGTACATCGAGAATTGAGCGAGCGTGTTCACGGTCATGGCCATGGTCACGGTCATGGTCACGGTCGTGAATTGTCAATTGGTCAGGTGTACACGGTAAGAAGAGTTTTCAGTGCGTGGTATTTGATTCTTATTAAGAATTTATTAGATCCAAATAATCTATCATTCAATGTAGGTTGTGTTGTTTTGTTTTGTTTCAATTGCAAGTAACATTGTGATCTTGGGAACTGCCTATTGGATCACGTCGCATGAGGTGGCGTTGGAAGCATTTTTTTTTTATAGAGTTGTGGAAGACAGTGGATCGCTAAATGGGTCGATGGATTCTGAGATATTGAATTTTGAAGTATTTATGACTCCAAAATCACGAGAAATTCCAAAATGACCTAATTATAGGCAATATATTTGTGGCAATGTTGTGGGTCATACTATTCTATTTTATAAGGCAAATAATACTTTTAGGATTTTACTTTGTGACATTATAATTGAAGAGACGTCGTCTCGATTTAAGTCGCATGAGGCGTCATTGGAAGGGGGTTATTTGTAGAGTTACGGATACAATGGATTGTGAAACGAGTCCACAAGTCCCAAGACCCTCAATTCCATTAAAATGGCGGTATGCTTTGTACCATTTCGCAAAACCCCTATGAGCCATTTTGGTTGCATTCTAAAACGTGTCATTTTACAAGCATATTTCTGAACTCAAGTTTAAAAGTATTTATGCCTCCAATATGGCATGTTTATTAATATCACACATGTACTTCGTACTATCAAATGATTTCTATAATATCACCAAAATTTCCATAATATCAACAAAATTTTCATAATATCACACATTTTTATGGTTTTTGACCTTTGGACATAGTCAAAGGGCAATATTCCACAACGGCCGTTCCAAAACATTGTTGTTTTTAAAATGCGGTTACAAATATTTATCCTATCATGTCAAAACTCCACAAAAACCAAAGTTATTTTTTTCATTTGAAGCACCCCAAAAAGCGCCAGTATACGAGAATAACGCCATTTTAACAGAATTGAGGTTGGAGATTTTGAACTTTGAAGTACTTATAGCCCCCAAATCACCAAAAAATACAAAAGTGACCTAATTATGCTTATCGACCTACACAAAATATTTCATGTACAATGTAGGAATATTTTGCATACATACTCATTTTTTGTAAATCCCCATATCCCCAATTTCCATCAAAATGGCATTATTCCGGTAAAATGGCACACCTCAACTTTCTGAACTTTCAAAAACCATGTGATAGAATAGAATTTTGAAGGTGATATTATGGAAAATGAGTGACAATGTATATAAATGAGTGATATTTTAAAAAAATGTAATATTACTGAATACACCATTACTTGTAAGCACATATGTAAAATTTGGTGTGACAAAATGGTACATGGCATAGTACCATTTTACCGAAATTGAGGTTCGTGTATTACATATATTCAAGATACAACTATTTGTAAGTTCAAAGGACATTTTTTAAGTATATATATCAAGGTGACTAGATTAACTATTCTTCTATTTTCAATTATTGGTTACGTACTTCTAGCTACATTTATACATACTTATAAATTATTTTCTGCACTTAAATACCCATCATTACAATATTGTAGTCACTTTAAAAATACAAAAAGTTGTATATGTATGTGAAAGATTCTTAGAACAAATACGACATATTTTACGTTCTCCACTAATCATGACGCATATTCACAAGGAGGAATACATAGTTGAAATTTGCAAGTACAAGAATATGTAACCCAGGGAGGTAGAGAAGGCCATGGAACTGAGCATGCCTACAAAAGGCAGGGCATGATTTTTATTCTATTCAATTAAGCCTTCACCTGAACAGAAACAAGGTTGTTGCCCGGCGAGTGACTTGCGACTTGCTCACGAATCAGGACATGAAAGAAGATAAAGAATTACAAACTTCTGATTGGTGCTTAAATCTAGATCCGTCATCATTTTTATGACTTCTCTGTAGAGAGAAATTTGTGCAAGGCATTCACAATGGAGTTGGGGTTGCCTAGAAAGAACCGTTTGGATTATAAAAGAAATCCATGTAACATTATTTTTATAGTGTTGTTGGTTCTCGTTGCAGTCAACCATGTTGTCAGTCATGCCGCTCGACTGCTTCTCATTGGCACTCATTGGCACTCATTGCCCTGAAAATAGCCCGGTAAGTGACGCGAGTCCTAATCTTAGAATAGTAACCATTACAAAGCATAACATAACTACCTACTAAAATAATATGACAACCTACTAGAATAGCTAATAGCTTTGATTCCGTTAAAATGGCTACCGTATTCCATGTGTCATTTTGCCAAATCCCCTATGAGCCATTTTGCTCGCATTCTAAAACGTACCATTTTACAAGCATATTTTTGAATTGTAGTTTAGAAATATTTATGCCTGGAAAATGGCATGATTATAAATATCACACATATACTCTGTAATATCAAGTGGTACCCCGTAATATCAAGTGATTCTGTAATATCACCAAAATTTCCATAATATGGCACATTTTTTATGGTTTTTGACCTTTGGACATAGTCAAAGGCTAGGCAATATTACCCAACGGCCCTTCAAAAACATTGTTGTTTTTGAAATGCAATTAGAAATATTTACCCTATCGTGTCAAAAGTGGACAAAAAACAACGTTAAATTTTTCCTTTTAAGCACCCCAAAAAGCGTCATTTTACCGGACTAACGCCATTTTAACGGAATTGAGGATTAATCATAGCTCCATCGATAAGCAACAACTTGAAATAACAACATAAAAAATATTGAAAATTCAACAATATCACTTCAAGAACTTTAACAATTCATGTTTACAAAAGGATTACAACTTAATCTCCAATTCCATTAAGATGGCATTATTCCGGTAAAATAGCACACCTCAACTTTCTGAACTGCAATTCAAAAACCATGTGATATAATGGAATTTGAATGTAATATTATGGAAAATGAGTGACAATGTATACAAAAGAGTGATATTATTAAAACATTGTGATGTAACAGAATACACCATTCCATGTGAGCAGATATGTAAGATTTGGTGTAACAAGATGGCACATGACATAGTGCCATTTTCACTAGTAGAAAATGACAAAAAAGTGACGGCAGTAATGACTCGACCGACACAAAGTGTCAGTTTTAATTTGCTTCTAATAACGTCAAAATAAATTATGATATTTGTCACTTTTCCTTATTTTTTTTACTGATCTATTAGAGTGTGGTATGCTTATTACAACCAAAAAAAATTTAAGAAAAAGTGACAAATATCATAATTTATTTTGACGTTATTAAAAGCACAATTAAAACTCACACTTTGTATCATTCCGGTCAAGTCATTACGGCCGTCACTTTTTTGCCATTTTCTACTAGTGTTTCCGGAAATTGAGATTTCGGCTTACAAAAAGCGACGTGGCTAGTGTCGCCTGTTGTGCACAACCGCCACAAGCAATTCCAATTACAAAGAGTGTCGTTCAAGGCTATCACCGCATCATCGAGTGTGGTATCTAGTGCAATCCTAGGTCAAGCTCTTGGCTTCTCGGCTTGCTAGCTTGATGTCAGCAACAAACTTGTGCTCTTGAATGTAATTATGCAAGCGAGCGCTTCTCTGTAATTAAACACAAACACATCAGTGCTTATAAGAAAACCATTCGATGATGACAAAGTAACGGCCTTGTAAGGAGCATATTCCACAACATTCTAGAGTGTCCTTTCACGATGCATGTACAAAGGTGCTCTAAGTTGTTGATATACAAACAAGTATCTTACTTGAAAAGTGTCTTAAACTTTAAAACTACCGTATGTTCCTGTGGCTGGCGGAAGGATGTATTAGTTCATTAAGGCCTTCACCTACTGCCTTTTGGAGTACAGACTAAAACCAACTGCACTCAGAAAAAAAGGTATTCAAATGGGTTCTTATGGGCCTCCACATTACAAAGATTCAACTTCTTCTGTCCTTCAAGCGCACTTCTCTTTTGCTCCAAACGAATCGTGTTGGGGACTTGGTTGATAAAACTATCGTGTTACAAAACTAGATCGCTAGAATTGTCCTCCAACACGCTTTTGTAATAGCAGATTCAAAATTTTTGATCACGATAAGGGCGCGGCAATTGGTGGTAGCAATGAAGACCACTCAAGCTCTGCAAGCTTCATGGCCTCTGTTGCTTACGAAGTATGTTGAGAAGATCTTCAGAGAAAAGGATTCGATGACAAAATTTCGGATGAGAGCTTGCTTTCACCATTACTTTGCTTGCGGCATTATCGTAACGGATTTCTTACCTCTGACATAGCCACAAATATCTTCGAGGCTTAGGCTAATTGGCATAACTAAACATATCATATGCCTTCAAAGAAGAACCACACAATGAACAATCTTGTACGCCTCATCGCTGCGTGTAACGTGATTCGTTCGCACTTATTTCTTACATACATCCTATTGCTATGAATTAAGGCTATGTGCAGTAAAGCTGAAGCACGGATTCAACAACCCAACAACATAGAAAAGAGTGACAAATGCGCTCTAAGAGTGTAAGTTCTTATGTGTTTTTGACGAGAGATCACAACTTGGAGCCAAATAAACCTTAGGTGCGTGTGGTGTTAACGAAAAGTAACGATACCTTGATCTCGTTGATTAAGGATGAGCAACTAGATCCCTTCGTGGCCCCATCTACACTAGTAGAAAATAACACTAAAAGTGACGTCCGTAATGACACAAAGTGTCAGTACTAATTGTGCTTTTAATAACGTCAAAATAAATTATTATATTTGCTCATTTTTTTAGATTTTTCTTGGGTTGTAATAAGCATACCACACTCCAATAAATAATAGTAATAAAAGTAAGGAAAAGTGACAAATATAATAATTTGTTTTGACATTATTAAAAGCACAATTAAAATTAACACTTTGTGTCATTCCGGTCAAGTCATTACAGCCGTCACTTTTAGTGCCATTTTCTACTAGTGCTAATGCTTATTCCTTTAAGACCACAATTTTAGATTAATTTCACCTCTATTTCCAATAAAAACATCTCATATATTTTAAACTCATATTTAACTCCACTACTCTGAAATGTTGTACATTAACTTCAAAATAAAATTGTGGAAAGCTATAAATCAACTATTAACATTGTAGACTTCACAAGGGGCTTGGTATGAAATATACATTAAAATAATTTTTACAATAGTCTTGATTATTTATTATTAATTGGTAACATCAAATATGGAATAAACAATTGATCACATTCATTGTCCTCCTACGATTATTTTTATCATACATTGGTTGATGTAAAAATAAAAAAAACTAACACCACAAGAAATCTATCTTGTGCCTCAAAGTTTTACAATCCTCCTAATACTTGCAATCATTAACATTTAAGAGTTTTTGTCACTCAATTTGGTCTTTTGAAATGTGTTCAGTGCTTCAAACTTTAATCCCATTAAAATGAGGTTATTTAATCTACCAATTTTCCGCATCCTAAAAAGTGCTATTTTTGGAGGCATATTTTGAACTGCAATTCAAATTTTCACATTTTTTAGTATCACTTGTGTTCTCCGTAATAGCAACAAATTCTTGTAATATCACCAAAAAATTTATAATATCACATAATTTGATGGTTTTTGACCTTTGATAGCGGTCAAAGGTCAATAATCTCAAATTGCCATTGACAAATATTGTGTCATTTAAAGGTAAATATTTCTCAACGACCATTCAAAAACATTGTTGTTTCTAGAAGGTGACTTAGTAATATTTGACCGTTCATGTTAAAAATTGCTAAAAGCCAATGTCGGCTGCGATGGCGGTGCAATCGCGGCACGATCGTGCATCCGCTTTAAATCGACTGCAATGGGCGTCGGAGGATTGGGCGCCGAGGGACGTGCTGCGGGCTGGCGGAGTGGCGTAGTTGTTGCTCGCATGAATGGCTCCGGGTGCTCCCGGCCTGCGGAGTGTCGTAGTTATTTTTGGCGTGAATGGGTGGGATCGGGTTGGCTGGTGCCGCTTGATGCCGCTTTTCTGCTTCTTACGACCGCCACGAACAATTTGTATTTTACGCCATCATCTTCCACACAAGTGAGCACGTCACAGATCGTACTGCAGGGCGTGAGCCCCGACTCTAGCGTAAGATCTGCGGTTGCTAACTCGAGGTGAGAAACGAACTCGTGCTTTTGAATGTACTTACGATTCAATGAAAGTGAGAGTGAGGTTGCATTCACTTTGACCACATAAAGTGAACACATATCAGTTTTCGTGTAGCAGATTTTCAGGGGAATATCTTACCTCAACTCGAGCACAAATGTCTTGGAACCTCGCGGTGCATGAGTGTACGGATTACATTCGATGTCCTCGGAAAAGAACCGCACAACGAAAGTTTGTACAAACCTCATTGCGATGATGAGGTAGTAGACATGAACTCCCCTCGCCTCTTTTGTGTCTATCGGCCATAGCTATGAATGAATGCAAAAGAGAGACTCCGCAACAGACGAGAAGAAGGAAAAAAGATGAGAAATGTGATGAAGTGTAAGCTTTTGTAACCTCATATGCGCACGAGAAAAAATAAGCCAGCCCTCGTGATATTAGAGTTGATGGTTGGAGGATAAATAATTAATTTATTGCCCTTTCACCATAATAAATATTTGCAAACTCATCTATTGAAGTGTGAATCAAAAGCGTGCATTTGCGCAAATGCACTTTCTGTTTTAGACTTTTCAAACATTCCGCATGTAAGTTTTTTGATTCCAAGCCAATTATGTGAAATCATAAATAGTTTGTCATATAGCCAACTAGATTTGCAAAAATTTAGGAAAAGTGACAATTATAACAATCTCTTTTATTTTCGGTTTAAGCACAATTCAACCAAGCACTCATTTCTCTGGTTGAGCCCCGAGTCCCCGACCGCAGCGTAAGATCTCCAGTTGCTAACTCGAGGTGAGAAACGAACTCGTGCTTTTGAATGTACTTAGACTAGCGAGAGCTTTGTTGCAATAAGGTACACAAACACAATAGTCGTGGTTTTGAGAAAATGATTCAATGAAAGTGAGAGTGAGGTTGCATTCACTTTGACCACATAAAGTGAACACATATCAGTTTTCGTGTAGCAGATTTTTGGGAAAAATATCTTACCTCGACTCGAGCACAAATGTCTTGGAACCTCGCGGTGCATGAGTGTACGGATTGCATTCGATGTCCTTGCAAAAGAACCGCACAACGAAAGTTTGTACACCAATCCTCACTAAAACTACAAACCTCATTGCGATGATGAGGTAGTAGAAATGAACTCCCCTCGCCTCTATTGTGTCTATCGGCGGTAGCTATGAATGAATGCAAAAGAGAGACTCCTGCAACACACGAGAAGAAGGAAAAAAATGAGAATGTTGTAGACAAATGCGCTGAAGTGTAAGCTTTTGTAACCTCAGCCCCGACCGTAGCGTAACATCTCCGGTTGCTAACTCGAGGTGAGAAACAAACTCGTGCTTTTGAATGTACTCAGAACGGCAAGCGCTTTGCTTCAATAAGGCACACAAACACAATAGTTGTGGTTTTCAGAAAACGTTAGTGGCGTCGCCGATCGGCTAGGGTTGGGCGTAGCTGGTGCCGCCTTGCTGTCGAATTCTTGCCGTGCACTGACACCCAAGAGCAATCCCCAATTAAGAGAGTGTCGTTCAAGGCCATCCGCACGTAATTGAGCGTGGTATCCAATGCAAGCCCCGACCGCAGCGTAAGATCACGACTTGCTACCTCGATGTAATTATACACGCGAGCGCTTGGTTGCAATAAGACGCAAACATAGCAATCGATGTTATTATCGATGACATAGTATCGGCTGAGAGATTTCTTTCACCATTAATTTGCTTGCGGCATTATTGTGACGGATTTCTTACCTCAACTTGGCCACAAATGTCTTCGTTGCCTAAGCTGATTCGTAGTACTAAATATATCTTATGCCATCAAAGAAGAACCATGCAAGAAATGCTCATCTCTACGTGAAGCGTCGGCGCCCCTTCCTTGCATATGTGTCATTGCCATGAATTGAGGCTATGTGCAATAAAACGCAAATTGAAGCACGGAATTGACAACCAACAATATAGAAAAGAGTGACATTCAAGACTACTTGAGCACCCAATCGCGGGGAGGAGCCAAATGGACGTTGGGTGCGTGTGGTGTCCACGAAAGGTAACGGTATCTTGGTCTCGTTGATTGGAGGATGAATAGCTCGATCCTTCCGTGACCTCATCTAATGCTTGTTCATTCAAGACTACATTTATTTTAGATTAATCTCTATTTCCACTTCTATTTCCAAAAGAAATATCTCATAATTTGAACTTAAAAACTAACTCTACCACTCTTAAAACGGTGTAAAATAACTTCAAGATGAAGTCAAAATGAAGCTCTGTATTGACAAATTAACTTTTTAGGCTTTACAAGGGGCTTAGTATGAAATACACAATAGGATAATTTTTTGTTTATATAAGTCTTGATTATTCAATTGGTAACATCAAATATATAATAAAAAATTAATCACATTCATTCTTCTTCTAACATTATTTTTTATCATTCATTGGTTGATGTAAAGAAAAAACACTAATACCACAAGGAATCTTACTATCTTGTGCCTCAATGTTTTAAATTCCTCTTACTCGCCATGATTGACATTCAAGAGGATTTTGTCAAACTATTTGATCCTCTAAAATATTTTGAGTGCTTCAACCTTACACTATAAGAAAACCCCGTTTTTTTTTATGTCTAAATCTGATGTGATGTCTAAATCTAACGCTTTAACATCAAGGAAGTGGATGTTGGACATTTTAACATTCAAGACATCAAGTTAAACATCAAAGACATCAAGTTAGATATTTGAAATTATCTAAAGACATCATTTCCATTAAAATAACGTTATTCAATGTGCCACTTTCCGCATCCTAAAACGTGCTATTTTTGGAGGCATATTTTGAACTGTAATTGAGAATTATTTATATCGATAAAATCCCATGTTTTTTATATCACTTGCGTCCTCCGTAATAGCCACTGAATCCTGATCCTGTAATATCACCAAGATTAAAAATATTACACAATTTGATGGTTTTTGACCTTTGAAAGCAGTCAAAGATCAATAAATATAAATTGCCATTGACAAATATTTTGTCAAAAGGCAAATATTTCTTAAAGGTCGTTTAAAGATTTGTTGGTTCTAAAGGCCGCTTAGAAATATTTGCCCTTTGATGTCAAGAAATGACAAAAAACCAATCTTAATTTTTTAATTTTAAGCATGAGAAATCACGCCATTTCAATAAAATAACGTCATTTTATCGGGATTGAGTTCTTTAAAATTACAATGCAAATTCTTCTCATAAGTAATTGGCTCTCACATAATTATGCCGAGATTTCTTACTTTAGGGTGAGCAATTATTTAAATATCTCTGAGAACGTAAACATGGGCTTTAAAATTTTATCATTGAATGTTTTCTTTATTCTTCACCAGTCTTATCTCCTAAAGTTCTATTTCAAAAACCAGCTCAATTAATAACATTGACTCTTTCCAAATATAGGCCTCATACATCTGAATCTAAAGTATTCTTTTAAATCCAATTGTTTAACTTAACACAATTGTAATGTTTTTCCTTTAACCCCTAAACGCCCAAGCCTATTTTTAGCAGAAAAGCACATTTCCATAGAAATTGTCATAGATGAAAATCAAAAGAAGCTATTAAGATCTCAACCGTACAAACTTGTAATAGACTTATCAAAGATCATGTGGACCAAAATTTGAGTCATGAGGCCTTATAGATCGGGAGATCATAACATATTAATATTAAAAACAAACTGCAAAATTTCATCATTTTCACTTTGAGGTGGAAATGCTACCAATATACCTATTGCAATGAAAAAATCACCAACTAGTAAGATGTTCACCTTCATCTTAATAAGTCCTTCACCCAACAAGAATTTATCAAAAAAATTTCTTGGCTCAAATAAAAGCCATGCAATGGTAAAAAGTACCGAACATTTTACAAAGGAAAAATAGTCCAAAACTAGACCCTTTGCATTCAATTTCATGCCTTATCTTCAAAACGTCTTCGATCTTGTTAAGGTTTCTACCACTTAGACTAGACTCTAATTGGAGGCCATCCCAAAAAACTAAGTTGAAATCCAACGGTCGATGAGGGAGATATAGCTCCTCAAATATCATCCATTTTCTCACTTTTTCTATTGACAAAACATCATTGCAAATCCAATAGCAAAATCATTTGGATCAAAAAACTTCTCACTACAAAGTTGTTAAGAATCACTTTAGATCATGACCATGAAAAAAAAAGTCATGAAAAACTATTTTTAATTTCACATAATTGGCTTGCAATGGTAATACATGCCCCATGCTTGGAAACCCAAAAACAAGAGCTGTCTTCACTAAAGTGCATTCCAATAATTCATACTTTATTGTATGCGCTTGAAAATTTTACAGCACAAAATAGACTCGATTTGGAACCTAACCCAAGTAATTTCATCCAAAACGGACCTCGGATGACGAAGATATGGCTCTTCAAAGTTTCTGATGTACATCCAAAATGTCGCTTTTCGACATCGTGGGCGTTTAAGGGTTAAACCTTAAAGGAGTGTTTGACAGCTATCCAAATATCATGATATTTTATTCAAAATCAACATATTAGCAAAATTACGATAATTGTGGGTGGCCATCCCTTTGGAAACCTTCCTTTTCATGATAGTAGATACCATGATATTTCCAAAATCAAGAACTTTCATGAGACTGTTGTCTCATTGATTGCCATTCCGTGCCCTTCGTCTTTGTCCTTCTCCGCTTTTTGCCTTAAGTTTCTTGTTGCGGCCTACCCTTGCCTGCCCTTACTCCCCACCATATCCACCCCTCCCACACATGCTCAAATTATATGTAATTAATACTACATAAAAATGTACTTAAATTTACTAAAAATGAAAATTACTGAAAATTACTTAAAAATTGTTGAAAGTTTGTAATCAAAATTACCAGAACTGAAGGACTATTTACAATCTTTTTGAATGACAAAAACATAGCCTTGACCATCAAGAATTTGTCATTAATCGCATTAAACCTCACTTTCGTTAAAGTGGCGGTATTACATAAGCCATTTTGCCAAGACCCTATGAGTCATTTTTCTCGCATTCTAAAACGTGCCATTTTACAAGCATATTTTTGAATTGTAGTTCAAAAGTATTTATGCAATTATGCCTGCAAAATGGCATGCTTATTAATATCACACATGCACTCCGTACTATCAAGTGATTTCTGTAATATCACCAAAATTTCCATAATATCACACATTTTTATGGTTTTTGACCTTTGAACATAGTCAAAGGACAATATTTCTGGACGGCCGTTCAAAAACATTGTTGTTCTTGAAATGCGTTTAGAAATATTTACCCCTATCATGTCAAAACTCAACAAAAACCTACGTTATTTTATTCATTTTATGCACCCCAGAAAGGCCATTTTGCTCGAATTGATGATATTAGGAAAACTTGTTTGTTATTAACCCCTAACTCTCCTTGAAGCCCGAAATGGGTTTTTGCAGTTCCGGGCAGCCTAGATGAAGGCGTTAAAAGTAATATTTTTGCCTAAGAATTTTATCGGGTCCTCCTTATACTGCAAAGTGTATGTGGTAAAATTTGCAAAGTCAAATTCCAATTTTTGAGTCTTCTAGGACGATCCTTGGGTTGCGAGCCGAGATGGGGCAGCTCAAAAAAGTAACATTTTTGAATTTTTTTTTTGGAAACATGATCATTACTAAATCACTACTCACATTTCAGAGTGACTCAAGTCAAAAAGTTTACCAATTTTACAAGGGCAGCCTTCAAAAAAAATTTGGGAGCTTGAAACCTCAAAACTGAAATTCTCTACCTCTTAGCACTCGTGGGGGTGTAAACCGATTTCTTTTCTTTTTTTGAAACTTCCAACCGTAAGATCTTGTACCTGAGAATATGCTTGATTACTCTTCAAAAAATTGACCGTTGGATGTTTACCATTTGAGAGATCATAACATCCAAAGTTTGTCTCCCAAGTTTTTTTGGGTATTGCGAAGATTGGTTTTAAAATTTTTGGAGACTGCCCTTGTAAAATTGGTAAACTTTTTGACTTGAGTCACTCTGAAATGTGAGTAGTGATTTAGTAATGATCATGTTTCCAAAAAAAAATTCAAAAATGTTACTTTTTTGAGCTGCCCCATCTCGGCTCGCAACCCAAGGATCGTCCTAGAAGACTCAAAAATTGGAATTTGACTTTGCAAATTTTACCACATACACTTTGCAGTATAAGGAGGACCCGATAAAATTCTTAGGCAAAAATATTACTTTTAACCCCTTCATCTAGGCTGCCCGGAATTGCAAAAACCCATTTCGGGCTTCAAGGAGAGTTAGGGGTTAATAAAATGAATGATTTTTAATACTGCAATCTCATATTTTCTTTGGATCCTATCACACCAATCCATATTGTATATGTAATACGAGATTGTATTTTAATTGAATCCATGAGTAAATTTCAATATCTGTGAAATCTTCAAAAACTTATTGTTTTATTAGTATACACTTGACATTGAAATTACAATAGAATCTTAGCCTATAGAAAAACTAGTGATAGAGTTTTCAACTTGCAGTGAAGTACTACTTTAACATATTAAATTTTTTAATCCCGTTCAATTCAAAGAGCTAATTCAAAATAAGAGCCATAGACGGAACATTATTACGGAACTACTTACATATTTCCATGTGCACCTCTTGGATGACTTGACCTTATAATCTGATTTCAACTGTTCCTAGAAAAGAGAGGTGTTAAGGAGCCTTCGTGACAAAGTATAATAAAAGAATGTATCTAAACACACAAGACAACATTAAGAATTATCGATATTAGGTTTTTCTTCAAACTGTGTTCCATGGATTTCCATGAGCTTCCTTATGTACACATTCAATTACTTTGAATTGGTTATGTAGAAAAGCGGACTCCGATGTATCCAACTTGTCACCTCCTCTTAAGTCAAGAAGCCCAAAGAGTTGGTTGGGTAGCCCTTGGTGCAACCTTTGAAGCCTTTTCTACACTTCTTACTTATTTTGATTTATACTTGTTATTCATACACCAAGTTTATTGATTAGTGCTTACAAAAAAATTAAACAAAATAAAACAAATTGGCAACCCCACCCAAAAATCGCCTCAAATTTTCAAACTAATCAATAACCAAGAGTATCTCCCAGAGCCTGGATGTTGATTTGAAGTAATTGCAACCCACAAGGACTAATTCTAAACTTCAAGTCTCTAATTGAGATGATTTCGGATGAGTAGGCATACAAAGTGCATAATGAGTAGAGACACTCGTTGGGCATGGAATGAGTAAGAACACTTGTCGGAGATGCTTTCATTTGCATGGCACTTCACAAACTATCTGCATAGACACAAAGCACTCCGCTCACTCCAGTTGCACTTCAAAACTTCACAACATTTTGCACTTTGAAACATTTTCAAACCGTTCTAAAGCTTTTGCATGTCTTCGCTCATAGGTTAATTTGATTTCTTATGCATGACACTTGAGATACTTAAGAAAAAAAGTGCTTAAAAGTCACCGAATGACGAGTGAGCATGTTATGATATTAACCCTTAAACGTCCAAGCATGCCCCTCGGGCATGCTTTTTAATGTATTTTCAGAGGGGCTGGACGTTTAAGAGTTAAAATGACAGAGGTCACAGTTCTTAGTTCTTGTGCGAAAGCATCAAAATTGGTCCGCACAGCCACGAAGCAAGAATTGACTATGAACTCCACTTGAGGCAATAAACTTGTTAATAGAATTGCAAGCAAATTGCTGAACAGAATCCGCACTCGAGATAGTGAATAGGTGCTCGATGTTCCTATCAATGATCTTTAATCTTTGATACAAATCCTATGCAATTGTTTATGTTTAGACTCATGTACGAATTCTGGATTAAGAGAGATTTTGGATTTTGGTTTTGTGAAGTGATTAGTATGCTAATTGAAAATTACCTCTAGGGATTTTAAATATTATTATACTCGTGTGAGATCCCCGAAGTGAATGTTTAATTTGCTTCAAATTTATGTTACCAAAATCATGAGGGAAGCCTCCGATGTCGAGTACCAATGATATGCGTTGTGGAGGGAGCCCTCCCTGTCAGCACTAAAGTCATAGAAGCCTAGCTTACAACCTCAATTCCGTTCGAATGGCACTATGGTGTGTGCCATTTGTCATACCAAATCTTGAATTTTTTTGCATAGGAAATGGTTTATTTTGTAATTATATCACAATTCTTTTGTGATATCTCTTCTTTAAATATAATGTCCCTATTCTTCGATAGTATCACCTCAAGATTTTGTTATATCACATGGTTTTTGAACTCTAGTTTAGAAAATTAAGGTGTGCCATTTTAGTGGGTTTTACCGAGTAGAGTATTACTTGAGATGGTACAACAATGGGTTCAAATTCTAAGATCATTTGATTAGAATTTAAATATTGTTCGCCACGGACACTTTAAGATGTTTTTAAGTGAAAATATTTTAATATGTACTAAAGGCTCATTTGCTACTTGTCGAACCCGAATGTGCACCAAGAGGGTGCAAAGTAACATCTTGAGACGCTATTGTTGAGGGCCTCTTTATTTTTTGAGGCGCCCCTATTGCCCTTGTTTTTGAAGTTTATATATATCAAAAACATCAAAAACATCTCCACTATAAAGGGAAAACTCTAACTCTCTAAGCAGGGCATAATACCACACCAAATAAAGTTTTGGTAGCGTCCCAGAAATATAAAAGGTATCGAAAGCTATTCCCACACAGATGCACATATATGTTTCTCGTAAGAGACGTGCAATGGATTTGGTGCAATGTGGTCTGAAAGGTGATGATAGATCTTCTCTTCGACCACCTCGTCTGCCAAATCGTGCTCGTGGAACGTATCCCTCATGGGCTCATTCTGGAATGCAAAAGCAGCTTGCGGCACACCCGAATTCATGAAGAATTCTTGAATGTTGTTACTGTCTTGATTGGACTGCGGATTGCCCTGAATCTGTCCCAGGCTAGTGCCCAAAGAGTCGGACTCTATTGTGAGATATGGCGAGGTCCGAGCTGACATCTCTTCGATCATCTCTTCAATCATCTCGTGCGTCATACTCTGATTGGGCATGGGCCCGTTCGGAAGGCCATTAGCATGTTGCAGCACATCAAAATTCATGTTGCTCTCGTGGTTGGAATGTGAATTGCCCGGAATCGGTTCTAAATGATTGCCCAAAGAGTCGGACTCCATCGTGGAAGTGAGATACGGCGAGGACGAGACTGACATGTTGACTTGAGCTAACGGTACATACGAACCCATGTTCCTATCCTCACTCCGATGCAAATCCTCATGACTGTGTTGCTGGTGAATACCGGAGTTGGACTCCGTCATGTAGTTGGGAGTTGGAAAGGATCGGAATGGCATGTTGAAGTGATCGAGTCCAACTGGGTTGTGGTTGTAGTAGGCGGTTGAGTTATTCAACGGCAATGCATCAAAAATAGGCACCGGACAAGTCATCCCCAAAGGAGGCCCAGACGGATCCGGAGCAATCTCTGTTGCCAGTCCCCCTCCAAAGCTGCTGCTAGACCGTCACAAAAATGCACAAAGAATGTCAAACAGAAAACTCTGACGATATTTATGCGAAACTCAGAACCTCGTAAAATTAGTTTCCTAAAAGCCAGGAGTGCTGATCGATCTTACAGGTGTGAGTTGTGCGAGGTCGAGAGTTGCTGTTGCTTTTTCTTTTTCACCAATTTCTGTGGTTTTTGTGATTTCTCTTCCTCATGCTCTGCAAACCGTTTGGAAGTTAATGAAAAGCTCTCCGGAAAGGAAAAACAATGGAGAGACACGAATACTCGACAACCTGGAAAAGAGAGTAAGACCTTCGCTGTGAAGCTTGCTGATGTGGCCTCCAAGCGCCTGGTACTTCTCAAAGTTTTTTCCGCAGAAGCGGCATGAGTAAGTCTCCAGCTTCTTGTTCGGCTCGTCATTGTTGGGATTTATACTTTTATGCTTCCTGGACTTGGTTGGCTTTTGGGTTGGGTCGTTCCCTTCTCTATCATCATGTTGTTGATCGTCGTGTGCTGTATGTGCTCCGGACATGTCCATCGACTTCGAACTCTTACTAGTGGATCCAAGAGCAAAACTCAAAAGAGATGACTTTAGTTACGAGCACTACCCTCTTTCTATTGACGATGACAGCTTACAGTACTTACTCACTTACATACGATATCATGAGCATTTTCCTTATCCGAGTCTCTATTTATGTATACTTAGGGTTATGCCTCGGGAGGAGAGGGTGATGAAAATTGCACTCGAAGGTGGGAACCAGGAGCCCAACTCCCGAGATTGTAATTTTACATTACTCCCTAGTACAGGATGCTTAGTTAGTGTATTAATATTATTCATTTGAATCAAGTTAGTCAATTCTTCATAATCTTGACAAAATTCAAAACCATTAAGTTTTTAATTTACTACTACATTTTGGGGAGGGGGTATATAACCGTTTTTTGCAAACGTTGTTTAAGCAAAGCAACGTCCTCGAACTTGTTTTAGCAACGTTTTCTAAATAAGAAGCAATGTTTTCAAGAAAAGAAGCAATGTTATCAAATATGCAAGCAACATTATTTGTAATTTGGTAGATTTGAGGCTAATACTCTTGAGAACGTTGCTAAAACAAGTTCCAAAACACTGCTAGATTTTAGGGAACATTTACAAAAAAAAGTGAGCAACGTAACTTATACAAATGCAACGTTCGTAACATTACAAATCCCTCATAATTTCTTGTAGTGATTGAGAAGAGCCCAATTTGAGTGAGTTTGAATCAAAATATGTACCTTTCTTTTTGCAAATAATATAAGTACATCATATGTATTAATAATTTTGACGATTTCTGAAGTGACATATGATAAGGATTTGTAGGTAGACCAATTCCGCAATTCGATAGTTTGATAGAACATACTATGTTTGAGATTTTAAAAGATGCGTTTTTATTTCACATTCATTATAGCAAGAATTCTATGTAGGTATCACGATTTATTTTTTCTTGAATCGGACACAATCTTTTTCAACAGGCGTTCTAAAGTAGCATCATTTATGATCTTGAGTTGAGATATATTTACATTCTGATTGGTTTTGGAGGTTTTCAAAGGTGAAAAAATATTTAAAAGTGTGATATCAGGAGTCTTGGTGATATTTAGAAAAGCAAGTGATATATTATGAAAAACATGCATGATTTATGTTGGGAAGGGAGTACCTTTTTAAGAATTTGTCAAATCTACCTCCTGAATAACAATGGGACGGAGGGAGTATCATTCTAGAGAAAACAACTAGATATACTTTCACATTGAATGGCATATTTTAGAACGTCTGCCAACATGGCAATTCTGCTTACAAGAATGGCACATCGAATACCGCAATTTCAACACAATCGGTGATCTATGCATTTGCCATTTGCTGCTTGGTGCCAATCTAGAAAAGATAAGAAGAAAAAGTATAAAAAAGAGATCAATTTGTTAAATTGGTACTATTGGTTCATGTAGTAATTTAAAGTATGAGCATTATGTGTGCAAAAATATTCTTGTATAGAAAAATATCTTCTTTAGACCAAATATATCTTCTACAATGATTCTTAAATTAGGAACTCCTCTGCAGAATAGAAACAAAGCGAAACAAGAATATAAATAGATGTCTATGCGGTGATTTGCAAATTGGGAGAGTATTGTTCATACCCTTGTGGCCACATGAGGTAAACAAGTATACATGCTTATTTTCTATTTTAAGTGTAGCATTACTCACCTCAGTTCAGAATTTGCTTTATCACCTCTATTACGGACTAGTCTTCACTAAATCTGCTTTACCACCTCTATTATAGATTTCACGTCTTTTTGTGTTGTGCGCAGTAATATTTCTTCACCTCATATAGGCGTAACTGCGTTAGGGTATGCTAAATTTCAAATAATAGACCGGATTTAACCACACTAATCTTCTACTCTATTGTCACATAGTAGTGACAGACTGACAGTCATGAAAAAATTACAACACCTTCTAGTTTTTAATTTTAAAAAAATCATGTAATTGTTATAAATTTTTACCCCCAACATACTTCTCGTTAAACCTATATTAAGTTCCCGAATTTTTGAGTCATTTTATTCTCATGTATCCCTAATTACCAATTATAGAAACATTCTATTTTTTTAGAGATTCTTTTTCTTAAGGCATTCATGATAAATTCGTCATGTTCCAATTTCCAACTTCCTCATGACCTTTCATATCGTACAAAGTCTGCTAAATACTTTTTAAAAAAGCAATCTTATGCTTTAAGATTGTGAAATTCCAAGCTACAAACTTGAAGATTATTTAATAGTAGGTGAAAATTGTTACAAGTTATAAGATGTACCAGTAAGGTTTAAAAATTTGAAAGATAAAATGTATATAATTATTTTCGGGAATGATATGAAAGGTCAAGATATTTAGGATTTGAAGAATTGCGGAATTTGTGATTTGGAAATGAATTCCTTTTTCAAATAGTATAAATAGAGACATCGTAAGTCAAACCATGAAACCATGAACTCTAGTACTTAAACTCTTGGAAGAAGTTGCTATTACAGATAGGTCAAAAGAAACATCTTCCACTTAAACCTTACAGAGTAGGCTTAAATTTTGATTTTTTATTAGTACATATGCAACCTAAAATTTCATATAATTGTGCACGAACTTCTATCAATGAAGCACAATCTATAACTGATATTTTTTGGTTGTAGTCAACTATTAGTACAACAAAAACTTTGAGACCGGGAAACTTATAAGTCAACTAGAAATCAACCTAAAACTTACCAATAAAGTTGAAGTGTTACTACACTTTAAACTTTTTGTCTATTAAAAGATTATTTAAAAAAAAAAAAATGTATATCTACAATTCCAATCACTAAAGGAAAGTTTTTATCAATACATACTCAAAAAATTTCGAACAACTCATTTCCATAAAATAGGGCTATCCTTAACTTTATCTCAGGCCACTTGTGAAGCGTTTCATCCAAACTATCAAATGAACATTAATCTAGAGCCATTTCCTATTAAAACTATAATTTTGTAGATAAATTGAGGTTGAAAACATTGCTTAAATTTTCTTGGAAATGATGCTAAAGCAAGTTTCAAGACATTGCTCAAACTCTAAGCAAAGTTTACAAAAAAAGCAATGTTTACAAAAAAAGCAATGTTGGTAACATTGCAAACCCTCCTCTTTTCTAGTAGTGAACATCAATTGGAAGACTTGGTTGAGGTTGACCTAACTCTCTCTTTCTAATCTATGCCATAACGCTGCACCCGAACGTCACATGTAATAGTAATACAAAACACATCCTAGTACTTCTTCTGGTTGCTAAATGCATGATTGTTTAGTATGATTGTCACTACTAGAAAAGAGGGGGTTCAGAAGTGTGACAAACATTGCTTTTTGTGCAAACATTGCTTATTTGAGCAATGTCTTGGGGCATGCTTTAGCACCCCTTCTAAGAAAATAAGCAATGGACATCTTCAACCTAAAATCTACAAATTTTTAATAGATTTGAGGTTGAAACATTGCTTATTTTCTTGGAAGGGTTGCTAAAGCATGCCCCAAGACATTGCTCAAGTAAGCAATGTTTGCACAAAAAGCAATGTTTGTCACATTGCTTACCCCCTTCTTTTCTAGTAGTGTGTATTGCTCAAGTCTCGTGTGCATTGTGAAATCGAGAGCTTCACGGTTTCATTATATTTCCTTAATGCTCAAGCACCCAAAATTCACCCAACTCCAAACCCAAATAAATTGAGATTGGAAGACTTCTATTAATTAACACCAAAAACATCTGCACAATAAAGTGAAATCTGTTAACATGGCCCAATATCACGCCAAGTAAAGTTTTGGTAGCGTCCTCAACATGCAAAAGCTGAAATTCAAGTATCACAAAAGTTCTAATCTCATAAAGATAATTTGCAAAATCTTGATCTTCTACTCATAGAAATGCGATGCTGGTCGGGGACAACACTGATTTGACTGCTCAACTCATTTCCCTAACCGTGGTTGTAAAACGAGGTTTCTGTTGGCTCGTTCTCAACTGCAACTTTCAGATAGTGTTACATTTAAATCTATTTCTTGGTCCTCATTCCAACGCGAATTGCATGTGAATGCCAGAGCCGGACTCATGGACTTCAGGTTCTGCAAGGGCGGGATGAGATTTTGCAAGGGCAGGACGAGATTCTGCCGGGGGATGAGATCTTGCAAGCTGAAATGTTGAGGTGTTGCTCGAGTCATGAGTGCATTGTGAAAGCTTCACGGTCTTATTATATTTTCCTTAATTATGCTCAGATCCCAAACTTCACCCAACTTCAAACCCAAATACATTGAGATCGGAACACCAAAAACATCTCCACAATGAAGTGATATTTGTAAACATGGCCCAATACCACGCCTAGTAAAGTTTTGGTAGCGTCCTTGACATGCAAATGCTGAAACTCATGTATCACAAAATTTCTAATCTCATAAAGATTCGCAAGATCCTGATCTTCTACTCATAGAAATGTGATGCTGATCGATGACAACACTGATTTCACTGCATAACTCATTTCCCTAACCGTGGTTGTAAAACGAGGTTTCTATTCTAGGCTCGTTCTCAACTGCGCTTTCAGCTAGCGCTACATTTAAATCTATGTCCTCATCCTCATCCCAACTCCAATTGCCTAATACCTGTTCCATGTGAATGCCGGGATTGAACTGTATCATGGAGTTGAGGTTCTGCTAGGGCGGGACGAGAGTCTCCGAGGGCGGGACGAGGGACGGGATTCTTCGAGAGCAGGACGAGATTCTCCGAGGGCAGGAAGAGATTTTCGAGGGCGGGACGAGGTTCTGCGAGGGCGGAACTGATATATTGAAGTAAGTAAGTCCCGTCTGGTGGTCGTAGTAGTAGGGGGTGGGTATTCAACGGCCACACACCATATGCAAGCATTGGAAAAGTTGTCCACATCGGTGCAGATGGATTCTGAGCGATATGTTCTGCATCTGCAGCAGACTGAGTGTGTCGCTAGTCCCCCTCCAAAGCTGTTGCAAAACCGTCACAAAAATGCAGAGGAAATGAAAAAGAAAACTATGAGGACATGCAAATCATAACTTCCTATCACTTCACCAAAAGCAAGCTAAGGGTGTTGATCGAACTTACAGGTTTGAGCTGTTCTGGGCACAGAGATGCTTGTCGGTTGTGCTTTGCCAGCAATTCATGTGCTTTTTGGAATTCCTCATTCTTACGATCTGCAAAGCGTTAAGAAGTTAGTGGATAGATCACCGGAACAGCAATGGGGGAGATAGGAGCACTGTCTCACCGATAGGAGAGAAAGGAACATTGGCTGTGCGTATTCATGTGGCCCCCAAGAGCTTGCGACTTGTCAAAGACCTTGCCTCACAAGCGACATGAGAAAGTCTTTCCGAGCTTCGTATTCGGTTCATCGTTGGGATTTTCATTCTTGCTCTTCCTCGACTCCGCTTCATCTTGTAGCTGAGGGCCGGGT
This sequence comes from Bryum argenteum, assembly GCA_037043015.1. Lineage (NCBI taxonomy): Eukaryota > Viridiplantae > Streptophyta > Bryopsida > Bryales > Bryaceae > Bryum > Bryum argenteum. The sequence goes on from CM073327.1 coordinate 5,059,657, forward strand.
GCTATTGGCTCCCCTTCAACTTGTAGTTGATCGCCAGGTGCTGCAAGCGTTCCATCATGCATGTAGCTGATTGCCGGGTGCTCCGTTCGCTCCTGACATGACGATTGTCGTCAAACTCTAGCGATCCAAGAGTGACGCTCAGCTGCAAGTTCACTAGCGATTCCCTCTTGTTCCTGGCTACGACGCTGAGAGCAGACACAAAAGTCCCCAACATAAGCATTTCCCAGCCTCCATGTTTATTTATGTGTTTCGAATGTAAATATCTATTTTCATATTATTGAATGTGTAAGTTTACCTTTTGGATACTTTACATGAAGAGTTGAACACATTGTGCGGCCGAAAAAATTCCTCTTAATAAGTTAATATATGATTAGTCCATCTTTCAAAATATCTTGAATGTACGAATTACATGAGAAGAAATTTTCCCATATTAAGGTTCCATGGTCAACTTCACCCCTTAAGTGAAGCTTTTATTATTAGCGTTAAGAAAACCAAAGGCTCTTGACGAAAGCTAACCAAAGGCTATCACGTGCATAGACTTTTTGTACACTACTACATACAATTTGAGGGGGTTTGCAACGTTTTCTTCTCAAACATTGCTCAAGTTTAGCAATGTTTTGGAGCTTGCTTCATCAACGTTGTCAAGAAAATAAGCAATGTTATCTGCTCACAAAGAAACGTTAAATATTTATAATATAATTGGAAACGTTGCATTAATTTTCCTTGAGAACGTTGCTCAAGCAAGTTCCAGAATGTTGCTCAAGCAAGTTCTAGAACGTTGCTAAACTTGAGCAACATTTACGTAAAAGCAATGTTTATAACGTTGCAAACCCCCCCTTTTCTAGTAGTGGTAGTTGAGTTTTTAAGTCAACTTTATTAGTCATTAAGAACCCTTAACTCCTAATTATCCTTCACGAAGTTTTAGCTAAATTTTTTTTTTTTTTTTTTCAAATGAAAATAGAGATAAGATCTTCAGATCTCAAGCGTACAATTTCGTAAATAATAGACTTGTTGTAGATAATATGAACCAATACTTGACTCATGGGACCTCATAGAGTCATAGAATGCAAAATCATAACGTTTTAGTGCGGAAAACATGCTTGAAAAAACCATCATTTTCACTTTGAAGTGAAAATAATACCAACATGAAATTTACAATAAAAAAATCACCAAATAGAAAGTTGTTCATTTTCATCTCTTGAAAAGACTTTATTGTACCAAAAAATTCATCAAATATTAAAATCTTGGCTCAAATTTATAGCCTTGCAATGGTGAAAACTCCCAAAAATTTTACAAGAAAAATAATTCAAGGTTAAGACATAGTCATGTTATTACAAGAATTGGTGGTGTGTTGCAAATTTGAGAAATGGTGAATGCAGGCTTTTACAATTCGATAGAAAAGTGCCATTTTAAAGTATTGCGTCTTGATTACCTATTGTCAGTTGCTTTGGCACATTACTTTCACCTAATTTTGCTTCCTTGCCTACAAAAACTCAGAATAACATTTCCTTTTGGCAAACCATCGTATGAAACAATGCTCCATTTGCTCAACGACCAAGTTCAATTAGATACTCAAAAGATAGCATGCACAATGCAAAAAATTGTAGAGATGTCTTGTGTATTACACAAACTGCGAGTAAATTTATCTTAGTTTGGTTGTACTTGTTAAGAGGAATTTAAATCTTAAGGTGGCTTGGGAAGCAAGGAGGCACCAAGGCAGAGCGAGTAAGGGAGAGGGAACGAAATAGTTTGAATATCAAGTAAAATCAAGGTTGTCAAACCGGGCAGGCACTTCGCCCGCCCGCCCGACTTGCCCGCCCGATTGAGCTCTCGCTCGCCCAATAGGGCCAAACGGCCATTGACTTTTAGTTAAGGTAAAAAAACGAAGACGTGGCAAGAGTTTTGGTGAAAACTAAGCACTTGGCCGCTATGTACGAGCCAAGTGAGACGTCACACAAGCTTTTTACTTCAAAGTTTGTTACCCATGAAAAGAATTTCACCCCCTACAATCAAGGTGGGCAGGCACGCCTGCCTGTCCGGGACAACTAGTTTGCCCCGTTTGCTCGCCCGATCACCTAAACGCGCTCGGTTTGACAACCTTGAGTAAAATAAGGCGGAAATGTGCGAAGGTGGGGAGGAAAATAAAGACTCATTGTATATTGAAGAGTCATGAGGCAACGAAGAATGATATCACGACAACGTAATTAAATACAATTTTTAACCTTATATACAATTTTAATTGTGCACAAATTAATATATAGTGTTCCATGGGGTAGTTGATATAGGGTCCCGTGTAGAGTGTCTCACCCCAAAAAGAAGACCCCCCTCTAATTGCGCACATCTTTTTATGGTCAGTCTTGGAAATGTGTTGTGTAAAAACTAGTGATGAAATCTCATGAACATTCCAATAAAGTACTTAAATAATTTGACACTTTTTGATTTGCACCTTGTTAGAGTGTCTGGAATAGTCCTTACACCCAAATACAAGACCTGGACATCTCACATTGTCCGGTTTAGCATGACTTCAGGACTCATCTAGACGAGATAATTATCTAATATTTTCCGGATTTTCGGTGTGGATGTCTATATACATGTAATGATGAATATTTTGTAGCACTTGATTATACGTAATTGACTATTTAATTGTATCATAAGTTCTATATCATGATTCAAATAAAGTCATGTTTCCTTGATTTCCATAGAATAATCTTTATAAAGGCAAGAATCTTGGGTGCCCGCCTTTAGGTAGGTGCCCGCCTTTAGGTGGTTTCACCACAAAGATGGTTTTGGCCCTAAAATTTTAAAAATTACTTCATATAAGGATTTGCATGAAAAAAGGGCTATTTCAGTTCTAGTTTTGAGTCTAGTTCTAGGGTGCAGTTCCCGTTCCGGAAGCCCTGGGGTACCCAAACCTGACCAACACCCATTATTATTATTATCTATTATTTAAGGCAGGGAGTTTGTTTTCGTTTTTTTTTTGGATACATGTGACATAATGATCTCGGGAACTACCTATTGGATTGTGCCGCATGAGGTGTTGTCAAGAGCGGATTTGTATAGAATCATGGAAAACAATCATCTCGTGAATCGATAGATTCCCGAATATTGAATTATTAAGTAATTATGGCTCTCAAATTACTAAAACTTACTATAATAATCTAATTTTATATTGAGGAGAAAAACAAGAGAGGCATCATCAAAGTATATAAGTGGGAGTGGCAACATTGCAAAGGCATACTAGTCTATTATCTCAAGACAGGTAGTTATTTTTTGTATTCTTTTGTTTTTTTTTACCACGCCCACTTGAGTACTTTGACCATGCCCCTCTTGTTTTTTAGCTAGATTTAATATTAGGCTCTTTTGATTCAATGGTGATTTAGGTACATAATTACTCAAAAATTTAATATCTTGAGATCTGTTGACTATTATTTCTTTTTGTTTGTTTTGTATGCCCGCTTGCATACTCGTATATAATTATATCAAATGGATTCTTAAGAAAAGTTTGATTCTTTATATAGGTATGGTGATAAAATACAAAGGTTAAAGTTTCATAATAAGATTGGGATATGATTTTTTCTATAGTCAAATAATAGGATGCATTACTTAAGAATCTCAATGAAAGCTTATGCAAAAACAATTAAGTACTAATATGATTTTTTTGAATAAGTACCCCCTTTTCCAATCGATCCTTGAACGCCCAAGGGGGGTCTTGAGCCTAGACACATAGGCTTTTGCAAAGAGTAATTAAAGAAATTGAAGGCAAGCCATCTAGATCTCAACCGTATAATCTTGTATTTCACTTCTTTTAGGTCATGTAAATCAAATTTGGGGTCATGACGCCTCATGGATTGCAAGCTCGTAACATGTTGGTACTCAAAAAAGGTCACCGAATTTCAGCATTTATATTTCAGAATATATCTCAACAAACAAATTGCAATGAAAAATTCACCAACTACAAAGTTGTTCAAGCTTATCTCATAAACACTCTTGTACAAAAAAGAGTCATCAAATAAATTTCTTGCCTCAAATAAAAGCCTTGCAAGGGTGAAAATTGCCAAAACATTTACAAAGAAAAAGGGACCAAATTTACACTGCTTGCACTCAAATTCTTGTCTTATTTTCAAAACACCTTGAATTGGGCCAATATTTTTACCACTTAAACAAGACTCAATTTGAGACCTATTCCAATTAACAAAGTTGAAATCCATTGGTGGAATGGTGGATGAAGGAGACATAGCTCCTCAGAATCATCCAATTTTTCACTTTTTTCATTGGAGAATTTTTTTAAGAATTCGCTACCAAAAGTACTTGAATCAAAAATCTTCCAACTACAAAATTGTTTGAATTTATTATAAAACTATGTCTGTGTTAAATTTTCTCAGATATAATTATCTGTAGTTTTGTATAATAGGCTTAATATTATGGATATACAAAAGATACATTTCAATCACACAACATACATGCAACGAAGCATAATTATACGTATTTTGGCGAAAGCTAAAATGTCCAGTTTCACAATGTCAAGAGTCATGAGAGCACCTTACCTCGAAGGTTGCAATTTGTACTATTGACACATCACAACATAACGAGACCGTAGTGCCAAAAAGTGTTTGAATTGGAGAACATCAAAAACATTTCACAATAAAGGGAAAATTGTAAGCAGGGCCTGATAGCACACCAAATGAAGTTTCGGTAGCGTCCCTGAAATTCGAAAGCTGTAAATTTATGTATCACAAGCAATTCCTACACAGATCTACATATCTTTTTCTCGTAAAAGACGTGCAATGGATTTGGTGCAATGTGGTCTGAAAGGTGATGATAGATCTTCTCTTCGACCACCTCGTCGGCCAAATCAAGCTCGTGGAACGAATCCAGCATAGGCACATTCTCGAATGCAATAACAGCTTGAGGCACACCCGAATTCACGTTGTTCCTGTCTTGATCCGAATGCGAATTTCCCGGAATCTGTCCCCGGTTAGCGCCAGAAGAGTCGGACTCCTTCATGGAATTGAGATATGGCGAGGTCCCAGCTAACATCTCTTCGATCATCTCTTCGATCATCTCGTGTGTCATACTCTGATCGGGCATCAGGGGCCCGTTCTGGAGGCCATTAGCACGTTGCAGCATATCAAAATTCATGTTGCTGTCCTGGTTGGAATGTGAATTGCCCGGAATCGGTTCTAAATGATTGCCTAAAGGGTCGGACTCCATCCTGGAAGTGAGATACGGCGAGGACGAGACTGACATGTTGAAGTGAGCTAACGGTACATTATTCACATTCGAATCCATGTTGCTATCCTCGCTCCGATGCACACTGTAAGGAATATGTTGCTGGTGAATACCGGAGTTGGACTCCGTCATGTAGTTGCGAGTCGGAAAGGACTGGGCTGGCATGTAGTTGCGAGTCGGAAAGGTCTGGGCTGGCATGTAGTTGCGAGTCGGAAAGGACTGGGCTGGCATGTAGTTGCGAGTCGGAAAGGACTGGGCTGGCATGTAGTTGCTAGTCGGAAAGGTCTGGGCTGGCATGTAGTTGCGAGTCGGAAAGGACTGGGCTGGCATGTAGTTGAGAGTCGGATAGGACTGCGCTGGCATGTTGAAGTGATCGAGTCCAACCGGGCAGTGGTTGTAGTAGGCGGTTGAGTTATTTGACGGCCATGCAGCATAAGTAGGCACCGGTCTACTTATCCCCGAAGGCGCATACGGATCCGGAGGAATCTGTGTTGCCAGTCCCCCTCCAAAGCTGCTGCTAGACCGTCACAAAAATGCACAACGAACGTCAAACAGAAAACTCTGACGATATTTATGCGAAACTCAGAACCTAGTAAAATCAGTTTCCTAAAACCCAGTAGTGCTGATCGAACTTACAGGTGTGAGTTGTGCGAGGTCGAGAGTTGCTGTTGCTTTTTCTTTTTCACCAATTTCTGTGGTTTTTGTAATTTCTCTTCCTCATGCTCTGCAAACCGTTTGGAAGTCTCATCGGAAAGGATAAACAGTGGAGAGATACGATTGCTCGACAAACCGGAAAAGAGAGTAAGACCTTCGCTGTGAAGCTTGCCGATGTGGCCTCCAAGCGCCTCGTACTTCTTAAAGCTTTTTCCGCAGAAGCGGCATGAGTAAGTGTCCAGCTTCTTGTTCGGCTCGTCATTGTTATGCGTCCTGGACTTGGTTGGCTTTTGGGTTGGGTCGTGCCATGCCCTATCATCATGTTGTTGATCGTCGTCTGCTGTATGTGCTCCGGACATGTCCATCGACTTCGAACTCTTACTAGTCTATCCAAGAGGCAACATCAAAAGTAAGAGATGACTTTAGGTGCACATTCCTCTTCGTAAGTTCGTATTACGAGAGGATGAGAGCTTTCAGCACTTAATCACAAACATACGATATCATGAGCATCTTTCTTATCAGGGGTTCTATTTAATATGTACAGGGTTTTGCCTCGGGAAGTGAGGTACTGAAAAATGCACTCGAAGGTGGAAACCACCAGTAGCCCAACTCCCGAGATTGTTATTTTCCATTACTCCCTAATACAGGATGCTGAGTTGGTGTGTTTATGTTATTCATTTGGATCAAGCTAGTCAATTGACTCAATTCTCAATAATCTTGACAAAAGTCAAAACCAAGAAGATTTAAATTTACGACTACAATTTGGGAAGGGGTATGCCACGTTTCTTTCTCACAGACGAAACCAAAATACCCAGCATCAATGACTCCACATTGCGATCGATGCACGTGTTCACTGTCCAAAAGTTTCATTCGGAGTGGAAAGAGTTGCATACACATTCAATAAGATATTCTGAATTAAAATAATCATATAATCATATAATGATGAACTTACCCGTCCTTGTCGGTGGCTTGGGTTTTTAAGTTCGACCCGCGAGGTTTCTTCTGCTCGGGCTTCAACGGTATCGCCATTGCGTATGCACTTCACTACGATATATCGCTTCCTCTCATAAACTATGAATCCTTGAACTCTTGCATATCGAGTCATAAACTATCCTTAAACTCTTGTATATCGATTCGGACGAAGGGATGAATTCTTCCAGCATTGTTCACGGAAGTTCTGGGTCTGCTGGAGTATGCACCGACGGAGGAAGAAGTGAGTAAGCATTGAGTACGAAACTCAGGTCAGAATCATTCTTGATTGCCTTACGGGGAGTATAGATCATTACCCCAGCAGAAGCCTTTCAAATGTAATTATGATATACTAAAACACATCAAGTGAACGTTCTGTACAGTCGCATGCAATACCTGCACAAAATATTCGGTGGGACCGAATGGATTTTGTGTGTGTGATGTCTAGCTCTCAGAAATATAATACAAGAACTAACTTCATCCGGAATCAATGGGTCCGTGGAAGCCTCGAACCTGCGGTACTTAGTGAAGAACATACAGCCGTTGGAATGTACGGCCGACATTACCATGGCCGGAACAAGAACCCCAACAGGAATTGGGCAAACGAGGAGAACCCCACACGAGGAATTGGGCAAACGAGGAGAACTCCACAGTCACGAGGAATTGGTCGTAATTAGAGAAGAATAAACAGGAATCCAGTGAGGAATGAGGCAGCGTTCGTAAACTTATATCTCTTATTATTGTCATACCCTCGGTGGAACTTCTTTTTAATATCATACAGTCTTTGGACTGTGATATATGAACAATGGTCAAATAGAATGCCCATCTTAGCCTTAATTTGTTATATACACCTGAAATGTAAATATAATCAAATGTGACTTGAGAAGAATTTGAGCATATTGTTTATATGATCAAGGATACACTCACTCACATTTTTCTCTCACCTTACAATCCTTACATATTTATATTTTGAGTATATTTCAAGAAATATGATTATCATGAGCAATTTGAATTGCCCACTTTCTACATGTCACATGTCACATTCCAAGCATGTGATGTCATAGAGGGTATGTTAGCCTAGTGGGTAGGTTAGCCAAGTCTGTGGGTATGTTAGCCACTTAGCCTAGTAAGTGTAACAATAAGAGGGTTTGAATTGTATTTCAAAGAACCCATAATCAAGATTTTGAACTCAAAAGAAATATCAAATATAATTATAATGGAGGTAGTTAAGGATAAATGCCCATATCTAGACTCTAGAGTGGATGGTTTCTTACGAAAAGACTTAATTAATAAATAAATAGAATTGTTCATGAAAAACGGAGACACAGATACACTCTAATAAATCTTACCAAATATATATTACCAAACTAAATCCTTTTGTCAGAATTCAACTTAATATACTTTATGATGATATGATTCAAGAAACCAAAGTTAACCTCATGTATAGAGATTTAAATTATTTGGACAACAAGTTTTAATGTCGCCAAAGCATGGTCCGATACGGACTACGTGATCCAAAAGAGCAGGAATGTTACGGCAGATAGCCTTTTGTGTACCTGCCTGCTTCCGAGTTGGCGAGGACGAGGTGCCAAGTGGGTACACACAAGGCTGTCAGCTGCAACATTCCGGCTCTTTCCCATTACCGGACGTAAGCCCATAGCAGAGGGGTTTTCATCCATCACATTTGCATGTAATTCAATCGGATAGTTTTCCGTCAGATTCGGATGTTTTCAAGCGCATTCAAAAATTCTGGGTGCATGATCGTTACACTTTATGAACCATCCTGCACCTAGCATGGGCGGATATACTTGAATTTCTTCGGGGGGTGGATTGTCCATTAGCTATTATAGAACCAGAAGCTTGAGTGCATAAGTGCATCGCCCATTTCAATGATGACATATGTGGACGACGCATCCTGACACAGTTGAAGAAGCCATCATTTCAATGATGACAAATGTAGTCGACGCATCCTGATACAGTAAAGAAGCTATCGCGGCCTGGACCAAGAAAAAATCACTACAGGAACAGGAGTCTCCCCGTCGTCTCTAGGAGATTGGGTCCAGAATCCGGATTCTGTATCTTCCATCCTCAGGTATAGGATCCTAGATGTATATCATCACTTCTGAATATCTTTTCGGCTTTGGTATTGGAGTAGGCTGTTGCTTCTTCACGGCTGTTTCAAGATTACCAGTGATATAGAGAGTGCTAGGTCTCAGAGAGTGCCCTTGTTCTCTTACGTTTGATTTTCTAAGGCACTTGCAAGTTGCAAGCCACTCATGGTATCAAGTTTACTTGATGAGGAATTGAAGTGGAAAATTACATGAAACAAAAACCTCATGAAACTAATAGCATCTGTATACATTCAAACGTAACTGAAACCGAAACTGCAACTTAAGGCTGAGCCACGAAACGGTCCCAGCAAGTTCGAATGCCGCTTAGGCAGGCTTCGATAGGCAGCCAGGCTTCGATGTCGAAGTTCGATGTTGAGAAGAAAAACTGAGCGGCCTCCTCTGGAGACATCTCTAGACCGAGCGATATGAAAGAGAATCTATTTCCGATTGGAGCAGTGGTGACGGTGAATCGAATGGGAATATTGGCTCAGAAGGTTCTACAATCACCGGAGTCTCGAGCACCGAGGTTGGTTCCGGGATCCCGCATCTGGCATAGTCAGGTATAGGATCACCCGCCTCAATCATCTTCTCTGGAAATCTTATCGGGGGAGGCTCTTCTTTCTCCACCGAAGTAGGACCTTCATTCTCTACAGAAGTAGACTCATCATTATCCACCGAACTAGGCTCTTCATTTTCCATTGGGATAGGCTCTTTACTCTCCACAGAATCTTGATTCTCCACAGAAGTAGACGCTTGATATTCCACCGAAGTAGGCTCGTGATTCTGCACCTGGGTAGGCTCGTGATTCTGCACCGAAGTGGGCTCTTGATTTTCCACCTGCCTTCCAAGATTTCGAGTGGCAGAGAGGGTGGTAGAGAGGGTGCTCTCAATCTCAGAGATTTTCCTCATTTTTGTCCTCTTACCTTTGTCTCCCCAACCTGGTACCTGCAAGTTACTCATAATGCCACGTTTACCAAATCGGCAAGTTCAGTGGAAAACAACAAAATACATGAAACCAAGATTTCTAACTCAAAAACTCCACGTCGGGATCGACGCACGTGTTCAATGGCCAAAAAGAATTGACCGGTACTTGTTTCATTCGGAATGGAATTACAGTAGTGTCCAGAAAGAGTTGCATACACATCCAGCAAGAAGATCACAACAGGAAGAATCATGTTGTTGATTGTCGGTAGCTTGGGTTTCTACGTTCTTCTGCTTGGACTTCAACGGTTTCGTCATTCTCTATTCACTTCATACGAGATTATCCTCGTCGAATATACTGTCCTTGAACATTAATAGGTCGAGTTGTTCAAATAGAGGAATCTTGCTAGCATTGTCCTCGAAAGTTTTAAATCTGCAACAAGAACGAGGTGAGTTAGTGAGTAAGCATTGAGTATAGAACTCAGGTGACCAAAATCATTCTTGATTGTCTTACAGGAAGTATAAATCATCATCCAGCAGAAGCTTTTCATATGACTGTATATGTATGATGAAGTAAAATACAACTATGGTTTCCACTGTAACATGCAATACCTGCTAAGATTGCTCGGTGGACCGAACGAATTTCGTGTGCATGATCTCTAGCTCTCAGAAATGTGATACACCAAGTCTTATTGGGGATCAATCCCCGGAAGCTTTGAAATTACGATTGAAGAAGAGTCAAGTGCAGAGTGCCATTGAAATGCAGGGCCACCATTACTATGGCCCGGAGACTACGATGGTCGGAACACGAACCCCCAAACGAGGAAAACCCTCGAACGAGGAACTGAATGAAGTGGAAAAAAATAAGAATCTAGTGAAGTATTGTTTGCACGTTAATAATCCCTAGGAATGTCCATAGACCAATTTTCTTATTGTCAAAAGATTGGGATACACTGCAAATTTGACCATAATTTGGCCTATTTGGTTTATTTGTCATTAATGAAAGAACCGCTTCTTGTCATCCTTGAGTGGAATGCCCTCTTAAAATCACACCATTGAGCTATGAGAGTGTGATATATGAACAATATTGAATCTCAAAATGCCCTCCTAAAATCACACCATTCAAGTGTAGGAGTGTGACATATGAACAATATTGAATTGAAGCTGTAATTTAATTTATTGAATATATATCAATTGTAAAAATTATAAAATGTGATGTAAAAAGGCTTCAAGCCTATTATTTGTTAATATAGTCACAAATACACTCAAATATCCTTTAGTTACTTTATATTACATTCTTTACATTCACTTCTTGGGTATATTTGGAGAACAACGACTATGTTGGGAAATTTGACTATGCGACTTTGCACGTTATGGTCATGCAATTTTCAGTGAGACGTCTTGTTTTCATGCATCCCATTAATACCATTTATAGCAACATTCTATTCTTTTAGAAGATTTGCTTTCTTTAAAATTCGTGAAAAATGTAATAAGTTGTAATATACCATTGTATGATTTGTATCTAAGGTAATTATAGAAATTTGGAAGATGAAACGTATATAACTTTGTGATATGAAAGGTCAAGATATATAGGATTTAAAAAACTCCAAAATTTGTGATTTGGAAATGAATTCTTTTTTATGACATGACTGTGGCTCAATTTTGAGACATTCTAAGTCAAACCATGAAATCTTTTAGTAAGACTCTTAGAAGCTCTAGGTCAACTGGTGCAATTTTATTTAACTATTATTACATAGAGGACAAATTAAAAAAACACCTTTAATCTTCTTTAACCTCACAAGTCACAAGCTTTAATTTGTTAGTACCGAATATGTAACTTAGAATTTCAAAAATTTGAAAAAGAAATAAATATTTGATATAATTCCACCAAGAACTTTAAACAATCAACACAATTTATAACCACTAACCTTGGGTTGTAGTCAACTATTATGATGAAAAGCTTGAGAACAAGAAACTTACAAGTCAACTAAAAATCAACATAAAACTCATCATTAGATAATAATGTTGAAGTGTTACCTCATAATTTAGAAGTTCCCATCAATGTGCCTATCTTTAAAATAAAATTATATATATATATATATATATATATATATATATATATATATATATATATATATATATATATATATATATATATATATATATATATATATATATTCTTTTTTATTTACTTTTCAATATTATATTTATATCTACACAAATTCCAATTTCTTATTGTAGGGTTTTTTCAACATTTGCATACTCAAAAAATCTCAAACAACTCATTTCTATAAAATTAGGGCTATCCTTAACTTCATCTCCAACCACTCCTAAAGCATTTCATCTAGACTAATATTTAAATGAATAACTTAAAGCCATTTCCTACACATAAACACACATCATTGTTTTTCTTCCTCACTGTCTTGGTCACTCAATCTATATACCCATATAATTAGCCATTTATGTGTGGACCCACACGAGATGGTTTCATAACCATGGCTGGATATCGAGAAAGAGATGAGGGTGGTACCATATATATGGATGATTGTGATGATGTGTTTCTTTGTATTTAATATCACAAATTCTGTTTCAAAGTGCTTGAGCTAAGGCATTAAGTTTTGTCATGTTATTACAAGAATTGTTGCAGATTTGAGATCTGGAGATTGCAAGCTCATACTCATACGTTTTCAATGGTTTCCTTTTTCTGACCAATGGCATGTGCGTGTGACAAGCACGTTGACCCGGGCATTACATTCAATATTAACATGAATCCGGTGTGTTACATCCAACTAGTAAGTGTAGCACGGAACGTTAACTTTGAAGCTCGACCTGGACAACGAGCTTGGTAATGTAGTGAAATACTTGGTTGAATGGTGGTTGCGAATCACTGGAGGTTGTTCTTTGAATTGTATGCAGCACCAGCCATGCTCAAGATTGGCGGAGCCAATACTGCAAGTGACAACAGATATATGCAGGGGTATTTTGCCGTTGTCCACCTGCCCCTGGCCGTTTCAAACGCATCCCCTTCTCATCACGGAGACACGGACCACATGGAGCATTAATTCACGTGGAACTTTCAGGAAGACATCTCCGCCAAAAGTCTAAATCACATATTAATCATAGCAATCCATCCAGGACACGGGGAAATGGGGTGCATCGTCCAGACAAAGAGCCTCTTGCACTGCAAGATTGGCCAGTCATAGCAACCGACATAAGGAAAGATTGATGTCATTCCCGACGGTAAGTCTGCTCAGAGGTCTCATTTGCATTCGGTCGTCCTAAATGTTGCAGCCAAACACCTCGAGGCGGGGATGTGCGCTGACTGGTCAGGCACGTCAATATGAATCTTGACAAGTTCACATTCCCATCAGTTCCTCACTGAAACACCCTCAAGTTTTATCACAACTTGACATCACGGACGAAGCCGCGCACAAAGACTAAGAAGAAATGGATGCCACCAACAACTAGGATACGTTGAAAGCGGGCACCCCTCGTCATTACAACGTGTCTCAACACCCTCGACCCCAGTCGGTAAAACCTACAAGTCGTCCAGATGAATCTGAAACGGTTCGTAATATGAAGCATTGACCTCTTTGAACGGTGTGCATCCACTTGAGGAGAGCCAACCTCGACTTGGAGGCTCTCAGTTGACGTTGACCTGATTATCCCTATCTGAAATGTGACATAACGCTGCACCCAAACGTGAACATGTAATGCTAATACAGACACATCCTTCAATCAAGATCCCAAACTTCAGGCAACTTCAAACCCAAATACATCGAGATCGGAACACCAAAACATCTCCACAACGAAGTGATATATGTAAACATGGCCCAATATCACGCAAAGTAAGGTTTGGTAGTGTCCTTGACATGCAAATGCTGAAACTCATGTATCACATAAGTTCTAATCTCATAAAGAATCGCAAGATCCTGATCTTCCACTAACAGAATGTGATGCTGATCGGGGACAACACTGATTTCACTGCATAACTCATTTCCCTAACCGTGCTTGTAAAACGAGGTTTCTGTTGGCTCGTTCTCAACTGCACTTTCAGCTAGCGCTACATTTAAATCTATGTCCTCATCCTCATCCCAACACCAATTGCCTAATACCTGTTCCATGTGATTGCCGGAGTTGAACTGTATCATGGAGTTGAGGTTCTGCGAGGGCGGGACGAGAGTCTCCGAAGGCGGGACGAGAGTCTCCGAAGGCGGGACGAGAGTCTCCGAAGGCAGGACGAGAGTCTCCGAATGCGGGACGAGATTCCGTGAGGATGGGACAAGATTCTCCGAGGGCTGGATGCAATTCTGCAAGGGCGGGATGAGATTCTGGGAGGGCAGGACGAGATTCTCCGAGGGCTGGATGCGATTCTCCAAGGGCAGAACGAGATTCTCCGAGGGCGGGATGAGATTTTGCGAGGGCGGGACTGATATGTTGAAGTAAGGTAGTCCCGTCTAGTGGTCGTAGTAGTAGGCGTTTGGGTTATCAAACGGCCAAGCACCATATGCAAACATTGGAAAAGGTATCCACATCGGTGCAGATGGATTCTGAGCGATATGTTGTGCAGCTGCAGCAGAATGTGTCGAAAGTCCGCCTCCAAAGCTGTTGCAAAACCGTCACAAAAATGCAGAGGGAATGAAAAAGAAAACTATGAGGACATGCATGCGAATCTCATAATTTCCTATCACTTCTCCAAAAGCAAGCTAACTAAGGGTGTTGATCGAACTTACAGGTTTGAGCTGTGCAAGATCGAGAGCTGCTGTTGCTTGTGCTTTTTCACCAATTCACGTGCTTTTTGGACTTCCTCTTCCTGACGATCTGCAAAGCGTTGAGAAGTTAGTGAAAAGCTCAATGTGGGCAGATACGAGCACTCACCGAATTGAAAAAGCAATTAGAAGATAAAACTGAAGGATAGGAGAGAAAGGAACCTTGGCTGTGCGTATGCATGTGGCCTCCAAGAGCTTGTGCCTTGTCGAAGACCTTTCCGCAGAAGCGACATGGGAAAGTCTTACCCAGCTTCGTATTCGGCTCATCGTTGGGATTTTCATTCTTACGCTTCCTCGACTTGGTTGGCTCCGATTCATCTTGCCGCTGATCGCCGGGTGCTGCAAGCGTTCCAGCATGTACCTGATCGCCGGGTGCTGCAAGCGTTACATCATGTAGCTGATCGCCGGGTGCTGCATGCGTTCTATCATGTCGCTGATAGCGAGGTGCTGCAAGCGCTCCACCATGTCGCTGATAGCTGGGTGCTGCAAGCGCTCCACCATGTCGCTGATAGCGGGGTGCTGCAAGGGCTCCACCATGAAGCTGATAGCGGGGTGCTGCAAGCGCTCCACCATGTCGCTGATAGCCGGGTGCTGCAAGCGTTCCACCATGTCGCTGATCGTCGGGTGCTGCTGGCTCCGCTTCATCTTGTACCTGACCGCCGGGTGCTGGTGGCTCCGCTTCAACTTGTAGTTGATCGCCAGGTGCTGGAAGCATTCCATCGTGGAGCTGATCGCCGGGTGCTCCATTCGCTCCTGACATGACGACTGTTGTTAAACTCTAGCGATCCAAGAGGGACGCTCAGGTACAAGTTCACGGGCGATTCCCTCTTGTTCCTGGCTACGACGCTGAGAGCAGAGAGCAGACACACAAGTCTCCAACATAAGCCCTGCCTCCATGTCTATTTATGTGTTTCGAATGTAAATATCTTCCATTTTCATATTATTGACTGTGTGAGTTTACCTGTTGGTCGCTTTCTATGAAGAGTTTAATTGGCCACAAAAATTCCTCTTAATATGTGATTGGTCATTTTTTTTAATCTCTTGAATGTATGATCATATGAAAAAAAAAAATTGCCCTTTCAGGATCCCATGGTCATCTCAACTCCCTTAACCCCTTATCATCCTCACAGATTTTTACTGTATTTTTCTCAGACATACATTGTTCAATCAAACTTGCTTCAACAACGTCCTCAAGAAAATAAGTAAGGTAATTGATATAGTAGGTAGAATCCTCAAATCCGTTAAAATGGCGTTATTCCGGTAATGGCCCTTTTTTGGGGTGCTTAAAATGAAAAAATATCGTTGGTTTTCGTCGAGATTTTACATGATAGGGTAAATATTTCTAACCACATTTCAAAAACAACTATGTTTTTGAACGGCCGCTCAGAAATATTGCCTTTGACTATGTCCAAAGGTCAAAAACCATAAACAATGTGTGATATTATGGAAATATTGGTGATATTACAGAAATCACTTGATATTACGGAGTACTGTGTGATATTATCTAATAAACATGCGATTTTGCAAGCATAAATACTTTTGAACTACAGTTCAAAAATATGCTTGTAAAGTGGCGCGTTTTAGAATGCGAGCAAAATGGCTCACAAGGGATTAGGCAAAATGGCACATGGAATACTGCCATTTTAAGGAAATTGAGGTTTAGACCAATTCAATAGTTTGATAAAAGATACTATGTTTGAGATTTTTAAACATGAGTTTTTATTTCACACATTCATTACAACAAGTCTTAGAATCCTATGTAGGTATCCGGAATTTTATGAACTTGAGTTTAAAAATATTTACCTTTGACCGGTTTTGAAGGTTTTTAAAGGTCAAAAAATGTCAAAAGTTTGATGTAAGGAGTCTTGGTGATCATACTTAAGAAATCAATTGATACTATGAAAAGCATGCAGAGTGTACTTAAAAAACGTATCATTTTAGAGGAATAACTAGATATAAATGGCATATTATACAATGTGGGCAAACATGGCAATTCCATTTACGAATGGCATAGGGAATAACGCAATCTCAACGTGCAATTGGTGAACTATGCATTGCCATTATTTTGCCATTTGGTGCCAATCTAGAAGAAGAAGAAAAAAAAATAAATAAATAAATAAATAAATAAATAAATAAATAAATAAATAAATAAATAAATAAATAAATAAATAAATAAATAAATAAATAAATAAATAAATAAATAAATAAATAAATAAATAAATAAATAAATAAATAAATAAATAAATAAATAAATAAATAAATAAATAAATAAATAAATAAATAAATAAATAAATAAATAAATAAATAAATAAATAAATAAATAAATAAATAAATAAATAAATAAATAAATAAATAAATAAATAAATAAATAAATAAATAAATAAATAAATAAATAAATAAATAAATAAATAAATAAATAAATAAATAAATAAATAAATAAATAAATAAATAAATAAATAAATAAATAAATAAATAAATAAATAAATAAATAAATAAATAAATAAATAAATAAATTAATTAATAAATAAATAAATTAATAAATTAATTAATTAATTAATTAATTAATTAATTAATTAATTAATTAATTAAACTAAAATAAATCAATTTGTTAAATTGAAACTAGGTTTATGTAGAATTTTAAAGTATGAGCGTTATATGTGCAAATTATTCTTGTATACAAAATAACTTTGGACCAAAATATCCTCCACAATGATTTTTAAACTAAGAATGCCTTCCTCTCTTCCAATTATTTATAGGATTTTTAAAATATTAGTGTTTAGAAAATAATTACATAGTATTGTCACATTTCTATACAATTGAGAGAAGTGAGGACAAAATTACTTTAATTTAGACTTTTGGTAGGTCTACCGTCTATCCTTACAATTGTCACTAGTTTACAAATGTTTACTTATGCCCATAGAGTGGATGGTTTCTTGTCAAAAAACCCAAATTAATAAATAAATAGAATTGTTCATGAAAAACGGAGACACTGATACACTCTAATAAATCTTACCAAATATATATTACCGAACTAAATCCTTCAAAATGCAACTTAATATACTTTATGATAATATGATTCAAGAAACCAAAGTTTAACGTCACAGATAAAAAATTTAAATTATTTGGACAACAAGTTTTAATGTATAGCAGGAGCCCCCGACGGGAGGGTATTCCGCCGGGGGAGATACCCGACGCGGAGGGCGGTAGACCGACGCGGAGGGTATTTCCCGGCGGAATAATACCCGACCGCTGGGGGCTCTCTTCAAGCTCTTCACACTCGTCCGGGTTTCGGCCACTATTTGTCAAGTTCCAAGGTTTGTATTTGCGTTGCTTATGTAATATAATGTTCATCATACAATTTTTATAATTTTTTTTGTGTTGCCCGGGTTTTTTTCTGTAAGGTGAGAATTGGAGAGGACGTTATGTCGTAATGCCCTCTCTGGAGAGGGCAGAGGGCATTACGGGAGGGGAGCTCCCTTCAAGTGAAGGGGCCCGAAACCAGACAGTGTGTTACGTCGCCAAAGCATGGTCCGATACGGACTACGTGATCCAAAAGAGCAGGAATGTTACGGCTGATAGCCTTTTGTGTACCTGCCTGCCTCAGCGGCCGTTTTCATCCATCACGTATCCATCACATTTGGATGTAATTCAATCGGGTTTGTATAATCGGATGAGGATGATCTCAGTCGGATTTGGATTGTTTTCCGTCAGATTCGGATGTTTTCAAGCGCATTCAAAAATTCTGGATGTGCCTGATAGTTACACATTATCAACCATCCTGCACCTAGCACGCGCGAATATACTTGAATTTCTTGGAGAGCAGGATGCCAGGATTGTCCATTATATATTATGGAAGCAGATGCTTGAGTGCATAAGTGCATCACCCATTTCAATGATGACGCATCCTGACACAGTTGAAGAAGCCATCGCGGCCTGGACCATGGAGAAATCGCAAGAGGAACAAGGAGAAACCGCTAGAGGAACAGGAGTCTCCCCGTCGTCTGTAGGAGATTATAAGAATCTCAGAAAATGAGTAGGTAGTAGATTATGGAGAACGCAAAGGCCACTGGCGGATCAGAACTCACCACATCACCAAAACTCCTAGGCCAGGCTGGGGTTTACAAAAGTTCCTGTTACGAACCCAACGGTTGCCTCGGAAGACATCTTTTGATACCTTGTGCTTCGAGAAGCTCTGTCATCGGATACGCTGAGAATTCATATATTTCTTCGGGACCGAGGCTCTTCACCAACCGCAGTTGAGAGCACCCAGGTTGGGTCCGGAATCCCGATTCCGTATCTTCCATACTCAGGTGTAGGATCCTAGATGTATATCATCACTTCTGAATATCTTTACGACTTTGGTATCGGTGCTCCTTCACGGCTGTTTCAAGATTTCCAGTGATATAGAGAGTGCTACTAGGTCTCAGAGAGTGCCCTTGTTCTCTTACATTCGATTTTCCAAGGCACCTGCAAGTCACTCATGGTGTGGAGTTTACTAGACGAGGAATTGAAGTGGAACGTAACCGAAATACATGAAACAAAGACCCCAGGCTTAATAACTCCACATTGGGATCGACGCACATATTCAATGTCCAAAAAATATGGACCGGTACATATTTCATTCAAATTGGAATTGTAGTGCAAAGAGTTGCAAATACATCCAGTAAGAGATATTTACTAAAGAAATACAATGATGTCTTTAGAGGCAAAATACCTCCAAGAATTTAGTGGTTAACATAAGAATTTTTGAGTAGTTATGTGGAGATTGAAGCCATAGACATGTAATAAGTCAGATGGGAGAACATTACAGAAATAAATTACCATCCAACTGTGAAGTGAACCTAGAATGCAATTGCAAAACTAAAATTAGGAAAGAAAACTTCATATTTTAGGGGGAGGCACTTCATTTTCTCTGGAAATCTTTTAGGGGGAGGCACTTCATTTTCCACCGAAATAGGATCTTCATTCTCTACAGAAGTAGACTCTTCATTATCCACCGTACTAGGCTCTTCATTCTCCACTGGGGTAGGCTCTTTATTCTCCACAGAAGTAGACTCTTGATTCTCCACCGAAGTAGGCTCTTCATTCTCCACCGGGGTAGGCTCGTGATTCTGCACCTGGGTAGGCTCGTGATTCTGCACCGAAGTAGGCTCTTGATTCTGCATCGAAGTAGGCTCATGATTCTGCACCACCGAATCAGGCTCGTGATTCTCCACCTCCACCGGCCTTTCAAGATTTTCAGTGGTAGCTAGGGTGCTCTCGATCTCAGAGAGTTTCCTCATTTTTGTCCTCTTACATTTGTCTCCCCAACTTGATACCTGCAAGTAACTTATATTGCCACGTTTACCAAATCAGCAAATTCAGTGGAAAACTAACAAAATACATGAAATCAAAATTTCTAACTCAATAACTCCACATCGGGATCGACGCACGTATTCAATGGCCAAAAAGAATTGACCGGTACTTGTTTCATTCGGAATGGAATCACAGTAGTGTCTAGAAAGAGTTGCATACACATCCAGCAAGACGATCACAACAGGAAGAATCATGTTTCTGTTGATTGTCGGTAGCTTGGGTTTCTACGTTCTCCTGCTCGGACCTCAACGGTTTCGTCATTCTCGATTCACTTCGTAGAACTTTATCCCTCGTCGAATATACTGTCCTTGAACATTAATAGGTCGAGTTAATCAAATAGAGGAATCTTGCCAGTATTGTCCTCGAAAGTTTTGAATCTGCAACAAGAACAAGGTGGTTATGCATTGAGTATGGAACTCAGGTGACCGAAATCATTCTTGATTGTCTTACAAGAAGTATAAATCATCGTCCAGCAGAAGCTTTTCACATGACTTGTATATGTATGATGAATTAAAACACAACTATGGTTTCCACTGTAACATGCAATACCTGCTAAGATTACTCGGTGGACCGAACGAATTTCGTGTGCATGATCTCTAGCTCTCAGAAATATGCTACAGCAAGTCTTACGCGGGATCAATTGTGGAAGCTTCGAAATTACGATTGAAGAAGAGTCAAGTGCAGAGTGCCATTGAAATGCAGGGCCGCCATTACCATGGTACGGAGACTACGATGGCCGGAACACGAACCCCCAGACGAGGAGAACCCTCAAACGAGGAATTGAGCCTATCAACTGAAGTAGAAAATAATAAGAATCTAGTGAAGTATTGTTTGCACGTTAATAATCCTCTTGTAATATTTGCACGTTAATAATCCCTACAAATATCCAAAGACCAATTTTTATATTATCAAGAAGATTGGGATGCATTGTAAATATGACCATAATTTGGCCTATCTGGTCTACTTGTCAATGATAAAGGGACCTCTTCCTGTCATGCTTGAGTGGAATGCCCTCTTAAAATCACACCATCTAGCCATGAAAGTGTCATATACTCATGTATGAACAATAATGAATTGAAGATTCTATTAAAATTTCTCGAATAACGACTATGGTGGGAAATTTGACTATGCCACTTTTCATGTTAAGGTCATAATATTTTCAGCGAGAAGTTTTACTTTCATGCATCCCATTAATACCATTCATAGCAACATTTTAATTTTTTGGAAGATTTGCTTTCTTAAGACATTTATTAAGAATGTGTCATGTTACATTTTCCATCACAACCTTTCATATCCTACATACAGTATAGTCTTATGAAGACTTTAGTTAGTGCAATCTTATGCTTTAAGATTGTGATATGCCAACCTAAAAATCTCAAGAATAATAGTTCGTGAAAAATTTTACAAACTTGTTGTAATATATCATAGTACATAAGGTTTAGAAATCTGGAAGATGAAATGTATGTAACTTTGGGATATGAAAGGTCAAGGTATATAGGATTTTAAAAACTGCAAAATATGTGATTTGGAAATGAATTCTTTTTTATGGCATGTGGCCAGCTTATTAATAATTTTGAGAAATTCTAAGTCAAAACATGAAATCTATTAGTAAGACTCTTAGAAGAGGTTGGTGCAATTGAATTTTATATTCATATTATTATTATTATTACATATAGGTCAAATTAAAAAAACACCTTCTTCTTAAACTTCACAAAATAGACATGAATTTTAATTTGTTAGTACTTACTGCATGTGTAAATTCCAATATCAAAAAAAAAAATTAAAGAGTGAACTTTGATATAATCCCACCAAGAACTTCTAACAATCAACACAATTTAACACCTAATTGACTATTTGGTTGTAGTCAACTATTATAGTGAAAACCTTAAGAAGGAGAAACTTACAAGTCAACTAAAAATCAACATAAAACTCATCATTCAATAATAAGATTGAAGTGTTACCACATTCAAAAGTTCCCATCAATGTGCTTATAAATTTTTTTATTTTTATTTTATTTTATTTTTTTGAAGTATCATATTTATATCTAGACAAATTCCGATTTCTAAGTGTAGGCTTTTTTCAATGCATACTCAAAAAATCTCAAACAACTCATTTTCATAAAATTAGGGCTATCCTTAACTTCATCTCCAATCACTCCAAGAGTGTTTCATATAGACTAATAAATGAATAAATTGAAGCCATTTCCTACACATTAACACACATCATTGTTTTTCTTCCTCACTTGGTCACTTAATTTATATACCCAAATATATTACCCATTTGTATGCCAAACAAGACGAGTTGGTTACATAACCATGGCAAAATATCGAGAAAGAGATGAGGGTGGTACCATATATAGATGATTGTGATGATGTGTTTCTTTGTATTTAATATCACAAATTCTGTTTCAAAGTGCTTGTGCCAAGACATTAAGTTATCGTCATGTTATTACAAGAATTGTTGCAGATTTGAGATCTGTAGATTGCAGGCTCATACTCATACCTTTTCAGTGGTTTCCTTTTTATGACATATGGCATGTCTGTGTGTGTCCCAAGAGCGAAAAGCACATTGACCTAAGTACATTCAATATTATTTAACATGAATCCGGTGTATTACATCCAACTAGTAAGTGTAGCAAGGAACGTTAACTTTGAAGCTCTGGACAGCGAGCTTGGTAATGTAGTGAAATACTTGGTTGATGGTGGTTGCGAATCACTCGAGGTTGTGGTTTGAAGCAACATCCGGACTGTATGCAGCACCAGCCATGCTCAAGATTGGCGGAGCCAATACTGCAAGCGACAACAACAGATATATGCAGGGGTATTTTGCCGCTGTCCACCTGCCCCTGGCCGTTTCAAACGCATCCCCTTCTCATCACGGACCACGTCGAGCATTCACGTGGAACTTTCAGGAAGATATCTCCGCCAAAAGTCTAAATCACATTATCATAGCATCCAGGACACGGGGAAATGGGGTGCATCGTCCAGACAAAGAGCCTCTTGCACTGCAAGATTGCCCAGTCATAGCCCCCGACGTAAGGAAAGATTGATGTCATTCCCGATGGTAAGTCTGTTCAGAGGTCTCATTTGCATTCGGTCGTCCAAAATGTTGCAGCCAAACATCTCGAGGCGGGGATGTGCGTTGACTGGTCAGGCACGTCGATATGAATCTTGACCAGTTCACATTCCCATCAGTTCCTCACTAGAGCACCCTAAAGTTTTATCAGAACTTGACATCACCGACATCAGGCGGACAAAAACGCTGACAACGACTAAGAAGAAATGGATGCCACCAACAACTAGCAACAACTAGGATACGTTGAAAGCGGGCACCCCTCGTCATTACCACGTGTCTCAACACCCTCGAACACCGACCGTCTACTACTAGTCGTCCAGATGAATCTGAAACGGTTCGTAATATGAAGCATTGACCTCTTTGAACGGTGTGCATCCACTTGAGGAGAGCCAACGTCGATTTGGAGGCTCTCAGTTGACGTTGACCTGATTGTCCCTTTTTAAAATGTGCCATAACGCTGCACCCGAACGTGAACATGTAATGGTGATATAGACACATCCTTCACCCAAGATCCCAATTGAAACTTCATGCAACTTCAAACCCAAATACATTGAGATCGGAACACCAAAACCATCTTCACAATGAAGTGATATTTGTAAACATGGCCCAATATCATGCCAAGTAAAGTTTTGGTAGTGTCTTTGACATGCAAATGCTGAAACACATGTATCACATAAGTTCTAATCTCATAAAGATTCGCAAGATCCTGATCTTCTACCAACAGAAATTGATGCTGATCAAGGACGACACTGATTTCACTGCAAAAGCCCTAACCGTGGTTGAAAAACGAGGTTTCTGATGGCTCGTTCTCAACTGCACTTTCAGCTAGTGCTACATTTAAATCTATGTCCTCATCCTCATCCCAACTCCAATTGCCTAACACCTGTTCCATGGAATTGAGGTTCTACGAGGGCGGGACGAGAGTCTCCGAGGGCGGGACGAGATTCTGTGAGGACGGGACAAGATTCTCCGAGGGCTGGATGAGATTCTGGAAGGGCGGGACGAGATTCTCCGAGGGCGGGACGAGATTCTCCGAGGGCTGGACGAGATTCTCCGAGGGCTGGACGAGTTTCTCCGAGGGCGGGATGAGATTCTGCGAGGGCGGGACTGATATGTTGAAGTAAGGTAGTCCCGTCTGGTGGCCGTAGTAGGGGGCGGGTGGGTTATTCAACGTCGGCCACGCACCATGTGCAGGCATCGGAAAAAGTATCCACATCGGTGCAGATGGATTCTGAGCGATATGTTGTGCAGCTGCAGCAGACTGTGTCGCTAGTCCCCCTCCAAAGCTGTTGCAAAACCGTCACAAAAATGCAGAGGGAATGAAAAAGAAAACTATGAGGACATGCATGCGAATCTCATAATTTCCTATCACTTCTCCAAAAGCAAGATCACTAAGGGTGTTGATCGAACTTACAGGTTTGAGCTGTGCAAGATCGAGAGCTGCTGTTGCTTGTGCTTTTCCACCAATTCATGTGCTTTTTGGACTTCCTCTTCCTGACGATCTGCAAAGCGTTGAGAAGTTAGTGAAAAGCTCAATGTGGGCAGATACGAGCACTCACCGAATTGAAAAAGCAATTAGAAGATAAAACTGAAGGATAGGAGAGAAAGGAACCTTGGCTGTGCGTATGCATGTGGCCTCCAAGAGCTTGCGCCTTGTCGAAGACCTTTCCGCAGAAGCGACATGGGAAAGTCTTACCCAGCTTCGTATTCGGCTCATCGTTGGGATTTTCATTCTTACGCTTCCTCGACTTGGTTGGCTCCGCTTCATCTTGCCGCTGATCGCCGGGTGCTGCAAGCGTGTCATCACGTAGCTGATCGCCGGGTGCTGCATGCGTTCCACCATGTCGCTGATAGCCGGGTGCTGCAAGCGCTCCAGCATGAAGCTGATAGCGGGGTGCTGCAAGCGCTCCACCATGTCGCTGATAGCGGGGTGCTGCAAGCGCTCCACCATGTCGCTGATAACAGGGTGCTGCAAGCGCTCCACCATGTCGCGGATCGTCGGGTGCTGCTGGCTCCGCTTCATCTTGTACCTGACCGCCGGGTGCTGGTGGCTCCAATTCAACTTGTAGTTGATCGCCAGGTGCTGGAAGCATTCCATCGTGGAGCTGATCGCCGGGTGCTCCATTCGCTCCTGACATGACGACTGTTGTCAAACTCTAGCGATCCAAGAGGGACGCTCAGGTACAAGTTCACGGGCGATTTCCTCTTGTTCCTGGCTACGACGCTGAGAGCAGAGAGCAGACACACAAGTCTCCAACATAAGCCCTGCCTCCATGTCTATTTATGTGTTTCGAATGTAAATATCTTCCATTTTCGTATTATTGATTGTGTAAGTTTACCTTTTGGTTGCTTTCTATTGAGAGTTTAATTGGCCAAAAAAATTCCTCTTAATATGTGATTGGTCCATTTTTTTGAATCTCTTGAATGTATGATCATATGAAAAAAAAATTGCCCTTTCAAGATCCCATGGTCATCTTATCTCCCTTCTCCTGTTATCATCCTTGCGTTTTTTTACGTTTTTTTCTCAAAGGAGATAAGCTATTCAGATCTCAAGAGTACAAACTTGTTATAGAACTTTTGTAGATTATGAGACCAAGACTTGACTCATGGGACCTTATAGATTGCATAATGTTTTATGGCGCAAAACAAATTACAAAAAACCATCATTTTGAACACTTTAAAGTGAAAATATTACCAACATGAAATTTGCAATAAACCTTAATTCCGTTAAAATGGCGGTATTCTATGTGCCATTTTGCCAAGTCCCCTATGAGCCATTGATATTGCTCGCATTCTAAAACGTGTCATTTTACAAGCATATTTTTGAATTGTAGTTCATAAGTGTTTATGCCTACAAACTGGCATGTTCATTCATATCACACATTTACTCTGTAATATCAAGTGATTTTTGTAATATCACCAAAATTTCCATAGTATCACACTTTTATGGTTTTTGACCTTTGGACATGTATAGTCAAAGGGCAATAATTTTGACCGTTGAGAAACATTCTTGTTTTCGAAATGCGGTTAGAAGTATTTTCCCTATCGTGTCAAAACTGGACGAAAACCAACGGTATTTTTTTCATTTTAAGCACCCCAAGAAGCGCCATTTTACTGAAAAATCGCCATTTTAACGGAATTAAGGATTTACCCTTTTAATGCAACAATGTAAAACAATTGACGCAAGAGGTGATGGCGGGAAGTCGCTAGTATTACAGTCTACTTTTGGGCTTGTTGGCCCCATGATTGATAATTCCTATCATTTACTTATATGATGTTACACTTTGGTTTTTGAATCATAATCTTTCGTTGATTGAATTTAGTATTTCTTGTCTTTGGTTTATTGGATTTCGTATTTCTTGTCAATAACTTTGTTCATTTATATTTGATAACGTTGAGCATGTTTGCTTCTACATGAGGAAATATTTGGATTGGGCCTTTTGATGAGAAACCATCCAATCTATCGGCGTAAGAAAATATAAGTAAGAAGAGAAAAGAGAAGACTACCAAAACTTTGCATCTAACTTGCTTTCACTCCTCCCTTCTTATAAACATATGATAGATGCATTGATTCACAAATTGAGATTCTCGGCCCAGGACTCCCCTCATTAAGTTTTTTTTTTTTTTTTTTTTTTTTTTTTTTCCTCCAGGTTATTATACAAGGACGTTGTCTGTCCGAGAATGTATACCTAGGGAGTATGCTAGTTCACGCTAGGCGTCAATTGCTGAGGAGTCACAATGCAGAGCCATGAAATCCTAGGAACTGTACAATTAAAATGAGACTGCAGATTGTCTCAATATTACGAATTTGCCCTTATGGATATTATTTCTCTATTGACTTAGACTTGGAAATCCAATGAATATTTGCAAGTCCCAAGAACATCTTTTAATCAAGATTCTTTGTGGAAGGTATTTTTGGTCCATAAGAGATACTCTCAGTATAAGAATATTTATGTACACACAATGCTTATAGTTAAGAAGACTACCAAAAGTTCCTTTAAACAGTAAAAATAAACCTTAGTTTTTTCTCTTTTTTTCACATAATTGGGCAATTCATTGGATTTGTTTCATTTGGTTAAATTTCAAATTGATCAATATGTAAAACTGCATATGAAATATGAAGTAAAGGTGTCCAAATTTGTGAATATTTTAAGAATCTATTTGAGGATAAACAAAACATACCACAAAAAATGACTTGTTCAAGAAAATAGCTTCCATTTATGACAAAGTTTACTATCGTACTTCAAGGCTAGATCTGAGAAAATATATTTAAATTAAGGTAGTAAAAATAGAAATTTAGTGTGTGGTTGTCGAAATTCTGAGAAATACTCTTTTATTTTGATCATCGAAGGCGAGAGTTGTTATCTCCACTGATTCTGTTGTTACCTCCACTAATTCTAACCAAAGGAAGAGGCATTTTTTTATTGGCTGTGTTTTCATTGCTGACTCACTAACCAGTATGTAACCAATGTAGACAAGTGTTGAAATTATGGAAATTAGAAGTCTTCATACCGAAGGGCTCATTTATCATTGTCCCTCCTACACACCGAAAATTTGTAGCCCAGCACAAGATTCTACTCGAGGTTTCTGAAATTCCCTAAATGAATATTGAAGGTAAATGGACGGATACAAGGCTTCAAGTTCAAGGGCTCAAGTGAGGAGGTGCTTCGGTGCACTGAGACACAATATCTCCCTTCTCTTACTATACGTCCCCTTCCCGTCCCGTCCCTCAAGCGTCGAAATAATTGGGGGTAGCAGATGCCAAATCTCAGAATACATTGCGGTTTTTGATAATGTCGAAGTCACCGAAGTTTAACAAATAACTCATGTATCGAATGAATAAATGAATGAATTTTTAGTACCTGAAGAAAACACTGCTTTTATAAAATGAAAGCAATGATATTTGCAGTTTCCTACATTTCAGTACAATTACAGCTTATCTCACTGCATCAACAACCACGTTCTTGTCATAGACTGCAGACGGCAATGCACTTCCCATACAATTATCGAGATATGGTAAGAAAACAAAGAGATTGAGCTGAAACTAAAACAGACAGTCCACACGTAAAGAAATGAGACCACAAGCGGTCCAATATCAAACAAGATCTCATTGATTGTGCTATTAACACTCAAATGGGATTCTTATGCTTGCAACAGTCAAGAAAGACGGGAGTAGATAGCGCAGATAATCCTCTCAGAGGCTTATTAACTCATGCAAGCATAGAGACTTTCACCGGAATACTCTGCTGCTGAAATGAACAATGGTGCCAATTTTCGATCCAAAAGCTACAGTGAGCGATGTGTAGATACATCGAGAGGTAGACTCTACATGAATGGAACATGTGAGCGAAGGCAGCAGCATCCATCCATGAAAAAAACTCCAGTTGCTTGCTTACCTCCTCGTTCTTTTCCTAACCGAACATACTTTCCTAAACTACCATCTTACTTGTTTACTGGGTGCCCAAAAACTTGCGCTTCGGTTGCCCCGCATCCGTATCCTGCTTGTGCTGCATCACAGTCCCAGTCGTCGCTTTTAGTCACACAAACCTTAAACTCAAAGTCAGAGTGGAATACGACCATGCGCTAGTCTGCACTGTAAAGAACAAAATCAACACGATACAAGGTTCTAACACTCCGAAAAAGATACAATCAAGCCAGACGGCCATCAAGCCTGACGGAAGGGTTGCACCTCGAACAAACTGAGACCGGAACTGCATGTACAAAGCCTTGCTAGTATCTATCTCAGGACTGTACGTACTGTGAACCATCATGGATAATTACGATGCGCTTATCACTCAAAACATATTGAGCACAGAAACTCGATTTCAACAAGTGCGACGCATTGATCCATTTATTTATAAACCGTCGCTTCTCAACCGAAGGAGAACGTGGCAGATCCGTGACACATTACCATAGACGAATCCAGCATCCCATGCCTGCCTCGCGAACTCAATAGATTTCTTTCGTCCATTATGAACTCCTCATTATTAGAAGACGATATTCGAATTTGTGAGATGTCGAACCAGGATAAATTCAGAGCCAGCTCATTAAGGTCAAACAGCGAATCGATTGATAAAATGCAATCCTTACGAGCGAGTGAAATCTGTGACAGATTGTATTACGTAGTATGAATCATCACGGATAAATACGATGTGCTTATTACATAATCAAAACATAATGAGCACAGACACTCGACTTCATAAAGTGCGACTCATTTATCCATGTAAACATAAACCCTCGCCCCCCAAGCCGAGGGAGAATGTGACAAATCCGTAGCACATAGCCATAAAGGAGCCAACGATTCCATGCCTACCTCGCAAACTCAATGAATTCATTCGACCATTATGGACTCCTTATTTTCAAAAAATCAATAGTCAGTTTTGTGAGGTTTCGCACCAAGAGAGATTCAGAGTCAGCTCAATTAGGTCAAACAGCGAATCGATTAACAAAGTTTTATTCTTACGAGCGTGTGGAATTTGTGAAAGATTGCCAAAGAGGAGCCAATCGAATCCAACATTCCATGCCTACCTCGCAGCCTCAATAGATTTCTTTCGGCCATCACGAACTCCTCCTTATTTAAAAGCCAGTTTTGTGAAGTGTGGAACCAAGAGCTAGATCATAAGCTTCAACCGCGAATCAGTTCAATGAGTTCAATTCTTAGGAGCCCTGTGGCAGATTGTAAACCCTAAGTCGGAACTTTAAAAATGGAATAAGGACTTACAAATTCGCCGGTGACGCCCTGGTAGGTAAGCAAAGGAACGGCAATGCCGAAGATGAGCGCAATGGTGATGTTGCGGCGGGTGAAGCGGAACGTCTTCTCCAGATTCTCGCGCGCCGTGCCCCAATCCTCGATGTGCTTGTTTTTGTGAACGTCCATTCCGCCCGCCATTTTGAGCACTGATCAACAATGCGCCACAACACACAATTTGGGAATCACCCGCGCGTGGAGAAATATGTGTCGGATTCGGCAAACAAAGGCTTCGGAGAAGAGGTGTCGGGTCGGAGGGAGAGAAGAGGGACGTCTACGGTCCCCTAATTCCGTTGCTCCCTCTACTTTTCACTTTCACTTTTTCGTCTTCTTGAAAAAGTAAAAGTAATGTTTCCTATGTTGAGATTTTAGATTTTAGATCATCGGAAGAACTTTGCCATTAGCGCATATTTGGGATCTTTCAACTCTTAGGGCATTGAGCACCAGACCAAGCATAAGCACATGGTGCAAAAATGTAGTGTATCATTGAAGCTTCATATTGAAATGTGTAATAATTATTGTATAATGGGATATTACAAGTTCCATTCTCAAGGGGATTCAATTTTCAAGAATGTAACAATATTTTGGTGTTGGAATTAAATATTGTGGTGTATCATCTCTATGACTCTATAATATCACCTCTATGACTTCTACAGTATTACCCCTATGACCTTCATAATATGACCTTCATCCTTTATAACCTACGAAATACGATCTTGAATAACCTTTGCTACATCATCCTTTGACCTCTATAATGTCACCTTTCAAATATCACATCCTAACCTTCATATTTTTATCCCTCCTTCCTTTGTAATACCGACCATCCAACCTCTATATAATCACTCCTCTTACCACCTAACCAATGTGGTCATGATCTTATTCTCCTGTGATACAATAGATGATACATTTGTGTACCACTAGCTCATTTTATGTTTTGCAATCATCGATAGTTGGTCTTTGTTTTTTTTTTTTCTTACCACCTAACTAATGTGGTCATGATCATTTTCCACTGTGATACATTAGATGGCAAATATACATTTGTGTAAAAACCTTGACATGCTCAAAACTGTTATTGTTTGCCTCAAAAGGACCTCAGCTTTATTATTTAACGGTAGCCCCTTCTTGCGATTGCAATTGATGAACAAGTATCATTATTTTTCAATCAAATGACACTCGAAAATTGTACTGAATCTACGCAAGGTAGATGTGGTATTCTATTAGGAGGTATCGTGTCGTTTGAATTTGAAATTTCTAGTGTTAGATCATATTTCTTCAAAGATTTTGCGACATCGCATTGCAAGTGTAAAAAAATTTTGCCATTTCGCAAACCTGAAGGATGCAAAAGTTATCCTACACAAATGACTCGGTCTCTCTATTCCACAAATTAAAGAAAAAAACAATGTAAGAAAGTGATCTCAGAGCTGCTACTTCGTAATTTCTGTAGAAAGACTGAGCACAAATTTTGCTCCATAGAACTCGGACAATGTATCAAAGAATCAAAACTACAACATTCGTGCACATTTCTAAAGAGTAAAATACAGAAGCCTTCTCCGTATGTCATCACTTGTACAGATTTTTGCCATAATTCAGTGGCATATGCTTGTGAAAAGTCGTGGCTGTGTAACGCAAGCTTATGCACCTGAGTCGACCTTAATCAGGTCGGACTTGATGAGGAAGTCGGTAATAACCGGGTAGACTTTTTCCTTAGCCTGTAAAGAAGTGTGAAAACATGCTTAATACAAAGAGTCTGGAGAATATAAGCGCATTCAAAAGCAGATCAGCAGTACTGAGAATTCTTGCAAAGAGTGAAAGATTGGACACTAAGTTAAAGGCAAATAGAAACAGAAGAGGAAAGGAACATACGGTCCGAGAACAAAGAAGATCATAGTGGCCATAGTGTAGCTCATCTTCGCCACCGTATAGTTTGTATGTTACAGTGGATTTTGGAAAAGCTTTCAGAGTTTCTGTAAGTAATAAAACCGTAGATTAAACATAATACAGAAACCATCTTCATCCACACCACTAGTATTATCATAAGCAGAACGTATGAACACCGTCAGCTCATGTGACTGCCACACATATATAGAAACCAGACTTCTGCATCAATACTGGAACCAATCTGAAGTTTTAGGAAGGTACATACCAGTGACTGCAATAGGGGGACAGATGAGGTCTTCGTCACCAGCGATGGCAAGAACAGGAACTCTGCAGGTTTTAAGACGATTCATGTAGCTGACGGTGCCTTTCCTATTCTGCAAGCCTCCGGGCTTAAAGACTGTTGCGAGTTGCAGCAAAAGCTTCACAGGAACGGTACCTGAAGCACACATTAATCAATACAATTTCTGAGAAACAGGTGAACATTATGCCTGTCATACTGTTCTCGAGAATCTGCACTATAAAAGCTCCTGCCGGCGGGTATAATGAAGCAGTATTACTTACAGAAATTGTTACAAACTAGTCTTTGAAAAAGATCTGGCTCCATCATTTGACGAGCGGAGACCTGGTAGCCCAGATAGGCTAAAGCATACGGAGGACGTGAGGCAAGTGGATGGATGGCGCTCATCAGAGCGCCGAGAGGTACGACAGGCACATTTAAGTATTGTGCTGGATCCGTCTGCAATGTGATACAGCAATTAGACGTTGCTTCATCGACACGATAAGAGAAAGGAACATGATAACGTTTTGCCTCGTAACGAACGCTCGGAATATGTGATTGCCCTTCCCCGAAGACCGAGACCACGTCTCGATGAGCGAAGATGTCCAGTATTGGGAACTTACAAGAGGGAGAAGCATTTTCAGTGAGGTATCAGACACTCCATAATCCAGTGACGATGCCAATGCTACAGCTCCTGCAAGCCCAGCTCTCTCCTCTGCCAACCACAAGCAGCAGGACATGTAA
This sequence comes from Bryum argenteum, assembly GCA_037043015.1. NCBI lineage: Eukaryota > Viridiplantae > Streptophyta > Bryopsida > Bryales > Bryaceae > Bryum > Bryum argenteum. Next base: position 5,092,387 of record CM073327.1, read on the forward strand.
GAACATAATCCACAATAACGCTATGTTCACTGTTATAATTGCAGCAGTGTATATGATCATGATAATAAGAAAAGGAAAAGTTATGACCGTTTCTTACATCAAAGGTCCCAGTATAAGTGAATCCAAGAGAAACAACAGGGTCAAACTTTCCTCCGACCATCAAGAGAAATGGTCGCACCTACCACGTATAGCGAGCATTGCATACAGGAGAATACCACCCATAGAATGGCCAACACCTAGAACTTTTCCATCGGGGGGTGCAGTATGAGAAATAACGTACTCCATCTGCACATCCGATTCCATGGATCTGCACATAGTCAGCATCTATACATTGTGCAGTTTTAAAATGTTAAGATCAAATTGAAACTGCAGGAAGTTAAAAGTTTCGAGGCATTGTTACCTCTTAAAATCATCCTAAAATGCAAGCACACCAACGAACGTACAAATGTGGTGGAATAAATAATCTAATTGATGACTTTTGAGAAAACAAAGAGAGCGTAGGAAGATTGAATGCTGGAACTTACAGCAGCAGGAACATCCTCTTCAAGATAAGTATCAAAATCCCAATCATACTTCGCATATAAATCGAGAAGTTCCTGAAATTCGCTTATTGTCGTGGTTAATCTTTCCTGCACGCCCACGTGTTTTGAAAGTGTCAGAATCCAGGTAACCAAGAAAGATAGAAACGATACGGAAACCCAACCTATTTTAAGCGACGACCTTGTGAAGATGTTCAGGCATCATCAGTTATGCTGGGACGGAAGCTTTACTATCAAAAGATCTTTATGCTCCAATAAAGAGTGCCCGATTTAAACAAAATACATGCAAGTTCATATATGATGATTTTCATACTTGCAAGCTGGTGACACTTGGAGAAACAGAGCGCTGTCCTTCTTCCAACACCTGCGCAACCCGTTTACTGAACTCCGTGACCTGGGATGCCACAGAGTTCGTCTGTGGTCCCTCCAGCAGACCCGTCAGCCTCTCCCGAAGATCCCCAAGTCGCTCATTGAGAACTTTATCTTCCAGTAAAGAGGTGACCTGCATAAACTTTGGCTGGTGATGTGAATAACTGAACTTAAGCTTGCATGTAGCTGAGCTAGTTACATCATTCTATAAGAAAATACTTCTGGTAACAAGAGCTCCGGAACATCAACATCGTGGATAACTGCAAAAGTCGTTCACCTGCTCTATGAATTTGGCGACCAAGATGCGCGATTGTCCTTCGCTGACCAAGCTTTTCAGGGTCTGTGATATCTGCGCAAGTCTATTTGCCAACCGTTGTGCTACTGTATCTTCTTCCGTCGAGGATTTGTCAGCTTTTACTAAACCGTTGGATTGCTTTACAAGTGCGTTCTCAGATTTGGGAGCGCCATTGTCCTTATTCCTAGCGGCCTTTGTGGCAGTCTTGATTGTCGCTTGAACGAATGCGTCTTCAACAGCTCCAGGAAGAGCGCCATCAGTCCCACCGAGTTCACTGGACGTTGGTTCTCCTTCTCGCTTGCTTAGTCCTGCTCCCCGTACCTCTACAATCCATGTGTCAAATCCTGCCTCTGATAGGTGACGCGCCAATGAAACCTGTGGAGAAAGATCTGGGTGAAAACAGGAAAATCGATGCCCTCCGCATTCTACTGAGCTCATCCTTCAAATCCTCACCTAAACTGATATTCCCATGCTCTCTGGTAATTTGACAACATTAATAAAAAACCTTACCACGTGACTTCAAAGATTATGTGATGGAGCTTCAAACCCTAATGGACCAAAAACCTGACATTTAAAACTTAAGCCCCATAAAACACCAGAACTCCAATAAAGATGGTATTTCTTCTATACATACCAGCTTCACTGACACATAGCATACACAAAGGACCGATGTCAACAATCTTCATACGATCATCATGCACCAACGAGTATTTGAACATTCACTCCAACAGGTACAGACCATCCTCTGCATGGTGAACCTTAAATACTACTATCACTGGAGGGAGCTCTGTGTTTCAAGATTGACGCGTAAGACTCCGATCAATGATGAAGAAAGAAGAAGAAAACTCACACCAGGACCTAAGTCGAACCCGATTGCATTTGTGCCTATGCCAGAGAGCATCATCACGGGATGTTTCCTCTTCAGCGCCTGCGTCAAGAAGCACGTCCTACAGGTCAGAAAACTCCCGCAGGATGATAAATCTCTACCTTTTATTGTGATTAGGCGGGAAAAATCACGCATAAACATTCATATGTTTTCATGTGTAATCATATGTTTTTGTGGATTATGCTGAAGTAAAGCCACGCCTTACTGATTTTGAAGGTAAGTATCGCCACAGCGCGAGACGCCACGCAGTATTAGGAACAGCAACATAATGCAATTCATCAGCCGTGCATGTCTCGGGCTTCCCAATGCGGTCCAAATCCCCGCCTGCAATAGACTCGAGCTCCTTCCCAACCGAAGGCTTCTTCCCTGCCTCTTTCGCAGTTGCAAACGGCCTCACAGAACTCCAATTTCTTCTCCATTCGATTGGCTTGTCTCGATACAAGGCTTTCCCGCTGGAGATTCCAAATGAAGAAAGTTGAATGCTACGGAGAGGAAAGCTTATTTTCAGTGCAGTGGCCCTAAAAGTTAAATGCACAGGCGAAATAGGTCGCGTGCTTAGATAGCTCCGCGACACAATTCCCCGGCTACAGCTTATAGCTGACATTGATTTCGTATTCTGCATCACTTGATACCTGCTACCCTTTCAATACCGCAACCTCTCTCCTTTGTGCCAACTAACGATCGCTCCTTCAAGATCCACACTCCCGCAATATTCGATCAGTCACGTAGTCACAGCAACTCTTCCCGTCCCTCAGCTCCTGATGCCGTTCACTCTCCAACGCCGCCTAATGCCCATCTCTGCAACATTGACGCAATCCTTACGCCTCAAGAAATGATTTCCCTACTTCCGGTCGTCTCTCCACCGATTATGGAGAAGCTGTAAAGACATCCGGATTACTACAATCGCTCCTCCGCTCCTACTCAAGCTGTTAAGCCATCCATGTCCAAATCAATCGCTACTTCTCTCCTCCTGAACATTTCCTTTCAACAGACTCGAAAGCCCGTAACCACTACAACTCTTGCCGTCCCTCGCTTAATGATGCCATCCACTCTCCTGAAATCCAGCTTAGCAACATAAAAGCAATCAAAACTGTCCTTCCGCACGTCTCTCTTCAAGACTGGCCACCGATCACTAAAGGAGCTCAAAAGCCACTGATATATCTACACTCTCCTAATCAACCGCTACTCCTCTCCTCCACAACGGTGCGAATTACGGACAGTCAAATGAAGCACGAATTCTCATTGCTTGTAAAAGCCGTAAAAAATACTTAGCCTAGAAATTTCAGTTTCTGTCTTCCAAATCAATTGCTACCCTCTCCCCCTCAACAGTTCCTCTCAGCCCGTAACCACAGCAACTCTTCCCGTCCCTAAGCTGATGATACCAATCACTCTCCTAAAATCCATCTCTGCAACATAAAAGCAATTACAACTGTACAAGACTGGCAACCGATCACAGGAGTAACCATGAAGCCATTGAAACACCTACACTCAATCAATCGCTACTCCCCTCCTCCACAACGTTGCAAAATAGGAGCAATCAAAAAACCAGCACAAACTCTCATTGCTCGGAAAAAGTCGTACAAAATGCTTAGCCTCTCCTCCTCTCTTCCTCAACATGTCCTCTCAGCCCGTAACCTTAAGTAGAAATTCTTCCAGCAATTCTTCCGGTCCCTCAGCTATTGATGCCATTCACTCTCCTACAATCCCTCTCTGCAACACATAAGTAATAAACACTGTCCTTCCGCACGTCTCTCTTCAAGGATCGGCCATTGATCACAAGAGAGGCTTTGAAGCCATTGTAATATCTACACTTCCCTAATCAATTGCTATAACTCGTATCCTCCGCAACGTTGCGAAATACGAGCACTCAAATCCAGTACAAACTCTCAGAGCCGTAAAAAATGCGTAGCTTAGAAATTTCATATTATGACTTCCACAAAGCGAAAATGACAACGAGAAGAGTCGAATAAACTGTCCTTCCGCACGTTTCTCTTCGGAGGAACTGGTAAGCATCGAATTATCTACGCTCTCCTAATTAATTGCTACTCCTCTCCTTCGCAATCAAATCCAGCACAGATTCTCAACACTTGAAAAAGCGAAATTTCAGTTTCTATCTTCCGTAGAGCGGAAATTCCAATGAGAGGAGTCGACTAACCTGCCAGAATGCTTCGGAGATCGATTGCTCACTCGTTGCTTCAGCTCCTGAGGTTTTGAAAATTGCGTGTAAGTGGCATTGGAGTGACGCATTCGGGCACGGGATGTGCTGGCGCATTGATCTCTGCTGCTACAGTGCGAATTGGTGAGGGACGGATTAACGAGAGTGACGACAGATGAAGGAAAAGAGCGCGGTGAAGGAAAGCTTGGCAGATGACAACATCTCAACACCCTCCCCTAATTTTTTTCTTTTAAAAAATGGGGCATGCCGGTAATACCATCGAACTTGACTCTCCGGGTTCTCTCATTGGCTTGAAATGGAGTGGTACCCAAAATCAAATTATTGGCCAATATTTTGAGGGATGGATGCATTCATATTTAGTGTAGCCGTGAGCATTGTGTTAGTACAAATGTGATGAAGAGATGACATTTATCAAACCGGAATATTTTTATGGCAACGTGGGGTCACAACAACAAGTTCGAATGTAGAACTCACTAATTGTGCAAGGAGGAGGATTGTAATCAAGTGTTGAAAATTCATATCTATTAAATGAGCAACACAATTAGCCATTGAATTAGCTAATGTGTAAGCTATTTAGAATATGTGGCCTTATCAATGAGCAAGCCTTTAATATCACGCACAGAAGGTCCGATGACGACAAATGGATGGTATCCTATGCGCAAGGAGACGACGATGAATGGATAGTATTCAATAGGCAAGGGCATGACGACGTATGGATAGTATCTGATGTGCAAGGGCACGACGACGACTCAAGATTGGGTGTAACATAGCTATTTAAAGAAGTCCATCATGCTCCTTGTGGCTATGAGTTCAGCCGTTGTGTACGTGTCACTCATGGTCAGGGATGTACTTACCAAGATTTACCACAACACAACGTACTTAAGCGATCCACTTGAAACTTTGCGCATGTAGTGGCCTTGCATGTAGGCATCTTCCATGTGGAGAAGCTAGATTAATGACTGCGAGCTATTATAGCGCTTCATTGAGTGCGCGATGATAGGGCTACATACCCTATATGTATTTAAAACATGGTTATTAGAGTATGAAAAGATTTCGATATGTATGTTGAGAATTTTTTATATACAAATACTTTTTATTGTATTTTTGAAGTATTGTGATCATGAGTGTTTGTAAGTACAAAAGTTAGTACTCAAACATGTTATTGAACAAACTATTCTTATATTACACATGGTGTGACAAGATTCTCAACAAAGATGAGGTATTATAACCATGGAGATGTAGTTTACATTGCAGTTACTATGTGGAGGATAGAAAATAAAGTCATTGATAACACGGAATCACGTATATCGATAATATGGAATCAAGTATATCGATAACATGGAATCAAGTATATCGATAACATGGAATCAAGTATATTGATAACATGGAATCAAGTATATCGATAACATGGAATCAAAAACATATTAATGACATGTACGGAAACAACTTGAAGCGGTTTCAACTCTAGAAGCGATCGGTAATCAAGCTTCAAGAGCGTCGAAGTCTGAGGGCACAAAGAATAAAGATTATAAATGAAAATCGTCATTAAATATCACACACGATGAATTTTCTTCAGAATCAAAATGGTCTACAGATTTCATGAGCGAAAGATAGTTTTGTATGCAAAGTATTACGATATTGAGATAAGATGTAGTTAAAAATATATTGATAACATGAATCAAAAATATATTGTTCAGGCTTCGATTTGCAAAAATGCACGAGAAGCTAAGGTTTTCTATCAAAATTTTGGTCTCAATACAAGAAGAGGCTCTAGCTCTATATACTTGATTCATGGAAAGCTTTGTTTTCTTTTGTCGAGTGATGCATATCATGAGTAAATTTACACTTCACATAACTTGTAAAGTTGCAAAGTATGAACGTGAAGGAGTTTGACAATATTTTAATCTAGACTTCCAAAGTTGCTCTGTGTCACTGCCTTCGACAGTTACGAAGAAGATTCAATCATCATTAATTAATTCATCAATTGAACAATTATCATGATAGAAACACAATTGAACACTCAGAATAGAAATTCTCAGAATCATACTCACCCCCACGGATGATTCTCTTGAGAATTCTTAAATTTACAATCACAATCACATCCGTTTGTACGATGAAACAAACAAGTGAAACGACCAATTATACGAATGATCAATTACACGCAAGCCAGTATGTCGTTTAACCAGGCTTCCATGCATACCTCAGTCTATTCAACTACAGTAAAGGTTACGAGATACCAAAGTGGCCTTCAATGAAGAGACTTACAAGCCTTGAGTTCTACTCTGAGACATTCTGAACACCTCTTTCTACTTAAAAATGCATGGCTGCTGTCATTCTACAACTATCTAATAATTACCAAGTACTAAACAAGTCTGTCAGAGCATTCAACGTCCCTTCATACCACCTAAGAATTTGCTTGGGTCTGGTACATTTCCATTGAACTCTGCATTCGAGAAGTCGAAACCAGGATGCTGCACACAGACATTCAAGGACTTCAGTCAGCCATCAAGCTCAAGATCAATCAACAAACAAACATCTACTCAAGCAGCAAACTGAAAAATAATCCTAGTACCTCCTCTTGAAATCTCTCCAGCATCATCCGCTGCTTCTCTTGTTCGTTCTTAACTGGATCGAGGGGAGCATGCCCAGCTATGGCTGACGGCCACGGTTGACCTTTCTCCCGCTTCTGAAGTGTCACATGCATTACATGGTCCGCTGCACAACAGGCAATCCTCGTCATAATATACCATACGTGAACCTCACATTCATACATAATTGATTGAAGATGGGGCATGAAAACTACGGTTGTGTAATTTTGAGTTTAGTTTTGTGTTGAGAGCACTTCACTCGGGTCAAACACTATCATCATTTGGCACCAAGGTATCGAAGTGCGGTTCATAGGTATCGAAGAAAGATTCTGTGCTGACATGCAAAAAATGAGACTGAGTTGAAACGTGGTGACTTACAAACTGTCCAGAATGAACAATCCGTTTTCACTGCACCTGCTAGATCATGCTGTAGAAAAGACAAACATGTTGTATATAAGCTCATTGACGATGTACAAGTCGTGTTACTGTTACTTCAAGTTCACTTGGTAAAACTGTGTCCAGTAGCTAAGTGATGACATTCATGAAAAGGAATGTGTCGGAGTAGCACTCATGGTGAGGCGATTCATTGCCTACACGTACATTGAGATAAGGAGGGTTTCCTTTGATGCCGATTTCCAAGTGCTGTGGCTTGATAGTGCAATAGAGCAACTTTGCTGGTAGACTTTTAGGCAATGGTACGTACATGTTGACATCTTCCAGTTGCTGATCCCATTCGTAAATCAAGTCTCCTGCCAAACGGAACAACACCAATGCACACTTGGGTCAAGCTGCTGATCTCTAAAGCAGTATGATTCATCCACAACACTTGACCTAGAAAGTGAATCATGATACACACATTTGGTGTTCGATGTGCTCACCGTCTTGTTCGAAGCGATGACGCTCTGTAGGAGCAATCTTCTCTGCGGCCATCCGTGTGATGAGCTAGATTCAGAAATTAATCTGCAACAAATAGTGATACTCAGATCAAAGTAATGAGCACCATTTCGTGACTTCCAAGAAATTACTGCTTCTGATTCAAAAACAGAACTGAAACATTCAACACCTCTGGATATAAAGGACATAAGTATTTCAAATCATTCCCCGGACGATTAAACTATCACCCAGAAAATCAGGTGTTGATCAAACAAAGCGAATTAATGGAATGTGCTTGAACTCGTTCCGAAGACTACCACAAATGTCGATCACGAAAACCTACTGTGACCCAAAACCCTGCTCGAGGTTGTTAAGATGATCACAGGAACAGCAGCAGAAGAAAACTTACTGTGAGCCGAAACCCTGCTCGAGGCCGATAAATGATCACAGGATCAGCAGCCGATTAGCGCTTCTTCTACAATTTCAAGAAAAAGCAAAGCGGAGTCCGACCTACAAAAACCCTGAGAATGAGAATGCCAAAAACCCTAAAATAAGGTGCTCGATTTCAGCTCGTTCCGATCAATCGTAATAGTTGGATTTTCAGCTCAGCAGCAAATTCTACCAAAATGGGGGGCTATCAACTTAAATTCTTCTTGGAATTTTTAGTGCTAAAACGTGCAGACTTGTTGAAGGGGTTTTTGTGCCGAAGAATTCAAGTGAGAAATGATCTACACGATGTGGTTTACCCCGTCACTCGCAGCAGAGGCGACTCGATACCGCGCGAAGTCGAGTAATTCAGTGAAGCACGATGAAGCGATGCCACAACACTACGGCAACCTTGCGAGGCTGAGAAATCTTTCAGTTACCTAGATGCTGAAGAAGGTTTGGTGGAACTTGAGGGAGGAATTCAGCAATGGGCATCTGCCTGGCAAGTCATAAATTCTTCATCCGGGGTCTGTATTGGATGAAATTCCTTGATTTGGGTTCCATATTAATTCTTGTTTGTTTGGTAAAAATTGCAAACCTGCGCAATGGTGGCATGCATTTTAGAGAAGGTAGCTCTTCTTTTTGGGTCTTTGACCATGGGGTAAGTTTTACTATTGCAAACCTAATAATATGTGAAATTTAATTTAGTTAATTTCGTAAATTTCTTTTTGCGTAAGTATGATCTCAAGATGTGACTCCGACAACTTTGTTACTAGAATTATTTGTTTTGAATTTATTTAGATGTTGGATTTGTAATAATGTTTCTATTTCGGAAGAACTCAAGAATCTACATGGTTTCTGAGAAGAAGTATCTCATTCATCTACTATTGGTTTTCATATTTGAATTGTTGAGTTGGACTCCAATTTGAATTTAGTTATTGCAGCAGGAACCTTGATTCCATTCAATATGTGAGAAGGTTATGGCATTCATATTTATGCAAAAACGTTTAGTTTTGGAGATTTTTTCCTTTGTAGATTTGGGGCAATTTTCATCATTGCAAGGCCATTCCTTGCGCACAGAAAATTGTCTCATATATATAAACGAATAGGGTGATCGATCCGGCAATCCTTCCTACCCACCTACGTACCTACCCACCTATATACCTACCTCACCTACATACTTACCCACCTAAGTACAAACCTACCTACCTTTTATAAAATTTTTATAAAAAAAAATTTAAAAAAGATAAAAAGAATAAACATAATACTATTTGAGAAAATGATACAGGGGATACTTTTTTAGCTTCTCCGTTGAGACGACGGGGACCTTATTAGTATATATATAACAGAATTGTGTTATCAATCCAATGATCCTTCCTACCTACCTACGTACCTACCCACCTATGTACCAACCTACCAACATACATATGCTTTTTGGATTATGTATAAATAAAAAATAAGTTCTTTTTAAAAAAATATTAAAAAACAAACATGAGCAAACATAAAAATAATGAACATAGTACTCTCCGAGAAAATGGTAAGACACAAGATACTTTTTTAGCTTCTCCGTCGAGACGCCGGGACCTTACTATATATATAACAGAACAGGGCGATCCTTCCTACCCACCAATGTACCAACCTGTCAACATACAAACCTACCAACTTACAAACTTACCAACCTACCTACCTACCTTCTTTTATGTTCTTTGGATTACATACTGAAAAATATGTATATATAAGGAAAAAAAAGGAAAAAAAGAAAAAAAAAAAAACACGGTTTGAGAAAATGGTAAACACGGGATACTTTTTCAAAAGTACCGTGTAAATACCTCTCCCTTCGAGACAACAGGGACCTTTCTAGTATATATAGTAGTTGGTGATCTTTTCATTGTAATAAGTTTATTGGTAGTATTTTCAATTCAAAGTAAAAATGTTGAGCTTTGTGATGTTTTTTGAGTACGAATATGTTATGATCTTGCAATCTATAAGGCCACTTGACTACATACGTGATTCACATGAATGATGTACAATATGTCCACTACGAAATTTTACCTTCAAGATCTCAAAAAGTTACCTTTGTTTCTATTATAACACTTTTTTTGGAGATGATTTCACTTTGCTAAAAATAAGTCAAGCATTTCAAGGGTTAACAATATTGATGACAAATAATGGGAAGAACCAAGCATGAACATTTTTTCTTTATATATACTCCTATTTCTTCTATGATCAAATCTATTTCTTTATATTCCTTTATTTGCATCGTCCATGAGCACTTTTGAGGCCATTGTATGGATCAAATAATTTAAATAATTGGCATTCCATAAGTATCCCCTCAAAGTGCTTACCATCAAAATATTGAAATACATGCAACAAGTGTGAGAGGATCACCATGAATCACTTTCTCAAACCACCGTAAAACTTCCAAAAAGGTATTCCTATCTTTACTTGTGGTTACTTTTTAGACTCCTACGTGTTAAGGTGCATATCAAACAAAGGTCCCTCGACGCAATTTCTTATTTTGAACTTACCCTAATCATCATTATATTCTTGATCGTTGTAGAAAGTGTTTACTTTTCGTTTACCTTTGCCCATTGCAAGCTTCTCAATGATTTTGTAAACCGTCAATGCTCGTAAGATAAATAGATAAAAGATAGGTAACTCTACTCAAAAAAATTAACTCCAGAACCGCAGGCCTTCTTTCTATCTCAGCATTAAGTTGTAATACCTTGTCAAAATATGTTCAATTTGAAATGCCTACTAAGTTCCAAAAAAAGTATTGAATATTTCTCAATCTATATGGTAAAACATTTGTGAAGCTTCACAAGATCCAACCCCAATTCCATTAAAATGGCACTATGCCATGTGCCATTTTGTCACACTAGATCTTACAATTTGTGCTAATATAAAATGGTATATTCTGTAATATCACAATTTTTTTTGTGATATTACTTCTTTATATACGTTGTCACTCATTTTCCCTAATATCATCTTAAAATTCTGTTATATCACATGGTTTTTGAACTACAATTCAGAAAGGTGAGGTGTGCCATTTTACCAGAATAATGCCATTTTAACGGAATTGGGGTTAATCCGTTTCTATATTCCAAGAAACCTGAAAAGGTATTTATTGACTTGCCCATTCTGGAGATAAGGAGGGTTGCCACCTTCACACTGAGAGAATCAAGAACTGTGAAGGTCGGCTACCATAAGAGAAGGCAGTAAAAAGCCATGCACATGAATCAATCCATGTGCAGGAAAAAATGCTCTAATCACATTCCCTGTATCTAATGACACCTAGTATAGCTACATCAATGCTGAGAACAGCATGCTATATGCACCTGTACCTAAGGAAATCAATTATAGTACAACATCTGCACATTCTATTGCGGAAGAATACACACGACCACCTCACAAGATCATGCCTCCGCGTTGTAGACGAGCAGGAAAAAATGAATGAGACTTTCCTTCGGGTGAATCCTCCTGGAAGTTGGCTGCTGTGCAGCTCGGAAAAAGTTGAAAGGCGGGTCTTGTATCACCAGGAGCTAGTCCTCGATCGCAAGATCATTGATAACTCCTTGAATTAGTGTAGTAGCTTCATAAAGTAACTGTACCTATGCAGCACATCTCGATTGAATTGAAAAACTCAAAATCGGCTGCACTTGAATACTCGAAAATCATCTCTGCCATGTACATATGCCTGGAAGTCGGTTGCAGTGCAACTGAGTAATAGATACATGGCGGGTCCTGCATCGCCAGGAGTCTTCGATTGCCGACTCCTTGAATTGGTGTAGTAGCTGTATAAAGTAACTGTTGTAGTAATGCACAGCAGATCTCGATTGAATTGAAAAACTCAAAATCGGCTCACTACTGACAATGCTGCATTTGGAATGCTCAAAAAGCATCTCGGCCACTTACAGACAGAAAAAAATGTACACGATGTTGAAGGATCCTGCAGCATGCGGTGTCTATACATCCAAGAGCCCGCAACTTGCATGGTATCGGCGAGGCAAGGCTGTGCAGGGAGGTGAAGGAGGGTTCTCAGACAGCGGGTGTGAAGCCAAGGGAAGTAAAAATGGAGACAAGAACGTGGCGAACACCGGGTTCGTTGCCGCGGCCGACGATGAGTAGCCTCCCCTCAGCGTGCTGGAACGACTGGGCCTGGTGTCGATAGATACCGAGAACCTCTTCGAAGCCTCTAGAGTTCACGTAGCATTTGTAGTAAACGCGTTCCTTGTCCTTGACACCTTTGATGAACAAGTGCTGCAAGTCGGAGTCGACTCGACTAGAGCCCACAAGCTGGATGCTGATGCGGTACTTCTGGGCACTCATGGATTTCGGGGAGCTCGACATCGCCGTCGTCGCGCTTTTGTTGTGCGAGAGCAGACTGCCTGACTCGGCCGCGACGTTGGCCAGCATGAGATCGTCATATGTAATTAACACCGTGTCCTGCGCCTCTTCCCAGCCCCAGCTCCCCTTTTCAACTTTCACACGCCCTGCGTGTACCGTCTGCGAGAATCCCCGGTCACTACTCTCAATCTTTGCGTTCATCGCATCGTCCTTGGAAAACCAGGAACGGGGGTACGAGAGCTCCACATTGTAAGCAGATGTACCGTCCATGTCCGCCAACCGAATGTGCACGCGCTTCTTCTTGAGAAGCCGCTCCGACACGTTCCTTAACGGAATCACGTAGCTCGTCACCCCAAATGACAGCCGCTCTTTTCTCGGAGAGAATGTCCGCAGCGAATTATCACTCTACAAAGATCAAGATTTCAACGACAATAGTTCAGCAGAGAGGCAAGGTAGAGTTGATAAGTATAATTGATTGGTTGCAAGAGAGTCTCACCGTTTCATAGATTTCACAAAGCTTGACCGTCTGGTTGAAGAAACGGCATGCAAAGTCGCCCATTTTCAAGGCGGACTTGCGTAGTACGCCATGCGTGGAGACGTGGAGCAGCTTGAAGTACAATTTTTCCATGAACGCGTAAGCCTTGGTGGTGTACAACATTATGTCTTTCAGCACGTCCTGGTAGGGGTCCAGGCATGAGCATCCCACGATGATCTGCAGGATCTCACTTAAGCCCATGAGGGTGGTCAGAAGCTCCTGGCCCTCACTTTTGTACAGTGACGTAATGCCCTGGAACACTGTACATTTCTCGATTAAGGCGGTGACCATCTTCGCTGCCGTGAAGTCCATAGCAAGCTGATAGTCATGAAGCGAAGCCGGGCGCCTAGGCACGACAATTGAGAAGTCCTCGGGATTGAAGCCACTAGTTTCTTGCATTAGCTTGGGACTGTTAAGCGACTCTCGCCTCTGAAGCTCATTCTGTTGCAGCTGCTCGGCGTTAATGTAGCTGCACACACGCAAACGCTGTCAGCAAGGGTCTGATCTCACACATGTTGGCCATTGTCACAGTAGCACCGAATAGAGCGGCACTGATTCATGCACAGCTCTTGCTGCGTAGAGATGGAAAGAAACTGAATCAAAAGGTCACCTGAAGAGCTTCATCTCGGCGTGGGCCATTCGCATGTTTCCTTCTCCTCAAGATCAGAGCTCTGAAGTCCGCTCATGCAAAGCGGTAAGCGGTCGGGTCTAGAGGATGCGTGAGAAAACTGGAGGGGCACACACAACTGATAAGACGAGTCTGGCAATGGACGGTCCTGTTCAATCTCGCAGGGAAGGCATGCGGCAACGGAGATTCAGATTCAACTCAATCATACCGACCACAATTCTAGAATATTCAAACCGCTGTACTGCACAGTCTTGCCGCCCGCTCAGCTCCTGGAAAACCGCTCGGCTCCTCCTGGTTTTTAATGTCGATTTAATGCGTATTAAAACCAAGCACTTTCGACTTTAATTGGGACCACCACTGAGGGGCTTTTAGTAAGTGAAGAGCATTCATTTACTTCATTGTAGGTTGAGGGAGTGGAGCACGTTTTTTCCTAAAATAGGTGGTCTACTGCGGACAGTTGTATCGGCGCTGCCAGCCTACACCTTTTGCCAACGAAGGCTGACCCACAGTATTAGTTGTTTATGAGTAAAAAGATTCACATGAATCTGGTGCATATTCACATGCCTCACATTTGTCACAGTATGATTTGCATAAAGATTCACATCTTGATCTCGTGCATATTCACATACCCACAAATGTACATTGAGATAAGGAGGGGTCAATTGCCCTTGACGACGATTTCCACGCGCTGTGGCTTGATGGTGCCGCAATAGAGAAAATTTGCTGGCAATGGTATATAAGGTAGCGACACCCATTCCCGTGGCTTTAAGCTAATTATCATACTTCTGAATGAGGAGTATGAGAAATTATTATACCAGGGGAAAGGCAATTAGATTTTAATCTGAAATGTATCGAAAAAGTCATGTAATTGGAAAATTTGTGTTCGTTCTTGATAATCAAAGTCAAAAATTGATTTGCACATTTTGACTGTGTCTAAATGGCCTTGATTCCGTGACTTGGAGAAGCAAATTCTGCCACTATACCTTTACTGCATTTAGTAATATTTGTTCTCAACAAATGATCAAAGTCACTCAGATTGAGGTGCCCTGTATGCTGACGCAAATGGGTACAGTAACGGGAATGGGTGTCGCTACCTTAGATGTTGACATCTTCCAGTTGCTGCTCCTATTCGTAAATCAAGTCTCCTCTGCCGAACGAACTTTCAGTGCAAACTTTCAGTGCACACTTTAGGGTATGGACCAAGAGCCATGACTAAGGAAATTAAAATCATTTTCATCCCGCCAAGTGGCCAAGCTTAGGTTCATGATTGTATGTCTCTCAATCGACTGGTTCAAAATTGGTTCAAAAAATAAAAATAAAATTATTTTCATGGTCATGACTTTTGACCAAGAGCCGTGACCATGGTTGTCATATTGGACAAATTACTATTCATTTCATGTCCTATAGGACGAGTTACCATTTATCAAATGTACCTTTCAAGTACATGTGATGAATAGTAACTCGTCATGTAGGACATGAAATTTGTATGACAACCATGGCCGTGACCATGATAAATCAAAAACAGAGTGACTTGGTCACTCGTGTAGTGTACAATTGATTTAGATCCAAAAACTTCAAGCTCGATTTTCTAATTTTAAATCCTCATCATTCTCTCTTTTACCCTCCCCTTTTTCCTCCATTCTTTTTAAATAATTAAACTCTAGTCAATCAATGGTTTCTAAGCCTCATGGTCTCCTTGATTGTAGTTGAGTCGAGGCATTTGCTTTGACTCAACTATGATTAGGGAGACAACGGAAACATTATCGATTATGGAAAATTTAGCATACTTCGGGGACCTCAAGTTAGTGATCATTATTATTTTTTTAAAAGGTAGTGTAAACCCAAATGGGACCAATAGCACTTTACTCTCCAATCACAAATTTTAGAAGACCGTGGTCAACGTTCATGGTGCATAGTGTAAAGCGACCCTCACTAGTGGATGATATCTTAACTTTAGCAAGTAAAACTCATCCACAACATTCTTCTTTCAGGTGACCGAGAAAGTGAATGGCACCGTGTCGACGTTCTGTAGGAGCGATCTTCTCTGCGGCCATTCGTGTGATGAGGTAAATTCAGGATCTGCAACAAGTGCGATATGCAGAACAAAGGGATAATATCATTTCGTGATTTCCAAGGACCGAGATTCTTACGAAGAGCTTCTACTTTGAAACATTGGACATTTCTAATATAATTATGACATATAAGTTTATCAATGTACAGAGTCGATCCATACCCCAGATGACGAGGCGAAGACTAGACAAAGCGAAATACTCGAATACACTTTACTTCGTTGCGAACAATACCACATATCTCAATCACGAAAATCTATGGCGACCCAAACCATAGGCTCCAGCAAACGAGGCTGATAAGTGGATAAGCAGTCGGAGAGCCCTTCCTTTACAATTCCAAAGAGAGCGAAGCAAAGTCCGATCTACAAAAAGCCTGACATTGATGGCAATGCCAATAACCTCTGAAAACGTGCTCGATGTGATCATTCAGTAACAGTTGGCACTACAGAAAGTGCCTGCAGCCAATGGCGGGTCTCAGAGGCTTTCAACCCATCGTCTACTTGGAAATTTAAAGTGCTAGGTTCTGCGAATAGCGTGCCCAAGGAAAGTTAAAGTGAGAGGCAATTTTGAATTACCTCGTTTCTCGCAACGAAAGCAAAGCGAAGCGTTGATCTGTGTATCGAAACCTCGCTATCAGGAATTGAGTTGAGCAATCCACTGAAGCACGATAGGCGATGGTTGGAATACTACAACATTGAATGGTCCTCTAATCCTAATTCTGGAAAGTTATTTTCAAATAGCTGTCTATGTGTGAAGAAGGTTTGGATTTGAGAGGAATGGCCGTGCACGGGTGTTACAAGTGTTTATATTGAAAGGACAAGGCTTCAACCAGACACTTGTTTCATGTGTAACTTAACTCGGACGTTAGAAATATGGAGAGATACAATAAGTTATGTTATCACTTAATTACAACCTACTTCATTACTGGTGAAAGTGAATGATTGTATAATGCTATTACAAAGACTCTAGAATAATATTCAAATCAAAGTATGTCATAACCAAAACAATCTTTGTGAAATCAAGTCATGTGCATTAGAAAACCTCATTACACATCCTAAATAGTTACTAGCAATTCAAATGTTATTGGAGTTCGAGATTGAGATTAGGTCATAGTCATCTTCGTATCTTCAACCTAACAACCCTCCACATATCCACGATTTGCTTCTCTCTCTCACTCCATCGCCTCCATCTTAACGTGCACAGAATACTGCTCCGGGAGTGCATCATGTTCGACATGATTCTTGCGCTGAGAATGTAGTAAACCTTACATATCTACTGAATGAAATCTCACACAATTACATAAAGAAAAACTAAAAGTGAAAAACAACACACCAGACAGTTACCGTGGGCACATGAGCCATATGGCCCAGGCAATTTGCTTGGGCTTGTGGGCTGGCGGGCCCCCACCTCCCAATGAAATGGGGGCAAGTGGCAGTCTTGAGAGCCACTTTCCTTTTACTTAAGGTTAAACCTTGGGGCTCCTGGAATCCTCTTTTCTCTCCCACTGGAAGTTTCAGAGAGTCTCCGCACTGCGATTGGTTGAGCGATTCGGGTGAGAGGTAAACAAACGGGAGTGGCACCCAGTCGCACGTGAAATGCGGACTCTCCCGTCTGCCTGGGTTTGATCAAACCCGAAGAGTTCGGAGCCGCATATACGGTTTCAAACGGAAGCGTTTGCTTCATGTGCGCAGGGCAAGTGCCAACACAGCCCAACAAAGCATTCCGCTGGTACCAGCATGGATTATATTTACATGAAACATATTTACACATGCATTCATTTTCATCATCAGAAACTACGAGAGTATCGGTGAAAAACAATAAACTGTCCGTTCTAAGAATTACTGTCAGGATTCCAGAAAACAGATTTCCATGCATCGTCCGCTTCAATCTTGGGACGCTTCCCACTTCGATCCTTAGTGCAGTCGAGTTCCCTCTTCTTCGTCACTTCCACATTCTCTTTAGGAGTGCAAGGCTGGAGATTGACAGCACCGAAAACGTCGAGTTGCCTCTTCTTTGACATCACTTCCACATCCCCTTCACGGATACAAGCCTTGAGATTGCCGGCGGCACCAAGAACTACACTAATTGGGGCGATGGTCGAGGCTTTGTTGTCGGCGGCGTCGATGCTGTAGGGGTGTGGTGGTGGAGCTCCACTGAAGAGGGAGTCGGGGATGGGGTCTAAGACAGCCTCCAACTGAAGATCCATGTCGCACCTCTCGTCGATGCACCGTTTCACGTCGCCTAGTGTGCTGCTCACACTGAGACCGATCCGATCCGTTCCTTCGTTGTTTGCGAGCTCGAAGCACCAGATGTTATCTTCCTCCGTGATATATCCAAGCAGACGCGCATTCTTCTGCAAGAAAAACATGAGGTAGAATGCTAATCAATGCATCCTTTAGGGTTGCAATTCATTGTCCAACCATCTATCTTTTAGCCTTACAACGAAAGTCATCGTACTACTTTTTGCCTACACATTCACGGTACTACATTCAAGGTACTGCATTTGTTACCTATGACGATGGAGAACTTGTCTAGAACCACAAGAGGTCTCTATTCATGAACATGTGTTCGAGCATCTTCCAAGTTTCAAAGCAATATACCTTGTGACAAAAAAAATCTAAGACATTACCTCGACGAAAGCACAAAACTCCGATAGCGGCATGTCCAATCGTTGGACTCCGCACCATGTATATTCCCCAATGTAAACTCTGAACACTTCGCACTTGCCTTTGGTAGCATCAGAAACATTGACACCATCCTTCACACCATCCTGAGAGCTCAGAGGTGGTGGAGGAGGAGGTGTTGGAGGAGATTGCAATACAGGAACATCGATCACTACTAGGTTACAGCACTGTGAACTACGGTAAAAACGTAGCTAAATACACTGGGCTCGGCCGAATTCGCTCCCCCGAAATCGTCGTTTTCGTAACAGGCGGTCGTAGCTATTAATTAACAAGCTACGTTGGGGTGTAGCATCCGTTACATTTTAGACCGGTGCCGGGTACTGCTCGTTCCCCAGCATTTGGAGTTCCCAAGCGCAAACGTTGCACGTGGCAGGGTGGTGGCCCACTTCTGTGGTTCTGCCAGATATGTACGTAAATCTCGCATTCTGAACTTTTCAGCTCGTGAGGAAATTAGTAAACAGTTACGGTAATAGATAACGGGGTGAATTACATTGACTGCCTGGTAAATATTAGAGTTTGCGGTAAGTACTCCTTTTGGTTAATAAATGGTGTAGTTGACTTTGTCAAAAGAATACGGGAATGTAACAGCCAGAAATAGATTTACTTAGGATAATAATAGAAATTTTGGGGGAATTTGGTTCATTCGATGATGTTTGTATGCGTTATATCTGCGAGTAACAAAGTGGCGTGATATTGAGACGTGGATGTGATTGAGTCACCGATTGGATTGTTAAATTAAGTAAGGATAACCATTCCCGATTGGAGGATCGGCATACCCGGCCTGTCGACATTTTCCACACAATGCACAGCATGTTCCTCAATTTCATAATGAAATGTACATTGCATCCTAAAATACTCAGTTTTTGTACATCACCATAGAAATTAACACATGATAATTTAGATACTAATCCATAACACATTATAGGAGTCCGAAATTGCGTCCTCGGTAGGAGGACGTAAAACCTGCTGAGTTCAGAAAGGTCGAATGCCCCGCATTACTCTGCAGTACATTTTAGAGAATACAGTATGGTCTGCAAGAGTCATATATAAAAACATAATACCACATATATTGCCTCTGTCAATGGTCTCTATTGTATTCACAACATATACATGATTTACGTAGCATGTCTGAGAATCTGCAAAAATGTCGAATTCCTCTACCAGATGATGCGTTAGTCGCGATCGTCAGCACTTGCATCCTCCGAAGATGACCCGACTTGCTCTTTCTAAGTTCCGTCCTCCTCCTCCGAATCGTTGGCCTTGAACTCAGCTTCTGCCTCGTTGACGTCCTCCTGTCCCTCTTCCTCACTGCTGGCCGATTTCGAAGAGCCTGATCCGCACGACTTCTCCTCCTTAGATGCCTCACCCTCCTCGTCATCATCTGATGAGGTTCTTGCACTATCCTCTTCGGTGTCAGCTGACTCCTGAGACTGCGTTTTTTTCTGGGCTGATTTCGGATTGGCCGCATGCTTTATTGCCAGCACTCTGTCCGGCTCCCCTGCCTTCCTGTTGTAGCGCCTGTGAGTCATCTCGAAGAGGCTCCAAATCCGATCGCGCTTCCCTATGGCCACCTCGTCCTCTGTGGGCACCCTCTTGAACTCATCCTCCTAAAACGGGTGTCATTACAGCATATGTCAATGGTGAACTCAGCACTTGTGCATCCTAAGGATAAAAACATTAAAGTTCCAGTGTTAAACTAATTCGGTCACAGCACTTCATACTTCAGAAGTTCCCGCACTCTCTCTACCTTGTTACAAATGAACTCTATTGTACCTGGAATGGCAACAGTTTTCGGCAAACTTACAAATTTTGCAAAAGAAATTTAGAACTATAACTACCTATAAACATATGAGTCTGTCCTTGCCATTAACTTCTAGAAGTACAGGAAAGCACTGAGTCCTAGCGATGTGAAGATCGGAATTGGAACATCTGATATTACAGATGTCGAGAAACATAATCAGGTGGAAGGTGGCAAATGGACTGAGGGAAGGGCTAGTTTCTACGGCGGCCACTCCTGCCAGCACGAGTTGAAACCTGCCGCCCCCGACAGTCATTGGGGCCCTGGTCAAGTCCATCTTCGCTGGGGTGGGATTCTCCACTGAGCTGCGACTGAAATACTGCCGCCCCCGACAGTCAGTGTGGCCCTTCTGAAGTAACCATCGCTGGGGTGGGCTTGTCCACGGATCAGATGTCACTCTCTCAGGTACGGATACTCAACGGCCCTCATAGAAAGGCACGCATTGAGCTCAGAGAAAGGATCCAAAACGCAACAATCAACTGTAAATGGAATTGCAAGGAATATGGAATGGATACTTACAAATTTTTTGATCAAGCCTGCCACTCCCAGCGAACCGAGGCGGTGAGTGTATCCCATTCGCTCTGTCCTTGCATCCGCGGCCCTTTTGCATTTGTTAGATTTTTCCTGGTACGATCGGTTAGAAATGGAGGCCCAGATATTATTCCAGGCCTTGACGGTAAGACCATGAGCAATGGGGGTATACTTCTTCGAGTTATGTCTCTTCATATGATTCCTAGTTCTCTGTCTCCTCTGCCTAATATTTGTCGCTACATCTTCTAGTACATAGTCTATATCATAGTTCCCCGGGTACAAGGACTGGACTCTACTGGCAAATGCTCTTTTTAGTGCTTTGTCCTGATGAGGCCATGATACGTCCCATGGAAAAATCCAAGGAGCTCGTGCATGCGTGTAACTCTGCATATGTTTCCAGAAAGTCCCTATGGGTTGTCCCAACGCATTAACCTCGCATGGAGGGACATCCTTAACAAAGATCCCACATGCCTATGGAATGGACATCGCTAATGACGTTGCTCTCGCTCGGCAAACTTACAGCTGAGGATTCTATGGAATGGGTATACATCCTCCCCGCGACTTGGCTTACCTGGCGGCCCTTTGATGCCTCCTTCGTATGCACAGACCGCTTTGACGCTTGTTCCTTGCTGCTCTCTCGAGGTGAGGGCACTTCCTCTCCTTTGCTTTTCTTCTTACCTTGACCTCCCAAAGGTCGCCTTTTTTTTTGCCAAGTCCCGCATTGCCTTCTCAATACTCTCCATTTCGGCCTGTTTCTCTGCCGCCCTCTTTTGGCGTCTTAACTCCTTCTTGGACAGCTCTGGACTTGCAGGCGGTGTTTCCTCTTCCGGCAACATCTCCTTCCTCTTACTCTTCGACTTATCTCCAATTTGACAACTGTCAGCACCGCCATCCTGCACTCTAGTTCCTCCTAGCTTTTCTTCGAGCATCTGCATGTGCAAAGACGGTAAATCGTTAGTGCGGAAGAATCGCATCTCTCTGGCGGTGATGTCGACTACATGCACTGGCAGTTGAAATAGGAAAGAAATTAGCAGGGAAGTCACATACCTCCGCTTTGGCTCGCAGGTACTTCGCTTGCTCTGTCGGCGATAGCTTGCTGAGGATTGCGTCGAGGTAGAGTTTTGGCTCTTCCTTGCTCTTCCCCGCCGACGACTGTTTGCTGCTTGGGGACACCACAGCACTAATGCCATTGGTGGAGGAGAGGCCTTTCTCCGCGGCTTGTTCTGTCGTGGTGGCCGAGAGCTTGGAGTTACCTGCGGTTGAGAAAGGGGAATCGGAGATGGGCTACGGGATCTTCCTCTAAACTCTGCCAAGCACTCTGCTACTGTTAGGTGACATGCCTTTGGCTTCGTCTGAGGCTCAGGGCTGCGAATATAAGCATCAGTTTCGGGGAATTCAATCCCAACTGAGACCGGCGGTGTTCGATTCTGGCTTCCCGTCTCGGCATGAGGCGCTGCGGAAGGGCTTTCAATGATTGCATCAGTTGCTGCTTGTTGGCTTTCGAAGTCTTCCTGACGCGCTGCTGTCGACCTTCCTAGCTCTCCATCTGGCGCATCATTTGGGCTCCCGACCTCCACCAGAGGCGCTGCTAACGGGCTTCCCATGTCTTCATCTGCATGGGGGAACTCAATCGTACTTGAGGTGGGCGCTCCTTCAAGTAAAGGTTCAGAAAGCAAACCCAATTCCCCTGCGTGCATCCTACCCACGTTAGTCACTTCGGAATTTTTAACCAATGATGCTGCAGGTGGAAGGTGAGGTGTGATTTCAGTGCTTGTAGCCGTTGTGCCGCAAACCACTTCCTTTTCTCGCCTCCTCGGTGAGTCTTTGTCTTCGCCAAGCGATGCGCATTGGTGATCGGCATTGCGTTCGACAGACTTGCGTACAGATTCAGGGACGGCTCCTCCGAGGACGACACTTTGCATTGTACAGCACTCGGGGCACCCTTCAGAAGAGTTGCGTTGGTGACATCCCCGGCTGGTACTTCTCCTCTCTCTTGTGCATGTTGTGGAATCCCGCCATCTGCTTCGTGTGTGTTTTTGTCCACATGCTGCTCTTCACTCTGTGGGTGTAGACCTGGGAAGGTGAACCCTGCGTGTGGAACCAACGGAATTTTATATCACTCTAATTACATAAGCTCTGAAATGCACTTGGAATTCAGAATTTCTACGTGGTTGTATACCTTGGCCGTCTGCTGAACAAGTACCGATTGGCGCATTCTCTTCTGGCTGCTTATCCGCATCCAGGTACTGCTGCAAACTCCTGCGTGCAATCTCGGTCCCCGACCTTTTCCCGCTGCTTTCCAGCAACTGCGTCCTTGCCGAGTTGTCAACGTTGTCGTCCAGCACATGAATGAGCATCTCCGGCTCCTTCTTCCTCGACCCTCCGGATTGCTGCAACTTCTGCATAGTTTCGGAGGAACCTGTGCATTGTTCCGTGCCACCAGTTGATGGTCCAGTCGAGGTGGCAGAGACAGAGATTTTTGATTGGCGCCGGCTTGTTTTCTTCCTCTTCGCTGGCGATTTGATCGAGACATCGATCACAATATCCGCACTCCGCAGGTACATTGATATTGTCTCCTGCTCCTCAAAGGCTCCGTTCTTCTTGCGCAGGATTTTCTTCGTCCAGAGTTGCTGCTGCCCTCCTCCAATCTTCTTCCGCTTTCCTCGCTTCGTTTCCACACGGGCTTCGGTACCTCCTGACGCCCCCGTGTCCATTGCTCCTGGTGTAGGTTTGGGACTTCGCGTCGCATACGGTTGCTTCACAGGCATGGGAAGATCTGTTTTCTTGTACAAGGTATCCACCTCTTTCACTCTCAGATCATCTCCCTCGCAATTGACACCAGTGTCATAAACACTCCTACACTGCTGTGACGGCGCATCCCCAGTACCTCCGCCACTTGCGGCTATTTCTACCTCTCCCATTGAAGAGAGTACTGTAAGTGACAAGGACAAGACAGGTTGAGGCGGGGTATGAGAAGAACTACAGCAGAGCACGAAAACCTGTGTCTGTAGATAGAACAATGCGGGAACCGAAAAATGCTCAAACTAAGCCCACAAGAAGTAACAAGAATCAGAGAAGGAAATATGTCAACCAACAGTGTCACTGTACACCCGAGGGCATATCAACGACAAAGAACAACGTCTGCATCACGGCAAGAGGAATGCACTACGGGTTCTACATGCAATTGCAATGTTAGATGAAGTTAGTAGCGCGAATTCTTGTCTTCAACTCTGCGACTAACCACCGCTCTCTGTATTCACAGGCCTGAGTACTCACTACACTCCCGACGCTCTAGACTCAGCACTCTCTCACAGCACAGACAGATCACCCTCGACACAAACACTGCACCCTGGACACAGAGACAGACAGAGCACTCCCGACACAGAGACAGAAAGAGCACTCCGGACACCGACTAAGGACACAGGACTTAGCGACTCGATACCTCGGACGACTCCACCTCTATATACTCAAGACTTCACCGACTCCTTAGACGAGGACGGACTACCGAGACTACACTTCGGAGACAGCACTCCTGCCGAGACAGAACTCCTGCCTTACAACACTCCTGCCGAGACAGTACTCCTGCCGCACTACCGAGACACCACTCCTGAGACAGCACGGATTACCGAGACAGCACGGACTACCGAGAAGGTGACCACTCCTCGACGCAAAAACCGAGCGACTCACCGCCTCTGCAGACAACGCTCCCGCCGAGACAAAGACTCTGCCGCACTTCAGAGACACCACTCCTGAGACACCACGGCTTACCGAGACAACACGGACTACCGAGAAGGTGACCACTCCTCGACGCAGAAACCGAGCGACTCACCGCCTCTCCTGCCAGCCCTCAAAACTCACAGCAATTGCGATTCGCGACTCAGGACTCCGCGACTCAGCGACTCGAAGACTCCTGGACTCAGCGCTCAAAAGAATAATCGAGTCGACAACTCGCCGGAATCAAACACCTCGCGGGGTCCACACTCAAGACCCTCGGCGACGCTCGCACTCGCATAGTGACCTCACTACTCCAGAATCAACAATGCTCTCCACTCGGACACACACTCTCCGTAATCTGCGTAATCTACGACGATGAGAACAGAAGAATCGCTCGGAGCGTATGCAGGGGGGGAGGAAGCAAACTGAAGTGGGAAAAACGACCCCAGCAGGAGGAGGTGCGGCGTCGGTAACGGCCATTCAATGCAAGTCATCATTCACAGCACTCTGTACTTCCCATCACTCGCCGGCCCCTAGGTATGACTACTGTAATGAAGTGTGTAACGCTTGCTACTCGATTCGGAATCGTACCCACTCATGAAAATTGGATTAGCCTAATCTATTGTTTGAAAAACAAAATAATGTGGGTCAAACCGGTAATGCATTTAAAAAATCTAAGTAATACGTACTGATTTGTATGAATATACATGTAAGCTTGGGATACGTATTTCTTTAAGTATGTATTATATGCTTTTAATATATTATATTAACCATAACTTTGTTTTGAATATTGAGGTAATGTTAATGAGATTATTTTTTTTGGTCAAATTATTTCCTTATTTTTGGTAATGTGTCACATTACGTATGTTTTGTATCATCGACGTATTGTAGGTCTATAAGAATGCCTCGCCGACACAAAGCTGTTGGGGTTTCTCAATTCACTCCTCCCACCCCAACACCTATACCCTCAAATACAGAGGACATTCCATCCTCGCCGCCCAGAACAACATACTCTAGAAAAAGAAGAAGACGGGAAGAAACAACATTGGAAGATGAACCCGATATACCAGAGTTCAAGGTCTACTGCCCATGCTGTAAATGTGCACAATTGGATAAGCCAAGTATGAGATATATCTCCATTGTTGATAGTCATATTGATCGTTATAAGATGTCCGATAAGTATCAGGTGAATCCTTCACAACTCTTATCTTCAATTCCTGAATAGTATGATTCTTGTAGTTACAGTATAAAAATATTATAATATATAAAAATGAAATTTGTAATGACAAGGTAGGGTGTGCACTTGGTATTTCAAGGGGGTTGACAATAACTTCCAATAAACAAGGGTTTATGTCGAAATCGTCAAGTACTATTTCATGGAGTTTTGAAGATTTTTTGGATCGCAGATCAATTAATTTTAATTCTAAGGCAATACAACCCTAATTTTTTCCTCTGTCGCAGAGATTGTATGAGGCTCAACGGTTAAGTGTGGACCCTTCCAGTTTGGATCATAGTTTTGACGGCACAGAAGAAGTGGAAGGCAGTGAAGAATTATTTCAGGAGGATGATATATATCGAGACGACAAGTTTGTATTAGAAGAATACATGGATCTTCTTCGTGATTTCGATGCACAGGGTCTTCAAGGAAATGACCAATTTCCTCAAGACATGAAGGCTAAACTTTCGGTACTTGAACAAGAAGCTTCCACCATGATTTTTGATGGGGCAACATCAAGTCGTTTATCAATTATCTTCTTGTTCCTAACCATCCAGGCTGATAAACAGATCTCAAATGTTGCCATGGATGCCATTTTTAAAGCAATTTCAGAGAAAGTAATCCCTCTGAATCTAAACTCCAAAATGCCTACAACAAGAGCTGAAGCACGCAAAATTGTAAGTGATGTGGGTTTTGACTATATCGTCTATCATGCATGTCCTTGTGACCTAACCCTTTACTATGGCCCTATCAAGAAGGACTTGAAATTCTGCCCCAAATGTAATCTTTCCCGGTATAGTGAAACAACACAAAGCAAAACAGTTCCACGTAAGGTATGTTTCTCGGAGCCTATTTAATGATTGTTTCTCATAGTTCTGTACATGTGACAAATTCTTCGTAATTCGTATTTAGCCCATATTAGATGACTTAATAAATACACATTATTTTTCAGCATGTAGTACAATTTAATTTGTGACAGAATTTGTTGGGATCAAAACATTGACCTGTATAGAATGTTGATAACAGTATCAGCTACTTCACATGCAGTACCTGTTATAAATTAGGTATGGTGTATTGTTATTGTAATCACATCCTTCCCAAAATATGTGCAACAGCATGCGTCATGGATACTTCAGAGTCGTTTGTATTAGTAAATTGCCTAAATCCAATGCAGAATTGTTTATATTAGTATATTCCCGAAATTAAAGGCATGTATGAAATCGGCAAAGCTAAAGTTCTATAACGATGAGTATAGAATGTGGGGAAAATAAATAAAAATGAGATTCCAGGTTTTTTGTATTTCCAATTCGTACTGTACAGAGTGAGTTCAATCCCAGAGAATGAAAAATGTTTTTTAGAAGAACCAAAAGTCACACTCCAATTTTATAATAAACAAAGTCTGTTAGAATGCTGAAGTTCTCAGAGTGCTCGAGTATTATCCCAAGAATTAATTACATTTGTTGTTACTGTGCAGAGAATGTGGTATTTCCCTATAATACCACGCCTTCTTGCTTATTACCGGAGCCCAAGTTTGTCTCCTCGCATGATATGGCATCGTGACAATAGAAGTCTTGATGAGGTTATGCGGATACCGGCTGATAGTCCAGCTTGGAAGGCAATGGAGGATAAGTACGACAAAATGAAGGATGCCCGAAGTGTTATGTTACAAATTAGTACGGACGGTATCAACCCCGCTGGGTTGAATTCAACAAGCAATTCGCTATGGCCTATTACATGCACTTTGCTTAATTTGAACCCTAAGCTTGGAATGCATAAAGGACACATTCTTTTGTCGACTATCGTTCCAGGTAATACTCCGAACATTAAGTTTTTGTCCATCAGCTTTCATTTTTTTTCCAACCAACTGATATTTAACTAATTATGGACTTATTTCGAACTTATGGACTTTTTGCAACTACTGAAGAACCTTGGTTTTATCGGCGGCCAGCCGACACATCCCCATATCTGCGACTTTCAAAAGGTCACAACTCACTCAATTTTTGTCCAAATGAAACATATGAGGTGTTTTTTGACATCTACATTTTCTGTAGATATCAAAAAACACCTCATATGTTTCATTTGGACAAAAATTGACTGAGTTATGACCTTTCAAAGATTACGGATGGAGTCTCGAGGTTATATCGGCGGACAGCCGACATTATTTCTGGACTATGAATTTGTCCATAATTAGTTAAATATCAGATAACCTTATTTTTTCTTCAACACATTTGTTACTCACTACTATATGAGACTGCGTTGTGACTATAGTCATAGAGTACCGATTTCAACAACACCTCTGTCACGGGGCATAATAGTTCCTTTGGGAACCTAGTAAGAGTACAAAGATTGAAGGTACTTATTATAAAGGCCGACGTTTAGAAAGAACCAAAATTCGGTTCAATAAGGAATAAAAGACTAATTGATTGTGACCTTTGTGCAGGGAAAAAAAAAGTTAAAAATTTTAACACATACATGGAGCCGTTGATAGATGAGCTTTTGAGGTTGTGGGTGGATGGAGTTGAGGCCTATGATGCGAACACTAAAGAAAATTTCAAACTTTATGCTATGATGCTATGGTCATTGCATGACTTCCCGGGGTATGGAGTATTTTCTTCTTTACAAACTCAAGGGTTGAAAGCTTGCCCCCCTTGTGGCCCAAATGTGATAGAGTCAAAATACTGTACGTACTTGAGAAAAGTAGTATATATAGGGCATAGGAAATACCTCCCTATGAAGCACAAGTACCGGGCAAATAGAAACCGACACAAATTTGATGGTTCTTCATATAATAAAGTTCCTAAGCCGGAGAGAACAACAGGAAAATTTTGGCTCAAACAATGGAGGAAGGTTGAAAGAAATAAAGTTCTCCTCAAAGACTCAGGCATGAAGGAAAAGTCGATCTTATTCCGTCTTCCTTACTACAAGGTTAGTACTATGGAGTTATTTACCTTTTCCCTATTTGTCTCTTACGTGCAATGCTATAGTTACTTGTACAAAGTTCCTTCGTTTAAAGAGTAGTACACATCAGAATATGAGGAAACTAGGTCACTAGAAAATGCATGATAGAAGTAGTAGTGAGAGTTTGGAATCTTTACTAAGAAACGAGTTGATGGCCAATATATTTGGATGTTGTAATTCTCAGAACTTCTTCTAAATTGTATTATAAAGTTTTGATTACATAGTTAAACCGGTAGATATTTAGTAATGAGAGATGATATGAGTTTGTAATACCGTAGTAGTAGGCATAAAAGATGAAAGAATACCTCACCAACAGATTACACAATCTTCACATAATCTTTTGTAGATGTAATATTTACAACTAAGATAAGGTGTCATAACATTGAATATACAAACATTTACCATTTGTTACGTAGATATCTAAAAAGTGTGTATAAAAGCAAGGGGCGTTTATAATATTCCAGATAACAGTCATATATATAATTCATCATTACTACACTTAATGCCCTATTGTTTCACCCGAAGTAGTATAATAGTTAAGTTCCGAAAATAAATTATTAGTAGAATTTCATGAAATTAAGGTTGAATTAGTTAGGAAATTTGTAGTGTATGAAATAAGACTCAGATACATAACATTGATGAAATTCAGTAATTTCACTGTGCTTCAATTTTCGTAATCATGTAAGCGACCATAAATATTGTTCACTATGCATGACTCCTTAATTATTGTTTTCACATACTTCTAAGTTCGGCCTTTTTTTGTCTACCAGCACCTACTCGTCCCTCATTTGCTAGATGTGATGCATACGGAGAAGAACGTTTCAGCTTCTTTGCTAAAAACATTCTCAAATTGTAAGGGGACGAAGTCCGATTCACTTGCATTACGCAAGTCTTTACAACAATTCAATGTACTGCAACGATTTCACCCGGTAGAAGATGGAGTTGATGAGAAGGGCCTAACGAGATGGACATATACGCCAGCTGATTGGATTTGG
This sequence comes from Bryum argenteum, assembly GCA_037043015.1. Lineage (NCBI taxonomy): Eukaryota > Viridiplantae > Streptophyta > Bryopsida > Bryales > Bryaceae > Bryum > Bryum argenteum. The sequence continues at coordinate 5,122,014 of CM073327.1, forward strand.
AAGGCTCCAGAGTACGATAATATCATCCACATGATATCATCAACGCGTACTCCTTTCGGCTATGGATCAAGCTTCCGCCACAAGTTCAACAATCGTAAGCTTGTAGGTTTCAAAACCCATGATTATCATAATGTGCTTCATGATTTACTACCCATTGCCGTTAGAGGTACTCTGACGCCCGGTATTCGAAGTATTGTATACCGGTTATCCGCCCTTTTCCGTTGGGTGTGCTCAAAAGAAATTAAGATATCGGATTGTCAAAATATGAAGAAGGAAGCGGCTGAGATATTGTGTGAAATGGAAATACATTTACCTATTTCTATTTTTGACATACAAGTCCACAATATCTTGCATATAGTAGAAGAAGTAGAACTTGCGGGCCCAGTTTCTATAAGATGGATGTATCACATTGAGCGATACCTTAAAGTATTAAAAGACTTTGTAAGACAACGAGCTAGACCGGAAGGGTCGATCGCTGAAGGATACATATGTGCTGAATCTATGTTCCATGTGAATGAATATACTCAAAGGTTGGATAGGTTTGCAACCCGATTACAAAAACCAACAGAGGAGGATGTACGATCGAAAGGGATAGTATTGCCAAAGTTATCATCTCCTAAACCTTTGGATCCAATTTTCAGGGAACAAGCACATAGGTTTTTATTACTTAATGCTCCATGCATGGAACCTTGGAGGGAGAGATATGACTTAGAGTGTGGGGACTTGGTACATAAACCTTCATTCAAGGATTGGGTTCAAGATACAGTTCGGAATGACATATCTAAAAATAAGGCAGTGTCCCAAATGGTTTTAGATATTATACTTGGTCCAGGAGACAAGGGCCATTTCTACAGTATGTGTTGGGCCTACGGAAGTCACTATCGCATAATGGCCAGGGATTTGACCAAAAAAACTACCTTTGACAGTGGGGTATCGGTTCTATACGACATTGGAGGGGACAAAATAGAGTTTTATGGCTACATAGACAACATTGTGAAGTTGAATTTTGATAGCTTTGAATCAGTTTTGTTCCGTTGCGAATTTTGGGATTCTATCATTAGGCAACATGGCTCAAATGCCACTGTATTAGAGGATGAATGTGGTTTCGACCGTGTTAAGGCAGGGGAATTCCTAAGGTCATCGGGAGTTGAAGATGATCCCTTTATTTTTCCAAAGGATGTGAATCAGCTGTTTTACGTAGATGATCCTATGAACCAAGGCTGGAAGTTAGCTATTAAAGTGAAGCCGCGATCAAATCTGGTAGTATACAAGAGGCCAGAGTTGTTGGCTACAGCATCGGAGGTTGAAAATGTAAACACTTTACCTTTTCAAGGAAATTTGCCAGGACCGGTCACTGGTGAAGGAGGTGCAGAATTGTTAATTCCGGATGCAACAGTATCGGAGTTGCTGACTGTTGAAGCTGATGATGATGCCGGGGAAGATCTGGGCGTCGACGAAGAAGATGAGGAAAACAACACAGTCCTTGCGGACATGACAGCAGAGGAATATTTTTCCGATCAAGAAGAAAGACCGGCTGCCTTCTTAGATGACCCAGAGGAATTCGAGCAATTTGCGAGTGAAGATGAGTTACTAGACATTGAAAGTGATGGCGAAATGGAGAATGACACACCACTGCATCGTCTGGGTACTGCGGCTTCCGTGTCGACTAAGGTACAATACCAAGAACTCATCAAAACTACCTCGTCTTGTTGTCTCTACAAAAATGTTTAATTTCTACGTTTTCATTCTTCTGTACATTAGGGACGCGAAAAGTGAGGACGTTGGGGCGACAAGTACACCGTATCTTTATTGGCTATGGTGGCGGCGTTTTCGACTGGAACGCCACTGTTTGTCGCTCCCAGCCTTGAAGTCAAGGAGCGGGACCACTCATGTGGCCAAGGAACAGCAGTTACAGCACCGAAACCTCCACATGTAGCCGAAAAGGCTGCGAGCACGTCATCGGGAATATCCATCCTCCAATGAGGTTATTCCAGTAAGTAATCCTGTAAACCGTAATCGGGTAATCTTTCGAGTTACTAAGTATCACCGAGGCTTTCGTCATTCGGCATCTTTGCTTGTCTCTCTCGTTAAACAGCAAGGTTGTTGCAGAGCCATACGAACAGGATGTGAAGATGTTGTCCCAGTTGCAGCGATTTGAGTTCTTGACTTAAGAAGCACAAGTGCAACGAGTAGGAGAGTAGCCAAAGACGGTGTACAGGGAACCGGAAATTGGCTGGCCTCATACCCAGATATCCAGGTAATACTGAATCACGCCTCCACTGGTGCAATCCGAATTTCTACATCACTCTGGACTGTCTATCGGCAGATGTAATCAGATTTTGTGGGAACCTCTACGGTATGGTGTGCTGATGGATTGGAAGCTCGTTTTGTATCTCTACTGGTTTCATGTATACACACAGGGAACGGAAACAGAAGGTGCCGCAGTTTTAAAAACATGCTCCTGTAGTTTTCTGGTACGGCAATCGCATTGCCTTGAAATATAGAGAGCAGAAGTTGATAGCATTGTGTCAAACATGAAGTGCATGAGTTCTGACGTGTACTCTGTCGTGTAGGGAGATCTCAACATATGGCGGCCCGTACGGATTCTGGTATCCGTCATACACCGACTACTGGCAGAACGACAGTCCGTCACTTAGGAACTGAATACCAAATTCATGGTGGCAGCAAGACAGTAACCGTAGAGCAAACACTGAAGCGAGCGAGTGGGGACGTGGACTTTGTTCCGCATCATGGATTTGAAGGCAGTGAACTCCTTCCAGCAATCCCTAATGTCATTGTGGCTGAAGAAGTGTGGCCCAAGATCTGCGGCGATAACCATTCTAGTCAGATACAGAACATGTTTAAAATGAGATTAGTGTCTAAGTTTTGGTGCGCCTTCATTGACAATACGGAGCTCATGGACCGCCATCAAATGTCCAAGTATAATGCGGTTGGTCCATGGAGATATAAATATGCTCCAGGCATGTTTCAGATTTTTGCTCGCCTCTTAGAGTAGTGCAGATTGATGTCTTATTTCGTGACAATGCATTAGTCTCCTGAATGCCAGTCCATGATGCAACTAGGACTCTTTTTTGAAAAGGTCAGGGCCAAGTTCAGAGGGGGCTCGTTCTGAGGAAGGCAATAAAAGCCGCAGTAAGCCTCACCCGATGTTAATCGTAGGTATTATAAAATTTTCATACCAGAAGAGCTGACAGAGGCGATGATTTTCTCCCTATGTGGAGCAGTGGTGGTACATTCTGATAGTGTTATTGCGTTTGTTATATTTATTTTGAGTTCACCGGTTTTTTAAGAATCATCGAGTTTAAATGAAAATGTTTTACCAGGGCCGTTAGTTTGGCAGATTTTCGGGACATTACTTACAATGAAAGTAAATCGGAGTTCTAAATACGGATTGTAGAAGAACACAATACGATAATCAGACATTTAGCCTAAAAGTTGGCCGAAGTTTATATGTGAGAACGGCACCCCCTATCCTAAACGTATACTAAACGTAGACAAAATTACCTCTCCATAAATCAATTTTTACGGATGTGATGGGCAAACCTCGTTATTAGCATTGATCGGTTATCCCAGTTTTGTTACGTTTGGCAAGATAACTTACATACCACCTTTTATCCCTAAACTTATGTTCAGTAATCTAAATTATGGATTTGCTAAAATTTCGCACAAATTATACAATGTCTCGCAATATGATATCACAATATATGTATCTGAATAAAAGGGTAAAAGAATTCAAACTCAATTTCATCATTTACCTCTTCCTAGTAATACCCAATCATCTAGTTAAACAACTAAGTGAAATCCGAATCTACATAGGAGGAGGGATTAAATTATTTTATTTTTGCAACTGTTGTCAAAGATCCAGGTTTAAATTACTGTAAGAACCCGCTTTCCGGATAAGCAGCTAGGTAAGACGGAGTTTACTCAGTTTAAAATGCTACGGTTAATGTATAATTGCACAATCTCAAGCTGTAGCCCGCTCAGTACTGGACACGTGTTTTGACAGTTCTCGTAAAGATGGCGACTACAGTACTATAGCCGCGCACGAAGGGAATCCCGTCGGAGGGAACGTCGCGTTCTCCGGAAATTGAGCAGTTCTCCACGAACGTAGTGCGAACGTAGCTCCGGACAGCCGGTTTTCGATATTTTTAAAAACGTAGCCCACATCATCCGTAACGTAGCGAGATCCGGAAACGTAGCATGAAAAACGTAGCTACCAGGGCAGTATTCTAGTAGTGGATAGGTTTTCTTGTAGAGTTTCCCATAGCTATCAATCTAAGAGATACAACACAAGTTAGAGTATAATCTATGCCTCAAAACAAGATGGAAAATCAAATGCAAATGGTGCTTAAATGCTTTGAGGCATGTGCACTTGAAGCCGTACACTTGTCTCTTTATTTAAGCATGTAGGCCACATTTCATCGTGGAGTCTTGGAGACATCCAACGTGTCCTAACCTTTTAAGTCAAAGTGTTTAAGCATCTTGCAACCATTCAAAAATCTATCTTCAAATATATGCGACATGCACAAGTGTAATTATGCTTTTAGGTGGATCTCTATTATGACTTTTTTTGGTCGTGTTTTCGGAACTTTTTTCGTACGTTCTCGATTGCTAACTTTTGTTCATAGTTTTGCTTCAGATTCTACACGAGGAATGATTTTATAGTTCTTTTCCCTCTTAATTACTAGCATATCTTTTATGTGTTTTTTTTTCCCCAAATGAATCAGCAATCAAGTACTAGGCTACTTAGTTGGTGCATTATCTAATTTACCATCAAATCAAAGCCTAAAGGCGAGATCTCATGGTATTTGCGGCGAAGCACTCTATTCGTGTCGCGGCTCATTGTTGTGTCTGTTAGTCGCGCTTTTCTTTTTCTCTCGTCAAAGTTGATGATTCTAGAATCATAATAGGATCAATAAGCTTATCACTTTCGATGGAAAAGGCTAGAAGATAAAATAATATGGGTGTTTTTGTAATAAAGATTAGGGGATTTCTACCTATTATGGCCATATTTGTTAGAATTCAAGATATTTTCAGTGAAACTAAAACATTCTTGAAGCAAAGATAAGTCTTCATTAATCCACCTTATATAACACGCATCAACATGCAATTCATTGGGATATTCTTGGTCGAAAGCTTGACATGCACATGGAGCCATGTGTTAATGTGCAATTATCATAAAATATTATAGATTTTGTATTTTTCAAGTGTCAAATTTTTATTTGGTAACCTTTAAGAATTCCCCTCTATATCAATGGTTTGTATCTACATGGTATATTAAATTGAATTAGAAAGTAAATAGGTACTTCACCAAACTAGATGCCTCTACCTTAAAAGTTGATGTTGGGTACACATTGATAATGTTCCTCATGCATTGAATGTCATCAATTAATTTTTATTGAAATAGCAACCAACCGTATTTTAAAACTACAATGCATAATAAAAATTCATGTTTGATTCAAAACTTACATAATAAAATTATTAGTTTTAGGTCAATTTCAATTCAATTTAGTTTTTTGTTACAATAAGAAATTTTTTAGAGTGATCAATTTTAATACTGAACACTCACAAAATCCACTAGAAGTCAAGCTCATCATAATAAAATAGTCACTAACTTGGTACATTAGAGCTTGAGCACTTACAAAGGAGGCAAAATTTAACATCTACATTAAGCTTTACAACGCACATTTAATGAAAATGTGATTTTTAGATTCCAATATTGCTCACAAGGACTAGTACTACCATGTGTTGTGCAAGTGCCACATTTTGTCTACTCTCCATTCAGAAATTTTGACACATGTAGTGTAAGGACTAGAAGGTGCTGAGTAAGCTTGACGATGGGGAGGCTCCATGATTGAGTTGCAGTAGAGACTTAGAGGCTCGGAGAAAGTCATATAAAAATATTTAGCTAATGTTTTGGTGATTGAAGGATTGGGAATTGTGGTGGTTTGTAAAACAGCCTCCAACTGAAGTTGCTTGTTGCCTATATGTTTAAACACCTCTCTCATGTGTTGCTCATGTTGAGACGAACCCGGTGCTTGCTATTAATGCTTACTAGCTCAAAGTACAAGATATGATCGTATTCCGTGATGTGACCCAAGGAGGCGGACGTCTTTCTGCAATGATGTAAAAACACTTAGAATACTAAGCATTGTTTTCTTCACATTTTCAGAATTTGCAATCACTAATTTAATGTTTATACTCATTCTTAAAGGTTCCCGGTGATGTTTTTGGTACAATTTATTTGGATGCATATTATGACGAACAACATATCTTAATTGTTTTTTTCTTATAGAAATATTGCTAGTAAGGTTTCTTTGCCTTGAACCCCATATTCGTTAAATTGGCCCAATCCCCTTTATATTTGGCCGCACACTATTCAAATAAATAGAGTAAAGTGAAACAAAAAAGTTTTAAGATGGGAAAATATATTAATAATTTATTTTAGTCCTCTCAATGCATGTTGATTTTAATGTAATTATCTGCATGGCATTGTTTTCATTTGTGCTATATACACTATTTCAAGCGGCCAAAATAATAGGGATTGGCCAATTTAACGAATATGGCCTTCTTGACATCAACACAAGGGCTTATATTAAGCCCTATACTTAATTCGCAACTTCTACTTCGTAAAACTTCTTTTCTACACTTGTTAAAAACATCATACGAAAAGAACAAATTAATATTACTTTATTATAGAAAATTTGCTTGTGTTTGCTACTCTTACAACAAAAAAACAAATTAAAAACAACATATGTGATAAAACATACTAACCAAACTTATGAGTGCCTTACAACTGCATTACTTCCCTTACATTGATTAGATGAACAACTTGAACTTATCTCATGCAAAAATGCTTGAATTTGTTATCTCAAATTATAACAGTTAAGTCTCAAAGGAACATATCTAGTCGTTGAACTCCAGACCATGAATATTCCCCAATTGAGACCTAAAGACTTGAGAAAAACCCTCCGCTACATCAAGAATCTTGTTATCATCATACGACCTAAAAGCTTGAAACCTCAATTCCGTTGAAATGGCACTATTCCATGTGCCATTTTAGCCGAGCTAAAGTGCCATATTGTGCAAATGTGCCATTTTACAAGCATATTTTTGAATTGAAGTTCAGAAGTATTTATGTCTACAAAATGGCATGTTTATTAACATCACACATGTACTCCGTAATATCACCAAAATTTCTGTAATATCACCAAAATTTCCATAATGTCACACTTTTATGGATTTTGACCTTTGAACACAATAAAAGGGCAATATTTCTGAACGGCCGTTCAAAAACATTGTTGTTTTTGAACGGTCGTTCAGAAATATTTACCATATTATGTCAAAACTCAACAAAAACTCGACAAAAACCAACATCAATTTTTCATTTTAAGCACCCCAAAAAGCGCCATTTTAGCGGAATAACGCCATTTTAACGGAATTGAGGTTTTGAGGACGTACGTTCACAGAATGAGCATGCATAAGGCAGACCTTGATAGGGCGAAAGCATACGATTTCCACAATGACAAACCTAAAAATCACAAAGCAAGCTATTGTAAGATTAGTCACTAGTGTGTGTATGAGAATCAAAGCCATAAATGCATGACTTGAGAGACTATCCTTATTCGCACAATACAAGCATTTATACTCACTTCTTTGTCTTCTAAGGATTTTAGCAATGCCCCGTAGTCTACAACTCACTTTTGTGTTCTTTGGAGCCTCTTAAGTTAAGAGAGAGCAGCAACACAAGTTAACTCCTCCCTCTATGAATTTCTTTTGTATAGCTAAAAACACATGTTGGGTTAAGCTTTTTGTTTATCATATCCATCTGTTCTTCGCTAGAGACCATTCATCCTTGAGCTTTTTACTAAAATCTTTCATCCTTCAACTCCTTACTTCAACCATTCATTCATTTCTAAGCAATATCCGTCAAAAGACATACAAGTGGACTAGCAATGAACCTTGAGATTCATTCTTTATCGGAACGGGGTTGTTATGATTCATTTTCTAGGGTAGATTCTATGTCTATGAAGGTGTTTCGATCTTGTGTAATGAACAATCGAGAAAAACAATGACGCTTGAATTTCTGTGAAACACAAGAGAGCCAATGAAAGGTAATTCTTAAGAGTCCAAATGAATAGGCCATTTTGTGGTGATGCAAAACTTTCAAAGGTTGTAACACTAGAAATCAAACTAGCAATAGACTTCAACTTTAGTGACTATTCTACCATACGAATAGAGCAAAATTTTGTTTTTTATGCAATTGGAACGCATTAATTTTAGCCAAATAATGAGAGATGAGATTTAGAACATTTTTTTCATTAAATGATTGAATCCCTTAAACTGTTTGGTGGGAAAAATCTAAATATTCTTGTCTAACTTTTCACACTAGTATATGAAGAGACCCTTTGGTCACAAACCATTTTGTGAAAGGTTTGCAAAGATCTTGATTGACTTGCTCATGTTGAGGCAAAGTCTTAAATGCCAACCTTTTTAGGCCTTTACAAATCAAGTCAATTAATGAGTACAATGACAAATTGACAACCAATGAGCTTCAAGGGGGGATTCAGTAGATTATTGCCACCGTAGTAAGCACATGTTAAATGCATAAATTCCCCTGAGGCACTTCAAGTGGCTCAATAGAGGATTCATAAAAACCTCTAGTGAAGTCTTCCATTATTTTTTTATGCATGAAGAGGCGTTTAAAAATCCTTTTTAAGCTCAATTTATTACCAAAAAAAAAAAAAAAAAAAAACTCAAGGCCACAAACCTAGTCTTGTAAGTGATGTAAATAATAAAACCACATAGCTTTGTCTCAAAAATTATCTAGCAAAGATAGAAAACAAAGCTCTAAGGGTATTTGGCATGAAGAGACTTACGGTATTGGCTTGTAGTTTGATGAACTTGAATTTGTATGAGAATCCAAGGTTCTTTCAATGCAAATAAAAGATAATTCTCTTACAAAGTGAAGAATAACAAGCTCTTCTTAACTGTGCATGTACGCAACATATCTTGTTGTTACACTATCATTAATATTGGTGCCTTTTGCAACAACATGTTGTTGAACGTACATTATTTCACACAATTAAACAAAGACTACTTGTTTAGGAAGTGCCTAATCAACAATTAGTTAGCATAGATGTCAATGGTCACCACAAACTACTTTATTGAAAGAAATGGTAACAGTCAAGTGGAAATCAAGGTTTGTACTCATTCATATGCTGAAAGGAAAAATTTATTGGTGAATGAGAAAGAATGTAAACAAAACAACACAGATTGTATATGTGCACGATATTTATTCAATGATAACAATACATTGCACCAAGCTTTGTATCTAAACATTCATATGAAAAGTGTAAGAACAACAAAAAACCATGATTGATCGCCAATGACAAAACAAAGAGGTTTCAAGAAATATAAAATCCATTAAGCGGAATGATACTTAGAAGGAATACCATCACAGTGTATTCACCTGCAATGCTCACAAGGAATACCATCAAAGTGTATTCACCTTCTCGAGGCAATAGAGCATATCACCTTCAACCCTTAAATTTCTTGAAGTTTTCTCCCTCGACAAATTTCCCTTTAATGAACTTATGAGTCAAGGAAGAGCGAAGTGTCCCCGAGATCGGAAGAAATGGCTCAATTGTGTCATGGAGTGACATGAAACCAACGTCTGGGAGTCCTCCATCCTTGAATGGCCTGCCCAAGAGTCCTTCGGCCGAGGGTGCCTTGCCCAAGAGTCCTTCGCCCGAGGGTGCCTTGCCCAAGAGTCCTTCGTCCGAGGGTGCCTTGCCCAAGAGTCCTTCGTCCGAGGGTGCCTTGCCCAAGAGTCCTTCGTCCGAGGGTGCCTTGCCCAAGAGTCCTCCGTCCCAGGGTGGCCTCCGTGGTGAAGTGTCCCCAAGTCCACAACGTAGTGCTAATGCTGCTTCTACAATCTTAAGGCGCTTCGCACTTCGTTCTTGGTGAAAGCAAGTAACTTCTTCCTCTTCATCGCCACCACATCCTCTGAATAGTTTCCGAGAGAAATGATGAGATCACTGGCCACCAACTTGTTAAGATTGTCGTCACGGTCGCCTTCAGCCTGGGTGGTGATTGCAGCATCGCTGAGGACGACCAAGGGATTGTCGTAGCCGGTCATGGTGGGTGGTGATGCTCCTTCTTTCTTGGGGTTAAAGATGTCCTCCGACTGAGGCTGCTTGTCGCTCTTGCTGTCGACTTCGAGGCACCGATCGTGGAGGGGTTTCTCCTTCTGCAACCCTGCCATAAGCTCCTCTTGTGCTGACGCTGGGACAAAGGAGAGGTTGTCATCTGCTGCGGCCTTCTTGATGGCAGCATGGTGAGCGACAAAGGTCGAGGTCTTGTTGTTGCAGGTGACGATGGATGGCGGTTTTGCTTCTTTGAAGCACTGGGAAATAGCCTGCATTGTAAGAGAAGTCTCAGGAAAGCTCGTGAGTTCGGCAGTAGAATCAAGGAATGAGTCGGCGGTTGGCCTGGTCCATTTCCCAGTCGCCTGTTTGGGTTGACGACTCGCTTGGTCCGTTCCCTAGTCATAGGAGGATAGGAACGCTCAGTCACTTGCCCGAAGTGGTCGGAGATGGCGTCATGTCGAGCTTCGAGATCGGGGACTAAGGTGAAGGCTCTGATGTTGGAGTTCCCGTTGGGGATTGTGGGTGGTGGTGGCGCCTCCTTGATCGGTCGTACAATTGCCTCCAACTGAAGTTTCATGTCGCGCTTGTCGTTGATGCATCTGAGCACGTCGCCAAGTGTGCTGCTCATGTTGAGACCGATGCGATGGGTGCGGTCCCTGCTTGCAAGTCCCAAGCACCAGATCTTAGAGCCCTCCGTAATGTAGCCGAGGTGATGCGCATTTTTCTGCGTGAAACGTTTGAAACAGTAAGCAAGCGGTACTTATTTGCACACTTTTCGGCTATGGCAAAAGGAGGCTATGGACATTAATTATCACTACTAGGATTTGACCCTGTTTGCTACGTTTGGGTTTTCACTAAAGCGACTTCAGGGGTGTAATGCTAGCTACGTTTTTGCTTAAACGTAGCTTTTGAAACTACGTTTCAGAAGAAACGTAGCTAGCGTTACACCCTGAAGTCGCTTTAGTGAAAACCCAAACGTAGCAAACAGGGTCAAATCCTAGTAGTGTATACCTTGACGAACGCTTACATTTGTAACCATAAGGTGACACACAATTTTACAAAAGAGCACAAACCCTACATCATAAACACTTTTCCACAAGCATGTCATCCAACTAAATGTACTCTGTAACTAAGAAACCCTTCATATGGTTTTTTATGCAAGAAAGGTTTCGAAATGTTTACCTGAACAATAGTGCAGAAATCGGAAAGCAACATGTCTAGTTGTTGAACTCCACACCATTCGAAACCCTCTATAAAGACGGTGAATACTCTGCTTGCCACATCAAGAATATCGCCACTGTTGTTGGAAGTAGGTGGTCGAGGTCGAGGAAGCGTTGAGATTGCACTAGCTTCGATGTCCTCACAACCTTCAGCCGTACCAAAACTGGGAACTGCAAGAGGTGCTTGCAACGAAGTAGCATCGAGAGGTTTTCCTCGGGCGTTTCCCATAGCTACCAATCGAAGAAGCTTGAAGCAAAGTTCTAAAAGCAAACTGGAAGTCCCAAAATCACGAGCTCATTTTGCAGGATCCGAGAGGCTTATGTAGCTAATGCACCAACGAAGCGCTTCACATGCGGTGCGAAGCCGTCTCTGAAGTCTATGCGTACTACAAGTCGCTTTACATACCGTGTGAAACTATGCGTGAGCTCTACACGTACTACAAGACGATTTGCACGCACTGTGAAGCCGATGCGTGAGGCCTACACGTGCGAGAAGACGATTTACACGCAGTGTGAAACCATGCGTGAGGCTTACACGTACTACGAGACGCTTAACACGTGGAGTTACAGCGTGAGGCCTGTACGTGCGAAGGGAGCTTTACGCTAGAGGTTGGCAAGCGAATTGTGAGGCTTATGGAAGACAAAAGTCCTCTCATGTGATAAGTCTTATTTTTTAAAAAATTATCTATATTGGACCCATTAGGTGAGACGATGTTTGTTCTTTAATCACCTTACCAATGGTTGGACCCCTTCGCGTAAGCAACTTGTAAATCGTTTCCAAGAAATTGATGATTGTAAACAAGGAAATTGTTAGGACAAATGACTCCTTCACAACCAAGCATTTTTTTGCTCTAACAATGTACGCTTTACTATACTTAAGTAACTTAACCACTAACACTTAATCCAAATTAGGTTCCGTGTGGTTTGGTAAACCTCCTTAAAGCACTTAATATAATTTAATATAATTTTACCAGAATGAAATGTTTTGAAATCATCTTATCAAAGGTTGTAAAGAAGGGGAAACTTGAACCCATATGCTGCCCATAGCAAATAAGCAAATAAATTTAAAAATAAGCAAATAAATAAGAAAATAAGTAAATAAGTAATTAAACAAGCAAATAAGAAAATAAATAAATAAGTAGGTAAGAAAATAAATAAGTAATAAATAAATAAATAAATAATCTAATAAGAAAAAAAGGTAAATAAATAAGCAATTAAGCAAAGTAATAAATAAGCAAATAAGCAAATAAATAAATAAATAAGCAAATAAGCAAAGTAATAAATAAGCATATAAGCAAATAAATAAATAAGAAAATCAGAAAATAAATAAATAAGAAAATAAGTAAATAAGAAAATAAAAAATAAGTAAGTTAGCAATAAATAAACAAGCAATTAAGCAAATTAATAAATAAGCAAATAAATCAATAAGTAAATTAGCAAATAAATAAATTCCATAATGTATTTCTAAAAATTGAAATTTCCATAATGAAAAATTGATTTTAATCATTTTGAAAATTTCCCGATTTTGAAGATTTTCAAGTAGAGAAAACGATAAAGGTATCCCTCCAAGTAGTCCAAGCTGGGTGTTTTTCTTTAATTATTTGGAAAGTTTGACACCACTGTGAATGCAGTTGGGAATATATAGAAGTTTCATGAAGGTCCTTGCGACATGTTTCTTGGCTCAAACATTTGTAGCATGCCCTTGACTAGCAACTTCATGTGATGATAAAATATCAAAAAAAAAGTTAAAAAATAAACGAGGGTTTACATGCATATTTTCCACCCTAGGAAATGTCCACATTATAAACAAGGCCACACTAAAGCAAACTTTTGTACATACTTCAAAAATAGAGCTATCCCAAATTAAGAGACAAAAGTACTTAAGAGTAGCATGCTACCCTTAATAGCAGTTACAACTTACAAGGTACAAGAAATTATGGTTGAATTAAAATACAAGAACACAAACATTCACTGATTTGGAATTGAATTTACTTACAATTGTATTTTTAACAATTTTGAATTTCAAAAACAAAGTAGAATTGTAGAACCTCAATTCCGTTAAAATGGCACTATTCCATGTGTCATTTTAGCAGAGCTAAAGTGCCATAGTGTGCAAACGTGCCATTTTACAAGCATATTTTGAAATGAAGTTCATAAGTATTTATGCCTACAAAATGGCATGTTTATTAATATCACACATGTACTCCATAATATCACCCAAATTTCTGTAATATCACCAAATTTTCCATAATATCACACATTTTTTATGGTTTTTGACCTTTGGACACAATAAAAGGGCAATATTTTTGAACGGCCGTTCAGAAACATTGTTGTTTTTGAATGGCCGTTCAGAAACATTGTTGTTTTTGAACGGCCGTTCAGAAACATTGTTGTTTTTGAACGGCCGTTCAGAAATTTTTACCCTAGCATGCATACGAGAGTTCGAAACTCGACGAAAACCAACATCATTTCTTTCATTTTAAGCACCCCAAAAAGCGCCATTTTAGCATAATAACGCCATTTCAACGGAATTGAGGTTGTAGAGGTCAATCGATCACTTGTGACCACTAGAAAAAATTGATTCAATTTCACAGTTTGTTCACAAAGATTAGTTATTTTTTACAAGTGAAAAAAAAGGAAGAATTAGATAGGAAGTGTTGAACTACTTCCTTTAAGCAATTTGATGGAAAAAACTCTTGCGGTCACCACTATTCATACTTAAAATAAAGAAATAGAGAACCTCAATGTTTTTGAGATATTCCCTTTGGTTTTCGGAGGTCAAAAGCCATCAAAATGTGTGATGTTAGGAAAGTTTTGTGATGTTGTAGAAACCACTTAATATTATGAAGGCCTAAATATTTTTGAAATGAAGTTCAAAAAATATTCTTGTAAAATGGCACATTTAGAACTTAGGGCAAAATGGAACATGGAATATTGCTAATTTAACAGAATTGAGAATAGAAACAATATAGTGGAAACTGGAAAGTACATAATCTTTTCATTTACTAGTATATTTAGCACAAATTGCAAAATTTACTGATAAGAAGAGAAGGGTGGCTGCCAATAGTGATCAATTTCAGTGATCTATTACATTGAACCAATCAAATTAAATGTTCAAAAGAAGAACAAGAACACGCAACCCTATGGGTTGATGTGAATATTATAGTGTTCATTCTACCTAAATCTTAAATGATATGCCCTAAAACTAGTGATCACCACTGCACAAAATTAAAGCCAAATTTGCCTTATCGTGAAAGGTGGAGCCCAATCTTAAATTGACCGAGATTCCCAAAGATTTGAGATATCTTTTGCACTTAATGATACTTGCCGAGGTCTGGAGTACCCTTAAAAAAAAAGAAAAAAATTCGACTAACCAGAGTACCCAAAGAGGCGAGGAGTTCTAAGATCGTTGCCTTCTAGTACAAATTTAATTGGTATGAGTACATGTTCATAAGTGTGCCACTCTAGTGTGCTTCCACCCAACTCATATATAGATTTAACAATATAAAGCTCTCAATTTAAAAGGAGCTCACATAGAAGAGCACCATGTTGAATCATTGCTTTAGGCATATCAACTTCCTTACACTTCAACTTCAGTCTTCAAATCTCTCGACATCCTCGCAAATTAACATGTGATTGCATTCATACATAACATTCATGCATACATGTATTAACAAGCATCTCAATACACAACAACAATTTCTATAGCTTACAAGAAATTTAAAGTACTCAAATTACAAGGAAAACAATCATAATTATTTGTGTAAGCATCTAATTTCTTGCAACATCAACTTCAAAATTTCTTGAAATTTTTGCAACAATTAGAAGTGCCCCAGCTAGGCGAAGTGTCCCAGGGTGCCCTCTGTTCCTCAGGGTCTGAGAGAAACGAGTGAAATGGCGGAGAAGAGCCGTAGAGTCCAGAGCCCAAGGCCCAGGCGCAGCAAAGAAGTGTCCGGCAGTGTTATTTATTGAGAGTGTTGCATGTTGCCAAAATTAGAGATTGAAAGCTATGCAAGCTTCTCCAGTGAGATGTGAAAATATTTAAGACGTAATGAGCAACGCTTTAGAAAGGGAGTCACTTAGCGGTTTGTGAGGCTTATGAATGGCAAAAATCCTTTCACAAGCCATTGAGAGATAGATAGATTGAAAAAAAAGTCAGACAAAATAGTGGAAACCATGATATCTTTCTACACTTTAAGCACAAATTGCAAAACTTAATATCAAGAAGAGAAAGGATGCTATCACAACGTAGAGTACATGCATGATAATGTTTTTGGTTCTTACGTATCGTTGAACCAATTCTACCAGTTATGCATGCATCTAACTATTCATACATATAGAGTGTAAGAGTGAGACCATTACAAAATCGTAAAACACAACACCGATTCATACAAAATTCTAGAAATATGAAGTACTCAGATTATAAGATCGCACACAAGGAATTTTACCATTTCCTTCAAGCATATCATAATCAACTTCTTAACTTTCTTAAAAGCTTGCAACAATTACATTTGCAAGTAGGAAACCCAATTTCCCTGGTGGCAAAGTGCCGTGAGTCCCCCCTCCCCCCTCCCCACTGTCCCAAAGTCACAAGCTCTAACTCGGCAAATTTTCCAGGAGTCTCCGTCTCAGAGTCACGGGTTCCTAGGATTCCGAGCTCGAAGTGCCCGAGCAGAGTGCTCCGGCTGCACGAACTATTCCGGGATAAACTGTCCCGGGATCCCGAGTCAGAGCACGTATCGGTGTCCCAGGGTACCGAGTACCGGTGCTGCTGCGAAGTGGCCCAGTGTGTGTGACCCGGGGGCGCGGCGAAGTGTCCAAGGATGCCCCCTTCTGCATAAACTCGAATCCGTCATCGAAGTCCCATGGCTGAAAAGTGCCCGAATACTGGAGCCCAGGATCAGGTCGTGTTCGTCCAATCTTGGAACGCTTCCCTTTTCGATAGGTGTTGACGCTTCGATAGGTGTTGACAGGTTCCTTCTTCTTTTCGGTGACGGTGCCGTTCTTCCTCTCCCCCACCACAACCTTCGGATCGGGAGACTGCTTCGGAGAAACGAGAGACTTGACCACCAACTTCTGATTGTTATCGTCAGAGGCGACAGTGGCTGGCAAGACATCGTCCTCGACGTTCCTGCATGTCATGGTGGGCGGTGGTGCCGCTTCTTTGCTGGAGTGTAGGACAGCCTCCGACCGACGTCGCTTGTTACGGAACTTCTCATGGAGCTCCACCATGTCGAATTCGGGGACCCAACCGTGGAGGGAATCGACGGGTTTCTCTTTCTTCTGTGTCAGTGCTTCCACATCCTCTCCCCCTGGCACTGGTTCGACTGCGACATTGTCTTCCTCTGAGGTGGCCTTCGTCATGGCAGCATGGTCAGCTACAGAATTGTCGACGAAGGTCGAGGCCTTGACGGTGGAAGGTGGTGCTGCCACTTTGATAGGTTGGGAGGTAGCCTGCAACTGAACAGGCTCTCCGAGATCGCTCATGAGGTCTTGGTCATCATCGCTGTCACTCATGAGGTCGAGGTTGAAGTCATCATAATTGAGTGTGCTGACGAATGTTCCCTTCCGAATCCACTCAGCCATGGGTGGCGCCTCCTTGATGGGTCGTACGATTGCCTCCAACTGAAGGTTCATGTCGGGCTTGGCGTTGATACATCTCAGCACGTCTCCGAGTGTGCTGCTCATGCTCAGACCGATCCGATGCCTGCGGTCGCTGCTTGCTAGTCCCAAGCACCAGATCTTATAATCCCCCGTGAGATACCCAAGCCCACGAGCATTTTTCTGCGAGAGAACGTGTACAACAATTAGCAATAGTTTATCTACACCGTTTTCAAATGCATCTTCTAACAAAAGAATAAGACTACATAGATTGCTTATTTCATTCAGTAAACGCTTGGATCTGTGAATACAGGATGACAGAAAAAGTTGAAAAGCAGCATCGAATGCTACATGGAAAAGAAGCATGTGGTTTAATTGAGTGCATATAGTGACGAAGAAATCCTTCCTAGGGTTTCTACACAATGAAAAAAGGTTCTAAAATGATTTACCTCGACGATAGCGCAAAAGTTGGAAAGCAACATGTCCAATCGCTCAACACCGCACCATACGTAATTACAAATAAAGACCTGGAAAACTTCACTAGCCACAACGGGAACATTGCCACTACGTGGTGCGGGAGATGGAGGAAGAGTTACGAATGCATTAGTTTCAATGTCCGGAAAACCTTGAGCCGCATAAAGACGAGAGCCACCATTGTCAAAACACGGAGGTGGACAAGGTGCTCGCAACGAGCTAGCACGGACAGGTTTCGTTGCGGCGTTTCCCATAGCTATCAAAGTAAAAGCACAAGACAATGAATAGAAATCTAAGTCTCAAGATTAAAAGCTCTCGCTGTAAGACCCAAGAGGCTTGTCCGTCAAGAGCTCTCGCGAACCTTTATATCAGCTTGCTTCAGGTATCCAAGTCAAATATTATTGCGTCTCTTGATGAGAGGTTCACTTTTTAGGGTTGATGCAGATAAGGAATTTCATAAGATTATTAACCCCTAGGCGCCCAAAAATTCGTTATTTGGACAAGGTACGGTTCCCCATGCTTGACCCTTCAACACCAACATGTTCATATTTTGAACAATGTAAAGTGTAGACACTTGTTTTTTCTCCTCCATCCTTTTATTGTCCCCGAAAAGGCACATAATATAGTTTTTTAAATACCCTCTACATTAATTAGGTTGTTGTTTGTAAGTTGGCTTGCAAAATAAAAATTATGTTTTGTGGAGGGGTGAGGCACTCTTGGGTACCTTTTCAAACTCCCTCAGAAATTATCAATTTGGCCCTTCGAGGCCATGATTTTGTTACTTTTTTGTACCCCTTGAGCTCCAAAATTTTGGTTTTGGTTGTCCAAGTGTCTACCATGCATTCTGGTTTCCAACAATGTTGATTTACAAATTCACTAGCATTTGTCACTTTTGCAATGTGTTTTTTCTTGTAGCTTTAACATGGAATTGTACAATTGAGAGGGCTAGGGTCCAAGAGATTCCCAAGAACAACTTCTAGATTATATTGCACCTGTTTATAAACTCTATGGAAAAAATAACTATGTTTTTGAATGCACTTCAATGAGAGGACTAGTATGCCTTGGCAACATTGCCACGCTTACTAAAATATTTTGACCATGCCCTTGTGTTTTTTCTCCTAGATCTAAAATTAAGTCATATTTTAATTTTTGGTGATTTGGGGGTCATATATACTTGAAAATTCAAAATCTCGATATCTCTTCACCCGTTTTGTGATTGGATTGTTTTGCACAACTTCACAAAATATACTCGCTTCCAACATCTCATGAGGCCCAATCCCACCGGCCGTCCTCCAGATCATAATGTCACAAAATAAAACCCTAAAAGTAATAGCAGCCTTAAATAATAGACTAATACCCCCTCGCAGCGTTCCCACACTCCTACAAATAATTTACAATGATCATGGGGCCAATACTCTAAAATCCAATATCTTCAAATATGTACAACCGATTCTCAATCATGAAGTAATACAAAATAAAACAAAACAAACTACATGCATTAAATATTAAATGTCACATTGAAAACAAAACAAACCAAATCAAAAACAAACAATAAACTTAAAAATTTTAAAAAAAATAAAAAAATAAAAAAATAAAAAATAAAAAGATCTGGAAAGCATTAACTTATTTTTTCTAGACTTTTTAAATAAATATGAAGAAACAATATTTACCAAAATAGAATGCTCCTATGGAAAGCCGGGGTCCCACCAACAGGTTCAATTGAGATTTGGATATCTTGTATTTTTTCATATATATTTTTGACGAATTAGCAAAAGTTATGTTTCTAGACTGGGACTTAATGGGTTAACTTTGTGTCACATTGATTTATTTTCTAAGAAATGCTTTATATCCACTTCAGTGTTTTGATATATCTACCGCATTCTGGGTATGTGGCATTGCATCCACTCATAGCAAAATCCACATTTAACCCTTAAGCGCCCAGAGTGTCGTTTTTCAACATTCTGGATGTACACCGTCATCTTTGCACTGCTGCCGTGCTTTCATCCGATCATTTTTTCATCCAAGGTTTTTTTTACCCGCCTCCTCGTTGGGTTTACTCTGCTGGGCATTTGGGTAAATAGTAAAAATTGCATTTTTCAAGTTGTGAGAGGGAGCAGTAGAATTTTTGCATGAAAGTTTTTGCATTGGGATGTAAAATTTTGCTTGGAAATTGGGTAGGCAGGTTTAGGGTTTAGGCTTCACCACCTTGTCTTGCAAGGTGGATTGCCGCTATTTAAAAAAAAAAAAAAAAAAATCACATTCAATTATCGGATTCGTCTTCTATACTCTCTTATCTTCTTTTCTTTAGAAGGAATCATTTCTATCCGAGGCTCTCAAAAAAAGTATTACACCTCTAAAGTGGAGTGATGTTTGCTGCCTCTCATTTTTGGGGGGCGTTTTTCACCCCTTTTTTGCATGGATCTTGGAATCCATAGTTCCAAATGGCATGTAAATTGGTAGGCATACTAATTGCCATGCTCCAAAGAAGATCCTACGGTTGGATTATCCATTTTTATCTTTTGTTTTTTGTTACGCAGTTTTGAAAAAATCAGCGTTTTTACAAGTTTTTTGGAGCTTTACCCCCCCTTGGGCGTTTAGGGGTTAAGTAGAGAGGATGTTGGAAACTTAGAGTGGGAGTCAAATACAACCATGTAGGCATGTAATGTATGTGAGTTCTCTAACTCTTATGAAGATTTTATATGAAAACTCTCATAATTAGATTGATACTCTTTAACTTTTTTAAATAATGATACTTTAATTTGAAATACATTAAAGAGACCAAAGCTTTGGAAACTATTAAAATCTAGTGATTTGGGGGCCATAAGATTCAAAATTCCATATCTCGGAACCCGTCGACCCATTTTGCGATCCAATTGTTTTTCACAACTCTACACAAAAACATGCATCCAATGACACTTCATGCAAATCGATCCAACCATCGGTCCCCCATATCATAATGTCACAAAACAAAACCGTAGAAGTAGAAATTGCCTTAATTAATAAATGTCACATCCAAAACAAAACAATTAGTCTTGATTAATAGATAATTAGCTAAAATTATATGTCGTATGATAAAATAAAAAAAATACCACTTATAACTTGAGAATAATGCCATTAGTTTCATCTAATTATATTAAGTTTCTCAACACCTAAGTGTTTGTGTTTGAAGGCTTGGTGTGAATAGTTTGTGATTTTAAACAACGTTCCGTAAATTGAATGTGGTTCCCAACTAACCAACTTCTAAAAAGTTTTAAAAAAATAAAAAATAAAAAAATAAAAAATCCTTTGGTTAGAATTTAGAATCAATAAAATGATTGATTAGCCTCTTAGGTGCTAACGTTGGGTGACATGAAATCACAAACTCTATACAAGCAAGAGGAACATTATAGCTTACACCTTCCATTTTAGATGTATCTATAGCGTCGCCATTAAATGGCCTAGCACGCACCGCAAAGGAGCTTTGAGACCATTGAAGCCCCCTAACAATCCCCACCAATGAGCTAATTGAGGGGAAACGACCTTGAGGGCCTCCACGCAAGTACTGCGGCACATAAAACATGTAATTCTCCTTAATGCCACGTTAAGTCACTGTAGCTTGAAGATTCTCTCTTAAACAAGATGGTCGAGTTGTAGGTTCCTCGAAGTCACTACAAATACACCACAAATAGTTAACGATGTCACCTCGATGCGGCAACTTGTAAATCCCGTTGTCAATTTGGCTTGAAGGCACGGTAAGCTACCAGTTGCGGGCACTCCCGAGCCTGCAACTAGTGACAACACTCTCGTAGTGTATATACCACAGTGAACAAATTTAGATACATCCAAAGGTTCCGTTTCAAAAATTAGTAACCCAGACGTTATGATTCCAACTACTCCTAATTCCTACATATTTTACACATCTTCCACGATTGATTCCCTTAACCACTCCCTAATGAGCCGTAGTTGTTGAGCAAACATTGGTCAAACATAGAGGAATAAGGTCAATGATTACATTCCACGTCACCATGCGGGAATTCCAGGCTTCTGAAAAGGCACGTCCGAGTTAGGCGAACCATGACGTGGCGAGTTTCCAATGAGCTGGCACTGTTCATGACCGCCCTGGTGTCGCCAAGTGGCGTCCAGTTGTTAAATCTCGAAATGGCCGGCATTCCAGCTGAATTGCTTGCTAGAAAGCCGTCTTTATGGCAAATTGGATGCACATGTACGTTCAAAGCTTGTGTTCCGTAGAAAGAAATCAGAATGTTGGAAAGAATTTAGTAACTCGAACAAAGTCAATAGAATGTTACTCCCTCTGTCCCCATTATAATAGTCCAGTAGGTAATTCCAAATCTACCTTGAGAGCTAAATTTTAAAGAATCTAGTGAACAATTATAATGAGATAGAGGGAGTATGATTTAGTAAGTGAAAAGAGGTAAAAGAAGAGAACCTTATGACAACTCTAATAATTTGTTTGTTTTGTCACTTCATTTTGATTGATATTTAAGTCAATATAAGTGCATTGGGATTGCAAATTTAAATTTAGGATAAAATAAATAGGATCATGAATTACAAAAAAATAAATTGGTGAACGAGTGGTTGATTCTTGTTATACATATTTGTTTACAATGGGTTGACTATAACTACCATGGTTATTCCTTTTTTTTGTAATTCATCTAAAATGATGCTATGCAAGTCGGAGACCTACTAAAGTATAGTAACAATCAACTTGGGTAGTCAACCTTGCTTTGTGTCAATCATTTGATGAGAAAAGTCCAAAACTACATTGATATAAACATGTAATTTCTACCTTCAGAGAATGTAAGGTATGAGTACCTAAAGGCAAACACCTCTCGTAAGTGTGCATGTCAAAATCTTGCTTCACTAAAAATTTGATCACCTTAGAATCACTCTTAATGTATCCCATATGTACATACAGTAAGGTGTCCGATTATAAATTAACCTATATTGAACACTTCTAAAATTTGTAAATAATCATTACTGTAAGTGCTCAAAAATATTTTTAAAAATAGGAAACTTTGATTGCGAATAGCTGTAAAATAGTAAGGCATTAATTCCACCACTCCAAGTATAATGATTTCTTAAAATGCACGAAAGAAAACAGGTGTTCATACGTTGGAGAATGTAGACACGTAAGTTACCATAACTTCCAATGGAAGAAGAAAACAAAAGATAAAGACGAAGAAACAGAGAAAGAAATGGAGAGTGCACTTGATGCCGCCCTCATCACGCACTCACGGAGATACTTTATCTGTCCGATCGATCCCAAGCTCGCCATTAATCCGATCACTGTTTCTGTTTCAGAAAGCGAATCAGCTTTTAAAATTCTTGGAGTAAGATTCGTCCTGCTGTTCCTGTTTTGGTCAAAAACCATTCGTTGGATTTTCTCGCTGCTCAAACCGCAGATCCTTGTACATGATGACTCCTATTGCTGACTTTAGTAGAGTAATGCAGTGAATTTTTTTCGATGCTATCTGCTTGCTGATCATTAGAGATTGAATTGCTCAACAGAGCAATCGGTGATTTGTCTCGCTGCTCAAATTGATTCAGATCCGTGTACGCGTATAGATGAAGACTCTTCTTGCTGATCTTGTAATATGATGTAGTTTCAGAGCTCCTCTTGCTGTTTCTTAGAGATTAAAACTGCTGACAAAGAACCTGCTGCTCAAACTAATTCATTTCCTTACATGCGTGTAGATGAAGACTCTTCTTGCTGACCTTGTAGAATAATGTAGTTGATGTTTTCTTCTTGCTGTTTCTTAGATTGAGATTAAAATTGCTTCACGCAGCATTCGCTGCTCAAATTTGATTACGGATCCGTGTATGCGTGTAGATGATAATTTTGTAGTTACAGAGCCTTTATGTCTGCTTCTGGCTAAGTTTGAGGCCCGAGTGGATCGGCCTCAGAATATTGTGTGTGCGTGAAGCATGATTCTTCTTGCTATTTTGTAGGAGGAAGTGTTGTCTGAGGTAATGATAGTGGCTGACTGGTCGGAGGAGCGGACCGATGGTGAATGGCGCAGCTGTTGAGACTCGAATGCAAGACTTAGCTTCCTTGTAGTGGAAGAGAACGGGAGGGAATTGTGAGAGGAAGGAAGGTGTTGGTGTGTGTTTGACGGATCGAGGCAATGATTTTTCTGAGGATGTTCGGAGTATCGTCTTTACAACATGCTCATTTCGGAGAGCCAGAATGGTGGATCGCCTGCGGCATCTCCGTGTTCCTCGTCATTTTCGCGGGCCTTATGTCGGGCCTCACGCTTGGTCTCATGTCGCTAGGCTTGGTCGACTTGGAGGTTTTACAGCAGAGTGGCACTGCTGAGGAGAAGAGGCAAGCTAGTAAGCATCTCCTAACCCTAACCTCCCCTTTGTAAGATTCATTTCATTGGGAATGTTCGCACTAAGAATCTCATCTACTTCCGCATTATGAAATATTACTTTTAGTTTAGTTTTCAAATCTGTTCAAAATATCTCTTACAATAAAATAAAATTTGATTCTGTGTTGCTTTGGGAGTAGTTGTTTGTTGCCAGAAGGAATTGGAACTGAGAGCTAGTTATGAAGTTTTAAAAAGTCATTTACAAAAACTAGGTCGCAACTACGACTTTTTGTGTACATAGGAAGATGTAGTTTGAATGTTATACCGCTGATGGAAATTTATGCAAGTCCTTTATGTAAATTCGTGGATGTACATGGAGAAGTGGTTCTGAAATTCTGAAGTGTTCATAAACAACATACTTCGAGTGAATTGGTGATGCTTCAAATGGCATTGCATTGCGGTTTCCAATAGTTATGTTTCAATAGTAGTTTATGATTTCCTCAACCAATCGTGAACATTTCTGTTACGAGTGGCATCGCTGAGAAATGCACTCTTGTTGTGTTTGTTGCAGCTAAGATCTTACCGGTGGTTCAAAAGCAGCACGAGCTTCTCGTGACGTTGCTACTCTGCAATGCTGCTGCCATGGAGGTAAGACTTTCTGTTGAGGACCTATGGGAACTATCTTTCGAGACCAATGCATACAATGCACTTCACTGATCATATTGATATGAGATTCAGTTCCTTTTATTATCATTAAAGTTTCCAAAAAACGATCATTTGAGTTGGTGGACTCGTGATCATGATTCCTTGGCATCTTTATGATGCGCATCCTGGATAAAGAACACGATATTCGAAACTCATCCAGTGTCACTTTTGCTGATTGCAGGCCCTTCCCATTTTTCTGGATGACATGTTTAACGAGTTTGTGGCAGTGCTATTGTCAGTCACATTTGTGCTTGCTTTTGGGGAGGTACGTTCAAGCATTTTTGGCTGGCAGTCTTGTTATGTAAAGAAGGCATTCGATGGAACGATGGAATCTACATAACAACTTTAGGAGCTAAGAAAACCATATTATATGCACAGTCATGTTTGCAGAAGTTACTGAGGCACTTATTAGCACAAACTATCTACTGTGAAGTGTATCATGCCTGGTTTCTTTTTAAGATCAGCTGGTTTTTTGAGTATTTTCATATTCATGTTGTGGAAAGGTTGCAAACTGTAAACTACAAATATCACGTGAATTCGAGCTAGGTTAATTACTTCTTCGATGTTGATGGCCTGATTGGGTTTTTCCTTTATAATCAGGTGATTCCTCAAGCACTCTGTTCAAGACACGGACTCGCCATCGGAGCCAGTTTAGTTGGCTTGGTCAAAATTCTGATGATACTCTGCTGGCCCGTCTCGTACCCTGTTGGAAAGGTGTGTTCTTCAATTCCATCACTTTCCATTCTTCTGCTTAAGATGATCTTCTCTACAAGGTGGGGACCTGCATATCATCAAAGCATAAGAGTGTCGTCTTTGAGCCATGACATCTAGATCATTCTGTATAAATGGATGGTTGGTGCACGAATAAATAGGCTCACAGCAGAGTGTGTTTACGCCATTTCCTTCGAGATAGGGATATTAGATAATGCTGAGATGACGAAGTTGAGTGCAGATTTTAGACTATTTACTGGGGCACAACGACTCTGCACTATTCAGGCGGTCGCAGCTCAAGGCACTTGTCAGCATTCACGGACAAGAGGTAGGAGAACATCAGAAATTGTAGTTACAACACTGATCATTTTCTGAATTTTCTGATCAACTAAAAAGAAATGAGTTATAAAACCATGAGTTTAATCAGTTCCTCATGTTTATTCAGCAGTTTTGAAGTGGTTGTATGAGGGCTTTTATCCAATTCTCATCATAGGCATTACCCGTTCTACATTGATCCGATACTTGGTCCCATATGTCAAGGAAATTGGCCACTTACAGATGTGTGTTGTTTCCTTCTAGGCTGGCAAAGGAGGTGAACTCACACATGATGAAACGACGATCATTCAGGGAGCTTTGGACCTCACGGCAAAGGTAAGAGATTCAGTCTTCTTATTCTAAGTAATATATGAATTTGAGTGGCTTATTACGACATGGATTGCGCTTCTCACTGTGCCTTTTATTAACTGTCGGTTTTTATTTCAGACTGTTCTGGATTCAATGACCCCCTTAGAGTCAACCTTTTCACTGGATATCAACACAAAGCTGGACGAGTATGTCGTTCCCATTCAATCTGTGCTCATTCTTTGCAGCCAATTCGTCACTAGCTTGTTCACACGAGTAGAAAACCTTGTCAATTGTAAGGCCACTTTAATATTTTACCCTGCCAATTGGTGGTTTCCTACCATGTAGCAAACCATTGTAGATTATAATTAATTTATTTGAGGTCTCGATCCATCTTTAGTGTTTCTCTTCAAGTGAGGCCATTTCGGTTCATGTTATTAACTCTCGTTGCTGTGGTGTTCTTCAGGGAGGTCATGAAGAAATTAGTAGCTCGCGGACACAGCCGTGTTCCTATTTACGATGGGGACAAACGAAACCTTGTTGGTGTCTTATTGGTAGTCATGCTTACCAGTTTGGTTTCTCCAGAGCTAATGTAGTAGTGTTAGATGTTGTCAAAGTTCAGATTGAGACTCATAGTACGATCGACCTATTTTTGGGGGGTTTTCTCACTCGTCTTACTATCCAAGTCGGCTTGCAGGTTAAGAGCCTCTTAACAGTCCGTGCTGAAGAGAAAATTCCTATCAGTGCTGTCAACATTAGAAGGATATTCAGGTAATTCCCTCACCTACATGAGTTTGAGACCAATTAAGCCTGATGCTCTTTTGAGAAGGTTATATGAAGACTCTTTGGTACAAATCATTATAATGCTCGTCACTGAACACTAGCCGCATCCTAAGCTTACTCATCAGCTTAACTGTCTCATCCATGGTCTTCAGTCTTTCTGAAGATATTTGAGGTCACTAAAATGAACAATATTTACATCTTATGAATGAGCAGCTACAAAGAAAATCCGGAATTGCAAAGTGAAGAAGACACTCATTACATGTTAGTAATTACGGTTTGCGTGGGTGTTCACTTCTTTTTTTTAAGACTAAAAGGACTCAATTATTCGGAGTCCTCCAGAACCAAACTAACGCGCCTGATCTTAAAAATTGGTGCAGAGTGCCGAGTGACATGCCACTCTACGACATACTGAACGAGTTTCAGAAAGGCGGCAGCCACATGGCAGCAGTAACTAAAGTGAAGAAGCAGAAAAAGGAGGCGGCTCAGGACGTGGTCACAATCCCAGAAGAAGACGTGGAGACAGGGTTGCTGGATGGGGGTGAAAACAGCAATAACGTGGAGGACGACGAGGACGATGGTGTCAAGGAGGGCGAAGTGATTGGGATCATCACACTTGAAGATGTGATGGAGGAGCTTCTTCAAGTAAGACTCTTGTCTAAGTCGAGACAGAAATTAAGATGCTGCATTCAACTTTAAAGAGGGATTCGGTAGCATAACGATGTTTTTGTTCGTCAGTATTGATCATTGTTAAGAATGTTAGTACCTGAGTATGAAGCATCTCTTAAACACATGAACTGTATTGCAGGAAGAGATTGTTGATGAAACAGATGAATACATCGATGTTGCTAACAGGTCTGCTCTCTCTACCCTCTTAATGATACTTGTCATTGTTGTCCACGGTCCATGTGTTGTGTCACTTAGGCCGGACACTGCCACAGAGTATTATAAAGTGCTTTCCGAAAAATTAAAATTTTCTTACATCTGAGGGATAAAGAAGAAGATGATCATTGTCAGTCATCTATAGTGGTTGCAAGGATTATGGTTGCACGGATTAGAATGTGGAAAATTTACCTTGTGATGCAGGATAAGAGTCGTAACAGGAGCACAGAATATGTTCAGAGGAGGTTCCTTGGTGCGAAGGATTGCTTCGTTTAAGAATCCGGTAAGCAAGCCATTTATAGATCACTTCTCCCTTTTTCTCATATATCTGCCGAGTACTAAACGCTGGCTATGGTTGCAGCAAATGGGCTTATCAAAACAAGGGCAACATGCGATCAAGAAGGTCCGGCAAGTCGAGAACGAAGCCAGACAGAACCGTCTGGCTCAACTCGGTTTGGGCAGCGGCGAATTGTCAGAGCCCCTGCTGAATCGAAAACAGTGAGAAGAATTGCTCAGCTACTCGCTTTATTCCAGACACATGCTGCTTTTCCTGTTGTACAATAGAGAAGGCAGGTACTCTGCCCTTAGACGGGTCGATACTACTCAAAACTTGAAAGGTTTGTCATAGCTGCAGTATTAGGCGGAAAGGATAGGAAGGTTGAGGTTATGGTACCGAGTATAATGTCACCATTTGGATAGTAATGAGTCCTCGGTTTTCAACCTGCTCACTTTCAGGAATGTCTTTCCGGGTTCGTGTCTAAGATCTCTCAGTTCGAAATCTCTTCTATTTAAATAAGGATGGTGATAAGCTCACTCGGACTCACACTTACATAGTTGAAGTGTTTTCTCCTCGAAAGCTCGTGTGGGAGCAGGATACATAGCATCGGGAAGCTCCAAGACCTTTAAAGGAGCGGGATTAAAAACCTCGGTGCTGAGCCATTGTGAGGAGTCTTCGAATCTGACTCGAGCGGATTGCCAAAGAAGGCGTGGTTGGTCTCTCTCCTGAGGTGACTCCATTTTGGCCATTAAAGCAGCTTGTTGACGAAGGCAATGGTCTCTTTCCTGAGGCAACTCCTCAGCCCTCACTTTGGCAGTACAAACAAGGCGATGGTCTCTTTCCTGGGGCGATTCCTCGGCCCTAGTTCGAGCTTCATAGGCAGATTGCCAGAGAACAAGCTGGTCTCTCTCTTGGGGCAATCCTTCAGCCCTCACTTTGGCAATATAAGCAGCTTGTTGACGAAGGCGATGGTCTCTTTCCTCGGGCGATTCCTCGGGCGATTCCTCGGCCCTAGTTCGAGTTTCATATGCAAGTTGCCATAGACGGCGTTCGTCTTTCTCCTGAGGGAGCTCCTCAGCCCTTTTCTTGGCAATATAAGCCGCTTGTTGACGAAGACGGTGGTCTCTTTCCTCAGGGGACTCTTCAGCTCGCACTCTTGCTTCATAAGCAGCTTGCTGTCGGAGCCGTTGCTGTCTCTCTTCTGGGGACTCCTCAGCTCGCACTCTTGCTTCATAAGCAGCTTGTTGTCGGAGCCGTTGTGCTCTTTCCTCGGGCGTTTCCTGAGCTCTCACTCTAGCAATGTATGCGGCTTGTTGGCGCAGCCTTTGAGCTCGCTCGTCAGGGGACTCTGCGGCTCTGACTCTTGCTTTGTAGGCCGCTTGCTGGTGCAGCCTGTGTGCTCGATCCTCAGGCGACTCTGCGGCTCTCACTTTGGCTACGTATGCCGCTTGCTGTTGCAGCCGTTGCGCCTTGGCCTCTGGGGTTTCGAGTTTTCGTGACCGAGCACGATTGGCTGCTTCTTCCTCCCGTCGTTGCGATGACTCCTGTGCTGACTCTCCCGCGCGTATGCGGGCTCTGTAGGCCGCTTGGAGCTGCCGTCTTTGCTCTCTTTGGTCCGCTGAGCGAGCTTCCCGAGCTTGTGCTGCACACTCCCTGCTTCGACTGTGCTCCTCGCGTAACGTTAAAGCTCCACTCCGTCTAGGAGGCATAGCTACAACACAAATAAGGAAAAAGTTGATGAAGTAATCGATCGGGCCTTAACAACTTTCGATTGCGAACAGCACACCAACCAGAAACAGAAGCGTACTTAAAGAACTCTCAATGAAACCACTTCCGTTTAAAGAGCATACTCACCAGAAACAGAGGCTTACGCGGACAATACGTATCATGATCAGTGCAATTCCAACACCTTACTCCTCTTCACAGGCACTGATCGCAATTTACCACAAAAGAGTAATAAGCATACGGTTCCAGCTCCGAATCCGATCCAGAGTATGATGAATCTCAATTGCAACGAAGAAAATAAATTCAGTGGCAACAAGAGACATAAGCGTAACTCGGACATTAAGTACCATAATCGATGCAAATCCAACACCTTACTATTCTTCACAGAGCTCGAAGACACTGACCGCATCGAAACACAAAAGAGTGATAAGCTTACGGTTCCATCTCCAATATCAATCCAGAGAGTGACGACTCTCAATTGCAAAGAAGAAAATCACTTCAATGGAAACCCCTGCCTAAGCGTACTCGGACATTAAGTACCACGATCAATGCAATTCCAAAAGCTTACTCCTCTTCACAGAGCTCGCATTCATACAGAGGAGAGTGATAAGCCTAATGTTCCAGCTCCCAAACCGATCCACTCCCAATTCTCAGACTGTGATTCTAATCCTTGTCAATCAATTTGAGTGCACCAAAGCTCGGGCTCCAACAATTGAAGCACAACTAGGCCAAGAACGAGATTTAAGGATGATATGTACCAAAATTTGTGCAAATTTCAGCGATTCTGTGATTCTAATCCGCTTCAATCAAAGCGAGTGCATCAGACAAGGAGGAGCTCGGGCTACAGCAATTGGAGCGCAATGAGCGTTTCCTAACCAAGAACAAGAGCAAAGGATGATAAGCACCATAATCTGTTCGATTCGATTCGAAAAAGCATGTTCAAGTGAGCACAGGACAGGACAGGACAAGCCTAGGGTTTATTGTGTGACAGAATCAATGGAGCTGGAATTGTTTGAGATACAAACCTGCCGAGTTGTTGTTGTCCGCATTCTTGATCGACGGTGAAAAAGCTCGAAGTTGTCAAGAGTGATCCATCTCCAGAAGTGCGATGCGATTGGTGATCGGAGCTGGCTGGCTATGTCAACTGGACTTGGAGTTGCTCCTTCAGCCAGCATCTCTGATGAAGAAGACGGCCTCTGACCCTGGCTGGCTGCCCCTTGTTACCGTAACAACTGAGGTACAGTATGATAGTGAGTTTCGTTGCTCACTATGCAAATTTTGGGGTTTTTCCAACAGAGACAATTTTGAGACTTTTTTGTAACAGGAGTCCTCAAAATTATGATTCTTTTTGAAGTGGAAAAAGCATCATGTTAGAAGTAACTTTGGGAGTATTGGTTCTTGAAAATATGTCCCTCCACAATGCCATTGCTTATGCATTCTTAAGGGCCACTTTAGACTTGGGGCCGGATTAAGGGCCGGCCAGAATTCTTCAAATTTCAACCAGTAGGATGGTTCGATTCTTTCAAATCAGGCTCAAGGGTTTTATACTAGGGCCTGACTGAAACTTCAATTTTTCCTATGTGGCATCCTATGTGGCACTATTTTGGCGCCAAAATGTTTGGGCCCAAGTGATGCAATTGGGACAAGGTTTACCGTGGCGCGAACTTCCCAACTTGGCCCCGACTCTGGCCGTTGAATCCGGCCTGCTCTTTGGCCGGCTCCAACCTATGTATAAAGTGGGCCTTTTTAAGCTTGAGCACGTAGGGCGATTTGATTGGCCATTTGATTGGTCATTTGGCACATGAGGCCATTTGATTGGCCATTTAGCAAATGAGGCCATTTGATTGGCCATTTAGCAAATGAGGCCATTTGATTGGCCATTTGGGACAAGAGACTATTTGATTGGCCATTGGCAAAGTTGAAGTACACTTGGTCCCCTATGGTTGGCTAGTAGGGATTCACAAAAATCTACTTGCTAAGAGTGATGAACTTGGCGGACCCTTATCAAAGCAACTATAAGTGTCAACTTAATAATTGACGTTAAATTCATATCAACAATAGCCATTTCTTTTATTTAGAGCGAGAGTAAGAATTCTAAATAATATATAGTCGATAAACTCGTTGCAATATTAAGACAACAATACAACCATTCAAACTACCAACACTCCATTTCTTTCACTTGCCATTTGAAACAGAGTATGAAGGGTTGGTAAGTTGAACTTTTAAAGAATCAAATGATTAAAGAAGACAAACATAGTGGTTGTAAGCATATTAAGCTTCAAGTTAACAGTGTTTGGACTACAACTGCATTAATAACATCAACGACTAGTTAGTTGGATCCCTCAAAAGCGCAAAAGAGCAAACATAAACAAGAATGCAATATGCCACTTACTGGTATTTGTGTGTGCTTGCATCACTAGGGACGCGGAAATTCCCGCATGGAATTGGCGAGACATGGTACTCAACTGGAAAGATAGAGTACTCTACTTACTCTGTAGGGTTATTAAGATCAATCAAACTAGTGTTTCACATTTAACAGGCGGTGATCTTTGCATTCCTTCCTCTGTAGTTCTCTCCAGTTCTATGAGAGATCAACCAACAATATTGACCTCCTCATCCTATTTCTCATTTTCTATGAGATCAACATTATGAGGCTCCATGGCTCACATAACAATTATATCTCAATTTGTAACATGTCATTGAATAATTACCTACAAGGGTGTCATTTGAAACCATACATTAAGTATGTCAAATCAACACTTAGTACCTTATAAGTTCCCATTATACCTTATACTTGGGCTCAACGCTTACCGACATTGATTGATTTGATTCTACAAATCTTATACATCTTGGTCTAAGGTATGAAGGGTTATAGGATAGAAAGAGTTCTACTATATCCCTATATGACACATTTGTTGTTCAAAGACTTGCTCCTTCGCAACTCTCTCATTCAAAACTCATCCATTCCCAGCTCACTCTTTTGGAACTCACTCATTTGCAATTTCCTCATTGAGAACTCTCGCACTCCCAAGTTGCTCATTCTCAACTTGCTCTTTTGGAACTCGTGCATTCCTAACTTGCTCATTTACAACTAGCTCTCTCAAAACTCACTCTTTCAAAACTCACTTTGGAATACATAGTGTTGGGTGTGTATCATTCATTTGGATTGCTACTGACGAGGAAACTTTCTCGAAGTCTAGAAGCTAGAACCAATATGAAGATGTGCTAATTGAAAATAGATGTATGCCATAATCAACATTACACATTGGATGATTAACTTGGTAACATATGTAAAATCCTTGTAAACTCCACAGAGGTTGTAAAATTTTTGTGAGATGACTTCCAAGAGCTCTTTCATTGTGAAGATTGATACTCAAATTGCATTCATATCCTTCAAGTTAGGGTTCCCATCGTCACTATCATCCCTCGCCAATCTTTCTTCACACGATAAAGTGGATAAGGCTGCTTTCAACCACTTTTCTCGATCGTTGCAACAATCTTGCTCGATTAGATGCGGCTATGGCGTAAGCTCAATGAACAATCAAAGTCACGAAAGCCAATCGCTGCCGGTGCTCAATCTCCGCTAGAATGTTGTTACAACTTTAAAAATGTTGTTGCAATTCGCTGCGCCATCGCAGTACATCGCAAGTGCATCATCGTGTACCAGAACTAGCTTCTGCAATCCTCTTATTGATCGGAGAGTTGGCAAACAACTGATTCTCGCGAAGAAAGAGAGGTTCAAAGGGAGCGGGAGGGGGAGGGGGATTGTACGTTGCAGTAGTAGAGTAGCAGAAGAGGCCTCATCGCCATGGAGTGCGAAGGAGTTGGAGGAGAAATTCGGGCAAGAAGGGGTGAAGTTCATGGAAGCGGCGGGGTACAGGATAGCGGAGATGAAGTTGACAGAAGGCTCCAGTGCGCGAATTTTGTTGCAGAACGCTTTTGTTGCGTCCTATAAATCGAAAATGTGGCACGGCGGAGTGGAGGAGTTGCTGTATACTGCTGTTGTGCCTGGATTAGAGAAGCTGACCACCGTCGGAGGCGTTGCATTGCGCCTCTGGGAGGATGACGATAAGTCGAAATTGTTGGCTAACGCGGAGTCCTGGGACGTGGAGACCGTGCGAAGCAATCCCTCCCAATATGTACAGGTATACCTCTCGCAAACTCCCTATCTCCACAATTTTCGCGAGAGCATCAGTCGAATGATATTCTTTATTGAAATTTTCCCACTCCGCAATCCAGCGTGAACACCTCCATGCTCAGTGTCCATCTGTTCAAGTGTTCGATGTCGACATTCAATCGTGATCATCCTTCTCCATTTGATCAGGGGCGCTATAACGTTTTCATTGTTGCTCGTTTTCCTTGATCCAAAATTACCTCGAACACTTACCAATCGCAAATTATATATTCTACATCATAATACATCCTGAGAGCTTTCTGGTGGTGATTGGTACATCCTCATACTATTTCACAATCCTCTATCATAACAGTAATTTGTGATGATGTGGAGCTTCAGGGGTTAGGGTTTTGGAGGTTAGGATACAGCATATTCAGAAAATTTACACCTGCACAATGTCATGGAGATCATTGTATGTACGATTCGTGATTAAAGTGTTCATCTTTCGCGCTGCCAGGTCACGTTATCGACGTCTTCGAAGAGCCAGAGTGGTGCCACTTTGGAATTTAAGTATGTGCTCACCTTGACTGAAGCCGCATTATCGTGTGCTCTCATTTCGACAAACGTCGGTACCACGCCAGTCAACATTCACGGCTCCTTCCAAACGAGTGTCGCAGTCAACTTTGTTGATGGAGTCTACGCAGTCGGTCTGCAAGGATACAAGTATCAATCTCAGGAGAATCTCACTACCGAGGAGGAGGAGCAGATGGTTCAGATGATAGGCGGCATCGACAGAGTCTACACCGACATCGAGGATTCTGTGTCTCTTCTTGACCGGGTAATTAGAGCACTGCTCATTCCTAGGACCGTTGTCAAAGCAAATGCAACTCAATGCTCATGTTGCTTCATGTTTTGACAGGGCAAGAGGCGAACGATCAACTTCCAGAGCGTTGGTTTCGTAGACGTTCGGCTTTCCAATCCTGGTGCAAAATCAGGTAACGAGGATTGGGATACGTTTGTTGATATTGAATTTACACGATTGAGTCGAGGAGTGAATCTGCAGCCAGGTGAAGAATGGAGAGCTGCCCAGCAACTGGAAAATCCAAGCAAGTGAACCGTTGCTGTCAAGGAGGTGACGGTCTCAAATCTGCGAACGCCGCCTGCAGCTCCAACCAATCTCGTCCCAATCTATTGGTTGAAGCTGTCTTTCAGATACAAACCATCGTAGAGATTTTTGTCACTTCTTATTTGAGAGGATCTTGTGCAGCTAAACTCATGCACTGTGAAATCCAATTCACATTTTTTCCACATGTACATTTTTATAGAATTGTACCATGCGTCACAAAGCATACGATTTGTTATGTGTACGTGTTGCAAAGTTCTGCAATTTTACATTCGGTATTGTAAAATGCTAAAATCTGCCCGAGCTCCTTTACTCACAAAACATCCGTCATCTGCCAGTTATATACAAGAAATGCATGTCATGAGATGTCAAACCCTAAGTTTGGATAAGTGGTCTCAAGATAGAGTAGAGCACAGAAGACTTGGAAAAGAGCAAGATAGAGTCAATGAAGGAGTCGATAGTCGGAGTATCAGTCCTGAGCCAGGTTTGCGTATCATGCATGGAATTTGTCCACTTTCAGGAATGTTCAGATAGTATTGACACTGGGGTGATGACTCCAGCCCTTGGCCCTCCAGTACGCGGAGTTGGCGGTGTTGGGATCACTATCAACGGCGATGGCGCCGAAGATGGCGTTGAAGGCGGCAGAGATAATCTTGTCGTTAAGAGTCTCCACGCCTTTCCCGACCATGATGAGGGAGTCCAATCCAAGCTTCAGTGCATCCTTAGCACAATCTTTGGCGTTGGTGTTTTCCTGCACGAATGTGTCCAGCTCGCTCTTTGTGATGTCCGGATTCTGCAGTATCATGTGTAAGGCTACCGCTTGCGGCACCACTTTCGTTCCCAAGACGTGCAGCACGTCGTTGTTCGCTGCGCTGAATGACGAGTGCGTCAATGCGTCGATGAGAAGATTGATCTTATTGAATTTGTACCTGCGCATGTCATGACTCGTGAGAAACCAATGCATACTACAATGGATCATGAGTAATTTGTAGCGAAACTTACTCGAGACGGTCTTGCAAGGAGGCCAACTCTTCCTCCGTCGGCCTGCGTGAAGCTCTCAGAATCCGAGCTCCTTCCATCATTGCAGCCTGCTTCCAAGCACGCGACTCATTGTTAGTGTGTGCGCAACAGCTTGGTCGAGATAAAAAGATCGATAGCCGCGCACAGAAGAAACAACAACTTAAAACGAAAACCTTGAAGTTGGCGGTAATTTGTTCAATAAAAAGGCGGAGTTACACAAACATGACTACGAGACTTTCAAACAACTCTCGAAATGGACAATTCAGAGCAAGAAGGAAGAACAGAGCAGTTTATTACCGTAGGTGCGATGTCGCGAGCGGCAGTTGTAGTGGATACTGCGAACACCAGACATAATGAGAAGAATAGCAACCATGATGATGTCGCCATAGCCAGACCTCTCCTCAAAGACGCCATTTCCGAAATGACACTACTACTACGGAAAGAAAGAGACGCATCGGCCTACTTACACTCAGTGACTCAGAACTACCATAAACAATGCATATCTCACGCATTGGTTATGGTGAAGCACATGGAAGGGGCATATTCAATTGTCATAGGATTCTCGACGCGCGTCACAGATTGCGAGAAATTAGCTTCAGAAGCCCATGCATGGCAAGAAGGTACTTACAGACAAGTAACAGTCAGTACGATAACTTTAAAAACTGATTGCTATTGATCTGCCTCACTACGACTGCAAATTGATAATGATGGCCACCGCACCGTACGCCGGAAATATGCATTAAAGAAATAGCCTACAGTACAGGTACTGAAAAGGTTATCGTTCTCGAAATTCTGATATTCTAGGAGCGATTGTCTGCAAATTTCGTCGGCAAGTTGAGTGCTACTCTGAATATGCTTCGTTGAGCTTTCTTTGCAGAAGCGGCGGTGCGATAGCAATGGCGGTCTTTCTCTGGCTCATAAGCGTCATTGCCCTCACCTTAGGTTTGATTATCGACGACAGAACTCTTTTTTTGACTGTGATCGAGGTTGCCACTCTCGCGGTTGTAAGTTTTTGCAGTTGCTTTTGCAGTTGGGGCGAACGATGTCGACAGGAAAGGATACGAAGTCACCACCGTGTTGGACGGTAACAAGCTTGGAGTGGCGTTCCACAACATCTATGACGATGCAAGCGGAGAACAGTCAGTCGTTGCGTTAGATATCACAACGAGTAGTATATACAGCGTTTCTTTGCCGCTATCGCAGAGTAAGTTAACACTACCAGCTTCTAAGTTCAACTTGCCGATATTTCAGTTCGAGCATATGTTATTAAGTGAGAATTGGCGGTAACACTTGATTTCGACTTCAGGCAGCGAAGTGAAGCGCATTGCGGGCGGGAAGTCAGGTTATCGAGACGGAGCTGCGAATGAAGCTCAATTTGAACGTCCGAGGGGCCTCGCTATCGACAGCGATGGCACTATCTATGTCGCTGACACCAAGAATGCCGCCGTTCGGATGATCACCAGAGCAGGCAAGCCATCTCTCACATGCGATGATTCTGGTGGTAAAATTTTATTACTTAATGCGAGACTTTTGTACGGTGCCGATAAGAGATACTGGCAACGTTTTTCCAGGCGTTGTGACGACGATTGCAGGAGGCTCAAATCGAACTGGTCGCAGTGATGGAGAGGGGAGTGAGGTGACATTCTCAAACGATTTCGACGTCACCTTTGTGCGTAGCACTTGCTCGTTGGCTATTGCCGACCGAGGCAATCGGTTGATCCGTGCGGTCAATCTTCCGCAATTCGATGGCCGATGTCGTGGAGCAGCACCGAATCTTCCTGGACGCACATTCACAAGTACGTCTCGAATCAAATTCATACATTCACATGTCGCACTCCGGGAGACTCACCATGTGCTTTACAGGTGCTGAGCTTCTCATGGCGGG
Organism: Bryum argenteum; assembly: GCA_037043015.1. NCBI lineage: Eukaryota > Viridiplantae > Streptophyta > Bryopsida > Bryales > Bryaceae > Bryum > Bryum argenteum. The sequence goes on from CM073327.1 coordinate 5,159,635, forward strand.
CATTCTATCTGCAATAGTTGCAGCAGTGGCAACAGCAACAGCGACAATACTCTTGCTTTCCACTCAGCGCTTTGAACAATTGCAATCTACATTCTGCTCGGTAACGCCCTCCCCTGCTCTCCTTAGCATGTAATTTTTATGTTGAAAAGCATTTTAATGCTGGAATTTATCCGATTTTGTAGATAGGCAACAACCGAAGGCAGCCGCAGCTCGGTGCTCTTATCAATCTGGAAGACGACGAAAATGAAGCTCTCACCAGGTCGCCTCCAAACCTTTCAAACGAAATCACGAGGCCTCCTCCAAATGATATCAACGAACTCGGTGACTCGCTCCTCCGTCACAAGTAACGCAGCTGTTGAGGAGGAAGTGCTTGTTTGGTCTCCAGCGTTGATCATGGAGATTGTGATAACTCTCTTCGAGAGAGTATTGTACATCCTTCTATGCGGAATCTCTCTTATACCGCAATGTCTCTCTCACATGTCAGGCACTACTACTACTCTTTCCAATATTAAGACAGAGTTGCTTATCGACTTCGACCAGCCGAAGAATTTTCAAGCTTCTTCGACACAAGTGAGCGATCTTCAACAAGCTTCTTCGGCGCCAGTGCAGGTTTCTCAGCAATCTTCTTCAGCACCAGTGAAGGAATTGCTGATCCTTGAAGATCTCATTGACTTGTCGAAACACGGACTCGAAAGTGAGAGTTCGGAAGATGTTGTCGACAATGCTGCAAAGATAGACTCCATGGTGGAGAAATGCTTGGCTGCACTTTCAGCTCCTTCGACTGTGAGAAAGATGTGAACATCTTTGATTGTGGTTGCCATAATTCTACATGTAAATACATACTCTAATATGGTGTTCTTAACAGGCTTTACAGTAGTTCATTTTTCAGTTCCTGTTTGGGTATCAGAGGTCAAATTCACGAATGCGTTTGATGAGGCTTAAATAGTTAAACAATCATATTAGGGTATGGTGAATCGTACGCATTCCTTTTTGAACCAGTGATAATACTGTAGTTATTTATTTGTTCCAAGATTTCAATTCGTCATAACGAGCTTCACAGTAAACTGGAGTTCCTCGTATACCGGTGTATTTGGCTATTTGGCACAAAATTAGTTTTCATAGAAGTGCAAAAGAAGAATAAAATAGAAGTCTTTTTTGTAGAAAGCTAATTTATAGTATATTGTATGCCATGCACTTGGCTTGAGGTGTATTGTTTCATCTTTGTACAAGATCAATACTAAATTATATATCAACTCTACATTCTTATGCCTTCTTGCATGTCATTCTGTAATCAAGTGGATGTATGTATAATTCTATTTTTAACCACGTATATACATTTTGAATTTCTTGGTTAGATTTGACCAAAACATTGCTACTTCTAGTGCATTGGGTAAAGAAATACTTCAAAAAAATGTCTTGGAGGTATTGTACTAGAGAATGTTGTAGTTTATTTGTATAAGTAGCTTCTTTGGACCCTCTCTAAAAATATCATTAGGATTTTGTCTATCCGTCCTTGGTGATGCATGGGTCATGGTCATGGTCATCATCATTTGGTCACGTATACATGGTGTGAAGAGTCCCAAAGATTTTGAAGAGTTTCCAGAAGTGGTATTTGATAGTTATTAAGAGTTTATTAGATCTTAAGAATATAACAAGGAGGCAAAAGGACAAGGAATATGAAACATGAAAATGGGAGCAAAGAAGAAGTGAAGGGGGATGAAGAAAATATTGGAGGGGATCTAGGAACGGGGAACAAAAGATAGGAACTGAGAACGGAGGATGGGAACTAGGAACAAATAATGTGAACTAGGAATGACTAATGGGAACTAGAAATGAATGATGGGAACCCAGGAACGAATGATGGAAACCGGAAACAAGTGATGGAAACCAATAAGGAACTTCGGGGATGGGAAACTGGGGACAAAAGATGGAAACCATGAACGAGAGTTTGGAGGGAGAGAACCAGTAAGAAAAAAATGGAGAACGGGGAACCAGAATAGAAGACGGGAAACATGGAACAATGGAACGAGGGAACATAGAACATGCTACAAATTGAGGAGGGAACTTGCATATTGATTGCATATTCCATAATTCCAACATCATCAAAAACCTCCAACTTCGTATTTTTTCTATACCAAGGTTTAGATTTCTTATACATTTTATACATTTCAATCAGACCTTTTTGATGTCCATGTCCGGAGGACACGCGTAAGGACTTGTTGTAGTAAAACACTTTGAAGTGTGACAAGAATATCCTAGTGGGCTGAGTCATTGAGCTTGATGAAAATACCACCACTTTTGCAATAGTGCTTGGCCACTCCCGTAAAAGATTGCCAATTTAATACTCCGTCGCACTTGCCGTGAACCTCTTATCATAGAATTCAAGTCAAATCTCCTACCTTTGGTTTCCAACTTTTTGGGCAACCCTAATAAATAGATGTAGCATTTGAATTGGAAATTAGACAAACCAAAAAGGAGGGCAAACAAAAGGCTGGACAGTTGGCGGGACAAGCGACGCCTAAAGATTCGTTACTTCCCCATCGTCCTCATCTCCGCCATAGCTGCATCGGCCTAACCCTCTCTCCCGCAGCACCACCAGCAATTCCGCTGCCACCATCCATCACGGCATCTCCTTCGCTTAGCTTCGCCTCTCCTCACGGAGTCCGCCTCTACCTCGCACAGCCAATATCCAAACCACAATCGTCCCTTCACCATATTTTTATTCCCCCCGCTTTCCGCGACATGGAAGGCTCTGCTACCTGATCGTCGAGAATTGCTGCGCTCTTTCAACGGTAGATTTATTGTCTTTTCGTGAAAATCTCGGAGGATGGAGGGCGTCATGAACTACTTCACGGGGAAGACGTCGGACGCCGACACTAAGGTATTTTGTGTCATCATCTTTTACTCCTTGAGATTCGATTTTTTTGCTCCTCTCTCTTTTTTATTGGAATTTGGAATTTTGGACTGGTTAGGGTCTCTGTTTCGACGTAAGGTTGTTGGATAATTTTATCAATCTCGCGTCCTCTTTGATCTCGTGATGTCTAGGTCGAGGTTTTTCTGTTTCTCTGTGTGAGCTGATGGAGAAAACATCGGTATGATTTTTGTTTGAAAGTTGTTGATTGATGGACGAGTTCCTGGTTTTTTCGCGCTAGCTTGTAGCGGATGGTTTCAGTGGTTGCGGTAGGTGGTAATATAGGTTTGATTATTGGCCATTTTCTTGGTAAGAGTACTTGAAGATTTCATTGTCAGATTTCTAGTGGTGGAGGTTAAACTTGCGGTTTAACAGTAGTTCGCGTTTCCAGTGGATCACGTTCAGTTGTATCAGGATTTCGAAGGTCTTGTGGAATTCGAGTTGTTGATATATCTGGTACTTTTCAATAGTGTTAAGGTAGATAACAGAACAAAAGAAGATTCTCGCTTTCAGCTACGAATTCCAATGTACGTAGGAGTCAAAGATTGCTAGAGTCTAGGGTGTTCGGTCTACGCTGCACCTATAAGCTTCCATTCATCTGACTTTACAATATCATGACTGATTTTGATAACATTTTGCGCTTTGCGCTTCTAATACTTAAGAGATACTTGAGGGATACCCTTCTGGATACTTTGCCGATCCATGAAAATTGTATCCATTGCCAATCTCAGCAGGGATTCTCCACAAAGAAGAGATTGAGCAGGATATTTAGATATTGGGTTGTAATAATGGCCTAGAAGGGCTTATTTAGGCACTGACATGAGTTGTTTCGGATCGATTGAGGCGCTGGCGGGGGATATGTTGTGCTAGGATTCGCTTGTTGTTGCACTTTGATTACTAACGGAAAGGAAGAATATATGGATTTCGAGCGGCTCGTTTTAGTCATGCCTTACGATCACCAACTAGAGGGAAGGGGAAATAGCTGATCAGTACGTTAAGATTTCGTTGATCGTGGCTCCTCAGTTTTCTCTTGTGATATAAGCATCCTGTAAAATTATGCCTTTTATCCGTTCGATGAGAGGTCGTATTGGTATTTGCGAATATGGTCCTCAAGAAGAAGGTTGCGAAATATTGATTCTATATCTGACTGAAATATTATTTAATAGTGTATAGGGATTGAGAAAAAATGCAGTTGATGCAGTTACAATCTATATCCTTACTGCAGGCAATCTGAAGATACTCAGCTGAATGCGTATATGTCTTTGCTGACGGTCTTTTTGTGTTTTGTGTTTTTGTATTTCCCTTTAGCAGGTCGAATTTTGGAATAATCCAGAACGTTCCGGTTGGCTCATGAAACAAGGTGAGCTTCCCATTTTCATTCGTTTTTCCCATCTCAAGCACTCGCAGCTACTCCTTTCTATGAACTACTATGTCGGACCAAAATCATCACTATAATTTCTTGTTATTTTTTTTGTTCAGACTGGCATGTCCGTAGATGTCCTACCTATGAAATTTCTGTATATCTTGTGATTCTGGTGACTTGTTGAATCGCAGGAGAGTTCATAAAAACATGGCGCAGGAGATGGTTCGTTTTGAAGCAAGGTCGCATCTTCTGGTTCAAAGAGCAGCAGCTAACGCCTGTAATCACCTTAGACCAATTCTGCAATATTGTGTTTCAAGATTGTGGGCGATTTTTTTACAGTTATTTACTGTTAGGGTTTTATTCTGATGTATGTGTGTTCTATTGGACGTAGTATTCCAAGTCAAGAGGAGTCATTCCAGTGAGCAGCTGCTTGACGGTCAAGGGTGCCGAGGATGTGCTGAATAAACAGTTTGCGTTTGAGCTTTCCACCAACAGGGATACAATGTACTTTATTGCAGACACAGACAAGGTCAGTTCTCCGTATCACTGAAATTACCAGTGCCATTCAGTTTTTCACGCATTGAGTTCAGATCTGAACTGACCAGATTCTATCATTGTTTTAAAGGGATCAGTAACCAGAATATGCAACTTTCATGATCATCAAATATAGGTCAGGTAGCCATTGGGTTGATTACGGTGTTCCAAGAAAATTTGTGCTACAAAAGACCGTATTATTGTCTTAGTACCTTGTGAGCCTGTGCACCATCTCAATGCACCATATTATGTGTATCATACAGGAGAAGGAAGATTGGATCAATGCAATAGGCCGATCTATTGTTCATCATTCGCGGTCCGTCACAGATGAAGAGGTCCTGGATTATGACAGCAAGCGCGCTACGTAGAAGCTAAACTTCGATGTTCTCACACCTGATTCTCCAGAGGTACTGAATGGTACTCACTCTTAAGCAAAGCTTGGGTGATTGAAGTCAAACGCTGTAATTATAGAGCCTCACCGTAGTCTGAGTATGAGCTACTGACAGGTTACGTTGAGGACATTATATTTACTCCTCGTAGAAAGGGTCAAGCGCCTCTGTACTTCAGAGTGTCGCCATAATTCGTTAGTACTAGATAGACAGCTTCTGCAATGTGTAGACATCACTGGAGTTGCAAGAAAGGCATGCAGTTTCCTTATGTCTACGGTTGAGATACCTATGATCTAGAGGCGAGGTAGGTCAAGGATATGTTTTTCAGAGGGGTTTGTAAATTTTGATGTTTGTACCTACGGTGCTTCATCCAGTACCGTTGTTTAGGTGGAATCATGTGTTGATTATGACAACAGTTAATGCAAAATTGCTGTATTATAGTTACTGTTACTGTCTCACATACAATTTCTGCGTTGTCCAACATTCCCGTGCTTGCATCCTTTTTACGAGTTGCTTTCTTCTTCTTCTCGGGATATGTACACGTCCAGAGGGTTTTCCTCCTCTCACGCGGAAACTTATATTCGAGTTCTGAGTTTTGACCTCTGAACCAATAAATGTATGTTGCATTTCCAGAATCTTTTGTGTCAGTTAAATCATGACGGCCAAACCATATTTGACTGGTATGGTCAGGGAGCCACGACGGCTCTCCATTGACTTCTGAGTGCTGATGACTCTGTTGTCTGCTATGCAGCACAGTTGACTCGGTTACTCTTCTTGGTTTTCCTGCAGCGCGCTTGATTTTAATCTGAAATGCAATTCCTTTTTTTACTGCTAATGAAATGTTTATCAGTATCATTGGTGCTGTATTTCTGGATGCTCAGGTGCGCTCGATTGTCCTTCCAACGTATTACGAATCTGAGCGTACTTACGAGTGCCTGCACGACTGCGTCAGCTAGCTCACGACCACTGTCGTCTCGAGATATTGGTCAGGTAAGTTATTTAGTTGTTTGGCATGCCAAGATGTAAAGTACTTATTTACTTGTGGTTGTTAACTTTCAATGGTGGAGCCGGTGAATAGAAATACAGTGACCACAAGTACTGCAAACGCGAGAAAATAATTGAGGAGAAATTCTTGACACCCTTGCAGAATGTGCAAGAATCTGAGAACAGACATAGAACCCTCTGACACGGGCTCAAGTGGTGCATGCAAGACAGGATTCTAATTTGATTCAAAAAGGACTGAGTTGCACTGCAGGATTACTGAGAATCAATTGCAGGATCACTGGATAATTGTTCCGTAGGGAGCTCTTCTTGTAAGCAGTCAATGTACAGGCAAACCGTACTATACCCTGGATAGACGTAAGTTGGTTTCAGAAGTGTTTCTGTCTAGCTTCTTGCAGGACTGGAGTGGCACTACAATACCCGGAGGGACCATCCTCTACTGCCTGCAACAGAGTCAAAAACAATCCCTGGTTTGGGCTGTTTAATGATCCAAGATTTCGTCCATTGAGGCAAAAGCATCGTTTCCTGACAAGCTCTTGTGTTCTTTCATGGTGATTTCAGTGAGACGAGTATCGGGGCTTCATCAAATAGTTAATGGTTCAAGAAGAAAAACGTGAACGCATGATATATGGTAAAGGCCAGGGGAGTTCAGTTTCGCAGAATGGATTCCGTTGAATTTATCGTAGTATATGACATCGGCACGAGGAATATGTTTGGAATGCGGTGGTCTCCCACCACATCCAACGCTTGGAACGTTCCCAAATTCCCGACACCAGCGGCACTTGAGCAGACCACAGTGAATGTTCACACGCCACGTCTTATACTGAATTTCAATTCATCTGCTCAAAAAATGGAAAAAAGGAGCGGCGAATGTTCGCGCGGCGCACGCTGAGCTGATGGCAATGTGATGTCTGAACCGTCTGCAGCGGCAGTCGAGGAGGTCTGACGGCTGCCAACAACGAACAACCTCGGCATGCATTTGCTGGTGGGCCATGACAGTTAATCAGAGAAGGAGCTCCACCACAGGCCAACACTCACCGTCACCGAACCTTTGCATCTTCTTACATGTTACCATGCGCCGCCTACTCTGCTACTAAATCGTCAGGTACCGCTCCGTGTAACTCCTGAGAGCGCGACTAGCCACCAAATAATGAAACCTAACCTCCCACAACCCACTCGTGTGATGTCGCATCAACGGCTTTCGCTTGTTTTGTTCGAGGAAAGTCATGTGGCTTGTTTTGTCTGATATTTATGGAGATTATTATTTTACCAAGCTGTAAGTGCAGCATTTTCTGTTTGGCACTTACAAAACAGACCTTTAAGTCGTGAAGAGTAGACGATCAGTGCAGTTTCTTGTCCTCCAGCTTGGAGAAATGCCTATTAACTCTTCAGGGCTTGATGGTGTAGTGAGCCTTTGGTCCGGCATGAGCATATTGATATACTGATTCTATTGCAGAGGATTCGTCAAGGGTGAATATATTAGATAAAATGAAGATGACCGCCACGTGGGTCAACATGTGCTTCGCGGTTTTCAAACGAATGGGGAAAAGGTACTGAGGTGTGCGATGACTAGACTGTCGATGACTTTGTAACTTAATCGGAAGCTCGGCTTCTACTAAGTTGGTGCATGGTTTTCCATGTATGTCCATACCTGTTGGTGGAGCCGACACTCTATTCATGCATTTTTATCAGCTAGATCCGCCACGTATTCAACTAATTTTCTTCCCTTTTTCCCTCTATGTTGATAACTTCGAATAATCTGTCCTTTTCCTGGAAAACATCAGTTTCCGCAGGCGCGGCAAATGCTCTGAATCCATCATTTGCTCAAGCCATGGTGGTAAGTTAGTTAATGAATTGAGCTGACCTCACGATCGGCCATGCTGTCGCAGGAGCTTTGCAGCAGTGGCTGCTGCTTATAACCAACATAAAACTGGACTCACGCATTGTGATAGTTGTCGATCTCAATGTGCTGGTTGAGCACTGTTCATGCCGGCCGGGTGTGATACTACACTTAAAGCTGCGAGCTGAGAGCTGCAGCCTGGTCTTTCATTGCTGGTTGCTGTACAAGAAAACTATGACTGTGATGGGTCTCGAAGTGTTCATGAGTGGGTGTGGACAGGTAGTCGTCGACCTGCCCACGGAGATGTCCAAATTGATTACTTTGATGGTGGCCATCCAAGCTGCAGCTTTGGCATCCTTCGGCGGGGGACCCAACTTTGACCCCAAGTACTACGTAGATATCCCGCTGCGGTTTCCCGTGAATGAGACCACTCTAGCGTTTGATACCTTACCACGATTACAGTTCGACACCATTGCACCGAGTTCGTGTTCTCCACCTTCGAGTTTGACTGCTTTCTTTAATGAGATTTCTGCATTGCTCGAAAGTACAGGACAGCCTTCCTGCAATGCAAGATGTTGGAGGAACGTGCAGCACGGTTGTACTTCTAGGCCTGTCGTTAACTTTGTATAGCTGCTGGATAGTTGCAAGGACAGACTGCTTTAGTTGGTAACGCATCATGATTTCTAGGATTCATAGAAGATACTTTGCCTCACAGTACCTCAGTTACTGGTCTCAACGTATGTCGATTTGTGGCATTTGCAGGCTGGGTTCAGGCTGATACACGTAACTATTTCAGCTTAGATGAATAGGCATTTTTTTCGTCACGTTACCTCCGTGATAAATTGAAAGCTTGGTCATGCTAGACTTAGAATGCAACAATGCAACTCTGGACAAAATCATGTCCTTATGAAAGAGTTGAAGAATTGATACTCCTTCCATCTGAATAGTTCGTCCTTATTACTTCTGAACTCACCTCTTCGGGAACTGCCTTTCAGGAGTATTGGACCAGTTTGTGAAAGAGTACTTCAATGTAGCAGGGAGCGATTTGATACCATCCATTCCGAAGGAGTTTAACCCAAGCCCACCAAATTTCCTGCGACGAGTTCAGAGTCTGAAGGCCAGAAAATGGGCTTTACAAATCCATAAGCTGTGGCTGGATCTCATTTGGAAAGTCTCACCTTCTGTGGCGGAAAATTCAAACTTGCATACTCTTGTTCCGCTCAGCCGCTCTTTTGTGATCCCTGGTTCACGGTTTCGAGAAGCTTATTACTGGGATAGCTATTGGGTTATCAAGTACGTCAGCTAACTTCTGGTTTCCCAAGTATGAGTGGTGTTCCCTTGTGGTTTAAGCCGAAAACATGTAGTCCTTACGAGAGTACGAATGCAACATCGTGTCTTAGGATCATGTTCTCATGGACGTGTTAAATAACAAGAATGTTGCTTGTTGTCCTTAATATTTTGAGAAGCACAGCTCAACAGTAGATGTCAGAAATAGTACTGGCTATTTTTCTTTACCAGCATACAAGGTTGTACTCACCATAGCAGGCCTTCTGGATATACAGAGGTCTTCTTGTAAGCGGCATGGCAGATACTGCAAGAGGAGTGGTTGAAAACTTGATGGAACTCGTGGAGACGTATGGGTTTGTGCCCAACGGAGCTCGTGTTTACTACGAGAATCGAAGGTAAACCAATAATCTTACAAGATGTATTCGTATCCTTCGTTGCAACCGAGAGTTAGATGCACTGACTTCGTCCTTCATGGATGTCAATTTGAGCAAGGTAGAAGTATACGAGTAGGTAGTTTGTAAAATCACGAAGTAGTGAAGATGCTTGAGTGGTACTGGAAGCTGAGGTTGAGTATGTTGATGCGTGTTAAGCCAACCTCCACTGCTGAGCATGATGGTACGTGCTTTGTACGACGAAACTTACGACCAGACTCTACTCAAGCAAGCTATGCCGGTTCTGTTAAGGGAGTACGCCTTTTGGACTGCAGGTGAGGTCCTCTACTTTGACAGGAAGCTGGCTGCACACTGGCTCCGATTTTCTAAAGTGATTTTTACTCGATGCTGTGTCCAGAGCCGCACGAGGTAAGGGTGCGGGACAAGAATGGTGTTGAGCATCGTCTTAGTCGCTTCTGGGCTAATTTGAATACTCCACGGCCTGAATCTTACACTATCGTGAGTCTCTTTTTCCTTTGTTAACTCGTACCAATGTGCCTAGTGTGCTTTTGTAGTCCTAGTAAGAGTCTTGATATCCCTTTAGTTTTGAGTTGGTGCTTACACCAATGTATTCGAGTATAAACTCTTTACTTGAGATTCAGGGTTGATTCTGGCCTTTTTAAGCCCTCATTCGTGTTTTATGTTGAATGTCAAGTGCAGGACATGAACTTGACTGAAGGGATGACGAAAAGCAGGCAAGCACAACTATATCACGACATTGCAACAACTGCCGAGTCCGGCTGGGACTTCAGTTCTCGATGGATGGAGTAAATTCCTGTTGCCACCTCTGAATTCTCAGTTTGTTGGCCGTTGCTGAAATCTTGACCCCGAACTATTCCAGTATCTTCAATCCTATCGTAGGAATTTGAACTGGAGTCAATCCTCCCAGTTTATGGATCTGACCATAGAAAATGCGGTGGCCCTAATCTTGGACCCAGCTGGGTTGATGTTCCGGGTTAGCTGATTCGATTTTCTTATTGTATTTTGCAGGGACCAACAAAGCTTAAGAACTCTACGGACATCGATGATAATTCCTGTAGATCTTAACGCGTATCTCTTCCAGGTGTGCACCTCTTGCTCATGCATGGATAGAATCTCGTTTACACCTCACCAGTATCTGGTAGTACCTCAAATTGTCTTATTTGATGTATGTGAATGTGTAGATGGAGAAGAATATAGAGTACTTCGCGAAGATCCTTGTCAATCATACGATTGAGACTCAGTTTGCGGCTGCGGCGAGGAAGCGACAAATAGCCATTCAAATGATTCATTGGAACAGGAAGAAGGGCCAGTGGTTTGACGTTTGGTTGTCCCCAAACGGTTGCAGCTCGACCGGAACAGACAACACATCGGTGAGTCACGAAGTCCTCTCCTGACTGGCCAGGCCGCCCGGGCTAGATACTTGGTGAATAGTGGGGGCCCAGCAGGACAAGTTGAGGCTTCCGTTACTGTATCTGATTATTCCAGTTCTGGTTCTATTCTTTTCTTTTTCTAAAACCCACTTTACCCACGGACTCGCGGATAATATAGTGTGAAGTGGGATCGATTTCGGTAGGTGTCCCAACAGTTCTTAAGAGGAGGCACGTTTGAAATGTTGTTAATTTGACGTACCATCTTTCCATTAAACAGCGATAAGTATTGGAGGCCGGACATGTTATCGGTGGCTTCGTTTTGTCTTTAGGCAAGCTTCATACTCAGAATTGGAACATGATATCATGCAGGGTGTTTATGAATGGAAGCAGAAGCAGCGTACATATGCCTCCAATTTCATCCCTCTTTGGGCTGGTGTTTTGCCTAGAGGTACTTTATACAATCTCGTTACATTCTTTGATCAGCAAGCTGTCATCCTAAATAAGGTGTTTGAGCTGAGTAGTGCCCGCTGGGTAGCTGGTGGGCGTTAGTTGTCTCACTTATAGTATGTCGATTTTATGTAAGACTAATGTGAACTGGATTTGCTGGTGGCTTCCAAATATAAGCACTCAATTGTTGTACTAATTAACACTTTCCTATACCAGGAGACTTGAGGAAAGAGATGGTAATTGAGGCACTGAGCACTTCTGGGCTGGTACAGCCCGCGGGTATCGCAGTCTCGTTGAGGAATACCGGCCAACAATGGTAAGCCCTTCCTTCCCATGTACAGAAATATTAGAAAGTCCCTTAGAAGGTGGATGATGATTATCATGATATGATTTGGTTGATGAAGGTTGACAGGAGATACCACCCTTCAGTTTGGTACGTACGTAATCCTTGAAACCTTAAACACTGAGTCAAGTAACCTCTAACTCTAAATTATCGAGCTAACGCGGCAATCGTTCATGCGACCCCGATTTTTTTGAGCCAAGTAGATATACCTACGTATGAGCTTTGTCTTAAAAAGTGCGAACACCACAAATTTGGCTCAATCTGGCTCAAGTTGGAATGACACCTCTAATCACTGTTCTCAAGGGGTTCCCTGCCACTAACCAAGAATGTTATGCTTGCACTTGTGAATGTCATGCCAGTATACTTCAATGTCCGATATTCTTATGCGCAGGGACTTTCCAAATGCATGGGCACCCGTGATGGACATGATCATTGAAGGTTTGGATGCTAGTGGATCTGTCAGAGGGAAATTCATGGCGAAGGAGCTCGCTCGAAACTGGATACGTTCAAATTACGTGGCTTACCAGCAGGTAGGCAAGATGATGGAAAAATATGACGCTTCGAGTTGCGGGGTGATCGGTGGCGGCGGAGAATACAATCCACAGGTATAGTACATACCCTTGCTATGCATCTAATCTTCTGTACAATATCCTTGTAAGATTACCCTCTTTTTCCTGAATTTTTACCCCCCTAGAAATGCCGTTTTAACGGCTTCGAGGTTATTGAGTAAAACGAATGACATCACTGAGTAAACCCCATTCATTGTATGGTTGTGTAGACGGGATTCGGGTGGAGCAATGGTGTTGTCCTGTCGCTGTTACAAAAGTATGGGTGGCCAGCTAACGAATCACTCATGTGTACCGAGTTTTCGTAACAAAGCCTCAGACGGGGTATTGATTAGTTAGCCCCAAAGAGTAGACTCATAGATACAAAGCTGACGAACTGTAAAATTGTTCGCCAGGTATAGTTGACTAAGCTGAAACCACTCCAGTTCCGAGGTAAATGCCCACTCCAATTTTGTAAAATTACACCAATGTAACAATTATGAACACATGTAAATATATACTCCGATTGCTTCTGTCATCAGCAGGGTCCTGTTGATAGTTGTAACTTTTTGTTCACCACCTTGTAGCATTCACGTTTTCATGGGATACTTGGTGCATTTCGTATCGTTTAGAATCCTCAAGTCTCCATGTTTCAGCAACAGCAGAGAAGACGAAACTTTCAACTTCTTGCCAATTTAGTAAGCTCTTTTTGCAATGCTTGAATCTCCTTCGTTAAACAACAGATGACCATGTCGACCTGATGGACATTGAGCGCAGGGTTGGCCTGATTCGATAGTTCTTCACTGAGTTGTCCCAACAAACTCAGATGTGACTGCAATTATGAAGATTCAATGTTAATAACTCCTTAGGTAAATCGGTATTTCAACTGCCCATTGGACTTGTTATTCATTTAAATACGATAGTGGTCTGTGCAGTTCTGCACCTCGACCACTTCCTGGCCAGCTCGTCCATAAGGTAATAATCTATAGCAGAATTTGACTACGTTTGACCCATCAGACTGGATTGGAGAGGCCGACATTGCTATCACTTTCTTAGTGAAGAAACTTACGGGTACAGCAACGGGCATCCCTTTTTCTTTATTATGTACAGGGGCTGGTCCTGTTATGTAACCATCCATCAGGTGGGGATAAACACTACTATCCCCGTCTTCTTTATCCTGCAATGACCGTTACAGGCATCCAATGCTTATTCGTACAGAAATTTAGAACCTGATTTTCACTGAACAAAATTTTCTGGTATGAGAATTTCATGGACTGAAGGAAATCAAGCTTTTTGTCATGCAGGTTGTTTATATTTTGCTTGTACCTGGAATTGTCGACGCTCAGCAGCTTTGGCAAGCCCCGCCTGAATTTAGTCCACAAGCATATTTCAATGGTGTTACGCTTTGCAAGAATTTGGACTTTATGGGTGTACATACATATATCGTAGTTTCATTTTCTTTGTAAACATAAACAAGAAGTGTTTGAACCTTTTTCAAAGAGCGCAACCACTCACGAAGCGCTGGTAATAAGGTGAGGAGCTTCTTGGGTTCAATAGGCAATTGGACTTGGGCATGGCGTTCTTTCTTCAATTTTTCACCTATTTCTTGTAGCTGAGCTTTGGTTTCCTTTTCTTTCAATTGCCATTCTACAACCTCTTGTTCCTTTTTTATTACCTCCCTTATTATCAAACATGAGAATAGTTTGTTAGAAGTTACAATGTATAATCTAGCACCCTATATACAACAATCTATACAAAGGATCTTTGTTTTTCATCTTACATAGCAATAAAATCAAAACAACTCTTTCATGTGAGTGGGTCATGATCACAAGATGGATTTTTAGTTGAAAGATCACTTTGATTGTGAAGTCATTATCATTATCACAAGATTAGTTTTGAGCATTCTATGAAAAATTTGGCATGCAAAATTTGTTTACATGAACCACAATCTATCTTCAGTAGGAATTTATACTCTTTCAATGGTTCAAACAATTTCAACTGAGTGAGGTGTGAAACCTTTGTAGGCGATTCACCCGTAGGAGAGCATCTTCAAGACTTCTTTTTTGCCTCTCAAACAGCCTACAAGTCAAATTCCTTAGTTGCCTCAATTTCAAGTCAAAGCTTTCCAACTTAAACTTGTAATATTCACACGAAATCTTTTCAACTTCACCCAAACCCACAATCTAAGCTGAAGTTACCAAGATAGAAACACTTGGGACAATTATGCTTAGTTATTATACTTTGGGGTTTTTTTCTTGGGTAAGCTTTTACCTCTCTTTGTCCCTGAAAGTATGAAGTTGATTGTTGAGATTCTCCTTCTCATGTTGCAACTTCATCATTTGTTTTTTCAACTGTTGCAATCTTTGGTTGTCCATTGGCTTCTCACATGATGTTGTTGGTGTTGGCTATACTTTGCAAAAACATATATACCAAATGTTATCATAAACAAAATACAACGGATTGTCATTGACTAGTGTTTTTTTCCCTATGGTAAGTTCTATTGGAAGAAGAAGTGGAATAAACTCGGAAAGTCAAAATATTAGAAACTTAAAAGATACTATTTCTTGTCCCTGAATAAGTGTCTCCTTTGATCAAAATAATCATCTTGCTTGATCAAAATAATCATTTTGTTTTATCAATGTAATCAAGTACAATCTCTTGAATCAATGCAAAAATTTATCTTCTAATATATTTTAGAAATTCCTCTATCTCCTAGAATTTTTATTTTTATTTTTGATATATAGCCATGATCTAGAGAAATGATTTGAGCATCTCCATAGTTCAAATTAATTTTTTATGAAACCTAACAGGATTTTTTTTGAATCACCCATTCTCAACTTGAGAGTGGCTTTTGGTTTTATTGTAATTTATTTCTCTCGATAGTGGATATGAAGTGCTTCCTTGCGATATATTTCTTTATACCAAGAAGATTAAGATAAGTGTTAAACAAAGCAAGAAATGAATGAGACACTAAATGAACACTTATTTTAGGACAATCTTTGAGAAGCAAACATGACACTTATTTTGGAAAAAAGGGGGTACTTTTTAACAAACCTGACCTCAATGGCTTTAAATGGACATGGTGGTTCACTCTTGACGATGGCCACACTTTGTGGCCCTTTCAGTTTCAATTCTTGCATCTTCATCTTCGCCTCTATTGTCTATATTTCCAACCATCATAAATTCATAATTAACCAATCACAATCTTTGAAAGTAAGTTCATTCACAATTAATAAATATTATCAACTCTCTTTGTCTTATAGTTTTTCATTTACAAATTTCTCTTAAATCTACCACCGAGGGTAGTTTTAAGAGAACTTATGAATTAGACATTATGGAAGAGAAGGAGTGATTTCACCTTCAACAATGTTACTCCAAATATCAAAAGATGTGAAGTGATATCATTTCTAGTTTAGAGATAGAATATCCTTTGAACATCAACACTCTCGTGTGGCATGACGACATAGTGACAATTTGAGCATGTACTACAAAATACACAAAACCTTAATTTCATACTCCATTGCACATTCAAGAAGAGCTATTTGCAAGTCTTCAACATCTGATGACGGAGAGGGTTTTGATTGGTGCTCTTCCTGGAGCAATGCAATAAGTTAATGTAATTAGCTATAGAATATTTGATTACTAAGAGGTCCCAAGACATTCTATGTACGTAACTCTTAGTACGTTGCTTGAATCAAAAACTTTCAAATCATGTCATGTTTAGTTGAAAATGAAAATATTGGTGCACCTAAAATTCATGAGGTTTCAATTCACTAACAAACATATCTTGCTACAAAAGCATAATTTGGTAAACTTAGCTATTTAGTTCCTAAATGAAGTGTTATGTTCAGATGATATCATCAATGTGTAGTTTTTTAGGAAGATTTTGAAAATTGATCCTTGTATGTTTCAAAATGAAAGTACTTGTATATCAACTTCATCAATCAATATTCTCTTGTTATGCTTCAAAAAGGTACAAACAAGCAAGTTCAATTGTTATTGAAGTTAAGACCACCCAATTGTTTGTAAAACACCATAAGACTTCATAAAATTTATACATTAGTTTATTGTAAAATCACTTCATCTCAACTATAAGATTCATCATTGAATGTATGATTGAGATAGTAAGTGATGGTGCACCTTAGTACCAAGTGCACAAGCATTGATATTAACCAAGGCTTGGAACTTGTCTTCCAAGACATCATTGCCACCTCGCAACACCGTCACCTTAATTGTATGTCCCCCTATTTGGAAGCAAGATAAAGCTTGGTATCAGAAACATTCTTCATATTACATAGGTCTCAAAATAGTTTTCAAAAATAATTTCTTATACCTCCATAATCATAAGTTGTTCCTTGTATTCTATTACTTAAGCAAATGCATGAAATTAACATGTTACGAAGGTCTTTAACTTATTGATGTAAATGTATCATTAAAACTCATCTTGGATACTTAAATATATAAAAGGATGAACCAACCAACTTCAACCAAGTCCGTATCTCCACTGCAACATGGACTTGCACCCGAGTATGACGAAATTGGAGCAACATTGTTATCTTGTGGTTCATTTTTGTGGATTGGTGAACATAAAGGAAGCTCTATTGAACTCCCACCATGTTGGTTATTTATAATAACTTCATTACTTTGTCTTGATGATGGTGATTCTATAGATTGACACAATGTGAATTCGCTCAATAAGAGTGGAGAATCATTTAATGGTTGATATTGATCTTTCAATATGGATTGTTGACGCCTTGGGCTCCAAACAGGAGATGGATATTCACTTTCTTTAGCAATAATATTTGCTTTAGTTAGGACCTCTGAGCACTTAGGGTTACACATACTAACATTATTACAATCGTCATTAGCAAATTCTAGCTCAATTGATTCACAAATGCTTTCTTGTTCAGGTGTTGTTGCCAAACACGACGAATCTTCTTTCAATCCACTTTCACAATCATTCTGTCTTTCTCCTTTTGAGCACTTCAACACATTATGGCAAGGTTGTAGTTTTGGGTTCTCCAAAAAACACGTGTTTCCTGTTTGTTTTGGTGGCTTTCCTAAACCAATACCTAATTCTTCGTCAGTCTTGTTGTTCAAGCTCCAAGGAAGCAACACATGAGAAGTATTATTATCATCTTTTGAGAATGCTTTTGATAATTTTGCATACTCTCGACCTCTCTCTTGTTTTTGCAACCCCCACGAAAATACCATTTGTTCCACACCATCTGCAATTTGCTCAATTGCACTAAGATCCAAGCTTTGCGATCCATTATTTTCTTCGTCTTGTGCTTTCTCAAGCTCCAACATCCATGCTTCTACAGGTTTTCCTTTCCGCTTGTGCCCTTGATTGTTTTGTTGAGGTTGTGATGTTCTTGTCATTGTTACAATTTTACAATCAAGAACTTCATTAACATCCGCAAGTTCAATGTGCTGCCAAGAACAAATTGGTGTTTGTGAAAAACTTATTACAAACCTTCTATTGATTTCAATATATATCATCGATAATCTTTGTAGAATTCATGAAAATAGTTAAATGCTTATTCATTTTTTTGAAACTCGAAGGTTATAATAAGTGTATTAAGCATTATATATATGCTCATTGATAAGGAGGTGATTTCATAGTATTTATTTTAATTTTTTCTTTTATATTATGCATGAATCTTCAAACTTCATATTGTTCTAAATCTTGTATTTACATTTCAAACCTTTCTCACAAGTTATCCTAAAATCATCTGATACAAATGCAAATTGACTAAATGTCACAATTTTCTTCGAAACTTTTCAATTGAAATTTTGTGTACATTCTTTGATCAACTCCCATAATTAAAGGTCTCAATAGACTCATAATTTGTTAAGTATCTTTGATGTTAATACAAGTCTTAGAAAGTACAATATTAGGTCATTTTCTGAGCTACCTAAACTTCTTCATACTATAAAATAATGATGTATACTACTAAAACAAAGAATTGTTTTCACTTGTATACATAAATTGCTTCATCAAGAGTATGTCAGACAAAAAATAATTGCAATTTCTTTTATGATAATCTCAAAACAACATTGCAAAAAATAATTAAAAACTATTATCTTCTACTAAACGTATAAAAGTGCGTTCAAGATCCTTTACCGAGAGTTGTCTTGCCCATAATTATCGTAAATTCTAAAACAAAGCTGTTCAATCAAGAAAGTAGTCTCCATATAAAAGCAAATATTTAAAACCTAAAAACAATAGAGACAAGTATGATGATGAAGACCAATGGCTACATCCAAAATAATACAAGCATGACCATATTAAAATATATGTGGTCATTGTTTAAGGTTACACCATAGTATATTTAACATTCTCTTCTAGAAAATTTTAAATAAATAAGCTATAAGTCTTTTTATGACCACTCATCATAAACCACTAAAAAATGCTGGCAAATTTGATGGCCTCATTTTTTTTGTTGTAACATTTTTTTACCCAACTTCAAAAATAAAAAATAATATTTCACCATTAATTCTCACTAAAATCACTTCTAAGATATATTATGTGTGATACCAAATGATATACATACACTTGTATTGATTAAGGGCTCACCTTGTATTCAAGGCCTTATAGATGAGGTTGGTTACATTGGAAATTTCCCTAGTCACCCATAATTGATAATCTTCCTAAACAATGGAAATGACACAATATGCGATATATCATTTACAAATATCTTCATTTTAATTTCTTCCTTTCACATGAAGTACTTAAAGTAGCATGTCTAGAAAAATTTATGTACATCATTTCTAATGTTTTTTACTTATACTAATATCTTAAAATTCAAATTCGTTATAATTTATTTTTTCAAAATTAGTGTTTGATTTTGTTTAAGCTTCAATATAAAGTTTATTTCGTTAAGTGGTTTTAAAAATACATAATTATTTTTTGAAAATTATGTAAGGTAATTCTTGGAGATAATTAAATATTTTAGATTATTTTTTTTGAGTAAAAAAGATTACCAATATATGCACATACTTTTTAGGTAGATCATATAGTAACTTGTTGCAAATGTATAATAGATGAGTCATATTATTGCAACTTGATATTATGTAAGTTTTTACTAAGGCTTACATCTAATTTTAATTGTTGGTGATTTGAGACAACAATACTTCCACATCATGTCTATACATATAGAAGATTTGAATGTACTGAGATTGATTGATTATTGATTTACACACTTGGAACCTAAAGAAGGTAAACAACAAATATTATGCAATTTAATTGTAAATCAAAGATCTTTTAAAGTAAATTAAATTCCTTGCTTGTTTTCTCAGCTTGTGATAGATTCAAATCTTGAAAATTTCTTACGTTAAAATAACAAAAAAATAAAGAAACTAAATTAGTTAGTAGCTTTGTATGGATTCAAAATAGACTAGTATATTCAAATTGAAATAGAGCACTTCAAAGACACCATGCAAAGTTTCTTACGAAGTATCAATTCATCCACACACAAATCCATATGGTGTTGAATAATGTTCTAGCTTTTTTGTTTCAATGTGCAAGGTTCTCCTTTCAAACATCTTTGACAACAACAACCGTAAGAAACTGTCATCGGTGACCACACCGTGGAAGACCATTGAGCCCTAGTTTGACATTGATCTTCTAAATTTGTTCTCTTGTTGTTTAACCTTGTTTTATAAGCAGTTGATTTGTGTAAAACATGACTATTAGCAATTGAAAATTGTTGCATAAATGGTGAATTATCAGAGTCCTTAACATTATGTGGATATGATCTTCCTTTTGAGCGTGCGTCTTGGGATATACAACATTCCGCATAGTGATCTTTAAAATCAATATGTTTTGGGCTTGGTGACCGAGATGGAATAAGTCTTGGTGGTAATTTCTTTTGATGTCTAAAAGCCTTTTCTTGCCTTGAAAGTAAAGCTTGTGGTCCACTACAAAATCCATATGGAGACTTTGGACAACTAGGATTTGGACAGTGGCACATTCCACAACAACAAGAATGAACATGACCACAATGGTAACATTTTTGTTGATATCTTTTTTGAGGATTTTCACCACATTTACATTTTCCACAACAACAATTATGTTCGGTTGGAGATTGAGATTGGTAAGAAAATTTAGTATCTATTGAACTTTTAGTATCCGTAGGTTGGTGCAGGCTCAATGGTGAAGATGGAGGATACATTGGCTTATATTGATACCTAGAATCTTGATCAAGAATACCATAATATTCAACTTGAGCTTGTTGTCTACTTGGACACGGAGGATCTTGCCCGTCATCTTGTGCACATTTTGGACTATGAGAGTGTAAAGGGGATGTATTTCTTGGAGTATGTTGAGGATGTGAATCTAAACTTGATTTTTTTGGTGAAGCCAACGGGTATTTTGGTTTAGGAGGTGAAACTCGTAAAGAATAACTTCTACATGATGAACCATATGGAGGATCATATTTTCCTAACTTCATTGCTGTGGAATCTTGATCACACAATGAAGCATATGAAGTGTTCCATGAAAATGGTGACTCAGGCGGAGAATTAGTTTTGCATGAATAAATTCGTGGAGTACCAATCACGTATTGTGATGACATAGTATTTGAGCTTCTTGACTCAATAACAGGTGGAACAAGAGTAGAATATTGATTTTGAGGGTTAATAGGAGTGGAATTTTGGTTTTGAGGATTATTTTCACAAATACAAGCTGGACATTGTGGAGAAGGATTGATAGCTTGGAAATCAAGAAAACTTTTTGGTTTACTATGCATTGGCAAAATAATTGTTTCAAGATAATGATTAGTGGTGTTTTTAGATTTTCCACATAGCTCATCACTTTCACTATGGATAGGTGGTGTACACTCAAAGTTTTTGATTGATGGTAAAACTTCTTTGAGAGTATTTTTGTTTGTAAAGTTACAATCATTGTCTTCATGACAATTTCCTACATCTCCTACTATTGATTTAGAGTCCACAGATTTAGGGGATTCAGTTCCATCATTATTCATCAAAGGAGAAAGAGATTGTTCAAGAAATTTATTGGAGGTATTGTTTATGAAGTGAGAATCATATTTTTGAAGATACTTATTTGGTGTACTGTTTATAGGTTCCAAAGGAGATCTTTTGTCTTGATTGATCATTGAAGTAGAAGAATATTTCTTCAAAGGTTTGTTTGGGAACTTATCCATAGATTTAGATGTAGAACTTTGTAAATCTTCATCATGCATTGGAGAAGATTCAATTTGCTCAACACATTTGTTGAGTGCAGAATTTATTGGTTCAGAAGTATCAGATTTTGTATCAACAATTTCTACAGAAGGAGATATAGATTGTTTAAGGTACTTATTTTTTTCTTTAGAATTGGATTGAGCTTTCATATCCATGTATAGTGATTGAATCTTTGGAGAATTAGTAGTTGAATCTTCAAAGCATGAGCTTCCAGGGCTTGTAAAATAGTCAATTGAATCTAAAGTTCGATTGTTGTCTAATATTGTCTCATGAGTTTCTTCAATATCCTTATATACATCATTCTCACTTGTTTTGTTGATTGAGTTGCATTCAAGAGAGTTTACATCTTCTTTCTCATCATAGTCTATAGATGAGCTGTCAATGGTATTGATGATTTGGCTTGTGCAGTATATTCTTGGTGTCTCAACTCTTGATTTTGGTTGCAATTTGGGACTATTGTTTGTAGATTTGGGTAGCTCAACAGTATTGTGGCATGGACAAAACTTACAAAATGTTTCCTTTTGGCAAGGGATATTATTTGTCTCGACCTTATGGCAATGACAATTCTTACAAGGAACATATAAATTACATACTGGAACATTAGTGGTTTCATTTATATAAATAGTGCCTTGAGAATAGTTTAATAAATGAAGAGGAGGAGGTAGATTTCTTATTTCAATCTTCTCATGATTTGGTTTTGAAATCTTTGGTGATGGATGAAGACTATTTTCTTTTGAGTCAAGAAAACAATCCTTGAATATATTCGAAGGTTGCAAACAAGATGGTTTTAATAAATCTGAACAAATATTATTGGCAAATCCAATCAGTAAAGGTGAATTTGATTGACTATTTTCATTTTTTATCTTTTTTGCACGATCACACAAAGAACTTTTCTTGTCTTCCCTGAGAATGTTTTTGCAAGAAAGTATTAAGAAGGTTAGTAAATATTATTTATAATTACATTCATATATTCATATTAATTATATTCTACCTATATGATGATTATCATCTTATACACTTTTGTCATATATTAGCATTGATTAACCAAATTATGGTTTTTGTTTGTAAAAAGCTAGAATTTTTTAATTCTTTTTTCTAATTACATCTTTATACCACTTGAATTTGCTAACATGATGACAGCTCATTTACCAAGAATTTTATGCTTCGATTATGACTAGTACCTAAAGTGTTGTTTGCAAGAGGGTATCTGGTTGGTTTTGTTGGTCTCATTTTGATCTTTATGAGATTCAATAGTGCATTTATTTGATTGAATGTTTTGACACGGTAATCTTTTACATGAATGTCGTACACATTTACAGCGTAGATTATTTGATTTTTTTCCTCTATTTGTTTGAACAATGTGCCTTTTAATTTTTCTTCTCAAAAAGTGAAATTTTTTTTGTTTATTATTTATTATTTTATTTTGATATCTCATAACTTTTCGTTGAATCTTTCTGCATGATGAACATCTTGGAGTAAAAATACGACGTGGAGTTGATTGGGTTGTTTTATCTATACACAGATTCTTTGACTTTTGATTACAAGAATTACGCGTACAACAAACTAATTTTACATGCATAGAATGAGGCTTCGAAAGTTTTTTGGGTGATTTTTGGTAGACTAAGAGAGTGCCATTAGGTTTAGAGGCCCCTTTTGGAACAGATCCTTCTTTTGGTAAACATACAAAGTGGCGAATGTCCAAAGCCTTGCATGGACATTGAGCCTTGGTACATGCACGAATTAAATTTGATATTGTATTCACAATATGCATGATATCTAAGTTATAGCTAGGATATTATTGTTCAGGTTTCAAATATATTTAGGTACTTAATGGTGTGCAAATTTGCAAAAACATTAAAAACTTTATGACTACTTTGTATTTCTTCCTCAAATGATTGAACTTAAATACCAAATTTCTAATTTGGTATGTACATTCAAAATAGAGGTCAATCAATGTAAGAATAAAAATCACAAAATTTTTCATTCAGTTTTATTTATAGATATTCAATAGATGGGCTTATACCCTAAACAAGCAGCTTCTTGCAAATGCTCTTTTCTCTATCTCATTAATTGCATTCATATTCATTATGAAGTGCACCAATTTTTGGCATGAAGTGAAGGCTACTTCACAAGCTTTCTCTTTGTTCAACATTACTCACTTGATTTTGAGCTGAAAATCAATACCTACATAGCTAAACTTCACTCAAAAGAATGTGGTTATCTGGCAAAATAAGCCAAAACTATTGAAGAAATTTTGTTTCTAGAACGAGATATGAAACACTAATTCAATCAAAATATCAAGTTGGCGTGTAAAAAAATAGCTTTATTTAGTGTACATGGATGTTAACGTAATATTACACTCAAACACTATAATTTCAACATTGGTTGAAAACCTTTTGAATGACTATGACAATCATTATGAAGTTGTATAACTAATCAAATCTCGTATAAACACTTTAACCTAAATTTTCCCATCTACACAAATTTTAGAGAGGGAAACTTGTCTCCTTGAAGAATAAATTCTAGCGATGCAAAATACACAAGGTAGTTTGTGGAGGATTCAAAAAGTAGTTAGTCTCTTAAATTCTCAATTAGAATTCTCTTGATTGGTAAGAATAGTAACCGAAATCACAAAAACCTCATAGGATTATTCATTACAAAGTAGGAACGAGCAAAATGTAACAAAGTTCAATAAGCAATTGTTCTTTTTAGAATTAAGTGTAAGAAACTCCAAATATTGTAAGCTCATTAGATTTTATTTTACCATTTTTCAAAGGTCATTGTTGGAGTTGTGAGGTTTTAGTATTATACATTTGACCCTTGAAATCCAATTGTACATCAATGATGATATTTATGGTAAAATTTGATTTATGATCTAAATTCTAATAGAAGAATATTGTCCGTCTATCCGTATGGCTATCCACCATGATGGTGAACATGAAATAATATGACATGACTCTTAACATCTACTATAGGTCTTACAATAATGCATATTTAACATGAAGAGTTTTGAAGAGTTTGTAGAATTTTAGTGAGTAGTATTTGATTGTTACTAAAAGTTAATTAGATCTAATCAACATGGCAAGGAGACCAAGAGTTAAAAAAAAACGGAAAATGGAGAACCAAGAATAAGGAAACAAAGGACAAGGAACCGAAAACATCAAATGAAAAACGACAGATGGAAAACCAAGAACAATGAGACTCGGAGAGTTGTAACAATGGGACGAGAGAGGGGAAACAAGGGGACGGGATACGCAACACAAGAAGATGAGAAAAGGGAAACTAGGGATGAGAGATAGGGAACAAGGGGAGGGGAGAAGGGATGTGGTGAAGAAGGGGACGGGGGCAGAAACTCAAAGATGAGGGCTGGGCCATAGAGAAGGCGGACAAGAGATAGGGACGGGGGACAAAGTACAAGGCCTTTATCCGTCAAGAGAACGAGTACCTTACTACTTCAAAACGAAAGGCCAATAAAATGAATGTGAGATGAACTAGTTTATACATATTCCTAGACATTATCCTTCCTTCTCAATTACATGGGATTTAATGCTATTTGAGGATTTTGATTGATCTTATATTATGCCAAGACGAGATACTTCTAGATGATATTTTAGGAATAAATGTATAGCAAAAATAAAATGAAATAATCTATATATCTCTAGTGGGATTACAAGGAATATTTCCCGACAAATCATTTTTTCGAAACTCTTTTGCCCAATTTCTTTTTGCACCAACTTGAACGTTATGACCTCACAAATGGTGCAAATCCAAGGGTTGAAATTTTACATGGTAGTACTAATAGTAGGTGGGTTTGAGGTCTTACAGTTGAAACTACAAAAGAAATTTAAATAATTTGACCATACCTTGATTTCAACAAGGTGCTAGAAAATTGCAGGTTTTGGAAGTCCAGAAAACGCTTGAACTTCTAAGGGTAAATGAGTACAACTATCTAAAGTTTGATTTTGACAGAACTTGTTTTATGGGTCTAAATTAATTCTACTTTGTACAGTAGAAATTGAAAACCCAAAAAAGTTGGTATGAAATTATGGCATACATTTTAGTAAAAATAGCTTTATTTTTGGGTTTTCAAACATGGGGCATCATTTACTATTACAAGCCAATTATATGAAATAAAAATGAGACCTTCAAGAATATACTTTATACAAATATATCCAAAGAGGAGTCACAACAACTTTCTAGTTAAAAGAATTTTGATCCAAATACTTTTGCTAATGGATTTACAATGATATCACTAGGCAAAAAACTAGTAAGATATATAGTTCTTGAGGAGGTGACACTATATCTTCTTCAACCACCATTGGATTTCAATTTCATTTGTTGAACTATATTCCAACTCGGGTCTAGTTCTTGTAAAAAAATCTTTGCTTTATCTTGGATATGACATCTATTTTAGTGCAAACAAACTTTTCTTCTTTCATAGATTTTGGATTAGTTGCCATGAGTGCAAGGCTGTCAATTCAGCCAAGAGAATTCTTTTGATTCAAGAGTGTTATTTAGATGAAGGTGAACAAACCTTTAGTTAACTTTTGTGTTGAAAATCAACTCAAAGAATGTCAAGCAACATCTTTGAAGGACCATACTTACTTCAATCAAATTTTGTTTTGGATGAAATTACTTGGGTTGGCTCCAAATTATGTCTAGTGTGTGTAATAAAATTGCAAACCCATTCAATTCAATATGAACTAATGGCGTGCATTTTAGTGAAGGTAGCTTTTGTTTTTGGGTTCTCAAACATGTGGCATGTTTTACCAATGCAAGCCAATTATGTGTAACCAAAAGTAGTAGTTCATGATTTTTTTTTGCACAATCATGATCTTAAGATGAGATCTAACAACTTTTTAGTTGAAATTTTTCTGAAACAAATACATTTCATATTAGACATTTAATGATGATTCTACAATGAAAAAGGTGGAAAAGTGGATAGTTTTTGAGGAGCTATATCTCCTTCATATACCATTAGATCTCAACTTTATTCCTTGGAATGGAATCCAAATAGAGTTTAGTTTTAGTAATGGAAACCTTGACCCAATGAAAAATAACATGAAGGTAAGGTATAGTTTTTGAGTGCAAGAGGTTTAGTTTTCGACTACTTTCCCCTTGTAAACTTTTTGGAACTTTTTACCATTGCAAGGCTATTCTTTGAGCCAAGAATTTTCTTTGATTAATTTTCTTGGTACAAGGGTATAGTTAGAATAAATGTGAAAAACTTTCTATTTGGTGAATTTTTGATTGCAATTGGTTTGTTGATAGTATTTTTACTTCAAAGTGAAAATGATGAAATATTGTGATTTGTTTTTTGTACTAATACGTTATGATCTTGCAATCTACGAGGCCTCATGACTCAAATTTTGGTCCACATAGTTTACAATAAATCTTTTACAAGTTTGATTTACAAGTTTGCACGGTTGAGATCCTAAATACTTGCCTACATTTTCATCTGTAACATTTATTTCCAAAATTATGTTTTTAGGCTTAAAATAGCAAGGCGCACGTAAGGGTTAAAGTTGTTATCATTACAATAGTTTTGGCATAAGTATCGAAATGTATTTGAAGAGAAAAGAAACAAATCAACCAACACAAGTACTAGAACATAAGTGAAGTGAATAGAGGACAGATACGATTCAATAATGTCGATTCTATAATGTTCGATTGCAACACTTGATCCAATGAGGGTTTTAGAGTTGAATTGAAGTTGTTTAATCGCAACGACGACGAAGTTGGAAGATCCCGACGGCGATTCTCGACGACCCCGTCGCTGGAGTGGACGACACACACTTCTCGTCGTCGTCCTCCTCGTAGAAGTCAGAGTTCCCTTCCCTCTTCGCACTTCCCCTCCCAACAATGGCGTAGTGGTCGCACCCCCATCTTTTAGGGTTTAGCTTTTGCATACCAAATCATGCTTCAATCCACACATTTGCAATAGAAATTTAGTCGGAGCAAGCAATTTGATAGCTATGGGGAGGGACAAGGACAAGCACCGAGAAAAAGACTACGGAGGCGACAAGGAGCACCGAAGCGAGAAAGAGAAAGAGCGCAAGCACAGAAGCGAGAAGCATCGAAGCGGGAGCATCGAAGAGAGGCCGAAGCGGAGCAGGCGCGAGGACGAGAGCGAGAGTCGTAAGCACAGAGAGCGGAAAGAGCGAGAGCATCGGGAGCGAGAAGCCGAGGAGGAGCGTGATCGCAAGCGAAGGAAAAAGGACGAAGACGAGACTCGCGAGCGGGAAGAGGAGGAGGAAAGAGAAAGAGAGCGCAAGAGCAGCAAGCATAGAGAGCGAGGAACCCGAGATCGAGAGGAAAGGGATAGGGATCGTAGTGAGAGGAAGAGACGAAGGAAGGATGAGGAAACAACGGAAGTGATTAAAGTTAAGAAGGAAGCTCCTGAAAATGATGAGGATCCTGAGGAGGAACAGAAGAGGCTTGACGATGAGGCCGATAAGCGGCGACGGAGAGTGCAGGAGTGGCAAGAGCTTCGTCGGAGGAAGGAGGAAGAAGATCAGAAAAAACGAGGAGGTGAGACTGATGTTGCAAGTTCGAGCAAAAATGCGATGAAGAAGACTTGGACTTTGGAAGGTGAGGATTCTGACGATGAAGAGGAGGCCGCCGTTTTGCCGAAATCTGATGGAATTAGAGTTGATGCCTTTGAGAATGGAGACTCCGTTATGGCTGAGAATGGAAATGGAAGCGCTGAAGAGA
Source organism: Bryum argenteum (assembly GCA_037043015.1). NCBI lineage: Eukaryota > Viridiplantae > Streptophyta > Bryopsida > Bryales > Bryaceae > Bryum > Bryum argenteum. The sequence continues at coordinate 5,188,003 of CM073327.1, forward strand.
AAGATGCGAAGTTACTAATCCCGAAGCTAGAAGAAAACGAAGAGAAGACTGCTGCTGCTCCAATTCATGCTGTTAAAGTGAAACAGGAAGTGGCGGAGGAGGAAGAGGAAGAGATTGATCCACTTGACGCATTCATGAACACAATTGCCATCCCAGAGGTACACAACCAGCTTGTCTTTTTGGAGATTCCGAATAGTGTCCATATTGTGAGAAATTTGACAGTTATACCTATTCATCCTTTTTTCATTTTCCTGTTTCTGATTGTTGGATTGTCCTTGAGAATGCAGGCGAGCGTTCCTGAACCTGTTAAAGCTCCGGAAGCGAAGCCTGTTCTTATTAATAGGGGAGCTAAGAAAGCGCAAGAGAACGGCAAAGCTGCTAAGAAAAACACGAGGAACAATATTGGTCGAATTATTCCCGGGGATGATTCAGGCTCTGATGAAGAAGAGGACGGAGAAGGTATTGTTGATGAGTTTGCGGTGATTTTAGGGTTTTGTAGGTCAACTTGATTGTTGAGGGAGATTGTTACTGACACGTGATCTTTGATTTCTACGTGCAGGAAAAGAAGGAGATGAAGATGATGATGAGTTTTTGAAGAGGGTGAAGAAGACAAAAGCAGAGAAGTTAGCCATCGTAGACCATTCCAAGATTCAGTACCCTTCCTTCCGTAAGAATTTCTACATCGAGGTAAAGGAAATCTCCCGAATGACACAAGAAGAAGCTGCTGCCTACAGGAAGGAATTGGAGCTGAAGATTCGAGGCAAGGATGCACCTCGCCCATTGAAGACATGGAATCAGACGGGATTGAACAACAAAGTCTTAGATGTTATTAAAAAGGCAGGTTTCGAGAAGCCAATGCCTATCCAAACACAGGCGCTTCCTATCATCATGAGCGGAAGGGATTGCATTGGTATTGCCAAGACAGGGTCCGGTAAAACGTTAGCTTTTGTATTGCCTATGCTCCGGCACATCATGGATCAGCCACCGCTGCAGCAAGGAGATGGACCGATCGGGTTGATTATGGCGCCTACAAGAGAGCTTGTGCAACAGATTTACAACGATATCAGGAAGTTCTCGAAGGTCGTGGGTCTGACTTGTGTGCCAGTATATGGTGGCTCAGGTGTCGCCCAACAGATTAGTGACCTCAAAAGGGGGACAGAGATTGTAGTGTGCACTCCTGGCCGTATGATTGATATTCTTTGTACGAGTGCTGGAAAGATTACCAATTTGCGACGTGTCACTTATCTTGTCATGGATGAAGCTGATCGTATGTTCGACATGGGTTTCGAACCCCAAATTACTCGTATCGTTCAAAACACCAGACCAGACAGGCAGACTGTGCTCTTTTCTGCCACTTTTCCGAGGTAAGTATCCCTTTCTTATCAATCCAGACGTAGCACTCATCTTTCAATGAGATTAGATGCTCAAGTTTGTGGATTCAGGTTTGAGTTCACTTGTTATATTTTAGGATTTACGTGGCTTTCATGATATTTATACTGATGATGTGTTTTGTGTTGTGGAACTTTCAGGCAGGTTGAAGTTCTTGCCCGTAAAGTGCTAACCAAGCCGATTGAGATTCAAATCGGAGGCCGGAGCGTAGTGAACAGCGACATCACGCAGACGGTGGAAGTACGGCCAGAAGCCGAACGCTTCTTACGCCTCCTGGAGCTTCTAGGAGAGTGGTACGAGAAAGGAAAAGTCCTTGTCTTCGTCCACTCTCAGGAAAAGTGTGACAGCTTATTCAAAGATCTTCTAAAAGCAGGTTACCCATGCCTATCACTGCACGGAGCGAAAGATCAAACGGACAGAGAGTCAACAATAACAGATTTTAAGACGAGTGTATGCAATCTTATGATCGCCACCTCCGTTGCCGCTCGGGGCTTAGACGTGAAGGAGCTTGAGCTCGTGGTCAACTACGACGTTCCCAATCACTATGAGGATTACGTGCACCGCGTAGGCCGCACAGGGCGCGCTGGCCGCAAAGGATGCTCAGTGACCTTCATATCTCCAGAGGAGGAGCGGTACGCTCCAGATCTTCTTAAAGCACTCGAGCTTTCTGAGCAGCCGATACCCGAAGATCTCAAGAAGCTCGCGGACGACTTCATGCTGAAAGTAAAACAAGGAAGTGAGCAAGCACACGGAAGCGGCTACGGAGGAAGTGGCTTCAAGTTCAACGAGGAGGAAGATGAAGCTCTCAAGGCGGTGAAGAAAGCGCAAGCTCGGGAATACGGGTTCGAGGAAGAGGATGATAAGTCAGACTCAGAGAGCGATGATGAAGGTATACGGAAAGCGGGTGGGGAGATGTCTCAGGTCGCGAACATGCAAGCGGCAGCTTTGGCCGCAGCTGCGAAGGCAGGACTCCCATCGTCGATGAATCCGGCATTAGCTGCGAATCCACAGCTACAAGCGGCCTTGGCAAGCATGGCGCAAGCTGCAGCTGCGAATCAAGCTGCCACTCAAGCCGCGATTCCTGGAATGACTTTCCCGGTGCCAGGGATGGGCATACCAGGCATGCCAATGGTACCGAACATGGCACAGCTCATGGTATCAATGGGCATGACCAACATCGGGCAAGTGCCGAACCTGCAACAAATCGCCAATCAGATGGCGCTCGCGAATATGGCAGGTGCAATGGGCCACATCGGTGCTCCTGGAATGCTGGGTGGCGCTGCGGCAACAGCTGATGGCAACCCAGCTGCAAGGGCCGCAGCTATGGCAGCCGCGTACAACCTCCAAAACAGCTTAGCGAAGATCCAAGCAGATGTGGCGCCCGAGAGTTACGAGATTGAGCTCGAAATCAACGATTTCCCGCAACATGCTCGCTGGAAGGTGACGCATAAGGACGCTCTGGGCCAGATTAGTGAGTGGACTGGAGCTGCCATCACCACCAGAGGCCAGTACTTCCCTCCCGGGAAAGTGCCGGCACCAGGAGAACGCAAGCTTTTCTTGTTCATTGAAGGTCCTACTGAAGCCTCTGTGAAGAAGGCGAAAGCAGAAGTGAAGCGCATTCTGGAGGAATCAACCTCCGCTGCAATTCAGCTCCCGGGACCTGCTCAACCTGGCAAATACTCAGTGTTGTGAGATCAACCGCCACTCATTCTTTCATATCGGGCCAGACGCACACGCAGATCGTCGAATCCAAGCTACTCTCAGGTTGTTTATCAGAAAGTATCCTCCTATGTCTCAGACCTGAGCTAGTTTTAGATTTTTTGTGGTCTAACTTGCCGCACGGTAGTGGTGATATATTTGTTGTGTTTTTTCGTGTTAGTTGTTCTATGGCATGGGGAGTGGTGGTATACTTGGAGTTGTGCATTGACAGGACGCATTAATGTCGGTTTGCAGCTTATTCTTGGGGCGATGATAAATATGCTGTCCGATCATTTGTGTGAGTACCTTCCAGCATCTCTTCTCCCCGGGACCTGCAAGGCTTTCTCCTCCTACAGTTTTCGGCCGGGTAGGCAAAGAATGGAACTGGAAACCCACGTATTTGGATAGAAGCCATTCAGTCGGTCTGTAGATGCATTCAGAAAGTGCTCACATTTAGCGATTTTTCAATTGCTTCTCCAAACGGGAATTCTATTCTATGTTAGTGGTTCATCCACTTGTTGTACTTGTACGAGCTGTGTAATAAACAGTCACGTGAATTTGAGGATCTACTTTTTATCGGAGGCTCTTTGATGAGTGGTGTTTTTAATTTTACAGAGAACAGAAGGATTCCTTCTTGTCAATTTGGCTATACGGTATTTGAGATAAAAGCCAAACTATAACCAAAATGTAAAAAGGTATTTTGGATGCTATCTTTGTGATTGAGCTTCTCTTCTATATACGTTACAACCGAGCCAAAGGAGAAACCCATCATTCATCCATGTCAAGAACACAACCTGATACAAACTGATACAATTTGAACGATTTGAATCCCCAATAAAGGCGATGTGCCCACACTTAAGGGCAGATGCATGGATATAAAACAATGAATGATCTCAAGGACATTATCTCGTGATTTGCAGTTACCTACAAATCGTGTACCTACAAAACTAAATCAATCTCGCCAGAAAATATACACATTCTCCAACAGCCAAATCCAGCTCAATTTCAATGAGAGAGCATCTAGAGAGTTTGATGCTTAGCTTTGAAACTATTACTAGTCTCAAGTTGCGGCCTTTCTTTGGCTTGCTTCTCCCTATACTTAATAACGGTGTACCACACCCCACCTACTGTGTTGAATGTTACTCCCAAGAAGATGAACACCGTTCCTTTTACACCGCCAAATACAAAAAACCCCATCACCTGCTCAAGAAAAAAAAACATCAAGCTTTAAAATCATCATACTAAACCTGAATTTGATAAAGACCACAGCAGTTTTGAGAAACTTGCTACAGTCATGTCTCTAGAGCAATGTATTTCATCTCGCCTCTTTGTTTTTTTAAACTTATGAAATTAATCACTATATGAACAAACGCCCATTCCTTTCAAAAACATCTGCAATTTCACCAAAGGACCATATATCAATGTTCTAACCACAACTTGTTTAGTTGATTTTAGATATAGCCTTAACTTAATACTGTATGTTACCTACTTAATATGGTCTTGTTGATAGCTTGTGCATGTTGGATACTCTCCACAAGAAAGCCATTATCTATTTTTTGAGCTGTTACCCCTCTATGAAAAACTACTCCGAAGGATTAGAGACCACACTGTACTGTAAACAATGATACGTGTTTTAAGAGGAGAAGCAGCTTAAAGATACCCTGTATTATAGACAATGATATGGTTCTATGAGCAAAAGAAGGTTAATATTATAAACTATAGAATGGTTTGGAAGGAGGTTGGAAGGGCGGGGGGGCTTACAGTGCCGAGAACGCTTCGGAGCGTGCCAACAATGGTAGTAGTGAGAGCCGAGTTGCAAAGGGTGCACAGAAACAAACAGTAGTTCAACAAGGAGCCCATCAGCAACGACGCAAGCAGCAACGGTAGAAAGGCAAGTGACTCTTGTGATTGACTCCTGATGCTCTCGAACGAGTCCCACACTTCTCCTGTCACTACGATGATGATGAGCAACACTGGTAACGATAGGATTCCGTTGTACAGTAGCAGCTCCATTGAATTAAACCCTGCACATTGGATTAAAACCATTGGATTAATATCCACTGTACACCATTTAAGCTAAGACTGTAAACCACCATCATGTGTGGGGTGACGTAACAAGCTTAAGAGTAACTTATTGCTGCTTCTGAGAGGTTTTGAGCATGCGAATGAGGAATGAATCTATGCTCATTCTTTCTTTTATGAACACATCAAGATAAAGCAGATGAATCAGTGCTCTTCTCGGTTGTTTTGTTTCGAGTTGATGCGCAAAAGTTCACCTTCGAGTTGCAGAGTTCAAAGCAACCAAACTGAGATTATAAGCCGCCATGATAAGTAGCTAAAAGTAACCCATTGCATTAGAAGATTGCTAACCAAAAGGTTTTTAGCTGCGTGTGTATGTTCAGTCTATGTGAACAACTTCGTCTGAGGCTCATTCTTTTCAGATTTCTTACAATCAGAAACCTTACGAACAAAGTATTATTCGCAATGTGTAAGGGTCTTACTGCTCAGGTCTGAATCTTGGTAAGGGTCAGTAAAAATTCTTGAATGTGTCCTGAGTTGAAGTATTTGACAACTAGTGTTTCATAAGGCTAACACTGTTGGGTTTAGTGTTAAGCTGTGCGAATATCGTTGCAATGACTATATGTAATTAGTGGTTGTTCAGGTAGCATAGATCTCAAAATCTGTCGATGAAATACTGACCTTTCTCGGTGCCAGTTCTCTCGACAAGAAGCAAGTAGCTCGTTTGCAAAGCACAGCTGATGAGGGCCGCAGAGTAGCCTCTCAAGTCGAAGCTCAAGTCGCCAAACCCAGCCATAATGCAACCTACACAGAGGAAACTTCTTCCATTATCAAAAACACTGCCTTACTACATTCGGTACGAATACTACGAACCATTTTGGATTTGTACCTGATACAACAGTGACGACCGACAAGGTGACTTGCTTGGATGGAGTGCCGCCACCCATGAGAAACTTCCCCACAAGCACCATGACTGGCGTCAATCGCTTCAACACATGGTACACAGGAATACTCAAAGCTCGCACTGCAGCTAAAGCAAAGCCAACGTTCGTGTTGTAGAAGAAAACAACTGGTAACAGGGCTTTCGCTGCTTTCATGTGCAATGGCTGCACTGATGATAGCCCCCATGCTTTCATGGTGTACACTACCATTATTGATGCCACCATTTGAAGTGCTAGGAATGAGTTCGGGTATGGCCATTGTATCAACACTGCCTGCAAGCCAATACGATCAACATCCTCATAAAAATCCCAATATCACACACTTCGCACTTCCACCACTTCCCCTACAGTCTCATAAAACTCACAGTATTGATCATCATGAGATTTTTTACAGAAGGAGACTTTGATCTTGCAGCAATTCCCATAGAATTGTGTCCAATATTCACATAAGAATCGTAGTATTAGTTATATTGAAACTCTTGACAGAACTTTCAATATAATTTGCTCAAAAACGTTTTAAGTATGATGGAAATTTAGACTTCAGGATGACATTGATGAAAAAGGAAATAGACAATGTGATTTTCACAAAGATCGAAAGGACCTCACAGTATTTGGTATTTTGAGAATTTTGACTTTGAACTTTCTTTACTTCCATACGATTTGCTCAAGAACGTATAAGTATAATGGACATTGAGATTTCAGAATGAGCAAGGAAATGGACATAGTGATTCTCAAAAGGATTACAGTGTTTGATATGTTGAGACTTTTGACAAGGAAAGAGACTTTGAACTTTCATGCAATTTTCGAGGTAAATGTGTTAATATTGTGATGGAGTGTGTAAGAAAGGAAGCATGTACCTTGTTGACAAAGCCCATGAGGAGGCCTGTTAAGCCATAAGCCAAGGCAGAAGCAACACTGATGATCCGTTGTGAGTACAACGATCTTATATAATCCGCATTCTCATGTAATGGCTTCTCACTCTTCTCTTCCACATCCAGCAATCGCTTCCTCTCTCCAGCAGAATCTAGAAGGCAACAGAATCCGGTATTTGTCATCAACCCTAACATGTAATGGAGAAAAACAATTCCTCTCGTGGCCACAAATTGTTGTTCTAAGTCACTTCATTACGGCATAAAGAGCAATTCTAGTGTAACAACAAAAAAATTTGACCAAAGTGTCTTCAAGAATTGCACCTAAGGGAGAGAGTTTACGAATGAATCTTGATTCTGGCTCCATAGCCACTTGATTACTAGCAAACGGATTCCACTCTTGAGACCGACTTCACGAGTAAAATCGTCTCATATCTTGGCGTTTGAATTTCCAACGACATGGAAGTGTGATTCTGAGTAGTAGCATCATCTCTGAAGCAGCTCCACACACTCGCTAGTGAAAAATTTCTCCATGCAAATTCAGGTCACCAAACCCTAAATCTCACCGACATCACATTTCAGATCAATCACCACTACCGCCAAGATCCGGAGCTGCGAGACGGCTGATCTAGAGCCTGTAGTGCCAGAATTGGCCGTTTGATGAAGTGAGAGCGGCAAAACGGGCGTTGGAATCAAGTGAGCTGAAGTGAGGAAGTGAGAGTGGGGTTTAAGACCATCGATCGGGAGCTGCGGCCATGGGCGAGAGGACGAAAAGGACTACAGTACTGGAGGAGGATTGCGACGTTGGCTATGGCGGAAGGGGAGGTTGGCTATGGCGATGCTAAGGTCGTCGTGCGTGCGCGTGATTTTCTAAGCATTTCTTAGTTTCTTTCTTTTCTGGAGGGGCGTCACGTTCGTATAATAATATTGGTACACATTCCCTAAATGGTCTCCCATGGTCTCCTTGTGAGCCCCATTTACCATTTTTTTTCTTAGTTTTTTCTATGAATTCCTAGTCTTTCCTTTGGATTTCATACTTTTTTTTCAGGTGACATGATCAATAACGGTGCAGATTTGAATATAGAGACTGTGTAGTGAAGTTAGCCATGTCAGCAATTTGTGGGAATGGGCAAAGTAAATAGAAGATCGAAGTAGCATTATTTTTGGGCCCTTTTTGAAAAATTGAAGTTGAACTTCTAGGTTGTTCTATTATGGTGTAGTCTAAAATGTTTGAATGGGTTCATCATTAAAAGGTATAATATATCTCCTACAAAGTTTAATATGTTGTTGTTGGTGTAAGTTGCACCATTATCAAGCAAGCTATCTTATGTTGTCTCACATGTACCAAGAACTAGATAGATTACAACTTTCTATATGTCATGGATCAAAAGTTTAGAAAATCATGTACCTTTATATTTCAAATGTTGAAAGTCTTTTCATGATACTAAGTGAAAGGGAGTAATTTAAGCCTGACATGTTTTTTTTTTGGTAATAGAACATACTCTCAATCTAGACTAATCATGCCAAACAAGTTACTTCAAATTCTCAACCTCGAATTTGCACTCCCTATTTTATAAGAAAAAATGCTTTCAAAATTGTGGTTGTTATTACATTGTCACACGACGATCAGAAATGGGATTAGATGCAAAAATAATGTCTTGTTGTACTTGGTTATACATCTCTTCTGCCTTAGCCTTTTCAGCACAACTTGCGCATTCAAGTTTCATGATATTTTCATACTCTAGTTTTGCACATTCTAATTTCCCTTGTTGATGAAATAGGTCACCCAACTTGAATCGAGCCAACACTTGGCCATCCTCTTCTTTTAGGGCATCCATTGTTGCTGCTTCTGCATCCCTGATTAAAATCACATTCATTGAATCACCACCATGGATCACTTAATTAGTAATTTTAAAAGGAAAATCTATTTTTCTGCATAAGTAATTTATAGGAGTTTAGAGGCATCTTCATTCATGTACTACAAACTCATACAACAAATGTATCATCTCCACACAATCAACATCTACGAATACTTGACTAAAATCTTATGGAAATTCACTACCAGAAAATAAATATGAAAGTAAGGATTTGATAATATATAAAGAGAATGTCCCCAAAACTTTGATTTTAAAAATAAGTCAACCGACAAATTTTGCAGATTGTAAAGGCATATAAGTCACATCATATATTTGGACAATAAATATCAAAAATATAAATAAATCTCTGAAACAAATAGAAAAATAAGATATTTCAATCAAATTGTCAAAGAGGCAAGGATATTGTGCTATTGAGCACATTAGGTTTAGGGTCTAGTTTACCGATAGTTTCCGCATTTTGCAAAGCCATCAGCAACTTCGAGAAGCAAGGGAACATCATAAAGCTCAACTTTTTGCAATTGCTCAAAAGATATTTCAGCTTCTTCGTTGCGGTCTAAAGCTAGACACACTAATGTGAGATATGCCCACACTTTTTGGTTCTTGCTATCGATGTGATTTGCCTCAACTAATGCAATTTCACAATGCTTGTACTCGCATGTCCGGAAGAACGCAATCCCCACACCTAACCACGAGCTTGTGGTTGGATTGGATTGACACAACTTGAGAAACACTTTCTTGGCCGCGTTGTAATTTTTCATTTGAAGGTGGCAATTGCCCATGTCCAAATGCACATATTGATATACCTCTTTCGATCCTTGGTATCGCAAGTGCTGTCATATGGAACCATAATACCATATGAGATTTTAACACCATTTCAACATATATATATATATATATATATATATATATATATATATATATATATATATATATATATATATAAAAGTACAAATTCAATTTATTTTCAAAAATGCCGTTTTTATGATTTCAAAGTGATGGATTGTGTCTAAATAATTGATGCTCAAATCCAAGATTAGATATTGATGTTAAGATAAGGGTTGCAAAATCCGTTGGGGTCAAATTCATACACTACCACAAGGTACACTTTAGAGTGAACATGGAAAATTTCAAGGTTCTCATAAGAAACATCTGATAATGAGGGCTTAGAAATACCCCACTATTTCAATTCCAAATCTCAAAATAAGTCCAAAAATTATTGATATACGTGGAGCCAATTTACGAACCCTCAAAAGGTTTTACAAATTCTTTACAATCATCCTCTTGGACATTTTACAAGGGAACCTTTTTAGTGCAAAATTTACAAGTTTCCAAGAGCCATACTTTATATTTATTGTTCTTGCAAATACTTAACCTCTAAACATCCCAAATTAGTTTTAACCAAAAAGCTTATTTTTTAAAAAGTTTCATAGATAAAAATGAATTTAAGTTTTTCAAATCTCAAACGTACAATCTAGTATTTGACGTGCAGTAAAGGGGTATCATTGTAGGGGGTATTTTGATGTCCACAATGAATTACTTCACCCCCCAAGAGCATATGCCAAATGTTTGAAAACTCATAGCAGAAACTGCCTTCACTAAAATGCATGTCATTTATTCATACTTCATTTTACGGGGTTTAAAATTTTCACCACACAAACTAGACTTGATTTGGGACCCGACCCAAGTCATTTCATCCAAAACAGACTCCGGATGAAGAAGAAATGGCTCTTCAAAGTTTCTATCCTTCATCCACAATGTCGAATTTTGACAGGAACGTGTAAGGGTTAAAGAATTGGTGATTTATTAAGGAAAATGAGATGGTATATTTCTATGTCAATATGAAAAATGTAATATTGTCACCCTAACAAATAATACTGTTGGAAGTACCAACAATAATGAATATATGGTTTTTCTATAGCGGAGAGCTTAACCATAAAAGTGATAGTTAACCTTAGTATTTCAAATTAGTCTTTGAAAACATTATCTTGTGTTCCTAGACTTGAGATTTATTGTCAATTTTTTGGTCTCATTCTTATGGTTAGAAAGTGTTTTAAAATTTTACATAATTTGTATTTACATACTTTAATATAGATCTCAACAGTTTTTGTATTAATTTCAGTTCTGATTGATTACCGTACCATCATAGCAGGTTCGGTCATAAATAATTCTATTTTAAAAAAAACAAAGAAATTTAGAAATTACAAGCAAAGAGGAACGAAAAGTTGGGAAATTATTTTATTTCCAAAAATCGCTTTATTGTGACAAAAGGGTATCCAAAAGTTGGAAAATTAAATAAAAAAACAAAAGAACAAATTTCAGAAAAAACCAATTTTTGGCAGTTGAACCTTATTTTTCAAAAAAAAAATATATCCGTTCCTTGATGACCAAACCTGCTATGGTGGTACGGTAGTGGTGGTAGTTATATATTTCAAAGTTAACATATGACTTAATTGGAGCATGTGCAAATAGGACACTCCAGATTTTAGAGCAATTGAAGTTTAGTACACAAATTGTCATATGAGATATTCAAATAGAGATTAGTAAGTATTCTAGAAACATAGATATTCAAATATAGAACATAAACCTAGGATGTTATGCATGTGAGTTTTTATGTCTACATTTCAAACACCATCTTAGTAAAGCTCATAAGAAAATACAAACATAAAAACATAACAACAAACTTAGAGGTTAACTTTGACCTTTTCGTAAGCTTCCAAAGCCTCTTCATATTTCTTATTAACGTAGCGGATGCGCCCCAAGCAAAGCCACGACATTGGCTCTTCACGCGTAATAGACAAATTCTCCTTTATCCAAATTTCAGCTTTAGTGTACTCCTTGTTGAGTTCATGAGCTTTTGCTTGAGCCCATTTGTTGTCAATGGCAGTGGAAAACACGTCACACTCCAAGTCAAGAACTTGTTTTCCTTCTTTTTGTAAGTATAAATCCAGAAGGAGTAGGCTAGTCTCTACAAAGACTGTAGACCTAGGAAGTTGATTTATCTCACGAACAAACAAGTAGCCTACACTGAAAGGAAATTGCAGAAGAGGTGAAAGTAGGATGTGCGGAGATGTATAAGTAGTTCGATTTTCACGTGATGCCTTATATAACAACTCTGCTTTTCTTATGCAACTCTTCTCATTATCTTTCTGCCCTTGAGAATTGTAAACCTATTTATTTTTTCCAAAATACTCATGGTTACAATTTGAAGTAATTATACAAGTGGTTCTTTGTGCTCAAACGCGTCAAAATAAGCTTGTGGTTTCATTGCATCTTTGAACTTATGAGCAACCATTTCTAAGTGATAAAACTTCTAGCAAACATATTACAATATTGTAACTTATTATGTGGTAATAGAAGTCTTTCATCATATGACCAAATTTTAAGTATAAGAATGTTTGATGCTTAATTTAGTGGTGAAGAGTAGATGGAATCACTAACTTGACTAAGGATGCACCACGGAAGCCACTCTTCTTCGGTGTGTAGGTCGATGGCTGTGCGGAGGAGAACTTCAGATTGGGTGCAATAGTTACGATGCCACATGAGGCAAGCCAATCCTAGTAAACTAAGATAATGTTTGTTGTCAAGAGTGAGGGCTTCTCGGAAGCACTCCTCGGCTTTGCCTCGATCTCTTGGTCGCCCCCTTTCTTTTGTCTGCCATTTGATGAACCACATTATATTTCTAAGTAGCAGACTTTGAACTCAACACACTTTACTAAATTACAAACTATATAAATGTATAAGACGTCTCAAACTATTACTTGATTTTGTTTTACATATGCCGATGAACATTGTTCGATTATATAAACTAAAGCAACATGCTTGCATGCTTATAATATTCTCTATGTGTATTGCTTTTATATCTTCAGTGAACAAGATATATAGATATTCATCTAAAATTAAACATAGTGTAGAAATGTAATCGATTCTTACACGCATACTAAAACAACCATACTCAAACCAAATATCTGGCGAATGGATTGTTTCTCCTAAAAGTCTATCTTGATGATACCTATTAGCACTTCTATAATCGCGATCATACTGTGGAAAGCATGAAAGAGAGAGAACGGTCAAATTATCAAGTACTTGTCACATATCACCTAAGATTAATATGTAATAGTTAAACTTAATTAAACTTAATATGTAATAGTTGGTACATAATAAGTTGTTATTAAACTATTTTACTATTTGACCAAATTGACATCAGAACTCGAATGGCTAGGAGAGTTGATTGTATACCTCGTATCCATCGGCAAGTTGTCGGAGTAGCAATATCCTCTTTTCTTTCTCACTTAACACAACACATATGTTTCCCGCCAAGGCATTGGCGTCTCTTTGCCTCTACAATATGAATATTGCAACCTCATACTTGTGCATTGAAATAATTACATATTTGATGCCACATAATTGCTAGAGATCTTACATTCGAAAAATAATGTATGCTTAACCACTAGACACAAAACGTTAGGCAAGTCAACCTTAAGGAACATCTCGGCAAGGCATGCATGGATTTCCTCCATCAACTTCACATACAATGCGTTGCAGAATTCAAACTTGCCAGAAGTTATGGTTTCTTTGCTTCCCAACCGAAACTTCTCCGCCGCAATTCGCAGTACTCGACTTTTCATTTCCTCCCGCATTTGTTGCCATGCACCCGATTGGTGCAACTCCAATACCACTTTTCTTCGTACATCTTGCTTGCTTTGAATCCTAGAATTATTAAAACAAAGTCATTGTTATAATTGAGTTATTTGGTCATGATAAAAATAAATGCAATGGTTCTCTAGAAATAATCAAACAATGCCTATAGTTATGAAGTCTAAGAATTTTTTTATTGTTTCGATAAAAGAGGTTCACCTTGACTTGGTCTCGGGAGTAGCATCCGTGCCCAATGGCAAGGTATCCACTTCTTGTAATGCTTTATGATGTAAGTACGAGATGTCATGTGTGGCGATTTGAACAAACTCTTTAAATTTTTCGGTGGCAACTTTCACGGTATCGTGGAGATTAGGGCATTTGGGACGAGGAGGGATGAGGTTTTCAACTTTGAGCTCCGGTTGTGGAGGAGGTACCCACACAGGCTCGATCGGCTCGCTCGTTTTAATTGTGACGTAAATCATAGACTTTGCTTCTTTCCAAGCATTTGGCAACGGTGGAGGTGGAGGTGGAGGAGGACCCCCTTTTGGTACAGCCGCGGGAACCGGGGGAGGACCACTATCGTCTTCCACGATTGTTCCTTTACTTGGGGGTCGAGCATCGAGGGGGCAAAATACATTACCTGTTGCCTCTACAAAATCTTGTAATGGGCATGGAATTGCGAGCGACAATGCGCCTTCTTTATCAAGAAATGGCATCATATCCAAGTTGAATGTGCTCCTATATCTCTCAAAATATGGATCCGCTAGCGTGTTGAAACTCTCTTCCGTCACGTACCTTGCAACTGCTCCTTGTATGTAGTTCTTTTTCTTTATATTCTCCCTCACCTCTAGTCACATAAAATCTAGTCAAGTAACATAGACTCTTGGCAAATTTCAATGAAATGTATTTGTTACCTATACTAAAATTCTCTCAATATATTTTACAAAGTAAGGTCATAACTTACATAATAGTTTTGATTTTATGAGTGTAATAAATATTTTATAAATCAAATGTTTGGTAATAAAAAAACGTCCAAAAATTGGTTGCCAAATTTGCAATGAGTGGATGATTTGAAAAAAATTGCTCACCTCATTGGCGGCTTGGCCGGGTAAATAGCGCTTAACACCTTGTGCAGTCCACAACACAACCTTGCGCATCTCTTGAATAACAGGTGGATATCCCCACTCGTCAACTTCTAGCTTTTCGATATTACAATCTGGTTTCACTTCCTCACCACCAAATAATAGTCGCTTGAGCTCGCGAGGCCCCACGGAGGAATCTAATGGCATCTCTTGTACTTTAGGGATCGTCACTTCCTCCTCCGTGACGGTCCCCGTAGTGCACTTAAATTGGGAGAATGTAGCTTTTGTAGCGGGATCAATGTCATCTACGGCATTCCACCATGTTGAATCGGGAGTAAATCCCGGAATCGTAAACCCCACCGTAAATGCAAATGGTTGCGGCATCCCTTCGGGCGGGCTTCCATATTGCTGAACTTTTGGTGGCAAGTCTCGGATTGTCACCACATCTATTTCAAGAATGAAGCCATTTTTTTGGTCGGCTTCCGTTACGAGGGGCTCGCTTGTTGTCATCACCACTTTCAATGTCGCACCTTCTAGGAGAGTTGGCTTCTCCTCTGCATGATGCATAGGATGGTTGTTTTGCCCCATCACACGTCAACAAGCCTCAAAAATAAGGTACATCCTGACAATCATGTATAAATTTTGAATGTGTGACGAGTTTTGTTACAATTCTTAATAGTGTAGGGAGGATATACATTAGTTACTAAATGATGTCTTGGTGATAATCTCATCAAATTGCTCAAACATAAGCAAATGGTTATTTGTTATATCGAATCAAGGAACGATTTTGAAAAACTGAGAAAATGTCACTCTAGTTTAAAGAATCGAATTGAAAACTCAAATAAGTTAAACTATATTATTCTCACTAGTATGTTTGCTTCATGAATATCAGATTTCACTAGGACTTTACTTTAAATAAGCCAAGATTTACGAACAATAGTTGAAAAGCATGTATTAAGTTATTTGATGGGTTTGAGGAAGTGAAGTCACTACAATCCTTGGTTTGGTGGTTAGAGCTCATGGCCCCCAATGAGGAGGTCATGGGTTCTACATTCCTCAAAGGCCTTTGGGGGAGGGAGGGGGATACCATGTTGGGTATCTCTAAGGCACTAAGAGCATGTCCAGCCATGTGCTTCACGCTAGGCCACTTGGCTGCATGAAAAGCTTACAGCCGCCGCTTTATCGGGCGTCCGCAACCCCATCCCAAAAGCGCGTCGCAACCCCAACCCACCTCAGGAGACACAGCAAAGGAAAAGGCCCCTAACCAATCACATTTGTTGATAAGCCAATTATGATAGAAATTATTTTGTCCTAATAAAGTGTGTGCCACCAGGCACTCTTCCAATGGTTATTGAGGATGATAAATTGTGAATGAAAGCACATGATAACTTGGAGGTATGGTGTCTTAGAGACCTCAACCTTATTGACCAAGTTACAGGGATAGTGTGTGTGTGTGTTGGGGTTCCTCACACTCCAAACAAGGCTCCACTCTCCGCCCCACAATGCGGGTTGGGCATGCTCTAAGTGGCTAGGTAGGAACTAGCATAGTGTAAGTTCACCTCGAGAGGGGTGAATAGTCATGCCATTTGCGTAATGGCCTCCACGCATACATCCCAGGATAGGTCAAACAAAACACTCTATTCATGCCAGCTTCTAAATAGGTTGGAGTTCCTCTTTCCTTCTCTTTTGGAAGCTAATATAAAATTATCAAAGGTGAAGAAATTACCAGTTGGTGGAGGAGGTGCAGCAGCGGGAGGAGGAGGAGCTCCTTTCTTAGGAGGCGGAGGTGCTTTGGCTGGTTTTCCCGCACCTTTAGCCGCTGGTGCAGCAGCAGCAACAGCAACAGGCTCCACATATGGTAACAAGGTCGGAGCACTTGTCAATACACATGAGCCCAAGTGGAGCAAGCCTCCCAAGTTCACTTTCGCAGTCGCAATGGGTGCTTTTGCAGCTCCGGAGGGCGAAATCCAATTCACCGTGATGACCATCTCTTCTTGCACGAGTTTATTGCAAAGATGGTATGACGGTGTCCTCGTGTACTCCCTTACGAATGAGAAGTTGAAATTTGCAGGTGGTTGCGGAGGCTTCGGCTCGGGCTCAACTATATGATACAACAATAAATAACATGAGCTTGCACAATACTTTTAACATGATGTTAATTTTGGCATAAGAATTTTATGTTTTCAAGTAGGAAAATTCAAAACAAGAAAGATTAGAATTAGCCGTATGAGAATACTAAAAATAAATAAATTACATAAGTATGTTGAATATGATCATTCTATTTCTACATATTTTTTGAAAGGTAGGATCATAACAAGTATATGTTTATTTACTTATTTTCTATGTGTGGTGAAGCATAGAGACATAGTTTTTCCATGTTGATACATGGATTGTGTTGAAAGAAGCTCAATTAAGACGAATTGAAAAGATTGATTATCATACTATTGCTATCTTTATTGGAAATATTACTTATATCTCTATATGTTTTTTCATGCAAAGTGTAAAAACTATAAAAAATACATGTTCATCGATATTTGAACTTAAATTATTCAACATAAACTATCAAGAGCATTTGTAGTAGATCTTTATGAATGTGTTTTTCTTGGAGACTATCTCGAGATTTGTTGTCATAAGTGGTTTATTTACTTTTATAGAGTAATAGCTTGAGTTGAAGTATTTTTCTAATTTTTAAGGAATTTTAGGTTATGTGCATAGCTTACTTATATTTTTTTCATTTTACTTCATTGCAAATGTATTTCTATCAATATTTTAGGGTTTAACATGATTATGTTGTAAATAATCTTGTTCAATGACCAATTTAAGTGTTGAAATTATATACCTGGAATTTCTGGTGGTGATGCAGTTGGATCTGGTGGAGGTGGTGGAGGAGTTGGTGGTAGAGGCCAAACCCCTTTAGGGATAGGTTCAATATCCGGCAAATATTCCTCTGGTACCACGGGTGGCGCATCCGGATCTGGAGGTGGTGGTGGTGGCGGAGGTGGTTCTTCTGGAAATTGAATGTCAAATCCAATTTTTGATTTCTCTTCACCGGATTCGATGTTCCATATACCAAAAGCCCCAACAATTTCTATTTTAATTTTAGACTTGGGAATTTCTTCCTCCTCTCCTTCTGAATATTCATCTAGTGGATCTCCCTTTGTTGCTACAATGAGTGGTGGGGGCGGAGGTGCCGCTCCTTTAGGTGGTGGTTTAGGTTTGGGTGCCATTCAAGCTTTTCAATGTAATCATGAAGTCTTAGTTATTTTCATGTTAAGATTCTATAATGCAATGAAGGTTTCAAAAGTTTTTACATCTACTTATTTTATTGCAACTTGTGCAAATTGAGGCTTATGAAACCATTATCAAAAATTCTACCTATAACCTTGTTTCTCAATTCATTCACGATGCAATCCCTCATGAACTCAATATAATCTCCCACTTTAATAAGATGAAGGGTTCTTCACGATCTTCGACTTTCCTTGTAGGATTGCTCAAACTAGACTTCATGTCTTACTTTGCTATACAATAAATCTTGTTTTTTTGACATTCCGACGTCATGAAACACATGTCTATGAATCATCCTAAAATGTTAAGAAAAGTTCAAATGTCTTAGTTGAGGTTACATATAGATATCTGACAACTCATAATGTTGGCATAAAAGGAAGATAGACAACAAAAGGAATCTACTCTTATGATTTTTTGGTTATCGTCTATATTGTGTCATTCCATATTATAATTTTATATTAATCTAGAATAAGACAGATGTTCACACTGCATTAACCACCAAGTGGTTAGTTACATACAAAACCTAACCAATAAAAATTATATCAAATCCTTGTGGATTTTAGTAAATAGCATATCATTTTAGATACAAAGATGTAGTAATATTTGATTTACATAAGAGCATGTGTTTCATTATCTTACATAAGAATTCCTTATAAGCAATAAAATGCCATTTTGGAAAATAATACAAGTGCATTTAAATTTATTCAATGAATAATCAATTTTTAGAATTTTGTTGTAAACCAAGTTTCATAGAAAGATTGTAGTCTGAATGATTTTGAACCATTAAAGAATCATACAAAAGATCACAAATCACGATATATGTACAAAATGAGATGGCCAACTTAAAAAGTATTCTACAAATTGAAAGTGTTGGAGCTTTTACTCAATTTCCATATGGGCTTATGAAATTGTAAGGTATCAAAATATACAAGTGCAAGTACCCTTTGGGTGCAATTTGCTTCAAAGTATTAGAGACTTTATTTTGAAACATTTGAAAGTGATATCTATAAGCCTCAACAAGCACATTTTGTGAGACTTTTACATGACAAATTTCATAACAATTTGTACATATATGACTAGGAAAATTTGTAAATGATAAAAATTATCAATAGGAATATTCATCTTAGAGAATATTATTCCTTTAAAGAAATGTCTTTTTATGATTTTCTCATCATTTGAGATTCTCTTATTCTCTTACTATTTTTCTATACCCATATTTTAATAAGCACACCCTAAGCATACAAGATCAAGACGTAGATCTGGATTAAGAAATAAGATTTCCCAAGAAGAGATTAAAGTCACAACCTCATGGCTATAACAACCTTGTGGCACTCTACAACCATCTTCTTCTCATTCCTGCTCATCTTGAACCAATCCAATATTACTAGTAGTATAAGTATTCTTGATGATCTCAAGTTTAAATACGTACAGAGATACAATATAAATTCTCTAATGTTTTAGACATTTGTGCCATATGCAAAAATACTATTGTAATCACAATGTCTAAGAGCTTCTTCTGAGAAGCGTCATTTGTCATTTGTATTTATGATATTTATATACGTTACTATAGTTGGTGTACGATTCTGGTATATTGTTTTCATATATTAATTTTGTATATTGTTCTTGTATAGTGTTTAAATATTCAATTTAATAAATACACGATATATATGCATGGAAGTTGTGTATATATTATACACATCGGTGCAATATACGATTTGATGGATATGAGATATATAGTGTCAATGTACACGGCCGTGTACATTATAATACTCACTGTGGAATAAAAAGAGCAATGAATATAAGGAGTTGGGCACTGTCAACCAATCGGATTAAACTTTTAGGATCCAAAGGTCTTATCTCATTGTTATGTAAGATTGTCCAAAAATAAAAACTTGCCATAGTTTGTGTTTGGAGGCTCATAGAAAAAATTAAATATTAAATAAATATATATACTAGAAACCAAATGCAAATTCATTTTTGAATAAAAGTTGTGTTCTCAAAAAAGACCTATATGTAGTTTACCAAAAACTTTCAAATTTTGAATCAACAACAATATTGTCAGTAAGGCCTTTAGGAGTTGAAAGCCAAAATGTCTTTTTGCTACTTTGAGCAACCTAAATAAGGGGGTTTTGCCTAAGGTTTTATTGGGTATTCCCTATACTATAAAGTCCATGTGCAAGAAATTGCAAAATTAAAAATTGCACTATTCGAGTTTTTTAACACAAATATTAGTTCTCAAAATTTGGGTTGGTAAGAAAACCAGACTCAACTATTTTTATATTTTTCTATTAAAAATAATAATTATAACTAAGTCCTACTCATATTCAGAAGAAACCACTTGTTGCCACTTTTGTCAATTCTTCAAGGTGTCTTTAACCCTTAAACGTTAGAGTATACCCCTCGGGCTTGGTTTCCAGTGTATTTTCAGAGGGGCTTGATGTTTAAGGGTTAAAAAGCACAAGAGGTAGTTTCAGAGCTTTCCAAAATTAATTTTTCTTTATATTAAAATAAATAAATAATAAAAACTCCAAAATTTAACAAGGTTCGAGATCCAAAAATATTTCAGAAAAAAACCCTAAGTTTCACAAACTCATAAAAGTACTTGATCACATTTTTTCCCCTTAAATTAAATACAATAAACCTCACGCATATTTTTCCAAATCACTACTTTCAAACCTTCTTCTAGATAACAATTTACATGAAGGTTTGAAAAGCGTAATGAGTCTCTAGAATTTTGTATGAACGCACCCAAATTCGTAATTTAATTGGAAAGAAATATGACCAAAATAATTGGAGTAACAATCTTAAAGTCCCCTTTAGCAGCATAAAGACAATGCCTCGAGCAATGCCCCAAAAGATTATTGTAAAATCTTTGGATGTTGTGATCTTGCAAATGATAAACATCCAATTGTCAATATTGAAACATTAATTACAAATAAACACACGTACAAGGTCTTACGGGCAGAAGTCCAAAAAGGTAAAATATGCTTTACACCTAGGAGTGCATAGAGGTAGAAAATCACAGTTTTGAGGTTTTAAGCTCTCAAAAGCACAAGGAATTTAGGGGCTAAGTGTAAATATGGCATACTAGATGACAAGGCAAAACTTTAAAGAGTCATAACTTCTTTATTTAGAATGTGTTTGTGGATAGAAGCACTTGGATTGGGTACGAATCGATACTAGTGTGTATAATTAACCCCTAAATTTCCTTGTGTGTTTTTGGAGCTTGAAACCTCAAAAATGTAATTTTCTACCTCTATACACTCCCATGAGTGTAAAGGAGATTTTGAATTATTTTTTAGACTTCAAACCGATCTTATCAAAAAGCTTAATTTTAGTCTGTGGTCCTGAAATTGACGGTTGGATGTTAATCATTTGCAAGATCATAATATCCAAAGTTTGTGCATAAGTTTTTATAGAAATTTCTAATATATTTGAAGCTTGCTCTTATAGAGTTTGGAGGCTATCAAGGTGGAGTTGACAACAGGACCCATTGGAATTAAATAGTAATTTGGTTATGAACTTATTTCTAAACAAAAAAATAAAAAAAATAGTGATTTGGTTCTTTTCTCGCCACCTAGGGTAGGAAAACCAAAGTTTGCGTTGAAATTCTAAGGTTAGAATTTGACTTTGCGATTTGTTGCACACACACCTTGTAATATAGTGAACACTCAGTAAAAATCTTAGTCAGAAATATTAATTTCAAATCAAAAACCCAGGCTACCCAAAGTGACAAAAGACCATATCAGTCAGCAAGGATAGTAAGGGAAAAGTTTGCAGAGTCATCCAAAAAAGTAAAAATTCATGGCAAGCACTTTAGTGAAGGCACCTCTTTGTGGGTTTCGACCAACATTGAATTCACTACAAGATTGTACGATTAAAATCTTAATAACTCACATTTTCTACACTTTCTTGAGTAGAGTGAGAGCTATAGAGCAGATTCTGTTGGAAACAAGCCCCTCAGGCTTCCTCGGGCGTTTAACCCCTAAAGATCCAAGAAAACCAATATGGCTTTCTGGGATCTCCGCAGGGAAAAAATGTCAGCCAAATTTGACCATTATAATCTCAAAATCTGAGAAAAATTAACAGTTCAAATTTGACATATGAGTGAAGGGTCAAGATCCTACGGTTGGATCTTCTAATCAATGCTTAGATTGAGTTTCTTTGCACCTGAAGTAGAAGAAGGTTCTTTTTGATAATTCAAACAATTTTGTATCAAGGACCTCTAGGGGTTAAGGGTAAAATGCCAAGGTTGATAACATCAACCAGGTGCTCACAACATATGGTAAAAATAGTTGTGTTCTTACGTTTGACTTTTGATGATGATGGTGACACCTTTTTAAGTGTCACCCCCCCATGAGGGGAAAACTAAAAGCAAAGGAGAAAAGTTGTCATTTAGTTGCCCCAGATTCCTGGAGTATTCGCAAATACAAGCAAAAAGGGGGGGTCGCTACTGCTAGCCCTAAAAAGGTGCCTGAGGAATCCAAAAAAATGGAGGAACAAATCTGGCAAGGCAATCTCAGGTACAGTCCTTGCTGGGCACCAAATAATAAGAAAAAAAAGCAGGTGACATGGAGCCTGTGTACGGACAATTTATTTAAACCTCTAATGTTGGGAATGTTGCTTGCTCAAAAAAAAAAAGATGCTCTCTCTTGGGAGAATTCAAAAAAGAGAAAAATAACTAATAAAAGGTCACCTTTTGTTTTGTTTGTTTTTTTTTGTTTGCTTGGAATGTTACCTTGGCGCATGATGATGATGATAACCATATCATGTAAGTCCAGGGGTGACCGACATGGATCTCTCTCCAATTTTCTGCTCTCATATTCATTTATTTTTTGCCTTTTTTTTTGCCTTTTTTTTGGAATATGTGAGGACTACCCATTTGGTTGAAGTAGCCTAAGTGCCTAACCGACCAGTGAAAGGATTTTACTGGTGAAAAATCTCGAAATTCGGGTTGAGGATTGGCTTGAATAAAGTGTTTGTTTGACTGATTTGTGTTTGTTCGTGTTTAGCTTATTGTTTCAAAAAATGCTTCACACTCCCGGGATTGCAGAGAGGTAGGTAGAAAACTGTAGTTTTGAGGTTTCAAGCTCCAAGGAAATTCAGGGGTTAACCATACAAACTAGTATTGATTTGAGACCCAATCCAAGTGCTTTTGTCTTGAAGAGTGTCGTAATGAAGAAGTTATAGCTCTTTTAAGTTTTGGCTTGTCATTTTTCTACTCAGCCCCTAGATTTCCTTGTGCTTTTCAGAGATTGAAACCTCAAAACTATGATTTTCTACTTCTATGCACTCCTGGGTGTGTAGCATGTTTGGACTTCCGCGTGTAAGATCTTATGTATATATGTGTTTGTTTGTAATTACTATTTCAAAACTGACCATTGGATGTTTACATTTGCAAGATCACAACATCCAAAGTCTGTGCAACAATTGTTTTGGGCATTGCTTGAGGCATTGTCTTTGTGCTGCAAAAGGGGGACTTTAAGATTGTTACTCCAGTTATTTTGGTCGTATTTCTTTCCAAGTAAATTACTAAACTCGGTGCGTTCATACAAAATTCTAGAGACTTGTTATGCTTTTCACACCTTCATGTATATTTTTTATCTAGAAGAAGGTTAAAGAGTGGTGATTTGGAAAAATATGTGTAAGATTTATTTATCTAATTTAGGGGGAAAAAAAGAGTGATGAAGTACTTCTATGAGTTTGTGAATCTTAGGGTTTTTTTCTGAAATATTCTTGAATCTCAAATCTTGTTGAATTTTGAGAGTTTATAATTTCGGAGTTTGTTTTCAGCACTAAAACGGTACAATCTCCCAATTCATGACTTTAAGACTTGAAATCTTCTCCGCATAATCTACAATAAGTCTACTATAAGTTAGTATACTCGAGATCCAAATAGGTTACGTTAATTCTCATCTGTAACACTTTTTTAAAGTCCTGTTATTTGACTAAAAATAGGCAAGGACGTTTAGAGGTTAAGAATGATACAAGAGATTTTTAATCAATGAGAATTTCACATGAGCAATGGTTTGAAAACCCCCCAACCAAACAAAAGTTGCCTTCATTAAAATGCATACCCTAACTTCATACCATCTTGCATGAATCCGCAATTGTCACTACACTCAATTGCTAACCAACCTAAAAAATTGTCAAAATTCTCAAAGTTAGGACTCTCCTTCCTAAACATTAGGGACTCTAGAAACTAAGTACTTTGCCTCCTTCTTTACCAAGGATTCATACTTCCTACATCAAGTAAAAAAATTCTTCTACCAAAAAAGTGACTAACCAACTTGGTTCTTTTCAAGACTAAAGATGAATTCCTAAGAGCTAGGTTATAATGATTGGGGAATAGGAGTGAACTTTTCCCCGAGCACATGATCTTGCCACTCGTGACCCCTCTAGGCTCTCAAACGGTGACAATTCCCTTAATAATCAAAATGTGTACCTTAGGAGTTAGGACCCATTAATTTACTTCTTTTTAAACAAAATTAAACCAATAGATGCACGAACTCGTTCTTCATTGACTTGGGTTGTTGGCCACATGTATTTGTCCACCTACTTTCGTTACCATGCCGAATAAAGAATGAAAGCATTAAAAGTATTCCTCGTGTTCTTAAAGATATTTAATTCCCTAAGCCTTTTGTCAAGGACATGGGAAATCACAATTTTTTGAAATCAATTAATGTTATTAAATCAATACATAAATGAACCAGGACACTTTTTTAAATAGTGAATTGGAATATGACAAATGAGTCTGTCTCTCAGTTTTGTCCTTTCATGTGAATCTTGTCTTACATGCGAGCAAGAGGGATTCCCAATATTTGTCTTTCATTGACGGTCACACTAATTGCTATAAATCAAGAATGGTTACGACAATTTTTTTAGCAAAGTATGGTACATGTAAAAGCCCTTTTGTGAAATGATTGAGTGTATGTAGAGAATGAATTGGCTTGTTGATTTACAATCTACTTAATATAGAGAATGAGTGGTGGCATAAAGAGTGAGAGAGTAATGGGTAGTGGGTTAATTACTAGAGGCCATGGAATGATCCCACACAAGGTTCTATGCCCTCTCTATTACCCCCCAAAAAGTGCCTATACAAATGACAAAACACATTCTTCATGATTGTTTAGAACGATCATCATTTGAATTTTATTTTGTTATTATCTTTCTAGCTCAGCAAATCTAACTAAACATTCTTTGTAGTGAATAGAATCATGAACTTAGTATTTTACTATTGATTTATGATTACTATGCATGAATATGCATGCGAATTTGATAGGCTAATGGAGACTTTTTGGGTTTTGTCATTTTTGGGTTAATACATGAGTGTAGTCATCCTTTCTATTGTGTTGTGTTTGTTGAATATATGTGAGCAACACTTGTAGTACCTGCAACCAAGCAATTGGAGGGCCAAATTTTCGCAAATTTAGAACAAGATGATGAAACAAGATGTCTAAGAAGGAGTCCGGCAAGCCAAAAGCCATCAAAGGATGAAATTTTTAGGACACGAGAAGATCATGGAGGAGTGAGATCTTGAGCGCTCACGAAAGGTAAATTCCAGTCTCGAGGCATATGATCAGGATTGTCGTATGCAACACTGTCGGACGTCAGACAAACACGACAATCAGGCTGACATTCACCCTCGGAGAAGGCAGATGAAATCAAAGACGTGAAATGTTATAGGTTTTACTATGCATTTTCTAGTATGGTCGACATTCCCATTGAACTCAACATCCATTTATTTGTCAAAGTCGACAATTTAGACAATATTAAAACGAAAACTGTGTCATGTAAGACAACCTTGCATAGAATGACCGTTCTTCCAAGACTAACTAACTAACTCACTCATTCAACCGAAGAAACCGGGGAGCACCAGCACCGATGATTGCTTCCGCGCCTACTCAAAACTGCTCCAACCCCATTACATATGTGTGTACTCAATATCTCTCCATTCTTCGTGTTGCCCATTTCTAGCTTGCGTACATCATCAACTTTGACATGTAGTTGGTGTGATTGACCCTTGTAGCGCTTCAATGTCAAGATGGGTGGATAGAATAACAAAAAACAAACACAAATACTACATTCAACTAACTCAATTCCGATTTTCCAATCTTGTGTCAAAGTTACAACTATACTAACTGAAAAATCAATGTTGGAGAAAACAAAATATCTTGATATTCTTGTGGAATCCCCCAAATTTTTATCAAGTTGACTCTTAAAGAGTCTTATCATGGGGAGCAGTTCCCAATGATGCGTTACTTCCAGGTTACTCTTAGTCCAGAAGTAGTTAAATGTAGCATATATATATATATATAATAAAATGCCTGCAGAACGAACAGTTCCGGGTGTGTGGGTGGGTAGTGTAGACGGGTGGCTAAGCTCCAAGATCCAAGGGCACGCAAATCTTCTGTGGGAGGGGGGCGAGGCTGAAAGGAGGAACAACGACTGACTGACTGACTGCCTCACTGCCAAGAGGTGCCGCAGGCTGGCAGCACTCCAGCTTTATCATGGCTTGTGGCACCGTTTCCATGGAAGAGCTGCTTCCGTGTGCGAGTGGTCGATAGCACGTGAATGATCGATTGTTTGATTTTGTGCAACTTGGACGGCTCATTGTCTGTCTGTCTGTCTTGTGGAGGTAAAAACTGTAAAAGGAAATATAAGATCTTCGCACTCGCTGGATGGAAGCGGCGACCGTGTTGTTGTATACCCATTGCTCGGAAACATCAGCTTGTGAAGCACGACCTCAGTCTCGTTAAATTTGACGCCGGAGTGATGATTGCTTTTTATGCGCTTTTGTGCGTGAAAGTTCGCTGATTGTTCACTCTTGCCATGATTTACTCAATACACTATGTTAGTTTCACTTCTGACTCAGACAGAATTGAATGAGGCTCTTGTCAAAACAAGCATAAAAAGTTGTTGTGTAGGTTTGGTAGACTTTCAATTGAACCACTGACTTACATGGCTGGTTTTGTGAACGGAAGTAAACAATTGGGTAGAAGCAGGATTTTTTCTTATATATAATATAAAGACTTTTGCGATCTGTATTGCTTACTGTACTGAGATTCTTAATATCCTATGTTGTTGGATGTGGAATTTTCACCAACAAAAATTGTGATACTTCTATCATTCTTAGTGAGAAGATTGAGGCATTCCGATTGCTTCACTCACAATGAATTCTTTGGTATTGGTTTTTGAGCATCTCTTATCTTGAGAGCCCAACATCCGGGATGTGGAGGGAGTCAACTAGTAGTGTAAATCCTACTCCGATGAACAAACCTCTCTACAAAACAAAGGAATATGCCATATTTCATGCACCAAGAGATGTCGTCTGCCATGAGATGACAATGCCGCGATGGTGCTCATTTGGATTCTTGGCCTCCTTGATCCCATTGTTGTAACCTTCTAGAGATTGCCCAAAGGGTTACTTTTAAACCCCGTGTATTCTTAGTATAAGAGTGAAATAAAGATACAAGGATGATTGGACCAAACACTCATATCCAAGGTCAAAAGTACGATGGAGAAGAAAGTGAGAGAAAGTGATTAGACCAACATTCAAATCTAATGACAAGATGGAGAAGAAAGTGATTGGACCAAACACTCATATCCAAGGTCAAAAGTACGATGGAGAAGAAAGTGAAAGAAAGTGATTAGACCAACATTCAAATCTAATGACAAGATGGAGAAGAAAGTGATTAGACCAACATTCAAATCTAATGACAAGAATGTGACTGAGGGAAGGCAACTCCGCATCTACTTTTGAACGAGGTAAAACAGTTCAAAGTTTTGTATCCATCATGTACCCTGCACAAAATAGGCTTCCATGGTAGAGCTTCCAAAATAGGCAATAGGCTTCTGTAAGATAACTTTTCACATAGCCTACTGCGGAAGTTGGGTCCAGATGCTCAAGGTTGGATTATCTCTGCCATCCCACTGCCATGGAAGTTTCAGTACTGTCGACAATTATACGTCACAGTTACTTTGCTTCTGTTAGTACTTTTACAGTTGCCTTAAGTGAACCTAGTAACTTATGAGAGCTTTGGCATGCCGTTTTCCATAATGTGGGACATCGAACTGAACTGACTGACTGACAGACAAGGGAGGTCATGTGAACACACAATACACTGGTAAACTCAATGGCACCAGTCAGTATATTTCAATCAAGCAGTAGTATACTTCAGTGTATATATACGTAAGGTATGCAAATCATGATTGCGTCCACTGAAACAGATGGAGACGAGCCGATCCAAGAGAAATCCAAAAATCATGCATGAACCGCATTATGTGGTTCCAAAAAGTACGTGACCACCTGTGTCTAAATACATAATGTTATTTATATATATAGAAAGCTTATATATAACATTTAACGAGAGCGGGTCACACGTACTTGGATAGACTGGCATGGGACAGAGATCTGCAAGACAAAAAACAACCGTATCTACAACTTTGTTGACTACCAACAGGCCTGGAGAAGGTCGTCGCTAATCTGCTGGCATCAGCTGCTACCTTATGGACCTGCTCTTTGTTGCAAAACACAGTGAATTGTCTCTTAACTTATTATCTCATACGAAGTGGCCTTCTGGATGTCAAAAACCGCTTGTCAAAACATTGGTTAAGTATAATGTATCCATGTACAAAGGATTCTCAATGGGCTAAGCCTGAACCTAGAGAACCAAAATTGGAGCTAACCTGTTAGCTACTTCTTTCGCAAATTGCTGGAAGGTTCAACGGCCTGCAGCAGGGAAGAAGGGGGACGAGACGTTGGGCATTGGCGGATTGAAACGAGGCAAAGCTTCTGCTTGAACAGCTGCTGCTGTAGAACCTCTGTCAAGATGAGAGGACTGGTAGCGGCACGTGGGTTGACAGCTGCGAATTCTCCTCCGTCGAACTTTCGTTTGTGGTTTGAAGGTGCTGCTGCTGGAATGTCATCAAGGGAATCGCTCTCGAGAATCTGCACTTGCAACTGAAGAAACTTGACGTACTCGATCGCTTCATCCAACATGGTCGCCGTGTCCATCTTGTTACCTCCCGGAATCAGCTTCTCCAAAACGCGGATTCTCTCACTTATTTTCTTCCTTCGATGTCGCGCTGCCACGCTCTGTGGCTCCACGGACGTTGCCGCCGGCCTGCCGTTAATGAAATACCTGCTCCCTTCTTCTTGAGCATCCGTGCGGGGTCGTGTGTATGGTGTAGGCAACCTTGTCGAAGTCCTCGGTAGCGGATTTGACAGTACACAGTCAAGTTTAAGATTCGGTTTCGAGGTGAGCGAGTAACGGAGCGAGTCGCCTTGCTGCAAAGCTTCGTCCCAAGTCCTCGGACGTTTGAAAGCAGGAGGCGCACATGAAACAGGGAGCACATCGTAGGACGTCACATCGTGCAGATCTGTGTGCATACTGTTACTCCTTCCGTGCAACTGATTATGATGCATCCATGAGTCTATTGGTGCCATAGGAACGGCCTGATCTATCTTCATTGCACCGAAGTTGTTGATGCAGCTATCGCCAACGAGTGTCACAGAGGAAGATTCATTTGTAAGAACTGGATCGTAACCACTCGTCTCCGAGCGCCAAGTCTCAGTAGTCGACAAACTATCACTTCCGGAACCTGATAAGCTTACCACCTGCAAACACTCGCTTGAGAGATCGACGACCGGATCCATGAACGAGGCGTTTGAGTATCCGTATTGATCTTGATACAGAGTGCTATACAGTTGCACCATTTGCGAAAGCTCGGGATTGTAAGACTCCGCATTCAACGCTGCGATCATCTCCATTTGCCCTACACCAACGTTGTTGTACCCTCCGGTGTAGCTCAAGTCCCCTTGCCAAGAAAACGGCGGCTTCTCAATTGTTGCAAGCGCAGGGTCTGTAGTCCCCGACCATGACATCGTTGGTACTCCTATGCTGTGATTTGGTAGTAACAGTTGCGGGTAAGGAGTGAACGAGTTCCTAAACACGCCGTGACCGCCGCTAGTGTCAACATCATAAAGCGGCGCTTCCAAAGACATGACTCCCCGATGAACGTGGTGTACATCACTCATCATCGTACCGCAATTAGGAAAACCTCGGAAAGAGAACAAAGAGAACTGTGCACACTCCTCCAGACGCTGCAAAATTCTCAGCGCGCAACGACGAATTGCTTTGTCCAAGACTCCGGCGCTGATAGCAGGGCGTCACGATGTAATCAACTTCAGGAAGAGCAGAATCGGGTAGAAGAAAGAGGAGTAACTGCGAAACACCATTTACGCAGCAGCAGCCGCAAGACAAGACTGAACCTCGAACCTCGATTACTTCCGAAAGTAACAAGAAAATTGCAGCACAGTGTTAACACACTGCGCATTGACAAAAGAGAGAGAGCTCGCTAGAAGATTCTGCGAAGCGATTCAAAACGCTCACTTACTCATGAGACGATTGAAACTAAAGATACCACATCCGCTCAATTACGAAACCCTGGCTCCACTCCCTACGATCTCATGATCCAGAGACTCATTGCATCACTCCAAAGAACCACTCAACCACTCCATCGCATACCGAATCATCAACTGTAGCAAAACATGGCATAAACCGCTCGAAACATGACTAAAATGGTACTGAAAGAGCTCGATCGAAGCTAGGAAGACAGAGCTTCACGCTCCTTAGCAACAGACATGAAAAACAAGCGAGACACAAAAGCGCGGGGCGAAATCTGTTGCTGCAAGTCTGCGAGAAGAAGCTCGGAGAAGAAAGGCTGGAGGCTATTTAGAATGGAGGCTCCCCCTTGGATGAATGATCATCCAAATTCAGTCGAATTACATCCACTTTCCGTCTTTAGATATACAGTGTACTGGATCATTGAATGTTAATCATAGGGTTAGTTAATTCGTCCAACTAATTGGCTCACTAACCACTCGTCGACGCCTCGGGATTAATGCCCGCTACTAGATCTACGATTTGGTATGATTTGAGGCAGCTGGATCTAGGAAATACGAGGATTTGTGTTTTGTGGTTAACAGTGAAGATTAGCTGGAATCTGTGTCCGTACTTCATTAGTTGCTGGAGAATAAAGGAAGCTTAAGCTTAGTTGTCTTATTTGGTCATGGGGTTCTTAGAAGGATACAAGGACAACGTAAATGTGTAGAAGTGGTAAATAATAACCACGATAATTTTTAGGTTGGATTTGGTGAGTTTTTTTGGGTAAGAAGATACACTTGTTTTATGAAATCATTGTTTGTTTTATGAAATCATTTTAGAATGCCTAAGGGAGATACTTTGTTTTGTTTTGTTTCGCTTGTGACGATATGATCTCGGATCCGGCTGCATGAGGTGTCTATTATATAATAAGTTTGTAGTGTATATGTGAAGGATTGTGTATCTACATGTAACTCCTAATTGATGATAATTGTTTATCTACCTCCTACTCATGTAGTTGGAAACGAATTCAATATCAAAACATGAAATAAAATATTTTAATGTTGTGAAAGTATAGCTATCATCTCATTTACTAATTATTTGTTTCAATAAAAAAACCACACGTGCAATTACATATGATGTCCAACCAAGGAAAAGAATGATGTGAAGTAAGTCCAAACAACCTCAAAGATCCAACGCAAGTGTATCAACTCAACCTACAACCAATTTTTCCATACCAAGATTCCAATCACTACACTCTCGTAGTATTAGATAACTCTTCAATATCACCAAGTCATTCTCAACTAAGGTATCAAGGCTTTCGAATCCACAAAAGGTATGTGGTATCCCCTAAAGGTCTGAGCGTGCCGTGGCGACTAGTAGAATACGGTGTATTTTGGTTGTATTTGGAGTGAATGCACACCTTTAATGGGTTTGAGTTCAAAGAAGAAGTTGACATTTGAATTAATGCGGTTCTAGTGAGCTATTACAATTCGAGTCTAGAGTTTCTTGTTGGTAGCAAATCCTAATTATACGACAGCGTACATACTATCCCCATGGGACTTTTAAGGGTTAAACCAAACTTTTACATACCCTTTGCACATCTTCCAAAACTGATTCTTGCCAACCCAAAAACTCATCAATTGCAAACATTCTATATAATCAATGCCCTATAAAATTAAGAAAATACCACTTTACTATCCAAATATTACTACGGTAGTAAGAAAGTCTGTAAAGACTTTTAGATTATTCTTGATCCGGTGGGGTATAAAATCCCACATAAATAAAAGGTGCAACTACATTCCTGATATTCTTAAACGAAAATAGCAATTGCATTGGTTAGGGGTGCATCACTTAATGGCTACAAAAGGAGGGGCCGTATGAACCGTTAAGGTCTACAGCAGCAGTAAAACGAAAGGTACAGAGGCCACCCCAGTATGGAAATATTTTCTTTTTACCATGATGAGGTCATAATAGTAGTAAGTTTGAGTCCCTTGATTGGGGGTGCCGGTACTACTACCCTTGGCCCCTTGGAAGCTTTTAAGATGTTTGGAAACTGTAAGATAAAGGTGAGTAGTCATGTACTTGGGTCCCCCCTTTTATTGCACCTAAACAAATCATCTTTGATATCATCACCCTCTCCCAAAAAAAAAAAAAAAAAATCCAAAAAATTAATTTATTTTCCATTTTTTGGTGGGTGGGTTTTTACTTGCAACAAGGGAGGTAAAGAATTGGGTTATGGGGGTTCACTAGAAAGTGTACAAGGGCCCATTCTTTACGCAACCATCTTTGATATCATCACCTCCCCTAAAAAATTTCCAAGAAATTAAATTAAATTTCCATTTTTAGGTGGGATTTTACTTGCAAGAAGGGAGGTATTTTTTGATGTAAAACATTGGGTCACGGGGTTTACTAAAAAGAGTACAAGGGGCCCTTCTTTATACACCTAATGAAACTATCTTTGATACTATCACCTCCCCTAAATTTTCTTTTGCGAGGGATGCATTTAATTTGCATTTTTTCCCCTAATGTTTACTTGAGGGGTTTTTTTACTTGCGAGAAGGGAGGTGTTTTTGTGATTTGGTAAATTGGGTTATGGGGTATAGTAATATTTAATCATCCAATTGAGAAAGAAAAATATTCGGTTCTCATTTTTAGGTTGGGAGAAATTTTCACGTGGGTGGGTCTTTTACTTGCAAGAAGGGAGATGTTTCATAACTTTGTGAATTGGGTATCATCACCTAAAAAATCATGAAAAAAAAGTTTATCTTCACTTTTAGGCACGGAGAAAGTTTTGCTTGAGTGGGTTTTTCTACTTGGTAGGTTTTTCCTTAGGTAGGTTTTTTACTTGGGTGGATTTTTTCACTTGGGTGGGTTTTTTACTTGGGTGGGTTTTTCACTTGGGTGATTTTTTGTTACTTGAGTGGGTATTTTACTTGGGTAATTTTTTTGCTTATGTGGGTTTTTTTTCCTTGCAAGAAAGGAGGTGATTAGCAAAAACTAATTTATGATATTTACTAAAATATTTTAATGGTCCAAGTGATTGATTTGCAAGACAGTTGATTATGTCGTCTCAAGTTGTGGTATGAGATCATGCTAAAGGAAAAAAGGAAAAAAAGGTGAAGAGAGAGAGAGAGAGAGAGAGAGAGAGAGAGAGTATTTTATATGAGAAGTGTCCAATTGGTACAGAAAGGTGCTGTCAAGTTCATGGGATTTGTAAGCAGGTGTTGATTGTGTAGTGTGATTTTTCTTGTGTATTTTATCCACTACCAGTCGGTTATCTGGATTCTTGAGCGATATTTCTCTTTTTCACTAAAATAGTAGTTAGTTAGTTAGGAATTTGTATCATTGTAGGTTTTTTAATAAAATATGGCAAAAGAATATGGTTGTAGTATTTATGTAGTTTAAAAAGAGACTACAAGTTTACATGCATTTGAAAATTGGAGAGATTTTTCTTGCAAGGATTAACCCCTAACTCTCCTTTGTTGCAAAACGGTCTAGGTCACAAAATTTGACCTTCCTTTAGATTAAGCTCAAAAAGTCTCCATCCAAGCATTGTTTGAAAGATTCAACCGTAAGATCTCAAAGTTCACTTGACACTCTTCTCACATACCAAATTTGAACCGTTCATTCTTCTTCATTTGTGAAATTATAATGGTCAAAGTTGGCTGAGTTTTTCTCCTTGCAAGAACCTCCAAAACCCGTTTTGGGTTTTAAGGAGAGTTAGGGGTTAAGAAGACAAGAGTGAACCAATGTAAGAATGTATCACATTGAACTTGGTTGTGAACACTTTCTTAGGAACTTCTACTTGGTTAAATAATGTAAACCAATTGCAAGAGAATATGCATGGTATTGACATTTTGGTGGAGGTTGTTATACTTGTACCCCAACGTTACAGAACGCGATTATTGCCTAGAGAACGTGATTGTTTTATATTTGACATAGCATTTTGGGCAAGAGCTAAGCTCCTTGCCCCATGGACCTATAAAAGATCTAGCCTATTTTTAGCCAAAAAAAATATCTTTTTGAAAAGTGTCATCAATGAAAATGAATGAAAGCTATTTAGATAATTTTGTAGTAAACTTGTTGTAGGACATGTGGACCAGAGTTTGAGTCAAGAAATCTCATAGATTGCAAGATTGCAATGCATTTGTGCCCTAAACAAACTACAGAATTTCACTTTAGAGTGGAAATTTTATCAACAAAGTTACTCTATTGAAAAATTCTC
The DNA here is from genome assembly GCA_037043015.1 of Bryum argenteum. NCBI lineage: Eukaryota > Viridiplantae > Streptophyta > Bryopsida > Bryales > Bryaceae > Bryum > Bryum argenteum. The sequence goes on from CM073327.1 coordinate 5,222,412, forward strand.
CAACTAGAAAGTTCAGCCCTTCTTCTCAAAAACACCCTTACACCCGAAAGAAACAAACATATGTCTTGGTTCAAATAATAGCCTTGCAATGGTGAAAGTTGTCAAAAACTTTTTAAAGGAAAAATAGTCCAAAAAATACACCCCTTGCAATCAAATCCATGACTCGTCTTCAAAACACATTTGATTCATTTGAGGTTTCTATCACTAAAAATCGACTCTCTTCTAATCGGCACTCATCCCAAAAAAACAAAGCTAAAATCCAACGGAGGATGAAAGAGATACAACTCCCTCAAACCATGTATTAACCTTGTTTCTTCAATATAGAATTATCATTGCAAATCCAATATCAAAGAAATTTGGACCAAAATTCTCCCAACTAGAGTTTCGTTAGACCTCATCTTAAAATCATAATTATATCAAAGAATTCCATGAGTAACTATGTTTGATATCACATAATGGCCTTGCATTGGTAAAACAACCTAACGTTTAAAAACTCAAAAACTAAAGCTTCCTTCACTATAAATCATGCCATTGACTCATACTTTATGAGAGGAATTCGCAATTCTTGTTACACAAACCAAACTTGATTCAAAATTCAACTCAAGCAATTTCATTCAAAACAAACTCCACTTCAAAAATAAAAAAAAAGCTCTATAACCCCTAAACAACTATGATAGCCAAAATGGCATTTTGGGACAAATTCAATAAAGCAATAAAAAGTATACTTAGGGACTGCATTATCCCCAAAAGTGAGAAATATGACAAAGTATGTGTAATAAAAATTGCAAGGTCACATAAACATTTTTTAAAAATTTCATCTTTGAATCCAAGTGGATTATTTTAAATTTAAATTCTTTCTAAGTTCTTTTTTCTTTTTTCTTTGAAATTATGCTCATCACCAAATCACTACTCAATTTTCCAAGTGACCAAAATCAAAACCCTTCCCAATTCTTCAAGACCCGTCTTCAAAATCTACAAAAAAACAAGAGGTTAACCATGATAATAAGTATTTCAAGGTCTTTAATTGAGAAAGAGTCAATTAAAGACAAGTCATCACAAATTGGTTGATGAAGAAAGAGTCAATAAAGACGAGTCAATGCATGATAAGGTGGGAGTTTCTAAATTAAATAAGCTAGCTACAAATTAGCCCCTCTAACTTGTACCATAGCTAAGTTCTAAGCTACATAATCATCATGAGAGTGTTGCCTTATCAAATTTCCTTATGAAACCATGCCAATCAAGCAATTCAGCCTCCTATTGCATGTGTTGTTCAGCTTTTAATGACTGCATTAATAAAAAGGACAAGCCTCATATACAAATATGATGATCATTAGGAAACATCCAAATTAAGCTTTTGGGAGCCTCATTTTGCCCTCATCATGATGATTATTACAATCAAAAAATAAGTATCTACTATTAATATTGGAACATGATTAGTGAGGTTGGTTAACTTCAAGATTTACTAAGTTGCTATCTATAAGGGTTGGAATTGGAAGGAATAATTTTTGATGGTAATGAAAATTTTGGAATAAAATCTCTAAGAAATAAGAATAGGTGTTAATGAACACTAAAAATAGATAGCACATAAAAGATTGTATAAAATTTGAAATTGAGAACTTGTTGCGTGAGGAGCAAAATAATGTGTTTCGTGATGGAATTTTATAGAATGAATGAACACAATAGTATCACGTTTTGGTTGTTTTAGGTGGTGTGATTGTATTTGCTAGTCTTTCTTTATGCAATATGTTTGGACTTCATTAATGTATTTAAATTCTTGTCAACCCAAAAATTGTTCTTCCTTTGAGGTGTGTATGAACGCTGATAATTAATCATTACAAGGAAGGAACAAGGAAACAAGTGTAATTGGCTTACATGAAGAAGTTGCATCGAAAAAAAATTACACCATCGGAAGTATTGAGAATTTTCCGGTGGATTGCCCCACAACCACTAATGACCCACAAGGTTGAGCTATGCACGAGGGGCGCCTATAAATGAGTGCTACCAGCGTTTCTCGGAGCCCCCATCAGCCAATGAGATTTTTTCTTCAGAATCCTTGAAATTTTCGATTTGGACCCCTTACAACTATTTTTGATAATTTTGAATTAAAAAATGCGCCCCCAAATTATCTTGGGGAGGCCTACTCCTTGACATTTTAAGCCTACAGATCAAAAATTTAGGGGCTCTTTACCCCTTCCCCTCTATTGCCTCCGAAAAACGCTCGTAGCACTGATTTACAGTGATCCATGCAAGAGGTGACTATTAGCTTTTAGGTATAATTTTCAATGGATTAACTACAAATAGTACAAGGTGTGATGTTGGTACACTTTCAAGTCCAACCTCAAAAATTTCACAACGAACGTTAGGAGTGTCCAAAAATGACCATTCCAATTGATCCACCCTTCCACTTACTTTGCGCACACACACACACGAATTGTTTACATGACCATTTTCCCTACAAATTTACATACTCAAACATGCGCCAATTGAAAAAAAACATACATACACGAGTGAATAATGAGTGCACCTAGGGAGTAGCCACATTTTTAAAGCGGGCGCAAAGTGGTTAGCCATGCATTTACACACATATATAATCCAAGAGGTTTAGATTAGGTTTTAAGTGGTACTAATTTTCTTGTTAGAAACTTAGAAGAAAGAGCAGCCAAGCATAGACCGAGTTGAAGACCAAAGCATGGTTGGGCAAAGACACACTAAACCACGCGAGTACAAATACGTACTTTTACTAAATTAAACCATTCAATGGGATGTGCGATAGTACTCGCAAATTATGTTGCGCATCCTCAATCGCTCGCTCGCTAGGTTTTTCGAACCCCTTTTTTTGTGGGCTGTGATTCATATGATTGCTCAAGCTCGTCGTCCTTGCGTCCTCTCGCCTTGTTTGCAACTTTTGTACCCCCTCGAACTGAAGCTTGGCGAAGGACTATCAGTTTCAAGCTCGGTACTTACACATGTAGCCTAGTAGTATTTGGATTGATGGTATACTATGGAATTTTTTCTTTGTAGATCGTAGAGGGTGAGGTCGTAGTGGATAAAGAAATTCTCGTTTGGACATTCCTCTAGAAGTTGAAAAATTTCACCGTCAAATTAGTGTAAGTGCTTCTATAAACATAACTTTGGTATTTTGATAATTTATAAGAAGAATTGGTATGTATATACACTCATGACTTGTTAATAACATTTGTTTGTGACTTTAGGATTTCAAGGAGAGCTGGTCAAATCAAGGCGCATGAGGTGTTGTTGGAACTCCGTAATTACATAGGGGTGCGGGCAATGATCAGATTGAGGATCGGGGTGACAAATCCCAAGATATTAAATTACAAAGTATTTTTGTCCCCAAAAATACTGAAAATTATTTGTATAAGCGTGGCAACGCCGCAAGGGTGTACAAGTTGCATGCAAGGAAAATATGTATAAATGCTTCAACGATAAACCCAAAAAAAAAAAAAAAAAAAAAAAAAAAAAAAAAAAAAAACAAACAAACAAAGCCAACATGCATAATATAAACCTAAAAATACACTAATTACACTTAAGTTAGGATTTTAAGTAATTAAATTAGACATAGTTTAGGGGTGTACAAAGCATATGTACAAGTGATGTCTTTAGAGCCACAAAGTGATTGTAATGCCCTTTCATTAGGAACCCTCTAAACCATTGGTTTTCCCCCCTCCCCTCACACTAAACCTAAGGCTCCAAATCAACAAGTGTACTTGCTCATCAAAGTTTACTTTTGACCTTTGGAACACCAAAGTTGCAAAGCTCCAACGTGCAGCTTTTTGCAAGATATTTTAGGAAGTCTCTCTGGTTGTTTTTTTAATCATTTAATATTGCAAGGACTGGAAAGTCCACATATATTCCTTACTTACAAGATCCATAATATACAGTGATTGTATTCAATATTTGGAAATTAATGGTAAAGGGGAGAGGGAGAGAGAGAGGGGGAAAAAAGTATTTTATTCCCTTGAGCAAAAAGTTCACTTTTTTACACTTTCTTTTCGCAAGGAATTTCTTACTTGCATCATGATTTGGAATTTAAGAAATTTTTATCATAAAAATTACAAACTATTTCAAATGTTTAAAAAAGTTGGTATTTTGTAGTCAAGGTCCTTGAATCCCCTCAATACGAGCTAGAAGTAATTGTGTGTATAGACCTTGCTTTTTGGTAGAAAGGTGAAATGTAAGGTGAAAGTGGTTCCTAGGATTCAAGATCTTGTGTGAAGTATATGCACTTCCTAATCTCCCTCGAATAAATATTGCTTGTCTCTAGTTTTTAGTCAATATTACTCTATGAAACATAATAGCCTTGTACTATATTGATTGATTATTTAATGTGGTTACAATACGTTCCAATTTCCCCTTGTCCAGTGGCCATCGGGATATTAGCATTACGAAAGGACACTTCATTCACGCCGGCCCCTTAGAAAGGGACCGGAGTTTTTATCTATCTATGTGGTTACAATACAAAGGGCCCGTTTACACTAGAGTAGAGAAGGCCATCGGTTGGTTAAAAATTTCATTTTCTGAAATTCGAAACCCTTGATTCTTCTTCATTTGTGAGACTATAATGGCCAAAATCAGCTACCCTTATTTTTCCCCGTTTCGAATTTTGAGAATCTCTAGAACTTAATTTCAACCAATCATAAGAAGGTAATTTATATATTTTTAAAAGAATAAATCATATGACTGTTTGAGTGGGTGATATTCAAATATTGTGATAAATCCTCATTAGCAAATGCAAGCTAATGTATAACTGGCCCTTTGTACATTCTTTGATTGCCCACTCCTTGCCATCCATTAGCATCGTCTCTCCACCACTTTCACCTCCTTCATGATTTTTGGTTGAGTTCCAACCCCCCCCCCCCCTTATTATTAATCCCTCCCTCCCCAATTATTAATTATTAATTATTTATGGAGGAGCCCCTATGGCAATGATTTGGTGTAAGTCAAGTTTCCCAAATATTTGGACATTGATTTTACAAGTCAAAAGGGATCAGTTCCTGTCCCTTCCTTCCACTTATTATTGTCCTGGTACATACTTTTTTTGCTTTTTTTACTGACAAAAGTTTTTTTTTTTTTTTTTTTTTTTTTTTTTTTTTTTTTTTTGAACAAGTGGTGGATTCCATTGCATGAAGAGAGATACACCGATGCAGAACCTGGCTCGAGTATGCTTCGGGCCGGCGGATACCTATTTTACTGACAAAAGTTTGGGTCCAAAAGTAGTTGCTAGAGACCAAAATTAAGTACATTGTGACTTATTCTTTTTAGTGACTTATTTTACTAAGAATAAAACTATCTTTGCTACTTAGAGGAGTTATCTTGATGACAACTATATTTATGGAATTTTATTTCATAAGGGATTTTATGATCATTTTTACTAGTATGAGCTTGTGGCGTTGCCATACCCAAATACTTGAGATTGGTATTCACTTTTATTACCTCGTCCTTGTGGTTGATTTGGATCCTTCCTTAATCTCACGTCTACATACATTTCCCCAATCCTTGTTTTTGTCGAACAAAGAGATGCCAATATTAAAGAGATGCCAGGAAGGTTTGTAATTATTTTCATTTATTTATTTAGTTTTGAAATTTTGGAACCATGAATACTTCAAAAGGGTTGAGCACCACACATGCATGGAGAATTGAACCTCCGACGTCCTTAGCGGGGGGCCATGAGCCTTAACCACCAAGCCAACGCTTCTAGTACCTTCAATGTTTCTACTACGATACTTAAACCTCAAACTCAACACCTTGATGACAAATTATTATGTTATTTAAGGTTAAGTACTTGAACACAACCTAAACTCAACACATAGAAAAATAAAAAATAAAAATTGCGTCAAGAAATTTCCGCAATCATAAACTAAACTACTTTAGCCAAATCCAAGGCTAATATTGGGTAGTGTACAAGTACAAATCGAAATCAAATACAAACAATATCTTACTATAGCTTATGCACGATTCCTCAACCAAGTAAAACCGCCCAGTTCATCCGCAATCCAACCTATTCCGCATATAGATTCAAAAATTGAGATCTAGGCTAGCAACCAATTATGTTGGTACAAGCAAAAATCAGTTGTTGAGGGGATGGGGATCCACATGTGGAAATCGAGACGGGGGGCATGGTCTCATCAAGTGTAACATTTGCCGTTGCATGAATGGGCTCCGGGGGCGGATGGACGGGGGCCGGCCGCGAGCGAGCGAGGGAGACAAATGGATGAACATGTGCGTGTGTTTGTGCGATGATGATGATGATGATGACAACAACAATACAAGAAGCACTCGGGTGCGGGGATGTTTTTTTGCGTAGCCAAAAGAGGAGAGGAGTGAGTGGTATGTGTCCTACGCGAACAGCAGCTAACTTACTCATGATTTAGGATGTCCCAAGAGGGGTTTGTAGTACCGAGAGCCCCAAAAAAAGAAGAAAGAAACACACACTTGGTTCTCTCTCGCCCTCTTGCTTGTCCCCATCGTGGGAGCAGCTGTGAAACAACCGCCCTCCCCCCGTCGCCTCCTCCTTCTCCCCTTCTCCCTCCAAATTACGAAAAAAAAAAAAACGCAAAAAAATTAGGGAAAATTAATCACTTGAGATCGTTCTAAAGCTCCCGAACTATATTGGGAAATTTTCATGATTATGAAAATCTGGGGATCAAATTTATTAACCCCTAAAGGTCCAAGAAAGCGGAAATCGCTTATGTGGAATTTCCACAGGGAGAAAATTCAGCCAACTTTGACCATTATAATCTCAAGATTGGAGAAGAATTAACGGTTCAAATTTGACATTTGAGAAAAGGGTCAAGTTAACTTCAAGATCCTACGGCTGGATCTTCTAATCAATGCTTAGATTGAGTTTCATTGCACCTAGAGTAGAAGAAGGTTCTTTTTGATAATTTAAACAATTTTGTATCAAGGACCTTTAGGGGTTAACAAAATGCATGCATCCCTAGCACTAGTAAATTCTTTCATTTATTGGATTTTGGTTGTCCCTATAAGCACATTAATTATGAACAAATACAAGAACACAAAAACTCTCTATTTCTAATAGTACGCTTGGGATACATAAAATTTGGCAAGTGAAATTGCCCCCCTCTTCCTCCAAATTACGAAAAAAAGATTTTTTTCTTTTTTTCTTTTTTTTTTAAATTTTTTTTTTTATACGGATAATTAATCACTTGAGATTGTTCTAACGTTTAAAGCTCCCGAACTATATTAGGGAATTTTTCATGATTATGAAAATCTGGGCGCAAATTTGATAAAATAATGCATGCATTCCTAGCACTAGCAAATTTATCGGATTTTGATTCTCCCTATAAGCAAATTGATCGTGAACGAAATACTAGAACAAAATCTCTCAATCCTAATAATACGCTTGGGATACATAAAAGTTGGCATGAGAAATTGTTTATAAATTGCCATATCATGCTAAAGATTATTTTGGGTCCATGTCCACATTTCATGGGCACGTTTTTTTGCAAAAATGACCAAAATTTCAAAAGAAAGAAACTTTATATAAAGTCTGGAGCTCGAACATGGGGGGGTCCTGACTGCTAACATGGTGCGTACAAATTCAAAAGGACATACACCAAAATTCAAAGGACATACACCATGCAAGCAATCATGGGGGCAAAACATGAAAATATCCAAATTGGCCCTCAAATATTGTTCGAGCAAAAGGGGGGGAGGGGGTTAGTCTTTTTGTTTTTGCGTAACTGAAGCCCCAAGTTTGTTCTTGCTTAGAAAACAATCAGGGCACGGCATTGGGGCCCCCCATATGCCTCCACTTCGCTTACGAAACCCCCCTCTCTTGCCTCTCTTCCTCATCACAACTCTATTGCTAGGCTTTCGCGTAAGTAACTTACTCCTTGACTTGGTCAATTCACATCATTTCAAATCTTGTTGGATACTTTGTTCAAACTTTTTTTTTTTTTTTTTTTTTTTTTTTTTTTTTTTTTTAATGAATAAGAAGTTTTATTTTATTTTATAACATGTTCTAATCTAGCATCTAAATTAGATGTTTTAATCAATTGCGTTGTATTAACCTAGTAAGTGGGGGAAGAGTATTTAATTTTACATATATGGCATACTAAGTAAGTTATAAATGCAATGATTTTGGACATCTAAATATTAACATAGAACTTGTATATGGTTTTTGATTGTTTGAAATGTTTCCACATTTCAAACAAGAAAAATTGTCCAATATTTGAGTAAAATTGACTTGTAATTGTTGAAAGCCATAACATCTATGCTTCTCTATCATGGGCTTTGCGAGGATAACATGTTAATTGTCTTTTAGGCACTAGTTGTTAGGTAGGAATTAAGCATATGGTAGTGTTCACCTTGAGAGGAGTGAGTAGTCACACTGTTCGTGTTATTAGCATCCAAAAATAGGTCACATAAACACTCTATTCACGCCAACCTCAAAAAGGTTTGAAGTTCTTCTTTCCGATTAGAGTGGATTTTTAGTGGCAGAAACCTTGACGAAATTGAAGATGTATTGAAGATAAGGCATAGATATAAGTGCAAAGGGGTTGAGTTTTAGACTATTTTTCCATTGAGGTTTCATTGGCACTTTTCGCCATTGCAAGGCCATTATATTTGCACAAAGAAAAATAATTCTCATGGCTTTTTCTTGTTCAAGGGTGTTATTAAGATGAAGGTAAACATCTTTGTATTCAGTGATTTTTTCACTGCAATAAGTATACTGGTAGCATTTTCATTTCAAAGTAAATACGTTGAGATTTTGTGATATTATTTTGAGTACCAATATGTTCTGATCTTGCAATATAAGAGGCCTCATGACTCAAAATTTCACCCACATGATGTACAATATTTTTTACTACAAGATTGTACGGTTAAGATCTGACTATATCACCTTTGTTTCCATTTATGACAATTTTTTTTTTTTGAGAATGTGTTCTTTTTTATCTACCAATGAGTCAAACCATTCAGGGGTTAAGTTTGGCTCCTCGAAACGTGATAGTTTTGAAAATTATTGCGACCAAAGTTTGTGCTAGAAGTAATGTGCTCTTATTGGCATTCCGTGTAGGTTTTTGGGAAGTTTCTACCTCTTCTGAAAACCACACTACATAAGGTATGTAGGATGCTCCAAAATTGCACAATTTCAGATTTTCAAGCTCATTGGGGGAGTAGCCGAGGAAACCGGTCCTCGAAAATAACTATAATACGTAGGAATGTTCCCGGCTTATTAGAATTATAAATGTTAAATTTCTCTTAAATCAGTCCTCGAGCATGCAACGACCACAACATTTATATCAATAAGTAATTAAATTCACACATGCATATCATATCCTCAAACGACGAAATCCACAACATTAAAAGTTCTCATTTCAAACAAGAAATATTCTTGAGCAAAGTTGGAAAAAAAATCGTGGAGAGGAATATCAACATGGTTAAGATAGGGGGAAAATAAAATCGTGATACTCCTTAAACTCAATAGTTTCAAACGTACTTCCCTTACTCCCTACCTAAAAAATAACATCAAGGCATTCAAGTTTCCTTGTCAATCAAAACATGTATTCAAACGGTGCCAAGTGGGCAAGCATGCGCGACAATGGGATGGATATGGAAATGATTTACAAGATCATAAGTGAGCCTCCAAAATAATATGTACTCACTAACTAAAATCCAACAACCTCGTCCCTCGTTCAGACATTGATCTTAGAACCTAGATCCTCTCGCGGACGTCCGCCCGCCCGCCCGTACGGTATCAAAATGTGTTTCGGCTCTTGCTCAATTGGAGGGACGCACAATCGCAACTTACAAACTAAATAGTTGCCATCGGGATCTTTGTTAGGTTGTTAATGTGATCTTTGTTAATTAAGCCCCAAGTGTAATCTCGCTTTTTGTACTTACAATAGAACAATAGAATTATGTCATAATTATACACCCCCCCCCCCCCAAGGACGAAGTAGTTTTGAGCATTTGAATAAGTTGTGGTCTATTGTTTCAGTGTTGACTACTAGTGGCAAGAATTAGTGTGGAAAAATATTGGGTTTTTGAGTATTTTTTTCTAAAAAAAACTGGGAATTGGGGGATGTAAAGAAGAAATAAAGAAATAAAGTCATAAATCCCAAGAAATAAAATCATGGATGAAGGAGATATAACTCCTCAAAAATCATCCATTTTTGTTTTATTTTATTTTATTCAAGATAAAAAACATTGTTGCAAATGTTAAAATATTTGGATCTAAAGTTTTTCATTTTCTTCCACACTAATGTTTTCAAAAATGTTCCCAATGTAAGTATGAAATCTAATCTTCAATTATGTAGAGCTTCTAGTATAGGTATGTACTTGAATACTTTGGTAACCTCGGGCCACATGTATGTGAAAAGAACCCCATGGTACAAATGGCAAGTCCACAAAATCATACGTTTGGAAGTACTAATCTTACAATTTAAACCAAACTCAAGGAATAAGACATGTAATATAAAGTATAGTAAATGTTTGACTTAGCACAAAAATCATACTACAGAAAGGACACATACCTAGAGTGGACTTTCTAACAATAAAATACCATAAAATCCCCACATGTTATTTTTTAATTTTTTTAAAATTTTGGTATAAAGTAATTAACTTTCGCTATACAAAATCTCTCTCACTTCATGTTCCCAGATTATTAGATGAGTGCACTATGTCCTTCTTCAACAACCCAAATTAAAAAAGAATAAAAAGTGTGATAATAGAGAAACAAGGACTTGTAAGGTGAGAGGGGGAATATAAGGATATAGAATTACCTAAGGACAATGTAAATCTCAAGTTTACATGTGCATTTGGTTGACCTTGGTTGTAAGTCAGCTGGCACTTTGTACTGGAATTTCACATCACTAGGATTATTCTATATTATCACTTGTGGAAGTAAATTAAAGGTACCATGGGTAATTAGATTGTGGCACAAGTGGCTAAATTGCTCAGTAATATTATTTTTGAGTATTTTAGTTTAAGGCTTACAAGGATCCAGCTGATATTGAAGCTTTGAATTCCAGTCCTACAAAAAAATTAAAATTAAAGAATTAAATTTAGGGCGGGTAGTTTGTTTTGTGTGTGTGTGAGAGAGTAACATTATGATCTTCGGCACTGCTGATCGGATTGGGGTGCATGAGGTGTGTTTGTTGGAGGGGGGGAATTTTTCAGAGGTGCAAGTGATAATCGGATTGCGATTCCGGTCGACGAGTCTTGAGACATTGAATTTCCAAGTATTTATTTGCCCCCAAAATATTGGAGATCCTTTGTATGAGGGTGACAATGCCGCAATGGCATACTAGTATATGTAAAGAATAATAAAAGGTAAAATCTTGAAAGATAAGAAAATAAATTATGTTCGATGTTGTTACTCATTTTTGGTACACAATTGCACACGAATCACTACCTAGTGAGGAGGCCAACAATATCATTGGCAAGGTAGATGAGAAATTTGTAATCCCCTATTTACCCTCTTTCTTTCTTTTTTATCTTTAAAAAAAATTTAAAAAAATAAATTATGCTAAAGGAGAGATTACGGAAAAGGATTGATCGATCAAATGAATGTGGATCCAACGGCGGTGCTTTACATATGGTTGTAAAGTGCGAACTCAATGTATCACATTCATTCACCTAAATTTTATTGCGAGAACCACCACACTAACACCATTGATACATATAGACGCAAACAAACCCCACATAGCATCATTGTTTCATGTAAACTGCATATATAGATTATTTTGGTCTAAATTTCTCATCCGCAATTTACAACTTTTCCCATAAACTTCGCAAACAAAAGAGTCATGCACACTTGAAAAAACAAGTCAATATCAAAATAGTGATGGTTTTAAGCCATAGAATTGTTTCTTTTAACGTTTTTCAAGCCATATTTGGTGAGTTCATAACGATATGACGTAGATCCTTTGCATGGACATCGGACTATGGCCATTGGCTTGTATCAGATCCACAAAGGTTGGTATGTATATTGTGACGATCTCCGAGTACATCCGCGAGGTACAAACGCTTCAGACTTACGCATTTTTCTAGAATGCCGAGGATCCAAGTGCGCAATAAAAGCAAGATTGTAATAATCCGTCCTGCACCCAAACATTCTTATTTCTTCTATTGACCCTGTTTGTATTTGTTCAATAAAAGGAAGTTTGGTCAACTACCCTTGACCTACTCATTGACTGGCAAGTGGCAACCATCAGTTTGTTTTGCAATTTTGGGGATATTGAAATTGTAATTATACCATATTCGTGCACATTTTACCTGATGTGGGTTTTTTTGCTATTTCGGGCAGCCTAGATGAAGAGGTTGAATTTAGTATCTTTTTAAAGGATTTGAACTAGGTGTTCATTATACTATAAAGTGTATGCAAAAGGTTCACAAAGTTAGATATGAGTTTTAGAATTTTAGAATGCAAATTGTTGTTTCTAGGCCCAACTTGGGCACAGAAAAAAGTATTTCTTGTTAAGTTGTTTATGAATTATTTTTCTGGATCATGTTTTTGATCCAACTTCTACTGAGATTTTCAATAGATCCAGTTAAAAGTATTTGTCGGATTGACAAAGGCAGCCTTCAAAATTTTCAGAAGAAAGCTTCACATATGACTGTGATTTTAAAAAATTCCAGAAAACAAATTGTCCAAAAGAAAATTTGCCAAGAATTTGCACAAAAAAAGAAGAACAATTTTTTTTGGATGGTATGATCTTGCAAATGATATACATCCAACGGTTAATTTTTTTATAAGTGACTAAAAATAGGCTTTGGTACAAGATCTTACGGTTAAAAGTTTAGAATAAATTAAGAATTTGGTACATACCCCTAGAATTACATGGAGGTAGAAAATTGCACTTTTGAGATTTCAAGATCTCAAAAACACAAGGAAATTTAGGGGTTAAATAAGCTTATGAATATATTAAATTAGTAGATCTTAAGAAGATTTTCTTTGCTTTTGTGCAACATGTTGGATTTTGATAATGGAAAACAAAGAGATTTGTATGTTATGAAGATCTCCATCAATTTTTTGAGAATCTTCTTTACTTGTTGATAGAGTCTATTAGTTTTTTTTTTTTTTTTTTTTTTTTTTTTTTTTTTTTTTTCTTTTTCTTTTTCTTTTTTCTTTTTTCTTTTTTCTCTCGATGGTTTGGAGGTAGGTAAATGTTGAGTGAATATATGGAGGCGCATTTTAGTCCTTTGTGTTCTACACTGATTACTATTGCAAAGACCATGTCTATTCATCACCCACATTCCAAAAACTTCCTAATGTAAGTACTCTTCAAAGTTGAGAAAGAGTGGTGCTTGTGACCAACTTCATTTTGCAACGCTATCAATTTTTGATAGGAAATACCTAAGATAATTTATCTGTTAGAGGCACAACATGCCATATTTAAGCCATGTGCGTTCTAGCCTATTTAAAAAAAAGTAAAAACGAAAATCTCAAAAAATGTTATGACGAAGGTGATTTATTCACATCTCAATTGTACAATCTTGTGATAGGATTATTGTAAGTCATGTGGTTCAAAATTTGAGTCATGAAGCCTCATAGATTGCAAAAGCATAACAAATTAGTAATCAAATAGAACCCCAAAATTTCATCATTTTATCACTTTAGAGTGGAAGTGCTATTGACAAGCTACTTCAAAAATAAAATTGCCATCTTGAAAGTTGTTCACCTTCATCTCAAAAACTACCCTTGTGCCAAAAAAATCATCAAAATTTCTTGACTCAGGAATCAACCTCACAATAGTAAAAGCTGCCCAAAACTTTAGATTAGAAAAAGAGTAAATTTGGACCTTTTGGACTAGATTAAAATGCTATACCTTCCTCATATTTTGAAATGAGCTAAGATGCTTACGATAAATACCAAAGTCGAGTTGGAATCCAACCCAACACATAAAGTTTGAGTTTTAATGGTGAATAAAGAAGGAATTGGCTCTTCAAAGACCATGTATCCTTTTGAGATTTTCAATTTGGGAACATCATTGCAAATATAATATCAAATATTTTTGGATCACAAAGCTTCCAACTAGAAAGTTATTGGATTCCCTGTTGAGATCTTACTTATTTAGAAGAATTAAGGCGAACTTCATACAAAAGTTGCCTTCACTAAAATGCATGCCATAAATTTACACTATCTTCGATGAATCTCCAATTTTTACCACACAAAATAGAACTGATTCAAGATTAAAAAAAATAAAAAATTAAAAATTAAAAATAAAAAAAAATTGTAAACAAACTATTAGTGACTCTTCAAAGTTTTAAATCGCAATGTCAAATTTTAACATTTGGCACACTCAGGGGTTGAGAAAGGCATTATTGCCATTGAAATTTGTACGGTACCAACCAAATGAGTTACGTTTTCTTGTATGACATGGACAGAGAATAGACTTGGAGATGTAATTTCAACTTGGAACTATAGATTCAGTTTTAGGGCAAATCACAGATGGAAACCTGCATTGGGAAGGTAACAAAGTATACTATAATGTAAGAAGAAAAATTTACAATAGACTTGCAAAATTATACAACAATATAGTATATTAGGATACACGATCTACCATCTTATGCTACCACCTTTAGCATCACTTTTGGCCCTCATACGTTCAGGCATGCTAGCAATGAGAATCTCAATTATTTCCTTAGAGATGTCTCCTAATGCTTCTTCAATGATTTTTTTTTCTTTCTTTCTTTCTTTTTTTTTTTTTTTTTTTTTTTTTTTTTTTTTTTTTTTATTTTTATATTGTGGTATCGGTCCATTTTGTACATAGTTCTTTGCAATCTTCTACAGGCAGTCTCTAAAAATCTCAAATTTGTAATTGTTGACATTTTGGAACGTCCCAAATTCAGCAACCGGTGAATCACAACTATGGCTTTCATGTATCCACACAACCTCTTGTTTGAAATTCTTGTCAAATTCTAATTCCAAAATCACCCTATTCCAAAAAACTTGCTGCAACAAGAAAAAATGTAACTCATTTGCTGGCTACTGTACAGGCATTCAAAAGAAATAAGACTCCCCAACATCGAAATCCCCCGACTTTGTCACAATAGAAAGTCATTAGTGTATCATTCTTACTTTTCATTTTCTTCCATATCTATAAACAATATCTACATATTGAACAATAAGAACAAATTTGCTACCCATGCATCTACAAACAATTCTAATCCTGCACAATATACTTGAAACCAAGTAAATAGCATTAACCTAATTCAATGAGTGCAAAGAGAGTTACTAAGTTAGACATCGCCAATATAGTTGTATTTCCATGGGAGAATAATTACCCTTCTTTACACAAATACAAAGATGCTTCTACTAATCCAACTTTGTAAATTGTTTTTATCGATTCTACAAAGTATCCAAAATATGAAACAAAGTGAGTAAGATGCAATCTCTCTCACAAAAGAATGGAATTGCAAAAAAGATTAGTTACAACAATTTTGCAATTCCTGAATCAGTTTGACAAAATCCCAGCATTTGAGGCGAATTTAAATCACCACGCTCGGTTACATCAGCTTCAGTACATAGAGCTACGCCATAGTAGTTCAAATGATCTGCAATGCTGTTGCCTGTAACAGACCTGAAAATTAAAACAAACAAACAAACAAACAAGTAACCTCATCAACAAACAATTCAGCAAATGACAACTTTCTTAACCCAAAACGACAATAGTTGTGAATTTTAACCCGGCCTCTGATATGCTCTGAAATGTCCAACGACTAAACATTTCTCGACCTTGTCAAGGCCTTCTCGATGGTAAAGGATCAAACAAGATAGTTACACATTAGTTGTGAATGTTAAACCTTTCCTAAGGGCACGGCCTCTGATATGCTTTGAAATGTTCAACGACTCAACATTTCTTGACCTTGTCAGGGCCTTCCCGGTGGTAAAGGATTAAACAAGATAGTTACACAATAGTTGTGAATTTTTTGTCTGAAATTATAGTTGTTGGCATTTAAGATTTTTTTTTAAAGTGCAAAGAGAGAAAGAAAAAGAACCTGCTGCAAGATGGGTCCTCGCCGGAAATGTCACAAACTTGCTCAAACTCCAATTGTAGACGGCCTATTGAAATTCTATAGATCCACACCTGCATACATTGTTATATTAATTGGAGAAGAGACTATCCATTAAGACTTTACATTTGAGAAAAGTTCATAGCTAACACTCTCATTACCATCACTAATACCAAGCATTATTAAAAAGTAAAATAAAAATTCAACTTCTAAAGATAAACCTTTCCTAAGATAAACGCCAAGAATTGTTTTGTCATTTGTTTGGATTGTAGACATACCTCCGTGGCAAAGTGATGGTAAGTCTTTTCTCCCAAAATGGGATAGTAAGGAGGCAAATGAGGCACTAAATCATGTGCATGGGTAACACGGGTTGTTAATGGAACAAACTCATTATAGAATATGGAAAAGGCATGGTTTCCAACTCGAGGTTGTCCGAATGTGAACACCTCAACGTCCTTGAAGCCATAATTTGCCTGCAAAATTGCATTACATCCCACCAAGTCAATGATAAGATATAATTCATCACCTTTAAATTATTCTTTTTTGAACCATTACTGACTTAAGCTTGTCAAGAAACTTAATAAATTGAGTAATACTAACCAATGGCATGTGACACTTTCTTTGAAGGTTGGTAAAGAAATTGCGTAGAAGAAAGCATTCTTACAGAAAGGTCAAGTGCACAAAATGTGGCCATCGCTCCTCCCATAGAATGACCAGTGACTATAACACTAAGCTCCGGTCTCAGTAGTTGAATGGCTTTCACTGCATCAATAACTTGCGCACGTAATGTTGTATTGTGATAAGCTTTATAGAATCCACTATGTACCTGCAAATATGTTAGAAAGTTGTAACAGATTACATTCATTAGCAAGGAGAAACTTTGTCAACTACCAACTACTGCTTCAATTATTTTCTAGTAGAACATTAAACAAGTTTTGATAATAAAAAGTCGCAAAGCAAAGCCAAAAGTGGAATCAAGTACGTTGGGATGCAGAAATTTCTGGTAAGCTGACTATACCAAGGCATTGGTGAATCCTGGATAGTCCAAATCCAATTCTTTGAAATATAAATCCTCCGCCCAATTCTGCATGCTACACATGAACATGTGTTAGAACATACTTTTATCTTCAAAGTGAACAAACTCTCAAAGTGTATTGATTCACTTTGGATTGATTCAAAGTTTATTATGGATGCATCAAGTCAATACAAACTCTCAAAAGCGCAATTCTTATATCTACGTAACGTAAAGCAACAAAACTAAACAAGAAGCAAATCAGTAGTTTGAAAAGAAATCAACCTCTTATATAAGATTTTAGATATACCTTGATTGTTGGGTTCCACGAAAAGCAACAACAATGGCCTTCAAATTTTCAGCGACACCAACAAAAGCCTGCATACGATAATGAAACTTCACGTCAGTCTACACTTACAGTTGGTAAACTCCTCAGAGAGGCATCTGCAAACAATTGCAAACTCAAGATTGAAATAGTAGCAAAAGACATGGACAAGAATTTCAACTAAAACCTCAATTTTGTTATGTTAATGATCTGATACAAAAAATAGCACACAAAAAAATGGTGCATAATGGAGTAGACGAGAGGAATTTACTACCCCGCTGTCCTAAAGAGTCTATCCCAAGGGTTGTCTTAAAACTGTTCTTAGAAGTAGGACTAGTATATACGTATGGCACTTCCACTAGGCTCTACATCAATATTCCCACCAAGAATGTCTCATTCCACACGATGGAAGACTTGGTGGAATGAGTCATTTAGCTTAACGGAAATATTACACTTTTCCATTATTATAAACTTGATGAATTCCAGAAGTCATTATGTACCTGGAGGCAATGCTGAACATCCACCACAAGTGTATGAACCTTAAAACCCTGTCCCACACAAAGAGAAACACGTTAACAGGACAACTAAAAGAGGAAAAAAAGAAAACATGCTATAGTGAATAGAGTTTGAACATGCCTTGGTCAAACCTTTGCAACGAGAACAGGTCCATGACAGAAGCGATATGTTATCCACTATATAAACCTGAAATCAACATAAGCTTGTCAAAAACAAAAAGATAAAAAATAACAAATTAAACCACTAAACTCCGACGTTGATTTCTCACTAAAATGGAAACAAGAAGGAAAAGTACCGCAGATGCATACTCCACAAGAATGAGTGCTCTTGTTCTGTTATACTCGCACAGGACAGCCTTGTGATCTGTACAATCAACTCTTGCAATTCATAGTCTGCCATAGATCTACACCAATGGCTTCAAATGCGCAAAAATTGGAACATTCACATAGGTAAACTGATACATAAACACATATATACCCACAAAAGCTTCCTGAAGTGCTCATGATACAATTTTAGTCTACAACCAAACCACTTGTTTCATTGGTTTCTAGTGACTCATATCTAGTATTTCAAAAGTCTAATAAGACATAGTGTAAACATGGTCATTGGTGACAGAGAGAATGAAAATTTGAGTAGATACCTATGAGAATAGGAAATAATAAAACCTAGAACAAAAAGTAAAATGTGGTTTCCCTCTACAAGTAACACCAGTGGAAAAGTGTGTTGTTTCCACCAAGTTGAAAGACTTATTCCTCTTGAAAGATTTCCAACAAGCTTACTAGAATGAGACATTCTTGATGAAAAGAGTTCGGTGCAAATACCACGATTCAATTGAAAGAAACCAATTGGGATTGAAGGAAGGAAGGACAAGAACCTGGTTCAACAAATGCTGCAGCGACCGAAAAGAATAGAACCAGAACAAGAGCTCCGCATTGTCTCTTTCGATTGAATTCCATTCCCATCAGCTACCTCCACGAAACCCTAAACCCACAATGCTCCCATCGCCTAGTTCAATTGTATGAACCCAATTGTTGGACTCGTTTGAAAGTGCATCAAAATGTTGTGAAAGAACTCACCGCATAATTCTGGCCCGGAGCTTGCACCGAAACAGAATGAAGGCCGCTTCCATAGCGAGGTATCGAGCTTGATTGAAGCTGCGAAGGAAGAGTAACCCAAGTGAGGGAACAAGGCAAAACGTGCAACCCAACAATTTGTGTCTGGAGTGGGAAATGGCGTGCAAGCGATCGATCTTGATGATGAGGTAAGTTACATAAATTGCGGCGGAAGAGATAAAATTACGGTATGGAAAGCGTGGGAAGGAAGTGATTGATCGCATTGGTGTTTGATCGGCAGGGGAGCATGTGTCGGTGTCAGTCGCCGTTCTTCGTCGGCGAACGGACGGGCTTCGTCGGAAGTTTGTCTTCGTTCGTTCATGAATTTGTGTAAAACTCCAAAGTATGTTGTGTATATGGTGAAACCACCTATGGTCGTGCGCTTAACCCCTAAAGGCCCATGATGTTTTGGGAGCTTGAAATCCCAACACTGACCACTATGTACTAATGCGGGTACGTCCAATATTTTTGGAAATATTTGATAACTTCAACCGTAGGATCTTGAAGTAGACTACCATAGGTAGTAGTGTGAAAATTTTCAACCGTTGGATCATCACTGGATGTGAGATCATAACATTTGAAGTTGACTGTAAATTTTTTTTGGCCTTGACCGTAAAAGCCGAATCGGCGGCCGTGGGCCTTTAGGGGTTAAGGAAAATTCAAGGAACCTTATATTCAAAGTGATGAAATGAGTGGGTCACTAGTTTTCAAGGATAAGGAATAGGAAAAAATTAATTTCATGTATATTTGTGAATTTTTCGAACATAAACATGATTAAATACAAATTTTAGAAGTGAAAACCTAAAAGCGGGCACTCTAAATATGTATGCATGAAGTGCATGCAAGGGAGGTTAGATCTTTGTAAAGGCAGGAATATTGATGTTCGCCTTTAGGTGGTTTCACCATATGATTATTTTAATTCGAATATAGTAAATCTATAAGGTGCCATCCTCAATAATCATACAAAGCTTTTGTGGAGTGGTGAAGAGAGTAATTGTGGAATGCTTGTGATGGTAATACTATAATTTTTTTGTATTTTCTTAAAATGGTTATGGTTTGTAAGGTGGATTGCTCAAGAATGGTATGAATTTCAGTTTGACAAATGCATGATGGATTTAATAGTGAGTATTTTTTGTGCATTTGAATAGTGAATGGAAGACTATTCCAAGTAGAATCATCAATTTTGGGCTCTCTTGCAATTTGTTATGAGTTTTTTGAAGTTAATCTGATAGGATTTCTAAAATGGTGCTGTAAATGGCACCCTAACATCTTCATTGTTGGTACATGGGAGCTCACGGATTCTGAGATATTGAATTTCAAAGTGTTTATGGCCCCAAAAATTGACCGGAAATTGTAAAAAATGATCTAATTTTAGATTGAGTAGAAAAATAAGAGGATCCAACCTTGGAAGAAAAATCTTTTTTGGAGCCATACAAAAATTATAGAATATAGATACATGGGCTACAAGCGTAGAATCCTTTTTGTTTTCTCCTCTTGTTTTTTAACAATAATTCCCAGTAATGAGGACATGCATAATCAAAATATTTGTGTGAGCATGGCAATACGGCGTGGGGGTACTAGTCCTTATTATGGGGGACTTGGTCTATTGGATGATTTTCGATACAACATGGATCTTCAGCATATAACTTCAATGTAAGATAACATGCTACTTCAACGTAAGATAACATGCTCAACTCTGGAGCATCTTTTTAGGTTCCTTAACTTAGACCACATAATTTCTTAAACTTCATCATGATGAACATTGCACCATGAACCAACTAATAATGAGCTTGAAACTTCCTTGAAAGGTTATGTGTAACCTCAAACCAACCCTACTTCAATCCTTTCAAATTACAAACTTTTCATACAAATTTGTTAAATGAAGTATAGATTTGTCTTAAAAGTATAAACAAATGTCTAAAAATCGTATCTAAAAGTTAAAAAATGATTTAGAGGAGGAAGTGTTACAATGAAGATTCCAAGCCCAAGGGGCTTCATAGTTCCTTCATGAATTGATAACTACACAACTACACAAAATGGCTCATTGTGACGTAGCCATTTTGAAAATGTGCAAAGCTTATAGGAGTTTGACCCTCTTAGTGCAGTAATTTTAGGACTCTTCTTGCATTCTTTAGTTTTAGAAGTTTGAGCCGTAAGTGAATTCTATTCAGAACACCAAAAAATGTAAATCATGTGTACAATGAAGTTTGAAAGTGAGAGCTACATCATAGGTGATTACCGCTACTAAAACATGCATGGTAATGAGCTACCTACACCAATGCATTGGTGATTCCTGGATAATTAAATCCAGATCTTTGAATCAAATCCTCGGCCAAATTCTGCATGCTACACAACAACATGAGTTAATATCAAATGTTTGAAGAAACTCTCAACTCCATTCTTGTAGCAATTAATTACCATTAGAGCATACATTATCTTTAAAATTGAACACACGATTACATCATGAATCATCAAGTCACTGCAAAATCCATATCCTTACAAAGTAGACTTACAAAAGAATTAGTATGAGAGGGAAATCTGGGAAGCAACGAATATATTCTAAAATGCAAAAAGAGGTGTTGTGTACCTGATGCTGTAAGAGCATTTTGAAGACAGTCCAAAACCCTGTGACATGTCCGTCTGTTTGGAAGTCTGATAATTATTGCTTGCTTTCGTTTGCATCATTTTCTATACAAGCTCGCAAGGCATCTATCACCGATGAAGAATCCGGTGTCTCTCGCAGAGTCTGAACACGATCCATCATGAATTCTTCCAGAATAATTCCTGCAAACATAGCACATTTGATGCTTATTCAACACTCGGTGGTCTTGCGTTCTGATGATTTTATAAAAAGCTGCCTTCTAATGTTTCATTATAAGCATAATCTCAGATATCAATTGAAAGTGCAAGGGTAACATATACATTCGATGTGCTGCAAGAATTCTAGGGATTAGCTTGTTTTGCACATTTGATGCTCAAACGGTTATGGTCTAATAACATGGTTTCCATGCTCTTGCTTCTTGATTTGATATTCATAGAAAGCTGCCTCTAAAGGTTTCAATGTAAGCACATCCTAGATATTGAATGAAGTGCAAGGGTTACAAATACAATTCGATGTTCGAACGATGATAACTGCAGGTTTCGTTGAGAATTCTGGGGTTTAGCTACTTTGAGGAGAATCATACGTGGTGTTCAAAAAACTGAAAACAGAGGTGAATTATGAAAGGACATAGTAAGAGATTGAGGGTTTTAGAAAGGAGGAGTTGTCATACCAATAGCGCGCAATCCAGCAGGAGTTAAGTTCCCGTAAAGTGATTTATCTCGTGTGGTGCGCACTCGCTCCACAGCCAAATGCTTCACACTCACCAGCAAATCCTGCAAAAATCAGAATTCGTTTCAATTAACAATCTCTCAGGGTTTAGGGTTTAAGGATGCTTCTTCAATCGATCGCCTTAGGGTATGAGGATGCTTCTCCTTAGGGTTCAGGGTTTAAGGATACTCACCACCTGACGTTGAGAGAGAGATTTGGTCCAATCAGCGTCGCTAGTACTCCCCCGTTCAACTTTTCTACGCTTCTTCCTTTTCGGAGTCTTCACCTCCACATTCGTCATCTCAACCATGCTCGTTGCCTCCCTTTCACTGCAATTCAGCCTCAGTAATTAGACAATATATACGCAGCGAGCCTCAAGAGCCTCGAGAGACAACGTAAAACCCTAATTTGAGGTTATTCCTGCTCCAAAAGGATTCGAATGTGAAAGATCATCGGAGCTGGGGAAGCAGAATACCTGGACTTCATCGGTGTAGGCATCATGACCAGCACACGAATGCCGAATTCGTCGGTAGTGCTGGTGCTCGAAACGGTATATGCAGCAATTTGCGACCTTGAGAGTACCTATCGATTATTTGCATGAAAACCTAAAATTATGAAGCTCTTGAAGACTTGAACGATTGAAATCATCGCTGAAATAGATTGTTGGGTCCTTCAAGATTGCATGAGTATGACGAAATAAAGGTGTGTGGTTGTAAATTTGGTTTATACAAAAGTTCAATCTTCCACCGTGAGTGTTGATTGGGAACTCATCAAGAAATCACTCTAACTCCAGAGTTCATTGGAAGCAAGTTTTGTTTATTATTCAACTATAGGCTTGAATATCTAGAGAACAATTTTTTTACTCTCATATCAAGTTTGCAAGTGAAAATGAACATTGTCACTTGACACAAAAAGTGAGAGCGGTCAATGTAGATGGTGCATATAATATTTATAGTTTTTTTGCAAAAAAAGTGATTTATTGCGATAGTTGTACTCACTCCGTCTCGGAAAAACACCATGATTTGCTAAAAATGGTTTTCTTTTTTCATTATCTAAATTACTCATTGATATAGTTGAATATGGATTGAATGGTCTGAATTACTCATCAATATCAAATCCTCGTATTATTGTGAAACATGTGTTTGAACCAAATCCCTAAGACTCAAGTACTCTAATGTGATAGCAATGCCTTTTACGGATTGCAATTTCCATCATTTTTAAGTACACTAGCAGATTCCAAACTTTTGTTCGAATTATTTTGTATTAGTCAAACTAATCAGTATACCAACTAGTATATCTATTACTAGCAATTTACACCCACGATGGGTGTAAATTGCCAATAATAGTGTACTTGTTGGCATGATGGCTAGCAAACTCAAATCACTTTTCTACTAGTGTTGATTATATTAAGCAAGACTGCAGATTGATGTACATGCATTAGTAACTTAAATATTTTTTGATAATATCATATTCTAAAGATTAAAAAATCTCCATACATCTTAGATTCTACTTGATGAGGCATGAATTTACACAATGAGTGCATTTTGCAAGAAAACTTAAATATTCAATCTTCTAAATTTATGATGCATGAACATTTTTTTTACATTTTTTTGGTGGGATTCTTTCCAACAATTTCCAATATTATTGTTGGATGTCTCTCAATTTAATGTTGGATAGCTCAATTACAGTGCTACACATCTTTAACCCCTAAAGTTGCAAGACGTTGTTTTGTTAATTTGCATGTCCTAGAAATCCGATAACTCAAATGTCAATTGAAATTGCAATTGATATATCCTTATGGTGAATTAGGATTATGCCTTAATGAATATTACCCTTACATGACATATGGTGAGAAGCTTAATTTTCACATGAAGGTGTGCTAAAAAGTAATAAATATGCTAGTTTTAAACTATGAAGAGGCTTGTGAGAAAGTATTAATTCTTGAATCCATTAGTGTGACCATGCGTCAATACATCTTTGACATGTAAAATAATAAATTCCAAGTCAAAAACACACTTGTTTTAGGCTCTATACAACTTTAGGGGCTAAATACCATAAGCATTAAGTTCTAATGGAATCAAGGCACATCAATTGTAACATTAATTGGTTCAAAACTTGCAGGCATATCTCGCAACAACGTAAGAAAATATTGCCTGATCTTTGACCCTAAGAACACCAAGTTGCAATTCTTGTAAGTTCAAGTTTTCTAAGTACCAATGTTTGCTTTGTAATTTGGATCAAGGAATTTGAGATCCTTAATCTACATAACACCTACAACCATATTTGTTCATGATATCTTAGACCCAAATGATTTGCCAATATCAAAAGCTAAATAGCAAAATTGCTTACTGATCAAGGAGGTTTCTAGTAATCAATTTGAGGGGTTGCCCAAAACTAACAAAGTTTGCTAATTTATATCATGTGCAAGTGCCACATACTAGCTTTCTTCCAACTTTGTTCTTTATATGACCACCATGCTTTTGTCTCTATGCATGATATGATAATCCTTGTTCAAAAGGGGTTTACTTAGCATTCCTTGACAATCCTTGTGATCCCTATTATTACGTCTCTTAACTTGGTTATATTGTCTATGTCGGGATTTACAAGGAAACCGCTTCAATGGATCATTGACAAAGTTATCAAATTTTGACAATATTACCGCAATTACACTGTTAGATGTATACAACAATTATCATATGGGTCCACTCCTTTCCAATCTAAAACAAGAGAACTGAGGTGACTTGCCCTTCTCTTCTTACCAAGTTATTTGAAGTGCAAATACTATAAAAGTCCTATCGTGGGGATGTATCCCATCATAAAAAAACAAAGATGTACTCTTACATGTAATGAAAAAAATTTACAAGAAATTCAAAAAATATAGAAGGCATATCCAAATGAAAGTTTTAAAATAAGCAAGGAAATGAATTGATGGGTTACAATTATGAAAAATGCAGGAAAGTCTCTAGTAACCGATTTGAAGAACACTTACCAAATCTCTCCATCTTTCAAAAAATTACCATCTTGTAAGTTTGTTTAGGTGATTGAAGCGGTGTTCACCTTATCTCATCCCATAGAATAACCCTGTGTTGTAGTTTGATACAATTTGCAAAAACCAGACTCTCTCATCTGTAGAAATCCCATCAAAAGTGGGGTACATCTACTACTTGATTGGGGTATTGGTTGTCAAAAATACAAAGAAAGACATATATGTGAAAAATTCCCGATAAAAATACAGAATACTCTTCATACTCCAATAAGTAGTAACAACTATTTGCAAACAACACAAATTATGATTATTTGTGTAAATTCTCTCCACTTCAATGCCTCCATGTCTAGTCCAATACTCCTTACATTGATAGTCAACTAGTAAGACATTTCTTTAACTTCTTGCATCGAAAGTCAATTGACAAAACCTCTCTTGGAACGATTGTTGGACCAAATTTTGGTACCTTTTTTACCCATTACGTATCCTGAAGTTGCCTTTCCAAACACGTTTTCTTATCTAACACACCAACACAAAAAGTCAAATATCATACTACTCATGCGAACACCAGCTTTTGCAAAAGTCATACTTGAGCATGTATAAAATTTGATGCAGGACTGTAAGAATCCAAGCTCCTTCTCAAAAACGGAAGAGCACCACTACTAAAATATTCACAAAGAAATACAATCTTCCCTTTTCCCTCTTCGTGTCCCTCTGAGAAAATTCCACCCTTTTTGTGGAGTTTCAAGGGACTGAAAGTTGCCAATAATCAATATGAACAGAGTATTCGGCTAATCTTTGAAGCTGTCGGGAATCGTATCAGGAGTAAAGTAATCGTTTCGCACTTCGTCCGCAGAGCAAAATCGAACCTGCATAATAGACACATCTCCAGTGAGCATTTCAGAAATTGACCAGCATCCGTAAGGAGAATTTTCACCATTTAAGCGTTTGAATATATGATGCTTGCAGACGTGCAACTTACGACTGTTTCATAAATGCATAGACGGATTGTGTACAGGAAGTAACGTACCAAAGCAGCATACTTCCCGACCCAGGGTTTGATCATAGCCCATCCCGGTTGAAAGACGAAAGGGGCATCCACGAACAGCACTTGTCCCAGCCGTTTTGGGTAGTACTTAAAGAAAAGATCAATCTGAACATGCAAGAACAAAAAATGAGCGCCCTGACTCAACAACAGATAAAAATAGCAGTCGTATAGTGAACCTTCGAGTAAGTGTTCTTACCAGGAACTTTGTAAACTTCAAATCTCCATTTTTTTGCTTGAAGCCTCTCAAGTCAAAGATACCTAAAAAGGTTTCACCACCGGGTGGAAGCTGCGATAGAGCCTTCTCTATCAAGTACACACAGTGCCTCTCGCTGTCCAATAACTGTTCGTCCTGTAAACAAACGACATAACAACCTAAAACATCAGCAGCAAGTACCACTTTGACTCTGCGAAAAGTTAGAATATTTCGTACATCCTACAACCGTGGAGAAATGCTTACATTTGGGAAATGTTTAGCTGATGTAACAACGATCACTGGCTTTCCATCTTTGGCAGGAGAACTGTGCAGGTAAGCTTCGCCTGAGCTTGCAACTCTGCTTATTGATTCCTCTGTAATCTTGTCCACGCCAAACTCCTTTCGCCATTCCTTCTCAATGACAACCATGACTAATGTCAGTATCCGCATAACATAAATACCAGGAGTTCTATCATGATGACTAGGTGGCGATGGTATTAGATCATTTGATTACCAGAGCTTTTTCGAGTTTTGCAACTGTGGCGTCAACGTCGAACTTCCGGTCACGAAGAAACCACAGAATAAGGTCTTCGTCATCTCTGCCGTTCTTCCCAACTGGTAAATCTGCACGCTCAGTCTCGAGACGAGCCTTCACCTGGTCCACAAACTGTTACAAGAACAAAATCCATGAATGTTAGCTTGTTAACAGGATGATAGGAGGCCCTCTTCTTGTATAGCATTAAGAGATCTACATTATGATTTTCCATCATAGTTCTTGTTGAAGGGTTGCAGAGATTAACAACAGACACTGATGATTCCTGATGAACTGCTACCTCCAGGTAAGAAAGCTGTTACGTTTGCACTTACAAGCCGCATGAGTGTCTCTTCTGTATTGCTAAACATGGTATATACTTGAGGCCTCGAACCTAAGTCGAATGGATAGCACGGTTCAAGAATTAATGTGGTGTGAGTTTTGTGAAAATTACCGTCTGATACTCGGTTGGGACGGGAGCGGTTTCAAGACTTTGTTGAGAGGCCCGAATTCCATGACTTCTTCGTAGGCTGGAAACCGGAAGTTCTGCATTACGCAATCCAGTTTCAGATTAACTGAGTGAAGAATGCTTGGAACTGCAAAATTAGGTTGCGGTTCTAGACCTCCCAAGCTCAACCATCAAGCATCTACTGCACATTCTTAGGTTTACGCCGGCACTCATTTCAAAACCCTAATTCTATGCACCCAAAATTTCATTCCAGAAACAGAGTACTAAGTTTAATTATAGAGCATACAACTTAGGTCACCACTTAGCGACCTACATGATTGATGCAATGCAGCAATTTCAGCAGGATTCGTCCTGAAAATATTTCCAACCCCCTCAGGAAGACAATGCTCTAGCAAAGAGAGACTAGTACGGCGCAATTCGGCTTTTCAAGTGAAAGAGCACAAAGAAACCTCATCCTCGACAACCATAATTGCTACAAGCAGCTACATTTGCAAAATCAAGCAGGTCTCTGCTAGCAGCTCCTGGTTGTCATAATGCAGAGAAATTTCCTGTTCTAATGGCTGCTAATCAAAGAAATGCTACAAGAATTCATCTGCCAGCATTTTTTTTTCATAAACCGCGAAGATCTAAGGAAGCTTGGTTTGCTTACCACTTACCCCTGCCGAATGCCAGAGCTCGGGGTCCTCGCTCAAACCTGGAGGAACAGGATGATGACACAGCAGAAACGAGCTCAGACCCACTCCGAACACGCGGAGAGGCACCCCGCCATGGCGCACAGGCCGTGGGGCACAACAAGGAGTGTGCAGCTAAAGCCATCGCCATAGTGCTCCGAAGCAATGCAGATGAAAAAATTGGGTCCGTGGAAGGAACGGAGACTGACCAGGCACGCGGAGAAACGAAAACGGATATCCGATGCCGCTACCTACGGGCATAGGCTGTAGATAAGAGGAGAATCACTGTTTTACGTGTCACGACCTGTTGATTTGTACACACAGATGGTCTGACAGCTTTTTAGGTCCTCTAGTTGATATCGATTCGGGCGTCCTCATTTGATGACCTCGATCGAAAACGTCGGGCATGAAACTCGGCGCAGCTGACAGCGCCACATTCTCAACTCGAGTCTCTACGATCATTTCACCTCAAAATGGGCAGCATAAGAGTAACACTACGATATTGAATAGTAATATAAAGTTTACCTATCATGGCTCCCATTGACGTCGTCAACTCCTCTATACGGGCAACACATGGATAACCAAATCATATCCTCTTAGAAGTTTTCTTCGGGAAGAGAAAGCATGTCTCGGGTAAATCAAGTTACTGCAGGACACCGTGACTGGTGCAACTTTTTTGAAACTTCGGTTTCTTGGGGAGCTGGAAATGAACCGAAGATTGGTCGTGTTGATCACATGATTGTGCGAGTGGATGTCTGACAATGATGTATGAATCCATTGTGGAAATCTTGTCCTGATTTCTGGTAAGTCATACTTGGTCGCATCCGTCCAGACCATTCCTCCATGCCTCCAGTGGTGTTTGCGGGCGGTGCACATGGTGCCTTTGGCGTGACGAGACCAACACTTTTCTAAATATGGAGGCGAGCATATAAGTGGCCCTGTTGCCACCCCGCCAGCTAAAATTCAGTGGGCCCTCCCTCTTTTGACATTATTCCTGGTGCCTCCTGTCCCCTCTGTCCAATTTCGTCGAGCACCTGGTCTGTGAGGTGAATTTTTCACTTTCTCAATCGAAGGTGTGTATCACGATTGCGTCTTGATGAATCCTCGCTCTTGCTTTCGACCGATTGTGGGGCTACTCGATTGTTCGTGTCTAGATTGTTCAAGCCCTACTGCTGCTTGTACTTTGACCGTTGTTTGCAGTAATAGATTCCTGTTAACTCGATCAAGTATAGGTTTCCTGATGCCTCGCTTGAAACGAGAGAGATAAGACTTGCGTGAACAGCACTGCTTCTCCACTCTCCATCGCCTGCGGTGATGTTCATCTTTTGCAATTCGTGAGAATCTCTGCTTTCAGTTGCGGATTGCCTTCTAGCAATAGGTCGTTATGGCAAAGACAACACATGAGTCCGTCATGGCGAGCGTTAGGAAACAAAGTCAAGTAGACGGGACTAGGTCGGTAATGAATCCAGCTCTTTCGTCGTCCCCGATCTCATCCCCACGCATCTACAACATGATGCAACGTCGGAGCGAGTTTGCCAGCCAACGTGAGTTCGAGATTGAAGCCTCGAAGGATCACTGGAGCGAGCTGGAGTCGGAGATCGTTGCCCCTCAAGCTGCGCCAGTGGATGACAAGGTATCCAAGAAGCAGCAGTTTATTTGCTTTCAGATCCTGGGTTGCTTTCGGAGGACGCTAGGTAGATTGCTGTTCTGTTGGCAGTGTGCAAAGTGTGGAGCCTTCATTTGCGGAGTCTTGTCATGCGGTGTCTTCAAGTCTAGTCAACAGCAGCACCAAGCGAAGTCGCTGGAGTGTGTAGAGCTTGAAGAACCTGAGGATTCTGATGTCGAAGAAACGAATCGAGAAATCTTCGAGAGCATAAAGAAGCAGTGGGGTGGATTCTTCTCTGAGAAATGGGGCGACAACCTGGAGCTCGGCCCCAAGATTGCAGAAGGAGGGCAAGCCGAAATCTTCGAAGTGGAAGGTGGCATTGATGCGATTCGGATGGAGTTCGTGGTGAAAGCGTATAAGAAAGGCTACTCGCTCCGATCTCTGCAGACTCAATGGCCTCTTGGAACGCTGAACGGCCCTTTCAACCTCGTTAATTCTGCCATTATCTTCGCAGGAACGGTCTTGCATGATGACAGGTTCGCATTCGTGATGTACAAGTATTGGGGCGACCTGCGCAAGCTTATCGACTTGAAGATGGAACAGCGGAATAACATCGGCCCGCCATTCCAAGAGCCTCAGGCCATATCCATCATGTGGCAGATTGCGAATGGGATGGAGCAGTTGCACAAGAAGAAAGTCTTGCACAGAGACTTGAAAGCATCCAACGTGCTCGTCGCTTCTGACGTGAGGAAACGAAATCCTATTGATCCCACACAGGCTTCGGACTTCGCTTGCGCAATAGCAGACTATGAATGTTCGGTCGGTGTTGTCGGAACAGGATTCTGGAGAGCACCGGAGGTTTTAGCTGCTGTAAGAGATAAAAATTACAACAACCTTAGCACGTTCACAGAAAAGGCCGACGTATATAGCTTCGCTATGACGTGCTACGAGATTTTGACAGGATGCATGCCATTCGAAGCTGTTAAATCTGACGATTATGACGTTGTCCTTAGAGGTCAGAGACCACAGCTGCCTCACCCGATGAATTCTCGAGTGACGGAATTGCTGTGCAGATGCTGGCATTCGAATCCCTCTGAACGACCTCATTTCGCAGAAATAGTGGTCACCCTAGAAACGATCAAACGCAGTTCCGACCTCACAGTTGGTTCTTCTAATACAAGTAACAAATCGACATAACACATGTGGCATGAGTGTCCTGCGATCCACATTCTCGTGAGTATATGTATATACTTCTGAAAGCCACGAGTGCATCCAATTCTAGACCTGGTTACCATTGCAAGCTGCAAGCAATCCAGCAGACAAGCAAATCCTGTCTGTCAATCTTAATTGCGAAGGGGGCGAGGTACGATCTTCACATGATTACGAGCGTGCACAAACCACATATCCTGGCACTGCTCACGAGCCCATCACCTCTCTTGTTCTCTATCTTCGACATTTCATTGAACTGATAGCTTCTGCCTTCGCTTTATCTTACACTTCATATTTTACACCGTTGTGCGAAACGATAGCAGTGTTCAGCTAATAAATCTCAAGAATTCCTGACTCTCACTAAAATAGAAAATAATTTTGAGCGACGACAATTGTGCGTACAAGTGATAGAAGTAGGCCAGCTCTAGATCGCCAGCCTTCAGAATAACCTCTCAGTTTTCTCACCGTCCTTAATCGTTTCAATGATTGATACTCTCAACTGGACTATTAATTAGAACAAGGACAATTGAGCACTGAATTGATAGCACTAGGTCTGGATACAGGAAGTTTCAAAGTCAGCAGGAAATTTGTACTAGTGCAAATATTCAATATAGTTATTCAAGAAAACTACCGTGCATCTCCTCTGCAGGTGCGATTGAATGGAAACTCCGATGCAAAATTGACTTCTTTCTCAAGTATGCCGTTTGGTGGAAATCACAGTTAGCAGTCAACACTTCCAAGAGAGACTATCAGAATTTCTTCAATCCCTACTTCATCGATCCATCGATTCTCTCATCTGCCATTACTCCAAATGAAAACGAAGTCGATAAGTCGCTGATATCACTACAACTATATGCAGCGATGTGCAAGATCCGAGGCAAATTGGTCATATATCACTGCTTCTGAAGAGATAGCACTTCTAAGACTGAATACCTCTAATGCCTCATCAAATCATCCAGAACCTCTCTCATTCGCCAATAATACTCCAAGTAATCAAAAGAAGAGGATTCTAGGTATAATGCAACGAACTGGAATCATAACTGTTGGTAGCAGTTTGTAAGTAATTCCTCATCCTTCATACCATTTAAGAGATCATAACATGTAAACAGATTGGAAAGAGATAATAACACTAAGAGTTGCTCACTCAATTTTCTCATTCGGTCTCTCACCTGTTGACCGAAGTCAAGCGAACATGGAAATCACGACACTAAGAATACATTTGCAGCGACTAATTGTAAATTTAAGAGTCAGGTCAACTTGCCAGATCGCAACTTTAATCGAAAATATCGATTATAAGCAATGATGAGCGGCTTTTTTGTCAAGACCGCCATTTTCTGTTGAGAGCATTCGTAAGCATTGCACACTGAGAATTGCACTTCCGGAACAATAAGAACACGATTAGAGAAGAACTCGTCATCCTTTGACTTTCTTCATAGACATACCAAAGAAGAAAAATGTAAACATGTAGACATGTAAAAAACATCAAAGGAGAGATTATTTCATCTGAGAATTGCTCTCATCAACTCATCAAATCTCACACCTTTCATCTATTGCCCAACTCCAAAGTCAAACGAACTTGTAAAAGTAAAGCAACTTTATCACCTTCGCAATCTTAAGTGCCATATCAAGCTTCTCTAAAATACAGAGAGTTTCAAAATAAGCAAGAATCATCACACATGAGCAAGAGCAGCGGCTTGAGTCAAATTGAACTCACAGTATACTTTCGCGACACTAACAACAAATACTCATCATCCTGCGACTTCCTCCCCAAGCATGCCAAAGAAGTCACAAGTAAACCGGGATGTAAACAAATTAGAAGAGAAATTATTACACCTCAGATTTGCTCTCGTCACTTTTTCAGTTCTCTTATTACCTTGCTCACCTTTCGTGCAGTCCAAAGGCAGACGTAGACGCAACACGTAAAACTGAATTCGAGCAATTAATTACCTTGACAATCAAAGAGCTAGATCTCACAAATCCGTCAAAGAAGAGGTTACAACATGTAAACAATTTAGAGGAGAGATTATCACACCTTAAATTTGAGTTTATCACTTCCCTCATAACCTCCCATCCTTTGTTCGACTCCACAAATTGGCAACACGTAGAATAGAAAATTGCACTGAGGCAGATTCAATTTCTTGACGGCATTGCCGGATCAAAAGATTAAGAAAAAATTTAAGCGCAGACTCGCGGCTTTTCAGTCAAGACTGCCATTTGAGCGCGTCAACGAGTCGCATTGACTAATTCACTTCCGCAAACGATCACTGGAAAACTCTGCTTCATGCGAGTGCCTGCACCATTAGATGAAAGGTCATTGCTCTCATCAATTATTACCTCTCTCAGCTACTGTACGACTCCATAGTCAAAAAGAAGCCGAATATGCAAAACATACCATTTAGATTGCCGCGACTAAATCGGTCAAGATCGAATTTCTTTACTCGCGACTGTCATTTGAGCGCGTACATGCTCTCAACAAGTCGCATTAAATGATACCGTACACTTCCGTAGAAGATAAAAGAAAAACTCATCAGGCGAGTGCCATAACATTAGCGAAGCGATTATTACGCTCTCATCGATTTATCAATTCTCGGAGCTATTGCAAGACTCCGAAGAGCAAAAGACCACGAAAATACAATTCGGATTGCTGCGACTAATTGAGCAAGATGAAGTTTCTTTGCCAAATCACAAGATTAATCCTAAGAGAGAATTCGTAATCAAGAGGATCTGAGAGTGTCATGTAAGCGCATACATACTCTCTATGAGTCGCAGGGATCAATTATACCCTTCCGTTGAAGAAAAAATTTCTTCTCATAGTAATGCGAGTGCAATAATCATCAAAGGAGAGATTAACACACCTAACCATCAGTTTATCAATTCTCTTGTTACCTCTCTCAGCTCCTGTACGACGACGAATAAGCAGCACATACAATTCAAATTGCAGCGACTAACAGAGCAAGATCAATTAACTTGCCAAATCACAAGATTAATCTCAAGAGAGAATGATCAATCCAAGATAAGCGGCTATTCCATCGAGAGCTCCATTTGAGCACGAACAAACTATCAACGAGTCGCTTTGGAAAATACACTTCCGTGTTCTACTCATCATCATGCAAAATCCATAACCTCTCAGCTATTGTACGACGACGATTACGCAACACAAATTGCAACGACTAATTGAGCAAAAACACTTATTCTGCCAAATCACAAGATTAACCATAAGCGACAATTCTTGAAGATCACCAGCATTTCGCTTTCAAGCGCCGTGAGAGCGAGTACACACACTCCACCTGGAATAATTTTACTTCCGTGAAAAAGAAAATTGTCTGCGACTTATCATCATGCGAGCGAGTGCCATAACCACATCGTCCGGGCAGGGCGTGTGGCAAAAACGTACATGAAAAAGTGAGCGAGGACCACAGTAAGGTGAACCGTAACAAAGGTTGCATGGAGACGATTGTGCGCCACGGATTTGTATGGTGAGCGGCAATTCCCACGGCGACGATTCGTTCTGCGGCGCTCGAGTTTCCTTGCTGCAAAAAGGACTATGACGACTGAATCGTTGACATATATTATTCTTTTTGAGCTTCTTTTTTTTGTGGTGGAGCCGTTCGAGAAAAAGCTTGGCATTGCATGCGACAACGAAGCTCCTTAGGATTACTGCCCGAGTAGGTCAAAATGTACGTGTCGCGTTCATTTTGGATGAGGTCCATTCTAGTCCAGTGCACTCAATTGAATTGTGTATGAGTGTTGACCTTAAGGTGAATGATGAGTGGATATTTACAAGGTGAAAATGTTCATAATACAACACTTTTTGTTATGTAGTGAAGATGTGGACACTTTTTGGTATGTAGTGAAGATGTGGATATTTTCTGGTACGTAGTGTTTTGTTTGGTACACTCTTTTAGCGTTTTAAGTATTCATCAAGCCAAAGATGATTCTCCCTAGTTTCAATTGGGATGTTCCCTCTCAATGTGGGTACAAGAGGCCTTTTAACATATATTGTTCTTGATAAACTAGTCCAACACTTGATTGTTAACTATTTTGTATTTTTGTAAAGATTTAAATTCCATGAAATTACTATTGTGTCCTAGTTTTTAAAGTAGAAATACAGATTTTGAAGTGTAGATTTTCTAGGTTTTTGACATTCTGAAGTTGAATATAGTATTTATAGTGTGAAGTATGATTATCATTATATATGTCTAAGAACAAACAAGCAAACAAAGAAAAGTAGTTATTATCAATGGTGGCATTTGATGACGAGAAACAGTTCTAAATCCTAAAGGAGAGAGAGGCCCCAATCTGGTCGATTTGCTTTAAAATGTTATGTTGTTTTTACAAAAAGTAAAACTTTGACTCAGTGCATCTCAAGATCCGTACAATGAAATCCGATAAAATTTGGTGGGTAGACTAATTATAGAGTTATGAACAAAATCCTACGGTTGGATTCTCGGAATTCACACAATAAATAACTTTGTCTTCGGTGTCTTCGGACAATAAATAACCTTGTCCACGGATTTCAAACGTGGCCGTATGGAGGTCTCTATTGAGCTTCTCCTTTAACAGCTGATGTAGATTTTATCATAAGAGAGAATACTCCTTTATAAATTACAATAGCAAATCAAAATAAGCCCAAAATATATGATTCCAAATGATTCAATTTCCCACTGCCATTCCCCATTTTCCAAAAACGATTCCCTTCGGTCACTAAACAAAGAGTTTTCCACAATGAACTTACACAAGTATTGACCATGATCACCGTAGATTGTTGAAAATTTTCTTCATCTCCATCTTCAATTCAAAAAATGAAACAAGAAAGATAAGGTGACATAAACGCTCGTAGCTTTCACTTCCTCACGTCCCAGAGTTTGAGTTTTATATCAGAATCTGGTAGGAAACCATAATCATTGTCACATCTTCCATCAGCAGCTCACTAATTTAATAATGCCATCACCATCCACAAAAGAGGTTTGGCATGAGTTACCAAAAAGCCATGCAAACATTGGGATATTTCCTCTCCAACAGTGATGAGTTAAAAGCTGCAGTTGGTTAAAAGTGCTTGATTCCTCACTTTTATTCGCAACAGAATAAAGCCATCCACACCAGTATTGATGTCCTTTACCATTTTTTTACCGAACAAAAGTGGTAAGATAGATAACCATCTCACCAAATTGACCATTTCTAATTCTCTCACCCCTCCGCACAAGGCCAATAAATCTCGTAATTCTAACCAAAAAAATCTTCGATCCTCAATCTAAAGCATTTATTCTCTTCCAAGCCTAAACTTAACTCAGGTCATGGTTACAAATACACAATGCATAGTATGACGTTTGAGACATTCATGTATAATGAACATGAGGTTATCAATTACATCGACAAAAATCTCTGAGCAAAGGATGCAAGGTTGACATCCGTTGTGTA
The DNA here is from genome assembly GCA_037043015.1 of Bryum argenteum. Classification (NCBI taxonomy): domain Eukaryota; kingdom Viridiplantae; phylum Streptophyta; class Bryopsida; order Bryales; family Bryaceae; genus Bryum; species Bryum argenteum. Next base: position 5,258,818 of record CM073327.1, read on the forward strand.
GGAGGTTATGACATCTTGTTAATACGATCTGTTTTTATGGTCCATCCTCAAAGTTGGAAAATGTTTAAGTCACCTATAACAACAATACAATCACTAACCACAGTCCAAAACCACATATAACCACTGACCTAAGGACAAGTGAATACATCCAAACAGCATCTTTCAAAAGCAAAACAGAAAATACACAAGTCAATAGACCACAAAAGGACTTCCCAACCATAACATCATCATTCACCTAATGATAACAAACAAAATTCTCAAATCCTCATCATAATCATAACAAACAAACAAACAAAAACAAAGTACAACTGCACTTGAAAAAAACTGAAACCGAAACCAATGATGCTAAGTAGGTATAATGTAATCTTACAACTCGCGCGTGTGCATGTGCAGGTCAATATTTCCCAATAGATCACTCACACATCCACCACCCTGTCTGTCTGTCAATGACTGCATGCGGCCACTTGTTTAGCCATAACACAATCACCCAACAATCCTATCAAAACTGGAATCTTTGTACAAGCTGAGCACCACCCCGCCCCCCCCCCCCGGCCCCCAAATGAAGAATGCTCAAAAGCAAGTATGTTATACAGGGAGATGATGATGTCGATGGTGCGGCGAGGAATCAGTATGAGAGGGAGGTAGGAGAGTAGAAGGGGGAGTACTCTCTGCCGACGAAGAGGTCGTCGTCGATGTCGGTGGTATGATCGCCACCGACTGTGGTAATGGTGTCGTTAACACCCCTCTCCGAGTCTCTCGGATGATGCCTAAGTAGAAGACCACTCCGAAGAATATAGCAACGAACAGTAATGCGATGGCGGTTGTGAACTTCGGTTGTGCACAATCGTCTGATGTGTTTGTCTTGTGCCGTGCTCTGTATCGCTCTGCTGGTCTGCTCATTGCACTTCCCGATGCAAAGAAAGCTGCCGACAAACCAGTCGCCAAACTGCCACACACACACAAACCCATTTGGGCAATTGAGCAAGGAATGTTCATTCTGAGTAAGAGAACAATTTTGAGAGGAAAAGGAAGAGGAATGTTTACCAGCCGAGGATGCAACCGAGTCCAATGACAGTAGCGTTCACGCCTTTGACTTGCATTCGAGAGTTCCATCGACATGAGCAACCACAAGTGGCAATGACAAGCATCTGAGCAACGAGAAGTATGAGGCCAGCGAGAAGTCCAGTTGTTTGAGCAGGACTGTCTGGGTAGAGACAAATATCTCGAACAAGTAAAGCATGGTATTCCTGCACAAACAATGACTATGTACTTAGCAAACTCGTAAAACAGAAACAATCGTAAAAATTATCACAGTGACTCAAACGATTGTATTGTAATGCAGTCATGAAAAAATTGAATGACTTACTATGGTGTTACTAGAGTGTCTGGCTGCAAATCCGAAGTAGGCAGCTAATGCTCCAAGGCAAAGGTAGAGCACCAGCATACCAACCGCACACATCTTCATAGTTCCGAAACTCTTTTGATAAAAAAGAGGGGGGGTTATCAATTTGGCTCGTGAAACAACAACAAACACAACTCCATAATAGTCAATCAGCTAAAGTTTTCATATGATGGTTTCGTCCATTTCTTGATCCCTAAACCGCCAGAACGTATCCGATACCCTTCCAAAACCATTGGCTGCCCACTAATCTCTCAACAAAAACATTAGTAAAAAAAAAAAGGTTGTCAAAATCAACGCTGCTGCTGCTACTACCTATGACTCACTACCGTATACGAAACGGAACAATTAAATAACGACCCTAATTCTTCAATTCCTCCTCTCATTCCGAAACCCTCACCGCTACAAATTCGGAGCTACACACGCGTTTTTGTACAGTGGAGCTACAACCAAGCGAGGTATACCCTAAATAATAATACAAATCTTGCGCTGTCTAAAACCCACCCCCTCCCCGTTCGCAAGAAACACACACACACACACACACACACACACACACTCGCTCTGATTCAAACCCTGAGTAGAGTAGAGGAGCAATCTCCGAGGCGGAAGAGGAGCAATCTCCGAGGCGGAAGAGGAGCAATCTCCGAGGCGTGAGTAAGTCAGTTTGGGGTGCAAAATTGCGGAGGAAGCTGGGGGAGGTAGAAGCTGGGGAGATTTTTTCGAGCTGGCGGAGGAAAGGAAGAAGAGGGGGAAGAAGCGGAAAGTGAAGGAGGAGGGAGGAGCGAGGCAGCCAGAAGAAGAAAAATGGCGATGTTGAGTGTGTGTTTGAGTTTGTGGGTGTATTGAACGACGAGGGAAATGGGGAAGGAAGAAAATGAAAATTGTGGGTTAGTAGTTGGAAAAATGGGAGAGAAAAACGAGGAGTTGAATTCAACAGCGTGAATGTCATGTCCGTACGTGGTACGGTGGTCAGGGAACGAACTGTACCTGGTAGGTACTGTGCCTACTACGGACGGCCCTGGCTGATGTGGTTGGTAGGTCTTGCCACGATGGCTGCCAATGGAGTAGTAGGTACAGTACAGCAAAGGTGTCCGATCCGCTTTCGCCGTTCAAGTTACCGAGGTCACACTATTTGTTTCGACCTCACTATTTCAATGACTTAGGGAAAACAAAGATGAATATTCATATATAAGGGAATGCATGGGTAAAGTAACGATTGCGAAATATCTACAAAGAGGGGAACAAATAAAATTACCCATACTTGAGAAAAATCTCCCATAAAGATTGGTATTTGGTAATCAATCATGTCAAAAAGAAACATATTTTGTACCGTGATCATCTTGCATGAGGAATTTTTCGAAAAATGGCGAAGAGTTTCTCCTCATTGAATAGATTTGAATGATTTTCGTGTCTAGAGAAATTTTACCCATGTTTTTACTTATGTGAAAATTTCCCAAAAATGTATGTATAGTGAATTGGATGGTGTTAGAGGAATTGAGATATTGGAATAGGGGAATCTTCATTTTATTTTCTGAAAAAAAGGGAGATATGTGAAAGTATTAGTAAACTTTATGAGTTGAGGAAATTTGTTATCTTTGATTTCCAGACGCAATAAACAATTCTTAACCTACATATACACTTTTTTTGGAAAGTGTTATAAATGAGAATGAAGGTAAGGTATACACATCTCAATCGTACAATATTGAAACAAACTTATACCAAGTCATGTGGATCAGAATTTGAGTTGTGAGGTCTTGTAAAATGCAAAATTTAAATGTTTTAGTACTTCAAAAGGATTACAAAAGACTTCAACGTAGAGAGGCTACTAAAGATGCAACATTTAAAGTCTAAAATGGGCAGCTCAAAATTTGATTACAACACATCTTTTGGACTCAGGCATCATGAATGATCCAATCAATGATGAGCTTGCAAGCTCCTACAAGGTTATGTACAACCCCAACCTACCTACCACAATCCTTTCGAAGCACAAAAATCACTCATACAAATTGTGATTTGAATTGTAAAATTGAATCACTCTTTCGATTGCATCATAAGAAGGTGTCCAATTTGACACTAAAATATAAGTGAAAAGTTGAGTACAGTGAGAGCTATAGAGCAAATTTTGTTGGAAACAAGCCCCTCAGGTTTCCTTGGGTGTTTAAAGGTTGAACGAGCGAACAAATGTACTCAACCCTATTTTGAGCATCGATTCAATACATCCTTCCAAAGAAAACAAGGTCCAACAAACAAAGCAGTCTGTACAGTTTATTGCTAAAGCTCTACAAGTTTGGTCATATATTTTCCTCTAGAGCAAACATGATTCTATTTTATTTTTTACTTTTTCAAAAAAGAGTGCCCTTATTAATGGCAAAGAGTACAAAGAGTACCCTGAAATGTACTGTTTGAAAGAATTTACCAGAGGAAGAATGATGAACGATGGATTTTAAAGGATTTTACTTATAGAATGTCCAGATGGATCCTAATGATATACTCTTCCGTGCAATCAATGGCGTCTTATTCTTGGAACCTTGGAATTTTTGCAAAAGTGAAGAGGATGAGTTATATTGTGCAAGGAAGCATGCTTAATAAAGTATAAGAATATATAAGAATAATTTTTGTCCATCTAATTTTTGAGTATGTCTACTTGAACATCATCTTTTGTACTCATTGATACTTATTATCAAAGTTTTTCACTAAAAAAATGAAGTACAAAGAAAAAGTCTAGGTACTCGGAAGATTTTTGACGCGAGAGTAGAATGTATCTTGGGATATGGTAGTGTGCCATTGCATTTTATGTGTTCTCAATCAAGTTGTATGATGCATCCATTTAGCATATTTTCAGCTTGTGGATTTGTTTTGGGCAAATGGGTGGCTCTTATGAGTTAGCTAGTGAACAATTTGGTGCTTTGATAATTGTATAATATAGGATTTGAGATTTCTCAACCTTATAGGACTTTTGTCCAAAACAAATCCACAAAACTCTTGATTCACCTTTGTGAACTTGCCCAAACTCTCAGTTCATTTTATACTTAAGTAGAATGAGACTCTTTATAAATTCTGAAGAAATTGAAATTTTGACTTTAGAAACAAATTTCCTTTTGTTTTTGAGAAGAAAGTTGTTCCGGCGCTTACCAATACGATTTATCTCTTCATAGAAGTGAGAATGCTATCTTGCATAATGAATGAAGAATGAGTTAGTGTCTTGACTTTTTCTTTACCTTCTCTCATTACAAGGTGTCTTTCTACGTGATACATAACTTCATTGCTTTTGAAATTTGATATTATCATGCCTAATATGATCATCTACATTGTTCACCTGCACAACCTTTTTCCAAGAAGTCTTCAAGCTTGGTAGTTTACTGGACCAACTCCTTGCCGGATCCACAATAAGTCTTGATAAGTTACATCACCCAACCACATTGACCAATACCTATCCGTCTAGTCCATGAATGCATTGACCATTGAACCCAAGCACATTGCTCAATACCTTTCCGTCTAGTCCATGAATGCATTGACCATTGAAGAGAATGCATTCTAGAAAAAGTGACCATCAAAGTGAAATTCTCTACACTAATGGAACCTACTCAAAAATTCTTAAAGTGATTAGATTCTACAAGTACTCAAAGATGGTCAAAATTCTTAAAGTGCTCAGCATTTTCAAGTTCTCAAAAATTCAAGGCGACCGAAATTTGTCTGTCTGGTAGGGTCAACCAAAAGCAGATATGAATAAACCAACAAGCAAGGCGATCAGATATAACGAGTAAGCTGCTTCTCGGGACGACAAAACGGTACTTCAGTAGTACTGTACCAGGGACAGGGAATATAAGAACCCACACACATTTCAACACATGAATCCAGACGAGTCAACATTCAAGCACTAGTAAAGATATAAAGGCGGCCAAAGCAAAGCGAAAGGAATTTAAAAAAACACGGGCTACTGCATTGACTCCCTCTCTAAAAAAACCTTCTAGATCGTTTGATACCTACAGCTCCTCTAGACGTAGCAATGACACTTTGATTGTTTTACACACTCGAATGCTCCAAAAGAAACTGTTGCTAGACATGTAAGAATGTGACCACTTGAAAGATACAGCTCGCTCTTTCATATTTACAGTCTCCTGCATTGTATGATGTGCCACAGCCTTCAAATCATGCATCCTGTGCTTCGACTTAGTAATAGATATCCTCTAATGCACAAACAAAAAGTCGACTTCTTGTAACTGAGATCAGGAGAAGAGTGCACCGGGTACGTCTGGCTCCAGACGCCTCTGTATCTTCTCTGCAGCCTGCAACAAGTACAGTTTAGGAGTTAGTAGAAATAAAGGCCAGTATGAAGAGGATATCATAAGTAGAACGACAACATGATAGATTCTTAGCTTTCAAGGAGAAGGATATGAATTAAGATTGAGCAATAACGAGGATATTGTAAGGAGAAAGGCAAAAACATTATCGACATAGGTGAGCGTTTCTATTTAGCTTGGGTACCGATGATATATGGAATGCCACCCAGATCAAAAGAAAATGAGGTACCTCAGTATTTCCAAGTCGATAGTGATACTGCATCTCTTCACGTAGAACAGCTTGCTCTCTCATGGCTTTTCCCTGGTACATTCAACAAGCAATTACCTTAGTACCTGATTACAGAGTGTTAGAACCGTTACAGGAATATAGAGCCAAATAGGATGAGGACCAATATTAAGGAAGAAAACGTACCATTCCGGTCTCCATCATTGTGCGTTTGATTTTATCCAACTCCGTCTCCTTCTGCTTTGCTCGTTCAGCCATAAGTTCTTGCCTGTAAAGAATCATGATGTTATATAAGGATTATCATGCAGTGACTAAGATCACGAAAGTAAAGAGTATGTACCGTCTCTGCTCCTCATCGTTGAACTCGGTTCGCTCCGCTTTCTTGTTCATCACATCCTTCATGCCCTTCAATGCCTGTTTGGTCGTCTTTCTACGATGATATATATCTATGTTGTAATACCTGCACCATATGAAGGTTAGTGCAGATTCATAACGGCGTTCACTGTTGAAACACATTCGAGCTAGGTATTTGCAATCTTGAGCAGAAGAGATGTCACAAATTCAGAGAGGCGAGGTAAGAGAAAGAGAATCGTACTTTTTGGAAGGGAAAGTCGCTGTGTTGTAGTCTTCCATGTACCTATCAAAGCGGGGTATTGATATGATGTCAGTAAGATCACGGTTAAAGAGATCTACAAAGTACTTAAGACCAATTTACAGAATGACATGTTGATATGTTGCAGCGCCGAATCTACTGCAATATTAATTCATGCAAGCAATAAGAAAATGGCGATTGAGAGGGGAATCTATCCCAAACTTACTGTTTAAACATATCCTTTTCCTCTCGATTCGTCAAAGTCTCCAAGTTCACCTACGACAGAGCACAAATCGTAAGACGATAGAATGAATTACGGTAAATCAGTCAACGATAAAAGTTCGAAAGACAATATAGACAATACAGACGCGATAGTTGGCTATTAGAGCATTACCTTCTTCACCTCCGCCAACCAAGCACTAAACTCTGGCCTCCTTGTCCTGCAAAACAAAAAACAACTCAGTACCGAACAAGCAAAAGACTGATAGACAGGTGACAGACCTTTCATTACTGGAGATACTATCAGTGCCAGTACCCAACAATCATTTAGACTCTTCTTTTGAACTATCATTCTAAGCTGTTGAATGTGAGAATAAAGTTAAAGACCACAAACAGGGTTAAAGTGAAAACGAACCACATGTCGAGTTCTTTGATAATTCCATATTTTCCCCACGATTCAGTAATAGGACCCTTAGCTCGCTTCTCCACTTTCTCTTTCTTCTTCTTTTTCTTCTCTTGTTCTCGTTCCTTCTCCTTCAGCCTCCGTTTCTTTTCCTTCTTCCGTCGACGTTCTTCCTTTCTCTCAAGCTCATCTTTCTCTTTCTGCTTCAGCCGTTTCCGTCTCTTAGCACGCCGGTATTCCTCTTCACTATCTTCGGAGCTTTCACCGGAGGTTCCTTCAGTCATGGACTCATCCTCCGCCGACACATGACGATGGTGCTTACTACTCTTGGATGACTTTCGATGATGCTTGTGGTGGTGGCGTGACCTTCGCTTCCTATCACTATCGGAGCTTGAATCCTCACTGACATCGTCACTTGTCACTCCAGAATGTCGTTCTAGTTTTCGATCCTCCTTGTTGATCTTTTTGGAATCGTCTTCTAGATCGGGTTCTTTTGATGGAAGAACTGGTGCTTCTGATGTGACGATATCTTTTTTGTCTCTGTGTCTGTGCTTGTCTTTCTCTTCGAGACTGGGTGAACGTGAACGCTTGCGTCTCTGCTTTGGTGGCGATGGACTGTCTGATCGGTGTCGCCTTCGTCTCTTGCCTCGATCTCTTTCTACGCTTCGAGACTGGCGTCGTTCATCACTCTCCTTGTCTTCCCCACCACCCATCGCTTTTCCTTCACAGCTATTAACTCATGAGGAGAATGAAGCCTGTCGAATCATCAACAGTAAAGATAAGGTAAAACTTCCAACTCATGAAGAGGATTAAGCTATACGAAAAGTATCAACTTCAACGTAAAACCTTTTCCAACTAGAAAATCGAGTTGATCATGGAACTATTGCAAACCTAACATCACTTCAAGGATACTGAAACAAAGATACCCTTAGCCCCTCAATACCAGATGTTCCAAACTCCTCTGAAGCTTCAGAACTTCAAGGATACTGAAACAGTAATACCCTTAGCCCCTCAATAACAGATGTTCCAAACTCCTCTGAAGCTTCAAAAATGCTTCAGAAGTCACAATAAAGCATTTGACATCGTAAGAAGCTGATCCAGCCACCCACACTGGTATCTGTTACCAGCAACAACTCAACTTTCTATACATGTTTACAACTAGTGTGAGTAGATATTGATCTCAAGGTTTGTCTCCTATCCCTAATGGCTTCACAACTTCCTCCTCTAAATAATCGCAGAAATATTCCTCCATCTTGAACCGTTCACTTTCTACAATACAACTGCCAAAACCAAGGCATGTGATGCGAGACTAGCATTTCGTTCATAAAACGAACGCGGCGCAATACTACAGTACAGCTGAAAATATGTCATCATGAAATGCACAGGCAATCTTCGAATTGGAATTCAAATGTAAAACAAGCCGTTCTATAAAAGTTAACAACCGATACCTCAAGGTCTTCACATAATCATCATAAATAGCTGATCTCAGCGCAAGTATTTGATGAAAATGATTCACATTTGCTTGACAGTACAGCAGAAATCTTGGACACGCTCTATAATGCAACCTAATGACGATAACCCAATGTAATTTGTTCCAATCCTCACATAACTGCAGAACCCTAATTTTCCCGATAGCTAAAATATAGCGCTTACACACCGGATGCTGAACACTTCGAGGAAGCTATTGTATCAAAATAGACAAAAACAAACCCAAAACTGAACAATTACATCGTCCCGCCCTGATCGAGGAATCCTTACTTCGAAAAACCACGGAAAGGAAACTCAAAATAGTATTCTAAGAATGGCGAAGAGAACACGATTGTCAATGAGTATTGCGTACCTTGAAATCGAACGAAGCTGGAGCGCCAAATTACAACGGTTCCATCCCCAATGGAGAGAGAAAACCACCAACACCAAGCAGATTGGCATTGCAAAGAGCAAACTCTTCATCCATCCATTGAACCATTCATCCCGTTTCCTGAAGATATGGATGAAGGTTATTTAACGTTCATCCATTAAACCCTAGAGAAGGGCTTATATCCGCTTCCTCTTCCTCTTGGAAGGTCTTTTTCGCGTGCGCCGCGGACGCTCCTCGACATCTTCGGCGTCAGCCTGTCTCGCAGCAGCCTTCCACCATGGGTCGTATGCACAGTTCAGGGTGAGTGCCCCTTTTTGGCTGTTAATGACGCGCTACTATTTTCTGCTTTTGGTGAGGTGAATCATCTGCGCTCAGGGTTTTTAATCTCGACAATGCTGTCTTCCTTCGCTCCAGCTACAAATATATTACTTAATGTTTGTTCAATATATCATCATATAATGCATGCGACCTTTCTAGATTGCTAGGTTTTTAGCTCGAAAAGTAACGAATTAGGGTTCGTTTTTCAGCGCCTTTGGTCGTGAGATCGTGTTTCCTTTGTTTTTAGATTTCGTGATGTTTTAGGTCTACAGAAATAAAATTCACGTCTTTTTTTGGTATTATCATGTTTTAGGTTAGCATAAATTTTGTTGGTGGCAGTTGTATAGTTCAATTTTTGCGTTTGGTTTGTATGTCTGTCTTGTATGAATTAGTGTTGTTGAAGTTGTCGAGAGAATCTGAGGTTCTAGGTTGATAATTTTTTTGGTAGGTGACGCTTGTATAGCTCGATTTACGCTGACTGAGTATTGATTCTGGTATTCACAGGAAGGGTATGTCCTCATCGGCTCTGCCGTACAAGAGGAGCCCGCCATCGTGGTTGAAGATTACAACCGCAGAGGTGGAGGAGCACATCTGCAAGCTCGCCAAGAAGGGTTTGACCCCGTCGCAGATCGGTGTGATTCTGCGAGACTCGCACGGTATTGCGCAGGTCAACAGCGTGACCGGAAGCAAGGTCCTTCGCATCCTCAAGGGCCACGGTATAAGAGCTTGATTCCAACTTTTTCCAAAACCTTCTGTATGCCGCACTGGAAAGTCCTATAATGACTTAAACAGTGAGCTCTCAGGGGTTTCTCACGGTAAAACAGCCGCCTCTCCTATTTTACGGAAGCGGATGATACCTGAGAACAGATTTGAATCTTGCTTTAAGCGTTTCAATTAAGAATCTTACATGATGACATTGTTATGCAGGTTTGGGCCCTGAGATTCCCGAGGACTTGTACCACTTGATCAAGAAGGCCGTCGCTGTGCGCAAGCATTTGGAGAGGAACCGCAAGGATAAGGACTCCAAGTTCCGTCTCATTTTGATCGAGAGCCGTGTCCACCGTCTGGCTCGTTACTACAAGCGCACCAAGAAGCTGCCACCCACCTGGAAGTAGTAAGTTTCTCTCTTTTACAGGCATTCCTGGATCAAGAGCTCTCGTAGCGCTAATCTCTCCTTCAAGAAGGATTGTACGCAGTACCATACGTTTTCTTCTGATGACGATTGAAATAGATATGACCTTTTAAAATTGCTCTTTTGAATCAATTCTGGGGTTTCCATTAATGTTGAATTTTGCTTCATGTTATAAGTATCATACATAGGAACTAACTTTGGCTTTTGTCTCCTTGGTGCAGCGAATCTGCCACTGCCAGCACTCTTGTGGCTTAAGCAAGCAGATCTTAAAGAAGCGTTTCCTTCCTGATATGCAGAGAGTAGAATTTTACAAAGATATTCGCATGTACTCGATGGGCATTTTCCTGAAGTAAATTTCCATCTTTCCATACGTTCACCACGTTATTGCGTCGTTCTGATAGTTGGAGTATTTTGTGCTTCTGACGGATGTGTAATGCAACGCACTCTCTCTTCGATATGCACACCACTCACATTTACATTTTCGTGCATGTTCTCGCTCACTATGACATGTATTTGTGGTATGTTTTCGTCGTTTCTCTTTTCTGTTACGCTGTAAATGTCGAAATACTTCGCAGCCGACGGTAGAAACACCGAACTATTTTCATTCTCCGTTTGCCAATCGATGTGCAGCCATGTACACTTCCTAAATTTCCATTCAGTCACATGTTTTGAAAAACCCATACATACCCAAACTCCCAGAGATGAACGAATACTGAAATGCAAAACCACCTTGCAACATTATTGACATGTACTTAGCTACCATAAAAAGTACCGTTTCTAGAGTATTGTTTCTAGATATTGTAGTTTCAATATCGTTCGTAGGCTTTCATTGCGCATGCAGATCAGATGCACCCGGAATTAAAATCCCTGTGCCTGGGTCAGACAACTGCTTTGGTATCATGTCTCATGACAACTAAATTTGGCCAAATGGAACCATCGCCCATCAGTCTTGAAGTGTAAAAACAGCCCAAAGATTTCCTCTCAGCAATGATCGGGAATAACCGACGGCTAATGTATTATCAGCCGATGGATTCAGCTCACTGGCCGGTCCATTTATGAAACCACCAGCTAAAAACCGATGAAAATTACAAATAAATTTCTATTCTCAGCATAAAATAAGAAAATTGCCGGAAAAATCTGTGAAAAACCGATTAGGTGTGGGAAATGCCGGTTATTAGTCAGTATAAGTCAAAAAATTCCCCGAACCCCGCCTCTCAGAATGCTCTCGTTGCTATCTCTGCTGCTCAACGCACGAATGTGCCATGTGACAGTGACATCCTGGTTTCGGAATTAGGGTTCAGTGTTCTATTTGTTCGGTTAGGTTTTGAAGCTCGTCATCTGTCCTCACTTCGAGTCTTGTCCTCACGCCACAAAATTGGCTGTGTCATCCGCAAGCCAATCCGCAATTGAACTTGAACATGGCAGGACCCCACACCCCAGGTTCCCTTGTTGAGATGCATTCAATAACATAGTTATTTTTCTCATAGAGCTTATGAAGAGGTGCAATATAATTTTGAAGTTGCTCTTGGGAATCTTTGGGACCTAGGGCCCGTCAATAGATTCAATCCACTATCACTAAATAACATAATGCACTAAGGAAGGAATTGTGAAGACTTCAATCTTCGAATACTTGCACCCTACGAATAAAATCGAAGCAATTACACAGCGCTAAACCAAGAATTCTAATGCCTGAATTGGCAGGAAACAACGGGAGCATTCATATCCTTAGGCAAAATTCCAACAATGAAAGGCAGCAGGCATCCAAAGATTGAAATGTGTCAGCAGTGCTCACTCACTCTTGACTTGCTCCTTGATCCAAACTTCCTCACAATCCCCAGACTTACTTCATTGCAAAAGCATAACCCATTCAAAAGCATCCTCGTCCAAGTGCAGATCATTTTTACGAATGTGCACTTGTAGCCGAAAGGCAACGGAATTATTAATAATCCTACTTCCATATCAAGAATGACGAATCTCTACAAGATTGAATATGTCGATTGTTCATTATGTCACTAGTATGCAGGATCACTAAACTTTGAATTCTAGCATCAAAATAAATCCTTCACCTGGTACCTGAGAAGCACATGTAAGAATATGTGCTAACTCACCGTAGCAATCGACACCTTGAATCGTAAACCCGAGTTTAATATCGAGATTGTATTATTCAATTGGGCATTAAATCACCAATTTCAGAATCAGTAAGGCTTTAGACCTTGCAACTTTTGCATGTGGTGTCCGAATACTGCAATCTTTCAACAAGTCATCGAGTGGGGCATTTTCATATGCCAAAAGCTTATGCCTAAACTCTGATTTCACCTCAAGAAAGAAGTGTGGAAATCGATGAATTAATCCCTGCATGTAACTGCAACACCCTACACTTGAATGTTGGAGTACAAGATTATTAGCTGTACCTAACAACAACACCGGCTTAGTTATCGTTTATGGTACCGGGTACGAGCAAAGCAGTTACCTAAGGTTAATTAGTGAAAGGTTAACCCCAAAAGATCTTTGTGTGTTTTTGGGAGTCTGAAACCTAAAAAATCCAATTCTCCACCTCCGGGGGTGTGAAACACAGTTCGGGAAGATTTTGGGCTCAAGGAGTCCATAGCCTCTACTTACGCAATACGACCAGTCTTTTGTCCATCCCTCCCGGTTACATGGAGGAGATTAAAGAATTCATCAAGTTTGAAACCTCTATTTTTTTTTGCTAGTTGGTTCAAAACTTGGAAAATAAAATTCCAACCAATAGAAAAACCTCTTTGATTCAGTTAAACCGGTTAAAATCCATGGCAGGAGTTGAACGTGATGCCCATCACCAATTTATGGCCATGAATCCTTATAAGCTCTCACATATCTTGTTAAGAGAATTAATGTGAGAGGTTATAAGGGTCACCCTTCTATGATGTAATATGAGAGAAGGGTGACCTCTATTGTACTAAACATGCATGATTTTCTTTCAATAAAAACTATGTAAAACTACAAGTCAAAATCAATATCTTCACCTTCAAGGCTCTCATGTCCAGAAAGGTATTTTTTGGGGTGAGAAAACAAAAACCTAAACTTACTTGAGTTTTTCCACAAGACATTGTTTTAATAAAAATAGAATCATGATCAACACGCAAACCTTTCATAGCAATTCTTATGACAGATTCTAAATTTTTAGTTTGCAAATTACTACAAAATTTGGTTTTGATGCAATTCTAAATGGAAAAAGGCTCTTTCACATTGAGTTGTGCTAACACATTGTATCCTTGCTATATCAGTAAGAATACTATAATAACTTGTCTAGAAGGCACTTCACAAGACTTTAGTATTTTAAAACAAGATATCACATCATTTTCTTGAAACCAAGCTTTCAAACCTATTCAACTTTCTCAGCAAAAGAAGTTTGGAAAGCCAAAGCCTCCACCAAGTCAGATCGTGTTCTATCTCTAATCATGTCTATATCATAAAACTTAGAGCCACAAATTTCAGAGGACAACCTTTGAAAATAACCTCCCGAAGGTCCAAATGAAAGAATAATATGATAACCAACATCATGATTAAAAGTAGACTCGTTTAAGTCAGTACTTTCAATAATAAAAAACATCCTAATTGATGAAATCTCAGACCTTATTAGAACACCGACACTACTTACATTAACGGATTTGTATTGGAATGTCCTACTTAGGATAAACAAGCTGTGTAAAACATCTGCCCAAAATACAAACAATATATATACTTAGAAGTCCTAAGCTTATTGTACAACGAACCTACACCAGCATCATCATTATCACGGGGAACATCAGGAAAATAAGTAATTACACTCTCAAGTGAATCACATAATGTAGTTACAGCCCGCAATCTTGAAAGCCATCTAACTTTCTGAAATCTTTTCAAAGTCTTTTGAGTGTCAAACAATTCTTTTTTGATGGCGGCAAGTTCACACTTTGCCATAGAGGATTTCTTGAAATGTGCTGCAATATCATTCAACAACTTGTATATGACTTTAGAAACATCTTTGCATGACCTACTACCAACCGCATCAAGCGAAGCAAAATTTGTTCTATGTGCTACACAATGAACAGAAAGTTGAAAAGGATTTACTTCTCTTTTCACTTTAGCAGCCACTCCATTGCGGCAGCCTAACATGACTGCTGCACTATCTGAACCAAATCCAATAAATCTTTTTAGATCCAAGCCCCATTGCTTTAGATTTAATAAAACATGAAAGATCATAGCAAAATTTATTTATTTTTCCATTAGGAATATCTAACAACCCAAGAAATGCAGTACAACATACACTATCCTCGAGAAAGGTGGCAAAAGCAACAAAGTGCCATGTTATGGATATTTGAGTAGACTCGTCAATCATTATGCCAAAATATGTCGAATTTCGAACCCTATCTAACATTTTCCTCTGGATAACGCTTGAAATACAAATTAGCATGTGAGCACGTGCTTTGTCACCATGATACATTGTAGGAGTGGTTTCAGTCTTCAGATCTATTAGAAGATCACACAAAGAAGTAAACTTACTGAAAGGAATGGTATTCATTTATATGTAGTATGCTGCCTTGAAAAGGGAAAGAAGAACATTGTCTGCTGTATTTGCTTGTTCAACAATATGCTTCTCCATTCTTCTACTGCATGATCAGCATGCCCATGCCAATTGACGATGCTCCACACTTTGAGAGTGGTCATGGAAGGCAAAATATTTGATGTTGACAGACCTATCTGTTGCAAAGGTACCACGACGTCCTCCTGCCTTACAAACTTTACAAAATGTTTTACCAAGTTCAAAATTGAGCTCTAGTCACTAAAAATCATGCAACCACTTATCCTTCCACAACATGTTTGCAGCTTGAATAGTAGTAATACTACTGCTCTCCTCATCTGAATGGGTAGAAGTGGCTCCAACCACTAAATGAGCAACTTCCAACTCAGGTTGCGCTTGACCAACTCTATACAACGTATCTCCAACAGTTCTTTGTCGTTTTCTTGAAGCCATGCTGAAAAGCAAACAACAAACCTACAAATGACATGAATAAATAAATTAAGAGTCTACAACATGTCTTTTTAACCTACATATACACAAACAAACCTTCACAAAGAGGCATACAATAGATCAACAACATTGACAAAGAGACATACAATAAATCAACTACACATTTTCAAAACATTTTTAAAAACACCAAATGTCACCATCCACATCAAAATCTCACGAGATCATATCTCCAAAGGACACATACAACTTTGATTTTGCCAAAATAGGGACTTACCAGCAAGTATTCTGTTTCTTTTGCACTTCGTGAAGAACTGAAAAGAGCAAAACAACTACAGGAAAGCGAATTGTCGCTGAAAAAAATGGTCCAGGTTGCAGCAAGCGGACTGTGAGTCAAGCTGAGCACGGCACTTGATGACGCAGTGTCAATCAATGTTGAGTACCAGCGGTCATGTTTCGTAGAAATGGAAATTTCTGGCTTCCACAATCAAAATCGAAAGCCACCAATAGTTGAGAACACCATCAAAAGCACGCCAAACACGATCATTCACTGCACATAACACAACACCGTGGCTATGTTTGTTAGAAGGATACTTCTGACAAATGCTAAGGTGATATAAGAAATTCGAGTTGTTCGAAAGAAAGAATCACTGCTGATGAGTGAGGATAAGTGTCGGAGGACCAGTGATGATAAGTGTCGAACCAGTGTCGATGAGCTTCAATCAGCGTCGGAGCGTCGGACCTGTGTGAATCAGCGTCGGAGTATTGAGCGGAGCAATCTCGAGGGGGTGAGCGGAGCAGTGTGAGGAGGTGAGCGGACTATGAGCGGAGCGGTGTTGAATTGAGGCGGCGCCGCTGCAGCCTGCGGGGAGAGGGGAACAAAACCCTAACCGGGCTACTGGCTACCATCCTTATGGACCAGCTGATATCCGGTTGGGGCACCCTATACCCTCAGGAGAACCGATCAAAAACTGACCATTGACCAGTATTCTCGCCTTAAATTCCGAATGTCCAGCGCTTCCACAAGCTCATTTCCATTGCCGGTGAAAAATTAACGGTTTCTATGCCTTACATTATTAATCAAGTCCAGTTAATTTTCAATTTCATCCGGTCAACTTGTAACTGATTGACAATTTTTCCTAAACTGTACTCTGGTGGACTATATTCTTTGAAGGACTATACTGCAAATGTTAATCTAGGAATGATTTAGAAACAAAAAGGCCTCTAAGTTAACATTTGCAGTATAGTCATTTCTAAAACCACACAATCATCGAATCCTAACACCGCCAGACATATGGTGAGATATTTTGCTATTACAACCAACTTCACTTCACAAGAGTTGTTAATTAGTGGAACATTTTTAAAGACTTGAAATTGCTACAATATTTTACTATTTACATAAATTGTTCACATAATCTTTTACCAAGAACATTGTTTCCAATACAATTTCAAAGTCTCCTCTTTAAAAATATTGATCATCTGTAAAGATTTATGATATGTTTATATAAAATAGTGCATGCAACTTTAATTAGCAACTCTTCTGTAGTTCACTTCCCTTGGCATCACTCTAACAATCTTATGAGGACTATGACTCTATAAGAGCTGTGGTTATGCCCTTTACATTGTGTCTCGTCTGTTTTTTCAAATAAATGAGCACTTTTGTGAGTCCATTGTTGATAAATTGGACCTAGCTTTCTTCATATAAGGTGGTCGAAAATATTACAAAATTATTCAATTCTAGATAATGCTTATAAAACTTTATGGAAATTCTCAGTTGATTTTAATCTCTAAAGTCCAAATCCAGCACACTCATGTCGATTTGCTTTAAAAAGATATGTTGCAAAAAATAAAACTTTGACTTAGAGCATGCTCAAGCTATAAGAGGGGCCGGGTTGTGTAGCCAGTTTTGGCTTGTGGAGCCCCCAACCCACACTTCGACCTTGTAACTCGGGCAGTGGGGTTGTAGGGTCCATATTTTTAGCTCACCATATCCAAAACTTCTCATGGCCCTTCTTAAATTTGAAGTTTTTATTAACAAATAAAGGACTCCTACGTGGCACTTTCTCAAGGCTCAGGGAGTCTTTCTTGGAAGCTCCCCACTTGCAATTGTCTCAACACTCCAAGGACTCTTCAAGCTCACCCTTTTTCTTCTTGTTCTTTTTCTTCTGTGGTTTTGAGTACGACGGTTTGCTTTAGCTTTTTATTTTGTGTTGTTTTTGCAAAATTAGTCATGACAAGCACTCGAGACTCACCTTCTAATGCTCTTTGTCCGGCAAGAGGTTCTAATTTTGAAAATGATGAGTGTGTGAGATTGAGTAGAGCTTGGTAGAGTATTTCTCCAAATTCTACAAAAGGATGTGGACAAAATGTGATCAATTTTAGAATAAGGAGACAAAGGCTTACAAGGATTCTTGTCCTCTGGACGGCATTCAACGCCCCCAAAGAAGTTTGGAGAGCAAATGGGATATGATCAACCATGATATTTTGAAGTTTGCAAGTGGGTATGGGAGCGTGTGCAATTTGAACGAATCTTGGTCAAGCAAAGACGATCAAATCAAAAAAGCCAACGTATTGTACCAACAAACTTCTCAAGGGAACAAACTTTTTGTTTACATGAAGTGTGGAAGAACTCTAAAAAATGCTTCCAAATAAAGATACTGTACTTCTAGAATAAAGCATACTCTAGAGAAACATCATATTGAGAAGATTGCTTCCGGATACCTTGGTGTTGGAGAAAGACAAATTGTAAGGGAAGTGTGACAATCCCAATTAGACCCATTAGTAGTAAGAAATCCAAGAAACAAGTTTATGTGCATTTAAAATTTAAGAAGTTAGAGGCGGATTTCGCAAAGGTGATTAAAGCTCTGGTCGCCACAAACAAAGAAAAGGTAGAGGGTCTAAAGGAGATTTCTAATTTGGAGGTGTTTCTAAATTCTTGAAGAGGACTAGATCGTGATTCTGTCACGTGCATCAAGCTCCGTAGAGCTCAAATACTCAAGAGTCTTGAGCCTTCTATCCCGTACAAAGAAAAATATCTTGTTATAAAAGAAAGTGCAAATATTTCAATCTAAGACTAAAATACTCAACCATGTTCAGAATCTGAAATTAATGGATATACAAGTTTATTTGGAATTTAGAGTGTTTGTGTGTGTTTAGGTGTGTTGTAATTTATTATGTTCTATAATTTTGTGATTTTGTAATTTTGTGTAATATTCAGTGGTGTTTTATAAAGTTTTTGTCTATGTGTTTAGGTGTGTAGTTGTTTATCATGTTTTTGTGTTGTTTTTGTGTTGTTTTTGTGATAGATTTTCAAAAAAAATAAATTTGTTATATTTTGTGATGTTTTGCATCATGTGTGAGTCAAGAACAAACAATATAGCTCAATTGTACTCCTCAAATATGAATAGAAAATGATTATATCATATTCTACTTGTAATGCCATAAATGTTCAATGACATGATCTCTAAGTTTGTAATAGTTCTATTCTTGTTAAATGTCTCCGATTTGTCTACTGAATCTGTCGAATCCTAATGAAATGCGATTAGATTGTGAATCCATAGATGCATTTGTAGATTGAAGTAAAAATTTTGTTTTCAAAATCACAAATTTATTCCTCATTTTTAATAATCATGTTCTGCATGATCACACAAGTTATCAAAATTATTTTGAGTGTAGACTCCGTGGACAATCTTGCAGGTTGTTTCAAAATACCCACACGTACTTGCAAGACACTAAACGCTCTCTCTACATCTTTTATTGCTTCTTCTTAGTTTTTAGCATGCTTCTTCCTCTTCTCTTCTTCCCGTGAGCTAATGATTTTTAGGAAAATGGTCTAATTGGGATAGATTTTATCCCCTAAGAAGTAACATGAATTGCACTCATGCCCATTCATGGTAAATTTTGCGAAAGCTAGAATCCCACTCAACTGATTGACCATCAACAGACTCTTATCAATAACATTTATTTCATTGTTGAAACCAAACATGTCAATAAAAGCATGTCATATTCATAGGTTCTGCATAACAATGGCCTTCATAATGAGGTACTTATCGTCATCCTTATCTTAGTATTGGCCTTGCTATTCAATTGAACAATTTTTCCATATCTAATGTATGCAATCAGTGATCCAAACATTCTTGGGAAACCACATAGCTCGTTCGTTTGCAAATAATGCAAAACATCTTGCGTGCGGTGCTTCAAATAGTCTTCTCCAAAAATCTCTACCGCGGCAATCTCAAATCGCTTCAAATATTTCAGGGCTGTAGAACTTGCAATTGTTACCCACTCATCAACGTTATCACCGCTCACGCCATCTGCAAAAATACGTAAAGCCGCTGTGATCTTCTGTATGGATGATAAGCATGGATCTCCGAATAAAATTTTTTCTCCTCATAATAAGAGTCATGTTTCACAATTACATCATGAATGTTTACAAATAGAGTCTAACGCATACGAAATCGACGGCAAAAAACTTCACTCCGTAAATCAGCGACTCCGCAAAATAATAATTTCAAATTTGCTCGTGCATCGCTTTAAAATTCTTTCCAAGACTCTTGATTCTTCTTACACGTAAACTATCATGTGCACTCTCCTCCTCATCATTAAAAGTATCTTCAAGATGTTTGTATATCGCTGAAACGATGATCAATTGCTCCTCCTCATCGTCAGAAGTCAAACGGTCCTCTACCTAGTTGGCAAAAGAAGCCATGAAAGCAAGCAAAATGACAAAATATTGGATCGAAATGAAGTGGCAGAAAGAATTCAATAACTGATAATAAAGAGGCAGCAAAAAAAAAAAAAAAAAAAAAAAAAAACTCGTAGAAATCTACGTATCTCTTTCTCTCTTCTTTGTTTGCGGAACAAAGAACTCAAGCAAGATCAAAGACAAGATTGAGGGGAAATCCCAAAAGGAGACCAAGATAGACTAGAAGTGAAGGGATTCGTCACGCAAGACTCAGAACGACACTCAAAGTAAGAGAACAGAGAGTAGTATTGATAACTAGAAGAGTAGATACAACTGGTGTTGAAGAGAGTGAAGAACAGCGACCTTCAACTCTCTATATATACTAGGCTAGAAGAAACTTCCGGAGTAAGGTCCTAGAGACCTTGGGAAGCTCCTATGGAACCTTCCGGAGACTCATGGGAGCTTCCGGAATCTAGGAAGGTCAAGCAGAACCTTCCGGAAGCTTATGGAACCTTCCGGAAACCATTGAATCCTTATGGAACCTTCCGGAAGCTTAGAGGAGCTTCCAGAAACTACTGGAACTATCTGGAAGCTTGTGGAAGCTTCCGGAAACTACTAGAGCTATACGAAAGCTTGAGGAAGCTTTCGGAAACTAGTGAAAGGTTCTAAAACCTTGCAGAAAACTTGAACTCGCAAAATATACGGAATCTAAAAAGTCTTTGAGAAGCAGGGCTGATCACGGTAAACTCATGGGGTGTGGATAATACCCAGTATGACACGTCCGTGACAGCTGCGTGCACGAACATGCCTGCAAGTTGACTTCAATGTAGGAGGTGAATAGTGAAGTGCCAAAGAAAGTGATAGAGATCCTGGTCAAAAGTGGTGTGACAGTTAGTTGATAGAACGGGACTAGCAATTAAATGGTACAAATTATAAATTAGTGTGGCTCAATTTAATTAAATGGCTTTAGTGACATAAATAATAATTTCTAATGCTCTAAAAGTAAAGAACTCTCTATTGTACAACAATAATTGCCAATTAGGCTACAAGCTATGTAAATGAATTGACTTTACTATAATACTTACATTCAATAGACAAAATTAAGTAACTTTAGATTAATGATTAGTTTTGACGGCTCACAGATGACAATAGACTGTTCATTCATGTTACTCATGGATATTGCTAATCATATAAGGATGTAATTATTCTTCGTAAATCAAATTTGTAGAGGTAGTAAAGACAACACTTTACAGAGAATAATTAAATTCATAAAAACCTTTTAGGTAATCCGGGTTATAATCATGAAGATATGTTCATCATGAGAAGACTTGGCAACCGAGAATTAGCGGAAGGTGTAAATGGTGGCATCGAGAAGGCATATGATAAGATGCATGTCAATTAGAGAGAAGTGGGTAGTCGTGATTTCAAATTGAAATTTAGACGTCTTATGAAACAATATGAATCCACAATGCAAAAATTCGACAACTTTTTCATATTATGTTATTTGATGACAAACTTTATCTAAAAGAGGAAGATAAGCAATGTGATAAAAAACGATTGGAGGAAGAAACCACGATGCTGATGTGCATGAATAGGATGGAGAATATTGATTTTATAACAAGTGTTTAGTAAATATTGTTCTTGTTATTTTTATGGATTTAAATTTAAATTTTATTTTTATTCTAATTAATTTGTGTTGCTCAATCTCAAAATTTACAGAGATCACCTTCGTCTTTTCCTACACCTAACACTTTTTTTACTTTATTGACAAGACTTCGTTGCAACTGGCATGAAGTTCCAATCCTATAAAAACCATTTTCCGTAGTTGACTTTAATGTAGAATGCACATCTTTAAGACTACGCCATATGATTTTGATAACGTCATTACATTTTTCGAAATCAACATATACCCTATATGAGGGAACTACAAGTTAGTCACCTTTACATTTGAAGCCATCTAACTTAGATGCAAATTCGCTGCTTGATTTTAAAATTGATGTTCAAATTTTATGTGACCATGAATTGAAGTCATCATCTACATGCGCTTTGTTTCCTGTATACACAATTTTCGACGCAGTAATACCCTCCTTCATCTCCCAACTGCTGAATTTTTCAATGGACATGAAAACAACTCCTTGTATCTTAACTTTATGACGGTTTTTAGAACACGGCAAAATGACAATACGAACTAATATATACTTGGAGCAAGCAAGGTACAAATAATGTAAAGAAAGAAATGCAACAAAGATAGAAAAGGAGAAATTAAATGAGTGACAGACTTGCGAATCCACTCCGGCAACAGCAGCAACAGGGTGTAATATTATGAATTTTTGTTTTACTTTTTAATTTTTACAACTGCTTTTTGTTTTTTTTTATGATAATGATTCATAATAATTAATTCTTACTTAATTGTTGCAATCTAGATGATAATAATAAAATACTTATACATATATAAATAAACTTATATACATAAAACTTTATTTTGTTTACAAACAAAAGAAATTAGGTCAAACTTAATATTTTTGCATTTCAACTTTCATATCTAGAGGATTGTAAAACCCTCATTCCTAAGTTTAAAAAAGTCATTAACCCCTAAATTTCCTTGTGTTTTTGGGAGCTTAAAACCTCAAAACTGCGATTTTCAACCTCTATGAACTCCCCGGGGTATGTTACAATTTTTTTTACTTGTTTTAAACTTCCAACCGTAAGATCTTGTAGAAAACTCTATTTTTAGGTAGTGTTCCAAAAATGGACCGTTGGATGTTTGTCGTTTGTGAGATCATAACGTTTAAAGTTGCAGCAAAAGTTTTTTTGGGCATTGCCCAGGAGGCATGGTGCAAATGGGCCCAAGGGCAAGTTGATGATTGTTACCCCAAACATTTTGCTCATATTTTTTTCCATGTAGGTAACTAAGTTTTGAACAACCATGCAAAATTTTTTGAAAGGATTTTGCTTTTACAACCTTCATCTAAATTACTTAGTGGAGAGGGGTTGGAAACATGTATGGATGCTTATATTGTGCGAAATGCTCATATAATATTTAGATCCAAAAAAATTTGAACGGTGAAAACATGTGTGCATGTAATTGTAAATTTTGGGGAATTTTTTTTCCAAAAATTCCATAAACTCAATTATTTTTGACTTTTGAAAGAAAAATCATGTAAAAATCAGTAAAAAGAACAAAGGCAGCCATACAATATTGGACTTCTACGTTTTTCTCAAATGTCCATTATGTAGGATATGGCAGGGGCCCTCTTACACAAAAAAAAACATAATATTTATATTGCATATGTTCATTATGCTATAAATGAGACGCCCTATGTGGCAGGGTCTATAAATGACCTCTCACTTATTGCTTACCTGGCCAAGCTAAAGGACCGGTATGAAAAGATTTTTAAAAAGCAATGGGCCTCTCCCAATTCCGACGATGTCTCTTCTAACCATTGCTCTGGAGTATGCTGGAAGTCTACTGTGAGTTGTCGTTAGGGCCCCCCCGCCAGCCCATGCCCTGTCTAGGTTGCTTCGCCTTACCATACCCTGTACGGGCCTTGTTTCTCGCTCGAAGGGCCTCAATCTTCTGTCGTCCTCATGTGCGGGTGATGATCCTCACTTGTGGGCATCAATCCTCCTTTGCAGATAAATATGACACAGTCCAGAAACTCTTCTGGAACAGTAACCGGCCTTCCCCAACCCATAAGAAATAATACATACGTTATAAAATAATACATGAAAGAGAGGCTCATGAATTTTATTGCACACATAATTATCATAAATATTTATGGTTTCGTAAATCATGCGTCATTCATATATAAACCTCACATGTTTGTGAAAAGACATATTATGTAAAATACAAAATCAAGTTGACAAAATGGATTATCCTCACACAATTTTATTGAGGGCGACGTAGAGCTTTTTGAGAGACATCCATTTGTCACCACATTTGTGACAATAAAAATGTGGCTCGCAAACTTTGCACACAACACATTGCAGTCGCATTGAAGTCCACGTTGGTGTACAAATCACCGGTCGACGAGGTGCTTCAGGAATATCATTGGGTTGCATAGTCCCAATCCTCCAATTCGCGAGAAGTGCTTCACACAAGCCTTCCTTGAATTGAAGATGTGTCATAGGTGTAACCGCCGCTCTTCCCCAGTTTACATTTCCTAACATTCCATGTAGATAATATGCATGTTCACTATTGTGACATCTAGCAAAAATTAAAATATCCTATGCCATTATTTGTGACTCCTCGATTGGCAACTATAGGAAGCTCTCAATTGATCGGCAAACGTCGACACTACGCATGTGAGTGGTATACTCTAGCAAAACCGGAGATGTTTGGATAAACTCACGCACCGGTCTGTTGCAACGGGGAACACTTACTACTTTTTTCTCACATGGTGCTTGGATAGGAAGACTATGAGTAGAAAGTAATGATACCGGCCACTTGTCCTTCCACATGACGCAAGAGATTGTTCGGCTTTCATGCATTCTCCACAAGGTAGTACCTTGTGGTGCATTTGTGAATGAAGCGGTATTTTTTATTATAAGAGGTAATCCAATACGGTTTTGTCTTATGGTACCACAAGCGTACATGCTTTTGATAATAGTGTTGTAAAAAGCCTAATGCTTGTGAAAAAATTGTCCATAGTCACGTAATGCCCAAGTCCCCATAATCCTTCCAATAATCTCAACACTACATTATGCGCTATTCTAGCGTCACCGATTAGAGGAGGAGGTTGAGGGTCATTAGATAAGAGAATGGGAGGCGGAATGCCGGTTTCCTTGCCACAATATATTTCAAAATTCCAAACATACTTGGAAATTGAACATGCGACACACCAAACCTTCAAGCCCCATTTTTGAGGCTTTTTTGGCATATATTGGCGTATAGGTGAGTACGTTCCCTTGTAATTTATCATCATCTCATCTATAGTCAAAAACTTTCCAAGAAACCATGCCATTTTACATCTCTCTCTTATAGCATCAATCAACCACCGAGTTTGCATAATCTTATCATACCCGGGGTTCCCTCTTTGAATTCCTTGCATATGAGTAAGATGTAAACATCTTCTCAACTCTATAAATCTAGCTGTAGTTAGAATGCCAGAAATAATTAGGAATTGAAATAAAGGACTTTGCATCCAATAAGTTCGATAATTAGGTTGCACTTTGAGCCCCATATAAATTGATAATGCCAATAACGCTTGTAGTTCAATAACACTCAAGTTGACCCATTTTGCACCCCCTTTTGTATTGTCATTGCCATCTAGAGGTGAGTTGGCATATCGGTTTGTCTCTTCCACAATAGAGTCCGTAATTTGTGAAGTCCAAAATAGAGTGAAGTTGCATAAAGGTCGGAAGAACTCGGTAGGTGGTAGAAGGGCCTCTTCTATTTCTCAAAAAGGGCATGGGCATAAAGTTAAAAAAAATATTCGGGTTGCCCCAAGTTTCATCCCGGAATTCGCACTTTATGCCGGTTTGGTTTTGGTCTAAATCCACACCATCTTCTTCACCATCACTTTCAAAATTGGAGTCAATCAATTGAATGTTATCACCACCATCACTACCATATGTGGAATCATTACCAATGTCATTGTAACCTACTCCAAGTACTCCCCAACCAACTGCAATATAGAAATACAAAAAGCTAAAGCATCCAAATACTACAAGCAAAATTTCATTATGCAAATGATGCAATTTATGTGAAACGTTAATTTTTTAATTGTAAAAAGGTTGTGAGGGTTTACTAATTTATTTATTTTTCTATTACATTCCTTATGTAGTTGGGCACCCCAGCTATATAATTCACCATCACTTTCAAGATCTATTGTAATGTAATAATACAAAATCTATATTACAATACAGGAGACTTTGTCTCACACGACGGTTCCGCGCTGGAATCTGTCGTGGAGACTTGCCTCCTGTATCCACACTTCCCGCTCAACCGCTCAACCAACCGCTCAATCAAGCATCGTCAAGGCTTATTGGTGCACACCGAACGTGCTCAATGGCACGGGTCCCACTAGTTCTTATACAATTTTCCATCCTTATGTCATTTGTGTCTTATATAAAACAAATTTACAGAATATTCCATAGAAATATCATATGTATGCAAATGTTGTATGAATAAAAATCCCATGTTTATATTTTGTGAATACAATAGTCATATTTCAATTGAATAATTTTCTTGTCATACATCATGCGTGTACAAATGACACATGTCAAACGTCAAATGACATAAAAATTCTCTCATAATTTTTGTGTACAAATGTTGAATTATTGAATAAATACATGTATTATTGAGTATTTGGTAATTGATTGTTATGTTTTGGTAACAAGTTTTGGAAGCATAACATTATTAGTTGCATATTGGCTTGCGTCCACCCTGGCCTCTCTCTCGATATCTAGATCTATACCATGATTCGTGGATAAGTCCGCCCTTTGAGATCTCGCATTGCTCGGCTACTCCGCTCCTCCAACAATCTGCTTCCCTTGACCACTGCCAAGATTCCTTCCGCGGCCAAGCTGTTTGCTCTGATGGACTTCTCTGCACTACTCGCCCACTGCTTTATCATCAGTTGCATCGTTGATGTCGTCGTGCCTTATACTCCACACATGCTGCAGATTCGTAATCTCCTCATCGCCTTCACCAGTGGCCTCCCGACTACAACCTGCTCCTCCTCATTGTTCTTCCTGTTTCCTCGCAATCCGTTGTATCTGCCGCTTTGTAGCTCCACTGTTCTTCTTTCTCTGCATGCCATAATTGTGAGCGTGCAAAAGTATTTCCGGTGGCCAAAGAATGTCCTCTAACCCACCTCCCACTTGTGAGTCATTATCAGAGTCGTCTTCTTCTCTAAACTTGTCATAGCTGGAGTACGCATTCTGTCACACTTCCTGGGAAGTGAGATAATCGGGATTGAAGTTTTCTTCAATGTCAGGTAGATTGAAGAGTTCCAAACGGGGACCAAGATCAGTAAGTCTGATGGTGTTGTGTGGAACTCAACCTCATTAGCACGTGATGGCGACATAGGAGGTGTGTTCTCACGTGGTTCATGATACAACCTTGCACTTCTTCTTATTGCTATCTCAGCCCATTCCATCTGCAACGTTTTATAGAAAGATATAAAAAGTCATGAGTATAGATTAATTTTTCAAATGTCATGAAAATCAAATCTATTACATTAGAAGTCATGAGATTTATCTACCTCCTTTGATCTCTTGTGTAACTTGCGTTTAGACATGATTATTGTCAGGTCAATAGTCTTTGCTATGTTCGTGAATTTGTGGTCAAAGACATGTTGTTCTCTCCAACCTAAAATATGTGTTGTCTGTCGGTAGAAGTGGTGCCTGTAGTTTGCTGATTCAGGATTGGCTAGCCAAGCTCTACTCTTCTTACGTCCAAGAAGACTACATAGATGATGAAGAGAAAGTAGACTCAAAAGATCATGAACTTGTTGAGGACGCAGGTGCTTTGACTCCCCCCCATGCACGCAATCGTGATGCTCAATCGAGTCGACTCAGCTCGATGAAGTCTGCATCGTGAATGTTGATGTTGTCCGCATCAACCCTGCATCGCTTCAGTTTGTTGTTGCCAACTTGGTTCTGCTAGAGATTTTGTTGTCGACCTTCGGCGTCTTGATCGAAGATCTTGCTGCTGACCTCCTCTTTGACAAGCTTCTGGTAACCAATCCTACTGCTGACCGGCGATGTTCCAACCTCCTGATTACCGATCTTAGTGCCGACCTCTTGAAGGTCGGCCTCTTGATGAACGATCTTGTTGACGACTGCGTGAGCACCGAGCTCCTGATAACTGAGCTCTTTGTACTTAGCACCAGAGGCTTTGATCTTGTTGCCGATTGACAACCTCAGTAAAGATGAGCCATGATGTCGCTGATCTTGCACTCGATTGACCTCGCAGTGAGCACAACCTCCGGCCTCGCACTTAGCGCTGCTACCGACCTTGCATAGAATACCGCTGTGTATCTGGATCCCAACTTTGACACACACTTCACAATCAATTCCACTTCTGTTAATCCCTAAAAATCCAGGCGTTTCCTCGACCTCCAGAACCAAAAACTGCCATTTTTCACCTTTGTTGGGGAATGGAAAAATTGAGAAACTTATTTTTCTGGTTTTAGACTTTGAACCGTAAGATCTTATACCTAACTTGTACACAAAGGACTGGTCAAAATTTCAACCATTGGATGTTTGTCATTTGTGAGATCATAACAATCAAAGTTTGACCAACACTTTTTTGCCGCTGCGGCATTGTCTGAATGGTGCCAAGGGCAACTTGATGATTGTTACTCCAAACATTTTTCCGTCATTTTTTTTCATGTAGTTAATCAAGTTGGGTGCGCTCATGCAAAATTTTAGAGACCAATTTCACTTTTTGACCTTAATGTAAATTATTTTATAAAAGAAGGTCTAAAAACAACAATATAGTAAAACAAGCACCACATATGATATATTTAGTTTGAGAAAAATCTGGACAGTGAGTAGATGCATTTATGAGAATGTGAATTTTGAAAAAAAGAATCTTGGAAAAAATCCAAAATCTCAAATTTTGGCAATTTTGAAAGAAAAAATTGTAAAATTACTAGAAATTGTGAAGATTGTTTTTAAAAGTTTTGGAGGCTGCCCTTGTAAAATTGGTAAACTTTTTGACTTTGGATACTTTGGAATTTGAATAGTAATCTGGTAATGAACATATTTCCCCAAAAAAAAAACTTTAAAAAAAAAATTTAACCTAAATAAAATTATTTTAAACTTGACTTCTGATATTTTGGACTTGAAACCTAAAATTTCTAGATGAAGGTTATAAAATTAAAATTTGGCTTTGCAAATTATACCACATACACATCCAGTAAAAATCTTAGGCAATAATATGAATTCAATTCCTTAAAATGAGATGCCCGAAATCTCAGAAAACCGAATCGGTTTTCGTGAATTTTTAGGAGTTAACATGGTTACAGAGACCACTCTTGATAGTAAGACTCATGATGCGGCTACTGACCTTGTAGTGTGATCGTGTAGATTGTTTGTTCCTCTGTCAAATGTTGCCAACAGTTGTCCTATACTCCGACATGTGCTCTCATCAAGCTGATCAATTGACTATCTGAACTTGCTAGGTTGATGATGTTTTGCTCATAATCAAGTTTGGTGTTATGAAACTCAATCAGTAGCCCAGTTCTTCCCATAGTGCCGTTTGGAAGCAATTCTTGGAGAGTGTATATCTCTCAATTTTCTCATAAAATGTATCGTTTCCTCATTGAAAGACGATTCAAATTTTTACGTACCTACATTTGTCATTTGGTAATTGATGTGCAACTGTAAACGTTGCCACCGTTTTGAATGTGAACGTTTGAATTGCCGCATTGAAGAGTGCATTTATTGAGTGGGTCAGGAAAAATGCCAATGGATTGAGCATTAGATAGAGTAAGCGGCTAAACCTCCTGCCATAATCCATTATTAGAATCTTGGGTTCGAGCTAAACCCCTCTTAAACCCCTTGCCCTCCACAATTCTTTTCTGCTACCCCTCATGCATGCCCAACTCTGAACCCCACCTCCCATTGGTGCAGAAGCTTGCCTGTTCTGTCCCAGTTGGGGTTCAAATCTTAAAAACCGTGTAAAAAACTCTTAAATATGAATTTACAATCAAATTTTTTACCACATGTACCTTGTAGTATAGGGAACACTCAGTAAAAATTTCAAGAAAAAATTCCACTTTAAACCCCTCCAACAAAGATGCCCAGAATCGCAAAAAGCCATTTTGGCTTTTAACCCCTAAACGTTTCGATCCATTGGGCCCGCTGGAGTAGGGTCCAAAAACGTAAAAAATGTCAAGGTCAGTAAAATAATGTGAGGGCAGTAAATCTAAAATCCAACCGTAGGATCTTGATCTCCATTGTCTAAAGATTGCATGGGCAAATATTTGTGCCATTTGGAGTTGGGATGGGGCTTGATCCACTTGATTGAAGGCGAAAAAAGGGAGCCCGAAATGGAGGGGCAGTCACTAATTTTGGACTTTGGAGTGAAAAGTCGTATTACAAATTGCCCCGAAAGCAAAAATGGCAACTACAAATGGGTGAGGAATCAAGTAAAGAAGCTAATCCAAAAAAACAAAACAAACATGCCTCTTTCCAATTGCACACAATCCTACTTGAAATGGAAGTCACTTGGGATTCTTGTTTTTGGTGCTTGGTATCTCCAAGGTCGCCCACACAAGCTCTTGTCCTCCGTGGACAAAAGATGATGTAAGGTGGGCGGGCTTTTACAAAGAAAAGAACAAAAAGATGAACTGAAAATAGCTTGCAAGGTCATAAACATCATGCCACATGTCCACCATGATAATAACAAAGCCAAGCGCATGCGGTCTGTGCTTGTCAGAAGCTCGAGGCTCTACTGCCCCATTTCAATGCCTAACTGCCCCATTTCTATGCCCAAATGGCAAAATTTCATACCGAAATAGACAAAACTCCTCTCATGACAAAAATGCAGCCCACTAAAATCGCTACTGTAAAATGTAGGAATGAGGTATAACAACGGGGGTAAGTGCACAGTAAACTACACCCATTTACCCTTGAGGGAAAAAAAACGGCGGATGAAAAACAGCGACGACGAGAAGACGGGAAGAGTTTCAACATCCCCTGCTTCATCCAGAATGTCGATTTTCGACATTCGGCCCGCTTAAGGGTTAAGGGCCGTTAGGGGTTAATCCTCATATTTATCCTTAGCATTCCACAACGCTTTCTTTCTGAATCCATTTTAAATTGAATCAAAGAGTTTCTATGTTCTTCTCGTTTGACATGGGTTTTGTCATAGAAGATATGTCTTTTATTGTTTCAGCTAAGATGGAGATTTTAGTTCTTTTTCTATCTGAATTACTATCTGCACTATTTTTCTTCACAGAAGGATTAACACTTGGTGAAAACTCTCCGACTATCTCATGTCTTCTTTTTAATGTATATCTCTTTGCATGTCCATCTGTCATCTTTGATTGCTCTAAAATTCTTCACGTTGAGGAGCAACCTTTTCATTGTTCTCCAAGTTAGATGTTCCAATATTCAGCTCTTCTAATGTGGATCTCAATTGGTCCTTCAATGTATCCTTATTAAATGTACATCTGAGACTCTCTTCTTGAAATTTGTAAAACTTACTTTTTACACCATAAAGAGATTGTTTGTGTTGTTGTTATCTATCTACCAACATAATACTCATTAAAATGAATCTGATAATTAGATACAAAACAACTTAAATAAGTGCTATCAATTTAAAATAATCTAGATCTGGATGTAAGAATTTTCTCTTTTCAAGTGTGAGTTATTGAAGTTGCTTAAAGTAGGAAGATCCATCACAAACCAAATCAAAATCTCTACTTAAGAACAGATCCACAAATCTACTTAAGTCTACTTAGTTAGATCCACAAATCTACTTAAATCTACTTAGTTAGATCCACAAATCTACTTAGATCTACTTAGTTAGATGCAAAATTGCTTACGTACAGATGTAAAACTTCAACACTTGAGCACATAACTAAACCACAAAAAGTAACCTTGTAACCTTCCAACCTTCTAACCATCTAACACAAAGATAGACCTTCTACCCTCCTAACATTCAAACACAAAAACCAAACCACAAAAATAGATCTTAAGCACAAAGGCTAATATACTTAATTACAAATAGAGAAGGGAGGGGGGAGTGAGAAACTGTAAAGAAGAAATAAGAAAATGAGTGAGAGAGTTAATTGAGAGGATGGGGTCATCCCCCATCCCCCTCTTCCTTCCATGTATTCTCCATGTTCCACGATTTCCTCCTTAATATATGATTCGGTGCTCAAATAAACTTCTTAAAAACTCATTTTACCTTAAAATTAACTATAAATGTAGTTTTTTATTTATACAAAAGTTAGGACAATAAAGATTTAGTGATGAAAGCTTGGCAATACTTAAGAACTAAAGCTTAAAATCATACTTTGAATTCTCTTATGTGATACCTCTAATATACCTTAAGATCTGTACGATGAAATTAGATTAAAATTGGTGAGAGGACTGACTAGACAATTATGAACAAGACCCTATGGTTGAATTTCTTAAACTAAATTCAAAAAAATACACTTTTCATGGATTTCAAATATACCTCGAGGTGCATTGTACAACTTTTCCTTTGAGGATTATTAACATAAGTTAAGTTAACACTGTTCAAATCTAACATAACAATGTTATATTTGTCATAGAGTGGATCACAATCAGAAAAATTTCAAACTTAATTTGTAGTTGGTTTGAATAGAGTGTTTGTTTCACCTTTCCTTGGATGTTTACGCCTGGAGGTAATAACATCAATGATAGCAATTTCAACCCCTCTCAAGGTGAACACAAGAGTGGGCTACACTATATATACAATAAAACCTAAAGAACCATATTTCTAGAAAACCACCTCAATCCAAACAATTGTCGAGCTTCCCCACACATGGTAGAGTAAAACCTATATTTTTTTCAATGAATGGATATTAATTTCAATTTTGCAATAGCTTCAAAGGTTGATTTTTGATGTACTATGTTGTGTAAGGAAATCCTATAAACACCGAATTCGTTAATTTTGCACCCAAGAAGTGCAATGTACATTTGCAATCCGTTTTGACCAAAATCCCTCATTTATTCAAATTGGTATACCAAATCACTATCAATGTAGATATCCTATTTTCTTCAGGACAATGTACACTTAATAAAAGTCATTGCAACATGTAAAACTTCTATACAAGAATTTTTAAAGCACTCATGATATTTCATCAACATTTTGGTAACGGATAGTCCAATAGAAAACATGCATTTATTGCAACTTAAAACTCAAATACATTCATGATCAGAGAAAAGTTTTATTTACTTTACTCCAAATAAAACATTACATGCTTTCTTGTCACAAAATAAATGTACATTTGATATCGTCTAAACGTGCATTGCACTCTTTACAATACATATTGTACAAAAACGTATTATTACAAGTCTAGATGAGTTTCCACTATTAACTCGACACTTTCCAATTGCGATTGCTCCACCTAAGTGGCAAGTATAGCTCCTTGCCCTTCGCGTGACGGCATTTTCCATGTAATTAAGAGGTCCGCATAATTCATTGCCCCTTCCGTCACCATAGCATCTATCACTCCATATGGCACTTGGTTCAATCTTGATTTTTGTTCAAAACAGACGATGTCTTGACAAACGTATAATTGCCCTATTCATCCGCACGGCGAAACTTCGAGTTTGGTCCTTGTTTGGAGCCAATATCATCCACATGTGCTCACTCCATTGGCTTTGAGGTGTCATGTTCACTATGAAGATATGTCCAATAAAAAAACAATAAATAGTTTAGGTATAAAAAATGAGAATCTCAAGTAATAAGTTATCAAGGTGATAATTTTACATTTATCAATGTGATATATCTCTAAATATTTATTATTTAAAAACCAAATATAATGAAAAAATAATAGTTTGTATTTCTACTTTAGTTTACTTAAAATACAACAACTAATACTAAAACGACAAAAACTCACAAACAAAGTAAAAACCTAGAACTTGAAAATATTGCTGCAATGAAATTCTAAACTCGCCAAAAAAAAAAAAAAAAAAAAAAAAAAAAAAAAAAAAAAACTATATAAATTGTAAAAGGTCTACAAACTACAAACGACACAAAATCCCATAACTACACAAAAGTATTGCAATGAAATCCTAAAATTCTAAAATAAAAGTCTACTAAAACCTATAAAACCACATAAAATTATGGAACAACAAAATATTTCAAACTATATAAATCCTTAAAACTATAAAATAAATTTGCAATGAAACCCTAATATTTTATGAAAAATTTATATAAACACAAAAAACCACGAACCAAAAAAAAAATAAATAAATAAATAAAAAATTTAAAAAAAAATAATAAATATATATATATATATATATATATACAAAACCCTAAAACTACAAAAACATTAATCTGCAATAAAAGCTTACAATTGCAAAAGAAAGTTTGTAAGAATTCCTAAAATCATGTAAAATGGAGATTCTTAACAATGAAACCCTATTTTACTTGGTATAAAAGGTTGTAGTCATCAATTCTTGCCATCATAAACACTACCCACCTCTAAGGTTTGTGCAAACTTGCAACTAATCAAAATGAAATGTGGGGAGGGGTACTTATACCCTCCCCATGTCTCCTCACCGCCGCAGCAAGGCTGATGACTGTGGAGCGAACGGCGTCCCAGCCCAGCCAAGGAGCCCAATCCGGCCAGGTAGGAAGGAGCCAACAGGCGGCGGAGAGGCACCAGCCTCGACGGCCAACCTTCCAACGCCGGTGGCCAAGCGGCAAGCCCTGTTGGCCAAGCGGCCAGGCAAGCCCTGTTGGCCAAGCGGCCAGGCCAGCCGCGGTGGCGAAGCGGCCAAGCAAGCCGCGGTGGCGAAGCGGCCAAGCAAGCCGCGGTGGCGAAGCGGCCAAATAAGCCGCGGTGGCGAAGCGGCCAAGCAAGCCGCGGTGGTGAAGCGGCCAGGCGAGCCGCCGGGTCAAGCGGCCAGGCGAGCCACGGTGGCCAAGCGGCCAGCCGGAGTGGCTAAGCGGCTAGCCAGGGCGGCTGCCAACCTCCACCCCTCCGCGCATGCGGAGGTCATCGCTGCCGCCAGGCGGCCAAGGGGGTTGTTAGGCAGTATAGAAGTTTTTTTTTCTTTTTTTCTTTTTTTCTTGAACCTTAAAATGACAAAAAAATTGAGATTTTTTGGAAACTTTTTTGCTTATTACTTTTTGAAAAAATATTCATTTTTGTTTGGTGCATGATCTTTTTTTTTCTTTTTTTTTTTTTCAAATTTTAGTTTACTTATGTGTTGTGAGATTCCCAATTCTGTATGGCTCTAACTTACTCAAATTTGATACGATTAACTTGAATTTTTCTGGGAGCGTCGGTGGCAGAATATTAACAGCACCCTCAATTTTTGATTTTTTAGAAATGAAATAGAATTTCCATAAATATGACATTTTATAATGAATAAGAATCATGGAGACAACCTCATATTATTATTTACTCTCATTTGTATTATCAAACCAAAATATACAATTTTAAATTACCAAAAATTAAAAGAGGATCCCTTACTTTTTTTGGTCAAATGCTACGCAAGTAAAGGAATGTCCTAGGTCTTGCTTTAGTAATAACCTCAATTCCGTTAAAATGGCACTATTCCATGTGCCATTTTAGCGGAGCTAAAGTGCCATATTGTGCAAACGTGCCATTTTACAAGCATATTTTTGAACTAAAGTTCATAAGTATTTATGCCTACAAAATGGCATGTTTATTAATATCACACATGTAATCTGTAATATCACCAAAATTTCTGTAATATCACCAAATTTTCCATAATATCACACATTTTTATGGTTTTTGACCTTTGGACAGAGTAAAAGGGCAACATTTATGAACGGCCGCTGAGAAACATTGTTGTTTTTGAACGGCCGTTCAGAAATATTTACCCTATCATGTCAAAACTCGACAAAAACTCTACAAAAACCAGCATCATTTTTTTCATTTTAAGCACCCAAAAAAGCGCCATTTAGCGGAATAACGCCATTTTAACGGAATTGAGGTTTACTGTTCTTACAAAACAAGAAACTTTATTGTATCGATGAGAAACGTTGTTTACAATTTCAAATATCTAAAATTGAAAACATTTCTAGAGCAAGTACTAAGATGTTGGTTCACTTGAACAACATTTCCAAAAAAACCTTGCAAATCCCACTCTTTTCTAGTAGTGTTGTTTATGAATTTCCATACTTAAATAAAAGGTTTGAGGTACAAGGGGCATGCACATATTTTTTCTAATAATAATTTATGCTTAAAATCAAAGATCTTGACAAACATGTAATTTTATCTCTTACCACATAATTATTATTCCATATGCGAGACATATAGAGTGCATGTCAAACACTATGAAAACTTTAGTAGTTTTATTTTCAAAGATTGTGGCATGTATAACGTCTTAATGGGATATTTGGAATTTAATTAGCTTTCAGCTGTAAAACATACCTTACGTTTTCAAGTCTCTCAAAATAGAGCTACCTTCATATTATAACATGCTATACATTCATAAAATCTTCTTCAACTTTGTAATTTGTAACAGAAAACCTAGACTTGATTTGGAGTCCAATCTAAGTGAATCTATCAACATTGAATGCTATGGTAAAGTCTCACGTCTCTGAATGGATTTGAGCTTGTCATCCAAAGTGTCCAACTTAGATAATAGGATCTCATAGGTATTACATCAATTTCTAGTTCAAAATCAAGTGAACTTGATGATTTGATAGTAGAGTTTTTAAAATATTGCTTACCTTGAGATATTTAAGCTTCACATTATGAATGACATAGTGTACGTGGGTTTCTTGTAGGTTGATAAAGATGGAGAATTTGGGTTTTGGAAGTCCGGTTGTTGGGTATCAAATTGTAGCATCTCCGAGATCAAGAACAAATAGGGTGGGATGAAGACTTCTACGTAGTCTTGCAACAAACTTTGACAGACAAACCTTTGAAGAGCAATGGAACTTGAGTAGGCCCAATGGAGTTGTAGAGCATCTTACAGAGAACTACGTATTGGTGGGGAAACACAACATGCAAAAACCAAAGAATGGCAACGACTTTGTATTCCAATATATGGTGTTTCAACGGAGCGAAACATCAAAATTCCATTTTTTGCAAAATCACACCTTTTAGCTTACATTGCAATGCAGGTTGAATACATAGATAACAGATGCCTTCAAAATGATATAGACTATTATTAATATAGAAATTAGGTAGAAATAGATATTTAGGGAAGGGAAGGTTTACTTACAACATTGTAAGTTTATTTAAGTAGTAATCATAAATTATGGTTGCTAACTAAAGAAGTTTGTAGAAGTATTGGATTTCTTATACATTATATGTTTTTTTTTTTTTCTTTTTGTTACAAAAATGCGATAAAGTTTTGGATGTCTTGGCCATTTAAACCACTTGAAGGGGTCTAAAATTTGGGAAATGAATGGTACATATAAAAGGAAGATACATCGCATCCAATTATGAGGTTCATTAATTACCAGAAATAAATATTTCTTTGGACTTTTGGTATTAAAATAGGATACCACATTCAAGGATGAAATGGTCCACCTAATTTCTCTAAATGCAACTTTTTGAACCATCCATTTGCAAGTGCATGATTCTACCCCCAAGTGCAAAAATTCCTAATTCTGTGTTTATAGGTCGAACTTCATAATTCTACATCAAATCGTTAAAAAGTCCAAAACTTATGATTCAAAACTTATGTCCAATCTTTTACTAACCTTGCCCATTCACACAAATTGCTCGCATGGCTAACTTCGATAGGAACGCTTAATTTCTAACAATTACCGAGAACATTATCTTATAATCTCGCACACCATGTTCATGTATGTCTAGCTAGGGTCCTTAGTCCTTACCCGAGTTCTTGTATGGCTTTGAAAGGAAGGCAAAATAGGCACATGAGCTATTAGCTACATAAAGCCAAAAACATTCTAGAACTTGTGAATAATCAAGGAATATTTCTTTTTGGTTCCAAGAAACATTCTCCATCATTTGATTCCTCTACGATCAATTCTAAAATGGTCCGACCATGAAAATATCTTCTTGTACATACATTAGCTTTTCCATAATTATCTTTTAATGTGATTTTTTATATTCTTGAACTAATCAATGTATTTATCGAATGAGGGCATCATGAACCTAGACACCTTCATGAAATCTTTTTGAGCCAACCTACAACTATGATATTGCATTTTAGTCCAGTGTCTTCTCTCTTTCTACACAATTAACCCCTAAAGATCCTTGAAACCTGAAATGGATTTGAAGCAACTTCCTGCAAGGAAGATATTCAGCCAACTTTGAGTGTTATAATCTATCTCACGGTTGAAGAATATTTAATATTCAATTTTTACAGTGAGTAGAAGGTCAAGTTAGAACCCTACGTTTGGTGTTTTTTTTTTTCAAAAATTATTATACTTGAGTTTTATTGGTTCTCAAGTAAAAGAAGGCCAATTAAATAATTTAGGCAATTTTGCATCAAGGATCTTCAAGAGTTTCTCCCATGGGGTTTGAAACGAGCAACCCAAAATTGGATCACAACATCATAACATTTGGACTTAGGCATCATGAATGAACCAAATCAATGATGAGCTTGCAACCTCCTACAAGGTTATGTACAACCTCAACCTACCTACCACAATACTTTCAGAGCACAAAATCAGCTCTCGTACAAATTGTGATTTGAATGCATCAGAAGAAAGTGACGAGTTTGATATCAAATTGTTGAGTACAATGAGAGCTACAAAGCATATTTTGTTGCAAAAGAGCCCCTCGGGCTTCCTGGGTGGCGTTTAACCCTTAAAGATCCTTGCCAGCCCGAGGGGCTGTTTTCCAAGAGAATATGCCTTGTAGCTCTCATTGTACTCAACTTTTCACTTATATTTTGATGTCAAATTTGTCACCGTCTTATGATGCATTCAAAAAGTGAAATTTTACAGTTCAAATCACAATTTGTATGTATGATTTTATGGTTTGAAAGGATTGTGGTAGGTAGGTTGGGGTTGTACATAACCTTGTAGGAGGTTGCAAGCTCATCATTGATTGGTTCATTCATGGTGCCCAAGTTCAAAAAGTGCACTATTCATGATGCCCAAGTCCAAAAGATGCTGTGATCCAATTTTGGGCTACCCGTTTTAGACCCCGTGGGCGTTTAAGGGTTAAGGGTTAAGGGTTAAGGGTTAAGTGTTCCTTCAATCCGTCCAATCATCCAATGTATTCAGAAGGGTATATATGGTAGCAGTGCCAAAAATGGCGCAGTGCCGAAAATGGAGCCCTAGTAATCTTGAGTCAGAGGTACATAATAGATTCCCCACGCAATAGTATCATGTACTCACCGCAGACATTATAGGGTATCTTTTTTAGGGCACCATTTTAGGAACACCTATACTTTCAACTTCAAAAATTCATAACTCGTTGTAGAAGAGTCCAAAAATGATGATTCCACTTGCTCTATTCTTCTACTAGTTTTCCCCATGCACAAAAATTGCTTGAACTGGTGACATCCCCTGTTGATTTCTCGTGCTGAAAATTGAGCCATTATAGAGTACCATACCATATTTCAACCTCTAAGACAATTGAGCAGCAGATTCAACAGAAACTCAAGCCCCAACTCAAAAAATATTCAATAATCCCTAAATTAATGAATTATCAAGTGCCAGCAGGGCATGTGGAGATATTGAAGATATTATTAATGGGGTTATGACTACGTACATTCAATCTCTGTGCAAGATATTTCACAACCACATTCAGAATTTTCTATTTTGGGGCATCCTTGTAACATCAGATTCCTTCTCTTAGAAGGCATTGGAATTATTTTAAATGGGATTTTATGGCGTAAAGACGAGTGGCCTCTACAAGGAATCGTTTGGACACCGAAATTGTAATTAATATGAGTTCTATTTTGTGTCACGTGCTTGTTCCTATTTAGGGCATGCCACTTGGCAATTCGCCTATCACAAGTAGCTCTAATTTGGAAGATATATATACTCAAATTTTGACTATATCTATCTAGGGGTAATTGGGAGGAGGAAGTCTACCTTCATTTCAGGTGTATTTAATGAAATATAAATGAGAGAATCAAACAATACACATGAATGTGCCTAGTTCATATTTAAAAGATAATAACATTATTGTAGCTATGTGTTATGAACAAAGTTGACCCCTAAAGGAGAGTAATGTTTGCTTTTTTTCCCAGGCCACTTGTGGCTGGGGTTGTATTCTTTCTCATGCAATGAAAGTACTTTCATTTGTGTCAAAAAAAAATAAAAAAAATAAAGGAGAGTAATGTCAAAATAGCTTTCTGTTTATCAAAGTGCTTCCTTAATTGCTCGAGAAATATCTTGGAAACTAGAACCAAAAAACAAATGTTTCGACAAATTTGTAGATTGAAAAATGTCAATATGTCAAAGGAATCCGTATTTGTTGTTGGGGCTGATTAAATAGCCAAAAACCAAATTTAGAAAATACGGTGAAACCTCTTTACATGTATTTTCCAATCAAATTGATTATGCCAAAGCACAAGGAGCTACTCCGTATGGGATTTTAGGTGTCAAAGTGTGGCATGAAAAGTTGAAGCCCAAGAAAGGACTCTTTGAGTTTCGTCAGTCTCTTTGGTTTTAAAATTTTTAAAAAAAATAAAAATAAAAATAAAATTAAAAATTATATATATATATATATATATATATATATATATATATATATATATATTGTATGAAGTGGGAACTTTGTGTGGATTGTAGAGTTTCTTCATGTCTTTTCCACAAGACCATTCATGCTTCAAACTTCCTCAAACTTTAGGAGATATTCACTCTCTAAGTTTGAGAACACTATTATGGCATGTTGAAGTTTGCCCTTAAGTGCAGTATATCCTCATATATTCTCAAAAAATACGCCCAAAATATATTAAAAAGCATCAACTTTTGGAATCCACCAAAGATTGAGATTTTACTTCTTTTTTTCAAGTTTTGTTTTTTTGAGCTTGTGGAAGAGATACCAAGGCAAGATCTCACACTTTGGATTTCCAATCCAATAATTCTACACACACCTTTCTTTATTGTCTAAGACTGGCCTTTGTAATTCAATTGCAGCCTACCTCCATGTGAATAAACAAGTTTTAATCTAGGTTTATAGGTCCTATGAGGTAAAAACTATGCAAACATGTACCTAACTTACTTACAAACAAGAATAGGATTACATCACATATTTACTTTTGAAATTGGTTTTTTGGCTCACGAAACACCTCAATCCCTATCACAACAAGCAGTTTTTATTTTTTTATTTTTTTATTTTTTATTTTTTTCTACTATGAATGTTATGATCTCACAAACAAGTTAGCTAAAAAATTCCATGGTTATATACTCCAAAAAATATCAAAGATTGAAAATTAGCATCTTGCACAAAAAGAAGGGAGTTTTGAGAGTTTGTGACAATTTTGAGACCACTCCTTTAACCCTTAAACGCCCATGGGGTCTGAAATGGGCAGCCCAAAATTGGATCACAACATCTTTTGGACTTGGGCATCATGAATAGTGCACTTTTTGAACTTGGGCATCATGAATAGACCAATCAATGATGAGCTTGCAACCTCCTACAAGGTTATGTACAACCCCAACCTACCTACCACAATCCTTTCAAATCACAAAATCATTCATACAAATTGTGATTGGATTGTGAAATTTCACTTTTTGAATGCATCAGAAGAAGGTGACCAGTTTGACATCAAAATATAAGTGAAATGTTGAGTACAATGAGAGCTATAGGGAAGGTTCTGTTCGAATCATGCCCCTCGGGCTTCCTTGGGCGTTTAAGGGTTAAGAGCTACCTATATTGAGAAGTTGAAAATAAGAAATTATTGTTTATTAGGCAAAGGGTTTGGATTAAGGTTTGGGCACCAAATTCATTGAAATTTGGTTTTAACTGGAATGCAAATGATTTTATTTTTATATTTTATAATTTATTTATTTTGATTCTTTATTCTTTATTCAACAGATGCATTAAAGGTTTGAAAGATAAATCTTAAACTAAGGCTATTAACTAAGTGCCCCGCGGAGATTAGTGATACATGTATGTACGACAATAATCTCGTGTACAAGCGAGCATCTTGCTACGGCTATAGAGTAATTGATAAGCAACAAGTATCCAGTAGAACCAAGAAATTTGAAGTAACATGTAACCAATAGCTTAGGGGTGGGGATAGTCAACCAAAGGAGCCTAAGGAGGTTTTCCCCCATTAGCTCCACCCTCTCCATGAATAAAAAATAATAAAACTAAAAAAAATAAAAAAATAAAAAATATGTATTTGATATACATAAACAGCCTCCATAAACAAGAATATAGAAATATACTAAAATCACACTATGACTTCTAATAAATTTTTGCACGCAATACCCAACTCACATATTCTTTGGTGCATTGAGATCCTCTTACAAGTTCATAAAGAACGTGTATTATTCTAACAATAGGAAATAACCAATATAGGTGCCTTGACCATCCAGGCAGTAAGAAGATCTCACATAAAGAGATTGCATCATCAACCTCTCATCTCTTTGATTAGAACATTCAATTTTTGAATGTATAGTGACCTCAACAAATGAGTCAACTTCCTTGTCAAGGAGTGGATAGTAGAGGATTGAAAAAAAAAATGTATTCTCCATGCAAAATTGAAATATAGTCGTTTGCATTTAAACGTCCATTCACCTTTTGTGAATCACCTACACCTCTTGTTGTCATACAACTCCATAGCATCAAAGAGCCTCCACCATGCTTTATTTTTAGCTTCACCGCACGATCAGGCAAGCTTTCTTTGTCATTAACTCAACACCAAGACCTCCCATTTCAATTGAAGCAATTAATCTTCATTTCATCATTGAATACAATTCTTTTTTCAATCCTCTACTATCCACTCTTCGTGATATCTTGCAAATTGTAGCCTCCCTCATTCACATTTCTCTAACAAGTAAGGCTTGGGAATTCTCTCGCAATCACTCAATTGAGCAGCTATCACTCTCTTCACACTATTCAATGTACTTTATAGGAAACCCATAGATTTTTAACCACTACTGTACTTTGACTTTTCATCAAAGAGCGAAATGCTATGCCATGTCACTTGCTATCCAGTCCGCGACCTCGACTCTTCGCATCTTCGGCCGCCTGCACTCTGCCTTCCTGCAATTGCAACCTGGGATATTGATGGGCCCTTTCTACCACCCATGTGGTTGATTGGGATGACTTTATCATGAGCTCGCCCAGTGGCCTAGGCTTCATCATAGCCAGCACGCTCCAATTGCCGGTGGATCGTGTGGTAAGGGCCTAAGACGATCACTACATAGCTGTATGAAAGGTTGTATGCTAGCATGCCAAAGCGAATCGCAGTTGACTTGGCTACTAGTAGAAAGTGGACAAGAATTTTGACCACTCTATCTATAGCGCCTCAAAAAAATCAATCTATACATATATACACAATCAACTTTGACACTGTGATTTCTTATTTTTTAATATAATGGGAATTCTTCTTTTTCCCAATTTTTTTTGAATTTATTTCATGCTCTCAAACTTCCAAGTCCAAAACTCATTACTTTGATCCTTCGTACTCTCTACATCACATGTTACTTTTCTAAA
This sequence comes from Bryum argenteum, assembly GCA_037043015.1. Taxonomy (NCBI): domain Eukaryota; kingdom Viridiplantae; phylum Streptophyta; class Bryopsida; order Bryales; family Bryaceae; genus Bryum; species Bryum argenteum. Next base: position 5,302,174 of record CM073327.1, read on the forward strand.
TCAAATACCGCCATATTCTTCTTATTCTTATTTTTCTTTTTGTTTTTTTCATTGTTCCCAAACTTGCAACTTGGCCAGTCCGGGGCATTCCAAAAATGAGAATGTCTTCAAGTGGACAACAACAATTCACTCGTGTTCAACAGTGAATAGTGTAACCAATCAAATACTCTTATCTCTCATAAGAAAAAGAATGAAAATGGGATCTTGCAATGCGGCGGAGGACATGCCCCTCCTAGCGAATGGACCCACTTGAGCCTTGACCCACTTGTTAGATGCAATGCACCTAAGAGATTATTATTTAAATCATATTCATGCATTGCCAATACCCAAGCTCTTTATAATTTTGTTATATGATTATTTAATTTTTGAATTTTGTGGCTTGTGATAAGGACTGTAGAATTAATATCTTGGGGTTGTGGAATACACTTGTCACTCATAGAATTAATTTTGGAAGCTGAGTTGGAAAATACCATTCTGTAATTGTTCTATTGTTCCTGCTGCCCCCCTAACAAGAATGGGAAAGTTTTAGGCAGTTGACCAGATATTTGAGGAGAAAGGATCTACTTAGTTAGGTCTTTCTTTTATTTGTGGAATTAAACCCAACCCCCAATGCAACATTTGGTTCTTTGTAGAATGATGCTCTTGTCCACATGCGATATTTGAGTTTGGCAATAAAGCCATAAATGTAATGAAATGAAAAAAAATGAGAGAAAGTTTGGGAATAACTTTGTTGTGGAAGTTTTGGCAATCTTGTTGTATGTGGTCCATAACAATGATAGTCTATATTGCTTTTGGATAGAGCTAAGTTGACAATACCAATTCAACTTCCATTAATGATCATTTGAGTTGAGACCAATGTTGGTACTTGTTCTTTGTCTTCTTGTGGCCGAATTTTTGTCTATGGCTTAAGGGTGGAAGTTGTCTCCAAAAAGCATTTCATGTACAAACACACATGGGAATCTTGTTGTACTAGAGCATTTGAGAATTCGGTGCTCACCTATTAGCACATTCTAATTTTTGTCGTAGACCTAAATTGTACTCATGCTTCAGCCATTCATGTGGATTTTGTGATTTCTAATGTACCACTCACAAAGTACAATTTGACGTTTTCTAACATAATTCATTTGGGAATCCATAGATTGATTTTGAATAAGTTATGTTACAACTTGTATTGCCCTTTGTAGTAAATAAGAGTCACCCTTTGTAGTAAATAGGAGTCACCCTTTGTAGTAAATAAGAGTCACCCTTTGTAGTAAATAAGAGTCACCCTTTGTAGTAAATAAGAGTCACCCTTTGTATCAACTAGGAGTGTATGTCGCATTGAATTGAATTTGAAGTTATAGAAGAAAGTTGAATATTTTACGAATTCCTCACACCGAGTGGAAGGACGTTTAGTCATCGAACACCTCTACTTTACAAAAATTTGTCACATCTCTACAATGCTATATGATCAACATACCTAAGTTCAAATACATCAATCACATTGCATTCCACCACCTTAATTTTAAATTAATCCTTAAACATGCCAAATGTCAAAAAACAACATTTTTGGATGAAGGGCATCAACTTAGAAGAGCTCTAAATTCTGCATTTAGAATCCATCTTGGATGAAATCACTTGACTTGGGTCACAAATCAAGTCTAGTTTTGTGTAGTAGAAATTACATACCCATACAGTAAAGTATGAATTAGTGACGCGCGTTAGTCAAGGTAGCTATTGTTTTAAATTTTCAAACATAGGGTATGTTTCGCTATTGGAAGGCAATTATGGGAAATCACAATGATGTTTTTAACATCATTGTTCTATAAAAACATCATTTTGATAAAAATTTATGAAAACATCACTTTATTTTTATGGAACAATGATCTTAAGATAAAGGCTAAAAAATTTCTAGTTGTAAGGTTTTTATTCAAACAACTTCGGTATTGGAGTTGGAATGATGTTTTTACAATGAAAAGAGTGAAAAATTGGAGAATTTTGGATTTTGGATTTTGGATTTTATATTTACTTTTGTGATGAATTCCAACTAGAGTCTAATGCAGTGGTGGAAAATAGAAGATAAGGCAAAGATTTGATTGCAAAGGGTTGAGTTCTGGACTATATTTCCTTTGTGAAATATTTGGTTGTTTTCACCATTGCAAGGCCATTATTTAAGCAAAGAAAATCTTCTCATAAATTTTTTTGGTTTAAGGGTGTTTTTTGGGATGAAGGTAAAAATTTTCGTAGTCGATGGTTTCTTCATTGAACTAAGTCTATTGGTAGCATTTTCACTTCATTGTTGAAACTTTATGAGGACTTTTAATCATTAATACATTACAATCTCACAATCTACATGGCCTCATGATGCAAAATTCAAACCCACATGTTGAACAATATATCTACTACAAGATTGTACAATCATGATCTACACAACTTACTTTTGTTTCCATACACAACACTTTTTTTTTATAAAGCGTTCTTTTTCGTTAATTTGAGTCAAACCAGTTAGGGATCAAAAGAAGTGAATTCCAACAATGGCTAACTAGACTTACTCAAAGATACAAAAAAAATTCGTCTTCAGGGAAATTTTTGATGTACTCGTCGTGAACATTTCAACCTACCATTTTCAAAACACCTCAGAACATAATACATCATTCAAAAAACAACAATTCCACTTGGTTTAGTCTTCCACTTACGTTGCTCATGCACACTAAAATCGTTCACACGGCTAACTTCACTACAAAAATTTCCATACCAAAATTCACCCCCATCATTCACAAAAGTAAAATCGTCGACACCATGGAAAATTCTAGCACAAGTATGGAATATTCTACACACTGTACTATATAGCCACCATGTATTGCACAATCAACAAAAGATTTTTTAAATTTTTTTTTTTCTTGACACAAATAAAGGAGAACCTTTACTGCAATGAGAAGAGTACAAAGCAACCTCCGCCGCAAAAACAGGCAAAGAAACAACCCCGCCTCGCCACCCAGCTTCGTGAAAACTTCATCGGAAAATGGTGCAGAAACAACTACTTAGCTTCATACACACCCTCTGAGAACAAGTTGCAGTGGGTACTCACAGGACCCATGGACACGTTCCGACCTCCATATGGAAAAAAAAAAAAAAAAAAAAAAAAAAAAAGCAACCTCCGCCAACAAAAGATTTTTTTCAATCTAGCCACCAAAACCACAACCTGGCCGGGGCCCACGAGTGAACGAACCATAATAATAAGAGGCCGACCTACAAGAAACCTTCACAAAGCCGACCTACAGCCCCCATTACTATAAACGAACCCACAAACTCCCAAACATTACTATAAACGACTGATACATGGCAATGCGCATGAGAACTACTCTGCCTGTACACAAAGGATTGGCCACTTCCGAATTTAGCCCCAACATCTGTTCAGCTTTGAGGTGCAAGTGGAAGGATAATATCCATTCTGTACTGTACTACTCTGCCGGTAACTGAAGTTAAGGGGCCTTCGCACCTGGCACTAGGTAAGGTGCGTTACTGGAGGATAATACCCCCCACTTGGATTAGTAACTTCCTTTCACACTGGAGGACGTGGTGAATACGGTTTCCGTATTATACGGTAAGAATACAGTGACATGGCGTTCACATAAGGGGGGTCTTTTCTAACACGTAAACACGACGTCACGTAAGCACTCATGACATATCGCCCCCCAGTCACACCAGGGTGATGTGATTATCGGGGGTTTTACCTGTCCATCCTTCCTGTCTGCGCATCGTCTCTCTCATTTGCTCCATATTTCCGAGGGAGTTTTTGTCTGTGGTATTTCGTCTCCTCGAAATTGCGAGCATGTTCTGTAAAGTGTGATGGCGGAGCTCATGTGCTGAATGTGGATCGGTGTAGCACAACGGCGTCTCAAATTTCTCACGGTCTGGTAGTGGGTTTGTTTCTGATTCGCGCCATTTTTATGTGCTTTTCTCTGGTGGTTGTGCAAAGGCGATAGAAACTGCAGGGTAGGGTCACACAACGTCGGTCTTGAGCGTGCTTGCTAGCAGACTGTATCAAATTTTAATTTTTTTTGGGCCTCAATGTTTTCAGTTTCTCGCTTTGTTGGTTCTGTTGCCGAATTCATTGTCTTGTACAACTCGATGTTGTAGACTGATTGTTTCACTGCTCCTCGTGTAGGTTCTTCACGTGGAGCGAAGATTCTGCGCGCGCCATCCGGGTACTTCTCGACTCTTTAAGTCAATTCGGAGAGAGGTACGTCTCACGACTTGTTTGGTTCCATTTGTTTGATCGGTTCGGTTTCTTCATGTTCGAGCTTGCATTTAGGGTTTCGTTTCAAAGATTTGTTACGCAAGTGAAGTTATGATAATGGAATCTGCTGAATTTGACAACTGTATCGTTTTAATCGATTTCTTTGCCAATTCTGCGCATTTTTCATGCTCCGTTTATTGTTTTCAAAGTCCACTGCGCTGGGTGATATAAGCGAACTAACATGTACTTCGTTGACGTTGTTCTCGCCATAGCCATGGACTCACTCGGACTCCTGAAAATGCCATTGCATTCACATTGTGGGTCATGCGATAATTAAATATTACGGAAGCTCCGACCTTCCAACAGTTCTTGGATTCCGAGGACGTGGACGATGACCATTTACTTGCCTTGGCTGAGGGTTTCCATGACCGAGTACTTCATGCAGACAACGAGATGATGGCCACTTTGCACCACTTCCGATTATCACTGGCCTATTCATTTTTGGATGATGAGCTCGGATTCTGGGTGAAGCCCAGATCGACTACTTGGTTCTCAAGGTTTCTCCTCGAGCAGTATGATAACCGAGAGATGGGTGGAAATGTTTCGGATGACTAAACCTGCAGTGCTCTCTCTCGTCGGAGGTGCCGAGGCCTCATGTGTCGCGTGAGAACACGAAGTGCAAAGCTTGCGATACCGGTTCTAATTCGAGTAGCGTGTACTCTATTCAAGCTCGCACATGGAGCCAACCTAGCCCTCTCTGCGAGATGTTCGCAATTGGTCGCAGATCGCCTCAATTGTCTTGAGAGACGTTGTCCACGCTGCGAACGAGACATTGAGATCTCGAGATTATGTGGCCGATCGGTGAGAGGTCATGTGAAACGGAGGCGAAGTTCCATGCTCTCTGTGGTCTCCCTGGGGTTGTGGGAGCGATTGACGGCACTCACGTTGGGATTTCGAAGCCAAGTTACGGGGCACCTGATTACTATTATTTTAAAAGTGGAGGATACACCGTGAACTGCCAAGCAGTTGTGGACAGCGAGAAGAGGTTCGTTGATTTATACCTGGGGATGCCAGGTAGCACCAAAGATGCCCGCATGCTCCGAAGATCTTCGCTCTATAACTTGGCAATGCAGCACACCATATTGGGACCCAACAACGTGCTGCGGGGTTTTACACCATACCTCATTGGAGACTTGGGCTACCCTCCAATCTTGGGCCGATGATTCCGCACAAGACCACTCGCCAAATTTCTGTTTCCGAGGCCCTTTTCAATCGGAGGTCGAGACGGGGTCGAGTTGTTGTCGAAACGCGTTCGGTATCCTTAAGCAAACTTTTCGTGAATTGCTCTTTAAGTCCGAGTTACATGTGGCCTTTATTCCGTGACGTCATTCTCACGCGCTATATTGCACAATATTCTAATGGGGGTCTCATGAAGAAGTGGAGGACTCCTTCAAAGTCCTCGCGAAGCGAGGGCATGGATGGGGTGTGGATGATGAGGACGACGCTCCTAATGTGGCCGCCGACGCCAAGAAGAAGACACAACAGCACATCTTGCCAATCGAAACGCATCAAATTGGGCTGTCACCTATCCATGCAGCCGCCGTCCGAACCCGTAAGACTAGCGGTTTCGTCCCTCCACCCTTCCCATTCATGTTCGAATGCATTACTTTCTTTCCTAGTCGGTGTGTATGTATTTGTAAATGCAGTGCTCGATTGTTTAGTTTCTCGAAAGAGCATTCCAGTTAGGCAATACCTATTCCATGCATACAGTGATAAGCCATTATCAAAGAGTCATAATGTCATAGCGAAAATAAAATTTAGCAATACATAACGAACCTTTATTCAAAATGAGATGGAACATAGTGCCGAGAACATAAACAGTCAATGCATATAGGAAACTAATGATCTAGACCTCTATGTGCAGGACTGAGGGCAGGGTAAAGGGAGGAAGGAGTCTGGTGGAGTGAACGAAGGTGAAAGAAGAAGGGGTGGGGACGAGGTTCGTATTGCGTAAAGAGGGGGGGATGACGAGACTAGGGAGCGATGACAGTCAGGCTCTTTACGGGGCCGCTGCAGCACAAACCGTCCAGCCTACACCGCATACAGTCAAACGAGTGCCGCAGAATCTGTAGTGTCGCCTTTAGCAGGTTCGCTGCAGGTTGCAACGTCCTTTGCTGCGTGCTGGTCAGGTTCTTTTGCTGTAGTACCAGATTCTTGATTGGTAGATGATGGTGCCCGTTGAGCATACCCAAAATGTGGGGATGTGAAGACGGCGCTTTGCCGAGGGATTGCTTGGCCAGGATACAAAGGAGCAATTGCTCCAGTGTACTCATGTTGGCCAGCACCGACCCTCTCTCCATGTGCTTTCGGGCCTGACATGCTGAGCCCTCTGCTCAATACCGTTGACAATTGTGCTACACACCCGACCATCTCCCCCTGCTTCAATATGGCCAGTCTCGCGTTTTCATTGGCAAGTGCCGCATTTTCATACATACGTCTATCTTTTTCTCTCTGGTACTCCATCTGCTCAGAGAAAATCTTCAACTGCACCTCAATTTTAGAACATTCCATTTCACAGTTCGCGGATGCGATTTCCTGCATCTGAACGGCCATGGCAGTACATGTCGCCTTTGTAGCTTCGGCTATTACTGAATGCTTAGAAATATTCTTCCTACGTACTACACGGTGTGTTGCACAGTCGATATACACAAAGATAATCGGGAGTTCTCCGAGGAACTGATGACCTGTGGGGTAATGCCTGTCGGCACTCTACTGAAATGCCGCGATGCGGGGCTACCGTGAGCATCTGCTTGCACTGGATGACGAGGGGTCGTGGGTGCACTCCTCCGCTGTGAACTTGCAGGTGAGGACTCCTCTCGTAGTTTCTACCGGTTCGGGATGCGGACCTTGAAGCGAGTCCTCTCAGATCGGGTTCGCTCAACCTCCTCATCTCCTTCTTGTGTAGCATGTGAGTTGGCCCTATAATTGCCGTCATTGTTTGCAAGCAAGTCTCTAACATGTGGTGGTCAGGCCGTATCGAAGCGATTGCCAAACCATTCATGAATGGCGTAGTAAACATCCTGGGCAAAAAGACGGGGGAGACCTTCACCTTTCCTCTCGGTAGAGTTCAACTCCCGATGTCTGCTTGAATTCCGCCTGATTCGGGCCGAGATAGTCTCGCAATTTTTCTCGTAGTCGTAATCGCTTGATTCCACTTTGTCTTACACGCTCCATCACACGGACATGGTGAAATGCCCAAACGCATAATCCGAGTAGACACCCGTTGCCACTTGCCGTCCGGGGTCATTAAATCCCGCCATCAATCGTGTCTAGTTCTTCGAGGTACATCTCCTCTTCGCAAAGAATCGGTCACGAAAACTTCTTGCGGGAGCCAATTCGGTCCTCTATCTTTTCTTGCACGCTTGCTGGGCCCTGTGGACTGGGAGGGAACAGGTGCTGGCCGTACCACTCCCGCAAGGCCATTCGCCATGCCGCCTGGCCTGAAATACCGGGCCACCTATGAACGCAGCACTGCGCATATACAAATGAAAAATAAAGTGAGCATGAATCCATGATCGGATTCTCTTTGTTGCATGCAGTTATTTACTGAAGCATCGGAGTGCTTGTTTGTTTTGTGCAGGTTCATGTTTGCATGGGAGAGAAGTCTAGGTCATCTCAGTAACGTTAGATACACTAACCGTCAACTGGCAAGGCGCTTCGACGAAGTGGTGAGCTCAAGTGCTGAGAATCCAGTCGATTATCCATTGTTGTACGGAGATGAGCACTGCATCGAGCAAGACACATGGTGACGGAAATAACCAAGGTGAGTAGTATGAATACTTGCTCCCTGTTTGGTTGCTAAACTCATGAGGTGAGTAGTATGAATTCTTGCTCCCTGTATGGTTGCTAAACTCATGAGGTGAGTAGTATGAATTCTTGCTCCCTGTATGGTTGCTAAACTTATGAGCGTCATAAGCTGTTGCTCACAAAACGCAGTCGATGTCATAATAAAGAATCGTATCATCTACAGTGTTCTATCGAGCACTGTTGCGGCACATGGAGAAGAATTCTAACAACGTATATTGGCATGAATTGGACAGAATTAACAGAGGTGTGAGACGGAAAGGAGCGTACCTTGCAGGAGCGACGTTCGAAAATGTGGGTCTCCAAGTCGTCGCTGCTGATTTTCATTTCGAGGTCCATCGCTGAAGCAGTTGTGCTCTCTGCGGTGACTCCGATTTAATGTGCAAGAAATCCTGACTGCGCTCTCATGTAATATGCCCCCTGGATCTCAATTAGAAAAGACCCCCCCAGTAAACCGCAAATGTTCAGAAATCGAAGATTTTTAATTACTTCGCAACTAGCAGTCCTTAAAAAATGGCCACAAAAGTAGCGGCAAGTTTGGTGGCAAACACCGCTCCTAACGGGGCGCCATGTAGGCAACCACGTAGGCTCGGTGAATGCCGATGCCTGTGGTGTGAATCCCCCTGGGAACTTTCCCCACTTTTACCGCTAAGCACTGGCCCATAGTGCCAGGTGCGAAGGCCCCTTTAGTCAATAAGTTCATTTGCGGAATCATGGGGTTCATGAACCACAGCCACTACTGATCAATTGCAAGTTGATCAACTTATTATAGTGTTAGTACTAGTGATTTAAGTAATATAAGAGAGGGCGAGTTCTCAGCCACCCACGTAGAAACGAGTTGACTTGGGACTCGGCCGGACTCTGGAGAATCAGAATCAGAAGCTGCTGTTGTTTGTTGTTGTGGAGAATACCGGATTGGATGCTGTCGAGCAAGAGGTTATCATCTTCCGCTTGATTCTCGCCTTTCCTATTCTTCAGGAATGAAAGGAAAATCCGATTAGTGGTTGATGAGTTCTCGATTCTTGCGCCTTTGCTTTCCTGTGTGTGTGTGTGTGTTTTGTGCGTGGGCCCTTGATCGCCGTTTCGCGTCATTGCTGCTGATGTGTGTGTGTGTGTTTATTCTATTTTTGGAATGGAGTGAGAGATTCCGAATGCAAGTTGCGACAGCTTTTTGAAGATGCACGCGTTTGTATGAATCTCAATTTAGTGTGTGTGTGTTTGCTACAAGGGTGGTAGCTGGTGTTGATAACCTTGTATATACCATAGCAAGAAGAATATAATCTTCTTGATGTGGAATATAATCTTCTTGTACAAGAGTGATGTCGGAATCGGGAAGAACGAAATTAGAGATTGAAGAAGAGTAAGTGAATGTGTGTATTCGGATGAAAGAAAAAGAAAAATAATAGTAGTAATAATAATTGTGTGAGAAAGAAATAATGTGTATTTGGAAGGGAAAGGAAAGGAAAGGGATCATGTATTTGTAGAATGTACATAGAAGAGAAGGTAGTCATGGTGTGTAAAAGCAAAAGTAATTACATGTTTGTAGAAGAGAAAGAAATCACATGTACAATGTTGTACACAGAAGAAAAAGAAATTCTCTTGTATTCCACCTAAAAACAACCATTTGATGAAGGGAGGGTGTAAGGATAAACCGCTTGGAATCTTCATTTATAGATTGGTCAAAGCGGTGGGATATTCTCATGTGATGGTAGGAACACATTCCATAGTTGTCTCAAAGATGTTGAAATTCTAACCAAATTTGTAGTCACAAAGGTGATAGTTAACGTTTTCTGCCGCATTTAGATAAACTTATTTCAGTTATAGTATTCAATGCACCACTATATCCCCGCCTTCAGAATCAAACATGGTAGTTGGTGAAGGCAAGTACTCAAATTGGATATAAGGTCGAATGCCCTAAAACCACCAACTTAAGCTTTTTGAGGTTTTTTTAGAATGGTTATTTTTGGGGTATATTTTTCCCATGTAGGAAAGAAACTTTCTCATAGGATGCAATTTTTTTCAAAATTTAACTCCCATTACATAAATAAATATAAATTTCCAAAGGCAAAAGTACTTGGTGACCCAAAACTAATATGTAGACTTTTCCATTGTCACACCTAGCTGGTACAAATTTCCATTCATGATTCGACCCAAAACCACCAGCTTTTTGATGGTTTTGATTGGTCAGTTTGAATCTAGTGATCTGACAATGCTAGTTCAGGCTAGGTGCGGTTATGGGGAGACCTGTAGGTTGATACTGGGGGTGGTGGTGGTTTTAGGTACTTCTACCATAGTCTACACACATACCATCTCAACAAAAAAAGGAAGACAATCTAGAGATAAAAAGGGAGCGTTACAAGATGAAACAACATTCCATTCCTACACTACTACCCACACCAAGACACAAACCTTCCTTGCGAATCATTTAAACATTCAAGGCAATAACAAAAGGGCAGCTGCGCTGCAAAAGACTCACATTCCGATTCAAAGGAAAAATAAAGGGGGCAATGTAGATGAGAGAAAGATTCTTTACAGAATGAAACAGTTTGAAAGTTTCGCAGTACAATTGATTTTCCTGTCTGTATGCTCATTGCTGATGAGTAAAGATGATGATGCTACCTACGATGGCTAAATTTTAGCCCGACCTAAAAATTCCAGCTCAAAATGGAATTGATGGATAAACCCCCTCCCAGAAGCCTCCCCAAAAGATCAAAAAAACCAGGAATGGATGGGTGGGTGGATGGTTGGATGGATATCTACAAGTTTAAAGCAGCAGCTCAATGGCAACACTAACCAAGCAAGCAAGCAATCGACAGCTATGGAGGTGCCGATCTCGTTTCTGCTTGGAGCGCCGCGAAATGAGAAATTTCAGTTTTCGTCAAAAAGAAAAGAATGGGGGTATTCGTTTGTTTGTCATGCTTTGAGCCATTCTTTGGAGGTTTTCACGCCATTGCCACCAAGATGACGCTGGAACAGATTGGCTTTGTACTCGGCCCAAGTGAAAGAGCGTCGGAAGCGAAGAGGGGTCTTGGGAGTGATGAGCTGCTCAGGGACTTCGATGACATTCTTGGCCGGGGGTGAAGCGAAGTACACCATCGACATACGCGCTTCGTGCTCGTTCACGACTGCTCGGTGCTCAACACTTCGAAACTTGCCATTCGTCCATGCCTGATTGTTTATTACCCACCACAACCAAACGACACCCGTAAGCTTTTGGCTCTCGTTGCTAGACAATCAAAGATGCGCGCTGACTGACTACAGGCCGCGTTTGTGGGACCAACTTGCAAATACAAGGCTGGTATTCAACGTATCCCATCTAGCTTGCTACTATTGTGGACCCAGTTGCATGAACTAGCATCGAAATATCCCTCATTTTAAGTTACTGGTTTTATCCCCCCACCTCTGGCAAATAATTCAAAGTGGATTAGTGACACCGAAGACCAGAGGTGTTTGATTCGACGGGACGGGTTTGACTGATCACTGATTGCCACGTCTGTACCACGTCAGCTAGCTATTAATAGTCACTCTACTAGATTCACCGTCACTTGTAACTAACATGCTCCACCAGCTTTTCAATTTCATTACCTTCATTCAATTGCTCACTAAAAAGTAGCCACTTATTCATAACCAAAAAGGTCATGAGCAAAGATTCATCACTCACTAAAAAAAACTCTTTACAACTGGACTAAGAAGTGTTTTGAGTCATCATGGACAAGTTGTAATGAAGAGTTTTTCTACGAATGGGGATTGCAAGTGTGTTTGATTGGGCATTGGGACTGGAGTGTACCTCGAAAGTGTCACCGATGTTGATGATGAGCGTGTCGGGTTTGGGCTTGACGGAGATCCAAGTGCCATTCCTGCAAACTTGCAAGCCGCCCACTTTGCATTGCGAGAGAATGGTGAGCAGATTGGGGTCGGTGTGCGCGCCCAGGCCCATGGTGACAGAAGAAAGTGGGCAGGGCGGGTAATAGTTCATGCGAGCGATACAATCCCCCGCAGTGCCATTGAACGGTTTCGTGAACGTATCAATCGGCAGCTTCAATCCCTGGGCGCACAGCTCCAGAATCTGTGTCGCTAGCTTGTCCAGTCGACCATTGTACTCCTCAATACTCGTACTGTAGCACCCCACATTCCAAAACAAAACAATGAGCATTGAAAGTTTCCAATGGAACAAAGAGCATTGTCCTCAATCAATGGATGGTAGTAGTACCTGAATTGTTCGGCGTCGGAGGCGCTCAAAACTTTCTCGACAGGCTCACGAATCTGGCACACCGGGCTCCAGCGGCACTGGAAGCGGTCGATCCAAGGCTTGCCCGCGTAAAAGAACCCACTCTCGACGCCATAGCCGAAACCTTCATGTGTCGAGTCCGAGCTCGCGACACCCTTCTCCTTCTGCTCCAGCGGAAGATCGAAGAACTTCCGGGCTTGATTCTCCATTCGGGAGATGATATCACTCGGTACGCCGTGGTTGATTACCTGCACGAATCCCCACTCGGAGAATGTCTTGACAAGCAATCGCGCGGTGGCGTCTCGTGTAGACGGGTTGTCGAGTCCAGACAGGTCGACAGTGGGGAGCTCCTCGGCGAAGTGGAAATCATTGTGGGACACCAACGGCCACTGATCTTTCGGCCAGATGAACTCACTCAAATCCGCACTCGCGCCACGAAGCAGATTCGATTTCACCGCTTCCGGACGCAGTCCCGTGTAGTTGTCGCTCACTCCTCGTTGCAAGCCATTCTTGACACGAAGCTCGTGCATAAGTGGCTTCATTCGTGGCAGAACTTGCTGCGCCACGGACATGGTAGCTAACAATCCACACACACACACACACACACACACACACACACACACACACACACACAATCTCTGATCACTCACTCACTCTCACTGCAGTGCTGCTACTCTGTTCCTGAAACTCTCACATACTTCTTCTTCTTCAGGCCTCATTGATCGAGTGCCAGGTGCTAGCTAGGAGTGAGATGGAAGCGGCAGGGATGGTGGGTGTGAGTATTAGAGTAACCGCTTCAGTGGCAATGGGGTGGGGTGGAGTGGAGCTAGTATCCAGCTAGACAGGAGTGTGTTGATGGATATGATGTAGATTCGATGAGAAGAGGGGGCTGAGTTGAAAGGGTGGGTCTTTGGCTTTGGCCTGAACAAGTGTGGAAGCGGAGATCCTATTTGAAGACGCGACGCGCGCGGTGGGCCAGCGCGAGCGAGCGAAGGTGCCGGGCGGGCGGGCGCGGCCTAGCGGGCGGCTCCACCGCGGAAAGCTCCACTGCTCGCGACGTGATCAGCTTATAGTATTCCCTGTTGTTTCTGCCCCCTGGGCCCTGGCTTCCATTCTTAGTAGGGATGACTTTAAAAAATCAGTGCTTGCCTCCTCTTCTTAGTAAAAGTTTTGTAAGTCAAAATTTCTAATACTGGAGAAAGAAGGGCGGACAATGAGAGGCAAGGGCTGCAAATATTGAGGTCCATACCTTCATTTTTTTTTTTTTTGACACAAATAAAGGAGAACCTTTACTGCAATGAGACGAGTACAAAGCAACCTCCGCCAGGTCCGGGCACAAGTAAAGAGTAACTCCATACCTTCATTTTCATTTCCTATGTAAAATCATGAATTTAGGAATATTATGATTCTCAATATTGTCATAATGATGTGAGGTCACTAATGAATATTGCGATTTTGGGAATATCTCGATTTCCTTTGAAAGATCATGATGTTGGGAATATCATGATCTTTATTACGATGATACTGAAAGGTCGTCAAACGGTTGGTCACTTGTGAATTTGCTAATATCTTGAATTTGGGTGAAATATCATGATATTTGAGTCGTTTCCAAACGCACCCTAAGACATGTAGATAACATTATTTTTGTTCCTTTTAAGATTTTTTATGAAAAATTAAATCGGAATTATATGTGTTCTTGAAGTGACAAAGTCCAAAATATTTACAATGTTTACATACGAAATTTGCCTTCATGCTATTATGTGCCTCTTGCAAAGTTCACCTTGTTGAGCTATAATTGATTTAATGTGACTATTGAGAAAGCTACACTAGTGGAGTATTGTCCTAGAATGTTGTCTGGAATGAGGAGTCTAATATGACATAAGATATTTATGTTTGAAATGGCATTACACTATGTCATTATAGACATACATCAAACACGTCATTCACATAAGACAACGTTTTAGGACAATATTATGTACGACTATTGTTACCGCAATATTGTTCAGAAAAAAAAACTCCTCTATAAATGAATTGGTGTAAACAAAAGGTACTGAAAATTTATGTAAAACCACTTGAATACTCTATTCATGCAAGCCTAAATATATATATATATATATATATATATATATATATATATATATATATATATATATATATATATATTTTTTTTATTTTATTTTTTTATTTTTTTATTTTTTATTTTCTTTATCTTCATCTTCTTCTACCCCCACATCAAGCAGGGTCTCATAATACTAACTTTTCACAAATGAACATCACATATCAAAAGAACCAGTTTATAGAACAAGAAAAACTTTGTCCTACTCCGACTTTCTTCAATTCATTGAAAAAATAACTACACTAAATAGTGAAATTACGTTTTCTTAAGAATTAAGGTTACCTTACTACGGAGAAGTTACTTGAATCATTCCATGACATACTCGTACATGCAGAAGGACTTGCAATACTATTAACTTATTTCTAAATAAGGAACTCTATGAAAAGGGTCACTTCTCCTAAGATGTTTATACATCCATACCACAACATTAGTACATCTTTATACCTATATCAACTGCACTAAATAGGTAGATTAGTGTTAGATACACTAATTTACATAAACATGTTATAAATTTTACTCTTTGTCAATAATTTTACCCGCTATGTTGGTCAACATGGGGACCCTTTCATAGTATACGAATTCACGCTCTTAGTAAAAAAATTATGGTCAAAAGTAAAACCTCTCAAATCTTATAATAATCTAACACTAATCTACCTATTTAGTGTAATTAGTGTAGACCAACCTAACTTCAATCTTTCGTATAAAATTCTCATTTGATGACAACCTCACGTTTCCCGAAAAGCAAAAACACAAAACTACCTTGAGAATGTGATGTAAACTTCATGGAGCTGACAGTGTAAAGTTCTCTTTTTCTATGGGCAATGGTTCGTGGTAGCTACCAAGGAGGCACCCTAGAATCCGTGGATATCCCCCAAGCCCATTTTTGATGAATTTGAATTCAGAAATGGGGTCTATGGCCCCAAATTACTCTTTTTCCTCTGAGAATTTCATTTTAACTTGAGTTTCCAAGATGAAAACAAAAGCCACCTTTAGAGTGTGATAGTGAGCTTCTTCCGGAGCTGACTGTACAAAACAATGGACGGTAGAAAAAAGGAAGGGAATGACGACCAAAAATTGGTAAGCGTTTGTAGCAGCTACCAAGGAGGATGGAGGAGGGGTAATGAGCCCCCTAATTTTTTGATGTATAGACATTAAATGCCTTGGAATAGGCTTCCGAGGGTAATTTGGGATCGCAGACTTCAAATTTGAATTCAAAATTATCAAAAACGGCCTTAGGAGGTCCGCACGGATCCTAGGGTGCCTCCGTGGTAGCTGCCACGAACCATTGCCCACCAAAAATGGAGTATGAGGCACGGAGGATCAAATAAGATGGAGTTTCTTTCCTCCCAACATTGATTGATGGGTAGGGAGTATCAAATAAGAGCCCCAAGTGGCAATCGAACATTCCCATTCCTAGTCAGCCATGTGTTGGTACCCATAGGGCCCAGTTGGTTGCGAGCTCGTCAACAAGGTTCATAAAAATTGGTTTCGGCATTAGTATTCATATTCCATAGCTACCCAAGTGCGGCATGACATGGGCGTGTGACAAGCGGAGCGGAGCGTACAAGCGAAGTGAGTGAGCGTACCGCGCCCCCGGGTGGGGTATTCAAATCCGATGGGAAATCTGTTGTGTGCTCTTTTTCAGCTTTTTTTGATGATGTGAATGATCCTTATTTTATTTTTTTTAATATTTTGACATCTTGGTAAAGTCCAAAGTATCCTTTTTTTGCTTCCATGATCAAAAGAAAAGAGAGGTGTATTTCGCGACCATGTGGTTGGCTAAGAGGAGATGTGAGGATAGGATAGAAAAAGGTGCCCCAAAGAACTACAATTCATAATCTTAATTAGTGTTAGGTACACTAATTTGCATTTTAATTTTTTTTTATTTAATTTTTTTTTCATCTTGGTAGAGTCCAAAGCATCCTTTTTGCTTCCATGATCAAAAGAAAAGAGAGGCGTATTTTGTGAGCATGCGGTTGGATAAGAAAGATGTGAGGATAGGATAGAAAAAGGTGCCGTCAAAGAACAACAACTCATGATGTTGATTAGTGTTACGTACACTAATTTACGTAAATATGTTATAAGTTTTTAGTGTTGATCAATATTTTTACCCTTTATATTGCTCAAGATGGGGTACTTTTAATAGTATAGGCATCAATGTTTCTGATAAATTTTTATGCCAAGAATAAAAATTTATAGCATTTCCAAATCTTACAAAAAACAACACTAATCAAAACTATTAGAGTAGAGATGGCAAGAAGGAGGAAATCATTTGGATGAAGCATACTTTTTTTTTCCATCAGGTTTGGCTGATATTAATGAAGCTAATTCTGAAATTGTTGCAGATTTTGTCCTTGTTGCAAATTTCCTTACAAAGCTCTTACTTCATTTGCACATATTTGTATATGAAGTTGATGAGACAAAAAGGTGATGTTATTTCAATCATTGAGTAAAAATTTAACATGAATTTATGGAGTTTAAAACTACATACTTAACTTTGTTTTCCCTACGTTGATATTGATAAATTCTACGTATGTAAATGTAGTTGTTTGAAACGTCTAAATTTTATTAGGTGGTTTCAAATTTCTTAAGTCCCCAAGTTGTTTGTGGTGGTATGTGCTCGTGAATGTGTAAACAATAATGAGATGTGAGCTTCAATTTCAAATCGGATTGTACAATCAAAGATCACACTTGCGGTTGAAAAGTGATATTCCGCAAAATTGGACCGATCGTAAGGAAGAGGAGGGCGTTTTGAGGGTTAACCCCTAAAGGTCTGAGCGTGCCGTGGCGACCAGTAGAATACGGTGTAATTTGGTTGTATTTGGAGTGAATGCACACCTGTAATGGGTTTGAGTTCAAAGAAGAAGTTGGATTTGAATTAGTGCGGTTCTAGTGAGCTATTACGATTCCAGTTTAGAGTTTCTTGTTGGTAGCAAATCCGAATTATACGACAGCATACATACTATCCCCAAGGGACTTTTAAGGGTTAAGAAAACAATTACACCAACGTACATAGAGTGTATACACATTCACTCACTCATAGTAAACACATGTGCATTTTGCAATTTAGAGCTCGACTTTCATGCCTGAAAACTTATTGTACACCTCACAAAGAATGTGGGAGAGTTCCATGTGAAAAAATACTATTGAAATAAGTGTGGTGTTTCCACAAAGCTAAATGAGTTGGGTTTTGTGTACTGATGTATTATTTAGATAAATAGATTTATACGCACACATTTGAGGTGTGGACATTGTTACAAGTATTAATTATATGAATTGATATCATAGGTAAGAAGAAATTATGAAATCTTGAAGCAATTACCAGTGAATATTGATTTTGAAAGCAAGCCTAGCATTACACGATACTAATCAGTTTCAATTGTTTCATGTGCTCATGAGGTACATTCTAAGTTTATGAATTTTAGAAAGTAGGCAAGAGTTTAAAGGATGGTATTAGGAGTTGTGTGATGATGGGTTTGTTGACCTCACTATTTTTTATTATTCCAACATGATAAGAAAGGTTTTGGTTAGAAAATGATCTTTCTTATACTGATAATGGTAAAGAAAACATCATAGATTGTGTCTATCTATGTTCTATATGGCGTAAAGAAAAACGCATGAAATGAAATAATAAGACTACATCAAACATAGAGAAGTATAAAAAGTCAAAACTTCATACTAGAAAATTTTAAAGCATCATGTCAACCCCCAACTCTCCTTGTTGCAAAACGGTCTAAGTCAGAAAACTTGACCTTCCTTCAGATTAAGCTCAATAAATCTCAATCTAAGCCTTATTTAGAATAGTCAACCGTAAGATTTCAAAGTTCAATTGACATTTTTCTCACATACCAAATTTGAACCGTTCATTCTTTCTCATTTGTGAGATTATAATGGTCAAAGTTGGCTCAATTTTTTTCCTGTGGGAACCTCCAAAACCAGTTTCGGGTTTTAAGGAGAGTTAGGGGTTAATTGGTGTAATGATTCATGACTAATCTAAAAATAATAATGTCGGTTACACGTGCCTTTAATTCATTTTTACCCCCTCATGGATGTTGTTTCAACCATGATTTGATACACCGCTACCTAGTATTTGATTATCTAAAAATGAAATCACAAATTATTATCTTATTTGATTTTGGGGGTGAAGGGGGGTAGTGACGACCACATTCATTCTCCACTCAAATGACCGACATCGTATAAAACTCCTCTCACTGGTACTTATCTTTCCAAGTAGACTAATGAAGTCTACATTCAACCAAGAATACTGCACCAACCAAAAATATCATGCATGCAAAAATTGTTTTATTTTATTTTATTTTTTGGAAAATGTAAAAATAAAACAAAAATAAGGAGCCCACTGGGCTTGATTGACAACCTGAGTCATGAGAAACCGACAGGGAATTCACCAATCCCATCCATCCGGGAGTTTTTCTTTTTCTTTCTTTTATTTGGAAATATGGTATTTTAAAAATTCTCTAGAGATGGGAAAAAGTTCTATAATTGACTCCTAATGTCAAGATCAACCACATTGTTGTCTATTTGACTTTGGTCAGGCTCTCAATTACTAAATTTAGATTGTATGAAGTTTCTTCTTTGGTAAAAACTGAGATTTTACTTTTTTTCAGGTTTTGTTTTTGGTACTTGCAAAAGAGGCACCAAGACATGGTTCTGCTGACAAATTCTTCTTAACATTTTTATTGTTAAAGACTTGCCTTTGTATTTGAATTTCACCATACCTCAATGTGTGAAATCAAGCATTTTCTTAGGTTTTGTATGTCGTGTGAGGGTAAAAATTACACAAAGATATTCCTAACTTATCTAGGATGTGAGGAGCCTCATATCGAATTTGCTACCAAAATGGTTTTTTGGGGCCCTCAAAGTACCACTTACCCTTTTCCCAACATGTGAAAAAAACTTTTTTTCCAACTTTGAAATTTACAATCTCACAAAATGGTAAGGAATTTGAATCTAATATTGATGTATATATAAGCATACAAGATCTTAGGGTTACATATTTGAAAAACGTCAAAAATTAAAAAATTGGACCTTGCATTGAAAAAGGGAGTTTTTGAGGGTTTTTTGAAGTTTTGGAGCCTTTTGATTTAGGGGTTAAGGGTGTTTTTTTTTTTCTTTTTTTTCTTTTTTTTTCTTTTTTCTCCCTCCTACTCGGCCCCAAGGAAAATAGAAGAACCAATTGCCACTTGAGGGAAGGGAAAAAATTATGCAAGTCCTCAATGTACCAGGTCAATCAAAAGGAGCCACTTGTTATGGAAAATAACGAGTGGGGCATCCTCTCAAGCCAAGAGAGCGGGAAGGGAGGTGCCCCATTGAATGTTTTCCATAAGCAAGGGCTTTTTGTAAGTTCCCTCGCATAACTGCAACTCAAAACTTTCAAGAGAAACTAGTTTATACCTCCTCGCAATTTATTTATTTTAAATATTCAAAATTCCAAAAAAAATCATTTACTCTCCGGAAAAGAATTTTTTAAAATTGCATAAGGTTGGGAATATTTCAATTGTCATCCTCCGGAAAAAGGATTTGAAAAAAGGTCATTATCCCATACTAGTTGCTAGTGGAAAAGTAGGTAGCTGAAATTATAAAACCCCCTCTTCCTTCCATTCTACAAAACCACACAAGAAGGTCTTTGATCTCAAAGATCACTGGTGGAGGGCTTGGCAGACTATAACGCCAACAAAGGCGTCGTTATGGAAAATAACCACACTCCCCTCGGCCAATGTGGAGGTGCCACCTCTATAGTTTTTGCCTAAAGTGCGGTTATGTACTCATAATGTACTATACATATGAAAAGGGAAGCCGTTTGAACTTAGACGATGCTCCATCAACTTTGAAAACTGAACCAAATAGTCTAAAGGTAAAAGGATTTTGTACTTGTATTTGACACATAAGGAGTAGAATAGAGTCAAATGAAGTGGTAGAAGTGTGAGACTTTATTGGTTCAACCTAGGTCACCGGAGTATAAGAGTATACTTGTATTTTCAAATTTGAGCTATGTGCTTTTGGCTAAACTTATATGTACTTATAGAATAGTTTTCTTACTTGTAATTACCCATCATCATAATATTCTAATTACTTTAGAAGTACTACAAATTTTTACATATGTGAAAGATTCCAAGAACAAGTACGGCATATTCATTGTTCTCCTGTAACTATAGTTCAACCCAAAAGTTGAAAGTACCACAAATTTAATTCTTTTGTCTTTGGACATGCTTGCATTCACTCATTTATATTAGAACTATGAAGTAGAAGTTTTTGTGGAATGTAGAGATCTCTTGTACTATTCTAACATGACCATTCATGCTTTGAAATTCCTCTTTAGGAAATAGTCAGTTTGAAAATTCAAAAGTGCACTTAGGTTGGCCAAAACTGCGGAATCTTCTCATTTATTCTAAAGATCTCTTCAAAGTCAATTAACCCCTAAAGATCCAAGAGGACCAAATCGGGCTTTTGCTATTTTGGGCAGCTTAGATGAATAGGTTAAAAGTAATATTTTTGCCTAAATTTTTTAATGGGTGCTCCCTATACTGCAAAGTGTATGTGGTAAAATTTACAAAGCCAAATTCCAATTTTTGAGTCTTCTACAACAATTCTTGGTTTGCGAGCCGAACTGGGGCAGTTTAAATTTAGTATTTTTTGGAGATTTTTTTTTGGAAATATGTTCATGACCAAATCACTACTTAAGTTCCAAAGGGCCCCAAGTCAAAAAGAATACCAGTTTTACAAGGGCAGCCTCCAAAAGTGTAAAAAATAATCTCAACAATGCCCAAAAAAACTTCATAGACAAACTTTGGATGTTATAATCTCTCAAATGGTAAACATCCAACGGTCAATTTTTATATCAGATACTGAAAATTGGCTTAGGTACAAGATCTTACGGTTGGAAGTTAAGAAAAGAATAAAAAAATTGTTTCACACCCCTTGAAGTGCATAGAGGTAGAGAATTGGAGTTTTGAGGTTTTAAGCTCCCAAAAACACCCAAGGATCTTTAGGGGTTAAATCTCAGAAGTTCAATGAATTCTCAGATTTTACACTTTCTCAATTTTTTTTTTTTTTTTTTTTTTTTTCCTACATGCAAAAGAACATGTTTTTACCATATGAATACTTGGAACAATCTCTTAATTGTCTTCTTCTTGTCAAAACCAACCATTTGTATATGAGATCCAACATACTCATTTTGCAAAATCAAGGTTTTATAGAGTAATTATTCTAATCATGAACTTATGTAAGAACAAAGGTACAAAGAGTCTAGACACCACAAGCCTTGGCTTGGTGGTTAGGGCTTAGGCCCCCAATGAGGAGGTCGTGGGTTCTATTCCCCATGCCGGCGTGGTGCTCACCACTATAGTCCACCCAACTATTGTGGGGGGTCTTTGGACCTTGTTGTATGGGTACCTCAAAGGCCTTTGGGGGGATATTATGTCAAGTATCTTCAAGGCATTAGTAACTAGGCTAGAAACTAGCGTAGTTATAGTGTACACCCTCGAGAGGGGGAAGTAGTATTGTTCCAATTTCCCCTTGTCCGGTGGCCATCGGGATATTAGCAATACGAACGGACACTTCATTCACGCCGGCCCCTTAGAAAGGGACTGGAGTTTCTACCTATCTATCTACGAAGAGTCTCAACCCCTAAAGATCCACGATGTTTTGGGAGCTTGAAATCCCAACACTAACCACTATGTACTAATGGGGGTACGTACAGTATTTTTGGATTTTTTAAATAATTTTAACCATAGGATCTTGAAGTAGAATACCACTGGTAGTATTGTGAAAATTTTCAACTGTTGGATCATCATTAGATGTGAGATCGTAACATTTGAAGTTGAGTGTAATTTTCTTTCGCCTTGATGATAAAAGCCGAATCGGTGGCCGTGGTCGTTTAGGGGTTAAGGAAGATCCATTTTTAAGAATGATTCTTTCAAAACCCAAAATACTACTTTCTTATTTTGCCACAAGAGATTAAAAACTATTATATCAACTTTGAACATTACGATCTTACAAACGACAAGGAATTTCAAACCAAGATTTGGTATTCATGTACAAATACAAGTTAGGTACTATAACCTATGGTTACATACCTAAGATAATGACAATTTGACCTTGCAATAAAAAAGAGCAATTTTTTATTTTTAAGCAACTTAAGTTCCTTTCAACTTTAGCCGTTAATCCTAAAATATTACATGGAATTTTTAGCTTGTAATCTTTATTGATCTTTATGTGTGATCTATGTAATTGAAGGTGAGCTCTTTAGATTACAACCGTACAGCCTTGCAATAGAGTTGTTGTAAATCAAGTGAATCACATTTGGAGTCATGAGGCCTCATAGATCATGAGGTTGTAATGTATTTTTACTATTTTCATCATTTTTACTTTAAAATAGAAATGTCACTAACTCGCCTATTGCAATAAAAAAATCACCAAGTAGAAAGTTGTTCACATTTATCTCAAAAACATCCATTTACAGAAACAAATCCATGAAAAAATTTGTAGCTCAAATAATAGCATGTAATGGTGAAAACTTCCCAACATTTACAGAAGACAAGTAGTCCAAAATTAAACCCTTTGCATCAAATTCATACCATATCTTCAAAACATATTGAATAAAGTTAAGGCTTTTGCCACCAAATTTAGTCTCTAATTAAAATCCAAGCTAAGAAAGAACGTTGGAATCCAACGTTGGAATGAGGAGATATAAGTTCTAAAAAACCATGTTTTTGTTCACTATTTTTGGTATTAAAACACCATTACAAATCTAGGACCAAAATAATTACAATCAAAATCTTCCATATAGAAAGTTGTAAAAATCTATCCTAAGATTGTACTCCTATAAGTTCATACTTATCTAAAAAAATCAACGAAAAACTAATTTTAGTCTTATGTAATTGGCTTGCAAAGGTAAACATGCCCAATGTTTGAACACCCTAGAACAAAAGTTGCTTTCACTAAGATGCCATAAATTCATACTAGCTTGAATACATCTACAATTTCTACCACATAGACTAGATTTGTTTTAAAATCTAATTTTACAGTTTTTGTCACAAACGGACTTTGGATGAAGAAATTAAAACTCTTCAATGTAAGGAAAGGGAGAGAATAGAGGATTACTAAGTAGAATGCTAGGGAAAAGATGCAAGGGAAGGTTGAGTGGACATTCACTCCAATGAAAGGTCCCTTCTCACATTCTAGACATTGGTGGTTAACGAGTGCCTATCAAATTTAAGTCCAAACTTGGGGGCAAGCCTAGAGTAAGTCTTAATGAGGGGAGACGTGTGGAACCAAGGGCCCTAGGTGTTTTCCACAAAAACTTCCCAAATCCTAAGCTCGCAAAGATAAGGGGTCCATTGTTCTTGTGAAAATCATACGGCATTCCTTTTTAACCAAATGAGTGACAAAATTGAACCTCCAAGCTTACTCCGTAGTTTGGTGGCTCTCTTAAGTCCCCTCGGCATTTTGGATGCAAATAAACATTGTTGCCTTAACCCTTAAATGCCCACGATGTCGAAAAACGACATTTTGGATGTACATCAGAAACTTTGAAGAGCCATATCTTCTTCATCCAAGGTCCGTTTTGGATGAAATCACTTGGATTAGGTTCCAAATCAAGTCTAGTTTGTGTTGTAACATTTTCAAGCCCATAAAATAAAGTATGAATTAATGGAATGCACTTTAGTGAAGACAACTCTTGTTTTTGGGTTTCCAAGCATGGGGCATGTATTACCATTGCAAGCCAATTATGTGAAATTAAAAATAGTTTTTCATGATTTTTTTTTTTCATGTTCATGATCTTAAGGTGATTCTTAACAACTTTGTAGTGAGAAGTTTTTTGATCCAAATGATTTTGCTGTTGGATTTGCAATGATGTTTTGTCAACAGAAAGAGAGAGAAATTGGATGATATTTGAGGAGCTATATCTCCCTCATCCACCGTTGGATTTCAACTTAATTTTTTGGGATGGCCTCCAATTAGAGTCTAGTCTAAGTTGTAGAAACCTTAACAAGATCGAAGATGTTTTGAAGATAAGGCATGAAATTGAATGCAAAGGGTCTAGTTTTGGACTATTTTTCCTTTGTAAAATGTTCTGTAGTTTTTACCATTGCATGGCTTTTATTTGAGCCAAGAATAATTTTTTGATGAATTTTTGTTGGGTAAAGGACTTATTGAGACGAAGGTGAACATCTTTCTAGTTGGTGATTTTTTCATTGCAATAGGTATATTGGTAACATTTCCACCTCAAAGTGAAAATGATGAAATTTTGCAGTTTGTTTTTTATATTAATATGTTATGATCTCCCGATCTATAAGGCCTCATGACTCAAATTTTGGTTCACATGATCTTCGATAAGTCTATTACAAGTTTGTACGGTTGAGATCTTAATAGCTTCTCTTGATTTTCATCTATGACGATTTTTATGGAAATGTGCTTTTCTGCTAAAAATAGGCTCGGGCGTTTAGGGGTTAATAAAGGATTTCCTAAGCCATCACATATAGGTGAGGCAGACATTGTAAATGAGAGGACTCATTTATGTTTGCAAGCGTTAATTGCCACAACTTTATGATAGATGGACGACATAGAAGTTGCCGCCTTCTTGGGTTGGAAGGTGTCTGCACCTTTGTCCAATTCAAAGAGAAAGTTAATTGAAGCAAGGGCGTCTACTTCTTTGCTGAAATCTGCCCAATAGTGCAGTATATCCATATATATTCTCAAAATTCTCCCTAAATATTATTAGATCTCACTAACTACCAATTTCTATATATATATACTCTTTTTGTGTAAAGAAGTTACCAAGAAATATACTCACCATTTGGAATTTTTATATGATAATTCTTCACATGCCTTTTTAACCCCAAAACGTCTCAACCTATTTTTAGCCAAATTACACATTTTCAAAAATAGTTTCAAAGCTAAAAATGAAGATATGTAATTAAGATCTCAATAATACAAACTTGTAGTAGACTTGTTGTAGGTCATGTGAACCAAAATTTGAGTCATTAGGCCTTATAGATTGGGAGATTAAAACAAATTAGTACTAAAAACAAAGCGCATGATTTTATCTTCTTCACTTTTGAGTGGAAATTCTACCAATAAACCAATCACAATCAAGAAAGTCTCGACTACAGAGTTATTCACTTTCAATTCAAAAGCACCTTTGCCTTAAAAAAAATCATCAAAATAACTTCTTGGTTCAGATAATAGCCTTGCAATGGTGAAACTGCCCAAAAAATTACAAAGGAAAAATAGTCCAAATCTAAACTGCATGTACTCAAATTCATGTCTAGTCTTCAAAACATCTTCAATATTATCAAGACTTCTACCACTAAAACTAGAGCCTAATTGGAAGCCATCCCAGAAAATAAATTTGAAATCTAACGATGGATGAAGGAGATATAGCACCTCAAACTTCATCTAAATTCTCACTTTTTTCATTGACAAAATATCATTACAAATTCAATAGCGAAATTATTTGGATCAAAAAACTTCCAACTAGAAAGTTGTTGAAACCACCTTAAGATCATGATCATGAAAATTATTTTGTGAAAAATTATTTTGATATCACATAATTGGAATGTAAAACATGCCCCATGCTTGGAAACCCAAAACCACGGGAGCTGTCTTCGTTGAAATGTATGCCATTAATTCAAACTCTACTGTAAGGCTATGCAATTTTGAGCTTACAAACTAGACTTGATTTGGGACCTAATACAAGTGATTTTATCCAAAACAATCCTCCCATGAAGAAGTTATGGCTCTTCAAGGTTATTGCCTTCCATCCAAAATGTAGTTATTTCACATTCGGCGTATTTTGGGGTTAACAGTCAGATAAAGGCCTTTGTATTGAATTATAGCATACCCCGTGTGGAAAATAAAGCTTTTGCCTACATTTTTTATGTTGCATGAGGGTAAAATTATTTGAACGTGTACCTAACTTGCGTAGCCACAAGGATTTGAAGAGGTTGGATTAAATTTACTTTTTAAAGGGTTCTTTTGGGCCTTGAAGAACTATTTCCCTTTTGACTTCAAGGCAAGTAAAACTTTTTTTTTTTCAACTTTAAACATTATGATCTCACAAACAGTGTAGAGATTTAGTTTGAGATTTGGTGTATATAATCAGGTTAGAAAGTTAGGTACTAGATCCTACGGTTAGCTTGCATTGGAAGGCGGTTTTGGGGGTAATGTGTTGAAAAAAGCCCTAGTAGCTTTAGAGCATGCCCAACCCTGGGCTCTAGCCCAAACTGGCAGGCTAGATTAAAACCTTCCACGCGCCCCTTAGTTGGGGTTGAGAACCCCATCCTAGGCCGGAAGACTCTCGTGAACACAAGCCAACCAAAGGCACTGCACGAATCACATTTCTGACAGGAGGCTCATAATAGAAACCATTTTTTGCCAGTGAAATTAATTTCAGGTGGCTCTCCTCAGTTGATTGAAGAGAACGCTAAAACTTGAGTGAAAGTACGAGATAACTTGGAATTTTGGTGTGCTAGAATCAAGGGGACTTTAACCCCCTTGGCCATGTTACAGGGATATTGCGTGGGGTGGGGCTTCTCGCACTTCAAATCGGGCTCCTAGCTACAAACCGGGCTAGGCATGCTCTAAGAGCATGCCTAGCTCTCTACTTCAGTTTAGGTCGCTTGACTGCATGAAAAGCTTATAGGCGCCGCTCGGCCGACCGTCGCAATCCCACCCTAGGCTAGGAGACATGGCAGAGGAACAGGCCGCTTACCAATAACATTTGTTGATAAGCCGTTTATGATAATAAATATTTTCTACCAACAAAGGCACACTTTCATTGGTTGACAGGGACACTAAAATGTGAATGAAAGCACACGGATATGGTGTCCTAGAATGTAGGAGACCTCAACCTTCTTGACCAGGTTACAGAGATAGTGTGTGGGTCGGGGTTCCTCACACACCAAACAAGGCTCCACTCTCCAGTCCACAGTTCCAGGCTAGGCATGCTCTAAGAGCATGCCCAGCCTTGTGCTCCAGGCCGGGCCGCTGGGCTGCGTCGGAATATCACAGGTGCCGCTCGAGCGGCCTTTGATACCCCAGCCCACGCAGGGAGGAATGGCACTTCAAAAGGCCACCCACCAATCACACTTTCTGAAAATTGGATATAATAAGAAAAACTGCTGCCAATAAAAAGTTTGCCACGTGTCACCCTCCCATTCGTTATTCAGGACACTAAAATGTGAGTGAAGCACGGGATACCTTTGAGTTAAGGTAAGAGTCGTGAAAACCGTCCAGCCCTAAAAACCGCACAATAGGTTTATGGGTAGGGTTTGTAGAACCGTCCGTTCATGGTAAACTGACAGGTTTTGGGAACCATCCACTGTTTTTAGCTCAAACCATGCATGCTGAACGGTATTAAACAACTCCTATGTCAATTCCTGAACCTATTTTAATTCATTTTGGGACATTCAATCCACAGTTTTCGGAATACAACCTTGCAAAAAAGCCAGCACTCTATGTTTGGGTAGTGGGACTCCTAAGACTCGAGATTCAAAAATTCATAGGAAATTATAGGATTACTCAAAAAATGTTTTTATTTTTTGGGGGGGGGGGGGATGGATTTGCACTAGCTTTGCACACCATTGAAAAATAAATAAAATTTTACACCACTATTCCAAGTATGCAAAGCTGAAATTCAGACGGTTTTTCACCACTCCTAACTTATGGTGTGCTAAAATTTAGGACACCCCAACCCTCTTGGCCACGTTACAGAGATAGTGTGTGGGCTGGGGTTCCTCACACGCCAAACAACTCTCCACTCTCCAACCCACAATGCAGGCTGGGGATGCTCTAAAGAGGGTAGCGTGCACACAACTCAGAAATACCGTTCGCGAGTCAAAGAGGGACACTGACAATGGATTGCCGACATTGTTATCGAGCTCGGTACAGTACTACTACTACCACTACCAGAGAAAAGCCGTTAGGCACAAAAGGCATCAATTACAAAACAGTTAAAATTCCTTGTGATATTTTGCAACCCCCCAGCCAATGGAAAGAAAAAAAGAAGAATCCAAAAGGAAAAATCAAAAAGAAAAAGAAATGGTCTGCTGCAGCATTTATGCCCTCAGAGGTGTGGAGGTGCCATTTGTTGCTATTTCATACGAGACGCTGACATGGCCAGCTGGGGAATCCCATTCTATGATTGCCCCTCCTGGGCCCCTTTTACTTGTACTCTTTTCATTAATTGCTAGCGGGGGAAACAACCTTAATATGGTAATTAGTGTGGGTGATTGATCAGCCCATTACACAACTGGCATTTGCATGTTCCAGATTGTCATTTCGATTTTGAATTCACAGTTTCTGTGGAGGTGACATGTTTCCAATGGTAGGTGGCTCTCAATAACCACTCTTTTTTCTTTTTATTTTACAGATTGGCTGAGGGGAATCAGCTCTGGAAAATGTGCAAAGTATGGAGGAATTTGGAATCATGAATTTTGGAGTTGTTATGAGGTAGGAGTGGAACCCCCAAAATAGCTCATTCTAGAATGTACACCACGAGTACATCATCGAAAAGTGAAGGTGGAAGCTATAATGTATCTCCTTCTTAGGGTGGAGCTAGTGTATCGTTTGTATGTACTATGTGGATTTTGAGCCACTTACTTTATCTTTAATGTTCTGCCTTGGGGAAAGAGTGTTTATTTGAACTCATTTGCTAGAAAATAAGAAAAAGATGATCCCTTATGATCTTAAGGTGTATGGTAATTTGTGTGCAAATTTAGCGCAATAACATCTCCTACTTGTGCAAGATAGATACACTTATTAATAGGTATTGGTTCAACAAGATTATATTAGAGATAAGATTGGTGGAGATAATATTCAAATGGTTAAATGGTTGGGTACTCTTTTATGTGATTCGATTGAAAAAAATCATTTTTTGAGAAATCGACTTATATATTGGTACAAAGTTAGATCTTTGGGATGTACTCATGAAAAAAATGAAGTACCAAAAGTGTTCATAATTTTTTTATATTGATCAAGGTGTACTTGTACTGAAGTACGTTCTGGCCCTACAAGGACATCCAAACACTAATTGCAAGATCTCAACCCTCATGAAGTTTGACAAGTTGATTTTCTCACGAATGCAACATGAGACCTCACATCCAATGTATATAATACTATCTCTTCTACTAAAAACTATAATATACATCACAAAGTGAATCACAAAACACTACATAAATGCACGGAATAAGAACCAAATATCAAAAAGTGAATGTCAAAGTAGTTTTCTTTGAAGAATCAAACTCAAGACCTGCTTGTATTTTCTCATTGCTATAAAATCCCACTATTCTTTATGTCTTATCTAATCCGTGCATCATTCTTAATAATAAGTGACTTAGACTCAAGTCAAACTCAAATTAAAGTAATAATTAATTGTACTAGATATTGTCCATTAAAAAAAAATGGTTCTTACAAAGAATTGACAAAGAATGAAGTTGCCAACAATAGAATACAACAACTACCAACATCACCAACTTTGTGAAGAGAAACTCCAACCTATTTAGAGGCCAACGTGAATAAAGTGCTCGTTCCACCTATCCTTGGATGTATGCACGGAGGTCATCACACCAATGGCATGACTACTAACCCCTCTCAGGGTGCACACTATACTACTCCTACCTAGCCACAAGTGTCTTAGAGCATGCCCAACCCTGTGCACAAGGCCGGGCTGCCAGACTTGCGTCAAACCCTCTCAGACGCCGCTCTATGAACCCCACCCGAGGCGGGAAGACATGCCAACTGAAGGCCATTAGTCAATCACATTTCTGCCACCCTTCAATCTCATTTCACCCACCCTCTAATGAGAATTCTCATAAGCGAGTTATTATAAAAACCATTTTCTGCCAATGAAATCTCTGCGACATGGGACTTGCACATTTGTTGAAGAGAACTCTAAAATGTGAGTGGAGGGACAAAATAACTTGGAATCATGGAGTACTAGAATCAAGGGTACTTCAACCCTCTTGGCTGGGTTACATGGATACTCAGTGGGATGGGCTTCCTCGCACTCCTAAGGTAGACATACCCATTCCCGACCGGCGACCAATAACCGATCAAGCCCAATTCCTAGATTTTGAAAGAACAGATGTACCTCATTTGTATATGAGCATGTGAGCGGCTTTAGGTTCCAAGCAACTTTTCACTTTAAACAATTATAACTATTTGAATAATGCAAATAAAATCACGAAACATTTTGCATTCAACAAGAACCTTATGTTTGCACACATGAAAAATTCTAAAAAAAATATATACCTTAACCCTTAAACGTCATATGCTGTCCTGATACCACACCCAAAATCTCTTTTAAAACTCCACTTTTAGCATTATTCTATTTCTAATTTGCCTGAGCTCTATTCTAAGAAAGTATAGATCTCTTTAAGGTGCTCAGTTTGGAATTTTAAAAATTCCATTTGGTATAATGGAGTGTAAGTTATGAGCAAGATTCTCTCAAAAAAAAACCCAACCCCTCGGGCTGGGTCTGACGTTTAAGGGTTAATATCATGTGCTAAAATCCTTAAGGTTATAGGTCTGTCTACCTTAACCGGGCTCCACGCCCCGGCCTACATAGCAGGCTGGGCATGCTCTTAGAGATACCCTACAAGTATCCCCCAAAGGACACCAACAATGTGACCTTATACCCATTCCAAAAAAGCCTAAAAATCAAAGAACAAAAGTGGGTGAGATGTGACTTCTAGAAAATATTATGCTCAAACCAAATCTGATACTTGGGGCCCCTCCCAAAAAGCTCACAAAATGTGATGAAAAGAAGAAAGATCTTATCTCAAAAATATTGAAGTATAGGGTAAGGACCAATCAAAAGCCCCATGCACACCCCCATTGAATCCATTAATTTCTTTAATAATAATAAATATTTCTAAAAAGGGGCTATGGAGTATTATTCCAAGGAAGAAGGGTATCTTTTTTTTGGAAGTCAACTGGGGCACTTGTCAATTCTCTAA
This sequence comes from Bryum argenteum, assembly GCA_037043015.1. Classification (NCBI taxonomy): domain Eukaryota; kingdom Viridiplantae; phylum Streptophyta; class Bryopsida; order Bryales; family Bryaceae; genus Bryum; species Bryum argenteum. The sequence goes on from CM073327.1 coordinate 5,333,580, forward strand.
AGAGCATGCTGACAGTGAGGATCTTTGTTGGTAAGTCCAAAATAATATCGTTGACCCCAAATTACATTCATTTACGGAAATAGTATGTCCAGTTAGGCCCTTTTGGACATTGCTAAAAAGATTTAATTGAGCGATTTTGCCTTTTTTTAGGGCAATTCTTATTGTTTGTTTGACCTTCATTTTTTTGAAGTCCTATTTTTGTTGATCATTATTATGTATTGTCGGAGTAGTAAAGGATCATGGTGTTTTTAATTATTTTTTAATTGAAGGAACACTTTACCTCAAAGCTATAGTACATGATTGATTGCAAACATCAAGAAATTGTGATTGGGGATTATGACTTCCATATGTGGAGCATGCTCTTTTATGTGCACCAAATCTTAGATTCAAATTTTACATTGTTTCTGAGATAATGAGTCACATAGTTGAAAAAAGAGTAAAGAGTTGTTGTTGTTGTTTAAAGATTAAGTTTATAATTTTGAGAGTGATTTTTTCTGAAAGTATGAGGATTTTTGAAGCAAGTGGAAATGTTAGACGTTCAATCCAAGAATTTACCTTCATGGTGTACAATGTGAGTGATTGCAAACACGTTTGACGAAAAAATGGACAATAATCTTGGCTCTTGTTAGATATAAGTATAGGGTCCTTGAAATTAGCAAAGTCGTAGTAATGTATAGTACGCATGAGTCAAATTCAAGTGATGAGATTCAATTTCCACATAGAATTTCGAGAGGTCCATATCACTTTGGGCCAATTACAAAAGAAAAAAAATATACTTTCCTTTGCAATTAATGAACCCATGTGTAAAATATATCTAATCCCCATTTTGATTCAACAAAGTAATAACTTTACTTTCTTCAAAATATAAAGAAAAACATGCTCAAGAAATTTCGAGCTGAACAACTTAGGACATGATTGCATGTTTGAGAAGCAAATGTCTTTTGTATGGAGCATAGAAAGTGCGTATGGAGTTTGACTTATTGATCATAGGTTCCAATCTTCATGGGTACACTTTCAACTTGGGAGCCAGTACAACAGTCAGGTCCACTAATGTTTTGAAATTTGTTTTGAAGGCAGTTTATTTGAAAACTTTGAAAATTTCGTGTGAACTCAAAAATTATCCGAATGAAAGCTATATAGGGTGTTGAATTCACATCAAAGTGTGCTACATGTAAATGAAGGGGACTTGGTTTTGTTAGTAGGATATCAACATGAGGATGGCTTACTAGTTTCTATGAAATTGAATGAGTAGCAAAAATTTATGTTTTTTGTAATTAAAATCATCTTAATAAAAATTCAAGCTCCTAATCTTTCTAATTCTCGAAAAGAAATTCAATTCTTATGGAGAATCAAGCTCATCACTATCGGCAACCTTGGCAATAGTGTAGGATTATTGGGGCTGTTGAAGTATACTTCATTTGGACCCCAACCCAAGTTATTTCGTCAAAAATGAAATGGACTCCGGATGAAGAAGCTATGACTCATCAAGGTTTCTGCCCTTCATCTAGAATGTCGTTGTTTGACATCAAGAACACCTAGGGGTTAAAAGTTGTGAACTATGATAATTTGCATGAAAAGTGGCTCTCCATTCTCCATATTATATACTATAAACACAAACATCTAACCTTTGGAAGGAAGGAATCCCAAATAGGATCCCCTCAACATTACCAAGGATCTACTCTATCCTTTCTAAGACATGTTTTCAAAAGAACTACACGGTAGAGTTCAATTAGTATACCACCACTAATAGAGTACTGTTGAAATCTCGCTGTAGAAACAAAAGTGTTGTCAAGGTTTATAGTAGAAACTTCTTCTCAAGCACTCAAGAGAGCAAATGAATATACACCACTTGGTCAATGCATTGCACGACCACGTCCCACTTTACATGAAAGTTTTACCAAATAATTGCCTTCATACTCACATAAATATCAACTCTTCATTATTAGTGTGATGAACACAAATTAGATTCCAACAATATAGTTCATATAAGTAGACTCTAGCCGAGCAAATAGTAATAAAACAAAAGTGTGTATCTTTACGCCGAAGTTCCCCCTTTTTTTTGTTGTCAAATTTTCTATGCTATAGTACTCTACACTTCAAAAATATCTCATTCTATCAAAAAATATCGCAAAAGAAATTCAAACATCTCAAATCTCAAACAAATGAAGCTACAGTGACCTTCAAAAGTGTCCCAATGTTTATAATTTGAAAGTTTGGTGAGTCACCACATAGTGATTGCATGCTAGACTGACATGGCATCAATTTAGTTACATACTATCATTAGTAAGGTAATCAAGGAGCAAGGCTTACCACTTGTCTCTACATGTATGTGCATGAATTGAAGCTCTAGATATTTTCTCTTCATTGGGACAGTTTTGAAAGTACATATGAGTGAATCTTGTATGCATAGCAAGTGAAGTGTACATGCATTGTGAATTGCTTGGTTTGTGTTCTGTTGTGTGTATTTGTTCTTCTTGCGTCATATATTTGTTTCTTTCGTGTTTAGCTTCACAAGTGAAAATGGTGAGACCATTGTCCTGGGGAAGCAACAAGGTATACTCTCTTTGCTTCAAAAAGGTTGTAGTGTGAGAGAGATAGCAAATTCTTTGCATGTTGGTAAATCAAGTGTACAGAGGTCTCCGTAAGAAGCATTTTCCGGATGCAAAGCTTTTAGTTGGAGGTAGACCACGCAAGTTGACAAGTGCAATGGAGCGGTCTTGTGTAACTAGTATAACAAGAGGGAAGGTGTCTACCGCAAGAGAAGCTACTAAACATGTGCAAGAAGTTTTTGGAGTACAAGTCGGTGAAGTTCTTTGTACGCCGTGGACTTTGTAGAGCGGGTTTGCAATCGCATGTGAAAGAAAAGAAACCACATTTGTCACGCAAAGAATATTAGGGCTCGCTTAGAATTTGCCGTAAAGTATCAAAGACTATACTATTGATGACCGGAGTCACGTGATATTCTCGGATGAGACTAAAATTAATGATTTTCTTGAGATGGGAGAGTTTGGTGTTGGGTTCGTGATCCACAGAACTTTCGTGAGCGGACCGTTATTCCGACCGTTTAAGCATGGTGGTGGTTCTGTGATGATATGGGGATGTATGTGTATACATGGACCTGGCATGATGTGTAGAATTGAAGGTCGCCTCAATCAAAGATGGTTATCAAAAAATCTTGGAGGAGCATCTCCATGGTACAATTCTAAAATATAATTTAGATCCATCGGGAGTCATATTTCAACAGGATAATGCACCTATACATACCAAAGAATAGTATGAAACAATGGTTTTCTAGGCAACCTTTTGGTGTCTTATCTTGGCCTGCTCAGTCTCCAGATTTGAATCCTATAGAAAATCTATGGGCAATTTTGAAAAGGAGATTGAATCGATATGACACACCACCAAAAGGGATACTTGAATTATGGTCTCGTGTGGAAGAAACCTTCCCTTCTATCACCGTTGATGATTGCAAGAGACTTATAGAATCAATGCCCAGACGAATAGCAAATTGTATTAAAATCCGAGAGGAAAATGGACAAAGTGGTGAGGAATTTCCATGTTGGACGTTCAAAAGTGTACCAATGTACAGAGTAGCTTTAGGTTTTTTTCCTTTCTCATTGAGCGCTTCAATTTTGTTGGAATTTTTGTAATCAATTAGTACATTGTATGTACTATTTCAATAAATTTACTACATTCCATTCCATGAGTTTCTCTTACCTACATTATTTTTTGAATGTAACATGTACAAACATTGGGACAGTTTTGAAGGTCACTGTACGACACTTCTAAAGTTGTGTCGTATTAGTTTCCGAAGTAATGAATGCCATAGTATGGAGGTCCAAGGGTACAATTTGTGGTCCACAAAATGTTCAATACACAATATTCGTAAACAAAAAACTCGACGATGAAGTCTATCATGTGAAAATGGGTCTGGAATTGCTTCCAAGAATCGGACTTTTGTGCTGGCAGATGGCAAAGTAATGTTGTGCTAGATATTATGCGAGGGCGGGGGGGGGGCATCGACCAAGCACGTAAGGCATATCAAACATTAACAGATGGGCTGCTATTACACAAGGAGTGGTGATAAGGATTGCTCATCGAGCATGCTCCACATGCCTATCGCGCACAAATCCATCCATGGCACCAAACTTTTACTTCTTCCGGGCTCTACGTGAAAAGTTTGTCTTTCTCTTTGGTGCCATTGATGTTTATGTACGAATTTGAGTGAAAGAAGGTTATTGTTCTATGACACGTTGACAACATTCGAGTTGGTTTTTTTCATATTTACTCATGGTCATCTCGTAATGAGATTCATATAGGGCTTTACCCTTGGAAGGAATGGTTGTACACATCTTAACCCCTAAAGTTGACTAGCTCCAAAACTACCTAAAAGTCTCGGAAGTGTTGAAGAATACCTTCTTTTGATGCAAGGTGTCTTTTTTTGAATTTTGACGTATTTATAGGTATGTAACTGTAGGATCTAGGACCTTACTTGTACAGTATGTGTATATGTATATCAAATCTTTGAAGTCTTTACGGATTGTAAAATCATAGTTCAAAGTTGGAGAAGAAGTTTTTTTTTTTTTTTTTTTTTTTTTTTTTTTTTTTTCGTTCCTCGGTGAGTTAGGAACATGCTTACACAATTATACCCTCATGCAACCTATAAAACCTAAAGAAAATAATGCTTGATTATTCACATGCTGAATTCAACTACAAAGGTTGATCTTTGACAATAAAAATGGAATGTGACTATCAATTGGATTGCCAATCCGAACAGTGAGATCATGCCTTGAAACCTTCTTTACATGTGGGTGATGGTATGCTTGGCGTACCCAAATAGGATGTCTCATGAACAATTGCACTCTATACTAGTGTGTCAAACATATTCATTTTTAAAGTGTAATACATTAAGACTTCATTAAATGTAGTTTTAGTTGTCTATACTTATAATGTATCAAGAAAAAAATTAGAAATTAAATAATATATTTTGAAGTAATTTTATTTGACTTTCTACTTGAAAAAGTAAGTTGTGTCTCACTAACCCAAAATCCATAGAATCAAGCAAATGGAATATCAACCATTTTTATTTTAATATAATTTTTGAATATGACCTACATCTTCTTGTATAGAATACAGAATAATTTACTTAATTTAAAAAATAATAATTCATTGTGCACTATAATGCCTCGCAAATCCCAAAATTCACATTTTTCTCACATCTATGAATGGATCCAAAAAAAATAAAAAATCTAAGAGAAACTCTATAGGCATATATACTTTGATTTCATTGAGGTGCATGATATTTTATTTTCCATTTTAGGGTCTTTATACTAGATTGAAATGGACAAATTAGACATACTTTGGAGGCTTTCAATAAAAGTAACCTAATTAGTGTGTCCAAAAAGTGATACCCCAAGCTTACCATTGCCCATGTACCAAAAAAAGAACTTGAAAAAAAGTAAAATCTCAAACTTTGGTCGTGAATATCTCCTAAACTATGAGGAAATTTGAAGCTCGAAAGGACTTTTCAGAAAGGTATGGAAAAAATTTCCAACTTGAAAAAGGTTTTAACTTCATACAAACTAAATTTAGAAATCAAGAGGCTGATCAAACCTTAATCGGAAGTTCTATATTATGGCCTTAGTCGACTTTGGAGGTTAATGTAAGTCAATTACTTGAGGTTATGAAGAACTATTGTCTACGTTCTCTTGATCATGTATTGAAACAAGATACACTCTTTTGAGATCTTGCAAATGTCACAAGCCTAGTAATCACCTCGCTATGAAGAGTAGAATATATACTTTTCCAAATTTTGGTCTGATACCCAAGTACGATCATTCTTTTTGTTTATTGAAGTTCGGCTTTGGTAAAGAATTCCACAACGAATAGTAGACCAAAGAAGGTTCCGATACAACAATGCATAAAGACACAAGTATATCTCGATTGTATCAAACAACATAAAAATTACCATAGTGCAATAAAAAGATGCCGGAATGTATATGCATCCTGAGCATATTGTAGATACCGTGGTAAAACTTCTAGAATGTACGCGTGGCATGCTTTGAACTACATGACATTGATAGGGAAATGTGTTGGATACGCATAGTTAGATTATTTTTTTTTCACTATTTCTAGAGAGTTACACTGGTTCTAGATAGTTCAGAAGCATGAAAAGTGTATCGGAATCACTCGCGGTGCGGTAGATATTCAAACATGTTCACTGATCAAAAAGAGGTTTTGTTTGTACATGGTAGTAACTTGTGGGGGGAATCGTATCATTCATGGACAGTACTGATCAATCGAGTAGGTACGAAGTTTTAGCTTCGATTATGCACCCCCTCACACTTGATTAAGAGGTTCCACAAAAGGCGGGCGAGCAATATTGTACAACACGTGAACATTGCAAGCCACACGAACCCTTAAAAACGACTCAAATTGGGTGGATATGGAGCGGGTAAACCCCACATGATGTGTGTTACAAGGATGAGAATTTTGTAAAAATGAGTAGAAAAAAATGTTAGCAAGCGACTTGTAGAAAGTGTATACTTTGTACATGTTATGACAACCAACTCATGGTCAAAGTGAAAACGATGCGTGGCTATACAAAAAACTTGCTAATATGTACATCATTGAACTTGTGTAGATAGATATAAGGGCAAGGGCATGATATGGGTACCACTAAGAGGCGTCTCATTATGTGTAATTCATTATATATGTTTTAACCCAAGTATACAACTATAGCCATGTTACCTATAATACCATCTTGTTAGAATAATTGTTTTTTATCTCAAAAAAGTAGTTTCCAAAAAAATCACACTATTTTGAAGGGGTACCCATATCATACCCATATCATATATGTATATCATTCACAAACACGATGCAAGAGAATTGTTCAAATGTATTCTCATCGAGACTCTAGAAAGTTCAAAGTTCCAAGGGTGCGGGATGGGCCGACGGTCGCGGAAACAAACGCACATGAGCTTTTCATGCATGCATGGTAGAAAGAGAAAAAAGATCAGGGACCAAAAGATCATTCAGCTGCTGCTGACAGGTCCATATGTAGCTGCCCACAGGAAACCCATAACTTATCATTAAAGCTAGCGAGCGAGCGCCGGGGCCGGGGCCGGGGGCACCACCACCATAGCTGGCAAAAGCTCACAAACAACAACAGTGCGGTATGGAAGTTGTGATGGAGTTGAGTTTAGGGTTTGGAGTACAAGCCACACAAACCCACTCACTCACTCTTGGGCTCCAGTAATTATACACACAAAACTGTAGCTTGATTTCGATCGATAGACATCTGGCATTTGAATGCAACGATTTTGATGATGATGATGATGATCTTGTAAGAACATGTCGCCATCCCTTACACTGTTTGACAGATCATATGAACGCGGGTCGAATGCGTGAGCAACAACTAATCCCTCATAGCTGGCTCCATTTTTGCAAATATCTCCGTATGTATATCGTAAGCGCATACGTTCACAAAGTGAGATAAGCATATGACACTTTACTCTTTTAGAGGCTCGATGTTGGAGGTAAAGAAAAATGAAGGAAAGAGTGCAAGAGTGCCCACACTATTTAGTCAAAGTGAATGTTCCTACGTGCAATGGCGGTTCTTGAGGTGCGAATTTGCCCACACAAAAACTTGCGATTGTATGGATATAGAAATTTTTAGCAAGTTTTTTGTAATATCAATCTTTCTTTTATATTAAGGACATTTTGTGTAGTACCAATATCTTTGGAGATGGTTGTCTAAAAACGTTGATGCTTTTGGCCAAAGATGGCCTAATTTTACAATTCTTGTATGTTTTTGGAATTCCCCATCTTGCCATTTTAGCGCGATATCTCGATTTTGACGAGATCGAGTTTGTATGTGAGTTTGAAGATACATATTCATGTTTGACTAGCATTGCATCTTAATCCCTAGACACCCTTGGGGTATACTTACTGAGAAACACATCTTCAAAGAAGATGTCAAAGATGGGAATGGAGACTAGTTCTTTAGATCTTAGTTATACATATTTGTAATAGACTTGTTGTAGATCATGTGGATTGAAACTTGAGTCATGGGACTTCATAGATTGTGAGATCATAATGTTTTAGTGCGCAAATTACATTTTCAATGTACCATGAGTTTCACTTTGAAGTGAAAATACTACCAACATGGAATGTCCAATCAGAAATTCATAATCTAGAAAGTTGTTCATCTACATCTCTTGTACCAAAATAATTGATTAAAAAAACATTTTGGCTCAATAGTAGCCTTGGAATAGTGAAAACTGCCAAACATTTCACAAAGGAAAAATAATACAAAACTAGACCCCTTGCACTCAAATCCATGCTTTATTGTTCCTATATCCTTGATTGAGTCAAGGTTCCTACCACTAAAACTAGATTATAATTGGAATCCATCCCAAAAATTAGAGTCAATATCTAATGGTGGATGAAGGATATCTAGCTCTTCAAAAATCATCCATTTCTTTACTTTTTTCATTAGAGGAACATCAGTGCGAAGCCAATACTAAAGTCATATGTATCAAGAAACTCCAACTATAAAGACATTGGGATGCATCCAAAGACCACACTTGTATAAAAGAAGATCATGAAAATCGCATATTGGCTTGCAATGGTAAAACATGCCAAATGTTCGAAAACCCAGAAACAAAAGCTGCCTTCACCAAAATCCACGCCATTTATTTATATTTTACTGTATGAGACTATAATTTCTACCACACAAACTAGACTTGATTTAGAACTCAACCCAAGTGAATTTGTCAAAAACAAAGTCCAGATGAAGAAGTCATGACTCTTGAAAGTTTCTGCCCTTCATCCAAAATGTCATTTTTCAACCGTATAGGGATCAAAATTCTCCATCCTTAAAGTGCGGTGCTTTTTGGAATGTAGTTACGGAGAAAACAATCCTTTGACTACGAGACGGCAAATTTTCAAGTGGTCTCAAGGTTGTACTAAGGGGGCTGATCTGAATTAGGTGAAACAGACATGACATACCCATCAGAACAGCTTGTTTGTACGACAATTCCATCTTTTCAAGCACTGAAGCAAGTGTGGTTTGTTTGGGTCACTTGGCCATTGAAAATGTGCATTCAAAATAAACACATGTTGAAAGAGTCATGTCTCACTGGTGGCAGCTGTGACATGATTGGAGAGATCACGACTTTGATTTCGACTCCCCCCTCGCCCGCAGTTGACGCGGTTTACGCGGTTTACGCTTTTGTCAGAAAGTTCCAAATATCAATTTGAAACAAGCTAACCAAAAATGCACAAAAGGGTATAATACCTCATCCCACACGTATCCGACATTCGGTCGTACACACTAGCAAATACTCCCATGGTGGTAGAGTACATCGAAATGGGTGTATAGTACATTGCAAATATTGGGAGTATTCACTTCACTGCACAAGAGTTGTTAATTAGTGTTACGTGGAGATCAGTGTACCAGGTAACTTTTGGTACATCATATATAACACTATCCCTCAACTCTCTTGAGATTAGTGTTCACTTAGTGCAATCAATGTCGCTTTGTCTTTTCTTCAAACGACCAATTGCACCACTTTCAATATATTCTTCCACTTGCAAAAAATTTGCATGCTCTCACATTTAGTATTATCGTTTGACTATTAGTGTTTTAACACTATGGTGATTAGTGTTACGGTTTGCAATTAATGTCTATAACACTACTTAACAACTCTTGTGTAGTAGAAATATGACCACCATATATCCCATGAGTACACTTGTAGTGGCACATTACACCCACACTAGACCCAAGTTCGGGTGTAGTGTGCCACTACGCATGTCCTTGTGCAATGTACGCAGACCACGTTTCCACTTGGTCTGCTCATATGACTTTTCTTTTAGTATTAACCCCTGAGCGCCCCCTCCAAAAAGCCCGAAAATCAAGGTGTGCAGACTGTGCCCAAGCTTATCGGGTGCCAATTCTACATAAATTGATTATTTCAATTTCACCGTTGAGAAACATGAAGAACAGGGATGCGAAGGTGTGGGAAAAATTGGGATGGATTTCACCGCACGGATTTGGTTTCTATAATGGTCAAACAATGGTTGACTTCTGACTGGCGGAATTCCTGGCGGACACATTTAGTCCGCAGGGGCGCTCAGGGGTTAATGAACCTATTTTGAGCTTCTTCAATTGTAAAAACAACTTTAGAATTCCCTCTTTGAATTGAGCGCTGGAACTTATACATTGTATAATCCCTCTATCACATATGATTGCTTCAATCACGCTAATCTAATAATTACATAAGTACAAAATTCTCATATGAATTTTGGGAATATGACCTCCAATTTTAGTCGAATGTGCAAACATGCTTATTTTGCAATGTAAGTCATGAAGTGTTGGCCATAACTAGAGTGTGAGAAATCTCGGATTATTTATCATTTTGGGTCTATCTGTCTCGCACAGGGTGTTTCCCAACGACATGGGGTTGTTCATTGGAAATAAACAACACACATCAATAAACAACATTTGCAAAGTGGATGAGAAATTTGTAGTCCCTAATTACACAAGGAATATTTCCCTTTGCTAGCTAGGGGCTACATGGAATAATGAATCCGTTGATTAAACAAATAAATCCCCATGGTGGTGTTTTCGTCCCGTATAACATGGATATATACTGTAAATGTACTGGGAATCTCAAACTATGTTGTCAGAAAATAAATTTTTAGCCCCTAGCGATTAACCCCTGAAGGTCTGAGCGTGCCGTGGCGACCAGTAGAATACAGTGTATTTTGGTTGTATTTGGAGTGAATGCACACCTTTAATGGGTTTGAGTTCAAAGAAGAAGTTGACATTTGATTTAATGCGGTTCTAGTGAGCTATTACGATTCCAGTTTAGAGTTTCTTGTTGGTAGCAAATCCTAATTATACGACAGCGTACATACTATCCCCAAGGGACCTTTAACCCCTAAAGGTCCAGGAAAGCGAAAACTGCTTCTTGGAGTCCAAAATTCAGTCAACTTTGACCATTATAATCTCACAAATGAAGAAGAATCAACGGTTCAATTTTGGCTAGTGAGTGGAAGGTTAAGTTAAATTCAAGATCCTACGGTTGGTTTTTCCAAATAATTCTTAGATTGATATTTTTTAGGCCTGAAGTAAGGGAATGTCCATTTTTGCAATTTTGCATCAAGAACCTTTAGGGGTTAAGGGTTAAAGATTAAAGTACTGTACTCTGTTTCCATACGACGTCCAGAAAGTGAAAGTTTCGCGACGCGCATGCTAGATTCATGCTGTCATTGACCCTGAGTTTTCTACAGGATAAAAAACACGGAAGGGAGAGTGCTCAAAATTGGCTCAAATTTCAAATTTTCCCAATTTGTAATGTGGAAGTAAAATTTTATGCATGAGGAAAGTAAGTGGAATGACAGTCATAGTGGATTCATGATTTTCAGAGTCTTCTACTATTTACTATGAGTTTTTGAAGGCAGTCTCGCAAGTGTTTCAAAAATGGTGCTCTAATTTGCACCTCATAATGTTTGCCATGAGTACATGGTACTGTTGATTGAAGACGCTATTATGTACCTCTGGATCAAAGAAGCCTAGTGCTTCATTATTGGGTACCACTCCAGTTTTGAGCACTCTCTCTTACCTCAAAAGAATTTTCTGATGGAAGCCACCCGTAGAATGGATGGTTATTTTTGATGCGGTCATTTTCTTGTCCTCGGCTCAAAAGGAAATCCAAGCTAGCGAAACAAGGTCGACCTCAAACCATGTACCATGAATCTTTTACATGCAAACCATGTACCGTGAATCTTTTTCATGCAAACCATGTACCGTGAATCTTTTTCATGCAAACCATGTAGCATGGATCATTTTCATGTCACTATGTACCCTTCTTCTATACTTTTGGATCATCTTCCATGTTGTGTTTTTTTACCACAAATTTTAGAATTCGAGCAGTTTTTCGACAACTGTGTGAGTAGATGAGGTTTGCATGTAAAGGTCCCGGCTGTGAATGACAGACGCAAGATGCCTTCTTGACACTTGGCTAATGCAACTCACTTTCATGAAAAGAAAAAGTGTTAATTTCAAGTTGAGATTGGATTTGGAGCCTCCAAATTCCGCGCACATTTTGTTGTATTGATTGTATGAACTTACATGCAAATCCCCACAATGTCGGTGATAACATGCAGTAGTGCTTATGTATTACACAACAGGTGTTTTGTCCTTTGAACATATCCACAAGGGTAGGTCCAAATTACAAATTATTCATGTCACTCCGATATCTTACTCCAATTCTAATAATTGTGTTGAATATACATATTGATATAAAATTTTCATGATTTTAGACTTTTGGATGAAAAGAATTATTAGCTATGTTGACCTCATCGGATAGTATAGATAGTTAACCCTTAGACGTCTTATTCACAAACACATTTTTCAAAGAAGGTGTCGTAGATGGAAATGAAGATAAGTTATTTAGATTTCATCCATTCAATCTTGTAGTATGTTTATTGTAAATCACGTGAGTCAAATTTAGAGTCAAAAGGCCCCATAGATTGCGAGATCATGACGTACAAGTACTCAAGGAAGATTATTGATTTCAATTTGAAATGAAAAAGTTATCAATAGACTTTTTGCAATGAAAAAACTAGTGACTAATAATTTGTTCACCTTCATCTCGATAACACCCTTGAACAAAAAGAAAGTGTGAGAAAAAATTCTTGGAGTAAATAATGGCCTTGCAATCTTTACCACACAAATTAGACTTGATCTAAGACCCAATCCAAGTGATTTTCATTTGAAACGGACTTTGGATGAAGAAGTCATGGCTCTTAAAAGTTGCTGCTTGCCATCCAAAATGCTTTTTCTTTTCATTTGGTGTCTTTAGGGGTTAAGTGATGCAATGAAACTTTTGTTTTGAGTTTTGTTTACATTATTCAAAGCATGGAAAATAACAGTCCAAGTCGGAAGGGGAGCACGACAACTTTTACAACAACATAGCACGGCAACGTGATGTAAAGGAGGAGGCCCCCATCGGAGGAACTCCCGGCCTGTGAGGGACCCGACCCGAGGAGGGTGGGAGCCCAACGAGGGAGGGTCACGAACTGGCCGAGAGTCCCAACGATGGGGACCTATCACGGCGTAACTACTCCCTGTAAATGAAACCCTGGGCAGGTTCGGGCAAGGCGGGCAGAATCGGCACTTCGGCTGACGTACGCTTCTCTCACAGCTTAGTCAGTGCGCTTGTCTCAGCGCGCGAGTACGCTTGCCTCTAGTGCGCTTGTCTCAGAGGGAGGTTCGGAGTGCATTCTTGTTTTGAATCTCACAGGGAATTCCTTGTGAGCCTATATGAAGCTACAATGCTCAAGGTCGTTTCACGAAGGAAGAGCCTCCCAGACATCAAAGGTTAATTTACAGGGAGTAGTTACGTTGCAAGGGAGGCGGAGATGGAGCGCCATATTCTGACAATTTGGTCACAAGGCGAGATTTTTTGGAAAGTACAAGATAGCACATCGGCGTGGCATCCGGTACCTCACCACAAATTCTTACTGAGAGAATACAACAATTGTCGGGAGCAATACTAAAATTCAAGCCCCGGCACACCACTCCCAAACACAATCAAACTCTAATGGATCGCTAATAATGGGACTAAGGACTGGTTTTGTCATGGCCTCTCCGATGGAAATTCGAAGCCAATTGAGAATGATACTTCCAGCCAGGAGAGATGAGGCGGAGGTTCTGGCTATGACCCTACTCAAACAAATATAGTCAACAACTTGTTCTAAGAAGCAGCAGATCACATCAACCTGCCGCAAGACCTCCTCACTCATTCACCCATGAGAGAACAAGCAGAATTTTGGGTTGAGTAATATAGTCAGTGAAGTAATTAACAGTTCCGGATCTTCGTTCGGAAATTGGCCATGTACGATAACTTATTTATCAATCTTTTCAAAAAGGGCGTTAACAGATTGGACCTCATTAGAATCATAACTTTTGTATAATTTAATCTTAAGTTGCTTAAGAATTTTGGAAGTGACACTTGTAGATGTACCAGAAACCACTCACTCTCAACTATCCACCGTGGTACACTATAATTCGACATCAGAAGCTATAATATGTACCTCCTACTTGGATGCCTCAAATTTTCATGCGCAATTTTTGTTGCAATCTAGTTTTCCCTTTTACACACGTACAATCCATTGTCCAAGAAATTCGATTCAGCGCTCGTTCATTTGCTTTCAAAACCGACTGAAGAGAAACTTAAGGTTGGTTTGCACTTCAATAGAGAAGTCACCAGTCAAGAAATTAAGGAGAAATTCCAAATGTGATTGATTGAAAGTGACATTCTTGACCGAACGATGGCCTTCTCAGCCACAATGTAAACCGGCCCTAAATACAAAGTAACACAAAGCAAAGAGTGGTAAGTTACAATGAGATTTTAATGTAAAAATTACATAAATTTTGTTTCTGAAGCCCAATATGTACCACCGAAGAAGAAAAAACAGCCTGGAAACTTACATAAAAGAGCCTGAGCTTAAATTTTTTTGCTTGCCTACATTATAAGAATGCTGCTGTGTCTACACTGAATGATGAATATGTTACAACAATTATCTAGTTCCAAACTGGGTCTGGAACTCAGTACGCTAGCGCCGTTGGAAGTTGAAGATTTTGATGCACACAGCGAACACGATACCGAACAGTATCACGAGGCCGATATGCCAAATGGCCACATACGGCAAGAAGCTCTTCTGGAACCCGAAATACTCCCGGAGGTAGTCTCGCACTGCGATTGTTCTTCCGTTCGATGACATTGTCGAGGTCACGTCGCCTAGTTGCGACGTGATCACGCCGTAGAGCGTCCATGCTGTGGGGGTTATCCAGTAGTACCACACCCAATACACTGGCAATTGCTGCACCACACAACAACATTCATGAGCACAATGCATACAAAATGGCACTATTACCATGCAATGATCAGGATCAGGAGTCAGAAACTCCAGTTTTGTTGGTTCGGAAGTATTTCATAGTGCAAATTTCATAGTTGAGAAGTGAGTAGTTGAGCCATGTGATATCACGATAGCTTTATTATACCGTATTTAAGGATGAACTGTTAGATCACATTGAATGTGTGTCTTTTAAGACCGAACCGTTTTTTGTCTCTTATCAAACTATCACTAGCCTCGATGTACTTGAGAATGCAAAATGGTATAGTTGAAAAGAAGCAAAGAAATTTAATGGTGGTTTTTGAAGTGGAAAGAAAATTAGATGAAAGATACTATTCTAATGTGTGAAGTGTGGCAAGTGAGGCTCAATGGTTGAATTCCAGCACAAGAGAGATACAATCACCTACACTTTACATGACTACATGCAAAGTGGTCATCATGGATGTTCATTACACCAGGTTGATGTTCATTTTCCTCGATAGATCACCGATTTCAGTGCTGAGAGAACTGAAACTTGGTGTTGTTGATGTTCTAGGGGTTGATGAAATTGTGGTTAGAGTTATCTGGGGTAGAATGCGTACCGGACGAGGGATGAGAAACCCAGAGAAGAGATTCCAAAGCCCGTAAAACGCAGACGAGATGATAGCGGCGAACTGCGCGTTCGGCGTAATAGCCACCGTCACCATACCCCAGTAAGTGAAATACAGCAACGTCAAGTACATGAAAAAGATGAAGTAGAAGAACTTGGCTGCGCTCCACTCGAACTGAATCATGGCGTACACGATGACCCCGTAGATCAACGACTGCGCGAACACGTATGGCCATTCTATTGTCACCTGCACCACCATTCCCATTCCCAGTCAGAATCGGATGCTCACTCAAGCTAAGCATGGTTGGAAGGGGTTTCAAGAGTAGTACCTGTGCGAAGGAGTAGGGGAATGTGGAGTACATTCCGGCTGCACGCTCCCTGTAGAACACCATTCGCTCCACGGCCACCACGGGTTGCACTCCGGAACAGTTGTTGATGCCTACGAATAACACTGATGCGTACATGGCTCCCATCAGATTGAACAGATCCTGTTGAGTCGACCTGCAAAACGTAAAATCGGCTCAAGCAATCGTACAACCAGCAAACAGAAGGAGTAGAAAGCAGTCAACAACATCATAGTGAAGTTGAGGTTTATGACAATTAACCTATTGAATTCTGCACTTTAAGCTATCCTCCAGGGTAGGATTTCAGAGCAATATGATGCAGAAATGTTAATATGCAGACTTGCACGAAAAGAAAATTGCTCTTTATAACTTGTGCAGAATGACTTAACAAACAATCGTGTTATTGCAGTTAAGAAGTGTGAAGGAGATCTTCTGATATTGAGAGATTTTCATGAAAATGTGGTGTACCTGCTGGATCCCAGCGCCCAGAAAATGCTGCCCAAAACAACACCACACACAGTGGTAAACATCAACCGCACGACATTATAAAGCGGATTCCGCCAATACGATCGATGCTGCTTCCACAAACAGGCCATACACTGCTGCCAAAACGGTTGCGCGTATGTAGTCGGAAATGAGATATCCTCCGTTCCCGGTGCCGGCACACTCAACTCCTTGATCATATTCTCGTTCCTCCTGCAAATGTCCACACATTAAAACCCGTCTTTTTCCATAACATATCACCCGCTCTGAGGTCCGAGCACTCACTGATAAAGGGAGGATCGCGTGTAAATCTCCGCAAAGTCGACACCCAAAGTCCGCTCCGAGCTCTGCGACGTAACATCAAGCATCCACGTCGAAGGATTGAATCCTTCCTTGATAGCAGGCACGCCGGGGACTGCGTGGAAGTAATCGATGAGGCGAGAGGACCGGTTGCCGAGGGGGCCAGAGTAGATCATTTGCCCGCCTCGTTTCAAGAGTAAGAGCTCATCGAAAGCTTCGAAGATGTCGATGCTCGGTTGATGGATGGTGCAGACTACGGTTCGTCCTGTGTCGACTGTGTTGCGAACTGTTCGCATTACGATTGCGGCAGCACGAGCGTCAAGTCCTGAGGTTGGCTCGTCCATGAAGATAATTGAGGGGTTTGCGACTAGCTCTACTGCGATTGTGAGGCGCTTCCTCGCTTCTGTGGAGAGGCCGGTTACTCCTGGGAGGCCGACGAGGGAGGACCGGGATGGCGTGAGCTCTACTAATTCCATCACCTCTTCCACGAACGCCTGCATCACGTCGCTTCCAAGTTTTAGAATGTGCACACACTCATAGAATGTACCGTTCTCTGAACATCACTCTTCTACTTACTCTAGTCTGTGTGAGGCTCTACACTTCTTCTTTGTTTGCATGGAATGAGCATAGTCGAAAATGTGCGCACCTTGCGGACGGAGTTGCTGACGTCTTTGTCGAGGCGAAGCCAAGCAGAATAGATGAGCGACTCGTGTACAGTCACATTCGGCGAGTGAATATCAAACTGTTCGCAGTACCCGGAGATTCGCGCGAACGTGTCCTGTTTCTTGGGGTACCCGTTAATGTAGATATCGCCTTCAATATACCCTCCAGTTTTGCGTCCGGCCAACACGTCCATGAGCGTCGTTTTGCCGGCGCCGCTAACACCCACCAAGGCTGTCAGCACGCCGGGTCTGAATGCGCCACTGATCTCGTTCAGCAACTGCAGTTTGTTCTCATTTATCCCCTGAGCTTTCATCTCCTGCACAAATCATGCATCAAACCCAAATCAGTATCATCAAATCAAGAGTTCTGGCTTGAGAGTTTTGACGATCAGATCCAAACTAGTGTCATCTGATCAAGAGTTCTGGCTTGTGAGTTTTGGTGATCAATTCCAAATCAGTGTCTCCTGATCGAAACCTCGAGCTTGTGAGTTCTAGTTTCAGATGAGAATCAAATCCAAATCCGTGTCATCTCAAAAAGAGATTTAGCTTGAGAGTTTGAAGGAATGTAGTGCTTACGGCGGGCATGTCGATGAAGTAGTTGATGTGGTGAAACGCGATCGACAAGGGTGTGAACGGCAACACCATTCCTCGTTTCGGTGCCACTCCATTCACTGACTCCATCATCGCTTGCTCGTACGCATTGTCGGACCCCGAGGACCGGGATGAGCGTGATCGAGAGAAGCGAGGTAACGATTTTGATAGACGGCGTGATCGAGAACCGATTGATTCGGTGAATCCCCCGTTCGTCACTCCTGCATTATCAGAACAAACACAATCCTGATGATTCACTGTAGAAAATCATGACTGTACTCTTGCAGCACATGTGAAGAGATGAAATTACTCAACAAGCACTGGAGATGTGTAACAATTTCAAAGTTATGGTTGAATGTGATATAATTACCATTCGTTCTCTCGTTGCTGAGATGTGAAGCTAGAGCGACAGCGTGTCTCGACTTCGATCCATTTACATCTTCGCCAGTTACGTTGGCTTTCTTCTCGTCCAGCGCTTCTTTGGATAATGTAGTATTTGGTTTCCCCAAAGCTGGCCACATCATTTAGAAGGTGTATAGCAGTCAATATCGATGTACACAATCCACAACGTTACAAACTACACTTTCAATCTCGAGAAACTATTTTAGCATGATGATAGACCACCCCCACATTGTCTAGCTTCACTTTAACCCTTTTTGATTCTTCTACCCATGACTCATTCAAATGCTATTGAAATTTCCATATCCATGATAGCATAGGATAACACAAGTGTTATATTCACTGAATTAAAGAATCTGCAGAAAACTGACACTCTCCTTGCTTCATTTTAAGCTCCCCAAAATGTATCAACTGTACTGAAACAATGAGCCTGATGATCTGAAACAGAATAAACATCTCTTAACAATTTCCTCGTTCTTCAGAAACCATCCTCGAGAAGATGCAAGATGTTTATGTATACTTACGATTGAGCACTTTGAGGAAGAAGCAGTAGAGGAGGTTGAAAAGGACAGAGTAACCAAGGAGCACTCCAACTCCAAGCCAATACCAATAACCACGAGTAAAAAGCCCCCTGCTCAACAACACTTGTTGCCCGAGAGTCGCCGCATCACTAAACGGCCCAGGCTGCGGCGGCTGTGGACACCCAAAACAATATATCAGGACTCAATGAATGAGCGAAAAGAATAAGAACATAAAACGAACTTGCATGTAACTTCCAGTTTGTACCCTGTTCCATCGATCCGCCAGAAACTCGTTGACTGCGATGGCGTTCTGTGCGTAAGAAAGCGGTGATATCCAAAAGCCCCAAATCCACCACGGATGGATATTTTCCCGAGAGATGATGAATCCTCCCAACACGAACACCACGATGATCGCGAATGACCCACCCGTCTGCGCGATGATCATCATTCGCGTCACGGAGCCGATGAGACGGAACAGACCCAATGCCATTTGATGCATCACGAACAGCACCAGCCATTGCCGAAAAAACCTGCACACAGAATCAATCAGTCACTCTCAACGATCCTGCATAATCCATAATGACTTGTCGACAATGATTCGAAGATGAGGGTTTGATCATGGATGAGGGACGTACCGGCCAGGCTCAGGGGCGAATCCGATGGTGAAATAAGTGAGGCAGATCCAGATGAAGGACTCATACAGCGAAAGCGGCAATCGCAGCAAGTACGTGGGCAGCACGAAGGCCCACGGCGGGTAGAACAGGAGATCCCGCTGCTTGTAAAACACAGGTAATCGCTGGATCGTCAACGCCATCTCCGCAAACCCATTAAACATCATGTTGATGAGCGCGAAGAAGAGCGCACCCAAGTAGAATCCGCCCTCTACCACACTATCTGGCTTCAACGTCGTCCGAAAAAACACCGACATCGTGATCAGAGCGACAATACTGGTCTGCACGGACTTAAATATGTATATCGCCTTGTTGCGCTTCATCAGCACCTGCATGAAAACCCCGGATCAGAATTGGATCGGTAAGTAACTGTGGCTTGAATAATGTTACATTGAGCAGTACAGAAGTAACACATAGTGGGTACCTTGATGACTCTGAATAAAACATCAATCAATGGGATCCATGAACAAGATATGAACCAATTGGTTGTAAATTTCCCAAAAAATAATCTTCAATCGATATAGTAACCATTTCACAAAATTGAACAATACAAAGTAAGTTTCAATTCAGATTTTGTGGATGAGGCCATATTCAGTTGAACGAGGTGTTTGGGGGTGCTTGCCTTCTCGCGGTCCATGCAGGCTTGGAAGAGTTGGCGCGGGGTGAGTGCGTAACGCTCGTGCACGAGCGCGGCGGGATGACTAGTGGATCGGTCGAAGGGCGTGCCGAGCTCTTCCACCAGCTTCTCTCCGACGTGCCACTTCGGGTACGCGTCGGCGAAGTCGCGCACTGACACGAACTGATATGGCTTGGACTTGTCGTGCCAGTATTGCTCCTGATCCTTGATCGATGTCACTTCCTGAAGAAAATCGGCTACTCCCTTTCGCTCCGGGCACCGGAATCCCATGTGCTCGAAGAAGTCCACCACCAAATCGCGAGGACCTGCAAACGTTCCATGCAATTCTCCATGATATAAGTTTCACGATGTTGTCAACATTCTTCCAAGAATGATTCATGAAATCAAAAGATGATAAGTTCTGAAGGAAAAGAACCCATTCGAAAAGAAACTGTTAATAGGTTATGTATCAAATGAGAAGATTGAGCAGCTTGATATTTGAGTTCTGACGTACAAAAGTTCACTCCATGACTCCATATCAAAATGGCACATGTAAAATTGAGGCTCTGGAGTTCATAATTGAGGTACCTTGGTAGACGATCTGGCCTTCGGAGAGGAGGATAACGTCATCGAAAAGCTCAAACGTTTCCGGCGCGGGTTGCAAGAGCGAGACGAGCATGGTACCATCAAGCAGATGCACAGACTGGCGCAAGCACTTCACGATCTGATAAGTGGTAGAACTATCAAGCCCCGTGGAGATTTCGTCCATGAAGAGCGCCTTCGCCGGCCCGACCAGCATCTCCCCCGTGTTCACACGCTTCTTCTGCCCTCCGGAGATTCCACGCCGCATGTCGTCGCCCACCAACGTGTCCGCGCAGATATCTAGCGCCAATATCTGAATTGCACACAAACACACACACACACGCTCCGATCAGTGATCAACAGCCTGAAGTGAATGATAGAAAGCCAAGCAATTATGTACCGTTGAGGCTTTTGCTAACCTTTAGAATGTAGTCTGTCATAAGACTTGTGCCTTGGCCTGCCACTGCTGTTGCCTTCATGAACACGTCCATGTCCACGTCTGGCCTGATCCCGAGCTCCTTCTCCCTCCTCGCGAGCTCCGCCAGCATTTCTATTTCAAAACACATTGAATCGTGAGTTCATGCGATTGCATACCTAGCCACTAAGCACCAAAGACTTTCAAGCACTAATGGAGACAGTGTTTCGACCATTTTTTCTCACTAGCGCGCCGCAAGTTACTTAGATCAGCCGGTTATTACAAGATCATGAGTTTCGGATTAGAATTTCGTTAGGTACCTCAATTCAGATGATGTTAGGTTTGTACATGATGGTGACTTCCAAGGCAGAAAGTGAGCACATGAAGGGAAATTGACGGTAAGAACTCTGAACTGATGACAAGAATGGAAATATAGGATCCGATGGTGGATTCCGAAGTACAAAGAGGAAGTTACAGGAAGGTATAGAATTAAAAGGCAAGAGTGAGCAGTTGAACAGGGCCTGTGACATGCTCTGAAATGTTCAACGACTGAACATTTCACAACCCTGTCAGTGGAGGTAGAGGGTCAAAATGGCACATAATGCCAATTGAAGTGACTAGGTATGAGTGTGCGGTACCGAATCGAGGGCCGACGCCTTGACAGCGGCCAGAGAAATCGAGGGTCTCTCGCACAGTCAACTCGCCCATCTGAAGATCACGCTGGCTGATGTACGCGCAGGTTCGCTCCGGGACGAATTCGTGCATTTCATGGCCATTGTAGGTCACTTTGCCCGACACTTCCAGCTCCTTGTCCAGCTTCCCCGCCAGCGCCAACAACAAGCTCGTCTTGCCTGACCCCGGCGGCCCCAGCAGCAACGTCATCCTACACATTCACACACCAATTGCTTTACAAACCCTAAAACAGACTCTGAGCCATGCTTGCGATCACCACTTTCGATCGCAGCAGTGATCCACATGATCTGTAGGAAGAGACCTGGTCAATGAATTGCCGGGTTTCTCACTGGGTGATCAGAAAAATGCTAAATGCCATTCATCATATATCTCATCATCTGCAATACTTTAATTTTCCACTAGTGCAAAGGCATGTTTGAAACACTGAAACACTAGTGTTTCAATATATTGATTCAACCATGACCTAATCTCAACGTTTTTTCAACCTTTCAAAAACTATCAACTGTTTATACCACTCCTTTCAAGAAATGCTTAGAACAATGTCAGTTCAACAAGTATTTGAATCAAGAGTTTGCACTAGTGTCCAATCCTCACTATCTACTAAAATTTTCATCATCTTTAATCTGTCAATTTCTGCAGATTTGACGAAACTGACGTTCACCTCGTTGGCTTAAGAATGCCGCTGATATCGTGCAGAATATTGAGCCTCTGCTTCTTCGATGGAGAGAGACGAAGCTTGCTCAACAACGTCTGACACATCAACCGATTCCACTCCAATCAAGAGATGGTTCACCCCAGACTGAATCTCATCTAAGAAATTTCAAAAGTCCAATTCATGGACGAAGGGAGATGAAGTACCTCGATGAGGGTCAGAGAGAAGTTGGGAAGCGTGGGCAAAGCCCTACTACCAACATACACATCAGCTTCGACGTTGATATGCTCAAAGCGGACTTCAATTTTGGGAAGAACAATCCCAACACGATCGATTCGTTCCCGAAACTTTTGAAGGAAGCGCTCGTTATCCTCCTCGGTAACACGCAGGAGCTTGGAGATGATAGCCTGGCGATCCTCATAGCTGAGGTGACGCACGTCGATCATCTCGTCCTGGGAGGCTTTGCCGTCGGCGCCGATGTTCTTCATGATAGCCGTGCGCATGCGGTCGTAGGTTGGGAGCTTCTGAAGCGCCGCCCACTTGAGCGCCTCCTCGTCATCCTCCTGGTTCCGTTGCGTGGAGGATCGCGAGAATACGTTCTCGCCGCCACGCCTACTGTCCGACATCTCCAACACCACCGGATCCATCTCTCACAATTGATCCCCGCCCTCCCTCTGTCTCTCTTTCTTCGATCAACTCTTCATCAGGCTCGATTCACCTGCACAAACTGTCCCGAATTCTCTCATTCAAAACCTGCTACGATCACCAAGCCACTGCTTCGACCGAATGTGGTCGCCGACAGGACGGAATCAAAAGTAAGTGCTCTTGAGCCAGCCATATGCTACTGCGAATCCAGGGTACTACTGTCCGCGCACGAACAAGACCGAAAGCATGAAAGTATAACCTAGACTGTCAACAAGTTGCTGACCGTAACCTTCTCGATCACGCCATCTCACCCAATCCACGCAAGTGAGCCATTCCTTCACGTCAAACCCAACCTTTACATGTCACAATCTCACCACTACTGTCTAGCACCTCCCCCATTTCACGTTTCTAGCACCGGATTTCTAGAATCTAGATAGACAGTCGCACTCACGCCAACCGCAATCCTCTGACTTCCCCCTCTCAAACCTCTTCACTCACTAAATTTCACTCTGTGCACTCATTCAGATTACCAACTCGTGTTTCGATTCCTCACAATAACTTCTTCACCTCATGATCGTGACACTAGACCAAAAAAAACCACACTTCCATGACAGACAACAACCGGACTGATCCATGAATCGACATACCAGAACCAGGGTCCATTGTCGATGCACACTCCTGGAGCTTCGACACACAAGTTGAAGTGATGGAGTTGAACTCGCAGACAGTGTTTTTCCCCGGAGACTTCTCTCGCTTTTTCATCGCGGATGCTGCTGCTGCTTTTCAGTTGCAGTAGCTTAGTAGTGGCATTAGCGGTTCTGTGTTCGAAGAGCGAATGAGATTTGAGTAAAGCAGATTAGGGTGGAATCAAGGTATCATTCACCAGGGCTTGAATGGATCGATTGATAAGAAAAAAAACATTAGAATGCCAGGAATGGATTCTTGTGGGTTGACACCAGCATTAGCGATTGCGGGAATCCAGGGACGGGGAGAATGCTGACGACGAAGATCGATTGAAGAGTGTTGGTGCCCAAGAAGGTTCCACGGTTATTCTATTTCGGAGGATTGTCTAAATACAAGCCCTGAAACTGCTCATCAACCGACCAGTGAGAATCTCTTGAGTGGCTCTGGTAATTTGGCCTTTTGTGCTGCTTTTTGGAAATCTTGGATCTTTCTTTATCATTTATTATTTGCTTCTAGAAAGATGGTGTTTTTGACTGTCGTTGCCCCTAAAGTAAGTGAGACTATATCGTTTATCCTACTGTAACTCCCGTCATTGGCTGCGGACTGGAGGTGACTGAGTGGGGTGTATGTGTTTCATTTATTGTTGTGGATATGAGAAAGTTGGAGTAATTGCAAGTCATGTGTTTGAACCATCCTCTAATAAATATTAAAAGTCTGGGCTAAAAACCCATAAAAACTGCATGATTTTTATTAGTTCCAGTATCAATACAAGGAATATTTTTGATTCAAAACTCAAAAATATTCCCAAAAGGTTGAGTTGAACACTCTCGTAATGTTTCAAAATTTGATAATGAATTGTAGAAAATTGAATTTTTTTGGGGTTAACCCCTAAAGGTTCTTGATGCAAAATTGTAAAAATGGACATTCCCTTACCTCAGGCCTAAAAACTCTCAATCTAAGAATTATTTGGAAGATCCAACCGTAGGATCTTGAAGTTATCTTAACCTTCCACTCACTTACCAAAATTGAACCATTGTTTCTTCTTCATTTGTGAGATTGTAATGGTCAAAGTTGGCTGAATTTTGGACTCCGAAAAGCAGTTTTCGCTTTCCTGGACCTTTAGGGGTTAAACTTGCATAAAACTCTGTTCTAATCTCCATATATTCTCGAAGAAAAGGCCAACAAAATTAGCTAGCAGAAACTTCAGATTTCACCATAATTTGGGATTTTAATGTTTTTCTCAAGGATTTGTTTTTCAGCGTGTAAAAAAGATTCCAAGGATTTTCTCTTCGTTTTGGTTTTTGGGTAGAGAAATCTTTTTATTTGCCTTCTCTTTTAAATCAAAATTAAAAAATGGTTTTTTTCATTTATATTTGAATTTCAAGATACATGTTACATATTTCGTAGTCTCCATTTAACCCGTGACTTTTTTGAAAGCCCCAAATGGGTATTTGCAATTTTGGGTAGGCTAGATGAAGGTGTTAAAACTAATACTTTTGCCTAAAGTGTTTATTGGATGCCCCTTACACTACAAAGTGTATGTGGTAAGATTTTCAAAGTGAAATTCCAATTTTTGAGTCTTTCAAAACAATCCTTGGATTGCGAGCCAAGATTGGGCAGCTAAAAAGGTCATTTGTTTTCCTTTTCTTTTTAAATTTTTTTCAAAAATATGTTCATTACTAGGTCATCATTGAAATCTTGAGGTGACCCAAGTCAGAAAGGTTAATACTTTTACAAGGTATTGCCTCCAAAAGTATCAGAAACAATCTTCACAATGCTCCAAAACACTTGGGAGACAAACTTTAGATGTTACGATCTCTCAAATAATAAACATCCAACAGTCAATTTTTGGAACACTATCCAAATATAGTTCTAGGTACAAGATCTTACAGTTGAAATTTCAAAAAATCATAAATACTTTGATTCATACTCCCGGGAGTACATAGAGGTAGGAAAACTGTTGTATTGAGGTTTCAAGCTCCTAAAAAACACGAAAGAAGTTTAGGGAAGTTTAGGGGTTAATAAAGTTACTCTATATATCTAGCATTATTTAGGATTCGGGAGTTAATTTGAGCTTTCTCCACTATTAGCTAGTATTTTCCATCGTCCACCAACTTTTTATGAAGCTCTTTGAACAATTGCCTCAATTGATACTAAGAGTATGAATTTCTTATCACTTTCCATTGTTTTTAGCGGTGGTTTCGAGAATCAACCGGTAGTGGGCTATTTTCATCGACTGATATTAATTGGTTTTTACTTATCATTGTCTAACATCATTCAGTATAATCTTGTGAGGAATTTTTCCGAAGATATAATATGAAAATAGGCTATTGTTAAAATAAACACTTATTCTCAAACGCTTTACATGGGGAGTCAAGGCCAAAAAATCTCCCAAGCCAATTCACTCACATTTTGAGCCCAATTGGCTCCATGGAGAACACACCAAACAATTCATAAACTAGGGGCCAATTCCCCCATGTGTAAAGCCCTTGGGGCCGATTTCCAGAAGAAAAAAAGCAAGGTCATGGGGCCAATTCATATTATTATCTATATTCCATGCTTTTTGATTTGTTCACATTAAAATATTGTACTGAAATAATGATTTTGTATTGAAATCAAGCAACGACCTCTAGGCCACAAATTGGCCTTCCATTCTTGTATCTCCCAACTTTTGGAGTGTCATAACTTGTCCCCCACCCATTAATAATATAGATTCAGAAAATTGACCTTGACTCCCCATGGGCCAAAATCAAAAATTGGACCAATATCAAAAAAGAATTTGACCATGAATTGGCCCCATCAATGGCTTGGCCCCTCGCATAAAGCGGCCCTCACCCAAAGAATGTTTTACTATGACTCCTTTCTCTCTAGACCATGTGGCCCGATAGCCACCAAGAATACAAGTCAAAAACAGTTCAAACTTCACTGCTTCCAACAACAATCAACCCTAAAAAGAAACAGTTTTACGAAGTCTCAATCGGACAATTATTCTCGGTCCAGTTGACAATTGCAAAAAAAGTTCACAAGAGCTGAAAATTTCCACAAGTAATCACCATCAAAGAAGTTGTCAAAAAAATAAAACACTTTGCGGACCCATGAAAAAGGTATTCTCGTTTATACAAACACCCACCGAACCCACCTCGAGCTTGTTCCGCATTGATTGTTCCCCCACATACTTTACTCATATATACACATACATGAAACGGAAAGCTTGTTTTCATTGTTCCTCATGTGGTTAACCCGATTTCTTGTCTCCGAAGTTTTACAAAAGAATATGACGAAACATCTTTCTGCCTCGAGGTCCCACATTAAAAAAAATTAAAAATTAATTAAACGCAATAAAAAAAACGGTCAAGAAAGAGTAACGTACAAGGTGGAATGTACTTTTTCAGTACATGGGTGCATGGTCACATGGACGAAGGCATTCCTCGTCAGGCTTCTAGAACTAGCCCCAATTGCGTGTCAGTTTACGACATGAGATATAGAACTTGTCAAGTCTTGAAAAAGGGGAATTGACCACATTTCCGTACGAACAACCGTGGAGTGTTTATAAACCGTGCGAATTTTTTTTTGGCTTAGAAAATGTGGGTGCGGAATTGACTGTTCCATTTGCGTTACTTTAGTGCAAACAAAGGTGGAGTGTTTATAAACGGTGCAAATTTTGGTGTAGGAAATGTGGGTGCGGAATTGATTTTTGGAAAAGGGCAAAGCTTGAGAGAGACCAATCATAATTTTTGGACTCATCTTCAATTATTTAGGAGTATTGTGGAGATTGTATTTTGGTCCCATACGGTTTAAAGCATCTATACCTATTTAGATCTTCATCATGCCAAATTTGCACTGAAGTTAGCGGTGCAAGCAACTTGTGTGCATGGGCAAAGGAAGTAGAAGATTGGTCCTACTCGAATCATTATTTTTTGACCATTCAGTAATTTATTGCAATCCCTTGGAGTTGTACTTATAGGTGCTTTTATAATGACACAATATAAAGTGTCACAGTTAGCATTACTAGAAAACAAGGTATTTGTAATCGATTAATATATGATAGCAACGGTAATTAAGACTACAAGATGAGTACATGATGACGTACAACGGTCCGAGAGGAGCCAAATGTCATTTGCTAGTCATATTATGTTGATCACGTATAACCTTGACAGATGGAAGGCCTTAAAGACCAACTCCATCCACAACTTATTGTCCATTTTGTTTGTCTGGCAAACCAAGAGTTATTTGAAATTGTTGGTTTTTCTATTCTCGCTATTCGATGTGGATTCTAGGTCTACGCTGACGTGGAACTTGAGCACTCATTATAAAGTCATTCTACGTCGAGAACTGTAGTCACCTTACTTAGGGGATCCAACCTGGCTTGTATGCATCCTTACTTATTTATTTTATTTTAAAAATTCTTGGTGACATAGAGAATGGAAAGTCATACTATATTCATATGAGGTTGAAAACTTCAGTTCCTTCATTGTTAGAATCGGATGCAGATCTTCTATTTTCTTTCTAAATTTTGTATGCTAAATATTATCTCTGATGTGGAAAACAAGGAGTCATTGAACAGTCATTCAATGTTGTGCAATTCAGTTACATGTCTTTTAGAATTTGACGTGGCTCCTCAAAGTTTTGTCATTTATCATTTGTGGTTTACATTTTCTGACGTGGAGAACTTAGAGTCATGCTGCAATCATTTCTTGTCCAGAACCACAATTAGTTTTTCTACTTCTTAGTATCATTTTGCAGTCATTGTGTTGTCTAGAAATTCTTTGTATTGTTTTCCACATTTAGAAATGCAATTTCTAAGTATATTGCAAGCTTGGAATCAAACAAGTAATTAATTATTATTATATAATGATTAAAGAGCAATATTTTCATTTGGGGCAATAGAATTGCTCACATGGCAATAAAATTCTTCAAAATATCATTATTCTTATAGCAGATGACAAATTTAGGCCGTGTGATAAATTTCATCACTCTTTCAACATACCAGTAAGGTTGATATAAGACCTAGTAAAATGATAGGCACCATTCTTTCCTTCTGAATAATTTTGAGCAACCTAACTACCGTAACACCATAGCTGGTTCGTTCTCTGCCGAACAAATAATTATTTTTTTTGACAAAATAAGGTTCGTTTCTCGCAAATCGAATTTTTAAAAATTTGTCTCTTTATTTTTAGAGAAAAAAAAAATCGGGGCAGAGAAGGGGATTTATTTGTGGACGGAGCTTCATAATGACAAGACTAAGCAAGACTTGAAATCAGTAGATTTGGCATCTACATCGGTGGGGCCAGCGCATAGTTTCGTCATTTACCCATTTTTGGAGGGTGGCAGAATAAGTCCACAATTCCTCCAGAATCATTATACTCTATTTTCTCAATTTTCGGTTTATATTGAGATTATTTTTCCTGAAATTCGTTCTTGAAGGCATGGAATTTCCGTTTTTTTTCGTTTGTTATTTTTGGAATTATTTAAGAACGAACCAGCTATGGTGTTACGGTATGCCATAGTTGCCCTGGGAGAGATAGAGGATTCGATTACAACTAAATGTCCATTCTCTTGTTTTTTTTTCTTAGCTCCCAAGAAGTTGAATTATCCAAGATAAAATTATTCAAGAATTATCATACAAGAAAATAATTTTATGAAATATTTCGCGGTAAAGAAACGATCTCGAAATGTTTATAAACATGGAAACAAAAACATTCAAAAGCAGGAAGAAGAAACTCTATATTAGCTTCAATGTACTAAGATGTCAGTCTTTGTCTCACCAACTTCAATATGTTTACCAATTGATAACAGAAAATAATATCCAAAAATTATTTTCGTTCCCCTCTTTGCAAATATTATGCAACCATTCCCTCATTTGAAAATAGTTTGCAAACGTCTTCCAAATACGAAAATATATCTTCTTCTCTTCTTTTGACGTACAATCATTCCATCACCTCGTTCGACACACATACTCACATAAGAATGCGGGCAAAAGGTCCATTGTCCCTGCAGCCGTGTTGCTTTTATCCATCCTGCATGTCGGATATGCTTGCTGTATGATGCCATTTCTCTTCAATAAATACCGGTACAGTCAATATACAAAAGTGAAAAATCCCACAAAGTGTTTCATAGGCTATGGAAAATTTGGCCCAAAAGACCTCCGTCACATCGAACATACCCCAAGTCATGCAATCAACTCCGCAAAATGCTTAAAATTGTTTCTACGCGCAAAAAGTGAATTATAAGTATATAGGTGGTCTTTCTCTACGTACCTCAATTGCAAGTGGTAACATATACACAGCAAGTATATACTTGACATGTAAAAAAAAGTCATGTATCTCAATGAAACTTGAAAAACAATACGTCTACTTTTCAACAAAGGATACAAGTATTTGTACTCTTACGCACCAAAGCATCCAAGACATCAGCTTCTGTGGTCAGAAAATCCATTGCCAAGGCGCTAATGGTAAGATTCTCCCGCGATTGCTAGTGTTCATCCCATAGGGATTAGTAGTCCCCCATTAGTGTTATGACCTTGAGGCATGAACAACAAGAATGGGTTGAATGAACACTCTATTCTTTTCAGTTTTGACACTCCTTAGTTGTCTAGGAGCCTAACTACTCTCTTCACAAACTTGGTTACATAAGCGAATGTCATATTTAACTATCTTGGAATCACCTTATTAAACACTACTAGTTGTACTACGCCTTGGCTGATCGGAGAAGAACTAAAAGGTAGATAGGCCAATTCAAATCGGAGAGATTACAAGACATAGGAAGGAGATCCTTCTGAGGCCCTCTTTACACCAGAAACAAGAAGCTTTCCCTCAAACCTCACTTGGGCCATGGCCCAACAACCTAGAAGTCATTGATTTAATTTGATGGCCTTTGGGTGTAATGTAAAGTGAGAAGGGGCCATCACATAGTTGCTGATTTTAAATGATATTTATTTCTAAATTGCGATATTCCCTATATCCACTCAACTACCTCTCATTTGTAATATTTTTTTAGCGTCACAAAGGATAAAAGTGTTGTCTATGTCATCCTTTCCTCCGCTTGTCCCTTGGCTTCTCACTTTTAGAATAAAGCACCCCTAATCTGCACCCGCGCATGATCAAATATCTACTACTCGTAGACTAGTGCTCATATGCCTGCTTCATCCATCGCTAATCTGCCGTTACACACCGATCTTTCATTTGCTCCTGCTAGCCACTTACCGACTAATAGATTGTTCATCACGTTGTACAAATGCTGCTTAAATACATTAGACAACCGATTTTGCAGTAGCCGTGTTTAACCCCTAAACAACCACGGCCACCGATTCGGCTTTTACCGGTCAAGGCCAAAAAAATTTACAGTCAACTTTAAATGTTATGATCTCACATCGAGTGATGATCCAACGGTTGAAATTTTCACACTACTACCTATGGTAGTCTACTTCAAGATCCTACGGTTGAAGTTATCAAAAATTTCCAAAAATATTGGACGTACCCCCATTAGTACATAGTGGTCAGTGTTGGGATTTTGAGCTCCCAAAACATCGTGGATCTTTAGGGGTTACATCAGCACCAATATTCAATACAAACAAGTATATTAAGCGCATGGCTTGTACTCATGAGTGTAATTCCCAATTGTCGCTTGACACTTATACACTAGTGAAATGAATCCCACCATAGCCACAACTTTGCCAAACTTCTCTTCTAAAAGTAATCCTTAAATAAGATTGAATACCCATTTTTAACCCCATAACGTCCTTGGGGTATTTTTAGCCAAGAACTCATTTAAAAGAAAAGTGACATAGATGAAAACAACAATAAGCTATTTATATCTCGACCGTACAAACTTGTAATATACTTTTTGTAAATCATGTGGACCGAAACTTGACTCATGGGACCTTACGGATTGCAAATTCATAAAGTTATAGTGCGCACAATAGGTTACAAAAAACCATCATTCTCACTTTGAAGTGAAAATACTACCAACATGAAATTTGCAATAAAAAAATCACCAACTAGAAAGTTGTTCATCTTTATCTCAAAGACTCTATTGTACCAAAAAAATTCATTAAAAAAAAAGAAAAAAAAAAAGAAAAAAGAATCTTGGCTGAATGAAGAAGTATTAGCTCTTTCCATAGTCCAAAAGTTTTTGCCCTTCATCCAAAATGTCGTTTTTTTTATTTTGTGAGCTTTTAGGGGTTAAATTGATTACCATAAGTGAGGCCCTAAAAATAAAATTGCAACATGTTTCCATTTCTTACTTGGGTATCTATAACATGGCGGGTCCAAGTGACATCAACCCGATGACGTCATCAACAATGACGTCATCAGAAGAGCACTACACTATTTACTATTTAGTGTACAGACCACATGACTTTTAATATTCAAAATTAAATAAGCACAAATACCGAGAGCCAGTAAAGCCACATTCTGTTCCAATTATAGATATAATTAGAATATTAGATCCATAATATTCGATTCACTGGCAGCAAAATCAACTGACAAGGCCTTTTCAGAATGTTGGCTTGCCTCTCATGTCCTTTCGCTTCAACCTTCCTTCCAATTGTGCTTTTGCTTTGCTTGGAAGTAAAGCACTGATTTTTTTAATTTTTGAAAATTGAAATCGTAGTTTACTTCGAAAGATCCTTGTTTCAAAATTGCCTAAATTACAAAAAATGACCTTTGCCTATTTTGCTCGAAAGTAAAGGAATGATTTATTTAATTTTTGAAAGTGATATCATAGTTTACTTCTGAAGATCCTTGATTGCCTACATTACAAAAAATGACCTTTGTCTACTTTAGGCCAAAAAAATCTTAATCTAAGTATAGCTTAGAAGATCCGACCGTATGATCTTAAAGTTCACCTACCTTTTTACTAGTTTATGAAATTCGATCCGTTGAATCTCTTTCAAGTGTGAGATTATAATGATCGAAGTTGGTTGATTTTTCTCGAGCAGGAATTTCACATAGCCATTTCAGCTTTCTTGGATCTTTAGGGATTAATACAAAGCTTTCATCGCAACATCTTGGACTTGTAGGCAAGTTCATAACTTGGTTGTTGAATTCGGTCAATTTCAATGCTAAAGAACGCGGGATTCATCACGACCACTCGCATCGATATCGTATGTGAAAGGTATGTGAAAGTCGCAACTTGAATGGGGGGACCATATTTTACATCACCATCACTCCGGAGTTGCGTGTGACGCTCGTCCGCAACTCTCTAAAAAAATGAAACTCAAAGTCCTTTTACTACCCACTCGAAAACAACATGAACATGACCCGCGTGGTCCAACACTGATCCTATGCATGTGGCAACTTTTATTTGGAACAAAGTTTTTGCAAGGTGTGAAGAAAGAGAGAGATTTTTAAAATGGTTTATTTGTAGTTTCATAGGGAAACTACAAATCATTAGGATATTAGTACATGATTTGTACTTTGTAATATTTGGCTCTTGCTGAATTTTTTTGTTGAAGAATCAAATTTAGATAAAAAAATAATTTGGAAGTTTGTTATGAATGCAATACAACTGTCATGAGAGAGAGTGCTAAAAAATGGCTCAAATTTCAGATTTCCCAAACTCTAATGAAGATAATAGTGTAAGTAATTTTCATACATGGGGAAAGGAAGTGGAATGACTGTCATAGTGGATTCATGATTCTTGGACTCTTCTACTATTTGTTATGGGTTTTTGAAAGGGGTCTCATAGGTGTTTCAAAAATGGTGCCCTAATTTTGCACCCCATAATGTTTGTTGTGAATACATGTTATTGTTGAGTGAAGAAACTATTATAATGTACCTTTGGGTCAAAAAGCCTAGTGCTCCATTATTGGTACCGCTCTAGTTTTGAGTTCTCTCCCGCAGTCATCATGGACAAGTAATTATGTATTTTTAATTGGTTATGAATCTTGGAAGTGGAACCCCTAGGCTACCCAAAACTGAACAGTTTAATATGTACACTATATGTACATTGAAATGTGAAAACAAGAGTTATAATGGACATTCTACTTAGATGTTGTTGGTGAGCAGTCTCAATCATGTGTGGTTTTCAAGCCTCCTACCTTATTACACAAATTGTCTCAACATAAGGACAACATGGTTGTCCACCACTATGCGAAGTAAAAGTTAATTGACACCTTCTGTACTTTAATTAATGGGTGTGCAGGGATTGGTAATAATACAAAGGGGTTTGGTGATATTATGAAAGTAGACATTTATCCCATATTGTTTGTAGATGCGGATGAAGTGAGGGAGGACATATGTTGAGGGTTGTAGGTGTGGGGTATATTAAGATATCTTATTTACAAATGCCATGTGTCATCCCTCCCCTGCACAAGGCTATTACTAACTAATTCATCACTCCTCATAGTTGCAATATCTATGACAACACAACCTTGTCTGATCCCAAATGTTAAAATTTGTGTACATCTAAAACTAATTATAAGATCCTTTATAACCGACACAAAATCTTCAAACCCCCAATTGAACATCCAAACCATTGCACTTTCATAAACGGTTTCAGCTTTCAAACCATTGCACTTCTATTTGTCAGTTTCATCGATTAAAATCCAGTGCCCAATGGTTTCACCTCCCATGTTTGATTTTCCAGCATATACTTTGTTGTAATGTTCACATATTGCTTCGATTATTAGAAATCAACACATTTTTTTGACAGTCCAGTTAGAACTACAAGTTGCATTTCGATCTTTGAAGTCATTACGTTTTTGTTCCAAAAGTGGTAGCCATGGTAGCCAACCGATTTTGGTTCCGCTTTCTATCAAACTCCATACCCCTCCTATTCCAACGGTGGTTATGTTTACGAAGCATATTAATTGTATTGGAGGTGTTTTTGAAGGAAAGCCAAGCATGGGGTAAGACACTAACTAAGTGCACTAAAGGCTTAGGTGAGAGTGAATCCATCTATTGTAGTATCAGAGTTAAGTAGAACAATAGTATTATAGCACTTAAAATTGACAAAAATAGTATTCATCATACACATTGATTTGCCTAGAAATTCATTTAAGGGCCCAACAATTTCTGCAGTTTTGAGAGAGATGGCTCAGCAATTTGGAGAGAGATGACAATAGGAGTAGGAGGAGGCAAATTGTAGGAGTAGGCACTGACTAAGTGAAGAAAAGTTTAACGCCAAATAAAAGAATGGTAGACAAAGAGTTTTATAGTTTTTTCAAATTGATTTAATTTCAACATCACCTCTTCTTTTTTATGCTTTCTATTTTTGTGTCCGGAGGACACAAGTATATATTGGTTCAAGCATAAGAACCAACTTGTGCAACAAAGAGATATATGTTGTTTCAATGTGGTTGGAGCAACCGAGCAACAAACAAATCATCAAGGCATCTAAGAATGCTGCTCACTACATTCAATCCGGATTCTCCAGGACGATGGGGCTCTAATTTTTTGTTTTTGTTCATTTTTGATCCCCTTAAGATCATTTTTGAAAAAATAAAATAAATTTGGTTCTACGCCCCCATTTTACACCAAGGGCCTCTCCATGGAATTTTAAGGGCTTATACACACAAAAAAAAAAAAAAAATACCGAGCACCCTTTTGTCAGGCGCCTGTAAATGAGTGCTACGAGCCTTTCTTAGAGCCCCCATCACCCAATGGGATTTTTCTCTTTAAAATCCTTAGAATTTTCAATGTGGAAACCCCTTCTATCGTTATTGATAATTTTGACTTCAGGAATGGGGTATGCGGCTCCAAATTGCTCCGGAAGACTACTCCTTGGCATTTTAAGCCTAAACATCAAAAATTTAGGGGACTACTCCTTGGCATTTTAAGCCTAAACATCAAAAATTTAGGGGCTCTTAACCCCTCCCCTCCCTTGCCCCCGAGAAACCGGCTCATAGCACTGATTTACGATGTTCCCTTTTTATGAGCCTCCCTCCATATTTGGAAAATTCAAGGGAGAACCCGGATTGAATTTAGTGTCCGACTCTTAGAATTCAGCAAGCAGACTATGTCCCCAAATCTCAGAAAAGCCCTTAGAGCATCTCCAAATCTCAGTAAAGCCCTTAGAGCATCTCCGAATCTCAGTAAAGCCCTTAGAGCATCTCCACCAGTAAGCGGGGCCGCACTTGAAAATCTGAACCTTTTGGCGGGGCCGTAGGCTGGCCTGGCTGGTTGTAATTGTGAGTGCTCCACCAGTAAGGGGGCCTGGCCCGCCAATGAAGAGGTTCTTGGAACCCCCACTTTGTCTCCCAAAGCTGCTGGATCTGTGCACCCTAAAAAAAAGGCAAAAAAAGGTTGCATAAAAAGCTACAGTTGCAAGCTACAGTTGCTTACGATGGCACTCGGAAGGCCTGCCATTTTCCAGGGCCGCGCTACTTGTATGGAGGCCCTGACCACTCCAGGCTGCCAACAGTGCCCTTGGTGGGGTAATTGATTCTGCTACAGGAGCCCGCAGCTCCGTTTCTGGTGCGGCCCTGCTTAAGGTAGACAGACCCAAAACCGACAGGCGACCAATAACCGATCTAGCCCAATTCCTAGATTTTGAAAGGACAGATGTACCTCATTTGTATATTTGAGCATGAGGTCGGTTTTAGGTCGCAAGCAACTTTTCATTTCAAACAACTATAACTATTTGAATAATGCAAATAAAATCACGAAACTTTTTGCATTCAACAAGAACCTTATGTTTGCACACATGAAAAATTCTAAAAAATATATATACCTCAATATCATGTGCTAAAATCCTTAAGTTGTCGGTTATAGGTCTGTCTACCTTACTGGTGGAGATGCTCTTAGAAGACTATCTTTCTGAAGCACACATGACAAAGTGTACGTCTGACATTCTAGAAATTTGGGTCCTCCACATGGGTCCACATGATCAACTATATGCCAAAACTGGACTTATGTGCGCATCAACTCTCAAAGCATCCTTTTTATCTAAAACCGTTATTTTGCGTTACCAAACCTCACTTTTAGGGTTAGGATTGTAAATTTTGAGTAGGGGAATCTCAAAATATAGTACTTGTGATTTCTGTGAAGGAATTTTGTGGTTGGAAGTACTGTGAAACAAATACCCAAAGGTTAACCCTAGTACTTCTCACAAAAGTTGAAGAAGTGATAGGGATTCTCCATGCAAGCATTAATGCTTGTCTCACACAAGGGATTGAGAAAAGAAGAGACTCTTCAAGCATTGGTAGATTAGTTTTAGATTATTTTAAGATGTTATAATTTTTTAATTTTGATGGGAGAAAATTACCACAAGTATTGAGTTGAATACTATGGAGGGATTCTCATTTTGGCCAATGTGGCGCGTAAACAGTAAAGACTTGTAACATGTTTATCTAAATTTAATGTATTTAACACTAATCTACATATTTAGTGTAGCTTGTGCAATGTAAAAATCACTCCACCTCCACTCAAAATGGGCTACCTAAAATCTTGATGCGACCAAAATCCTCAATCTCTCTTAAACTTTGTCAGATCCTAGTTGGTTGCAAGAGTTTGAAAGGCTTGATACTAGAGTAGTGTAAAGTTGGTCCTCTTATACGGGAGGATTTACCAATGGTGACCCATTATACACCATGAGCTTGTGTATAATGTGCTACTATGAGTATGACTCCTCGAGTATAAGAGGACCACCTCTACACTAGTGTCACCTTGTTGATGAAACAACAAGAAGCTCCACTAGAGGTCCATATAAGCAAGGTGCAAGATTTGATTTGTAAGATTGTTTAGTAACAGTAACAATATAAACA
Source organism: Bryum argenteum (assembly GCA_037043015.1). Classification (NCBI taxonomy): domain Eukaryota; kingdom Viridiplantae; phylum Streptophyta; class Bryopsida; order Bryales; family Bryaceae; genus Bryum; species Bryum argenteum. The sequence continues at coordinate 5,371,060 of CM073327.1, forward strand.
CTTATGCAAAAACTCGATAGCAAATGCGAGGGTTCGGGTTTGTGTAATAAGTGACAGTGCTCTATGACAATCCCGGGAAGAGAAATGGGTTGGACTTGACCCAAATTGATGCTCATCCCTTTCTATGTAGAACTTTTGTACATCAAAATATATGTCCCATTAGACGATAAATTCCAACAAATGGGTTCTTTGTGTAAGATCCTGCATACATTGAACTATTCAACCACACAAGGTTCTAAGCGTCGGTAAACCTCAGGATCCTCGCCTTGAATGAGGGACTCCTCCAAATCTCTAAAGATAGTTTATTTTTGAGTGCTCGGTTTACTTTTGAAAGTACCTACTCGTTCTTCTCTGGAATTGCTCCACTTGTTTGAACAGGTCGCATATTGTTTCCAAAACTTGACCCAACATCAAATCTCATGATCAGACTGACTCAATATCTCACTTCATGTAAGTACAGCTGAATTATTGGAATTCTGTCAACTTTGGCTTAACATGCATGTACGGTACCCATGATTTTGATCTGAAAAGTGCTCAGCAGACTTTGCAAAACAAATATGTGTTAAACAATAAACAATTCACGGTTTTGGTGGCAAATGTGATCCACACTGCGATTTGGAAGAAAGAAGGCCAAGGATCCTATGTGGGCCCTTGCGAATACGCCGCCCAATATTGTACACTATCATAACTTCAGGATTGACACTAGTAAACGAACATTTCTTGATAAATCATTCAAGATCCAAATTATACATTCTTTTGTGCACTTGAAGTTATCAAGGCATCACTTACAGTCTCCGCACGGCCCTGGTTAGCTTCTCTTCCTCCACAGCCTATGCTTGGACAAGGCCCAGTCTCTGTAAAGACCTCTTTTTACGGGAGAATTCTGCTCACATTCACAGCATGAAGAAAAGCTCAAGAGAATCATGAGCTCTTTTGAGAAAGAAAAAGCAAGGAAGGCAAACCACGCATTGCCACGTTGGAGACTCGCCACAAACCGGTTTGCAATAGGCGAATGGCCTGGCAAGGCTCCCTTGTCTTCGATAAGGGATGCCCTCATACTCGATTGTACTTGCCTTCAAGTATATAGAAAGCTCATCCAATTTATGTACAATAGCAGAAGTCACCAAAAGTGACCACTTTAGGTGACAAAGAGTGTAACGAGCACGGGTGTAGTTCATCTGCATTTCAAATTGAAAACTTTCTGCACCAAGAGTGCATGGATGGAACATGACTGTCCTGAAGTACCATAGATATGGCTGTCCCAGAAGACGCCTCATGTGCACATTGCTTGGCTCACAAGCTTAGATGTGAAACTGTAACAATGCTGTCGAACTCTACATTCAACCTCGAGTACAATTCAGTTATCCATCATTCAGGTGTAAATTTGATAATTTGATAGCCAAGCCTTGCCTTCATAAGCCCTAAATTATCACCAGATAATCTCAAGATACACAAAGATGTACATACTAAGATGAGTAAAGGAATCAACTCACGTCTCAAAAATGGATATCTGATCATCTCCAGCTCCTGTCTACATTAGAAACAGCTGCAAATACACATTACCCTTTCACGAAGAAGGGCTTTCAGCAAACTAACGGTCACGAATGCAACTACGTGAAGGAAGCAAGCCGATCCAATTGAAGTACTAAACTAAGCGTTGAGCTCATGCTGGGTAGAATGCTGGCATCGCCATCGATCTGTTTTTTCAAAATATACAGAGAACCTTACCCTTCGAAGGCACCCACGGAACAATCAGGGGCCGGCAGGTGCAGCCGACTTCGTTTTCGCCGAAGCAGCGGCTGCAACAGCAGCAGCAGCGGCATTTGCTGCTGCCTGCGCTGCGGAGGCAGTGGCAGGTAAGATCGGCTGAGGCTGAGGCTGAGGCTGGGGAACGGTAATAGTACTAGTTTTGTTAGTTTGCTCCTTCACTTGCGCCAGTAAAGCCTTGATTTCTACAGCAGTCATGGTTTCACGCTCCAAAAGAGTAGCTGCCAAAGTGTGAAGCTCTCGTTGATGCGTCGTGAGTATTCTCTTCGCATTCTCGTAAGCAGTTTGTAGAAGCTCTCGAACTTCGCTTTCAACTAGTAGGCGCGTGTCGGTGCTCATTGATTTGCCGTCGTCTTCGTAGTTGTGGGCGACCACTCCTACTGCTTTACTCATCCCGTACTTCGTTACCATCTCTCGAGCTAATCTGGTTGCCTGAACTATGTCTGAAGACGCACCCGATGTAACCTGGAGCAAACACCTTCTAGTCAGCAGTGATCGGAGAACATAAACGAGAGCAAACGATTCAACAGTATGAAGAGACTGTTTTGAGTGCGAAAACGGAGTGCACATACCTCGCCTTCTCCGAAGACAAGTTCCTCGGCAACGCGTCCGCCCATGCAAACATCAAGCCGTGCGAGCATCTGCTTACGTGAGAAGCTAGTTTCGTCCTTATCAGGCAGCTGGGTGACCATACCAAGAGCCATACCCCTCGGTACAATTGTGGCCTTATGAACAGGTAAAGCCGCCTCAGTGAAAATTGCAACAAGTGCATGACCCCCTTCGTGATAAGCTGTGAGTCGCCTTGACTCCTCGGAAATTACTGCAGATTTGCGTTCACTGCCCATCATGATTTTATCTTTGGCGAACTCCAAATCCACCATGCTTACGTCCTTCTGTCCATCCATGGCTGCCTTTAAGGCAGCTACGTTGATCAGGTTGGCCAAGTCCGCGCCTGAAAATCCAGGAGTTCCTCGAGCTATGATGGACAAGTTGACATCTTCAGCTTTTGGTACCTGCAATCAAATTCGTCAATACCACAGATAGAATATAAATAAAACTATGAATGCACTGACGTATAAGGGTCCTTGAAATGGATCATAATTGATAGCGATTATCTCTTCTTTGCAACTAGCGGCTATTATTTCATTCCGAAAGCAACAAATGAACCTGGAGGTGATGAACTTAAGCAGAAGATATACCTTGCTCATGTGTGCTTCCAAGATTTGGCGACGTCCTTCAACATCGGGGTTAGGGACCACAACATGTCGATCAAACCGACCAGGTCGTACCAACGCTTTATCAAGCGACTCGGGGAAGTTCGTTGCAGCAATAACAATGATACCTTCGTTCTGTTTGAAACCATCCAACTCCACAAGCATCTGATTCAATGTCATCTTCATGTATTGCTGGTCTTTGGGGTTTCTGCTCCCTCCAATCGCATCAATCTCATCCATGAAGATAATGCACGGTGCCCTGCAGCAAGTCCAAATTGGATGAGTATGCTATCCCTATGTGGAATTCGTCTGTTATAAATTCTCCAGACCCTTCCCTGTAAAGAACTATGATGACAACATACTGCCACCGGAGTATATAGCATCATAATATGAGATTGACTATAGCCAACACAGTGATAAGAATCCATACCGTTTTTTGGCTGCCGCAAACAAGTCCCGAACACGTCGAGCACCAACACCCACGAACATCTCCTCAAATTCACTTCCACTACAATAAAAAAATGGAACTCCAGCTTCTCCAGCAATAGCCCTGGCGAGCATGGTCTTTCCTGTACCCGGTGGCCCGACCAACAACACTCCCTTCGGCAGCTTACCGCCTAACCTTGTAAATCTCTGCATTCAAATAGTCAAATTAGCGTGATGAAACCAACCAAAGCAAAATACTTGTATAAATCGTGTCCATGGATCTACAACAATGTACCTGAGGGTCACGTAAGTAGTGAACGATTTCTTCAAGTTCAGCCTTGGCTTCATCCACGCCTTTAACATCACTAAACTTGGTACTTGACTCCATACTTGGCTGTACTTCTTCATTCAAGCCCAGACCTGCAACCATGGAAGGATGAGCTCGCGTTGTTGCTAACATCTGCAGTGAGCAGGTAATCAATGTAAGGTTATCTACCTTTCCCAATTCCACGGTCTTCAATGAGGGCTCCAACACCTGATATCAACAAGAAACCAAGGGCTAAGGTGCGGAGTGTTCGCCAAGCTTGCACTTTGAGTCCTCCTTCCGCAGTGACCATGTGGATAGGAGCTTGAGGAGTACCGAGCAGACCCTCTTTTGTCATCACTCCTGCACTTCCAAGAATGGGAGATGCTGCTGCTGCTGATGCCATGTTCAGGTTGGGTTCCGACGGCATTCCACCTGCAGATGCAGCTGCCCCTGCTCACCAGAAATCTTAGCAATATAAGAAACAGGTAATGAACTACAACTGCCGATGAAAGTACCAAACACTTTGAACAGGGGAGATAATAATGACGACGAAGAAGTTTAGGGCAGAAACTGAATTCCTGCACTTGGCTGACTAGCTTCATCTGTCCTTATGCAACACAAGCCTCACGGCTAACTCTAAAGAAGCAAGCACACTGCCGAAGTATGATATATAGAATAAGAATCCTGAGAAAGCAAGCTTACCTCGTTGTAGGGTTTTTAGCAAGGCACTCTCGTCAAGCCTATCAACCTTCACCAAAGCCCTCACATACTCAGCCATTGCGGCAGAGCTAAGGTAAGGAAGAGGACGACTCTCAAACCATCGTATCACACTTTCCGGGTCAACTTTATTCAATTGCCTCAACAACGCGACTTGCTTGTCATCAGCATCCACCCTACTCCCAACTTCTTGTTCCAACCGTCGATAATTGCTGTAACTAGACATATGTTTCCTATGCCCACTCAACAACGTACGACCTGCATACCACAAATGTTCACAAAAGCACATGAATTCTCGTACAGCCATTTTCTTAACGAACCCTTGTGCAGACATATCCTCACCGATGATACAAAGCACCTTACGCCCGAGGAGTCTACTGATAGTAATACCAGCTCACAAAATGGATAGATACTGAGTAGCACAGAAATCTCTAGATCTACAAATGACAAGTATATAGCCGGTGAAAAGGCTCCTTGTACCCCAGACAGAAGTCAATGACAGTTCATTTTAAGTTCCAGCTTACAATACTGTGACAACTAATAGTCGCAACACCGACTCACCTTCATGATGAAGCGAACGAAGCCGGTGCAGTGACAACTTCAAGTGACTCCCGAGTCCAGCCAGTGCATTTGATGAAGCCATTTGCTTTGCAGCATGACCACCCTGCCACACGGTACAACTTCAGTTTAGGGCACAACTCGTCCTTGAAGGTCATTCCACGAACTGGATTACGATACTAGTCACCAGATTAAAATTGAGAAGATTAGAGCTCCACTTATGCACCGACAAACCGCAAGACCTGCCAAAAAAAAATTTGACAAGATACGGTACTGAATCACTGACCTCCTGCATCAATTGCAGCCACGCCATATTGAATGAAATTCGCGTCCTATTTTCGATAATGTTCAAGAATCATAGTGCTTTGCAAAACCCTAGGCCTTTTAAAAAAAGGGATTTGCAATACGCTCAGCTCAATTGATCACGACTTCAACTGTCAAATAGAGAAAAGAAGGCCTTGGTGAAGTTTGCGACGAAGAAAGAAGCTCCGTTGCTGGAATTCCTGTCGATCGATCTAGTTTTGGGCAAAATAGAGCGTAGTGCCCTCTAAACTTCGCCAAATTGACCGCCGGATAGATGGATCCGTTCCAAACCGCGAGACGCGATCAATTCCGGGGTTGTTACATAGAGTGACGGTTTAGAATTGCGACCGAATTGCGTGCGAGTGAGCGGTGGGGACAATCATCTCCTACAGAGGTCTCGCATTCTGGAAGCATCGCAGTAGCATGCGCTTGGGGAACCCTAATAGATGGATGAAACTGTGACGATATGGATGATAGATTATCGGCGTGGCGGGAGTCAATAAGGACGTGGCCTTTCATATTTGACTACACGTCAACTTCAGTTGTGGTCACCAATTTAAAGGGTTGGACTACTCTATAACAATTTTCAGTAATTATTTCTACAAGATGTGGTATGTGATTAAATCCATTTTCATTATTTATTAGTTAAATATTTTGGAGAAAAAATTATTAGGTGTCTTTAAAGAAGTGTAATTTATCATTTGCTTCACACAATTGGAACCTGAATCGTAACCATTGCATATGGTAATATATTCATGAACCTATATCACATATTTTTTTGGAAAATGAGAAGTGATTGAAGCAACAATTCAAACTTTGCATTCTTCAAAAAATGAATATTTAAATGTGTAAGGATTAATAATCATGCAATCCATGACCAATCTGGTGTAAGGATATCATGAAACTAATAGGGTACTAAATTCAAGATAACCTTATTTGGTACATGAATGTTTCAAATCTAGTAACCTCCTATAATTTTTGACTTGTATGTCACCCCACTGCTGCCACACGCATACAAATAATTTTCGAGTATTTTGAGCGCCATTGATACTTTGAAAGTCAATATCTTAGAATGCATTCACATGATCCGCAATCCGATTTTTGCTCACACCCTAAGTAAATACCCGCTTCTAGCAACACCTCATGTACTCCAATCCATTAGGGATCTCCGAGATCATATAGTCACAAACATATTAACGAAACAAAGTATATGCCCTATATAATATATATCCTTTGTTGGTATCCTCCCATCATTGTTTATGAGTTTCAAACATATACATACACAAGTAGGTCCAACCAATAAACATGTTCCAAATTGAAGTAGTTCTTCTCCTATGGTAGAGTGGTCTAAATTGGAGCAAGTCCTACAATGAAGCTATAGTAATCTACATAATAGCTTCTCTATACTACAATACCATGTACTCAATGCAAACATTATAAAGTATCATTTTAGGCACCATTTTAGGAACACCTACATTTCCAACTTCAAAAATTCATAACCCATTGTAAAAGAGTCCATGATTACACTTGCTCTAAGTTTCTATGAATTTTCTCCATGTGTGCAATGTTTTCTCCAGAGAAATCCTATGCTGAAAATTGAGCCATTATTGACCACCTTACTATAAAATGTTCCAAATTTGAATTGTTCTTCTTCTACCACATCAACTCGCTCCTTGGACGCCTGAAGACTCGTATACCCCAATACATAGTTGCCACTTGTAAAAGCCAAGCCGCGTGATGTCACTACTCCATTGACAGCAGACTCTCAACCTCCATTCACATTCAAACCTTCTTCGCTTGCTCGCTCCCCTCGATCCTCAAGCACCTTTCTTAAATCTCTCTCGAAATCCTCCCGCATGCGATCGAGCTCTCGATCACTTCCAACAATTTGAGCCTTTGGGGATGAAATAGTTAGGGTTTCGAAATGGAGGAAACAACAGCAGGGGGGAGCTATGGTTTCACAGGGGCAGGAGGGAGCGGCATGCCCTTGGACAAAGTGTACAGTCAAGCGCGCAGGACGCTACTAATGGCGCGCGATGGATTGGAGAGATTGGAGCGTTTAGAGATGGCGGGGCAGAGTAGTCCTCGCGTACAGGAGACAGCGATGGCGCCCGTGGACCTCGTGGAGCACCTCAAGAAGGAGATCGGGCAGTTGCAGGCTTCCAGTGTGGACATGGATCGGCTGTGGCGGAATCAGATGCTGGCGAAAGGACAGCGCGATCTGTGGAAACGCCGTGTTGAGCAAGTTGCTGAGGAAGTCGAGAGTCTCAAAACTGGTCTTGATCGGTACCTTTTGCGTCAGCATCGGCGTCAAGTTGAAGCTCAAGAACGGGCTGAGCTTCTTCAACGCACCAGAGGCGATGGCGCTCATATCTTGCAGGTAATCTTGCCCTCACCTTGTCATCGCTGTTACACTCTTGAAACTTCCATTAAGCTGCCATTGCAATTTTCTAGGATTTTGCGTGGTTTTCTTTAGTCGATACTAAAAAGGTTTAGGGACTTGATTTTGGAGGCTTTTGTAGCAATTGAACGTGGACTAGCATGCAGTATGTACGAATTCTGATCGAACCAAAGTCCAACCCTAGGCTCTGGTTTCTTAGCAAGAGACAACATCCGATTGTTCTTAACAACTCGGGAGGCTTTTGCAGCAGTTGAAAGTGGACTTTGATGCACTTTAGCATCTAGTGTCTACAAACTTTGACCAGATCAAAGTTTGAGATTAGCTGTATGTTTTGCAGATGATTAGTTGATCTTAACATTCTAGATAAGAGACCGCATCCAAATAACAATTCGGGAGGCTTCACTGCTAAAGAAAGTGGAGACTCTGATGCGCTTTGGTATGTGATACATTTAAACTCTAATCAGATCAACATCCAACTCTTGGAAATCCAACTTTAAGCTCTGTTATGCTGATGATTCAATCGATCTTAACATTGTAGGAAGAGACTTCATGCAATCGGTCTTAACAATTTTGGAGGCTTGTGCAGCAACTGAAAGTGGACTTAGCATGCTTTCTACCTTGTGCAAAATCTGATCAGATCAAAGTCTGACATACCAAAATCAAACCTAGATGCTTCAGTCGTACTTACAAGATCAACAGTAGTCTTTATTAAAGTATCGTTCGCTTTTCATCGGGCTTTGGATTTTTGTGTGCAGGTGCACGATGTAGAGATGCAGGCAGTGCAATCTGCACAGAACTCGTCACGAATGTTGGACGAGGCGTATGCAACAGGAGTAGCAGTGCTGGGCTCATATGCAGTGCAACGAGACCGACTGAAATCAGCGCAACGGAAGGCATATGATGTGTTGAACACGGTGGGATTGGGCAACAAATTGATGCGAGTGATTGAGAGACGGCAGAAAGTGGACCGATGGATTGCATACGGAGGCATGCTAGTAACCATCATCATTCTCATCGTTGTTATCAGATGGCTTCGGTGAGCTCATTTTGTAGTTTAGAACCATTCTTTTTGGCAAAGACGATTTTGCTTATCAAATAAATGCATGTAAATTAGCTCGGAGTTTCAGGTGTTCGATTTAGAGCTTACTGAGTTTAGGAGATGGGGATACGATGCTTGTACCGACAACTTGGTTATTTCCACGCTTTTGACAGCCCTTGCTTCCTGCATTTCTTTCTTGTTTCTATTTGATAGACTGCTGCTATTGATGTTGAACTCCATCATTCTGTTTTTCTTGAAAATATATGGCTACACTTCTGACTTAGAAAGCTCAATGAGTGATTCTGAATTTTTTCTTTTTGGGCGTTGTGAAGTTTGTTCAAAGGTATGATGAGCTTTTTTGGAGCATCTCAAATTTACTTTTTTGTTTTATGTATTTTGGACTAAATCTTTGGTGCACTTCTAAATGCCTTATACGCACATAGAAAGTATGGTTTGATAGAAAGTGTGGTTTGATAGATGTGTACGGTATCCCGCAATGTAAATGGATGTAGAGGAGGCAGTTTTCATCAAATTCCAGAAACTTTGAAAGTTCCTTGTGCACTCAGAAGTGATCTGATTTAGAACCTATAAAGTGTGTTGCAATCATATTGGAGTTTTATATAATGTCAATATAAATCTTCATGTAAGCAAAAAATTCATAAGAAACTATAAAGACTATGTACTCTATAATGCTCCTATCTATCTTTTGTTTGGATTTCAATGTTACTCAAGCGAGCATATTTGAGACTAGGTTTAAAGATTATTTTTAGATACTTGAACTTATCCTTCAATGAATTGTATCTCTTTCTCTCTTTGTTGCAACTTGAATCAATTATTGATAATAAAACCACAAAGTTACCACCATACTTCATGTTTCCTTCTCCCAAATTTCGTGATATCATTTTAGATGATATTGTTGTTATTTTGATCAACTTCTCTGCATAGGTATCCAAGTGTAGTCTTCATTTGCACCGTGCCTCTCTCAACTTAAGACGAAGACCACAATTAACAAAAGTGAAAGGTACTTGTCTCTCATATTGATATATAGTAAGGTAGCCAAATGGAGTAATTTTTCGCAGGGAAAATCTGCACGGATGTCACCAGTGCAAGCATTTATCGTAGATGGGGAAAATTAGTAGGAAGCTAGAGGAAGTGGAATCATCAATTTGGGACCTTCTACAATGAGTTATGAGTTTTAGAAGTCGGAAATGTAGGTGTTTCTAAAATGGGGTCCTAAAGTGATACCCTGTAATGTTTGTAGTGAGTTCATGGTATTGTTGCATACGGAAGCTATGATATACTTGTGAGTGAAGATTACTAAAGCTCCATAGTGGGACTTGCTCCATTTTAGACCACTCTACTATATATGGTACTAGTATCACTTGCAGCGTTCCCACGCCCACATAAAACTTCAACCATGCCAGTTCTAGGTTGTGCTACCGTTCTAAATGGACATAATTCTTAGCTTATAGGTCCACATTTCTATTCTTGGTAATTTTTATGAGGCTACAAATGATGCAATTCTAGCGCACTTGGGTTCCTCTTGATTTTCTGCTCCATCTAAATTTAGGTCATTCTTGTAATTTTTTGTATTTTTCAATATTCTCCAAGGCCGTAAATACTTTGAATTTCAATATCTTGGATCTAGGGGCCCAATCCGCAATTCAATGGATGCATGCATCTTGTTACCACTCCCACTTCAAGATTTTGACCATGCCCCTCTTGTTTTTCCTGCTAGATTTCGAAGTAGGTCATTTTTGTAATATTTGGTAATTTGGGAGCCATATTTACTTGGAATTTCAATACCTCGGTATCGGTCAACCTGCTTTGCAATTCAATTGTAGCCCATAGTTCTACAAAAATACCGACTTCCAACGACACCTCATGCGCCCTGATTCGACTAGAGATCCCTAAGATCTGAATATCACTTGCAAAACAAACTGTCTGCCTTAAATAATTGATAACAACATAAAATGTTTAAAATACCACATGAATGAGTACCTAAGGTATTACCACCCCGACTACTAGGTCACGCCGACAAGTTGATAGTTGGGACTAACAGGGGCTGGTGAGCAAGGTTGTCTCTGCTTGCTGCTACCGGCTATACGCTGCCTCAAGATGTCGTTGTTCGCCGCAGGCTTGGCCACCTACCATAATATTTCACATGGCTCAAAAATCTCAAAAGGCTTTTTACTAATAAACTTTTTGCCACTTGGCGACTTTCCATTGGTTATAAGGGATACTAAAATGTAAGAGAAGGCACAATATAACTTTGATTTATGGCGTGCTAAAATTTAAGGAACTTTATTCGTCTTCACCACGTTAGCACGTTGTTGCATGGGGTAGACTTTGACACACACCAAATTTGGCTCCACCTTTGGGCTTCAAGGGTTGGGTAGCCATGCTCTAAAACCACCAATGAAAAAAAACCAACCGACTAATGAAAGTTGTAGTCCAATATAAATAATCATGATTTTATTTGTTCTAGGTTAGGCGATTGTCAATATCTCATGCAGGTGAAAGTTGCATTAGGTGTTTGGAGTCATTTGATCTAAAAGCATCTTGACCTTTATATTGTGAGTAGACAATGCAAGATGAGATAGAATAAATCTTCATACGTGAGTTGATCTTATGATAAGTTCTTAGATCCACCCTTGGATAAAAAATAGTCCTATCGAGGTTTGTCAAAAGTGTAAATAGGTATTCAAATACCCTTTAACCAAAAGCACGATAATTATTAGAATACTACAACTCATTATGTTCGAATTAACCCCTAATGTCGAAAAGAATCCAAAATGCATCGTTTGGTGTCTAGTTAGCCCCTTATTTACTATATTTAACTCTTATGAAATTGAAATCTTTTGCAGGTTATAGAGTTTCTCCAAACCCTTGCTAAAATTCATTTCATGCTTCAAAATTCCGCATACTTTAGTAAATATTCACTGTCAAAGTTTGAAATTATTATTTGAAATCTGCCCAAAACTCTCCAAAATGTGGTATGTGCTCGTTTATCCTCAAAATCTGCCCAAAATAAATAAGATCGCAAGAGCTTCAAAATTCCAAAAAAAATTGAGATTTTACTTTTTCAAGTTTTGTTTTTTGTACTTGGAAATAAGGTTTTAAGGCATGTTCTCACAGTTTGGATCTTTCATCCAATTATTCTTTACATGCCATTCTATTATCAAAGGAGGGGCCTTAGAAGTTGAATGTTAACATACCTCCATTTGAAAAGTTACAGCATTTCTTTAGGATTCATAGGTCACATGAGGATATAGACATTTTTGTAGCTCACTTAGGAACAAGACTTTGAAGAGCCACTCTTCAAATTTACTCTCAAAATTGGTATTCTTGGGCTCACAAAAAACGTCCAATCCATTTTGCACCAAGGGAAATTAACTTTTGTTTAACTTTGAATGTTATGAGCTCACAATTGGTAAGGAATTTCAAACTAAGTTTTGGTACACATGTACATGGACAAGTTAGGTATAAGATTTTACAGTTACATACTTGAGAGACAGTACATATTACGTCAAAAGTCAAAAATCTTCATCTTACATTGAAAGAGTGTGGATTTGAGGAGTTTTGACAGTGTTGGGGACTTTCAACTTTTGGGGTTAACCCTACTCAAGCAAAAGAGCTAAAATGGCTTTTTACCCAACGACTCTAAGTATTTAGTGAATACAAGTCTTTACTTGTGTCTTCCAGACACGAACATCAAAAAGGTCATATTGGAATTTATAAAATCTATAAAAAATCTAGACCTAGGTATAAAAAAACACGAAGTTGGAGGTTTTTGTTAATGTTGAAATTATGGGATATGCAATCAATAATCAAGTTTCCTCCTCCTTAGTTCTTCATGTTGTTTAAAATTTATAACATGTCCTCCGTTCCCGCCTTTTTGGTTACCCATGTTTTTTAAGATTTGTAGCATGTCCTCCATTCCCTCGTTCCATTGTTCCCAGTTTCCCATCCTCTATTATGGTTCCCCATTCTCCATTTTTTTCTTACTGGTTATCTACCTCCAAACTCTCGTTCATGGTTCCCATCTTTTGCTCCCACTTTCCCATCCCCCAACTTCCCTTATTGGTTTCCATCATTCCTTCCCAATTCCCATCATTCATTCCTAGTTTTCATTATTTGTTCCTAGTTCCCATCTTCTGTTCTCAATTCCTATCATTTGTTCCCCCTTCTTAGATCCCCTCCAATGTTCCCTTCATCCACACTGAACTTCTTCTTTGCTCCCATTTTCATGTTTCATATTCCTTGTCTCTTTGCCTCCTTGTCATATTCTTTAACCCTTAAACACCCACGATGTTGAAAACCGACATTTTGGATGTACATCAAAAACTTTGAAGAGCCATATCTTCTTCATCCAAGGTCCGTTTTGGATGAAATCACTTGGGTTAGATTCCAAATCAAGTCTAGTTTGTGTTGTAACATTTTCAAGCCCATACAATAAAGTATGGATTAATGGAATGCACTTTAGTGAAAACAGCTCTTGTTTTTGGGATTCCAAGCATGGGGCATGTATTACCATTGCAAGCCAATTATGTGAAATTAAAAATAGTTTTTCATGATTTTTTTTTCATGGTCATGATCTTAAGGTGATTCTTAACAACTTTGTGGTGAGAAGTTTTTTGATCCAAATGATTTTGCTATTGGATTTGCAATGATGTTTTGTCAACAAAAAAAGTGAGAAAATGGATGATATTTGAGGAGCTATATCTCCCTCATCCACCGTTGGATTTCAACTTAATTTTTTGGGATGGCCTCCAATTAGAGTCTAGTCTAAGTTGTAGAAACCTTAACAAGATCGAAGATGTTTTGAAGATAAGGCATGAAATTGAATGCAAAGGGTCTAGTTTTGGACTATTTTTCCTTTGTAAAATGTTTTGTAGTTTTTACCATTGCATGGCTTTTATTTGAGCCAAGAAATTTATTTGATGAATTTTTGTTGGGTAAAGGACTTATTAAGATGAAGGTGAGCATCTTTCTAGTTGGTGATTTTTTCATTGCAATAGGTATATTGGTAGCATTTCCACCTCAAAGTGGAAATGATGAACTTTTGCACTTTGTTTTTGATATTAATATGTTATGATCTCCCGATCTATAAGGCCTCACGACTCAAATTTTGGTCCACATGATCTTTGATAAGTCTATTACAAGTTTGTACGGTTGAGATCTTAATAGCTTCTCTTGATTTTCATCTATGACGATTTCTATGGAAATGTGCTTTTCTGCTAAAAATAGGCTCGGGCGTTTAGGGGCTAAGATCTAATAAATTCTTAATAACAATCAAATACCATTTATGAAACTCTTCAAAAATCTTTAGACTCTTCATACCTTGTGTACATGACCAAATGATGATGACCATGACCATGACCATGCATCGCCAAGGACGGACAGATAAACAAATCCCAAATCGTGTTCTTTTATATATAGAGAAGTGATTGTTATATTTTACTTCTGAAAAGCATCATGAGCAACGTTGATAGCTATGGTTCATATACATAAAAGAACTTGATAAGGTAATGGTACTATCCATCCATTTGAGTGTTTTGGTCAAGCACTCTCAACCTTTCAGCTTGGAAGACACAAAGTGAGCCATAAAAACTTTGGAGATAAGTTACCAAACATCATACCATACAACACTGAAAACAATCTTAGATACGATTTTCACAAGGAGCTAAGCCGATCACGTAGCCTAAGGAGAGAAAAAATTCCTCTCATGTGATGGCTTCATTCAAGCTATTTCAAAAAATGAACCAACCACATAAGAGGAATTTTTTTTCTTTTTTGACCACTTGATCGGCTTGACTCCCCATGTAAAGCATCCCTTATGATTAAAACACAAAGCATGGTCACTGAAGCAAGCCTTCACCAAAATAAAAAGTCATTCAAACCAAAAAGTCATTCAAACCAAAAAGTTATTCAAACCAAAAAGTCACCGAACAATAGTGTAGTCAGGCAACCAATTAGCATATAAAGGAAACTCCGTCGAAGAACCTCCGGCAATCATCGTCTCCGCGTTTCCAACTTTCAGAGATCGATGATAATCAATACCAAGAGAATCGCAGAATTGTTGCTGTCGTATGTCGGTGCTGGATTGCCAATTCTGGTTAGTATGTGAGGTTTGTATGGCACAAGTGTGAGAGAAAAGAGCGAGAGAGAGAGAGAGAGAGAGATGGCGTCGATATTGCGACGGGCATGGTCGAGTGTACAGCGCCAGAATTCATCAAAAGCAAATTCGGCAAAAGCAACACCAGAAGCCTCGTCCTCGGGGTCGGAGAGAGAGCGAGACGATGGGGATGTTTCCGAGGTCATGAGCTTGCCGAGTGAGATCCTGTTCTCGATCTTCGCTCGCCTGAATTCGGTGGATCTTGCGGCCGCGAACGCCGTTTGTCGCTCGTGGCATGCTATTGCGGATGAGGATCTGTTGTGGCACGCCAGACTGCGAGCTGATACTGGTCCTCTTTGGCCTTCTGTCGAATTTGCGGAAACCTTTCTTCGAGCTGGATTTTCTCAAAGGTACGCTACAATTGCAAGGTTGTTGAATCGTTTGTTACAAGGTTTTTCTCGAATTAGGTCAAATACATGAGAATGGATTGGAACTTAGGGACTCTTTCTGTACTATTTGCGTCCTTGACGAATTATGCTTATACAATTTGACTCGATTTAGTTCTGCCTTCTATCCTGTTCATAATCTGTAAATTGTTGATTAATCATTTGCTTAGTCGTTTACATTAACAATTTAAGAACAGGAACCAATTGGTAAGGAATCGATTGCTTGCAAGCCTTTTTTTCGAATTAGGTCAAATACACGAGAATGAATTGGAAATGAGGGACTCTTTCTGTAATGTTTGCGCCGGAAGACCAATACCAGTTCGAATTAGGTCAGGGCTGCTTCATTACTCATTTCTTTTTGCCTTCGATTTTTATAAACCCTGTTATCATGTTGCATTAATTTGTTTGGCACACGAATTCATTCTTTTACAAGCTTGTAAGGTCAATTACATGAGAGTGAAATGGACCTGAGAGACTCTTTTCTGTATCGTAAGCTGAATACTGCTAATGCAAGTCCTTGTTCGATTCGGGTAAAAAGCCGCTTTGTCATTCAATATGTTCTGCTTTCAATCCTGTACAAAGGTTTCACAATGCTTTGTTCATACTCATACAAGCTTTCTTGTCGAATGCGCTTAGGACTCTTTTTGAAATGTTTGCTGAAGGCATGACCGCATTATACTA
This sequence comes from Bryum argenteum, assembly GCA_037043015.1. NCBI lineage: Eukaryota > Viridiplantae > Streptophyta > Bryopsida > Bryales > Bryaceae > Bryum > Bryum argenteum. The sequence continues at coordinate 5,387,037 of CM073327.1, forward strand.
AATTTATCGTGATTCTGCCTTCATTCCCGTGCATGTAATTCAAAAGATTTGTTTGCTTACGCGTTTGACCCTTTGTTTTCCAGATAAAGTTATGCTCTTCCAGCTTTTCTCGAATTAGTTCTGAGAGTTAGATGGAACGTAGGGACTCTTTTGACATGGAAGATGCTGTTCTAAGTTGAATGTGATTCTCAGGCCAGCTTCAGATGTGCCTACAACACGTAGAAGTCAATTACCAGAAACAGCGCTTTTCAACCTCAATCCTGATGGTCTTCAGCGATTCCGGTCAATCTACAGCCAACGTGCTGGGGTTCCTCGCGCGATTATACTTGATGGTTAGATACTTCTTATCTTGCTGGAATTCACTTGAACAAACTGATATCGAAGCTGATTACGAATCGCTTTCCTTCCGACTTGAAGTTTAGAGTAAGTTCAGGATAGAAACTAATTTAGTGTTACAGGAATTCAGTAGTACTCCTTCACATTTGGTGGCATAAACATCAAGGGAAGGTTGAACAAATACTATTTTCTTGCCAATCTTGAAATAAGTTTGGAAGCCTTCTTTTCTCTATATTAGGGTTGTCTTGTAGTCACTAGAAATAAGCAGAGTTCACATTGATAGGGGTAGTAGTCCTTCACTATGAGTAGTAGGATTCTGGACATAATGCCTATCCAGTCAATGGGTTGAATGAATACTATATTCCTAGGTTTTGGAATAGGCTTACATTTTTTTTTCTTTTCGGATGAGCTTTGTCGTATATGAACTAGTATAATGTTCACCCTTACAGGCCTTCACCATTGGTCCTTACAGGCCTTCACCATTGGTGTTATGGTTTGTGGGCATCAATGGTAGGTGTAATGAGTACTTTATTCCCATCATAGGCTTGCAACTCTTCTTTTTTTATGATGAGGAAACAACTCTATTGCTCACCTCTAACTATATGTGGAACGGGGTGCGAAGGTGGCTCTGGATACGCGAAGTTCGGCTGGAGCAATGAAGTAGAACCTCAGTTTCACCTAGCAACATTCTTGGTATGCTAAGAAGCTCCTATACATTTTTTTTTTGTTATTATGAACGTAGTTGTAAACTTTCATGTTACAACTCGCTGCTTGATTCGTTCATCATTGAAGCAGGAGTTTGGAAACATAGAGGTACCTCTGTATCAGCGATCAAGGGATCTCTTTACCACTGTATTCAACCGGTATGTACACATTGTTTTTCGTCTATTGCAACTTTTCTACATCCTGGGAGTTTTTCCTGCAGTTGAGTTTCCTAGGGATAGATTCTTAACTAATGAAATCGGTTGCTCAAGTTTGCTACTTTTTTTTTTGTTTGTTTTTTTTTCTTTTTTCTGAAAGCAATTCAACGTTGGGATTGGATACACAGTATGCGTGTGAAGCCTTCAGCCCAGCCTATTGTCCTTTCTACACCAACAGTGCATTCAGATGGTGTGCCTATTATGTCAATATGTTGTTATTTCAGAGCATCTGTGGTAGATAGTAATTTTCTGTTCTAGCTGGTAGTTGTCTATTTTTCAATCAATCAATTGGATGCTGTGAATAGGTTTTGAATCGTTTTCTTGCTATTTGTATCAGACTCTCAGATTGAGAAACATGCACGGCGGCAGCTGCGGGAGACAACTTTTGCTGTACTTTTTGAATTGGGTGTCCCTGCCATATGTGCTATTGATCAGGTAATATAATTTACTTACGGTAAATTGTGATGGTATGTTGGTGTCATGTTTGGAAAGATTGAGTAGATCACTTAAAATTTCCCTGTCCTTTTAAAGTTCTAGATCAGCTCGTATGATCTTACATTTATGAGAATTCTATAATCCATTCTCCATTCTGACACAGAGCTCACCACCATAGTTGGCCCAACTGTGATGTTTATCCAACTATGGTGGGGTTATTGGACCTTGCTGAATGGATATCCCATGTTATCTCCTCAGGCACTGGTGGCTAGGCAAGAATTAACATAATTTTTACATTGAGTGGTCCCTCATTGGTGAGGGAACCCATTGGCGTTGTGACCTCCGGGCATAGACAGACAAGAATAGGATAGGTCCAACAAACACTTTGTTCATGCTGACCTCAAAATTTTGGTGTTCTCCTTCTTACATTTATCTCATTGTTTTTTGTTTTCCAAATATTTAAACCAGATTTTATGTTTCATCAAACTTTGTCCATGTTTATATTTATAAATTTGATGGTTAACAAGGCCTCTTGAGTTACCTCGGAACACTTGTATATTGCAGGCTGTACTAGCTCTCCTTGCGGCCAATTTAACATCTGGGATCGTCGTCAACATAGGCTTTCAGGGTACAACTGTTGCACCAGGTAAGGAGCTTTGTAAGTTACTCCTTATCACTTCCAGTCTATCCATCTTCAGAGGTTGAGCATTCAGAAAGTCGAGTATGTCATGTGAGGAATTTTATTGATAGAAAGCTATTGACACTGACTTGTGGAACGCAGTTATGCACGGTGTTGTAATGAGATCCTTAGGGTTGGAAGTAATGGGACAAGGTGGTATGACATTAACTGTTCATCTCAGTGAACTCATGCATCAAAGTGGCATGCGGTTCGCATCCATGTTCACTGCCCGCACCTTGAAAGAGGTCAGCTCACCTTTTCTTATTACTCCACCATGCTTAGAGTAGACCACGAATTTTTGGACAGCCACATTTTTACATCATCGTCATGGTCAGGCTGGTGCGGTCTTAGTATGATCTTTAGCCAGAAATCATGGGAATGATTCTCTACTAGTTCTTGAAGGTCCTGAAACTGAACATGCTTTCACAAGTGGTTGGAATCTTTCGTAGATCCTACTTATTAACTCACCGGAAGCTGATTAGTCTCTACGTCTTCCATTCTTGATAGATGTGGCTATTCTAAGTGAAGGATGACTATTTATTCGTTACATATATATCTTAGACGAACGTGACGCTTGGCAGAAATTGTGCTATGTAGCGCAAGACTTTGTAGAGGAACACTTCAATGAGAATTGTGCGGCATCGTGCGAAGTGGGAACAGAAGGCATCTTCACCCTCCGGACTGAGCGCTTTCGGGCGCCTGAAATATTGTTCCAGCCACGCCTTGGAAACCTGTATGCAGTAGCTCTCCACCTCTTAATTTACTTCCTTTGTGATTTGAACCCATCCTTGTTGGAAAACAGTTAATGGACTACTAATATCTTCCCTACTTTTTTTGTCTTTCAATAAACAGAATCAACCCGGCCATACTGCCTGTGTACGCCACTTTTCTCAGAAACCATAATTGATATCTTTAAGCGTGTTTTATATGCTGATCTCGACGGAGTTATGACTACCATCATCTTTTGTTATGTCGAACATATCAACGTTTTCTTAAACTTTTTATTTCGCATGGTCTGACTTCTTTTCTTCAACAGGCGTACAATGGCACTGCAACAGGCTGTGGCACTCTGTATAAATCACTGTGCTGATCTTGCTGTAGAAAATGCTGAAGATAAGAACTGGTACAAAAATATTGTCTTGACAGGAGGTTCGGCGTGCCTACCTGGCTTATCAGGTGAGTCACAAATCCCATTTCTCTAACTAATATTTATTTTGATAAACCTTCAGTTCTTATAAGAGTGTTGTTGCTTCAGGGAGGTTGGAGAAAGAGTTAAAGAAAATGCTGCCGGCTGAGATGTCTGACGGCATTCACGTTTTGCCTCCAACGCGGGAAGCTTATTCTGCTTGGTTCGGCGCCAAGGTTCTCAGCAATGTAAAACACTAAACCCAAAACCTTTCCTTTTTTCCGTAAAGCGCAATGTATAATATCCTCAATAAATCTTATTTAAACTGCAGGTAAGTACATTCCCGTATGCTTGGTGTGTGACCCGAAAGCAGTTCAAACATCTCGGACTCAGCTGTGTTCATAAGCATGACATCTACGACGAAGACAAACGTGAGACTCAACCCCGTGCAACATCATCATCATGGAGTTTTCAGTAAATGAATTCTTAACCCCTGAATTAAAAATTTTCCTTTTCATTTTGAGAAGTTCTAGGGGTTAAGTGCTGCTTCTTGAGCTAAGCAGACTTCATACATGGCTCAATCCGCATGTACAGATATGCTACATGTTATCAGGTTAGGAAAATCTCTGTATGTACAGAGAGTACATACTTTGTATATTTCATTTGTGTACAAAGATATGAATCTAGGATGTGAATTTATTTGTGAGTATTACCAACACTGTTCTCTATACTCTCTCGTTTTTTGCTGATAGTTATTAATGGTTGCCAGAATCTGTACTGCTAGTGTCATGACAGTTGTGTTCTTTAGAGCTTCTTAGATTCGATTGTGTGGATAAACTTACTCAAATACAGACACTCACTTGTATAGTGCGACGAACATACTGTGGGTACCTTCATTGTATATTTTCTTAAACAAAAGATTCGTGAATGAGAGAAAAAGCAAAGGATTGTATAATAGCACCCAATTTTTGGACATGTATCAAAAACATGTGAATTACTCCTCACTGAGAATGTGAGGATTGCTTGTCCACAAAATTAAAGAAACAAAAAAAATCTCTTCGAAGTATGATAGGCCTTTCAAATTCCCAAGTGACCGTAATATGATTGTTTGGGCTATTAGAGATTACACTACCTACTTTTCTGTATGAGCAAATCAAATGCTAACATGACATTACAGTTATACACAAAAGCGAAGCTTATACTACTCTCGTTTTGAGAATTGAATATTGAAAATAAATAAAGTTCATATCATTCATCTTTATTGTTTCCAATTGTCAAATAATAGTAAAATTAATTTCCTGCTATTGCAATGCATATTGTTAGTCTATAAACTGGATCTTCAAAATTCAAAGAATATAAATCAAAACTTTCACGTAAAGGTATTTTTCTAATTGAAAAATGCTCAAATAGTACCCAAGTAATAAACACTATGAAACCATAACACAAATATCATTGGTTGAATAAACAACTTCATCTACATGCATCAACTGAATGGAACTCATCAACGAATTTACAAATAAATGTTTGACCCCATGTATAAGTTTTTTGTTCACAATCAGTGGCAAATAATTTGGTCTGAAGTAGAGGTGAAGGTGATATTGAGGAAGTATGCACTATTAGAATACTTAGTCATTGAGGTCACCTAATTATTTAGCTACATGTAACTTTAACCATGCTTTTCTATAACGGATATACAAAATGCTTCCATTAAATTCTGTAGCTAATGCAACATCTTCATGTAGAAGGATTCTTCACTAACTAAAGTCCATCTCAACCTCTCTCAAACTCAAAAACTTGCAGGCATCAAGATCCTAATTGCACAAACTAAAATGAAACATGGATGTATTTGAAAATCAAAGCTTGCAATAGAAGTACTATCCCAGAGCTATGGCTCCCACCTCAACATATGTTTTTCTTCTATTTCTCGTGTTATACTAGAGCACATAACAACCTTCATAGTTGTTAAGAGGTAGGAGTGTTTGGCACACATTGCGCTTCAATGAGGAGTCTAAAATCCCACAATTCTCTCCGAATAGCTCTAAAGGTAGGTCGATTTGTAGGAGTGGGTGCCCAACACTTTCTCATAAGGATACTCAAACTTTCTGAACAATTAGCTGGAATTATAGGCCGTACTCCATTTCTCAAGAGTTCGTATCTTTCCTCCACTTTCATACGTCGATTGAAAGGTGGGGATGTACGAGGGTCACAACCCGTAACAACTTTGTAGCACAACATTCCAAAACTATAAACATCCACGGAGCATGTGTATTGACCGCCTGATGTCCAAACCTCGGGGGCCATGTAATGAATTGTTCCCTTTTGATACGAGTGGATATCCAACTCTGAATTCCAAAATTTGGAGATCCCAAAATCTGTCACTTTCACTGTGTATTGTGCATCAATATCCTTTCTTGGTGTAGCCTTCTTGCTCACAAGACAATTCCCTGGTTTTAGATCTCGGTGCATGACTTGATGCTTGTGAGAATGACACATGGCCTCCACAATCTGCAACAGGATATCCACTGTGACAGGCAAGGAAAACGGGCCTCCTAAATCAGATCGCCTCGCTTCATTATTCATGATTCTATCAATAAGAGCACCCAAGTCCTCTTCCATGAGCTCCATTACAAGAAATGCTGCCCGTTGGTCTTTCTGAACTGCACACCCAAAGAACTCCACAACGTTTGGATGATGTACGGTCGCCATGAATTCTGCTTCCCTTCTTAACTCGCTTAAAGTTTCTTCACTTTCAACACCTTCCCCTTCTCCTGGAGTAATCTGTTGGAACATAAATGTAGCAATTGCCACTTCAAGTCCTAACCACTTGCCTTTGTGAACTTCCTTAAAAGCTCCCTTCCCAAGAAGCTTCTTTTTTCGAAGATCTGAATCATCTATGTCTTCCTTCCAACCCCGATTCTGACCCCGATTCCGATTCTGAATAGTCTCAGCAAATTTAAGATGCAAAATTTTTGACCACCAAGCCAAAGGGAGGAAGGTATCGTCCTTACGAATCGAACCATTCTCCAGGTCCTTTATGAGCGATTCATGATCAAAGATCTCTCTATCTCTATCCCGTTCCAACAATTCCATCTCATCATTCGGAGCTCCATTCTTAGGCTCGTGTCCTTGGAGTACGTACCTGTCTCTCCCATCATCCCAACAAAAATTCAAATCTCTAGTATCAACCACTCCTTTGTCTCTACCATAATCCCAACCATAACCATGAAAACTTGAAAAAGATATAGTATCAACCACTCTCGATGTATACTGGACCATGTCAAAACTCCAGCCAAGCTCACGGATGACGTGAGCAAACTTGGATCCGGAGTACTTCTGAGGATCCGGAGGTGGCAGAGATAAAACAAGAGCAGCCCTTCTCCACTCCTTTCGGTCACAACCTTTCAATAACTTTCGTGCTTACAGGAAAGCGCAAAGAAGATTATCCAGAGAATTGGCAAGTGGCTGGAACTCTCCCGGCTTGTACATCCTCCACATCTGATTATCAGAAAACACAGAAAAGATTTTTCTGATTTTCTGCACACGCTCGGAGCAAAATTGAACAACATTAGCGCATTGGGCACGATATATAACCACTCGTTTCAGATCCTTCTCCAAATCCACAGAGAAACGTGCAACAGCCTCTACTTTGTTGGAGGCATTCTCCCATGCAGTCAGAGACGCAGAATGCGTCCTTAAAATCAGCCCCTTCCATTGGAAATGGGTCCCATCATTTCCCCTCGGCACAAGGGCTATGGACTTCCACTGGCTAATTTCGTCCGAGATAAATTGGATCTCCCCAACGCTCCGTTTACGTTCGAACGCCCACTCTCTGTAAGCTCCGCGGAAGAACCTGCTCTCTATGTAAGCTTCGCAGTAGAACAATGTTGATATGGAAGATACACTTCCCCGCAATTTACATTTTTTCCCAGGTCGAAGAACTGTTAAAAACCCATTAGAATCTTCTTTAGTCGGGCACCAAGTACAATCTTCTATTACTGTAATTTTGAAAAAGAAATTGGTGCGGTTGTGCACCACGGTCATGTACATTTTCAAATTCACTTAGTAATCCACTTCGATTCTTGCTCTATGATGGCGTATGTCACTTGTAGCTTGCGCCACCTGAAAGCTGATTCAGAAAGTGATTCGAAAAACAAAAAGTTAGAGGGTAATCGATTGAAGAAAAGGAAAGGAAACCGATTTCATAATGTATGATTGGGTCAAACTGATGAGAGTGCTTGCTCGAGTTACTAGATAGGAATTCACACATTAAAACAATTTATAAATTTTCACCCCATACTTAACAAGTTTTTGCGCGGCATGATGAGTTTCTTCTTTCCAAAATGTTGGTTTTTCATTAGATTCTTGCTCATGTAACAAAGACTTTTTGAAATTAAAGTATCTAAAACTGTTGAAAAGAGGCACAACATGGATCTTGATTCTTATAACATAAATTGGTAATCCGACCTACTCTGATGAGTAATCATCCTGAATCCTTTTTGAAAGATTAAGGATTTGTAGTTCCACCGTACAAGAAAACGAAGAGTTACAAGCTCTTGGAATAAATACCTGCGGACAACAGTTTCGGTGCTCCGTTTAGTCGAAGAAATTTGCCTCACCACCAGTTTGTTCTCTGCGACACAAATAAAATACTCAGAAAAGCCACATACTGAAGAATCAGAGTATCGTAGCAACGTAGCTTGCCTCTCATTGCCAAGCCACTCACCGAGAACAACTTCCAGCAGACATAGACAATAGACTCTTGGAAAGAAATGTGAAACTCTCTAGTACGCAGCCGGTCCTTCACACTTCCTGTGAGGTTGCAAACCCCAGGAAGCAGGTGAAGAAAAGGTCACCGCCATGAAAATCAGGTACCAACAATATGTTGAACCTTCACGATCTTAAAAGCCGACTGTCTCTTTCGCTCCTCATCAATAATCACAGCGAGCAACGGCATACAAACAAGCACAAACAAGAAATGGATATGGACTTGCTTGAATCGGAATGAGAGAATATGCTTACTTGTTTGGAGATCCAGCAATCGTCACAGGTCCACGAAAGTCAGCAAAAGCAAGCCAGCGAACTTCAACAAGCGCGACATAGCCTGCTGCGAAGACAGATCTAAGCGTGCGTCTCTGACTCAACACTCGAATTTCTGATGGATAACGTGAGAGATTCCTAGCCTGGAAAGTGCCTGTTCTTTAGCCTGAGTCCTTCAATCTCCACTAGATGGATCTTCAATGCGGTTCTCCAACTTCCACTTTGCCAAATTTGCATCCCAGTTTGTACGAGTCAGGCAGAGCAGCTGCACCAGACTCGCCCAACACTCAGAAGAACACGCATCAAAGCTCCCTCAAAATTAATACGAGGGACTATTATGTGTTGAGTTTTATGCAATGTTGTGCTCCCGTCTTTGTTAATTTACCTCGATAAGTGATAGCTTTCTAAAAAAAGGACTCTTTGTAAGAAACATACTTTGGAGGGAGATAATCTTGAAGTCAAGAAATAGTTTCTAGTTGCAAAGTGACTTTAGAAGTCCATTTTAGAAAAAATATGATTGATACATGTATTTAAATTATGAGCTTGAGTTTGATTTTAATAACTCTTATTAGATGAAGAAATTATTGTAATGCTTTCATCCCAACAAGGTAGTGAGCACAAAGATATTCAAAATCTCTCACTTGTGGGCTTTAAAGATGTAAGTGGTGCTTTTCAAATTGTGAAGAAGTTTTTGGAGCAAAGACCTAATGACACCATATTATCCATTAGGCATATTGAAGCATTAGAAAAAAAAGTAGAATCTTGGTGTCTAGCAGAATCTCGCCAAACTATTATTGATTCATCCCTTCAATGAACTTAACTGAATAATAAATCAATGTCTTGTAATTTCATTTATGTATTTACTTATTAAATTAACCTAATCGTTATTTTTTTATAAGTGTTACAAATTATCGGTATCACCCTCAATAAGTATTATGTGTTACTATTTCATAAGTGTTAACAAAAAGTATGCTCCCAATTGTTAACACTTATCGAGGTTTGACTGTATCCTGGAACATCCTCAGAAGGCGTGTGAAGCGGACAACTCTTAGTCGGAGCTATCATATTGTCTGCACAATGAAAATAGTATTGATAACTGTATAATAGAGCTTGATTCCTGGAGTGCTTTCGGTGGAAGGGGCGAAGATGACGGCACAGTGCAAAGGCTCCTCTGGACATCTGGGAGTTGGCCTCCTTGCTTAGCAGAAGTGTAGCTGATAACAGTCTGGAGACTATCTCAAGTTATCATTTCTGGAGACTGTCCCGAACGATATCATCATGCTCCACGACGACGATACTTCTCAGCCTTTTGATCTCTTGACCGTCTTCCACCTTCACAACCTTTCCCACCTGAGCTTCCTTCATCGAAAATCGGTATTAGAAATAATGTTCAAACATGTCTATATTGACATAGAATAACAAATTATGGCAAGTACAAGGACAAATCCAGCAAAACTTTGTAAGGTCAACCCGTGTGAACTTTTTGCATATTGGGAGTTCTTAAATTACTCTTTGTTGATTTGATTCTGTGAGTAATTTTATTACATAAAGCATGCAATCGCTATGATAGTCTAACACATCTCTCCAAGAGGCCTTTTCGTTTCTAAACCTTCCAAAACTAGCAGTAAAGTCCTAGGTAGATCATCAGCAAGTTACCGTCTTCCTGTAGATGCATGAGCCTTTTCGAAAAATTTGTGGCAGATCGTTGTAGTTGATATCAAAAGTTTCAAACAAGAGATTGTTCTTCACATCCACAGTCGTGCCCTGACAAAAATACATGTGTTACAGGAAGTAATAATAATAGTACGAGATGTGAAACTTCAGTTGCAGTGTAGTTCTAAACTCTGACATGATATGAAACGAGGTCTAGAAGAATTACCTTCAACATACTTTGAGCTTCAGCGGTGCTCTTCCCACTCTCAACAATATTCCAGAAGCATGTGTTGTATTGATTGTTGATGTGAGCTGGCAGCCAAATCATCAGCTCAAGACCAACATTGGAAAGCAAACATGCTTAATTGAATCTTAATGAAAATGCTTAAGAAAAGTCTACTTGTCGCGAGCCAGATAGTCTCGCAAAATGGCGTCAGTAGGGTAACAAACAGCTCTTCCATCAAAAGCCGGAGCACACTGAAGTTTCGTGTTTGGAAAAAATTTCCTATAGTTCATGACATATGATGATGCAAAGAGCGAGCATATCAAGGAAACTAACTCTCGCTGCATTACACAAAATTAGATGGTAACCAACTTGCAACGATGACTAATTCAGAACAATATGCTTACTGAAGGTTCAGAGAGTAGGAAAGAATAGTTTGGAATTTTGTAAGATCACGCACCTTGCTCGTCGTTGGTAAAGAGTCGATGTTTTCCGGAATACAGAGCTGCACAAAACACAACAGACTTCAGTATGGTAGCATGTCACACCACAATGGAACACCAACCCCCATCTATTTACCATCAAAAGTCTGATGTTATGCATATTTGAAGGTGCCAAGATTGAGATTTATTGCATTGACCACAGAGTTGTATTTACGGTAGGATGGTATCGATGACACAAGACATGCAGGATTTGAACCCACCAATACGCCTTCTCAAATTGTTGTAATTGAATGTGATAAGTTTCAAAAATTGGAAAATCTTTCACATTTTCATTGCCAAATTTTGTGTGTGTTGTCATATGGTAATTTACATAGGGTAGGTGGCTCTAATTTTGTGCACATGTTTCTAAGCTGATTGAAACTCTGGATAACATCTGGATCTGAAACTAATAACTCCACCCCAATTCAGAAAATAAAGTCTATTTTCTAATTTGCTATATATTTTATATTCCGAACATCCTCTAGATGTTATTAATGTTGAAACGTGTTTTATGATTGTACTATAATCGTTAATACTTAAAAGTCCCAGAGAAAGACATACCTGAATTCATCACTGACACCATATGCAATGACGAAGTCAGCCAGATCCTCAACCACAGCCACTGCACTAGCGTTCATGAGCAGGAACGCTTTCAAGTCATTCGGCTTCTCAAACTGATGAGCCTGCGTAAAAGCAACCGTAAATCTCAAAATCCTGAACTCCTAAAACAATGAAAAGCTTGTGGGGAGGGCATAAGTTACTTGGTGAAACCGCGGCCGTCAATGCGACTGACAATCCAAGAGTGCGGCATCAGATTGTCCTGGAACTCGACATTTTTCACGTACTCATACTTGCTGTTCGCCATCACTCCTTAAACCATAAAACCCAAGATCATTGTCCAAGTTCCAAGTTCAAGATCTTTGCTCGAATGATCATCTGCAATATCCTCACGAAAATCCAGAGTGGAGCTTACAATTCTAGTCAAGGGTTATGATAGAATTTGCAAGGGCTTGGGTGCAATTTTCTGAGATGCTAACTGGAACCTTGAATCCATCAAGGTGACGTTCTGAAATTGGTGCACAAATTTATCTCTAGACTACTAAGTATCGATTGACCTATCTGGTTCTCGATCGCATAAACGCTAATCCTAAACTTCAACCCAGGTTATCGTGGTTTTATGTTAGTGAAAATATAGTGAAATGGTACAAAACAATAATACAATTTAGAACTGGCTTAAGTTATTTCAAGGCTTCTAGAATCAGTGAAAAATATTGCATTTCATGTGGCGAATATACTCAGATTTCACAACAAAAGTGTGACCTCAATCAGGCATGCAGGAGTTGATTGGAAGGCCGAATGTCCAAATAAGGTCCAACACAAGAGTAAAGTATTGACATTCATAGACTGACTCAGGACTGCAATTTCCTCACAATACCCTCGAAAATTCATTCGGCAAAAAAAACTCGAAATTCCAATTCCAGCAACGAACAACTCAATAGCTGTTTCCAAAACGCAGAAACATTGATTCCAAGTCTCTCAGCACAGTTGTGTTGGATGAATGTCTGCTCCAATTCTAAATTACCACTAGAATCTTCGACAAAACCTAAACCCTTACACACCTGAGCAGCTTCATATTCAAATTGTTTCAGAGTTGTTGATGAGATGCGACTTACCGAAGGTGGACGGGGACGAGAGTTAAGTGAGCTGCTGGAAGGCACACTCCAACGAAAGCCATCGCTGGAAAATGCACACACCCGATATCATATTGTAGCTGATCTTGCTGTCAATGAAGAAAGGTCAACGAACAGCCTCATGGTATTCCATTGCCCATACTACTGAGTTATATTGTTCCATGTATATCATTTTCTTATTTGAGGTACACTCTCAATGACATTATCTTACCAAATCCGGATCCTGGGTCTGGTAGCTGTGACAATAAAGAGGTTCGCAGCTGCCGACACATTCTCACTATCAGTTCACCTTCAAAAATTAATAGCAAATTGTAGAAGAGTCCAAATTTGATGATTCCACTTGGACTATTCTTCCACTTCCCCATGCACGAAAACCTCTTACACTGTTACCTTCACTACCCAAGTACCCATGCTGAAATATGAGCCATTATTAAGCCCTCCCTCAGTGTCATTACTGGGGCAATGGTTCGTAGCAGCTACCAAGGAGGCACCCTAGAATCCGTGGGGACCTCCCAAGACCGTTTTTGATCATTTAGAATTCAAATTTGAGGTCTGCGATCCCAAATTACCAAATTACCCTTGGAAGCCTATTCCTTGGCATTTTAATGTCTATACATCAAAAAATTAGGGGGCTCATTACCCCTCCTCCATCCTCCTTGGTAGCTGCTACGAACGCTTACCCTCATTACTGAGCACTCTCCCTTAGTTTATGTTTTGACTCGATTTCAAGGTCATTCCTAGAATGAAACTTTGCTTTATATACAACACTATATAACTGCGTACAGAGTACTGCTGAGATTACCTCGCACCAGATGAAGCACCTGTCTCGGGCCATTATACCCAGACGCGGTGAATCACTCACCTGTGCAAAAATCTGACCTCATAACACTACCAATCGCATCTACGTCCTACACTAAAATGAAAAAATCTGATCATAACCTTCGGAGGAGCAAAGGGGATGATTGATTGTAGCCACTTCGCTACATTTGCTACTAGTTTACAACACAGACGAAGGGACAAGCGTTTGGAGCCCCAGTTGTCTAGCTTTCTCAGAATCATCAAAATGCGGGTCGTGAGGAAATAATCGCCGTTGATCATCGGTGGGGTTCGCCAACCAATGCCAGTAAATCCACGCAGCTCCCACCACTGATGCCATCGATAGGGCTGCCAAACCTCCGAAATGTTTCACGTCGTTCGCCACGATCGCCACTCCCAACATCACAAGCTCCGCTAAGCTTGCTAATGATACTTCTGTCGTTCCCACTAAATTTGCTTGCGTTGCTGGAATCGCGGTTTGAAAAATCTGTGCGTCCACCATGTCGTATGCCCAGTAACCTAATCGAGAGATAACCTGCAATCATGTACGCATTCGTTGGAATATGTTCTCCTCATGAAAGGCTGGACCGCAACGATATTGTATAAAAAGAGGATTGGCACTTACAGTTAGGAAGAGGAACAGAAGGAGTGAGGCCTGCTGTCCAAAGGGGTTACTCAAGTATACTGCTACTGCCATTGCGAGTACCGAGGCTTGGAAAATCAAGGAAGCTGCACCTGCCTGTTCATGGGCATCACAAACACCACGGCAGGTGTAATTTAGAATCGCAAAGTGGTGGTCTACAACAAAAACATTGACTAGATATACGACGGATAAGAAATTACCTTCAGCACTCCAATCTTGCTGATAATTGTAGCTGATAAGAATGTTGCACCGAAACCCATGAGTGCACATAATCCTCTGAATAGCCCAACCAATGAAGGATTTACACCTTGCTGAGTAAGGTATGTTGTCATCAAGCCACCGGGAGCTAATACCGCATTAAAGTAGAGAAGCACATATGCCAGGCTAGCAGGAAGTACAGGTTGCGCCAGGTACTGTTTCCAACCCCGAATGACAGCTTGTAATCCCCCTTCAGCTGCAAATTATAAAATTCTCTAACTTTAGCATATTAACATGATGATGGTCCCAGGTGCTGAGTGCATCTACTTCAAAATACAGCGAACAGAAACACCACCAAGAAGTAGGGAATTTGAATTTCACAACACACCCGACTGACAGGAAGTATAAAATAACAACCAACTAACTAAGACACAATGCAGTTTTACATCACCTGCTTCTTCATGCTGTCCATCTCCCTTCGTCTTCTCCCCAAGATTAACATGCTTTGGACGCTGCAGCGTTCCCTTGGATCGCTTGTCAGTCATTTCTACCAGATTCAGCAGGATTGGGAGGGATATGACCATCGCCCCCACTGCCATCTTCACACACATCTTTGGGTCGTACTTTGACAAAAGTAAACCAAATATGAATGGTCCAGCTATCTGTAAAAACATGACACATAGATTAGGTAAAGGCAAACGATTCAACGATCCATGGAATCAAAGAGCGCTTCAAATACCTCGCAGACGAGCTCGACTCTACGAAGGATGGCATTCGCTTTTGCAAGTGCAATTGGTCGGTTAGCGCCTGCGAGCTGATCAAAGAACAACCAACAAATCAGTATTTTTGCAGACCGCAGAGGCAGTGGACATGGAACATTCTCAAAGAGGGAAGGCCTTACGCGTGTGCATTCACAACTTAACCGAACTTACCAAAACGACCCAGTCTCTCTCGAAGGCAACACCAGTAGCAAGCCCGGTCAGCCGCTCCACAGCAGAGGCAGCAACAAGTACCAAGAACCAGGGTTGAAGGAACAAGACGGTCGCTGTAGAGGCTATGGGAGCTGCTCCACTCAGAGCATATATGGTAACTCCTGCTGAAGTCAGCATAGCTATTGTCTGCAACACCACAAAAGCAGCTATTATTGACGACTAGGACAATAATGGAGCGAACTTCTGAAACAACAAGCGATGCGTCACAATGTCTGTAGAATAAGATGATCACAAACCTGCACGACACACAAGCTTTTGAAGGCGACTACTCGAGGCATGGAATCCATCAAAGCTCCTACCCAAGGTCCCGCAGCAAATATCACAAGCTGCCACAAATCCAAACGAAACTTCGTTAAGAGATAACAATGAAGAGAAAACAATTCTTCACAGAGATAACAATGAAGTTGTATTCACGATCGTCTATATCTTCCCCAGTAGAGGCTGTATACCTTGCAAGGTAGGAGAACCTACCTGGCTCACGAAGCTGACCACAGCCACAGGCAGAAGGGTATGGTGCATCACGGCAATGACAGCAGGCCAGGCAAAGCGCCAGGTGTGCTCCACAAGGCAGGATGCAAAATAGCTGCCAAAGAGGGCTGAACTACGCAAGCAAACCATAACACGACACTCCGTAAGAGAGAGGCAGTGAGGAGGACAGAAGTACCTGGCCAACAAAGCTGACCACAGCAACAGGAAGCAGAGATTTGTGCAGTTGGGCTACCACCAAGGGTAGTGCAAAGCGCCAGACTCGCTCCATAAAGCACGATGCGACAAATGTAGGATACATTGCTGGCATAGGCACGCAGCATTCCAACCCCGCCCCTTATATAAGCCCGCGCACCCTTGGCTTCTATTCCTTTCCTTATAGATAAGAAACATATTCACCCTAGTGCTACTACCGACTCTATAAGTCTCTCTGTCACTGCTCAATTCGAGGCAGTTGCCAGACAGAAGAGTTTCAAACGAGATACTCGGAGTGTAAGAGGAATTCACAAACATCTCTAGGGATCGACACTTGATATGAGCAATCACACGTGCACATAATTGGAATTATACACAATGAGATGTGCATGGTGCAAAAAGTTTCTGAAACCGTAAGGCACACCGCACACATCCCGATGCTAAAACTTTTATCTGCTGATAACGTAGGATGTAAGAAGATAGTACCAAGTTTTGATGCTAGATAAAACTCATACATTGTGATGCATCGGACTAGAAGTATTCTTACCGTAAAGTCCCTCGGGATGTGCTGGAGTTGCGGCCAGCTTCTCTTGCTCCTCCAGCGATTGAACCTGGCAGCAGAACAATCCACCTGATCAGCTTCCCATGACTTCACGAGCAATTCGTTAACAGAAGCGAACACACATCGAGGAGCACGTCAAGACCTACAAGAAAAATTAATGGGCATGGAGAATCCAACCTCTTGATTCCTTCCCGACCTACGAAGTGCCATTCAACGACGACACCTGCTCAACCACTAAAGATCATCAAAGAAACTGACAAATACCTGCATGGTGGGTAGCGAGACTTCCGCAACTGCTTCATTCTCTGGCGGAAAGATCGACTGATTAGCTTCTTCTGAATCACCGGTAAAGACTGGATTCAAGACGGATTCATCCGCAACTACTTGAGCCACCTCAGTACCCTGTTCTTGGTAGAAGCACCTATACGAAGGATAGGCAACAGTCCGCCTGCACCGACACGTCAAGCATTCAATGTAAATATTGCATACTCTTCACAACTTTACGTGCATGAGTTAATCATGTGTATAGACCGCAAGAACTACTCCGAGCGATATCATTTCAAGAAAAGAAAGGCGGCAGACAGGTATAACTCAAGAGCTGCGTTATAAGCTTAGATCCACGCATTTCTCACGAAAACTAATTTCAGGAGAGAAGCTTCCAAACTGAGAAATTTCAGGAACCATATCACACCTGAAGGCGGACTTTAGGTCAGCATGCAGCCGATCCTGATTAAAATTCTGAAAATTGCTTCCCTTCCAACCGACTGAGCGTTGTACTTTGGTAAAGGCTTCCGGCTTTAATTTCGGTTGTCGCGGACAGGGGAGAAGCGAGGGACGCAACAAAGTCTCGATCCCCATGGTGAAAGTGATAGAAGCTCCTGAGTATCCGTTCGTCTAATTGCTCCGCGGCCTTCGAAGAGGCCAACCCTACGCACACAAATCTGACCATCCAGCAGACGTAGCTCGATTCTTGCACCTTCGAATTGTTAAAAACCTCCACCTCAAAACAACGCTCTAAATCACCTCAAATGCTCACAAGATGTCCCTGTAGAAATCGCCAAATAACGCCTCCAAACTCCTTCGGACTCCCGGACCGCTTGCCGTAATAACAACCTGATGACACACCTTTTCTCCCATGAACTTCTTTCCACCAAGAACAGAACTCGCGACAAACAACCACTCTTCTGCTTCGCAAATTCTTCGATCACCCGCCCGCCAGGGGTTGTTCAGTACGAGGATTGAACTGAAATTGGAAGCTGAATTCTACTGAGGAATCAGAGTGTGTTATCCAGAAAACGAGAGTGAATCGGCTCGGGTGATATGGGGGCGGCAGGTCCGAAGGGTATGAGAGGAGAACGGCGAGGCTGCGCGGGTACAGGGTGGGGACCGCGGGCGACCGGTGGGCGCGGGAGACGAGACGGGGCGGGACGGGTACGATCGCGGGGTGGGTCGGTCGGGTGAGTGGACGACCGTGCAGTGAGTGGGTGGCCTTGTTGCGGACCACTCGTTTTCTTTCTCGCGAGCTGCCCGATCTTTCCGTTTCTCCACCTCTTTTTCTCTTTCGCTCCTGCCCGCTCCGTCCCCCTCTTATCTTCGGATCAACTGGCGATGTAATGAAAATAATGAATTGTGAGATACAAGCCAATGGAATTTTGCATTAGAATTTTTTCAACGTATCGATTTTTTCTATAGAGAACTACATTATCAAGGAGTAATAGTCAATACTAAAAGGATTGACTGAAAATGACAAACAAAGGTAGAGTGCTTCAAATTGAACCAAAAACAATAATGGCTCACTATGCTCACTTACCCAAATGTACATGATAACTTTGCAAATGAAAAAAGTATTCATATACAAACTTCCAACATCAACATCATTGGGTGTCAAATTTGGGCACCATTTTAGAATCAGCTATCTATAATTCATAACAAACACCAGTTTTTAAAATGATGATCCCACTCGGTCTATCCTTTCACTTACTTTGCCCATGCACTGAAACTGCTTATATTGTTAACTTCAATGTAGATTTCCCATGCTGAAAAGTTTAACCGTTAATACGCTAAAAGAGAATAGAAGGGCCAAATTTACTCCCATTCCTTGTGCACAATGACAAAGACGGGCAGGCCAAAAGCTTGGCCCTCAATCGAAAGGTCAACAACTTGGCAATGCAATATGATATTATTGGCAAGTGAATGAAGTCCTTGCAATTGCAAAAAGAGTGGTACCGGGACCTTTCCATTACATTCTCCATAGACAGAAATTGCGGCAAGCAGGGCGGCCATATGAGCAAAAGGGCAATGGCAAGCTTGCTTGTGGCCAATGCAGACCGGCAGATGTGGAGCAACTGCAACCCCCACTTTTGCCATTACAAAGTGCATACCACTGCTCGGCCCAACCACAGCGAGGATTTTAGATCTGCTCTTCTGCTTTCAGTTAATGGGGTCCTACCTTTGGAAGTTGCAACCATCATGTAAAATTTTCTAGTTTTTTATTTTGATTTTTTCTCCCCAACTGGGCTTTCTGTTGTTTCTGGATATTTCTTCGAAAAGAATCTGCGGTGAGGGTACAACCGAGGTGATTCGATCTTCATTGTGAAGATTCGTATCATTGATACGGTTCCTGAGAAAGGTGGTAGGGGAGAGTGCTCAAAATTGGAGTAGTAGATAGATAGCTAGATAGAAACTCCGGTCCCATTCTAAGGGTCGGCGTGGATGAAGTGTCTGTTCGTAATGCTTTTAACCCGATGCTCATCAAGACAAAGGGAAATTGGAACAATTCTACTTCCTCCTTTTGAGAGTGGACTCTACAACTACGCTAGTTACTAGTGCCCTGAAGATACTTATCATAGTATCCCCTCAAAGGACTTTGAGGTACCCATACAACAAGGTCCTATGACCCCTCACCATAGTTGGGGGGACTATGGTGGTGAGCACCACGCCGGCTGGTGGGGATTAGAACCCATGACCTCCTCTTTGGGGGCATGAGCCCCAACCACCAAGCAAAGGCGTGTGATGCCTTAAATGGAGTAGTACTAATAGCGAAGCACTAGGTTTCTTAACCAAAGGTACATAATAGCTTCACACTTCAAGAGTACCATGTACTCATCCCAAACATTATAAGGTGTTGAATTAGGGTTACATCATTTTTGAAAAACTTGTAAATCCATCTTCAAAAATTTATAACAAATTGTATAAAAGTTTAAATTTTATGGATCCACTTTGACTATCCTTCCACTTACTTTTTCCGTTCACCAAAATGCCTTACACTATTTTCTTCACTACTGATCAAGATATTTGAAATTTGAGCCGTTTTTTAGCACTTTCCCTTGTGAATGAACCAACCAATACACCTATATTAGCAACTTATAGTCACCATAAGTGTCAATTATTAGTATCGGGTGTTACTCATGTGGGCTACTTAGATCACAATTCTAGTAATACATGTATTCGAAGTGTCATTTATGTTTGTAATTTGTGAGACGTAACATTGTGCCATTGTTTAACAATTCCTAACGGAAACTTTATGAGTATAAGTGTATTCATGCTAAGTTGATGAAGTGTTCGGCGGTTGCAAGTGATTGCATATTTGTATGAGGTGAAGCCCAATTATATATATCCATTAATTTTGATAAAATTCACAAAAACAATCATAAGTTTTGTTGTTTTTTTTTTTCCATAAAATCTCTCGCTATATCCCTTGTACCACATGCTAAAATTCTTTAAAAGGTTTGTTACCTTATCCTCTTTGAATCGAAAAAAATATGATCTTTTCATTGTAAATCAATTCTTATTTGTGCTATCTTTCCGTTGCAAACTTCTTCTTCTTTCATTTTTGAGATTCGTCTTGCATTGTCAGTTTCTACCTTTTTTGTGTCTTTCCCAATCACCAATTGTGAAAAAAACAATCATTATTTACATCTGAACCATCCAAGTGTAGGACTACTTTTTAATAAGCATGGGGCCACGGATTGGCCAAGTCCAAAGTGACACATACTCTTGCGTACAAGGAATTTCCATGTCAAATTTAGCACCAACAAGTGAAGTGTATTTTAAGTTATCCATTTTCCATTGGATAAAGTGCAACCTAAATATCTTTCTAGCTGGGATACTTGACACACTAGTACTCCAAATGTTTAGGATTTTTTTATTATTATTATTTTTTAATCAACTTGTCCTTTGTATGGTTGTCCAAAACTTCCAATCTCTTTTGAGTCGCTCAACAAGCTCTTGACCCCTGAAGTTTCAAGGCCTTGATTCAATGCTTTACTCTCTTTCAATGCAAGCTCAAAGTTTTCATTTTGATAACGTATTTTGAGTATGAAAATTGTAAAATCTGATATCCAACTTATACATGTACTTGTGCATCAAATATTAAACTAATATCCCTCACATATGTGAAATTGTAATGTTTAAAGTTGGGATGAAAGTCTTTTCCCCTTGTTGTCATAAGTGCATACCTAGCCTGCACTGTGGGCAAGAGTGTGGAGCGGTATTTGGAGTGTGAGGTACCCTAGCCCATGCCCAAGAGGGTTGAAGTCTTCTAAATTCAAGCACACCATAACTCCAAGTTATGCCATGCATTCACTCTCATTTTGGCGTGCCTATCAACCAATGGGAGGGTGCCATGTGGCATAGCTTTTTTTGGCATAAAATAGTTTTTATTTTACAACGGGCTTCTCAAAAAGTATACAAAATGTGATTAGTGAGCGGCCTTTTCCTTTTCCCCTGTCTTCCAGCTTGGGGTGAGGTTGTGACACCCAAATGAGCGGTGCTTGCAAGCTTTTGATGAGCCCAGCGGCCCGACCTGGAGCATATGGTTAGGCATGGTGTAAGAAAATGAAGTAAAAAAGTATCACATAGGAAATTCAAATGGTAAAGATATGCTTTGGTATCTTCTTAAGTTTACATCTTCACAAAAAGAATTGGAATAATTGAATCTTAGAAAGAACTAAATCTCAATATGTATTGACTTTTTGAAATTACTACAATTCATATGTTTTTGGGTAGGTTTTGAGAATATTGGAGGATATATTGCAATTCTTGGCAAATTTTGGGCTGCCCAACATACACTTTCTGACTTTCAAGTAAACAATTTTTCGGAGTATATAACAAATTTTCACTTTGTAAGCCCAACTTCACTAGGACTATATAATTCCGACTTTGTGATTCGATCATCTTCTATATGTAGTCACAGTTCCAACCTTCCCTAGAATGTTCGAAGTCCCCCTAATAACCAACCGCACTGTTTTGATGTCAGAGGTCCAACAACATTTTTTGGACACGTGCCAAAGCTTGTAAACTTGATGCGCTACAAACTACAACAATTAAGGCCACTAGGGATTCATTATCTTTCTCTTGTCTTCTTGTTTTCAAATTATTGCTCACATACACTAGGTGAGTCTCTATATTATTGAATGCATCACTCACTTACAAGGCATCACTAGTATTCTAGTATATTATTGAATGGCATACAACCATGGTTGAATAGATTGATTCGTTAGTCAAGAATACACTGGGTCACATCAATTCTTACTTCAAAGACGGAAGGCCAATAAAAGCAAATGCTTGTTTAACCCATAAAGGCGCCTGTCAACCCCTCGGGTTCTTTTCCAACAGAATCTTGCCTGTAGCTCTTTTGATTCTCAATTTTTCACTTATTTTTTTATATCATTTTGGTCACCTTTTAGTGATGCATCTACAAAGTGAAATCCTACAATTCAAATCGCAATTTGTATGAGTGATTCGTGCTTTGAAAGGATTGTGGTAGGTGGTTGGGATTGCACAAACCTTGTAGGAGGTTGCAAACTCATCGTTGATTGGTTCATTCATGTTGCCCAAGTTCAAAAAGTGCACTATTCATGTTGTCCAAGTCCAAAAGATGCTGAGATCCAATTTTGGGCTGCCCATTGAGGAGTGGAAGGACCTTTAAGGATTAAGATCAAAACCAACTTATATAACATTCAACAATGCAAGACCAACTTAGACGCAGAAGGGCTTCTACAAACCTATGACATCAATTATCAAAATACTTTTCTCCCATTGCTCTAGTTGGGAGTATTTGAATTTTGCTTGTCGTTACTGCAATTGTCGATCCCAAATTGATTCGATTAGACAACAAAAATGCTTCCCCAAATGCTTTTACTACATTGCTCAAAGGAAATCTACATGGAATCTCCAAAAGGATTTGAAGAAGGAATCTATGGTCTCTTTTTAGAAATTTGTCTCAAACTTTGTTGCTTTTGCAAAGGTCGTTACGGTTAAAAACATTCGGCTTGGAGATGAAACCAAATATTTTCAAATGTTTTTCAAGAATACAACTTTTTCAAAGTCTAATAAACTTGAATTTCTTCTAGTCAATCACATATCCAAAATTGATGCTTTGCTTATAAATAGACAATGAACTTGTTATTTGCCACAATCACAAGCTTTTGAATCACATTTTGGTATATTTTCAAAGTATTTTGAGTTAACAATTTCGAATTGCTGATACATATGTTGGGCTACATATTACGCGCAATTGAGTACGCAAGACACTTTATCTTGATCAACATTCATTGGTGTATGAAGATTGTTAGATTTTCAAATTTTGACAGTAAATTCTTGTACCATCAAATATATATGTTCATATGACTTCGCCACAAAAAAATGGTGATCTCATCCTTGTTTTGTTGCCACATCGAGAAATTTTTGGTTCCTTGTTGTATCTTGTAATACATACAAGATTTGTTATTAGTTTTGCAATATCAACCATTGCTTAGTTTAGCACCACCTTTCAGGTATTGATTGCACCCACTAGAAGAAATAGCACCAATAAGAGCAACTTGCATGACTTATTTCTAGTGAGGCAAAAGGGTTGGTTTAATTTGTGCTTCAAATGACGTCAATTTAAGTTATTATATTTGTCACTTTTCCTTAAATTTCTGTTGATTTAGTAGATTGTGGTATTATTTATTACACCAGAGAAATTTAAGAAAAAGAGACAAATGTAATTTATCTTAATGTCATTAGAAGCACAAATCAAACATGCATTCTTGCGCTTCTAGGGACAAGTTATTATAGACTCTTATTTTTTGTGCTATTTCTACTCGCGGTTGGAGTCAAACGTATCTTTAAATACTTTTGTTGTACCACAAACTATCATTTAAATTGTTGGACTTAAAACAAACTCAAGCATGTACTCTAAATATATGAAAACACATATTGTACTAGCGATGTAAATAAGTGTAAGAGTTGAACAACTTGCATGGTCAAGTTTAACAACACCATGTAATTCAACTCATCCAGAACAAACAACATTGTAACATCAACTACCAAAGCATAGTATGTAGGGGTATCTATTCTCAACAATCAAGTTGTTTGAACACATAAATTACCCAAGGCTGTTGGTTTTCCAAAGAAAGACTTACTTGTGATACGATTGATTTAAGACCCCAGATTCTACAAAAGAACCAAGCAAATAAATACTATGTATTGCCTTCACAAGTTATAATCATTGACAATCATATGCCGTAGGTGCTTAACTTCAACTATTTAATATACTCACAAAGCCATAGATTAGAGAGTTTTTCAACGAACTGAATGATGTTTTCATAATTAGTGTTATTGTAGGTTCTTAAACAACTCATGGGAGTATTAAAACAAAAGTTTTTGTACTTAAAACATATGAGCTCAAAACACAATATAGTACTTCATAGTTTTATAGACCTTTGAATTGATGAAGTTTGTCATACAAATGACTACTAAAAACGCAATAAATCTAGAATGGCTTCTCAGAATTTAGCCTCTTTCACATTCTAGAAAGCATGTGAGTAGTTATTCCAAAATACAAGTTGTTTTGGTGAAAAACAAAACTAACATTTTGTGAATTACAAACAAGCCTTTCTACACTGCAAAATAATCTTTGCGCAACACAACCAGGTAGAGCTTCTTTTCCTAGAACTAACTCTTTCGAATTATTTCGTGACTCTTCATGTGCCTTTGCGTTCCGGAAATCTTGAGGCATGCAGTCTTTCAAAATACACTACATACTATATTTTTCCTCATATAAACTTCGTAGTCTCTCTCCCTTCTGGTCATTAACCCTTAAACGTCAAGCTATACGGATTTGGGCAGCCTAGTATTGGATCACAACATCTTTTGAACTCGGGCACCATGAATAGTGCACTTTTTGAACTTGGGCATCATGAATGATCCAATCAATGATGAGCTTGCAACCTCCTACAAGTATTGTACAACCCAACCTACCTACCACAGTCCTTTCAAAGCACAAAATCACTCATACAAATCGTGATTTGAATTCTAAAATTTCACTTTTTGAATGCATCAGAAGAATGTGACCAGTTTGACATCAAAATATAAGTGGAAAGTTGAGTACATTGAGAGCTACAGAGAAGTTCTGTTGGAAAAGGACCCCTCGGGTCACCTTGGACGTTTAAGGGTTAAAATGCCATGGAACAAGGTAACTGAACGGTATTTGATACAGATTCTTACATTGAATTAAAAGATTTTGCCATCCACAAATCTTGTATCCAGAATGCACCATGGCTTTGCTGCAATAGTCGAACCTTTCGTACAAAAGCTGCAAATTCAAGTTTGTAAACTGAAGATACATTGAAATCCTTGTTAGGTGTAAGCAGTGTTCATGATTTAAAGAAAAAAACCTCCAGACAACTACCCCTTGTCCTAAACCCACGCTCAAGATGATATGAGTTAACAATTCGGTCACACTGGTCTCACGCAAAGACCAAAACATCTGGAATGCCTACCACCCTTTGACATTATGTCACACCAGAATGATGAATCAAGTATGTCGTAAAAGAAACGCTACTGACACCATCCAACATGCCAATTGCATTCGAAAATGTGAATCAAACGTAAACCTCAACCGAGTAGAAGTGTTCCCACGTTCTGATACTACGGATCTCTCAGCTTTGCTCTCTTTCAGGGAAGAGTATTGCAAACGAATGAATAAATTCAAACGATATAGTGCCAAAACTAGAGAATTACCTTCCAGTCTAATAGAAGTACCAACCATTATAGAACCCTTCCACTTCAGTAAAGATACCGACCACTCTCCGACAGAGAGCTGTTACCTGAAAACTCTAAGATTTTACCAGAGTGATGCTCAAGAATATAAAGCCCAGCAATCTTATGTAGCTTCTTAAAAGCATCATCCTGGCCTGACACGAAAAGAGCAGCACGTTTAAGAAGTTCAGATTCTTACTAGCTATAGATCGATCGTCTCCTTGGATGTAGCTAAGAGGAATCAAACTTTGCAGTCAATATAGGATGAACCTCCCAGTAGCCTTACAGCTTAATCCAACTAGTGAGCAGGAGGTTGAACCCATGCAAACTCCTCGGCATAGCCTTTAGCAACGCCGGAGCTGCAAGAGCGTTCGCAAGTGTACACAGCAATGACTCCCCAGTCGAGAGAATTCGCCACATCCTTGAACTGCAAGTGGTTGAGCAGCTGCGGCAGCACCTGAAACTCAAAGATCCTTTGACTACCGCAAGAGTTGCATGGAAGAATGTCACCGTTCTTCGGTTGGCCGTTTACCGAGCTCCAGAGCGGCTTCGCTAATGGAGAACGACAATACCTCAGTACCTGACGAGGAGCTCTTCCTATCCTGGCCAGAAATGCAGCCCACAGCTGCATGTCTTCCGAAGCTTCGTGCACATCCTCGAGATCGGCAGCTGAAAAGTCCTCACCCTGTGCTCGTCTCTTCTCGTAATCCTCGAGCAGCAACTGAGCCTTCGTCTTCGTCGGTTGCAATCCATCGCTCTCTTCCTCATCGCCCTCGTAATTGTCCTCTTCGTCTACCACAAGCTCCATCTCTGGCCATTGCTTCTCACTCACAGGTCCTGGAATGGGAGTCGTATCCGTTTCCGCGCCTTCTTTCCGTGCTGCTTGCACTTGTCTGCAATAAGCCGCATGGCCGCCTCGCCAGTGCTCCACTTGATGATTCCGGGAGCAGTATTTAGCCTGTTTACAAGCTGCGCACGCTTTGTGCCCTTTCCAAACCCCGCACCAGGTGCAAAGCGCGGCGCCTTCGCCTGTCGGAAGATCGTCTTCCCCGACCGGCGGGGAATACGAGTAAAAACTGTTCCGGCGCGGCAATTGACTTCGGAAGATCTTCACACTGCGGCGAGGATTCTTGGAGCCTTGGTGATGCTGGTCTTGCTCCAGGCAGGCGACGTTCGAGCAGATGAAGACGAAGAGAGTTCGATGAAATGTTTCACTTATGTCGCCGATCGGCGCGTAAACTTGAAGGAGAAACTCTAGAGGATTTTCGCAGATTCCGCATAAGGTTTGGTCGCCGCTCGGGAGGTTCAGGGGCTCCAACCACGCTGGACATCCGCCTAACTTGCTCGGAAAATGCTGGCGAGAGAGTTTCCATTTCTCCTCCACTGGCTCTACGAACCCTAACCCTACCAAAAGATCCTCTTCCTCTTCGTCCTCCTCCCCCTCTCCGCTTCGTGTTCCCGCAATTTGAAGCTCCGACACCTCTCGACTCAAGTCCGCTTCATCCTCAATCTCGGTTAAGATTCCCATTGTATGCACAGCTCTCGATACCAGAACGCTTCAAATACCGTCTACATCAAAATACTCCACACCGGGAGCTAATCTAAAGCTGCAAATCTCATAACAACAGACTAGCTCGTAGCTCTATGAATTTTAAACATTTCGAAAAACAGCACACAGAAGCAAAAGCCAACCTCCGCACAGACTGACGAAGCTCTTGAACCTCAGCTGCACCTGCTCCCGTATAATTTTGAATTTTAAATGAGAATAACGGCACACAAAAGCGAAAGATTCATAGAAGGACAGGCTTGGCGTAGCCTGACAATCAACTGAGATCCCCGAGGTGCCGAGAGAACAAGCACCTGGCGCTTGTCTAACTCAAATTGTGCGACGAATCTTTGTGTGTGTGCGCACAAAAGTCAAAATTGCCATGCACGCAATCGTCCTCACACCATCAGCTCCACGCAATTCAGCTATCTCCAAATATTCTGAAAATGTAGGATAAACGCTCCTTTTTTAAGCGGATTTAACGAGGTGGTAGAGGGCGTGATGGACGAGGCGGATGAGAGAATTGGGGTCCGACTGCGAGAAAATGAAAACCTTTCTGAAGGTGTGCTGATTGTAGGCGGCGCCTCCTGCCCTCCCTTCGACGGATCGGGGTTTAAGGTTTTTGTTGAGGTGATTGGGACCTGGATGTCTGACGACATCTGGAAATGAATCTGAAATTCGAAATTGGTTTCTTCAATTTCGAGTTTTTTCTTGGATTAATTTTTTAAATTTGGAAGATAATAAGATTCGGCGGAAAGCTTTAATGTTTTGGTCATGGTGGGGTAGAAAGGTTTTGACATGTAGAGCTCAAATTATTGAAAAGTATATTTCATGTTTCAAATTTCAGCAATTGAAAAAGAATGTATCATCTATTATATAAGGCAAATAGTTTGATTGTTCTCTTTTATTTGTTTTGTGTCAATATGATCTCCGGGACCACCGGTTAGAGTGGGTTAGGTGAGGTGTCGTTGGAATTGGGTATTTTTGTAGGAGTGGGGGCAACGATTGATTCCCAGATCGAGCCAATTATCCCAATATGTTGAATTTTGAAGTATTTATGGTTTCAAAATCTATAAAAAATTTACAAGAATGACCTATTTGTAGACCAAGCAAAAAAACAAGAGGAACCCATGTGTGCAAGAATCACATCTTCTGGAGCCTTAGAAAATTTATCAAAAAAAGAAATGTGAATCCACAAGTGTAGATTTAAGGTTTTTTTAAAAATTTATTTTTATTTTATTTTTATGGTAGCAGAAACTGGCTAGGTCAAAGTATTATGTGGGCCTGGCAACACCGCAAGGACGTACTAGTCTACTATTTGAAAAAGGTAGTTTGTTGTTTGTGTTGTGGCATTAGAAACCGTCGGTTGGATCGGGCCCCATAAGGTGTCGTTGGAAGGGGGTTTTTCTGTGGAGTTTTTGAAGACAATTGGATCACAAAACGGGTAGACGAGTCCAAATATATTGAATTTTGAAGTATTTATGGCTTCTAAATCACCAGAAATTACAAAAATGACCTATCTAAAGATCTAGCAGAAAAAACAAAAAGGGCATGATAAAATTACTTGTAGAGGCACAACAATACTGCAAGGGCATACTAGTAAAAATCAAAATAATGAGGTGCTTAGAGTTTAAACAAAGCCCAAATAAGTGAGTAGAAATGCATTAATAATTTTTATATTCATGAGATTTTATATTCCTATTCAACTATACATTGGAGTTCACTTCTTAACGGTTTGGCGCTCATTTGATACACAATGCAATTTGTACCATGGTTTCTCCTCCCTTCAACCAATTTTTATCAATTGGACAAATATTTAGTAGAAGTTATTTGGTATGCTTCTACATATAATAGTTAGAGTTTAAATTCCAAGAGTGTAGTGCATATGACATATCACTATTGCAAGTTGGCTTGTTAAAAGAAGATGCTTTTGAGAAGATTAAGCATTGTTGGGGACTTCCTCAACACTACAAGGAAATGGGGCCCAAGATGACAAATAGTTGACAAAAAAATGTCCGAAATGACGAAGTCAGCATCTCGCAGCCCAACTCTGTCACTTTGGACATTATTAATGTTTTTGTCAACTTCTTGTCAAATTCTAGTCAACTTCTTGTCAATTTTTTTTATTTACGACAAGCATGGAATTGCTAAAACTTTTTGTAGACTTTAACCGTAGGATCTTGTAATTTACTTGTTTTTGAGCTACTGCTGAAATTTTCAACCGTTGGATCTTCTCCATTTGTGAGATCATAACGTTCAAAGTTGATGCAAAATGTCAAAATACGACATTTTGCATGAAGGGCAGAAACTTTGAAGAACTATAACTTCTTCATCCGGACTCCGTTTTGGACAAAATCACTTGGGTTGGTTTTCATATAGAAAAATACCTGCATGAAATAGTGCAAAAAAAATTTTGAAAAAAAAAAGTTTTTTTACATCGTGGATAATATTCAAAGTCTGCTCGGTAGTAAAAAAAGGCCCTAGCATAAAAAAAAAAAAAAATTTTAAAAAAAATTGAAATTTTTTATACATATAAAAAAATACCTGCATGGAATATTTCAAAAAAAAAAATTTGAATTTTTTTTTTTTTTTACATCGTGAAAAATATTCAAAGTCTGCTGGGTAGTAAAAAATGGCCCCAGCCTCAAAAAAAAATAAAAAAATAAAAAAAATTTGAAATTTTTTATACATATAGAAAAAGACCTGCATGGAATAGTGCAAAAAAAAATTTTGAGAAAAAAAAATTTTTTACATCGTGAAAAATATTCAAAGTCTACTGTACTTGTACTTAAAGCATATATATATAAAAAAAAACATATTTTCGAACATGAAATTAGATAGTAGGTGAGTTGGCTAACCACTTGGACTATACCCGTGAGGTCGAGGGATCAAATCCCTTGGCATACCACTTGTGAGCCTCCACCGGTGGGGCCCTCATTGCCCACGGTAGGGCCCTCGCTACCCCCTTGATGGGGCCCGCGCTATTTTTCGTTGTGCCAACGCTGCTGCCCGGCGTGCCCGGGCAGAGAAATGTTTCCTCAAAATTTCCGAATTTTTAATTTTTTTGCATTGTGGAACTTCGTCCAAATTGACAAATGAATGATAGAATTCTGTCAATTGAGTGACCGAATCAGGGTCTCCTAATTGACGGAGCAATTGGCAGGTTTCTGTCAAAATTTCGTCAATTAGGATACTATTCTCCTTGTAGTGTCAAACATCCTCAACATCCTCTAACATTGACCCAACTCTTTATGCGATAAGCTTCAACTACTTCTCCATGCTTCTTTAGCTTTACACTTTTGGTTCCGATTACACCTTTGTCCTCCAACTCTCGTATATAGTAAGAACGCATACTAACAATTTGATTCTTGTACCATATACATGTTTTGATATACATTATCAACAATTATATTTTAAAAAGGTACCACCAGGAACTCATGAGATCATTTGAGCACAATAAAACTTTTTTGCTTTTAGTCTACTTTCACATTCAATAATTTAACATAAAAAATATGATTTTGGCTTTTGAAAAAGGACAGGAGAATGATTATCACAAAGTCTTTACATGATCCATTTTTACACCTAAAACAAATATGTGTACTGAGTGTTTTTCAAATGGGCTTTTAGGAATCACCAAGCAGATTGGGCCGTAAGAGACGTTATTACATGAGCATATTTTTGTGGTTGTGAAGGTCTTAATATAAAGTGTAGATCGAGACTTATGAAATTTCAAGGTGTTTACTGTCGTAGAAATTAGCAGAAATTACAAGAAGTGACCTAATTCTAAAAATAGTAAAAGTATAAAAGTGGATTGAGAATAAAAGTGGGTTGAGAATAAAAGTGGGTTGAAAAGCCTTTCTACCTTTCTATCTTGGCTACTGTTAGGAGCAAGAACAAAGATGGAGTTGGAGACGAAGATAGTGACACGAACAAGGGATAGAAATGGGGACAAGAACAAGAACTAGAACATATATATGGAAAGGAAAAGGTGGGAGATAAGGTTCAAGTCAGGTTTGGAAGATGGAGAATTACACCAATAGGGTTCAGGATAAGCATAGGGACTACCTATTTCTAAGTATTTGTCTGTGTGTAGCAACTCCGTAGGGGCATGTTAGGATACAATGAAAACAAAAATAAGGTTCAGGTGTTAAGAAAACTATAAGGCTGAATAAAGTTTTGCAATAAATTCATCTGCCTTAAATAAATGTCAAAAAAAATTAGCCTTCTATAATATGCAATCCGACTTATTATAAAAGTCTAAAGATCAATTAAGTATAAAAGAGAAAAAAAATTTGCCTTCTATAACTGTATCTACCACTCTCCAATGCACCTTGCAAAGAAACTACAATATTTGTATATACATGTTTCAAGTGGATTTTATTTGCAATAAAAGTTCAATATAATAGTTACAATACAATAATGTAAGGTGTCTCAGTGTAGGATGAAAATTGGTAATAATTTCAATAAAATTCGAGCGGAAACATCTGTTGCAGCAGGAGGATTGAATGTAAATAAGAGTGCATAATAACACCTCACTTTCTTCTATACAATATGCTACAACAAATAACCTCTAACAACACGAAGATCAAACCTCTTCCAATTATGTTAAAAAAAGAGAGATCTTTTCATGAAGATCAAACCTCTTTTCATGAAGATCAAACCTAAACTCACGTCCTAAACTCGCATGAATCATGAATTGACTGGAGCAAAACTCAAAACACATTCTACGAAAGAAAGAAATCAAATATGATAATCGAGAACCTCATAACCAATGATAAAAGAACAAAAGCCAGAAGAATACAAACAGTATTGGAGCAGATCTCTTCTACGCGAACCGGAATTAATTACAATTCATACTATTTTACTTGACCCCTATCGACCCGCCAGCATCCTCATAAAGCTCTAACAAATAACAAGTATAGTAGGTAGTCGAATACCATATCTGATATATCTGCGAATAGATGCTTAACCCCTAAGCGTCCTTGGGGTATTTTTAGCGAAAAACTCATTTTCAAAAAAAGTGATATAGATGAAAATAAAGATAATCTATTCAAATCTCAACCGTACAAACTTGTAATAGACTTGTAGTAGATCATGTGGACCAAAACTTGACTCATGGGACCTCATAGATTGCGAGGTCGTAACATATTAGTGCGCAAAACAGGATACAAAATATCATCATTTCCACTTTGAAGTAAAAATACCACCAACATGAAATTTGCAATAAAAAAATCAGCAACTAGAAAGTTGTTTATCTTCACCTCAAAGATACTCTTGTACCAAAAAAATTCATCAATAAAAAATCTTGGCTCAAATAGTAGCCTTGTAGTCGTGAAAACTGCCAAAACTTTTACAAAGGAAAAATAGTCCAAAACTAGACCCCTCGCACTCAAATCCATGCCTTTTCTTCAATATATCCTCGATTGGGTCAAGGTTTCTACCACTAAAAATAGACTATAATTGGAATCCATCCCAAAAAATAAAATCAAAATCTAACGGTGGATGAAGGAGATCTAGCTCTTCAAAAATCATCCATTTTTTCACTTTTTTCATCGTAGAAACATCATCGCAAAGCCAATACTAAAGTTATTTAGATCAAAAAACTTCCAACTACAAAGTTGTTAAGATGCATCTAAATATCAAACCTATGAAAAAAAATTCATGAAAAACTATTTTAGATTTCACATAATTGGCTTGCAATGGTAAAACATGCCAAATGTTTGAAAACCCAAAAACAAAAACTGCCTTCACTAAAATCCATGCCATTTATTCATACTTTATTTTATGAGTCTGCAAATTTTACCACATAAACTAGACTTGATTTGTGACCTAACCCAAGTGATTTCGTCAAAAACGGAGTTTGGATGAAGAACTTATGGCTCTTCAAAGTTTCTGCCCTTCATCCAAAATGTCGTTTTTCGACACTAGGGACGTTTAGGGGTTAAAAATACTCTCTAACAATTGCATGAACAAAAAAAAGCACCAAAAACCAGAGAAGCTTCAAGCTCGCTCTAACTTGTGACACAAAATAAGTCAGAGTTGAACTCCTTCAACAAAGCGTGAAAGGTTATTCGACAAAGGACCCTCGCAATAAAAAGCTCCAGCAAGAAACTAATTCAATATACGCAGCTGAAATAACTACACCACATATCTAAAGTTAGATGCTCAAAAGAGGGCATCAAAAGCTTCTGGACTTGCTCTACTTACAAATCCGGAACTCGTCTTAAGTTATTTCCATCCACAGTACTCTGTGAGTTATCTCGATCGAGAACTCGCTCTATTTCCATCCAAAAGTCGTTCTAAGTTGATTCAATCCAGAACTCGCACTAAATAATTTCAATCCAAGTTGCTCTAAAATACTTCAATGCAGACTGGCTCTATGTCAATCCAAACTCGCTCTAAGTTAATTCAATCCAGACTCCCTCTATTTCAATCCAGACCCGCTCATTTCAAATCGGACTCGCTCTATTTCAATGCAGAGTTGCTCTATTTCGATATAGATTCACTCAATTCAATACAAATCCAGACTCGCTCAATTTCACTCAAACTCGCTCAACTTCAATCAGACTCACTCAATCTCAATCAGACTCACTCAATCTCAATCCAGACTCGCATAATTTCAATCCAGACTCGCATAATTTCAATCCAGACTCGCATAATTTCACTCCAAACTTGTTCTATTTCACTCCGGACTTGCTCTATCTCAATGCAGAGTTGCTCTACTTCAATCCAGACTCGCTCAATTTCAATCCAGAAAATAAGTTGGAATGTTAAAAGATCTCAACAAACCAATGTTTAACAAATTCCTAAGGGTCAGAGGAAATCTTAAGCGAAGCATTCATGTATTCAGTACTCACAAAAATCTCCTCGGAACAAAAGAGATGCGAAAAGAAAGTAAGAAAAAACGCAATTAGTCTTGAAGCAAAAACTCTTCAAAAAAGGAAGGCTCAAAAACCAGATTAACATAATATTGTAGAGACATCTACGAAACAAAGATTAAGTACACCACTTCAAAGGACGAAAGAAACAAGAACGTGTCGCAGACAAAATTAACAAAACGACTTGAGGACAAATCGAACAAGCAGAAAATTAGTTAGAGAGGACGAACCGAACAAGCATAGAACTAGTCAGAGACAATTAGTCACATACAGTTAGTCACAGAGAATTAGTCACAGAGAGTTAGTCACAGAGAGTTGGTCACAGTCACTTAGCCATACACGATAAAGGAAAGCAATCTCGAAAACAAGACGATCGAACCAACATTGAGGAAAATAAGACCTCTCCAGTTACGGAGATTGGACAACCGGTGCGCCAACTCCGGCCTAAGCGCAGCATCGACTTGACACTCTCCAGTTACGGAGATTGGACAACCGGTGCGCCAACTCCGGCCTAAGCGCAGCATCGACTCGACACTCCAGTTACGGAGATTGGACAACCGGTGCGCCACCTCCGGCCTAAGCGCAGCATCAACTCGACACTCTCCAGTTACGGAGATTGGACAACCGGTGCGCCACCTCCGGCCTAAGCGCA
Source organism: Bryum argenteum (assembly GCA_037043015.1). Taxonomy (NCBI): domain Eukaryota; kingdom Viridiplantae; phylum Streptophyta; class Bryopsida; order Bryales; family Bryaceae; genus Bryum; species Bryum argenteum. The sequence continues at coordinate 5,421,611 of CM073327.1, forward strand.
GCAAAATTGAAGGAGAAGCATGACCGCTCTCGGCTAATAGCCAGTCACGGAAATTGAACAACCGGTGCGCACTACGAGAAAGGATGAGCATAAGTCGCACCTCGGACGGCATCCGCCAACACTTCCTGGCATGAGGAAGTTTACTCACTTATAGGGCTATATTCAGATTTTAAAAACTGTATAAGGTCAATAAGGTCACTGCATAACCCTAAGAAAAGTCAGCAGAGCTTCCACGAAAAGCATACCGCTCTCACTAAGATGATCTATCAGATAAATGTCGACCGGTGCGCTACCTCCGGCTTAAGCATAGTACGAGCAAGGGTGCTTCGGAGTCGAACCCCGAAGCTTACAGAGCCGAGATGCTGACATCGAACCCCGGTAATGGAAAATTTTCATATCTACAACAATGAAGCGACAAACACCTACGTCAAAATAAACTGACGATAGCTAGAGGCTGGGAGGCCCAAAGAAAACGCCTACTTCTACAATAGCTCAGCAGGTGTTTCATATACATTTACTCCTACCTTTCCTGCACTTACTTGGTAGAAGTTGCACTCACTCGGCTCAGAGCATTTTCAAATCTACGAGAATCTACCATTGCGCAGAAAAAGATCATTGACAATTACACTCTTCCCTTGTAATATATAGAAATATAAACTACAAAACTCTTAGTCGTGTAAAATGCATCACAAGGTCGATACAAACTACAAGGACCATACAGAAGCCTTGAAATTTCACATTTATGGAAAAATGAATGTTTCCACACAACACATACCAGGGGTATGTACACTTTCCGACGTGAGCAAATATGAGTTGGCTACTAACCAACTCTAGCTCACATTCATGAACTCTCAACAACTACTTCTACTCACAAAAGTCTAAAAAGAGATGTGATCCATCGCTCACCGAAGAACTCCGTGTAACAGAGTTGCATTTTTATCCGCTGCACCCGAGAAGTTGTTTGATGTTCTTCGAACACTTCTCCAAATTCTTGCATCAAATTGAAATCCTGTAACTAAGTGCTAGACATTCACAACGAAATGTTGAGAGCTACAAAATTTACAAGCAAGCCTCTGCTTGCAGCACTCTTCTCACTTAAGCAGGCACAAACTCCGTTACCCAAAGTCTTCCTATCTGGAAGATTGTAGTTTTCGAAAATTGATCAAGACAGTACTGAAGTTCCACCTGACTTATGTAAGATGATGAAAGAATCATGGACATACCATGTTAGATTTCACATTGCAAGACAGAGAAACCTGTTGTCACTTCCATAACCTGGTGGCAAGCTTAATCTGAAGAGAAGTGTCCATTGAAATGCCTGCATAGATCATATACGGTACCCATATATTAGGATGTGTAATGATAAAAAGCGAAATAAAATGTGTCTGAAAAGCGGCGACAAGCCTTACCTCTTGTTGAGTTTTTCAACCGCATCACAAGCTAACAAGAGAGTATCACCACCACGCTCTTGTACGGTGTAAAGCTCTTGGCCACCCCTTGCTCGTACCACGAACCAAGCATTGTTCTTTGATCGCACAACGAGTTCAAGGTCTGGATCTAGGTGAGACGCCTTTCGTTCCTTTTCGAAGTCTATGTCTGCTCTCACCAAGTTTAGTACTGCCAGGGACTCCTGCAATGTCCGTCCATCCACCACCAATGTGAGCATCCTGAAATGGTCAAAACTAGCTGACTTGGAAATGATTCCATTAAGAATGTTACAATATAAACCAATAGTTAGAATAAATAATTTCCTACATTATTAATTGCCCTTCCAGAACGAAGAAGCCTTGATTTGTAAAGAAATCATCATATTTTAGAATCAACACATGGAATGCTCGTCAGCCAATACAATTGTGTCAGCTTGCCACAAAATGAGTCAAGATATTCATTCCAAACCCATGAGTCCTTCATCAAATATCTTTTTGTTATATTAGAAGAAAGTAAACCCTACACTATTGGATTCTCTTCGGATGACTTCAGGTTTCAACGATTTACAGGAGGAGAATTACGTGTTCGAAAGCATATGTTTCAGAACCAATAGTCCAGTAAATACAGTGATACAAAAAAGATGTCAAGTTTGGACAAGAAGTCCAGATAGCCATTTTGATATGTGAATACCTTCGACAAAGTTGCAACTTTTCCTGCTGGGGACGCCTTGGCACTCTTGCTAATGCGATCACAACAAAGATACCGATACCCTTGAATGTGAGACGCATTTACTCCTTTCCATTCCTTCGATAGCCTTTCTTCAACTTTCTGTATCCTCTGAGAGCCCTGAGAGCACAAGAAAGAAAGGCGTGAATACTATGTCGCCCTGCCATTAAAGGACAATCATGTTGCATATGCAGATGAGTACCTTCTCAAGCAGTCGTCCTCTCCAAAGCGATAATGTATCCAAGCCATTGACAGAAGAGTTTACAGGAGTCAACATGATGACAGTCATAGTCCGATATTGGTAAGCACAAAACTGCATTTCTTGATCGGATTTTAGTCGAATTTTAGGTGCTTGTGGTGGCTTAGCATCAGGGCCCCAACAGTGAGTAGTGAGAAAATTGTCAGCTTCTTTCCACCAGCCATCAGGGTTCATGGGTCTTGGCAGCTTCCTTGAGCCTTGTTCTTCACTTGCTTGAGGTGAGACTGATGTTCCGTTAGTCACCAGATTCCGAATTTTGTATGGACCTGTATGCGCACAGTCAGTCTCTTTCTATAAGCTACAATATAGGCGCTAACCAGAGGTCTAAAGTCGACACATTCGATATAGTCTCTCTTTGAAGAGCAAAGGACCAAGGGACCCATATTGAGCTCAATCATTTCAGAAAAAATAGGCTTCTCATGTCCGTGCATGCAATACCATCAAAAGCACGATCTGGATATTGCTCTTCACAGTTGTAGGTTAAGTTGCTTGATTCTAACCATTACCAGCATTCTCTGCTAAATAGCACGGTTTCATGTTGCCTGAACTACAGAGAGCAAAGAGATTGAGAGTTCGAGTGTACCAGCAGCTGATATAGGTGCGCTGGCTGCTTGAATTCTACGCTTAGAGAGTGAGATTGCAGCTGGTGTCAATCGAAGAGTTGCATATCGAAACAATCTCGCAGTATCCTCCTGTAACATTCAGGGGATAAAAGATTATCTAATTCACTTAAAAGTAGAATCGGATGAGTTATGATAACCTTCTTTGCAAACTTTCAACCTGAGGATGAAAAGGCTCTCAACTTGACGACATCTAACGCAAGTACTACTCAATCTACAGCAGGTAGGGTACCAATCGAGACAGTTCTACATATCTAACTGTATTATGTTACGAAACATCGACCTGATTAAAAGTCACATACGCTGGTTTAGTATCGGCACATTCATTATGGAGGATAAATAGGGGCATACGTACCGCAGATAATGTGCTCGAAACCAGATAATTGTGGAAGAGCACCATAGTGTGACACCCAGTTCCACCTCCAGCAAACGACTCCAAGAGCCCTACCAAAGACTTTATACAGAAAGACCAATCAAGCCTACGAAGATTTTCAACGTACAAAAAGCTTGACAAGAAATGAATGTGGTACCTGTGCTTGAAGAAAACTGTCCCGGTCAAGAGTGACTGGCTCCACCATGCCCCGTTCAGTAAGACCTTCTTTGATTGACGGCAGTTGCAGCTTCTTGCCCACCATAAACTCTTCATTCCAATCAAAGCAACAAAAAGCGTCAGTGAAACTATTTCTGTGATAGACTCTCTTTGTTGCATTGTGTACCTTAAAACCATCGTCAAGATGTTCGTTCACTTCATAATCAAGTGCCCCCTCTGAACTGAAACATCACTTACTTTGGATAGATCAGACTCCAAATTAGAACGAATGCATCTTACCAGCAAGATAATCTGGAAAGAAAGCATGTAAGAAGCTGCGAGCTAAGTCTCCAGCGAGTTGCTTCTGTAGCAGTCCTCGAATGGATCCAAAAAACATGACAAACAGGTCGTGAGCTTCCTTAAGCAACCCTTCGATAGCACCAACTCTGACCTCCTCTTCTCCATCTTTGCTCTTCTCGATAACCTGATTCAAACCATTATCTCCTCTGTAAATGGATTCTGCAACTTGATAACGTAATTCTCGATAGGTTAACACGACTCTTACCATAACCATCCATATGTCGGGTTCACAATTAAAGAATATGTGACAATGCCCCTCCGCTTGCATCAATTGACAGGGACTCTCCGGCGAAAATATCCTGCAACCACAAAGACTCGTCTCATTCTGCAATATGATCTGATGAAGGAACATCTTCAAAACCTTTACATTGAGTATACGATTGCAAGTTGATGCACAACTTACTTTGTGAAAGTGATGAGACCTTCGCTGAGCCCAACCACTGAAAGCTGCGAAGGTAAAGGGCAGTCCACCGGGGAGAAGAAGAGGATCTTATCAAGCTCATGGCCTTCTTGTTGCCCTCGTTGCATATCAAAGATGCAAACCTGCATCAACATCAACAAAATCCCGTTTCAAGTCGTCATCTTTCGATAATCTTAGTAGACTTAAGCGATTCATCTCTGCTTAAAGATAAAAATGTCTACTTACAAAAACAACATAAAAAATCTAGTGAGGTGAAACCGATATCACTCCAGAGCTTCCATCATCTACTGGAAGTTATAAACCCTAAGCCTCAGTAACAGTGCTCGAAAGAAAGTGCCTGAACGCTAAGCCCGTTCCATACTACAAAGGCAACTCATCTCTCACTAGGCCTTCAATAAACAAGTCAAAATACTAAGAATCATCTGAAGCGACTCAATTGCATTGAAAATTGAGAATTTCTACGAATAAAAGTATCAGGTGAGGATGAATCTGTATCACTTCACAGTTCCTATAGTCCACGGCTTCAACAATTCCTCGGCACTACTAAGCCCGATCACTGTTTCATTTACAGCATCTCTGTTCAAAAAATGAGGATTCTACGACCTATCAATTGTATACCAAATTATCAAGTGCGGAATGTTCAATTTCACTCTACAACTTCTATCTCTCAATGGAAGCAAGCTCCTAGCACTGTCGGCAATATTCAGCCCGATTGCTCTTTTTTCTATACTCAATCGATCGATTTGCATCGGCAATCCATTGATGGACGCAGTTCTGAACTAACCTGCACTGATTGCGCCCACGCTCCCATCGTGGAGGAACTTGTATTCAGACAAGGGATTTTTTACTGCGAAGAGCTGCAAAGGATCGAACACTTCATTGCAAATTCCTCCCTCTGTTCCTGCAGAAAGGGAGTAACAGATCGCAACGATGCTTACCTTTATTGCATTGTAGAAATCGGTAATAAGTTAGCGTTGGCAATCTTTGATTCGCAACCCTAATTGGAACGCTCCTCAGTGTAGTCATCCGGAAAAGGCGTCGGGAAAAAGTAGTTGCGTACTTTATGGAGCTTAAAAGTCGCTTTCTCTAACAGGGACATCGAAGTCTACAATTTTTCGTATGTCGAGGTCCGACCGTATCTCTAAGAGATACGGTATAGTAGGGTATATGAATTTTTTCCTTCTTCATTCTCGCAGCGGTCAATCCTCGTGCATCCACGAGCTCGTCGAATCTCACATTGCTGCTCCCCACCATCTGCATATCCGGAGCCAGAATTTTCGGAGGAAAACCTAAGTTAGCTTACTTGGAAGCCTATTTGAGTGACACATTGTTGCTTTAGCTCAATCAACCTGCATTTTTCCGCGAGACTTTTTCCATGATTTGTTGAAGAAATCGATGTTATTCCGGTGTACACTAGGGACTCCCATTCTGGTATCAGAACACACCCTTCGTTCTAAGAAAAATCTTAGTCGCTAACGAGGATTACACTGTGGAATTACCGATGCATTATTGGTGGCGAAAAGCGAATGCCGGTGGCATTTATTGTTCCCTTCATCGGTGCTCTTGTTAACTAGGAATCGCTATCTTTGTAGCAGCAGGCTTTTGAAATCGGATCTTGAGATTTAGGAGCTGGAATTGAAGAGATAGAGAGCATTTAGAGATTGAGCTGGAGCTATAGAATCTGTTCATTCTTTAGAATTGCTAGGGTTTCGGATCACTGAAGCTGCTGATTCGGTAATTTAGTAAGGTTTATCGTTTAACCTAGCTGGTGCGAAAAGCTCATGCCCTGCAAACTTTTATCTGGAGAGTTTCCTGCAATATTGCAGCCATGCATTTCACGAAGCTGGATGATTCGCCTATGTTCAGGAAACAGGTGCGTGCGCTTAACTTCCTTTCTCTTCAATTCAAATTGATCGTATAATGTCCAATCAGTAAAGGTCTTGTGGTCGAAAGTTGTTAGGCTTTCGAGAGTACTGCATTACATTCTAGACTTGCTTCTTGTCAGAATTTAGTGGAATCTGACCGCAAAAGCGTTGTCAAGTTCTTTTCACTGTCTTATTCACAAGTACCGTCGTCCTGTAACGTCAGTCAAGTGAAATGCAGCCGCCTTCAGTCTAGATTTGACTGGAAATGGATCAGGGAAGTAATTGTGGTTGGTGCTTTCATGAACGATTTGTTGTGGATGATGAATTGCAGCTGCAGGCTCTTGAGGAGAGTGCCGAGGCTTTAAGGGAGAGGTGTACACGCTTCCACAAAGGGTGCAAAAAATACACGTAAGTATGAATATGAGCGGCTTAATCTCCTCAGGAAAATCGAATGCTTCTATTTGGACTTGACTGATTCGAAACACTGCAGTGAGGGCCTTGACGAATCATATGCTGGTGATACTGCTTTCGCGAATGCAGTAGAGACTTTTGGTGGAGGCCATGATGATCCAATCAGTGTTGCTGTTGGAGGTGCATTTTATCTCCTTCTGTGGGCCAGTATCTTATTCCTGCTTTCGCATTCTGTATTGTCTTTCTGCTTGGAAGGAACTCACTTACTTGCTGGACAATGAGCAGGGCCTGTGATGACAAAATTTACTGTTGCTCTAAGGGAGATAGGGACGTACAAGGAAGTTCTCCGTTCGCAGGTAATGTGGCTTTTCTCACGATCATGTTTACAGCTTGTTGGCTATTAGGGTATTGCAGCTGATTTTAGGCTTGGGGAATTACATATTAAAAGCTTGCTTTGCTTTCATGAAGGTGGAGCACATGCTGAATGATCGTCTGATGCAATTTGTTAGCATCGATCTTCAAGACGTTAAGGTTTGTCCTTGTAACCCCGTCTCTTTTACTGTCTTCTTGTACAATCACGTATACTATCTTACTCTAGCAGGTTTATCTGACTCTGACTTACCTAAATAGCTGTTGAGATGAAGAACCAAATATTAACTCACCACACATGTGATGATTCCATGTGTGCAGGAGGTCAGGAAACGATTCGACAAAGCCAACTTGCATTACGACCAGGTACTGGTCATGCTGTATTAAACCCTCATTCTTCACATGTGTCGGAATGTGGTCAGACGAACTACACATATTCTAAAAGAGTGTTCATGAAATTTGTAGGTCTGAGTTATTTAAGTATACCACCCCACTGACTGAGTGTTTGTGATGGACAGGTTCGAGAAAAGTATTTGGCTTTGAAGAAGGATACGAAACCAGAAGTGGTGGCCGAATTTGAGGAGGTTTATTTCCTGTTATGATTCATTCTCTCTTGAAGAAGTAACGAGCGCGTCTAGTCACTTGAACAATGGAATCATTGATTAGTCATCCTTATACACCTTAGGAATGATGATATTTCTAGAGATGGTCTCCTTCATTTTAAGCTCTGTTCAAAGGTTCTCTCACTTACGGCTTTGGACATTACCCATATGATGTCGGGATATTCAATTCTACTACATTCTAATCATTGTCATCGTTCTGCAGGATTTACGGAATGCTAAATCACAATTTGAGCAGGCTCGATTCAATCTGGTAAATAATGCCCGCTGGTTGCATCTCAGTGAAGCCTTAGACGATATAGAATGATACTAAATTGTCTTCGTGATGCAGCTCTATGGTGAGCTTTCCGATATAGGGTCGGAAAGTTAGAATAGTGATCTAGGGGGAAGTAGCGTATTGCACACTGTATGGTGGGAAGTCGTACATCGGTTCTACTACTAACTTAGACTTTGAATACTGCAGATGACGGCACTCACCAATAGTGAGGCGAAAAAGAAGTTCGAGTTTCTTGAGTCGGTGAGCGGCACAATGGATGCACATCTCAGGTACTTCAAGCAGGTAATTCTATTGCAGTAAGCTTGAGTTCAGGAATTGGTTCTTGCAAAGGGTTTTCCTCATGCGCGCTTTGTTACCGAGATTTGCAATGGCCACTATTCATTGCTGAGATTTTGTATACTGAGTGTATCTGTTCAGCATTATAGAGTAGTTTTTGTGCCCTAAACAAGCCGTAGGAGAATGTAGATGGCCTTGTCACACTTAGCCGGTTCCATCTGGATGAATCTGCTGACTGGATGTCTCTAAATGTGGTGCAGGGATATGAGTTGCTACATGAAATGGAACCCTACATTCATCAGGTGAGAGATTTGTTCGTTTGGAAAGACTTGATACAACAGCCGTCAATTCACTGTCTGGTTATACTCTGCAACGAAGGTGGACATGATCCTCTGTGTTTTCAATGTTAGGGCATTCTAGCGGTACACGTTTCTAGTTTTTGCCTTCTATTTCATCCTTGAGTAGTTCGTAAGGTGCTGCAGTCTCGTACATTCAATGGCACTATTCTCGAGTCAAACTTCACGCTCAGTAGAATGCATGGGTGATGTATCGATGCAGGTGTTAACTTACGCACAGCAGTCTAGAGAAAGAGCCAACTACGAGCAGGCAGCTCTTGCAGACCGCATGCAGGAGTACAGGCAGGAGGTGGAGAGAGAAAGTCAGCGGTCCATGGATTATGACACCTCTTCAGCTGGAGATGGTATTCAGGGTGTTGGCCGCAGTTCGCACAAAATGATTGAGGCTGTTATGCAGTCAACAAAGGAAGGACAGGTGAAGAACCATCGGCTTACCATTCAATTCAATCAGCTTACATGTGAAATTTGGCTTTCAAAAAGTGGTGGACCGTATATTAAATCGATTAAAGGAGGGCTTGCAGATTCAAACTCTCAAGCAGGGATATCTCTTGAAACGCTCAACAAACTTGCGAGGTGACTGGAAGCGAAGGTTTTTCGTGTTGGACAGCAGAGGCATGCTGTATTATTATCGAAAACAGTGGGGCAAAGCCACAGTAAGCTGACTTGTTTCTCTGATAACGGCAGCTTACTAGTTTCTTTGTAGTTCACTCCGCTTCTTTCATAAGCTATTGCATTACCTTCTTTCATCGTGAAAGTGATAAGTTGTTTGTGTTGCTTACAGGACGAAAAAAGTATTGCACATCACACTGTCAATCTGCTGACGTCTACAATCAAGATAGACGCTGAACAGTCAGATCTTCGGTTCTGCTTCCGGATTATATCTCCATCTAAAAGTTACACTCTTCAGGTATTTCTCTGTTCCTAGCTAACAATTTATTCTGACAAATTTGTCAGAATATGGATTGTTATATGATATAAGACTATAAACGTTCTGCTCAATCCAATTCGTTGTTGTATCGTTTATTTGCAGGCAGAAAATGCCATCGACAGAATGGAATGGATGGACAAAATTACCGGAGTTATCTCGTCGCTTCTCAATAATCAAGTACATGAGCAGGTAAAACAGCATTCTAATTCTGGTCTTTGTGACTTCAACGGTGTGTATTGACAAACTGACGAATTCGCTTCATCACTTTACAATTTTGTCCCCATTTAGGGTAATGACACGGTTTTGAAGTCTAATAGTTTCGTATAAGTATCGAATCATATACTGACGGCAATGTTCATTTAGGTTGATGAAGATACACCAGGTGGCTCTAATAACGTCCACCGCGATCAATCTGGGCAGGGAAGACCTCTCGATGTCTTGCGCAGAGTTCCAGGGAATGAAGCTTGTGCTGATTGTGGTGCTTCTGACCCTGATTGGGCTTCCCTGAATCTTGGAATTCTGCTCTGCATCGAGTGCTCAGGAGTACACAGAAACATGAGCGTCCAGATTTCGAAGGTAAGAAACACGTTCCTGTTAATTTCAAGTCCTCCTTAGTATTCTGTCCTCTTAGCTATCTCAGTGATTTCTCACAAGAAGTATATATATGCGAAGGCTTGGAGTGTATTGATGTCGTATTCCTATTTTCAATCTTTTGCGAGAACTTACCCAACCCTCCTTTGGAGACTGACAACTATACATTACAAAGTACAATAAGGAGAATTTATCTGAAGTGTATGCGTGAATACTGAACATTTTACATTGAAAAGTCGAGTTACCTGTCATACTCAATGTGGATGGTGGCTCTCTTAGAGGTTAAGGGCCATCTTATCCTTCTTGTCGAGTTGTCCTTCGTCGCTACTATATGTTATTGATACCCTGCATGCAAAATATAACTCTAATCTGGTGCAGGTTCGATCATTGACATTAGACGTCAAAGTTTGGGAGCCCTCTGTGATAGGCTATTTCCAATCGGTCGGAAATTCGTATGCCAACAGCATATGGGAAGAGCTTTTGAACGTTGAAGAGTCGGTCGAGAGGTTCGTGTGTGTGACTGAAACATCTATCTCGAATCGTTTTCATTGTATTGACAAGGAGCTTGTTGACGAACCACACCTTTTACTGAAGTAAGCGAGAGAATTATCTTGCAGAGTCGGTCCGGATGGGCAATTGATCGGCACAAATGTTGGTAGGGGAAGACCAGGTCCCAGAGACCCTACACCCATTAAGGAGAGATTCATTCAAGCGAAGGTTTGGTTCCATTCCTCTATGCAGTTGAACGAACCTTATTTCTGAAAGATACAAGCTCAAATAGTTTTATGAATTTCAGCATGGACAGAATACTCTCCTTCTAAGCAGTTGACTTTTTACCCAAAGTTCATGCTGGTACGTGAATGCTTATCTGATGGCTGGCTTTTGCTCCACATGCAGTACATGGAGAAGAAGTTCGTACAAAAGTTGAAGCTTGATCCTCGGGGTCCAACATTGGCTCGACAGATATGGGATGCTGTTCAGATGAATAAATTTAAGGTCATACTTCGTCTTCTCATAACTGCTGATGCAAGTGCCAACACAACCTTCGAGCAAGTAATCGGTGCTACGGAGCCTTCTTGGTCACCATTGGCAAGCCTCGCTGGAGCTTTGTTACGGAAAAACTCTCTTAGTGGCTCTTTAAGTGCCTCTCAAAGTGGCCGGAGGAGTTGGAGCGTGACTTCGCGGATGTCGTCCCAGGATGAGTCGGGGTCCCGTTCCGGTTCCGGACCCTCAAGCCCTGGGAGCGTAAGTTCTGATGACTTACCTGTAGGAAGCTTGAAAGATTTTCGAGGATGCACTTTGCTGCATATTGCTTGCCAAATCGGGGATCTCGTTCTGGTCGAGCTACTACTACAACACGGGGCGCAAGTCAATTGTGTCGATAATTTTGGCCGAACACCTCTTCATCACTGTGTTTTGAGTGGTAATAACTCATGTGCGAAGCTTCTACTCACAAGGTATGCTTCTCAAGTGCACTCTCAGGAATCATACATAATTATTCCTCACTGAAAACTTGGAGAGTTTATCTCTGTCTGCCTATTTTACGTTTTAGACATTAACATGATATGGAGGTCAATACTGTTTTTGTATTTTGCAGTACTCTAGTCTAGCTTCTAAAAAACTTTCCCTAATTTGCAGAGGAGCAAAGCCCGGTGCCATGGACAGTGCGGGTAAAACTCCCTTGGAGTGTACTGTGGAAAAGGGAGGCGCTATCACGGATGAAGAACTGTTTATTTTGCTTTCCGAAACTAGCAGGTGACATAACCCATATATGTACCATTATCAGCATTAGTTTGGTATGAAGCATTTCATAACAGAGCGGCTCGTTCTGCTGTTCGTTCCTCTGTACATCTTCCTGTTCCTCTAGAATAGATTCTGAAAATAGGTGGTCTTATCTTTCACAATGTTGACAACCACGATGGCAATTTTAGTCCGAACGTGCGCACATTCTTCACCAGGCTGACAACATTCTGAGTCCACCCTTGTATATCTCAAGATTCTGATTCACTGTGACCTGTGCCATGTATACACGTAAGCGACAGGGGTTCTAACTCTTTTTTGAGTAATTAAATTGATTGCACAGAGTACCCTCGTGAGTAATGACGAAACTTCCAAGTGAAAGGCATATTCGTAAGAAGACGCAGTAGATTCATCGCTATTGATCATCCCCACACACTTCAGCTGTCCTTTGTGAAACAATGAACTCAGCGTTTCAATTCTGCGACTTAGAACTTGGGTTTGTGGTTCTCTGGAGCTTCTTGCGGGATATGCATGCTTCCTGCAAATCAGTCACCCGCAATGCCCTACATCACTGTGATGTCGAAGTCCCCTTCAGCTAAGATGTCAAGGATGAAGTCTTTCCAGTGGCATCGATTGTCTTGAAGCAACGCAACACTGAAACAAGAGTTGTAGAGTCCCAAAGAGCCAACCAGTGGGCTCTATTCACTTCGTTGTTGTGGCACTCAGCAAGCGGGGCCTCACACTAGCAGTGAAATGGCTTCTTTTGTTCCGCAATGAAGGGCCTTCCGCTCGATGCTTCATTGGACTCCAACAGACTCTGTGACGGCACCTCCTTGTCTTGTGTGGACTGCTTTCCTTGTATCTTCTAGAATTGATGGAGTTCTGCCATGTATCAGGTTCTCTTGCCAATCTTCTGAGATTAGACTTAGGTTTTTATAAATCCCATAATTTCAGAGAAGTAATTGTGTCGGTGCCCCGTAAGTTGCGGTACTTTATTGGTTGCTCTATTTATGTCTTGCAATCAAATGTTGCTGGAAACTCTTCGCTGCGTTGGAGCTCGATTTGTCTCCAAAGAACATTCGAATTGGACCTTGAATTCGCCTGAACACAGCGAAAGAACGAGGAAACCAGTCGTACCCCAGATTCGTGGGGCCCGCTTCTCTACAGTATTGTGCATGTACGCTGCTTCAATCATTGTGCAGGCATTAATATCTCCACCAAAAGGATTTGTCGGTAAATTAAAGGATTGGAGCAATCTATAGTCCACGGCGACTTGAAGGCGTTGGGGCTTAATACGATCTGCCCGCGATTGCTCCGTGGTACTTCATCTCTCTGCTTCATTCTTTTAGTGAAAATTTTCGTGCCGCAGTGAGCATTGACCCTGTTTTCTCCAAGTCACTTCCTCCTTGAACAGTGAGCGTTGCTTACAGTGTAATCTGGTTTAGGGCGACCTAGGTGATCGATTGTGAGTGTGGCTCGCAAGTCTTTTACTGTAGTACTGCTCATGCATTTCAGTCGAAAGTTATATGCTACTGATAGAGCGAGACATGGTGGAATCGGAGCGATTGATCGACAGAAAGTTGAGAATGCGCGTTAGGAAATAGATACCGACATTTTGCATCATTGGTACCTTTGCCGACATTGACGCAGCACAGGTTGAGGAGAGAAGAGTGTAGAATAAGTTGGGTCTTGTCATGCTCAGCGCGCCTTGAGAGATTCGGTTTAAACTTCTGATCATAGTAACAATGGATGTACTTGTTATGTTAGATTTGCATCCACTTTCTGTTCTGTAATCTTATGCTCAATATACTACCTGAAGCGTTTGCATTAGTCAAGGCTTGTGAGACTCTTCAGAGGTTTGATTGATCTTCCTTGTACGCGAGGGGCGTGTGGAGGGGGAAAGGTGCGGCCACTCCATCAGATCAGACATTTGTTGATTGTGGAAACTTCGATAGTTAAACAATGGTACGTGTTCCCTCTTATTATATGATGTTCATGTTGACCTTGACTTGCTACTCAGGAAATTTGGATTGAGAATCTGGTGTCACGAGCAACATGTTCTGCTGTTACCAGTCATCCGTGTGCTTCTTTCCTCATGGCCAGTTGGTTTGTGCTGTGCTCTAGGCTGAATACCCATCCCCATTCTTGGAACAACGTGCATCTGGAAATAGTGAGCTAAAGCGAGGCGATGCAATTCTCATCAGCATGGAGAAGGACCCACCTCGCCCTGGAGCAGCAGTTGACAGGGGAGCTTTAGAGGAACTTTTTTCTTCGCTATGCTTCAACGTCCACAGTTATGTGGATCGTACAGCCAAAGAGTTGAAGGAGAGGTTGGAGGGCATAGCTAGTTGCGAACGGGAGGAAACTTCTGACTCTTTTGTACTCTTCGTCAGCGCACATGGGAACACTGACAACCAAGGTCACTACATTATAGCACCCGATAACCAGAAGATGTATATCTATAATGATATTCTCAAGGTGTTGATAAACTGTGAGGCATTGAAGGGGATACCGAAGGTGTTCTTCATCAACGCTTGTCGGGGCGACCCCTCGAAGCCCATTAGATCTACAGAGAACGTTGCAGAGTATATGAAGTCTGCAAAGGATACGTTGGTGATATTTTCCACAGAGGAAGGATTTCAGTCCCTGCGACACCAAGAACGTGGAACATTCTTCGTTCAAGCACTGAGGGACGTGATCAAAAATCATGAAAACGAAGACGTTAAAACTATGGTCTCAGAAAAGGCTAGTAAAAAGCTTATCGAGATTACTGAGAGTTATCTGATGTCTGCGGATGCTAAAGACAAGAAAAAGAACCCGAAGTGTCAGGTGGAAGTCACCCACTCCAATATGACTGGCAATCTGTTCTGGCGAACACAAAATCTAACTGAAAGTCCACCTGGTAAGCAATCATGCTTCTAAATCGAAGTGAGGCAAATTCCATGATCATGTTCGATTCTTTCTCAATATCTATCTCTGTAAGAGTACCATTTCAGTTTTGAGGTTTTGAAGTGTTCATCATAATTACTTACTGACGTTATCTACTGCATTTCGCAGATCTGGGAAATGTTATTGTTGGGCAAGATCACCAACGAGAGAAGCTCAAGAACTGGTTGCTGTCAAGAGAAACCAAGGCTACTGGAAGCGAGTGCTTTGTAATTGCAGGGACAGGCGGCATAGGGAAGACCACGCTAGCAAAGTCACTGTTCGAGGACGAAAAAATTAAGTACTTCTACGACCATCGTGTCTACTGGGTAACCGTAAAAAACGATCCCGACATCATGAAATGCCAGAGGCGGTTGATTTCCGAGATTTGCAAAGAAACGCCTTCGACAAGGCTCAACACTCAAAAGCTTTTGTTGGATGATCTCAAGACGAAGCTGTCCAGATTGAGAAGTATCTTCTTAGTCTTAGATGATGTCTGGGAGGCAAAAGATGTGGAAAATCTGCTAGGCGACTCATTTCTGAGAACGCTACCTCGAGGGAGTAAGTGTATCATAACTAGTCGGAAACCTGGTGAATTTCAGAAACCCGATGCAGAATTCCAAGTTGAGAATCTGGAATTATTGAACAAGCTGGATGCTGCGAAGTTGTTTATTTCCAAAGCATTTCGAAGGAAACCCGTGGAGGACCAGTTGAGCGTGCTCGTGGATGAAGTCATTGATGCTTGTGGCAACATGCCAATCCTGCTTGCAACAATTGGTGCCGATCAATGGAGTAAAGGACCGTCTATCGAGTCGTTGACCGTGGTTCGAGATCGGCTGAAAAACATACACGAAGACTCAGTATACCAGAAGCTGTTCAAGCAGCTGAAGATTAGCTACGATGACCTGCCCGAGAGAAACTCGATCTCTGGCGAACCAATCGACTACAAGGACTTCTTTCAGGACTTGGCTGCATTTCCTGATTCGGAGCAGATTGAAATTTCTGTACTGATGGACTTATGGACAAAACCAGGGTTGACCGAAGACGAAGCTTACAAGATACTTCAGGAATTCGAGCAGAGGTGTTTGCTGAAGATAGACGGCTACTGGTGCCATGTGCACGACATCTTCCGAGACCTCGCTGTCAAGCTTGCTCAAGAGTCGCCCCTGCACAAAAGGAAGAGGTTATTCGCGTGGGGACTGGTGAAGCTACCAGAAGCGTGGGAAAGTTCGCAGAATGTTGGTTCTTTCGAGACGGAGAAGATGGTGATAGCAAAGAGTGAGCTGAAAGCGTTTCAGCCGAACGACGCTATCCTCTTCCAGCACCTAACCCAACTACGTATGCTGTTTCTAACGTCGAACCTGAATCTGGTGACACTGCCTCCAGAGATTAAGTACATGAGAAATTTGGAGAAGCTGGATTTGAGCTGGTGTTTAGGTTTGAAGCGATTACCTCAGGAAATCGGGGAGCTATCCAGTCTTCAGAAGCTGAACATGGCCGGGTGCTGCTCCCTCGCTGCACTCCCTCCCTCGATTGGGAAACTAAAGAATCTCATGGAATTGAACATGCAAAGCTGTGGGATAGAGAATCTGCCCGACGATATTGGAGAACTCACGAACCTGACATATCTATGCCTGAACGACTGCGACAATCTTCGACAGCTTCCCGAAGCGATGGGAAACCTGAGCAGCTTGGAGAAGCTGGATTGTGAAATGCTAAAGATAACCGAAATACCAATCACCCTTGGTAACCTCACGTCCTTAAAACACCTCTCGTTCGCTGCATGCGGTTTCATCACCGAAATCCCTGCAGAGCTTGCGAACCTGGAGAGTCTCACTTCCTGTTGCTTTACATCCTGCCATAAACTGGACAAAATCCCGCACGAGCTGGAGAATTTGGTGATTCAAGGCAACTTGAAAGATTTTAAGCTAACTCCTGGAACTTCATTACTTGAGAGCCTACCTCCAGGTCTTCGTCGTTTGCAGGAGAGTAACGAAACGAACGACCGTAAGCCAGAGGAGGGAGTCGAAATGCGAGGTGTGCTTGTGGATCCTTTGCAGGTCTTTCGTCCAAGTGATAAGGAGGAGAGACGAGCTTCCTTTGGACTAGCACGGATAATCTCGATGGTAAAGACGGAGCCATTCTTGAGCGAACGATTCAACATGGGCATTCGTCTCATGTACACAATGTCTAACCACGACGGCACAAGGCATGCCATTGTGAGATCGGGTGGATTGCCCGTTCTTCTTCGTTGCATCGACAAGGGTCGGTTTGACCCCTGTAGGTGTCACGCTGCGGCTACACTTCGCAATATTTGTGTGGCTAACTCCACGCACAAAGCTGTTGTTGACGCTGGAGCTCTTTCGATTCTGACCCGTGTTCTGCATCGGAAGAATCACATCAGATTCTATGCCTACCAAGCTTTGAGACTCATCATAAATGGAGATATTCAGGAGTGTGATTATACTTTCACTACCGAGATCTTTGAACGTTGTGGGCATCATTTTAATAGATGCGAAGGTTGCATCTACTGCGAGGTCGAGCAAGAGATCAATCGTCCGGGTGTCAAGGCACAACTGAAGAGCTAGAATGAGCCTTGGCCATTTGTGGTACCATATTGGTTCACATTCGATTTCTTTGTTGTACTTAAGTTCCAATTGAGGTATCAATAGTCAAGCTTTTCGATCATGATTTGATGAATAGACAAGGATCACTTCTTAGTAGCTTCTTCTTACAGCGGGTACCGAGATGAAAGCCTTGTGCACATTTGATCGTTATTTAGCTCCAATTCGTAGCTCCTTCCGGAGTTGAGAATCTTCTACTGTTTCATTAGTTTGTTGGTGATATACAGTTGTAGTTTGTGAATGTCTTCCTGTGTGTAGTGTAGCTATATTTGTCATTTAAGAAAGCTGGAGACGCTCACTTTGTGGTGGGACTCTGCTTCGGGTGGAATTGAGGCTTGCTAGTTGCATGCATATGTTACATGTTCTTTCTGGCCTTTTCGAATCTCATATACAACTCTGTGAAATCACTTGTTTAACAAGATGCAGTAAGGTCACTGTTTATCACAAATGTACATAGATGGAGTAAGGTCATTGATCATCACAACTGTACTGAACATGTTGAGCTCACACTTCATTGGTCAAGTAACGATAGAAACAGGGTTGAGTATACGTATGTGATGTAGTAAAATAGATGCTTCTGTAATGTCCATATCCAAACTATGTTGATGTGAGTTCGATAGTGTTCGGAAAAGATAATCATAGCATTGGTAAAAGATTCATTTGTAAACAAATCTTCAATAACTCCAACTCTCTTATTTGAGATTGGTATGAAGAGAAGAGTATACTGGTTTCAATCTAATCACAACAAGGTCTCAATCTGAAACTAGTACATGCAGTACTAAGGTGGAGATCATACATATTTTTTGCAACTTCTTACTTGATATGAGTTTGTTTGAAGTGATTTTTTGCTCTATACTAAAGAATCACTACAATCACCACATAGTGCACAAATGAGAATCAAAAGTTGAGAGGACACGCAAACAACAAATCAAGTTATCAACTAAACCGAAACACTTGATCAAAATCTTCCCAAACCTAATGAACCCTTCTAAATAAATTCCCCAGCATAAGAGAATACATAGCAAACTTTCAAACAACCAAAAGCTTGCAGAAGAAGTTTTATTGACAATGTTCAATGCTATCTCCCTTAGTTCTAGTCTGTGCCGCGTAGGATATCTACAATCGATAACAATCGATCACAGTAACTGAAACATTTACAGAGCAGCAGTACCAATATATGCGTCTAATCGATGTCATCCAGATCCGAATCTTGCTGATTTCGAGGTGGCGATCCAGGCGGCGATGGAGGAGGTCCTGCAGGAACATCATCATCATCCTCGTCTCCAACATCAACATGTGCAAAGATCTCATTATCCGACGGCGTGGAATCAAGCAGACTCGGCATGATCCAATCGTCCTCAGCATTGTCAAATAAATCTCTCGTATGAACATCATTAGCCGGACCATTATCTTCATCATCGTCATTGTCCTCATCATCTTCATCTTCGTCCTTGTCCTCGTCCTCATCATCATCTGCTTCACTGTGACTGCAACTAGCTCCAGCCGAATCATGTTGCACCTGGTACGAGTTCTTAGACTCTAGATCGCCGAACTTATCATACGAGTACTTGGACCCCGAGAATGCAATCGGAAGCATCTGCTTCTGGTTCCCTGAGATAGTAAACAGAACAGTGTCGGTATTCCCATCGACGATCTTGATCTTACGCGCCAGGACCACTTTCTGCACAATGAAGAGCTCCCGTGGGATGGAGTTTTGGGGTGTGAACCGAACGATCATATCATCCCAGTGCTCTCGTGGATACTCCTCGACCCAGCACTCCGGAATAGAAACCTCGACCGATGATGGTAACTTAGAAGTCGGTCCGAGTAAGAGCTTGGCAGCCGTTGCAGCTTGCTCCCCGGAGATTGTGATCGTCTGGTCGGTGATGCACTTGGTTGTTGGCTGGGCCCGCCTCTTGTTCAACGATTCTTGTCCTCTCCTTGGCTTTTCGAGTTCGATCACGTTGCCGATACGGCGGTAGCCTCCGTTGGTATTTGCTATTACGCTGAGCACATTCAAGTTGGTCCTGATTGGTAATGCGAGAATCGCTCGATGTTTCTTCCATAGCTCTTGAACTGGTCCACCGCTGTTCCTGCTGCTATTCTGGTTTCCCATGCTTCTAAGCTTGCTCACTCACAGCCTGCATTCACCAATGCAAAACCAGAACCCTTCTTTGTAAACCCTTACGAAGAACTAACCAATAAACTCGAATCCTTGGCAGAGAAACGAATCTTAACGAAACAAGCTCATTCTAGAACGGTACCAGAAGGCAAATCGTTACATTTCATACAAAAACGTAAGCCCAACTCAATCCCAAGGGACTCAGTCTCGAACGATACCACTAGATAGCTGGTCTCGATCACTGTATCGATGTGCTACTGTTCACGTGCAAAACCCAGAAAGTGAAGAGCGTACCGAGAAATTTCGCCGTCGTATGCAATCGTACGCCGCCGTTGGAGTATAGTTAAAAGACAGGGATCCAGAGCCGTAGTGACAAGATCGATTGTGAGCGCGTGACAATGAGAAAGTACCAGTTGGCCTACAAAACTAAAATCTCTAACAGAATGCGATTCCGAACAAAACGAGAATTTTAAGTACTCCCAGAACTCATTCTCGAATGACGGTACCAGAACGCAAATCTGAACATTCTAAACGATCGAAAGCTTGAGCTCCACTCTACCCATTCTTGAACTGTTCTACAACCTTGTACAGAATAGTAACACAGAAGAACGTCACTGTATCGATGCGGTTCTGTCCCCGGAACAGCGTATCGAGGAATTCCGCAACAATAGCTGGAGTACATGCAGAGACACAGAGCCAGAGCTGTAGAGACAAGAGGATGATTGAGCGCGTGCACTAAATCGAGCCTTTTATCGACCGAGCGCAGACGCTGCAGCAACATGTTGTCTGTATACGTACCTTAGTAAGTCTGTCTGTGCTGGAAGGATGGACCAGGTCTTTATCTTTATCTTTTGATGGCTCTTGAATATTGTGCGTTTTATTACATGAAGGGATGATCAGTACTGTAGGTCTGTCGGTAACAGTTGTTCATTGTGTGGTGTTGACAGAGATGGAGCCACGTAGCTTTGGTTCCGGAGAGGTGGCCGTAAATATGGGCCGCAATCAGATGCTACAGTATACAGGTAATCAGGTAGCTTCCGACAGCCCTCACATCTGAGCCACAGTCCCGGAAGTTTTCTGAGGTCATCCGGTTAACCCCTAAAAATCCAAGCGTTTCCTTGACCTCCAGCACCAAAAACTGCCATTTTTCACCTTCGTTGGGAAATGGGGAAATGGAGAAACTTTTTTTTCTGGTTTTAGACTTTGAACCGTAAAATCTTGTACCTTACTTGTATACAAAGGTCTCATCAAAATTTCAACCGTTGGATGTTTGTCATTTGTGAGATCATAACAATCAAAGTTTGTCCAACACTTTTTTTTGCCGCTGCATGAGAGGCATTGTCTAAATGGTGCCAAGGGCAACTTGATAATTGTTACTCCAAATGTTTTTCCGTCATTTTTTTTCATGTAGGTAATCAAGTTGGGTACGCTCATGCAAAATTGTAGAGACCAATTCCACTTTTTGACCTTAATGTAAATTATTTTATGAAAGAAGGTCTAAAAACAACAATATAGTAAAACAAGCACCACATATGATATAAATTTAATTTTAGAAGTTTTTTGATGGTGAGTAGGTACATTTATGAGAATGTGAATTTTGAAAAAAAAAACTTGGAAAAAATCCAAAATCTCAAATTTTGGCAATTTTTGAAAGAGAAAATTGTAAAATTACTAGAAATTGTGAAGATTTTTTTGAAAGTTTTGGAGGCTGCCCTTGTAAAATTGGTAAACTTTTTGACTTCGAACACTTTGGAATTTGAATAGTAATTTGGTAATGAACATATTTTCAAAAAAGAATACTTCAAAAAAAAATATTTTAAACTGCCCATTTTGGACTTGAAACCTATAATTTTTAGATGAAGATTATAAAAATAAAATTTGGCTATGCAAATTTTACCACATACACATTACAATATGGGAAGCATCTAGTAAAGATCTTAGGCAAAAATATCAATTTAACTCCTTAATATGAGCTGCCCGAAATCTCAATAAACCAAATCGGTTTTCCTGGATTTTTAGTGGTTAAAGCCCCTTACTTCACACGATCATCTCGTATATCTGAATGATACCCACGTTATACAGGGGTAGTACCCATGTGATACCCCTGTGATACTAGGGTTTTTTCACGAATTTCAATTGGCAAAAAGCCTGAACCGCCAGTACTCCCGGTTCATTGATCTGAGCTGTTTTTGTGGGTCTTTTCCAAGGCGTGGCAATTGAGTGGCTCAAGATAAGAGATTAAAAGTAACATTGTTGCACATCGCTGTAATTATTGGAAACTTTAATACCTTTTATGTCACATTCCTTCAAATCCCTACACGTCACTTTCCTTCAATCCTTTTTAGGTCGGATTTCATAATCTCAAAATCAGGGTATAATTCTACGAATTAGGGCTAAGGTGGACATCTCTTTTGACCATGTCACACTCCAAAAGAATGTGATAAAGTGGTATCATACAAGGTGTGACAATATGGGGATATGTACTCAACTCATTATCATTAGATGTAATGATATGGTCCTGACATAGGGTAACAAAAGCAATATCTGCCCAGTACCGCCCAAACAAATCAATGATACCGTAGCTTTATAGCAGATTCTGCACGATGATACGCAAAATGAAAGGAGAGATCTGCCTAAATTGTCAAAATACTATTTTAAGATGCCTAACCTAGTTCATCAAAAGTAGTCGTGAAGTACAATTTCATCAAAAGTGAAAATTTCTTCACGATGATACGTAATGCCATTGCTACCCACTTGTGGTTGGTGTTCTTGCATCCCTTTAACATGATTTTGATTTTGAGTATTACGATATGCATGACATTCTTGTATATCTTGCTCATTATTGTCAACAACATACATGCTTGTTGCCTTGAATTCTTGAATGCATATCTTGCTGATTATGCATACCATCACCATTTCCATCTTCTGCCAAGATCCTCTGATCCTTGTTATGATAATGTTTACCTTGTTCTTGTAACTTCGTATCATCATGGACAAATAGTGCGTAGCCACTATTATGATTTAGTTTTAGTTGATTTCCACTTGGATTTGCTGCAGGAGAGTTCCCACAAGGTTAACCATTACTATTTCCAGTTTGGTAGTTCCCACATAGTTGACCATTGACAATGTCCATAAATACTACATTAGCACTTGAATTTGCCACATCAAGGCCCCTTTCATGGAAGCTAGAGTGACCATGAGAAGATCACCATGTGTTAGAACATTATCATTAGTATGCAAATTTGGTATAAAGAAGTTACCATATTGTTGATGATTGTAAGCACCTATATATAATTGGTGGTTTATTCTCTCAGCACTAATAAATTAGCATTGTTGATTCACAGGTGGATGAGTATTGTCGCCAGTAGCACGTTGATGAGTGTCTATTCTGCTCAAAGGTACTTGGTGGACTTTATCGTTCATCCGATTTGAATCGTCATCTCCATCATGTCCCATGTTGTCCTTGTTGTTGTCCTCTGAGTCCCCGATAGCTCCCCTTCACCCTTAGGATCCACAAGTGCCGGAGAGGAAGAACCACGGGTCTTACGTGGGCGACTATTGTCATCCACTCTCGCACTTTGTCTCTTACGGGAGGTCTCTTAGGGGAACCTCTCGTCTTCCTAGCAATCTTGTCTGTGGGTTTCAGAGTCAAAATGGGAGCAATAATGTCCTTATCAGAAACCACCTTAGAAAGTCGCGTCAAAAATATTGTCTTTGTTTATGTCGAGGTCGGAGTAGGTCAGGCATCTCTCTTGCTTTGAGCAGCACCTTTCGTGATTGAGATGAAGGTTGAGTTGGTGCCTCTTGTATAGATTACCACAATGCGGACATTTGAATAGTTACCTTCACCTCCTTGCCATGCTAATCAAAAACAATGGTCAACAAATGCCAGTTATGACCATACATTTTGATCATGAGATGTCTGCGGGGTCCACTACTCTTTCCAGTAGTGTGTTCCTTCCACCCAATAATGTGCTCCATTATCTTAGTGTCCAGGTTGTAGTGCGCGTGAGTTGACTTCAATTCAATGCCATCTTCCTTGCATTTGACTTTGCACTCCCATATCTCTCCCTTCACAAGCATGTTTGCAGGCCTACAACATCCCAAGGTTTAATAACGCCGAGAGGTTGATGCACAATAACCTAAAAGATATACATAATATTCCTTACTCATACACGATATACGATATATCCATCCCTTGCAAATAGAGTTACAAGGTGTAATATTGACTATCCTCCCAATCCCACGTTTCCTTCTATCATTCATGGCAACCAAATATTGAACAGACATGAAATTCAAGGAGCATGGCAATGGCGTATACGCGACATCTCCACCCAAACCCAAAATTACACAATATATATATATATATATATATATATATATATATATATATATATATATATATATATATATATATATATATATATATATATATATTCTCCAAAGCATAGAACATGCTAAACCCTAAACCTTGCATTCTATTGTTTTCCTCTCTTGTTGTTCATTCGATACACTTTTTTCAAATTGCTACAAACTCAAGGGCGACATGATTTCAAGAATAGCGATCGCGGGCTCACTAGAAAGCAGTATTGGAGAGAGAAAAAGTTGGAGAATTCTACAAGATTGATAAAGCGTAGGAGCAGCACCACGGAATTTCAAGCATATGAGCGTAGTGTGCAAATGAGGAGGACAAGGGCAAACATTGCAATTCCACCATACCAAACCTTACATTGGCAAAATGAGAGCGAAAATGATGAGGGTGTACCTTGCGCATTGCCTTCATCGTTGTTAGCCACCAATTCAAAGATTTGACGTGAAAGAATTCTAATATTTGAATCATTTCCTCGTTATCATACACATAACGATAACGCATACTAAGATAGCCCTGGATTCATACACTCATTTCCTCATCATAATGTCTCGTGACAACCTTGAATACACAATTACTCACACATGACAAGTGCATTTGATGTGGCAGCTCCATAAAGATGATATCATGGATAAATGAAAAAATTTAGCCAATACCATCGCATCGGCTAATCTCCAAGAAGAGCTTATCAAGTAATGAAACCCACTTCTATATGGGTATGTGTGAGAAGGTGGAGTAGTATTGAGTACGAGTGGGAAAGTATCGGGTAGTGGGTACTCACGAGGCTTGGACTTATCAGCTACCCGATAAGGCTCATGGCTGAGGAGTTGCGGTGAGTTGTATCGGGTAATCAGCGTGGCGACACAAGAAAAAGACACGCGCAAGAAGGCAAAAAGAGTCTTCCTTTCTGTAGCACAACTCATAGGAAGACGACTAAAATAAGGCCTGACACCGCAGAGATTGAACTTAGTGAGGAGTGCTTCAGACCAGTCCACTCACACTCCCATTGCTCCATTTAACTTGAACAAGATTCGTCTGTTTTGATAGACATTCTGCAACGACAAGTCCTTACCCATGACTATGGACACAGTCATCAAAAAGGTCAGATCAAATTATTTTTTAAAAAAACATGTAAAAAATCCAAACCTAGGTATGAAAAAAAATTATACCCTATTAAAAATAATTTCTTCTAAGTTCCCCCTTCCACAACTTCCCTTCTTGGTTTCCGTCATTTGTTCGCGATTCTCATTATCTGTTTGTACTTCCCATCATTCGATTATGGTTCTCATTATTTGTTCGTAGTTCTTATCCTCCTTTCGTAGTTCTTATCCTTTGTACCCCCTTCCTAATTTCCCTCCAATGTTTCCTTGATCTACCGTTCACTCCTTTGCTCACATTTTCATGTTCCATATTCCTTGTTCCTTTGACTCCTGGTTCCATCGTTTGTTTCTGGTTCCCGGTTACCCGTCCTCAAACTCCCTTTTTTGGTTTCCATCATTCGTTCTCGGTTCCATCATAAGTTCCCAGTTCCTATCATCCGTTAATGGTTCTCATTATTTGTTCCTAGTTTCCATCCTCCGTTACCAATTCCTATCCTTTGTTCAAAGTTCATGGTTCTTGTTCCATGTTCCCTCGATCTCCTATGCACTCCTTCATTTGCTCCCATTTTACATGTTCCACATTCCTTGTCCCTTCAAATCCTTGAAATATTATTGGGATCTAATAAACTCTTAATAATAATCAAATACCACTTACGCAAACTCTTCATATCATATTTACATGACCAAATGATGATGGCCATGATCATAACCATGCATGTATGATGGATCGCCAAGGAGAGACAGACAAAAGCAGTTCTTTTATATTCTGCAACGAAAAGCAGCTCGTTTCCCTCATATCCCTACACCACTCTCTGTACTTTATGTTTTTTTGTGCTTTTTTCCAATCACATTATGTGACGGTACCGGGTGTTATTTTTGTCCCATTCGTTACTTCCTTTTTTGACCAGCCACTCAGGAAATTCTGCAACCGTCCAGATTCCTAGCCCCACACGGCAAGCACGGC
The DNA here is from genome assembly GCA_037043015.1 of Bryum argenteum. Taxonomy (NCBI): domain Eukaryota; kingdom Viridiplantae; phylum Streptophyta; class Bryopsida; order Bryales; family Bryaceae; genus Bryum; species Bryum argenteum. The sequence continues at coordinate 5,447,491 of CM073327.1, forward strand.
TAATCAAACAAGAAAAAACCTCCCTGAAAGTAAAACTAGCAACAATAACAATGGTAACAACTGCCCCACCTTGAAATTGGAAAGGAAGGGATTGCTCAAAGACAGCTTGAAGTTGCCATTCAATGCAAGTTAAACATGATCATTCATTGAAATAATTTGAGATATCAAAATATGAAAGACGTTCTTTGCGTCTGAATACTCCTTGCTGAGTCGACGGACGGAATGAATACTTACGTGGTCAGTGCACCATCTTGGGATGAATCTGCTTGCAATGTAGCATGACCACATGTGATGTTGCTTGCAGCCAAAAAATGAAATAGAGGTCAGACATAGTCTTGAAACCCTGTCACATTTTCCTGTGCCTAGTTTTGTTCTTCTTCTTCTACGGAAAATCCGATATCAAAGTTGTACAACGCCATCCCAGTTCTAATCTACATGAAGCTACTGTGGCATACCCCCTGGAACCGGCCTGTTTAACCCCGGCATACCTCCAGGTAGTCCTGGCCCTTGATCAGACGACAGCATGGGTCCCCTTCCCATCATGATTGGAGGGGGAGGAGGGAGATCTCCTAGGACTTGTTGGCGCCCGAGCATGTGAGGTGCACTCATCATCTGTCTTTGGAAATGATGATTCTGCTGCATGCTCATGGCTCCTGCATTCATCGAATTTGTCAGCCCTTGATACATCTGCTGTTGAACGAAAGCTGCGTGGTTGGGCATCTGGTGTTGGTTCATGGCTTGTTGGAAGCCATGGCCATAAATCTGTCCTTGGAATGGGGGAGGGGGTTGAGCTAGCACAAGCGCCTGATGCTGCTGCCTGGGCGGGGACGAAGGCGGGTTGCCACTCGAGGCTCCACTCAGACGCTGGGCTGCTATCCGCGCATGATCCGCAACATAATTTGTTCGGTCATGGTCTACTTTTTCGCATTCCTTCCCTATCGACGATTGTAACTCGTTTAAGAACTTCAATTTCAGCTCCAGCTTTTTTGACTGGTGCAATGAAACCAGCCAGAAACAGTTTAGACCAAGGACCATGCACCATCTCAAGAAATCTGATCAAAAACAACTTAATAGCGAAGACAATGAAGCTTGGTAACCAACCATAGCTGGTGGTTTCCAGTTTCGGACTAGCTTTCTGTGGACTATGCTTTGACCTGTACAATTAAGAATGGCAAGTATGTTGAAAGTGGCTAGAAGTGCAGAAATGTGTTACCTGTTTTTCGATGACATCCTCCATTAATCGCTTCATCTCCCGCTCTTCCTGATCAGCCAAGAGCTTAGCTTTGACGGATGCAGCTGCTATGGCACTGGCTGCCGCCCGCTTCACGCGCCCAGCAACTTTAGCCTCCTCCATGACGTTCAAACATTTTGGAGCATCTGATTTCAAAGCGATTTCCTTACCTGCATCGTGCCGATTCAGTGTAAGAGGCCGTTCAACATCATACCAACTTACTAAACAAACATCGCTTTTTTCAGAATTAAGTCAATCTCGTGAGAAGATGAGGTGTATCTCGAACCTAAATTGGATTCTTGCCGAGGCTCTGGTTCAGTAGGTGGTGCATCATCCTCCTTTTGAGCGGACTCTGTGACGTCAGACATGGGCTGTTTCCCCTCAGCGATAGCGTCGGACACGGGCTGTTTACCCCCATCTTTAGCGGCAACAGCAGCAGGACTTGGGCCGGCTTCACCAGTTGCAGCGGTTTCCTCTCCACTTTGCATTTCTTCATCAGCCTGACCTGATCTGCATATTTTCAATGAGAACTTTAGGTCCCTTCGATGCAGAAGACATGTTAAACCCCCTCACGGCCAACCATTTCCGACCATCTCCAGTGTAGCCATATTCTGGTATGCCACATTTGTAATTATACAGGAACGTTCATCAGATATTTCTCAGAACTGAATTTTTAAGTCTTCCAATATATGTCTTCAGAGTTATCATCGAAATCTAGCTTTGACTCTCAAAAATGAACGTGTAAAAACATCTAATGATTGCACTAAGTACCTGAAAAGTACTAACATTTCTTAGGTGTACGATACGCCAACATAATTAATCAATCAAGTGTTGAAGTCTATTATACTTACTACACCTGTAAACTCAGCTAAAGAACGAGGCTGAAATACAGTCTGAATTCGTCTTTTTGTTCTTGTAATTATCATAAGAAACAGCGTGTGAAATTTCGTCGGTCAAATGGATTTAAGACCTAGTTAGAAGTTATTAATAGATGCAACAAGGACTGTTCTGGATGTGCAAATCAAGTTCAAGAGCAGCTGAAAGCTCCTGGTTGTTCAGATGGCTGCTTAGGAGTTTCAACTATATTAACATGCATGAATAGGTAACAGGAACCTTTCTCTTGCATTGCATTTACTTCTATGACCAGACATGGTTCCTCAGTATTGAATAGCGGTCAAAGAGAGCAAGATAGACAAGATAAGGGACAATAATAGAGAAGAGTAAAAACCTGTCCGGATGCTGCGAAGTACTTGGTTCAATATCAGGAACTGGATCTTCTAGTATCATGGCAGTCCCAGCCGCAAGATGAACCCCAGGGTCCTTCGTGCTCAAAGCTTCTAAAGCAGCCAGAGCAGCCTCTCTACCCAGACTTGACCCAATCATAGTAGCAAGAAACGCCATCTACATCCCACCACAAACACTGGTTAAGAAAACAGTAGGTTCCCGAAGGAAGAGTCGATTCAGAACTGATCATTATCTGGTAGGGTTAAAAGACCTCCTCTTACCAATGAAGCAAGGAATTATCAACCACAACACTGACGAGTCTCAAGCACATCATCCCCACCGACTTCATCAAGGAACTGAACATTCACAAGACGGGTATCTCATCGTGGAATATCAAGCCCTCAACATAAGAAGTGGACTCCTTGAAACCTTAAGGACCAAACACAACCAGTTCGTGTTTATATTTTGACAGGTATAAGTAGGTAGTAAGGAACTTCTTTAGGTTCTTTCTTAACAATGCATGCAATATTCATCACTGATACCGGTGATGTAGAATGTGGCCTGATCTTTTCGCACATTGATATTCGGACCATGAACGCTAGATTCATTGTGCTCATTTAGAAATTCATTGAAACTGGAGATGTCATGAGAAGAACGTACCTGGGCCATGACAGGGTTGCCAGCTTCTGCAAAGGCTGCAAGGTTTGGTGGGTACACGAGCTCTTCTCTCCGAGGCTCCTCAGAATTGTCCGTACTAGGTACAACCGCAGCGTCATCTTCAGGTCCTTTCTCACCTATTTCCTTTTCTTCTTGTTCACCCTCGAGCGTACTGTCTGTTTGCGAGATAGGAGTTGTGGCGGGCACTGCATTACTGGTCGATGCAGACTTTTCGACGTCATCTGAAAAGGCATCCTCAACTGGGAGCTTTATAAAATGTAATATGCACTGCGATTTGGACTTGGTCGCTACATGCTCAGCTATTTCGTTCCAGTTATCTCCATATAATTCTAAAGCCTCCAGCAGCAGAAGCGTTTCCTGATCTGACCACCCTCCCCCGTTTGCGTTCGATGCTGTTGTGACATCCATTTTTATGAAATCTGCCGACACCATGTCGGGCCCAAATAGCCCTTCATTATAGCAATCAGGGCACAAATCAAAATCAGCCTGCCACCACACAAGTGATTTAACAGTCTCAGTCGAGGATATTATCAGTCTCTGCAAAAAACTCACAACTAATTATTTCCAAGTCTTTCTTCGTAACGAAAAGGCCTTCGCAGATTGGAATTGGCACGCGCATGGATGTTCCCCGAAGGTGGAGGACATCTAACTCACACATTTAAGGCACGGAAGAGTGATTCGAGAATTCGAGAAGTATACAGGTAAAAGGATTGACCTGCTTCTGACAGTGATACCGTTGTTTACTGCAATCTGCAGAACAAGAATTGCAATGATAGTCCACTTCAGCTCCTCCCTCAAACGCAAGCATCTCCGCAATAACTGCATCTGTTGTTCTTGATTTCGGGGGACTCAGTTGGAGGACAGGAGTACAAGATGGATCAACATGATACAAGCTTGAGCCTCTTCGTGGCAAAGCCCGCAGCATCAGTGCAGCATCCGACTCCATAATAGGAGAGCAATGCTTCCAAGAAGGTAGAAACTCCGCCGGAGCAGCATAGTTGATTAGCCCCCAATGATCCAAAAATTCCATGATTCGATGTATAGCTTTCTCCTCCACACCACTGAGCTGCTCTTGCACATCAGCCACGGTGAGCACCGTCCCCAAATTCTCTCGATACTTCTTCATTATTATATTCCTGTACTCCATGTACAACTCAGGAGATTTCCCTGGCATTTTGCCACTAAAAAACTCCGGTAATCCCCTCTTCTCCAATGTGTGTATTTCAGTCCATGAATACCAGCCTGCCACAACATAAAATTCAAATTTCCCGCAGCTGAGTCCAAAGTCAGAGACTTAAAGTTGACAACATCCATTGCTATCCAAGGACCTCAATCTTATTCTACCACTTTTAAGCAGGTCATACAGGAAGTTCATTGTTCTATCAACCGACACAAGCGAGGTTCTTCACTGACTCCGGTGTTGTAGAATTCGGCCCCACTGCTTGATAATGATAAAAAAGAATTGTAAAACCCTGGTACTAGGTACAAGTTGTCGTGACTTTGAAATCTCACAACACTTTCAAAGACCTGACATTCACTCTTTCAAATATATAAGCTTCTGATAAAAGAACGGACTAGGGGTTATAAAAAAACTGAGAATGAAAAGTTTTCCTTCCTACCAGCATGACTGGGAATAGTGTGGAGCTTCTCTTCCTCCGCCTCTGTTGTAAGGCTTGATGTAGCCAAAGAGGTTGATACCTGCACAGTGATATTGTGGTACAAATTTCAAAACTAGCAGACTTCAACTTTCGATAGCCATTCTTGATAGCCCCTTCAAGAATTTCGTACCAAATTCTGAGCTTGCCCATTACTATGTACCGATAATGCTTCCTCACCAGATAAATGTGATTGTCGATAACTGAAGGCGTATAGCATTAGCAAGTCCCGAGTTTACTACTGGCTCAAACATGTTTTAAACAGAACCTACAATCTTGGATAATAGCCAGTTTGCCTTCCAGCCATTTGCAGAGAGAGATCAATGTACCTGCACAGCAGTGGCGACTGGCTGATCACCAGAAGTTTTAACATCTGCTTTAGGTGCAGTAGTACTTGGTGTTGCTGCTTCTGCATCTGTTGTTGCCCCAGAACTCACTTGCAAATCGCCTTGTGAATTTGAACAAGCCTTGTTTCCTTCGTCCACCTTTGGCTCTTTCACAGATTCATCAGGTTTCTGCACGGGGTCTTGCTTCTTGACAGCCTTAAGATCTGTTGTAAAAGAGTTGGGAACTACTTGTTTCTTCGCCACTGACTCATTGGCTGCTGCTGGCTCCCCGTTAGCAGGAGGATGTTGCTGAGGAGAGTCCTGTTGACTTCCTCCTCGTGGTGGTCTCTTGCTGCTGACAGCCGGAGACCCCGGCGGTGTTAACCGCTTCCGCTTCAGCATTCTGGCGTTACTCTTCGTATTATTGTTGTTGTTCGTGACGACACCGCCGTCCGCTGCGACGTCGTCCTCACCACTCTCTTGCGCAGGCGCTTCCTTACTCTTCTTCCCTTTCGCTGCTCCCGCTCCTGCCTTTACCTTAATCTTCAAACCTAAAACTCCCAAACAAAACACAATTCCTCCCACTCATCAATTGCCACCACTCACTCACTCATTCACTCAGTCACGCATCATCCGATCTATTCACTCGCCAGTCTCTCAAAATAAAATTGTCTCGAATTGCATTCGTCTTCTACTAAAATGTACATAACGGTCCTGCCTTCCGATTTCTCCAAACCCTAACCCTCGAACTCCCCAAACCCCTTCGATTCGAGTGACTCACCAGCAGGAGACGACGCCGCAGCAGCAGCAGCTCGCCGCGCGGCCATGAGCAGTTGCGAGCCTTCAAACCCTCGATACAATCAATCAGGAGTTCCTTACTCCCTCGTCCGCCATAACCAGCCAGTGCCGTTTTGCTCAAATGATTGCTTGCAGCATAGGATTCTTCGTCCACTATCACTTCTTCCAAATGTGATCGTCTTTTCCAATGTGATCACATTTGAGCTCCAATTGTTGGCTGTTCTTGATAAGAACAATCACTGTGTGATTATCATGGAAACTCCAAAGGAGCCCAGCTGATGAGTGAGGGACGACGATGAAGGGTCTTCATTGGACTACTACTACTACGGGGTACTAGGGCGGGAGCCAACATGGTGATGGACTTAATTAACTTACTTCCATTTGGAGGGAGTGAAGATTCCAATTTTTTCTTTATTTTGCTTTTTGAAAAACACCAAAACATTCATGGGGTGAGGTCAGATTCATGTAAGGACATCACTCATTTTTAGGATCTTCGATTCTTGACTTTTTGGCCATGTGGTAGGATCCTATTTGGAGGCACAAAGTCATACTTTTTCTAAGTATATTTGTGTGTTGTTTAGGAGAAACGTGATTGAGTTTTGGATGTTTTTAGTGTAATGTGTTAAGTTTGTTGTCTATTTTTGAATATTTTAGGCTTATAATTCATTTCTAGTTGAATTTTTGTATTTTTGAATGAATGCAATAACTAAAGACGGACAAATACATGTAAAACTTGAAATGTAAGGGTTGTCATTTTTTATTTTCTTGCAATTATCCAAACTTGGATTCTGATTTGAGATTAAGGATTTATACACTTGCATAATATACAATATTTTTTTGGATCAAGTGTATTCTAATTCAGTTCGAACCAATTTGAACATGGATTTTGACTTAAGCAACCTCAATCCTTTGGAATAAATCAAATTGTATACAACTCCACCAAGTATAGAAAATGTGAGGGTAACTCTAGGCCGGTACCCAAGGTGTATTGGTCGTTTATCCATCAGTCTACGAGCAACGGGAAAATGCACCGCTAAAGCTTCTTAGCCATGGCGAATTCCAACAATTTCACGCTCTACTATTTTGTTCACAATGTTAAAGTGAATCAGCGTATTTAGAGTTAAGTTCAATCTCGACATGTTAGCACGTGAAGGGAGATTGGACCTCTCATTTAAAGTTGAGTCTAATCTCCACATGTTAACATGTGAAGGGAGATTGTACATCTTAGCACGTGAAGGGAGATTGGACCTCTCATTTAAAGTTACGTCCAGTCTCGGCATATTAGCAGGGGAAGGGAGATTGGACCTCTCAAAGTTGCAATTAATTGTCGAATGACACTCAACGAAGGTGGAACATGATAGCGCATAGAAGGTGGAACATGATAGCGCATAGAAGGTGGAACATGATAGCGCATAGAAGGTGGAACATGATAGCGCATAGAAGGTGGAACATGATAGCGCATAGAAGGTGGAACATGATAGCGCGTAATCATCCAAACAATTGTCGTCTACTGTTTCAATTTAATTGGATGATTTAGCGCATTGCAAAATGGAATTGACTTCGTGTTGTCTTATTCTCATTCTTTATTATGTTCGAATGATTAACTCCTGCCCAACATCGTGCTCGAGGGCGCAGCATATATTGCTATTGTTGTTTACCGCCCAGTGAAGAAGCTGGACCTCTCATTTAAAGTTAAGTCAAGTCTCGACGTATTAGCACGGGAAGGGAGATTGGACCTCTCAAAGTTGCAATTATTTATCGAATGACACTCAACAAAGGTGGGACATGTTAGCACGTGAAGAGGGAATGGACCTCTCAAAGTTGCAATTGATTGTCAAATGACACTCAATGAAGATGGGACATGGTGAATTGGCCCATTAGAAGTCTCACTGAATTTTTCTATAGATAATCCATTAGATATTTTTCGATGGCTAGGCGATGCATAGCGGCGACATGAAGATGGATCTGCAAAGACCATCTTTTAAGTGCACCTATATCCCATGGTTTTGGGCAATTTATGATATGACCTATAAAGATTAAACACATCTTATTAAAATTTGCTATTGGTCAAGAAAATGCTCCCCATTCAATTTTGCTATACACTATGTTGGAAAAAGAAGAATAATTACAAAGTTTGATGTTCCCAAAAATCTGCTAATCCTTTTATTTATCCAATATAAATTTAGTTGGATTTAGGCAAACACATGGACCCAAGTAAGATTTACTAAATGATTAAGCCCAAAAGCATCAATTAGCTAATGGCTATTATCTGGAAACAAGGAAAAAGTCGAGAGAGCCAATAGGTGAATGACAAGGGAGTTGTATTTGATACGTCACTTATACATTCAATTGTGGATTTTTGTTTCGGATTTATACTCTATGTATCCTGAATTCAACATGTCAAATAATTGATTCCTTTTTGACATTTCCTGTTAATAAAAGCATTTATGTGTTGATTCTATTTATTTTCAAAAATCTTGGAAATTTGAAATATAATTTCCATCAAATTGGCCACCAAGCTATGAGAGATAACATATCCATTTCAATTCGATTTTAAGAATCTAAAGTACCAATATTAGAAAATAGAACTAGACAAAATTAATTTCTAAACACTTTGGAACAGTAGGAGTCAAGAAAGGATATGAGACTAATGACTCCTATAGTAAATTGGCATTTAATTCTCATATATTTGAGTTTTTCCTAGAATGACTTACTTTTGATGCAATTACAAGTTACCCATACATTCTAGTGTGCCTTACCTTGATAGATATGTCTCTTGATTTGACTTTTTCACCTCAAGATTGAGAAACTCCTAAACCGAAAAGAATTTAGAAGCGATAATATTATCGTTCAAAAATTCCAATATTCCTTGTGATCACGAGGTCTATATCCAGTGAGCTAGCCAAAGTCAAGAAGATACTTTATGTTCTTGCATAACTTCAAGTGTTGATATACTTTTTATTGCATTGGTCTACCAAGTAGTACACACCTTCAATTGATTAGTTCTTACCAATTTTAGTCTCTGTTAGTTTTATGTTGTAAGGAAGTGAAAAAAAACTCAATAAATCATAATAATTGCACTAGACCAAGGGCTCCAACCATAAAAATATATGATTTTTTTGGAATAATTTTCATGATTCAAAGTGTAAGATGCCCTTAGAGTATTTTTTAAGCTAAAGTTCACAATTATAATTTTTTTTTTATGGTACCATCCTAAAGCTAGAGTTACAAAGTTTGTTTTAATTTGATTCATACGTTCTAAATTGTATACTTGGGATATTAAAATTAACGTCTATAGAACGAGTACTTAATGCAATTACAGTTACCGTGGAGGGCAAGTATCGATGAAAAGTTCACACTGGATGAAAGGTAGATGACAAGAGCGATGAAAACGGACGCAAAAGCCGTAAGTATTCAGAAAAGTAAAAAGGATACTTCGGGACCGAAGTGGACATTCAGAATGTTAGGGTATTGCAGATATCTGTTGTTAGTTTGATTGCAGTGGAGAGATCCGGGAAGGTTTGTGCCTGTGGACAAGGAGTAGATCATCTCTTGTTATTCTAGAGACGTTTAGATTGGTTTAGTGAAATATTTCGATCAATTTGCGGGTGTGTGTGTTTGCCGCTTTTTGGAGATATTGGCGTTTCCTTTTAGGAGTTTCGTTGGTAGCGATGGCGATTCAAGAGGAGGTGGTTGAGCATGAAGAAATTCGCTTCGATGAGGAAGGCGAAGAAATTGAAGAATATATTCCCGTGAAGAAGCGGCGTCTCATGGCCGCGCAGCAGCTTCTCCACAAAAAAGCGGCGAAGGGCGCTGCCGGAGCCAATGCAGCGGCTGCGGTGACAGAGGATCTTGAGGCTTTGAAAGCGTCGGAGCTCAAGCCGAGTTTGCTTGTGAAATCGTCGCAGCTGAAAAAGGACGCGCCTGAAATCACTGAGACGGAGGCCTTAGTAATGCAAGAACGGGAGATGATTGAGAGATTATCAGAGAAGAAGCAGTTAGTGCCTGTTCATGAGCTTGCCAAAGGTATTTCGTACACGGAGCCCATGGAAACCGGGTGGAAGCCACCTCTATCAATTCGAAGTTTGAGTGAGAAGGAGTGTGACGACATCAGGCGGCAATGGCATATTTTAGTAGAAGGTGATGATATCCCCCCGCCTATTAAGAATTTCAAGGATATGCGCTTTCCGGAGCCCGTGCTGAAGAAATTGAAGGCGAAGGGTATTACACGGCCGACGCCTATTCAAGTTCAAGGTCTCCCGGTTATTTTGTCTGGACGGGATATGATTGGTATTGCGTTCACTGGCTCGGGGAAAACCTTAGTATTCGCTTTGCCGTTAATTATGCTGGCGTTGCAAGAGGAGGTGCGGATGCCGTTGATCGGCGGGGAGGGCCCCTTCGGATTAGTGGTTTGCCCTTCCCGAGAGCTTGCACGCCAGACTTTTGACGTGGTGGAAGAGTTCACTTCTGTGCTGACTGAGAAAGGATACCCGCAGCTGCGGTCTATGCTCTGTATTGGTGGTATTGATATGCGGTCACAATTGGAGGTTGTGAAGCACGGGGTGCATATTGTTGTTGCAACACCAGGTCGATTAAAGGACATGCTTGCGAAGAAAAAGATGAATTTGGATAATTGCAAGTACCTTACATTGGATGAGGCGGACAGGCTTGTGGATCTAGGGTTTGAAGAGGATATCAGAGAGGTTTTTGATCATTTTAGAGGGCAGAGACAAACGCTGCTATTTTCTGCGACTATGCCTAAGAAGATCCAAAATTTTGCCAAGAGTGCGCTGGTGAAGCCAGTCGTGGTGAATGTGGGCCGAGCTGGTGCCGCTAATCTGGATGTTATTCAGGAAGTCGAGTACGTAAAGCAGGAAGCGAAGATAGTATATCTACTGGAGTGTTTGCAGAAGACACCACCACCTGTTTTGATTTTTTGTGAGAACAAAGCTGATGTCGATGACATTCACGAATATTTGCTATTAAAGGGTGTCGAGGCTGTCGCAATTCACGGAGGCAAAGACCAGGAAGAGCGAGAGTTTGCAATTGCATCCTTCAAGGCCGGTAACAAGGATGTACTAGTAGCGACAGATGTTGCTTCCAAGGGGCTTGATTTTCCAGACATTCAGCATGTAATCAACTACGATATGCCTGCGGAGATTGAGAATTATGTTCACAGAATTGGGCGTACAGGACGATGTGGGAAAACTGGCATCGCCACTTCTTTCATCAACAAGAACCAGAGTGAGACCATCCTTTTGGATTTGAAGCATCTACTGAAGGAGGCGAAGCAACGGATACCTCCTGTGCTGGCAACTTTGGACGATCCCATGGAGGAGGCAGAGGAACTTGCCAAGGCTAGCGGGGTCAAAGGTTGTGCGTATTGTGGAGGATTGGGTCATCGTATCAGCGAATGTCCGAAGCTGGAGCACCAAAAGAGTCAAGCCATTGCTGGAACAAGACGAGACTACTTTGGATCTGGCGGTTATGGAGGAGAAATTTAGGCTGAGAGGCACGCTTTGTTTTCTTTATAAGATTTTTGCCTTACTTTCCTCTTCAAAATTGCTGGCTCGGAGAAAGTTAATCTACCTGCTTTCAGGAATCCTGAATGCAGTAGGGTGGCTTGGCACTGCATCATACAATCGACGTTCACACTTTATGAGGGTATGTTAGGATCTGCAGATATACAAATACACACCTCAGATTGGGAGCATAGGATATTTCTGTAGGCTGGTATTCATAAAGTACCTCAAGCTATAAGCTCGCGATTGGAGTGAAGCTTCTGAACTTCTAGGCATAGACTTTGTACAAATTTTTGGTGTTCAAGGAACTATATGTAGTATTTACGAAGAGGATTGTTGCTGCCATTGTAAGAATACGAGTCAGCACGGAGCTGCCTGGATTAGAAATCTTTTTTTGAGGCGACTTCATCTTTTGGAGAATCCTCATTGACTCGGGCTTGGAACATTCTGTATGCATTTTTGTTTTCAGATGAGTGCACCTTAATCCTCCAGCTCCAAGTATGCGGCAGCAGGATGCCGGGACGATTGATCTTAGACCCCTTAGTGCCACTTCGCGAGGTTACCCTAAAGCAACACACTCAGCCTTGAACAACTCTGATTGTTAGAGTGCAATTAAGATAGTTTGATCCAATATTTTTCTATGTACAGTTCCGGTGAAGATTGAATATTTTTATCCATTGAGTAGTGCTGTTTAAAGGTAATCGATTGTCAAGGTGTTGCTTCTGGGTCATATTTCATAGTTCGGTGCCTCTACCTTATCACGCCGAAATGCACCTACCAGGAAATTGGAAGTTCAACCTCTCAAGCGGGTCAAGACCGTGGAAATTGTCTGTATGGCCCAGAGTTACAGGACGAGCGATACTTTCAAGGTTTGGCTGATATATCGGAATGGTGGTCCCACTTTTGCACCCCGGTTGTGGAACAGTGCCCTGAGCTTCAGACTTGTGGCAGTTCCCTTTCAGACGGACGAGCTCCTTTGTCGGTAAACGATGTGATTTGATTGTGTTGTTGAATGTGCTACTCCTTGGCCACATTAATTTGCGGTAACTTTTCACAAATTGTTTCATCTCTTCGTCAGACTTTGTCACGGAATTTTGTCGGTATTGTTTTTCTCTTAATATGGCAGCCGTTCCATCCTATTCTACCAAGTTTTGAGATGTAGACTCGTTTCCACTGTACCTTCGCGATAGAGAAGAACTCTTAATCTGGTTTGGGGTGCCATTTCAATTGAGTCAATTTCAGGACGACTCTCGTTGTGGTGGTGCGCATTGGAACTAGAGTCTACTGTGTGTAGCGAGCAATGGTGGGTTATTGTGATGTCGGGAACAAGAAGGGTTCGAGCTCGCGTTGTAATTAGTATGGCTACCGACAATCACTTATCACTCTTCTCAGATGCTCAGTACGAGGGTAGGCTTTGAGGTTTGCTTCGTAGTTTTCTTGGAATACTGCTCCCTGCTTGAATTTGATTTGGAGCTTGTTACAAATAGTGATAGCTTTATGCGTTAATCTCTTTTTATATAAGACTGGATCTGTCCATGATGTCTGGGTTTGAATTGGACGCCTTACATAGTCTACATGAATTACGCGTTTTTGCTTCTTTGTCAATGCAGTGCCAGAGGCTTTAGATTTGCGAGTGTCTGAGTGTAATAAATGCAGATCGAATGAATGAAGTGGAGATTTGACAACATGGTGAAGGGGAAAAAATGAGCAATTCTGGAGCAATGTAAATGTTTGAGCTGGATTTAAGAACAAATTTCTTTACGCTGAGTTCTTTCGTTAAAGCACCTGACTTCTTGAACTTGTCTGCTTTTTCTGTAGACTGGTGAGGGTATCTTATTCTTCTGCAGAAGAGGCTTCTGATTGTTAGCCTCAATCGGTAAAGGCTTGTGGGGTTTGTCAAGGTGGGTGAATGGCATCTGTCAAACGATCAAGGGAGGAAGCAAACAAGAAGGGAGAATATCTCATTTCTTATCCTGAAGGTTGGTACGAAGAACATCCAGGTGCATTCCCAGTTGATGCGGTTATTGTGAGCAATGAGAAATTGGGGGATATACCCCGGCAACGGGCTGCTGGTGACAGACAAAGGATGAATCAGCTCTTCAAAGCGCTCGGTTTTCGCGTCACTATTATGCGAGATAAGAGCGCAGATGAATTGAGAGCCGACTTGAAGACCTTCTCTAGCAGCACAGAATCGTTATTCAAGAAGGATGTTACAAATTGCTTCGTATGCTTTATAAGTGCATACGGTGATACCCAGATCGATGGCCGTCTGTTCATTCTTGATCATAAAGGTAACAAAATTTACGTTATGGAGGATATCGTTGAACCATTTAAGTCATGTAAGGTCTTGGATGGAAAGCCCAAAGTATTCTTCATCAATACCATCTGGAAGTGCGACTGGCACACTTTGCAACTCGAAGCAGGAGAAGTGTCCACCAGCTTCTCGGACACAAAAGTGAAACGTTCGGTGCAGTCTAGGGACCTACTGGAGGTATTTTCAACAGAGCAAGAAAAGCTTGATGAGCCACATGAGACATATTATATCCAGGCACTTATCGATTCGCTTCATCAGAACCACAACGCCAAAGATGTAGGGGACATTGCCAATCAGGCCAACCGCTGGCAGAGTGCATCAGTCCAGAGCACGTTGAACCACAAACTTTTCTGGAGAACAAACAGGCTCGGAGATGTACCTGGTGCGTCAATCTCTTCCTTTTCGTTCTGCCTTCTTTTATTTAGAAACATGTTTTCACTGCACCTAAATGGCGTCAATGTGCAATAGCTCAGCAGCAATTGGCCATGTTTTCCAGCCATGCATTTCGTGATAAAAGTCATAGCTTTCTAGAGAGCCGTTTTTGAAGAAAGTTGATATAGAATCAAACAGACTAGATTACAGAGGATATATTTGGCTGGAGATTGATGAGCATAATGCCGTGCAGGGATAGTGCTGCCACCTGACCAAGATGGCGAGCGAATGCTATTAGTCTACAGAACACCAGATGAAGCTCCAGAGCTGGATGTAGTCCTATTTCATGGCTACGAGTTCGGTGGCCGAGGGCAGCATCCTGTAGCCCTATCCTCTTGGTTTTCAAGACCTGCGAAACCGGTCTGTTGGCCTGTTGAGTGGTTGCCGAGTGCATTGGATGGCATTCCAATGCGGGTGTTTTGCATGAAGTATTCCGATTCTATTGAAAACCCTGAGCCATGCTCAAGTAAGCGGACCTTGAAAGAGCTGGCAGAGCAGGTGCGGAAGGATCTCGGTCAGCTGGCTTCAAGGCCATTGATATTCATAGCGCACGGTCTGGGAGGTCTACTTCTACAAGAACTTCTGAACAGTAAGGACGAGTCCGTTCAATGCGTTAAGAAATGGCTAAAAGGAATTGTATTTTACGGGGTGCCATACGATTTAAGTCCACGAGCCAAGAACTTCTCTCTCCCCGCTTTAGAGAATGCATTGAAACAGGACGATGGGTATCTATCTGTTGTGAGGAACTCAGACGTTGAAGGGGATTCGAATTTCGAAGGAGCACGCAAACATTTCTGCAGAGAGTACAAGGAAATAACCCTGTCATTTGAGGAAGGAAATGAAACATATGGTTCTGTAAGTTCTTTCTTCTAGCCACAGCCTGCTTGGCTTACGTGCAGATTTTTATATAGTTGAGATGGGGGTTTTCGCAGTTGATTTTAGTAGTGCCTTCTAGATACAAACTTGCCGGACTTTAAGGATGTATGTCCTCGTTTCCTTAGCTGGTTCTTAATGCTGACGGGGCATTGCATTGTTTGTACTCACTTCTTATTTTTAACGGTTTTTTTTCATTTTATTTGTTCTTTTCGATGCAGAAAATAAATTTGATAGCGGCACAGCAGTATGCTACGCAGGTGAACACGATTGCAGATAGCTGTTCAGCGTGCAATCATTTTGACATATGTAGACCGAAAACTCGGAATGAGGACACTGGTATATTTTCGGGGTTGTTGCGCTTCATCAGGAAGCAACTTCGCAATTGTGGTATGTTACACTGATTCTGAATGGGAAGTCTGATAGCTCTAATGATGCGAAATAATGCTGTGCTATAATTTGAATAAGACGTCTTAGACTGTGGGAATATCCAAAGTTCAATTACTCGACTTATCTTTGCTTCTCGTTGATCTACTTACTACGGCTAATGCGAGACATTTTTTAATACAGTTTGTAGCTGCTCACGTTTAAGAATCTGTGAAGAGTGGTGCACGAAGATTTGTAGCAGAAATATTACGTTGGAGATTAGTTGTGACCATTCTAACCCGGCTAATATACATGGTATCGGTACAATCTCGCAGAACGGGCAGACATTATTGTTGGACAGGATGGCCACTTTAAGAAACTCAGGAACTGGCTGTTATCAAGGGATACGACGGCTGCATCAGTTGCTGGGATAACAGGGGGTGAGACATTTGGTGTTGCTGGAGTGGGTGGGATAGGGAAGACCACACTGGCCAAGTCATTGCTGGAAGACGTAGAAATCAAAACTTACTACGACTATCGAGTCTATTGGATTGCTATCAAACGAGTACCGAACATTATCGAGTGTCAACGAAGCTTGCTCTCAGAGATCTGCAATGAGATGCCTTCGGTGAAATTAGACTCCGAGAAGCTTTTGCAAGCGGAACTCAAGCGAAAATGCTCCAAACTAAGGAGTGTGCTACTTTTCTTAGACGATGTTTGGGAGAAGGACCACGTGGACAGACTGTTGGGAGACTCCTTCATCAAAGTCTTCCCTCCAGGGAGCAAGTGTGTCATCACCAGCAGAAAACCTGTAGAGCTCGCAAAACTGGATACAGTTGAGCAGATTGAAAAACTCGATGTTCTTAACGACGAGGATGCGACAACGTTGTTCTGTTCCAAGGCTTTCTTAAGCGGAAAAATGCCAACGGTTAACGACTTGAGGGTTGTTGTGGAACAAGTTATTGCTGCTTGTGGCAATATGCCAATCGTGCTCGCAACCATTGGTGCCAGCCTTTGGAGTACACGTGATATCAAGTCGTGGGAGGAAGTTCGAGATAGACTGAAAAGCATCACGGGTAAAAGCATGAGTGAGGACGACATATATCAGAACCTGATCAAGCAAGTGAGGATCAGCTATGATGACCTCCCTGTGAGAGATCCCGTATCTGGCGAAGGAATCGACTTCAAGGACTACTTTCTGGACTTCGCGGTATTTCCCTACAAGGAGGAGATTGAAATTGCCGTGCTCATGGACATGTGGACGAAACCAGGGGTGACAGAAGATGGGGCGTACAGGATACTTGAGGAGCTGGAGCAAAGGTCTATGGTGAAAATTGTTGGTTACTGGTGCTATGTGCACGACATCATCCGAACCCTCGCCGTGGGGCTGATTGAAGAGCAGCCTCTAAATAAGAGGAAAAGGTTGTTCGCGTGGGGACTGGAGAACAGCCTACCAGAAGCGTGGAAAATCTCCAGATCGCCGGTCATTTTTGAGACTGAGAAGATGGTGATAGCGAAGAGTAATCTGGAACAGTTTCTTCCGAGGGATGCTACCCTTTTCAAGCACTTAACGCAGATGCGTACGCTGATTCTGACGTCAAACCTGAATCTGGTGTCACTTCCTCCAGAAATAAAGTACATGAGAAGTTTGGCGAAGCTGGATTTGAGTTGGTGTTTAGGTTTGAAGCAGTTGCCGGAAGAGATTGGAGAACTCGACAGCCTTGAGAAGCTGAACATGGCCGGGTGCTGCTCCCTCGCTGGACTCCCTCTCTCGATTGGGAAACTAAATAAACTGATGGAATTGAACATGCAAAGCTGTGGGATACAGTACCTGCCTGACGAGATTGGAGAGCTCGCGAACCTGACGTGTCTGTGCCTGAACGACTGCAACCAGCTTCAAGAACTTCCCGACGCATTGGGAAAGCTGAGCAGCTTGGAGAAGCTGGATTGTGATGTACTTAACATATCGGTGATACCGAAAGCTTTAGGGAACCTCTCGTCCTTGAAGCACCTTTCGTTCGGTGCATGCGGTGGCATCACCGAGATTCCTGTAGAGTTTGTGAAGCTAACGAATCTCGTGTGCTTGTGGTTCGTGAATTCTCGAAACTTGAGAGTTTTACCGGACGAGCTGGACAAGTTGGCGGCAGCAGAGGGAAGCCTGAGAGTGTTTAACGTGTACAATACAAGTATAAGGAGGAAGAACCTACCGCCTAACCTTCGTGCCCTGCCAGTACCTTTCAACGGCACCATACAAGACGATGAAGTCGACTCAACGGCGGACGATCTTGATGGGCCATACTGGACGCACAGGCGAGGTATGCTCGTGAACACAACGTCTCTTTATGATCCCAGCAACAAGGAGCAAAGACGTTCTTCCTTTGGGATTGTCAGAGTGGTAACCTTGGCGAAGAACGAGCCTTTTCTGAGCCCACGTTTCGTTATGGCCATTCGGATCCTGTTTACCATGAGCAACTACAAGCAAACGAGGCACGCCATTGTGAGATCGGGTGGTGTTCCCGTCCTTCTCCGTTGCATCGACACGGGCGAGGATTATAATTGTGCTCAATATGCGGCAGCCACACTTGCTAACATGTGTGTTACACCATCTACACACAAAGCAATCGTGGATACACCTCAGGGTCTCGATATTCTCACGCGAGCTTTGCATCGAAAGGATCACGTGGCTGATTGCGCCTTTCAATGCTTGCTTTGGATTCGAGAAGGGGATGAGATTGACAATGACTGGACTTATCACTCGGAGACGTTGGAAAAATGTGGGCACACCGATGGTCATCCAGGTTGCGCCTGTATCTGGTGCCAGCACTGGTTCAACTTTAATTATAAGGTGCCGTTTCTCGAGGTCGAAAACGTTTTCTGAGCTGAAGACTTTTGGTGAAGGCAGTGAAGATCATACGATCGTCGGAGTTTATTCATGCGTTCCGTCAGTGCAGTCACTCGTAGGGACTCATGAAGTCACCCCTGAGCTTTTTCTTGCCTAGTTCTGAATGTATTGTATGATAGTTTCCTCAAGCCACTATGATGTGATCTGGAGCTCAAAATCTCTAGTAATGCAGCTGGAACAAGTTGCTATTGGCAAAGAAGTACAGGAGTGAGACTGATTATGCCCAGGGTTCTGACAATGAGAGCGTAACATGCACCGAAAAGCATCAATTGTGTTGCTTCAAGTTTACTGCGCAGTTTTTGGGAATGCTACTCTTGTTTGCAGATGCGAACCAGGGCATTATGGCTTCAATCTTAGCGTCTACTATGCAGAAGCAAAGATATTGGAATTTTTTCATTTTGTGAACCCCTTTTTATAGTATAGACGTACTTCTTGTGTACTCCGTACAAGTGTTGCAACACATGATCGGTCTCCTAGCCTTCATATTCAAAATATACACAAATGGCGCTGGAGCTCATGAGTGGTAGGACACCTTCTCTGAACGTGGAACGATTGTACCTATTACGCAATGTCTTTATAGTTATACATAAGCTATATTACAAACTGGCACATGTTCTCTGTCTACTTCCCTAGCTGCACCGTCTCTCTTTTTTCCTCTCTTTTTCCCATAGCTACAACTCCTTTTTGTTCAGTGCTTTCTCCAACTTCATGAAGGAAACTCTAGTCGAGGGGGCTGTACCCTTCCTGGCGACGAGGGTTAGGCAAGACGGCAGTCAAGACCACAACAACGCCGAAGAGGAAGATCACGAGGCCAATGGTGTTGACGAGCATGGCCTCGGCCGCCCACAGGCCCACAGGAGGTGAGCCCTTTTGCAGGAATGTAAGCTTCTCCAGCAACCCCAGCTCCGCTGTTGCCAGGGCCGTCACGTATGCTGCCAAACCCAAGAAGATGTGCCATGGCAACAGCTCCGCGCGCTGTGGTGCTGACACACTTTGTGTCCAGAAGGACACAAACCCGAGCACCCACTGCAAGCAACAATGCAGAGATAGCGTCAGCTACTATGGATTCTGCTAATCCTTACGACTTATTCAATTATCATATGAGCTTTCACATCTTGTAATGAAGGAATCTGGCGGACATAAACATTGTGACCGGTTCACATACTAATATATGAGTTCCACAAATTGAAGCTTTTGTGACGAAGATTCAATTCATGATTCCCAAGAAGTTTCTCGTTTTAGAATTGGCATTGAGGTGAGATGTCGAATGTTATGTTGTGAGATTGTACCTGGACGAAGTAGAGAAGGATGACGGCGATGCCAAACCACGAATGCAAACTATAAAAGTTCTGAATCTTGTTGTCGAGGTGGAACTTGTAGGCACACAAAACACCCACGATGGCCAACAACAACGCCACTCCTTGCAATGTCATGTGGACTGCCTTCTGGTACCGCTTGTCTCCATTCACAGTCTTGTAAGCAATAGCAGCTGCACTCCAACCCAACCAAAAAATTCAGAGAAAAAAAAAAAAAAAAAAAAAAGAGACAAAATCAAACATCAACCGAAGCTTCCCTCCAGTAAAAACAGCAATTTACTGGAGCAAAACTCTCACCTTGACTCGACAAGAAGATAAACCCTGCGAACATGAAGAGTGGGTGCAGCTGCACAATCACCACAAACATCACGTTTCAGTAGAGGACTCCAATATTGCTGGTAAGATTATTCATCTTGAGCAGAATTTCAACTT
Organism: Bryum argenteum; assembly: GCA_037043015.1. NCBI lineage: Eukaryota > Viridiplantae > Streptophyta > Bryopsida > Bryales > Bryaceae > Bryum > Bryum argenteum. The sequence continues at coordinate 5,467,560 of CM073327.1, forward strand.
GAAAAATCGTTAAAATCGGCCAATGGAGCTGAAAGATGGTGATTTGCAGGGAAGAAAGTGAACAAAGTAAAGGACACTCTTATAAACTATGAAATTCGTGGAGACAGTGAGCGACTGAATGATAAAACATTCGGCGCAAATAGAAGTAGACCAATATGTCTTCGTGTAATATAGCTGATTGTTGAAGTACAACTGCATAATGTGCTTCCCGGTGCCCCTTCGCAACGTATGTATTCATTCAGTCACGAGAAAGAAACGAAAAACTGAAAAATTGCAAAGACAAACATCGACAAACTGAAACGGTCAGCCATTCTAGCGGAGCATGAAAAAGGAGGTATTGGTATCCAAATGTAACATTGCTAGAGACCTCTTCTTTGGATTTCTTGCACATGAGCTGCCTCATTACTCTTCGGAGAGAGAATCAAAGTGGAAGGTACAAAAATGGTCATCTTCGTCAATCGCCAACTAAGAAACCCTTGAGTTTAAGGAACAAGAACAACGAATCTCCAGAGCTAGAAACCCTACCGACTTAGAGAAGAGCTTACATTGAAGACAGCCGCTCCAGAGAGTCCATAGCCACCACGGTAGTAGTAAGTCCACACAATGAGCAAAACAATGGCAGCTATGCCGATGATGTGCACCAACGGCGCAGTGTACTTGTACGTCAATCCCGAATACGAAGGTGCCATCGCTGCCGAAAACCAAAAAAAAAAACTGCAACAACAACAACGCTCAAAACACCTCGATCTCCAGCTCTGTAACTAAAGGGCGCTGTATCTGCGAGCGAGCTTTTCCACCCACCCACGAATGAATATCTAGAGCTTACTGATGTGCTATTTTTGCATTGAAATAATTGGGTTTTTGGCTCAGATAAAGTGAGTGGAAAATGTGAGAGGTAGTACTTTTACCGAGGAGAATCGTGTGAAGCACACTTCTGTATGGATCGGGGACACTTGTGGAATGGTCGTCGCCGTGGATTGCATGTGTGAGCACTGTTGCAACTGGAATGGTGGGTAGAAAGCTTTGACTACGAAAGCTACTCTTTTGTGTCTGTAGGATTGTTAGGGTGCTTCTGTGGAGGTTTCCTTGGGTGACGATTGTCCTCTTTCGAGTTTTGTCTTTTACATGCATCTAAGTAGAAGATTTTACATGCATCTAAGTAGAACAGAAATTCCAACCTATTTAGAGGTCGGTGTGAATAGAGTGTTTGTTCAACCTATCGTTGGATGTACATGCCCGGAGGTCATCACACCAATGACAGGACTACTAACCCCTCTCAGGTGAATACTATGCTAGTTCCTACCAAGTCATTAGTGCCTTACAGATACCGGACTTGATGTCCTCCCAAAGGGCTTTGAGGTACCCATACATCGAGGTCCAAGAATCCCCACCGTAGTTGGATGGACTATGGTGGTGGTGATACATGCATCTACAATTAGTGGCTATGGAGATTTAGAGTTTTTTGGAGATTGGTGTGGTTTCTTAGAGACGTTTTGCACCGGGAGTCAAGTCATCCATGGGGCCAAAAAGTGCAAAAATCCTCTCGACCGGATTAGTTCCTTTCTTGTGATTCAAAAAAAGGACCAATCACATTGCAAGAATTTTTGCACTCATTCGGCCCTATGTCTGACTTGACTCCACAATGTAAAGCGCCCCTTGACCTCTAAAGTCGAGTGGCCAAAAATGACTTCCAAACACACTGTGAATGCATTCTAAAATAAAATAAAATAAAATAAAATAAAACCTCCAAAAAAAATTCTTATAAAATCAACCTATAATATATTTCCGAACATAGTTATAAGAATTCTAGCCATAGTAAAGTATGATGCTCCGAAGTTTTAATTCTTTTAGATTGGTAAGCTCATCATGAACTGGCCAAGTGAAATCATTTTGGAGAACTTTGTTAGGTTTGTAGGAGATTAGACCAACTGGAATTTTTAGAATTTTGTTTTATTTCAATTTACTTATGATTTCTCGAAGTAGAAATGGTCAAGTCGTTTGTCAAGTACCAAAAACCGCACCCTCTAAAGATACATCATGTATCATGGGTTCATTAAACTTTGAAGTTGAAAGCTACGTACCTCTTGCTTGGATAACTCTGGTATATGGTTATTGATCTTGAGTTGTTCTTGAGCACCATACCTTATCTTGTTGAATTCCTAAAGGATACAAAGCCCAAGTCGGGTGTGTTGACTTTTATCAAGCTCCCAATGGCTTCATTTTAATCTTATGAAGTTGCAGTTTTTTTTAAAATTGTAGGTATTTTCCATACTTTTCCAATAGATCATTCATACTTCAAAATTTCTCAGTACTTTTTCAAATTCAAAAATCTCATTGATAAAGTTCAAAAGGACAATTAGGGCATGTTGAAATTTGCCTAAAAGTGTTGTGTATTTTAAATTGTGCTTAGAAAGGACTAGATCGCATGAACTTCAAAAATTTACCAAAGTTTGAGAATTTATTTTATAGTTTTTTCTCTTTTCGAGTATAATAAGTACTGGGGCACAAGACACATTGTTGGATCTTTGATCTAATAGTAGTTATATGCCTTATTTATCCATGAAATCATGAAGGTAGAGAATTGAGGAGCTAAAACTGGACACTTTACTCCATATGCACATGGGTACATTCCAAGGTGGTGGAATCCAAAAGTAGACAAGAAATTATACTATTGATAATCATTTATAGGGTGCCTTACAAGTAATGTACCGTAGTAGGAAGGCAGGGTCGGCACTTTTGTGCCGAATAATTATTTAAAGTTCAAAAAGTAGGGGTCGGCAAACTCAAAAACAATTATTAAAAATTGGCTATTTATAGCCATCATTAATTTTTTCCGGCGGCTAACTAACTGTTTTGTTTGATTTTCGTTCATACTATTCATTGAATGCTCGATTTTCATTCATTTGCGGTTGCTCGTCAGCTGATTTTGAGGAGGTGATGAGTTGTGCATTATTTTTGTCAACGCACAATAAGGGCTTCTTCTACAGCTGTAATTTTGAAGATTCCGACTTGTAGACTTTTTTTTTTCTTTTTCGGCTTTTCATTGAATTAATTTTTGTTGACTTCGACAAATTACTCCATAAATTTATTTTATTTTTCGACAATTTTTTTGGGAATTATTTTTTGCCGACCCTGCCTTCCTACTACGGTATATATGTAACCTTATACGTTCTTCATGTCAAAATACTACGATTTGGATAAAGGGTAGAAATTTTGAAGATCCATAATTTCTTTATACAAAGTCCTTTTTCCACAAAGACACTTGAGTTGCGTCCCAAATCAAATGTAGTTTGTGTCATTGAAATTGAAAACCCACTTGATGAAGTATGAATAAATGGGATGCATTTTAGTAAAGACAAGTTTTATTTAAGGGTTTCCAGATATGGGGCATGTTTTACAAGTGCATGCCAATTATGTGAAATCAAATATAGATATTTGTGAGAAGTTGAAATGGTTTCTCATCCCCCTTCTCTTCTTTTTGTAACTTTTAAAAATTTAGGCCATTTTAGCAATTCGCGGAATTTTTGGGACCATATATGCGTTGAAATTCCATATCTCGCAATTCACTTATTGGATTGATGATCCAATAAGTAAAAATTCTATAGATGTGATTGTATGCTTAGGAACAAGGATATGAAGCGACGCAATTCAAATTTACTCTTGAAATTGGTTTTTTTGGTAAGAAAACACTTCAAACTCATTTTGCAACTAGGGGAAAACACTTTCTTTTCAATTTTGAACATTATGATCTCATAATTGGTGAGGAATTTGAATCCAAAATTTCATACACATATACATGTACAAGTTAGGTACTAGATCCTACGGTTACATACTCGAAAATTTCTCAAAAGTTAAAAATTCGCACCTTGCAATGACCAAGGACTTTTTTGAGGCTATGTGGCCGTTCTGAGACCTTACGAAATTAGGGGTTAAGTCTGGCACCAGGTTCAGGGTTTTAAATTTGGGTTTATCTAAACCCCAACCCTAAAACCGTTGCCTTGGTGAGTCCATGATTCTTTCATCATCCTACTCAAGTTAGGACCTTTCTTTGGTTTTTATATCTTTGTCTACATCTTGGATTTTTGCATATTGAGTACTTTAGTACAGCTTGAGCAATTCTCGAGAAATAATTATGCTTACAGAAAGTGGGACTTGGAGTAACGGAGTTCGTCTAGGTGTGTGACTGCTGGCCTTGTGGGTGTAGCTCCCAACATTTCGTTGAGAATGTCTGGCAATTAGTCGAGCAGGTCTTTATTTTCATGCAAGAATTCGGAGAAGAGTTCGAAGAACATCAAATAAATTGTCGAGTGCAACGGATCCAACATACGGAGTTTTTTGGTCAGCGATGGATATTTCTAATTACTTCTGTTTTTACACTTCTGGGAGTAGAATAGTTGCCGAAATTTCATGAATGTGAGCCAAAGTCGGTTAGTATCCACCTCACGTTCGGGAATGTCTACATACCGCTGGTATGTTTTGTGTGCAATGATTCACATACGCAAAAGTAAAAATTGCAAGGCAATCGAAATTCGTACTTTAGTTGTAATGTATTCCTGCTTGTACATTACCGTCAGAAGTTTGACAACTTCATACTAGCATCAATGTGTCATGCATTACATGAATGACACACACACAAGGAAAATGTGAGCAAGAGAGACTATTCCATTATTCATGAAAGTAAAGTAGAACAGGCTTCATACATAATGTACTTGATAGATACTCAGTCACTCTGCAACTATTCTGCTCACTGATTCTTAACTGATCTCGCTTCAGTGTCGCTGGGAGAGATAATCACACACAGGACAGGAATGAAGCTATATACTCTGCATTGAGGAATAAGCAAGAAAGAGGTTCTTGCTGTGATGTCATCCTCATACCGTATACTCAGTCGTATTCTGTACCTACAACACTCCCACTCGTGATGATGATGGAGAATCAATTGCAGTGTCTGTAAGACCAAGCAAACCCTTCATGCGTTGAAACTTGTCACGTGGCAGGGCTTTAGTAAGCACATCAGCAATTTGATCAGCAGTGTTGATGTAAGTAATTTGAAGCTCCCCATTTGCCTCAGCTTCTCGAAGTTTGTGAAACTTGACATCAATATGTTTGGTTCTGCGATGGAATTCGGGATTCTTCACCAGTCTGATGGCAGCTTGATTATCAGAATACAAGACAATTGGATGTGCTTGGGGGCAGCAAAGATCAGCAAGAAGGCGACGCATCCATATCACCTCTTGGGAGCACAAGTGAGCAGCAACATACTCAGCTTCGGTAGTGCTCGTCGCAGTGCAGGTTTGCTTGCGGCTTCCCCAAGCAATGGGTCCACTATTCAGGACTAATACATAGCCCGATCGAGACTTTCTATCATCAACATCCGCAGCGTAGTCGGCATCACAGTAAGCGATAAGCTCATGGTTGAACGAAGATTGAGCGCTGTAAGTGATACGCAAACCTGAAGAGCCACGTAAGTACTTGAGAATGCGACGTAGGGCTCCAACGTGAGATACCTTTGGATGGGAGTTGAATTTGCCAGCATGACTAGTGGCATACGTGATGTCCAACCGGGTGCCTTGACTTGCAAATTGAAGACTCCCGACACAGCTGCTGTAAGGAAAATCGGTGAGAGCATCACTTTCACTTGAATGATAATCAGATGAGCTATGCGGATCAGCAGGAACCGCGACGGAAGTCGCATCATGAAAACCATAACGCGCAAGAAGGCGCTCAACATAACGCTTCTGATCAAGTTGCATGGTTTTGGTGAAGCGATCCCTTGTCAGATGGAGTCCGACATACATTTCAGGGTGGCCTTCGGTGATGCTGAAGGCACCTTTAATCTCTCCCAAGATGTTGGTGATGCGGTGAGGATCCACGCAACAAGCAATACCGTCGTCAACAAAAATGCATAAGATCAGTGTGGGCTTGGCGCTGCTGACATAGACACAAGAATCTGCTGATGAAGGAATCAACTGATGAGATGTGAGAAAGGCATCGAAAGTGCGATTCCACACTCGAGAGGACTGCTTTAGTCCATAAAGTGCCTTGACCAATCGACACACTTGGTGAGGGCGTTGTGCATCAATGAACCCAGGTGGCTGCTCCAAGTAAATTTCTGCATCGATTTCGCCATAAAGAAATGCAGTGCGTACATCAAACTGAACGACTTCCATGTTTTCTACTGTAGCAATAGACAGAATAGCGCGAATGGAGTCAAACTTGACGACTGGACTAAATGTCTCTGTATAATCCAATCCTTCCTTTTGGGTGAAACCTTTTGCGACCAAGCGTGCTTTATAGCGAACCACTGAACCATCCGAGCCCAACTTTAACTTGTATACCCACTTTGATCGCACTACTTTGCGTCCAGGCGGGAGGTCCTGTAACACCCACGTACCATTCGCAATGAGTGAGTCATATTCGTCTTGCATAGCTACAAGCCATGCGGTAGAATCAGTCGACTAAAGAGCCTCATCGAGTGTCGCAGGTTCTGGTAATACGCAAGGCATTGTCGTAGCTGCATTGCAAGTGTAACTGCCTTTCAAGACAGGAGTAACCCACTCTCCAAAACGCTCCGGAGGATGTCGATCACGTCCGTCACGGCCAGTTGGTATGATCAGAGGGTTGGTTTCAAACGTGGAATCACTGCTTGGTAAGGTGCTGGTAGTTGTATTAATATCATTCCATGATGCAAAGCTATGTTGACCGTGATCACCGGTAACTTGGTCGTCATCAGAGGCAATGCTGCATGGCTCAATTTCAGCTAGTGGTGACGTTATGACCTCGGTACTTTCGGGAATCTCATGCAGAAGGAGATTGACGTCAATTTCTCCCACTGGTGCGCCACCATGTGGAGCTGGAGAATCATGAAGCAGATCAAGAGATGTGATTGGCATGATATCTAGGCATGACACATGCGTAACTGACTCTACAATAGATTTGGAACTACTATCAAGACTGAGCTAATCAAATACGACGTGGCAACTCTCAATAATTCGTCTTGATTCGTTGTCCCACAGACGGTAGGCCTTGCTCGTCTCACTATATCCCATCAGAATACACTTCTTGCTCTTACGGTCCAGTTTGGATCGTAGTTGTATAGAAACATGTACATATGCATCAGCTCCAAAAACCCTCACGTGAGCAACTGAAGGTTTCACATTGTACCAGACTTGATACGGTGTTAACGAATCAAGCATTCGAGTACCTGTTCGATTCAATAAGTACACAGCTGTGTGCACAGCTTCCCCCCAAAACTTGGGATGCACGTCACTCGACCAAATCATGCTTCTGGTTGCTTCAAGAATGGTACGATTATCCCGCTCAGCTACTCCATTTTGTTCAGGTGAGTATGGAACGGTGGTTTCATGATGAATATTCTTGCGTAACAAGAACTCCTGGAACAAGTGATTGGTGAACTCCGTACCATTGTCAGAGCGTAAGGTCTTCACGATCTGATTGGTCACGCTCCAACTTTGCACAAAAACGTTGCATGCACTCAAGAGCCGCAGTTTTAACTTTGATGCAGTAGATGACCCGAAAACCAGAGTGATCATCTTTAAACAATGCAAAATACTTCGCACCTCCAATTGTAGCAGTATTGATCGGTCCACACAAATCACAGTGCACCAAACTACCAATTGATTATGTTTTCTGTCGATGTTCTTTCTAGGGAAAGACAGATCGGTGGCTCTTACCGTAAGCACATCCCGCACAAAAAGATGCACTATTCTCAGTGATCACAAGGCCATCAACCATTTTCTTCTTTTCCATGTGTTGGATCATTTGATGATGTAAATGGCCCAATCTCTTGTGCCAGATATCAAGACTTTGTTTGCTGTCTTTCAGAGCCGGCACTCCAATTACTGCAGCAGAGAAGGCTGCCTCGATGTAGCTTGCAGGTGGTGGAACAACGCTCATGAGTAATCGATAAACGCCATATTCTTCAACTCCCTTCATGACAATTTGTGCTCCTATTGTTAATGTACAGCCTTTCAGATGATGGAGAACCTCAATGCCGCGTTGTACACCTCGTGAAGTAGAGAAAAGATTTCGCCCAAGGTTGGAAACATGTACCACATCCTTGAGAATGTTCAAAGTTTCATGACCATCAATCAATGCTTTGAACATGATATCACCAATTCCTTGAGCATATAGCATCACTCCTCCAATGCCTTCAACAAGCTGGTGTTGAGAAGAGATATCTTTGTATAGAGTGAACCACTCACGGTGTTCAGTCATGTGTTGGGAGCAACAACTATCAAGGTACCAGTTGTTGGAGTAGGCGCCTGGTGATGATGCCATGAAGGCTCGATGAATATGCTCCGTAGTGGCCGTTGGATCTGTCTTCTTGTCTTTATCATTTTTCTTCTCGTTTGTGCACTCCTTGCTCCAATGTCCTATCTCTCCACACTTAAAGCAGGTTGTGGTCTTCTTTTTCTCTGCAATTTCTCGCTTGCGTTGTTCTCGTTCTTCTGGTGTTCTTGTGGACATTCTTTGCTTGAAACCGGCTGCGTAGGCTGTGACAGTCCCGAGCTTGGAAGCTGAACGAGCATCTGTATCTCGTATGCGTGACTCTTCTCGAAGAAGTCGAGTCGTCATGGCTCTCATGGTCTTTTCAGTGTCTGGAACATTGTCCCATGCAGACTGGAAAGGTGCATACGAGCTTGGTAACTGACTAAGTATTTTCGCCATCACTGTCCGTTCGGAAAATGTAGAGTCTCCAAGATTGGTCAGTTCACAAATGGTTGCTTCAATCTTGCCAAGAAGATCGGCGATGGTATCACCACTCTCCATCGATATGTCAAAGAAGCGTTGCTGTACATGCAACACAGTCTCCTGTGATCGCTGATCATGATATTCCTTGAGTTTGTCCCAAATCGCCTTCGAACTCTTGCATGTCATGACATTGCGTAGAATCTTCTCTTCTACGGCTTGACACAAGAAACCGATTGCTTGGCTATCCTTCTTCACCCACAATGCAAGTTCCGCGGTTGCAGCTGGATCTGGCTTCGAAAACGTTCATCCACGACATCCATGATCTCTCTTCCAAGAAAGAAAGCCCGCATTTGGAAGTGCCACATGTGAAAATTCTCTCCAGAAAACATTCTGATGTTTCCCAGCATATACTCCTTCGTCTCACCCATGGTTGCAAAGCTCCAAGAGTAAACGGGTGACAAGTCAAAGAAAGAAAGAAACGGTGTAATTCGTCTGCACACTCGACGGTCTGATTGACAACAGAGAATTACTGATACTGGCTATGCACAGCTTGCTCAGAAGCATTTTGTGGGCCATAACCTTTAGTTGTAATGTATTCCAGCTTGTACATTACCGCCAGAAGTTTGACAACTTCATACTAGCATCAATGTGTCATGCATTACATGAATGACACACACACAAGGAAAATGTGAGCAAGAGAGACTATTCCATTATTCATGAAAGTAAAGTAGAACAGACTTCATACATAATGTACTTGATAGATACTCAGTCACTCTGCAACTATTCTGCTCACTGATCCTTAACTGATCTCGCTTCAGTGCCGCTGGGAGAGATAATCACACACAGGACAGGAATGAAGCTATATACTCTGCATTGAGGAATAAGCAAGAAAGAGGTTCTTGCTGTGATGTCATCCTCATACCGTATACTCAGTCGTATTCTGTACCTACAACACGTACGAACCTTGTAACGGATTTTACATATTTGATAACTTTTGTATTGTCTGTTTTTATATATTTCACGGGAGAAGTGTAATTGTTCCATCCTCGGCTCCATCCTTGGCTTTATCCATGCCTCCATCCTCGGCTCCATCCTTGGCTTTATCCATGCCTCCATCCTGATGCAAGAGTTGAAAAAATCGACGCTCTTCACGAAGCGTGAGGAACCTGGCGAGACTGGCACGTTCTGCTTGGGGGAGACTCGGCAATCTAGGCTGATTCATGATACTGCGAGAATATAGGCCCCTCGGTGAACCTGCTTCCGCCTTGAGCCGTTTAGAGGTGAACACATTGATGCAAGGAAAGTGGGAAGCTTTCCTCTCGTTGAGCCTTACTTTCTGTCGGAGAGCGGTGGAGTAGTCGACCAGCCATAACCGGATCTCCTCAAACCCGGGTCTCTTTGAAGGTTTTCGGTGCCAGCACTGTTCAATGAGCTCGATCAAGCGCTGATCCACACTCTGCGGGAGCTTGGGCCTCACTCCTCGGGCCGCCAGATCAGCAATATCTACTTTCCTCACATCCTCGAAAGGGACACACCCTGACAGAATCTCATAGCATGTCATGGCAAAGGTGTAAACATCTGCCTTGACAGTGTAAAAATCATTGGGTCTCCAAGTAGAGGCCTCAGGAGCACGGTAGTAAACCGTCCCCACATGACGACCATTGCTCGATGATGACACTTCTGGCGCTGCATAACCACTCGTCCCTACCACGCCCTGGAAGTGCTTCGTTCTCGCGAACTCCTCCGAGTTTTTGGACGGGTCCCGCTTCACCATCATCGACACACCGAAGTCTGTGATCTTTACTGTGCGATATCCGCCACTGTGATCACAAGGTACAAGTATGTTGGAGGCTTTCAAATCGCCATGGAAAATCCTCTGTTCATGCAAGTACTCCATCCCTGCCGCGATCTGTTCCAGGATGTACACAGCCTCTCGCTCAGTAAATGGTAATTTTCTCCATTTCTTTGCTAATCGCTTGTTCATGCGATGACGGAGGTCGCCGTCCAGAAGCTCCATCAGAATCATGCACCGGCTTGGATCCCCGACGGTGTCCACAGAAAATCCTATGCAACGAATGATGTTGGGATGATCCAGCTTGGACAAAATGGCGACCTCCCTCTGAATGGCGCGAACGTCGGTAGTTTCAACAACTTTGGCTGCACAAGCTTGACCGCGCCAGATTGCCTTGTGCACTGTCGAGAAGCCGCCGCGTCCGATCTGCTCGCCGATTTGAATGTCTGATGCTGGAATTCTGAATGATTCAGGCAATTCTTCATCAACTTGCATACTTTGGGACTTCCAGGGGATGGCCATCGTCGAAGACCTGCTTGTGAACTAATACTGAACCCGTATCTGTCGAGTGCACATGCAAATCGAAAAGAAATCTGTCTGTTGTAACCAAACCTGCAAACAAGATGTGCATCCCTCAAACCCCCACTTTCACAACAGACTTCGTTTCCATCTGCATGAAGAGTTTAGACTACGAAGAGCTAGAAGAGTCTGTCTGAAAGCAAAGCATGTCCCTCACGAGTTCCAAGCACGCCACTGCACCTCATTGTCAATCATCAAGTATCGGTAAGGTGAACATTATGAACCATATCCGTTTAAAATACATGTTTGGCCAAGGAAGTCGTTGAGGTACTTTGGTTTACACTACCTTGAAAAAAGGAGATGTCCCATAGAGTTTGAGGTTACCTACTAGACACTACCTTGATTGAAGAAGATTGATCTCGGGGTTGAGATAACCATATGAATAAATTAGATTTTGTCATGTGGATAATGTTTCTTGGTCTAATGAGTTCTTGATGGAATTGAGGAAAAATAATCAACTTAGATAGTGGGAGCTTCACACTTCAGACCATGAATATGATTGAACCTTGGCCCTATAAAATTTGTGATTGATTAAAAAAATTTGACCTTGCTTTAAACTTCCTTGGAAGAAAGTGACTAACCAAGAAGTTTGAGGCCATCATAATATGCTAAATTATGCTAAGTGGATAAGGTGCCTTTGTCCAACTTATTATCTCTTGGGTCAAGGCATGATTTTCCACGTTCACACAAATAATTGTTACCTCAAATTAATCAATCATTGAGTTTATGTCTTGTACTTCAAAACTATTGTAATTCTCACACTACAAAACCAACACTGAACTCTATACACAAAGGTTGGATTCCTAGCCATGACAAGTATTTATAAAAAAAGTGAAGGTAGTTCATATGTACCACCTCATTGTTGCAAAGGATGCGTGTAGTTGTACTGACAATAAGTTCAAGAGGTTTTGTTTTGAGGTTATTTGATGCAAGGGCATTGATTGCATTGAGCACAACCACGCAGCACAAGGCTCCAAAAGTTTCGAGGTCATTTCAAGGTAAGAAATCTGTCATAGAAATGCACACGCAATTTGGTAACAAGGCAATTGCGAAAATCATTCAACATGATTTGGATGAAGGGCAAAAACTTTGAAGAGCCATAGCTTTTTCATCCCAAGTCAAGTTTGGATGAACACATTGATTGGGTCGCAAATCAAGTTTGCTTTGTCTGGTAAAAAATTTAAACCCATACATTAAAGTATGAATAAATGGCATGCATTTTAGTGAATGCAACTCTTGTTTTTGAGTTTTCAAACATGGGGCATGTTTTACCATTGTAAGGCAATTATGGGAAATCAAAAGATATTTTTATGTTTATATATATAATTTTTATTTTTTTACATAATTATGATCTAAAGATGAAGGGTAACAACTTTCCCTAAGGCTCAATCAAGAACTTTCAGTATTAGAAAATTTTAATATCATCTCATTCTCCTAGTTTGACTTTTATATGCGAATTGTTCTCATACATTTGTCGGAATTTGCTCAAATGTGATTAAACTAAAGAAATCTCTAAATCCAACAAAACTGAGATTTTATTTTTATTTTTTATTTTTTTAAAAATTTTTCTTTAGAAAATTACAAATATGTAGCAGAGAATGTTCTCGTAGTGCAAAATGTCAATATAATATTTTCACATGCCACCATGAAGTTTGAAGGCTTCTTTTCATGCTCCAAGAAAGAAAATGGTACTCAAATGGCTGATTCTACACCAAAAAAAAAAAAAAAAAAAAAAATTAAAAAATATTAATTTTCTAAAAAAATAAAAAATAATTCATAAGTTATATTATTAGAAAGTATATATTGATATTTAAGAACCCATATTTAACTCAAACATAAGTCTATGGAACTTCAATTCTTAGAATATACTACACTAAGAATTATATTTGATATTAAATGACGAATAGTGTATTTACCTCAATCATGTTCATAACACTATTTGTCAAAATGTGTACAATTAGTGTAGTAGGGCCACTACTTCTCAATGGCAACCTCTTTTCAGGCTGTCACCTTCCTTTGGCAAGCAACACACTTATCTAATCTTTTCCATGCCTCTTCCATAAACCCAACCCTAATTTCTTTCATCGTTGTACTTGGAGGTATCCAGTTCAAGCCTCTCCGTGTCCGCCTTCTGCAATGTTTTAAAATCTAACACTTAATGTCATCTTTATGATTTTCCTATTCTTCAAAATTTAATTTTGTTCACAATTGGTGTTGCAATTGACGATTAGAGTTACAACAATCCTACCCTTGGTGTTGTTGTTTGTATTTTGTGTTGGCCACACTAAACATAATTTTTAGTGTCCCTATTTTGACAATCAAGTATGAACTCCCCTATTGAATCTTTATAAAACATTCATCAAACTATATAACCTCTTTTTTTTAAAACCATTTTCTGACGGCAGGGCCTCTACCTCGTGAAGTTTTTACAGATACGAATATTGAGATTCACTATGATCAATTTGGCGAGGATTGGTGGAGATGGTCGACGACCTGTACAACACCAAGTGGGTACCATCCCCTTCGACAAGGGTTTAGGGTTTAACGCTCATCAGGTCCGCGCAACTCTCCTCGCCCTGTGCGTTCCATCAATCAATGCTGTGGCCATCGTGACGATCGTCAGGCACCATGAAGCACCGCCATTCTATGCGCAAGCTAGGCCGCACCTCTGCTCACCGATGGGCGCTTCTACGGTATGCGCACTCCTTATGCATTAAAATCTCCCTGACCGTCCATTGGACAGAAATTCCTAACAATCTCCTTCATTGCTGCAGGAATCTTGTGTCGCAGTTGGTGCAGCACGAGCGGATCGAAACCACGGTCCCAAAGGTCAGCCTTTGAATGAAATGTATACTGTTTTCCAAATGTTAGGGTATTTCGAATGCACCTCCCGAAAGTTTATTCTCGTAATCGAGCTTCAGGCCGAAGAGCGCAATTCATCTAGATCCTAGGGTTTTGTAAGTAGATGTCTCTTCACGCTTCTCGTGAAGCTGATAAGAATGTAGTTCGCTTCTACATCAGGGTTTCTCAAATTTACAGTGCTTTTTTTCACTGTCGAGCGCATTTTAGAGGTTTTGTTTATAGTGGATCGGTTTCGTGCTCCCTGCTTAAATCACACTCGAAAGTTTGTTTTGGCCTGAATTTTGAAAGTGTTACGCGGTTCGGCAAAACATTCTGTGCGATTGTTTTTGAGTTGTGTGATTGTGATTGGGCGGAGCGCAGGCGAAGGAATTGAGGAGAGTGGCAGATAACATGGTGCAACTTGGAAAAGAGGTGCTTCTTTACTTCACATGATTTTTTTGATCGTTTGGAGTTTTCGGAACTTTTTCCTTATCAATTCGTTTTTTGCTGCAGGGTACTTTGGCTGCACGGCGAAGAGCTGCGGCGGTACTTCATGGGGATGAGAATCTACACAAGATCTTCACAGAGCTAGCTTATCGTTACAAGTATGTCTTGCTATCTCGGCCATTCTTATGAGATTGCTGCACACCAGATCATCGCATTCGCTTATGGGAATGAATCATTTAAAGCATGCGTTGCTTTCGTCGTTGATAACGAAGCTTTGAAGGTTATCATGGTTGTCTATTGCCACATTCATTAGTCTGCAATCACCAAGTCTGAAAATACATTATGGAGTCTGCATTTGAAGTTGAAGCTTTGAACCTTATCAGCCACTCAGAATCAGTATTCCGAATTTACATTTACTGCATTTCTTAAGCCACTGTTGTAAACAGATGAGGGGTGAGGGTTTCATGATTTAGGATCTCTCATAAGTATTCAACATCTAACGTTGATCATTGTTGACTGTCAATTTAGATGTGTGATGCATAACAGCCTTTTTTCTTGGATTTTTAGGGATAGAGCAGGCGGGTATACACGAGTGCTGGCCACACGAGTTAGGCAAGGAGACGCAGCTCCAATGGCTTTCATCGAGTAAGTATCGTCACCCTTACATAAAAAGCTGAACTAAAATCTTCAACTCAAGCATATACCCTGAACTCTCCAAGCTTAGTGCATATATCTCTCAACTCTCAAGAATGTTCCTCTCCTTCACAATACCAAATCTCTTAGAAACACTAGTCCTTGATACGTTACAAAACTAACGTAATAGCATGATGTATAATTTAGCGTAGTTGCGCCGATTGAGTGAGCACTTTGTTAAAGATCTCTGTTTGTTACTACTATAATTCCATGTGCACTACGCATAATTCGATTTTCAGAATTCACCATCGGTAATCTCCGTTTTCAGGATCATCAATCTAGTCCTTACATTATAGTATTGGCGTTATCGTATGATGTAAAGGCTAGTGTAGAAGTTGAACCCATTTGATTTGAAAACTTGAATAGAGCTCTTTGTTTGTTATGAGAATGATTTCATATCTTTGTATTGTGTGCAGGTTTGTTGATCGGCCGAATGAGCTGAGGGAGTCGAAACCAGCAGCGACCCCACCTCCTCCGAGGGTTCCATTACCTCCGTGGTTACAGGCTCGACATGCTCGTTGTTTTGCAGATTCT
This sequence comes from Bryum argenteum, assembly GCA_037043015.1. Lineage (NCBI taxonomy): Eukaryota > Viridiplantae > Streptophyta > Bryopsida > Bryales > Bryaceae > Bryum > Bryum argenteum. Next base: position 5,483,161 of record CM073327.1, read on the forward strand.
GCAGATTTTGGTCAATGACCCTAAAAACGGATATTAGGATGCTTTTATTTAGATTTTTAAATTGTTAGGAAGCGGTGATCTGGGTCACTAGGCAGCTGACGTTGCTTACATTGATAAAATGATGTTCAGCAACTGGGGGCCTTGCAAAAATGGTGTTACTTTGTGCTACTACGTCCACGACTGTTTGTTTTTTTATGTTCTCTGTGAATATTGGAGTTCTTTGCGAGGATACATTTCCAGCTACTGTTTTTCTGGGTCCCAATTCGAGGTTTAAAACAGATATAAGAATGAACCCTTATGTTCGTGCATTTAACCCCTGAAGGTGAGCATCCTCAAAATGTCCAAAAACCCTTAAACTTGCCCTCTTTTTATGCAAGATGCAACTTTTTGAATTTTGACAAGCTTTGAAGTATGTAAGCCGTAGGATCTATTACCTAACTTGTACATGAAGTATGTAAGCCGTAGGATCTATTACCTAACTTGTACATGAACATGTACACCAAATCTTGGGTTCAATTTCCACTTTATTTGTGAGATTATAGTGTTCAAAATTGAAAAAAGAGTGTTTTTTCCATGTTGTAGAATGACAGAGCAAAGTTTTGGGGACCCAAAATCCTTTTTTGAAAGGGATCGGGCTCTTCAAATCTTGTTCTTAGGTGAAAAGGGATCATGTCTGTTATTCTACCCTTATAGGACCTACAAATCTTGAAGAATGCTTGATCTTTCACATTGAGGTATGCCAAATTCAAATACAAAGGCCCAGTATCAACAATTAAAAATGCACGTAAAAAATTATTGGATTGAAAATTCAAAATGTGAAATCATGCCTTACTACCTCTACATGTAAAAAGAAAAGAAAACTTGAAAAAAAAACTCAATTTATGGTGAAGTTATGAAGTTTATTGCGATCTATTTGATTTTGGGCAATTTTTGAGAATAAATGAGTATATACCGCAGTTTGGGTAGATCTACGCACATTTCAAGTAGTGCTTTCAAACTTTGATCGTGAATATCTCCTAAATTATGAGGAATCTTGGAGCATGAGATGACTCATTGGAAAGGGTTTTAGTAGATAGAAAAGATAAGTTTGTCCCTATTTTTACGGTATTCCATAAGCACTTACAATAATAATTACAAATTTTAGAAATGACCAATATAGGTTAACCTGTAATTGGACATCCTATTGTATGTACACATGGGGTACATTGAGGATAGTTGTAGGATGATCAAATTTTCATTGGAACAAGAATCTGACATGCATGCCTATAGGGGGTTGGCCGCCTTTAGGTGTTCATACCTTAACCCCTAAAAATCCAAGCGTTTCCTCGACCTCCAGAACCAAAAACTGCCATTTTTCACCTTCATTGGGAAATAGGGAAATGGAGAAACTTTTTTTTTCTTCTGGTTTTAGACTTTGAATCGTAAGCTCTTATACCTAACTTCTATACAAAGGACTGGTTAAAATTTCAACCGTTGGATGTTTGTCATTTGTGAGATCACTGATAACAATCAAAGTTTGTCCAACACTTTTTTTTGCCGCTGCGTAAGAGGCATTGTCTAAATGATGCCAAGGGCAACTTGATGATTGTTACTCCAAACATTTTCCGCCATTTTTTTTCATGTAGGTAATCAAGTTGGGTACGCTCATGCAAAATTTTAGAGACCAATTTTACTATTTGACCTTAATGTAAAATATTTTATGAAAGTAGGTCTAAAAACAACAATATAGTAAAACAAGCACCACATATGATATATTTAGTTTGAGAAAAATTTGGACGGTGAGTAGGTGCATTTATAAGAATGTGAATTTTGAAGAAAAAAATCTTGGAAAAAATCCAAAATCTCAAATTTTGGCAATTTTTGAAAGAAAAAATTGTAAAGTTTCTAGAAATTGTGAAAATTGTTTTTGAAAGTTTTGGAGGCTGCCCTTATAAAACTCGTAAACCTTTTGACTTCGGACACTTTGGAATTTGAATAGTAATTTGGTAATGAACATGTTTCCAAAAAAGAATACTTCAAAAAAAGTTATTTTAATCCCTAAACGACCACGGCCACCGATTCGGCTTTTACCGTCAAGGCAAAAAATAATTTACAGTCAACTTCGAATGTTATGATCTCACATCTAATGATGATCCAACGTTGAAAATTTTCACACTACTACCAATAGTAGTCTACTTCAAGATCCTACGGTTGAAATTATATAAAAATTCCAAAAATATTGTATGTACCCCCATTAGTACATAGTGGTCAGTGTTGGGATTTCAAGCTCCCAAAACATCGTGGATCTTTAGGGGTTAAACTGCGCATTTCGGACTTGAAACCTAAAATTTATAGATGAAGGTTATAAAATCAAAATTTGGCTTTGCAAATTTTACCACATACACATTACAGTATGGGGAGCACCCAATAAAAATCTTAGGTAAAAATATCAATTTAACTCCTTAAAATGAGCTGCCCAAAATCTCAAAAAACCAAATCGGTTTTACAGGATTTTTAGGGGTTAAGCAATGTTATTAGTGTTGACTTGCAAAAAGCACAAGGAGGAAATGAATAGCGTTCATAGAGACCTTTACATTTCAAATAGAAGTCAATACTAGAATCTTATGTAGTTCTTATTGTTTAGACGTATTCTACTATTGTATTCAAATGAATGTTTTGATAAGTTTCGATTCGTAGAGAAATGTTCATTTTGAATATTTCAATGTTTTTGTACATTTTGAAAGCTAGAGGATCGTCCATTCTAATGATAAAGGTTTATGTAAGTTTTGAAACATGTGTAGAAAAACATTCATTTAAAATGCAGAACCTAATAATGTTTTTGTGCATTTTGGAAGGGAGAGGAATGTTCTTTTTAATGCCAAACGTTTTTACACATTTCAAAAAGTAGAGCATTGTATATTTAAATGCCGTTTTTAAATGCCGATTTGGATCAGTAGCTCGTTTAGATTATGGTTTCCGTCTCCACACCTTACACAGATTTCAATAGTGCATCCACTTGTAAGAGTCTAGAGAATATTGACAAGTGATATACTAATGTACTTAACTATTAAAAAATTACTTATTAACAATAACATTTGATACTTGTTAGCTATTAACAAAACCTAGGATATCTTCGATGGAGACTCAGGAAGGCGGCCGACATTGGGGGCATCTACGGAGCTCGTTGTAGAGCTGGAGCGGCAACGAGCTCGCTGGAGGCGTGCCGTTACCAAAGCTCGCGCTTCACATGGCCCTCCAAGTGCACTACTTCATTCCTATTCACTGGTATCTACGTCACCTACGATGTTGCAACTAGTGCCCTTCTCTTCTTGTTTTGGACTACTAGTGTTGCGCTGTGTACATGTGAGAATGGAGCAAAGACAAGGTGAGATGGAGAGACAACTTTACAAAGCCTTTCATGATTTTGATGAAGAGGTGTAGGAGAAATTACTTGCAACAATGCACAAAGATTCAAGTGCCTTTGATAACGAAATGAGAAGTAGGCCAAGAAAAGGTAGCACAAATGAAGAGGTTTTGGCATGAACATCCGCTCACAGATTACTTCGCCCCTACTCTTGTTCTTGACCACGTTAAATTCTGTCGCTAATTAGAATGTGTAGAAAATTGTTTATGAGGATTGTAGACTTTGTAACTGCTTATTATTCCTACTTTGTCAAAAAACATGACGACTTGGAGAGACTAGGGTTGTCTTCTCTCTAAAAGTGCACAACAACAACTAAGATGCTAATATATTGTTGTTGCTAATGCAACTCATGAGTAATCTTGTACATGAGAGAGTACTGCGACTGAGGCCATGCGGTGTTTAGTCAATGCCATTCGCGAATACCGCCTTCCTACAAAATTGGATTTTGAGGAGCAGTTACAAATTAACAATCAACGAGGATTCCTTAGGGCGGGTTTGCTTCATTAGATTGTATGCATTAGCAGTGGAAGAACTGCTCTGTTGCCTAACAAGGGCACTTTTAAGACAAATAAAAGAAACGCTTTGAGAGTCTTAATGCAATTGCAGATCAATCCCAATGAATTTTCCATTCATTTTTAAGCCTTTCCGCGGCAAACAACAACATTAATATCTTGGATTGGTCTCACATTGTCACAGATATGCTCAGTGGTAAGTGGTGACGGCCGACACTTGAACTTCACAGTCAATGGTAACAAACAACGACATTAATCTCTTGGATTGGTCCCACATTGTCATAGATATGCTGAGTGGTGACGGCCGACACTTGAACTTCACAGTCAATGGTAGCATCTACCTCCATTATCACCTCAAAATATAGATGGGATATACCATGTGTGGTCTTGCTTTGCTTAAACAATCCATGAGGCACAAGAAGAGAAAAAAAACATTTTGACAAGATGCAAGAAAAACCAAGGAAGATCGCGGAGAAGGCCTTTGGTGTTCTTCACGCACAATGGAAGATTGTATGCAACCGACGATAGGAAATTGAGGCACTGACCGACATCATTCAAGCATGTGTTATCATGCACAACATGAGAATACACTACAATAGTGGTTTGGACTTGTAACCTTTTTTGATTATGGGCTTAGTAGAGGGGCCCTTGAAATATAAAATAGAAACAATTATTTCTCAGAGAGGAATATTTGATAGAATATTTGTAGCAAAAGAAAGAGAAATCTTATTTATGATTGATATGCAATTTGAGTTATTGACAGCAATTCAAATTTCTTAGAATTTTAGACATGTGCTATTATAATGAATATGCCTATTCAGTCACTGAATCTATCCTTTGCAGTGCCGCTAACTTGCTCTCTCTCGCACTCACAACCCCTGCTTCTCTTCGCAAAAGCTTGAAAAACATTTACTGTAAACCTAAAACCTAAATAAAATGAGATTGAAATTGTAAAAGTAACATTTTACTTCAAAATCTATGGCCGCAGCCACCACCACATTTACCAGAGTAGGGCTCGTTGAAGCATCAACATGATCAAAACTCTTCCATGCACATAAATTGCTACCTAAGCCTACAAAGGATCCCCCATACACTCTGATAGTTTTGAAAATGTGGAGGAAAAAATGAGAAAGAAAATGGAGGGTGGCAAAATGTCCATGCTTTGCACTCCTACATGCTGCACATGGTTCACCAGTAGAAAATGACACTAAAAAGAAATGTCCGTGATGACTCAAAGTTCTTGTTTCAATTCTGCTTCTAAATTATATTTTTAAAAATAAAAAAAAGAAAAGGAAAAAAGAAAAACATATTATTCACTTTACCTTAAATTTCTCCTAATCTAATAGACTATAGTATGCTTATCACACCAAAAGAAAGGGAAAGTGAGAAATATAATAATTTATTTTGATGTCATTAAAAGTAAAATTTGAACAAGTTGACTGCGTCACTAGAGACAAGTCACTACAACTTCACATTTGGTGCCAATTTCTACTAGTAGTTGTTGTGGCTTCTGTCCTCTTCAACTCCTTTAGCACCGCTTGCTTCCATCTCACTGTCTTCTTGTGCGCCACTTGCATAAACTACTTTAGTAAACAACAACATGCCTAAGGCGCCTCCGGTAGGCTCGACAATACCTTGAGAAAGACCGAGCAAAATATCTGCCTTCGGCTATTAAATTCGATGTTTTACCTTCGTAAGCTCTTCCTAGCAGCGCAACTAGAGGTACTCTTTGGTCATGTCATTGATAGCTGAGTGCAACATAATGACATTTGAGGGCAACTTTTCAGTGCAAATGTCATCTTTGATGTAGTTTTTGCATGTTCACACCATGCTCTCCATCACTCGAGCACGGTGGAGTTCTTCTTTTGTCGCCTTGCTGAATTAGGGCTGTTGCGCTAGCTTATGGGCAGGAGCAAAGTCAACCTCAAGGCACTCATTTTCCTCGTCATCAACACTAGTAGTATAGTCCAACTCCGTGCTCAGGCGCCTCATTTTCATTGGTTGCGGCAGTAGAGTCTTGATTGCTTGCCGCTCTCGTACGTCAATAGAAGAATCAAACCACTACAAAATGTCCTTCAATATTTTCCAGCAATGGACGTGAAGAAATCCATGTTGTTTGTAGTACTTGACACGATACAACTCGAGCGCTTGTTGAAAAACGTCCTCTAGCAATGTTCCGCTCTCCTTCAAATTCAAAACCTGCTAATGTACAACAACAAATTTTGCAACATCGTGTTTTATGACCTTTTACTTTGTTTCCAAATATCTTCCTTGCCTATCCTCAACCTTGATGCTTGTGCTCTTGGTAGTATTTAGTAATTCTATTCCAAAGTACACTTGCACGTTGGTCGTTGCCTGCAATGGGGACGTGTGAAATGTGAAGAAATCATGGACAAAGTTGACGCTCCTCCTCTAATACAAAATTCCACCTCTTTCTTGCCCAACCTGTAAGCCGTCGCCACCGTGGTAAGTTAACTAGAGAAATGAAATTAGTATCGGGCGCAAGCGAGAATGTCAAACTGGCGGCCCATGCAAATCCTTTTATGGGGCCACATGTGCTTTGAGTAGTGTCGTGCTCCTGTTGGAGGGAGAATAGTGTTGTTGCGAGATGAGCTATGATAGCTATAGCGGGCTTGCGCCCTTTCATGTGGCTCATCGAAGATGCTCTTAAGACTATGTTTCTTATCAGTTCTTGCTTGTTACCTCAAAACCAAAATAAAACAAAATGATGTTTGGGGTAAAATTGGTGTAATTTAAAAGGCTTGCATTTTATTTAAAGAATTTAAGACGTTTCATAACATTTTTGGGATGATGATTCAAAACAAGTTGTAACTATGCATGATACTATGAAAGCATTGTGAGAACTTCTCCACCATACATATCCCCTGACTACATATTAAAAAAACTTTTACATCAAGAAGCATAAGTTTCAGGGTGTAACAGGGCAAGAACTAGATTTTTGTGTTTGCTAGAAAAGTAGATAGATAGTTGAAACCATTTTAGGAGTTTTTAGAAAATTTTAGAATTTGAGGTAGATGGCCTATGTGGGACCCACCATAGAAGCTTCGAGAAGGTGGGGCCCACCTCTAGAGTCTTCTAGAAGGGCGGTTATCTAGGTGGGGCCCACCTCTAGGACCTTCCGGGAAGTTCCATGGTGGGGCCCGCCATTGGAACATTCTAGAAAGTTCCAAGGGCGGTTAGGCAGAGTATAAATAGAACTGGCCGGGGCCATTTGGAGGCATTCGGTCAGGTACGCCTTAGTCCCTCTCTCTCAGTAAAGTTTGGTTTGTACTTTGCTTCTTTAGTTCTGCTTTGTTCTGTTCTGTTCAAGTCTATTCGGTCTTGTTTAGCCCGGTTTTCTCAGATCTTGTTAGATTAGCAGTATTTGAGTTGTGACCAAAGAGAGAATTCAGTCCCGTTTCATTGGTATCAGAGCGAGTGTCAGTCTATCCTTACGTTAGGTGCTATTAGCAAGAAGTCTACTTGAGAGTCAGTCATTGTGGTTTCATCAAGTCTTGTCCTTGGATCTACTTGGAGTTCCTTTCAAGGATTTGGCTAGAAACGAGAGAAGGCGTCACGTGCAGAGGTCGTCGGAAGAATTGCATCATGGGAGAAATGGCGGAACCTACTCATATGGAGACTCGATTCAAAGACCTACTAGACCAGATTGTTTGCATTACAAGGACAAGCGGACGCTTCTAGAGCTAGAGAATTGACAAGCTGCGAGGTCAAGTTGAGCAAGCCTCAAAACATATTCGGGAACTTCAAGACAAGATGATGTATCTCAATGGCTTTTCAAAGATGCGACAATATCTCCAACTGTCCAGGGCGAACTCAACCGACGGAATTATATATGCAAACCCGACTATTTGAGGGTGCAAAGCAGAATTTGGTGGCGACTTGAGCTCAAAACTATGGAGCTCAAGGCGGATTTCAAAATTGGGAGGAATTTGAGACCGAGCTCACAAACCAGTTTCGGCCCATCAATGCGGAGAAGTTAGCGCGCGATCAGTTGGCCACCTTGACACAGCTAAGGTCAGTGCAAGAGTATGTCACCCGGTTCAAATCCATATGTCTCCAAATACCCAATGTTTCGGAGGGAGAGATGATGGATCGATTTGTTCGAGGATTGAAGCCGATCGTTCAACGAGAAGTGGAGACCCTCAAACATTTGAGGAGGCGGTTAGGATTGCAGAAAGAGTTGATGCCATAAACTTCAGAAATCGTGGAGTACGACCTGCAGTATGGAACCCTACGCCACCACCTACTATGGTAGCCCAACAACCGACGCCAATGGAGATTGACGCCCTGCAAGGACCATTGACGCCACAGAGACGACAATTATTGGCACGGAAGGGATTGTGCTTATACTGTCGGGAGTTAGGCCATCAGATTGGAGAGTGTCCAAAACGTCAGAATTCCGGTGCCAATAAACCAAGGCGGATCCACAACCTCGAGGCTGACCAAGATGATGAAGGAATGGAGCGAGGAAAACGGGGCTCCCAATGGGCACCGAGGACCAATATCGGGGATAGTCGTTGTCTCTCGTAGTCAAACAAAGATGGCCTCGGGCAACACTCAAAAAGGTCACCGATATGTCTCACAGTCGACTTAGAAGACAACCGTGTCGAGTACTAGTGGATTGCGGTTCTACGGAGAATTGCATCTCGACCGCAATTGCCAACCGACTTGGGATCAAGACTAAGGTGATCACCGGAGGGACTATATACCTCGCAGACGATCGGAAAATGATTTAAGTGAGACATGTGAAGAAGAGACCTTGAGATTGTGTGATGCCTATGCACTACGAGGAAAATTTAAGGTAACGGCTTCGGATATGATGTTATCCTGGGAATGCCGTGGTTGGAGGCGGAAATAAGCGATTGACCGGGTGGCAAGAACCATCTCTTTTAACGAAGGTGGACGCAAGATAATTCTTCATGCTTCAACATCAAGTGGATTGAAGAAACGACAGACAACTAAAGGCATATTGGTGGGGATGGCCTTCATGAAGAAACAGATGACGTGGCGGCCGGTGTATGTGGTGGTTCCAAATATTGCTTCAATGGTAGAGAAGAGAGAGCGAAGGAGCGAACGAGTTGAGCAACTTATCGGCCGAGTTCCGAGATGTCTTTCCCGCCGACTTACCTAGTGGTTTACCACCCGATCGAGGTGCTCCTTCCACATAGACTTAATGCCGTGAAGCTAAACCAAAGAATCGGCCAATTTATCGCCTAGCACCAAACGAGCTTGAGGAGCTGAGGAAGACGTTGGACGAGCTTTTGGAGAAGGGCCTCATTCGAGAAAGCACATCGCCATGGGGAGCACCTGTCCTTTTTGCACCCAAAAAGGATGGTGGATTGCGGCTATGCATCGATTATCGGGGCCTTAATAAGCAGACCATCAAAAATGCTTATCCACTCCCACGTGTGGATGACCTTCTTGATCAACTTCGAGGCGCAACCATTTTTAGCAAGCTAGATCTTCGAAGTGGATACTGGCAGATACCAATTGCAAAAGAGGATATTGAAAAGACAAACATTTAAATGCGCGCTATGGACATTTTGAGTGGCTCGTTCGCCTTTTGGTCTCACCAATGCCCTTGACTTTTCCTTCATGGGTCACATGAACAGGTTGTTCCGGGACCTTTTGGACAAGTGTGTAGTTGTTTTCATTGACGACATTTTGATCTATAGTAAAACCCCGGAAGAGCATGACCAACATCTACGGGAGGTGCTACGTCGGTTACGGGATAGTCACTTCTATTGCAAGCAATCAAAGTGTGAACTTTGGAAGTCCGAGGTCACCTTTTTGGGGCATGTAGTATCATTCGAGGGTGTGTACATGGAACAAGCTAAGGTGAATGCGGTGAAAGGACCGGCCAACTCCCAAGGATGTTTAAAGTTCGTTCTTTCTTAGGCCTCGCGGGATACTATCGTCGTTTTGTTCGGCAGTTTGCGCACATTGCTGCTCCTCTGACAAATCTATTGGAGAAGGGCGCTCCATTTGAGTGGAAACTACAACAACAAGGCGCTTTCAATAATTTGAAGGAGGCACTCACTCTCGCTCCACCCCGCAACCATATGATCCTGACCTTCCGTGTACGGTTGACATTGACGCCTCCGACTTTGCTATAGGCGCGGTCCTCCAACAAGACTTCGGTAGGGGCCTTCAACCGGTGGCATATGAGTCACGCAAACATAAGAGGGCAGAGCGCAATTATTCTGCACGTGATCGGGAACAACTAGCAATTGTACATGCTACCAAAGTATGGCGGCACTATCTATTGGGGAAACCTGTGACAATTCGGACTGATCATCGGCCCTTACTACATGATCTGCATTTAGAAAATATGAAATCGAGACACCACCGCTGGGAAGAACAGTTGCAGCTGTTTGATATTCAACTTCAGTACAAGCAAGGGCGACAACATATTGTGCCAGACGCTTTATCTCGGAGACCAGATCTCAAATCAATCGGAGGACACGAGGGAGATTGCTACCATTAGTAGTATTGTTCCGGATCTAACCAGAGGGAGAGAATGGAAGGAAGCCACCTACCAGGATGCTTACTTCACAATGGTGACTGATCGAGTAGAGGTAGGTGATGTGCAATATCAAGATTACAACTTCGTTGACGGCCTCCTCTATTTTAAGAAGCGGGTTTATGTACCTAACGATGCTAAACTTCGAACCCGCATACTTCAAGAAGGGCATGACATTCCTATCTCTGGACATCTCGGACGTGAGAAGACCTTAGAACGGATTTCTAGAACATGGTTTTGGGTAGGCTTGGATCGTGATGTTCGAGCTTTTGTGCATTCCTGTGAGCTATGCCAACGGAACAAGGAACGCAATACTGCACCTCTTGGACTGCTGCAGCCGATTCCACTACCTACGGTACGATGGGAACAAGTAACCATGGATCTCATTACTTGTTTGCCGCAGACGCATTGTAATCACACTGCGGTTGCTGTCTTTGTGGACCGCCTTTCGAAGCAAATTCATTTGGCTGCGGTACGCTCCGATATTGATGCCCCAACACTTGCACGAGTCTTCTTCGACACTGTCTTCCGTCATCATGGATTGCATCGTGTCATTATCTCAGATCGGGATCCGCGCTTCACAGGGAGTTTCTGGCAAGCACTATTCAAGCTTCTCGGCACACGACTTGCGATGTCCATGCCTTTCATCCTCGGGACCGATGGATGACAGAGCGTGCTAACCGGACCTTGGAGGATATATCTTTGCGGGCGTTTGTGGCAATTCACCACAACGACCGGATGAGTATCGACCCCTTTGAGTTCGCCTATAATGATAGTTCCCAAGCAAGCACGGGTCATTCACCATTCTTTTTCTTAACGCTGGTCAAGACCGATTACGCTGGCAACGCTCCACCGCCCCATCAACACCAACAACCCTACAACGGAGGAGTTTATACAACGACTAACATCGGGGTTGCAAGAGGCTCGACAATGCTCTCATCGCACATTTAATCGACAAAAACAATATGCAGATAACCACCGCAAACATAAGACCTTTCGAGAAGGTGACTTGGTTCGCTCTCAAATGCCAACCTTCCGTTAGCTACATCGACTCAAGTCTCAGAACTTGCACCCCCGGTGGATTGGACCTTTCCGAATCTCTACGGTCATATCCGATGTTGCATACCGCCTCGAGCTTCCGCCACATATCCACATCCATCCAGCTTTTTCATGTCTCGCACTCAAAGAATTTCATCATCGAATCGGAGCGCTTTCCGGCCGACATCGCCTCCGCCGCCACCGGTAGTGATTGAAGACCAGGAGGAATATGAAGTGGATCGCATTTTGGAACACCGCTATCTTCATCGTGGCAATGGACGTCCGCAACTACAATACAAAGTCCGATGGAAAGGTTATCCCATCCACGATGCAACATGGGAGCCCGCTCACAACCTTACCCATTGTCAAGAAACCATTTGGAGATATCATCGGGAGCGAACGAGGGCGTTCCGCATTAGCGGAGGATTAATTGTAACAGGCAAGAACTAGATTTTTGTGTTTCTTTAGAAAAGTAGATAGATAGTTGAAACCATTTTAGGAGTTTTTAGAAAATTTTAGAATTTGAGGTAGATGGCCTATGTGGGACCCACCATAGAAGCTTCGAGAAGGTGGGGCCCACCTCTAGAGTCTTCTAGAAGGGCGGTTATCTAGGTGGGGCCCACCTCTAGGACCTTCCGGGAAGTTCCATGGTGGGGCCCGCCATTGGAACATTCTAGAAAGTTCCAAGGGCGGTTAGGCAGAGTATAAATAGAACTGGCCGGGGCCATTTGGAGGCATTCGGTCAGGTACGCCTTAGTCCCTCTCTCTCAGTAAAGTTTGGTTTGTACTTTGCTTCTTTAGTTCTGCTTTGTTCTGTTCTGTTCAAGTCTATTCGGTCTTGTTTAGCCCGGTTTTCTCAGATCTTGTTAGATTAGCAGTATTTGAGTTGTGACCAAAGAGAGAATTCAGTCCCGTTTCACAGGGGGAGGAGTCTTGTGTTGAGTGTTTAGAGCATGAATTTTAGCGAGTGTGAGGTTTTCAATGTAAATTCTTGGAGAGGATTTGACAAGCACATATATATTAGGGCACATAGGTTTTAAGAGAAGAGAGTAGAGAGGAGTGCAAGATCGCTCATTTAGGTTTTGAGAGATAAGTGTCAAAAGGAGTGTCGATAGGTGCAAAGAGGGAGGGAGTGGGGAAGGAGGACAAAAAATAGCGGCTCCTATGTCTAGAGATTAGTAATTTAGGAAGTTGCGGTAACTATTGATTTGAAAGTAAAGGCGCAAGGATTGAAGCTGGGAAAGCTAGAAGCCATTGCAACTTTAGAGTTAAAGGCTAGGGTAAGCTAGGAGATAAGGTTCTACTTTTGCGGGTGTGTATATCAAAAATTATACTAGCGTCTCATAAATTCATGATTGGAAAATTGAGTTCTCACTTCTTGTGAAGCACCATAATTGCAATTTGGTAACCAAACCTGAAACAAAGTGAAGTCGACATGAAACTACTCAATTTTGCTAGTATACTTTAAAGGTATGAGTTTCGATTTCTAAATTACCATTCTATGAACAAAACCTATATGCGCTTGTGGTAAGATGAATCAAGGATACATACTTTTACAGCTTTGTAGTTAACAATTTGATGAGAGGTTTATAACCTTTTATGATTTTTACATGGTTGAGTATTATTTTGTGTGTCGCACTATAGTTAGCAAAAGGCAAACATTCGGGTAAGATTGTCACGCTGTGAGACCATATCAGGCTTTTAGCCCATCAATAAGGACGGAGGTGAGGTAGAGAGTCTTGATGAGGATACATCATTTGAAGACATCTTCTACGCATGGTGAGCAAGTTGTGCAAAGAGGTTGTTATGTGCATTTTTTGCAAACAAGTTATCTTCACAAGTAACCTACATGGCTAGAATCTTATCAATATTGAAGCAACCTAAATTGCTCTAGTAGCCACTATGCTTGAGTTTATTGAAAAGTGAAAAGGGCCTTCGTAACAAAATGAGTACATTTTGTACCCGATTCATTTTCTAAGCTTGTACTGTTTAGTGCAAAGTATATAAGGATTGTAGGGGAATAGTGTAACTCCTCTTTCTAATCTATTTCTCAATTTTATAGATGGGATTTGTTATGAGGTGATTTTGAAATTAATTTGGGACTTGTGAATAGGGTGTTTTATGCATATTGGACACACAACCCTACATTGAGCTTAGTGTCGGCAAACTGGTTTAGAAGTTGGGCATTTGCATGATTGTTATGAAGAAAACTCCAGAAGTTGGAATATTAACGTTGGTCATACCAAAAGATATCACCACATATATACTCATTTGCATACTTATAACTTCCACACAATCTTCACTAATACAAACTAAATATACTCAAGTGAGAAGATCATCATCAAATTACAATTTGCAATTAAAGAGGTAGCTAGAGAGGAATCAAGTGAGAAGTCCTCCATTGCAATTGTTGTTGGTTAAGATGCAGCTCAAAAAGCATGAGCTTTTAAATGGTACTCTAGCGTAAGTGATAAAAGCCATGGTAATATACCAACCATTTTAAGGTTTTTGAGAAAACTCGAAATGTATTTAAAACTAGATCTCATAGTGAGCGTGATTTCATATAACTTCCATTTCTATCAAATATACTATGGCTTAGTTTCTTTATAGTGATGACATTTGATGAAGTGGTGTCTTCAAGGTGCAATGTGCAAAGTTCCAAGAGAACCACAAAAGTGTACAAGCTTTTGTACAAGCAATGCTAGTTCTAAATGAACAACTTCAATAACTCTAGTGAATGACATGAGCACAATAGCTTAGAATTAGTGAGACTGTTTAATGTAAGCAATGCGCTTATGTGGTGGTTAATTTGTTTTATTTTGTGGTGTGAGGGTTGTAAGTAGAAGAGAGATGATTCTTTAAATTCTAGCTTGTAGGTGGAGGTCTCATTTCTCTTGAGTTTGTATAAGGAAACACTAGCATTGTATTAGTCTTTGGCTTTGAGATATTAAAGAGGATGGTTCAAGTGAAGTTCTTGATTAAAATTTCCAAGTATTTTAATAATATTTCTAAATAGGTTAAACCTTACTGACATCATTTCAATCTATATAGATAAAACATATTGACTTAGCCTCCATTTGACAAAAGGGTAAGCTCAATAAACTAAACCGTTAATTCATTACTCCTTATATCTCATATTGGACGAGTTGTTTGAAAGGATGACTTGAAAGAATGCTTTGAGGATCAATGGTATTGCATGCTCAACAATTGCATACACGAGATTTTGCTTCATTTTTTGAACAATGTAATTTTTTTTTTGGTATCATTTCACACTCATTCTATTCATTTTTATTCATCATATTTTAATGCAAGATAGCATTTATATTTCCTTTCAAGAGAGATTACTTACATTAGAGATTTGGGAAGTAAGTACAAAACAACATTTTGGGTGCTATTGGAGAAACACAACATGAGGGTATTTTCTTATGTAATTTTAAGTTAGGTCATTATATGTTGATGTTTATTGATTATCTCGAACATGCAAAGTCTACTCTAATAACACTGAGGTATTGTATATTTCTATGGTGCATTCATTTAATCATATTTTTTACATTGTATGTACATTCTGTATGTTAAAAACATAACTGAGTATATGTGAAATAGATTTATTTGTATGTATCACTTTTATATTGAGAGGAAATGGTAATTTTTTGAGTATTACAACACACAATACATCTCTACAAGATTTCTTCACATTTTAAGATTGTAGACATTTGAGATATTTAAAATTTTAATTCATTAATGATCATCAATACTGCAGCTTTTTGCATCTTCTTTCAAAGCCAATGTTGAATTTTCACAAAATGGTTTTGAAAGGTCAAAATAATCTTCTGGCTCAAAAGAACCTCTTGACTTTGCCATTTGAATTCCTCCAAATTTCTGATAAGAATGATTAATATGTTATAAAGAGAATTGAAAGTGGTCAATAATTCTCTTCACTTCAAAGAAAATAGATAATTATATAGTAGTATCTACTATCTAGTCATATTTAAGACAACCATTATATTACCATTTCTAGTGACCCTTTTTAGAATTATTTAATAAAATTTAACATGAAAATCTGGCAAACATGATAAAGTTGGAAAAACTATGAACTCACCTCCACACTCAGAGAATTCTCCAAGATTCTCATATTTTGAGGCATTAAATGAGTATTACCATCTTGTACAACTTTCCATTGGCCAAGTTCATAGGTTGGGGTACATGATGTTGGTATACTTCTTGTACTAGAACTACAATGAGCAGGTCATATGTTATTGTATCAATTACCTTCTTATATATAGAAGATGAAAAAGTATTCTAAATAACAAAAAAATATAGAATCTATTTTTATATCTATAACAAGTACCTACATAGAGGTATCATAGTTGTTATAATAGTTTATATGGGAAGCACTTCTTACAATTAAAGCTAGAAATGTAACCCTACGGTGTGGGCCCTTTCTGTGGGTCTTAGAAAATTATCATGCATATTATATAACGCATATTATATAACTATAGTACCAAAATAAATGAAGTAATAAAACTTCATATCACCAATAGGAAGTAATGTATTGGTCACAAGTCTCTCTATATAAGGGCCCAATTGGCTTATGCATATGTATTGGAAATTTCAAAACTAATTAGAATTGCAACATTACTACCTGTTATGAGAGATATTAGCATTGGTCTTGAATAGTCCATTTTCCGTGTAAGTATAAGGAATAACATATTGTAAGTTGGACATAATAGGAATATCTCTTTCACTATTAGAAACTGTGATTGGAGATTCAATACAAGTGTCGGCATTAGTACTAATCTCTTGAGCTGAAGTCTTCGCATCCAATAGTGACTTACTATCAGTCTCTATTTGTTGTGGTTTATTTACCAAAGGTTCATTCTTGGAATAAATACTATTCTCTTGAGCTGAAGTCTTGGCATCCAATAGTGACTTACTATCAGTCTCTATTTGTTGTGGTTTATTCACCAAGGGTTCATTCTTGGAATGAATACTATTCACTTTAGCTGAAGTCTTGGCATCCAATAGTGACTTACTATTAGTCTCTATTTGTTGTGGTTTATTCACCAAATGTTCATTCTTGGAATGAATACTATTCTCTTGAGCTGAATTCTTGGCATCCAATAGTGACTTACTATTAGTCTCTATTTGTTGTGGTTTATTCACCAAAGTTTCATTCTTCGAATATGTAATATTCTCTTGAGCTAAAAACTTGGCATGCATTAGTGACTTATTGTTAGTTTCTATTTGATGTTGTTCGTTCAACAAAGTTTCGTTCCCGCACTTCCATTCACCACTAGCAATTATTTGCGTTGATGAAGGTTTATCTTGATTTACTAATGCAACATTAGTGAAAGTGTTTGTTGATTCCATAACTCTTTCTGGTAATTGAACATAGTGAATTAAACACTCAATTACATTTTTATCCACATCGGATTGTCCATTTTCACTTTCATTAGGTGTTGATGATGCTTTTGTGATTTTCGATACTTCTGCAACAATAAAGTCAGACAAGCTTGTTTAGTGATAATCTAACTTGTATTTTTCTTGAATTGTTGGATCCCCAAAATATGACACTATGTTTTATAAACTTAAACTTTTATAAGGAGCTGATGAGATACATTGGTCGGAAGGATGTATTATGTGTTTGCTATTGATAGTAGGAAATTTTAAAATCTCTATTATTAGTCTCAAAATTTGAACATGAAAATGTTTACGAATATACAATTTTATGCAATTGTCTCACGTGGCTGTAATGACACAATAATCTCTGTCAATGTATAGTTATAGGCAATCATATGTCATTACAATCTTGTTATTATGAAGTTTATACTAGAGCACTAACTTCTAGCATAAATTGAATAATTTTAACAACACATCTCATTTTGTCACTATTTACTAAAGTAAAATAAGACTTCTAGAAAGTGAATGAAGTAGTCTCGTATTAGCACAGTTAGAAATTATTAGTATGTACATGCTTCTTCATTAGTTTGACATTGACTTCTTGATTTCTAAACGTTTGATTGCCAACTTTGTGCATACATAAGCGCATAGTGGACAAACAAAATAGAATGAAATAAAAGGTCAAGCGTTAAGACCTGAAATAATATAGCATCTCCAATCATAGAATTTAATCCAAACGCACCAAAAGGCAACTTTTTAGATAAGTCTTGTTTCAATTGAACACCTAAGATCTTTGCTTTGTCAATTAGCATCTTTTCCAATGTAAATATCTCAACACCCATATGATGAAATTGAATCTACAAAACCAATTACATACTTCTTCTTAGCTTGCTTAGTATCTACTTAACAAGGTTTTATGAAGTCATGAAAGTAATATAAAGAGATTTGCATATGGTAATCATAATAATGAATAATCATTCAATAAAAGATCAAGTAGATCTAGGCAAGCTCTTCACAATAGAATTTTTAAGAATTACAACAAGCTCTGTAACAAAATTATATTACTAGAAGAATGTATACTTTAAATCTTTTGGAGAAAAATATTGCAAATTGTGATATTTAGAAAAAATGGGACATCAATAAAGTTTTCTAAACTATGATTTCATATAGGAAAGAAATGTAGAAATATACATTAATTGCAAGGAATGGTGGAAATGTAAGAATCGCATGGAATTTATCGCTACTTACAAGTGTAAATTTTCTAATAAAATGAAATAAACAACAAACTATTGATGAAATCTAATACCTTAATATCCGAACCTTGAGGCAATTTTTTACTCTGCACCAAAGAAGTCAAGGAAGCATGTTTGATATATGAATCTTGTAGATCGTTATTAAAGAATTGAAATCATAAACATAGATATTTACATATTTAATATCACCAAAAGTGTATTGTACATTAGTAATTTAAATATTTAAGAGATTTCTTTTGCAACAAAATAAATGAGTTTAAGTATCACCATAATGCTTTTAAGTGTCTCATTCTCAGTTGCTATCTTTGACTCAACCTCAAGAGCACTTTGCAACTTCAATGCACATTGTTGATTTAAGAAATTTTCCTATTCACATCAAAGTTTGCATGTTCATCATATTTCGAGTTTAGCCATATGTTTTGATTAATTTGAAATTCAAATGTATTGAAGGATAGTTGTGCTCATTAAAAAACAATTAACACACATTTAATTCTAAAGATATTAAAATAAGGGTTATCACTTTAAGATAGATTATAATAGGATTTAAATTAATCAAACAATGTAGTCATTCTTATTAACTCTAAATCATCAATTTGATAATGTACCTCTTGTCTAAGTGCACTAATAGTCTCCATCATCTTGGTACACATGATTTCCCGTTGAATTTTGTAAAGCTCCTGCCTTTATATTAATTACACAATTATACAAAATATCATATCAATATTGTTGAAGTTTAAACATGAAATGTTAGAATTACGTTCATGAAGTTGAGTTTCAAAAGTTGTCATACACCAATTAATTTGTTATATGTAATATGAAAAGAAAGGTTACCCACAAGTTCTTTAAGTTTTGAGGCGTAGTATTGTGTTTCTTTTTTTTGAGTCATTACTTGGTAATTTGAATGATCCACCTATCAAAAATTTCTTTATATTTAATCAGGAAACTTCAATAAGAGAGAGTAAGTCTTCATATTATCCAGAGTTGACATACGGAATATAGTCATAACAATCATAAAAATCAAATAAATCAAATAATATCAAAAGTATGAAATGAAAAGTAATAGGAAAAATACCTTTGATGCGGCTTTACGTGAATCAAGCATTGTTGCCATTATAATCTCCTTAAGCTCTTTGCTTTGATCTGTAACTATATCTTACAAAAACAACATTAACTATTGGATTCAATATGAAACTTCATTATTGAATTGTTAGAGTTTTAAAAATACAATCAAAGTAAACAACCAATTAGATTAGGCTTCAATACGACATGCATTTGTACAAAGTTTTACTAAAAGGTATTAAGTTATTTACTATCAAGTATGTAAAAGGAGAAGCAAAAACTTAGAAAAAAGGAATATGATGATAGAAATATGAATTTCATAACTCATAGAATGAACATAGTCATGAATTAAACAAAACTTCATTTGAAGGTGATGTTTGTAGGAAACTATGTTGGTTGTAATTTTGTTACTGAATACCTTATCACCAAATTTTATTACTTCATGGCTATATACGACTATATTAATATCTCTTTGTCTTATGTAGAACTTGGTTTATGATCTCCCAAATAGATAGGTAGTACATATGCACGAATATTGTACTTGAGTCAATAAAGTCTTAGTTGGTAATGAGAAATAAATACCATACTTTTTTGATGAGTAATATCCTCATCTAAATGGATGTTCTTTGGCAATTCCGAAGGCAAGGGAAAACCCTCTGTGAACCTTTCTAATAAATAAACTGCTGTTGAAAACTCTCTCAATGTTAGCATATTATCTCTATCTTCATCGGAAAGAATCCACACATGCCTCAATACATCTGAAGAACAGATTGTGATTCCAATCAATATTGATATTATCTAGGAGTTATACATCTTCTAGATTTATTACCTCAAAGTATTTGTAATACTTAACCACTAAAGATCTAAGACTAGGACCAAATTGGGCTTTTGCTACTTCGGGCAGCCTATATGGATGAGTTAGAAGTAATATTTTTTCGTGAATATTTTAGTGGGTGCTCCTTACACTGTAAAAAGCATGTGATAAAATTTGTAAAGCCAGATTCCAATTTTAACACAAATCTTCAAAACCATTTAATAAATACCAAAGTAGAATATTATTGAAAGAGCACACTTTTCAAGGTTTCATATATCATAATGTATAATTTTCTATAACTTAAAATGAAAGTATACATCTTAGGATACATGAATTCAAATAGATATTGCTACAACATAATATGAACTACTATACAAACCTCTTGGAATTTGCCAACTCAAAAATAGATCACGAGTTTGGTCTCCTGTAATCTTTCCATCTCTATCTGTGTCTATTTGCTCAAATGTTTGAACAAATCGTCGCACATCAAAAGTAGTCATTTTTGGCCATGCAGTATTTAATGGTCTTGAAGGATCTATTTCTTTGAAGTTAGACATAGGTTGAGGAAGTCCTAAATGCATAACTTGTGTATTGGAAGAATTTGTATAAGCACGTCCTATAGAATTTAGATTAGAATATCGTAAGTATCTTGAATTCATTGACATATCTATTACAGACTATATTTGGTGAAATCTTATCAATCTTTTGAAAATCAATCTATTCCAAGTATTACAAAATAATGAATCATCATTTTATCTTGCATTTTCATATATGTGACTTTTGTCAATAAACTAAATCCCTTTTCCATTACGAAATTATATATTCTATTATCACCTCGGTAAGAGCTTAAATCATTTGTTGCATGAGGCATATCTGCAAAAAATATCACGTTCTAAAACTAAATAGAAGTCAACCAAGTAACCTTCTTTTGACACTAAGGACATCTTCCCTACACAAAAAATTCATATATTTTGCACCTCATCCATGTCTTATATTGTTCTTGAAGTTTATTGCATGTACCAAATAATTACATTTACGTAGCTTCATTCTTGAAGGATTGAAAAATTACTTGATGATGGTTGTGATAGGATCATGCGTGGAGGAGGAATTTGTGAAGAAGCAAGTCCTACTAAGGCTCCTCTCACCAAGTCAAGAGATAGTTCTCGTCCTGTTTGTGCTACTGTTATAAGTTTCAATGCATTGTAGAATTCTTTACGTGAAAGAAATCCTCTTTGTTCTTCATCAACAAATTTCCAAATCTGAATAAAATGAAGTTATTGTGTGTAATGTATTCCAAAATGTAAGTTATTATGGTTGCACAATATATTGATGTACTACAGGTACAAAAATATGAGTATGATGAATATTGCTCCGCATCGATAAACAATATTATTCTTGTTGCAAGTTCCTTATTGAAGCAAAGAAGCAAAGAATACATAAAGATACATGTTCATAGAAATAAAACTTCAAAAAAGTAAGTGTCACGCAAATATACTAAATTTACTTGCAGGATTTAGGATTTTGTCTTCAGGGCTTCTATATAATCAACTCAAATATTTTAATACTATGAAAAATATAAGAATATGTAGACATCAAGATGGCAAGGAACCTTAGCAAGAGTGAGTTGAGGAAGACCACTAGCTTTGAAAAAATGAACAGCTTCCGGTCCACTTATAACACCATCACCGTTAGTATCAGCTTGCAAAAAGAATGCTTCAAAGACATCTATGTGTGCCATTCGCAAACAATACGATTTGAAATCCTACAATAAAAAATCTTTGCAGCTTAAAATAATTTTGAAAACGTCCACCGTATTCAAATCTACATAAAAAATCTAAACCTAAATATTCTTATTTTGTACATGGAACCCCAATTCCGTTAAAACGGCATTATTCCGGTAAAATGGCACACCTCAACTTTCTGAACTGTAGTTCAAAAACCATGTGATATAACAGAATTTTAAGGTGGTATTAGGGAAAATTAGTGACAATGTTTATAAAGCAGTGATATTACAAAAAAAATTGTGATATTACAGAATATACCATTTTATATGAGCACAAATGTAAGATCTAGTGTGACAAAATGGCACATGGCATAGTGCCATTTTAACGGAATTGGGGTTATGGATAGTACAAACTCCTAAAGCACAATGAGTTCTATACTCATAAGAGTTTGCGTACTTATCAATCCTTGTAAAAGTATCACATGCTAATGTGCACTAATTTACGAACATCTTCTATACTATGAAACAAGACTAGAAAACTCCAACAAATGTCACCAATTGTAACACATATTTCTATCCTCCATAGATTTCTATACGCTTTTATGAAAATTTGTTTCCCAAAACATCGTTATCAAGCTTGTAAAGTGTAAACCATGAGAGAATCATTGTAAATTAAAATGTACACTAAACACCCTCTATAATAGCCTATTTGGTCTAACCATAACTTGCTTGTTATAGATGAAGGATGTTATAGTTGTCGTTGCCAAGCCTATGGGGTAATGTGGAGTGGGTGTATACTTTAAAGATTGGGAAAAGGGCCTCCTTTTATGTTCAACTTTCAAGGTTATTTACTGCTTAATCAATAATTTTTGATCGACCCATGCTTGTTCCAAGATGTTCCATGATATTCCATAGCATCCAATCTTGAGAGGGTATATGCTTGCAAATACCATTTTGAGCAAAAAAAAAAAAAAAACGTATGTTATATTACAATCATATCGAAAAGAGAGCTTCTTATATAAAAAACACACCTAATTCTTGATTATAGAACTTAGGAAATTCTGAATCTAGAAAAAAGTTAAAGTACATTATTGTAGCTTTCATTATACACATGATTGTCTGATATGATATTATAGGCAATTAAATAATGTAAATAGGAGCTTTTTGAAGCTAGAATTAGGGTTTTTAAACTAAAGTAATGATGAGGCTCTATACATCATACAAAATAAAATCTTGTGTTCTTCAAAAAATACTACTACATCAAAACCAAAACCCAAAACTAAAATTTGCCTTACTCAAGTCACTGACCTCCAAGCCTGAGTCATTACAAGTGGTGCTCGGTCTCATGGGCGGCTTCCCATGATAACTAATTAACCACTCACTCTAATTTCAGTAAGTTGAAACCCATATCCAGGCAGGGGCCATCGTCTGTGCATCACGACCGTTTACATCCGGGACACCCATTCCCAGGTACAAAATTTCAGTACAGCAATATTTACGGGTAATACTCCATCCTGATACTCCTGCTCATTCACCTTAGTAGAAGGATCGCATCAAAAACTATTCATGTTCTCACGTTTTGCAGACTATTCATATTCGCATGTTTTGCAAACTATTCATATTCGCACGTTTTGTAGACTTTTCATGTTCTCATGTTTTGCAGGTCAAGAGCTGACAGAAGATTCTGGGTCATCAGTTGCGAGAGGTCACTTCTCGCACGACGAGGAATGAGTCGGCAGCGAGAGTGAAGAGAAGGTGTTGGCCTTCGTGAAGGTGGTGCTCAGCGACGAAATCCAGCCAATCAGCCCTCAAGTAGTATCGGGTGCTCTTCCCAATTGTGGTGCTGCAAGCCATGGTTCGCACTGGGGAGTGCTTATAGATCCCCTGCACCTTCACCACTGAATGGATGCTGTTTCCGTACGCCTTCCAGAAGTCCCCGGGAAATTCCTACACAACACACGAATACGTAAATTAATTAGTAACCGAGAGTCTTACCATCAGCCTTATGCAGTGAAGGATGCACTCACCAAGTGACCTCCGAACTGCTGCACGTTGGTTGCTGTTAAAGTCTTCAAGAAGCTTGAGTGGACAAGCAAGTAATCTCTGCCACGAGATGGAATGCGTAGATTTAATGGAGGACTTGAAGTGTCTGTGGCACTCCCATCATCAGCATCTCTGCATTTCAGAAACTTCATTGCAGCCTTCATCTGTGAGCTCCAGTTTTTCGGAGAAGGATAATCATGAGCGGGATTAGCATGCGGCTTTGATGCTGGAGAAGGATTAACCTGCAGTTCCCGACTGTCGCGAAAGACATACACCGTGAATTCTGATTTTGCTGTCAGTGAAAATATCAACGAATCGCCTTCTTTGAGGCCGAGATACTTCGAAAACTGTGGCCAACCTCCACCCATCCTCACTTGTGCTGAATCCGAAGACTTCACGAAGATATTAAGCGATATAGGCCATGCTTCAGTGGATGACTCCATTAGAAGGACAATATTCTTGTGAATGCTGCCACCGTGCTTTTCTACGAACCACGAGGGCAATGTCTGCGGGAAGAAATTGGCAATTCTCAATTAAAAGTACAATGGGAAGGAGAGAGCAACTTTGGAGGACAATATGCGTCGCTTACCAGTCCACCTGAGGCTGAGTTCGACGTCCATGTCCCTGTGAGGGTCTTCTCAAAGTACAGGCCCTCCTGCAACATCTGAAGCACTTGAGGCTTTTCATCAGGATTCCTGAACGGCATGCATTTTACATCGTTAGTGGCCATCGACCCCGGTGAGCTGTACTCTGCTCCTGGGTGATCGGACTCAATCTCCCGGCTCGGACTCCCTGTTGTCGCACTTTGGCTGCTCGAGCTGTCCATCGGAAACGAGGAAGCAGCAAGTGTTAATGCCGCTCAGTGAGAAGTGTCGATATTCCAGCTCTGAGGTTTTCAGGGGCCGGGCATGGCTACAAGTGTTGAAAGATTTGGAAAGCGCACAACGCTTGACGTGATACAATTGCGACGGAAGATTATTCAAATCTCGATCGTAGATTAGCTAATTTATGTCGAAATGATGGTGATCTCGCTCACAATGACTATGATCTCTATCAAGTGCAACAGATTTGAACATTAACCGTCAGTTCATAACGATATTACCGATCGCCAGTCTTCATTCTGCTGGAGCTCCGAAATATGTAAACCTCGAACTCGGATACGACTGAATTGAGTGCGAAAATCAGAGTGTCGCCTTCCAGTAGGCCGGTGGAAACGGCAAAAGCTTTCCATCCTCCCATGAAATGAACTGATGTCACATTTGCAGAGCAATATGCAATACCAACATTTACGTGATAGGTTTTGGCGTTCGTTGAAGATCCTAGTCGCAGGATCGCTCACTGACGAATCTTGTCGCCGTATTCGTGGATAAACGAAGCGGGGAGTGTCTGTGGATTGCACAAGTATGCACTTAGAAAATTGCAATTGCTACAGAATGACATAATCTTCGTCACATGTGTAAGAGATTTCAGAGTTCAAGCAAAGCCAAGCTTACCACTTTATGAGACCTGCCCTTGTACTGCGATGCATTTGAAGCTACCAGAGTTTTCTCGAAATGAGGTCTCCCCCGCAAGTTGCGAAGAAGGTGCATTTTGTCCTCCTCGTTCCATGGCATCGGCTTTGCGTCGTTGCTTCTAGCCATCTTCGCATCACCGGGTGAAAGCTAGACGTACCCATACAATTTTTGCAGATTTGTCCGGTACACAACAATAGTTTTTCTTCAATGTGTACACTGAGTTCACATGCAGGACTACGTGCAGCCGTCGGATTACAGCAATAAGGGCTCTTGAAGTTTAAGAGTTCCGATTGATTGTGTTAGGTGATTCGTTGGGTGATTCATTAGGTGATTCATTGGGTGATTCGTGGGGTGATTCATTGGGTGATTCGTTGAGTGATCCGTTGGATGACCCGTTGGGTGATCCCTTGTGTGATCCATTCCGCGTTGGGTGATTCAATAAGACCATAATTGAGACAAAATGCACATTTTGAGACTATTAAATAGTGGATGAATAAAAATAGTTGTTAAACCCAACGATAACTATAACAATAGTTGGACATTAATCACCAATACACAGTTGTGTAGAAGTTGTCTTGAGGTAAGTTTAGAAAATATAGAACACATGTATAATCCATACGTAAGAAGATGTGGGTAAAAGATTAGTACATAACACTTTCAATATCAAGCACCCTTAACCCCTAAACGTCCCAGCCTATTTTTAGTAGAAAAGCACATTTCTATAGAATTCGTCATAGATGAAAATGAAGAGAAGCTATTAAGATCTCAACCGTACAAACTTGTAATGGACTTATCGAAGATCATGTGGACCAAAATTTGAGTCATGAGGCCTTATAGATCGAGAGATCATAACATAATAATACTAAAAAAAAACTGCAAAATTTCTTCAATTTCACTTTGAGGTGGAAATGCTACCAATATACCTATTGCAATGAAAAAATCACCAACTAGAAAGATGTTCACCTTTATCTTAACCCTTAAACGCCCTTGGGCTCTGAAATGGGCAGCCCAAAATTGGATCACAGCATCTTTTGGACTTGGGCATCATGAATAGTGCACTTTTTGAACTTGGGCATCATGAATGATCCAATCAATGATGAGCTTGCAACCTCCTACAAAGTTATGTACCACCCCAACCTACCTACCACAATCCTTTCAAAGTACAAAATCACTCATACAATTTGTGATTTGAATTGTATAATTTCACATTTTGAATGCATCACAAGAAGGTGACCAGTTTGACATCAAAATATAAGTGAAAAGTTGAGTACAGTGAGAGCTACCAAGGAGATTCCGTTGGAATCAAGCCCCTCGGGCTTGCTCGGGCGTTTAAGGGTTAATAAGTCCTTTACCCAAAAAAAAATTCATCAAAAAAATTTCTTGGCTCAAATAAAAGCCATGCAATGGTAAAAACTGCCAAAAATTTTACAAAGGAAAAATAGTACAAAATTGGACCCTTTGCATTCAATTTCATGCCTTATCTTCAAAACATCTTCGATCTTGTTGAGGTTTCTACCAATTAGACTAAACTCTAATTAGAGGCTATCCCAAAAAATTAAGTTGAAAGCCAACGGTGGATGAAGGAGATATAGCTCCTCAAATCTCATCTATTTTCTCACTTTTTCTGTTGACAAAACATCATTGCAAATCCAATAGCAAAATCATTTGGATCAAAAAACTTCTCACTACAAAGTTGTTAAGAATCACCTTAAGATCATGACCATGAAAAAAAAAATCATCAAAAACTATTTTTAGTTTCACATAATTGGCTTGCAGTGGTGATACAAGCCCCGTGCTTGGAAACCCAAAAACAAGAGCTGTCTTCACTAAAGTGCATTTCATTAATTCATACTTTATTGTATGGTCTTGCAAATTTTACAACACAAACTAGACTTGATTTGGAACCTAACCCAAGTGATTTCATCCAAAACGGACCTCGGATGAAGAAGATATGGCTATTCAAAGTTTCTGCCCTCCATCCAAAATGTAGAAAAACGACATTGGGGACGTTTAGGGGTTAAGCTCTAATGAAGGATAGTCTTATTAACCCCTAAAAGCCCAATCGACCATATTCTGGTCGATGCCGATTTTTGAGGGGCTCCAGTGGGTAAAAAAAGTAACTTTTTGCAAAGTTTTTTTTTTTTTACTAGGAGTTTGGTGAGTTGAGAACTACATCCAATTTACCAAACCTCATTTGAATTCATAGAATTTTTTCTACTAAGCTTCAAACACAAACAGGGCAAAGATTTGGACTTGGGCAGCTTGTGGGCAGCATCTAGAGCCAATCAAGTGTGAGTTTGGCCATTGATTGGGCAACAGCTTGAAAATGGAAATTTTGAAATTTGACAGAGGGGCAGAAAGGGTTTGAGGGTCACCCATGATTCTTCCCCTCACTCTCCACTGTTCACATGCTTACAAAATGTTAAAAAGGGCAATGGATAAGGGGGGAAGGGGGATTGCTTTTATGGGTAAAGGGGAGGGAGACTTGCTTATGTGAGAGAGGATTTGGGTGGATGCCATATGCGACAACTCACATGCCACCTCACATGCTACTTGCTATTTTTTTATTATTATTGAATGTGTTTTATAACAATTATTCTTCTTTTCTTGGAACTGTAGTGAAGGGCCCATCCGGCACCCTTTATTTTCCACTGTGCCCCAAGGTGTGTAAAGTTTTTGAGAAATTTTGCAATGTTTCAAGATTTTGTGTACCTCAGCCCATTGCAAGCCACATTATAAAATATGTATACATCCTAAAATTCTACTTTTTTTTAAAATGGTATAGAACTACACATGACAATGTATTTCCAAGAGAGGCTGCGTTTTCAACATTGTATGAAGTCGTAATAATTGCTCAAAGTTTGCTGCCCGAAAAATCAAAACTTGCATATTTTTCATCTAATGCATATATCTCCCAATCCGTGCGGGCAAGAATTCTGAATTTTTTTGTGAAGGTTTCCATGCTACTATCCTGCAAGATCCTACGGTTGGATTTGTTCAGATCTAACTTCAAAAATCCTTAAAAAGTGCTGATTGTCTTGCTCTTTCTAGGGTGAAGTTCAAGCTTCCTACCCCCTTGGGCTTTTAGGGGTTAAAGACCACAAGATAATTTAATATTATTGTTGATTACAAATATATGCTAATGAATTCACAGCATTGATGAAAAGACATACATATGGATGATTCTATACTATATAGGATTGAATCCGAGCCCGCCATGAAGTTTGACATTGTGCAAAGTTTGAAATCAATTTGGAGAAGACTCATTGTCAGGTATTAAATTTGGAAACTAAAATACTTATCATGGGCATTCTTTTTAATAAAGAGAATCATAGTGTAGGGTTTAAGATGAATGATGAATGTGTAGGTGATGGTTTGAAAGTTTGAACCAAGTTGGAAGTATAAGGGTACATGAATTAATTTTAGTAAAATTGTAATAAGTGGACATGTCATATGACTCATGTTGAATATCCCTTGTACAATTATTATATCCTATTAAACATGGAGTATTTTATTCTATTTTATAGTATTTGATATGATATATCTAAAGGATTCAAATGAATGTGGACGTTTTTATATTTACTTTATTGTCAACATACATAATTTTAGTGGAATTTTAAATATGTCTTACAAACCCAAATTTCATGTACTAATGTACAAGTTTAAGAATCCAGTATTAAGTATTTATTCAAGAGTGAATATTATATATCATAAGTGTAGACATGTTTTAATCAAAACCAAAATATTTATTGACAAGTTGTACTACTTAGTTTCCAAATGGATATGAAGAATAAATTATCTCAATTTACATTTTATCTAGGAAATACATGACTGTATATGTATTCAATCTTGGTGCATTATCTTATTACTTATTTCTGGAAATGTAGGAATCACATATTTGTTGTAAGAAATTTGTATTCTTACAATAGTTTCAATCATACAAACCTACTTCATCTAACTACCATACAAGTTTATGAGTTCAATTAAAACTGCTCACCATTCACATTTGTACTTTTTTACTAACAAATTTAAATTGATAAATAATAAGGTTTAATAAATGTGCGATTACACTAAGAGTATATGTCTATAGTAGATTAAAATGGGTAAAAGATTAGGTGAATTCATAAAATCTGAGCAATTATGATACAACTAATGATATAAAATCTTGAACCAATCTACCATGATGAACATGGACAATTTGACATATTAGGGTTTGTTCATTTATTGAATTTATTTGATTTTTCACTGAGCTACAAAAAAATTTAAAAATCTACTACCAATGATTGCCAGTTCATATTATTCCTCTTTGTTTACCATCGGTAATCACCAGTCACAAGTGGGGACGACGGTGACCACCGGTTACCATCTCCCACCTCTTGCATCACATTTGGGGGGGGGGGGGAGGGAATGCACTTCTCAGTAATTGTAGTTTGTTTTTGCCGTTGCGGCCATTTGAGGTGTTTTGAGGTGTTCAGAGATTGTCGCTTTTGTACTACGGTAGGGACACAATGTGTGTACTTCAACGTTGTAGGGAGAGTGTGAGGTTAAGGGTCAATCGTATTAGGGAGAAGTTATGGACTACTTGAGGTTTGAGAAGCTAATTTGGAGGATTTTTGAGTAGCCGAACGGTCCTTTTTCTACTAGGGATTTGTGTGGTGTGTACGTAGTACTCAAAACATTTTGACTTTAATAAAACAATTCATCAGCTACTTCACGGGGACAAATATCAAAGTCACAAAAACCACAAATGGGACACAAACCTATAAGACAATCTAATCAGTGGAACCTATCAAATTCTCCTTTAGTGCAAATACAACTTTCCCACACAAGAGTGATATGCTTGTACACTCGGTTATGTGCTTGACAACCATCTTCATGCTCTTGCCCTGCACATACCAAACAACCTAAGAACACTTTCTTGTAGAATGAAATCCCCTCAACTTATCCATAAGGTTGGTCAAACCAATCTTCATCCATTTCCACGTGGTAGATATAGCAGCATGTGTTCCGCTCTTTCAACTTCTTCACCCACCATGGTTTCAATTTCTCAAAAGCTCTTAACCTAATATTACATTCAGGATGTGCCTCCAAGAACCGCTGAAAAACGATGTCTGCAAAAGGTACAAAACAAAGTACACACTTATCAAAACAAAGGTTGTCAAACCGGGCAGATAGGACGCCCGTTCCAGACAACTTGTCCGCACGGTTTGCCCACCCGATCACCTTAACACGCCCAATATGACAACCTTTAAGGGAGTCAAACCGGGCTGGTAGGTTGTAAAAAGCAAGTTCACGAATTTAAAACAAACTTCAAGAGTTTTGGAATTGGACAAGTAGAGAAGTATATTTATTAGTATAGATTTGGGATTACCAGATAGGTTTTTTGAAAACTCTTGATTGTGGGTTTCATGTATAGTGTTCTTTTCTTTAGTAGTGTTTTTCCACTACGCTTATAAGATTAACCCTTAAACGTCAGACCCAGCCCGAGGGGTTGGGTTTTTTTTTGAGAGAATCTTGCTCATAACTTGCACTCCATTATACCGAATGGAATTTTTAGAATTCCAAACTGAGCACCTTAAAGAGATCTATACTTTCTTAGAATAGAGCTCAAGCAAATTAAAAATAGAATAATGCTAAAAATGGAGTAAAAGAGATTTTGGGTGTGGTATCAGGAAAGCATATGACGTTTAAGGGTTAAATTATAATTTCATTCTTGCCTATCTTGTTTGTCTCTAATGAATTTGGTGATACCAAGTAGTTGAGTGAGGAAATCAAGTGTTTGATCTTGTGTGACAGTGTGTTGCCTCTTACTCTTCCAAGGAACAAGTCCTCTTAGTCAATATGAAGATGTGAGCGCCTATAGATTGTCTCGTTTCCAGGCATGTTCCCTACTTAGCATCGGTATAACTAGTAAGCTTGAAATCACCTCCTCTATAGAAAGTTATGTAGCCTATTGTAGTTTTGAAGTACCAAAGAATGTACTTAGAGGCATCAAAATAGGCTTGTTGGAGCTTTGCCTTGTAGCTGCTTACTTTGCTAAGGAAGATAAGCACCGTGAGCAAGATCAAGACAAGTCTCAATGAGGAATATCATTTTTCCGGTAAGCTCAAAGTAGTAGAAAAATTCAATAGATGGAGAGTGCATGTCGATGGTAAGAATTGGTTCTATAGATAGAGGTGGTTTAGTTGTCTTTAAATCACTCATGCCAAACTAAGAGATAATCAATTGTACATAGTCCCTTTATATGGTAAAGATTGGAGTTTGAATGGTTGTGTTGCAGATTAAGTTGCCGAAAAACTAAGTCGATTCACTCATACTACGCAGAGATTGTATAAGGAACACAATAGCTAACACACCAAGATTTCTTCACTAAGTATTTCAAATCCCTTGGTTGTGTCATAAAAACATCTTCCTTTAGAAAGCTATTCAAGAAAGCGGTTCTAACATCCATATGTTGGATGGTTCACTTATTCAATGCCTCAATAGCCACACTCGTACAAATTCTAATTCACTTAAAGACGAGAGCAAAGGCTTTGCCTTCTTTGAAGGTTACCATGGGCCACAAGTTAGCTTTAAATAGAGCTGGTGGTTGAATATGTAATTCACGTTTTGGACTTAAAAACCCAAGCCCATATAATGGCCTTCTTTCCATGCGGTAAAGGCACGAGTTTCCAACTTTGCTTTTTTTGAAGAGCTTGCATTTCCTTTTGCATGATTGAGCCATGGCTTGCTTCACATATATCAATGTTG
Source organism: Bryum argenteum (assembly GCA_037043015.1). Taxonomy (NCBI): domain Eukaryota; kingdom Viridiplantae; phylum Streptophyta; class Bryopsida; order Bryales; family Bryaceae; genus Bryum; species Bryum argenteum. Next base: position 5,515,214 of record CM073327.1, read on the forward strand.
TCTTCCATGCACTTATCTTTAGACTCATTCATACGTGTGGTTGTGTGCATTTCAATGCATTTCATGGTTACATGGAGATAATATTAAGCCAAGCGCATGTCAAGACGTCATTGTTGTGAGGATTTGCTAGATAGTAAAAGTGAAGGTGGAGGAGATAGCGAGAAATGAACCTCCGGTGAACTTTTAACCCCTAACTCTCCTTGAAGCCCGAAATGGATTTTTGCAATTCCGGGCAGCCTAGATGAAGGGGTTAAAAGTGATATTTTTGCCCAAGAGTTTTATTGGGTCCCCCTTATACTGCAAAGTGTATGTGGTAAAATTTGCAAAGTCAAATTCCAATTTTTGAGTCTTCTATGACGATCTTTGGGTTGCGAACCGAGATGGGGCAGGTTAAAAAAGTAACATTTTTAAAATTTGTTTTTTGAAACATGTTCATTACTAAATCACTACTCAAATTTCAAAGTGACTCAAGTCAAAAAGTTTACCAAGTTTACAAGGGCAACCTCCAAAAATTTCAAAACCAATCTTTGCAATGCCTAAAAAAACTTGGGAGACAAACTTTGAATGTTTTGATCTCTCAAATGGTAAACATTCAACGGTCAATTTTTTGAACAGTAATCAAGCATATTCTTAGGTACAAGATCTTATGGTTGGAAATTTTAAAAATGGAAAAGAAATTGGTTCACACCCCCCCCCCCCCCACACAAGTGCTTAGAGGTAGAGAATTGCAGTTTTGAGGTTTCAAGCTCCCAAAAAACACCAAGGAGATTTAGGGGTTAAGAGAAGTAGCATCACCATCCTGTTGAGGTAAGACCAAAGCTTTATTTTATGGTTATTCCTCTTGTTGTTGCAGTAGAATAGCTGAATTTGAGTTCTTTGCATGAACGGTCAAAGGCTTGATGGATTAGATAACCGGTCGAGCCGCGTAGCGGCGAGTCGGTTATCGTTCATAACCGGTTGTGCACTCTTTAATCACAACCCTTGATCTTCATGATCCAAGGGTGTAGGATACAAGTTGATAGGAGAGAAGGTTATGAGTTGTAATTTGTGATGGTGATGGGACGGGTTGCGCAATGGGATGAAGCCACGTAAGCATTGACAACGACAACAACCGGTTATGGAAGATCTATTGTAAAGATAGCATGCGGTTTTTTCAACCTCTTCCCACATGGATTTTCGTCACTTAGTACCAATTACAATAGATTGTATAGTCTTTAGTGTTGATTGATTTTTTTGTTTTGCAAGGCTGTTCTCAAAGGGTATGTAACTAGTCCTAAGGTGCTTGTGAATGTTATTAGCATGGTAATGGTTCAAAAATCCACCTTTTAACACACATAACTTGTTTGCCAACCAATCTCTCAAACCTTAGAAGCATGGAGATCCGACATCACGTTTATGGTGCTAGAAACATGAGCCCTAGCGCTTGAATGAAGAATCCATTCATCTTTGGCTACAAAACATGCATTTACCTGTTACATAGGATCTTGAAATCTTCAACTTTGTCTCTTTCTTGCAACTTGTACCAAATTCTCATGTTTGACTTTTGAAAGCTCTGCTATTACATCTTAGAGTTTTTGTTCCAACGCAACAATCTTGCTTTTTCTAAAGTAATGGACAAATTGCCCACATGTGTGGCACGTTACCTTACTTAAATCAAAGTTAGTGGATCTCTCGCGGCCATGTCCACGATTTCAACCAACACGTCCATCACTTTTACCTCGTTCTCTATTTTGTCCTTAATTCTCTCTTGCATACATGACTTAGGTTTCTTCTTGGTCACGTTGTCTGTAGGTCTCCTCTTGTAGGAGTAACACCTTCAAATCTTAGCATCGGATTCCTTAAGCATTGGATGTGAAGAAACGTGGTCCAACTCCTCGGCAAGGAGCTTAAAGTTTGTCCAACAAGATCTTCATCCACAACCATGATGCCCACCCTTGCAAGTTTTGTAACTAACAAGTTGACATCTTCAAGGTATTGTCTAACACTCTTACCTTCATACAATTCCGAGAAATATAGTTGATCTTTCAATGCTAACTTGCTAGTAATATTACCAATCTCACACTGCACTTATCCCACATTTCTTTTGGATTCGACAAATGGAATAAATTCAGCATCATCGCTTCAATGAGGATATTGATGATGATTTTAGTAGCTTCATACCTTTTGACATTGTCGTCACCTTGTGATTGGCTTGTTGTAGTCTGAAGTTTAGAACTTCGGCTCGTGCGGTATCCAAATTGGAGCTTGGAAACATTGAATATACAAACAAGCACCTAGATTCAAGGCTTTCACCCCAAGCAAGAGGAAATGTAGCAAACGGCATGTCGGAGTTTTGGGAGGATAGGCAACGATCGGACTAAGAGTTTATTATAGTGGTCACACTAAGAGTTTTTTGCAACCATATCACTATTGTGAAAAGTAATCCCCTAGCACTATTGTGCAATCATTGCTCTACGGTTAGCCCCTACAGGCCCAAGCGTAACTTTAAGCGTTCAAAACCAAAAACTGCAATTTTTGAGCTCTTTGTGGAAGTTGAGGTATGATTCAATAATTTTTATTTTTTGGTATTTCCAACCGTAAGATTCCCCAAATGAATACTTGCACCAACACCATGTCAAATTTCAACCCTTGGATCTTTACCATTCATGAGATCGTAACATTCAAAGTTGATGTGTCGAGTTTTTTCGCAAACATTGAAGCTTGCTATTGTAATTTTTGAAGGTTGCCCTTATGAAATTGGTTAGAGCTTGAACTTGGATTATTTGAAAATTTGATTAGTAGTATATTTACAAACATATTTCCAAAAACAGAAAGAATTAGAAAATCTACTTCTATAATAAAATACTGCTCAGCAATCCTTCCTACCCACCAATGTACCAACCTACCAACCTACGAACTTGCCAACCTACCTACCTTCTTTTATGCAATTAAAAAAATATAAATGAAGAGAGAGAAAAAGGGAGGAAAAAAATCTTTTGAGGAAATGGTAGGCACGGGATACTTTTTTTTAAAGTATCATGTAAAGACCTTTCACGTTGGGACGACGGGGATCATCTACTTCTATAATAAAATACTATTCGGCAATCCTTCCTACCCACCAATGTACCAACCTACCAACCTACGAACTTACCAACCTACCTACCTTCTTTTACGTATAAAAAAAAAATGAATAAAGAGAGAGAGAAAGGGAGAAGAAAAACCGTTTGAGGAAATGGTAGACATGGGATACTTTTTTAAAAGTACCATGTAAAAACCTTTCCCGTGGGGAGGACACAAATCATACTAGTACAAGTAATAATTTAATAAAAAACAAAATACTACCCTATTAGGGCTAACAAACTAAAATTTGCATTAATACATTTCTTAATTTGGAATTTGCAAAAAAAAATCACATTGTAGTGTAACAAACATTCAGTAAAAATCTTAGACAAAAATATCAATCTTTAACCCCTAGATGTCCAAACAGCAAAAGCCCATTTCATAAGCCATTTCATGGTCCGAGCAGCAAAAGCCCATTTCGTGTCACTTGGCCTTTAGAGGTTAAGGTTTGAGGGCTTTCGTTCTCCACAGCGAGGAATGCATTACTGTCAACTCCAACAAATATCAAAAAGCAAAAGCAAATATGAGAATAGAGAACAAATCAATTGCTTGCTTATCATCATTTCTGATTCAACTTCACCCGTTTCTTCTATGTTCTTAAATCGATGGATTCATACTGAATGCCCCAATAAAGATAAAACAGAGGGAACTGGAAGGGGTATAACTTAATAGAGATGAATAATGGTAAACAGCCTATAATGGAAGCCATAAGATTCAAAGGACAAAATCCTCATCATGGCAGTATGTACAACTTGCAGATTCCATCTTATCTACTCTAATCATCACCAACGCTGATCTCCTAAAGCAACTAGCCACCTACCTATAATCGAGAAAGTAGCATAGCTCGATAACTCGCCCACAATACGTACGAGGGCCTCACTAGCAGAGCATAAATCTGGAGCCTCCAAATCGGAAGGCACTGATTACTATTGTGTGCATCTGGGGCCCACAAATCGGAAGGCACTGATAAGTATAGCAAGTTGACCGCGGGGTCCCCCATAAACTGGCATATGGAACCTTTGCTAAGCAAAAATGGAAAGAAAGACCCTTCGACGTGACAGTGTATGTTATTGATTGCAAGGAAACTGCACATCATCCTCGAACACTTTGAATGGTTGGGGGTGGCCGCCAGTGCAATACAAGTTCCACATCTTGAAATACGCTCTCTCAAAATTCCGAACCTAAACGAAGCCATGCGTAATTAGCCATGCTGCTCAAACTCAAATGCAAAAGATGATCAGAGCATAAAACATTATCTTCTTCGATGTAGACTAAAAAGAAAGGCTTATTTTTAAACTTACCCAACGGATGGTATCAAACAAAGGTGATGAAAGTCGAGATGCTCGAAGATTTGCAGTCAAGTTGTTCAAGATGGCAGGATTTGTGGCAAACATCACCGCTCTCTCCTCGTATTCTTGCATGCTGTTGATTACAAACCCAGAATAAAGTTAGCTGGAGAGTCCCACATCCAACTACAATTGACAATCATCCTCATTCCTGCTCGACAGTCGGATCTGAAGGTAGCATATTACCTGTTTACAACCATCTCATCACCAAAACCGGCTGCGTAACACAAGGACATGGCCACCCGAGTGGCCATTTTCTCAAGTGGTAAAGTCACCATGGGCAGTCCAGCCCACAGAACATCAGTGCCAGTTGTATGGGCATTGCAAAGCGGCCTGCATGAATATAGGTTTCGTGAGTCCAAGGAAATTACTGATTGAGACCAACCACAAGGAAATGGTGACAATGTCACTTACGAGTCCAGAAAAAGATCAGCTAAGGCACTCCGTCTGATATGGATGTTCTTGGCAGCCACATCAGTAAAGATGATTTGATCGGGTCTCACGCCTTGAGCTATGGCAACTGCGAAAACACATGGACGATTATCAAAAACCATCAGACAATCATATATTAGCAGATCCCCAACAAGTACGAAATCAATCCTACTGAGGGAACTCTGGTATGATTTCACATCAAAACACGAATGCAACAGAGCACCTACCAACATATGGTCCAAATTGACTAATTATGACCAAGAGAAGCTCTTGCGCAAAGAACATGCGCAGGAGACGTGCAAAGAATACTTACAGGCTTTCAAACGGGTTTCCCCTGCAGCTGGGAAACGCAAGAGCCATAAAGCACTGTTGGGAACACGTTTCAATATTCTGCACCTGCATCAATCGAACATTCACCCCCTCAGCAAGAAAAAGATTTGTGTGTTACATGCACCAGCTACTTTAAGATGATTATGATTCAATGTCCTCCATCTGCCATACAAAAGACATGTTTTGCTTCCCTCGTCGACGAAACCATGCAAGTACTGACGTAATGCAGAAACAAAACCATTCACAGCCAAGAGCAAGAAAGTTCAGATTCTAGATACCCCCGATATCGAACATAATGATGACGAGATCGGCAACATACCATGTACTGAAAATTTCAGGATCCATCTTGTATAGCTGATTAAAGCAAGCAAATAAAAACTTGTCTTCGGGTAAGCCGTAATCAGAACGCTTCATGCCGATAAGAGGTTCCAGAGCATCACGATTCCTCTGCACAATAGAACCGCCACATAAGCTGGGAGTGCACTGAATGAGCCAAAATAACATGCAATATATACGGATTGTATTACCTTAGAGATGCTAACACGGCTATCTGCCGTCTCTGAACATCTATCCAAAAATACCACTAGTGTGCTAGACGCATTTCAAACGAGAATTGCGCTCCTTACCTGTTTGTAATCGTTCACGAAGTAACAGTGAGGAAGATGAACTATTTTCTCGGAGTATATATGAGCGAACTCGTAAGGAGAAACGAGCTGCGCACAAAAAACCAAACATCGATCATTCTCAGATAAAGTAATAACAACCGAACTTGTAACGAACATGTCAGCAACGTGAACTGTAATAATGAGTAAAATTAATCGAATGCTCCGAAAGAGCAAGTTGATCGAAGGTATACCTCATCGGTTACCAGGTAGTCAATGTAATCTGCGCCGGTAGTACCAGGAAACCCCATGTACGACACCTGAATGGGGGCTGGCCTCATCGCAAAAATTTCATTTCTGGCTCCCTACAACACGAATTATGATGCCCAACCCCATAAGACTCACATCCAAACACGACAAACAAGTCGTGCGCAAATTGAAACAGCTAATACAAAGTGCCCGTGCCTTTAGGAGCATAAGCGTGCTACATAGTAACGAGATTAAGGAAGCACTATATTCACTAGGAACACATACCTTAGTGTAGCCGTTCAAATTGACAAGGATTTGAATCTGAGATTCGTTTATCATTCGCGCAATGGCATCCGAAGCCATCGCGGATACATCTATGAAATGCTCAGCTTCCGCTGAAATCCGCTGCCTCCACTCACTTCCATCACTCGGACTCAGAGCATAGCAAAACACCTCCACATGCTCACGGTCGTGCATCCCGAAGACAGATCCCATCAAGTGGGACAGAGGGTGGTTTCCAAAATCGCTGCTAACGTACCTGAAATAGTTGCAGTGTTTAAATACATGCTCGAACATAAATCGGATCATCAGGCCATAATTTAGAAACGAGACCAAAACCAATATAAAATCAGGATTTTAAGGCAAATCGCTCACCCGATCCGCAGCCGCCCACTGCCACCTTCAACCTTCACTGGGATAGCAACTGGATGGGCGAATGGCTGAACCTGGAATCTTGATGCTATCAACGTGCAGTGCTCCGCATACTTCCGACTGCAAATACAATTAAATTGATCAATCAGACAGTATATGCAGACGACGTATTCAAAACCACCTCCAAAGTCGCCAATTTCGTTTTCTTCTCAGGGAGAAAGGAAGCCAAAGGGGCCAGTGCAACTTCAGGTGATCATATCAGACCTATCCGTTCCTGCCAACTGCAGTGCGTTCTACAGATAGTAGTCACTAGCAAAATGCGAACAATGGTTCTACATACTTTCACCCAATACAGTCTAATACAGCCTACCTTATCTCGAGAGCAAGCATTGCGTCAATCGGATAAGCGATTGCATGGAATGGCTGTACGCTCGGCAATAGCCGCATCTGCACCACAAACCCGCCAGAGAATTTAAATCAGCAGTTCGGCAAAGCCTATTCAAGTCTGACAATGATGTCCATAGTCTACACGAACGCGTCATCACAACCGCAGACATATGACATACAGAGCTTCTGAATAGAATTAAACAAAGTCATTCAATTCGTCCGATTTCGCCCAGAGCTTTCAGGACACTGGTAAATCATCGCAGTCGCACCAGGCATCCATAATCCAAAATCCGCACGTGGCATCGCAGTCAAAGCCATAGCCAACAGTTCAAAATCGAGGATTATAGGCTATCGATTCTCACCTTGATCTGTCGTCGTACGACGGCCTCGATTTCGGTGAACTTCTTATCTCGGTCATCCCAGTCACATACGCACTGCCAAAACCGAAGGGCTTCTCAATTGCTGTTGGTACCTCATGCACTGGCAGATATGACATGGTGACATGGTGACACGGCATACAACACAATCCTCAACTCTGACTGCGGTACATAACCAAGAAATTCGAGGCCATTTTAGCCTATATTTCATAAATTCGTTTGATGTACCTGAAGGGTGTGCAGCAAGTTGCATGTAGCCTCTGGGAAATCTGCACGCAGGAAAAGCGCCTGCTTGTAGCTCTTAATAGCTGCCTCCACGTGTCCACTGCTCAAAAAATAGAAGATAAGTAACTCAGATACCATGTTAGAATGGCGCACTAGAATCTAATCTCAGAAATCTGAAGCAGCTTGAACATTGCATGTTACATTGATCAAGAGTAGGACCACAAAATCTTTTGAAGAAAGTTCATTCAGCCTGTTCAATGCATTTGGTAATACCTGTCCTTATATGCAGAAGCAAGATTTGCATGCGCCTCCGCCATCGTCGGCCGTATGTTCACAGCACGAATATAATCCTGGATGGCTTCACTGACCCGCCCGATCTCCTTCAATGTGTTTCCTCGGTTAACCAAGCCATCTGCAGCCATGGGGTCTACCCTCATGACCTCGTTGTAGCAAGCGATAGCGTCACCATAATGGCCCTGATCCAATGATTAGCTGTTATTATTCTGCTATATAATCAATCAGATTAATCAAACTGACAAGAAACACAACTTCGGTACTGCCTTGGGTTATTCCACCACAGATCATAGCTATGAAGTGCAGATCGAAGTGGTACTTAACCCAAGAATTTTGAGGGACACCAGAATTCCGAAGGACACTGGTCACAAGAAACAAAATAAGGCCCACAGCATATCTAAACTTGAGCTGCACCTGTTGCTTGTAGATAGTAGCCAGATTGCTGTACGGAGCAGAAAGCCCAGTCGTAACACTCAGCGTTGCTTTATAGAATGTTGCCGCGGTGCTGACCATGTTCCTGCAATTCAAGACGAAAGCGCTGAAAATTCAGCATAAAGAGTGGCCGATTCCAACATATAAGTTACATCTTCCAACTCGGACACTACAGCAAGAGAGCTAATTACGATTCTGCAACGCTGCACATAGAAATTTCTCCTACAATGCAGTTGGAGCTAATTACCCGACGTTCAGCAGCTGAAGCGTCAACTAACAGAATGACAAAGAATCTCCAGATCAGATCCAAAAAAGATCAAGGAACATACCACTCCATGTAAATATTGCCAAGGTTTGTAAGAGCCTGCGGATGATTATTCTGAAGTTGCAGGCAATTCTGCAAATCCACAAAACGCTAGATAAATAATCACTCAATCGAGTAGCAGTGCCAGATTGCAACAGCGGCTCGATAAGGTCAACCACGACTTCGTAGGAGAAAGAAGCAGAAACAACGTTCTTAGAAAAAGAGATGTAACAGTAATCATATCACTTACATCAATGTACGACAAATCAAACTACAAAAGAAAGAGGTAACTAGTTTTTCCCACGGATCCATCCTCGAGGGCTCAAGGTCTTCAACAGGAATTCCCTTCTAAGAACCATAATATGTGAATACCTGATAGCAAGTGATAGCTTCCTCGACCCGCCCGGCATCCTTGAGCGCATTACCCTGCGTGAAGCGGGACAAGCGACTAAGCATCAACAAACAAGTGGCACCACCCCAACAGAAATTAAGTTTGAAATTGAAAAACGATACCGCTGAGGCGAAAGGCCAGAGAAACTTCAAATACTTACACACGAGAATCAGGTTGTCCAAATCATACCAAGTTATTGTAAGCCTCGATGAAAGAGGAATCAAGAAGAAGAGCTTGCTTATAGTAGAGAATTGCATAATCAAGAAGCCCTTGGTCGTAGTACACGCTTGCAAGATTTCCTGCACCCAAAATCAGAACCAAACTATGTATGCAGCATACCCTGTGACCTCACTCCTAGATGCCACCAATGGTTCTGAGGGGCTCTTTCCAAGTTGAGAATGATGTCGAGCTGGGTTTAACATCTAATTTATTCCATCACCACCAACCACAAACTCCTGCACCTGTGATCTCCCGAATAGCTTCGTACGAAGATTCTTAATCAGTTTCTTACTCGACACAGTTGTTCGTACCACCCAGAAGGTACAATCTTACACTCATGGAATGCGCAAGTTCACAGGATGGAAGTGCCACACAGGAACAGCTCGTATAGATGTTACAAGGACTTCAAGAAGACATAAGTCACCGCAGCCTTCAGCAAGGGCATAACAAATGATCAATTGCTATGTGGACCATCAAAATCTCTTCAATTTCTAGCCTCGCAAGAGGGGTTGAGAAGTCCCATGACTTTGTCTTGAGCTGTCGCCATCACGGGAACTATATATATAAAAGACAACCCACAGACCACGCCAATGGCAGACGTCAGACAACCGCTAGGAACCATAAATCAAAATAAAGCACCCCAACCATTAAAAAAAAAAGAGAGGGAGTGAAAACACCCGCTCACAAGGACCATTCTCATGAAACAACTTGTCCGGAAACTATGTCATGCCTTGTGTTCATGTAGCTCCCTATCTCGCGAGCTCCAGAATTAGACAAACTCGGTGTTATATTACTTCAGGCATTACGACGAATTCGCACTCAAGATCCCATAGGATTTCAGAACCTACCCAATGCTCACACAACAGGTTGCAGAGCACAGGCAGGCCCTTCAGAAGCCCACACCATTTCCCAGTTGTTACAAAAGAGTTAAGGTACATTTTAGAAGTGACATTACCAGAATTATGTTTTGTCAGTGGAGGTATGCACCAACACCAACACAACATAATTACAACGGTAAGAACCAATAAGCACGTGTGATTGCGCAGACAGTCTACGTGTATGCCAAGTGCATGTTGTCCCGGTATAGGCACAACCTAAACCAGCACAACATAACAAAGTATGAATTGGTTGCTGAGCGGATCTCACAGAAACCACATAGCGGAAGCTTCACAGTATCTCCCCGTCAGCATGATTACAACTCCCAACTTCCGCCTTTTCCAAAAAGTAGGGAGAATATAGTCATGTCGAATTAGTTTACAAATGCGCCCAAGAGATCCCCAAGTTCTCAGGCTTACCGTATGCAATGGCGTAATCAGGTCGAAGATGGATGGACCGATTGTAACATGTGATTGCATCCTGATGTCTTCCAAGTGCCTGCGCAAGTGGATTCAGTGAGCACGCGATATAGCAGCTCTGAGATCATGGTAGAAGGCAAGAACTATACATGCAACTAAACACTCTTCGAACAGAATCTAAGTAAACATCATGGGAGACGGATAAGTAGATGCCTTCGACCAAGAATATTCAGACATAATAGATTATCGCAGTACCTTCAGAACATTCCCTTTGTTCAGGTGCGCATCAGCAAAATTAGGTTTCAAACGAATAGCTTCCTGTGCACGTGAAAGGACGAATCAACAAAGGCTGTCGGAAGAATAGTAAGGATCAGACGAAAAAAAGCTACCCCAAGGTATGAGGAACTGAACATCATTGCTACACCCAACACTACGCCATTCTAGAAAATACGGACAGCTACCCATGAAACCTGGGACTATCCTTGTATCCACCATAATCTCTGATAAGATGGTACGCTATCCATGTTACATGCGTAGGTACAAAACGATTGCGTAACTAGTAATTAAGTCATTAGATCTCTTAGAAATACACTTATTGTGAACACAGTATCTACTTCATCCTCGTCAATTAGCCCAGCCACTGATCGAGCAAACCAAGTCCAAGTGATGTGTCCCCCGAAGTCAAACCATTCTTCATTTACACAGGACAAGTGAGGCAAAGCCAATAGTGGGTGCATTGCTCGAACCTTGTAATAGTTCAAGGCTCTCTGCAGTTCTCCTGCCTCCATCAGCAGACCAGCAAGATTCGACCACGCAATGGCAAACGAAGGCTGAATTCGAAGGGCCTCTACATAGCACAAGTACGCCTGGAATACATGAAGCAACATTAATACAACTAATACATACTTCAAAAAACATGGACAAGAAGAACATCAAAACAATCCGTGACACGAACATCTGGATATAACCAAAGAATCACGTAACAAACTCCTAACGAAAGTTCAATGCAAATGCAGTAGTGATAAAGTACATGATGAGTCAAGCCTTGAGCCTTCAGTAGATTCCCCAGGTTACTGTGCGCATCAACCTAGGACAGAGAAGAACACCGTCAGCCTCAGCGAGAATAATGATATTTAACTAGAAGAACTTCACGTCCTGAAGAATGGAAAGTAAAAGAACACTGACTCTAGCAAAAAAAGACAACCTAGATCTCTAAGGCTTATGTGCCACTCACCAGTCTCGGGTTCAGCGACAGCGCGTGACGACAACACTGGGCTGCTTCTTGTAGCATTCCTTTCCTCATGTAAGCACTGGCCAGATTTGACCAAGCATCACAGAAGTTGGGCTTCAACTGTACCAACAAAAGCAAAATCCCATCGCTCACTCAGTCACACATTCACTTCACAGCCCAATATCTCTGCTCGCCAAATGAGCACTCATTATTTTTACCTTCTCACCGTCACCATCATAAACAGACCTGCTACATTCTCTCACCACATCTCATAGACAAGAAGTGTCGAGTACCAATTCCCAGATACTAGCGTCCCGTCAAATATCCAATCACAAAATCGAGCATACCTCGATCGCCGCCGTGTAATACTGGATCGCAAGATCGATGTTACCCTTCTCCTACAAGGACACAAGAGAGCTCTCAACATCAGTCTTTCGGCTCCCGCTTGTACTGTAACAAGAAGAAGAAGAAGTACTACACAATCACTCAAGTCAAAATTCAGGTCAAAAGACGTGACGTGACATCCAACCATGATCAAATCACGATAAACAAATACCTTGAAAGCGTTCGCCATGTTGCCGTAACACTCAGCGAATTGAGGCTCGATCCTAATGGCCTCTTCGTTTTTCGCGATGCACATGTCGAAGTCATGCAGCTAATTCCAAACACAAATTCAAAATTCAGTCCCTTACTTTCCAGCCTAAAAAAAAGCTAAAAACACAAAAATCACAACAGTACTACTAGCACACCTGATAATATATAGCTCCTAGTAACAGTAAAACATCTGTCCGCTGCGGATTCTTCTGATACACCACCAAGCAATGTTGAAGTGCACTCTTGTAATTTCCCGCTTTATAATCCTGATGCGCTGTGGCTAACATGAGTTCCTCGTCCACTTGAACTGATTTAACTGCAGTTACAAAAATACTCTCCTCTCAATTACAAATTCGTCATCGAGTAAAAAATATCTAAAAAGCAAAAAGCATGATATTGAAGTGACTTCTATCTTCAACTTTCATAAAATAATCAAAACGCGAAACCATGAGTACTAGCTCACCATCGGTGTTAGTATCGTAAGGGCCGGAAGCAGTGAGCGACGGAAAACCCTCGCTATGCGAAAAGTGCTGCTCCGAGGGTTCCAGTTTCACCGACGAATCTCGATGGAACATCGATTGACCAGGCTGCGGCCGCATCGCGTTTTGCAAAGTCATCATCATCATCGCATTACCACCACCTGGCTGTTGCCTAACGTGATTCTGCAATGTCATCATCATCGCTCCCAAAATCTAATTCACCAGTCCGGCCACATTTGGCAGGCAACAAACGAAACCCTCGCTCCCGAAGCTAACTGATTACTACTCACTAATCGAGGCCTTGCTAGAAATGAGTGCCATAAACCCTCACGCCCTTGTCTGACAAAACAAGCCACTAGAAAAACAAGTTTGTCCGGAAGCTTGTCCGCATGGTTAGCGCACATTCGAGGAATGCGGGGGCGTGGCTATGGCGGAGAAAGTTTGCACCGCTGCGCCTCCCTCGTTGCCAAATGCCCATAGCTTCCGCTTGGAATAATGCTATTCGCACTGTCCGCTGGTCGCTCGTCCACCCCGCCCTTTACTCTCCCCTTGCTCGAGGCGTGGGTATGGTGTGCGACCTCCGGTCGTTGGTGGTTTTGTCATCCTCCCCGGATATATGCCAACGGACCCCATTTTGCCGTGCCTGACTGCGACGGAAAGTTCCGGATTCGTCGGAAGTTACGTTCCCCCTCTGAGTCAACACGTCAAGCGGCCCACTCTTCAGTCGTACTTTCTACTTACCCATTCCGACTTTTATTTGGGTGACTTTACTTGCACTTCACAAGGTAATAATTATAGGAAAAAGTTTGATAATGACTACAACATGGATAGTATCGATTTTTTTTTTTTTTTCCAAATAATAGAAAATAAATATAGTACATCATCAACTCATCTAGAGAGTGTTCTAAGCTCAAAACTGTGGAATAACACATTACATTACTTGTTACACTTTAGATTATACTGTAATCAACTTTTAATCAAAATAGACTCTTATCTCAAAGTTTAGATCTAAAATTTTTTAAAGAATCAATTTTTTAGCCCTTGAGCAATAAGGACAAGATTGTTTCACTCTTTTCAGAGCCTTCAGATTTAGTCAAAGGAAATTGTCATAAAATATGACTTTTTGGTACTAATTTAATAAATTGGTATTATCATATACATGAGTTAATTCACATGAAAAAGAAAATAAAGAAAATTCGCTATTCAAAAAATTATCAAGTAAATAAAGAAAAAATAATCATAATATTACAATTAATACTCGTATAAGATTCAACTATGATAATTGCAATGTCGAAAATGTTATAATGTTCCATCACAATCTTCTTTAAGAATCTCTATATATAAATGAATAGAGAAGATTCTTGAAATTGGTTACAAGTTTTTTGTTCCAAATTTTTTGCAAATGCTTATAGAACACAACTATATATATTATATAGCTCATCCTTACAATGAAACAAAAATTGTCTACATCTTTAATCCTTAGACTCCTAGCTTAATTGTAGTTAATAAAACCTTCTCAAAAGAAGTCTTCCAAAAAATAGTAAGGTAAGCTTTTTAGATAACAAGAGTACAATCTTGTGTTAGACTTCTTCTAAGTTATGTCGGTTAACTTTTAAGTCGTAAGGCCTTATAGATTGCAATTTATGGACTAGGTAATGGGGGCCTCGAGCAGCGTTACGGAGAGTAATGGAGCAGCGCGTGAGCGCTGCGACAGTATGATCCGGCGCTGCGAGAGGCTCACATTACCGGGCGTAATTCACCGGACGAGAGGTTTTCATCCACAAAGCTCCATATTACAAACTTTCATCCGCACACTAGACATTACGGGCTGTAATGTGTCTGTCGAACACCAATCGGATGTTTCCACGTCAGGCAAATGTTGAGGCCGGTTAATTACGAGTTTTTACAATTGCTGTAATGAATTCATATCCATAACATTTAGGCTCATCTTATAGAATATGTTAGGTTGTAAGATTCAAGAAACTTTATTGTATCATTTAGTTAGATGAAAAAGGATTGCATGTGTTGTTCATATTTTAAATTTCCCTATTATTAAAAACAATAATTGCAAGTTCAATCAATTTTCATATACTTGTTGATATAATATCAACTATCACCCAACTCGACAAGTTTACATGTAAAAATGAAAATTTTGGAAGAATGTGTCATTATAAATATTTTAAGTGTCTTGTTCAATGTCTCTTGAGTCTAGTTTGTAAAAGATGTAATATTGAAAGTTGGGAATATTGTCTCCAACGACTCTAAAGCATAGCCTGTCCAATCACAAAGCTACTTTAAATTGGAATTGACCTCTCGTAACGTACTCATGAGCATTTTTAATTTGACACTTCATAACCTTGTTATTAATGGCTTTGAGCAGACTACCTTCAATGGGAATTGATCTCTTGTGACGTACTATTGAGCACTTTCAATTTAAAACTTGAGACTATGTTTCCACCAACCCTCAGTTGATCAATAGTCTACCTTCAATTAGAATTTACTTCTAGTGGCTTACTGTTGAACATATTCATTTACAACTATATTATGATACAACCATGTATACACACTCACAACTAAAATAACATTTCATCCAAACAAGTATTATGTCTGCTCAAAGCCATGTATAACACTCTAATTTGACCTCAAATTTTACGATTACCTTATATATCAACATTTGATTTTCAGTTCAATCATTCAAATATGAAATTGAAAATAAAAGTCCTATAATTGATACACATTATTATACTAATTATAGATGAGTTTTACCACACAATTGACCTTTTGTATCCTATGCCAAGGGGTATTGTGATTTGTAAATTACAAAAAAAATCTACCCTCTCAATTACAATTGCAATTTTTTTTAAAGAGAAAAAACTTTTATTTGCAAATACCCAAAAAAATAATATGTATATACACAATTAAATATCCATCTTGAAAAGGTTTTCACCGGAAGAACTTATACTGACATTTGTGCAGTAGATGCAGAATTCATTATCTAGAGTCATTGGGAAAAATGAGTAAATGCTAATAAAAAAAATCTCACTACAAAATGTTGTTGGCACAATGCTATATCATTTTGCATGCCATCCAATATCGTGTTGATTCCATAACATGTTTTGGCTCCTTTATGCTCACAGCAAAAAACCACCTACAAACCTTCACCGTTTTGTTTATACAATGGCAATAAATAGAAATTAAAGATTCATTGTGGAGTTGTTGTGGTTCTTTTAACAAGTGTCCCACAAATTTATCATCTATGATACAGTGTTACGCCCCCTTTTTTCTGTCCACTCAAAATAAACCGTCTCTTATACTTCTATATACTCACTCAAAATCAAGTATCCCTTCTAATCTTGTTTGGCGTCAAGGCAATTAATTTTCTCTCGTATCCCTGCCATTCATCCAAACCTCATTTCCAAGAACAATACCTAATTAGTATACTCAAAGAATCTTCACAATATCACCATTTCATCCCTAATTGGTATTGATTTCATTTTGTAAGGCCTTCCGGTTGCTCCACATGAAGTATCAATACACTTAATCGCATTCAGAGACCATAGCACACTCGACATCAATTATACAAGGCCACCATTTACACCCATAGATGAAAAATGAATAATTCCCTCTCCTCCAAAGGTCACAATAATCCTTCAAAGGTCACAACTAGCAAGAAGGGGACACTCCCATTGGTCAGAGGAGAACCAAGGCGGGATTCCGGAGCCGACAAATTGACAAAGAGTGGGAACGGAGACAATTCTAAACCACAGAAATTAATTATAGCTAATCGAGATTAATTATCACTAATCAGGATTAAGCTCCGAGGTTGTGACTTCCACGCCGGTGCACGCCCCCCGTTATATTCATTCCATTTCCCTGTTGCGTGGAGAGGTCGGGAAGAGTGTGGAAGGTAGCTAGAGCTCTAATTATGTGATCACAAGCAAGCGGGGAGAATCTCGTGAGAGGGAAAGAGATTATTGCAATTGTTGCAGAAGAGAGCGAGCGGTGGTGGTATCTTTTTCTTTCATGGGGGGAGGAGACGGATGGCCCGGCCTCAACGACGCTGCAACTCCGGGCCCTCGCATCTACAGCTGCTGCAATTGCCGCTGCCATGTCGCTGACCACGACGACATCATCTCCAAGTGCTTCCAGGTACGCACGCGAATTTCGTCAATTTCCTGCGCATTCTTGCTCGGAGCAATTGCGCTTGGGGTTAGGTCAATTTCCTGCTCTGTCTTTTTCTTTTACTCGGCGCGATTTCGAGGTTTTGTGTTTGTTGCGGTAAGAATTAAGTCGTTAGGGCCAGTTTGCAACTATTCGTGCTCGCCACGCTCGTGCAGATCGAAGCAACAGTTTTGTTTGAAGAATTGATCGAGAATTGTCTACGTGAATACCTAGGCAATCCTACGTGAATACCTAGGCAATCCTACGTGAATACCTAGGCAATCGAACATGATAGCTCGCAGTTCTTTATTTGTGATTTTTGTGCAATTGATTTTTTAGTTGCATGAATGAAGATTACTTACAACAGCGTGCTCGCCACACTCGACAATCGATTACGGACTTTTCATGTGAGGACCTAGTTAAGAGCGCGAATATGATAGCTTGCAGTTCTTTATCCGTGATTTCTGTGCATGTGATGCTTTAGTTTCACGAACAGAGATGCCTACAACAGCAGTTCTGTAATTTTCAAGGACGTTATGAAGGAGTTTTTGATGATGTAGATAGAATCAACAGTTTCGTTGGAAGAATTGATCAAGAATTTTCATGTGAGGACCTATTTAAGAGCTCGAACATGATAGCTCGCAGTTTTATATCCGTGATTTTTGTGCATGTGAGGCTTTAGATTCGTGAATTGACTACTTACAACAGTGAGGAAGTTATTAGTTGTTATCAGCACGGGGCGTTTTGTTGAGAAAATCGATTTACAATTTTTTATAGGAGTATCTAGTAGCTCGCAGATCTCAGAAGTATCTTTCTTCACTCAGAGCTATTTGTGCATGCTTCAATCTCACACACGCATATTATCTACATAGTCAGTTTTTTGTGTGATATGAGTCCTCTCCTTCCCTGCACGATGATGTGGATAGAAGCCAAAGGGTGGTGATAGTCATATAGGACGGCTTCCAAACGTTCCTATCCGTCAAGTACCATTCCAGTGATGCACTTTTTGGACAGTCACGTAAAAAGACCTTCATTCATAAACTTCATTACACCAGGGATGTGTTGTTGATAATCTCGATCAACTATCTTATAAGAGTACTTAGTAGAGTATCTCAGGAACACAAACATGGTAGCTCGCAGGAACTTCCTCGACTCAAAGTTACCTCTATGAATTTTGTGTATGTGATGCTTCATAAACGGCAAGTACTTACAAAAGCAGTTTTGTAAATATTTAATAGGTTTTGACACAGCCCTCTCCACATGCACGATGATGTAGATAGTAGCCAAGAGATTAGGTGCACGATGATGTAAATAGTAGCCAAGAGATTAGGTACAGAGAACGACTCCTAAACGTTCCAATCCTTTTAAGTACCACTTCAAGTGATCTGAAGGACACTTTCAGGACAGTCTCATAAGGAGATCTTCCTTGTGATATGATCCAGACGTGGATGTGCCTTAACCCATGTGCCGTAACATGCACGACTGTCTACAGTAAAGCCTAATTTCCTGTTTGTGTTTAAACACATTGAAATTGGATATGCAGTTGAGTCACCCGCCTGCTTAGGACAGCTACACTAGAAATCTTCCCTGTGGACGTAATCTTCTTATGGGGATACAATTAGATCTCTCATAACGTGCAAAGCTGCTTGCTCGTGTAGGAGATGCATGCTAGACTCTCCTCTTTGTGATGGAACAATGATACTGAACTAGGATATGCAGTTGAGTCCTCACCTTCAAGAGCTTTTGAAAGTCGAGGGTTTATTAGAGTCGATAGAAATATACATAGAACAGAACATTCTAGAGTCGGTAATCAAATGCTCATCATGTTGGTTTGGGAATTGTAGTTATTTGCAGTGTCGGATGCACCTTACACTACCGACATTTTCATGTGAGAGAATGTGTCTCATCAACGGGAGGGGTTTGATGATGCAGGGAAGGAATGGGCGAGCCTACCTCTTTATGAACGTGGTGAATGTGACAGTGGGGGTGAAAGAGGATCGAAATCTGATGACAGGCTTACACACAGTGGCAGACATCTGTTGCTTGCAATGCCAAGAGGTGCTGGGATGGAAATACGAGAAAGCATATGAACAGTCCCAGAAGTACAAGGAAGGCAAATACATTCTGGAGAAGGCTAAAGTCATGACAGAGTAAAAAAACCATAAAAAACCATGATGTACATATGTGTGTCTGTGTGATGACATGGGACATGGAAAATAAGATTCAGCAGGTAAATTAGGGAGGTGTAATTTTTGGATACTATCAAGGTGTTGGTTGGTAATGTTGTCGTTTTGCTTTTCCTTCTCTTTCAGGTGTACAAATATTTCAGGTGGTTGACATTTATGTCCGCACAATTATTGGCAAGAGCTGCACAATTGTAGCTCTTCATTTAATCTCCTCATCTAGGATGATGATATTTGCTTGCTGAATGTTATGACTCTGGGTTTATATTAAATGGTCAGTTTGTGCTGAAGGATGCACATTTGTTAATGGTATGTTTTACTCTGTAATAGTTGCTGTTTTCTTTGGGATGTGATTCATTACCTGAGGATTGTTGTGTGAAACTGTATGCTTGTTTTGAAAGTTTCAAGTAGAAAGCAAACCTCCGATGGTTATAAGGTTGCAATGAGCGATGGATGAGAAAGGGAATTTCTCATTGATGGCTGTAGTTTATTTATGAATATGAAGAGATGATTGTACAAATAGTTGCAACTTGCTGTTATCTCGAAGCACGTTGCTCGTGTTCTTTTAGCAAGTTGCAAATTGTTGATAGGAATTGTCATCACTTTAGCTAAATTGAAAACTTTTTGGTACGAATCTTTCATTGCCCACTGCAAGTCGTCAAAAAGTCTTCACATACTGGGACTCTAGTTGAGTTAGGTTCATGATATGACACATGTTGGTGTCAAATGTAGCTGTATTTGAGCAATATGTATAATCAGTCCAAGGTCACGCTGAACTGTTCTCCTCTTTTAGGTACCAAAGATTAAAGCGTCAACCCTTCATACAGTACACTTTTCATGTGCCCAGTTGCAGCTTTGGAACGAGCACCTAATCTTTGTCATGATTCTCAACAATTCAATTTCAAAAACAATTCCTCTCCTCCTCTATTCTAGTCAAGGAGTGTGCTCAATAATGGCTCAAATATCAGCATGGGATCAGGGAAAGTAAGTGGGAAAATAGTCTAATTGGATTTATCATGGTCTAGGTGGATTCTTCAATAATTGGACTCTAAGAATTTTTGAAGGTGAACTTATAGGTGGTCCTAAAATGGTGCCCTAATTTCACACCCTATGATGTTTGGATGAGGATATGGTATTGTTAGTTTGCAAAGCTATTATGTACCTTTGGGTGAGGAAGCCTAAAGCTTTATCATAGATACTACTCCATTTTAGAGCACTCCCCCTTAAGGAAAAATCATTGCCAATAAAAGGAATCAATTCAACAATGGTGCTAGTTTTAAAATATGGCAATTTGTAAAAATTAGTTGTGAGTAATTTGTATACATGAGTGAGATGAGTGGAAGATCGGACCACTTGAAATCATCATTTCAAACTCTTATATGGTTTGTTGTGATTTTTTTAAAGTTGGATTTGTAGGTGTAGAAAAAATGATGCACTCTAGAATGTTCACTATGAATACATTGAATATCAAAGTTTGAAGCCATTGTGTACCTCCTATTGGACAGTTGACTTTAGTATGGTCATTAATGGTCATGCGCTAGTTTTGATTACTTCACCTTCTATTGTGCCTTCAGTGACAAGAGTTTATCCTTCACTTTGCTTGCATTTAGGTTACCCAAGTATCCAATAATGGCACAATATTTAGCATGGCAAATGTTAAATGAAATTACCAATGAGAGTAATTTGTTTGTATGGGCAGACTAGGTATAAGAGTTGACTACTTGGAGTCATCATTTTTGGACACTTGTAAAATGCGTGATGATCAGTTGAAATTGCACATCCTACAAAAGTTTACAATAACGAGCTAATTTTAGTAATGTATCGTCATTGAGCACATTACCTTAACTTGTTTCTAGCGAGTGGTAGCAAGTTGCCACCAAGAAATAAGCTCAAGTTTCAAATAGAGGTTGTGTTGGGCTATTTCACCACTTGCCATAATTATTGCTCTAAGGATAAATGATACGAACACTCTATTCACAATGGCCTTCGAATAGATCTACAATTCTTCTTCTTCACAAGTATGACAATCCACTCTTCGAAACAAATCCTTTATTCACAATGCCCATAGAATAGATCTACAAGTCTTCTTCTTCACAAGTATAACAATCCACTCTTCAAAACGAATCCTTTATTCACAAGTGGAAGTAACATCGATAAAAAACATAGTTTCCAACAAATACAATCCATGTTTAACAAGGAACTCAACACACTTCCGTTAATGAGTTGCTGCCTAAGAGAAATTTTGTCTCTAAAAATGAGCATTCAAGTGTTCATTTGTGTCACTACATAAGAGTTGTTAATTAGTGTTACAAACGCGAACCATAACACTAAATGTGAGAGTAAGGGGAAAGGAAGAAGTTGATTGCAAAAGTAGCCTAGAGTGAACACCAATCTCAAAATAGATGAGAAATAGTGTAATGGGTAACTTTTGGTAAATAACACTAATCTTCACATAACATTAATCAACCACTCTTGTGTATTGTATATAAGAATAAAAGAGTAAGCATAATGCTTTGCTTCAGAGAATTTAACAATTTGGAGGTTTGGCAGTGCACTTTATTGATTGATCTTAATTAACCCAGACGCGGCTTTTCGAGGAGGAGGCAATTTTGTTGCATCCACAAATCTCACTTCTCCGGGACCATAAGCTAATTGTCGGTGCCTGCAAAACGATTCACGCACATCAATACAAAATGATGATCATGAAGACTACATCAACATGCTATGCTCAAAACAGGTTTGAGGATGTCACTAATACCTGCGTAAGTCAAGGCCAGTCAATCCTGCTTCTAAGACTGAGAGGTTGTCGGAGTCTGGAGCCACAATGACAATCGTTTCATTGAAGTACTGCGTCTCTAAGATGGACATGAGTTGTGTTACTCGCACTAGGACATCAGCCACACTCTCGTTCGGCGTGCCGTCTGAGTATGGTGGTGGTCGTAGGTTGGATGATAATGCATCTATATCGTACACCTGCAAAACATTCATAGTAAGAGACCACATAGGTGCCCAAATATATAACTAACCAGCCTTCCATGTGACACTTTCGTGTGGCACTTTCTTGTGGAGTCATTTGGAGTGAGATTGATCTTGCTTCTTTGTGTCAAATTTCAATCATTGAGCTGTTTATTCTTGCCATGTGCCACATAATTCAAAATAGTTCCTTTCTTCACTCACTTTGTACTTTAGACTTTATTCTCTTTCCTATCTCCTTCCTGTTGATATGTTGTTTTCTATTAGACCGCCAGCTTAACAGAATTGAGGTTATTGCTTCACTTGTAATATATCCTTCTTACATTTCCGACTGAACATACTCAACTTTCAAGAACAGATGTGTCAAAACTTATAAAGTGACAGCTTTATGTAGAACTTCCTCACTTTGGTTAACTCTGATGTTAAACACTAACACTTCCAATTCAAGTTTGATATGCTTACCTCATTCACTGCGGCAAGTCCTCGGCCTTCATACGCTCCTAGCCCACGTGCATCCAAAAAGCTGTACTCCGGCACTATCCGGCTGGAAATCCCCACCAAATCACAGCCAAAAAACCTCAGTAACTTGACATTTGAAGTGAGATAAAGCTTAATTTCCTACATCATACCTCAACCATTCACGGTGCTCATTCTTACCAAGTGCTACGTAATATATGATACTTTCCCTTCCTCCACTCACACCAACATTTCTTCCTGTTCGTTGCACCATATTCCAAATTTTTGAGGTTGAAAGCCATCACTAAGTATCTTGACAGAACATTTTTCATGGCAACTCTGCAACCAGCCTTTGTTATCGAAGCTGATGGATGAGGAATGAGCTTCGAAGAAAGTTATGCCATCGAAGGATTGGATCGAGCCAGAGGTGAGAGAGGGACCTGCGATTGATGTTGTTGACATAAGCGATGATCTCGGCAGTTTGGTAAGCTCGTTGGTTGATGGAAGGCCAGATCCAGCAGCTATCATCACAAGCACCCAGATCTCGCAGCTCTTTCGCAGCTTTGATAGTTTGCCTCTTGCCCTCTTCGGACAGGCCGCTGTCCATGGATGTCTTGGCCACCGGGTTGGTGTTGATCAGTCCCCGTGTCTCGAATGTGGACTCCCCGGATCTCACCAGATAGTACCTGCACCCGCATTCAAACGATTCATTACTCATAAGGGCACATGCAACGATCGTAAATTCTGGGGGTAGGAACGAGCATTGAAAGTGAATTTACTGAAGATCTTGTAGCTTCAGCAAGTTGATTATCTTGGACTGAAAAACACTATTGATCTCACTTCGTTCAAAATAAAATAAAATGGTGTATGTACAGCAAGAAGGGACGGTGGAATTTGGAGTAGAAAGTGAGCACTGAAACGGAAACTAGTTGTAGTATCAAGAATGAGTTGACGTTTATGTCAAGAATAAGCAGTTGATTGATAATTCTTTTGGTACAGAACTGATCTCACTCCACATGATTTCATGTCATAAAAGCACATGCATTATCACCAACTTAAGTCCAACTCTCACCCTCACTCATAGGCACGTTCTTCATTCAAGATTGAAATTCAAGAAATATTGAGCAAGGAAATCTAGTAAAAATTCTGAAGCTTTCGACAGAAGTGAATAGCTGAGTGACGGATTTGACACAAAAAAGCGCATGAGTACACCAATTGGACTTCTATTCAGATACAACTCTCCTCCAGGGCACATCCTTCAATAATGATGGGGGTCCAAGAAAAGAGAGGAGGAGAAGGCGTACCGATTGACGAGGCGAACAGGAGGCATGAGCAGCAATCCTGATGCATTTGCGGGAGACGGAGCACCCACAATGTGATCAAACACGGAAGCGTAATTTTCAGAGGTGGGGGTGGCAGCAGCAATGCCACAGCACAACACACCCGTAAGCGCCACCCGGAGAGCTTGTTTCAGCCCTTTCGCTGCCCAATGCTCCTCGCCATTAATGCTCGCCTCCTCCTGCCCCCGCACTTTGTCAGAGCTGGCCGCAGCACGAGGGTTGAAAGCGTTTCTCGCAAGCGTCAGGGATGGTGGATGCCCCAAGCGCATGGCCATCGCTTGCTTCTTGCGCGAATGCGTAGCTATTGGGCATTGATCCTATTCAAGTGAGTGTTGCCATGCACGAATTTGTGGCAATTCGAGAAAAGAAGCGTTTCGGTTCAATTGAGTTGGTGAACAAAATTTTTTAGCCACTCGCGAGACATTTTGAAGGGGATTGTGAGTGCGTGCCAATCGCGCAGCGCCCACGCGAGCTTTTTCTCGTTAGCCGACCACTGGTCACAAGGCAAGGAATGCAGCTGGAATTCCTCGTTCTCCCTTCTTATTATCACTTTTACATGAACATGATAGTATGGAATTATCTTCTTCTTCCTTTCAGCTCACCCTTATAGCACGGTCACAGGAGGACCATCGAGCTCCCTGCTCACAAACGCCCTAAACCCGTGATATAGCGATTCAGCTCGATTGCGAACTTCTCAAATCCTTCACTGTAGAGATTTGCAGTAGCAAATTGTCGATAGAATCATCTAGGTACGAATTTTAGGGTTTTCAACATAAATATCGTTCAATCTTCTCTCCCAATGTCAAGGCACCGTGCAATTCCGCAACTTCATTGTCAAAACCCTAACACATTTTGAGCTGAATTTGAGCTTGTCTGTTGTCAAGGATCTAAGTGCCGCGATGGAGGAGGTGATAGAGGAGGAATTGACCGCACTAGAGGCGATTTACTACGACACGTACAGTAAGATCAGCGACAACAGCTTCCGCATTAGAATCGATCCCGATGCAGAAGCGGAGGGAGATTCACCTCCTGCTATTTACCTCGAGTTTCTGTTGCCGCAAGGCTATCCGGATGTGATCCCTAAGTTCGATCTCAGTAACATTAATAACAGCAAGTATCCGGAGAGTGTCAAGGCTTCCATCCTCGAAGGCCTGCAATCACAGGTCGCTTTATCCCCTTCGATCACTTGAATTGGTCACTGCTGTTCAAAGGTTTCTAGTATGTTGATGAAGTTTAGTGTGTTTGAATTTGTACCAGGCCGAGGAACAGAAAGGTGAGAGCATGTGCTATAACTTGGTGGAGTGGTTGAAGGAGCAACTTCCTGAATTCTATCGCCTCAAACCAGTCGCTGTAGCTCAGGTACTTCGATCTCTCCTTTTCATCAAGCTGCCTAATTGTAGGAAGACTCTCACAGATTGCAGATGTACATGCTTCTTATGGTCTTTTATGCGCACAACAAGTCTCAAAGTACTTCGTTGCCTTCGATAAACTAGAGTGCTGCAGTGAGTTTTGTCAAACTCCTGTGTTTGATAAGGAAAGCGGAATGTTTTGTTTCTATTCTTCACGTAAAAACCATTCGAGAGCTACATGCTCCTTATGTGCACAATGAGTTCATATTTTCATAGTGGACGTCGTTTCCTTTCATAATCTGGATCGCTACAGCGAGTTCTTCATACTACTTTTGTTCCTGGTATGAATAGTGAAGTATTGTGTCCCTTGTTCGTCACTTATAAGCAATTGAAGACCTCCATGCCTTTTATGGTCTTTTGATTACTGCACATGCACCATGAGTAAAATATAACTTCGTTTCCTTCATAGTTTAGATCGTAACGGCGAGCTTTGTATACTACTCCTGTGCTGGTGAAGTGGTGTGTCCCTGTTCTGCACGGCGAGCTACATGCTCTTTTGATTATTATACATGCACTATGAGTTCTGTACTTCAATTATAACTTTGTCACCTTTCATAGTTTGGATCCTCAAGGCGAGTTTTTCATACTTCTATTACTGAGAAGGACAGTGAAGTTTTCGTATCAGAAAAGACCATTGCTTACATCAACTTGTTTGCAGGAGTCTGACAATTCTGATAGTGAGCATCAGCAACATGTGGGAGGTGGTGGAAAGAAAGACGCCTCAAGCAAAGACAAGATGACAAAAGCGCAGAAGCGGCGTCATTTTGATAAATATGGAGCTGGTGCTGAGAAACCTCGCGGCTGGGACTGGGTCCCTATCCTTTCTCACGTAAGTTGAGAATGTTTCCACTTTTACATGCTCACTGTTAAGATTCTACAAGTATGCATTTGATTACCAGTTCGTAATTTGCCTTTCAGCAGTAAACTTTCACTTTGAGCTCT
Source organism: Bryum argenteum (assembly GCA_037043015.1). Classification (NCBI taxonomy): domain Eukaryota; kingdom Viridiplantae; phylum Streptophyta; class Bryopsida; order Bryales; family Bryaceae; genus Bryum; species Bryum argenteum. The sequence goes on from CM073327.1 coordinate 5,541,615, forward strand.
GGATGATGACAATGTATTGGTTGATGTTATTGGGATGTGCAGTTAGGTCAAGTTCCGCACGTAACGACTGCATGAGTTTCAATCAAGATTGCCAACCAGGGCATCGATTCCTGAGGTGTAGTTTATGAGCCGGTGCCAAAATGCTTCTTTTCATCATAGATTGTTCGGGAATCATATTAATGACAAGTTTACCATATTGCACAGTTGATTAGACTGTGATGAGCATGGTCCTTTGGAGTCAGTAATGTTAGCATATTGTTTTGTAGGGTCTTTTGGACGAGGAGCTGCAGCTACCTTTATGGAAGATGATTCGAAGTGTACATTCTGTAGGTAAACTTCAGAATTGTTTGGGAATACAACAAACAAAAGAAGGAATTGCATGTGTGCTGTCATGCCAGATTCTCTGAGTTACAATTTTTGTTAGTTATCACAACTTATTGCTTACTTTTATAATTTGTAGGTTTTTTTTTAACATCGTTGTATGGTGGTAAAATGAAAGAGTATTTTTTAGTACTATATACGCAAATTCAAGTTTATTTATTTTTATTTGTAGAATGTTATCATTTCTTTGTTGCTGAGTAAATTTGTAATAAGTATTGTAGAATGTTATGTCTATGCAGCAAATTATCATTTCATATAGAACTTTATATCAACATTGTAAGGCTAAGCACTTTTAAAAAGTAGTGACATTTATTAGTGTTTTTACTTATAAAAAAATAAAAAATAAATTTGAAAATAGAACGAGCTCATACAATTGATATGCAAATAAGTAGAATATAGACTTGATGTAGAGTTACTATATGAGATAAGACAAATCAATGGCCTAGAAGTCAATAATGTGTTATTTAACTTTGGATGATTGAATATTTAAACAATCAATTTTCTTCTATTTTTTTTTCACTTTCATTATGAGAAGCCTTCTTTTGTTCATGCACCTCATCAATACCTTAAAAGATAGACATTCCGAGTATACTTTTGTTAATGTGGGATTGCCAAGTGGTAAAATTGTTTTATTGTATCGTCAATGTTTTACAAGAATCGTGCAGTATATTGACTCGATGTGGGTTCCTTCCACCCACTAATGAAGTTGCGTGCACCTCCATGGCTAGTTAGGATTGGGCACATATTAGTATTAGCGAAGCCTTGCATTTGACCGCTCATGGCTAGTTTAAGAAGACATTTTAAATCATATACTCAACTAGTATGCCTCCGTAGCATTGCGACGCCTATACAAATAATTTCCAACATTTTTGGGGCCATCAATAATTGGAATTCAGTATCCCCGGATTAGCAAACCTGAATTACGGTCCGATTGTTGTGTGCACCTCTTAAAAAAGTATCCATTCTAATGACACCTCATACACCATGATCTGACCAACCGTGCCCAAGATTGTAATGTTACTCACACACAAACACAACAAACTACCATCCTCAAATAATAAATTATTTATTTATGGTACATTCTTCATCAAATCTTCATAGATGAAGTCTCTTACCAACTTCACTTTACACACGTCACAATTTAGCATAGAAGTCCACTAAACGAATTTACTTGGATGGACCGTCCCTAATTAGGTCACCCAGGCGGGTAGGAATCTTCGATAAGAATCCTCAAAGATGAACGTCCGCGGGGTTACACGCACCATCCACCGCGCGGTTGGTTGAAGAGCCAGTGGCTCCTCCACTTCCTCTGCTTCGTCTTCGCATTCGCAGGCATTGGTGGCTGGATTGCTTTTCCTTCGAAGGAGAACCACCACAAAACACAAAATCCCCAAACACACCCCCTTCCCCGTCTCTCTCTCCACTTCTCAATTGCTCTCCCCTCCCAATTCACCAACACAGCACCCAATTCCCAGCTAATCCATCGCTCCAAATGGTAGGGCAGCATTAGTACCAATTCAGCCTGCCATGGCAACTCCTCCCGCTGGATTTCCAGGTTAGTGTCGCGACCTACCTCTCACTTTCCCTGCATTAGAACGAAAGCACTCGTGGGTTCATTAGATTCAAGCGAGAGTCGAATTGGGTTGCTCTTCTCTCGAACTAAAGCACTTATGGGTCCATTCGATTGGAGAGAGAGAGAAGAGAAGAGAGAATTGGGTTCCTATATTCCCAAGGCATTCGAAGTAAACCAGTTTGTGAGTTTGTTACTCTCGAGTGAGAGCTGAATTGGGTGTTTTTTTTCTCAGAGCAATAACAAAAATTGATGAGTAGTTCTCGCCAGTCATGGCAGCTCCTGCGGGATTTCCAGGTACCGACCCACCTCTCTCTTCCCTCGCATTCGAACTAAAAGACTTGTGGCTTCATTAGATTGAAGCGAGAAATGAATTGGGTTACTATTTTCTCAGGCGTTCGAACCACAGCACTTGTGGGTTCATTTGATTGAAGAGAGTACTGGATTCGGTCTCTTTATTCTCAGGGTGTACCAAGCAAAAGAAGTTGTGGGCTCGTTAGATTCAAGAGAGAAATGAATTGGGTTCTGTTTTTTCAGGCCATTTGGAGGGGATTGGTGTTCGCAACTTCGTGCAGCCTCTGGCGTTGAAAACAGAGACTTGCTCTTCTTGCGCATGGCGTTCGCCCAGAACTCTCAGTGGCTTCCTCGCCAGCACCCCACAAGGCGGAGATACCAGAGCCTCAATCCACCATCGCTCCTCCTCGGTAATCCCGCTAATCGCTTACTACACCACGTCAATTTCAGCTTGCATGATTAAATAATTAAGCATTTCTGGATTCAAAGAAAAACGAGGAGTCCAAGCAATCACGAGTTGAAACTCACCAATCAATCAGAAGATAACCCTACTTTTTAAGCAGATATCAATGGTCACAGACATCATTTGTTGATTGAGTTGCTGTTAATGAATCAACAAGAGACGGAACGAGCTTCTCGAATGAGGTATTTGTCACTGAAACATGTTTGCTGTTTGATCAGGGCTTTGGAGGAGGGTACTGTTCGAAGGCTATACATCTACGAAGGCCAAGAGCGAGCTCTAATAATGGTGCCGCTTCGAACGATCTCTACAGCAACGACGTCACTCCTATCACGTTATGGGAGGTATAGATTGATTGAATTATGTTTGATTGATTGTATGTGTTTGAATGACCACTTATTTGATCGATCACATGTTTGAATGTGTGTGGCTTTTTCAGAGCTTGACGCCGACTATCAGTTATCTTTCAAAAGCGCAGCTACGAATGGTGAAAGACGCTTTGAAGGTCAGCTTGTGTGCTTTTACCATACATGATCATATTGATGCAATGCGTATGTTTAGGGTTTAAGGTCGTTGTCGGTGATTGCTGCAGCTGGCATTTGAAGCGCACGATGGCCAGAAGCGCAAAAGTGGGGAACCTTTCATCATTCATCCTGTTGAAGTTGCCCGAATTCTAGGCGAGCTGGTACTACAACTCGTACTTACTTCCAGGATGCCCGTATTTGTGCATGGAACAGTACTGAAGAATGGTTTGCTTAACATGACACTGTTCTGCAATGAAAACTTGATCAGTCTATGCCTTCTCTCTGTATAATTGATGTGCACAGCACAGTAGCAAAGGAATAGATTGCCTAACTCGATAATGAGCAACGAAACCTTGATCAGTGTTTAATTGATTAATCATATTTGACGTGCATAGAACATTATTAAAGAATGGCTTGCTTATCTTGAAAGTCTGTTGTGAAAATGAGCATTGAAACCTTGATAAGTGCATAATGAAATGACGTTTCTCATTATACTTTACATGCATAGAACAGAACTGAAGAATGACTTGCTTAACTTGAAATCGGTCTGTGATACTGTGCAACGAGACCTTGATTGGGTCACAATAAGGTGACTTCCTCAATGTGATAGGATAATACCAAAGGGTGGATAGTCAATAGCCATAACGAGCAATGAGTTTTTGATAAGATGACTTCTGTCAGTATATTTGACTTGCACAGAACAGTACTCAACATGAAAGCCTTGATTGTGTGCAGGAAATGGATTGGGTGACAATAGTAGCCGGGCTCTTACACGACACAGTCGAGGACACAGAGCACGTAACGTTTGAGAGGATTGAGGATCAGTTTGGACCTGCAGTACGCAGAATTGTGGAAGGAGAAACCAAGGCAAGCTCAATCTCAAAGTCTTCCAATCTGCTACAGTTCAAATAGTTAACTTTTCTAACACTATTTTCATTGCAGGTTTCGAAGCTTGGAAAGATGCAGTGTCAGAATGCAGACGCTTTGCCGAAGGATGTCAAAGCCGATGACCTGAGACAAATGTTCTTAGCCATGACTGAAGAGGTACACTCTCATTGAATTAGTAAATAAAATCATATCAAGAGGAGTGGAGTTACTTATGTGAGTGTTTTATTTTGCAGGTACGAGTGATCATTGTGAAGCTTGCTGATCGACTCCATAATATGAGGACCTTATCCCACATGCCCGCCCATAAACAGGTTTGTAAGTATATTCATTCGTGCAAGTTACAAATTATTGTATCTTTTCGTTTTTTTAACTTGATCGTTTCGACTATTGCAGAAGTATATCGCTATGGAGACGTTACAAGTTTTTGCACCCTTGGCGAAGTTACTGGGAATGTACCGAATCAAGGTGTGCCGAAGTACCCATTTCTTTTTCAAATTGAGAACCCCCTGGCCTTTGAATGTGAATGACATGACAATGAAGAAGAAAATATCTTCATGTTTCAGAGTGTAACTATATGAAGAGGAGATTCAAGGAAAATAGAAAGTAGAGATGAAACATCAATGCTAATGTAAACCAATAATATTATGATTCAAATTTTACATGAATTCTTCCATTTTTCCTCAGTACGTATCAATGCCTTGTTTGCTTGCTCTCCTCTACTGTGAAAATTCTCTTAGTATACTAGTTTCAAGGAAGAAAATGACCAATATGAAGAAGAGAGTCAATGGATCTACGGGTAAAAAAGAAAGTTGAGTGCTAATCCACACTATTATAATCCTGATGTTTCACCTAAACTTTCGCATCATAGTTGTGTGTACGTGTTTGCCTCTTCTATAGTGCGGTTATTCTCTTAGTATACCAGGCCTTGTTAACAATTTCGAATGTGAAACAGTCCGAACTAGAGGAGCTTTCATTCATGTACGCCTATCCCGAGGAGCACGCTAAGATCAAGCAGGAGTTTGAAGCAGTTCGTAAGAAGCAAGAGGACGTGGTCTTAGAGGTAACCAACAATCCTCTAGAAAGTAACATGAACTCACTATCAAGAAAGTTGAATCTGACACCTTAGTTCTGCTTCAACAGGCTAAACGAGTTCTTCAGGATTTAGTGTTGAAGGATCGGTTTCTGAGCTACATGACGGCTGACATTAAAGTGACCTCTCGTTTTAGAGAGCTGTATAGGTAAGTAGCATCCTCACATCTTCCCTTTTCATGCATTGAACTTTTCTATATCGATATACTAACTTTCTACATCGAACTTTTCTGTACTAATAGTTTTCCTGATGTTGGATACAGTATTTTCAAGAAGGTTGGCGATCAGAACATTCTAGAAGATGAGCTTGATGATATTGCACAGGTATAATTCAATCCTATTAATGAAAATGTAGAATGGTGCGAATGAGCTCATTCTGATAAGAAGTTGGTGGAATGTGTGTTGGTGCAGATAAGGATTGTTCTGAAGTTGAAACCGAGTGCATCGGTTGGGCAACTCTGTAACGTACAGCAGGTAGAGTAACCTTCATAAGTTTCATAATCGTTGTTTTGTTAAGGAAGTGTTGGCTGACAGTAGTTGCTGTTTTGCAGGTGTGTTATCATGTGATGGGGCTGATTCATGCAATGTGGCCTCCACTTCCGCAAACGGTACGTAGTAACCCCCACTAGTTGCTTATAACCTTCATTACCTACAAACCCTAACGATTCATTATCCTGCAGATGAAAGACTACATTGCCACTCCCAAGCCCAATGGATATCAAAGTCTGCACACCACGGTCATTCCATTCGGCACACAGACTTACTTCCCTCTGGAAATTCAGGTAAGCACGGTCACTATCCTGATACGGAGACGATTTCATTCTCATATAGGCCATGTACGGTACCAGTTGATGAGCAATGTTGCTATTTCTGGTCATTCTAGGAAGGATTTTCAACTGTTAAGATAGTTTGTCTTGTGCGTTTGGAGTTGAGAGTCCAGCATTTGACTGATACCACTGTTGGAGTTTGTGTTTGTTTGACAGATTCGAACGGAGGAGATGGATAAACTTGCTGAATGGGGCATTGCAGCATACCATAGTGGGCGATGGGTGGCGGAACGTGAATCGGATGCCATGGGACCTTTTGCTCGCAAGGGAGGCAATGGTGCCGCAACTGGCTACCTGGCTTCAAACTCTACAAGCAGCTTGAACGACGCTGATATTGCCAGAAGGGTGAGTGAATACCTCTCAATCGTTCTCAAATTTAGTCGGTCTAGATCTTCCATAGTATCAATGTAGTAAATACCTCACAAACTTCTTTTATCCACGGATAGCTGTACCACTCTTATCAAAGAAGAATCTAAAAAAACATGTAGTGTAGAGGTACCTACAACCTCCTTTCCACCGGTAGTGTTAAATTTTTTCCAAGTTGCATTGTTAATCAAATCTCACCCTGAAAAGACAGACTGATTCATGACCATTTGTTAAATAACTAGTTTCAAGTGGCAGCTCGCTTCATTACTTTGAGTGATGAACATTGTGCTGCTTAAGTATTCCTCATGTTTACTGCAAGGTCTTCTTCGTTCTTTGGCTCACTTCCTGTTTTGATATATTATGCAGGTGAGTTGGCTCAAGTCGATTCGAGACTGGCAAGAAGAGTTCGTGGGAAATATGTCATCAAGAGAGTTTGTCGACACAGTGACAGGCGATCTACTTTCGAGCAGGGTGTTCGTTTTCACTCCAAAAGGAGAGGTATAATAATCATCTCCTCTTTCCCTTAAATAGCAACATATATTGTTTATGTGTCAATGATACTCACTTACAGTTTCCATCTGACGTTTTACAGGTAAAGAATTTGCCGAAGGGAGCAACTGTTATTGACTATGCTTATCAGATCCACACAGACGTGGGCAACAAAATGGTAGCTGCGAAGGTGAGCCAAGAATCAATTGAACCCTCTTCGTATCTTGAAACTAAAATTTTTGAGTTAACAATAAAAGAATCTATAATTTTACCCCATATTGTAGGGTGTTAAGCCGGAATAGCTGCTCGAGACTTGTGTTTTCATTAAAGAATGAACCAGATTATTCACTTGTTAAATATGCAGAAATTGGTCTTTATTGGAGTTTCTAGTGGAACTTAATAAGGTAATTTATGGCAGGTGAATGGCAAGCTGGTGTCGCCCACGCATACGTTGGCGAATGCTGAGGTTGTGGAGATCTTAACTTACGATGTAAGAGCTGAACCACCTCTGTTGTTGCTCAGTTGCAAGTTTACCGACTTCAACATGATTGAGTTTCGGCTTATGATGTGCACAGGGTGTTTCTACGAAGAAAGTGTTTCAATTACATAGGCAGTGGTTGCAATATGCTAAGACCCGAAGTGCTCGACATAAACTTACCAAGGTGAGAAAGATCCATCCGCCGCTCAAGTGACTATTTTAAAGCAACCCCCTCCTAGAAATACTAAAGTGGATGACAGAACATGATGCTTGATTACGGTCCCCATATTCTGCAATAAATGTGGTTATCATCAATGATCTCATATACCGACATATATGGAAGAAATCCACTTGATTTTGCAACTGATAGTTCACTTGTAGTTCATTACACTCCTAATTCTATTCAACGTACCGTAAATCGTAAGTTTTCTAAAGTGTATCATCCATTATTTCGTACCTACTGTTGCATAAATTAGTGTATACACACATTTAAGTACATTTCATTGTAGGAGACACTAAATAGAATAAAGAATGTATTTAATGATCAAATATATTGTAGCTTACTACACGCTTCAATCTACCATCTATTGAATAATAAACTATAATGTACCCGTACTCATTAACATATCGATTTTACCTTGTAGGAGTGGTACGCTTACTTATTTTTGGTGGATTCTTTGCAGTTTTTGAAGGAGCAAGCAACAATTTCAGCTGAAGAGATAACAGCGGATACAGTGAACGATTTCATATCCGACTTGGATGAAGACGAGTTTGATTCGTACGAGAGTGACTCGTACTCCTCCTCAGACGAGTCTTCCTCCTCCTGTACACTTTCAAAATCGAACGGGAAATCACCGTTTGGTGGTGGCGAGTCGTTGTTTCGGAGTGCGTTTCAGTTTGATATTTCCAGTTTCATGCCCAAGTCCTCGAACGGAGCTTCCAACGGGGCTGCGTTGAAGCTGGCTGAAGACTTGGCATCGAAGATAGTTGGTGGCAATGGGTCGATCTTTAAAGTGAGATGTATTCAAGATGAAGCTCGAGCTGGTATTGAAGCTTGGCAGACTGATCGAATTGCTCTTTGGCATGAAAGTGGATGCGGCTCTGTTCAATGGTTCTGCGTCTGCTGTTATGATCGCAACAGTAGGTCCCTTTACCCAAAGTCCAACCCATCTTTCAGTATCTCTCTCAAGTCTTTATCCATTCAATAAGATAATATTTTCCATCAACTCTTTTACGGAAACTCTAAATCACTCTAAAAGTTTGTCATTGTAGTGCCTTTTGTGATTTTGAGAACGGCAGAGCTTATTATTTTTGATAGCTATGGTGACGAAGTTTCTTTTTAATGTCTTTGTTGTTGGTTAAGAGGATTACTATGTGTAATTGCTTCCTGTGGGCATTTTTTTAGGAACGGAGGGAGTATATAAGTAGGCAGGAATGATAGAGGAGTTGCTTGTTTGGTAGTAGTATTGGTATTTTTTGAGTTTGAATCTAATTGATGGAGAGTGGTGCATGACAGGTATGCTTGCAGAGGTGTCAGCGGCTCTTGTGGCAGCAGGAGTTCGAATCAGGGCCTGTGCAGTAAGTCTCTTTATTCCCAGCCTCTTCATTAGCAGATTCACGAATCCGATGCGAGTTTCTGATCAATGTTTGAAATTTGCAGGCTGAAACAGACAGAGCAAAAGGACTTGGAGTGATGCTCTTCCACGTCGAAGGAAGTGTTGACGATCTGGTAAGCACAATCATACATTCTTATTCACTACACCAACTCTGGTATCAATACTAACCTCGTTCGAAGGTTTATTCACAAACGATCACCAAAAGTACATACTTACAGCATCGTAAGTTAATGACTAGTCAATGCTGAGCAGTTAGAGAATGAGGGATATGAAATTCAATTTCTGATACTAACTCTTCACAAAGGCTGATTAGAATATCAAGACTCTCACCCATAATAAGAGACATTTATATCTATAAAATGGACAATCTTAACAATGTAAGGTACTTTTTATCAATATGACTAGTTAGTACTGACATGGACTTGAATGTTGAAGGGTATTTTGATAATGAGTTTTTAATTTTTTTTGGTTTTTTGCAGGTGGTGAGCTGTGAGAAGGTGGGCCAATTGGAAGGAATGTTGGAGTGGTCAGTGGGATGCAGTTGGCAGAAACCCCCTCATTTTCTCAGCTGGCCCAGTCGTCAAACACTTTTGAGTTGTTGGTACCCTCCAACCATGTAATGTAAAACGCCTCAACCATTTTACAGTCCACCAATCATGTGTTGATGATGATGTTGCTTTTTTTTCTCTTTGTTCCAACACTTGTATGAATCGAAAGGTAGGTAGAGTGAGCACTGCTGCTGCTGCTGCCTCTGTGCATATTGCAGAAAAGCCATGGTGGCCAAGAGGTAGGAAGTTAGTTGTTGTTGGAGTCTCGCAGAGATTTATTATCATGGATCTACCTTGTATGGTGTCCAATTGAAAGAGTTGATTCTGCTTCAGAGGGTTTGATGCTATGTACGCTATCGATATATAAGCTGAATGCTGCCTTCGCTATCAAATCTCTTGGACGTTTCAATCTTGTGATGAGGTCATTGATTCCTGTGATTTTTTCATCAAGTCGTAAGTAGGACACGCTTTATTCAAGGATGAGATCTCAAATATAAGTCTGAGTTGGTCTAGTGTATAAATAGCAATGCCACCCACACTACAAGATTAATGTCCATATGTTTCTTTTGTGATCGAACTTTGTCATAGCGAATGTTATCTCCAAGAGTTTGGAACAAAGAAGTGCAGGAACCACGGAAGCAAATTGAATCGTATCCCATGACCACTACACTAAATATCGTATTTAGTGTTGGGGTAACACTAAATACAAACAACACCAATTGTCAATAAAGGTGAAGTTATGGCAACTCCAAATGCCAACTGTAACACCTTTTATTAATCTGTATTTAAGTTTAGAGAACATCAAAACAAAAAGATGACATTTAGTGTCAGATTTTAGAAACATACATGTGTGAAAGTGTCAGATTGTGGAGAATTTGCGAAACTCTGTAAGCCCCTTGAAGACACGAAAATTGCAGCAATTTAAAACCCTAAAGGTTATGGAGTTCACGATGAGGCCTCGAGTGGTAAGGAGGAGATTTATGAAACTACCTTTGTACAGTCCCCTCCAGATGATTTACGAATTCAGCATTCAAGGACAATTTTCCTATCAACTTTGAACATTGCTTGTGCCCTCAAAAATGATCCGATTTCAAAACCGTGAAGTGCGTTGCAACCACAATGAAGACTACTACATCTTTGACATGATTGCACACATTCAACAATGAAAGGAATATAAACGATTAGAAATACTTCATACACTATCGACAAACAAGTGTTACCATTCTTTGTTTCAATTTGAATGTTCATTCTAGCTTGCAAATTTGAAATGAGCTTGCAATTTTGTTCTTTAGATATTGTAGCTCATTCTAATGCATGATTTGTATCACTTCTACTTCATGCTACAATCTGGAGCGGAGTCTTAAATATTCTTCATATTTAAAGAATTTTTGTCAAAGCTTGTAGAAGCCCTTCTCACTCCTCCACAATGTTGCACTAGAAAGTAAAGGGTGGTGCTTGAGACATTGGGTGATATCTCTCATGAATTGATTACTAAGCTCATATATGTTTGTTATTCTTGCCGATTTTAAGGAATGACTTATCAATCTACTGTAAATACTATGTAATACCTTTATAAATACTGCTCCACACCACAACACGAGAGGAAGAGATACAAATCATGCATTACGAATGAGCCACACTATCTAAAGAACAAACTTGCAAGCTCATTTCAAATTTGCAAGCTTGTATGAACATTCAAATTGAAGCAAAGAATGGTAACACTTATTTGTCGATAGTGTATGAAGTATTTCTAATCGTTTATAGTCCTTCCATTGATGAATGTGTACAATAGTATTGGAGAGGTACTAGTCTTCATTGCGATTGCAACCCACTTTACGGTTTTGAAATCGGATCATTTTTGAGTGCACAAGCAATGTTCAAAGTTGATGGAAAATTGTCCCTCACTGCTGAATTCGTAAATCATCTGGAGGGTACTGTACAGTGTACAGTCTGTGCAGTCTACTACTGTTAATTGTTGCCAATGATGGAATTGATGCTGCTTTGTAATCCCCTCCCAACTTGGCTCGACAATACCCTCACTGCGTAAAATCTACATATGTGGTTAACTCTGTGATCCTCTCCCAACTTGGCTTTATAATACCCTTTCTAAATTTGCTCCTAATTGATTTCCAACTTTACAATTCCCCTTACTGCCTAAAATCTAAATTTGCGGCTATTTGATTCCCAAATCCTAATTCCAAACCCTTATTTTTAAGGGAAACACTAAAACAAGGAGTCTTGAACTAGCAAAGAAGCTCTTGAATCTAGCCTATGCAGATATGACCAAATTTGAAATTGTGCCTATAAGGACACAAAAAGTCAGTGAAAGAGGCATGATCCAAATTTGCTGCCAAAAAGACAAGGCAACCCATACACTAATTGTACACAATGTGATGATCAGTCTTGGAAGCATAATTGGGTAACTACACTATTTGTCATCCAACACTAAATATAATTTTTATTTTTAGTGTAGTTCACCACTGTAGAATTCTGGACTTGCTAAAGCCATTGCAAGATTTTAGACTTGGCTAAAGCCATTGCAAGATTATGGACTTGGCTAAAGCCATTGCAAGATTATGGACTTGGCTAAAGCCATTGCAAGATTTTGGACTTGGCTAAAGCCATTGCAAGATTCAGAAGTGCCACTTTAGTCTCACGTTAGATCACATGATCAAATATGTAATGGAAATCATATACATGTACATCATATGTGCTAAGGTGCTCAATAATGGCTCAATTTTCAGCATGGGAGACTATAACTAAGTTAACAAATGCAAGCAACTTTTGTGCATGAGGAAAGTTAGTGGAAAGATAGAGCAAGTGAAATCATCAATTTTGAACTTTAGGACTTTTCTCCAACTAGTTATGAATTTTTGAATGTGAACACATAGATGTTTCTAAAATGGCAACCTATAATGTTTGCCCTCAACACATGGTGCTGTTGAATTGAGAAGCTAGTACGTATCTATAAGTGAGAATAACTAGAGCTCCATTTGAAGCTCTCTGCTATATGTATGTTCGAAGCTCTAAATATCGCTAAGAGTGAATGCTGTTTTCCCTCACCCTTTTTAACTTATATAGAAGTGCGAAAACTTTCTTTGTAACCTTGCAGTTACATACAATAAGCCAATTCCATCAGAAGTTCGGGCAATGGTTCGTGGCAGCTACCAAGGAGGCACCCTAGAATCCATGGGGACCTCCCAAGGCCGTTTTTGATAATTTTGAATTCAAATTTGAGGTCTGCGACCCCAAATTACCCTTGGAAGCCTACTCCTTGGCATTTAATGTCTATACATCAAAAAATTAGGGGGCTCATTACCCCTCCTCCATCCTCCTTGGTAGCTGCTACGAACGCTTGCCCCAGAAGTTCCCCTAAAATTTCACCGGCCAATTTCACCACAATTTTACCAGATTTTCACTGGATCACTTTAAAATTTCACTGAATTCTAAAACGCACTCAAGTTTGACTGAGGTAGATACACCTGAAATGCCATGTTCCCCGCATTTACCATATCTTACTTTTGTGATTCATCTTGCTGTAACCAGATCTTAATTTGGTAATACATCTTGATTTTAATGATATACTCCCCTGTGAATGGTGAAAAGGAACTTTGTTGAAATCCTAAATCATTCCTCCCAATCTAAATTGGTAAAACAAGTATGCTCAGCTTTTACCGTATGTGTGCACATCTGCTCTCTTACTGCAAGTATGGCTCAGCCCTAACAATTGGGTGCACTCACCATATCTGAATGCAGTAACTCTTCTACCCCAAAGTGAGGATGTATTGCATTCTCCTCAGCAACCTCAACATTTTCTATCCTGGAGCCAAGCTACTTCATGCAAAGAAGATTTAAATAATGGTACCACGAATCTTTCAATTATACATGAATGGGCAACATACAATCATAATGGTATCTAATAAACCTTGTCTGGAGCTCTTGTTCTCCACGAAGACAAGTCCTCAAACATATCCTCCTCCTCATCGTCCTCAGAATCATCTTCATAATCATCCTCCTCCTCAGAGAAAGCAGAAACGCTTGAATTCGGCCGCTTGAAGTCCTCATAATCAGACTCCTCCTCATCATCGTCCTCATCGTCATCCTCATCCTCCTGCTCAGAGAAAGCAGAGACGCTAGAATTTGGCCGCAATGTCACAAACTGATTAGAAGAATTAGGGTACAGATCAGAGTCATCCTCGAGCTCTCGAATCAACTCCCGTTTGTTCGTCCACTCTCGATGTGCCTCGGCAGCTGCATCTTGCGCTCTGCCTGATGCCACTTCGTCCCAGGAAAATGAAATATCCGCGTGTCTGCTTAGTGTCATCGTGTCACCGATCACTATTGTTTGTAAGTTTCGCATGCTCGCTAGTCTTAGAATGTTGGTGAAGTCGGAGTCATCTGAGACCAAAATTAAAGTCTCCAATCCCCTGGCAATCATAGAGCAAGAAGAGTAAGATTCCCAATCCTCTGTAGCAGCAATCACTGAATGGGCATGAGCAATTCCTTGCAATCAGAATCGATAAAATGACTATTAACCTCTACTAGTTGCTACTCGATCACAGAATGAAAGACTCAAATTAGGGGTCTCAAGCTCCTCTCACAATAACTAGTGTACATAGAGTATTCAAGTAACGTATGTCTTGAGCTCAACTCCTCTCAAGCTCCTACCTAGTACTTGCAACCATAGAATGCTTATGAGCAAGAACTTGCATTCAAAAGAACTCCAAGCTTATTCTGAGACTGGCAAGAATGAAGTATCCATTCAACCTCTCCTAAATTTTTATGATGGACTATTGGAGTGAATACCAGCCTAGTATACTTCCAATCACATAATGGTTGTGAGCGATGTGGCAAGACAATTCAGGTTTCCAATCCCTTGCAATCAGAAGCAGAAGAACTCCAATCCAAGCCTAGCATGGATAGTGTACTTGTTCAATCTATATCACTAACCCCTCTTTGAGTTTATATTATACTAGTTCTTTCCTAAGTCACTGCAATACGAGACTAAGATTGGGCTTTCCAATCTCGAAGAAGAAGAACTTCAAGCCTTTATCAATCACAAAATGGTCATGAGCAAGAAGACGAAGGTTTCCAATTCCTTGCAATCAGAAGGAGAAGAATTCCAATCCAAGCCTAGCATGGATAGTGTGTTGATCAATCTAAAGGTCAAAACATTACTAACTCCTCTCTGAGTTCTTTCTTAGTCCCTGCAATAAGAGACTGAGATTTAGGCTTCCCATTCTCCAGAAATGAGAAGAAGGAGAAGAATTCCAAGCCCGTTTCAATCACAAAGTGGTCATGAGCAAGAAGCTCTTGCAATCAGAGAGATGGAGTGTGTGAGCATTACCTGTTGATGTACACAGTCATATGTTTAATGAGAGCTGCATCAGCGGCTTGCGGTTGATCTTCCACAGTTCTCACATAAACTCCAGCACGTTTGAGCTCCGGAGCAAGGCCATAGCCCTGCCTCGGCACAAGGAGCTGCGAAGCAATAGCCTGATACTTCTCCTCTTTCTCAGCAAGCTTCTCCTTATACCGCTGCTTCTTCTTCCCCTTCAAATGATTCAAATGGCTCACGCGCTTGTTGCGTTCCCGCTCGTGAAGCTGCTTGAAATGCTTCTTCAGCTTCAAGTAGGTCTGGCACTTGCGGCCGCAGTATTGGCACCGGTATGGCTCCTCGGGTTTGAGCGCTCCTTGCTCTTCCAGAATGTTGAGCCGCTTTCGTTCTTGCCGCTCGTCGCGGATCCATTGCGGGACGTACGTGAAAGCGTGGTGATTCGCGTATGCTACCATGTCTACCACTTGCCCGAACTCGGATGCTAGGTCGCGGAGCGCTATTGCTGCTTTGTAGGGTTGCACTCCTACGGGCGGCTTGTTGTCCAAGTCCCAGAACACTCCCACTGTTCGCCTCTCCTCAATCTCTTCTTCCTCTACACCAGCATCATGAGGATCGTACACACTACAAATTCGGAACCTCTCTATCGAAATCGTTCCTTTCCTGAACAATCCGGTCCGCCCTGGCACCAATTTCGTCCTTCCTGGCACCAATTTCGACCTCTCTGCATTGCATACACAATTTACGGCTACAGAATTTCTTGCGGAATTGATGAGACTGAAAGAATTGCAGAGAGTTGCCATTTGCTCTCAATTTTTGATGCTATGGCGCTGAATGCTTCGTTGCCTTCAGAGAAGGGAAAAGAGAAGCGCAGCTGCGAGCGTGCGCATAATGCCATAGCCAATCAGATTCGCAATTCCATAGCGACAATCGAATTCAGTCGCAGACAGCGAGGATTTCGAAATTTGCGAACAATGCGTGATTTCGACGTGCATGCGATTGTTCTTCATACCTTATCTGGTGTGCAGAACCCTAAACCCTCCGTTGAGGAATTGTATTAACTTAAGCCTATCCCTCTCCAATTGATACCCCCCTTGCCAAAAAGTCGCATGCTTTTTATAACGTAAGCAAATTCCTTTGAGCAAATGGAAAAATGAATGCTAGGGCCGGTTCACACTATGCCGCCCAAGTCGAGAGGTCGTCGCCCAAACTCTTTTCATTTTTGGGCAAGAGGACGAGAGAATTCAATTCAAAATTATTACTAGTGAGTATTTTAAGTATTTTACTAAAAAAAAGTTTGGCCTCTCAACTGAAGTTTGGGTTTTCATTTTCATTGTATCCAATCTATTGGTTAAGAGGCCAAACTCTTGGTCCCAAAACTATCAAAAAGTGCTGCCATGTAGGCACTTGCCACCTTTCACCTTTGATCTTTGGGCTCTAGTGTGAAGGGTGAGAGGCTAAACTTTCACTTTCCACCAATCTAATTATTGAATTTCCTTGACCTCTCGACTTATGTGCTTAGTGTAGATCCTCAAAGGAGAAGCTCTACATTGTCCCTCTAGACTACCCTATCTCTCCGGACTACCCTATCTGAAATCCATGATTGGAAAAAAATCGAATTCGATTTGGGGAAGCCAACAATAGAATATTGTTCATAACTTCTAACTAGTTTACTAACCATTTTACCAAATTTCGCTATGCGGATTGTGAGATATATTGAGTCAAACTTCATGTTTTTATAAAAACAACGCATCTATTTGAAACAAATCAACCCCATTCCGGCTTATTTGGTTGCTCGGTTGGGAGCATTGTTACAAAGCACAAGAATATCTCTATGCTTTCAAATTTTCATAGCTGCACATATTTATGCTTGTAATTGTACATAACCAAAAGATGTTTTTTGTATTTACAAATGCTTCCATAACCAAAATAGTTCAAAACATTATAATTTTTTGATTATTTAGGATAATTCTAATTTCAAACCTATTTGGGGCATAAGAAACCCTTTTTTTTCAATATGTATTCAAAATCCTATTTTGGTAAAATCTTTATAACCAAATACCTACTCTATTTTTAGAGTCACCCAAGTTGAAATGTTCACAACTTTTCTAAAGATGCACTTCAAATCAAATTAAGACATCAAGCTTTAGTGTGATTAGTAATTTGACATTTTTGTTTCTACTGAAGTTTCTTCTAAATATAATTTTCTCAAATTTCACATGCTCATGCAAGCACCTAATTACTAATCAATTTTCTTGAACCAAATCAAATTATTTGACCCAATGCATGTTTTACTAAATTTTTGTTTCCATACCTTTTTCTAAAAAACAATTTGCATGTAGATTGATGAAAGCGTGGTAAGTCTCTAAAATTTTGCATGTGTATACTCAACTTACTTATTTACATGGAAAAACCATGAGCAAATTGTTTCGGGTAACAATCATTAAGTCCCCCCTTTGCACAATGTAGAACTATGTCTATCAATCACTCTCATAAAAAACTTCCAAACCATTTTTGAGCATTGTGATTTTACAAGTCTAAATTGTGTGATAAAATTGCAGTCCCACACGATGAAGTATAAGTTAATGGCAAGCATTTTAGTGAAGGCAGCTTTTGTTTTTAGAATTCCAACTATGGGCATGTTTTACCATTGCAAACTAATTATGTGAAATCAAAATTAGTCATTCATAGATTCTTCTTACATAAGTATGATCTCTAATAGCTTTCCGGTTGTTGGTTGGAAGTCTTTTGATCCAAATTAGTTCAGTACTAGATTCACAATAATGTTTCTACAATGAAAAAATGAATAAATAAATGAATTTTGCAGAGCTAGATCTCCTTCATCCACGGTTAGATTTAGATTCTATTTTTTGGGATGGAGTCTAATCATAGTCTACTTTTAGTGGGAGAAACCTCAATCTATTCAAAGATGTATTGAAGATAGGGTGCCATGGATTTGAGTGCAAAAGGTCTAGTTTTAGACTATTTCTTCCTTCGTAACCTGTAGGGCAATTTTCACCATTAAAAGACTACTAATTTGAATACAAACAATTCTATCAGACTACCGGTAGTTTAGTTTCTAAATTACAAACAAACAAATTGGTACCTTTATAAATCATTCTCATCAATACCAGCTACCATACCTTAATATATTCAATCAGAAACAAGTTTATAAAAGAAACAATTGACTTTCGTTCATCATACTGTACCCAAAAATCACCCAAGTATCTATACATGCCAGAACACGATTCAAGTACATGATCAAGAGGACCTAAAGATTCCACCGGGAAAGCTATGAGAACCTAAACCAACAAAAAAAATGCTAGTGTACACAACCTACTTCAAGTTTTCCTTGCAACCTTTTGTATGAGATACAGGTCTGGGGATTTTATTTCTTCTTCTTCTTGTTCTTCTTTTTCTTGTCAGCGCCAGCAGGATCACCGGTGGGCTCCAGCTTCTGCTCAATCCGGACCTCGAAAGGCACAGCACGAGTCTCCCAGAACGTATCCTGCGTGATGTAAGTGGTATGGACTTGCCCTTCGATGTTGAAGTGCGCCATTGTGTCCTCGAGCTCCACTGGGAAGCGCCACGAGAGAGTGTCGTCGAACTCGGTGCCGGTGAAGTTCACTCCTCCGTTTGTTCCGAAGGGGAGCACCAGTAATGGATTGATGGGCACGCGCTTGCCGAATTGCCATATGGACTTCTTCGTCTCCTGCCACCAGAACCATAGTGTTGCAAATGGCAAGTTTAAAATCAAGTAATTTGCTGAAAACATTTATTTCCATAAAAACTCTTCCGCAGGTTGTTTGTAAAAAGTGGATTTGAGAGAATCTATAGTAGAGACGTTATGAGTGAGTTACAGAGAGTCTACTCCATTACCTAAGAGAACTGTAACTTCTGAACAAGGATGTGTCATAGTTTGAATCTAAGTTTGAGTCAAAGATTACAACTATATGTATTATTTCATGGTCCCTTAAAGTCTATCTTGTAAGTTCCCCAAATCTACCCTAGTAGATTTGGGACGGGGTTCGGGAAGTTTTTTGACTTTTACTGGCTAATAACCGGCACTTCCCACACCCAATCGGTGTTTCACGGATTTCTTCCGGCAATTACCTTATTTTATACTGAGAATAGAAATTTATATGTAATTTTCATCGGTTTTTAGACGGTGGTTTCATTAATGGACCGGCTAGTGTGCAAAATCCATAAGCTGATTATGAACTAGCCGTCGGTTTTTCCCGATCATTGATTTGGGAGAACCCACAGTTAATGGGAGAGTAAATGTTTGTAATGAAAAAATCGAGGTTTAGTGCAAAAATACCTGCAGCATGGGGCTGAGTCGATCAAAAGCCGCGCCGTGCAGGTTTGAAAGGACCCAAGTGAAGCTCCCGCCGCGCTCGTTGTATACCGGGAGCTGCTCCATCCGCCATGGCTTTCCTTCTATCTTCGCTATCGTTGTCTTCCCCGCTTGGAATGTGATTCCTGCTGTGGGTGCCGCTTTTAGCGTCGCTTGCACCCCGATCCGCACATTCTCCGCCACTCCCACTTTGTACGTTGTGTTGGAACTTGATCCCGTCATTGTTACTGATGTCAATGTTGGTGTCACTGGTGTGATGGATAGCGCGACTCGTGTTGGGAAATGGCCTGTTTCGTGCTCCTCCCATCGCTGGTTGTCTACTGTTACTCGTACGTGGTTTAATCCCACCACTAACTCGATGCAATCTGGCCGTATGTCGATTACTATCTTCAATTGCACATGCAGCTTCATCACCTGTCACAGCATTACATTCTTGTGCAATCAGAGGTTTTCTAGCAGAGCACGGCACTTTTGAACATGGAAGCATGGAGCTTTTCTCGATTGATGAGGAGTTGCTGTAGGATTTGAGCGAGCACCTGGGGGATGATGGGTTTGATGTAGTGGTAGTTCCGGAGCATTTTCTTCTTCTCGAGGTCTTGGTAAGAGCCTTCGGGATCCATGAGCAAGACAGGGACTTCAAGCATCACCTGCCAGAGTCCGAATTGGGCTTTACTTTCGCGGTGCCAAGTGTGATGCGGATCCTTCCCCTCAGTGGATCGGAAGATTTCGTAAAGGAGCATGTCTCTACAAAGCTTGGCAGTCATCTTCATGACAAACCGCGAACATTCTTCGTCGATTCTGTTCCGGAGTTTGTTCAGCTCGGCCACTTTGGGACTCTCAAACCCCATCAACGAGCTCCGTGGTCGCGGTTGATGCAGCTGCTCCTGTTTTCTCACGAGAAACTCGCGGAACACGCCGCCGTGGTTATTGGCGCCCGCGACAATCATCAAGCGCCAGAAGCAATAAGTTCTGTAACAGGAAACTAGAGCCTCATTGGCATGCTCATCGACGTGGTCCATGTGAAGCTCAAGTGCCTCCCCTCCGGCGCGGACGGAGCATCGCGCGGGCGGAAGGAGGGACTTGAAGTGGCGAACTGTGGCGTGCCATTCTGGGGTTAAGCCCACGACCGTGAAAGGGTAGCCGTGGTCCTCTTTCGCTCGGTGCGCGAGCTCGTAGCCCACCAACCCAGCCGGGAAAGCGCCCTGCAGAAGCTCCTGGACGGCCTCGACGTGGCCGAGCTCTGAGGCTTTCAGAAGGGAGAATGCGAGGAACCGCGAGAAGAGCACGGAGCATCGAAGCTCAGCAAGACCGTTTCGGAGGCGGCGTAAGACGTGCAAGGCGCCTGCTTCCGCGGCTCGCATCAGCGCGTGACCCACGACGTGCCCCCCCTCCACGGCCTGGCGTAGTCCCAGTGAGCTCGACATCCGCCGAAGCGCTCGCTCGTAAACTTCCCTCCGGAAGTCCGGAGGTGGTGATTTTGCGAACTCGGCTGCATCCTGCCACCAGCGACGCAGACTTGAGCTGGTTATCTCCTTCCGAGCTTGCTCTAACACTAGCTCCACGTTTGCCTCCCCCCCGGACTTCGCTGCCCCCTTTTCCGCCTCCTTTAACGCCAATCCCATTGACGACCCCTCCATCGCACGCTACTGATCTATCAAACCCCCGGAGTCAAGTTTTCAAATCGATCACACATATCGATTCCCGGAGCCCACCTCTACCAAACCTCCGAAGCCCACTTTCTCTGATCAATCACAGGAGCTCTCATCAGCCTCCAAGCTAGCGACTCACAGTTTGATTCTCGCCTGGGTCCTGTTTTCTGATCGATCGGAGCTTCAACTTGCACTTCTCAATCGATTCTCGCTCCGAGTATCACTGGGGAAACGAATTAACCTCTTTACTCTTTACTGAGAGAATCCAGAATCGGGTCGATCTGCTTTAAAAAGATAGGCTATTTTTACAAAACTGAAACTTTGACTCAATAGATCTGTAAGCGTAACTTACCATAGAATTGCTGGGTTGGCTAATTAGACTGTTACAAACAAGATTTTACGGTACGCCTAATTTAACATAGAATTGCTGGGTCGACTAATTAGACTGTTATAAACAAGATTTTACGGTTGGATTTTCCAAAATTAAATTTGAAGATGTTTTGTTCATGGATTTCAGATATGGTCGTCTGGATTGTGAGGTTAGTTGGGATTTATCTGATCTGAGATTCTAAGAAGTGTACAGTAGCAGGACAAGGAGGGGTACAGGAGGGTACAATCGAGGTGGGGTAACGATGGTGACGGGGGCGACTTGGCAAAGGGGTAGTCGGTATTTCAGTGCGAAATTCCTGCAACTGGTGACTGTAATTAGCTGCTGGTGCTGTACCGAGTGGACCTGTTCCTCTGCCGCGGTCCGGGCGTTGAAGTTTCATCGCTAGTGCCGTGTCTACGAGATTAGTTGCGATGATAAGCAGACATTACTTTGAAGTTGAATAGTTTTGTCTAAAATTCTATTACGGTAGGTCAAATGCACGCAGAAGTTTACATTGCTTCATTGTGATCAGATTGTGGAATGGTAGGTTACACCGAGTGTTTTTGACTTTGCCAGAGTGTGCAAAGTTTGGAATAATCTCAGGGCCAATTTGAATTTCGGAATACTCTGAGGTCCTCTTTATATTACAGACAAGATGCCTCTCGTCCAACTCCACTTGCGCCATAGCCCGTACATGAAAGTCGATGCTTGGAAGTCTGGTGTAAAGTGAGAGAAGGCCAAAGGCTCCTATGTAGAGCTTCTTCTAAAATGATTTCAACATATAATAAATTATTGTTTCTACGGGGGAGAAGGTCACCTCTTGGTAAAGAATTAGATTTTCAACCAATCACATTTCAAGAGTCTTATTATCAACCAATCAAACCTAAGATTTTCTTCTTGATTTCTTCACAGTGGACTTCTCCGTCATAGTGTAAACGGGCCTTAAGTATGTTAATCAAAAGTCACAAAACTCAATTTGGATTTTAGAGAACTTATGGGTTGAGAATCTTGTTGACGAGTCTTAGCGTGTTGATAACTTTTGAGGCATTTGGCAAGGTACTTGTGCATGGTTTCTTGTGGCTATGGGTCAATGAGCAACAACTACAAAAAGTGCACACCGAACTCCATTTAGTGTCTATTTAGAGTGAAAATGATGTGAATTGTATGGCAAGGCCCCATGTCCTATACATTTCGAAGAGCAAATTCAATATTATATTGCACCTCTACGTGAACCCTATCAAGAAAAAAATAATTATGGTTTCAAAAAGAGAAAATTTTGAGAAGCAATTTTTCCTCAAAACCTTTGGAATAGTGACAAATGAAAAGATGGCATTTTCTAAATCTAAATATTCCTATGAGAAACTAGAGTCTTGCCAATTAACCCTTAATTGTCACCGGTGGCGAAACTGGTCACCAAGGTCATTGTTTTTGCTTTTGGGGTCGGACACAGTGGTAGGGTGCAAATCTTGTCCGAAGGCACCCCTATTCTTTTGTTTTTCCGAATCCAATACTCCTTCCCGATCGCCTTCTTGAGGTTTGTGTGATCCGCGCGAAATTGTAGGGGCCACGTGATCCCATGGTCAATGCTCTTTGACTTGGCCATTCTTTTTATTTTTTTGACGATTTTTTTCAAAATAATAAAAGATTTTGATCTTTATCCCTATACCATGCTCTATATGATGCCAATTTTCAGAAAAAATGACCCAAGGGGGGAAAAATCAAAAAAGCAATATGATATTTCTCACTCATGATCATCAACCAAAACATTTTTTTCTCAACGGTGCCATTTTTTGAGATTTTACCCGATGTGATCGATCTTTTTTGCATTGGTCACATCACCAAGTTACCTTGATAACCACTGTTTTCAATTCTCAAATTTTTTTTACCTTCAGTGCAAAAATAAGGCCAGAAGACAATGAGGTTGCATTTCTCTCCAATTTGTGGAAAACAAGGATGTCAATTAAGGGTTAACACATTTGTATATATACTTCTAAGCGGTAGGAAATAGCCATTGATTCAAAAACATTGGAAAAACGGTTAGTTCTTGGAAGTTAGGCCAATATGGTTTTGGTTGGTGAGTTTGTTGGTACATGCTCAAATTCTCATTTATAAGCTAGGAGGAGCATGTGGGGGCACTAGAGCTGTTTCTAGAGTTGTACCTTGGCTTCTTTTGAAGCCTCACCTTATAAATTGTTGCACTACACCACTCAACCTCAATATTGGACTTCACGTGGTAATGTTGTGGAAGATGAGTTGGACTAGTAAGTCATGGTAAGACGTAAACCCAATGCTTACATGATAATCATGACTCTTTTTCAAATTCCACACTTCAAGGCCTTACACATCATTGCATTTGTAGGGGATGCAAGCTGCTCAAGTAGTAGTAGTGCTAGTAGTGTGTTTAGATTTTGCACATGTTTAGCACATATTGTTTGTGCTTTGGTTACGAGTGACTAATCTTCGAGGTGGCTCATGGACTTCTAAGAAATGTGTATGAGTGCCAAGAGAGCAAGATGGGCAGTTGTAAAGTTAACAAGAAAAAATAAATTCTCAAGAGACGTCCACATGGCACTTTTACTTCTTAGGGAATTGTTCCCCATGATGAAGTTTTAGGTTGTTTTTGTTTGCCAACACTTCTTGGCTCCGCTTCAAGAGTTGCAAAAACATATATTTTCCAAGTAACCAAGATGCACAATTAGTGTCCCACATTCAATAGAAAGTTTATAACAAACATACATAGTGATAGTGTCAAGGTTTGCCCTAGAGAAACTCAACAATTTGTTCTTCTTCCTCATTAGAGCAAGCAAATTAGTGTACTCCTTCATCAACAGCGAATGTCAGAAATAACATTCCATTTTACACAAAACTTCCCAAATACGAAGCAATAGTATTGCATAGTTAAAAACTGTTCACAATTACTGTCATGGACACTGATCAATCTTTAGCAATGTAGGACATATATTTCAACCTCCCAGAATAGTACCCTACAGTATAGTACACGTGAGAATTGCCGACCCTATGATTCGAGTGAGAGCTGACCTCCGAGCTGCCGATCTTCAATAGACTCCCTCCCATGTAAGATTTGTCCCTTCTTCCTTAATTATGATCTCTCCATACTCGGAACAATCATCTGATGAGAGCACTTGAGACTCTCGAACACCGTTCACAACAATCACGTACTCCCGGTATGTAACATCCGGGTTGATCGTTATATCAAAGTATCTGGTATGTTGAAGTCTGGCCACTGGTCTGTATACTCCACCTGCTCCCTCTTTCACCAATATAATGTATCTCGACTCATTTCTGATTGTGGTCTTCACCATTGTAACCTAGAGCCTGCCAACAATAACACAAAGACAAACGAATTATAGTGTACATCAACTATGATCCTCAAATCCGAATCATACAATGAGACTCTTAAATAATTGATTGTAAAACCATAACTTATTGACATGAATATTAAGGTT
The DNA here is from genome assembly GCA_037043015.1 of Bryum argenteum. NCBI lineage: Eukaryota > Viridiplantae > Streptophyta > Bryopsida > Bryales > Bryaceae > Bryum > Bryum argenteum. The sequence continues at coordinate 5,566,323 of CM073327.1, forward strand.
CAAACAATCATGACTATGGGAAGAGCTGAAATCATGCTAAAGAAAAACATGAATGAACTTGGATCTATAGTGAAACCTTACTTGAGCAAGGACCAAGTTGGTGCTTCTTTGTCTTCACAAGATCCTCCCGACCAACATAGGACACAAGTGATACCAATGCAAATAAGAATTGCAAAGACCACAATGAAAAGAAGGCCAACAATTTTCTCAACGTCACAACTTGAAGGCTTCTCACCCAAGTCTTTGACTTCAAATGCAAATCTAGGACCAAGTCGTCTTAGTTCTTGGATTTGTTCTTCAATATGCTACAACAAACCACCATTGACAAAATTCAAATTTTATTTCAACGACAAGCTTTGAATTTGAACCCAAATAACATTTGCACCTTCAATATTGTTTGCACACAAATAAAACACAATCCAAACATGCAAGAATTGACAATTTCTTTTAGATCTATTAAAACTAACATTCAAGAAAGTTTTTGAATTGTGCTATTACACAAGATATTACCCTTAGAAAATATTAACCACATTATTATATTTCCACACTAAGCTGGCCAATTTATCTAGTAGTATAAAAAGTTTTATTGTATGTTACTAAATGTTAGTAGGTATAAGGCAAATTTAACAAAAAAGAGTAAATTTTCCAAAACATTAGATATTCTAACTTTTAATATACTTCCAGAGACATTAGTATTGGTAGTCAAAAAAACTTGAAATCTAAACAAACTCACTTCTAATGAATTCAAAATCTCATTCAAATTTTAAGTGTTAAGCTGGCCATACGACTATGGTATTAACCTTGAGTGTCACCTACTTACGATTAACCTTGAGACATTATTTGAAAGCTGATAAGTTAATATGCAACCAGTAATAAAGTACATCATATTGATTTCTCTCAAACCTAGATTACATCAAAAACAAATGTTTGATTGGCACATACCGAATGGAGGTCGTTGAGGTCGACAATCTCAATTTGCAGCTTGTAATTCGAGTCAGATTTATTATAGAATACAACAGCAGTGAAAATGGTGACGGCCAAAGTGAGAAAAACTAGTAAAGGCGAAGCGGGACACTGGAGGTTGTTGGTTTGCGAAGCAGATGAGAAAAAGACACTCAGAAACACAGCATATAAACCGACTAGCTGGTAGAGCTCATTTCTGCCTGACGAGGCATCCGCTCTCAAACTGTCAAGTCGCTTGACTCGCTCCTTCTGCTCGCTGGCCCAAAACTCGTCTGCCAATTGCACGAGCTCCAAGAGATCGTCGTCAACCCGCTTGAGTTGCCACTTGAGTTGCTGCTTGTGTTGTACCTTCTCCACTTCGGAAAACCTCCCGGATTCAAGTTTAAGTTTCAGATTCTTCTCGAGATTCTCCTTTTCATTCGGTGGGTACTTCACGGTTTCTGAAGGAGGCCAAGCCTGCCTCTTCCGAAACCAAAGCAACTGAAGATCTGTATATGGGCGTCCCTCGATGACCTTTTTTTTCAATGAGGTGGATCGTTTCTGCGATCATCACACGTACATGTTGCAATTGAGCCGACATGCAGAATTCTGTAGTATCACGATCCTTCCTCAGGATCGGCATGTCCTACCACTTCTAGAGCCTGAGAAGGCTTGTAGCGCAAAGCATGTCAAACTTTTTCACTCTCAGCTCTCTACTCTATGCAACTTCACTAGCTATTAGATGTGTTTCTTAACTCTCCAAAGACGTAGTGAGGCAATACACAAGAGTTACTACACAAGAGTTGTTAATAGTTGTTGATGAGTGTTACAAGCGTTTATTGCAAAATATAACATTAAATGTCAAATATCACCATTGTGTTAGAACATTACTTTTCAAACATAGCATTAAAAGTGACAGCATCATATGTGTCAACAGACATTCCACATGCAAACTTCATTGCAAGTGGAAGAATTTATTGAAATTCATGACATTGGTGGTTTGAAGAGAAGACAAGGAGTCTTGATTGCAAAGGCGACTCAAAGTGGACAACAATCTCAAAAGAGTTGAAAAAGAGAGTAATGGTAGATTTTTTTAACTAATCAAGTGACACTAATCAACAACTCCTTTGTAGTTGGGTTTACAGACGATCTTCATTCTCATTTAGTTTCCAAATATCTCGTGAGGATGTACCTGTTCCGGACGAGGACTGCAACAACAGAATAACCAGCAGCAATTTCTACTTGATCTGCAACAACAGAATAACCAGCAGCAATTTCTACTTGATCGCTGCAATCATCACAACATAAGTGTTAATACAACTTGCAGAAGTCTATAATATCATTGGTGGTTTGAAGAGAAGACAAGGAGCATTGCTTGAAAAGGCGACTCAAAGTGGACAACAATCTCAAAAGAGAGAGTCATGTTAACTTTTTATCACTAATCAAGTAACACTAATCACCAACTCCTTTGTACACTGGAAACTTTGAGCGGTTTAGCCGGGGCTAAACAGGGGTGATTTAGCCCCTCGTTTAGCCCCCAGTTGCACTGCACAAAAATGGAGGGGGGGCTAAATTTTTTAGCCCCCTTTTTGTACCACTAGCCGGGGCTAAACAAGAGCTTAGCCCCGGTAAAACTGATGATTTAGCCCCGGATAAAAAAATAATTGATTGGCTTACCTTTGCTTTAAAAATGTAATCCACATGGATAGATGGATGATTTATTGTGATGTGTCACGGATGATACTTGGATGGATGATTTAGTGTGATGTGTCGCGGATGATACTTGGGTGGATGATTTAGTGTAATGTGTTACGGATGATACTCGAATGGATGATTTAGTGTGATGTGTCATTGATGATATTAGATGGATGAAACCCAAGGAATGGATGAATGGTAACAATGCACGTAGCGTGGTACAGTATATGCAAAAAAAATGCACGGAGCATGGTACATATATTAATTAAATCGATTTACAGAAAATCTTGCGCGCTATGCTACATTGCTACATGGTCTTGTACTACCCCACAAAGGGATTGAAACCCGCACCCTCGTCAACCCGCACCCTCCTCAGCAGCCTGCAAGCTAACACAGTCAGCAGACAGATACACAAATACCCAGATGTCTCATTCACAAGAATATCAGACCGTAAAACTCATCAATATTTTAGACAAGTTGAAATTCATTTTAACTCCTACAAGATGTAATTTTTCACAAGAAGCAGTTACCATGGATAAACATCTCTCCACGTCTTCACTCACGTTCCTCAAACCAGCTTTTGCAGCTGCAACCAAGAAAGAACAGTGAGCATCAAAGACATTGCTACTATTGCATGCAAAGCCACTAAATCCTGCATAAACGTCTCACCCGATCTAAACATACCCTCCAAAACTAGAGCCGAGGAGAAGCTCAAGTGGAAGAACAAATTGAAACTGAAAGCGCAATCGTAGTGAGAAAAAGTAAATACGTTCATACATTCGATTAGCAAACTCGATTTATTGGTCTCTCGATTCTAATGCAATCTCATTATTTTCTCCTGTGTCCTAAGCCCCCAAATTTAGACAATAAACTGGTACATTACATCTGATATAGTAGCATATGATACTATGAACTACCAGCAACTCGCAATGTCGCATCACCTCTGAATAGACCATATCGATCTAATCAAGAGCACTAATCATACCCTCCAGTAATGTATGCATCACAAATGGGATTGTAATTCTGAAAAGTGCGTACCAATTGCCAACCAACAACTGCTCTTCCGCTTCCTGCAATTTCCACACAAGATGTCAGTCACAAACCCCACTAACAACATTATCGTCAATTAACAAACTTTCCAGCATATCAGTGTCTCTCAATTCTTGCATATCCACACTGGAGGAGATAATTGTGCTAATGTTCCAACGTACCCTCAAATTGACTCCACTCACAGCCGTTACATCATTCAGAGCGTCGATACTCTGATCAGCTTCTGTTCCTTGGATCTTCTGCTTCTTACTGCATCTCCACCAAGCATATCAGCACAACAGCCTCGATACATTGACACAAAATACCAAATTCAAAGAGCAGAAATCAGAAAAATAAACACCCGATTGCAACATCATAGAAAACGTCGGCAGTATTAAATGCATTCATTTCAAGCCAAACAGTATAATAAGTAGATCTTACCCACTAAAACCATCCATTGTAATCCAAAAGGGTCATTGATCCGAATTCCCATCAGGGAAGACCCACACCTGATAGTCACATTGAGTGACTTGAGTTCTAGCTCATACCTGGCCGGTTGAGCAGCCGGAGGCATTGCTTCCCCAGGCTTCTTCTGACCCACAGCAACAGTTGGTTTTTTAAGAGGCGTCTTTACACCAATGCCCAGTGGCTAGGCTCCAGGAGCAGAGAGAATCCCAAGTACAGGCCCTGCTGCATCCTTGGTTATTGCTGATTCGATGATTGAGCCTGAGTGTTCGCGCAACGACAGGACCACCTTGTTGTAACCTCCTCAATCTTTCTTCTTCTTGAATCTTCTTCATTCTTAAGGTTTCTTGTTCCTTCTGTTCCTTCCTCTTGTCAGCCGTGCTTCAGCTCCGGCAACGAGAACTAAGTTCCGCTCTATTGTTCTTCGCAGTAGAATGCTGCTCACTGCTTTGTCCAGAGAAAAGAGCTCCTCCTTCACTCAACCACAACCTCTTCTCTTCTCCCTCGGAGTACCATACTAATACTTTCTCATCCTGCGCACAGTTTCCCCATTTGGATATGCGGATACAGCAGGAAGGACTTAACACTACAGATATTTGTGAACCTATCCCAAACCCAAAGAGGCTCAAGGTGAGTAAATGACATTCGAAATTGAAGCCAACATGCATACTTCCCGAAGCTGTAAGAGGGACGCATATAGAAGGAAAACTCACAGCAGAGAGTTTGAATGGACAGAATTTAGGTTTCCCTTGTCGACCGTATTTCAGGAGCTATTCACCTTTCTATTCTTCAGTGCATTATAGCCTTCATCCAGAAAAATGCAACATCATCAAGCCATGCACAACAATCTCTACTTGCAAAACCATCTCTACTAACCACAATCTCAAGATAGAAAAGCAAAGACTCAACTTTAAACGCATCAATACATACTCCTACTACTTGAAAAACGCGCGGAACTCGCAATTGGAATTTCTTCAACACAAACGGAATCAACATTTCTCGTTGATTAGATTCGTACATTCTTCAAATAGCTACATTTATCAAATTCTATGAGAACTCCTAAACAACTCATTTTCCTCCTACAATGAAAGATGTAAACCGACTCACATTACAAAGAAATTTCCTCGAGTTACTAAATCATTATTCAAAAAACATTTGGTTTCACTAGGACTACTTGAAGTTTTGAATGAGGGGGTGGTGCCTTTGTTTAGGAAAAAAAGGGGTTTAAATTTTTTTTGAAATTTTCCTAGGTGATTGGTACCCTATAAAATATATAGGGTGTGTTTTGGAAGCATACAAGAAATAAAAGTATTTTTGAAGAAGTACACAAGTTTAATTAGACTTATCAAAATAGGAGGCGCTTGGAGATGTATTTAAAAAAAATTAATGGAAAGAGGTTTTTATATGTGAAGTAGGTAATAAGGACTCTATAAAAATGATGGAATCATCAAAATAATTTTTAAGAAATCGGAACTATTTTTCCCGATTTACTTTTTTCCCGAGATTACCTCTATCGACCAGACTTTAACTTTGAATAATTTGTAGAAAATATAAGAAGATGAGAAAAAAATATTTTTAAATCTTAGATTAGCTAATTATGACCCTATAAAAATGATGGTGATATTTATAAATTTGTGAGAAAGACGCATCTATATGCTATGAGTTTCTTACAAAAGTTTTAACACATTGGAACTTTGAATAATAAGAGAAAAATAAATAAAATGCGGGAAAAAAAGATTTTTGTACCTTGACTAGCTAATAATAACCTTATAAAAATGATGGGATCATAAAATAAATCATAGGAGTAACGCATCTACGTGTCATCATTTACGTGGACCTTTCAGAAATTTGAATAAGGGGGTGAATAAAAAAATGATGGAAAGAAGGTGATTTTAATATCTAAAATAGCTAAATAGGACCATATGAATGTGGTGGAAGTGTTAAAAATATCATAGGACAAATGGAACTATGTGTAAAAAATTTCGTGAGAATTCAATAACCCAAAACAAATTTTGAAGAGTAGCGGCGTGCAAATGTATGGGCAAAAAGGGAGGGAGAGTGGTTTTTATAACTTTGATAGATAATTCATGTCATATGAAAATTATGGTGAAAATATTAGGACCACGAGAGCAAGGGAAGTATTTTTCTCGAATTTCTTAAGATTACTTAAGATTACTAGCCAATAAGGACCCTATAAAAATATTGGAATCATCAAAAAAATTATTGGAAGACCGGAGCTATTTTTCCCGAATTACATTAGAATGGTCAAAGTGACCAGAACTTAGAAAAATAGAGGGAAAATAGTAAAGAGGGGAGGGAAAATAATTTTAAATCTTATAATAGCTAATAAGTATCTTATGAAAATGATAGAATCATAAAAAAAATCATAGGAGTTACGGAAATATAAGGTAGATTTTACTTGCAAGTATTATTAACCAACCACCGACTTTGAAAAATAAGAAACAAATAGATATAAGGAGGAGTGACATGATTTTAACACTTAGATTAGATAATAAGGACCCTATAAAAATTATGGAATCATAAAAAAAATCATAAGAAACTCGCATCTACATGCCATGATTTACTCAAACCCTCCAGAATTTTGAATAAGAGTGCGAACAAGAAAGTAGGTGGGAGAAGGTGGTCTTATAATCTTTTATAGCTAATTATGATGCTATGAATGTGATGGAAGTGCTAAAAGTACCATAGGAACATGGGAACTATGCTCAAATAATTAATCAAGGATATCACAATCCGGCACGATTGGAAGCGGGGAGGCATGTGCAAATGTATGAGCAAGAAGGGTGCAAGAGTGGTGTTTACATTTTTCCTAAGTAATTCATATCATATAAAAAATATGGTAAAAATCTTAGGGCCACGGGAAGAAGGGAAGTATTTTTCCCGAATTACCGAAAGTTAATTAGACGCGTTCAAATTGGGGGTGTGTGCAGATGTATAAGATGAAAAAGAGAGAAAATTGGTTTTAGTGCTTTGATAAGCTAATAAGGACCATATAAAAATGTTGGAACCATTGAAAATCTTTTTAAAAAATCGGAGCTATTTTTCCCGAATTAGTTTAGAATAGTCGAAGTGACGAACTTTGAAAAATGGAGGAAAAAATAGTAAAGAAGGGAGAAAAAATAATTTTAAATCTTGGATTAGCTAATAATTACATTATAAACATGATGGAGCAATAAAAAAAAATCATACGAGCAACGGATCTATATGATGGATTTTGGTTGCAAGTATTCAGAACTAGCGGAACTTTGAAAAATAGATATAAAATAAAAGAAGAAGGGATAATATGATTTTTATACTTAGAATAGCTAATTATGACCCTATAAAAATGATGGAATCATAAAAAAAAACATAGGGGGATCGCATCTATATGTCATGATTTACATGCAACCACCAGAACTTTGAATGATAAGGGAATAGAGCATAAAAGGGGTGATGAGGTGATTTTCACATTTGAAGTAGCTAATAAGGACCCTATGAATGTCATGGAAGTGCTAAAAGAATCATAAGAGAATAGGATCTATGTGCTTGAGTTGACATGGGGATATATAAACCGGCAGGGTTTGAAGCAAGGGGGTGAATGCAAATATATAAGCAAAAAGGGAGAGAAATGGGCCTTGATAATTTTCCTAGGTGACTCACATAGTATAAAAAATATGGTGAAAATCTTGGAGCCACGGGAGGAACGGAAGTATTTTTCCCGAATTACTTAAATTTAATTAGACATGTTCAAATTGGGGGTGCGTGCAGATATATGAGATAAAGCATAGACAAAGGTGGTTTTAGAATTTGGTTTTAGAATTTGGATAAGCTTAATTAGGAGCCTAAAAAATGTTGGAACCATCAAAAGGATTATTATAAGGCGTGGATATGTTAATAAGGGATGTGAATTGAAGAATCAACTAAAATAGAAATGATTAAAGTGTGAAAGGGGTTTGGGATACTAGCGGGAGTTTAGATTTTGTTTGAAATTTTAGTGTGAAAACGGCTCAGGATATTAGCAAGAGTGAAAAAAAATATATTTAAATATTAAATATTAAATAAATCTTTAAATATTAAATATTAAATAAATCTTTAAATATTAAATATTAAACAAATATTTAAATATTAAATATTAAACAAATATTTAAATATTAAATATTAAACAAATATTTAAATATTAAATATTAAACAAATATTTAAATATTAAATAAAAAATAAATATTTAAATATTAAATAAAATATTAAATAAAATCAAACATCCGGTGTGAAACCGGTTTCAGCCGCTATGGAGAGTGTGAATTCAAAAAATAATCGAAAACAGTGTGAAAGGGGGACCCAGTGGATGAACTCCCAAATTTGCCCCCCAATCAGTCTTGGATATTTAGCCGGGGATAAACTCAGAAATTTAGCCCCCCCAGCCAGTTTAGCCCCGGGGGCTAAACGAGTTAAGGTACGTTCCCACTTGGCCTTAGAGGTGGTGTTAGAAGGTGGTCTTATCTCCTTAAAAGAGTGTGTGTCCACACCTACATTCTTTAGTAATTACCAATCCTACATGGATGCCCACATGGCACACTCTAAAACTTGGAGGACAAAAAAATATTAGCTAGTATTTGGGAGGACAAAAGATAGTTGAGCATTAGTAGGCAAGTGTTAAGGAAGCACCACAATTAGAAATATTCTCAAGTTTTGAAGACTTAAGAGTGGTCTTAGTTAGTGGGGCCTTTGAGGAGCCATTATGTAATTGAGGCTACTTTTCAAGACACTTTTCCAAGCCTCATTGATGAGGCCTTCCCTAAGAATAAGGAATTTCCCCAAAATTGTGGAGGTCTTAAGTTTTAATGTATGCTCTTATCATTTAAGGCCCTTTCCGGGGTAATTAAGAAAAAACGAGTACAAGATTGGCCTTGTGCCAATTGGGAGGGAAATACTAGATTAACTAGTCCAAAACGCTGCTTGCGTTTGAAGGTCTACTGGATCCTGGAGATCCATGGGTAAGCTACTGAAGACTTCCTGTTCTGCATCTCTCATGATGTTAGACATCATCTGCTCGAGGATATCCTCCGCAAGGCGGTCGACCTCGTCCCCGCAACGCCGGTTGGGAATCGACCTCTCGTAAGTCAACCGACTCTTTGGAGCATCCACGTCCGGGGTGGTGGCGCCGGGGAAATTCCGGAGCTGCCCGGGCGTGAATCCGAATGTTGTGGGTTCGCATTGGGGTCACCCCCCGTTTGGCGCTCAATCCTCGTCGAGGAGAGGTGTCTGCTGAAGTCCTCAGGGAGGTATTCCCGGTGGGGCCCTGGATGCCATGATGGGTTACCGCCTCTGTTTTCGCAAAACAGATCACCTTGACACCAGATGTCTAGGAACTTCTGTTCCAGTACACAGTGGCGGCTCTCATGACGCTTCTTCTTATACTTCTGGAGTTCGCGCCATGCCCCCATACCAACCTGCACAGTGAGTTTCCAAGACCGGAACATGGCAATGCCAAGGTGGAAGTAGCCCGAGCCCATGTCATGATCGCATATCTGAACCCAAATGGCCCAAAGGAGTCCCGATCGGATCACGTGCCACGGTGTCTCAGCGTCGGAACTCGTTTGGCGACCTGGGTCCCAAGACAAGTCGCCCTGAGGTGCTTGGGGCGTGGAGAGGGGTGCTCCCAGGTCTCCGAGGAGTGCCGATTGCCAGGAATTGAAGCTGGGCTGTGCACCTGCTAATGCCCGGAGATGGCGGAGTTGGGTCCAGGCCGGGGCTACGGAGGGGCAGGCGAACAACGCGTGTTCCGGGGTTTGAAGTTGGCCTTGGTCGCACAGTGGACAGATGCCCGAGTGTCCCATACGCCTACGCCAGGAGCCCACTGGAAGGCCCTCGGCGAACGTTAGCCAGACCGTACATGCCACTTTACGTGGTATCCAACTGTGCCAGAGGCGTTGAAAAATCGCTTCGTTCTTCGAGGTGAGTAGCCGCCGCCTTGAGCCAGTGTCCCCCGCAGCGTTTATGTCTGGGCACGGAGGATTATTCTGTAACCTCTATTCGTCGTATAATTGAAGAAAATTGCCGGGGCCATTTTGCCTTGCGGCGCGCGATCCCATTCCTTTGGGTCGAACTGCAGGTCTTTAATGCGCCCGGTGCCATACGGGCGCAATACCAGGTCATAGGAGTAGCGTTCGGGGTTGTACCCCAGGACTTTGCCAGATGTGTCCATAAGGACCACCCTTGCCTCCGTAAGGGGGATAATTGGCAGCTCTGCACAGACAAGAGCGCATGGCTGGAGGCAGCCTGTTTGGTCGAGCTCAAAGCAGCGGGACCACCAGCGTCCTTCGAGTTGCACAGTGAGGTGATGAAACCTGATAGGCTCTGTCTCCAGGGTCGCCAGCCACGCTCCCAGCATGAGTGGGGTCATGTATGCTCTTATCAAACGCCAGGTGGGAAGGGGCCTTTAGAGTTCCCAGTGGTAGTTGGGTTCACAGACGATCTTCATTCTCATTTAGTTTCCAAGTATCTCGTGAGGATGTACCTGTTCCTGTTCCGGCTGTTCCTGTTCCGGCTGTACCGGTTCCGGACGAGGACTGCAATTTCTACTTGATCGCTGCAACCATCACGGCATAAGCATTAATCCAACTTGCAGAAGTCTATAATATCACGGTCCTTTGTATTGATCGACATGTCCTTCCACTCCTAGAGCCTGCCAAGGCTCTCAGCGCAAAGCGTGTTCTCTTTCAGGCTCAAGATCTAATCTATGCCCGCTCTCTTGAACTTAACTAGCTAGATCTTGTGTTTCTTAAACGCTTCAAAGACTAAGGCTCTAATCGGTATATCGAACACTATTCATACAACGATCGACGACATATTCCAGATTGAAGTGAGAGTTTCCGCCTGCTGGAATTGTGTGACCAGGAGCAGAGCGAGTCTAGAATCCATCAAACCCAAAACGTGTGTTGCATCGAATCACAACCTTCCTTTCAACGGAGTTGCACATCTGAAGATCTAACTCCAATCAAACACAATGAACTAACAGAACAATCAACAGGGTGGTCGTCTTTTAGCTTGAATTCCAGATCTACTCAACTTCAAAATCCGTTAATGAAAACCTCACATGTGATGAAAAATGCTGTTCCTAACAAGTGGTGCTCACTTCTAGAAGATGGGGTACTCACTACTTGCAACCCTGTTTTGCGCAACCCTGTTCAAGTGAAGCGACGTCCAGTAATTTGCTAAAACAAATCAAACAACGCTACCATTTTGACAAGCAACGTTCTCAACTTTAGAGTGAAAAACGTTGCTGCTAGAACGAAGAACAATACATTTCTTCACTTTCGCAAAGTTTTTATGGAACGTTGCAGATCCCCTCATCTGTGCAGCAGCAAGATAGCAGAGGGAAGACAAAAGTGGGAACGTTCGTACTACTTACTCCAGCGTTGCTAGATGTGCCTGTGACCTCGTTAGGTTGATTCTCCGACGCCTTCGGTTCTGAAGCACAAGCGTTGCTCGATGTGCGTGTGACCTCGTTAGGTTGAATCTCCGACACCTTCAATTCTGAAGCAGAAGAGCTCTTTACTTCGTCTTTAACGTCTACCCCTACGTGAGCCATCTGCAGACGACGTGATGACTAAGATACTTAGCTTTGCAGCCTGCTTTCGTGCTCATCCGGTAAGCACGGTCCATGCGTCGTCCTGCTTTGCATCGAAGTGGGAGTGTCGCTCTGCTGTTCTCAAGCTTCTGGGCACAATTTATCTTGATGAGATTAATGGTAGGAACACCTCTATGATTAATATTTCCAATAGGATTTAGATGCTGATTTTTGAAACTTATTGACAATCTTAAAAAAAAAAAAAAAAAAGTAAACTCAAGTGAAAATATCTATTTTTTTCATTTCATATTAAGTTATTATGAATTTACTAAGTTATGAATGCCTAAACTCCTCTTTGTATGCACAGACACTTCCAAAAAGCGTGTAAGAGGACAACCCACCTTTGGTGGCTAGTGCCAATCAAGAAGTATTTTAGAAGTGTAATTTTGTCTGCAAAGTGATGGGTGAGGAATCTACCATTTGTCATTAATCACCCCGGAAAGAGAGTTACGAGCAATTACTTGTGAATGCATGCATTTACAGGGATGGGGGCGTTCGAGTATAGGTGTTTCTACCACGTTTGTTATTGTCTTTTTAACAATTCATGTGTTAAATGCAGCATCAATACATTAGAAAGCAAAGGCAGGAAGTAAATATTCTACCATATTACAGGTCCACTTCCGCTTGGAAAACTTCACTCCATGTGCTGTCAGATGCTTTTAAGTAATATTTTTTTATTCTGAACAATCAATTGAGATGAATACAGGATTGAGTAATTGGTATCAGGGGATGACTATTTTATTGTTTAGATTTTTTGCACTTGGAGCGAGGTGTGGTGTCTTGTTATAAAAGAACTAGAAAATACGATGATCGTGCAATGATCCGTTCCTACCACCAGGATTCGTGTGATTTGCTCATGAACAGCAACAGTGACTTAAGATACGAGCCTCAAAAATCACACAGCGCCAAAAACTGGTGCATTCAAGCATGATGTAAGGTAGTCAACTTAAGTCAAGAATGGCTCATATAGGCCCTTTCACCCAAGAGGTACATAATAGCTTTGAACTCCGAGTTTCCATGTACCAGCCAGGCAAATGTGTGAACATGTTAACCCTTAAACGTCTAAGGTGACCCCAGGGGTCATATTCCAACAGAATCTCCTCTCTAGCTCTCAATGTACTCAATTTTTCACTTATATTTTGATGTCAAACTGGTCACCTTCTTGTGATGCATTCAAAAAGTGAAATTTTAGAATTCAAATCACGATTTGTATGAGTGATTTTGTGCTTTGAAAGGATTGTGATAGGTAGGTTGGGGTTGTACATAACCTTGTAGGAGGCTGCAAGCTCATCATTGATTGGATCATTCATGATGCCCAAGTTCAAAAAGTGCACTATTCATGATGCCCAAGTCCAAAAGATGTTGTGATCCAATACTGGGCTGCCCAAATCCGTATAGCCTGACATTTAAGGGTTAATGAACCACGGTTGGAGCTCCGAACTAATTAACATGATTCTCCAGAAATAACCAGCTTCTCCGACGGTGTTCATTAACCCCTAAAGGCCCTTGATACAAAATTGTCTAAATTATCACAAAGGACCGTCTTCTACTTCAGGCCCAAAAAAACTCAATCTAAGCATTCATTAGAAGATCCAACCGTAGGATCTTGAAGTGAACTTGACCCTATACTCATATGTCAAATTTGAGCCGTTAATTTTTTTCCAATTTTGAGATTATAAAGGTCAAAGTTAGCTGACTTTTTTTCCTGCGGAAACCCCAAAAAGCCATTTCGGCTTTCTTGGGCCTTTAGGGGTTAACCAGAGACGGTGTGATCAGCTTCATCATCGGAACAAGTGATGGATTGCGCATGTTGGGGGTGCCACAGAAGTACTTCAAAAGCTTCTTAACCCTTAATTGTCACCGGTGACCAGATTGGTCACCAAGGTCATTGTTTTTGCTTTTGGGGTCCGACTCAATGATAGGGTGCAAATCTTGTCCAAAGGCACCCCTATTCTTTTGTTTTTCCGAATCCAATGCTCCTTCCCCATCGCCTTCTTGAGGTTTGTGTGATCTGCGCAAAATTGTAGGGGCCACGTGATCCCATGGTCAATGCTCTTTGACTTGGCCTTTCTTTTTATTTTTTTGACGATTTTTTTTCAAAATAATAAAATATCTTGATCTTTGTCCCTATACCATGCTCTATGATGCCGATTTTCAGAAAAAATGACCCAAGTGGAGAAAAACCAAAAAAGCAATGTGATATTTCTCACTCATGATCAGCAACCAAAACAATTTTTTCTCAACGGTGCCATTTTTTGAGATTTTACCCGATGTGATCGATCTTTTTTGCATTGGTCACATCACCAAGTTACCTTGATAACCACTGTTTCCGATTCTCAAAATTGTTTTACCTTCAGTGCAGAAATAAGGCCAGAAGTCAATGAGGTTGCATTTCTCTCCAATTTGTGGAAAACAAGGATGTCAATTAAGGGCTAACCCTTAAATGTCAGGCTATACGGATTTGGGCAGCCCAGTATTGGATTACAACATCTTTTGGACTTGGGCATCATGAATAGTGCACTTTTTGAACTTGGGCATCATGAATGATCCAATCAATGATGAGCATGCAACCTCCTACAAGGTTATGTACAACCCCAACCTACCTACCACAATCCTTTCAAAGCACAAAATCACTCATACAAATTGTGATAATTTGAATTCTAAAATTTCACTGTTTGAATGCATCACAAGAAGGTGACTAGTTTGACATCAAAATATAAGTGAAAAGTTGAGTACATTGAGAGCTACAGAAGAGATTCTTCGGCCCCGCGCTCAGACGTTTAAGGGTTAAAATCTGCCCAAATCTTATTATATACTTATATGTTCGTACAATTTTCTCATAATCAATTAAATTGCATCAACTTAAAATCTCATGAAAATATAAGATTTAACCCTTTTTTTTTTTCTTTTTTTTTTGTGCATGGAAGAGGTCCTAAAGCATTAGTACAGGAACTTCTAAACGACTAGTGCCATCATCTGAAACTAATTGTTTAACCCTTAATTGACATCCTTGTTTTCCATAAATTGGAGAGAAATGCAACCTCATTGTCTTCCGGCCTTATTTCTGCACTGAAGGTAAAACAATTTTGAGAATCCGAAACAGTGGTTATCAAGGTAACTTGGTGATGTGACCAATGCAAAAAAGATCGACCACATCGGGTAAAATCTCAAAAAATGGCACCGTTGAGAAAAAAATGTTTTGGTTCCTGATCATGAGTGAGAAATATCACATTGCTTTTTTGGTTTTTCTCCACTTGGGTCATTTTTTCTGAAAATCGGCATCATAGAGCATGGTATAGGGACAAAGATCAAGATATTTTATTATTTTGAAAAAAAATCGTCAAAAAAATAAAAAGAAAGGCCAAGTCAAAGAGCATTGACCATGGGATCACGTGGCCCCTACAATTTTGCGCAGATCACACAAACCTCAAGAAGGCGATGGGGAAGGAGCATTGGATTCGGAAAAACAAAAGAATAGGGGTGCCTTTGGACAGAATCTGCACCCTATCATTGAGTCGGACCCCAAAAGCAAAAACAATGACCTTGGTGACCAATCTGGTCACCGGTGACAATTAAGGATTAACCCTTAAAGGTCCTTGGGGTCTGAAACGGGCAGCCCAAAATTGGATCACAATATCTTTTGGACTTGGGCATCATGAATAGTGCACTTTTAAAACTTGGGCATCATAAATGGACCAATCAATGATGAGCTTGCAACCTTCTACAAAATTATGTACAACCCAACCTACCTACCACAATCCTTTCAAAGCACAAAATCATTCATACAAATTGTGATTTGAATTGTAAAATTTTACTTCTTGAATGAATCATAAAAGGTGACCAGTTTGACATCAAAATATAAGTGAAAAGTTGAGCACAATGAGAGCTACAAGGCATATTCTGTTGGAAAACAACCCCTCGGGCTGACAAGGACCTTTAAGGGTTAAGAAGCTTTTGAAGTACTTCTGTGGCACCCTCAACATGCGCAATCCATCACTTATTCCGATGATGAAGCTGATCAGACCGTCTCTGGTTAATGAACACCGTCGGAGAAGCTGGTTATTTCTGGAGAATCATGTTAATTAGTTCGGAGCTCCAACCGTGGTTCATTAACCCTTAAATGTCAGGCTATACGGATTTGAGCAGCCCAGTATTGGATCACAACATCTTTTGGACTTGGGCATCATGAATAGTGCACTTTTTGAACTTGGGCATCATGAATGATCCAATCAATGATGAGCTTGCAACCTCCTACAAGGTTATGTACAACCCCAACCTACCTACCACAATCCTTTCAAAGCACAAAATCACTCATACAAATTGTGATTTGAATTCTAAAATTTCACTTTTTGAATGCATCACAAGAAGATGACCAGTTTGACATCAAAATATAAGTGAAAAGTTGAGTACATTGAGAGCTAGAGAGGAGATTCTGTTGGAATATGACCCCTTGGGTCACCTTGGGCATATTTAAGGGATAACCTAGAAGCTGGTCATTCACCAGAGAATCGTGGGTTACTCGAAAATCGAATGCAAGAATGGAGCACCACTACGGTCGGAGAAGCTGGTGTACTAAAAGCTTCCGACTAAGAACGACAAGAGCAGAATCGAGCTTCACTTGAGGACCGGAGACTAAATGCACTTGCAGCATCACAAATTGGTATGGAGAAAGATGGAGGTGTCGAGGTATAGTGACCTCCAAACTATCCCTCAGTTTGAAATTGTTGGTTTTTTTATATCTTTTGAACTTGCCTTTGAGGAATCTACGCACACGGGTCGTCCAATTACTCTACCTAAGAAGATTCATCAAAGTTGACCTTGAATGGATCTTGATATATATCTAGTCAAAGTTCCAGTTTTTGAAAAAACAAACAAACATTTCAACATTTTGTATTTCATGGTTTGCAACCTGATTGGCCTTATCTCTTTTAGGGATTACGAAAACCACTTTAGTTAGGGAGAGTGCTTAGGAATGGCTTAAATTTCAGATTTTGCAATCTGCAATGAAGTTATATTGTATACAATTTTCATGCATGGGGAAAGAGAGTCAAAATGGAATCATCAATTTTGGACTCTTATACAATTTGCTATGAATTTTCAAATTTGGACTCACATATATTTCTAATATGGTGTCCTAATTTGACACCCTATAATATTTGAGATGAGTACATGTATGGTACTGTTGAAGTGTGAAGCAATTATGTACCTAACTACCTATGTGATTAGAAACCTAGCCGCTCAATTATTGGTGCTTCTCCAGTTTTGAGCACTCTTCCTTACCTTCTAGTGTGGAGCTGGAAGAGGAGCAGCGTGGCCCGGGCATGAGTCCGATATATGGTAGAACGTCTTTTAAGTATTGGCGCCAAGTACATCATTGCTGCAGTTTTCACGCGGCGGAGGAGTAGCGGGGCCCGGGCATGAGTCCGAAATACGGTAGAACGTCTTTTAACCCTGGAACGTCGGAGCGGCCATTTTATGTCCGATGAACAGAACATTTTCACTATAACCTATTATTGCGGGATGAATTTCATTCATGATTTTTGTAATTGGATTTATGAATGATAATAGCATATCATGGAATTCATTTGAGGTCATTTAAGGTATTTCCTAAGATCACATGTGATATGAAAGTTGGAAGAATGGTTAAAAACAAATCACCACAAAGTGCATTTCTGCAACTTTTTCCTACTTTTATTAAGTCTCAAAATTTAGCCAACTAAATGATCTCTTTTGAGTTCAAGCTCAATTCATAAAATGAATCTTACCAAGTCTTGTTTCTACTCCAAGTTAGAATTTCAAGAAATTCCTAATATGTTAGTGATTTACTGACACCTTAAGTTTACATGCCTATAGGGTCTCTTTCTCAATTTTCAAATATAGCATGACACGAAACCATGGATTACATCATGCTATTCTTCACTACAATGTCCCCTTATTCTAAAAATTTCAGATTTTTTGAAAGTGATTTGTATTTGATATGAATTATTTTTGGTTTTTCTTTGAAAATTCACTTGAATTTCAAATCTTCCCAAAAAAAATCTGAAATTTTTACAGCATATGAAAAGCATGTGATCACATCTACGAAAAATAAAATAAAATATTTTACTTTCAGGTAAAGTGGCGAAATGGAGGATTCAGAGTAAGACATATCAAAGTTCAGGCCACGGTTATGGGCTCCGACGTTCTAGGGTTAAGCATCGGTCGCCAAGTACAACATTGCTGCAGTTTTCACGCGGCGGAGAGACAAGTAAGTCAACCTTCATTGTCCGTACAATTTGTGTGCACACTTTTACCGCTCTGCTATGCCGCAAGTGCATCCAGTCGATCTCCGCTCCTCAAGTGTAGCTCGGACAATCTCTTGTCGTTCTCTAGCGGAAGCTTTCGCAAACCAGCTAGCTGCTCCGACCGTGGCGGTGCTCCAATCCTGCATTCGATTTTCGAGGTTTGCATTCTAACTGCTCTAAGTTCCTCTTGCTTTCGTATCGTTTTGGCCTGTTCTCAGTCTCGATCCGGCTCGTTTTGTTTGATGCCGATTGTGTAGATCGGAAATAATGGCGAGAATGGCTTCTTGTGGTGTAGCAGTCGTTTATGTTTTTCCCAGTCAGTGAAAGTATTTTCGGTATGCTAAGATGCATATTAGTACCAAACTATTTGATGAAATGAAGCCAATGGTATGATTTTTATTTTGACTGTAAAAGCTCCAGAATGGTTTTGAAAACGTGATACGAGGACATCCTGAATCTACGAGGATAGATTTAGAGTAGTGCATATTGTGCAAGGATAACGTAGATTCAGGATATCCTCGACGTACATTAAGATTAGATACACGATTCAGGATATCCTCGTATATCGGATATCTAATCTTGCTCTTTTCCTTTGATATTTGAATCTTTTAAGCATTGTTTGGTCATGTGCAGATCAGACAGCCTAAATGTACGATTTGTCCGGTCATGTGAAAGTCTAGAGGTGCTTGTGATGGAATTCATATCGACATCATTGGTCTGTTTCCATTCATATGCGATTTAGTCTATTTTGCTGTAAAGTTTCTTGAGTGGATGCTTTTGAAAGGAGCATGCTTAATCATACTTTAGTTTCAAAGTATGAGGTTTCTGGCGTGTAGAATGGACCCTGATGATTAAAGTGGTTCAACAAGTCAGAGTTTTACTGTTAAAATTCTCAACATTCTGAAGGGAAGAATTTTTCAGGTTCTTACTTTTATGACAGCACAATACAGGCGATGTTACAATCACACCCTCTTCTTCATAAAGTTCTTCGTTAAGGTTGCTCCGCACAGTCTGCTTTGTGGAATTGCACCTTATTCTGTTTGTATCTGTGTGGTTGACTGCACTTTTGTTCTTTACTTCATTGTAAGCTTATTTCAGTGAAGGTCCTTCGATCTATAAGCTTGTGTTTGACCTTGCATTCGATTACAACTGAGCACTTCGATAAGAGTACTTCTAATCTACACTTGTCAGTATAATGCTCTCTGTAATTTCTATAACTTTATGCTATCTGCACAATCTACTCAACATTTGCGCAACTTTTAGTGTAAAATCTGAAATCATTGATCACAATTACTCAACATGAATTTGGTGCAGGATATGGCAATGGAGCAGGCCAAGGAGGTCACCATTACCGGAGAAATTTCAAAGACAAGCGATTGTACGGAGTACTACACGTCCATAGCGGAAACGACACCAAGAAGTGGACCAGCTCCTCCGAGGGTATATCCAACATTGTTGAAAGAGTATCGAAGCACGGACATCAAAGAAGTGAAGAGGACAGGAGCTTCAGACATTAAGTATGTCAAGAAAGGCAAAGGAAGGATACTCGGACGTGGAGGACAAGCTTCCATCCACGAAGTTGTTGTCGACACTGGTGTCGAGCATGTCGGTGTGAATGCACGATATGAAACCTACGCAATGAAGAAATTCAACGGCTTATCGATCGACAGCCTCTATGGTCAGTGGCAAGAGCAGGTCCATGGGTTGAACGATTACTACGGCGGCTTAATCTGCAGCTTTCACGGCTACTGTCGAGACTATGAAGCTTATGGTTCAGGTTCGGACGAAGAAGAGGAAGAGGTTCTATGCGATCGGGTTGTTACGAAGGCTGTGACATGGATGACGACATGTATGAAGAAGCTATTTGTTCGAAGAAAATACAAATCTGCAAAGGAAAGTTCGTTCAAAATAGGCTCGTTCTGTCTTCTAATGCAGAAGTATGACTGCTCGCTTCGTAATGTGCTTGACGAGGTGAAGCTGGTGCCTGGTGTTGCTATCCACATGATGATCCAAATCGCAATAGGTATGAAGATAGTGCATCAAGAGGGCATCCTACATCGAGATCTCAAGGCAGATAACGTTTTCGTATACAAGAGTGACGAAGATAACATGCCTTGGGCCGCGTACATCGGCGACTTCGACGTCGCTGACAGTGTTCATGGAACTGGTTTCTGGAGAGCACCGGAGATACTTGAAGCCATTGCAGAGCGGAAGAAACTCACTCTGGAGGAGAGGCAAGCAATGAAAATTCCTTGGAGTCCCATGGCAGATGTTTACAGTTATGGAATGACGTGCTATGAGATTTTGACAGGACGTTTGCCTTTGAAGGAGCGAGATAAAGCAGATTTTGATTGTGTGGTCAAGCAAGGAATGAGGCCGGAACTTCCTGCAAACTTGAACCCGGCGATAAGGGACGTGATCCACAGTTGCTGGCATCAAGATCCACAACAACGGCCAACTTTTGATGCCATTCTTTTGGAGTTCAAACGAATTCTTCATGAGCTCCCAAAGCTTTTGGCGATATACGATGGAGTTGCGAGCTTGCCTCCAGTGAAAAACAAACCATCGACTGAAGAATGCATTGTAAGGCTGGAACGGATTGAAGAGGAGTTGCGAGCGAAGTATCCGATGGAGTTTTTTGTGGAGAGAGATGAACTTGACTTTGTGGAGTTGGGGATGCGATGGACGAGAAGTGTGAAGAAGTTTGTGACAAGATTCGGCTATAAGCCATATATTGATCATCCATCACTTCCATGGTCACTTTGGTTCAAGAGATTCAAAAGACGTATGAAACTGCAACGTTTGTGTATGGAAGTGGAGTCGGCATTTCCATTCATTAAGGTCAAGAAAGCTACAACCTTACTGCATATCTTCATATCTAGAGCTATTTTTGAGGGTGATAACGGTGACAAGTTACTTCCTAACGAGGAAGGTGTCCATGATGATATTTCTGAAATGGTTTTATTGGAGTGTTGGTATGATCGCATGAAGAAGTGGCCTACAATAGTGGATCGCCACCATGGTTGTATGCAAATGAACAACTATGGTCATTTTGAAGGGAACAAGGATTATCCAATTTGTGATTGGTGTAAGGAAGAGGAGGAACAAGATGTTTATACGGATGTTAAATTTCGGTTATTTGATGACAAATTTGCAAGTGAGACATGTTAGATTCACAACATGATAACTCCTTGATTGGAGATTGTGTATAGTACCTTCCAGAAAGTCTTGCAATTTCTCTAAAAACTCTTGTGACTCTAATAATAGTTGGTAGTGAGGAAGACATTGTTCATTTCATACCTTAATTGGTTTTTATATCACTAGACTTTTTTCTATGATACCTTATTTGAGTGTATGTTTCTTCAAGTTAGGTGTAACTCATAAGTTTGATTTCCTCTATTTTAAATTTTGTGAGAACAAAAGTGTTGAAACACATCATAGCCACACAGTGGGGAAAACCACCTACATATTGCATCTTTGCTACATAAAAAATGAGATGTGAACAATGATGTTTCTTATTTCTTTGTGGACATGATCAATATATATATTCCAAATTGTTGATGTTTTCATGAAATCAAGCTAATAATATACAATGATTTATCGGAAATAAACTTCTTATGCTTCGACATTGATATGTAGGTGAAGGTTGTAAAATACGTAGAACTCAATAAGATAGTTTTGATTAAGTACTTTGACAATAAAAAGAAAGAAAAAAAACAAAAATCAAAAATTTCTAAATGGCAATGAACATAAAAAAGAATCCTCATAAACTCATTATTTTGTCCGTTTTTCATTCAACCAAAAAGACTATCAAAAGAATGACATATATATATGTAAATCTCCATACATGATAAACCCTTCGCAATTCCAAGATATGACATTGGAATGCAAAATTCAATGCGCAGCACTTGTACTTTCAAAAGAATGCAAACAACATCCACCTTCGGTTTTGAATAAAACACAATGATCCAATCAGCTGACTATGTACAAATGAACAACACTAAACATATATAGAGAAGATTGAACAAACTTCGTACAAATGCATACATGTATCTCTCATTTACATTACCAGATGATTGTTCAATGTTTTCGTCCTCAAATGTGAGAACTTGGTGCCGAAATTATACACAAAAATGCATGAAATAATCAAGATTGTGATTGATTGAGCTCCGATGCTTCAGTTTCCGATGCTTGAAAATGGAAATCTGCAGCCCCCTTGACGCTTTTGTACACCAGTTGCTCCCCTAAAAGCATAACCAGCCTCCCATAGTCTACACATATTCTTACATCTTCACAGTATTATACTGAGTCTCCGCTCCTGCAAAAGGAATAAACATTACAAATCAATAATTAATAGACCTCCTACAAATTGGATGAATCATGATAGATCTGGCAAATAGCACGTGGGGATCTTTGTGTATTTATGAAGGGCCGGTCCACACAAGTTTCATGTTATTACTGCTGAGCGTCACAAACAAACTCAGAAAGTACGTTGGAGGGGAAAATGAATGAAAGAAAATTGACGTGGGTGGCCGATGCCAGAGTCTAAATTGTTCGCGATCTTTGAAAGACAGAGTGCAGTGGACTGATGTGCATACTAATCGACAGAATCGAGAAGGAAAAAAATTGCCAGGTTGGCCCAAATCCGAGAAAAATGGCAGGGAGACTCAAAAAGTATGCGAGTGAGGACACTACAAAAGCCCGTAAAAAGGAACAACATATACAAGCTTCCTTGCCGTGCTATTTATAACCTCATCAAAAAAGATTGCACCTCGTCTAAAGACAAAGTGGAGCAGAGACAAAGTAGAGCAACTGCTAGAGTCGAGAAAAATAGCAGGGAGGCTCAGAAAATATGAGAGTAAGCACACTAATAACAAAATTGTTCGAGTACGAGCTTGTTGCCGTGCTATATATTTTCTCATCAGAAGGAAAAAAATGAAAAAAATGCACCTCATCTATAGACAAAGTAGAGCAAGAGCTACGACAAAGTAGAGCAATCTCCTTGTCAAGCGAACTACTTGCTTACGTTTTTTCGGAAGAAGCTAGTACTAGTGTTGCCGCAAAGCTCCTTGTCTTACGTTTTTCGGTGATGTTGCCGCATCAATGGCCGTGAGATTGATACTATGAACAAGGAGCAGTTTCTAGCTGAGAGATCTGACACGCTAACTTGCCAGTGTATGTACCCTACTATATATAATACTCTACAGAAAAAATCTAAAAATCATGTACAGATGAGCAGATCCGCTCGCCGTTGTCACGAGGCGCACAGAGCTCGCAGGCAGACAACTGCAAGAGACGACTCGCAACCAGGAAACTCTGAAAACTGCGGAAAGGGAGTGCCGATATCACAACTCCGAGTATCAGCTCGGATGCCACAGATTCGACAAGCACACCCCGCCGATCGACATGGCGCCTCTCGACCCTCGACAATCCGATTCCATGCCGAAAGAACCAACATGGACAGGAACAGAGTGACCAGAAGTTCGCGCACCCCTCGGCAGAAGCTCCTGTTGAACACCATGGCTACTCCAAACGACCGATCCTCAAACATGCCTGCAGACACCAACCAGGCCATCGCTCAAATCAGCACTAGCTCTGTTACCCTTTTCCGAGCTGTTTTAATAGAGCGAAGCTAACCGACCGACAAGAAATAGAGACAACCGGAATCGAACTCCTACAGGAAAAAGTATCGAACTCCTACAGGAAAAAGCATCGAACTCCTACAAAACTCACAGGAATTGCAGGGATTCTGAGTCACTCGCACACGCCACTGAAGGTTGACGGAAACAAGCTTACAGACAACGACCACTGTATCTTATGCACAAACTGGTGGGGAAGTATTACTGTATTTTATGCACTACTGCACCGCAGTAACTTTGATAGTGGGGTCTATATCCGTGTTTCAAGGCCGTGATATATCAAGTGGGCTGAGCAGGGCGCGCGTGATCGAGTACGGGATTCCTGCGGGAACCTGTTGAATCTTCTTCTGAAAAAGCAGGACCGGGTTGTTTGTTAATGAGAATAATAATCAGGACTGGGCATGGAAGTTTGAATAGGTGGACTGCAGGAATTATTCTTATCCTGCTCCACGCAACTTTACTCCCTTCGTGACGCGACTGACTTCGGGGTGAGAAATAGATTGGGGATGTTGCTCGGGGTCGACAGGTGCAGGGTTGTTTGGCCTAACACTTGGAGTGTGGAGAGTGAGTACGGTGAGTCTATGTGAATCGTCTTAGTGCACATGCTGTATATAAATAAGCAATGAGGTGTGTGATTGTATATCTTTATCTAGTACTGCATTTGCACAGTCATGTACATTATCTTCACTTGATTTCACAATTAGAAAGAAGTGTAGTTTGTTTATCAAGATGGGATGTCATGTGGAAACACTCACTCCCCCAACAAACTTTTGAAAAAGTATGAGGGCGTAGCCACTCATTTAGTGAACCTGCATCTAGAGAGTGTTGGTTTTTTTGCTTGCTTGTCGGTATTCCTTGCCCTAATCTTTACCCATCTTTGTATTTAAGCGATCCAATGGTCAATTATAGCAACTAGATGTAAGTTGATGATGTCTGGAAGCTTGGAGGAAGGTGAAAAGATGATACCAAGGGAGACGAGTTGTTTTGGCGGATGCGTCTTGGCGTAGTGCCTTTGGTGCTTGATTGTTGTGGTTTCATAAATAGTTGGTTATGCCCTAAGGTAAAATGCTCAAAACTGACTCATTCTCAAAATAGGTTGAAAAACGCTAGAGTTACGTACTCGCTTTGAGTTTGAATTTTTTAGAATTCTTATTGTACATCGACATTGTAGGGTGCATCATTCTTGAAACATCTTCAAGCCCAACTTCAAAATAATCAACAAGTGTCAAGAGAGTTTAAAAATCATGCCATAGCAATCAGTACAATTTTCTACCTCCTTCGCCTATACACACAAATCACTCACACAATGCAGTTTTACCATAATAAAAACCATCTCATTATTCTTCATCACGTTATCTCATAGTCATCTGTAACTGCAAATGGTGATATCCAACATTCTAGAGTTTGCTTCTCGAAAACATAACGTTTTGCTTAATGTAAATCATGCATCTTGATTGATTCCTACATATCACTCTACCTCACGGGAGTAACTTTTTTTCACTTCTCTTCACTTTGAGTTGCATAAGTGTAAATAGACCCAAATTTCGAACAAATATCAAGCTTCACCTACTACTATCAATCACCATGATCTTATCTTTTACAAATACAACCTATCTACTTAGAACGAGTATACAACTCGAAACATACCCTTCAACCAAATTACGGATGTAAAACCTCACAAAGTGACATATGGCACCGAACATAAATAGAGTGTAAAACTCAACAAGCATCTAGAGT
This sequence comes from Bryum argenteum, assembly GCA_037043015.1. NCBI lineage: Eukaryota > Viridiplantae > Streptophyta > Bryopsida > Bryales > Bryaceae > Bryum > Bryum argenteum. Next base: position 5,591,741 of record CM073327.1, read on the forward strand.
AATTCCTGGACATTGAATCTCAGCCATGTGACAAATGGCATAATAACCAAAGACATTCAATTCTGGCCACAGACTCCTCCAGTAATTTTCTTAAAATAGAAAATGTGACATTTGGCAAGAAAGAATTGTCTGAACAGACTAATAAAACATTAAATTGTGGGGGCAGTCAAAAATAAATAAAATGGGACATTTGTCACACACTTTGTGGAGATGCTGTGGCAACGTGCAGGGAAAGGAGTTTAATGACTCAGTATTTAATTTAAGGGAAAGGATTAAAAATAGAAGGGAGCGAGCGAAGTGCTGGGTCTGTAGAGTACGTAAGCTAATCCTTTTTTTTTGGGTAAAAATAAACAACATAACATAAGGTTAGCCAACTTGCCCTGTCGTTGGACGCCCCTTGATGATTAAAAAATGAAAAAGGATTGGGGTTTGATGTATGTACTACAGGAAGAACCGGTGCCTAGGTGTAAGGTAGAGTGTCCTAAAAGCACCAACTTAAGAGATCTGACCTATTTTTAGCACTAGTAAATTCAAAATAAAATTATGACCACATTCTAAATAGGTTCTCGGGAGGATTGCAAAAATTTGCAACATGTAATTCGCATTTGTGAATTTTATACGAAATTCCAAAGTGCTAAGTAAGATTTGACCCAAATGCGTTATATACAATTGAGGTACATCTATATTTTCACAATCTACAAATGAGGTACAGATCGCTTTTGGGTCCCCTGGCGCTTTTAGGACTGCCTACCATAGAGAGGCTGTTCAATGAAGGTGTCAAATTGCATCTAAGAGGTGCTTTAGGCTGGAAGTGAGAAGTCAAGAGAAAATACATTTGAGGTAATGGGAGGTTTAGGGATTGTGAAACCAAAGAAGTAAGGCATTACACAAGCATATTAGAGTGTAAGAAACAATCAAGAGAAGGAAAGAATGACATGTACTACATTTTTGTCCTTTGTGGCAACAAAAGTGCACAATGATTAGGGCCTGAGGACTGTTACCTCAATGTGGGGCATAATTAAAAATCCGGAGGGCTACTAGGCAAAAAATTTAGTATGTTGTAAGTTCACAACCAATCATTTGGTATGTCATAAGTTCATTTTAGAAAAAACTTGACATGGGAGTATTTGGCCTTCTCTCACTTTAATTACACTTCATCCAAAGACAATGGCTTCTCAAGTATGAGCCATGGCCGAAGTGGAGTTTGACTCGAAGCTTCTCATATCTAATGTAAAAAAAGCCTAACCTATTATTCGGTTACATATTTGAGGTTACACAACCCTAAGAGCCCAAGGGGCCGTAGCAACCTTCAACCTTCCTTCAGAATAAGCAAGTCACTTTATGAGTTTTCAAGTTTTATCTTTAACATGATATGTGAAATTATAACCATATTAACAAAAACCTCGTGCATAATAGACAAGGCGCAACCTCTCGTCAACATTCATAAGAAAATAGGACTACCTATTAATTTACAAAGTTTTAGAATCATTAAATTCATACACAAATCCATATCAATGAGTAATCATGACCATCCAAACCATATTCAACTATATCAATGAGTAACCTAGACCATTCGAAACATCCAACCATTTTTGGCAAATGATTGTGTTTTTCCAAGACGGAGGGAAAAATTGCGAGGCTCACGAGAGTCCAAACATTTTGGGCTTCACTCTCCTTTAGGGATTAACCCTTAAACGCCCAAGCAAGCCCGAGGGGCATGAATCCAACAAAATCTTCCCTGTAGCTCTCATTGTACTCAACATTTCACTTATATTTTGATGTCAAACTGGTCACCTTCTTGTGATGCATTCAAAAAGTGAAATTTTACAAATTCAAATCACAATTTGTATAAGTGATTTTGTGCTTTGAAAGGATTGTGGTAGGTAGGTTGGGGTTGTACATAACCTTGTAGGAGGTTGCAAGCTCATCATTGATTGGTGCTTTCATGCTGCCCAAGTTCAAAAAGTGCACTATTCATGATGCCCAAGTCCAAAAGATGTTGTGATCCAATTTTGGGCTGCCCGTTTCACACCCCATGGGCGTTTAAGGGTTAAGATGAATGAAAGCTCATAGGCGCACAGTAAACCAAACACCCTAAACTCTTTGCAACTCTTCAACTCCTAGGTAAAAACAAGAATCTCTTCTCGGTTGAATGTTTTTAGGTCATCAAACCTATCACCTTATTTTGACTTCAAAGGTGAAGCATGAACCGGCATTGGTGAGTTCATCTCTTTGGTAAGCGAGCTTTGGATTTCGGTGGCCCAATTGTCTACATGATACATTTCTTTATCTCTCCTTCCACTGGTCTTGGAACTGGGTTCATGGACCCGATCATTGGAGTTCATCTGGATCAGTGGGTCCCCTTTATTTTTTATTCTTTTAAATTTTAACAAATGAACAATAAATTTCAGTGCAAAAGCTTTTATTCATTCTGTTTGAGACTTTTGATCTCAGAAATGGGTGGAGGTTGAGTTTTGACTTCATGTGGCTGTGGTTAGTGAGCATGTTCAATTCCTTGTTCGTGGGCCCAACGACCACTCCATGGCCTATGACATTGTTCAAACCCTAAAAATTCATGAAGGGACTCCGTACTATAGATTGGGCCCTCCTATTATACTTTCAAAATACAAAATAGTCAAGGAATGAATCCACGAGCCTTTCAGAGTGGGAGAAAGCAAAATTGGGACCCACACTCTAGGAATTAGTCTCATGAAAAGGCACATATCATAAGATAAGGTAATATTTCAACCCCTAAAGTAGATTAGCCTCAAAAGGTCTCACATCTATCCACTTTTTATGTGAAGTGATAAGTTTCAAGTATGTAATTGTAGGATCTAGTATCTAACTTGTATGTGTAGGTGTGTATCAGATCTTAGATTCAAATTCTCCACCAATAGTGAGATCATAGTATTCAAAGTTGAAGAACACGTTTTTTTTGTCCTTCTTGTAAATAAGGTACATGATGTTTTGAAGGCCAAGATGATTATTTTCGGAAGTAAGTACAATTCGAGGCTCTTTATATTCGTGTTACTATGTAAGTTAAGAATATGTACATGCAATTTTTACCCTCATGAATCCTATAGACATGCTTGATTATTCACATGAAGGTGTGTTCAAATTCATATACATAGGTTGGTTTTTGACAAGAAAAAGGCATGTACATGTACAAAAATCGAGCATTGGAATGAAGTAAAATCTTGATTTTTGGTGAATTTTCAAAGTTTTTGAGATCTAATTGACTTTAGGCAGAATTTTAGAACATATGAGCATATATTGTTGTGGGAAGCATTCCTTGATAGTGTTTTCAAACTTTAGCGATGAATATCTCATAAGGTACAAGGAAGTTTGAAGCATGAATGGTCCTTTAGAAACGATATAGAAATACTCTCCAACCTTAATTTGAATCAACCTAAATGACAAGAGTTAGGCATGAGATGACTTTAGGGGTTAAGAACATACCTAATTAGATTAGAAAGGCATGTAACCGGAAGAAGGGGTTGCTAATGTAGCACCCTTTTGAATCGGCACCCCCTCTATAAGCTAAGTGATCCTAGTATATTGCGCCCTTAGCCATACTATGACAATTTTTGAAAGTACTTGAAATCTCAGAAGTTAAAAAGTTTTGAGAATCCCTCAAGAGCGAGATGAAATTTCCCAAAATTGAAGTAAAACTTGGATACGTAGCGTAATTATTGTGGATTGTTACCTTTGGTAATCTCGGGACTAGGGACACTGTGGTGAATCAAATAGCTACTTTGTTGAGAATGAAAAATCACCTTTGTTTGGCTAATTGTAACCAATCTTACTCCTTTAGCTACTTTGTTGAAAATCCCTAAGAACATTCGCAACGACTTGGCTTAAGGAACAAGATTGGCTACATTCAGCCGCAAATATACTCTAGACTAGCCACATGTGGCGGGCCGCAATGCTACCGACACCCACCCCTTCGTATTATAACCCAAAGTACCATCTTCATGTTTGAAACGCCTTATCATCATTTGAATGCTTTTTGATCTGACTTCATTCTTTTTAGCATCTTCCTAATGTTTTCATCATTCTTTGTAAGTGTCTAGATTCTATTGTCATCAATTCCTTGTACGTGTTGTGAATATAGAATATATCATGGTCATTTAGTAAGACTCTCTAGCCAATCCCTCGGAAAAGGTTGTGGATTCAAAAAGGTGCTACATTTAGCAACCTCTCCTCCCAGGCTACATATATGTAAATTCTCATTTACATTACTAACAAGATATTCATGAATGTGCGCCATTGGTTTATGTTCGCTAATCCACCCTTCTTGTTGGGAATTGTAAATATAAACATTCCTCCTCGTTGAACTCACCACTCCTCGTCAAGCTCAACACTCCTCGTCACGGCCTTTATTTATGCAATTCTCTTGTTTTCAAGGATTGCTCTACATAGGTGAGGCAATCAATCTTCAGCAACTCTTGCATACAAAACTTAAATATTGCATTTCTTGTTATACTAACAATCTATTGCATCTATCCATCCACACGTGTGTACGTAAACCCTTTCTTCCATCCCAAAACGTAAACTGTATTCCCACGATTCACTTGCCACTTCACTCACACGCAAGCTTCATCTGGGGGAGCAGATGGTGGTCCATCGTCCCCCTTGCGTGTGAGCTTTTTCTACCAACATGTCCTCCAGACATGAATGTAAGCAGGCTGATTCTTGCTCTGAATCCTCGTTCCATAAAATGTCGCCTTTTGCTTTCATGAATATTCAACACATTCGGCGAATCATACTGTCCATGATTGCCGGCAGGAATCCCGTCGTCCATCACGTGGATCATCGGACCCCCTCATCACCCACTTTTGCAAAGACTCCTCCTCATCGACCTCCGCTCTTTCTCTTTTCTTCGATCACGGTCTTAGGAGCCACGGAGATAGACTCCATTGCTTTTCCGATGCGAATAATTATAAGAATCCCGTTCGCACTCGCCCATTGTGTTAGCTTTGCGCGTTTCTGCGGAGGATTTCTTCAGAGTTGTTACAGTTTGCAGGGGGATCGTTTAGCTTGAGATCGCTAGGCTTGATCTCTGTAAGTGATTGATCACTCCCTTTTTTTTCCAGTTTTTTGGGCATGTCCTGTCGGTGTTTTGAGAGCATTCGTCCGGCGTCTGTCCGTCTTTCTTTTTATAGCGTCCGTTTTTCGATACTAACCAAGTGAGAGTGGTGGCATGTTGGTTCTCTTCGCAGGCTGCATGCTTGCTGGGTTGAAAGTAGGCAGCCATGATGTTCGGAGGAGTGTGCAGCAACAAGAGCTTGTCCCAAGTTGTTTTCACGCTCTTGTTGTCGATGTTGGTCGTGTCGGCCTGGTATCGCTATGTAGAGGGTGGTCCGCAGCCGTGTCAGTCGCCGGGATGTGCCTGTCGAATCTGTGGAATCCGACCCGTTGCTCGGAGTTGCAATTCTGCTCAGATTGAGGCCTGGTGCGAGCCGTCGCTTGCGTTGATCTGTCTCAAGGCTTTGTGCGGAAGCTGACACCGGATCTAGCTAGCTTCACACACCCCCCCCCCCCTTTTTGTACATGATTTTACGCTTTTTTGTAGATTAAGACGAGTATATTATTCACCCTGGAAAAGGGACTTGAGAAGATGAGTATATTATTCATAGGTAGCAAGGCTGAGAAGCTAGCTTTGTTCAGATCCGAGCTTAGTTCTGAGCACCAAGTCTGTCAACAGACTTGTGTTTTTCTTTTGCCACAAAAGTGCCGGAATCCATTTTTGTTCACGAAGAGGACTCGTGTTGTGGCTATGGCATGGCCGTGCTATCTAGAAAAGCTTTTTATAGTCCTGTCTGTGTTGGAGGTTTTTCTGGTCATGGAGCCAGTGAGCAGGCCCGTTCTTACAGAGCCATTATTGCAACACCCTCTTGTACTGCAGGTTTAATCTTTCTTCTCGCACTGGTCACTTGCAGGACTGTACGACAGAAGAAGGCTCTTTTCCAGGGATATTTTATTAAGCCATCACTTTCCTTACTCCCACTGATGAGGAGAGTGGATTGCCTAAAAAAAACGCCACCCCTGCTTCGCTTGCTTGCTTGCTTTGCAAACACAACAAGCCGCAAGTACAAGTCCATTTCAAAATCCACACTCGATAAGCATGAACTGCTCGTGGACATGGATGAGCAGTAATCACTCTCCTTGAAAGTCCGAAGGGGCAGATCATTCTCCAAAATGTTGGAAAGGGGGCAGTGTACTGTACGTGGTGTGAAAAGTGCTATTGGGTTTGAAGATTTTCGAACAGGGCAATTTCTTCTTGAGAAAAAGAACATGAAGCTCAAGAGCTTTCCAGAAAGTTATCGAGTCAAAACCTCGAAATAAGTGCTGTTCTCAACCCTGCCCGAGATTTGGATTTGGAAACCGGCGGATTCATTGAGAACCGAAGGATTCCAACATCCTAGAGTCTATTTTTCCATGAAGAGGAAGTAGAACTCCGGTCTCCAAAAAGAGATTCGCATTTGTTTATCCACCATTCGGTCTATGGCGCAAGAAAGGATTGAGCCTATGGCGCAAGAACGGATTGAGCCTATGGCGCAAGAACGGATTGAGCCTATGGGGCAAGAACGGAGTGAGCCTATGGGGCAAGAACGGAGTGAGCCTATGGGGCAAGAACGGAGTCAGCCTATGGGGCAAGAACGGAGTCAGCCTATGGGGCAAGAACAGAGTGAGCCTATGGGGCAAGAAGGGATTGAGCCTATGGTGCAAGAAGGGATTGAGCCTATGGTGCAAGAAGGGATTGAGCCTATGGTGCAAGAAGGGATTGAGCCTATGGTGCAAGAAGGGATTGAGCCTATGGTGCAAGAAGGGATTGAGCCTATGGTGCAAGAAGGGATTGAGCCTATGGTGCAAGAAATGGGGGTAGTGACTTGGAAGTACTCTTCCCTTAAGCACTGATATTATTGTATTGAAGAATATTTAGCCCCTAAATGTTCTTGGGTTTTTTGGCCAAAAGCTCATTCTCAAAAAAAGTATCATAGATGACAATAAACATGAGCAATTTGGATCTCAACCGTATGAAGTTGTAATATACTTGTGCAGATCATGTGGATCAAAACTTGATCCATGGGACCCAAAGATTGCGAGATCGTAACGTAGTAATGCACAAAATAAGCTACAAAATACCATCGGTTCCACTTTGAAGTGATAATACTACCAACAAGATTTGCAATCAAAAAAGCACCAACAAGGAAGTTGTTCATCTTTATCTCAAAAACACTTTTGCATCAATAAAATTTATCAAAAAAATATCTTGGCTCAACTAATAGCCTTATGGTGAAACCTCTGAAAAATTTTACAAAGAAAAAATAGTCCAAAACTAAACCTCTTGCACTCAAAGTCAAGCCATATTTTAAGTATTTGTTCAATTAGGTCAAGATTTCTATGGATAGAAGTTGACTATAGTTAGAATCCATACCAAAATAAGGTCAAAACCACTGGTGGATGAAGGACATCTAGCTCCTCAAGTATCATCGATTTTTTTCACTTTTTTTTTATTGTAGGAACATCATTGCAAATCCAATACCAAAGTTATTCGGATCAAAACTTCCAACCAGAAGGATGTTGGAATGTATCTAAAGATCACACTTATCTAATAAATTCATCAGAAACTATATTTGATTTTGCATAATCGGCTTGCAATTGTAAAACATGCCAAATGTTCAAAACACCAACTACAAAAGTCTATGCGTCCACTAGAATGCATGCCTTTTATTCATACTTTATTGGACCTATCTGCAATTTTTACTACACAAACTAGACTTGACTTGTAACTTAATCCAAGTTATTTCATCTAAAAAGGAGTCCGAATGAAGAAGTTGTGGCTCTTCAAAGTTTATGTCCTTCATCCAAAATGTTGTTTTCAAGTGTACACTAGGGATGTAAGGGGGTTAAGTGACTATCTAAGATGATTAAAATGCTAAATCCTTACAACATAAGTATTGGTCAGCTAAAAAAACACAAAATGCAATGTCATATCTCTTTGTAAAGGATGTCAACACACTATGGTGAGCCAAGAGGACCCTCGGAGTGACCGGGCTTGGCAAGAGACAAGGTGAGGTGACCAAGGGAAATCCCGAGCAAACAACACGGAATGACATCATGCTCGGGACGAACTTGGTAGTGTGCCTTACATGGTTGAAAACCTTGTTTGAGCATGCAGCCAAAGGTTTAAAGAATGCGCAATTTGGATTTGTTAGTCATGAGATATGGCTCCCCGAAGTTGGAGCACATTCCCAAGACATTTCAGGACTCGTGATTGTTGCCCCCCAAGACTCAAAATGAGTTCCTTTATGGAATGCAACATGTTGTTGGAAAGCAACGGACAAGAGCTTTCTAGAATGCTAAGGATCATGGTGAGCAAAACACTGTTTTAGGTTCAACTTCCAAACTTGCTCAAAATTGATTCTTATCTGCTCTCCTAGTGTGTGCTAAATACTTCTGACTACTAGAAATGTGCACAAAAGGTGACAATCGCAGTTTAGGCTTAAGTGATAGAATGTCAAAGTTTACTTTTTGAGTGACTCGTCTCTATTTCAGGTGAGAAAAATGAAGGTAAACGCAATCTCTTAAATGATGCATATGCTGAATCGAGGGTGGCACTACTCAAGTTTCTTAGGCCAAATTTTCTAGACTTCCTGAAATTAATATAGTTGAAAATGGAATACCCCAATGACAAGGTTGGTTGGAACAAAAAATCCCCTATCTACATTATACCAATCTTTTGTGAACCGTGCATGCTTTGAAATGATTCATACCGCCCAAAAAACTTGGAGGATAGAGTGGGACTTCCATCTTCATTTAATAAAACCAAACTTTGGCAAAAGGGACCACAAACAAAAGGAAGAAAACAAAACCAATGGCCCCACAAACACGAGGAGAAAAAAACAATTCCAAAATAGGAGCAGCCAGCAAGGCGCTTGTCCTGCATAATAAAATGGAAGGGCGAGCCTTTTTATTCCCGGAATCTTTTGCTAAATTCTCCATTAGATTTGGCTGAAAGATTTGGAACAATCCATTTGAACAAGTCCTTTAATTCCCCCAAAAAAGAAAAAGTCCTTTAGGGAAAAATTGATTCTTCTTTACTTTCAAGGCTTTGTTAGAGCATAGCATATAAACTTTATCCGCATCCTTTGATTTAAATTCTCTTTAGATGAGAACTAGGGGACAACATTCACTTTACACTACTAAGCATAAGGTTCTTTTTTCGAAGTTTGGCAAGTTTACCACAAGGAGATGGTCAAGGCCTATAATGCTTGGTCCAATCTTACGTTTTATTTTTTCCTACATTAGCTTATTTTGAATGATGCTTCATGTATTACAGGAGTTTAGACTAAGTTTCATGTTAGACCCTTATTTGAAATAATGTTTCTTCTGATATAGGAGTTGGGACTAAGTTTCATGTTACTTGTGGAATAGGTCTCTTAGCACTCGAGACATTACTAAACTTAATGATACAATCATGGTAAGATTTTCATGTGCATGGAATATTTTTTTGGTAGAGGACAAAAAAGAGCACTAATCTTCAACAACCTCGGAGCATAGGCGGAAGTCACCTTTACAACAAATTTTTGCTTCCACGCATGCTCAAAAACTGAAATTTACAAGTAGTCAAGCACTTGCGAAAGAGTGCTTAAAAATGGCTCAAATCTCAAATTTCCCAATCCTTAATGAAGATAATAATAAACACTAATTTCCATAGGGGAAGTAAGTGAAATGACAGTCATAGTGTATTCATGATTTATAAACTCTTTGCTATGAAATTCTAAAGACACTCTCTTAAGTGTTCCAAAACAGTAACCTAATTTTGCACCCTATAATGTCTGCCATAAGTACATACTACTGTTGAATGAAGCTATTATAATACCTCTAGGTAAAAAAAACCTAGTACTGTACTCCATTATTGGTACCGCTCTCCCTTTACATGTTCGGACACACGGCTATGAAGATACTCTTGCTATATCCGCTCTACCAAAACAAGAGGGCTATATTTATAAGCACTCCATTTCTATAGGAGTATATTTGGCAGGAAAGCTATTGGACAGCGCCAATGCCCCTTTATAATGCCCCCATTAAAATATCCCCCTAGCGGACCTAGTAACACTAATTAGCATAGAGCCAGTCCTGGCAGTGACTCCGTCTCCTGTGGGTTTGATGGCAATAATGGGAGCCCTGCCATGGCCTCAGTCCCATTGGAGTGATGACCTCCAGTATAAAGACTCCCCCTCTGATTTTGCCCCTCTTTTTCATATTGAATGGAACACTGTCTGGGCCGCTATTGGGTCTTTATCATTCGGGAGCATTTGGAGAAGCAAAGGGCAGCCACATAGAAGTTGAAGATTGATTTTGTGAAAATCAATCTTTAGGCAAGGACCACATAGTTTCAATATTTTTTATTTTTTATATTTTTATTTTTTCATTTTAAATATGTGGTAGAGTTGTGAGGATGATAATAGCCTATTGTTCTTGTGGACTTGATTCTACAATGGCTTCCGTGGTAGATAGATAGAAACTCCGGTCCCTCTCTAAGGGGTCGGCGTGAATGAAGTGTCCGTTCGTAATGCTGATATCCCGATGGCCACCGGACAAGGGGAAATTCGAACAATACTACTTCCCCCTCTCGAGGGTGGACACTATAACTATGCTAGTTTACTAGTGCCTTGAAGATACTTGACATAGTATCCCCCCAAAGGGCTTTGAGGTACCCATACAACAAGGTCCAAAGACCCCCCACAATAGTTGGGTGGACTATGGTGGTGCTTCAGTGGTATGTTACAAGCCGAGGTTACATGGCCCGAGGTCGAGTGTAGATGCATTTACCCTCAAATGCCTACCACTTTCAAATATGCATTGCCCTGGGGCATGATAGGGTGTTTAAGTGTTGACTCGTACATGGATTTATTTTTTGTAAAAAAAAATAACACATTCTTAAAAGTCTTTCAACCTCTAAATTTCATTGGGTTTTTGGGAGCTTGAAACCTCAAAATTGTGATTTTCAACCTCTATGGACTCCCGAGAGTTTGTAATATTATATATATATATATATATATATATATAAAATATATATATATAAATTTTTTTAAGCTTCCAACCATAAGATCTTGTACCTTACCTTATTTTTAGATTCAATTTGTAAACTTGACAGTTGAATGTTTATTATTTGAGAGATCATAACGTTTAAAGTTGTAGCAAAAGTTTTGTATGGGCGTTACATGGGATGTGTGTTTCCAATGGTGCAAAGGGCAAGTTGATGATTGTTACAGCAAATATTTTTCTCATGCAACTAAGTTGAGTACGCCCATGCAAAAACTTAGGGTTCCCCAATGTTCTCAAGGCAAAAACTAAATTCTATTTTATAGAGAGGTCAAATTTCGTGTTGAATGTGCAAAATTGGCAAATTATATACTGTAGAATGACAATTTCGAATTTGAAAAAAGTGGAAATGGTTAGGTGCCTTTATGAATTTTTAATTTGTGAGCAAATTTCATAAAAATAAAATTTAAAAAATAAAAAAAATCAAAATCTTGACTTCTAAGGAATTCTAAAAAAAACAATTCAAAATTTACTAAAAACCATGAAGATTGTTTTTGTAACTTTTAGAGGCTGCCCTTGTAGAATTGGTAAACTTTTTGACTTGGGTCATTTTGGAATTTGAGTAGTGGCTCGGTTATGAACACATTTTAAAATAAAAATCTCTAAAAAAAACTAAATTTAAACTGCCATGTGTGGGATTGCATCTCAAGAATTGCCCTAGGAGATCCAAATATTGAAATTTGACTTTGCACTATGTTGCACACACACCTTTTAGTATAGAATATACCCAATAAAAATCTTAGTGAGATCTTAGTTGGATGTAGTAAAATTCTCACTAAGAATTTTAGTGAGAAATCTTTACTTTAACCCGGTATAATGAAGTGTAAATAATATCCTCCACTAATTCACTTTTTTCATTGTAAAAACATCATTGCAAATCTTATACCAAAAATACCTAGATCTAAAATCTTCCAACTAATAAGTTGGTAGACTTCATCTAAAGGTCATGATCATGTAAATAAAAACAAATAAAAAATAATCATGAACACACTCTTTGAATTCTCATAATTGCCTTTCAATGGAAAAACATGCCCATGGTTTGAAAACTCAAAAACAGAAGTAGCCTTCGCTAAAATGGATACTATATATTTAAACTTCAATTTATGAGTTTGTAAATTTTATTACATATACTAGACTTGATTTGGGACCCAACCCAAGTGATTTCATCCAAGACGAACTGTGGATGAAGAAGATATGACTCTTCAAAGTTTCTGCATGTCATCCCAAATGTCTTTTTTTGACATTCGACTCATTTAAGAGTTGTCTCAAAATTCCATCTTTCGCTATGAACACTTATCATTTTAATTTGTTTTGCAAATTTTAAGGAACTTTTATAAACTTAAAACAATTTTCCATATCGTGAGCTACGCCTACACTACGAACAATTTTAACCCTTAAACGTACAAGCATGCCACTCGGGCTTGGTTTCCAGTGTATTTTCAAGGGGCTTGACGTTTAAGGGTTAAAATATCATGAGGCAAATGCTGATATTTTCCCAGAAACAAATAGATGAAGTAACTTTAAATTTTCATTCGAATAATGAAATTTGGCTGTTTTTCACTTTTGGATTTCTGTTCTCGTAAAGGAAGTACCAATGCATCTTCTCACCATTCAAATTCTTTTAATAAGAGTATTCACATGCCTTTCGTACTACGGTATCGTAGATTGATTTGAATTCCGGTAAGTCCCCATGTGAGAAATCAAGCTTTTCTCTCTGTTTAACCCCTAAAGATCCTTGTGTGTTTTGGGAGCTTGAAACCTTAAAACTCCAATTCTCTACCTCCATGCACTTCAAGGGGTGCGAAACAGTTTTTTTATTCTTTTTTTAACTTCCAACCATAAGATCTTGTACCTAAGCCAATTTTCAGTATCTGATTTAAAAATTGACCGTTGGATGTTTATCATTTGAGAGATCATAACATCCGAAGTTTGTCTACAAAGTTTTTTTGGGCATTGTTTTTTGACACTTTTGGAGGCTGCCCTCGTAAAATTGGTACTCTTTGTGACTTCCTTCGGGCCCTTTGGAACTTAAGTAGTGATTTGGTCATGAACATATTTCCAAAAAAAAATCTCAAAAAATACTAAATTTAAACTGCCCCAGTTCGGCTCGCAAAGCAAGAATTGTCGTAGAAGACTCAAAAATTGAAATTTGGCTTTGCAAATTTAACCACATACACTTTGCAATATAGGGAGCACCCATTAGAAGATTTAGGCAAAAATATTACTTTTAACCTATTCATCTAGGCTGCCCAAAATAGCAAAAGCCCGATTTGGTCCTCTTGGATCTTTAGGGGTTAATATGTGTCATGAGAGTAGAAATCATAAAGATTTGTACTGAACTTGCTTATGGAGAAGTATTTGAAGAGACTCACTTCAACGTACCTCTAAAAGTGCTTTCCAACTTTTTAAGGCCTCCAAAACATTGCTTTCGCTTCTGACAACAAGGAAAAAAAACTTCATTCCCAAATTTGTACATTATGAACTTACAAATGGTGGACAAATATCCCCACTAGAAAAGTGTCTTGGGTACACCAGACACTATACCGACGAATACACCTCGTGTGCTTTTTTACAATTTATACCCCATTGGGTGTAAGACACCACTTTGGGGTCTCATTTAGTGTACTCAGGACACTTTTTTACTAGTGTTCAAGTATCTACTCAAACTCACTCCAAACTTTTATTTATTCGTTGAAGATATGCAATCTTTAACCCTTAAACGCCTAGTTGTACGGATTCGGGCAGCCCAGTATTGGATCACAGCATCTTTTGCACTTGGGCATCATGAATAGTGCACTTTTTGAACTTGGGCATCATGAATGATCCAATCAATGATGAGCTTGAAACCTCCTACAAGTATTATACAACCCCAACCTACCTACCACTATCCTTTCAAAGCACAAAATCACTCATACAAATTGTGATTTGAATTCTAAAATTTCACTTTTTGAATGCATGAGAAGAAGGTGACCAATTTGACATCAAAATATTAGTAAAAAGAGTGAAATGTTATTGTGTTTGAGAGCTACAGACGAGATTCTGTTGGAAACGGCCCCCTCGGGGCCGCTCAGGCGTTTAAGGGTTAAGGTAATACGACCTTCACCTCTACCACTCTTTCATCTCACAATCATTTCATTCTCGAACAACTTGGGTTTTTTTTTGTTCCACCAACATGAAGATTAGAAGTATGAAAGACTCCTGTAGAGGGATGATTCTACAACAGTGAACGCGTTTAACCCTTAAACGCCCAAGGTGACCCGAGGGGTCACCTTCCAACAAAATCTTCTCTGTAGCTCTTACTGTACACAACTTTTCACTTATATTTTGATGTCAAACTGGTCACCTTCTTGTGATGCATTCAAAAAGTGAAATTTTACAATTCAAATCACAATTTGTATGAGTGATTTTGTGCTTTGAAAGGATTGTGGTAGCGAGGTTGGGGTTGTACATAACCTTGTAGGAGGTTGCAAGCTCATCATTGATTGGTGCATTCATGACGCCCTTGTTCAAAAAGTGCACTATTCATGATGCCCAAGTCCAAAAAATGCTGTGATCCAATTTTGGGCTGCCCGTTTCACACCCCATGGGCGTTTAAGGGTTAAGACCGCTGATGAAAACATGCAATGTGGAAAAGAGTTGGGCCCGCCCTCTAGCTAAGGTAATCAACTCCAGAGCCACATGCTTTCGCTGTTATGTTGGCTGCACTGCTGCAGATGTAAAGTGGCATGATTCGCGTGTCCAACTTGAGAGAGAGGATAAAGATAAGACGAATATAATCTATCACAGAAAGATGCTATGAGATTGTTCAAGTATAGTGTCCTAGGACACTGCTGCTGCGAAGCAACACCTTTCTCAGGTTGACCATCCATGTCATAGAATAGACGCAGGCAAGCATCCCTAGTGAACCTCTATACACCCATACTTTTCCCTTTCATTTCATGTTGGTGCATGTGAAGGTTTACGAAGGTCAGGATCCACTTCGTAGCAGTTCTCCGACCTGTTCTACCTTCGAAACTGTAGTCCTATTGACCAGAAGTGCTGTTTGAAAACCATTTCTGCAGAAAAAGTGCTCCAAAAGTTCACACATACAGCTTCTAATAGCCCTTAATCCAGAGGTTTACGGTCATTTAAGAATTCAAGCTTGGAGTAAAAAGTCAAACCATGTTTGTACCTGATTGTGGATGGAAAATGAATGTGAACGGAGGCAAGTGGGATTGGAGATACACTTTTCAACAAAAAGCAAAGACTGTAGCAATATAGGATTAGGGTAGGTAAACCTCTACCCTGTTGAGTCACCGATGTGAAGTCCTTGCAATGTGTACTCCCGTATGTCCGGGGTGGCAGCATCTGTAACAGTACCCACATGCATCAATCAGTAATTAGTCGACCCACTAGCACTCAACCGAACTCAGTTGCACGACGGCAATGGCGTCTTCCAACTCCAACCAGTTATCCAAAAATTGGAAAAGCGTCATGCAGCTTGCTCAATAAAAAAAATGTTTGCATGACGTATCTATATCTATCTATTCGAATCATAGAAATGCAAGTCTAACAGTCACGCGCATCTCACATGTGTGCCAGTACCTGACACAAGTACACAACTCAACGCCCACAGCATGATAGAAGATGGTCTTGACTCCCTGCCAAACTCTCACCGTTGCAGCATTCCTCTGCATGTCAGAATCTTCGTACCTGACATTATAAACATCGCTTAACTAGGAAGAAATCATCACTAGCGAGAACATCAAAAGGCTAAGAGTAAACACCAAATGTGATCGTCCTGGGAAGAAAAGAAAAGTATCGATGAGAGTTGTTCAAGTATGCTTAGTTTAAAATTGCCTGGAGACAGCAGAGCATTCATAACCTTGCTCAAATACCACTGAGTGGGACAAGCCAAGTCGTAATGCTTCACTGCGTACGTAGGTGCATTCGTCCTCAATCAGAAGATTAGAGAGAATCAACACAACTTCCCTGTCTGCCATTCTAATCGTGATATCACCTTTCCAACAAGCAGATACTGATGATATTGAGTCTAGATCAGACTTAGCAAATTCTTCTAGAATGCTACGAAGTGCAGATAACCATATAGGTTGCGCAGTAGTAAAAAATTGGAGCATTGCCCCAGATGGTAGTGGAATGCTCCCCAACTCGGTCTCCTCCAGTGCACCGGTTGCGTGATAATCTGATCCGCCCACTTTCAGTAGGTTGCCAGCACAGTCTACCCAAGCTGCACACACACCACTGAGAGTCAGTTCAAGGAATACATGAAGAGAAAACTACGTTAGTACTTTAAATTTCCAGATGCATACCTGGGTCTTTCCCATAACTTCTGTAGACTTCCATGCCGTCCAGACCTGCAGCTTTCAGCCGATCGATCACAAGGCCGGCATTTTTCAGTGACCAGGGATGTGCAAGTACTGCTAGGCCGCCTGTTCGATGGATTAATCGCACTACCTCTTCAGCAGGCTGCTCTGCACCTCTGCAGGTCCATAGACAACAACAACTGTAAGAACTCGTGATGAAAGAATCCTGCTTATGGAAGAACGAAGAACGAAGATGCTTATGGAAGATGTAATTTGCAATGGATGGAAAGAGTACGCACGCAACATAGGCTGGACCAGAATCTCGGAGATAACGAGTAAAAGCCTCTCCAATAGATTCTACATGACCCGCTTCCACGAGTGCTCGAGCTACATGTGGCCTACAAGGCGCAACACCCTCTCCTGCTATGCTCAGAACTTTCTCCCATTGCACAGGCTTGTTGAGAGCTTTCAGTTTTTGCACCATCCCCTTGGCGCGGATGTAACGACCTTCGCGGATTTTGTTCAAACATGCCTCTAGTTCTTCAGGATGGGCTGGACCACAACAGCTGTAGTACGCGAGAATGTGAACATTGTCCTCCTCTCCCCGTTTTTGTTGTGAGCTGCATCAACAGGAACATGTAACGACAATTATTTTCGTGGCCCACTCCAAGAACAGACTCTTCTTGAACAGGCCTGCATGAACAGAAGATCGACATCAACTTTTATAACCAGAAGTGCTCTTCGTCAAAAAACTGAATACCATCTTCCTGTGGAAAATGGTAATGATCCAGTACATGATGACGGGTATCTGAAACCAACCTTGTTGAGAATTTGGCACTAATCTCAACGCCGGGAATGAGTCTTATTCCAAGACGACGTGCAATTTTATTAGCAGCTGGCACGCCCTCCATAGTATCATGATCTGTGAGCGCCAAAACATTCACCTACATCCGTGACCCTATCAACCAATTAGAAAGAAACACAACCACACGTTTGAAAGCATCGATCTCGCAACCATACCAAATTACAAACCATGCACCCTAAATGATAGTAATTCAACGACAGTCATAAAAAGAACAAGAGGTATAATAACTTCAGATAGACAACACGCTATCAACATACGATGCAGCGTCTAAATAAAGAAGGAAAAAACGCAACCTTACCCCATTCCGATGAGCTCTCGTCACTAAATCAGTAGGCGACAACCTGCCATCACCTGCAATGCACTCACCAGAAGCATACATCAGACCGTTCTGTGTCATCCCTTCATGCAGCAAAGTCTTGGCTAAGTGCACACAATCAGTCTATGCTACTTGGATAATTCCTACATATCCGTTCGGCATCAATATACAACAACAATCTCCGTCAAGTATCTAATGAATGCGGTTTCCGAACACAATACCTTGAAAAAGACTGTCTAAGATCATATGACTCTTTGATGATATTATCTTTAAACATCACCAGACTCTCTTATGTCGCTTCTACTGAACTGACCGGAATATTGTGATACTGTTAGACACTCCATATTACATTCACGAGGTGCATTTTACCAGCGTTTGCCGAACTAGCGTTCAAAAAATCTTGACGGAACGCTAACTAAACACAGAATCAACTAACCTCCTCATACTGACCGAAATTCCATTAGAAACTCCAGAGGTGCATTTCAACAATGTAGCACTATCTTCTCAAATTATCGTTCAAGTAACCTTAATTGAATGCTTATTTTACAGAAAATTAACCGATCTCTCCTCATACTGCTTGCGATTCCGTGAGACAGTCCATATTGCAGTGCATGTCAGCTACGTAGCACCATCTTGCCAAATCATAGCTAAAAAAATCTTAAGAAACACTAATCACTCCTCATAACCAGATTAAGTGTTTAGTGTCTAACAACGCAGACATGATTCAAACTCGAACTCAGGTCTCATGTAAGCCAATAGGATTCGACTTTCCTTACAACAGCATCAAACTCCTAAAACTCAGAAGCAGTTGCAGACATAAGACTCGGCTGATCAAAGCATCTTGGTGTAAATCGCTAAAGGTTGAAATCTTAAGAAACTCTAATCACTCCTCATTGCCAGGTATAGTGTTTAAAATCTAACAACGCAGACATGATTATATGTCAATCTCAAGTACACGGATGGAACTAGAGCTTCCTTACTACAACATCAAACTTCTAAACCTCAAAAGCAATCGCAGACACAAGATTCGGCTGATCACAGCTCAATCTGCTAAAGAATAAGCTATATTGAGATGTCGTTTAGGATTGTGCTTGATTATCTCCTTCTCATGGCCAGGTTAGGGTTTACAATTCACAGCGGCAGACATGAGAATACAAAAATTCAGCTCGAATTCCAATTGACTGAAGCACTACGATCCGAGTAATTAAACTTTCATATCTTAAATCCAGGATTTAGCTGAATTTTTTGTAATTCTCGTGCTATTGACCTAATGTGAGATATAAAAAGCACGTACTGCAAGTGCTGTGCGTGTGGAGGTCCATTTTCGGAAGTGAGCAGTCTGACGTCCATTTGGAGAGCGTGGCGACGGCAGCAGCAAGGCGAGCCGGATCTTTCGACAAGGGCGTCGGTTTCTTCTTCTTCTTGCTGCTTACGCCGCGTGACTTGCCTCCCGCCATTACTAATCGCCGCAATTCGATCCAAGGAATGACAAATTGCTGTTATGACACAATATCAGCTAATTAAGAACTGCGCCGACGAGTGTTTGCACAAGATACCGTAAGTGTGATCGATCGCGACTATGAATGGTCGCAATCGGAGCAGGAATTTGTGTGTTCAGAGGTGTTCTGAGCAGTAGTGATGTTTTCAGTGGCACCTCAACTGGTTTTCGAGACAAGCAATTTTTTTCTTTTCACCTGACAAGCAGAATTTCAATTTGCCTTTCACAACTGGCTTTAAATCTCTTTTATTCTTTTATTGTCTCTGTCCTCTTAGGCCCGGTTCAGACTGGGACGTCCCGTGGAGGCGGACAAAACCGGATGTCCACCATTTTGTCCACTACATTATGGAGGGAAAGGCGCCTACGTGGCAAAACCCTATGATGATGACGCAAAGGTGGTGCATGCAAGGAGGGGAGGAGGAAGCAATAAGACCTTGGGTTGTCCACTGCACAAGATTTGGGATCACCTCCCAAAGTGACGCCAAATCTTGTTTGGTGGACAAAAGGATACATTGGATTTTTGGCGGGAAAGGTGCCTATGTGGCGAAACTCTAAACCGGACGTCCTTCGAGTGTGAAAGCCCCGCCGGACAAAACCTCCACATTGCCCAATGGAAGGCCGGAGAATTTCGTCCGGCTCCACAGGACGTCCCAGTCTGAACCGGGCCTTAGGCAGAGACTATGCGGAGACTTCTCCATCAGCGCACCCAAAAGTTCAATTACCTATCTCAAACCCTTTCACATTGTGTCGATGAGAAGCGGATGACAGATACATGCCCTTAGGATTGGAGTGTCTGCTAGCTCTGGTCCTCTGTTCACTTCGAATTGTAAAGTTGTACCCTCTTACATGCCGTACGTGAGAGACCTCTATGAGATTTTGCATTACAGGTCATTGGTTTTTTCATAAACATCTTGTATAGAAATGAAATATAAACATTGTCTTCCATCGGCATCTATTAATGTCACCATAGCAAATAGGGAAGTCTAATATTTATTTTTTTCTTGTACAACACAAAGTTCATTTTGTTCCATATCAAGATGATTTAGTGTAAAACTAGGAAGCTACCATATTCATTATTGTGGTTGTATTATCTAAATCACAAGAACGTTTTCATCGTTCATAATGAGTATCACACGATTTTAAAAGGAGAAAGAGCTTGATAGGCATATGTATGAGCCCGTCGATTATCAGTTGTTAGTACCATGCTTGAAATTAAGTAGAAGTTCTGCAGATATCTTTGGCATGCAAAGACGTCATTTGTGGTGTTGTCTTTCTGAAAACATCATCCACATTACTTCCTTTTAATCGACTATTTTATCGAACGTTATGGTTGCTGAAAATGGTTTTGACTGTAAGGTCTGTCACAACTCTGAATTTCTTACGAAAAAAACACATTTCCACAGGAAGATTTTAACAACTACCTAATCAATTACTATGTATCTTGAAGGCCAGCGATTACAAACGCTAGTAAGAATGATTGTAGAATAGTTTTTGAAGCTTTCAAGAGGCAAATGGATCAAGATGCTTACTTCATTGCGGATTGAAGGCACTTTTTGGCTCACTCCTATGACTATTTTTAATGGTTTTGAACAAAATATGGAAACTAAAAACTGTACTTCTTTGAATTTGTCTACTTTCGGAATTTGAATTCTTGTTAGTTGTACACATCATTCAACTGCAACTCCAGCTATTCGTGTTGAAGGAGATGAAGGCACTCCATGTTTCTAGAGATAGAAAAAAACTTGAAGGTAGTGACAATGAACGAGCATCAAAACCCTGAACCCTAAACTTTAAACCATTGACTTTTAAATGTAAGTTTAATCTTTACTTCTAAGTGAGAACTTAAATATATTCTCAAGGTTTTACAAGTTAATGAGGATAAAGTATAAAGATAGATCCATGAAGATAACAAAAGTTAACACAAATAAAATACAATAATACATCACGATATCTTGAACTTTAACTTGACGCTTCAAAATTGGATATCAAAATGTTGATTCTTGATTAATTTCAAAAAATGAGGTGCATGATGCACATCATATCTTTGTGGTTGTAATAATAAAAAATTCAACAACAAGTTTCTAAACTTGTTTTTTAGTTGTCATTTACTTTACCTTCAAAATTTTACGGTGTTTTTAAAATGTATCCTTTTCCATTTATGACCATGTTGTTTAACCGCTTCTACAAGGGTTGAATTTTGTACTTGTGTGAAATTGCGACCTCTTTCTACACACAATAGATTGTTGCTAGGCGACGGAGCGAACAAAGTCGAAACGGTTGACACATAAGGATGTACAATTTGTTTCATTTTTTTTGGTCTACTTTTTTTTTTAAATCTTCACTATTTTCACCCTTTGTTAATTTACTTGAATTATCTGTTTCCTCTCTTTGATGGTCACGATTTTGATATCCTACAAATACAAGTTTAAATAGAGCCTTTGTATCACGTTTCAACAAACTTGCAAACTGATCTTGTATTGTGGTGGAGATTGAATGTTTCAATAGAGATACTCTCTTTAAGGGGTCGTTTTAATCCTAAAAGTTCAAGTTTAATTCCGTGATGAGACTTTATATCGCATTAATCTTTGAAGGTAGTTAGTGGATGTCTGCGCTTCCCACCTATTCTTGATAACTCTCTGTGGCATTTGTCACTTGCGACTCCTCTCTATTATTCAGGTAGCGGATGACTAAATCTATGTCGAGAGGGGTTTTTGTATCTTCTAAGATATTCTGGAATGACCTTGCTTTTTGTATCTTCTAGGATATTCTGGAATGACCTTGAATGTTGCATTTCCGTAAGTCTAGGATTCGATGTTGGGAAACCTTTCTGTAATCCACTATACATTGAATTAAGGACATCTGCACCACTGGCATGGGATAAGAAGTACTCCCAAAACTAATACTTTGATATTGCTACTAGTGGACATGACTTATGCACGATTTAAATGAGCTACAAAGGAAAGTTCAATAAAACAATAGAAGAGAAAGATATAATTCCATGGCCTAGGGTTTTCATTTGTGCCTGTAAATTGGTTGAGAATGGTCGGTTATAACAAAAAAGATTTAATTTTGATACAAAAGAATTATTTTAACCCAAAAGTGTCACTTTATCCAGTATTTCTGAAATTATCTTCAACAATAAAAAAATATAAATATAGAAGTAAAAAGTAGAAGTAAATTTTGAAAATTTGAAAAGACCCTACACGCTTCTACTAAATGCCTCCACCTTAACGCTTCTAGCAATACATTTTTAATTGATTTGTTAACGATTTTACTAAAAACAATAATGTGCATTAATTGTAAGTTTTTTTAATTTATTATTATATTTTTATTAATTGAACCAAAACATCATAAGTTTAACTACAAAACTCTATAAAAAATTTGTTTTTTCTTCTAAAAATCAAGATTATTATTTATACAAAATTAAAAAAGAACGATGACATTTATAGAGAACAATTTATTATATTGTAATTTATATCGTAATACAACTTATACATATGTTGTCGGTGCATGTTTATTTAATTCCATAACATAACTTTCATGTTATCATATATCATCTCAAATCCTTGAAACAAATACAATGAAAAATCTTGTTTTCCGCATATCTTTAAATACACCAAAAGCTTTAGAAACACTCAAATTTGAATAAATGAAGATTAGTTGCATGATTCAATGCACAAAAATGCATCTAAAACATGTCTCTAAGTAAAAGACAAGGAGATATTTGAAGTGATTTTACGACGATTCTGATATCTGATTATTTAAATAGAATTACTTACGTATAGTCTATTGGTAGTGGAAAATTATTGGTATAAAGAGATTCTCAGTTTTAATTAGAATCGTTTCATTTGGCTTTTGGTTCAAAATATTTTGAACTTATAGAAAAATCCAACCAAAGCATGCCACTAAATTCTGCCTCTTGAAAATACAAAAACGCATATGATAAACTTGAAATCTAATTTTTTACTTGGTTTTGATACACGACGTCAGGAGCTTAATGAAAGACATTGGTCTATGAATAAATATAAATTATTCGGAAGAAAATTTCAAAACTGGACTTCATTAATTTGACGATGGAATGTAATTCTCTTATTGTTGATACACACTTCTGCACATGAAGTATTTTTTCATCATAAAATGGAAGATAAATGTATAATAAATACAAGGTACTTGGGGTATCCAAAGCAGCATAAAAGCGAAGGTTTACAAGATAATAACAATAATATATCAATATATTTTCAAGAGAACCTAAGATTATTATTATTTTTCCTTACGAGACGCAAAGTAATACATTGTTATATTTTTCATCAAAGCTTTAAAGTGAACTATTGTCAATTATATTTGTTAAACTAATGATGAATACGTTCTCGATGAAAAAAGGATTATTAAATTTTAATTAATCATATATGTTAAAACCAATGATAAAAACATTCCTGATGAAAAAAGGATTTACTAAATTTTATTTATTTGATAGAATGTTATTTACCTCAAAATTAAAGTTTGCTCTTCATTGGAAACACTTTTAATGTAGAAAGTTCACTAGAATTCCTTCATTTTGTGGGAACCAAAATTTATGTGCGAGACTTCTCTTTGGAAAAGAATAAGGATTTAAAGAAAATAAATCCCAAACATTACAAAAAGGACTTAGTTATCATTTGATCAAACCCAATTATCTGATAAAAGATTGTCATAGTTTTTAATATTTGTTTTAATTTAACTTTTCAAATTTGTAAACTACTATTATAGTGGACATAGCCTCACGGTTCCACCGTTCTTGTTGATATTTATTATTATAAAAATATCTATACATATATATTGCAAACCTACATTGGCTCTTGAATGGTGATTTCAAATATTGTAACATTAAATTCTGAATTAAATTGATTACAAAAAACTTTATTTTATTTTTTGAAAAAAAACAAAAAAGTACATTAAACTACAACATACAAAAATTGCTTGCTGAGAAAACATACAAAAATTGCTTGCCGAGAAAGTTGTTTGCTCTAGATCTCTATGTATTGATTGTTTCATTAATTAATACATTATTTACTTTTCATAGAAAAAAAAATTCTAACAATTTATTTATTTTATATTTTATTTTTCATAATGTAGAAGAAAAACATTCAATCTATATGAAATAAAATTAAATATTTGAAGAAAATAATAAAATTTTAAAAAACAACCTTTTGATGAAAGGAAAAACTTGGCTATCTTCTACGTAATTGTAATTCCTCTTAATAAGGCAAACGACTATATGTAGCCTTGATTGTTTAATCTCAATTGTACATATTGGTCATTGTTTTCTTATATGACTATTGCCACTTGGACTTTACCTTAACTCCTAAATTTCCTTGTTGGAAAACGGTCTAAGTCACCAAATTTGACCTTCCCTTAGATTAAGCTCAAAAAAATCTCAATCTAAGCATTATTTGAAAGATTCAACCATAAGATCTCAAAGTTTACTTGACCTTCTTCTCACACACCAAATTTGAACCGTTCATTCTTCCTTAAGTGCGAGATTATAATGGTCAAAGTTGACTGAGATTTTCTCATGTGGGAACCTCCAAAACTTGTTTCGGGTTTTAAGGAAAGTTAGGGGTCAACAGATGAATTGAATCCAACCAGAAATTTTGACACAGAAACGGACGCCCTAAACATTTTTCAATTTACATGATGGGCACCCAATAAGGAGTTGAGATTTAGGAACAAACAAGAGTCAATGACGATGTAGTAGACAGATAAAGTAGGACGATGAAATTCTGATGACGAAGAAAGAGGACGACATTCATCCAAAAGGATGGGCGAAGCCGATGAAGATCGACGGCGCAGGAGTCGTCTCGCACCTAGAAGTACCCTCCCTCAAAACCTCTGAAGCTCTTTTCCGCCATAGCCAGAGCCGCGTCGAAGCTCCAGCTTCGCCCTCCCTCCCTAGCCCGCCTCATTCCCTATCAGCGACAATGGTGGAGAAAGGCGTAAAGAGCCGCAAGGACGAGGTGGTGACTCGCGAGTACACCGTCAACCTGCACAAGCGTCTCCATGGCTGGTAAGAACACTGCTGCTTGCTCAAAACCTAACATGCTCAAAACATGTCGTAAGGTTCCTCGTTTTTGCCGCACCCTCTTGTCTTGAATTCTTAAGCACCGGCCCTCATTTTTGGAGCATTAGGGTTGCATTAGGGTTCAGTTTCTCGGCGTTTGATTGTTCATTTCTTTCCAGCCACTTCACTCTTTCCTAACCCTAGCTCATGAATACTTGCCGCTCGCTCGCATAGCAAATGTAGCATACTTGCTTTGGTGTCTGCTTACTGTAAGGGCGGTTTTTAGGGTTTTGGTTCCTTGTGCGCGCTCGGATATGTTACTCTACATTGGAGTCAATGGCACTCTCTGATATCTCTACAGTGAGATCGATGAAACTCTCTGATTACTGTATGTTGAGATTAGTAAACCTCTGATTCCGATTAATCGGTTGTTTTCGATTGCCACCTTTAGTCGAATTCTTGCTTGGATAGACAGCAGTTGCGATTACTGACGTCTTCAAGCTGAATTACGAGATAACTTGATGATATGTTGCGGTAGATGGCATGATATGATCGGTCTTTTTGTGAATGGCAGCACCTTCAAGAAGATGGCGCCCAAGGCCGTGAAGGAGATTCGCAAGTTCGCACAGAACGCGATGAAGACAAGCGATGTGAGGTTGGACGTGAAGCTGAACAAGCACCTCTGGAGCCGAGGTGTGCGCAATGTGCCTACCAGAGTGCGTGTGCGTATCGCCAGGAAGCGTAACGACGATGAGGACGCTAAGGAGGAATTCTACTCTTACGTCTCCGTCGCTGAGATCCCTGCTGAAGGGCTCCGCAACCTTGGCACCAAGATCATTGAAGAGGATGATGAATGAGCTATTTTAGAGTTTTGATTCGAGTTTTATCATGCGGGAAGGGCATTATCAGCTGTTGTTTTTTCAGCACAAATCTATGTCATTTTGATCTCGTCTACTGTGATGTGTGTTCATGACGGCCCTTGAATTGAGTTCCCTCCTTCACTTGCCTGCGCATTGCTCCCGGAAGCTGTTAGTAGTAATTTCTGATACTAGGGTTACTCCAGGTTGCTTTTTTTGATGTGGAAGTTTTTGAGTTTTTTGCATGTCTTTCGTTGTAGTGATTGCATGCATTTGAGGTGATTATAGTCCTTCGCCGTATGTTGTTGGGAGTCATTTGCATGTTTTTCGTTGCCGTCTCGTCTTGGAGCCTCGTGGAGTCTTTTTTTGGTGTGTCGTCATATTTTCTTGTCCTAAAGCTCAGGGTCTTCTCTCGTTTCTGATTCAGTAAAGACTAAGTAAGGAACAGTTGAACTGCTTAGCTGGATATCTCACGTATCGATTTTAGAAGTGACTTGAAGCAGTATCGTGAATGTTTAGAGTAACATGTGCAGAATTAGAAGACATTTGATTGAGTGGAAGTTTCTGAAATTTTCATTCAAGGAGGCCTTTCTAGTAGGGAGAGGTTAAGAAAATTCTGTTTCAACACTATTGCTTGCAATAATTTCACAGAACTAATTTAAGCTTGATAACCTGCCCATCAACCAACTGAATTTCAGATTGGAGAACCCCTTCGCACAGTAACAATCTGCATGTTTCGGCAAAAGTACTGAGGGTGTCCCTCAGGTATGAGAATTTTTTTGAAGTAGAAGCCCTTAGATGTTCTAAGAGCTCGCATGTAAATTGAGTTCCTGGTTTATTGTTTGTGGGACCGTGTGGTTTTCGAGCAGGTTACCTTAATCGCTGTTCCTCACGATGTGCTCGTCTCTCCCGTATCACCGCCCCGATCGCTCACCTCTTCTATCGATAATCTTTGGCAAATCTGCTCCTCGTGTTTCCCATTATCTCATTGGCTGCTGCTCATTCAGTTACCGCACGTGACAGACACTCCGAGCATCACGAGGTATTGTACAGAAATCAGACTGAGATGAAAGTTCCGCATTGCTGTTGTTCAGGTCGACCACGGCGTTTCAACATTCTCCAGTTCTTTTCACAGAATACATAGAATTTTGCCATCAAGGCTAACACGCTTCACAGTCGTAAAAGACGAACCACTCATCTACTCAACACCAACATAATGAATACTGGGCACTGGAAATATGTTCATTGTTGTAGCCATCCTACACCCTTGATCTACTGAAATCAGTGACACAAACATACTCGATGTAATCGTGTATATCTCCCAGTGAGCATCTATCAACGTAACCAGTTCGATATAGCGAATGTTTAGAGTATGCAGCTCATGCCTCGGACGCCCCATGTTGCTAATGATATTAGATTATGTTGCTTGTGACTGGTCACAGAATGTTTCTAAATCGATTCAGACATGTCTTATATCGCAGCACACGTTGGATTATGAGCAGATCTCAAGGTGAATTTTCAGCGACTTTACACGGATTAAAAGCACTTTGTGTGATGCTTCGCTTCATGAGGATCTCGGAGATACCCTAATGAGCTCATCTCCGTGAGCTTTTCCACCGACATAGTAAGTTCACTCACTTTTGTATATCTCTCTCGATGCAGTACTTCTCGAGTCCCTTTTTCCTTACTTAACTTAGTCAGCACTTGAGGTTTCAGAATTGATTTGATGGTGACTAGTGGCAGGACACATGCAAAGGTTGGTGAAAGGAGCGTGAGAGGGATACTGGCCAGCGAGGTTTGTTTGTGGGGGTACGAGGGTGGGAGTGAGCTTGCAAAAGGCAGGCAGGGGTGGCTATGGGGGACCAGATCACGGAGCCGTTGTTGGTGGAGCCTGGTGATGGCGATGGAGGTGTTACCTCGGAGTCTGTGCCGGTGATGAGAATGAAAGAACGAGGGCAGTTCATGTATCATCGAGTCATGTCGGGGAGAGCATTCGCCGACTCTCCCGATGCTAGCCAAGGTAACATTGTCTCATGCTTTTACTTGGAGGAGAGTGATGGTGGGTTCTTGATTGTGTTGCAAAAATTGATCACAAGATAAACCCTAATGGCAAAGTGCATGAGTGCATAAGGCAATGCACCCAAGCATGCCACAGTAAGCAATTTGCTATGATGGAAATTAATAATTACATTTTTTGTATGTAGGAACTGAGATTTCTGAAACTGTGTGTAGAAATCTATGTGACATTGAATTGGATTCATATTTTCAAATGGTGTTGTATCCAAACCCCATGAGTGTCATAAACCCTAGAACATTTGTGTCTAATGAATGAAGTTGAGATCTGATATTAGAAAATAGTCATTGTTTTTTTTTTTCCAAAACCAACTTCCCAACTTCCTCATCATCCATGGTGATGGGCTCCGACGTTCTAGGGTTAATTTGGCTCCAAACATATGACAAAATAGTCAGAAATACTCCTCAAATCTCTAGTACTTCACGTTTTTGTTTTCAAGTGTGGTATGCACGAAATACTTTATGGGTTCTCTTCTGTTTTTTGGTAGTTGTAGTTTGTGTTTAAGTGGTGAATTTGGGGCTTTGCCTCATCACACTCATGACCAAAAATTGCAAAGGGGAAAGGCAATGTCAAACATGAAGAACTTTATTTGTTTCTTAGTCCAAGTATGCCTTCCTATCATGATCTTTGACTTAGCCTACAAAGAGTTTTGAACTTGACTTTTGTGGCTCATGTATAGAGGCTACCTTGTTTTAGATTTGGTTAAATAACCAGTATGTACGATTAGTTTAGTTTGCCTTTTACTACTCTTTACATCTTGTAGGCTAATTTAATCTATTAGATGTATATAGTCTTGATATTAATTAAGATACATGGCTTTTGCTATAACGCATTATGGTTTTTGTCATGTTTTGTCATGTTTTTGTCATGTTTTTGTCATGTACTGTTCCTTCTTGTTGAGAAAAATAGCATTGTAGAGAATCGCTACTCAGTACTTTGTGAATTGATGTAGAATATAATGTTTCAAAACCAATGTATAGCATTAATGAGCTCAACTTGAAGAGTTGAGTATTGTATTTTATATGTGAAACAATATCATACAAATTCAAGTATGCTTGCTTCAACAAGTAAGTTTGTAATCAAATGGTTGGTGTGGGATGGCAGGCAAGCGGGAGTACAATCGAACTCAACGAGAAACATTAGACTTGTGTAGAGAAGTAGAGAAAGGCCCCGAGGTAAACGAGGAACATGAGAAAGACGAACCGTATGAAAGTCTTGCCATCACCCTTTCCAATATTGCCAATGTAGTACTTCTCATCATCAAGGTACAGTTCTTCTCACACAAACCCTCTCAACACTTCAACTTAGATGTATTCAACATAATATCCCACTACAAAATCAAAACCAACAACAACCAACATACTAATCAAAAATCAAGTAACAAAAACCTCAAATTCTAAAAGAACATCACAAGAAAACAACAAAACTTATCTGTAAAATACAAAACTATTATAAATCATATAACTCACAAAAACAACAAACTAAATAGCACAACAAATCTCACTCCATATGAAAGAGGAAACAAAATTGAGATTCTTTATACTTATTCTTTAATCTCTTCTTTCTGCAGATATTCGCATCAGTGAAGAGCAGGTCATTGGCAATAGTGGCATCGACATTAGAATCCCTCCTAGATCTTCTCGCGGGAGTGATTCTCCTCTTCACAAGATGGGCAATGAAACGAGAAAACGTATACAAATATCCTATTGGAAAGCTGCGTGTTCAACCTGTCGGCATCGTCGTCTTCGCAGCCATCATGGCCACCCTCGGTACCAACACTTAGTTATTGCTTCTATTGTTAAAAGTTCCTGCAGTCTCTATTAGAAATCATGTACTTTATGACGGATTTGCTCTTTTATACCGTTTGTAATCATGCATATAAGCTATATTTGTGTACCAGTGATCATTATGTGTTGTTTTTGCCAGGTTTTCAAGTGCTTATTACGGCGGTGGAGCAGCTGTTGGAAGGAGATACTGGGCATAAGATGAATAGCGGTGAACTGGTGTGGCTGTCTGTTGTGATGGGAGTTGCTACTGCTACGAAGCTCGCTTTGTTTCTGTTTTGTCGGACTTTCAAAAGTGGGATCGTGCAAGCGTACTCTCAGGTGGGTGATCTCATCTTTATGTAAAAAGAGTGCTTGAATCAAAACAAGAAACCTCGATTTTTGTTGAATTGGCAATAATACATGTGCCCTTGGTTGGTTTTTATCATAATATGTAGGAGTTTCTCTTCCTCTGCTCACTTTCTATACGAGAATGTACCTTCTTTCTTTTCGTTTACGTTCAATCGATATTGTCGTTGCTAGTCAGCTTTTTATAATGATTGCTTGTTTGATGTTCGATTCAAGTAGAAGGTTTGAGTTTACATGACCTCGAAGTATGTTGGTTGTGTGATGATCGTCAGGATCACAGCTTCGATGCTCTCACGAATCTAGTGGGAGTGGGAGCAGCATTATTAGCAAATCGGTACTACTGGTGGATAGATCCTGTTGGAGCTCTTGCTCTGGCGCTCTTCACCATCTTCGAATGGTCCAAGACTGTGCTCGAAAATGCAGGTTGAACCTCCATTACCCTTCAATTCTGTACCTCGAAACAACGATCAACCACTTCGAAATTCTAAATCTTTGCATCACTAGTAAGATTTTAATTCAAAACTAAACCTTCAGATTGTTAGAATACATAGAAGGTTCTGTTTTTTTACTCCAAATAGGACCTCAGTGTCAGAGGTTTGAATGCTTGGGTTGGGGTGCAGGATCATTGGTTGGGAAAACTGCACCGCCAGAGTTCATACGAAAAGTGACGCTCATCACACTCAACCATGACGACCGAATCAAACATATCGACACTGTTCGAGCTTACACTTTTGGAAGTCAATACTTCGTTGAGGTCTCCTCCTTCATACTTACACCTCTCTTTTTTATCATTTAAGTTCCATCTTGCACCTCCCAATGTCCTATGTAGTATAGCATAGAATTCTCATCTATGTATTTAAGTTCTTTTCACAATGCATACCACGGAGTAAATGGTGATCCTCAAGAAGAGATGTTGAGGAATTGAATAAAGAGTCTATTGAGGATTGTAGACCACTTGGGGGTGTTCTTTAATGGTTACACTTAGGGATGCTGTACACGGGGAGTCAAGTCGTACATGGGATTAAAGGAGGCCGATGGGTCCATTTCTTGTAATTTGTAAATTGCAGCAATCATGTTGAGAGAATTTTTGCCCTCCTTTGTACAACTTGACTCCTTATGTAAAGTGTCCCTTATACGGTACACTATTATCATTGTTTTTTAACTGTTTATGGGTTTTGTGGTGTAGGTGGACATAGAGTTGCCAGAAGAAATGCATCTTGGAGTAGCGCACAATATTGGTGAGGACTTGCAGAATAAACTGGAATTGTTGCATGAAGTGGAACGAGCTTATGTGCACCTTGACTTCGAGTCTAGACATCGACCGGAGCATTCACGTATTTCTCTCGCATAGGGATTAATTGTTAGTGTTAGGATTTTGTACGGATATTAAAGATTGGTCAAACGAACACTCTATTCAAATAGGTTCGGAGTTCTTCATGTTTAATTTTGTGTTATAAATATGGAGGTGATCAATTTGGGTATTGTGTAATTTTAGGTTTTT
The DNA here is from genome assembly GCA_037043015.1 of Bryum argenteum. NCBI lineage: Eukaryota > Viridiplantae > Streptophyta > Bryopsida > Bryales > Bryaceae > Bryum > Bryum argenteum. The sequence goes on from CM073327.1 coordinate 5,623,439, forward strand.
ACAAAATTTTAGTTTAGCTATTAGGTTAGAAGTTATACTTTCTTGATTGGCTTGTGTTATGATTTGGCTCCAACAAGCATTTGAGATGTTTCCCAATTAACTCCTAAATGTCCTAGCCTGTTTTAAGCCAAAAAACACATTTTAAAAAAAAGTGTCATAGATGCAAACAGAGGTAAGTGAATCAAATTTTAACCGTGCAATCTTATAGAAGACTTGTTGTAGGTCATGTGGACCAAAATTTAAACCACGAAGCCCCATAGATTGCAAGATCTTAACATATTAATCCTAAAAACAAATTGCAAAATTTCATAATCCCATTTGAGTAGAAATTCCACTAACACACCAATTGCAATAAAAGGTCACCAACTGGAAAGTTTTTCATTTTCATATCAAGAACACTCTTGCACAAAAGAAACCATCCTAAGATGAATCTCAAAGAATCTCTACTTGGAAGATTTTTGATCTAAAGAATTTCGCTATTAAATTTGCAGTTATATTTCTATACCCAAAAAACTAAAAATACATCAATCACGAGGAGCTATATCTCCTATATCAACTTTCATCGTTTGATTCGATTTTGATTAAAATTTACTTTTTTACGGTAAAATCTCAACTTGCTCTAATATGAACTGCATTTTCACACAAGATATCCGTCAAAGTGGGAATCTTATCATCTGTTCTTGGAAATTCACTTTTCTTGAATCAAGAACAACTCTAGAAAGCCTCAACCAAAGTTAATCTGGATGCAAGAAAAAAAAGTATTGGATGACTTTGGCAGCCTAGTTTTTCCATGATCCTTCACATTTCTACTTTCATTTTGGCAGTTGACATTTTGACACTCTTTATTAATAGTGCAACTCTACAAAAAAAATTGACGTTACAATCCAACTCCACTGGCAATAATTCAAGCCCCCAATTGCTAAAACCTTGGTCTCAACTATAGTTATTGCGGCAACAACTCCACTTACGTGAGCATTTGTCTTCTACTTTTCAATAAGTTCAAACACGTTTTTACAATCCATGTTGAAGATTAACAAAGTAAAACGAAAGTAAAAGGGAGAACAAATGATAGATTATATATTCATAATCTATATATTATATATTAAACTTTATAATCTCTTGCGAGCCACTAAAAAGCCTCTCTTTGATAAGAAAATTCAATAGTTTCAAACTTGGAAACATAATAGGTGAACAAGCCATCACAATCGTTGTCATGATACTAATTTCATTTCGAGCTTTCATGCGCTCGTATTGGAATCTTGCCTCGGAATAGTTTCAAGGTTACTCATCAATCTCCTTAACTGCAGATTCTTGCAGCCATGTCAACCACAAACAAAAACTTGTTCGCTCGTCCGGAATCCGGTTCAAATTCTCCTTCAGATTCAGCAGGTTCTTACAAATCAGAAACTTGTGTGCTTTTCAATTGACCCATGATTCCATATTCTTCGTAATGTTGCTGGATTCTCACTTTTCTATTGTTTATACAGATATGGTACCCATCACTGCTCGAGGGATAAGCGATCCAGTGTTCATGCACTTGAGTCGCACCTTACCCATCAGTGAACTCGTCCAGTTGAAGAATGTCTCCAAGTCATTCTCGGAACTGGTGTCGGAGAATTCCGCCATCACCGCTCACGTTCATCGACAACAGGATAATAATAGCATGGATTGGTATTATCCATGCTACATACAAACTCGAGATTATAGTTACAAAATACCCCGTCAGTATCATCATGAGGTTGTACCAGGATTGTGGCTCGGTGTTCATCGTCTATCTCAGGGAGTCTTTCACACCCTCCCTCTCTACTCTCATTTCCTACCAAGGGGAGCTTCGTACAATCCTCAAGATGTCCATGCGAGTGTCGAAGGCTTATTGTTAGTGCTACTGGAAAAACCTGATCCTAGCAAGTGGAAGACGCTCGTTGTAACTAATCCCGTAACAAGAGAGTGGAGATTACTGCCTGCGCCAGATTGCGCAACGTTGGGCTTGAATTCGTGGGACTACGATAACTTCCAACTTCATATGATAGCGGATAAAACAACCTACAAGGTGATCATCGTACACAAAGTGATTCTTTGTGTGTATAACTCCACAACCAAGACGTGGAGATCACATATTCTGTCTGCGGAACTTCCATTTGGTATTCGTTCCCGGACCATGATAAAATATTACGGACCATCAAGCGCAGTCGTGAATGGTAGGATTCGGTTTGCGCAGCTAGAGTATGATGATGACGCCGAGCCGAAGTACGAGGTTCAAACGAATTTGAACCTGCTTACACGAGGTCAAGTGAGAGTGTATGAAGTCGATGATGAAGGTGGCACATGGAAACCATGTGTACAATATAAGCTACAAGATTACTTCCCCTCCGATTTGTATCGTCGTTACAAAGACTATGGTTTTCGAATCGGAAGCTATCAAGTTGGCATAGTGGAATGCATGGGTTGCATGCACGCTATCATTCCTGCCTGGTTGGACAATTCCAAGAGTATTGATGAGGGGTTCAGGCAATTCCATGAGCTTCTTCGTACGACATCCTGGAGATATACCGAATATAATGTTCAAAAGCTCCGATTTTACATTCTGCGGTTGGAGGGCAGTGTTGGTAGGCCTTTTGGCTCTTTGCTTATCAAGGATGGTCGATTCAACCCTAATATGGAGAATTATTTACAAAATCCTCCTCCTCTGAATGGAAGAAGCGGTTCTTCGTATCGATGCTTCGGTCGGGGGAGTGTGATCTGGGTGACTTTGCATGATTACATGTTGCAATATGACGTTCTCTCCGGCCGATCGAAAACTGAGATTCTTCCAAGAACAACATTCAATCAAATACTCACGGAACAAAATGTTGCTTTTACACCAAGTTTGTATGCGACGCCGTAGACACGGATTGGTGGTAATATATAGAAGCATATAACTAACTACTACTCCATCTGTTTTAAATTAATATTAGCGAAATCAATACTTTTGGACATGGGTTTGAAAAAAATTAAATTCTTATATTAAAATAAAGTTACACATTAGGACAACTCAAAATTTTTGAATTAGCTTAAGCTAAAGCTTGATTACCTAAAAGTCTTAGAGTGAAATTTTGTTGAAGTGGATTACATCATACGTCACAAGGCGGTTTCACACCCACGGGAGTACAAACATGTAGAAACTCTTGGTTATGAGGTTTCAAGCTCTCAAAAAACACAAGGATTTTTGGGGTTGATGCAGAAGTACTCATTTTTTGAGACCAAAGTTTTAACCCCTAACTCTCCTTAAAACCCGATTAAGGTTTTGGAGGGTCCCGCAGGAGAAAAACTCAGCCAACTTTGACCATTATAATCTCACAAATGAGGAAGAATGAACGGTTCAAATTTGGTATGTGAGAAGAATGTCAAGTTAACTTTGAGATCTTACGGTTGAATTTTTTGAATGCTTAGATTGAGATTTTTTCAGCTTATTCTAAAGGAAGGTCAAGTTTTGTTACTAAGACCGTTTTGCAACAAGAAGATTTAGGGGTTAAAGTTCTTACTTTTTGAAATATATCTTCAATTATGTCATAACAAGTTGGGCTCGAGCAATTACTTTTTGTAACTATAAGAAAGTTTATAAAACAAAAGATATACATACACACAACCGGGACATTACCTTTGCAATACTTTGTGCATGTACAACACGAAAGACCTAAACACAAAAAACTTAAAAACATTGGTAATTAACTCCTTTGTATAAATCCCATAAAATACTATTTTTTGTTGCAATAAACTCATGGTAAATTTGTTTCCAAATGTTTAAAGAAACTTTTAAAAATATAAAAGAAAAACTCCCCCCCCATTTAATCTTACATCAAAGAATGGGAATGAAAATGAAATCAAATTGACATACAAGAAACACCAATTCAAAAATTTCATGTGAGGCAGGTGCTCCATTCTCACTTGCAAGGCGTTTGTGTGGCTGAGGACCCCGCGCTCAATTGCCGCTTGTTTCTTCACCGCCATCGCCATCGCCATCAAAGCAATTACAGAGCTCGCGCAATTGTGCAAGCTTGCGGCAATTCTGTAAGAATCATTTGCGAATTGAGAAGAGCTCTTTTGCACTTTATTTGGTGCACATCATGGCAACAGCTCTCATTGCAAGCAGCTGGCCATGGCGCAATCCTGTTTCGTTCCGCTCCTGTGGTCATAGCCATGCCCGGATGAGCTCGGGATTTTTGCGAGTGAAATGCAGCGCAGAAGATTCGGCGTCCGCAAGTACCGAGGGGGGAAATCAAAAGCAAGCGGATACGAGAATTCACTGGGACAATGAGACCGATGGTTGGATTGGAAATGAAGATGGCGAGGAGAGTGCTTTTTCGCAGTACGCGAGATTTAGCGGCAGATCTAATGCTGGTAGCTTACTCGACCTCGCCGCGGACAGCCATTACAGGTAATTGCTCGATTTTGTGCAATGTCAAGTCATATTTCAGTGCTCGAATTTTAAGTCTTGATGTGAATTTTGCGTAAATGCGAAGAGAATCAGTCAGCGAGCGAGTTCGAGTTATGCAAGAAGCTCATGTCAAGAATTAGAGCTTTTGTTTTTGATTCTCAGCGATTGAATTTTGCGATTGAATTCGTGCAATGTCATCTCGAAATTTAGAGCGAGCCTTAGGTCTTGATGTGGATTTTGCGAAAGTGTGAAGGGAATTGGTCTGCTTAGTTTGCAAACGTCGCGTTTGGAGCTTATGTTGAATATCACAGCTCGGATTCGCGGTGTTGCGTGGCGTTAATTAGGCTTTCAGTCAGGAGTTAGTCATGGATCTGTTAGTCGTCAACTGGTCTCAATGAGTTTCCGTTTCGTTAATCCAATATCATATTTCTACGCAGTTTTCAATGCATGGACTGCGTATTCTACGCAATTTTCTTGCGTTTTTTGCTGATAGAAGCAGCGGTCAATCTTTGGGTTGAGCTTCATCAATTAGGTTTTCGGACAGAAGATCGAATTTGCACATTTTAAAAGGCCTTGTTTATTTTGTATATTTAGATCCTATTCTGATTTAGGAATCTTCCATGCTAGGACTTGCGTGTCAGTCGTTGTTCCTACGCCCTTCTTAGCGTGTTTATTTGATCAAATATGAAACAAGTTGGAGAATGTCATGTACAGCAAACAGAGCTAAATTCTTGGCCTTGAATTAGTTTTTGATCAGCCTCTGAACTGGCCTTTGAATTGGCGTACTTGCGAAGGCTTTGCACAGGATGACCTTATCTAAAAGACGATTCTTGTCTAGGTCTTCAATATATCCTGAATGATCCTCTTTTTCTGTGTTCAGTTCGTTGACGAGGTTCCGTTACTTGTAACGTTTGCAGGTATATGGGTGTACCCTCGGATGCCGAAATAGAAGAGATCAAATCTGCTTACCGGCGTCTATCAAAGCTGTACCATCCGGACTCCACGCAACTGCCTATCGAAATTGCTGCACAGAAATTCATGCGATTGAAGGTAAGTCCGTTTCAGATGGGTTCTAAATCATACAATCATCACATGAGACATTCCAGATGCTCCCAAATCATACAATCATCATTGTAGACCATTTCAGTTTCTTCTATATCATAGTCATCATTGGAGACCATTTCAGATGCTTCCAAATTATACAATCATCATGTTAGACCATTTCATCTGCCATGCTTTCATCACATACAAATTGATACCAACTCCTGAGTTGCCCGTGCAGGATGCGTATGACACACTTAGTAACGAAGAATTACGAAACGTTTACGACAGTCGTTTAGCAAATAAGATTGTGACCACCACTGACTACAGGAGCATGAATGGATACCCGACTATGTCACAACAAGGCTACGACACCCGGTCACAGAGAAGACAAGAGCGCGTGGATATGGATACCCTTGGGGGCGCCAACATGCCTCTCAGTGGCCAAGCTTTGTCAGCTCTAGCCTTTGATCTCTTCGTACTTTTCTTTTGTATAGGTGTAATAATATTCGTAGCATTCTTTAAGAATCACGCTTCCACATAATAAAACTGGCCATCGCAGGCTGAAAAGAAACGAATGCTGCTGGAGATGGAGAAAGCTGAGTAGTGCACAGTCAAGCATGTACGCTCTTCCAACCGTTAGGTAGCCCTTATACTATAGATTCTTGTGTAAAGATTGGTCATCCAGAGGACGGAAGTATTCTACCCTTATCAACTATTCCACTTTTTCTACCAACAGTGTAGCGTGTGGTCGGGAAGCCTGAGCTTTTTCAGAGTCAGTGGTACCTGTACGCTTCTAATGTTTTACAATAAGAATGAAGGGGATGGGGGTGGGACAGGAGTGGATAAAATGAGGGTTATTTGAACGGCACGGTACCGTCACTTCCGAAATAACAGGGAGGAACTGGATACTGTCAATCATTTCTTGGAAAATGGAACCATCACGAGCTTCGAAAGCGGAACTTTCTTCACTTTGTGTGCAACAGGATTTTCAGGTGGTGTTGCAAATTAACTAAAGAGTGAGTTCCATTAGCACGATGGTTCATACAAAATTCTCCATTACGCGGTCTGCCTAATGTTTTTCATACGTTTCACACGTCATGGAGTGATTTGCATTTTGTGGCTGCTACAAGTTACCTGGTTCAACGGAATGGCAACACAAATTTGGTTGAAGAATTTGTATTTGGGACGGAAATAGAAAGATCTTTGGGCCACGTAACATTCTTCCTGGGAGGCCCTCTTTCTGGGAAGAATCTCCTTGTGGTACCACATGAATGGAGAGAATCTTGGAGAGTCTGGTGAATTGATCAAACTTCCAGGGCCTGGATGGAGCTGAATTGATTCTTTGCATATCATAAAACATGCGGTACTTAGCTTTGCAATTTCTGACTAAATTTAACATGATTTTATTAATGTCTTCGTAAGATTTTGGATCACTGGTGATAAACGTCTCAACATGCAAGTGAGAATTTTGAGTTCTTGAAATAATATCTGAAAGAATATAAGTCTATTTTCAATTGTTTGATACTTGAAGTTGATTTTTCATTATTAACTCGTTCCAGATACAATACAATTTTGATTTCTTGGCAGAAAAGAGAAAAAAATGAAACTATCTTACATTCTTTTACCAGTGTCAACATACTACTCATGGTGTATTTGGACGGATGATAAATTATATCCTTTTTACAGACTGCTATCGTATTCTAATATAGAACTTCATGGGTAATTTTTGCAGTAACTCACTCAGGAATGGATCCCTTACCTTGAACTTCTTCATCACAACAGGTAAAATCCTTAGAAGCTGCTTCATGATAAACCGAATGATAAAGAGTAGTGAATGCATTCCACATCATGTACAATTGACAGTGTGAAACTCAATAATTCTTGTCATGAGTAAAGGTCATCATATAGTAACCATACAAAAGATTCCTGCAATAATAATATTTATGCACACAGAAGATTCTCTTGATCAGTAGAGAAACTTCATAACAGAGAAGAAACTCTCAAAAGTACGCAAAACCAACATGGGCTCACAAAATGTTGTTCCTCATGCGAGGGCCAAAAATGGAGTTCTTCATCCAGAGACTCCATGGAAGCTCAAATATATTTCATATCATCATGTTCATTTTTTTCACTTGTCTCTACAGAAACTGAAGCTCACAACCTCACCGAAGAAGTCATACTAGCCAGCGGTCATACGAAAGTCCTTCCAGCAATTTCACCCCTCTCCTTGTTGCAATGGCAGCGAATCATACCACCCGAGAAGGCAAAAACAACCTCATCATCATCCTCTCCTCTCCTCTGCTCCTCATCAATCTTTTTTTTGAATTTTGTTAATCTCTTCCCTGGCTCTCTCTCTCCGACGAGCTACATACTTTACTATAATACAAACTATACTCACTCATCGGTATATCAAGAGGCTTCGTCATTGTTAGTCATTATCAGTCGATACTCGTACACTTTCTATCTATATAATACAGCAGCAAAGTGCTAATGTACACACGAAAATCCTTCAAAGGCACGCCAGCCAATTCTCCAGGTGCCTCTTATTCTCTGCACACACACAGAAAGGAACGCATTCGTTAAAATAAGCTCTGTTTCTTGGAAGGTAAAATCGAAAGATGCTCTTCAGAAAAAAAACAGTACATATTCTGCAACTACAGAGCTCAATTGGCGATGGTGTACCTTGGTTAGTGTGTTTGGAGAGATTAGCGAGGACGGCGGCCCAGGGCGGTTGTTGCTGAGGCTCGAAGGGAGTAGGCTTAGCAGAGCCATAGCAAGGGACGAGAACGGCGAAGCTATCTTCGAGCTCGTTTTCCGTCAAGAAATTGCTGTGATGAGGCTCAAGCCAGCCGACGGACCAGTCGGAGACGTCGGACTCAGAGCCGGACATGGAGATTCCATCAGCGGGGACAATAACAAGGTCGAATTCCGCGTCGAGGCGTTTGGCGTTTCGATGCTTGAGCGGAGCTTTTCGTCGCCGCCCGCGCCGCTTCTGCCAGCCAGGAACGGCTGAAGAGCTCGACTGCCCGGCGACCGCGAATCCTCGCCGTGGTCGTATCGGCAACGGCGTCAGCGTGCCCTCCGAAAACGGTGGCCTCTGCTGCACCAGGCCTGTCAACGCCACTGCTGCCACCGCCATAAAAGATAAACACTCCTCCCTCTCTCTCGCATCAACACACTCCTCTCTCTCTCTCTCTCTCCTTTCTCGGTTCTACTTCTCTCTCTCTCTCTGTTTCGGGGCTTTGCAATTAAGAAAGCGCGGGTTCCGCCATAGCCATGAGGTAGTGAGCTGAGGAAGAAGCTTTGTTGCCAGCGGGAAGGGAATGGAACAAGGGCGGATTATATAAGAAAACAAGGCCTGCCTCCACGCCACCCAATTTAGCAGACGAACAACAGCCCTGCCCCACCATACCGTTCTTGAAGGGTCCTCTTTGCTTTGCAACCACCAAAGTCCTCTTCCATGGAATATTTCTCTTTTATGACATTTCTCCAAGTTTTGTTTCGTACAATTGCAACTTGATTTTTTCTTGAAGAATATTGTTATTTGGAACCTAAAAGTTCATCAAGGATTTTGGAGTTCGATAAGGTGAAATAGTGTTGGGTGCAAGGTTATCCGAGTATGATAACATTCTTGTGGTTTCACATTTTGAATGTGTACTTAGGCCTAAGATTATATATATTTGAAAATTATTTTCTCGTTTGTAAATAACTATGATCAAAGTGGCTCAAAAGTATGAACAAAAATGTACTTATGTTAGAGATTCCTAACATAAGGAAAATCCCATGTACTTTAGTACTTAACCTTGGTGTTTGATAGGGTTAAATGTAATTTTTGAAAGGAGAAGGCAAGTGGAGCTAAATTGTAATTATATTAGGTGAAGTTAGTTGGAGTTGGAGAGGGTTATTTTTAACGGTTCGAAGGTTCGAAGGTTCGAAGGTTCGAAGGGTGATGTAAAGTGGATATTCATAAGTTGAAGTTATATATTTCTGGATGGAGTTATATATTATTGTGTAATTATTTGTAGAAATGGTTGATTAAATTTTAACGGGATAAATTTAAGCAAGACTCACTTAGAGTGATTAGAGCAAATTGTAGTTTATATGAGGCAAAGTTCACTAAGAGCTGAATAAAGTATTGAATATGTGATTATATGAAGTAGAAGTCAGTATGAGTTAAGTAGAGTAGGATATAATCGTATCAATTGGAGGGAAGGAATAGATAGTTGTGGTTAACCCCTAAAGGTCTGAGCGTGCCGTGGCGACCAGTAGAATACGGTGTATTTTGGTTGTATTTGGAGTGAATGCACACCTTTAATGGGTTTGAGTTCAAAGAAGAAGTTGACATTTGAATTAATGCGGTTCTAGTGAGCTATTGCGATTCCAGTTTAGAGTTCCTTGTTGGTAGCAAATCCTAATTATACGGCAGCGTACATACTATCCCCAAGGGACTTTTAAGGGTTGAGCATCCTAATAAAAGAGTTTGTTACCAAGAAGTTTGGCATTTGGTCTAACTTAGGTGAAGACTTTTTGAGAGTAAGAAATGTCAAGGAAAATGCCAAGAAGGACAAATCTATGGTGAGATTTTGATAAACTTTGGGCAAAAATTATAAAGTTTAATACTCCCTCTGTCCCATTATGATTTTCTGGTAGGTTCTCTCAAATCTACCTTTGGAGGTAGATTTGAGAGAACCTACCGGAAAATCATAATGGGACAGAGGGAGTATTAATACATAAATATAACTATAAGCATGGGTGTTATGATGAATGGTGATGAAATTTTGATCCAATATCTCATAGAATATCCACTTTAAGACATTTAATCATAATGATACAAAAGACTAAATTACTCTTACAACAAATATCCAAACGATTACAAAACAAGGGTTATGCAATTGTTATCTTCATCAATATGAGAATGTACTATCAAAGGGGCAATGCTTGTATGCGATTATATCAATGTATGTATAAAAGACATTTACGAGAAAGTATACTTGTACATGTCGAGTAACATAGTATATATTAGAGAGACATAAAATATTGTGTTATCTGCATGTACATTTACTAATCATGTATTTTAGGTGCACATGCGTTTTTTTACACAATTACAATTACAACTAATTAATATTTTTTTTCACATGAAGGGTAGATATGCAAAAGAGTGGTGTGTGTTACTTTTAAGCAATCGTTACTCAAATTGACTTCCACTGTTCATTTGATGTGTATGTATGCAGCTAGCTGACATGTTGCGTACTCCTACGCAACTGCTAGTCAATTGACTTTCACTATTTACTTATAAGATATTATGCAAACAATTGGAGCAAGTTACTTTTATACAACCACCATTACTTCATTTCAATTGTTCAAATGACAAGCATAAATGCAATTAATATGGATTGCGTTACCTTACGCAATATTTATTAAATTCCCAGCTGTTGGTTACTTATGAAGCATGCTCGCAAACAATTGGCAAGCATTATTTTTACGCAACCATTATGCCAATCCATTTCCAATTAGCTTTGTAGTTCACTTGAGGAGCCTATATGCAAACAACTTGCCCATTACTTGTAGCAACCACTATTTCATTCAACTTCTATTGTTTACTTGAGGGGCATATACATAAACAAATTAGTCGTGACAAAATTAGTGCCCGCTACTTTTACACAACCACTATTGATTCTTGATGTAGAAAGATTAAATCATCAAAATAGAAATTCCCCTACTTTAGGCCTAACAACTCTCAATCTATATTTGAACTAAGGAAAAAATGTGGATTGAGTTTTTACTGCAATGACCACATAAACTGCAAGATTATAATATTGCGGTAGTCTGTAATATTTAAAACTTCATTGTTTTCACCCAAAGAGCAAAATTGCTACTAACAACACCATTGCAAATTTCAAAACGGATTCAATTTGGTTGTCTTTCTTGGACCAACTCAATTAGGTTTTAGAATTTGTCTCTAAAATAGCAACTCAATCAGGTTTTAAAATCTGCCTCTAAAATGGCAACTCAATTAAATTCTTTTTTGACATCTTGGGGGTTTAAGGTTGGTCACCCTTGTCTCAATAACACACTACAATCAAAAAATAATTTTAAAAATCTATTGAAATAAACAATAGCTTCGCATTAAACCTCGATTCCATTAAAATCACGTTATTTTGCAAAAATAACATGTTATGGGATACACAGATAAGCACAATATATGATGGTTTTTTACTATTTTTGACCTTCCAACGTTTGTCAAAGGCTATTCAAATGCATCAAAGAGAAATGTTTAGGATATTTTTAAAACGACACCAATCTCTTTGAGGTTATTGAACCACCGTTCACAAACATATAAAGGTCAAATACAAGTAAAACACGTGTTGGTAATAAATTTATAGAAATCCGAGTGAAATAACTAAATCAAAGTGATGTTATGAAGTAAAAGAGTGATGTTCAAGAAACATGCCATTTTAGGGGCATAACTCTAATCCAACTCACAGGCTTTTGCTCCACGGTTGGATTTTATTTTTTTTGAATTTTGAATTTCTAGTTTTATTTTTAGTTTTTTCAAAACTTGTACTAGTTAAGGCTTCACACTTACACGCCCAAGATGTCAAAAAACAACATTCTGGATGGAAGGCATAAACTTTGAAGAGCTATAAATTCTTCATCTGAAGTCCGTTTTTGATGAAATCACTTGGGTTTGGTCCCAAATAAAGACTTGTTTGTGTGGTATAAATTTGAAAATCCATACAATTAACCCCTAAAGATCCACGATGTTTTGGGAGCTTGAAATCCCAACACTGACCACTATGTACTAGTGAGGGTACGTCCAATATTTTTGGAAATTTTTGATAATTTCAACCGTAGGATCTTGAAGTAGACTACCATCGGTAGCAGTGTGAAAATTTTCAACCGTCGTAACATTTGAAGTTGACTGTAAAATTGTTTTTGGCCTTGACGGTAAAAGCCGAATCGGTGACCGTGGTCATTTAGGGGTTAAGTATGCATAAATCATGCATTTTAGTAAAGGTCGCTTTAGTTTTTGGGTTTTCAAACATTGGGCATGTTTTACCATCACAAGCCTATTATGCAAAATCAAAAATAGATTTTCATGAATAACTTTTAAATAATCATGATCTGAAGATGACATACAACAACTTTGTAGTTTGAAGATTATTTATCCAAATACTTTTGGTATTGGATTACCAATGATGATTCTACATTGAAAAGAGTGAAAATGTGGATGAATTTTGAGGAGCTATACTCCTTCATCCACCATTGAATTTCAACTTTTTTCTTTGGAATTGGCTACAAATAGAGTCTAGTCTGAGTGGTAAAAACCTTGACCCAATCGAAGGTGTTTTGAAAATAAGGCAAAATTTTGATTGCAGGGGATGTGGATCCGGACCCTTTTCCCTTTGAATTTTTTTTGCTAAAACTCCTACATAGTCCATCGTACGCGCTACTTTCTACCTTAATTCTAGATGACATATACCTCCATCTTATGTGATTCTCACACAAAGCACAAAAATTGAAGCACAATATCACTATTACACGACCAACAATATCTTACCACATTTAAGTTTTGGAGGAGAAGGAGCAAGTGGAAAATGAACATATACAACAAAAATGATACTTTTTTTTATTGAATTTCGTTAGAATCAAATATTAAAAAGAAAGGGGGGGGGGGGGGCGTGAAAGGAGGCATGTTTGGTGCCAATAGAACCTTTAGAAGAACCAAATTGACAACAACATGCGAATGATCAGTCACTCAAGCCTACACTCTTCCTTCCTTTCCTTCCTTGTTGGGTTATCACTTCATTCCCTATCTTATCAAGATTTCATGCATACAGTTGCCCTTTATGGGTTCTAGAATGAATATCCCCTTTTCATTGGGAGAAGTGCCTAAACTTTAACCCCAAACTTCCCTTAAAACCCGAAATGGGTTTTGGAGGAGAAAATCTCAGCCAACTTTGACCATTATAATCTCACAAATGAGGAAGAATGAACAGTTCAATTTTGGTATGTGCATAGAATTTCAAGTGAGATCTTACGGCTAAATCTATCAAACAATGCTCAAATTGATTGATTTATTTATTTATATTGAATCTATTAAACAATGCTCAAATTTATTTATTTATTTATTTATATTGAATCTATCAAACAATGCTCAAATCAACAAGGAAATTTAGGGTTAACATCTTCGGGAAAATGTTCTTTTATTCGCCTTAGCCTAGCACAGGGGTTTGCTCATTTTTGCTCATTGGAATCAAGTAACAACCTCAATGTGTTCAATAATAACTAGAAAAAGTGTGCTATGTTGGTAATATCATTTTCCATGGTTGTAGATGAGGATATTGTATATTGATTGGCACAACAAGAAGAAAAACACTTACAATGTAAAAAAAAAAAAAAAAACACCATATTATTTTTCAAATATCTCAAAGTTTTCTTTGATTAGAGATATTGATCTTCTCAATGTTAACCCCTTAAGATCCTTGATGCAAAATTGCCTAAATCATAGAAAATGACCTTTGTCTACTTCAAGCCAAATAAAGCTTAATTTAAGCATCATTTAGGAGATCCAACTGTAGGATCTCAAACTGAACTTGCCTTTCCACTTGCCTTTGGAATTTGAACCTTCGATTCTTTTTAATTTGTGAGATTGTAATGGTCAAAGTTGGCTGGTTTTTTTTTTTTTTTTTTTTTTTTCCTACAAAAACTCCAAGAAACCAATTTGGCTTTCTTAGATCTTTAGAGGTTAAATTTTGATTTTAAAAAATAATACTATTTTTTACACCTCATTGGATGGGTCACACAAACTAGTCTTGAGTATTTAGTGATCTCAATACAAAAAACAAATATGAGATTTTCACATACTATTGTATATTTACACAAGTATTGGTATATTGGTATGAAGATATTGTTCATATAAATAACAACAATTGAGTCAACCTTGTAAGTAAGATATTTAGGATTTCTTTTGTTTTATGGATAAGGTGTCAAGTATGATATGACATGTCAGCAGTGCTGAATGATAAGCATATACTTGTTAGTATCTTCACTTCCTTATCATTGGCCCATACGGTTCATCAACAATTCACTTCACTACAATATTTTTATATTGAGAGCCACAGTATATAGAGAAGCTACAGTAATAGTTGGAAGTAACCCCCTAAAGGAGCTAGAGAACCTCTACAGTGACTCTCTAGACGGCCATATCTGAAATCCGTGAACAAAGTTTTTTTGAATTCGATATGGAGGATCTTGTTCAGTCTAATTAGTTTACAAAACAATTCTTTTTTATTTATTAAATTTCACTCTACAGATCTTGAGATACATTGAGTCAAAGTTTCAATTTCTGTAAATTTTTTATTTTGGAGCATATTGACCTCAGTGAGGCTTCACTCTATTAAGGGTTAAGCCCTCTCAAGCATACTGTTTTTGTACTTGTGATATTTAGAATATTTGTAACTCTTGAGGTATTTTGTATCCATGGTGTCGCTCTATAGTGTGAAACTCTCCTAATTTTTTTAAAAAAAAAACTCTTACTACTAAGAAGAAAAGAAATTAAGTAGAAAATTACAAACTCACATTGTCCTTTGTTTTTGTTTTTAGACAAAAATGTTCAAAAATAAAAGAAATCAATCACACACACATTTTCTTTCCCCTCACAAAGGATTCCTTATTTCAATTTAAGGTTACCGAAGTACAAGAATCTTCTCGAACTTTCAAATGTTGAAATGTACAATAAAAGCCGTAAGTACATATAACCATTTTTTGTACTTACAAATACCCACAACACGAACATTTTAAAAACGTTAAAAGCACAAAAACAAAATAAATTACATTACACAAACGTAGACCATGGAACAATAATATTTGTCTAATATTGTGCTCAATTGTTTATTTATTGAAAAACTACCCTCAAATAACCATTAACCCCTAAAGATCCAAGATTGCCGAAATGGCTTTTTGAGATTTCCGCAGGGAAAAATTTCAGCCAACTTTGACCATTATAATCTCAAAATTGGAGAAAAACTAACGGTTCGAATTTGTTACTAGAGTAAAGGGTCAAGTTAGCTTCAAGATCCTACGGTTGGATCCTCTAATTAATGCTTAGATTGCGTTTCTTTGGGCCTGGAGTAGAAGAAGGTTCTTTTTGATGATGTAAACAATTTTGTATCAAGGATATTTAGGGGTTAAAATTATCAAATCCAAAGTATGACACAACTTCATAGATAATTTCAAAAAAGACAAAAAAGACAACAAAAAAGTGAATCCTACAAACTTGTGGCTGCAGTGATTTTTATTTTGTCATCTTCCAACAAGGAATTCAAAAATAAATAAATAAATAAATATTCTCCATGCAGTGGTTCTGAGCTACTGGCCCAGTCAATTCTATTATTTTATTCCTGATATTTTTGAGCTTTGAGAAAAGGGAATGAGCCAAATTTATCCAAAAATATATATATTTTAAAAAAATAAAAATTAAAAAAATTTAAAAAATGGCCACAATCCCCCTAAACGAGGCGGGTACACCATTTCTATCATCTTTATTGAGATCCTACTACTACCGCAATCATTGATTTACGCTTTTTACAGACATACATACATACATCATGTTGTTTGTTTTTACAGACACCCGCTTCGCGAAAGTTACCACCAGCCTACCTTGTGGGCGGCTCGGCTCGCTAGTAAGAGAAAAAAAAAACCACACACATGTAGATTGTTAGCCGGCGTCAAATTTTAGTAGGAATGAAAGTCGACGAGAAGGTTCATTATGTGGAAAATCATGAATCTTATGTGTGTTGACATCATACTCTTAGGGCTTGCATGTAAATTTGTTTAGGTTAAGGGAATGATAATAGTGTGATTTTTTAAAACTACTTTTTAATAAAAACAGTATTGAAAAAATATTCTAAAATGATGGTATTATTGGTGACATGGCTATAGTTGTTGTATACATGGGGTTAAGAAAAGGAGTTTCTCGCACATATATAATGAATTACATATAATGAGACGCGTCTTAGTGGTACCCATATCATGCCCTTGTCTCTTAGAGCAAGCTCTATACAAAGTTCATAGAGTATATAAGGATGATTATGTACTTTCAACTTTTCAAGAGCAACTGATGCCCAAGAACAATTGTATGTGGAATTTATTTATTTATTTATTTATTTATTTATTTATTTATTTATTACCTTCAGATATTCATAACTCATAAATTTCAAAACCATGGAATACCCCCCCCCCCAAAAAAAAAAAAAAAAAAAAAAAAAAACTCTATAACTTTCCTCCAAGTACAAGTTGGCATGTACTAAGAAGAGATAAGAAGGTTATAATACTTAGAACAATCAATCTGGAGGAGTCAAAAGGGTACAGACAACTCCATTTCCTCAAAATCTTGCACTACAAGATATACTATTTTTCTACCCACAGTAAATCATAGCCGCAATTCGAAACCCGCATGACCCATGTTAAAGAATTTATACACATACAAATGGCATCCAAGACAAATCAAGTGGGTGGGCATGGGGCCCGAGTATGCCACTTTCATGCATGGGATGCCAATCAGTTGGGGCGGGTTGAATGGTGCACATCGGATCTAGCCTGGCGGAGGAGGACGGGAGGGCCCCCCCTCGGGATGCGGTACAACATTCCATCAAGCTTCGCGAATCTCCCTTTGCGCCATAAACTCCCCCAAGGATATGTTTTTGCTACGTAAAGATATTTTAAGTTTTTGAAAAGTATGGCGAGAGAGGATATGATGCGGAGGAGGTGATTGTACTATGGAGTATGCCTACTTGTGAAAGCCATCTTTATGGTAGATATACCCATTGATTTAATGCTAATCAAATGTGCACATAAAGGCCATTCCATACCAAAAACCTTGGTGAATTGTTTGTTTCTCAATTACCCCGAAATGATTCACACCTAATAATGTATTATAAGATTTTTTGTTTGAATGTTGAAAAATTAGGGCATTTGAAGCGTACTTTTATATAAATGTCCCAAGATGAGTAAGCAAGCCATTCACATAGGAGGGCAAAAATCCTCTCATGTGGTTGGTCCATGTGAGGAAAGATAATGTGGTTGGTCCATGTGAGGAAAGATAATGGATTTTGGAATGAATTAGACAGAAGAAAAAATTATTCTATTTGGCAATGATAATCATTCTAATACACATTTTTGCAAGTAGAGGCTAAGATTTATGAAATCATAATTTTTTTGGGTTATTTTTGGACTATCGGAAGTTGCATCCGGACCCAATTGGCACCAACGGGTTGGTCCTATACATGCTAGAAATAAGTCATGATGAAAATATCAAAAACGCTGATTCCAATCTTCATTACTTCACGATTTTGTTTACAAATGTGCCAATACTTCATGGGTGCGTTTACAATTCTACGGTAAATGACGCTTATGAGTACATGTACCTTGTGCATATATGGTGCTTCACCTTACATACATTGACCCTTTTTTGCACATAGGGTCTTTGACAAGCGTAGGAATGTTTGTGCCTTGGACACTTCTCGCCCATATTGGGGCCATCCGTGCTTCACCCCACATACATTAACCCTTTTCCGCAGGCAGGGCCTTTGTGGGCATGGCCTTTGACAGGCCTAGGAAGGGATACGAAGGAATGTTCATGTCTTGGAGATTTCTCAATCATATTAGGGCCAACCCAATAGTAAAGGATTAACTTACACATTATAACAAGAATGAACAAAATGTACCGGTACTCAAAACTCCAATATTTTCTACTCTACATGGCCCCTTTCAACCATGTGCTTAACCCCCAAAAAAATAAAATAAAATAAAATATTAATTTTTTTTAAAAAAAAAAAATAAAAAAATTAGAAAGCTTCCATAGAAGAGTTTAAATGTTTCCATGTTTTTACAATGATACAAATACTAACCCAAACCTCATAAGAAAAGACAGGTATTGATTATTCCCACACAGAATGCTCAAATGTTGATGATAAGTTTACTTATTCAAAGGAAAGCCTTTGCGTATTGACAAGCGAAGCATAAACGCCATCTTTGGCAATGAGCTCCGCATGCGTTCCGATCTCTATCACCGACCCGTCTGCGCACACCGCGATCTGGTGCGCCGCTTGCACTGTGCTCAATCTGTGCGCTATCACCAACGTCGTCCGACCCTGTGCAACAACCACAAATCACCCCACCAACAATTTCATGAGATTATGCATAGTACTCATGCTAAGATAACCACAAAAATCAAGTATTCAATGCATATATTACAAGACATACACTTTAGTTGGAGACTTGAAATCTGTGAATGGTATTCTAATACAGTGAAGAAGACGATTCTGTAAAAAAATGAAGAAAAAAATGACTTTGAGGGAGAAGTCTCATGTGGAAGGTCACCCAAAACCAGTTACTCCATGTGCACATGAGGTACTTTCTTCTCTCTCCCAAATCTAAAGTAAGAATCTGAAGGGAAGAGTTTCTAGCCATGCTTGGTTATACGCCTGTGATTGGAACCACTCAAAAGTGATATACAAATATATGAGATGGGTGGAGTGTGAGAAGGGGAGGTAGGGAGAAACCTTCATTAGTCGATCGAGAGCGCCTTGTACTAGCCGCTCACTCACACTATCTAACGCACTCGTGGCCTGCAACGACATATAAAAGAAGAATTTAAAATAGAGTCCACCATTGGAAGGAATCTGGAGGTGGAGTACTAAATGGTGGTGCATACCTCATCTAAGATCAAAATAGGAGCGTTCTTCAACAACGCCCTTGCAATTGCTATTCTCTGCACGAGTAGTATCCCACAAACGAAGATTATTCAGACGGTAACAAACTCTCCTTGTTTTTGCGATTTAGAAAAAAGAAACTCTAGAAACTGTCTTCTCTGGTAAACTGCTGTTGAAAAAACCAACAGTGTGTTTTCGAGAGAAGGGTCGAGTGATTCATACCTGGCGTTGGCCACCACTGAGAAGGCTGCCTCGCTCTCCCACCATAGTATTATACCCCTGCATCACAAAATGCACTTCACTGTCAACTCCTTCTTTCTCAAGTCAACAACGATACGATGCTCTCAAATCACCAAGTCATTAGTACCTCCGGAAGTGAAACAATGAAGTCGTGTGCATTGGCAGCTTTCGCCGCTGCTATGATCTCCGATTCAGATACGTCCTTATTGGGTAATCCGTATGCGATATTCTCGGAAACTGTCATTGCGAACAGCACTGGCTCCTGGAAACACAGCCAACAATGAAAGAGAATGATATATGATTGATTGTATGGAGGTGTCAGATACATGAAAAGATGATAAAATGAGTGATAGTACGGAGGTGTGTACAGTACCTGGTTTACGATGGAAATGGCTCGGGCCCATTCTGATTTGTCGAACTTGCGAACATCGATGCCTGCTAGTGTTACTCGCCCATCCGTTGGCTGCATTACACATCCATTGCACCATGTTAGCATCAAACTGAAGATGAAGGAAGTACACAATTGTAAATACCATCGAACTGAAGGTTCATTTGTACAAGTAATGAATGGAAGTTGTGTAGGCTGAAAGAGACTGGTTTCAGAGTTGGTACCTCGTAAAAGCGAGCAAGTAGCTGCACGATGGTACTCTTCCCCGCGCCACTCGATCCCACAACCGCCGTAACAGTACTCCGCTTCAAATGCAGCGTAATCCCCTTCAGAATCAGCGCTTCCGGCCTCAAAGGGTACGCAAAAAACACATCTGCACAAAAAAGACACAGACCTTCAAAACACAATCCCAAAACATTCAAGAGGATTACACTCTCCAACCACAAGAAAGTGTGGACCTCGGAGGATTTACCTTCGAGGACAACGTCGCCGGACCAGGCCAATTCACAGACGGATTTCTTGGAGTCGTAGTTGAGAGAATGAATAGCGCCGGCTCCATTGACGGGAGCATCGATGACTGTGGTGTCGACTGAGCTTGCACACTCGTCGCTGCTTTGTAACTCGCCGCGTGCTTCGCGTTCTAGTCCGTGTGCTAGCCATTCGTCTACCTCGGCTCTGCCTACTATGTTGTTGATTCGGTTCACTGCTTGGAGCATGCCTTGGAGGTCTGCTAGCGTGTTCACGAACCCTTGCACCTGCCCACATCCACATTCTGTCCATTAAATCAACTCCAAGCCTGATTTGAGGCTGCTGGATATGGAGTAATCCATTCAGGATTAGGAAGATTTGCAACATTTTGATCAAACTAACTCGTCCCTTGCAGTACCATATGGAATTGAATTGTTTGGCTTACCGCGAATGTTAATGTGAAAGTGTATCCGATGAAGGAAACCATCGTTCCAACTGCGAGTTCTCCCTACAAACAACAACAAAATAGCCGATGTCAATCAGAACTGCTGCTCCATTACACATCCACTGCAGCTTTGTAGAGGTTTTCGAGGGGGTGGCTTACAGCTTTGACTTTGGAGCCACCGAGAACGTAAAGCGCCATGAGAGAGACGTAGATCGCAACGCGAGTCCAAGACTCGTTTGTGGATTTTAACCAACCCAATTTGTCTCCACTTTGTTGATATGCCAAAACCTAGCTCAGTTACAAAACATAATTCAGTCAACAAGACGAGCCAAAACCGCTTAAACCCTAAACCCTGAAAACGAGTCGAGCTTCGATAGCTTACAAATTTGTCGAACATTCCTGTCTGTCTTCTTTCACCGCCAAATGACCGAACCTGCACACAATAATCAACCATTTGGAACTGAGAATGAATGTTGCTTAAGATTCTACTGCAAATACCATGAATTGGATTTTTTTTTTTACAGAGTAGCACGGAGTACTGACCGTTCGAATGGCTGAGAATGTCTCGCTCGCACAATCTATGATCCGAGCCTGGACCATTCCATGCGCTTTGAAAACCTGCATTGTCGTCCGCTTGTAGATTGCTGCAACACGAAAACGATATTCAAATAACGAAACATGGCAATTTGCTTTAGATGATGAGTTTGTGATCCAGGACCGGTGCTCACCTACAATAGCGGAGATGGAAAGCATCAAAATTCCAAGAACAGGAGCAAGCTGAGCGGATAGCACAAAGAGAATCACAAGTGTTCCCATCATCTGCAGACACCCACCACCACAAAAACATGAGTTGTTGCAGAAGTGAACTAGAAATCGTGGCATCTGACCGTTTCAGTTTCCAGTTTCATGAAGTAGGATGTATGCCCACGACCCTTCAGCTCATTAAGTAGCTCCCATCGATAGGATTTGCTAAGTTCACATGACTGAGTTCTGTATCACGAGGCTTCAACTATGAGCATTATATCCACGATGATGGAAGCATCTACTACCGGAAAACTACAAGTATCTTCAATATGTTACAGGTTACGTAATTCTAGAGAGAATCTGCCAGTGGGGAGCAGATTCGAGAAAATTCACTGACCTCGGAGAAAGCTCGGAATCCACGATCTCTGGAGACGTTTTCATTGACGAGATCCTTCATGGCACCCAAGTCTTGAGAAAGAATGCCCGTGAGTTCACCAACCTGGCCATGCACGCTGCCATAAAGACCTTCAAACCGTCACCCAACACCAGAAAAATAACAACAACAAATACTCGAAACCATTCACAAACCCCGTCCTGCCTGCCACTAGTCACAATTGCACGAAGAAGACAGTACCTTGTGACGATCGAAAAACTCCACCTGAGGCAAAAAGAAGCAACATCAACTATCACTCTTTTCCATCGCTCAATACACCTCTCCATTCAAAGTGCTATATTCACTAAAGAAGCATTTGTCCATTATAACTTGTTGTCTGTAAGCAACTCAATTAGTTCGAAATCAATTCTAAAGGACATTCGGCTTACAACGGTTTTTAGGTGATAGTAAAAGAGAAGAGAGTGGTTTACCTTTTGAATGAGAATGCGACGGAAGACCTGTGAGCGCAAATTGGCCATCACACTCTCCCACACGTGCACCATGTTTGTCACGAACACCACCGTTAATAGAGGCTCCAAAACGTAGATTCCTCCCAGCTTGGCTAGAAGCTCACTCAGTGGCTCCTTCCTCACTCCTATCAGCGTCTCGAAGAATTTGCCTGGTCACAGCAATGCCACTTTTCCGTTTGAAAATTTCCTCACGATATCATCAAGTCAAAGCCTACGATGATGTTTCAAACTAAAATTCAATCGAGTTTTTTTCACTGTGCTGCTTTCTGGAGGTGTGACCTCGCAGTTTGTGACTGTGAACCACACTACGATCGTGCTGTGGGTTACAAGTAAGTGACGATCACGGTGACTATACTACCTCCTACCTCCACATCGAAGTAATGATCACAGCATCATCCTCGGTGCTGTTGATTCGAATGATTCAACTACAAAGCCAAAAACCTCCTCACAGTATCACCAAATCAAATCCCTAACATCGAGCGATGATGTTTCGAACTAATTTCTCATGAAGTTTTTTTTATAACATGCTGTTCACTTGCTCCTGTGAAATACTTAGAAAACGCTGAGCAAGCATCGATTACAATGACCATACCATCTCCTACCTCTACATCGAAGTGATGATCACAGCATCACTCTAAATGATGCTGATTCAAAAAGTTCAATTTTACGAAGCTGAAAACCTCCTCACAATTTCAACAAGTCAATCCCTAAAATCACCGACAATGTTTCGAACTAAATGTCTGTCGTGATTTAGTCAACATGCAGTTTAATTGTATGAGCTCTCACCTCGCAACTTTTTTTATTGTATCAAACATCAAGAAAACGGTACTCTAGGTAAACGAAAAAGAGTTCATAAGCAAAGTGACCATATCCTCTTCCTACCGCCACATCGAAGTGATAATATGGAGAAACGCCATTTTCCAGCATTGCTTGGTAGTGCACAAACCTGAGAAGAGGGGCATGGTGAGGGTACAAGTGGTCGCAGCAACAAGAGCCGCAGCAGCAACGGTAAGCCTTAGCTTCTGTTTCCACAGCAATCCCACCACGAGGCTCCAAGTGATAATCGGCTTGGGTCCTCGAGGCGCGACAGGCACAGACCCCAGAACATCATCTTCCAGTTTCATAAACTGCGGGTCAGCCGGCGGGGAAATGAACGCCGCTCGCGGCCCCCCCTGCGACGACCTCCGTAACCTCAACACCCTCGGCACTGTCGCAACCCGCAACTCTTCCCCTCTCACAAACTCCTGCCTTTTCAGATTCAAAAGCCGAACCTGCCCACCCAACCCCAATACCCTTGTTGGCGGACTCTTGGGTACCGCCCAACAACAAGAACTCGTACTGAATTGCCGCTGACTAGCAATCACCATCGCCATAGCTGCCTCTCTCTCTGTCTCTCTTTCTGTCACCCCCCTCCTGGTAGTCTCGCTCAAAATCCAATTCCTGTCAGTTGCAGTTAAAGCTCCATTGCTTGCTTGCACTTCCGGATTTGCTAGCTCGATGAGGGGTCTGCTAGCTAAGTTGATAGGCTGGTTGGTTTGAGCACGGAAGTGTTGGAGTGCACGGCTCAATCTAAGTTGTGAGCATTGTTCAATGAGGTGATTGATTGATGGGATTGGGAGGTAGCTTCGATTGACCTAAGGGGAATGGAATTCGGATTTGGATGTTGCGAATGTTGTGGAGCGAAGTGCAAGGCAATGGGAATGATAGGCCCAATCGCTCCCACGCTTTTCGTGAGCGGAACGATACGAAACTACTCGCTGTTCCTTTCCATGCCATGTGCCCCAAGTGCCACTTGGCCCGGAACTGCCACTTTTTCCATGGATGAGGGTCCCGTCATTGACATTATTAGAAAGACGAAGTGACTATACTT
The DNA here is from genome assembly GCA_037043015.1 of Bryum argenteum. Lineage (NCBI taxonomy): Eukaryota > Viridiplantae > Streptophyta > Bryopsida > Bryales > Bryaceae > Bryum > Bryum argenteum. The sequence goes on from CM073327.1 coordinate 5,647,670, forward strand.
GACCCCTCCTTATTGTCACAGAGTCTCCTTTTTCTTTCAATGTCACACCTCTGGAGTGTCACACCACGTGAATGGAGATGTTCATCTTAGCTCTAATTTTTCAAATGTGGACAAAATTTTTCATTAAGATTTCTACGACAAAAAGTGGACTTAAATTGAATTTTAACGCAGGGCTTTGCTGGCTTGGGAAAGTTATGTTTTGGCATTAGTTGGGTGAACAGGGTGGTACACTAAAGATTATAATAAGTGTTGGATGACAAGTGGTATAGTTACCACTATCATGCTCCAACACTATTGGTCAACTTGTGGACAATTCGTGTAGTTGGGGCTACCATTTCTTAATGGCACCCTCCCTTTTAGTCGCCAAAGTTGCAACTTGGATGCTATACTACATCAAAATTTAACACTAAATGTCAACTTCTTCATTTTTCAATTTTTTAATTCTTAGTACTGTTCACAATTGGTGTTGGAATTGACGATTAGAGTTGCTACAATTCTACCCTTGTTGACAATTGACATTGATTCTGGACACTTTCTTTAGCACACATGACTTCTGCAATTCTCAAACAAGATCTATAATTCTCAAACAATATCAAAAACGAATAAGAAAAGAAGATCTTTCCAAGGCAAGAGTAAAAATTGTCCAAAACCTTGAGTACTTAATGTATGTAGAGACTATCATTCTATGCATATACATACAAACTACACTTTACTGAAGAAGACTGTTGCTGAAAGCAACAACGCTCTAACCCTCTCGTAGTGTGATGAGAAACTTATGTGCTTTTAACTTATCTTTGATCACAAGCATCGCAAAAATTTACCAAAAATGTAAAAGAGCATTCACAAGGATACTTATTCTTCATGACAATTCCAACAAAGGTACGAGACTTGGGATGATGTCATGTAGCACTGGCTTAGAAGGTGCTTTATGTATATATCCTGCAGATGCTTTGTTCGACCCAACTCTAATTGCAGCAATAAGCAAACCGGACATTTAACTAAGGAATTGAAAAGATGTATACAAAACCTCATCTTCCATTCTCACTCCTATCATCAAACTGCACTCCTAAATTTAATATTTACCATTCATTTTTTCATGCGAAATTCCCCCTAAGCTTCAAAGAAAACTCAATTTGTGCCTTAAAGTCAAAGAACTCTTCGACTTGCCATAATCGTCAACCAAAAGTCCTAGTTAGGCTTTATGATGTCTCAAAAAATAACATCCCAAGAATAATGTTCGTTTATAAGTTGATTACAATCACTTAATAATTGTATCAAATTCATAATGGACTCTTCATCATCACAATACACCTATTCTAGTTATTGTGGACAAGTTGTAAAGTATAGGTATTCACCTCCTTTGAATCAAGAGATTGTACAAATAAGTATGTTAATTTTATAATCTCACAAATGAATAACTAGGTGGTAGAGGGTAAAAGCTCCCTTTTACTCGATTTGTGCTCTGGTAGAGCAAATCAAATGACACCAAGAGTCAAAACTTTCTTAACCATCAATGTATTCCCTCACATAGACAGGCCTTCATTTATAAAATTTATTGGTAAGTTCAAGTATCTAGATCTAATTTGAGTTACCAAGAAGTGACTCAATTTAAATCTTTTTTTGGCTACAACCTAGTAGTTATGGAGTGGTAGGTAAATCACCAATAAAAAATAAGCAGTTAAAGATCACCTCTATAACGGTAGTTCGGGGTGAAGACATGCCCACCAAAGGTCCATTTACTAAGGGTCATAAAACCTTTTCAACATTGGCATCATTCAAGGAATATAGCAATCCAATCCAATTTATACGATTGAGTATTCCAATGACTTTAGATATCCAATTAATCTAAACATTTAGAAGTTAGATAAATTATACATTTACACATATATTCATTGTTGGGTTCAAGTAACAACTCTTATAGAAGAAAAGTTGCTTCCAAAAATTGTACAAAAACCTATTATTTTATTGAACACTTGAAGCTAATCACTACTAAAACTTGGATGACATGACATGTGTCATATAATATATTTGAGTAATTAGGAAATAAAAAAGATGATTTTTCTATATTTTGTGGTAATTTTAAGGAGTTCTATAATAAAGAACTTTTTCAAGAGTGTATAGTAGAGTATAACACTATATACTATGCACACAAAGGTGGAAGGACAATACTATTACAGCGAGACCAATTGAGATAATTTTAAGTTTATTTTTTTTCCTCGTAACGATTTTACTCGGATGATATTTTGAGATTGTAGTAAGGAAGTACCAACCGTTCGTGACAGGTATCGTTAGTTGAAAGGTGTGGAGATTCACAATCCACTATATATATAATTCTCGATTTGTACTTCTCCTTTCCGTCTTTTTGTTGTAACACTTGTCCGCGCTCTGCCATTGCGTTGTAGCACTTCTCCGCTCCGCCTTTCTGACGTGGCACTTCTCCTCTCCGCCTTAGTTTATGTTGTAGCACTTCTCTTCTCCATTTTTTGTTGTAGATTATTGTCTTGCACATTTATTTTGGTGTTGCGAATTGCGGTGGTTCATAGAAACCATGGTAGACGATCAACTTGCACGAATACAGTTTCGTGTTGATATAGGACGTGACATTTATTATGAGGGATTTCACTCCCCAAGCATGAGCATCAAGGATTTTATCATCACGGTACAAGTATCATTCGATCCTACATTCTTCAAGTGTTGGGGTTAAAATATCTTGAGTGCATCAATCTCAAATTACAACTTGCTTTTTGCATCATCACTTTACTTTTGCAATCATCACTAATGTTTCATGTCCGCAATGATACTTTGAGGTTCAAGCATGCTAGAGGCTCTAATGTTTATGTTGCATGCAGAAAAGTGTTCGTTACACTAACCAGATCGGAGACGAAGATTACATAACATGCTTAGAGCTGAGAAACCATGACGATAGCGAGCCGGAGCAGCTCGTTTTGTATGGCAGTCTCCAAGATGTGCTTGTGCGCAAAGGGGACAAGAAACTCGTGGCTGTCGTAACCTCCATCAATTCACCAGCTGCCCTTAACGATCAGGGTCAAGCTTCGCGAAATGGTAGTGGCGATGGCAGCAGAGGAACTCAAGGAGCACGGCCTTGTGACGAAGTTACTGCCGGTGATATCAACACTCGCGAACCTCCTTGGCACAGATCCAACGATCTTCTCAATCCGAGAGTGAAAAAGCTTTTCAGCAACCCTGGTCCAAGTTCATCGCCAGTCGCGAAGAAGGGCTCTCCTAATCTGAACGTGGGCAGCAGTGCTATTGCAATCGCCAAAGCTCCTGATGTGGGCACTAGCCAGCACCCGGTCGTGGCGCCAATCGGCATGGGAGGAGCTCAAGCAACAGCGCCCCCATGGAGGGGTGGGAGCGATGTCGTTGCAGGTGACAACAACATTGCGACTGCATCTGTGGCGTCATCGATTGGTGTGCATGGCAAGCGTTCAATTGAAAGGACCGATCGAGGATATTGTTCGTGAGCTGCTGAGCACCAAAAGAGCGAGTGATGGATTCCTGTAATCTGCATTATAGTTGAATTCTTTTGCTTTTTTATGGTTTTATGTGATGATTGTTTCTTTTTTTGCATTCGGCCGCAGTCTAGTCCAATTCGTAAAGATTCGAGAAGACTCTCGAGGGATCGGGGTTCCCACAAGGGCGACATACCTATTGCCAACACCCGAGCACTGAATGAGGCCATTCCGACAAGGGAACCATTCTAATATTGCCAACACCCAGGGTCTACATGGGGCCATTCTTCGGCCCAGTGTTGTGGCAAATTCCTCACCGAAGACTGGGACTGTACTTAAACTCCACGAATTGCGCAACCAGTCGACCAGGGCGGCATCGGGGGATGTGACTGCTGCTGGAGCGCCAGCAACTGGTCTTCATAGCCAGCGTTCAGATGACCAGATCGTAGCCGTGAATCGTGAGCAACAACGCACCATGAATGTGTGATGGGATTCGGGTGAGCTGCAATTTAGTCATCATACCGGTTTTCAAACGTTCATTGTGATGATTGTCGTTTCTTGTTATGTGCAGGCCCAGCCAATTGCACGGGTTCTCCGAACCCGTCTGGTGCCAAGAGGAGAGTATGATGATTCGTCCGATTCTGAGGAGAACGCCAGCACCCAAGCTTCCGATGAGGACAATCAACAGCACCAGGGGCTGCCAATTTTCCACCTGATGCTGTGCCTGTAAGAAGCATCCAGGAAACGCGCGATCAGCTAGAGAATGTGACAGCGGCTGTTGTTCCTAGAGAGAGAGTTGGTACTGAGCTTTCAGATCACCATATCGAAGCAGTGATAAGCGAGCATCAACGCACCAACAATGTGAGTGATGGGATTCTTATGAGCTGCATTGTAATCTTCTATAGGAGTATCCAAAAGTTCAGTGTGTTAATTGCAGCTTTTTGTTGGCCGCAGTCGAATGCGCCGGTTTCCCCATTTCATACGGTGACGAGGTTCCGCTCCGGCAATCCGCGTTCCGACGACGGCACTGTATCCAGCAATCCAGCTGCTCCTCACATTGATGAGACACATCCATACCGCGTTGAGGCCGATGCCGAATTCGATGCAGCAGTTGACAAGGTGGCGGACAGCATGCTCGATGAACTCATCCACGAGTATTTTGAGCAGGAGGGCACCAACAACGTGAGTGATAAACTGACTTAAGTCTAGATCGAGAGGTTTAGGCTTTTGATTCACAGTGCTTTCCTCTAGTCCTGTTCTCAGATTCTCAGATTTGTTTTGTTCATTTTGAAACCAGGTTCGATCGCATGTATCTCCCGAGCCCGGATCAGAAGACGTTACGGAAAGGCTGAGAGCCTCTAGTTCACAACTGGAGGTATCTTGTGAACTACCAACCCGCAGCGGCAACCCAAACTGGCCATTACTATGTAAACCTGTAAAGTTCAAGAACAATAGAATTCTTCCAATTAAGTTTAGTTTTCCTAGTTCAATAAAGTTGACGTTTTCCTTGTTTAGTAAAGTTGACGTGCCTTGCATTGTATGTTATCTAATTTCATGATCTAGATTACAAACAAAGTGGGTAATTCACAACATATTTTGCCATGCAACTAGGTGCCAAGCTTTGCTGACATAGCGGATCATATAGAGCAATTAAATGCTCAGATTGCCTTGGGGAAGTGCCTTAGAATGCCCAACCAACAAGGGAACTCCGTGGAGCAAGCGAATGATGACAACACGCCTCGGAGTGGTGCCCTTGCTCAGAAGAAGAGGACAAAGGTAACATGCTAACGATTTGCACGACTTAAAATTTCATATGTTACCGCATATTAATTGTGTATTTCTGATACTCTTGTTGACTTGACATATTAGTTTGTTGTAATGGAGCTCATATTAATATGAGAGGTAATTTCAAGGGCAGTAAGATGATATAGAAAACTAACACATTTTCCAAGGTATATTATGAGAGGTTTTGATTAGGATGGAACCTATTTTGAACAGGGAGGAATTTTGGCTTTGAGTTGACTTACATTTTGTTTCGAATTTCAACCGCCGTTTTCCTTAAAATTACACCGAATTGATTGAGATTATTACTTCTTACTGGCTGTCCATATTCTTTACCGTCCATATCCTGTAAATCCAGACGAGAAGAAGCTCAGGAGCCACACCTGCGGAGAGGAGTAATACTGCTGCGAACCAGCTTGTGGGGGACACTGTTGTGGAGGAGTCAGGCGGCCAGAGGTCGCGCCTGGAGCCCATACGGATGAACACGCATGCTGCTGAAATTAAATCATCTGGCACAGAGGAGACTGCGGGAATGGAGAGGTCTTCCAGAGGTGAGACGGAAGGAAGAGTCGAAATTCCAGTGGAGAGGCATTCTGCTGAATCATCTGCTAAGCGTCCTCGATCCATGCCGATGATCGAGAATCCCCTTTCTGTGGAGGAGGCTTCGAGGATTGAGCCGGTAAGCAATTCTGGTGAGGGACCGGAGGAAGGAGTCGCGGTGCCGGTGGTGAGAAATTCTGATCTTCGAGGTTTCATTGGCGAGCTCACGAGTGCTCAACCTGCTGCTTCGAAGACTGCGGGAAAGGAGCCGCTTTCCGAGTCTGCTAGAGTTGAGAAGGAAGGACCCACTACGGTGCGCCGCTCACTAGATTCAATCCGGGTTTGAGATGTCAGGCCCTTATTTAGCCTCTTTCCGGTCCTCGCGGCGCGAGGTCGCGCGCTTCTTTCCCAGCCCCGCAGCCCATCTTTTCATTCCCAACGTTATCTGTTATCGCAAACCTCCTGCCCGAAGTACGTCGATAAGGCGCTGCCCGTTCCTGCTATCGGCCGCGTCGATAAGACCTACCACGATAACACGACCCGGTCTCGCCCTCCACGTGGATTGTGGGCCCCCCATATCGTCCTCGCATGGATGAGCCGCCTTTCGGGGTTTCATCCAAACACTATCATCCAAGAGCAGCGCCGTCAGACGAGTAAGCAGCGAACGAAGCTCCTCAGTGCGAGAGCGAGAGCGGAATGCGGCGGATATGGAATACCTGGATCTGAATGTAGCACTACAGGCGGAAGGCGATGGCGAGCTACCCCAACATGCTCCATATTCAGTATATTGCAATGAAGTGGAGAATGTGTCCGCCGATAACAAGAGTAGGAGATAGGGTCGGAAGAAGGCGGAAGGTGTGCGAGAGGAGGGTATCCAGGATTTGGACGAAGCCTTCCGAGAGGGTCCGTTTGTGGATTATCTCATGAGGCACGGACACAAAGTATTTCGAATCCGTGATTCGCTGCAGATCCCTCCGGATGGACTTTTCACGTGGAAGGATCTTACTTGGAATGTTGAAGCAGACAGTGAGACGAAGTCGGGTCGCGAAGGGGATCCTCCTGTAATCCAAGGCAAGCATTCAGGTAAGAAGCAAATGAAGCTTATTGCCTACATTCCTTGGGACAGAGTCACCGATTTCGTCAATGGTGAGCAGTCCGCGAGGAAGGACGTGGAGACAACCTTTGTTCGAGACAAGTTCGACCCTACGAACGTGGGAGACAAAACACACTATAGGTGGAATTGTCACATCGAGTATCAACGGTGAGAAATGTCTCCCAACCGGATTTGCAAATCTCATATCGGACACTGTTATCGCCCTACCGAATACTGATGGATTTCAGATGTAGATGTCGTGTTATCGCGCTTCCGGACACTGACAGATTTCAGATGTAGATGGCGTTGTCAATATGGTCCTCAAGACAACAGGGATAAGTTCGAGACTATTACACCGGACATGGCACCTAAGCCAAAGAGGTACAACCGGAAAGGCAAGACGATATACTCTGGACGAGGACAGAAAGGACCGCGTGCTACAGATGCTAAGGAGGGTGGATCTATGAAGGTTAGATGCCAATGTCGGTTCTACATCAAAAGATACTACTTCCTTCCGGCTATCGCAGAGGTGGGGTACTTCTGCACAAACCACGTGGACAAGGATGGCAATATCGTCCATGATAAGAGTAATGTTCAGAGAGGTAAGTTTAGGTTTCGGAAACACATATCGGAAGAAATAAGGGACTGGGTTCTGAAGCAGTTCGACGAGTCGATCCCTATGGAAGCAATCAAACAGAAGCACCAGAAATTGGTTCTGAAGTCTCGCGATGAGGGCACACTAAATCCTTCGCGAGATTGTTTCCTAAGCATGGAAGACATTCGCAACATATGTGGAGTACGGTCGCAGTCAATGTATAAGAAACACGATAACGATGCGGAAAGCGTGCGAATGTGGGTGAGAGAGAATAGGGAGTCTGTGTTCTACTACCAGGACCCAGGCACTAGAGTGGACGGGGCACTAACATCTGAGAATGTCCCTTTCGTAGTTGGAATCCAAACTCCGTTCCAAACGAGAATGATGTTGAAACACGGACATGACAGCATCGTTGCCATAGACGGCACTTTCGCTACAAACAACAAGAAGGTATGTGTTGCTCCTCTCGACTCATTGCTTGCTATCTAGTACTCGACCTAATCAACTTCTATCTCGGATTGGTGATGGTATCAGTACCCGCTGTTCACTATGATGGTGTTCGACGACTGGAGAAACGGGGTCCCTGTGGCCTTTGTCATTACAGCGAGATCTAAGCAAAGCGACCTTGCCCCGTGGATGAATGCCTTGAAGAACAAGTTGACCCTCGAAAGACCCGACTGGAGACCCACTGCCTTTGTCCTTGACGATGCCGATAATGAGATAAACTCACTAAGGTAAGTTCCGTTATCGAACAGTTGCCGTTCCTATGGTTATCGGTATTTGGCTCGCCTATATCATATTATCTCATACGATGGCGTGCGATATATCGCAGGGAGGTTTGGCCATCTTTCACATTTATTTCTATGCCTATGGCACGTCTGACGCGCATGGCAGAAGAATGCTTGTGCGAAGCTGAAAGACATGGAGACTCGGGCTGCTGTACTGCGAATAGTGGGTGACCTGATGTACTTATCGGAGACACCAAGCGATCACGAAGACCCTGCCTCCCGGACTTTATACTCGAAGATATGGACTCTCATTGAGTGGGTTCAGCATGTCTACTCGCAGGCGAAGGTCAACCTCCCTGGGGCGGATGCCTATTGGAAATACTTCGACAAGGAGTGGATGCCAAAGATTCAGATGTGGGTAGTGGGTGACAGGAAAATCCCATATGCCGGTCAAGATACAACCGCAGCTATCGAATCCTTTCATTCCAATATGAAAGCCGTCCTGAGACAATCTAAGAAGAAGCTACTTGGGCGCAGAATGGATTGGTTGATATACGAACTTACCGGGAATGTCATAGAGAAGTACGACTACCAGGATTGGGTGAAGCAGAACGGGTTTGTCAAGAACAAGAAGCAACGACAGGTAATGGTCAGTGCCATTATCCAAGCCCAAAGCATCCCCGATATCAACGTTACTTTGCCCGTCGCCGACGGCAGCCCTGCGTACGTGAAATCGTCGAAACGACGACATATCACGTATGCTGTGCACAACCCCTGCACGGAGTGGGCCATATGTCAGTGTGTATTTTCGCAAAAGGGTAATATCTGCAAACACCAAGTGAAGGTTCTCCAGATGACGAGACCGGATCTTGCATCTGGAAGGATCGCTCGATATTTGGGTTCCCTTCGAGGCACTGCACAAGGCGGGGTTGAGAATCTACTTATCGGAGATATTGTGGATGAACCTGCCATGGACGATATTCCTGTGAACGAACCCACCTCGCTTTTTGGAGTCCGGTCTCGAGACGCTCGAGAGGATACCCACAGGGAATTGGGTGAAACCTGGGTGGACGACTTCGACCGCATGCATCAAGTGATTGTAAAGGTCATGGAGAAAGCGTATCGAGAACCGCTATTGGCAAGGCATCTGGATGTGGGCTTGCGACATATCGATGCTACACTATGTAGGTTGGAGGCCGAAATCGATGCAGGCATCGTACATCCATTGCAACAAATTGCTGCTCCACTTCCGGCAAACCGAGATGGACTAGGGATGAGATTGAGACGTCTCCATGACTTCTTAGATACTAGAGGATTTCGAATTCGAAACTCTGGTTTAGGTGAAAGGCTGACACAGTAGAACTCCGATATCAGTAGTACTGCGATATCAGGCCGAGACAGTATAACAGTGATATCAGGCCGGGACAGTATAACTCCGATATCAGGCCGAGACAATCAAACTTCGATATCAGCCATTTTTTTTATGTCGTCAAGTATTATCGAGTTATTCTAGCAGTGTTGCATTACTCAAAGAAGTGACCCGATATGTGAAGGAATGTCACGTTTTCATGTTACGGTATAATATTACAAGTGGGAGACAATGACGTGCATGTCATCTATAGTTTTCGGTCATCATACATTATATAGCCTATTCAGGTATCTAGACTGCCTGCTAATCGATGATTACTTTTATTTTGTGCCAGCATCTCGGATGACCCTGAACCCTTCCAGGGAGCGTCCGTTAACGGAGTCCTGCACTCCGATATCAACTATATCCTTCACGGCTTGTGCCCCGTCCGGTTTAGATACGATAACCACTTCATCCTTATCCCCAGCAGTACCCGGAGACGGAGACTCTGTCTTCAATTCTTCCATATTCGGAGAGTCGAAATCTGGAAGGGGATGGGTTACCTCCAAATAGAATACCTGCAAAAGCCACAATTGAGCTTTCTCTCCCCGCCATCTCTCGTACATGGATTTCTTCATAATCGATTGGACTGTCGCCTCTCGAAGATTGCCGCGTGCAATCACGTACTGCCAAACCCTGAGAGCTGCGACATACCCACACTCCCATGTATCCATCTGAGTAGGCACATGAATCCTCTTAGGAGTCCGATCTTGCCATGATTGCCATTCCGGAGACGCCACCCTAACGCCTCTCGAGTGTGCCCAACCCATGTGCAATAAGTAGAGGAAATTGGATGTTTCCTCATAAGTATGTATGCACGAGGTGTCGATGTGATATGTGCACCCAGATTCGACAATAAAAATGCTCCAGTGTCCGTTATCGAGGTATGGAGCTATAAGAGTGTTCGCTTCCGGCAATCCTGTAAAAGTGCGGCTTAAGTATAGGACGATAGTGTCCCATGTGCATTCCGTAGCCATCAATTTCTGTTGTGCTGTCCGGGCAACCCAGTTGGGTGGAAGCACGCTAGGGTGGCTCAGTTTCGGACAGCGTATTGTACCATTTTTGTGGTAAAAGTCAACTGAATTTTTGGAGGCAAATTTCTGAGGTACTGTGAGTATAAGGGGATTAGTTTATATGTTTAAATTGTATTGGGAAGTGGGCTTCTTGGCAGAGCTTTTAGTGTGCGGATTAGGGAGGGCGGGGGGTCAGGTGAGCTGGAGTTAATATGGAGGCTGGCCTTCATTGCTTCTGACAGCTCGACCGGTGATCACCAATTGCCGCACCTTCCCCTACCGGTGATCACCGGTCGTCTTCTTCTCGCACCTGGCGCTGGCGGCTGGGTGTTCGTTGGAATACTCATTGTGCTGTGTGTGCTCATGAAGTTGTGACGCGTTGTGGAGGGAGGGTTTTGCGCGCAAGTGTTTCTATTAGTTTTGTACGTTGCAGTGGTAGTTGTGATTGCTTTTACGAGGTTAGGGTTGCGATTTCTTTGAAGACTGTAGCGAAGAAAGAGAGCTTGTATTGTTGATCAGTGTAGAAGAACTTGTGCGTAGTAGCGTTGGGGTTGTTGTGTTCGGGGCAGTTTAGAACGCGTCGTTGTAGTGAGCACTGATCAAGGTTTACGTACACAATGCAGCTGTAGGTGAGGTATGCAGGTCAGTTGAGCAAATGGGAGAGCTCTCCCGCTTCAAAGAAGTCGATTGTTGGGGTTTGCTACTGTGTATCCACGAGGAAAGAGTACACCGAGTGTCGTAGATAGTTAGGGTTTGAAGTTTGAAAATTCTGAATGCCGCTGATACTGAGGAGCAGCTTGAGGCGTGGGGCGTGGCGGGAGAACGGCGAAGTGCGCGGAGCAACTGTCGAGGCGAGCGCGAAGCAACTGTCGAGGCGAGCGCGGACCAACTCTCGAGGCGAGCAGATTGAGGTACATATATTTGAGATTTTGAGGTACTTTTGTATCTTCTTGCTTTGCACTTTGCATTTTGTTGGACTACCTTGCTGTGAAAGTTTTGTGAGTCCTGATTGCTTGTTTAGGGAGGTACTTGCTTTGCACTTTGCATTTTGTTGGACTACCTTGCTGTGAAAGTTTTGTGAGTCCTGATTGCTTGTTTAGGGAGGTACTGTAGGACAGACTTAGGATTAGATGGTAGACACGAGTGAATCTTGAGAAATATTCACAATGATTTGTCGTACGATTTGCGGTCGATTTCACTTTGAGTACGGGGATTTCACTTTTGCGGTTGATTTCACTTTGAGTACGGGGATTTCACTTTGAGTACGGGACCGAAGGCCGCTGGCTTCGAATTGACATCTTTCTCGACAGTAGAGTGAGTAGACTGCTTTAATGGCTATTAACTATAGCAAATTGGCTACAAGGCTGCATGCTTTGAGGGCCAATTTCCACATTGCTTGCTTTTGCTTTCGTATGCTGTAGTTTGCCTCAGACTCAAGTGAGCTTCATGTTTGATGCTGTTTTGTTCTTGCTTATCTCTCTCGTGCATACTACGTCTGTGGTTGTTAGTAGAGTTTAGGGTTCACCACCATGGGCCGAGGAAAACAGGGTGGAGACAAGTCTCCTGCAGATCGCGAGGTGGAGGCCGGGAGGGTGAAAGAAGACGAAGGTGGATCGGACTCAGATGAGGAGCTCGACCTATATGATATTGACGGTGCCTTGGCGAAGCTGAAGGAGCCACCGGTCGCGCTGCACTACGAGGATTTTGTTCAAGATTTCAAGCTTGAAGGCACTGGCCGGAACCTACACCGGTTCAAAAATCGTGAAGTACCGGAGGAGCTCGTGGGCAGTTTGTTTGGGAGGCGGTGCGGTAAGGATGGCAGATCCGGGTACAAGTGGCAGGACTGCACCAACAAGGAAGTATTGGCGAGGGTGAAGCATGTGCACCCAATCGTTTACCAGCACGATAAAGACCAGATGCCGAGTTTTCTCAAGATAAAGTTTGCACAAGGTATCGCTTTGGAGCATCTTTGAGGCTTGGGGACATGAATCTGGCCGCATATGGTCAAGAAACGAACCATACGCAGCGTGGGAGGTGGGACGCGAGAGAGCAAAGTTGCTTCATTGCAAATGAGAAGGTGTCGAATTGACACGCGACGACTTCAAGAAAGTGAAGCTTGAAAGGGCGGTGCAACGGGGTTTCGGTTTGCTGGATCGTCAAGGCGGGTAAGAAAACTTAGCACCTCTTTCTCACTAATTTGTTTGATGGTTACTTTAGTCTTTGCATTGACTAACTGCGTTGTGTGGTTATCTTGCAGCAAGAGTCTGAGGTATGCGCATCGAGGATCCCATCACGGATGGAGGAGGACATGGACTCATGTACAGGAGAGAGGGTGTCGCACCTCAACGCCGGGATAAAGGTGCTCGCAAAAGAGATCAGCGACGCAAGGGCTTTATTGGCATCAACCCAATCAAGGCGTGACCTCTCTGCCCAGGAGACGAGGAGCGTGGAGTTACTCGTGAATTCACTCGAGGGACAGCTGGAGGCGGTAACAGCGAGTTTAGGAGTGGGCATGGACGATGTTCACATGCTCGAGGCGAAGCGGAGTATTTTGGAGATGATGAAGGGTGATCATGAAGCAAAGTTGACGGACGCCAAGCGTGACGGCGAGAACTTGATGGAGGAGCTTCAGTCCTTGGAGTCCACCATCACCCTCAAGCAAAGGCAGCTCCAAGCATTGAACGAGGAATTGTCGAGGTTGCAGAGTGGCTGTCGGATGCCATGTATTCACTTTATCTTCCCTTACACGTTTATTGGTGTAAAACCCGTGTTCAGGTGACTCGTGTATCGTTCCAGGGATTCTGTGAAGTGACCAAGACAAGTAGTGCTAAAACAACCAAACCCACAAACGTTTCTAGTCCCAACTTATGTTTTAGCCTTGCAGGGCAAGGGTATCCCTTTGCAAGAGGGGATGCACAAAGACTCTTTCCCTTATGTTTATCGTGGCGGAAACTTCCACACTTAGACTCTACACACACACACACATACTAAGGCACACATTACGTCCTCACAACTAATCCGTCCTATCCGTCCGAACTAGCAGGTCACGCAGGCCGTCCTGGTTACCCTATCACCCTTACTACCATGACGGACTCCAAGAGCTCCGAATCCGGCTAGAAGACGTCTACACGTATTCTGGTCACGTACTGCGCTTGATCCGTCCTCTGAGACTACAGAGGAACCCAAGTCTGTGGCAACTGGAGGTCGGATTGGAATCCGGCCTCACACACTCTACTCCCAGACCCTCCCAGACCGTAAGTGTTTACCACAGCAGTTTCCCTCTCCCAGACACCTAGACCAGTTCAAGACACAAGGTACTCAAGAATACGCCCAACCCGACTTCAATTCCACAGAAACGATCTAACAAAGAATCCGGATTCCTAACTCCCAACTCACCACACACAAGGTAGATCCGGCTTTCCAAGCACTCAACTGAAAAGGAGACAGGGAAATGATCACACCGAGTATGCGCTTAAGAAGGTTCGATTAACACTCAAGCAAGGAATGTTTTAGGTGGCCAAACTTCCACCTATAAGTACTTCTAAGTCAACGACTTAGATCCCTAACTGGATTGCGGCGCCGACCTACCAGGTCTACTCCTCAAAAAGCGGCACGCAATCCCAAAAAGAAAACACTATACTGGCCTAGGACGGATACCAATCCGACCTCCTAACCCTGGCCGTCCTTTGACTGCCGGCCCCTAAGACGTCCTACTTCTTCCTTCGCGAACTAACTCCGTGCTTCGGCCGCTTTAGTGGTGTCGCTGCGATACGTCCTGCCTTTACTCTCTTGCCCGTGTCGGTGATCACGTACTCGTCCTCGCTGGAGTCAGTCTCGTCCCCGCTCTTCAACTCTTCCTCTTCGGAATGCTCGAGGCCGATGTCGTGAAGCTTCTGCGCCCCGGGAGACTTCTCGTATTCCTCGGCCGTAAGCTTTCTCTTCGCGGTGCGCGTATTCTTGGCCGGCGAGTCTGCTGGGGCGGGTGCATCCGACTCCGTCTTCACCTTCGCCTTGCCCTTCGTGTTGGTCGGATCGAGGGCCCGCATCCGTCCTCGCTGGATCCGGCCGGGGTCTTGGCCGGAGTAGAAGTGAAGGCCGGCATCACTACCTCCTTCATCTGCTCCCGGACGGCGTCGAGTAGTATCTTGACCTCGGCGTTGCTCTTCTCTACTTTCGTGGCGTACGTCTTCGCCGCCAAGAGGAATTTCTTGAATGTCTCCGCCTTGAAAACCTCCGACTCCAGGATTCCGGCCTCGAACAAGTTCGCCCTCTGCAGCACTTCGGCCGGAACCTCGCAGATTTCCACGAGCTTTACGACCTGCTCGTTTGCCGTGATTACGGCCTGCCTTCCGACCAGGAGTTCTTCCTCCCTTCTCCTGACCGTCTCGCGAAGACGTCTATTCTCCAGGATTAGCTTGGTCACTTGCTTCTCCGTCTGTCGGAACTGCTCCTCGTCCGGTTTGGAGTCCCACTTCTGTTTGACCTCCAGCAACGTCTTTACTCCAAATTCTTGGCATAGCTTCGCCAGCATTTCTTGGTAGAGGAAGTACTGGCACCTGGCTTCCGTGAAGTGGTGCCATGCTCGCCTCATGGGATCCGGGTGATTGGCGGACGGACTGAGAGGTGGGGGAAGTCGGGGGTCGTTCGGATTCATGGGGTTCTCCCAATCGGCCGTAACTTCCCCTCATCCACCGGCCTCGAGGTTGTCCCCTCTCGATCGAGTTCGGCCTCGGTCGGGTTCGTGGGAGGGGACGGGGACGGAAGGATGATTACCTGCGACGCGCGTCCGGCGTGGGGTTGCCTCCGGGCCGGCTCCTCACAGTGCGTCGGGTGGAACGTCCCCTTCAATCGATCCGACCTCGTCGTCCTCCTCTTCCGAGTATACGGCCTGGCTATCCGTACTCTCCTCGACTCGAACACGCCGTTGTTTTGCGGCGGCAGTAGCGATCTCATAATTCGACTCCTCCTCATCCGTCGACACCTCCTCCTTCTTATGCAGTGGTAAAGAAAAGGAGTAATAGGGCTAGGACGGGTTTTACCTACGTTTTCCATAAGCCGGGCGACTAAGTCGCGGATGATCATCCCCCGATCCGTCTCCCGTTCGCGCGCAAGGAGCCCGGGGCGGTGTTGGCCAGCCAAATGCGGTGATCCGGTGCGGCTTCTCTCCGTGAATAATCGGCGCCAAAAACTTGATGACGGCACGCTCCTCGGTTCTTGCAATCCTCGATCGAGTAGCCATTGTGCTTGTGTGGATCCCGTGGACGCCTTTCTTCGCCCACTTGTGTTTCCGGCCGCACAACCCTACCCGTTGTTTACGGTCGGGCCGTAAACAGCTCTCGATCTTCGGCCGTCCGAGGAATCCGGCTTCCCTCTAACCGTCCCCTCGAACTGATTTGGCGCTCCGACCTTGATCTCGCGAACCATCTCCGCGTCGCGCAATCCCCAGGGCGTATCCAGCAAGCCGGCTAACCCCATCCTCTCGAGGTCTTCCGTCAAGGACTTCTTCTCATTCTCCTCGATCGGAATACACGGCGATACGAGCTTGATGGAAATCTTCGGCTCTTCTTGCTCCTGAGCGGAAGCGGACGCCGTTCCTGCCATCGGAAAGAAGTGTGCAAGGAAATAGAGAGTCGGCGGGCTGAGGTCGGCCAGTGGGCCGGATCACAGCTAAGGACGGAAAGCAGAAGGACGGAGGGGAGGAGCGCAAGACGACAAAGGCGCGAGAAAAACGAGGAGGCGGTGGCGACAGGGCGGACGGGTTGCCTTATATCGAGGGGGCGGAGTTAAGTCCGACCATCATGACATGGTCCGCCGCCATAATTGTCCTCCCGTGCGGAGTCGCCTTCTAGATTTCTTGCCATTATTAAATTCTTCGCCACTCCGTCCTTCACCGCCATCATAACTCCTAATCCGTCTTGACGACAAAGACGCCCTAGCCGGACGGGGGCGAGTGCGGATTGGCAAATCCGTCCTACTTAACATAACTAGAGTTTAACTAATTCCTTTATTTGTAAAAACGTAATTGCCTTATAGTATACGGCTTAGCAAATACATAGGTCGGATTCTAGACACTATACTTATTCTTAATGCGCATTAGAACATAATGGCCAAAATCGAAAAAACGGGTCCGACATTACCCCCTTTTCAATTGTGAAGCGTCTCGCGAACACTTAGTCGTATTCGAACTTTCGTCCGAAAAAGCTATGCTGGTTGTACTTTTTGACCTCGATCCATTCACCCTTGTGTCCGGTGATTTCCGCTCGGGTCGGCTAAGCGCAATGAGCCGTTTGTGTAGACGTCTGCACTCGATAAGGACCCATCCACCTTGTGTGAAGCTTGCCCGAAATTCTTTATGGCGGTTGTCATACAACAATCTGAGTCCTCCCGGTCGGATATTGTGGTCGTTTGGAATCCGGCCGTCATGATCCGACTTGCGCTTCGTGCATGCTGCGTCGTTTGCTCTAATGCTTCCCTTCTTGCCTCTTCCCGGATCCTCAATGGCCAGAGTCTTGTTTCCGGATTCTCCACCAAGGGCGGATCGGCCGCGAGCACCTGTGCGTCTCCACCTCCATTTCTATGCCATGCAACACTTCTTGTCCAAACACGAGAAAATAGGGCGACTTACCAGTCGTCTTTTTCTCGACCGTGTTGTATGCGTGGATGGCCGAAGGGAGCTTCTGGTCCCAATCCGTCTTATGAGCGGAAACCATCTTGTTCAACATCTTGCCTACAATGCCGTTTGCACGCTCCGTGAGGCCGTTTGCTCGTGGGTTGTGCGGAGTTGTTTTGCGATGCTTGATGTAGTACTTCTCCGTTATGTTTTTGATGACATCGTTGAGAAAGTGAAGTCGCGATCACTCACCTCGGCTCGGTGTTCAAACGCATCATGATGTTTTCAAAGAGAAACTGTGCGGCCGTCCTGGCGTCATTCCGTCCTGTTGCCTTTGCCTCCACCCATTTGGTTGAGTAGTCCGTTGCCAGAATGATATACCTTCGTTGCCGAACGGTGACCGGACTAATGGGGCCGATGAAGTCAATGCCCCATTTCTCAAATGGCGCCAATGTATTATTGGTGTTAGCGGCCGTGATTTTTGAATGAGGTGTGCCCGTCTGCGGCACCGGTCGCAGCGCGAGATACATATTTCTTAACGTCCCCGCGTACTAGTCAGGCCACGCGATTATCCGGCTGTCGGATCCGGCCAATGGTTGATACTGCTGCCAAATGTCCCCCGGACGGTCCTGAATGCAGCTCTCGGATCACCGTCCTCCTGTCTTTGATTTCGACGCAGCGCCGCAGCACCTCATCTGCACCCATTTTGAACAACACCCCATCTATCATAGTGAAAGGTGCCATTTGGTGCACAAACACGCTCTTCTCCTCTCTTGTCATCCCGGCCGGGTACTTCTGTTGTGTGAGGAAATCAATTGTTTGCTGGAATTCGGACTGGTGCTCGTCCTGTACTCTGTGTACGTTGACCAATCCGTCCTCCTGCAAGAACTCGTCTGGAAACTCTGCCCGGAGGTCGGAAATTGCTTCCTTGCCTCGCTGTCTGGAGAGGAAGTCGGCATTGACGTTGGCCTTGCCGGCTTTCACTTTGACCTCGTAGTCAAATTCCTGGAGGAGGAGAATCCACCTTGCAATCCGTCCTGACAGATCCGGCTTGTTGACCAAGTACTTCAATGAATCATGGTCAGTATGGAAGATCACATGGTACCCAAGCAGATAATGCCTGAATTTCTTGCAAGCATATACTACGGCCAAAGCTTCACACTCTGTAGTAGTATACTTACGCTCGGCCGGACTCATCTGCCGGCTTGCATAGTAGATCGGATACTCCTTTTTCTCGTCGTCGGCCTGCCATAGGATTGCCCCTACGCACCAGCCGGATGCATCCAGCGTGACATGGAATGGTTTGTCCCAGTCCGGAGTTGAGAGGACGGGTGCTGAAGTGAGCTTGAGCTTGAGTTTTTCGAAGGCGTCCTGTCGGACGTCCGTCCAGGTGAACTCCGTCTCCTTTTTCAGCAGCTCCGTGAGGGGTGTGGCCAGTTGCGCGTAGCTATGGATGAAACGCCTGTAGTACCCCACGCATCCTAGGAATCCACGTACTTCCTTCACGTTTGTAGGTGCCACCAGCGCAAGTATTGCCCTGACCTTGTCAATGTCCACTTGGATTCCGTCCTGGCTGACCACATGTCCAAGCAACAGGCCGGATAGCATTCCGAAAAAACACTTACCCGGATGGAGCTTCAGTCCTGTTTCTCTGCATCTCTGGAACGTCCTCCGCAGGTAGCTGAGGTGATCCGTCCTTGAGCTGAAGACGGCAAAGTCGTCTATGAACACCTCTAGGAAGTGCCGAAGAAAGTCTCTGAAGATGTCCATCATGAGGCGCTGAAACGTCCCTGGTGCATTGCATAACCCAAATGGCATGCGATTGAATGCAAACGTCCCCCACTCTGTTGTGAACGTTGTTTTCAGCTGATCCTCCTTCCTGATTACGACCTGGTTGTACCCTGAGAATCCGTCCAGGAAGCTGTAGTATTCCCGTCCTGCTACATGATCTAAGATGATGTCCGTGAACGGGATCGGGAAGTGGTCCTTCTTAGTTGCTGCGTTTAACTTGCGGAAGTCCTGGCACACCCGGATTTTGACCTTCCCGTCCGCTCCGACCTTCTTTGGCACCACTACAATAGGTGACACCCACTCCGAGTTGTCCACCGGATAAATGAATCCGGCCTCGAGGAGTTTATCAATTTCGTCCTTCACCATGAGTGAGTATTTCGGATTCAGCCGGTACTGCCTCTGCCTCACCGGAGTGGCTCCGTCCTCGAGGTCTATTCGATGTTCCCCCAGCCAGGCCGGAATGCCCCTGAGGTCGGATGGCGCCCATGCGAACACGTCCTGGAATTCCCTCAATGTCTTTATGTACGCAGTCCTCTCCTCTTCCATCATGGACTTGCCCAAAAAGAAGAATTTTCCCTCTATCACCTCCGTCTTCTCGTAATCATTGGGGTTTACAATGGATTTTACCTTATCCACTGCTGCCTCTTCTGGATCTGGAAGTAGGTTGGACCATGTCCGTCCTACTTTGCCAATGCTCAACCCAACTGGTGGTAGAAGGCCGTCCGAGATTTGCTGTCGAACCCATTTTGCAGTTAACTGCACGCTTGCTTCTCCCAGCGACCTATCCTCTGCTGGTTGATACACGGCCTCGGCCGTGTTGGCTTCTTCCTCATTTACGACCGGGTACGGAAACTTCAGGTCATCCTCTGTCAGCCTGTCAATTGGGCTGACAAAATAGCTTGAAACTTCATCGTCTTCCTCCTCCGGCCCTGACCAGTCTGTCGTGTACCCGTCCGAGCTAGCCGTCTCCCCCATCTTAGAGACTGCCTCCCAAGGAATCCGTACGGACGGCTTGCCGATGACGAACTCTCTTGCTCCCCAGTCAACCAGTGCTTTTGACAAATACAACCACGGCCTTCCCAGCAGTATGGGGAACGGTTGCCCAATGCCGACCCTGATGATGACGAAGTTGAGCAAGTACGTGAACTTGCTGATTCTGACGGGTACGAGTGATAACCGTCCTACTGGAATCACCCTCGTCTGATCGGCCATTCTGAGTACTTGCTTGGTCGGTTCGAAGTTTGTGAAGCCGATTTCGTGTGCAGTGTCTTCCAGCATTATGTTGACACCGGACCCCCCGTCTACTGGAACTTTCTTGATCATGCAGCCCTCCACTTCAACTTCAATTTCCGGAGCTCCATGATCTTCCGTCCCCGTGTAGTTTACGGTTGCCACGGCCGGAAGTTTGATCCGACGTTGACGCTTCTTCGTCCAAGCGTCCTTGAGCAGCTTTTGATAATTAATATTATCATGCAGCAATTGCCCAAATGTGACGTTCGCCATCTGATTCTTAATGTCCTGGACTATGTCGTATTCGTCCACCTTCAAACGAGGACTAATCACGATGGGGACGTCATTGAACTTCACCTTTGTTCGCCGGTGATTCCGTCCTCGGTACCGCCCTGCTCCTCTTCATCGGCTATGTCACCTAACGAGTCCCTGATTTCTGCACTAATATCTACGTCTAATGCACTTGCTTCCACCCCCTTTTCAAAGGTGGCCGTACTGTCAACTACTGGGACGGGTGGATTATCTGAATCCGTCCCGGTGTCTTGCTTCTCTTTGGATCTCCTCTTGCTTCTCCTATTTTTCCTACGACTATGGCGTGACTCTTTCTGCGTGGAGCTGCGGGTGGCCACTCTGAATACGTCCTCTCCGTCCGCCTGCTCCACAACCAAACATCATTTATCCGGCCTTTCCGTCCCGGCCGTATGCGCGTGGTTGAGGCCGGTCTGCTCTCTCGGTAAGATCTGGACGTGTTTGACCGGTGCTTTCTGAACTTCCGGCTCCGGGCAATCCTTTGCTACGTGTCCCCACTTTCCGCAATTTTGACACGGTAGTGGTAGCGGAGCTCCTCCTCCCACTTCCTTCTTCCATGGGCAATTATTTGCATAATGTTCCCCACTGCCACAGGAAGCAGAATCCGACCTGTGTGCGTGGCCCAGTGTACGTGGTTGGAGTCGCTTGCCCAGCCGTCCGGGGTACTGTGGCCGGCCTCGCCTGAGGTTTACCTCTGCCGTACGATTGTTGAATCTGAAAAACCAGCTCGTCCATCTCTGCTGATTCTTCATCTTGCCATACGTCCTCCTCCGTGACGTACCGGACGTTCTTGACACGTTTTGGGCATTCTGTAGCAAAATGCCCCTGCCCACCGCACAAGACGCAGAACACATTTGCCCTGGAGACCGGAATCATCTTCCTTGGTTTCCGCTCTTCTGCGAGATTAACTCTGATGGCTTCAAGAGTCTCCTGGATGCCTTTTAACGTCTTCTTTGATTCGTCATCTTCCTTTTTTACCTTTGATGCACAGCGTGCACTACGCTCCCGCTCCAATCTGAGGTCTTTGCACTTGTGCGGTCGTCTTGACGATTCCGGCCTCCTCTCTGGGGAAGAGGATTCCGGCTCTGAGTCGTATTCAGATCCGGTCTCGCTGTCACTTCCCGGCTCTGATTCATCCGAACTCCTATGCCGTCTTCCTCTGCGTCGTGCTGCCTCTTTTTCTTTCTCTTTCTTCTTCTCAGCCTTGAGGACGGATGTTCGTAGATTTGCAGAATTTTCATAATTCTGAGCGGACTCCATAGCTTCGCGTAGTGTGACCGGCCTGGTTTGGCGGATCTGGAATCCCATCTCTTCCGGCAATCCGGCCACATACCAAGCAATCTGAATCTTAGGGGCGACATTGTCCGTCAACTTCTGGATCAGCGCCTTCACTCGCTGGCCGTACTTCCGGACTGTCTCATCCGACCTGAGGTAGATCTTGCTGAGTTGCCCCAACGCACGGTCTTCTCCTCCGGCCTCTCTGAAAGTTCGCAAGAACAATGGAATGAGCGTATTCCAATTTGTTCTTTCTGCTACCTCCAGATCTTGATACCACCTCAGTGCTTCTCCTTTCAACAATCCTTGAAAAATCCGATGTTTAGAATCCGGAGTCTCTTCGTTAGCATTCGCTGTGGCCTCAAATTCGCCATACCAATCATCCACGTCCGTTTTCCCAGTTCCTCTGAACTGTTTGTATTTTAGCCGGTTGTGGGTTGCCATCTCGACCGCTTCTTGTTCCGGCTCCCTCCTTCCCGCCTGTTCGGGATCCGGAACCAAGAAGGTTACTTCCGGCGCTGATTCTTCTATTCTTGTGTTCACCGTCCTCCCGTCCAAGGACACGTACACAATACCTCCTTCCTCTCGTGAACTGGATGCCGCGTTCGTACGTAGGACGGCTGCTGGAGTACTCACACCTTCCGACCTTCTAGCACCAATCCGGACAGACCTCCTTACGTCCTGCACCTCTTGTGCCTTCTGACTCATAAAGAAGTAACTAGGTAACTCTCTAGTACTTCCTTTACAACAATGGAAACCGACCTGCACTTGCAGCTTCTGTATCTACGCAGAACTATCCTCACAAGTAGGCCGGATAAAGAATACGTCCTATCCGAATCCGTCCTCACGTACTAACACTACCACTCGGACAGTTGTTAGAATCCCCGGCAGCGGCGCCAAGAATTTTTACATGTCGGATGCCATGTATTCACTTTATCTTCCCTTACACGTTTATTGGTGTAAAACCCGTGTTCAGGTGACTCGTGTATCGTTCCAGGGATTCTGTGAAGTGACCAAGACAAGTAGTGCTAAAACAACCAAACCCACAAACGTTTCTAGTCCCAACTTATGTTTTAGCCTTGCAGGGCAAGGGTATCCCTTTGCAAGAGGGGATGCACAAAGACTCTTTCCCTTATGTTTATCGTGGCGGAAACTTCCACACTTAGACTCTACACACACACACATACTAAGGCACACATTACGTCCTCACAACTAATCCGTCCTATCCGTCCGAACTAGCAGGTCACGCAGGCCGTCCTGGTTACCCTATCACCCTTACTACCATGACGGACTCCAAGAGCTCCGAATCCGGCTAGAAGACGTCTACACGTATTCTGGTCACGTACTGCGCTTGATCCGTCCTCTGAGACTACAGAGGAACCCAAGTCTGTGGCAACTGGAGGTCGGATTGGAATCCGGCCTCACACACTCTACTCCCAGACCCTCCCAGACCGTAAGTGTTTACCACAGCAGTTTCCCTCTCCCAGACACCTAGACCAGTTCAAGACACAAGGTACTCAAGAATACGCCCAACCCGACTTCAATTCCACAGAAACGATCTAACAAAGAATCCGGATTCCTAACTCCCAACTCACCACACACAAGGTAGATCCGGCTTTCCAAGCACTCAACTGAAAAGGAGACAGGGAAATGATCACACCGAGTATGCGCTTAAGAAGGTTCGATTAACACTCAAGCAAGGAATGTTTTAGGTGGCCAAACTTCCACCTATAAGTACTTCTAAGTCAACGACTTAGATCCCTAACTGGATTGCGGCGCCGACCTACCAGGTCTACTCCTCAAAAAGCGGCACGCAATCCCAAAAAGAAAACACTATACTGGCCTAGGACGGATACCAATCCGACCTCCTAACCCTGGCCGTCCTTTGACTGCCGGCCCCTAAGACGTCCTACTTCTTCCTTCGCGAACTAACTCCGTGCTTCGGCCGCTTTAGTGGTGTCGCTGCGATACGTCCTGCCTTTACTCTCTTGCCCGTGTCGGTGATCACGTACTCGTCCTCGCTGGAGTCAGTCTCGTCCCCGCTCTTCAACTCTTCCTCTTCGGAATGCTCGAGGCCGATGTCGTGAAGCTTCTGCGCCCCGGGAGACTTCTCGTATTCCTCGGCCGTAAGCTTTCTCTTCGCGGTGCGCGTATTCTTGGCCGGCGAGTCTGCTGGGGCGGGTGCATCCGACTCCGTCTTCACCTTCGCCTTGCCCTTCGTGTTGGTCGGACTGGAGGGCCCAGCATCCGTCCTCGCTGGATCCGGCCGCGGGGTCTTGGCCGGAGTAGAAGTGAAGGCCGGCATTACTACCTCCTTCATCTGCTCCCGGACGGCGTCGAGTAGTATCTTGACCTCGGCGTTGCTCTTCTCTACTTTCGTGGCGTACGTCTTCGCCGCCAAGAGGAATTTCTTGAATGTCTCCGCCTTGAAAACCTCCGACTCCAGGATTCCGGCCTCGAACAAGTTCGCCCTCTGCAGCACTTCGGCCGGAACCTCGCAGATTTCCACGAGCTTTACGACCTGCTCGTTTGCCGTGATTACGGCCTGCCTTCCGACCAGGAGTTCTTCCTCCCTTCTCCTGACCGTCTCGCGAAGACGTCTATTCTCCAGGATTAGCTTGGTCACTTGCTTCTCCGTCTGTCGGAACTGCTCCTCGTCCGGTTTGGAGTCCCACTTCTGTTTGACCTCCAGCAACGTCTTTACTCCAAATTCTTGGCATAGCTTCGCCAGCATTTCTTGGTAGAGGAAATGCGGCACCAGCTTCCGTGAAGTGGTGCCATGCTCGCCTCATGGGATCCGGGTGATTGGCGGACGGACTGAGAGGTGGGGGAAGTCGGGGGTCGTTCGGATTCATGGGGTTCTCCCAATCGGCCGTAACTTCCCCCTCATCCACCGGCCTCGAGGTTGTCCCCTCTCGATCGAGTTCCGGCCTCGGTCGGGTTCGTGGGAGGGGGACGGGGACGGAAGGATGATTACCTGCGACGCGTCCGCCAAGGGTTGCCTCCGGGCCGGCTCCTGCAGTGCGTCGGGTGGAACGTCCCCTTCAATCGATCCGACCTCGTCGTCCTCCTCTTCCGAGTATACGGCCTGGCTATCCGTACTCTCCTCTCGACTCGAACACGCCGTTGTTTTGCGGCGGCGGTAGCGATCTCATAATTCGACTCCTCCTCATCCGTCGGCACCTCCTCCTTCTTATGCGGTGGTAAAGAAAAGGAGTAATAGGGCTAGGACGGGTTTTACCTACGTTTTCCATGGCCCGGGCGACTAAGTCGCGGATGATCATCCCCGATCCGTCTCCCGTTCGCGCGCGCAGGAGCCCCGGGCGGTGTTGGCCAGGCCGTGCGGTGATCCGGTGCGGCTTCTCTCCGTGAATAATCGGCGCCAAAAACTTGATGACGGCGCTCCCTCGGTTCTTGCAATCCTCGATCGAGTAGCCATTGTGCTTGTGTGGATCCCCGTGGAACGCCTTCTTCGCCCACTTGTGTTTCGGCCGCACAACCCTACCCGTTGTTTACGGTCGGTAATAAACAGCTCTCGATCTTCGGCCGTCCGGAATCCGGCTTCCCTCTAACCGTCCCCTCGAATCGATTTGGCGCTCCGACCTTGATCTCGCGAACCATCTCCGCGTCGCGCAATCCCGGGCGTATCCGGCAAGCCGGCTAACCCCATCCTCTCGAGGTCTTCCGTCAAGGACTTCTTCTCATTCTCCTCGATCGGAATACACGGCGTCTGAGCTTGATGGAAATCTTCGGCTCTTCTTGCTCCCGAGCGGAAGCGGACGCGTTCTCGCCATCGGAAAGAAGTGTGCAAGGAAATAGAGAGTCGGCGGGGTGAGGTCGGCCGGTGGGCGGATCACGGCTAAGGACGGAAGCGAGAAGGACGGAGGGGAGGAGCGCAAGACGACAAAGGCGCAAAACGAGGAGGCGGTGGCGACAAGGGCGGACGGGTTGCCTTATATCGAGGGGGCGGAGTTAAGTCCGACCATCATGACATGGTCCGCCGCCATAATTGTCCTCCCGTGCGGAGTCGCCTTCTAGATTTCTTGCCATTATTAAATTCTTCGCCACTCCGTCCTTCACCTGCCATCATAACTCCTAATCCGTCCTCTGACAGCACGTCCTAGCCGTACGGGGACAGAGTACGGATTGGCAAATCCGTCCTACTTAACATAACTAGAGTTTAACTAATTCCTTTATTTGTAAAAACGTAATTGCCTTATAGTATACGGCTTAGCAAATACATAGGTCGGATTCTAGACACTATACTTATTCTTAATGCGCATTAGAACATAATGGCCAAAAATCGAAAAAAACGGGGTCCGACAGTGGCAGCCGACCATCGGGAATTCAGCCCTGGCCCATGTCATATGCAAAACCGACAGGGTCGAAGTTAGACAAGAGTTACATTTTGATTACGCATTGCTCATTGTGTGCAAACGAATTTCCTGATTTTGATGTTATTGTCGCTAGTTGTCAGCACTTATACCACCCATGGCAGGGTTGTCTTATTAGACACAATTTTGGGAATGTCTGTCTGATTTGTCGTATTGGACATGTCTGTTAGACGTCGAGTCGACGAAAATGTTGACCGTACCAAAAATTACATAGTAAAAAACTTGCTGAGATTTACCTTGAGGTAAAAAGCTATTTTCCTACGTGGCGTAGGGTTGATAATGACGTGGAAAATCAAAATACTCGTCACAGTGGGCGACCGCGGGTGGGCGACCTCGCTAGGCGACTGACGGTCGCACCGGGGCGAACGTCGGTCGCCTACTGCGATCGCCGATCGCCCTGGCTGCCGCGAGAAGGCGACCGGCGGTCCAGTATGGAGACCGGCGGTCGCCCTGGCAACCGCTTTTAGGCGACCTTAGGGGCAAGGACAAAGTGTCCGCGAGCCAAGCTGGACCCCTCCTGTTGGGGCGACCGCCGATCCAGGTGATGGGCGAACGTGGCTCATAGGGCGACCGGCGGTCTACCCTCTAGAAGCGAAGCACATGAACTTTGAAGAGCCATAACTTTTTCATTCGGACTCTGTTTTTGACGAAATCACTTGGGTTGGGTCCCAAATTAAGTCTAGTTTATGTGGTAAAAATTGCACACTCATACAATTAAGTATGAAAAAATGGCATGCATTTTAGTGAAGGGAGTACTTGTTTCTTGGGTTTTTAAACATTTGGCATGTTTTACCATTGC
This sequence comes from Bryum argenteum, assembly GCA_037043015.1. NCBI lineage: Eukaryota > Viridiplantae > Streptophyta > Bryopsida > Bryales > Bryaceae > Bryum > Bryum argenteum. Next base: position 5,674,710 of record CM073327.1, read on the forward strand.
AAGCCTATTATGTGACATCAAAAAGGTTTTTGCATGATGTGTTTTAGACAAGTGTGATCTTTAGATGCATCCCACAATCTTTGTAGTTGGAAGTATTTTGATCGAGATAGTTTTAGTATTGGCTTTGCAATGATATTTCTACGATGAAAAAAGTGAAAAAGTGGATGATTTTTGAAGAGATAGATCTCCTTCAACCATCGTTAGATTTTGAATTTTCATTTTAGAATGGATTCCAATTAGAGTGTTGTATTGGTGATAGAAACCTCGATTCATTCGAAGATATATTGAAGATAACGTATAATTTGAGTGCTAGGGATCTAGGTTTGGACTATATTAATTACTTTATAGAATATTTGGCAGTTCTTATCATTGCAAGGCTACTATTTGAGCCATAGGGAAGTCCAAGATGTATAGGGAAATAGAGAGGGAGAGTAGTATTTATACTTTGCCTGGACCGGCGGTCGCCTGAGCGACCGACGATCGCCCATGAGCGACCGACGTTCGCCCCTGGGCGACCGCCGATACAGCGGATGGGCGAACGTCGGTCGCTAGGGCGACCGCCGATTCAGGTGATGGGCGAACGTAGCTCATAGGGCGACCGGCGGTCTACCCTCTTCGAACGAAGCACATGAACTTTGAAGAGCCATAACTTTTTCATTCGGACTTTGTTTTTGACGAAATCACTTGGGTTGGGTCCCAAATTAAGTCTAGTTTAGGTGGTAAAAATTGCACACTCATACAATTAAGTATGAAAAAATGGCATGCATTTTAGTGAAGGGAGTACTTGTTTCTTGGGTTTTTAAACATTAGGCATGTTTTACCATTGCAAGCCTCTTATGTGACATCAAAAAGGTTTTTGCATGATGTGTTTTAGACAAGTGTGATCTTTAGATGCATCCCACAATCTTTGTAGTTGGAAGTATTTTGATCGAGATAGTTTTAGTATTGGCTTTGCAATGATATTTCTACGATAAAAAAAGTGAAAAAGTGGATGATTTTTGAAGAGATAGATCTCCTTCAACCATCGTTAGATTTTGAATTTTTATTTTAAAATGGATTCCAATTACAGAACGTTTATGGGCGATCGCGGGTTCCGCATGCGCAACCGCGGGTCCCGCATGGGCGACCGCCGGTCCCGCATGGCGATCGCCGGTCCGCTGCAACTGCAGTTTTGGGCGACCGGCAGTCTGGAGGGGCGAGTGCAAAAGAGCTCCCGCTCTTGCTCTTGGATCCTTTTTTACGCAATCCCTCAATCTCTCATATTCAAATTTCAAATTCACCGCTTCAAGCATCTTCTCCGTTCCCCCTCATTTCCCTTAAATCTCCCTTCATTTTTCATTCTCCATCTTCTTCAAATTTCATATTCTCCGCTTCTTCACATTTTCCATAATGAAATGAAAATGATTGTCATGGTCATGGCTTTTGGCCAAGACTTGGGAGCATGATAAATGAAAAATGAATTTTTGAGTGCCTTGGACACTCTTCTGGTGCAAGATGGATTTAGACATGTACAAGTTTAATCTCAATTTTAAAATAAAATTCTCATCATTCTCTCTTTTACCCTCCCCTTTTTCTTCATTTTCTTTTTAAATAATTGTACTCTAGCCAATCAATGATTTTTAAGCCTCATGGTCTCCTTGATAGTAGTTGAGTTGAGGCATTTACTTCCACTCAACTACAATCAAGGAGACCATAAAATCATTATCCATTTTGGATAAATTAGCATACTTTGGGGGACTTTGAAGTTAGTGATCATTCTCCTTTCATCAAGGTATTGTAAAGCCAAATGGTCAATCTTGAGGGTCCACAATGTAAAGTGAGCCTAAGACAAGTAGAGTAAAGGTACGCTTATTTCAAGTTCCGATAATGTCTTAGTAGTAAATACAAGTGTTGAAAATATCTTGACTGTCATGATATTTAAGTTTGATTTATTCATCATAATATGGGCAAGTGATATCAAATACTTGCACGTCATTCACAAATAATGGGTTAAATATTACTATGAGTAATTGGTTCATTAGAATGTTTGTAAATGGTTATTGTTGTCGACTTATAATATTTACCTTCATATGGTGGTCACTCAATTTTTTGCCAAATCTATAATATGTTATATATCACCCTTTAATTTGACAAGCAACTTTTTCCCTCACTTGTTACTAGGATATATGCACGAACCCCTTTCTCTTAATTATATTAGAAGGCGTTAATACTTAACCCGCCAAAATTTTCAAATGCCTCCCGCCAATGCCTCCCCCGAGATCGCCCATGAGCGACCGACGTTCGCCCCTAGGCGACCGCCAATACAGCGGATGGGCGAACGTCGGTCGCTAGGGCGACCGCCGATCCAGGTGATGGGCGAACGTGGCTCATAGGGCGACCGGCGGTCTACCCTCTTCGAACGAAGCACATGAACTTTGAAGAGCCATAACTTTTTCATTCGGACTCTGTTTTTGACGAAATCACTTGGGTTGGGTCCCAAATTAAGTCTAGTTTAGGTGGTAAAAATTGCACACTCATACAATTAAGTATGAAAAAATGGCATGCATTTTAGTGAAGGGAGTACTTGTTTCTTGGGTTTTTAAACATTTGGCATGTTTTACCATTGCAAGCCTATTATGTGACATCAAAAAGGTTTTTGCATGATGTGTTTTAGACAAGTGTGATCTTTAGATGCATCCCATAGTCTTTGTAGTTGGAAGTATTTTGATCCAAATAATTTTAGTATTGGCTTTGCAATGATATTTCTACGATGAAAAAAGTGAAAAAGTGGATGATTTTTGAAGAGATAGATCTCCTTCAACCATCGTTAGATTTTGAATTTTTATTTTAGAATGGATTCCAATTAGAGTGTTGTATTGGTGATAGAAACCTCGATTCATTCGAAGGTATATTGAAGATAACGTATGATTTGAGTGCTAGGGATCTAGGTTTGGACTATATTAATTACTTTGTAAAATATTTGGCGGTTTTTATCATTATTGAATCATCTCTTCCGTCCTTTTATACACACACCCCATTTCAACAAATTTAATTAATCCTAGGTATTTAATAGAAAGTACTTACCTTCATCTTATAGGCCAAAACTTTTGATCATGTTTCATATAAAATACATAGGAAAAGTGTAAATACTACTCTCCCTCTCTATTTCCCTATACACCTTACACTTCCCTATGGCTCGAATAGTAGTCTTGCAATGATAAAAACTGCCAAATAGTTTACAAAACAATTAATATAGTCCAGTAATAGACCCCTTACACTCAACCCAACTAATTTGGTGGCTTAAACAGGTCATGTGCAGGGTTCGAAGCTTGTCACCGGCGAACCGTATAGACCAGCATCCAAAAAAGTGGGTACTTCATCGTTGACTCGACCACCTATCGAGGGTAAAGGCTCTTCTACAGTCAGCATAGCAGCCATGAAGAAACCACTGGGTCCATCCGACACTAAGGCGAGTAAGGTGGGGATTCCATCACCTCTGAAGGATGTCATAGCTGGGAGGTCAAGGCCGGAACAAGCACTTCCAGTGCATAAAGTGTCTGCTGTTGAAAGAGGAATGCGGCCAATCCAACAACCATCTCAGACTACAACGAATGAGATTCAATCAATCGACGAGGGCAACAAAGAAGATGACATTGATGGACGCCAGGAGGAGTCGGATGTGATCAACCACAAACTCCCAGTGTTAGAAGTTGCAGAAGCCGAAGATGCACATGGGCGTACGTTGCCGGGGGCGAGTACAATGGATGACGAGACGTTGCCCGAGTTGAGTGAGGACAACCAAGCGCAAGAAGCATCACCGAAGATGCAATCAGCATGCCCAGTCGAGGCATTACAGCATGCCCAGTCTTCTCCCGTTGTCTCTGATTCTATGGAGGATGCTAACATGACTCCGGCAGGTGAAGCTCAAGAGTTTTCTGTTGTGGTGCGTGCTGGAGCTCGAGGTCGGCAAAGGGGACCAACGGAGGATGACGACGCTAAGGAGAATTCTCCACCAAAGTCAGTGGAGGGCCGAAAAACGCGGAGCTCACTGCCTGATGTGAGTGAGCCGATGCAGGTGGATGCTGAGGGCAGTCAGGGCACGCGCCGACTGAGCGGAGCACGACGGGCGCATGTGCTGAGGGAGGACGCTGTACAGGCCATGGAGGTTGACAATGCAGGGTCTGAAGGTCCGAGGAAAAAGACGAAGAAGATGATGTCACTTGCTTCAGCAAACGAGAAGCAAGTGGAAACGAAGGCCGCAGCCAAAAAAAAAGGGGTAAAACGGTGACTTGGCCTTCTAGTATTTGAATGAGGATAGCAATTTGCTGCATAGGTAGCCCTGTCTTCAAGTTTTCCAATTTTGTAAGATAACTGCTGCTTATCTATTTATCTACTATGAATGTAACATCTTTTCTTCCACCGTAAGCAATTGTCTCACCCTTTTTTCTATTTGGGTGCCCAGGTTTCATGGATAGAGAATAGCTTGGATTTATCTAAAGGCAAAGAACAACATCAAGTTCCAGTATTTGGACCTGTGGACGGCCACTGCCCCATGATGCCATTTACATATATAACTCAAAATATTCTGTCTAATGAAGTGGTTATAAAGAAAGGTATGGAAGGCGGGTGCACTTGTTGTACAAGAAGTTGTATTCTCGATAGAAACAGTTGTGAATGTGCAGTTAAAAATGGTGGTCAATTGGCCTACTCACTATTCGGTCGGTTGGCTTCACACATGTTGCATGAGGTACGTTGAAGTACTTTCAAGTTTAGGTTTACAGGTAGTTCTTACGGTTTTCTAAGTGAATATAAAAGCTGATGTGGGTTTGTTGTGTCTTGCAGAACGAACCAGAATTGGTATTCTGTGAACGAGGGGACGGGTGTTACATAGGAGGTGGTGGGAAACCGGGGGGTAGAAGACAAGACGATGTGAGGGGCATGTGCCTAGGAAATTTATTTGGGAGTGCAATTCAACTTGTGGTTGTCATTTGTCCTGCCCAAATAGGGTCGTCCAAATGAGGTATGAAGGTCAAGGTCGGAGTTTTTTGGACAGGGGTACGGGGCTGTGGGGTTAGGACCTTTGAGTCAATCCCGGTTGGGACATTTGTTTTTGAGTATGTAGGGGAGGTGGTCAACAACGTAGAGCTTCTTAAGCGATATGACAAGTCACATGTCCATGGAGATTACACTTTAGACTTAAATGCGGATTGGAAGACAGAAGCGGGCGTGTCTGATGCAGATGCTTTATGTATTGACGGGTTAGCTTACGGAAATGTGGGGCGCTTTGTGAACCACCGATGCTCAGATGCTAATTTGATTGATTTTCCAGTGAAGATTGAGGAATCCGACCCCCATATTTACCATGTCGCCTTTTTTGCAAAAAGGAACATCTGTACTCTTGAAGAGCTAACTTGGGTAAGGATCGATGGCCTTCACAGCAAGTTTCTTATTTGTTTGCTAATTCTTATTTGTGGTTGCGTTTTTTTTCTCATTTGTTTGATGTTTGCTGATTGTTTGTGGTTGCGGTTTTATGTACCAGGATTACGTGACATCCTTCTGGGAGGAATCTGGAGGATTGTCTTGTGCGTGTGGGAGCCTGTTATGCAGAGGGAGATGGCTGGGCAGCAGCTCAAGAAAAGGAAATGTACGGAGCTAATGGAGGTGTTGCGAGCAAATCCAAGTGTCCGAAGATGAGCAAGGGCGAATGCTAGAAAAGTATAAGGTTATGTACAGACTGTAGTTAGTTTGTAGTCCTCGAGTTAGTTAGTGTCAAAATATACATAGAACAGTTAGTGAAATAAGGTGAACTCGGTAGTTTTGCAGCTTTTGTGTTAATAGAGGGCCCGATATGTATAGTTTTGTATGTTATGTAGGGTAGTTTAGTATCTTATGCAGTTTTGTATGTTATGTAGGGTAGTTTAGTATCTTATGCAGTTTTGTATCTTATGTAGGGTAGTTTAGTATCTTATGCAGGGTAGTTTTGTATCTTAATATTTTATCAAAACCGAGTAGAAACTAGATTGTTTTGTAGTAGGGGAAATAAAAGCATATCATTGTACATTTAGTATAAGAAGCTTGTGGTTTTGATAATGCTCCTTAAACTGAGATCCTTGCACAGACTTTTACCTCTCCATGGTTAGGATTCGGCAGTTTGATATAACCCCTGAGTAAGGTTGGGCGAGTTATGGTCCAAAAATTTGCATTCAATTATACTACGAGAAGTATAAGTTCATTGATAGTCTATAAGTCTGAAGACTTTGTTTCAATGTACTGTACACAAGTTTAGTTTTCCTTCACACTTCGTGTATTGCAAATTACACTGCAGATGTGACAAGGCTGAATTTCATTCTCTACATTGAATGTAAGCATCAATGATAAGTGATGGGTGCGTAAAGGAACTGCAGATCACTTTAGACTCAAACAAAATGGGCACCCTCACATTCAAATCAAATAGAGCCCTCTGAAATTCATATGAAAAGGGGCTCTCCGAAATTGAAAATAATATCAACATATATCAATTGGAGCAATGTAATCAGCACTATATGTCATGCATTAGTGGACTTAGCTTCGAAAATGAATATTTACCACCGTAGCCAGACTCTGTCATTTCATACTAGAGAAGTACATGTAAATAGGTTGGCTCAAAGCGAGATCACTCTTCTGCGTTTGAGTCCGATGCCCACCAATTTCTTAGCTGCTCTTTGATAACTGCCTCCACATCTACGCCAAGCCTGTAAACAGCTTGATTTCCCCTAACCACGTGGGAAGCTAACACCATTGCAAATTTGCAATGCCTAACCAAGTGAGCATCTACGTGAGCCTTAACACCTCTATCAAACAACACATACGTATCAGAGGCCCTCCCGTATTTCTGATAGTAAGTACCTTGAATAGCAAAGTCACCTTGGGTGAACTCACTACCCCAAGGACAATCAAAATCCTCCTCCACCAGAAACTTGGGCTTTGTGCATTGTAGGATGTAGAATTCAACGCCTTCATCATTTCCCTCCTCTGCTGGTATAACGAAATTGTCTCCAAGCTTCACAATGTCACCAAGTCCTCCATGGCCTCCCTCGTGAGCTAGAATTTCTGGCTCTTCCTCTACGGCAGCAATCTGTACTTGTACAGGTCCTGCCTTTGGCCTCAATCGGACTATACGCCACATTGGAGCATACGCTTGCTGCTCACAATGGACCCAGTCCTGATTTATACAAGGAGCACAAAAACATGTCAGATCACGAACCATGAGTAAGGTAGGGTCAATTTCAGATGACCCTAAAATGGAATGGAACCCTCTGGACCCCGGAATGCCTTTACAATCCCAGCCGTTAGATCTATCCACATCGTCTACTCCAATGAGCCAGAACTCGCGGTTTACTGGGACCTCCTTAGACTGCTCGTATGAACTCATAGGGCGTTGTGAGAATCTAGACTTCAGAAAATCAACACAATGCTGAGCGTTTGTCATCTCATCCTCTGGATGCTGGAGTTGATGCGTTCGAAGAGCCCTCTTAACCACAGCTCCGGCCCCGTCCCATTCACCTGGTGAATTTGTCATCAACAGACCAATTTGAATGACTTCAGTACACTGAATATAAAAAAAGTACATAAATTACTACTACTTACTACTCTCATAGAAGCAGACCGCACAATTGAGGTAGATTTTTAAGCAAGAGTACCTAATGTACCAAAATATAATGTAGAAAACAAATCAATGATACAAGACTTACAGTATTAATTGTATAAAAATTGCGCAAGGAGTACATTATATGTACTCACCATACTTGGTTATTACCACATTCTACCAATTACTAGACGAGTAGTTACATTACAAGTAGAAGTAATCTACCGCAGCAGTACACTTTACCATCTGCCCTACAATTCCATATTCCCATAATGTACACGTCTCTGAACATTCATTATGTTAGTACTCCAAATTTACTAAATTTCTACTTACTAAGTTATACAAATGGAAAAAACACAATGCCAACCTCAATACTGATTCAAGATGGTAGAGATAAGAATACCTTTGCCATGCCCACTTCCAAAAAAGTTCCACATCATCTTACAGCCTGTCAAACCAGGGTAGTGTGCTACGAAGTACATAGCGCGAGCTCCCTTGAACTGGGCAGCGCACCCGTCTGAGTACACCCAATGTTCTGATGGCCGAATCCCTTCTGCTAACATCCAATTCCAGTGGAGAAGCAGGCAATGTTGCACAAACAAGCTATCGTGTTTCTTATCATCAGAAATATAGTAATGCGTATGTTTATACAACCCCCCATCCTCACCATTTTCTGTAGGGGGTAACTTGTAAAGGGTTATGTGTACCAGAATTGAGATACCAGTTGAATACCAATGCATGGATTGTATTTCATTCTGGATTGCAAAGGTGTAATTCTCAGCAAAGTCAATATGAGATATCAATACACCTGGTGGTACATTCTCTACCATCTTTCGACATGCGCCATCTTGCCAATTTGCTACGAAGTTGTGTCTTATGAATGTTCCAACTTTAGACTTCAGATAAGCAACAAACTCACCCGGCGAAGTCTCCCGGTGAACCTCCTCTATCCTTCTTTTGTCCCGGTCCGTAGCTTCATCCACCCCGTAAGTTACATGATCGAAGCACCTCCACTTAAATTTTTCATCACTGCTGGTATCCAATTCTTGTGGACAGAACTCAAGTTTTTTCACCCCACAGTCAGCACAACGGCCCATTAAACAGTCTAACCTATGGAATTTATCCAAATCGCCTTTAGGACACAGACATGCCGTCCACAACATGGTTAATCGATCATAAGAATGAGAATGGGCCTTGCAATCCCCCAAACCGTCCCCACAAACAACACATCTGCAATTACAAGATTGAGATGAATGCAAACCTTTCGTAGCAGACCTAAGAGAATTTAGCCCGGTTTTCAACAAGTCCATCTCTACGTGATAGACACAACAACATGTATTCTGATCTTTGAGGGTCTTAATATACCACGGTTTTAAGTATTCAAACGCTCTTTGCCTGATGCGACACTCCGGATGGGCTTCCTTAAAACTCAGAAATAGTTGGGTCTGTCCAATCCAAAACACATCCAACCATTAGTAAGTGAAGCACATCCTTTCCCGAACTAAAAATTTTCACTTTGCCAAGAAAGAAGTACAAATAATACTATATAATCTTGTACCTATACCACATCTAGATCACATTCAGTACATTCATATGGATTAGCAATATTCAACTATGTACTTCACACCAAAAGTACTTATTCTAGCTAGATATTTCAACACTTTAAGTAGAATGAGTAATGACTTGTACTAGTACCAAGAACACCCAATGCGCACGATGCAGTCTATGTACTAAGAAGCCACTGTCACCGAAAGGTGTAGAGGCCTTACTACAAAAGAGATGCAGTCTAAGTACTTAGAAGCCACTGTCACCGAAAGGTGTAGAGGCCTTACTACAAAAGAGATGCAGTCTAAGTACTTAGAAGCCACTGTCACCAAAAGTTGTTCAGGCCTTACCACTGATGATACTCATGAGAAGTTTCCTTACCCAGATTGTACCACTAAGCAGGTGGTATTTACTTAACCACAACAAGTGAATACTAATAGGTAGTGTAAGTTACGGGCAACGAACATAAAAGTACTACATTGTCAACACTTTTGTATCCCTATCACCCAGTATGAAAACATTAAGTAAAGTACATGTATCGTACTAAATCAATCATCTCACATAATCAATTTCTTGCACAGATTGTACGACAACAAGTAAATTGACCACCTTTTTCCCACTCACGTTTCACATTTCATTTAATCACATGTACTTCAAACCCTGAACAACACTTCGAAAGACTACTGTGATCACAACATTTGCAAACAGTCAACATTTCACACTCTAATACATGTATCAACCGTACATAAATGTCTCAATAATACGACGACATGACCATGATTACTATGAAGATGAAAACAAATAAAACCATCAAAGTTTCAGTTGTCAATCATCACCCTAAATTTTAAGACTCAAATTTAGAGGACATGCACTGCAAGTGATGTGTGAGTTTCACCATGAATCCCTACCGAGCAAAGCACGGCAGAAACGGTGCTGAAGGGTGAATTTGTACATCGAATCCAGATAGCTTATTATTAACGTGACCTCGCTGCCGACTTATTTACCTAATACGCAGCATGTCTACTTACAACACTTGAAATTCTTTTACGTCAATTTGAAGCTACAAAGAATCACAGCAAAACCCTAGTGACTCGATATGGAGACTCCAATTGATATCTAACACATTTCACAGCTCAAAAGTAGCGCCAAACATGCACTAATTACACACAAACCCCATGTTTTTCATTTCGTTCTGAAAGCTGAGACTCTAAACAGCTACTTCTAAACTAACGAGAAACACAATTTTAAGCATGATTGTGAAAGTGGCTGCAAGCAACACACCACACAGTCATCTGGTTGTAAACACTATCTCAACAACCAGACAAAGACCAACAACAATAAGTCCACAGGAACTAATAGAATGCACACCTGAGTGTCGACAAGGTACTGCGTAGCATGCTCCGCGTATTCCTTTGGCCCGATCCGCTTTAGAGTGACATCTTTTTTGTTAGGGCTCACTCGAGTATTCTGATTCCACCACAAGCGAACTTGTTCTTTCACATATTCGCTCAATCCAACGCGCTTACTCCTCTCCAGAAGAGCAAACTGGTTCACAGGATCAACGCCGACCCTCCTTCCCATGGCAGTCCGAATGTTCCGTGGATGTACCTGTAACACACGAGAGAGAGCCCTTGCACCATCGCAACCTTCGCTAACAGCAGCGTCAAGAAGAGCTCCTTTCCTAGCTAAAAACACTTTCGAATGGGCAGTTTTCACAGACTGCAGCTCAGTTCTAAAACTTTCGAGAAACACAAACTGCGATTTTGCCTCAGGCGGCCTAGGATAATATTCAGGCAGTTGTGGCCAAATGGTGATGTGATTCATAAGTTTTTCTAAAACAACACGCCTACAATCTAGGGTTGGACACAAATTCAGCTCTCTGTTAATGGCGTCGGCAAGTTTGTTAGAAACCCTCGACAATGAACGCTCCGTCATTCGATTGGACCCATCACCTTCAGGTATGCTACGCAAAGTTTCAGCCGTAGCCGCAAGTTTGGCCCGCCTCCTTGCGTGACGGATTCGATCCCCTTCAAGGCGCACCAATCTTTGTGCTTCCGCTGCAGCAGCCACTGCTGCTCGGACTTGGGGTCCTGGACGAGAAATCCCTAGACGGCGCTGTGCCATTCGCTCGTTCCCCATCTCTTCAGCGTCAACTTTGCACACACACATTCTTTTGCACAATTTCGCCGAACACTCCATCGTTTGTTACTCCACGCAGTCTTGTAGCAAGCTTCGATCAACCGCAACGGATCTCGCACCATCTCAACGGCAGGAATTGCATGCACACACTCGGATTGCTTTCGATTGTTCCTGTCGTAACGTGCTTTCCCGATTCGTGCCCGGATAACCCTTTTTCACGGTAAAAGAGGTTTCCTAAACAAGAACCCGAGTATTCGTTCCACGGAGATCCTGTGAAGTGCAAGGACAACAATTTCCACCTGTTAGCAAACCCGGATTGGTGCTATCCGGGTACTGTCCTATCACCCCTGTACCCTATATCCTGTCCTGGAAACAGCTGCCCGGACAGGAAAAGGGGCGGGTTTAGTCTTTGTGGTTTAGTTTAACCTCTGTATTCTCCTCAGAGGGATTTTCCCGGACTTAGATAAGTGGGGGGATTAGGCCACTTCTCCCGTTGATTAACGTGACCGGAAAGGTCACCGAGACTCTCTCTCTCCTTACCCTGTTAGGAACTTCCCTTATACCTCCCTCTACGCCTGGACTCTAAATCCACACGCATGTCACAAAGGTTGGTATCCGGTTCTCCTATGGTCCGGTTATCACAACTTACTACCCGGGTTAGTAGATCCCGGGTTACTCGGATCGGGGATGGTGCGATCGCCCGGAGTTCACCGCTATCACCTACAGACAAACTCCGCCTACCCGGACTTCAGCGATCTAGGGGGACTCAACCGATGGTGTTCTCGGGAGTTGGTTGAGCGGCCGGAATCCCTTCCCGGCCGCTGTAATCCCGAGACGCTACACGGACCGACCGGACCAACCCCTAAGTGGCAAGTGCCGTTCGCTAGCCGCACTCCTCCCCCGTCGCCTTCTCTACCTCCCGTACTACTCTCCGTTCAAGGACGGAACCGCTCTCTCTTTGCCCGGATAGCAAGGGTCCTCTGACTCTGCAAACACCCCGACCAATGAGACAAGACAGGGAAAAGGAGAAGGACACACAATCGACACACACGCACACACACGAGGGAGATGAGAAAGAGGCGTGCTTGCACTTTGGATTAGGGTATTGCGAGAATCAATCAAAAAGACCCCGAGGAGTATCCTCCCCTCGGCTAAATGCATCCTCCTCTCTGGCATCCCAAGAGAGGACAAAATCCTGTGCCAGGGAATCTTTCTAAATCTAGCCTCTGACACTCTAGCGCCGTCATCCTCCTACTCGCCATAAAGGCACTAAAATCTAACCCTATCCTCGGCCAGGTGCACCCGCCATCAATCAACTCGGCCCTAGTCCTTCCCCGTCGCGCTCATCCTACTTCGCAGCCTCGGCAGTCTCGGCAGTCTCGGCGGTCTCAACCTTCTGCGCTCCCAACCCGGGTTGGGAGGTGACCTCCTCCTCCTCGTTCCCCGTCTCCTGGAGCACTGGAGCGGTCTCTTCACTCCCAAGGATCTCAGTGTCCCCTGAAGGCATCGGGGCTGAGGTGTCCGGGAGTGCCTCTCCGATCTCCGGGACATCGATCAAGTCCTCGGGGATGAGGGGGGCGACCTCCGCGGTCAGCACCTTCTTTGGGAGGGCCTCGCCGTCAGAGGGCTCCGACGGATTGGTTAAACCCGGACAGCGAGGCATCTGTGGCTCCTCGGTTACCAGTCCGGGTGGCCGGGTATCAGCCTCCCCCTCCTATCCTGGTTGGATCGTGGCCTCTAGGGCAGGAATAGGACTCCTATCCTCGGGGTCCACAGTCCGGACCGGGGAAATGGAGGAAGGATCCCTTACCCGGGTATCCTCCTCTGCTATCCGAGAAGCCCCTCCTTCCACCGAGGTTATGCCTCCCCGATTTGAGGTAGACCCGAGACTGGTCGGCTAAGCTCTACCCGGGCACTCATTGGTCGGACTAAGTACGGTGAGTCCGTGCCCGAGTTTTAAAAGCAAAGACTAGGAAGCAAAAGGCGGGTTAGAAATTCCGCTATCCTATCCTGCCCACTAAGCTTTAGGATGTCCCCGGGCAGGCAGGTCCCTGGCCAAGCTAACCCTACCCGGTTACTACCCGGATAGCCGGTTACCAGGGCGTTATTTATCCTATTTAACTACTACTAAGCACTATCCGGACCAAATTGGGGCAAAAACGAAAAAATGAGGTTTGACAGTTCCTCACTACCTCGGAGGAAGAGAAACAGCCGCCGATAGCCATCGCCATGAAGATAAGGAAATTAAGTTGCATGCCCTGTCACAATGCAGGAAAGCTCATGAAAAAATGACGACTCGTAAATGAACCAAATACCAGCCATGCGCTGTCAGAAGCCTTTATGAGAGGCGGCGTCCGCTTTCCCAGCAAAACCAAGGTACTTTTGGTAACATTCTGTACTAGATCGACTATGGAAAGGGACTCTTTTTACCAAAAACTACTGGTTATTCAACTAAAGCAGCATGCTACCCACATCCCCATTCCCTAATCATGACTGTGTGAGCCAAAAAAATCGAAGTTTGGATAATTTTTGAGTGAAATATGCCCAAAAACAATTTTGGCCCTTTGACCGGAAAAATCACAATCATCGTTACAAGTTATTTAGCATATCAAGTGTGCATTTGAAGGCTTTAAACATGTAGTTTCACGATCAATGTGTTGATTTGTACTATCCTCCCTTAAACAACATGAAATTCGTACTTTTGATGATTTTTAGCAGACCATGAAGTACTTTCTGAATGGCAAAATAGTACAAATATATGTTTGTTCCCTATGTTTTTTGAGGTGAAGTACAATAGAATCATATTGTTCATTGGGTTTGTCACCATCGTCGCTAAAGAAACAAGTACTTTTGCATGTAGAGGACTTATAAACCGGTCGTTGAAGTTTATGACCCCCTGCAGAAATCAAAAAAGACGTACTAAGTGATCCACCGTAGTGTGCTTCCACCCAGTTGTGCGTAATATGATATTGAGTTCGGACGTCATCCGCCGCCCGATGAACTATGTGACCGAGAAGGAGATCGAGAAAGGTGCCTGACAACTCGGACTCCTTGTGGAGCATGCATGCCCAATCTTTCAGTTTGAGGGAGACATCCACCAATTTGAACGGATTTGGTCCGAAGAACCTCAGACTTGATCCGCAATTTTGAGGACGTATTTTAGGGGGCCTGCATGTCATAGTGTCCCGGACTTAGATTGATTCGAGTGTCGTTAGTCATATTCCGATATCACATGCACTGAATACTATCGAAACCTCACAAGAGTAGATGTAGACGCATAATCTGGAATGTCGTACCTCCGTCTGAGCATTGTCGTAATGAGTCCAAGCTTCTGCTCCACTTTCGCAGGATCCTCTTTAGCGGCATCGTAACAAAGTGACGGTTCGGTGCCCCAGTCAACGCTATCGGAAGTACACAGGCTTGCGTTCTCGGGCAACATGCAACGGTACGCTGCCAGTCTTGGCTCATTTATCTCTACAATCCGTTTTGCGAGGCCCGGATGCTTCCATATGTCTCCAGTATTTGATAGCTTCACGAACTCACAAGACTCCTCGATCTCGGTCTGTGACCAGCAGTGTTTATACCCTCTACTTTGAACGGTTATCGGCAAAGGATTATCGACTGCAGACAGCGATATTACATGAGGTGTCTCCGGCTCATAAGCACTATCGCTATCCAACCCAACATTGTCGACCGATGCACGGACTTTCCCAACAGCATCTGCGGTTTTAAGTAACGAAGACAGTTGTGAACTACCGTCCATCGGAAATTCCCCCATGATCTGCGTCCAAGGTATGCGTTGTGAGTCCTCGGGGTCATCTCGCATCTGAAGATTCGAGATATCGTCTTCGGTGCAGGGTGCCGGGTCCAGCTTATCGGCGTTTCCGATAAGTGGTCGTTCCTCCATGTCATGAGCCTCCGAGAAGGTATGTACCTGCATCTCCAGCGTTACAGTGTCGTCATCTATCGCGTGAGGCATCTCGAGATGAGGTATCACCGGTGTGGACGTATCGTGGTCTACTTGTTTAATGGTATCGACCGGTGTAACTGCAATACGCGATTGGGATACGAAGTATCCCTCATCCTCCGGGTCCATATGCTGAGCGATGGATGAGCCTGCTCCATTATCCTGGACTTCGGAATTTAACCATTCCGTCCTCGTCAAAGCGGAGATGGCGTCAATGCATTTCTTCACTCCTGTCGCGCGAGCTACATCGGTGTTGAAGTCCACCACCACCGTTGTGAGACGGTAGGTTGGAGCGAAATGCATGTCGAGGTTCTCTCGAGATAAGCAGTACTCTTCCAGCTTCTCCCACGTCCGATAAGTGTCCCTGTCTGTATTCACCCATTGTTCGATAAATTTGTCCGGATATCGAGACGCTACATCAATAACTGTACGCGCACGCACGACGGTCACGAACTCCGATAAGGGGGATAAGGGATTCCCAGCCATGTCGTATATGCTCTTCAAAACGTCACGCACAGGGGTGCCACACCCATAGTCCTCTGATTCAGCTACATTCCCCAAGAGGAAAGGACTGATGTTTTCGTACATGTCACACGCAGCGTCCCAATTGAAAACGGAGAGGTCACTGTAACTCCCCAGCAAATCTTTGCTCAGAACACGTTTGGGATGGCAAATGTTATTACCTCTGCAAAATCCGTCCACATGGTCAATTACCCATACAATGTGTAACGGCAAAGAATGTCGAAACACGCAAGCGAGCCACAAGTACTCCAGTACAAGCTCACCTGCGATTGTATCCCCTGCATACAAACCAGCACTTTAGAAGTTTGACCTCAGCAGGAGGTGTCACTGCGGGTAGTTTGGTACGTTGTAACAATTTAACCACCTCTCGTGCTTCGTGTCTGTCGTGTGACCAAGGCATATCGTGAAGAATTTTACGAATATATGTATTCTTCGCACAGAAGTCGAAAAGAAGATTGTAGTCCCACCGGATAGCCTGCCATTGAAATGCGTGCTCTTCGTCCCATTTTGCAATGCGCGAATGAAAGGTTTCATGCCTCAATCGTACAAGGCTATTGGTCCTCTCTTCTTTACCGAACTCCCACTGCGCTATCTCCTTATTCCGCTGAACATACGCCCAAGTACTCTTAATCAAAGCATCCCAAGGTCCGTCAATGGCGTCAGACACTGGGGTGCTGGCGAGTTTACATGTATCCATGAGTTCGTCAACGATACTTCTCGGAATTCCGGATAGCATAGCTTTACCAAACGCAAAGGCCCACAATTCATGGTTACTGCCATCGCCGACCATGGTAGACACATACTCTCGAAATTGAGCTTCAGATTCAATATCTTCAAGGCAGGACGCCAAGCCGCATACGAGAAGTACGTACGTGACGTTACCGGCAAGCTGGGTTTCGCGACCTCGTTGCGATCCTCCCGCATTTCGGTCTGCGCTATGTGCCACATCTCTCGCATATAAGAATCTCGTAGGGCTTCAAGATCTTTCGCCCGCATTCTCGCGACTGGATCGCTGTAATCTGCTTTCACTCTATTCACCGAAGTAGGGATGGTATCGAGTAGGGGGCGCGTCTCTGCCTCCTGCATTGTACCAGTTCGGACGACCACTTCAGGGTTCGAGATCCTCGGCGATATCGGCAATGCTACGTCGCATGGATCGATACTGTCTTGTGCGTGCGCAACTTCCTCCCTGTCTCTCGTCGTCGCATCCTTCGATACGTCCGTAGCCATCACGCCCTTATCACCAACGCATTGTGCTTCAGAATTCAACTCTCCGGCTGTATCCATGTCCCGATATGGGCTCGGCATACGATAGTTCACGTCCGAACTGTCCTCCGTGGTAGAGTCAGCGTGTTTAGGTTGTGAACGCTTCTTACTTGACCTTGCCGCTATGCCATCTTCGTTGCCATCCCTGGATCTTTTTCGTTCGGATCCGGCATTTACATGAACAGTAGTCGAATCCATAATTCTCCTAATGTTAAGGCTCTTCCTCTTGTTGGGGAGATGAGAATCCTTCTTCAACAGGGGACTCATTATCGATGTCCCCTCCCCACCCTTCTCCTTGCATCCAGGAGTAATCTCAGAATTACGGGCCCGTCTTGCTGTTGGCTGTGGCGTCGCTATTTTGAACTCATGCATGATCTCCTCGTCCGAGAGGACTTCGCACATTCGCTCAACGAACTTCTCGTGTTGCGCTACTAGCAAATTCGGATAACACTGAAGCTTCTCCAATTTTACTTGACACTGGCCACAATGGAAATGGACGTTTAGTCTGTGCTTCTGCATCTCGTGTTTGCAATGCATACATAGGAAGGATTTGGGCCCCCTCCTTCCAGTATTAACTTCCCAGACTGGCCCGATAATATCCGACTGTGGACCGTGCATCTGGACAACGCGATCTCTGGCCTCTCGCGGCGTCCACGTTTCGATAAAGTGATGACCTTTGACGTAGAAGATCTGAACAATCTTGTTCTGCGCCTCGTCGATCTCCCACGGAAGGGACTCTTTCGGAGTGTCCGGAGGCACAGCATTCTTACAGTCGCAATTGACATTGTAAGTTCGCATGATGGTGAACCTAACTCCTGTTCAGC
This sequence comes from Bryum argenteum, assembly GCA_037043015.1. Classification (NCBI taxonomy): domain Eukaryota; kingdom Viridiplantae; phylum Streptophyta; class Bryopsida; order Bryales; family Bryaceae; genus Bryum; species Bryum argenteum. The sequence goes on from CM073327.1 coordinate 5,692,576, forward strand.
AGATGTTAGTTCCGCTGTCTGATTTTGATATCTAACGACATTGCGATGAAAACATCCGCTGTTTCAGCAACTCCATTTCTACATGATCGTGTCTTTTTAAGAACACACTTTCGAAACAAACACCAAGAAAAATGTACACCGTACAGATAATACTTACCAGATGGTACCGCCTGCCGATAACGATCCGAGGACGAACTGAAAATGAACGCCGATAATACCAACACACACTTCGAATCGCTTTCAAAACGCGCGCGCACTCTTACATGGCGAGATTAAATCGGAGCTTCTCCTCACTAAGCCGGACTAAGTATGCATAGACGTAATGAACATATGAAATCGCAACCGGATTCGTGTGAAAATGAAGGCCATTATCGTCTGCGCACTTGAACACACTCATTGTAACCGTACAAGATATTAGGGATTCGTGTGAAAAAGGCGGCGCTATAATGATGGCCATATCGATGATTACGATATTTATGGATGAAATTATGTAGATGAATGTAGTGACGCTGATGCATACGGACTCACTCCGCGAGCTGGGCGATATGAGTCCCCGATAAGGACACTGCATACGGACCTCCCTCCGCGAGCTGGGCGATAGGAGTCCCTCATAAGGAGACTGCAGACTCACCTCACTCCGTGTGCTGGGCGGAATGTGTTCCCGGTAAGGATACTTTCTCCAGGTCGCGCGGTGAGAATTCATACTGCGATATGAGACAGACAGCATCTGCAAAACACATTATCATACTTAGGAGCAGTGTATACGTTGAGGGGAAACATTTACATCGTAATGCAATGGTCCATGGAGAAATTTAAAAAGTCATGTGAACGCACAGTTTACGTGCTCAATATGTACGAGAGGGACCACGTATGGGACGACTAATGTTCATTTCGATAAGTCTACCAGTTCCCGCAATTCAATCTATGGTACGGTAAGCTACACTCCGTCATATCTTCATCCATTCTGCGGCGCTTTGTCGGGAAACAATTCGAGCGGAGGTTTCCTCGGCCCTTCGCCGCGCACTTCGATAACACGGAAGGAGGCGATTCGTAAACGCAGGGTCCTCTCAATGTCTTCAGCGGAAACTCCGATATCGGGCATCCCTGCCTCAGAACTCTGCAATGAATATGCGTCGATCTGCATCCATTCGTGAGTTACTATTGGCGAGAATCCCTCAGGCGGGGAAACAATCTCGGTGTACAAAGCCTGCACTAACCACAACCTCAGTTTTGGCCCCCTCCAATCCAGCCACTTGTGTTTCTGCAGCTTAGTTGGATTCACTCTCGCAGCCCGGCCACGCAGAAGCAAATATTGCCAGAAGGCAAATGAAGATGTCAGCGAGCACTCCCAAGCCTCTCGCTGCTGTGGTAATTGGAGAGGACGTCGCCTTCTTCTCTGCCAGGTCGTCCATGGTTTCGTTCCCGGCTTGCAACCTCTCGCAAGAGCCCATGCCATCTGCAAGACATACACAAAATTATTTGCACGATCGTCTTGATGGTAATTCATCGTGTCGATGTGCCACGTAGCTTCGTCCTCGAGGATGAAGATGCTCCAATGCGATTTGTACTAGTATGGCACGATAAGGGTATTTTCGCACCCACTTTCTGTCCTCAAAAATCCACATACAAATAATATCAATACCCCCCACGTCATGTTCTCCTCATCCAGGCGATTTTGTATCGCTGACGAGATCCAATGGTGCGCCACTTGGTATTGGTCCATTATAAATCTTTCTGCGCGATACACGATATGTCGTAAGAGGAGGTCCACAAATTGGCCATAGAGCTCTCTTGCATTCATGAAAATGCAACTCCAGTCCCCCTGCTCCAGTGGTAGTGCCATAGCTTTCCTAATATTCGGACCGAAGACTATCATATCGCCCATCACGTCTTCTAGTTTCGAGCCTGGAGGTCTGCGACAAAGAAATCAGATCATATCATTACTCGTATATACATTTCGATAAGTTGGAATATGGAAACCAAATCTGCCAAGAAATCACCTGCGTTTGAGGATTTCGCATAGAAGACCCAAATTCACTTCCACCTCCTGCGCTGTGTCAAGCGCCGCCTCGTAACACAATGTGGGCTCTTTACGCCAATTCGGCCATTTCGAAGTGCAGGCACGAAGACTATCCGGTAACATACATGAATATGGTGGCTCTTCGTCGGCGTAATCAGACTTCGGTTCCGCTAGCTGAACGAGGAGGTTTGGGTGGAAAACAACCATACGTCTATTTCCACGTATTCCCTTCCTCACTTCTTCCTTCATTCGCTGCCTCCACTTCGGCGATAAGCCCACCTGTCAACACACGTCGCCCATAGCATCGCGTAAGGGCGGATCAAGATGGATTTCTATAGGCGAACGAGGCCAGTCGTCATGATAAAGGAGAATGTTTGCGGGACATTCTCCAACAAACTCAATCGTACTCAAAACCCATATACGGGGTACATCCCAAGGATTAGGACGCATTGGTGGTAGAGCCGATAAGTCCTGTGGGGGATTCCCTCGACTACGCCGAATCTCATGGCGAAGACGTTCAAGACTGGCATCAGAGTCTCCGTGTGATGGGGAGTCCTCTCGACCTTCTTCACTATCTACGGGATCTTCAATTACCTGAGACCATCCGATAGGCGTTGACATACCGTCGTCTTCTCCTACATGTGGTGTCGCGCACCTCTCCTTGAGGAGTGCCCGCAACACCAAGGGCCCAAGGGGGACACCGGAGTGACGCCCGGGCCTTGGGGTGCCAAGGTGAAGGGAACCTAAGTGGGCCTAGTGTGGGAGAGGACCCCGGGCGTTGGAGACGCCTCTCACCCACGGAGACTAGGAGCCACGAGGGAATGGACATGGGATTATGGAAGCTCATGTTGCCACGATTCCGGGATGCTAAGGAGCACCTCATTTGGAGGTGCGAGCTAAAAGTTATGGGAGTTGGAAGATTGTGGGACTAAAGGGAGTGCTGTCCAGGGACAGTGCTGGACTGGGAAGCTGGCCCGGGACTCTCGAATCTTCAGAGGGGCATAACTCCCTCAATACTTGTCGGAATGAGGCAAGTAAGGTGTCTATCGGCATCTACTTGACGAGTAGATGTCGATAGAGTGGTCGCTCGTCGCGTTTGGATGCGGGACGAGGTAGATACGAGCCCTGGAAGGTTCGGGAAGTCTCCCGGGGCCTTCCAGCGGCTAAGGCATTGGGAGATTGGGTGGTCTTCCAAAACTAAGAGGTGTGAGGGTCCAGCCCTTCACCTAGGACCAGGGGCTGCCGAATCCCACAGAGTATACTATGGGGAGGGCTGGTCTCCTCCCCACTCCCATGGTGCCTTGGTGGTGACCAAGGTGGGAGTCCCAGTGGTGTGGCTAGTGTTGGGGCCTCACCATGGGGACTCCCAAGCCAAGGTGAGTCCCAATGGGTGGAGCTAGTGTTGGGGCTCCACCATGGGGACTCAAAGTGCAAAATGAGGCACGGTGGGTGGAGCTAGTGTTGGGGCTTCACCACGGTGGCTCATAAGGACAAGGTGAGTCCCGGTGGGGGAGCTAGTGTTGGGGCTTCACCACGGGGACTCATATAGGCAAAATGAGGACCATGAGTGCTACCGATGTGGGGTGGTGTCTCACCGCCGGCGTTGTGATTACTTGGTGGCCTTGGGGTCACCATGGTGGTCGTGGGCGGTGGTGAGGAGACACCACCAAGTGCGGTTAGGCCGCGTGGTATGGGAGTGCCACCAAGTTGGGCCTTGGACATAAGTGGAAGTCCGCACCTAACCATTGGCTACCTACGAAGGAGTTGAGTCCCGGTTGCATGAGTAGGAGGGATTGATAACCAAGCGGTGAGCTTGGTGGTTGGTATGGAGAGCTAACTTTGTGCATGTGGGGGATGTGCGAGTTAGCGCTCGTGACACTTTGCTAGAGTTGGGAAAAAGTTGGTGTAAGCTAAGGTGAGCTAGCAAGGGTTGCGACACTTGGTATCGAGAGCGGGCTTTTTTAGTACCCAAGTGCAAAGTTGTGAGGAGCAATGGGCAAGAAGAAGACCATTTAGGGTGATGAGCCCGGAGCTTCAAGCGGCCACGCACGAGGGGGAACAAAGACCCCGATCCTACAAGTGAGGCTCATTCTCATGACTCCAATGAGCAAGCTGCCACTAGTGAGGGCAATGAGCAAATGGAATTGTCACTTCAAGAGGAGCCCTTGGGTGAAGAGGAGCGCTCTAGGTCGAGACGCCTAGAGTCTTCCCAAGGGGTGGAAAAACAAGATCCTCAATTGGCTTTCCAAATGAGAATGCTTGAGTTTATGGACTCCGTGAATCAAGAGCTCAAGCGTGGGAAGGAAGAAAGGGATCGCCAAGAGAGGTTGATTGAACACCTCATGATGCAAAGGTCCCGACTTTCATCTTCTACCAAAAAGTTGGCTAAGGTAAACATGCCAAGCACCTTCTCGGGACTTGGTAAGGCAAGGAAGGTGAAGGAATTCCTTCTTGAGATGGATAACTACTATGATGTCCAAAAGCCGGATGAGGAGGACAAGGTTTCCATTGCGGTGACATTTCTCAAGGATCATGCTCTTCAATGGTGGACAAGCAAAAAGGAGCAAGAGCCGGAGTTGGTGGTAAACTTGACTTAGGGTGGCTTCAAAGACTTGTTGAGTGAACGCTTCACACCAGAGTATCAGGAGTTGAGGGAAGGCATGAACTTGGTGCAAATGAGGCACACTGGGTCTCTCAAGGCCTATGTGCGTGACTTCAATGCCCAAATGAATGCCACACCCAAGATGGATGAGTTCTCTAAGAAGTGCATCTTTTTGGGTGGGCTTCAAAAGTGGGTGGTGGATGCCTTGTTCAAGTTCCCAAAACTTCCTGAGGATGTGGCGGGCATCATCAAGATTGTTGAAAGGATTGAGGGTGATGGACCCGAGAGGAAGTCAAGTGGCCCCTCTCAACAAAGTGGATCAAATAAGAATGCGGCTCGAGGCAAAGAGCGCAAGAAGTTTGGCTTTGGCAACAAACACAAGGGACAAGTGGATGGTGGAGCCTCTAACAAAAAGGAACACCAAGGGGGAAAGCCATCGAAAGGGGGAGACAAACGTGATGACACCAAGGCCAAGAGGTGCCATGGTTGTGGCAAGATTGGCCACTTCATTGCGGAATGCCCCGACAAGAAGGTGAGTACCATTGCAAGTCTTGCTTGTGTTGAAGACCGCATACTAGAAGGAGGTTTTGTGGCCAAGGCAAGTAGCCTCAAGCCAAGGCCGGGCCTCTTGTTTCTTGAGGCCCAAGTGAAGGACAAAGATGTCTCATGTTTGGTTGATACAGGGGCAACGCACTCCTTCATGAGTCCCAAACTAGCAAGGGAGTTGGGCTTGCCACCGCAAAAAGGCAAGCAAGCCCATCAATGTGCGTTTTGCAAAGGGCGAACCGCACAAGACGGAGGAAGTGGCGTTGCAAGTGACCTTGAAGTGTGGGACATTGGAGTTTGTTGAGAATTTCACATTATGTGAGATGGATGAGGTAGACCTCATCTTAGGGGATACCTTCTTTGAGGCGCACACAGTGGATGTGAGGCACAAGCCAACACGGTTAGTGGTGCGCCGTGATGGCAAGGAGTTAGTGTTGAAGTTAACTCGTGGCCCTTCAATAGCGGGGGGCAAATTAAACTTGGTCTCTTTAGACCAAATGTTGGAACATCAATTTGTGGTGATGGCTCGTGAAGAGCAACTTGGGCATGAGGGGAAGGGGTGCAACAACCACTTCCCAAAGAAATTCAAGAGGTGTTGGCCAAGTACAAGGATGTGCTTACCAATGAGTTACCCAAAGAGCTACCCCCAAGAAGAGAAGTGGATCACAAGATCGAGGTGCTACCTGGAGCTGAGCCACCTTCTAAGGCACCTTATCGGTTAAACCAAAAAGAGTTGATGGAGCTAAAGAAGCAACTAAACGACTTGTTGGAAAGGGGTTATGTGAGACCAAGCAAGTCACCATATGGTGCACCGGTCCTCTTTGTGGACAAGAAGGATGGCAAGCTTAGGATGTGCATTGATTATAAGGCCTTGAATAAGGTGACCATCAAGAACAACTACCCTTTGCCTCGAATTGATGATCTCTTTGATAGATTGGCGGGAGCTAAGTACTTTAGTCGCATAGACTTGAAGTCGGGTTACTACCAAATCCGCATTGCGGATGCGGATGTAGAAAAGACCGCGTGCCGCACAAGGTATAGGTCTTATGAATTCCTTGTGATGCCCTTTGGGTTGTGCAATGCACCCTCAACATTCACAACCCTTATGAACACCATCTTTCGAGAGGAAATGGATGACTTTGTGATTGTCTACATCGATGACATCTTGGTGTTTTCCAAGACGGCCGAGGAACATGCAAGGCACCTTGAGAGCGATCTCATGAAGCTTAGAGACAACAAGCTTTATGCTAATGGGGAAAATAGTGAGTTTGCACAACTTGAGATGGAGTTCTTGGGCCATGTGGTTACCGGAGATGGAATCAAGCCGGACATGAAGAAGGTGAAGGCAATTCAAGAGTGGAAGCGGCCTTCTACACAAAAGGGGCTTAGGTCATTCCTTGGCCTAGCAAACTACTATCGCCGCTTCATACGCAACTTCTCTAAGATTGCCAAGCCTTTGTCCGACTTGTTGAAAAAAGGGGTGAACCAAGTATGGGATGAATTTTGCTACCAAGCCTTTGAGGAACTCAAGAACAAGTTGTCATCTCCACCAGTGTTGAAGTTCCCTGAGTTTGATAAGCCCTTTGAGGTCCACACAGATGCAAGTGACTTTGCCATTAGAGGCGTCTTGATGCAAGATGGTAGGCCAATTGCCTATGAGAGCAAGAAGTTGGATGGGTGTCAAATGAGATGGCCAACTCACGAGAAGGAGCTCTTTGCGGTGGTGCATTGTTTGAAGACATGGCAACATTACTTGGGGTTGCACAAGACTAAGGTCTACACCGATTGTGAGCCCTAATCCCGGTTGCCCGGTTTTAAGGTCACAAGTTGGGTCGAGATGGTGGGGTGCAACCTAAGTAGCAGCCTTCCAAGCAACGGACTCCAATTTCATTCAATCAATCAAGCAATCAATTTCATTCAATCAATCAAGCAATCAATTTCATTCAATCAAGCAAAAGAGCACCATTCATGCAATGAACTCACCACAATCATCACCACATCAAACAAAGCAACCACACATGTTTTTGGGCAATTAAGTTGCCATTTCCAAGATAATGTTATGTCTAGTATCTAAGATACTACAAATCTACATTGCATAAAAGAAAACACACAAGGAAAAAATATAACAAGGAAGGAGGAGCATCTCCCTCCTTAAAAGCGCTGTCGTCACCAGTAGGGTCTCCTTGGTAGAATAGTGATTTCTCCCTCGTCCTTGCTCCAATGAGAGTGAGCTTGGTCTCGTTGGAAAGGAGACTCGACAACGCTTCTGGATCTCTAAGGCACGCCTCCCAATTCTTTGTCAATCGTGAGATCTCGTCCTTCAAAGTCGGCCCTCCCACTCTGCCGTCGCCAGTAGGGTTTCCTTGGTAGAATCGCGATTTTCCCCTCGTCCTTGCTTCAATGAGAGCGCGCCTAGTCTTGTTGGAAAGGAGACTCGACGACGCTTCCAGATCTCTAAGTCACGCCTCCCAATTCTTTGTAAATCGTGAGATCTCGTCCTTCAAAGTCGGCCCTCCAACTCTGCCGTCGCCAGTAGGGTCTCCTTGGTAGAATCACGATTTCTCCCTCGTCCTTGCTTCAATGAGGGCGCGCCTAGTCTTGTTGGAAAGGAGACTCGACGACGCTTCCAGATCTCTAAGTCACGCCTCCCAATTCTTTGTAAATCGTGAGATATCGTCCTTCAAAGTCGGCCCTCCAACTCTGCCGTCGCCAGTAGGGTCTCCTTGGTAGAATCACGATTTCTCCCTCGTCTTTGCTTCAATGAGGGCGCGCCTAGTCTTGTTGGAAAGGAGACTCGACGACGCTTCCAGATCTCTAAGTCACGCCTCCCAATTCTTTGTAAATCGTGAGATCTTGTCCTTCAAAGTCGACTCTCCAACTGCTGCCCTCCTACCTTGTCACAACTCACGCCAAATCTCTCAAATCTTCAACAACAACATTCCAACAACAATCAATCACCAAACTAAACTTAGATTGAACATTTTTTCTCTACACCTCCTTCCTCACTTTCTTCCTCTCTCACCCACACACACCTAGACTCCCTCCTCTAACCGTTGCCATAGGTGATGGAAACCTCTAAAAGCTTCATTCATCGCAAGGATGATTTTTCATCCGTTAGTTTCCATCCATCCAAATTTCTTCTAGCCCCTTTCACACTCCTAACTCCCTAGAACCTAAACCATGCCAATTACTACTCCTACAAGTCTAGATTAGCAAGATAGGACTCTAAGGAGATCCACTACCACCGCATTTGAATAGGTCAAATACCAAGCCTCACAAATACATAAAACTTAAGATAACCGAATACGGAATAAGAGAAATTGGAATTTACCCAACTCTCCTAAACACCCCCAATTCTAACTATGAATTATTAACTACTTCAATTATTCAAGACCTAAAGCAAATACACAAGAATCCCAAAACACTCTAATCCCAACTAACATATGTTGGGTTTTTAGACTAAATGGGTAATACGCATGTTTAATCACTACATAATATGTATATTTGGTCAAAACCTTGCGATAAGGTTTTTCCCGCGGAAGTGAACCATCTCGAGGGTTCACAGGTGTCGGCCATCTGCGGGGCATTTTCCCAAAATGCAACGGACTCAGGGTCTCGAAGCTGGTAGGCAAATGCTCCCATTGGGCTCGCACGGTCACATGTGGTACAACTTACACCGCTCGGCATTTGTGCGAGCGGGAAAAGGAGCGCCATCTAATGTCGCGAGTTGGACGGTGTTGTTTGGACGGACATCCCTTACTTCAAATGGGCCTAGCCATATGGCATCAAATTTGCCCGGAAATTCCATCCTTGTGGCATCTTGGAGCATAACTAAGTCTCCTGGAGCTAAAACCCGCTTCTTATGAAGCTTGTCAAAAGCCAACTTGCGGCGCCGAGCCATTGTCTCAATATGTTGAGCGCTAAGGCGCCGGGTCTCGCTCAACCCTTCAAGCATGAGGACTCGATCGTGGATAGAGTCCGAAATGGGGAGTCTAGCCTCGATTGCTATGCGCAAGGAGGGGATCTCGATTTCGATGGGTAAAACCGCCTCTATCCCATAAACTAGGGCAAACGGGGTTTGCTTTGTGGTGACCTTGAACGTGGTCCTATATGCCCACAAAGCGGCATTGAGTTTGGTATCCCAATCCCGTTTGTTGTCATGGATAGTCTTCCTCAAAATCCTCACGATGGTTTGATTACATCGTTCGGCTAGGCCGTTGGTTTGAGGATGGTAAGGGGTGGTTTTACGGTGATCAATCCCGTAAGTCGTGGTGAGTTCCTCAATGAGGTCGTTGAGGAAATGGGTGCCCCGGTCGCTAACCAAAACCCGTGGCACCCCAAAACGAGAAAAAACATTCTCAAACAAAAAGAGTGCCGTGGTTTTCTTATTTGCCACTTTGACCGCCTTGGCCTCTACCCATTTTGTCAAATAATCGACATGAGAATGATGTACGCCATTTGGCGTGATGACGTGGGGTGCACCGGGCCCACGTAGTCTATTCCCCACTTCTCAAAAGGAAGCAAGGGTAGCGAGGGTATTAAAGGGAACGCCATGTGGAGGTCATTCCGAGCAAACCGTTGGCATGCGTCACACTTGGTGGCGTGCCGGTGGGCGTCGGCGAACATGGTGGGCCAAAATACCCGGCTCTAAGGATTTTTGGGCGGTGAGACGGCCCAAAAAAATGCCCGCCGCACATGTCATCGTGGCATGCCACAATTATGCGTGATGCCTCGGGCTCACTAACACACCGGCGTAGGACCCCGTCAATGCCCCGCCGGTACAACCGGTTTGCTATAATAGCATAGTGGCGGCTATTGACACGGATCTTGCGCCGCTCATTGGCATCTAGGTGATCGGGAAGTTTTTGCGTCTTCAAAAAACTCCGCAATATAGGTGTCCCGTGGGTGTCACCGTGATGGAGAAAAGGTTGGCATCGGGAAGTTCATCCTCGATGTCAACCATGCCCATTGCTTCGGACAACCGTGAGAGGTGGTCCGCTTGAAGATGCAAGCGGCCGGGTTTGTATTCCACGGTATAATCTAGCTCCTCTAGGAGCAAAACCCATCGTGCCACCCGACCGCTAAGGTCGGGTTTGTTAACCATGTAGCATAACGCTAAATGATCAACAAAAAAACACCACGGGATTCATGAGTAAGTAATGCCTAAATTTTTGGCACTAAACACCATGGCCAAACATTCCCTTTCCGTGGTGGAATAATTCCTTTCCGCGGCGTTAATTGGCGGCTAGCAAATGCCACGGGCGGTCCTTGCCGTTAGGTCCGTGTGGTTGACACAATGTAGAACCCACACGGCTACCGCCGATGCATCACAATACACATGAAATGGGATGTCCCAATTGGGGGTACAAGGCATGGATAGGAGGTCAACTTGGTCTTGAGGGCATCAAAACCCTCTTGACACTCCCGGTCCACTCAAATTTGACCTCCTTCCTTGTGAGGTTGGTCAAGGGTATCGCGGCCGTGGCATAATCGGCCATGATGTCCCGATACCACCCAAAAAATGGCCAAGAAAGCGCGTTATACGCCTTTGACCGAAGTTGGGGTTCAAGGTTGAGAATTACTTCAACCTTTTCGGGTCCGGTTCCTTGCCGGCCTTGGAAACCACGTAGCCCAACAATACCCCTTTTTGTACCCCTAGGTACACCTTGGCGGGATTTAAGGAGAGGCGGTTTCGACGGCACCGCACAAAACACTCACGCAACATTGCGTAATGTTCCAATGCACTTGTTTGGGTGCTAAAATCGTCAATGAAAACCGACATAGACTTATGGAGGAGATCAAAAAAGATGGACGTCATGACTCTTTGGAATGCCGAGGGTGCGTTGCACAACCCGAAGGGCATGACCACATAGATGAACGTCCCCCACGGAGTTGTGAAAGCGGTTTTGTGATAATCATCGGGATGGATGGATACTTGGTTATATCCCGAGTATCCATCTAGGAAGGTGTAGAGCTCATGCCCCGCCACCTCATCCAAGATTTGGTTTACAAATGGAAGGGGAAAGTGATCCTTTTGGGTGGCTTTGTTTAAACGACGATAGTCGATGCACACCCTTAACTTCCCATTTTTCTTCTTCACAAGCACCATAGGGGACACCCAATCCGTGATTTCCACCGGTTTAATGAAACCCGCCTCTAAGAGCTTTTCCAACTCGGCTTTGACCACGAGTTGGAGGCGGGGTTCATTCGGCGTTCCTTTTGCCGAACCGGTATGGATCCCGGAAGTAGGGGAATTGTGTGTTGGGCAATCTCCGGTGGGATGCCCTTGAGGTCTTTATAAGACCAAGCAAAAATATCCCGGAATTCGAGGACAAGACCTTTGAACCGCTCAATTTCTTCCTGGGATAATTGAGCCCCCATTTTGATGGGGCGAGGCTCTTCGCCTTTTAGAGACACGTCCACATCTACGCAATCGTTGATTGGGACCGTGACCGGGTTGGTGGGGCCGTGATACCAATCACTTGGCACCGCGGGGTAAATAGGTAAATCGGAACCCACCTCCAAGTTAGTGGAGGTTTTGCGGAAATGAAGGGGAGGAGGGAGGATTTCTTCCTCTTCCATTAGCCCTTCAAAACCGAGGCTTTGGGTTCCGTCTATCTCGAGGTTGTAAACCACTTCATAATCAACCTCATCAACCAAGGTTGTTACCCCGGGGTATAGGTTTACCGGTTCTTCCAAAACTCTCATGGTAGTGATGACATTCACCGATTGTAACATAGGGGTTTCAAGGTCCTCGGGATGATTCCGAAGCCATGTGGCAAATTCACCGTCATCCTCCCAATCATAAAGTCCCGGCCCAAGGTTTCTAATCGGGCCTAAATCGATGGGATTGATTCCCGGGACCAACGCGGGGTGTATAAGGTCCACGTGTTCACCATCGGTGGATGGCATGGTTTTAGGCACTTCTCCAAGTGTTCCTAAGGAGGTGGGTACCCGGCACCCGATGGTCACCATTGATCGGTTTCCCGGCGGACCAAATTGTAACGTTGATTGATTGATGGACCAACGCTCATCGGCGTTGGCCCTTCTCAACCAATCCCTCCCTAAAAGGATGGGATAAGCGGCCTTACTAGCCTCAAGCTTCAATACATGGAAAGTCAATGGATAGACTTCCCCTCCCGCTTCCATGTGGCAATTGGCGATTTCGCCAAGTGGAGTAATTGGACGTTGGTCCGCCACCTTGACAATGTAAGGAAGGGCCGGTAATATCTAAGCCTAGCTTAGCCATCGTGATGGAGGACATGACGTTGATGCCACTACCGTTGTCAACAACGGGCGCCGGGATGATTCTATCCAAAATAGAGACATCAATCTCGGCGCACCGTCATCTACCAACGGGCTAGTGTACATTTTAGCGGCCATTACCACCTTCCGAGATCTCCGGGGCATTGTCGCCCCTTCTTTGAACTCTTTCCTCAATGAGGGGGCTACCCGGATAAGTTGGGCTATGGATATATTAGCCCTAATGGTGCAAAGATCCGTCCAAAGGTCATAATCCGCCGCCGGGTTGAACACCCGGGTACCCTGAGCCGCCTAGGGGATCCCGGTGTCCGGACTCCGCCGTGTCTACAAACCGATAGAGGTCCTCTACCTCATCATCAAGAGGTTCTAATTGGATACCCTCCATTGAGGGTTGGTCCAAGGGTGGGTCCGGGGAAAACTCATGCAATTGACTCCTCAAAAACTCCTTCACGGCCGGGATATCCGGTTCCTCTTCCGAGTCACTACCCTCTCGGGATAGTGTATCAAGAGGTGGATTATTGGCCCGTTGTTGCCGTGTCATGACCGCCACATGGTGTTCAACCGGTTCCCCCACTACCATAGCAACCACGGTGTCCACCTCCTCATGTATGATTAAATGCATACTTTGATGTATAGGGGGTTGGCCCGCGTTTGGGGTGACCCCCGTGGTCGAAGGACCACCGGGAGGTACAACGCTATTCCGGACGTCTTGGGAGACCATTGGGTTGGCGTATACCGCCGGCGGTTGAGCACTAGGGGGGACCGGTTGCATCCCCATGTAATATTGGACCGGGGGATTACTTGGTCCCGCACCTTGACTTTGGTCCGACGGTGGTGGAACATAACTAGTAGGAGCCATTGGATACCATGGAGTCGGGTATGTTTGTAAAAGGTACCCTTGTGCCGGCTTATCATAGAAGAAGCCTTGGGTGGGGGTTGAGGAGCTTGAAGCCCCCGGAGCGGTTTCCGGCTTTGCCTTTTTTTGGCGGAAACACCGCTCGGTGGGGTGGTTGTCCCCACAATTGTCACACACCACGCCGGTCTCCACCCAACACTTTCCCGGACCAATGGGGTGAAATCGCCCACATGTAGGGCACGGTGTCCCTTTTGGTAATGGTGGATTAACCCCGGTTGGTTTTGGCGGTGTAGGCCGGCTATGTGGTGGGACATACGGGCTTGGATTAGGTGGACTTGGGCAAAATCGGGGAGTATGACCAAATTGCCGGCAATTTGTGCACCAAAGGTTAGACGGGTGTACCCCGGTCTCACTTACAGGTGGTGGTGCATTCATGCTTTTAGCATTAATGGCCATGGTCAATTGGTCCCCTAGAGACTTGATGGTGTTCATTATATCCACCTTAAGATCATCATTGGCCTTTTTAAACCGTTCCTCTAATTCCGCCAACCGGTCCACCTTAGGAGGTTCCGGTTGAGGGTGCCATTGAAGTTGAGGAGCGGTGGCCTTGAATCAAGGGGTTGGGTTGAACATAACCGGGGTATATGGTGCCATAGGCCTAGATGGCTCCCCGGGTTTTGACCCTCCTCCGGGAGGTTTCGTAGTGAGTGGGGATAAATGAAGGAACCGGGGCCACCGATCGGGCCCACATCCGGTTATTCTCCTTCTCGATACTCTCCACTCGACGGGCAGCGGTTTGGGCATCACCCACCGTTCGGGGCATGGAGTTCAACACATCCCGGATTGTGGATTGTTTGTTGAATCCTTGGATGAAGTAATACCGGATGGTGTCATCGGTCAAGTGGTTGCCCACGAACCTTGTTACCACCGTATTAAACCGGCGTACATACTCCGTGATACCCTCGGTGGGCCCCTGCCTTATCTCCGTGAGGGCCACCAAGGCATTTTGTTGCCCGGTCTCGGGCCTAAATTGCCTTAGAAAAGCCGTTTGTATGGTCGGCCAATCCACAAACGTTCCGGGGGCGTGTGAGCGGTACCACTCATATGCCGCTCCCTCTAAGGTAGTGGAAAACCACACCAACCAATAGTCTTCTTCGGGAATGACATTGGTCACGAGGGTTTCAATATACCTCTCAATATGATTGGAGGGTCCCGTGAGCCATCCCGGAGAACTTCGGAAGGTGCGTGGGCATGCCCATGATGCTAACCTAACCCCACGGGCATTACTATTGGAAGCCCTCGTGGGGCCATCATTGCATCCGCCGGGTCAGGGGCAACCGGGGGTATCGGGGCGCCCGGGTTGAATGGTTGCGCCATGAGAATAGGACCAACTGGGACCACCGGAATCGAGGGGTTTTCTACCTCTGGAGCCCCCCCTTCCAATTCCTTAGGTTGAACTCCTACTAATTGACTAAATCTACCTTGCGTACCCTTGTGTGATGGTAATTCACGGTACGACCTTCCCGATCGGAGTGTTACCATTGGCAATTGCTCCTTTGGTCGTCATTGAATATTGACTACCGGAGAAATTAGCGCCGATGTCACCCTATCAATGGGAAATTCACCTAGGTAGATGGGAACTTGGGGGGATAAACCACACTACTAACTAGTAGGTGGAAAATCCGATCCTTGTTGAACTTAAACCAATCGATCGGTTCCCTTAATGGCCGCGAAGACAACTCTAAGTGTAACTCCCTAACTCGCTTAGGTAAATGAGATGACACGATAAAGGTAACCGGTAATGGGCATGGTAAAAATGACAAATGATAATCCCTTGACCCTTTCTAAGAGTGCCCAAATAAGAGGGGAAGAGATCGGCGACCTTGTCCTCCCGGCTATGGGCCGGATCTCCCTAGGTCACCGCGCACGACGTCTTGCCGAAGCGGGGAAGGCCAAGCCTTTAGCCCACGATGCCCTCAAATTTGGTAAGCACGGAGAGGAAAGGTGATCGTTGATACCGGGTTGTGCACCCCGGCACCACGTCGGGCTTAAGCCACACACCCTTTTCCTTCCACTCACACTCCTCCCATGGGCGAGGAGTGAAGGTAACGGATAAAATTGGTTCGTACCGTGCCAATGTCCCAAGTACCTCCTCGGTCCCACACTTCCCAAGTCTCCTAAATTCCTTAACCCCTAGTCTAGTTGTTATGAATTAAGAGGCCTAGAAAAACCCGCAAGCTTACTAAGCTAGATTCGACCTAAATCAAGCAACCGGGACCTCTAAAGACTCTAAAAAGACCAAGGGAAAAACAAGGCAAAGATACAAGGACTTCAATTTAGGCTTGGTAAATTTTAACACGAGTTTTTTACTACAATTGTAAACGAATGGTCCTCCGCCCCTCACCGTGATGGTGCACGTCGTCTCGGGAGTGGTAACCACTCAAGAACCCCGCCGGGTTCTTGAATGGGCGGCATCACCCGGTCCACTCCCACTTTCCGATTGGGCTTCCGGACCCACGAGAGGTTTACAAGAATTTTAAATGGTTAAGTTTAAACACCAAGGTTGGACCACAAAACCTCGATGGACGGGTGAAGGGCAACTCATGGGTTCAACTCGCAAAAACAAACTCTCAAAACCGTTGGGGCATCACTGCCAACGGTCTCGATTTCAAACGATGAAAATGGTCCCGCCGGTGATTAACCCGACCTCACCACATACGAAAAACCTATAAAATAAAGCAACTACACACAAGTGAAGTCACCCAACAATGGTGAACTTACACTTTCGTTTGAAAATTGCCAAACTAAACACAAGTAGCTTTTTACCCAAGTGGTAAAGAAAAACTACTGGCGCCCATGAGTTAGGCTAAACCGGGGTCCCATCCTACAAGGGTAGGGCACGATGTGTTAAAAACACACCCCGGGCGTCATGTGAGAAGGGGCAGATTACTATTATTAGTAATCTGCCTTACCTCTCTCAATAGACTACAAAAAAGACAAGGGAAAGACTCCCCTTGACACCCAATTGCTTGGGTGGTAAATACAAGCCAACCCAAAACTTCCCACCACAAAAAAACAATAAACGGTTCCCAACAACACCGATGGGCCTTGGCCAAATGGCCAACACTCCCACCTCGTGTCCGGATCAGCCGGCTCACTAAGTTACAATCCCCCCCACGAAAAAAAACAACAAAAAAGGAACAACAAGGTTTACAAAAGCCCCTCCTTCTTGGCTACACAAACAACCCACGGTTAATTGATGTCAAGTACAATTGCACCTCCACTCAAGTTTTAGGGCCGGTTTTAATAAAAACCATGGTTTGCCATCCAATTCTTCCAACTTCTACAGATTACTATATTTAGTAATCTGCCCCCTTCACAAGCCCACTTCAAAATTTAAATCAAAACCAATTCAATCAATCCAAAGCACCCTTACAACAACCCAAAACTCCTATCCAAGCAAGTAGCTTAACTAATATAACTCAAAACTAAGCATCAATTTGAACAACACATGAAAATGAACTCCTTCTCCTTCAACTACAGATTACTATAAATAGAATCGCCCCCAAGAGTGCACCTACACAATCCACTCAACTTAGTTAAATCAAAATGCAATGAAAGATCAAAGCTCCACCAAGAATAGACAATGAACCAAGACCTTTAAATCAAAACAATTTTAAATCAAAAGAAAATTAAATCAAAGAAAAGATAATCAAAACTTAAGGAGTAGAACAAATTCTTCTTGCAAGCTCCAAGTTCCCTTTCCTTCACAACACACAAGGCTCACAAGAAGGTTAGAACCACAAAACATCCACTTACAAAGTGGGACCAATTCAATTCAAATCAATCTAATTCAACTTAATTCAATTCCATGAAGACAAGCCCCATAAGCTTTCAATTAAAACTTCAAGGATCAATTAGAAATTTCCAAGTTGAACAACCAATCAAAATTCATGCCCAATTCAAGATTAATTCAAAGCAAGATTCTCAAACAAACCACTCAATCAATTCAAACATTATAAAACCCAAAGCAAAACCAACCAATGAGTAATCAAAGCTTCAATTCTCACAAACACAATCAATTCTCACAAACACAATCAATCCATCCAAAAAAGAAAAGGCCAAAAAGCAATTAAGCTTGAATCCCTAGAAATCACAGCTTACTATTTATAGTAAGCTGGTCCTTTTCTTTCAAATTGAATACCTATAAAAGAGACAAAAATCAAACAAAAATTAGAAAAAAAGCATCCACCTCCCGGCAGACGCACCAATTATGCGAGCCCTAATCCCGGCCGCCTGCTTTAAGGTTTTAAGGTCACAAGTTGGGTCGAGATGGTGGGGTGAACCTAAGTAGTGACCTTCCAAGAAACGGACTCCAATTTCATTCAATCAATCAAGCAATCAATTTCATTCAATCAATCAAGAATCAATTTCATTCAATCAAGCAAAAGAGCACCATTCATGCAATGAACTCACCACAATCATCACCACATCAAACAAAGCAACCACACACATGTTTTTGGCAATTAAGTTGCCATTTCCAAGATAATGTTATGTCTAGTATCTAAGATACTACAAATCTACATTGCATAAAAGAAAACACACAAGGAAAAAATATAACAAGGAAGGAGGAGCATCTCCTCCTTAAAAGCGCTGTCGTCACGTAGGGTCTCCTTGGTAGAATAGTGATTTCTCCTCGTCCTTGCTCCAATGAGAGTGAGCTTGGTCTCGTTGGAAAGGAGACTCGACAACGCTTCTGGATCTCTAAGGCACGCCTCCCAATTCTTTGTCAATCGTGAGATCTCGTCCTTCAAAGTCGGCCCTCCCACTCTGCCGTCGCCAGTAGGGTTTCCTTGGTAGAATCGCGATTTTCCCCTCGTCCTTGCTTCAATGAGAGCGCGCCTAGTCTTGTTGGAAAGGAGACTCGACGACGCTTCCAGATCTCTAAGTCACGCCTCCCAATTCTTTGTAAATCGTGAGATCTCGTCCTTCAAAGTCGGCCCTCCAACTCTGCCGTCGCCAGTAGGGTCTCCTTGGTAGAATCACGATTTCTCCCTCGTCCTTGCTTCAATGAGGGCGCGCCTAGTCTTGTTGGAAAGGAGACTCGACGACGCTTCCAGATCTCTAAGTCACGCCTCCCAATTCTTTGTAAATCGTGAGATATCGTCCTTCAAAGTCGGCCCTCCAACTCTGCCGTCGCCAGTAGGGTCTCCTTGGTAGAATCACGATTTCTCCCTCGTCTTTGCTTCAATGAGGGCGCGCCTAGTCTTGTTGGAAAGGAGACTCGACGACGCTTCCAGATCTCTAAGTCACGCCTCCCAATTCTTTGTAAATCGTGAGATCTTGTCCTTCAAAGTCGACTCTCCAACTGCTGCCCTCCTACCTTGTCACAACTCACGCCAAATCTCTCAAATCTTCAACAACAACATTCCAACAACAATCAATCACCAAACTAAACTTAGATTGAACATTTTTTCTCTACACCTCCTTCCTCACTTTCTTCCTCTCTCACCCACACACACCTAGACTCCCTCCTCTAACCGTTGCCATAGGTGATGGAAACCTCTAAAAGCTTCATTCATCGCAAGGATGATTTTTCATCCGTTAGTTTCCATCCATCCAGCCCTTCTAGCCCCTTTCACACTCCTAACTCCCTAGAACCTAAACCATGCCAATTACTACTCCTACAAGTCTAGATTAGCAAGATAGGACTCTAAGGAGATCCACTACCACCGCATTTGAATAGGTCAAATACCAAGCCTCACAAATACATAAAACTTAAGATAACCGAATACGGAATAAGAGAAATTGGAATTTACCCAACTCTCCTAAACACCCCCAATTCTAACTATGAATTATTAACTACTTCAATTATTCAAGACCTAAAGCAAATACACAAGAATCCCAAAACACTCTAATCCCAACTAACATATGTTGGGTTTTTAGACTAAATGGGTAATACGCATGTTTAATCACTACATAATATGTATATTTGGTCAAAACCTTGCGATAAGGTTTTTCCCGCGGAAGTGAACCATCTCGAGGGTTCACACCGATAATGTGTCTTTGAAGTATTTTGAGACACAAGCACAAATGAGTGCCAAACAATTGAGGTGGCATGATACTTTGGCGCTCATGAATGTGGACTTGATCCCCAAACCGGGCCGTGACAATGTGGTGCCGGATGCGCTAAGTAGAAAGGAAGAGTTTCATGCCATGAGCACCACCCAAGTCTTGCGGCTCATGTATAAGGATGAAGGCAATTGGGAACGGCGGATAAGAGAGGGGTACATGAAGGACCCCGAGGCACAACAAATGCTTGGTGATCTTAGGAAGGGCAAGAAGCTCAAGGAGATCAAGTTGGTGAATGGATTGCTCAAGTATAAGCAAAGTATTGTGTATGTTCCTCAAGGCAAGCTTAGATTGTTGGTTTTGAAGGAGGAACATGATAGTCTCATAGCCGGCCATAGGGGAGAAAAGACAACCATTGCAACGGTGTCAAGTAGGTACTATTGGCCGGGGATGAAAGATGACATAACCCACTTTGTGAAGACTTGTGTGAAGTGCCAACTTAACCGGGCTTCATATCAAAAGCAAGCGGGCTTGTTGCAACCATTGGTAATTCCGCCGGGTCCTTGGCATAGTGTGTCTATGGACTTCATCACAAGCCTTCCCGAGTCGCAAGGGTATGATGCCATCTTAGTGATGGTGGATCGGTTTAGCAAGTTGGCTCATATGGTGCCAACTAGAGAGAAATCTGCAAATCGCGCTTGAGACCGCCAAGATCTTTCTCGATGCATGGTGGAAGCATCACGGGTTGCCAAGAGTGATTGTGTCGGATCGAGACCCAAAGTTCACAAGTGCATTTTGGAGACACTTCTTTAGGAAGGTGGGAACCAAGTTGACATTTAGCACTCGCTTTCATCCCCAAACAGATGGGCAAACCGAAAGGGTGAATGGGGTCTTGAACCAATACTTGAGGAACTTTGTGAGTGCGGACCAACGTGATTGGGTAGACTATGTGGGGTTGGCGGAGTTCGATTACAATGCGGCCACACACTCGGCGACTAAGGAGTCACCTTTCAAAGTGGCCTATGGAGTGGAGCCACTCCAACCTCGCCGACTTAGCTCTCGAGGGGACACATTCAACACCGAGTTCAACCAAGATGGTGAAGACTTGGCCAAGAAGCGGGAACATATGTTGGAAAAAACCAAGTTGTTGTTGGAGAAGGCAAGAAGGCGCTATGAGAAGCAAGTCAATGCCGGAAGACGTGAAGTGGAGTATGAGGTGGGACAAAAGGTGTTGTTGAATGTGAAGAACTTCACCATGCCCGAAGGCCTCACTCCAAAGTTCATGTCCAAGTTTGCGGGTCCGTTTCCCATTGTGGAACGGGTGTTCAAAGATGTGTATAAGTTGGAGCTACCACCTGAGATTAAAGTGCATCCAACATTCCATGTTTCATTGTTAAAGCCATTCAAGGAGGATACCTTGGGGCCGGATCGCAAGCAAGTGATTCGGCCACCACCAGAGTTGGTTGGACAACATTTGGAATATGAGGTAGAGGCCATCCTCAAGAGCATGAACCTCAAAAACAAGAGCAAGGAATACCTTGTGAAGTGGCGAGGATACCACGAGAAAGAAGCAACGTGGGTGGCGGCAAAGGACATGGTGAATGCTAAGGAGGTGGTGGAGAACTTTGAGAAGAATAGGAGCTCCAACAAGAAGCAACGTAGGCATTGATGAGGACATCAACCTCCGTAGTGGGGGAGGATGACTTGTAGCTTGGGCGTAGATCCACAACACTTGTACTTGTTCTTTGGATTTGGCAATAAAGTTTGGCTTTGGTGTGTGCAAAGAGAAGAGTATGAGATGGAGTCCTAGTCTTGTACTTGTGCTAAGTTGG
The DNA here is from genome assembly GCA_037043015.1 of Bryum argenteum. NCBI lineage: Eukaryota > Viridiplantae > Streptophyta > Bryopsida > Bryales > Bryaceae > Bryum > Bryum argenteum. The sequence goes on from CM073327.1 coordinate 5,713,767, forward strand.
TGGAAGAGGGAGAATAGAGATGTGAAACCGAGTTGGGAAGGCCGAGTAATGGGGACCAAGGCTAGGAGAAAGAGTGGATAAAACCATGAAGTCCCTTGGCCTTGGGCTTGTCCGGGCGGGGACAAGGTAATGGCGCGTGCTCATAAAAGCGCCACTCCCACAAACTAGTGCAAGCTAGTGCATGGGAGTCATGAACCCATGCCTTGAAAGAGATAGTGGGATCCAAGTTGGGCGGAACTTGGCATTACCCCCGTGCGATCGAGTCGTGGTGTAAAAGCCATCTTGGGTTTGCAACCAAGACAACTTGGTGGAAGCATTGAGGTCCAGCCTAGCAATCAAGGAAGAAGTGTTAGGCTAGTGGAGCCTAACTTGGAGAGCCAAGGTAAGGGCAATCCAAGAGGGTCTCAAAGTAGGTGGGTCTAGAGTAATTTAGTTGCCTTGGAAGAGGTCCAGGGTACTAAACGGACCACCTAGTGACGACACCTTTGAGACTTTGCCAAAGTTTGAGAGTGCATTGTGGGGTCGCGCCCGGTGAAACACAATGCGCACCAATGGGGATGGCAACCCAAGAGTTGGTGTGACCGACTACAAGTATAGTCGATGAGGGCATCGACTCCATTAGGTGGGGGTGAGTGTCGCGCACCTCTCCTTGAGGAGTGCCCGCAACACCAAGGGCCCAAGGGGGACACCGGAGTGACGCCCGGGCCTTGGGGTGCCAAGGTGAAGGGAACCTAAGTGGGCCTAGTGTGGGAGAGGACCCCGGGCGTTGGAGACGCCTCTCACCCACGGAGACTAGGAGCCACGAGGGAATGGACATGGGATTATGGAAGCTCATGTTGCCACGATTCCGGGATGCTAAGGAGCACCTCATTTGGAGGTGCGAGCTAAAAGTTATGGGAGTTGGAAGATTGTGGGACTAAAGGGAGTGCTGTCCAGGGACAGTGCTGGACTGGGAAGCTGGCCCGGGACTCTCGAATCTTCAGAGGGGCATAACTCCCTCAATACTTGTCGGAATGAGGCAAGTAAGGTGTCTATCGGCATCTACTTGACGAGTAGATGTCGATAGAGTGGTCGCTCGTCGCGTTTGGATGCGGGACGAGGTAGATACGAGCCCTGGAAGGTTCGGGAAGTCTCCCGGGGCCTTCCAGCGGCTAAGGCATTGGGAGATTGGGTGGTCTTCCAAAACTAAGAGGTGTGAGGGTCCAGCCCTTCACCTAGGACCAGGGGCTGCCGAATCCCACAGAGTATACTATGGGGAGGGCTGGTCTCCTCCCCACTCCCATGGTGCCTTGGTGGTGACCAAGGTGGGAGTCCCGAGTGGTGTGGCTAGTGTTGGGGCCTCACCATGGGGACTCCCAAGCCAAGGTGAGTCCCAATGGGTGGAGCTAGTGTTGGGGCTCCACCATGGGGACTCAAAGTGCAAAATGAGGCACGGTGGGTGGAGCTAGTGTTGGGGCTTCACCACGGTGGCTCATAAGGACAAGGTGAGTCCCGGTGGGGGAGCTAGTGTTGGGGCTTCACCACGGGACTCATATAGGCAAAATGAGGACCATGAGTGCTACCGATGTGGGGTGGTGTCTCACCGCCGGCGTTGTGATTACTTGGTGGCCTTGGGGTCACCATGGTGGTCATGGGCGGTGGTGAGGAGACACCACCAAGTGCGGTTAGGCCGCGTGGTATGGGAGTGCCACCAAGTTGGGCCTTGGACATAAGTGGAAGTCCGCACCTAACCATTGGCTACCTACGAAGGAGTTGAGTCCCGGTTGCATGAGTAGGAGGGATTGATAACCAAGCGGTGAGCTTGGTGGTTGGTATGGAGAGCTAACTTTGTGCATGTGGGGGATGTGCAGAGTTAGCGCTCGTGACACTTGCTAGAGTTGGGAAAAAGTTGGTGTAAGCTAAGGTGAGCTAGCAAGGGTTGCGACATGTGGAGTCGGTGCTGGCGGATCCACCAGTATCGGCGGTTCTTCGACAGAACCGCTAGATGTCGCCGCATGAGATATCTGCCGTGGATCTGGCAGAGGGGAAACCACCGGTGTGAGCGTTGAGCGGTGAGCGGTAAAGTTTGAGCGGTAAGGAAAAAAAAAAAGAAAAAAAGAGTTAATGGCCCTATTACCATGGAATGGGGGGTTCTGAAATTTTGAAATGGTCATTTTTAGGCATAAAAGTACCCAAAACCGTGGACATAGGTCATAAAATATATCAAAAATCATACGCACTTGCAAGTTTAAATAAAAGTTAATTAAATTATGGGCTGGCATCATCATGTGTAACCAATACAATTCAAATCATATAACAAAATCTAAACGCCCAATTTTGGATGGCCCATTAATGTAATCAATAAGATTAATTTATTGATATTAAGATTTAAAGACTATTTAGGGTTTACGTCATCAATTTCCTATTACACTTGTCAGGATTATATGTAAATGCTTTGGTTTATAGAATCTCAAATTTTTCACTAGAGGTCGTCATTCCGTCTCACTTGTAAGGTGTACAGAAAGACATTCATTTGGCATTGTAGTGGTCCGAGTTCGATTCTCCTCGGCCTCGTTTGAGCGTTGCATTGCGTCTTTAAGCCGCTATCCTGAGCTACACAAATATCGGACTATAGCCCCTACCAACATTGGCAAGATTCAATCCCTCCAATGAAAATTTAAAAAAACCTTCTCAAACTTTTAGTCTGCATTGAGTTTAGAACTTAAACATTTACATACATCGGTGCATTGAATTTAGAGTTTAAGAAGTTACATCCAAATTAGGGCTGACGTCACCGTTAAAGGCAAACTTGGCTTTGGATTACATTGATTGAGATACTTAGGGTAATACTTGAAGCACTTAGTGTAGCTTAAGCTGTAAACGATAATCACATTAAATAAATATATAAAACCATATCTATTGAAAAACACAAATACATGGTATAGCAGTAATAGATCAATGTAAACGAATACTCTAGTACCATGTCCCAGCATCGGGTAGAAAACAAATCACACTCTAGGCAGAAGGTGTAGTACCATTAAAGTGCTGATCACACTGATCAGCCTCAAAGTCTATAAACTTAAGCACACTATTGTTATAACGTCGACGTGGAGTGTCCGAGAGAATGGGAGATGGAGCTTGAACAAACTCTTGAGCAAGCCGCTCAGCGTACGATGGTAGGGTGAATTTTGATGGAGGGCTCTTGTAGAGATGAGCATTGCGAGTCAATCGCTCCTTCAGACCTGCGATCCTAAAATTGCAAAGAAAGTCAGTTCAACAGATTTGTAAGTGCTAAATAAAAAATCGAGAAAAAGAACACAAGATGGAATTACGCACCAATGAACTTTCGTGGCTTCTTCACGACCGGTTCGTCAGAGTCATAATCCGCGGGAGGGGCAGATTCTCCACTTTCTTCATCACCGGGAGGACCATTCTTGTAATCGGCTAGCACACCATCAAAGATTTCTTCGTCAGGTTCCATGGCGATGAGGTGTCGGTTGGAGCGCGCGCAAGCAATTACAGATGCACCTACAAATACAGAAGCCCGCGTTAGAAAAGCGAAGTGTGTATAAACGAACTCGAATGTAGTGTTTACGGAAACATTACATGTACTAGCGCTCCAATCGAAGACTATACCTCCGTCGTCCGTGAGACAATCGACGAAACACTGAATGAAGGAGGGGTCCTTTTCTCGTGAGCCACGCCCGTATGCATCGTCCGGGCGATAACGTAATGTTTCTTTCTCTGCAAAGTTACAGAGGTGGTCTTCCTCATCAGGTACGATTGCCACACCCCCGTATGCGTGTGCCACTTGCCGAGTCTGGAACTTCGAAACATACTCTTTACGAACATAGACTTTGATGTGGAAGCAGTGAGTCTGCAAAACACAAGTAAAAATACGTTAACATAGAAGCATAGTCGGAAATAATCATGAATCGTGAAATTTAAAATTGGAATCATTACGTACTCTTTTGGTTTGGGTGCGGTAGAGGCCATAGGAAGGGGATTATATCCCCACCGGTCTCGAACTGCATTTAAAACCATATGTTGCGGGACTCGAAATCGAGAGTACGCTCGATTCTACGACATTTTGGATGCATGAGAAGTATGGCTCCAACGTCCGTCAAATGATAAGCGGCAAACACGAAGAGGCTCTCAAAGTAGGTTTTGTCACGCCGATTCCAGGATGGAATTTCATTGGAGACACACCCGAACAGGCAAGTTTTCGGGAGCATCTGCAAAAAAATGAGATCAATTCCTGGATGCTTGGGTTCATACTCCATCGCCGAACACGGGTACTTACGGTCTTTGCCAATCTGAGATAGAAGTGAAAATTTAGATACTGGCTACTAGATTCACAAGTACTCAACTTACATATGGAAAATATAAATGACAAATGTATGAAACAATACCTTCTTGATGTGCTCAACGATATCGAGGATTTGCGAATCCCATTTTGCGCTCTTCGACGATCGATGAACCAAGTCTCCCAATGTTGCCCTTCTCGAGATACATTGGCGAGTCACCGAAATTTTTGACGACGAGCCGCTACCAATGTGATTGGGTTTCGGAAGAGGGCGTTTGAAACAATGGTCAGTGATGCGCGACGCGAGATCATTGTGAGTTGTGGTCCACGGTGAAGGATTGAGGAGGGGACCCCGCATTCGTAAGTCCACCTGTAGAAAGTCGAGTCGATCTTGCATTGCGTCGATTTGCATTGTTTGTCACTCCTCTCAAGCCCGAGTCGACAAGATCTTCCGCCCCGCAATGTCATCCGGGAGGGGAGCGCTTTCTTTCGATTCTTGCTCGAGATCGACTACGGGTTCCGCAACAAAGATTATGTCGCTTCCTGGTTGCACGAGACTTGGGCACTGCAACTCGTGACAAAGGAGAGGAGATTGGATCTGGTGCATCTGGTAAAATGGACAAGTCGTCATCGTCCTCGTCGTCAATCTCCATCGGTGCTGAGTCAGCTGGGTTGTAGCCGATTTCAAGAAGATGCTTCTCCTCCTTGTGGACGTAGTTGTCGCCGCACTCAAGGAACCATCCACCGTCGACAATTGGGAGTTAGTAAACCGTTCTTGTTGGGGAGGAGAAAAAGTCATGGGGATCATTCGTTTTACGACGACGTCCTCGAATTCCATGGGAATGGAGAACGAAGGTAATGCTCCCTTGGCAACGAGCTCTTGTTTTTAAGTACCTACAAGGAAGTAAACAAATTAGATAGGGAAAATTGATTACGTTGAACAATGTTCTATAATATTATATAGGAAAAGGAATACATACCGGAATACAAGCCGCTTAATTGTAGCTTTGCCTCCAGTAATTTTTCGAAGATCCGAGCCTTTAATGAACTTCGGACTTGCATTCGGAGCAAGATAGATTCCGAATGCCTTCTCCCATAAGAGTAGCCTCCACTTCTCGACATACTCAGATGGCTTTAGGACAACACTAGACCACTCAATGTTGAGGTTCTCGTTGTCTATAAGATTCTGCAAATCACTTTCTAGTGATTGCTCAAGCTGAGAATACAGGAAACCAGTTAATATTTCAAGTAACATATAAACTCAAATTCTGTAATGACGGAACAAAAATCCAAGTTACCTGTGCCCAAAGAGAAGCACGATGAAGAAATGAAAGCAAAGCTTTATCTTTCATAGGGCGATCTTCAGGGAATCGAAATGATCGTCGATCGTCGTTTGATGAGTTCCACCACTGCAGCCACTTTGCCTTGAAATCGAAGTGCACATTCGTAGTGGCGACCATGTGTAAGCGATCAAGCGTCATGTCTGGTTTTAGGTTTTGGCTGTAATGAGAGTTAATCTGCACATCAGACCCACATTGTTGATTGGAGGAACAGAACGTATAAAAAGATACAGTTTAGAAATCAAAGAACCAAACGACCAATACCTCTTTCGCAAAAACCTTCCCGAGTTTGATATTGGCCACAGCCACCATCTTGTCGAAATTTTTGCCACGAATTAATTTGATTTCAGCCTTAATAGCGTTATCCATGGCACTCCATACTCCCGGTCCAGTTTGTTTATCTTTTGGAACCGCGGCGTAGTACGCGGCCTCAGCATCGTCAGATTTTTTCGCTAACCTCCTCTGAATAACAACCAGAACACAAATGAGAATTTGTTTTAAATCAAATTGGAGAAGAGGAGTCGAGCAAATATGTAGTGAGCTTACCGCGTATAGAAACTTTACAAATACGTCTATTGTGACAGGATACCAAGTCTCTCTTTTTGCTTTGGCGTTCTTACAGATCCTGTAATCTTCTGGAGAAATGAGGTCCTTGAAATCTTCAAATTTCAACTTTCCAAACTTCCTCATGCGTTGGAGTTTCGCACACAAACTGTCTTCGACGTGATCATGTTCAGTAGACCTACAACATATGACGAAGGATGAGATAATTTGAAGATGACAATATCATAAAAAGAAAAAATTCTTAAAAATGCGACATTCGCTTACCAGTTAATATCGTTCATAGCATCGAGGAGGAGATTGCTCTCTCCACGGGCATCGAGGACGATGCAATCAACCGAAATGTACCACGAGGGATCATTCTTGTGGTACCTCTCTATATGGCGCATCCAGGCTGTAACACGGTGGTTACCTTCGTAGACATAGAAATATTTGTCACAAAGGTTATGAAGATCTGGATCAGAGCGCAACGTACTCTCGAACTCTTCATTCGCGGCTTTCCAAAGCGGGTTCCTCCAAAGTTCATCTTCATTGTCTACAATCTTTTCTCGGCCTTTTCTGTCAAAGGGAGAAACGTACATTACCCGATCGCCTTCGCGGTATCCTTTGTTGAACTCATTCTCGAGTTTTCTGACATCTTGTTCTGAGATCGGGCGAACCTTCGGATAACAAACGAGGCGACAAAGAGGAATTAGCATACGAGACTTCTTAACAGGTTTGTAGCGTAACCTGTTAATGATTGCAATCGAATCACTCTTGTGGAGCATTCGCATCTCGTTCGCACTCCAGTCGGGGTCCTTGTTCTGAAGATGCGTGGGCATGTGAATCAATCCGACGTTCACCCCTTCTGGCAATGTAGATTCTTCATCATCCGAGAGGGATTGGTGTCCATCAATGTCTTGAGTTGGTAGATGAATATCTTCAGCGTTGTGAGGTGTGTCACTTGAGACTCCATTGCATTCGGCTTCCACAGGATGGCAATCAGTTTCCAAAGAACTGTTTTGCGGAACTCCCGATCCCAAATCTTCAACTATGAGTTCATCCACGTTCGAAGATATAGTTTGTAAAGGATTTGGATGAGGCAGGTTGGCATCGTCATCTTGATTGAGATGTACTTGATCTATGATCATCTGGCAAACCAGTAAATCAAATTTAACACACAACAATAAGCATAAGATAGTATAAAATGAACAATATTAAATAAAGACGATTACATAATCTTTATGTAATTTAGAATATGATAAACATATCATAAACAGTTCCGATAAAACGAAGACTGATGCATCTTTGCAGCAAGTCTTGGAGAACGTCTCGGTGCAAGTCTAGCAAATTCTTTTGCCTGGATCCGAAGAGCTTTGACCTCATTCTTTTTAATTCGCATGTTAACTTCACGCCGATCAACGTTAGCACGTGAAGTGTGACGGACAGGTGAGGCAGGAGGTGGAGTTTCCGGAACCGATGACAAAGCTATTACTAATCTGCGGGACTCAACGTAAGCCAAAACATGGTCTCTCAAAGCGGAGAGGTCACTATCTGCATCAGATTCTTCATCTGGCTGAACAACATGTCGCGTTGAAGTTTCCTGCAAAAAAACCGCCAACCCAATAATCAAATACCAAACAAGAATAAACTTAACTTAAAGAAAAATAAAAACAACGAACACGTTCATTTTGAACACCAAGTATACACATAAATTCATAATTCAAGTCCTACCAAGCACTTGATATTCGGCCATGAAAAATTATAGCACAAACTAGTCTTAGCCATTCACCATGAGGTCCCCGATAGGCAATAAAACAAACAGGCTCATTGCCAGACCTCGCTCAGAGCACCATAAAAAAATAAAAAGCTTGTCGGACCAAATTCATAATTCACAGCAAATTCTACATGTACAACGGCCCAAACCAGGCACACACATGCACAACGAGGACCCCGAGAGGCCGATGAAAAAGGTGGCTCAGCCTTGAGCTTAATCGCCAAACCTCTTTCGCCAGCCCTCGCACCACCATGTGGATGAGCAACCACGGCATCTGCTGAGCATCTCACCGACCTTCGAGGCTTCTCTAGGGGTCAACTGACCGACCTTCGAGGCTCCTGCTGGGGTTAACTGACCGACTTCGAGGCCCCTCGTACAGACTGAGGATGAGCTTAACGCTGCTCACTCGAGGAGAGAAAAAGTTAAAAGGAAGGCAGACCATGAAAGAATACAGGATGTGCCGAAATTGGTCCAGACTTGCGTCGACGCAAGTCTGACGCTTGTCGGACCATTTTCAAAATTCAAACCAAAATCTACATGAACAACGGCCCAAACCACGCACACACATGCACAACGAGGACCCCGAGAGGCCGGTTATAAATCTGGCTCAGCCTAAAGCTTCATCGCCAAACCTCCTTTTGCTGAGCATATGATCGACCTTCGAGGCCCCTGCTGGGTCAACTTTCCCGACCATCGAGGCCACTCGTCAAAACTGAGGATGAGCAGAACGCAACTCACGAGGAGATGAATGAAAAATGCAAGGCATACCATCTGAATGTGGACTTGATCTGACTGACATTCGAGGCCTCTGCTGGGGTCAACTTCCCGATTTCCGGGGCCCCTCGTACAGTCTGAGGATGAGCATAACGATTGCTCACGTGAAGAAGAAAGTTAAATGCAAGGCAGACCATGAAAGAAAACAAGATGTGCCGAAATTGGTCCAGACTTGCGTCGACGCAAGTCTGATGCTTGTCGGACCATTCTCAAAATGCAAAGCAAATTCTACATGTACAACGGCCAAAACCACGCACAACATGCACAACAAGGACCCCGAGAGGCCGTTTAAAAAGCTGGCTCAGCCTTGAGCTTCATCGCCAAACCTCTTTCTCCAGCCCTCGCATCACCATGAGGATGAGCAACCATGGCATCTGCTGACATATGACCGACCTTCGAGGCCCGTGCTGGGGTCAACTGACCGAACTTCGAGGCCCCTCGTACAGACTGAGGATGAGCGAAATGAAACAGGGAAGCAGGTCATCTTACCGACCTTCGAGGCCCCTGCTAAGGTCAACTGACCGACCTTCGAGGCCCCTCGTACAGACAGAAGATGAGCAATCCGAAACAGGGAAGCCGGTTCAACTTACCGACCTTCGAGGCCCCTATTGGTGTCAACTGACCGACCTTCGAGGCCCTCGTACAGACTGAGAATGAGAAAAACGAAGCAGGGAGGCCGTCAAGTTGACCGATGAACTAAGTTAGGGTTTATTGAATTGCATACCTTCAAGTTCCGTGAGTCGAAGTTTTCCAACGCTGCTGGACGATGGGTCGCTTGGCCCCAATTCGGATAAGTCCTGTAAATGGAAGAGAAGAGACTCGACTCCGACGTTGAGGAACTCACATTCTCCAAATCCTTGGCGACAAGCTGCTCTCCTCTCATCACGACTTCTCCGTCTTTTCGCAACACGTCTTCCTCCTCTCCACGCAGCTCCATCTGCTCGTGGACTTGATCTGCCATTTCTCCTTCTTTTTCGAACTGAGCACCTCTTTCCTTCAATTTGAAACAAACGTAAGTGAAGCAACAACTGTGAAAAACAAGGCCGTGTAATACAAATCACCAACTTCACAAAGGAGGTTCGCATTCTATATTTATCTGTGTCAGCCATCTCGAATCAGCTTTTGTCAGCGCTAATCCCTCTTTTCTTTTAAAAAACTACGCTACCAACTACTCAGTCATCACTGCCGCGGCGTGCTGGATATCTAACTTAAGGAGCCATTAATTTCTACTGTTCCATTAGCAGCCTCTCGCACGATCGATCCTCCTCAACCCAGAACGACGAGCGACGCCTCTTGAGCCTCTTGAAAGGTCAAAGCGACAGATGCCGCTGGAGCTTCCGGGAGTCAAGCTGCTTCTCGCAGATCCGCTGTCGGCGGAGGTCCCTATTTCGGCCAAGCCCTGGCCCCCCTTGCCGACCATACGGAGGCCCTACCTCTGCCATACCCTCGCCCCCATCCCGACCTGACCTTCCCTGAACCTGGCTATACCCTGAACCCCCCTAGCCGCCCTCAACCCTGCCCTACCCCGGCTATACCCTGGCCAGCCTTTGCCGTTCTTACCCTGGCCCTACCCCTGCCATACCCTGGCCCCCCCTTGCCGACCTTACCCTGGCCCTACCCCTGCTATACCCTGGCCCCCCCTTGCCGTCCGTACCCTGGCCCTACCCCTGCCATATCCTGGCCCCCCTTGCCGACCTTATCCTGGCCCTACCCCTGCTATACCCTGGCCCCCCCTTGCCGTCCGTACCCTGGCCCTACCCCTGCCATACCCTAGCCCCTCCTTGCCGACCTTACCCTGGCCCTACCCCTGCTATACCCTGGCCCCCCTTGCCGACCGTACCCTGGCCCTCCTTGCCGACTTTACCCTGGCCTTACCCCTGCCATACCCTGGCCCTACCCATTTTATACCCTGGCCCTACCCTGGCCTACCTTACCACCTTAAAATTCACCTTAAAATCACTAATTTTTTTCACGCATCCATAAGAATACGCAGAAATTGGATAGAACATAAATACCATTTGCATTAATTATATATTCCTGAGGTACAAACTATAGACCTGTATGTAACTGACACCTACAAGTACGAACAAGGTGTCCGCAAGTACGAAATTGGCACTTAGTCATGAGTTCAATTATATCAAGGAACTCTGAAATGTCATAAGTTTAAGCTACATCATACCGAAGAATGGACTCTCGTTGACTGTATACTTAATTAACCCTAAGTCCTCCCAGAATACCAGGAAGTAGGGAATATCATGTACCTCCTCTAATTCTTCGGCACTTGTCTCAAATTCATCCGTTGTATTATCCGGTGCTTCCTGAAGAAAAGAGGCTACTGCTCTCTCGGATGAATCATTGACTCTTTTCTCATCAGACATTGCTGTTTCATCTCCTGATTGACTCTCCTCCTCTTCTGTTTCTCTACGGTCCTGAAGACATCACATGTTCATATTAGTTCATATACATATTCAGGAATTTTTTAACCTTTACAAAGGTATAAAGTAGACATGACTTTAATACCTCATATAAAGGGTCTACACCTCCATCGCCATCCCCATCCTCGCAAGCAATCACGGTAGATGTCTGGATCAGTCTTCTACGCCCTTCCTCCTCCTCTTCATCAGCTTCGTCCGTTCCAACACTCTCTGGGACACTGTCGAGGTTGAGCGATCGCATTTTGATAGTCCGCCTGAATGGCGGTAGCACATCATCGTCGATCAAGATATCGTACCCGTCTGGCTCCCGATCTTCACAGCTAGAGCTTATCCCATCGCGCTTACGCAAAGCACTACGCCTCTGTGCTTTGGAATTCGTGAACTTCGTACCACCCCTCCGCTTCTTCTTTCTCTGAGCTATTTCCTTTCCTCTCTCACTACCGCTAGCGATTTCGTCCATGCTGCTTGCAACGAGGTAACTTATCACACGTTCCACCTAACTAGTCCAAGCTTTCTCACCACAAATGAAGAGGTCGAACTATTGGTTTCACCTCCATTATATGAGTTCCCTCAGGCGGCCAAGAAACCCTAATCAGCCACCGTGTATTCTCTAACGTTTGCCTATGACGGTGACTGACAATCCAAAATAAGCTAACTTTTGAACGCATCTATTATCCAACTAAATCTCTGACAATGACTGCCGCCGTCACTTTACCTTCTACACCTACTTATTTTGTAAAGGAATCTAATATTTTAAATCCTAAGTACTTAATGCAATTATGTCACTCATGATATTTTAAGTATTGTAAGTAACGTGATTTCAAATCATCGTGCTCACGATTCCGAATTTCGGGTATGTATTTGATTTATTATATAAAATTACATCTTATAGGAATCCAATACCTATGCAAACACCCAACACCAGTTGCACGTATTTGAACAGTCAAAACGCACCTGAAACTCTCTTTCTTCGCGCACTTGTTGATGTTGTCTTCCTCGCCTGCGTCTATTATGGCATCATTCGCTCCCCTGCCTCCCGCTGCAGATGTCATTGCCATTAGATCTGAAGACTTAAGCCCCCCCATTTGCATTCCATCGGGGGTGGATGGAGTTGCAGAAGTCACTCCTTCTTGGCTAGCTATACGTTTCGGATTTGATGAGTCCTCCCTCTGGTTAGAGCATCAAGTCTTAGACCCAAACACTAATCTTGTGGAGTACTCTGTCTTTGTCGAGCCAGTCGCCCTTGAGGGAAACTGCAAACTGTATAAGCTACGACCCGGACAGTATCGACTGTATGGCATGACAGAGTCCGTCATGAACGCCTCCACTGTCCTCCTCACTCCTCGTAGTTCCTCTACTATCTCCACTGTTCGTCCAGTTCTTGCTCGTGTCAAAGTTGAACCCGGACTTGAAGTACGAATTGATATTTCTGATTCATCTGACGATGAAAGAAAAGCGACCATCCAGTCCGCGACCATCCAGTCCCGTCGTCTATCATCGAACCTGCCTCCCTTCTCCCCTAGTTCTGAACACACTCTCAGAACCACCCCCTCTTCTCTTCCCGCGTCTAAAGTTATAAAACCCAAAATCATTCTTCCCTCTCTCCGTAGACTAGGTAGTATGTCTCGCAACAAAACTCTACTCAAAAAAATAGATTTCCATTCCATTCGTACTCACAGCGTCTCTTTCCTGCCCCCCACTTTCAATGGTGATGTCCTGTACATTCTCCCTCCCGTTCTACCAACTACTTCTGTCAAGGTAGCCAAATCTATGCAGGGGATGGACAAAAGATACGACGGCCACGTGTGGACCAGAACAATGACAACTAACATCAGTAACAACCTCGGCTTGTCTTTCCGCTACTCTAACTGTGTAGGTCATCTTCAATGCCACAATGAAAACTGCGGCTTCCTGCTACGACCTGACCGCAGAGCACAAGTTAATGAGGTGGAGTTTGAGGGCTTTACCAAGGACCCCTTCTCTATCGGCCACGCGCCTCCTCCTTCTTCAACACTGGTCTGTAAGATCTGCAAAGAACCTCCCGTTTGTGTTGCTTTATGCCCTGCTAAAATTTTCTATGTATTCGGAGAGGAGAGACAAGAGCGGGCGTGTGTGCATATCGGTACGCACGAACATCCTGTCAAGGTCGGAGACTACAGATGTGCACGTAAAATAATTGATGAGTTAATAGAGGAGCACGTAGAACGTAACCCACATGCTACCACGTCCAAAATAGTCATGGAGGCTAGCAAGGACTTACTCGGAAACTTACTTCTCCGTGAAGAAGGTGACCCTGTAACCTCCAAGCTCACCCTCCAGGAGCTAGAACCTATCTTCGATCAGTGTAAAGAGCTGAACTCTCCGAGCGTCAGGAATCGAATTACCACTTTTAGGCACTTGCGCAGATACGGTGTTCTTGATGGGATCACCAAGCTTCGAGGCCTTAGCAACTGGGCTTACATCCAACGTAACCAGTTCCCGGGCCAAGGAGATGAAAGTGACAAAGTGTTCATTTTCAAGATGTCCGAGGTCGGCCCCGGAAGCGGTGTTGACCTTGTTCGTCGTATGCAGCCCCGAGGCGACCTCTCCCATGCGTGGATGATGTTCGACCACGTCAAGCGTGTCAAGAACTGGAAGACCATGGCATGCCACGTTTATGACTCAAAAATCTGCCGCATTCTAACTATTGCATGCTGTGATTTCCAGTCTGAAGACGGAGATGCTCAAATCGTCTTCTGGAAGAACCTAAACCACGCTCGGGCGCGAACGGAGTCGAGCGCGCCGCGGTTTCAAGGGTTCATGGGCGATAAAGGTCGCAAGCCAACCGAACGCTGTGCGGATCATTTATGGCTCCGGAGACCCTAAAGTTCCCATGGAAGGCCGCGAGCGGACTTGCTACTTCCATTGGACGCAATCCCTAGAGAAACACACCAAACAATACATCGTGCACGAACTGCAGGATCAACATCGCCATCTTTGTAAACAATACAAAGATGCACGCACCATGGCTGAGGCAGAGACAAGATACTGGGCAATCCGAGCGTGGTGGGCGTCGGCGCATGCTACCTCCGAAGTTGGATTAGGTCACCTCGAACACTGGCTTGCATTCTGGCATTTCCGATATAGGCAGTGGGGTGGCTTCATGGAATTGGTGAGTCCACAGTCACTGTAGCAATTATATACACGTGAATTATTGTTTAGTAAATCTATAAAATATATTTACTTTTTTAGTATAGAATATTCTGCTTCTCTGATCTTTTTCCAGCAACAATTATTTTTTTAAATAAACAAATAACATTCTATTTTTAGATCAGACTTGCTGTGACGCAAGTCTAACCGGCTCTGGATATTGAGATGATCTTTTTTTGTTACTAAGTCAAATGTCTTTGCACCTTGCAGGAAAATAAATATTCAGCAGAGGAGTTGGCGGAGATGCCTTCATGTAACCTTGCGGAATCTATCCATAACAAATGGTTGCAAGCGTCCGGCAACAAGGGTGGGGACTTGTATGTTGCAGCTGTTGATGATTATGTTCGTGCTTTCCTCCAAGTTGTGGGTTACCACGACTTCAACGGAGGTGGTAAGGGTGGAGGTGGACCAACATCCGAAGAACTATTACTTCGTGTTGCCCATAAAGCTCAACGAACCGGCGATCCATCAGGCCTCACAAAGGCAGTTTCTGATTATCCAGGAGCTGAAAAAATTTGTACCCGGGACGCCCACCTTGAGGGGGCCGAGGTGTTCGGATCCAAGAAACGTAAGGCTGATGTTCCAATTGGAGCTGATGATGAAACGCACAGACTTGACACCGTGAGCTACTCACGTCCTCGAATTGGAAGAAGGGTTACCCGAGCTTGTACTGAAAATCTGAGTACTATCCATGAAGAGGATGAAGTTGAGGAGCTACCGACAATACCATCCACTTTTCCTGCACCTAGTATTGAACGTGTGACCGCTGTTCAGGAGACTAAAGTAGACGAGAGGTTGTGGCACATTGCCCGTTTGAGGGAGAATTCTGCTAAGGCTTGTTGGGGTATCATGCGAAAGAGTAAAAAGAGATGTGACTCACGAATTATTCAGAAGGGGAAGGCGACCCCAGCTCCAACTTACACCGGAGTATGGCAACGCCCTCAAGAGGGGCCAAGAAAAATTGATCAGTTCTTTTTTTGTGCGGATGATATTGACAGGTGTGTGAAGGGTCATCGTCGCAAGTGGATTGAGCCATTCTCTCAAAGCGAGGATAGACCCCCTATTCCTTCAATATAGCATGTTAAGATAGGGACTAACCTCACACGTGATGAAATGGAGGCGTTAGAGAATGCGGGCTTTCGACTACCACAAAAAGAACAGCTTCCTACGCACCGCACTTTCAATAATGTTGCCCCACCAAGAGACTTGTCCCATATTCCAGTCCCGGAGAAGCCGGACGTGTTCCCTAGGTCAAGAAGATCGAAGAACATGAAACGCATTCCAGCTATGACTTCAAAGCACATGAAGAATATTGAGTCTGCCACCTCAATGCAGGCCAAAATTCTGAAGGTGACTATGATCCCGCAGCCTGGTTTTGGATGTATCGTAGAGTTGGAGTCGGATTCGGATGCAATTTATAGACTTTCAATTAGTAAATTCCCGGATTGCTCATGCCCTGTGTTCAAGAAAACAATTTCTTCGTTAGGACGGAGAGATCCATACCGACCGTGCAAGCACCTATACTACATCACTGTATTGGTTTGCAAATTTGATCCGGATGCAGACCTCTTCATCCACGCGGCCACTCTTAGTTTCAATGAGGTGAAGAAGATTCTGGAGGGAGGAATCCTAGACCTTGCTACAGATTAGAATGCCTTATATCTCCTCATCTACGTACGCTATATGTTATTAATATGATTGGGTGCTCCACACTGTATGTGATATTTTTGCAAAACTTACTAAATATTAATATACCATTACATACATGTACAGTAAACCTTGCCAATTTGTCTAACTCGGAGTACTACTCACTTAGAAATATTACCTTAGAAACTTCTTGACATTTAAAAATTTGTGATTTACTATCGAGTTTTGTAGCTCAAGTCTCACAAAATTCAGGGAATTTAAGCCTTATGTCCACGGGTTTGGGTCACTCGGAGTACTAAACACTTAGAAACATTACCTTAGAAACATCTTGACATTCACAAATTGCGATTTACTGTCAAGTTTTGAGCTATAGTCTATCCAATTTCAGAGAATTTGAACCTTATTTCCACGGGTTTGGGTCACTAAATCCACGGTTATAAGTCTAGAATATTCGAATATTCTCAAGAATATTCGAAAATTATACTCAAATTTTTTTAAAACTTTTTTTAGAAACTTTCTTACTAAAAATACAAAATCAGCCATAAAAATTTAAAATCTTACCGCTCACCGCTCAACGCTCACACGGTAGCAACGTCCATCTGGCGGAGATTCGCAACTCCGGCCGCCGGAATTCTGAACACCGCGTCGGCTGTACTGAAGTGATGCGGCCCTGCCGTCGATAGCAGGTCTCGCATCCTGCGCCGGCGTCACGTCTCCATCGACTACGATAGCACGTATCGCCTCCTGAGCCGGCGTCGTCTCTCCCTCGACACCGATAGCACCTCTCGACTCCTGAACAGGCTTCGTGTCTCCCTCGACACCGATAGCAGGTCTCGACTCCTGGGCCGCCGTCCGGTCTACCTCGACACCGATAGCAGGTCTCACCTCCGCGACCGGCGTCCCGTCTCCCTCGACAACGATATGAGGTCCCGCATTCTGAGCCCGTGTCCCGTCTCTCTCGACATTATCTAACTGAAGTGCCTCCCTCCCAGGGTTGTCAAATCGGTCGACATTCGGGGTAAACCTAGTCCGCGGACGTAGTTCGGACTATGTCGACCGGGACCATAGTCCGGACCATGGTCCGGGGGGGTAAATGGGAGTTACCCGGTGCTGGTAACTGGGGCGTTGGATCATCCACCGGCAAATCATCTCGGCCGTCGGATCTTGATCCCGATCGGCCGACCGACCCCGACTCGCCGCCGTCGAGATCGGACGGCCGCCGACCGCATCAAATCCTGGCCGTCGGATCAAGATGGAACGTTGCGGGCCGTTGGATTGGGGCGCCGTCCGCATGCCCGACGGCCGTCGGATCGGCGCGCCGGCCGATGATCGGCGGCCAGTGGTCGGCCGTCCGACGGACGGATCGGCTCGGCAAAACTGGCGGCCGGGTCGGCCAGCGGTCGGTCGGCTCAAGAAGCGATCGGTCGGCCTGGAGGGCGGTCGGCCAGGCGGTCGGGCCGTCCGGCCGGTCGGCCGCGTCGGCCATCCGGGCGGGCCGTCCGATCGGTCGGCCAGGCGACCGATCGGCCGTCCGATCCAGGGCGGGCCGTCGGCCGCTATAAAAGGCCGACCGGCCTCCTTTTTTCTCACTTCTTTCCTCCATTCTCACGAAGAGAGGATGCGGAGTTTCTCTGGCTGGGAATTCTTTGTGATTCCTGTCCACTGGCTCCTTGTCTTTTGGAGGAAGGAAGTCACTTGTTATACGGGGGGAGTTTTTGCTCTTTTTTTTTTTTGAAAGTTTTTAAAAACTTCACACTTTACATATTTCCTTTTTGGGATCAAGATGCCAAGGAGAAGAAGAAGAAGGGTGTTGCGAACTTCTTTGAGAAGTTTGAGCCTCATGAGGTCCCGGCGACGCTTGTAAGGTATTCTTGATAGAATTTACCGTCAAATTCTATGAGGCCAATGATCTTCGAGCATTGGAAAGCAAATATGTGAGATATCGGGAGGAGGGCATCCGGTTCAAGATTGAAATGAGAGATCTCATGATAGAAGTGCTTCAAAGATCCGAAGTGGGTAGCGAGAGACAGAGAAACGAGGGTTCATGTGGTTTTTGGAGAATAGGGTGAAGGATGCACTGAAATCCCAAGGTTGTAATAGCCAAATATGGGAGGATATTTCGGGAGGGTGATGAGGATTTCGTTGACGTGGTGAATAGGGTGATTGTTTTTCCGCCCAAATGAGGGCATTTTCAAAGAATTCACACCGTCGAGGCTCGGAACATGGTGGCAATCGCTAGAGGGACGACAAACTCAAACCATGCGATTGACTCATTTGGTTACCATTCCGGATACGACTCAAATCATACGAGTTGACGACACGAGGTTGAAGGGACGGTATGGTACTATTGTCAAAGTTCGCTTCAAGGTGTTGCGGGCATTGAACCATTTTGGGAATCTGCTTTGCAAAAACTTCCATTCACCACTTGACACGACCGGAGTTGGCAAAATTGGAGCATATGAATGAGTCTATGGCGATAAGGATTGGACACCGGTGTGATCCGCTTTGTGGCCATTCATCCAGTGAAGAATCAAGGCTATGCGTTTGGTGGAATGGCGGGACTATTCGAGAGATCTTTGAACCGCGATATGGATTATGGTGACGATGTCTTTGTACATTTGAACTTTGGGAATTACCCGACGACGAAGTTATTCGGGCGCATCAACTGATTCGATTCCGTAAAAAACGGACAGAGCTTGCTTGGGCGTTGTTGCATATCATGAACGAGGTCCACAAGAGCCACCACCTCCATAATGATATATCTCCAGATAATATCCTTCTCCACTTCCCCGCCGATGAATCACGAGTGTATATCGGAGTATGCGATTGGGGTTCTCCACAACGGTTCGGAACCAATGCAATCCCTTTATACATTTACAAAACGTGAGGAGATGGTGGAGACCCTTCGAAAACGTTATTGGGTAGATCCACGAGTGGCGTTCTTGTACAAATCGGGTGAGGATTTACAGGTTATTCCAAAATACTCGATTGCTTCGGAGGAGTTTGCCACGGCCCGTATAGCACAAAGAATTAATGGGATGACCATGTCTACGGCGTCACGAGCTTGCAACGTGAAACCGAAATACTTCGGTATTCTCCAATGAAGACCTTGCACAAGCTTTCCATCTTTACATGGATAGAGTATGCAACGAGAGTCGTGACGGCGCTGGAGGGTTGTCCCATATCATCTCACGGTTTAGCGATATGTTTCATTGGCCTACGCCTCGTGAGCATTTTCGGACGAATTACGAATAGGAGAACGTAGAATTTGTTTTACGCATATCGGTTTTATTATAGTTTATGAATTAGTATGTTTGTTCTATTTTCGATTGCAACAATACTCTTTGTTTCAAATGCATTGCATGCCTTTCAAATTTTGGCCCACCAAGTATACTTATGTTTATTATAATATTTTGCCCCTTTGCACCATTTGGATGAGGCCTTTAGGGTAAAGCCCCGAAAAAACCTATTGATTCAATTTTTAAGTGTTGGTTGGGTAATTCAAATTTAGCGATTTATCTTCTATTTTTCTTCTCATATGTTTATAAGCGAATCACTACTGAAATTCCAATATTATTTAAGTCATAATATTTACCAATTTTACAGTGGCAGCCTCCAGAAATTACCAACACAAGCTCAAAATGTATTAGTAAATTCTGAATTACATATTTCAGAATTTGTCAAAATTCTAGATTATGGAAAACTGTTAGAACTAAGTTACCTCAAAAATCACAAACTCCTACACTCACATACCCCACTCTAAGTTCTTTATAATACGAAATATACGTAATGACGTGCATGTTTTACTATAGTATTGTTCGGACTGCTTTTTAGAAAATAACTTGTAAGAATGTCAATCAAGAGGAATGAGCCTCCCAAATTTTGCATGAATTTACTACATTTGATTACATATAGGGAAAAAATATGTCCAAAATTTTGTTGGTAACAATCGCCAACTCCCCCTTTGCACCGTGGAGACACTGCCTCCGAAGCAAATCCCAAATAAAGTTTTAAACAAACTGGTTAATAAATGGAATCATAACATATTTACTCAAATAAATGTGTAATATAGGTTATGGTTCTACATTCCATATATCATTCATATGATGTCCGTTTACCAACAAAACATGGTTAAGAAGGTCTTAAAAAATGACCTCTACCATATGGAGAATAGAGTTCTCATCCAAATACTACATGTACGTACAGTACATTACAACATGCCTATATGTAAATGTATAACTACTTTGCATCCTAGTCCTTATCATATTGTGTTCCACTTGGCCCTGCTTGGTCTGAGTACCGCCCTCGCGAATAAGCATCATACAAGCGCCGCTCGTCAGAAATACGATCATTTTCAAGCTTGCGGATGTACTCCGCTTGACTTTGAATTGTTGCCTCTCGTAGTTGTCTTTCAAACTCGCATCTTCTTCTTCACGAGTTCGGAATGGTGGCGGGGGAGTGTTGTTACTCCCATATGCATGTTGGCCATACCCTGGATATGGATACTGAGTGATATGCTCTTCACGATCCTTGTTCCGGTAATTCCAACTGGGCTCGTATTCATCTCTTGCTTGACTTGGAGTACGGTACTCGGGATTGGTAATAGCTCTACCGTACTCGCCGTGATGATCATGCGTATCTCTTGAATACGTTGGTCTAAAGCTATCTGGAACCTCAGGTCTTCTACCGTATTGGTTGTGAGCATCGTATGATCCAGTAGGATACGTTGTGGGGTACCTTTCTCGAATGTTAGGTCCTCTCCCATACTGGCCTCGAGACTCGTATGTGTCCCTTGGATGTGTTGGGATATGGTACTCTGGACTACTGGTCCCTCTACCATATTGGCCGGGAACATCGTTAAATTCCCGAGGATATGTTGGCGTATAGCTCTCCGGAGCACTCATTCCACCGTATCGGCCTCCCGACTCGTATGTATGTATCCCGAGGATATGTTGGCATATATCTTCCTCCAGCATTCGGACTTGTATCGTGTTGGCCTCTGGATTGGTACGTATCCCTTGGATGCTCTGGCCTATATGTCTCAGGAGTAGTGGTTCCTGGACCGTATATATTGCTACCGGGATAATACCCACCACTTCCTATGCCAAAAGAGATTGGTACCATACCCCGTTATTATTTGCGATTATAATTATCTCTTGTGTGACCCCCATATCCCCTCGGAGGTGTATGTTGTTGATGTTGATTGACATTCGTATCCCCTGGAGGTGTGTCTTGTTGATGTTGTGTTTGACCCTCGTATCCCCTCGGAGGTGTATCTTGAGAAATTCGTGTCTGACCTCCATATCTCCTTGGAGGTGTACTTTCTTCATCTTGAACTTCCGACATCTCCGTATATGTCCGATTTGACCAAAGGGGCATACAATCACTGGGTCCAAGCCAACTAGTTGGTATGAAATCATGGCTCCGATCCACCCGGCAACATTCAAACCTCATTACGGTGCTCCAATTCACGTTCTTATGTAGAACGATTTACGCCCAAACCATAGCCATGTTGGAATATACCATGATTTCCGGCCTAGTATTCCGTACTCCAACGGCAATGGTCACTTCATGATAACGAAGTGTGAAATGTTGACTTGTGCAACTGCTGGCTAGTCCTTCGCGTCGTGGCCCTGATATAATCGCTTGATTTCTTGGCCATAACTTCATGAGGTGTTTCATCTTCACATATCGCTTGCACATGGTGCAATTCCAAATTCTCGCCGGTTCATCTTCCCATCCATCTTCGCAACACAATTTGGATCGTCGATTGCTTCCCAATCCATCTCCGGGGCCTTGCCCTTGGGTGCACTAGTACGTCATTCCTCGGCATATTGTTCACCACAACAAAAAAAAAAAACGCAAAAAAATGGCGTCGATTATCAAGAGGGGACTCGAGGAGCGCAATCGACATGGAAAACCACAATACCAGGGCGCACACCGAGTGAGAAGAAATGAGCCCCGGTCGGCTATTTATACCGATCGCGGCGGGTCGGCATTCGCCCGTTCCCCGGCCGTCCGATCTCCGTCGGCCATGGCCGATTCCGCCATCGGTCGGCGGAGATCGGTCGGCCAATCCGATGCCGCATTGGCGACCGATGCGAGCCGCCCGATCGGTCGACAGATCCGTCGCGGCCGTCGGATCCGGCCGGGCCATCGCGGCCGACCGATCCGTCGCGGCCGACGGATCCGGCGGCCGCCGTCCGGCGGGGTCGCGAGGGCGGTCGGCCGCCGTCCGTCGATGCGGTCGCCCGGCCGTCCGATCTGATGCGCCCGGCCGTCCGATCGCGGTCGCCCGCCGTCCGATCGATCGCCGGCCGTCCGTCGTCTGATCGCCCGGCCGTCCGATCTGATGCCCGGCCGTCCGTCTGATCGCCGGCCGTCCGTCTGATCGCCGGCCGTCCGATCTGATCGCCCGGCCGTCCGTCTGGTCGGCCGTCCCCCGTCCGGCCGGGCAGGGCTTTGTTGTTTGTTTTTTTTTTTTTTTTTTTTTTTTTTTTTTTTTTTTTTTTTTTTTTATTAAACAACTGTTGGGTTTCCATAGGGAGAAGAAAATGAACGCGATGGAGAACCAAGTCTTGTTTTTGGATTTTTTCAAACATGAGGCATGCTTTCCCATGGCCCACAAAGAAAGGAATTTTTTTTTAATAGTTCTAGTCTTGGAGTCCAAATTTCCTCCACATGACCTAAACCAAGTCTTCTACAATGTTGTACGGTTGGGATCTAGATTGCTAACCTTTATTTTCATCTCTTGCACTTTGCAAAACGTGTGTTTCTAGGCTCTAGAGTCTACACCCCCTTGGGCATTTGAGGTTAAGGGTTACAAACTTACAATGAACATGTATTAGCTTAAAAATATATTTTCTCATGAACTATAATAGAAGGCTATTGGCGTTCATGAAAATATGTGTACGTATAAAACATATAACATATAAATTTCATTATACATACATGCGTCCCAAATTTAGAACCAGGGGATGATAGAATCTATCAGATCCTAATTTGTGTCTTCCATGTCAACAATGAGGTTTTATGTAAATAGACGTGGTTTTATTTATACCGTATATAATAATTACTCGTATTTTCTAATTTCATTCTTATTCACATTATAATTAGAATACTTCAAAATGACTTAAAGGAACAAAATAAGTTTTTTTTTTTTTTGCCAATTGGATCTAAGATTATATACTCCCCAAACGTAGTGCCTATTTTTAACCAAATGACGCATTATCAAATGAAGGGTCCTATATTGAAATGAAGATGCACAATTTACATTCTCAAACATGTAATATTGTAATAGACTTATAGAGCATGTGTGACCATTTAGTTTCATAACTTTGGTATTACCGTGTTAGGCCTTACATTGACCACATTTAGACATAAGAATAGGCTTAATCAAAAAAACATTATGCCTAAACAACTCATTCTATTATTGGCTATTTTTGTTTGACACCCTTGAACTAAGGTAGGAGTATATTTATAATGTAGTACATATCATTGTACTTAATTTGCACATATTCTTTTTCCATATTTATTAGTACCATTTTTTTATTGTATTTATTTGAATAATTATTTATTTACCTCTTACAAAGGTAATAGAAAGAGGACTCTATTGTTTTCTATTTCGCAATCACAAATAAAGAGAAGTAAAAAGGAGACAAATAAATTTTTGAAAATATCCAACTCTAAAAGTTTTAACATATCGCATCAACTTATAAAGATTGGTGTTGGAAATCTTTGGAAACTCAATTGTGTGTGGAATGAAAATAAGGGATTCGTGTATGCATGGTGTAGTATTGATTTATATTTTTAATCAATTAGAATGCCACTTTTCTCCATCGCATTGTTATTATTATTGACATGGAATAAATCACGAGTTTGTTGCAAGGAATATATTGATAGTATTTTCAACATTCAACATAGCATCTAAGATTATAGACTCCCCAAACCTAATGTCCATTTTTTACCAAATGTCGCATTTCCAAAATAAGGGTCCTATATTAAAATGAGGATCCTCAACTTACATTCTCAACCATGCAATATTGAAATAGAGTTATAGTTGTAGGTCATGTGCCCCAAAGTTGAGTCATATAACCTCATACACTACGAGATCATAATATGTTAGTACACAAGAGAATTTACGAAATTTCATCACTTCTAGATTGAAGTGAAAATTCATATAACAAAGCTACTGCAATCATGAAATCTCTAAGTAAACCATAAACCTAAACCCTAAACCCTAAACCCTAAACCCGGAACCCTAAACCACTAAACCAATATCCGTGAATAAAGAATATATAGCATTTCACAAATCAACATAGGATTCCTTTTTCATTGTGTAATAATCACCGAGAATCTAATAACGAAAATGAGAGGGGATTAAAATTTAAAAAGGATCCTATGTAATTTTGAAAGATTCCGAGAACACAATGGAAACTAAGAATAAAAAAAAAAAAAAAAACCCGAAGCGGGCGATGGCGATGTACGATCGGTCAATCTGGGCCGCTCGTGCCCGGCCGACCGATGGGACCGACCGCATGACCGGCCTACCGACCGGCCCGGCGACCGCGGACCGGCCGAGCGACCGGGGACCGGCCCGGAGACCGGCCGGCCGGCCGGCCTGCGGTCGGCTATCCGTCGGTCGGTCGGCGTACCTCCCTCCCCCTCCTCTTCTTGCCTCTCCCCAGAAGGCCAGAACTCCCGTTTCCTCAACTTCTCTCACTTCCCTGCATTGCATATTTGCATTTCTATATTTAGCGTCTCGCGTACACGTGGCGTCTAAATCGGGGTAGGGAATGTTCTGACAAGGGAATGTCGGGAAGATCTCTTTGTCAGAAACAAGAATGTTTTATGACAAAGATACTCTAGGCTCCAAATAACTCTATAATAAGGGACTCCTTGCAAGAGGAGTCAAGGCCAACATATCTCCCATGCCTATTCCCCCATTAGTGAAGGTGTTGGGAGTTGGTGCCCATTTTTTCTAGAAGGAAAACGAAGGTTATGGGGCCAATTCTTATTATTAGCGAGAGTCCATGTTTTAGATTTGTTCTCATTGATTTTATTTCTTACAAATATTCTTTCTTAATTTGAATGAAGAGAACGCTTTTAGGCCATGAATTTTCATTCATTTCTTGAATGTCCCAACTTTTGTCAAATATTGATCCATTCTCACAAGGAGATGTTTTCATGTATTGGCCCCATTAATGGCTTGGCCCCTATTGTGCACTTTGAGGTGGCCCTAAATCCTCTCATATCACTTTCCGGACTTTTTACCTATTCCTTGATGAGAGTATACTTATGTCTAACATTGGAGAGATCTAAGTATATATTAAATGTAGGTGAGCATGTGTGAGTATTTTGTTTTCATAACTTTGGTATTACCGTATTAGTCAATATTTAAACTTCCTATTTAGCCCTTAAGTTGTCCACATTTTATGGTCTATATTATTTCATGTGCATTTAGAAATAATTTCATCGTTGTGTATTAATTTGAGTAATTATTTATTTACCTCTTGTAAAGGTAATTGATATACAGTTCTATTGTTTTCTATATTGTGATCATAAATTAAGAGAAGTAAAAAGCGTTACAAATAAATTAATAAAAATATCGCACCCTATAAGTTTTTAACATATGGCAATAACGGCATTAACTTATAAAGTTATAATCATATTTGATCTTGTACACGTATAGTACTTCTATTTTATGTTAAATGAAGTTGATTATTCTTATATTAGAAACTTTGATGGATTGATTAGGGAATAGAATGATTTGAATAGCCATTGCTTTTTCATTTAGAGTATATTGTGGATGAAATCACTTGAGCATAGGATATAAGGTTCATGGTCTAGGATTTATTAATTTCCCTAGCTAATATTTTTATTTTTCCATATCCAATACATTATTTTACAAACCTTTGTAGGCTAATTCCTTTATTATATATTGGACATGTTATAGTCTCATCCGGGATGTTGGTTCTTAATCGGGTCCCCTCTAAAATGAAAATAATAAAATAAATAATATATATACACTATACGGTAAAGATAGAGCGGTTTTTGCTAAAAACATATTTAGAGGTAAAGTCACTCTACATAAATAGCGATTTAATGCTAAGATTTTATTTAGAGTTAAACAAGTTCTATATAAATAGTGGTTCTACTTAAATACATATTTAGAGGTAAAGCAAATCAATTCTACTTTGTGTGCGAGAACTATAAATCAAAAAGTACATACATAAGTATATATACTATACATGTATTGATGTATACAGAAATATTATATTTATAATAAATTCAACAATAATACGATACAATTATAATATATATTACATATAATATATACCTTCATATACATATTATACTATGAAACATAAAGTACATACATAAATATACATATTCTAATTTATTAATACATAGTATATACGTAAATATACATATCCTACTTTAAATATAAATGGTTTACATACATGAAGAGTTAGATTTCTATAATTGATCTATTAATAAGATTTGTTTTTAGAAATTGGAAAGTAAAAGACTATAGAAAGACTTTTAGGTGGATATATAAACTCATGGGTAAGATGGAAGAGACTATTTTTTGTCGTGAGTTCTTTGGTTATATTTATATACAATTGTTATATTCGATATGAAAATTGGAGTTTGTATCTATCTATCTTCTTGAAGAACAAGAATTACCAGTTTATAATTATCCTATTAGTATAAGAAATTCGTTGCAAGGGAGACGGTTAAGTAGAAACTTTTAAGCGACTAGGTCTAATTTTTTAAAAAAACCTAAAACAAATTTAAATAAAACAACTTTAAATTTGTAGGAAAGTTTACACAATTTGGGAATAAAATTTTATCCACATTTCTTATTTCTTGAGATCTATCTCACGTTTTTTACATGCGCTTCTTACGTTGGTAATTGTATTTTTAATTCAAAATCACTCAAAACATAGAATTTGGTACAAAGGGTGGTTATTTAGTCTCCATTGAGGATGCCCTAAAAAACATACTCTTGTAAGTCATGTGCATAAAAGTTTGATTCATAGAGCCTCATAGATTGCGAGATGATAATTTATTAGTGCACAAGAGAATCTACTAAATTTCATCATTTTCGATTGAAGTGAAATTCATAACAAGTTGGTTTTGAGGGGTTTTGGCACTTTTTACGGCTACTTTATACTAGAGGCCATTTGAAGTTGGGCCCATTTGGAGTTGAGCCCACTTGGACTTAAAGTGTGCCTTAACTTTAGCTCTACTTTACAAAGTGGGTCATAGAGTGGATCTTGCAATATAAAGTCCTAATGCCCACTTCGAGGGCCCAAATTTAATATTTTAGAGATAGATAGATCTTCATTGGTTGATGCCTAGGGTTTGTAAAGGGGCACAACAAATTTTGGGGTTAGGGTTTAGAGGGCGGCGGCGGCCGCTCCGCTGAGCCCGGCTGCGAAGGTTCGGCCCGGTCGGTCGGTCGGCGGCCAGGCCAGTCGGTCCGGGCGATCAATCGGACGGTCCCGATGGCCCCACGGCCGTCCGGGGTCGGTCAGCGGTCCGGGGCGGTCGGCAGTCCGGGGGGTCGGCAGCGAGTCCGGGGCGGCGGCGGTCGGTCCGGGGCGGTCGGCAGTCCGGGGCGGTCGGCGGTCCGGGGCGGTCGGTCGTCGGGGGACTGGACGGGCCTGCGGGCCAGCAATGATCGGCCGCTCGGGGCTTGAGGCGGCTAGGCCGGTCGGTTCGGTCGGCGGTCCGGCATGAGGGCACTATAAAGGGCCGTCCGGCTTCATTTTCCACCACTTCCTCTCCTCATGGTAACCCAATTCGAATTGCCTCCGATTTGCTAAGGCGCTGCGCATTCTAGTTGGAGAGGAGAAGGGGTCGGTTTTTTTCACATTTGTTGCGGCCGCTTCGTCCCGTGGATCCTTCGGTGATACTTGCACGATGACGTCGATCGAGAACGTGAACACGAGTATGGAGGTGGAGAATTCGATGATATCGTGAGCGCCTAAGAAGAGGAATAAACAAAAAGGTGCAACTCATGGACTGAATTGGGAGATTTTAGAGAATGAAGACATTAAAGCGGAACGCGGTTGGGAACTGGAGGTGACGGAGTATTGGACCGCTCAAATTTGCAAGAAATATGTGAAGATGTTTCACATTGGCAAGCTTTGGCTTAAAGAATGTCATGCAGTTCATACCAAGAACTTTTGTTGCAACCCGGCAACATGCAAGGATGATCACTTTATCCACCGTGCAGAGGAAGTATGGCGGGCCTTGTTCGGGGATCGTGCCAAAACAAAAGGGTACTTTTGTTACCAATTGTTGGCAATGGTATATGCTGAGTTGATACTACAGCGGAAGATAAATTGGAGCACGTACCAAACTAATACTCAATTTCCGCTTCGCATTGAAAGGAAGCAGAAGCATATCCCGGATTGCTTTGATCCACAATCTGCCTTGACAAAGCATATTTTGGAGGTTTTGAGGAAAAAAAAAAAAAAACAAAGGCTGAAGAGGATACAACGGAAGATGAGAATGTCGTTACAAAGGATACAGACATTCCTCTTGCCACGGATGGTCTATCAAACGAACAATCTGCAGTTGATAGGCTTCGGGATGTAAACGCAGTTGGAGAGCAGTCATTGGAAGAGGCGAATGCAGTGCAAGATCAGGTGGGGGACTTAGAGAATGTAGTGGAAGAGGTACTCTCCCCTCTCATTCCAGATAACCCTATTATTCCCAATGGCCTAAATTTGACCGATAATAATCCAAAATCGAATGAGGCAGGGCCAAGTAAACCAATGGAAACAACATCCATGCCAGATTCCATTACTCCGCAGATGGAGAAGGATTGGTGGTCAAATTTCGAAGAATTATATGAAGGAGTACCAAGCAACAAGAAACTGCGAGAGTATCTCACTTCTATTGACGAAGTAGCGAAGGTCATATACGACGAAACCATTCCAGATGGTGAGACGAAGATGAAGTGGGAAGACACCAAAAAACCCATATATTGCAAGTCGGACCGAGATGAAAGTCGGGGTTGAAGTTGTTCTTTGCTATGGTTCCACGGTTTTTAGAATTGGCTCAAACTCTTGCCATAATGACGCCTCGAATGCTAGAAGCAGCTATAGACTACGAGAAGATATCAAAGGCATGGCTCCCGTATGTGAAAGCAAGGATAAAGGATACGGAGGAGTTTATAAGTCTTCAGGATAAGTATAACGTAGCAATTACCGTGATTGACAAGGTGGTTTATGATTTCAAACTTAATGGATATGAGCGCAGAAAATCCCCGTACTACTGCAATCTCATGGAGCAAGCGATGAACATTTTGAATCCTCCCGAAGAAGGTGATGTGGAAGATGTCCCCGTAAATCCAAAAGATAATTCTCCAATTTCAAAAATTGGAGAAAGGATCGAAAGGGAAGGTGATCTTATCCCATCTAATAATGATGGGAATAATAAGAGTGATGGCCCGGAGATGAAAGGTACTCCATCATGCGAGCCAGGGCCTACGAGGGCGAGAGAGGACATTCAAGAGAAGGAAGCACGGTTCAAGACGCGGAGAAAGGAAAACAAATCATCGATTTGGACGATGATACGGAATCGGAGGACAATGGAAGGAGGGGTGTGCGTGTAGAGGATGATACACATTCGAAGGGAAAAGATTGCCTACATAATCAATGTCCTAAAGAAACATTGGAAATGCAATTGGAAGCGATGATGAAGCAGAGAGATGAGGCACGAGTGAACTAGAATCCATACGAATGACATTGAGAAATGTGGATTATACACCACGCGAAGAGAACATATTGCCTTGGTTGGCTTGGGTTCACCGACTTCAAGATAGGGAGGCCATGGTTTCAAAGGCACAACATAATCAAGAAGATCGCCGCCAAATCATGTGGTTCGAGTGAACATGTGAATACATCATTGGAGGAATTTAAAAATACGAAAGATTACGAGAACACGAACCTACTAAGGTCACTATTTGGGGTGATGTCGAGGAGATGATGGAGCGAACAAATTTCAATCGGATGGGAAAAGATGATGATATTGATTGGAGTTTGGAAGTAGCGTAAGGATGGGTGCCATACAACTCATTCTCATCGCATTTTGTGGAATCAAATCGAAATGTCGTTTACACATGCGACCCCCACCGACAATATCAAGGAAAAATGTGGCATGTGCCGATATCATTTCGGTCCAGAAGGAGCGTACACACTAGGCCAATGTGGCCATAACTTTCATGTTACTTGCATAGCAAGCGCTGCCCGGGGAAAATCATCATGTCCTATATGTCGTTCTCCAATTAGCACGAGATTCTACGAAGTGATGGGGATGCGCGATGTCATGCCACCTGGGCACGAGTTCAACCGATGGAATCTCCCTTTGGATCAACTTCCAAAGAAACTTCACAACTTTCGTGAGTGGGGGAAAGCACTTGAATGGGATAGTTCAACATCAAAACACCAGCTCCTCATGCATGATGTAGGCGAGACAGATCCATTGCTTTGGATGACACGTGACTACGAGGTGGAGATTAGGGCGCGAGATATTGAAGACAACGAGCAACGAGAGATGTTTTGCCGCAACTTTGGAGGACATTGGAGTACTGAACACAATCGTTTCTTCCGATTCCCTCCAAAGAGAGTGGAGAAGGGAGAAGATGGTTTGTGGCATGAGGTAACAAGTGACATTGAGTTTGGAGAGGAGTACAAGAAGTACGATGATAGGCCGATTGGAAGGGCTTTAGTCCTAGCCAAGTTGGAAGAGGCCGCACACTTACGGATTTCAACGAAGGAGGAATCTTTCAAAGACGCAGATCGTACTTTACGGGAGGCGGTAGAGAAATTTGAGTCGCGCATTAAGAACATCATTACTCATTGGACGACAATGATCAAAGACCCGGCCGGAGTTATTGGTGTCTATCACAAAGAGAGGACTCCTTTGTGAAGGATGTGGTGGGACGAATCGAGGAGGCCATGAAAATCTTCCGTTCCAAAAATGCTAACCCACCCAAGAAACGGAAAAGGGATGATGGCAATGAGAGCGACGAGCGATTGGATGTCGGGCAACAACAGAGAAATTGCTGCGTGGATCAAGAATACGACGAGGGCGGTAGAATTGCTAGACCAAGCCAAAGACCCCGGACTCGTAGTATAGCAAATACAATTGATCTGAGAAGAGCATTCAGTTGCGATGTAATAGAAATCCAGTAGAAGCGTAGACGGTTAAGGAGGGTTACAGTTCCCGGAATAGGGTCGCATACCATTTTGGATTTGTAATGCATGGTTTTTATAATGAAGTTTTTTATTTCTTATGATGTAATAGTCTTTTGTTGACTATTCACCGACATTTTCGACACAAAATAAAGTACGAACATATCAACAGTTTGGTAATAAAGTTTCACGAGCTATACTATCTCTAGCATACACGAAGTATGCTAGACCTCTACTACGTGTCTGAGCATGTAATTAATGTCTATTCATCCACATCGGTAGGAATTGCATAATCGCTGTCTCCTTTTACTTCAGCTCCGCTAGATCCCGTAGGGTCATCTTCGAAATCACTACTAACTTCTTGTTTGATTCTTCGTTTGTGACTTCCCGAATGAATGATCTTGAATTTTCCCGCATTCTCAATGGCATCAAGGGGATTCTTCGGTTTATCATGAAGAAAGCGGAAGCATTGGAGCTTTACGTTTCGTCATAACTCTTGGAGGCTCCTTCTTCCGTAGCCCCAACCTCCCGGAAGGTTCTTGTATCCCAATTGAAGAAGCGGTACATCCGAGTCACTAGAGATTCCGCCGGAATTGGAACGTCTTGTTCGAGGTCGCACTTGATTTGAAAGTGACACCAAACGTTTGGAAGATTTCTCCATCATCAGAGGGACCTCTAAATCACATTTTTGAAATAGAGACCGAGAGGCAACAAGCAGTAAAGCGGGTTCGTCGCGATGGCGGACGTCATTTATCGTTATTGGATCCAACGTAATAAAGACGGCCATGAGTATCATCCCCACGATTTTCACATTCGAACAACGTTCTCGTCCGTATTTTGGAGTTAGTCCGATGCGAGGGGTATTATCACATGTGACTTTGTCGGTATCCTTTTGAAACCGTGGTAAATGAGCTAGGGGCAACAATTCATCTGGATCATCCGCCTCGACTTCATCGTCAACAACAAAGTCATACGTGGTGTTCGGGACGTTCAAAGCATCTTGCAAGCTCATAGCGGGGATGCTATTGAGGTCATCTTCTAGGTCCTCCAAAACGTGATCCGAAAAGCCTTCACCAATTGAGTTATGGGGGTTTCTTCATCCTCGGAGTCACGTCGTCACGATCCTCTACATCCAAGTTCTCCGAGTACCACCTCTTCTCATCCGTTAACTTTGCGTTTGCAAGTAACTTTGAGTTGGTGTATACAAAGACCAAGTCATCTCGCCTTTCCGGTAGCAACCGATTCCGCTTCCTATCGTGAACGAAAGAGTAATCGCTCCAATTGCGTTCGCACGCCGACGATGACACGGTTTGAGCTAGGATTCGCTTTGCAATCGAAGCAAGAGAGTTTTCCAACAAACCCTTCAATTTCCCACCAAACAAAGGGAGAACATTTCGACTCGGAGGATCCAACATCTCATGAAATGGTGCACTCCTCATTCGAAATGCCATATATTCATTCGCCACATCATGATAAGTGCCCGGAGCACATAGAGTTTTTAGAACACGCCCGCACCCATGCCGGACCTCGTATCATCATCTCTGCTAACTCTTTGTCATGTAGTACATAAGGATTCAAAAGTGCACCAAAGACAGAAAGCGATCTGTTGTCATCATCTTTTTCCTTGCGTAGAAGTTCTCCTTCGCAATGTCCGCTAAATCCGTCGGGAGTGAAAATGGTTCGTAGATAGCGTCGACATGCTTCTCGAGCCGACGAACGATATGCAAAGCCTTGCCCGTACAAGGCTCCTTGCCGTCGAATTCCCGAAGAGCATACACTCATCGGGGCCACCATATCTCGGAAGTTTGTACAACGCCTTCCAAAACCGTCATCCAAAACCACTTTTTTCTTACGTTGCGGGACTCCAATAATTTATCTCTAGTGATAGAGACTTCTTCGAGGCATATGACAACCACTGGGGATCTACAACAGTTTGCTCCAAAGAATCGCGAACCCGCAATAAGCGATCTATCATTATAAAATTGCACGCAAATCTTGTTTTCCTGTGCATCAATAGGCTAAACCTTGTCTCATGTTTACGAAACACGGCTAAAGGCATTTGACGATTTTTGATGAACTTGACCAAGCCCTTGGCCTTTTCCAAAGTTTCTTTCACCCATGACGCCTTTCTCCAATCTTCCAACAACAAATCCATCGCATGCGTGGCGCATCCTCGAATGAATATATGGGGATAATCCTCAACGACTAATCGAGAGGCATTAATCATTACGAAGCGTTGTCCGTGCGGACTTGGACAACGTTCTCGGGGCCAACTTGTTTGATGAACTTGACCATGATAGAGGCCATATACATTCTTGTCTCTTTTCTTTGCCGGTAGTATCGACGGGGCGCCAAGAAAAAGCTCTCCAAATAGAGTCACTAGCATTGCATTTACAAGAGGGCGACTACTCACTGATGACCATCCATCCATGGCTAAAGTTCCCCCCGAACTTCCGAAGGCTCTCCTTGAGTCTACTATCTAGTTTTCCTTCTAGATCACTTTTTACTTGTCCCAACAACTTTGTCCGAATGTCATGGTAAGAAGGTGGGACATATGGTTTTCGGAAAGAAGCGGTTTTCATTACGGCTTCCTTG
The DNA here is from genome assembly GCA_037043015.1 of Bryum argenteum. Lineage (NCBI taxonomy): Eukaryota > Viridiplantae > Streptophyta > Bryopsida > Bryales > Bryaceae > Bryum > Bryum argenteum. Next base: position 5,747,564 of record CM073327.1, read on the forward strand.
AAGATTGATTCCGTGCTACAAAGAACGGTACGTTTGCTTCATAGAAAAACTTTGCCCAAAGTATGTCTAGTTCCCGCCTATCCGCTTCAGCAAAACCATCTTCAATCACAGATTGTTTCATCGCCCTATTGATATGCCCACCAACCCTCACTTGTCCCGCAAAGTTAGGAACGGCGGAGATTGATCCAACTAAAGGTGTTGATGGAATCGAAGGGTAGCTTGAAAGATCCCACGCAAGAGTCTCCACCATGGGACCTTGGCGTGCCAACATTCGGAACTTCTGATGACGATGGTATTGAATGAAAACCGCTCATTTCTCCATTATGTGGAGGGAACCGCCCGTCACATCTTCGAAATAAATCCATCACTCGGGTGTTCAATTTTGGACAAAGCGTAACTGTATTAAGGCGGACCCCACGCTTGCCTTCATAACCAAGGTGACTGAGCCGCCGTTCTAGCCTCTTGCTCATAACCTTATGACAGAGATTGCATTGGACAATGGGGTCGTGGTAGGTTGGCCTTGTACTTCATGAACATCGGTGAACCAAGGTGAGGATGATTTGTTGGCCATTTTGATAGGTAGGACACCTCAAAATGATCAAACGTGGTAATAGATATGTAGAAAAAAATGTCAAGAGTTCGTAAACGAACTCTGCACTTCCGAACTCAATACGTACCAAGCAACGGACACATAACATAAAGTTATGCAGCTCAGAGACTTTGGGTCGCATTCACAATTCGGAAGTGAAATGAGGCCTTGTGTCTCTTCTCTTATATACCTTCAACCCTGAATTTGACCGTTGAAATTTGAATTTCTGCCGTTGAATTCAAGTGGTCGGGGCTTCGGAGCCGGCCGACCTCGGCGGTCGCCACAGCGGTCGGCGGCCGACCTTGCCGGTCGCCGCAGCGGTCGGCGGCCGACCTCGCCGGTCGCGACAGCGGTCGGCGGCCGACCTCGCCGGTCTCGGGGCCGGTCGGCGGCCGACCTCGCCGGTCTCGGGGCCGGTCGGCGGCCGACCTCGCCCGACCGCACACCGGTCGGCCTCGGGAACGTCGGTCCCGGCACCGGTCGGCCGGTCGGAGAGTCGGACGGGGGTGCGGTCGGCCGGTCAAACGGTCGGACGGGGGTGCGGTCGGCTGGACGGGGGTGCGGTCGGCCACCTGTCGGACGGTAATTTACCCTAGGTAAATTATAAAAAACCCGTTATGTCACCGACAGGTCCTAGGGGCTGAGGACGACCGGACCATGGTCGACCGGTCGCCCCCTGGTCCGGTCGTCCTGACAACCCTGCTCCCTCCCATCCCCAGCACGCGAGTTATCACCCATTTCTAACATCGACTCCGGTCGGGGCTGCTTATCGGAATCAGGTGCTTCAGTCCGATCAGCCATCATGTGGGGGCTCTCCGGTGTCCGAGTCTCCTCTGCTCCGATGTTTTCGCGCTGTTCTTCTCGCGTAATGTCGCGAACGATGACCCTAAACCCGCCTTCTCCATTGGGGATCGCGCGTGTGCCAACGTCTGCGAGTACATCCTCATGCTCTGTCGTCGCAGCAGTATTCCCTTCCGCTGAAACAGGCAGTTCTTCTCCATCCCGTACCGCGATAAGTGCTTTCGCACCTTCGATGTCCCTACTCCTTATCGAGACCTCCGGCGCGTCCTGCGGGGCAGAAGACGTTTCACATCGATTCCAGAGTTCGAGGCATAACTGCGTAACTGCAGTCCCACAAGCCTGCGTCTGGGCTCCCTCACAGCACTCCAAACCGAGAGCAGCTTTAACATCTGCAGGGGTACCAAAATGGTGTCCATTAGGAGAAGACATAAATAAAAAAATCAAAAAAGATTAATGATCATATCGTGGCTTCGTAGTTCCCGAGGAAGAGGACATACGTGAAAGACCGCCGACATAAAAGAGATCAAGATTTTCCCGCATGATGCACTGGTCGTCGAGCATTTCCCACTGCTCCCTACAGCTGCGATCAGTCCGGGTCCAATTCAACACGAACTCTCGTTCATGTCTACAGGCCAGGTCAATGACTGTGCGTGCCCTTACGCGATAAATGAACTCGAGAACATCATCACGCAGAGACTGCCCAGCCCTGTAAGGATCTCGGAATATCATTTCTTCCCCGATATTGAACTCATTCGCGTCCAAGCTACCAAATAAAAACAACCTAGAACAGTATACTTGCATTGCGCCTCCCCAAACACGATTAAAATCGCGAGGCGATAAGCCATCTGGTGGTGCCGGCAATTTGGCATGAGGATGGCACATATTACTCCCCCTGTGAAACCGATATCAACAAACCGATAACGGTTAGGTGCTATTACGATATGGGTACTTTCATTGTTCTGCGATTTTGAGTTTACTGCCTCGGACGAACTTAAGCAACATTACTGCATCCAAACACCGATATCGAAATATGTTTCACAAACCTGGAGCTTGCACCGGTGGCGACAAACCAACATTTGAGGAGCCTTGCTTCACGTGGAGGTCGCATAGCTTCTACTCTCGCTGCCTTAAACTTCAAGACAACCACTTTCGCCTCTTCCACAGTATGCGCCCACGGCATAACCGGCAGTATCGCCCTTACATGCATGTTCAGAGCACAATAGTGGAATAGAAGGTTGTGCCCCCACTGCAGACTTTCGCAATCTACGCCGAACTCCATATCCAATTCCTCCAGCCGAGATCTCAATTCTGCTTTGGTAGAATGGACAAGCTGATCTAACCGCTTACTTTTGGAGCATTCCCACTCCCTAATCTCCTCTTCTCGCTTCATATACTCCCAAGCTTCCCGCACAGCATCCTTCCACAATGGTTTTGGACTATCGCCCCACGGCTCTGCAGACCCGGTCACCAGAGGGGTACAGCTTTGCAATATCCCGAGAGGTACCGCTTGTGATATGAAGGCTGTTCCAACCGCACAACGAAAGCGTTCAGTGTTCTGCCCGTTCTCCACGATTGTCTGTATCAAATGTAGCAGATCATCTTCGGACGCCAGTTTTTGCTTGTCGGTTTCCGATACCAGTCCGTGACTTAATAAAATTTGCAGGGCAGGTACAGGTAGGCTATTTGGAGGTTTATCTTCCGCTACTGGCTTGAAGTATTCGGCGCCAACCTCATCCCGAACCCTTTGCTCTGCGAGAATTCTTCGTGCTTTCAATGTCGATATCTGCATCTCCAAGACGGGATCACCGTTACTCTCTTTCGCTAAACCTCGCAGGATATCGGAAATACTGATCCTGCCGACGGCTGCACGACTTTCATCGGAGCGGGATTCATCTCGGCACTCGTCCATGTGGATTACAGGCTGATCGTTATCTGCGATACCAGATTGCTCAGGCAATAGATCCATGTCCGTATCCCTTCCTCCTGAGATAACCTCTCCTTCTCCTGGATTATTCTCAATATCGTTACCCCCCACGTCATCTACATCCATGGGAGCCTCACCGATATCACTATCCTCCCCGATATTCTTCGCAGGGTGCTCTATTTGATCTGGAACCGCATCTTCCTGCGACCGGTGCCCCTCTGGACCCGGTGCTGGGAACTCGTCCTCGCTCGAGTCTGAGTCCTCCGATCGCGAGTTAGATTCCTGCCCAGAAGACTATGAAGGAATAGACAAAAAAATTCGAGAAGACCTTGCAGGCTTCTTGGATGACATATCTCCTTCACTATCGTGTGATCTTTTAAAACCGCCTCGCGGCTTGCGCTTCGACTTATCCATCGGTATCGCCTTCTTGAAAGCGTGTATTATATCCGGTTCCTGGTCTATAGACAACATGGTCTGGATGAAGGCCGGTTGGTTGTGAACGTCGAGATTCGGATAGCACAACCCTATCGGACTTGCTTTGCTATGGCAACTTCCATGATTGATGTGCATGTTCAGCCGATGCTTCTGACATGCCCTGCTACAGTATGGACAATGGTAAGATTTAATCCCTCCACCACCTTCCTTTGCCCTGTAAAGCGTCTGGTTTGGTCCATGCATCTGCAATATACGATCCCTCGCCAGAATCGGCGTCCACTCGTCCCTGAAATAATGGTTATCGACCTTGAAAACCTGCTCAATCATTTTCGTCCGCTCGTTGTAGCGCGGATGAGTGGCAACAATCTCGTAGCCCTCCTCGCGGAGCTGCCTCTCGCACGGACATTTCTTCATCCCAGATGACCTAATGCAAACCACGACGAATTACATTTCGAAACCCTAAAACATTGCGACAGAGACGCCCTTCATGAACCGACGCGACTCAACCACGAGAAACTCACCACTGTGCGGTGTCCGGCTGCGACGTCGAGGAATTCTCAGAAATCGCGTACCCACTGTGTCGACAAAAATCGCCACAGACGCCAACGCCGATCGCGAAACGGTATTCGTAAACACGGAAAGATGACTTCATCTTGCAGAAACTCCCCCAATTTCACTCAAAAACCGCCTACTCCAGCCGCCAACAATCAATTCTGCCACCACGACGTGCGTATCCATCATCCCCACCACGCCCATCATCACCACATTGCTGCATCCTTTTCAAATCCGTCGCCACGATATCGCAACCTGTCTTGTCGACGTCAAACTCTGATTCTACAGCGTAGACCCGATGAGCCCTATCGGATGAACATCCATCGCTGCTCTTGGATGATAGTGTTTGGATGAAACCCCGAAAGGCGGCTCATCCATGCGAGGACGATATGGGGGGCCCACAGTCCACGTGGAGGGCGAGACCGGGTCGTGTTATCGTGGTAGGTCTTATCGACGCGGCCGATAGCAGGAACGGGCAGCGCCTTATCGACGTACTTCGGGCAGGAGGTTTGCGATAACAGATAACGTTGGGAATGAAAAGATGGGCTGCGGGGCTGGGAAAGAAGCGCGCGACCTCGCGCCGCGAGGACCGGAAAGAGGCTAAAATAAAGGTCTGACATCTCAAACCCGGATTGAATCTAGTGAACGGCCTACGGTGCCAGTGGTGGATATTTCTGGTGATCGAGGCGTCAAGCGCTCCCAGGGTGATCCTGATACTGCGAAGACTGCGGGAATTATGCCGCTCGACAATTCTGCTGGAGGTTGTGAGGGAGGACCCACCATGGTGCCGGTGGCGGAAAATCCTGGTAATCGAGACGCCAAGCGCTTCAAGGGCGAGCTCCCGAGTGCTCAACCTCCTGCTCCTTTGACAGGTTTGCAGATCATGACGATTTTGAAGTCTGCTAAAGCGGAGGAGCGTGCTGCTAAAGCGAAGAAGCGTTCTGCTGAAGCGAAGGAGCGTTCTGAGTAGCTTGAGATACCTCATGGCCCTCGCACATGGAGAATTTCTCCTCAGCCAGGGCCTGGGCCAGACCTCCTAATTTTGGGAGGGGCCCTGGCGTGCCTCGCGGCATTCTTTGCGCGGGGCGGTCGTTAGGCGGGGCTGCAGGCGCCCACCCCCCCCCTCGCCTAGCCACCCCGCCTCGCCTAGCCACCCCCCCACATAATAACCCAGCCCCCACCATGATTACCCCCCTTCCTTTTGCTCCCCCTCCCTACCCTTTTAAATCCCAGCCCTCTACCCTCCCAGGCCCCCGTATCCCAACCCCTCCCCTTTCTTTACCCCTATTTGTATTTTTAAAATATTTTTTGAGCCCCCTTTACCCCAGCCCCTAGTTTGAGTGATCTTTATAATTTTTTTACTAGGTATTTCATGTCATATAAAAATTTGTGGTGAAAATCTTAGGACCACGTGGGTGAGGGAATTATTTTCCCCGAATTACTTAAGATTAATTAGATTCAAGAAAGTTAGGGGTGTATGCAAATGGATTAGAAATTAACATGGTGGAGGTGGTTTTAAGGTTTACAGCAGCCAATTAGAACCCTATAAGTTTTTTGGAAGCATAAAAAAAATTATTGAGAGATCAGAGCTTTTTTTAAAAGTCAAAACTTAGTTATAGATGAAGAAATGCTAAGAAGATTATATGTTACTCATGGAGCCAGAAGAGAACAAGAAAAAAAAAAATTAAACATTTTTTTTCTTCATCGAGGGTATGGTCGAGATTTCATAAATGATTTTTCCATAAATTGGTGGAATCAATATAACCTTTTATTGAAAAAAATAGTTTTGAAAATTTTAAGCGTATTGGAAAAATTGGTGTTCAATTAAAACGCCCACAAGTATTTACTCATGTATATTTATATCAGAGTTGGGTAATTGAAAACCCACTAGAAAATATAGCTCGTTTTGAATTATTGAATAATCAACAAAGATGGTTAAAAGTTAATAATTTATCATTTAACGATTCTTTTATTTATTCTATTGTTTTAGAAATTTATTAATACTTTAAAAAAATAATTGCATCAAAGTTTATTGAATGAAATGACAAAAATATTACTTTAGAGTGGTTCAAGTCACTGGAACTTTGAATAATAGTGAAAATTTAGATAAGAAGGGAGGAAAAATATTTCTTATAAATCTTGGAATAGATAATAAATATCTAATAGAAATGATGGATTCATAAGAAAAATCGGTAGGTAAGGGGATGGAGAAAATACAAAGGGATGGGGAAAATACAAAGGGATGGGGAAAATACAAAGGGATGGGGAAAATACAAAGGCATGGGGAAAATACAAAGGGATGGGGACAATAATGAAGAAAAAAAGAGAGAAGAGGTGGGGTCAAAGGGGTGAGGGTAAGTGTAGTTAAGGGGTAGTTAAGGGGCCACTTTTGGTTTTTGTGGTTTTGGGCAGGTTGGTGGAGAGTCGGGCAGGAGCCGCTCGACTTGGGCGAGGTGGGTGAATCGTAGCTCGTTTTTCGCCGTCGGCCTCGGAGAGGGCTCATGGCGGTGAGAGGTGGTCAAGAGCCTGTTTGACCTCTCCTCTCACCCCCATGTGCGGGCTATCATTCGGGTGCTACGAAGACTTCTGGGAGTGAGCCGCTTGTGAAATCTGCTTTGTATAGTTGGGTTTTTGACCATTCGAATACCATACTTTGAATTACATATGCTACCGACATATGTTTCCAATGGAGAAGACGAATGGAACAATTTTTTATGGAAGGACTTCACACTTAAACATTCCTATTGATGTTGTTTTTCTATGTTTTGGATGAAGGGTAGAAATTTTCAATAGAAACTTTGAAGAGTCATAAGTATGTTTCTTGAGAAAATCACTTAGGTTGAATCCCGAATTGAGTCTACTATGTGTGACAAAAATTTGGTCTTGGGATTTCAAACATAGGGCATGTTCTACCAAATGTTGCAACTTACCCAATTATCTTGAATGAAGAGTAGTTTTTCATGAATTTTTTTATTTCATATTCCTCATCTTAGGATGAAGTCTAACATTTTTCTAGATAGTTTAAAATTTTGATCCAAATGGGTTTTATTAGTAGTGAATTTGTAGAAAAGTGAAAAAATGGACGAATTTGTAGAGTTGTATCTCCTTCGTTCACCGTTGAGTTTGGACTTTATTTTTTGAGATGGCTCCTTCGTTCACCGTTCAAGTTGGACTCTATTTTTTGAAATGGCTCCTTTGTTCACCGTTGAGTTTGGACTTTATTTTGATAGAAATCTTAACTAAAACAAAGATGTTTAGAAGATAAGGGAAAGAGTTAAGTGCAATGGGTTTGGTTTTAGGCTACTTTTTTTTGTGAGCTTTCCAAGAACTCGTGATCATTTAACGAGAAAACTTATAGAAATTAGAGGGCATCAATCCAAGGCATAACCGTGGTGCGCTTTCACCCCATAGATGTAAATAGAGATATAATCTTACTTAGATCTCAATCCTACAATCTTGTTAGCAGTAATAGAATTCTTGGTAGGAGTAATAGAATTCTTGTAGGTCATTTGGACCAAATTTTGAGTCACAAAGTCGCTTATGGAGAATATAACATCCTAGATTTAAAATTTGATTTAGGTAAGAATAATTGAACGCTACAATACATTAGCTAGTTAACCCCTAAACGTCCCAGCCTATTTTTAGGAGAAAAGCACATTTCCATAGAATTCGTCATAGATGAAAATGAAGAGAAGCTATTAAGAACTCAACCGTACAAACTTGTAATGGACTTATCGAAGATCATGTGGACCAAAATTTGAGTCATGAGGCCTTATAGATCGGGAGATCATAACATATTAGTTTCAAAAACAAACTGCAAAATTTCTTCATTTTCACTTTGAGGTGGAAATGCTACCAATATACCTATTGCAATGAAAAAATCACCAACTAGAAAGATGTTCACCTTCATCTTAATAAGTCCTTTACCCAAAAAAAAATCATCAAAATAATTTCTTGGCTCAAATAAAAGCTATGCAATGGTAAAAACTGCCGAAAATTTTACAAAGGAAAAATAGTCCAAAACTAGACCCTTTGCATTCAATTTCATGCCTTATCTTCAAAACATCTTTGATCTTGTTAAGGTTTCTACCACTTAGACTAGACTCTAATTAATGGCCATCCCAAAAAATCAAGTTGAAATCCAACGGTGGATGAGGGAGATATAGCTCCTCAAATAACATCCATTTTCTCACTTTTTTTGTTGACAAAACATCATTGCAAATCTAATAGCAAAATCATTTGGATCAAAAAACTTCTCACTACAAAGTTGTTAAGAATCACCTTAAGATCATGACCACGAAAAAAAAATCATGAAAAAGTATATTTAGTTTCACATAATTGGCTTGCAATGGTAATACATGCCCCATGCTTGGAAACCCAAAAACAAGAGCTGTATTCACTAAAGTGCACTTCATTAATTCATACTTTATTGTATGGGCTTGAAAATTTTACAACACAAATTAGACTTGATTTGGAACCTAATCCAAGTGATTTCATCCAAAACAGACCTTGGATGAAGAAGATATGGCTATTCGAAGTTTCTGCCTTCCATCCAAAATGTAGAAAAACGACATTGGGGACGTTTAGGGGTTAAGACAAAATGCTACATTTAGTGTGCAAGATATTTAAAATTTGTACTTTGTTTGTACTCTTAGTACCAATTTTAAAACGTTTCAATGGAGGTGGCTACAATTATTGTGACTTTTATTGTTAGTCAAAAATCGCAAATAGAAACTCCCTTGATTCTCTTTAATTTTGCGTACTTTTAGCACTTAGTGTTTCTTGCATTCTATGTCACTTTACATTCTTAGATTTTCACTAACTAAAGTACCCAACAAAATTAGGCAATTTAAGGACTTTGACTTTTGGTACTCTTTAACACAAACTCTAAAGTAATTGTTTGTAAGTGTGCCACCCTAGTGGGCTTCCACCCTTTAAATGTGATTTTGGCTAAAATAGGCTCGTACATTTAGGGGATCATCTTATTGACCAAATTAATGCAACTTGAAACTTACTATTTTACCTTTTTTATCATAATAATCAAAAACGTTTCAATCTCAAAACTAGTGAATCATATCTAAATAATTATCATTTTTTTCAATTACTAAACACTTAAAACGTTCCATACTTTTTTTGGTACGAAAAAAATAAAATAAAAAAATAATAATAAAAAAATAAAAAATAAAAAAATCAAGAAATATATACGTATATAGTATATAGTGTATATGTATAGTACACAAACAAAACCCCAGCCTACATGAACGGAGGTTATGCTACATTTGTAACTTGCCAAACATTTGTTAACTTCGCAAAGTACCTTACTTCACGTACCTTACATCCTTAACCATTCATGATTTTTTAAACAAGGACTCAAGTAGATAATAAGAAGATAGCTAAGTAGGTTCATTACATTAGGTGCAATAATACATAGTTGACTCACTTTTGGGTCCAAATGATGTAAATCCACTCTACAATGGTTTAAGCTAACATCATGAAAGAAGAGGTGATATTACAAGTATGGTGACAATATACAAGTAATATATACCTTGGTCTTGCATATTACAACTTGTAATTGACCTCTTTGCTCTGATGTGTGCATTTTAATGGAATTGCTCATCTATTTGTAGGTGTTAACACAACCATTATGATGAAATGAGGTAACTAGTTACTCATGCGCATAAGGGACATGCTCGTGCACATAATAATAATGCTTACTGGTGGCTCACAAGAATAGGGTTTGGAATTGGAGGCCAAGAGCATGGATAGATAGATAGATAGATAAGAACTCCAATCTCCAATAAGAGATTGGCGTGAATACAGCGTCTGTTCGTAATGTCTTTACCTCAATGGCCACAGGACAAAGAGGAAACAGAACAAGAGCATGGAATGCAGTGAAGGCTGGGCTTAGTACACTTGGAAATGATGGAGTTTGATCTTGCTAGAATACGATCCTGCTTTGAGCTTACAATTCTTCATGTTTGTCTTTTTTTTTGGTTAAAAGATTAGTATAAAACTTAATTTGGTTTTCTCTTTATCTAGAACATAATGAAATTGAGTTTGTATGGAACTTGTTTAGGGCTTTCTCTTGATGATTAAATCAAAGTCTACAATAATTATCATGAGAATATAATGTATGTATAAAAATGGAATGGATGCAATTAAACAAATGATTCACAATCAAAAGGTCCATCATTCAAGCTTTAAGGAGTTTATTTTCAATGTATATATGGTCCTATATACCACATCCATATAGTTACGTTTTAGTTCCTCAACACAACATTGGAAGAAAATGATAATTTTCTATACATGTTTCTCCTCCATACATGCGTACTTGGGCAACGTCTTTTTGAAATTCTTGTCCTTAAGCGTTTTAGTGCTCTTGATGCTTTACATGTCCCTCATTGATATACGTATCTTTGACAACGTTTTTAAGCATGGTTCACAAGAGAACATGCCATATTTTAAGGAAGCTATTTCTAATCATTTTATGCTAATACTTTTATTATTGGAAATAATAAAATATTTATATAATTTGTAATAAAGTTTTTTCATATAAAGTTAACCATATATGACGGTACAAAGTATACAAACTTGTGACCAACTTTGTTAATGGAGTGCCAATGTTATACTTGTAAAAGTATTGTCTCTTGTTCCTAATTGGTGACAGTTTTGTCTCGCTCCACCCTCGAGTTGCTCTGTTACTAGTAGCAATATTGCTCAAGTGAACCTGAACTCACTGACTATTTGATATTTATCAAGGGCTGTCAATTACGCCCATTGTTGGCGATGCTCTAAGCACAACAATTGACTTTCTTAATTGATGTATATTTTTCTTGTGATTTTGCTAATCTAAACAATTTTCATGCACCAATTTTTCTGTAAGAAGTGTACATCTAAGTTCAAAGAACCAATTGTTTCAAGAATTTACCTTGAAATTTATGTTCTAGAAAACTATATAACACTACATGATTACAAAAATTAGATTATTTTTCTTTAAAATGAAAAATGGATCAATTTTCATTTATTATCAAGTTTCTCGCTATTCCTATTTGAAAAATCATGCAAGGAATATACCATTCCAATTTATTCTTGTACGATTAGGTCTTCCAATGACTTTGAGTGAATCCAATGACTCAAAGCATTTAGTAGTTAGAAAAATTTATAAATTAACAAATGTATCTTGACCTTTAAAAATCCAGGGGTTTCCTCGACCTCCAGAATCAAAAACTGCCATTTTTCACCTTCGTTGGGAAATGGGGAAATGGAGAAACTTTTTTTTCCGGTTTCAGACTTTGAACCGTAAGATCTTGTACTTAACTTGTACACAAAGGACTAGTCAAAATTTCAACCGTTGGATGTTTGTTATTTGTGAGATCATAACAATCAAAGTTTGACCAACACTTTTTTTTGCCGCTACGTGAGAGGCATTGTCTGAATGGTGCCAAGGGCAACTTGATGATTGTTATTCCAAATATTTTTCCCTCATTTTTTTTCATGTAGGTAATCAAGTTGGGTATGCTCATGCAAAATTTTAGAGACCAATTCCACTTTTTGACCTTGATGTAAAATATTTTATGAAAGAAGGTCTAAAAACAACCATATAGTAAAACAAGCACCACGTATGATATATTTAGTTTGAGAAAAATCTCGACGGTGAGAAGGTGCATTTATGATAATGTGAATTTTGAAAAACAAAAATCCTGGAAAAAATCCAAAATCTCGAATTTTGGCAATTTTTGAAAGAAAAAATTGTAAAATTACTAGAAATTGTGAAGATTGTTTTTGAAAGTTTTTGAGGCTGCCCTTGTAAAATTGGTAAACTTTTTGACTTCGGGCACTTTGGAATTTGAATAGTCATTTGGTAATGAACATATTTCTAAAAAAAGAAAAATTGAAAAAATTTATTTTAAACTGCCCGATTTGGACTTGAAACCTAAAATTTTTAGGTGAAGGTTATAAATTAAAATTTGACTTTGAAAATTTTACCACATACACATTACTGTATGGGGAGCACCCAGTAAAAATCTTAGGCAAAAATATCAATTTAAATGTTTAAAATGAGCTGCCCGAAATCTCAGAAAACCGAATCAGTTTTCCTGGATTTTTAGGGGTTAAATTGAAGGTGACTCTTATAGAGAAAGTTCTTTCTAGAAATTTAGGAATAAGGTAGAAACACCTAAGTTTAATCTTATTGAAAACTTAAGAATATTCACTACTTATACATGGAGTAATGACAAGTGTGATATAATATTTTTAAGTGATTAAGAAATATAAAATATTAACTTTCTACAGTTTCATGGTATTTTTAAAAATGCATGCTATAGTGTAACATACAAAGATCATTTTAAAATAACCTATAGATACACTCATTCTGAACATTCATGCTAGACTTAACATTGAGATTGAAGGAAAGAATGGTAAATTGTGGATTAAGTAATCTTAAATATATATTTGTGTAAACTTTTCTCAGTAATTAATTTGTCTAGTTAGATTAAAAGTGTCGTAAACTCCAATATAACTCTACAACAAAGTACAATCTCCAAATCGATTCTCAAGTGCTCAATATTTTGTGGAAGTTCCTAGAAGTTGTAAGGTAGGTGGCTCAAAATCTAAACAACACTCCAACATGCTCTTGGGCCAATTCAAGCAAATATGTACAATAAAGATTCTTAATGTACTCAAGGTGTACATTTTTGGTTGAATGATTTTAGAGCATCTACAGATTTCTCTTTTGAAATTTATAACCATTTTAATTTTAATTGAAATTTTGTGATTCCACTTGGTCCAATCACTTACATACATTGCCCGTATATACTAAAACTAATATAGTAGACCACTTGCCAGTGAGCTTACCAATCTAAAAATCGAACAGTTTCGATGGTGTGATTGATGGGCAAAACTTACTCTGTAGGAAATTCCATACTGACCAGAATGTTATGCAAATCTTCTGGCTTCATGAATCCTTCATTCTCACAATTCTTACTTTCACAAAGACTTACACCCGAATGACCCGATGCTTGTATGCAACTCTTCCTGATTGTGGGTGTTTGTGGTATTTTGTAAGATGCATTGTTGTGATTGATATTTCGGTGAATGGTGGTGCGAGTAGGTCACTTGTTAAAGAAGTCGTGAGCGTACTGTTCATGCGGAGATGCTGGACTTGGCCATGGCCAGTATCGTTGACTAGGCGAGGCTGGCTATGGTCTTTTGGGGGAGCCTCGTGCGAGACGGTTCCACTTCACTTCGTTGCAACATCGATGAGCATCTCGTAGTCTTCAAGCGCATCTGTCTGTTGGTACTCAACTCACTCGATCAGGCCGTGCGTCGATCAGGTCGTGCGTCGATCAGGCCGTGCGTCGATCAGGCCGTGCGTCGATCAGGCCGTGTGGGATATGTACGTGAGTCGGAGCGGGTTCATTGTGGCCGAGGGTTTCGTGGAGGGGCTCATTTTCTGGTCGACTTAGTTCGAGGCTCTGTCCGATCCCATATCATCTTTCCTGGCAAGGTATGTGCCCAGTGAACCGTTACCTTGCCTGCAAGCGATATGGATTGAACTCCAGCACGTTGTCGGCGAGTGCTCAGTTCGTTGAATAATAATATTCTTTGTTCGTGATTTGTAGAGTTTCTGGAAGCTTCTTGTGTTGCCTGCCAGACTGTTTTCAATCGTATCGATCATTTAGGATTCGTACTGAGAGCTTGAAGAATGTGGTCGGACATGGATGGCTGGACTTGATCATGGATGATCCGAACTCGCAGAAGTTTTGATGGGTTGGAATCGTAAAACGGTCCACGGGCACAGACATTGAGATTCACTTGGGTGCAGTAATCAGCACGAGCAGGAATCGACTTTGGGTTTGGGTCCGATAGCTTGCGAGTATCATCATTGATTGAAGTGGTCGTGGTTGATCGCAATTCCAGTTGTGAACTAAAGTGTAAGTCGAGCAGTGGTGCGGTAATGGGCAACTGCGTGAGCAGCACGAGGCAAAAGTTAGAAGAAGAGTTAGAACTGAGCGAGGATTCGGAGGAGTTAGAATGGATTGAGGAATCGAAGCTGCATGGGATAGTCGATATGAGGAGGTAAGGACCTGTGAAGTATGTCTTTGTTTGGCTATGTGTCAAGGTTTGGTTTAAAGTGAGGCTTGTTATATTAATGCATCTATCTTCTCTTGTTTATGTTTTAGTGGGCGCTCTCATTGGAAGAGGAGGGAGATGGATTGGACTTGTCCTTGTCTTGGGAGTTGCTCTTGTCCGCAGAATGCATTGCCATTATCATCCTGCGTGTTTTACCCTCCACGCATTCAAGATTTGATTAAAGGCAGGAGAAGTGAATTGGAGACTACACAAGCACATTGGACTGAAATAAATGACAAGACTGATGTTGAGATGGTGAGGGTTGGAGAGGAGAACCGCAAGTACTTTGATGAGGTATTGATGAACGATGCAAGATGGGGTGGTTTCTTTTCAAAGTTTGAGGATTTGATTGTTTTAGAGAAGATTGGCGAGGGTGGCCAAGCAGAGATCTTTCAAGCTAAAATGGAATATGGAGATTACGAACATGATAGGCTTGTGGCCAAGGTATTCAAGATGAACATACCTCTCAGAGACCTCAAGCAACAATGGCCCCTTGAAGATTTATGTAGAGTGAGTGACAACCGTGTTTGGAATCCTTTCAGAGAGGTATATGGAGGAACATTTATAAAGGAGGGTATTCACAAGAACAAATTTGCTTTTGTGATGAGGAGATTTGTATGTGATTTGCGAGCTTTCATTGACGAACGCATGTTGAAGTTGGTGTGCTCAAGTAGCCATGGGCCACCTTTTGGCGACATCAAATATGTTTGTAACATGTTAAAAGCAATTGCACTCGACATGTGTGCACTACATGAGCGTGGAGTTGTACACAGAGACATAAAAGCATCGAATGTGCTTTTAGCCGCAACACATGTGAAAGCCTCTAGTGCAATTTATCTCATGGACTTTGAGTGTGCATTGGGTGCAATGGGTACTGGATTTTGGAGAGCACCCGAGATCCTTAATCAAGTACGAAGAAGAGTGCCTAGCCAAGAAGTGGTGTTTACAAAAGAATGTGACATTTATAGTTTTGGGATGTTGTGCTACGAAGTTGTAACAGGATGCATTCCTTTTGATGGGCATCCTCAAAATGATTATAGCATAGTTCTTGAAGGAGTCCGACCAGAGTTACCAAGCAAACTTCATTCCACTCTGAGAAGACTTATACTTGATTGTTGGGAAGAAAATCCTCAGCATAGACCTAGTGCAGGAGAAATCGTTTATACTTTAAAATTGTTATACCAAAAAGATGACTAGTCACTTACATTTACGTTCATTGAATAATATGTTCATAATTTATTATGGCTCTAAGTTTCTCCAATGGTAAAGTATTGAATCCTTTCGCTTTTCTTGATTGTATATTGATGTGCAAGTGAAATCTTTAAGCACAGTAGGTATGTAACTCCTTATATTTACAAATGAAATTAAGAGGTTTTCTTCTTCTTTATCTTACAATTCTTACCTCTTATACTCATCAATACTAAATACGCATTATAGGTACTATGCAACAACATGAAGAATCCTCTATTGTAGATATCTAGCGCTACACTGAATGTTGTTACGGTAGTGGTTGTTCAACTTAATTTTGGTAAAAATATAGAAATCATTTGATATTACAAAGTATATGTGTGATATTAATAAACATGCCATTTTTCACGCATAACTACTTTTGAACTTCAGTTCAAAAATATGCTTGTAAAATGGCATGTTTTAGAATGTGAGCAAAATGACTCATAGGGAATTTGGAAAAATGGCACAAAGAATACCGCCATTTTAACGCAATTGAGGTTGAAAATGTTCATTGAAAAATATATACTGTTGAATCACTTTTGGGTTTAATTGGTGTATATCCATTCTACAATGATTTAAGCTAAATGCGTTATTTAACTAAATATGGACAATCCAAAGTCCAGGAATAACGAAGAGCACATTGTGAGACTCATGGGTTGATCCACCGATGATTGATGCTACGGGGAGACAGTGTCGCGGAGAAGAGAATGATAGTCTAAAAGAGCGAGACGGTAATGAAGTGAGGTTGCTTATCGTTCGTGTGAAAGTGGAAAATAACTTAGTACGTGACTTTTCTTTGCCGAGAGATGCCATCGACAAGGGATATTATGAGGATTTTAAAATCTGTAAGTAGGTAGTGTTGTGGTTTCTTTTACGATCATTGGCCTCTTTTGCGCTTATTGATTTATGTTTTAGTCTCCTTATTATGACTATGCACAATTAACAAAGCCTCGAGTCAGCAGCGACACGAACGAGAATGAGGCGAGGCCACATATGCTTATTTCACGTCACGAACTTCATAGCGACCGACCAATACCCATTCCCATCGGGGATCGCCCATCGACGTCCGTTACCATTCTAACTTAGGTTCTAAAGTTTGAAGATTCAAAGGCAAGTAACGTTACTTAAATTTATAAAAGCATCCTTATATAAGGCATACGTAGTTACCTATATAATGCTTAATATTTCACTTGTTCGGTTGTTGACGATACCATAACATTAATTTTCACTTAATGCTTACTGCAAAGAGTCGATTCTAATAGCGGGATTCAGGAATAAATGCCTCAAAACATCTGTGGAGCTCCACGTCGCCAACAAAACATCACGGGATACCTAGAGCAAAGAAGACAAAATTTAACATGGGGGCATCCACTCGGCCTTTCCGGAGGATCGAGATAGAGGAACATAAAAAATTGCTCGGACTAAGAACGAAACGTTCGAACTTAAAACATGGGGCGATGCCCCGATCAAGAGAACCGATATTATACGAAATATTAACTATGTATAACAATACGAAATTCATAAAACAACCGCTACAGGAAATCAGAAAATCCCATCATGATTCAATCATCCGACCCGAAATGAAAATTTAGTCCATTATCGATACATTAGTGCAGTAAGCAATTAACATCGGGCGATCTACCGATACTGGTTGAAAGATGAGATGCACGACAAAAATAATCAGAATTTAAGATGATTCAATAAACCACAAGAATCGAACTCGACCAGAATTTCTCCCGGAGACACATGAGCTCATGTGGGGTCATCTCCCTCAACGGCTTGTAAAGGTATAAATATCGATGAAAAGCTGCGTGTGGCCCACACTGCAGCTTCTTCATGTCACACCATATGGGTCGCAGTTGTGTGACGACTTCCTCTGATGGCAAAACCCACGAGTTCGGCGGCAATTGTGCTCCATGCCAGAATGCCAACTTCACAGCGAAATATTCCACTCGGCTGTGTAGGTACCACCGAAGATGGGAGCATGCCTTGGCAACATTCATGATGAGCTGCAACGAGTCAAAGTTGAGGTCCGATACGAACCCCTCATCCCAGGCACAATCTATGTACACTGGTTGCAAAACGAAATCCACAAACGGGAAGGCCCAGGAGAGATCCAAGAACGAACTCCTGTCAAAGTCAAAACAAAACAAAGTTAAACATTTAGTTGAGCTGAACTCATAGTAGAAAGAGGAGGACAGCTAAATGCTACATCTCAGAGGCACTTCTGTGCTCATGGGGAAATTGTCCTATAACTTCATCATTTGTCAATTGGAAGTAAACTATCAGGATTATTAGATCGAGCAGCAAGAAGAAATATCGGGCGATCGACCGATCCAAGAGCACTTTAGGTCTACTGACAGACCCTGTAGCGCTGCTCTGAAGCCTTTGCAGAGAGAAAACATTCTTGCATCAGTCAATTATAATCGGGCGACCGCCCGATCCTATGGCCCAATTTATATCCCAGCATCGTGTAGTATCGCACACACACCAGCCGCAACACCTCGAAGAAAACTCCATTTGTCTAAGACATCTCACATTACATTTTCTGGCGAAAACAATTACACATGAGCTCGAACAAGCTAGAGAACATTGAAATGAATAATATAAAATTTCATCAATAAATCGTTCAGATAAATTTACATGCCCCAAAGTATGTAATATCGATCGCCAAAAAAGATGAGGACACCGAACATCTTGTTTAAGCAAATTGGAAAAACCCAAACCTAAACCAATATGAACCTCCAAGAATGAACCAAAGTCCACAACATGTTGGGGTCTGAAGTCGTTGTAAAAATAAAAACTGCCCATCGGGCGATCCCCCGATGATGCACCACTCACTTGCACTGTCATGGAGAATCCGATATACGGATGAACAATGATCGTAGTCGTCAAGTTAATCAACGAACGAGCATTATCGCTTTCCGGCAGAGAACGTGACATTTGGATTTGCTATCCTAGAAATAGAAGCACCTCAAAGAAAATTCATTCCGTCTATAACATCTCACAGAACATTTCCTAGCGACACATGCACACCTCAGCACGTACGAGTGAGACATATAATATTTCATAAAATAAAATCTCATGAAAATTTACATTCTCCAAAAAATGTAATAAGGTAAGATGACAAAGTAGAGGACCCTAAACATCTTCTTTACGCAAAAGCAAAAAAATCCGAACTAAAACCACTAGGAACCTCCCAAAGTGAACCAAGTCCACAACATCTCGACATCTAAGGTCGTACTAAGATTGAAAAATGCCCATCGGGCGATCCCCGATGATGCACCAAATCACTTGCCTCATGCAAATCCGCTTTTACGGATCGCCAATATTCGCTCGTCAAGTTGACCAACGCCCGCGCTTTATCCCTTATGGGAATAGTACGTGACTTCGGATTGGCGATCCTTGAAAACGGCGTACAAAACAAAGACCAACATCGATCCATTCGGGACGGCGGTTCTCGACAACCCACTTAGCTGACCAACAATTCTCATACTTCTTAGCCATGTCTCGTGCAGCATTCAGGGGCTCCCAATACTGGATAAGGAACTTTCCATAGTTCTCATCCTCTTCATCCCTACACACTGAAGACACAGCCCTTCCCAGCCATACTGGACATACTATAGGGTTTTCAGGTCTGAGAAGTACCCACCGAGAGAGGGCAATGCCGCCAAGGATTAAATCGCTCTTCGGGCCGTTCGTTTGTTTGCCCGCAGATGCCCTCGGGTTCTTCGTCTTCAGGAGTTGAGTCGAATGGTACTAGAGTCAAGCGTGGGATGGTGACCAACGGCCCGCGCCAATCATGTAGGGGCCAAAAGCCCTCCACAAGACGAGACGGTGTTGGAGGAAGAGGCATCTGAAGCTCATGGAGAACTCGAGACCAGTATTCCACATACGGTTCGAATGCAGCAGCAAACGTCGAGCACCTTCTACGACCACTCTCCCAGTACTCAATGTACTTACGGATTCCGAGTATCATGAAAGTCCGCCTTTCCGTAGCTTTTGCTGCAGACTCTCTTGCCTTCTCCTGATTCCCCGTTGCGGATGGAACTTCGCTGCCCCACATATGCTTGAAAGGGACTGGATTTAACGGACCAGTCGGTAGTGATGGACGCCCGTATTCGTCCTCTTTCCAAAGTCGAATTGCTGGCTTGTTTTGCGGTTGCCACTCCGTATCCACCGCTGATTTCTTCCATCTCATGACCGGCCAACCATCAGAGTCAACAAAGAACTTGAAGAGGTGCATTTCCCCAAGGCCAATTAATCGAGTTGCCCCATCGCATTGGTAGCCCTTGATGTAGGACTTGAAGTCTGCAATCTCCTGCACAAACTCTGGCATGAAAGACAATTCCCGGGGATCGCATAAATGCCTTCATCAGTCCGCCAAAGATGCGAAAGTATTCCCTGTTCTTGAGTGCCTTTGATAGATGGCTGAAATACGATCGATATCCTCATGAGTATGTCCCACAAGAAGAAATCCCACCGGATTTCCTTGAACACCCCTTTGCCGTAAGCAAAGATAGGAAGGCCATCGAATCGGGTTCTTGTTGTCCTTCGCGGAATTATCCAATTGAAGATACAAGTTGGGGGGTAGCGGAGAACGGCCAGTACATTTGTTTGCTTCCATCACCGTCAAAGCATCAATGCACCTGGACTTTCCGCGTAGCAAAGCTTCGAACAGGGAGTTTGCTGGGGGATGGGGAAAAAGCTCCCGTGACTCTCGGAGCGGTGGCTCCAAAAGCTGCCTGAATAATCTCGCAAGAGAAGAAATGGTGGCGTTGGAATCGCACGGCCAGCAATCCGGGGAGTAATGCGCATACGCGCCATCGCAATGGCCATGAGCAACCATCCCAGTAACGTTCATGGGAAGCTGTCCCAAACCTGAGGTCGCCTTCGTTGTAGTCCGCATCCTTGGAAGAGCTGTCTTCGCTGTATCCATTTTGTCGTGAATAACGCAAAGATATTCTTGCGGATTTCGCTTTGATTCTTCTCGCCAAGATGCGTAGAGTCGACGGCATGACGCTTGATGATTCAAATGCGAAGTTCGTTGCTTCAGAAACGACACATACTCGGGGCTGCCCTTATGACACCTGAGAAGAAACTGCTGCAGAGTGTCGCATTCGGTACATTTGGCGAAACTGCTTCCTACTGGTTTGATGGCAACGTTGTTGAACATGCCTTTCTTGATCCGGCTTATAGCAGACTGGCTGACAGACGGAAAAGGCCGTAAGACGCATTTGTCTAGTAATCAAAGTGCATAAGTAAGTTTATATACGAACGAAGTGAAAGGAATGGACGCACTTCAATACAAGCATCGGGGGACCGCCCGATACCCATATGCAAAAGCTGACACAACAATAAACACCGCAATACACAACTACACTGCAAATCGTACCTCATTTGCATCAGCATGCACTCGAGTCCAATTGTTTCCAGACGGCAGATACTTCAAAGTATCCATCCGCCCGTGCTTTCCAGTTCCACGCATCTGGTTAGGCATTTGATCCGCGTTCTCTGCCACAATAGCAGCAATTGTGCCCATGGCTTGGATTGTCCCGATCCGGGGCCGCTTGCATCCTTTATTTCCATGCTGTCCTGAAAGGACGCCTTCATTGTACTTCTCCATATACATATGGAATGTAGACTTGGCAATACCATGAATTTTATACCAAGCGGTAGCACAGACCTCATATCCCATAAGCGTCATATACTTCACTCTCATGCTCCCCTCCATTGCATGCATATGTCCTCCAGCCGCAATGGCATACTCACGACGATCCTCATAACTCTTCAGATAAAACAACTGTCTGACAGCCCGAGTATCAGCCCAGGGGAACATCTGGCAGCATCTAAAACTGCAACACTTCTCGGCACTGACCAGGCGAATCTCAGAGTCTTCTGTCTTCTTAGTATACAGAGATACCTTTGGATCTTCACAGCGCTTTCTGTTGACGAATCGATACGGAGCTTTCTGAACTCCTCCTAGATACGCGTCAGGGTCGACAACTTCAGGAATTGAAGCAAAGTGCAGCAGAGTGTCATCCAGAGTCCGTCCACTGAAAGCAAAAAAGCAATCTGAAATGGGCCACTTCTGATGCGTCATAATCGTCATCACGTCACCGCATAACTTGCGAGCAAAGGACCCCAATGAAGCCTTCGCCTAAAGTAGTGTCCTGGAAATGATCCGAAGGAAAGCAACAAATTATTCTTCCGCACGCATCAACCCGACCATTCTCGCCCTTCTTCGAATTTCATGCCCGACCCACTCCGATCTTGGGCGGAAGCGGTAATCCCCGTCCGGGACATCCTCATCGATCGGGGATCGCCCGATGATATTACCAAGTCAAGAGCTTTCCAAAGAACGGTCTTATTCAAGGCATGGCCGACCACGCGAATCCCAAGTCGCCGAGGTTGTAATGGCAGATCATCGAAGCCCCGGCAAGATCCGTGATAGGCGAAGAAGAACATAGTCTTCGATCTCGTGCGGAAACAAACTCCTTCCCATATCCCAAATGGGGTGGCGTCGATGAAACGCCGGAACCGACCGCACCGATACCAGGATATAGAAGTGTGACCTCCATACCATTGCGGAGCCGGACTTCACCGCGGGAATGTCAAAAGCCGAGTCCGTGGTCGAGCCACTCCCGTGAAGCCATGATTTAGAACTCAACTTATCGGGCGATCGCCCGACGTGCTCTTGCAAGTCGGAACCACGACGAAGAAGAAATAGCCGACGAACGCCGCCTCGAAACCGAGGCGATCGTGGGGCGATCGCCCGATCCTCGGCCGCAAGCTTTATTTTATACGAGCATCGGGGTCGCCCGATGTGCTAGTTCTCCGACCTTCTCTTCCCGCACAATTTGAATAGACGGGTCCCACGATATCTTATATTGAACATACACAATTATAAGCCTCCATTGATTCAATAGTCTCAAGGAATCATTTAATGATTATTTCGATTCGATTAGTTCATCTACGATCGCCCCATGCCAATTTAGAGTTTTTAAAGACTAGGACACCGCATGGGGCGACCGCCCCATGCCTTAGAGGCTTTCTCATAATGTTCAATATCTTAAGAACTTAGAGAAGTACTATCGGGCGATCGCCCGACGACGTGTACTATAGTACGGATTCGCACAAGCACACGTCATCACCCCTCTCTCTTTGTTGACGTTGCGAACACTCTATATATGAAAACATGCGGTTGCATTACAATGTGTTGTTGATTGACTATTCCCATACCGAGGAGGATGTATTATAAATCGATAAATCCTACCATGATAATTGAGGTCATTTGGATTAGGAGGCCTATAATAAGTTGAATACAATTGGACTACTACTAGCGCTCCAAATCCGTAGATTTGCAATACTTTAGGAAGCTATCAAATTCATTTAGCGGTGCGGCTAGAACAGTGTTAATTTCATTGCGGTATTCAAGAATTTGAAACCGATTTAATGGGATGAAGGAGTAATTCACACCTTATTGTATATGAATGTCGAAACTCGGCGGCAACAATAGGTCCAAATGTGGATTGCGGGAGGCGAGGAGGAAGAGGAACTAACGTCCGGCCAAGACCGTGAGGAAAAAAGAGCGAGAGTAGCACCGTGAAGAACAACACGAGTAGCAAGCGCACCAAACACCACGAGCAAAGAAGAGCACTAGAAACTATCACTAGAAAGAGCACCACGAGCAAAGAAGAGCACTAGAAACTATCACTAGAAAGAGCACCAACACGAGCAGCAAGAGCACCAACACGAGCAGCAAGAGCACCAACACGAGCAGCAAGAGCACCAACACGAGCAGCAAGAGCACTAGAAACTAGCACTAGAAACTTGAATGAAGAAGAAGAGCATGAAGAAGAGAAGTTGAAGTTTTGAAAGAGTGATGCGAATTCTAGCGGGAGGGAGGATGTCTTTAGAAAAGGAGGGAGCCGTTGTTATTGGCTAGGACATTGGGAGATACAATAAAAAAGCATATTTACCAAACATGGCGGTCGCGGTCAAACGCACTTCGGTTCACCTCATGAGTGTCATGCACGAGTACGTCTAGTACCATGACTCATATGTCAACTCCTCAAATTCATTGCACCTAGGTACTAGTAGTTCACCTAGGTACTAGTAGAAGTAATTCATTTAGCTAAGTATGTCACGAAACAAATCTAACAATCGAACTTGAATATGAATTTTTGAAATACCGTTTATGCTTCAAAATTCCACCTAAAATTATGTTTCAATGGTTACCTAATAAAACAAATATTAACGTGCAAAAATATATAAGAGTATAATTGCCAAGAATCATAAGATGATGTTTTCATTTAGTTATACAGCATACCAGATAAAAAATACAAGATCATAATGCATAATTAATACGAGTTACTAGGTAAATACTGCATTAAATGCACGAGTAACCAAGTATAAAGTGCATGATTAATACAAGTTACTAGGAAAATACTCCATGATCAGAATTTAAGATAATTGGTATTAGCAACTTGTAAATTCTATTTTTATACTGCATGATATATACGAGTTACCATGTATAAAGTGCATGATTAATACGAGTTATTAGGTCAATACTGCATGCCTAGTACGAGTTACTAGGTAAATAGTTAAATACTGCATGATATGTACGAGTGACCAGGTATATACTCCATGATTAATACGACTTACTGGGTATATCTTTGCTCGATAAATACGAGTTACTAGGTAAATAGTGGCGGTTGCACGATTAATACGCGGTACTAGGTAAATACTCCATGACTAGTATGAATTATTACGTAAATCGTGCATATTTAAAACGAGTTACACAGTGAAATTAGAATCTACAAGTTGCAAATACTAATTTGCTGACAACGCATGCAATCCGTACAAAAATATATGAGAATATTCTCATGAATTCTAGTATAATGTTCTCGATTGGTTATACAAAGATGACTTATACGAACAACTAGGTACATAGAGCATGATTAGAACGCGTATCTAGGTAAATCTTTGCATGATATATACGAGTTACCAGGTATAAAGTGCATGATTAATAAGAGTTATTAGGTCAATACTTGCATGCCTAGTACGAGTTGCTAGGTAAATCTTTGCATGATATGTACGTGACCAGGTATATACTCCATGATTAATACGACTTACCGGTATATACTTTGCTCGATAATACGAGTTACTAGGTAAATAGTGGCGGTTGCACAATTAATACGCGGTACTAGGTAAATACTCCATGACTAGTATGAATTATTACGTAAATCGTGCATATTTAAAACGAGTTCACAAAAAAAATTAGAATCTAATAGTTGCAAATACTAATTTGCGACAACGCATGCAATCCGTACAAAAATATATGAGAATATTCTCATGAATTCTAGTATAATGTTCTCGATTGGTTATACAGCATGACTTATACGAACAACTAGGTACATAGAGCATGATTAGAACGCGTATCTAGGTAAATACTGCATGATATATACGAGTTACCAGGTATAAAGTGCATGATTAATAAGAGTTATTAGGTCAATACTGCATGCCTAGTACGAGTTGCTAGGTAAATACTGCATGATATGTACGAGTGACCAGGTATATACTCCATGATTAATACGACTTACCAGGTATATACTGCTCGATAAATACGAGTTACTAGGTAAATAGTGGCAGATTGCACGATTAATACGCGGTACTAGGTAAATACTCCATGACTAGTATGAATTATTACGTAAATCGTGCATATTTAAAACGAGTTACACAGTGAAATTAGAATCTAATAGTTGCAAATACTAATTTGCTGACAACGCATGCAATCCGTACAAAAATATATGAGAATATTCTCATGAATTCTAGTATAATGTTCTCGATTGGTTATACAGCATGACTTATACGAACAACTAGGTACATAGAGCATGATTAGAACGCGTATCTAGGTAAATACCGCATGATATATATACGAGTTACTGGTATAAAGTGCATGATTAATAAGAGTTATTAGGTCAATACTTTGCATGCCTAGTGCGAGTTGCTTTGGTAAATCTTTGCATGATATGTACGCAGTGACCACCGTATATACTCCATGATTAATACGACTTACCAGGTATATACCGCTCGATAAATACGAGTTACTAGGTAAATAGTGGCGGTTAACACGATTAATACGCGGTACTAGGTAAATACTCCATGACTAGTATGAATTATTACGTAAATCGTGCATATTTAAAACGAGTTCTGGCAAGAAATTAGAATCTAATAGTTGCAAATACTAATTTGCTGACAACGCATGCAATCCGTACAAAAATATATGAGAATATTCTCATGAATTCTAGTATAATGTTCTCGATTGGTTATACAGCATGACTTATACGAACAACTAGGTACATAGAGCATGATTAGAACGCGTATCTAGGTAAATCTTTGCATGATATATACGAGTTACCAGGTATAAAGTGCATGATTAATAAGAGTTATTAGGTCAATACTGCATGCCTAGTACGAGTTGCTAGGTAAATACTGCATGATATGTACGAGTGACCAGGTATATACTCCATGATTAATACGACTTACCAGGTATATCTTTGCTCGATAAATACGAGTTACTAGGTAAATAGTGGCGGTTGCACGATTAATACGCGGTACTAGGTAAATACTCCATGACTAGTATGAATTATTACGTAAATCGTGCATATTTAAAACGAGTTCTTCAAAAATTAGAATCTAATAGTTGCAAATACTAATTTCTTGACAACGCATGCAATCCGTACAAAAATATATGAGAATATTCTCATGAATTCTAGTATAATGTTCTCGATTGGTTATACAAAGATGACTTATACGAACAACTAGGTACATAGAGTGATTAGAACGCGTATCTAGGTAAATACTTGCATGATATATACGAGTTACCAGGTATAAAGTGCATGATTAATAAGAGTTATTAGGTCAATCTTCGCATGCCTAGTACGAGTTGCTAGGTAAATACTGCATGATATGTGCAGTGACCACCGTATATATACTCCATGATTAATACGACTTACCAGGTATATACTGCTCGATAAATACGAGTTACTAGGTAAATAGTGGCAGATTGCACGATTAATACGCGGTACTAGGTAAATACTCCATGACTAGTATGAATTATTACGTAAATCGTGCATATTTAAAACGAGTTCTGGCAAATGAAATTAGAATCTAATAGTTGCAAATACTAATTTCTGGCGACAACGCATGCAATCCGTACAAAAATATATGAGAATATTCTCATGAATTCTAGTATAATGTTCTCGATTGGTTATACAAAGATGACTTATACGAACAACTAGGTACATAGAGCATGATTAGAACGCGTATCTAGGTAAATACTGCATGATATATACGAGTTACCAGGTATAAAGTGCATGATTAATAAGAGTTATTAGGTCAATACTGCATGCCTAGTACGAGTTGCTAGGTAAATCTTGCATGATATGTTTGGTGACCAGGTATATACTCCATGATTAATACGACTTACCAGGTATATAGTGCTCGATAAATACGAGTTACTAGGTAAATAGTGGCGGTTGCGATTATTAATACGCGGTACTAGGTAAATACTCCATGACTAGTATGAATTATTACGTAAATCGTGCATATTTAAAACGAGTTCTGGCAAAGAAATTAGAATCTAATAGTTGCAAATACTAATTTGCTGACAACGCATGCAATCCGTACAAAAATATATGAGAATATTCTCATGAATTCTAGCATAATGTTCTCGATTGGTTATACAGCATGACTTATACGAACAACTAGGTACATAGAGCATGATTAGAACGCGTAACTAGGTAAATACTGCATGATATATACGAGTTACCAGGTATAAAGTGCATGATTAATAAGAGTTATTAGGTCAATACTGCATGCCTAGTACGAGTTGCTAGGTAAATACTGCATGATATGTACGAGTGACCAGGTATATACTCCATGATTAATACGACTTACCAGGTATATACTGCTCGATAAATACGAGTTACTAGGTAAATAGTGGCAAATTGCACGATTAATACGCGGTACTAGGTAAATACTCCATGACTAGTATGAATTGTAACGTAAATCGTGCATATTTAAAACGAGTTACACAGTGAAATTAGAATCTACAAGTTGCAAATACTAATTTCTTGACGACACCGCATTCAATCCGTGACAAAAATATATGAGAATATTCTCATGAATTCTAGCATAATGTTCTCGATTGGTTATACAAAGATGACTTATACGAAACAACTAGGTACATAGAGCATGATTAGAACGCGTAACTAGGTAAATACTTTGCATGATATATACGAGTTACTGGTATATAGTGCATGATTAATAAGAGTTATTAGGTCAATCTTTGCATGCCTAGTACGAGTTGCTAGGTAAATCTTGCATGATATGCGGTGACCAGGTATATACTCCATGATTAATACGACTTACCAGTATATCTTGCTCGATAAATACGAGTTACTAGGTAAATAGTGGCGGTTGCACGATTAATACGCGGTACTAGGTAAATACTCCATGACTAGTATGAATTATTACGTAAATCGTGCATATTTAAAACGAGTTCTGGCGGTGAAATTAGAATCTAATAGTTGCAAATACTAATTTGTCGACAACGCATGCAATCCGTGCAAAAATATATGAGAATATTCTCATGAATTCTAGTATAATGTTCTCGATTGGTTATACAAAGATGACTTATACGAACAACTAGGTACATAGAGCGTGATTAGAACGCGTATCTAGGTAAATATTTGCATGATATATACGAGTTACCAGGTATAAAGTGCATGATTAATAAGAGTTATTAGGTCAATACTGCATGCCTAGTACGAGTTGCTAGGTAAATCTTTGCATGATATGTATTTGTGACCGGTATATACTCCATGATTAATAC
This sequence comes from Bryum argenteum, assembly GCA_037043015.1. Lineage (NCBI taxonomy): Eukaryota > Viridiplantae > Streptophyta > Bryopsida > Bryales > Bryaceae > Bryum > Bryum argenteum. The sequence continues at coordinate 5,776,127 of CM073327.1, forward strand.
GACTTACTGTATATACTTTTTTCGATAAATACGAGTTACTAGGTAAATAGTGGCAGATTGCACGATTAATACGCGGTACTAGGTAAATACTCCATGACTAGTATGAATTATTACGTAAATCGTGCATATTTAAAACGAGTTACACAGTGAAATTAGAATCTAATAGTTGCAAATACTAATTTGCTGACAACGCATGCAATCCGTACAAAAATATATGAGAATATTCTCATGAATTCTAGTATAATGTTCTCGATTGGTTATACAGCATGACTTATACGAACAACTAGGTACATAGAGCATGATTAGAACGCGTATCTAGGTAAATACTGCATGATATATACGAGTTACCAGGTATAAAGTGCATGATTAATAAGAGTTATTAGGTCAATACTGCATGCCTAGTACGAGTTGCTAGGTAAATACTGCATGATATGTACGAGTGACCAGGTATATACTCCATGATTAATACGACTTACCAGGTATATACTGCTCGATAAATACGAGTTACTAGGTAAATAGTGGCAGATTGCACGATTAATACGCGGTACTAGGTAAATACTCCATGACTAGTATGAATTATTACGTAAATCGTGCATATTTAAAACGAGTTCTGGCACAAATGAAATTAGAATCTACAAGTTGCAAATACTAATTTGCTGACAACGCATGCAATCCGTACAAAAATATATGAGAATATTCTCATGAATTCTAGTATAATGTTCTCGATTCGTTATACAGCATGACTTATACGAACAACTAGGTACATAGAGCATGATTAGAACGCGTATCTAGGTAAATACTGCATGATATATACGAGTTACCAGGTATAAAGTGCATGATTAATAAGAGTTATTAGGTCAATACTGCATGCCTAGTACGAGTTGCTAGGTAAATACTGCATGATATGTACGAGTGACCAGGTATATACTCCATGATTAATACGACTTACCAGGTATATACTGCTCGATAAATACGAGTTACTAGGTAAATAGTGGCAGATTGCACAATTAATACGCGGTACTAGGTAAATACTCCATGACTAGTATGAATTATTACGTAAATCGTGCATATTTAAAACGAGTTCTGGCAAAATGAAATTAGAATCTAATAGTTGCAAATACTAATTTGCTGACAACGCATGCAATCCGTACAAAAATATATGAGAATATTCTCATGAATTCTAGTATAATGTTCTCGATTGGTTATACAGCATGACTTATACGAACAACTAGGTACATAGAGCATGATTAGAACGCGTATCTAGGTAAATACTGCATGATATATACGAGTTACCAGGTATATAGTGCATGATTAATACGAGTTATTAGGTCAATACTGCATGCCTAGTACGAGTTGCTAGGTAAATACTGCATGATATGTACGAGTGACCATGTATATACTCCATGATTAATACGACTTACCAGGTATATAGTGCTCGATAAATACGAGTTACTAGGTAAATAGTGGCATATTGCAAAATTAATACGCGGTACTAGGTAACTACTCTATGACTAGTATGAATTGTAACGTAAATCGTACATATTTTAACGTTCAAGTTACACATTTCATATAGAATCTACAAGTTGCAAATCTTTGCAAGTTACTAGCCGATTCATTAGTGCATCATTTATACGAATTACCGGGTATATACTTGCATGATTTATACGAGTAACGAGGTATATACTACATGATAAATACGATAACTAGGTAAATAGTGGCATACGGAATGATTAATACGAGTTCCTAGGTAAATACTGCATAACTAGTACGAGTTACTAGGTGAATCGTGCATAATTATTTAAAACAAGTTACAAAGTATAATTAGAATCTACAAGTTGCAAATACTAATTTGGTGACAATGCATGCAATCGATAAAAAATATATGAGAATATTCTCATGAATTCTAGCATGATAATGTTTTCGATTGGTTATACACTATGACTAAATAATACGAACAACTAGGTAAATAGTGCATGATTAAAACGAGTTACTAGGTAAATACTGCATGATATATACAAGTTACCCGGTATATTCTGCATGATTAATACGAATTTCTAGGTAAATAGTGGCACACTGCATGATTAATACAATTTTCGAGGTAAATACTAGTAACTAGTACGAGTTATTACGTGAGTCCTACATATTTAAATCGAGATTTACGGTAAAAATAGAATCTAGAAGTTGCAAATACCAATTTGCTCACAACGCTTGGAATCCGTACAAGAATATATATAAGAGCATTTCATGAATCATGTTGTTGCCTTTGAGGTGGAGTATTCTCATAAACAAATTACACTATTCCCTCATGTATCAATACACAAGTTTTGAACATGGTAATTATCTTATCCATGTAGGAATGTTTAGCCCTAGAGGTCTAAGCGTGCCCTGGCGGCTAGTAGAATATGGTGTATTTTGGGTGTATTCAGAAAGAATGAACACCTTTAACCCTTAAAAGTCCCTTGGGGATAGTATGTACGCTGTCGTATAATATGGTTTTGCTACCAACAAGAAACTCTAAACTGGAATCGTAATAGCTCACTAGAACCGCATTGATTCAAATGTCAACTTCTTCTTTGAACTCAAACCCATTAAAGGTGTGCATTCACTCCAAATACAACCAAAATACACCGTATTCTCTTTGATCGCATACGGCACGCTCAAACCTTTAGGGGTTAACGAAATTCTTATTATACGACAAGGTACGTACTATCCCCAAGGGACTTTTAAGGGTTAAATTTAGATTTTGTCTCGTATTTTAAGCAAAAAATGTGACATTGTAATTTTAAGAATACTAATAACAAAGTAGTTCAATTTTTGAAAATAAAATAAACTTACACTAAATTGTGTAATTAGTCTGTAATTACTAAGTACAGAAAAGTAAAGTAACTGAACAGTAAAAGTAAAGTAACAGTACACTAAAATTAAAGTAAAAGTACAGTAAAGTAAAAGAACAGTAAAAGTAAAGTAAAAGTACAGTAATGTAAAAGAACAGTAAAAGTAAAGTAAAAGTACAGTAATGTAAAAGAACAGTAAAAGTAAAGTAAAAGTACAGTAAAATTAAAGTAAAAGTATAGTAAAGCAAAAGTACAGAAAAAGTAAAGTAAAAGTACAGTTAAAGTAAACACAGTAAAAGTAAATAGGTAAAAGTAAATAAATAAAAGTAAATACAATAAAAGTTAATACAGTAAAAGTTAAAGGCAATACAGTAAATACAGTAAATAGTAAATACGGAAGCAGTAAATAATGAGTACAGTAAAAGTAAGTACACGTGGCAGGTTGCCGTTGGTGAGATTTGGCGGCTGAGAAGAGGACGGTAATGATGGATTGATGAAGAGTGATGAGAATAATGATGAAGAGGCGTTCGTCACTTCCCGCGCTCCCTCACTTTCATTTTGTTTTCTCTTCCATTCTATTCGTTTAGCGCGTGTTTGCTGCAATCCTGTGAGAATTGAGCGACTTCTGTTGAGTTTTAATGCGCGCGCGTTCTCCTGCGACTTTAGCCAGTTCTAAAGCGAGGATCAGTTCTCCCAGTCGAGTGCTTTGCGAGGATCAGTTCTCGCAACGAATGAAACGAATGAGTTGAGCGAGGATCAGTTCGAGTGCTTTGGAAGTTGAGCGAGTATTGCGAGTATTGAAGTTGAAAGCAGAGTTTTGCGAGTGCTTTGGAAGATTCGCGAGTATTACGAGTAAATTTTGGACTTTTTCAGCGTGAGCGACTTCTGCGCGTGCTGTCGAAGGCGCAATTCTGCTACTTGAAAGGTATTAGTGACATTTCAGAGTGTTGCGATTCTAATTTTTTGGATTGTTGAGATTTTTGATAGTCCGAGTGAGATCGCTGCCCGTCTAAGCTACTGGAGCTCCGAATCGTAGCGGAACCGATCCTCGTAGTGAGTGCTTTGTTCATTTTTGTCATTAGGTGCGTTGTGGCGGCGAACATCTCGGTGCAATCGGAGTTCGACGCTTGTGCAAATTTTGAAGGCGACCTTTTGCGTCATCAAGGTAAATTGTGTAGTCCGAGGGTTTTAGAAAACCTAATTTGGGCCTTCTTCGTAATTTCTAGAACCCAAATGAAAACCTAATTTCTGTTTTTGCCTGCATCGTGATTCGATCGATTAAACTGTTCTTAAGCTTAGGATCTTGCTACTCGGGATCGAATCAAGCTTCAAAACTTCTCAATCGGCTTCTCAAAAAATGCAATGTCTTATAATCCCAATGCAAATGTCGTCAACATACATCCGACCGAGAGATTGATTCTGTTCTTCAAGTAGGACTCATGTATACCCTGTGAATTCTAGGATTGTTCGACTACCGATAATCAGCGTGGCGCGAACTAAGAGCACCGCACGGATAATTAGGGCAGGCCCGGACAAAGTGCGAGGCGGTGTTTGAGCAAATGCAACGATTAGTAACCGACGTACGGACTCAATCGAAGAAGCCGATCATACCGAAATGAAGTAAGTTGGAAGAAGGCATAGAATTACGATAATCAAACACGTTGATTTACAGGATTCAGTGCACCGGAATCCGTAGATGCGTTGTCCGTACAACTCATGTAGAAATTTTCTGTGATTGATTGCAAGGAATACAATGTGATTGATGCCAAGCAGATGGGGCGATCGCCCGATGCTGCTAAGCAGATGGGGCGATCGCCCCATGCTGCTGAGCAGATGGGGCGATCGCCCGTCTTCTTGGCGAGATGGGGCCATCGCCCGTCTGCCGAAAGAGATGGGGCGACGCCCCATGCTGCTGAGTAGATGGGCGTCGCCCCATGCCGCTAAGCAGATGGGGCGATCGCCCCATGCTCCTAACCCGTTGGTAGCATGAGGCTCTAACCTGATGCTGGTAAGTGGATGGGGCGATCGCCCGATGCTGGTCAGTAGATGGAGCGATCGCTCGATGATGCTTAGTTCTAACGAGGACTAAGAACTTAGTTCCAAAAATGGCGTATCTCAATATTCATTTCGTTAGATTATGCTTGTAGTTAAGTAGGAAGACTTAATAATCGTTGTGTATTATACGCACAGCCCTTCGAATCATAGAAGTGGTGATCAGATGGGGCGATCGCCCGATGTGTCCTTGTTGATGGGGGCCCACACGATCTTTGATATGCCAATGGGGCGATCGCCCGATATGTCCTATTGGATGGGGCGATCCCCCATCATAAGTGTTAGTTGCGATCGATTTGTTAGAGTATATCGAAATGTCCACTTGTGGCCCATCGACAAAATTGTTGATTCTGCAGTCATCCAAATTATACAGAGGCACCTGCGGAACTTCAGCCAAAAAAAACGCCTATCCCGATATGTCAATACCTGGCTGCGTGAAGAATTCTACGAGTTGGATGACGGAACCGCTGTCGGAATGACTTTCACAGCTGATCCTAAACTAGAAGCCTGGGGGTTGATTTGGCAAAAGAAACCAGACGAGCGAGCCCGTATCGTCCCGGTATTAGTGGCAGGAGGGGGGAAGTTTAAGAGTACAGCAGTAGGTGTCCAAGTTCTTGGAATGAAGGTGCCACGAAATAATGGGCTGCAGGTTGTACTAATAATTGAAGAGCTGCCACTCGGGAAGGAGAAGAATAACCGACGATATGGACTGAGTGTTGACGCTGGGAAGTTAGACTCGGCGTTATCAGCATCTGTTACTGAGAGGGGGTTTGAAATATACGACGACCCACAGCTTACGGTGGAGGATATTGAGAAGTCGTGGGAGCTTCTCATCGATGCCCTAGACGAATCTGCTGTTGTTGGGGAGGACCCGCCGGCAAATCTGGCATCCGCGAGCAAGAAGCGGAAGTCACCGATAAAGCCGAAACGTCCAAAAAAGGGTACAACGGACAAAGTAGAAAGCGGCAAAAAACTATCACTCGCAGATGCAGTGAATTTCTCGGAAAGATAGTAAGCGGTTAACTCTCGAGTTGAGGGAAGAAATCGAGAAAGTTATACGATACCGAGTTCTCCCCTCTCGTATATTCATCATTCGGGCGATCTTTGTCGGGATGGAATCATGGAAGGGTTCGAGGGCGGCAAGGAGCTCCATGTGCACTACGACCACCTTCACCGCTCCCTCCCGGAAGATTGTGTACCGAGGCCTGGTTCAAGACAGGGTTGATCGCATTGCGATGGCGGTAGAAATCGTGCCAGACATGAGCATGGTTAGAGCTCAGGTGATCGTTTTGCCACTTAAGGGATTCCTGAACAACAAGCCGATATACTTCACAACGAAGCCGAGAAGAAGGACATTCAAGCCGCTACTCACTACTATATCATTGGTGGCCAGCACACAGTAGCAGCTCACCAGAAGGTTCTCGCGAATAAGGAGCGACTTTCTGACTATAAGAGAGGATTGCTGGAAAAGTTTAGCATCATCCCAGTCTGGTGCCCTGAGAGTCAGTTCCAGAAGCTACTTTACCTCTCCCGTGTTTTAAATCAAGATGTTGCGGGCGAGCGAACGGAACAAACGTTTCTGCAACAGCTCGCGAACGCTCGAGTAGCGTGGAACGATATGGGAAAGCCGATGCCTGCTTTATGTGGACGCGTGCATTCCTCTCAATTTAAGGTGAGATGACCTTATTATGTTCATATTCGAAGGTGGTAGATCTGAGCTTCAGTTTTCATATAGACCATCGGGCGATCGCCCGATGTACAAATTGATTAGAGGATTCAAAATGGTATCTGAGAATATTTATTTGACTTTGATGAACTCATCGGGCGATCGCCCCATGTGATTTCTGAGTACCTGGTGTGTAGGGTATTGCATGGGGCGACCCACCCATGCCAAACAGGCTTGCTCACAACGATTTGTTTCTTCTGTGCAGAATGAGTTTCTTCCAAAGGTGAAGCTGATATTCGCAGGAAAAACAGTGAAATCCAAGAATGCAGGTGACGGTAGGCTTCCGTTGCTTTACCTCGAGAACGATCATTTCGACAAGTGGGTTTCGATTGAGAACGAGTGGTTAGCAGGAAGACTTCCTGACCAATGGGGAAAGGTAGTACCTCCGCATGAGCAAGGGTTTAGCGGCAGGAAGAATTTTGTTGAAAACGACTTAAAGATTCTGCACAATATATGGAATGAGGATGTCGCGGTTGTTGCCACTTATATCCGGGAGAAGAAAATCTGCGTCAAGAGTACACACTCGAAAAGCGTACCTCCAACTTTGATGTCGATGGTGGATTTTTGTAACCAGGAGAAGAGGATCCGAGTCATGAAGGACGAGCTTATGAATCTCTTTAAGGATAAGCCGCTTCCTAGCAAGAAGGCAGAATACGTTCCTTATACAGCGCTTGAATGGGATGATCTCGCTAGGGAACGGGGTTATACTCGCGGCACTATGATGGCACTACTTTCGCGAATTCAGAAACTCCCGGAGGGTGAGCTCTACTTTAATCGCCGACTCGACAACTTAGTGAAGAATCCCAAGGAAGGCGACCTCCCCGAACATATCAAGAGCGTCTACGAGTCCTATGGCGAGGGGGCAACTGACCGACTCGAACTCGAAGTCGATGATTCGTTTTCCAAGAAGTACAAATGCGCCACATTTGACTGGTTTAAAGGGAACCTCGATGCCACGATGAAAGAGAATGGCGAGGTTCTTGACGGATAATGGACAACAACGAGGAAGTAAAATTCCTCTTCCTCTGTTTCTGCTTCACAACTGCAGAGAATGGAAAGTCGAAGCCAAGATTGCTTGAAGACAGAAGACTTTCAGGCATTTTCGACGCATGCGAGGTGAAGGAAAACGCAAAAATCGATATTCAGTCACCTGCAATCATTATTACGGACGTGCACGGAATGTCACAAATTGCTAAGGAGATAGAGGTGCGGAAGAGAAGATCGAGCTCATCACCATGGGATTATCATGTGGTTCACTACCTTCCACAACCTCGATGATGAATTTCCTCCATGTGACATCGGTTCCCGGTTTCTCGTATATATCGTTTTCATCTTTGGAAGAACCACTCGTGGAAGACGTTCGACTTTGATTTCTACTTCGAGCGGGAGAGGGGATCTCGGGAGAGGTCAGCGGCCCCTCTACTCGGCCATTCGATTTGCCGATGACACCGTCGACCGCGAATGGCGAATTCAAGGAACATCTTTGAATTTGAGCAAGACCTTGGCAATGTTCACTCCTTTCTTAGGCGGGATATACTTCTTGTCAATCTGCACGGAGGACCAAATTTTACTAACGTCGACCGGTAAGTTATCAAGTTCTTCATGGCGATAGTGTCTCGTGATGTAAACCTGGTAGTTTATCGGGGATCGCCCCATCCGTTCGCAGGATTTCACTAACTCTATTTTGTCTCTCTACTGTCATCCACATCGGGGGATCGCCCCATCTGTGTAGTGAATTTCACTAACCTTCTTCTATCACTCTACCTGTCGTGCGCATCGGGGGATCGCCCCATCCTTGTAGAGGATTTCACTAATCTTCTTATGTCACGCTCTCAGTCATGCGCAGAGGAACAACGCCACGGTCTTGGAATTCGTTGAGAACGATTCTAAGCTGGACGATGCCAAAAGTCGAACCGAACGAATGTGGGCTGTCATCACCAAAGATGTCAATTTCGAGAATCCTGCGCCGTCATCTCTTCTTTCGACAAGTACTGGTGCAGTTCTTCGTCGTTCAACGGACCCTTCCACAACTTCGATGCATAACACTAGATCAGCTTCCCGTCGCAACATCGATGTCGATCTTGTAAGCCCCAACACTGGCGATAGCATTGACGGGGCTGACGATAGCATACGCAACGCCGCTATGGACGTTGATTCTGCATCCCTCGCACCCCATGCACAGTCCAGTGCGGGAACAACTACATCTGCGGCCAGGGCACTGTTTCAACTAGGCAATGACGAAGCTCGAACTCATGCTGCCGAGGATTCGAGCCTGGTATGATAAACATTTCTAAGCTTTTTGTAAAGAGATATATGGCACTCTATCAATTCATCCTTAATTAACTTTTGCCGACTCTACTTGTTCTGTGACCCATGCGAAGTAATCTTGTTCCATGCTAATATGTATGTCGGGAAACTTTCTATGTCTAACGCCGATCTCACCGATGAAAATTCGTGGGCTCGATTGCAGGATCGAGCTATAGGGATTCTATCTCTATAGCTAGAAAGTATGCGGAGCGAGTTCATACAAGGCACTGCCGTTGCGTACTCTTGCATATGACATGCAACAAGTGCATCCATCCGTGACATGGTAGCTAACCCCACTACATCGACCTTAATACAGTGACTCGAGTTGAACAATGACGGAATTCTTCACCTCGGAAGTCCGACACACGACGAACCCCAAAGAGCCGAGAATCCCATCGATCGTTCTACTCATTGCGATCGGAAGCTATCCCCGCATCGGTTCTAACCAAGTTGTATCATCAAGCGCATGCGATGATGCTTCACGATCGCAAGAAGATGCGATGGCGAGTCACCCCTTAACGAAGCTAATGCGGACGTTGAGGCGTCCATTCAAGAGAATTCATTGGATGGATCGATTCCAGACACGACTACTAGCTTTAATTGGGCTATCGGGCGATCGCCCCATCATTGATGCTGCAAATGCGGGTGCCGGCGAAGTAGAACCTCCGGACTCATGCATGGTGGACTCCATGACCGATCTCGAGAGAATGAGTCCACTCGCGATCGTGCAAGTGAGCATCCCGACGGAGTTCGTTCTCGGGGACATTCCTTTAGCGGGCGGTTTTAGATAGTACCTAGGGACAAGGCCGTTTCCGCGGAAGTTGAAGATACGCAATGGAGGAGTCATCTGCGGGAGTTGAGGCGGTGGAGCGTTCAACGGAGATTGTTTTCGACGCCTTGGCTATTCGTGAAGAACCTCGCGGGAAAGCTTTGTTAGTAACGCAGGAGTTAGAGCCTTCAAATAAGCGGAAGGCGAATGTCAGGGACTTGTTGACAGCTGAGGGGCGGGAGGAAGGAGGGAGGACGAAGGTGAAAAATATTCCGGTATCAAAAGCCTCGCGACACAACGAAAAGTCCATTAAGTCCCGACATGACACTTTACCACTAATTTACGAGGTATTTGAGCAAGTCCTTGCAATTTCTTGCACATGGTGTTTAACTTTATGCCTACTACTGAATTCCAAGTTTCAATGTTAATTTGGTATTGATAATTATTGGTTCCCAGGGGGAGCACTTAGTCGATGTAAACACCTTATCGGGCGGTCGCCCGATCTCGAATCTTTGCACCAAGTGCGGTTAGTCCCGTGGAACAATTGGTACAGTGTAATGATCCCAAGGGTACGTAGTTAATTTCCTCATCGTTCTTGCCTCATGGTTTCACTTCTTCCTTTACCATACCGATTAATCGCCGATTCCAATATTGATTTCTGCAGAGAGACTCTCCCGAAAGGAGTTATCGGGCCGAGCCTCCCAAAAGAAAAAACAAAGGTACCGCCACCACGATACATTGTAGTGTTTGACTTGAATGGGGTCCTCTGTTATAGAAGCCCTTTCGAACAGGGTAAGCAGAGGATTGTTTATCCTCGACCTGGTTGTGCGGAGTTGTTGAATTTTGTAAGAAGCCGGGCTCAAATTGTGATATGGAGTTCCGCTACCTCGAAGAATGTCGCCAATATGGTGAATGTGGTCACGAAGGGTTGCTCCTTCAACGCACAGGAGCTGCTTCAGCTTTCTCAAGCTGATTGTTCGTTCGCTGAAAACGTGCTCGATAATAACAAGACGTTGTATCTCAAGGATCTAACCGTTGTGCAGCGGCGTTTGTCTTTAAATACTCCTGATCGTATTGTATTAGTGGATGATTCTCCGTTGAAGTCTTCGCTCAACGCCAATCATACCGCAGTCCACCCACCATCTTGGCATGGTGATCAAGCTGATATCTTCTTAGACTCCGTTTTACGGCCTTGGCTACAAGGCCTTTTTGACTCAGGTCTATCTGTTCAAGATTATGTCACCAGCAATCCGCTTCCAGGTGGCCAGGAGATGCCATCAGACAAGAATGTTCAAGTGAGGATTTTGGAGTCTGTACGTAGGTAGTGCGATGGAGTGATTAAAGTCTCTGGCCTCTTATGCTGTTTCTGTTTTATGTTTTAGAATGTGTTTTTTCGTATTTTGACCAATGAACTTAGAATACTGAACTACAGCGGCCATCGGGCGATCCCCCGATATGATCACTGCTCTCTCTCGTGGACCAGTACTTGTATAAGTTGTTGTAATTGTTAATTAGTATGTTTCTTATCATTACACTTCGTAGGTTGACCATACCATAACATTAATTTTCATCCACTGCCTAGTGCGAAGGTTTTAGTAAATGAATGAATACTTTTGTAGTTTTGTGATCCTCCGATAGGTATGGCTATTGGTCGTTCATCCTGATTTCTCCTTGGACTTGGCTATCAACTGCGTGTGATACTTAATAAGTATGTTTCTTCTAATTACACTTCTTAGGTTGACGACCGTTCCATAACATTAATTTTTGTCCACAGCCTAGTACATACGTATTAGTAAATGAATGGATTCTTTTCTAATTTTCAGATACGTTACTTGCCTTTGACTCATTAAACTTTTCAACAGTAGTTAGAATGGACATGGACGTCGATGGGGCGATCCCCCGATTGGTATGGCTATTGGTCGTTCAGCCTGATTCCTCCTTCGACTTCGCTATCAACTCACCGTCATACTTAATAATTATGTTTCTTCTAATTACACTCGTGAGGTTGATGACAATACTATAACATTAATTTTTGTCCAAAGACTACATCGCAAACGTATTAGTAAATGAAAGGATCCTTTTCTAATGTTGACATTTTTACTTGCCTTTTATTCATTATGCTCTTCAACAATAGTTAGATTGGACATGGACGTCGATAGGGCGATCCCCGATAGGTATGGCTATTGGTCATTCAGTGATTCTAACTCGGACTTCTTAGCTATCAAGTTCGTGTGACATTTTATAAGTATGTTTCTTTTAATTTCTCTTGCTAGGTTGTCGACCATACCATAACATTGATTATCATTCATTGCTTACGAAAAAGGTATTAGTATTTGGTTACGATGAGTGGAAGGGGATTTTCATGAATTACTTTTATGTTGACGCTTCACATATCACCAAAGACAACTATTCTTTTTTTATTATCAAGTTAAGAAATAAGTTGCTATGAACTATTTCGTCACAAATGGATCGGGCGATCTCCCGATATGCTATTGTAACTCTTTACCATGAGTTGGATATCACGTTAACGCTTGTATCGGCTATTGCGAACGTGATTGTGTTTTTCATCAACGGTGTACTTTGCTTTGAGGATTACATGGGCATCAACCTGCGGAGTTTGACGCAACGAGAATCCGTCGGCGACCGGATTGCATGGTTTTCTCCGGAATCTCATGAAGCATTTTTATGTTGGCATTTGGTCATCGATGCCTGTTTGGTCGACTTCGACATGTTATTGAATTTTTCTTTGCGCAGAAATTTCCTCAGCCTATTATTTGTTTATGGACGAAATAAATGCCATAATCCGGACTGGTACCCCTACTGCGAGAAGTTCATGAAGCGGCTAATGAAAGGTTCCAGGACTTGGAAAGTTTGTCGTCCGGATCGTATATTGATGGTGGATGACTGCCAATGGAGGAATAGGCGGAATGGTGATTCATGCTGCTATTTTCCAAGGTCCTGGTTGGGGGAGCTCGAGTTTCCAAATTCTCGGAACGTCATTCCAAATATTTCTACAGCGTTGCTTCCCTTTATTATGCCTCTTCGTTCTTATGATAGTGTTAGTCAATTCCTCTTGAACTCTGAGATGGATGGAAAATTCCGTCGCCCGACTCTTGTGAGAGGCTATGCCGCACTTGAGTTCTTTTGTATAGGTGTACTTGACTCTCATGGCGATCATTCTAACAATATGTAGCTTTTGACGGCTTCACGTGGGGATCCTTTGTATAATTTATTGCTTGAAATTCGGGAAGAAATAGAGATTCTTACTTGATGACTTTTGCTCAATACCTTAACCTAGATTCGTTACTTGCCTTTGATATCTTTAACTCTACAACTTCTATTACAATGGACACGGACGGCGATGGGGCGATCCCCCGATTGTATGGCTATCGCGCATTCTGAGTTCTTCTTGGAATTTGCTATGAAGTTCGTGTGACATTTTATTAGTTCGTGTCTGCTAATTACACTTCTTAGGTTGTTCACCATACCATCACAGTAATATTCATCCACTGTTGGTCCAAAGGTTTCAGAAAATGGAAGGTTACTTTTCTAATTTTCAAAACGTTACTTGCCTTTGAATCTTTTATCTTTAGAACTTCAGTTAGAATGGACACGGGCGGCGATGGGGCGATCCCCCGATTCTATGGCTGACCCCGATTCATGTGGCCACTGATCTTCCCTTCGAATGTTGTCAAGCTTTATTTTTGTTCAATACTTAGTACAACCTGATTAGATTTTGTGGAAACATATTTGTTCTTATTAATCTTAAGACGAAACCGCTAAGATAATAGTTTAAGGCCACTCTGTGTCACATTGGTATCATTCCTATGTACCTCCACTATTTCTTTTCCTCCACTATTTCTTGGTATGGATTGTATTTTCAGTTTGATCTTGTGAATTTTCATGTCATTAGTCCTATTTATTGGAAGAAATCGGGAGATCGCCCCATCCCACTTACCATGTTTCAGTCCAGAATTGACGCCAAAGTCCATATTTAGTTAAATACTGCATCTAACATCATCAAAGAAAAGGTGATATTACAAGTATAGTGACAATATACAAGTAATATAAATCGTGGTCTTGCATATCATTGCATGTAATTGACTTCTTTGCTATGATGTGTGCATTTTAATGGATTACTTATCTATTTATAGGTGTTAACACAACCATTGATGAGATGAAGTAACTAGTTACTTTCATCTGTAAACATCTAATTTAGCATATGGAGAGAAGAATAGTAAGAATCACGTCCAACCACACTCTTTGAAGAGAAAGGAGCTATTGTGGAATTGCCCTAATTTAAAATGTTAAGAAAATGCCATGTGTCCATATTTACAAAAAAGCCACTTGTCACCATGGTTGTCGTATTGGACAAATTACTATTTATTTCATGTTTTATCAGAGTATAGGACGAGTTAGCGAGTTACTCTTCATTATTTGTACTTAAAAGGACATTTGATGAATAATAACTTGTCCTATAGGACATGAAATGAATAGTGATTTGTCCAATATGACAACCATGACTATGACGATATCATTTCAAACTTTCATGATTGTGGGAACTTTATAAACGTTTGAGTGCTTTTCTTCTTTAGGATGATACTTTAAGATTTAAGTTAAGCGATTTGCTTATATCATCCATTCAAATTTTATACAAACAATTATACATAAATCATTATTCCTTTTATCTACACTATTTTCATGTATAGCTCTCAGCAATTATCATAAAAGACACTATTGTAAATGGGAGGGTTAGGAAACTGTTATTTGAGTGGTTCCACTATAAGAAGTATCTTTCAAGAATTTTGCAAATACCATTTACCTAGGCAATTCCATTTAGAATCTTCTTAAGAATATAGGTGGTCTACATATTCAATTATGGTAACCAAAACTCGTTGTAAATCTCATGGTGCTATAAATAAGATATCCCCTCCAAAAGTAAAGGTTAGAATTGTTCAAGTAGGATGTGCCAATCTTCATTTAATAGAGATTACATCCAAAACACGAGCATTACGGACTTGATTGTCAAGATAGAAGTGTTATCACTACATTCTCTCAAGTTTTGTTCTTCAATAAATTAATCCAGATTCAATTGTCGCACTTCTTCTCCTTGCTTTATATTATATCTTTATTTTATAAACATAAGAATTGTTTCAACTTCACAATAATTATAAAAAACTCTTGTCCGCAATGATGCTTTGAGATTAAAACACGTTATATGGATTGTAATATTGTATTGCATGGAAGGGAACTCTTCGATCATTAGATCGGAAAAGACGATCATATATCATAAAGCAGAGAAACGAAGACAATAGCGAGCCAGAGCAACTTGTCTTGAATGTCAACTTCAAAGATATGCTCTTGTTCCTGATTGGTGACAATTTTGTCTCGCTTGACTCTCGAGTAAGTGAGTTATTAGTAGCAATATTGTTTAAGTGAACTTGAACTCACTCACTATTTAATATTTATCAAGGGCCGTCAATTATGCCCATTGTTGGCGATGCTCTAAGAATAACTGTTCACTTTCTTGATTGATGTACAATTTTCTTGTGTTGTTTCTTATCTTAACATTTATCATGCACCAAATCTTTTGAAAAAAGAGTACATCTATGTTTAAAAGAACCAATCGTTTCAAGAATCTACCCTAAATTTTATGCTCCAGAAAACTATAACACCACAATATTACAAAAAAATATAATTTTTTTTCTTTATTATGAACAATCCATTTTCATTAATTATCAAGTTTCTTGCTATTCCTATATTTAAAAAATATTGTTGTACATACTCGCAATTTTGGTCATAACCAATCAACTTCTCATGCAAAAAATCCCTAAGTATCGAAGAAAACTCAATTTGTGCCTTAAAGTCAAAGAACCCTTCAACTTCCCACAATCATTGACCAGAAGTTTTGGTTAGGCTTTATGATGTCTCAAAAAATAACATTATGATGTTCAGTCATTGCAAGCCAAAAGTAGTATCATAAAAAATGTATGCTTTTTTAAAGAATTTTAAGAGTGATCTCAAAATAAGCTCAATAATGGTTCAATTGAAAATTGTTATGTTATAGTACATCTTGATATTAGATTCACAATGATGTTCTTGTGTCGAGAAAAGTGAAAAATTTCATGGTACTTTTGGAGTTGTATCTCCTTCATTGTTTAGTTCCTATTTATGGAAGTTTTTGTAGAAGAAACCTTAACTAAATCCAAAAATGTTATCAAGATTAGGCATGAATTTTAGTGCAAAGGGTTTAACTACTTTATGAAATCTTGGGCAGTTTCACCATTACAAGGCAATTATATAAGTCAAAAACGTTATTTTGGCACGATGGTGTTCTTGAGATGATGGTGAACAATTTCCTCGTGTTGATTCTTTGTTGCAAATGGTTTGTTGGTAATATTTGCATTCAAAAGTGAAAATGATAAACTTCTTTTGAATACTATTTATGACACTATTATCTTGCAATCTATGAGAACTCGTGACTCCAAAATAAATTTGCATCATTCTAAGAAATAAAAAATAAAAAATAGAAAATAAAATAAAATAAAATAAATACTATTACAATATTTGATGCTTGAGATTTGTCTGAGTAGCATACCTATATTTACATCTATGATACTTTAAAGAAATTGATGTTTGAGGACTAAAGATAACCACAAACATTTAGGGTTTAAGTTTCCCTAAAAGTTCATGTCTACTATGGGCATTAAATCAAGAAAACTCGTTGAACATGCATGATTGTGGTTAGATTTATAGTGATACGATAGTTAGATTTATTTTTATTTAAAAAAAATAAAAAATAAATAAAAAAAATAAAAAAATCCTAGACCTTAGAAGGTCAACATAAATAGAGCGTGAATTTCGCCCTTAATATTAAAGTAATCAAACACTATGACCACGAGCGGTCATAGTGAATCTTGCTTTCACACCTATGAAATGATAAGTTTTTGGTGTGCATTTCTATACAGAAGTGACTAACCACATATCCATCACTTCATATGTTAGTAGCCAAATTCTGGCTCGAGAAGGTCCGACTCACAAGCTCAAGGTCCACTGCAAACTCAGATGAGTACCATAGATAAGAGATTCGAAAGAGATTCGAAAGGATCGAAGCAATCTCGGTCGAAGTTCACATTCCAAAACAGGTTCCACAAATGGCTCTTTCGAACACATCATGCATTGCAGGCTTACAATGAATTATATGGTGCGTTCAATCGAGCAGAAAAACGGCTGACGTTTCATCAGAAGGAAGTACTCGGATAGTGAGGCAAGTGCAGTTGCAACTGTCATAGTTTGAGAATAGGGGATTTTTCTGGCTTATCCAATATGGTTGGGAAGGGTGTTGTTGAGTGAAAATATATCAGCCAATCGGTGGTCCGGCAGACACGACTATACTTGAACAGGATCTGTTCTATAGTGCGTACATCTGATCTGTGTATTCATACATAGACAAGAACCCCAACCCGGACGATGAGCCAGGGTCCTCTGTCCTGAGCGCGATTGCCGCGGCCGTCCGTTCGCGAGCGGCCTACTAGATGAACGTCCAGTCTGCCCCTTCTGACAGACGGTGATGGACTGAGGGCGTTCTGACGGGTCTCCCATCTCACTTTTGCTCGAATGGGTGACCGGTCGGTTATGGAATTAAATCTCCGAACCCACCATGACAAGATATGTAAACATACACTACTCCACGTACTGATTACTGAAGGGCATAGTCCTCCTCCTGGCTTTAATAAAGAGATCATAGAACAATCAAATTCTTTTTTCAGTGAAAAGTTGAGACTCAAAATTATGAAAGCAAAACGCGAATGGTGTCACTTAACATCACAACATGCTTCTGAGGTCAGGTATAAAGTAAAGTGCACAGAAGACGAGGGTAATCACGATGGATGAGCCATGGAATTCATAAACTGTAACTATCGTGAGTGGATTCTGTAAAGAACAGTGATGACACAATGGTGGCTTCCCATGAGACGGTTAGTTGTGGAGCCTTTGTCCAATGACCCTTCTCAGACATGTATGTATAATTGGCTCCCGAGTGATTTTTCTCCCGACCATCTGTCAACCATCTAACAAATGTTGTTGGAGCAGCAGACTGTTACATTGAAACTGAGCAACCCATTTTTGTCGAACATTGTTCATCTCTGGACTGTACGGTTAACTTTGCGCGCGATTCGAAGAATTTCCTACAATAAATCTCACCTAATTGTGAATCATTTGTCACCCATTTCAGCAAAAAAGGGATGGGAGACCCGTCAGAACGCCCTCCGTCCATCATCGTCTGCCGGAAGGGGCAGGCAGGACGTTCATCTAGCAGGCCGCCAACGAACGGGCGGCCGCGGCAATCGCACTCAGAACGGAGGACCCTGGCTCATCGTCCGGGTTGGGGTTCTTGTCTATGTATGAATACACAGATCAGATGTACGCACCACAGAACAGATCCTGTTCAAGTACAGTTGTGTCTGCAGGACCACCGACTGGCTAATATATTTTCACTCGACAACACCCTTCTTAACCATATTCGATAAGCAAGCAACCCAAAAATTGATACTTGCAACTGCATCGTGTGTTGCAATTTATGAACTTCAGTGTGTGTCAAAAATCGCTTATGCAACTATTATGCCTTCTTGAACTTGTGCACGCCACAACCCTACTATGCACCAATTTTTGCACTAACTTTGTTTCTTCTTGTCAAAAGTATGGCAAAATGTATGCATCCTAGAATGAGGCCTGAGAAAACCCTACTATGCACCAATTTTTGCACTAACTTTGTTTCTTCTTGTCAAAAGTATGGCAAAATGTATGCATCCTAGAATGAGGCCTGAGAATAGAGTTGCTCTGGTGAGAAGTTTGAGGAAGTGCCCTAGAGTGCTCACCTTCTCAAAGAATTTAATTGTTTTGGATTTCAAGAAGCCAACTTGCAGTAACAATTTTTTATTGCATTGTGCATTTGAAATACAAATTGCGATAGTTGCATATGATAGCAAAGTTACCGAAGTACAGGAATATTCCCTATATTTTAATTTTCAGCTACATATATACTTCTTGTTAAAATTATACATACTTTTTTGTACTTGTAAATACCCATCATCAAAATATTGTAAATATTATAGAAGTACAAAAAACTTGTATTTGTCTGAAACATTCCTCGAACAAATATGGACATTCCTTGAACAAATATGGCATACTGTGTGTACTGTGGTAACCATGCATAATAGTACACCTACTTTTGTTTTTTGTAACCTCTAAAGGTCCATGGTGCAAAATTGCCTAAATGATAAAAAATGACCTTTTTCTCACTTCAGGCCTTTGAAAAACATATTTTAAGAATTATTTGGAAGTTTCAACCGTAGGATCTTTAAAGTTCACTCGATTATTTATACACAAGTCAAATTTGAACCGTTGATTCTTCTTCATTTGTGAAATCATAATGGTCTTCTTCATTTGTGAAACCATTATGGTCTTCTGGTCTTCTTCATTTGTGAAATCATAATGGTCAGAGTTGATTTCTTTTCCTGAGGGAACCTCATAAACCCATTTCAAGTTCCGTGGACCTTCAGGGGTTGAATTTTAACTTTGAATGAATAATCATATGGCGTTGTTCCAAGTCCCCAAATATATAATATCCCAAAAATGAAGCATGCGCACAAGCATTTATGAATAGGTACTTGACTAGCCTGAAGGAGAGGAATCATTTGACACAATAAATGATTGCACTATAAAAACCATACCTCGAATAAATATTTCTTAGCGGAGTTAAATATGTACAATGGTAGGACTTCAATATCATGCTACATTTGCTTCTACTTCATACCACAGTCACTTTCGAAGCAATCAACATTGCTACAGACCAGCAAGTTGCCAGTAATAACTTATTTAAACCCAACATTTTCATTCTCAATTGTCACCTACAGACTTACTGTTGCGAGCTGCTTCTTTCTCCTCTACGTGCTCCCCTTGCGAAACATCATACTGCACATCCACAACTGCACAACCAACATTCCATCAATCAGAAGTTTCCATGCTACTCTGCAGTCTACACAGCAACTTTGTAAGGATATTCACAAAGTTGAAATACTCCCTACGAATGCATAACGAGGACTTAGTGTAGGTGATGACCATTTGATTCTCTAACGAAACGAATCATTTCTAAGCATAAGAGTAAGAACCCAAAAGAGTTACATTGACGCGCGTAATTTGTTTTACGATGCAAGTAGATAGTGGAAGCATTTAAGTAAGCATACCAGCCTCTTCTTTCTGGTCGCGCTCGGCAGTTGCACCGCGTTGCAGCTCGGTGGTATCGTACTTCTTCTCATCCTCCACCTTCACAGTTTCACCGTATCTCTCCCCGTAACCTTCATCAGACGACCTCTGGCTGTATGCATCTCCGTAAGACTTCTGCATATCTTCTCTGTTACGGGAACAATATCAAGGTCGGTACAATATCGCTAAGCGCAACATTAAGCTGCAGCACTAGATACTTATCATACATAAACGTGAGAACTGTTACTCGATCAAGCATTTTGAAGCACAAAAAGCAACGAAAATGTCAAAACGACAGCTGTTTTTCATAGTTTGTTTGTTGGACAAGAATTCGACTTCACAGCCGATTGTTGTGGGGAAGGCTGAATTACAGTCATGTCAGTCTACCTCATTGGACATTACTGATTCCACGAATTCATATTCATTGTGGCGTGTAAAACAGGATCCGCAAATTGAGAGATCAATACGATTCTAGGGTTAGAGATGCAGTAGAGAGTGTTGCTCTAGAAACTTGCCTCAGAAATTCAGACATGAATATGACGACCGTTACTCAATCAAGCACTTTGAAGCACAAATTAACAACTCAACCAAAATGACAAGACCTGTTTTTTATGTTCTGTTTGTCCAAAGAAGGATTAGACGAATGCTGTTTGTGGACTGATTCTCGAATTACATGTCAGACTAACCTCATGGACAATACCGTTTCCACAAACGATTTTAGGTTGTGGCAAAAGCAGGATTCGAAACTGAAAAGATCGACAAGATTCTAGAGTTTGAGATGCAAGAACCTGAAAGCTTTGCGTTCGGCAGGGTTGACACCGGGCGTGCCTTCATCGTAGTTTTTGCCGCCGTCGACTTTGATCTTGGTCGCCATTGCCATGGCTGATCGTGGCCATTGCCCCAGCAGATCACTGGGGTGGCAACCCCACAATCGGGACGGTGCTGCAACTTTCAAAAGCCTCTGCATTGCGATCAATCACCCAGCTTCGATGAAATGTATGAGGATGAAACTGCAAAGTTCAGATTTTTTGAAATTTTTATGTGATGATCTAAAGTAGCGGAGCATACCATGTGGAATGCACCTGTTTGTGAAGTGGACGTCCGATTTGTTGGAGTCGAAGACTCCCTGGCGAGTTCGGCACCTGGCTGTGCCTCATGCTTGACGCTTGGCAGTGCTCTTTAATATCACCTTCTGTAATATCAGATTCCAATGTGGGGGTGTGTCACGTTCAAATTCAACTGAAAGGTTTGGTAGAGGCCTGGAAACCCAAAGTGCATATATAATTCAATTTAAGGATATTTTAGTATTTTCACCTTGAAGTGGAAACGAACGAGATATTTACATTGCATTCGTTCGTCTCAAACTGAAAAATGTCCTTTTTAATATTTTGTTGATTCGAACTTTCAAACTCCACTAGAATGGTGGTTCTTTAAAGATTTCCTCCTGAAATCCAAGAGTGGTTTTCAATACAATCCTTAACCTTGAGGTAAGAAACGCAAGCTTGAGTTTCCAATTTCCTATCTGTCTATGAGTCCCCCCGTTCGTCTGCTTATCCGTCCGCCCACTTTCTATTCGTTCGTCCATCTCCGGTTCAAACGCTCACATCCCAAAGTATCCGCGGTAATGAGGGTGAGAAAGAATCTTTGCCGACGAAGCTTTTGCCTATAAAAAACCCCGAATTCCAACGGCGATGGAAGCCCGTGCAAGCAAGCTGACAAGGCACGCTAATAACTCCTACACGCGTGGAGGATAAGATGTTATCCGGGACCCGCAGACCCATATTGTAGGAAGCAGCAGCCGAAATCTACATCAATGCCCGAATATATACCGCCGAGTGCAAGCTCAAGTGCAACATCTACCACATTTCACAAAAAATTCCAACTCTCGTTGGGATATTTTAACCTTCAAGTCTTCATAACAATGCCAATCGAGGGCCATGATCGTCATGCACTGCAAGAGCCGCCGTCCAAAATCTATTCTTTATACATAGCTTGGGTTGCTAGATTCCTCGCCACATTCTTGGGACATGTCACGTTGGCGTGCTACAATCTTCCACTGAAGGAATCTTCACTTTGCCTAGATGCCTGCGCACATAACAAGCGTGACAGCCGGCATCTCAACACTCTCTGTGCCGGCTGGATCGCCCTGTCAATTGCCCCTGAAGCTAGCTCGTGTATGTTGGCTTTCAAGTAATTTGAAGAGGTAACGTCCAATGCATGGTGTAGGAACAAGACGATCTGTGTAACCGAAGTGTTTTTGTTGTAATTCTTCAGCTTCTGTTGTAACGTGCTGAAGAGCTGTGGGTTTCGTATGTTAGACTCTGAGTTAGTACGAACGAAGTATTTTGTGTTGTGATTCAACAATGGGAGTTCAACTTTAGGACTGTAGGTTTGTGGTACAGGAATCATCTTTCATGTCGGTATGGTGTGGAGTACTGTAGTGTACTATGGCGAGAATTGTTGTTGTGACACTAGAGAAGGCGAAGGAGTGTGTCTTTGAACTCCCTCTCTACGATCTGAGAGCAGCAATGGAGAGCAGAGGATGTAATGTTAAAGATCGTGTACACTGTTGACATAGTTGGTGTGGTTGGGGAACAGTGAGTGAAAATGGCAGGAATTTTGAGCAGAATTTGGGACGACGTTGCAGGCGGCTCACCTCCTGACCAAGGTTTGAAGCAACTGCGGAAATCGAACTCTGGGAATGGAGGGCAATTTCCTGAAGGTATGCTTTCTCTTAAAAGCATCTTCATAGATGATTGTGTCGTTCATCCGAGCTCCAGATTGTAGATCAGCTCTAGTGTCACGTAAACTCGTTAAGAGACGAGGTTTCTTCGCCTCAACTTGTTAAACATTGTACGCATTCAGGAAAAAATGCTTGATTTCTGTATTCTGAGATCGATGTGTGCTCTGTAGTGTCCTCGGATGCGCGGAGGATCATGGAGCGCCAGTTCAGTACACCTGGAAGCACACCGACATCGCAAAACATTGCCATAGCCAAACAGCGAGCGGGAATGTTGGACCTCGAGACAGAGTCTTTGTCGGGAACCCCGAGCAGTCTGGGCTCCACCCCACCCGCTTCGCCCTCTATGGCCGCTTCTCCGTCCACTTGTAAGTCTACAAGGCTGAGACCGTCAAATCTTGGACAACAAAATGCCGAACTTCCACCATAGCCATCCAGCCATTGACCGAAACTATCATAACTCATTGCAGATGCTCGAGAGAAAGAGAACATCTGGCGGAGCGTATTTCACCCGGGCCAGAACAAGGTGATGCGAAAGATCGGGTCGGACAAGTTCGACAAGGCACAAGCAAACTCGCCGACTGTGTACGACTGGTAAGTCGGCTAACTTTTTGTACAAATATCGCGAGCGACGAACCTGACTAGCTTGTTACCGACAGTTCGATCGACCGATCGCTGAAAGGTGCCAGGCGTATTTGTGCAGGGTAGTGCTCACTGCCCTGGACAAATAGCAGGGGAGTCAGCATCGATCGAGACACCGGCTGGTGTCTAATACAGTTTAGCCAAATCCTGCTCTAGTTAAAACGCAGGGTCGAGACTAGAAAGGACTCTGCTACGGGAGATGTTGAATGTGAATGTGAGCGGTGTTGGAATGTTATGCAGGATGTACAGCACTGAAACGAAGTCGGAGTACCGGTGAATGAGAGTTCTGATCGGGCTGCGGAGTAATCGATCGTTGATCAGGTCGATCAGATCGATCATGCATGCATGGCACATGGACGTCGACGACAGTCCTCCGAAAGAGAGTACTATGCGCATCAAGTGCAGACTGATATGTGTACAAATATGGGCTTAGTGACAATACGACTGTGCGTACGAATGAAGCAATGATCTGCTTCATTATACATTCGAAACTTAAGCCTCATGAACATGCTATGTCATCGAAGTTGCCCCTGCACTGATAGCTTATGTATATATAGCTTATTATCTATGACTTTTTCAGCATTGTGAGTGCTTAGGGTCGGATACTTTTTCAGCATTGTGAGTGCTTAGGGTCGGATACTTTTTCAACATTGGGAGTGCTTAGGGTCGGGTTGGATAAAGCATCTGCAGGTTAGATCAGTGAAAGGATTCGGTTCAAGACCTATACCATGTCTGGGACATGATCTCTTTGTTGGACTTTTCACATGAAGAATGAGTATCCCTGCACATGCTCTTTATATTTTGGTAAACTTTTGCAATGCTTGTGGTCAGTTTTAAAACCATATGAATGTTCGTACATGCACCAACAAATTTCTGGTAAGTGTAGTTTGTAGATGTAGACCTAGATAGTTTCTAAATAAGCTATTTTGGTTTTGGCGAGCTCCGGAATTCATTAACAAGGGTCCCTGAGAATCCAAAGCGAACTCTAATGGAGCACTAGGCTTCTTCACATAGAGGTATGTAATACTTTCCTTTCTCAGCGGTAGTATGTACTTATGGCAAACATTACAGGGTGTAAAATTAGGGCACCATTTTTGAAACACCTATGAGATTGCCTTCAAAAATCATAGCAAATTGTAGAGTTTGAAATTCATAAATCCAATATGGTTATGCTTCCATTTACTTTCCCCATAGATGAAAATTTATTGCACAGGTTACTTGACTAGAGATTAGGAAATCTAAAATTTGAGCCTTTATTGCGCACTCTCCCACAATATGTTTGGTAAGAGGTTGATTCATGTGACCTAGCTTGCAAAATTCCTCACCCCTTGGTAGACTAGTCGCTTCTCGTGTAGATCTCGTCACTTTCCAAGCAAACTTTGTTGCCCCCCTTATAGAGTTCATTGCCTACCTTGCATGGTTTAGGAGTAAGAAGTCAACCTATGCTATTACAGCCCAAATATAGATAACATTATCATTTGAACTTACGGATGATGACTGGTACACATTGAACCAACTTATAATGAGTTTGCAACCACCTAATGTGTGGGCAATGTAATCTCAAAACTACGTATCACAATCCTTTCAAAACACAATACACAAATTGTGATTTCGATTGCAAATTTTCAATTTATGAATGCATTACAACAACAAAAATAATAGTTGCTATAAATGAGTGAAAAGTTGGGTTGTAGAAGTCCACATTGAAGATTCTAAGCTTCTTAAGGAACCATACCCAAGCCTTGCTCCTAACTCCCACCCATTTCAAGGATTACACCAACTTGCCCGCCCAAAATCCCTTCCTAGAAAATAAAATTTGGAATAGATTCGCCTCCTAATTACTAACCGTCATGTCACTCAAAACTAATTAGATCTCTTCACTATGCTTCTCTAGACACACAAGTATATTAATGTGAAGTTGTTGTTTTAATTAATTATTACCAATATATATATATATATATATATATATATATATATATATATATATATATATATATATATATATAAGATTATGTTTACTTTCACCAATATAGTAAACATGTTAAAATAACCTTGTGGCATGTAACGTACAGGTAGATGCCATAAAATATAAGACTTATGCCTTTTTCTAAGGAGTTCACTATAGAATGGAAGATTTTCGTGCATGGTCCCCTCATAGCCCAAGAGGAGAATAAAATGTAAAATTTAGTGATTTTTTATATGATTTTCAAGTACTTATCGTGGTGGATTTGTATAGCTGAATGAATATTTCACATTCATAACCCATTTGAGCAATAAGGAGATGAGGGACAATCGTAAACAAAGAAAGGAATAACATAAATCGATAATAATAGGACACCCTCTTTTTAGATTTGTAATGTGGCTCTTACATACAACACTTATATGTAACTACTAAACTTGATGTGGGACCCAATCCAAGTGATTTATTCAAAATGGACCATGGATGAAGAAGTTATGGCTCTTCAAAGTTGTTCTTTGTCATCCAAAATGTTGATTTTCAACATTTGGCATGGTTCACCCTTTACAACTAAGGAGACTTACGTGCTTCATATCAATTTTCATAGATATATTGTAAATTGACCTTTGAGGTTCTTTAAATAAATATGAAACATCTACAAACAGTCTCCAACAGACCAATTGTAATCTAGATTCGTATAACTCTTGAAATAGTCATGAATACAACACAATTAACATCAAGTAGACTAAAATACAGTGAATACCGTACAACAAGATCAATAGATTTTCCAAGGATTAAAATAAAGACATCCTCCTAAATTCACAGGTTTCACTATCAACATACGGCTACGACAAATATTATGATCATTTTTATCAATCGTTGGATGTTTGTGCAACTCCTTGCAATGATTGAAGTCATCATTGAATTTAGTTTTTTCAATATTAAAATGTAATATTCAAATTTCATCAAAACTGGTTTTAAAAAAACACAAAGGAACTCTTCATAGAAAGAGAAACCTCTTCCTTACCTTTGGAATTGGATTTTCAAAAATACTACACTAAAATACACTCTTTGTCTCAAAATATTTGATCGATACGCTCTTTTATTTTCTCCCAAATGTTTGAGCGATTTCATACCAATCCAAACAAAATATCTTCTTCAGCACTTTTAATGACCACAACACATTCTATTGAGCCTTTTGATCACCTCATTATATTATTTCACTCGTTCTATGGTTATGCATGATCAACTCACAATTGAAAAATAAAATTGAAATCAGAATATGAAAGGCAACATACATAACCTAAAGATGCTCAACCTCTACCCAACCTTTGGGAGTTCAAAAACTTTACAACTAATAGAGCAAATGTTGTATCATTACAAAGGTCCCTTCCACCAATGTTCCCTTCATCCGATGTTCAAGGAACATTCATCCCTTCATCTTTAGAACTCTTCATACCCAAATGATGATGACCATGACCATGCATTGCCAAGGACAGACAGACAAATCCCAAATCGTGTTTTTTATATACAGAGATATACAACACTGAAAAATTATACTCCGGAGTAATCGATTGTACACACATGAGAGAGGCTCCACAGTCATTGTCGCATGGGACGAAGCAGTTGCCACCGTTGTGTCACCACTGTCCAGAGTCCACTCATGACTTTAGTCCGTGAAATTAGTGGCTCATCCATCTCCACCTTTGTCTTCTGTGTGCAAGTATGCACCTTTTACCTGAACCCACAAGCAAGCACGTTGAGCAGAGCATGGAATCTCCTCTGTAAGTGACACCATTCATGTCTCAACTTTTTTACTAGAACAAAGTTCGAATAATTGTGGTTCTAAGAGATGTGGTAAGTGTCGGATGAATCTGATATATTCGTAGGATTGATGAAGTGTGAAAGAGTTCAAGAGCGAACGAGGAGGGCGTGATCATGGTGGATCGAGTGTCGATATCGTTGTTTCTGTTCCTCCTGTTGGCGGTGCTCTTGTCTTTCTTCCTAGGTGCTGCGATGCACCATTGGTAAATAGCCAGAAATGAGTACAAGGCTTCGTCAGGCGCCTAGTTCGATCTCCTTATGAACATCACTATTACTTCAAACTACTGCTGTGAAAAGTTAAGAAGCAGGATAACGAAACCTCTGTTCGTGGCAACTCTCGTCGTCATGATCCCATTTGGATTAGCTTAGTTTAGACAATGGTCCGGACGATATGTCATCTGACATGAATGTAAATGCAATATTCTGATTCTCGTAAAGTTCGGCTTCTCATGATGTCTTTCTAGCTCCCGTACGAGGATTGCATGAGTACCTTGTCGAATGATTCATGGTCGGCATGGATGTCTATCATATTATTCGGCAAAAACTGCGTGGTAAAAGATGTTCAACGGAACGGGAACGCAGCCGATCCATTCCTCATTTGCGCAAAAGAGAGTTGGGGTACCCGTCAGAACGCCCTCCGTCCATCACCGTCTGCCGGAAGGGGCAGACGGGACGTTCATCTAGCAGGCCGCCCGTGAACGGACGGGCGCGGCAATCGCGCTCAGGACGGAGGACCCTGGCTCATCGTCCGGGTTGGGGTTCTTGTCTATGCATGAATACACAGATCAGATGTACGCACTATAGAACAGATCCTGTTCAAGTATAGTCGTACTAGTTGGAGTGCCCCCTGCTTGGTTTATATCCACCCATACATACCCTTCCTAACAATATGGTATATGCCAGAAGACATTCGTCCAGTGATATACGCCTGTAAATGACAATTGCGACTCTATCTGCAACGATCACCATGAGAAACAAATGTTCTAAATTCCCACAACAGTGGATGACTGAAGGCTCATGTACGATCATAGCATGCTTCACATTCAGATCGGTCGAAAGACATGTAAATTGGTTTTTAACACACCTGTCACTCCACAAGGACCGCTCCAGTTGGAGATGAAACAATGGACGATGAGCTTACGGGACAGCTGGGAGACTTCACAAAAAGGAAGGTTAGATCAATTTGCACACAAAAACTTGAGTCACCGTTATCAAATAATTCGAGTCATAAGTAGCACAAATCATTCCCGCCTAAATCTACAGATGTTGCCGAAAGCAGAATGTAACTGTAGTGCTCGTCACACCAATAGCATCTTGTCTCGCTGCCCTACAGCACAAAAGATCTGAAAAGTATGTGTACAACAACATGAATCATCGAACTGGCTTGAACTCTCAAGGTAGCAGCTCGGTGGCAGTTACTTCAAGGGTATCTACTTGCTAATCATCAGATAGGAGCCTACACTACCTGATGTGCAGGGTGTACTAAAATAATCACTACGCCTTGCAAAATCCACTATAAAAAGTAGTCTGGTGTACGGCGAGTCACATCTGGTTCTCCCCGTCTTGGAGCTGGTTCAAACTGCACAACCCAAAAGCAAAATAATCAGCATCCTTGCATCAAAAGAAGCTATAAGACCATCATCAAAAATGACTTTGCACTATTATCGTAGGTCCAAGGTGCGGATAAAGAATGACTCGTATTTCTAGGTTGATGATGTACAATAATCTTCTACAAATTTGACTCACAAACGATAGGCAGCTGTAGGATCACTGTAGATAAGCTATCCAGCAAAACACTGACCTGAATGAATGTATGACCCATACTATCATCGACCTCCAGAATTGCCGCCATGTTTCCTGCCACATATCCAAAAAACCATCATTACTCAATCCATGTGTATTGAACTTCAACAATATTCCACACCATATCTCACAAGCCTCCAATAACGAGGGCCTAAACGAGACTGAGGTAACTCTAGTCATGTGAAATTGAGAAATATATGACTAAATAGGACTAGGAAATAGTAGGAAGGAATGAGACACTACCACAGCGGTAGCAGTAATTAGGCGCGCTAAATATGGTAACCACCTTGCGTTCCTGAAGCAGCCAGAAGAACATGACTTAACCACCAACATCTCGATAGACAGCGAAAAGAATGACAAGTAGAGAACATGCAACGAGATAAAATGGTAGGATGGCAACATGTACAAGAAACATACATGTCCCCAATTGTAACCCTCCATAACTAGTTGATGAGCTCTTGCAACGAGCTTCAGATTGTTGTTGTGATTAAACTGCTCCGAAATATCCTGCAAAACTCAAAATCCATAACAAAGAATTAGATCTTGTCGATGCAACGCAACTTGAACCTAGAGAGTGCTGGAAGAGTAGGTTGCTGAGAATGAACAAATTACACCAACTATACCTGGCCAAACGTGTAACCTGCACCTCGCGGTGAGATTCCCCAACCGCAACGGTCATCGGGGTCAGACCAAAGTAGATCACACATAGGACCTTCATGAGGGACCTCTTGAACTCGATCCAGGTCTCGGATGTGATCCAATGAATCTATGCTTGGCGATAATCCACCATGCAAACAAAATATCTCTGACTCAACCTGCTCAAGAATCCGTGAGTAACGAACTTTTAGTTACCGACCACTTGTATTCGAATGTACAACCATAAGCAACCGAGGTCGAAACTGGCTAACTAGGAAACCTACAATGACGTACTAACAGCTACTTGACACATGCAATAGAAAAATTCAGAATGCATCCGTTACAGAATGCCATCGTTTTCAAACAAGAACAGAATGTGCATCCTCACCAGTGCCGTCAAAGGAAAATAATCGAAAAGGTCCGTATATATCTTCCAAACATTCGCGTTTCCATACCTGGAAGCACACGAGAATGTATCAGCACAAAGTATTTACGCACGTCAACTGTGTTACTAAAAGACTGTTGCAAACACGCACGGAAGATTGAGAAGAGGCAATAAACTGGCAGTAAGATTGTACTCACTTCCGGAGACACTCGTCATAGAATCCATAAACTTGAGTAATCTGCTCAAGTCATACAAAAAGAGACATAAGTGCTACACATTCAAGTATCAGCATAGGAAAGGGCAAGCTATGCAGTTACACCAGCGACAATGGAAATAACAAATGACATTATTCTAAAAATCATAAATATCCAATCATACCTGCCGACTTTCATGGTTACCACGCAAGATGGTTATACGGTCTGGATATCGGACTTTCAATGCCACCAGAAGCTGCAAGACCCAAGGATAAGTCACGAGTTGTTCGAACTAAGACCCTTACTACAAAATTACATGAGCTACACAACCAAAATAACCTGACTTGAACAGCTGACTGACGTAGTGACCTTCCCTAAACAGAGATCAAACAAAGTGGCATTACACCATTCGTTGTTCACATAAAATCCGATTAAAGTACTTTTAAGGAAAGTGCCAAGTATCATGGAAACACACTAGAAGTTGCAAAATGTGAAAGAGATCGACACTCACTGTAGCCGTTTCAACAGAGTAATAGCCTCGGTCGACGTAATCGCCCATGAATAAGTAGTTAGTGTCTGGACACTGTCATAAAGAGCAAACAATCGGTAAGAATCAAAGAGCAGATACGACTGTTCAATACACTTAAAATATACTAATATTCGCCAAAAAGCAAGAAGCTGATACAATCGAGATCAGAGAGTTACACACCATTCCTCCGATCCGAAAAAGCTCCGCAAGATCATGAAACTGGCCATGAATATCTCCACAGATAGTAACAGGACATTTTACTGGCTGTCCCCACCCAGACAAACGACATTCGACGATATTAGCGAACTAAAATACTGAATCAACCGCATAAAGTCGTGTTAGAAACGAGGTTGCAGATGACTACCAACAAAGGTCCAACAAAATCTATTGACCACTTCCCTAGCATCCATACGTTACCAGAAGGTGCAATCCGTTATAGAAAACTACACATCACCATTTGTGGGATAACAAAGACGTCCTACCCTAGATGAATCTGTT
The DNA here is from genome assembly GCA_037043015.1 of Bryum argenteum. Taxonomy (NCBI): domain Eukaryota; kingdom Viridiplantae; phylum Streptophyta; class Bryopsida; order Bryales; family Bryaceae; genus Bryum; species Bryum argenteum. The sequence goes on from CM073327.1 coordinate 5,807,286, forward strand.
TACAGTAAGTTGAACAAACCTGGACATTATTTTCCTCCATGAGAATCTCCTTGGCCTTTTCGCACAAAGCCCTGACCTGAATTACGAGTCATAAAACCCATCAGATACTCCAACCGGGTATTTACATGTTCCTGCAGTCTCCCAAGCATACGAAGGACCCATAAGGGACAAGACACTGATATGGCGCACATTAGCTTCATAATTGAAGATTCAGGAGAACTACTGTGCTTGAGTAGCGATCGCAGGTAAGTGTGCATACGTTGAGATTATAAAACGGGACACACGAATTTGAATTTCTATCACCCGAAAATGACATGTTTACTGCATCCTCAATCTCAATATGACCCCGTTAACATATCGAAAACAAAGAAGGCCATTTCAGCTACAATGAATGGACAACCAAATTCTATGAGTTTATTCTCAGCTCCAATTGGCTGCCTCAAGGACTCTTCAACTGCCATAATTCAATTTTTAAGTTTGTAAATAAAAGAAATACAGCAACTAGAGAGGAAACAAAGAGAAATTTTCAACTATCACTGCCAATGTTCAGGAAGTTCGTTTCATACTCTACAACCGAACTCAAAGCCTCTCTCTCAAGAGTTCGACAGAACAGAAAGTTATTGAGAGCGGCAGAACAGTGTCCCAATAAAAAAGAAAGCTGTAAGACTAATGATACTTTTCTGCAGATAAAAAATACGCTCGGTCTCTACGAACGTTCCGTAAGCTTCAGCAAAAAGGAGCTTTGTATATTCCCGGACATGCAAAACTATACACCAAGTAGATGACTTAAACACTCTGCTCGTCGCATGATAACTCGAAATTTTCCAACCATTAGGCTAAGTTCGAGTATGAAAATCACTCAGCCCGGCAGCTATAGACCTCACTCCTTCGCGAAAACATGCAAATGACCTAATGCATTAATAAAGCTTAAAAGTCTCGTTCGAAGAACAACAACAACACAAAGTCCGCGATCTGCTGCAAAAACGATCCACAAGAAAATAGCGGAAAGAGTAAGAATGGCCAAACCTCAAGCTCCGGAAGAGGCTTGCATTGGATGAGCTGAGCAATCTGCGCATCCAGCTGCCCGTGCACATTCGAGGAGACCGGAGTGACACTCATGGTGTCCTCCTCCGCACTCACACACTTTCCCGATGTCCCCGATAACCAAACCAAACAAAACCAAAATAAAAAATGACAGAAAAAGAGTTTGCGATCGATTGATGATGAAAGGAGAAGCGGAAAACGAGAGCACGACAACCAGCAATGGACAACCCTAAGGCACAGAGTGCGTCGAAGACGATGAAGGGGAAGAGAAACGAAGGGAAGAGGGTAGAATGGGAGGCTTGGCAGGTTATTTGAGGGACGGCGTTCTTATGTGGCGGGTTCTTATTGGGTATTACTACGAAAATTGTCTACGTGGCGTGCCACGTTGGTTGGCAGCCGTGACAAAGTCTGTATGACATGCACATTGACAGTCGGCTAGAGAATGAGTATTTTATCACTTTCACACTGTTGGAGGGATCTCCTGCACTGCTGGAAGTATCCCATGCTAATAAAGTCCACATTATTTCTTTGACCTACCCTTGGAGTTTCAAGTTGAATTAGGGCCTCTTCATACTAAAAGGAGAAAAACATTTTTATCTCCGGTGTGGGGTTACAACCCAAATGTACCATCTCAAGTGAGGGGTGGCACGAAGGAACGTTAAACGGGTCAGAGATATGTAACAATTCCCCTTCCCCTACCGTGGTATTCAAAGATAGCCTATGTTCGGGGGCTTATTACAACTCAGTGCTTCATTGGAAAACACAAGGTTGAGAATTCAGCTGAGGGTTTGAACTCTGTCAATTTCCTTCTAGGTGGTGAGGCGGGACCGGGTGAAGTGATAATTGAAGTAGCTCGTACTCTAAATTGAACCCCTCGTCTCTTGCTTGAGCGCCTCTTACCAACTCGCAGTATCTACATTACACTAAGATATCCATCGAGCGATATTTGGTAGGGGGTAACAATACGATGTGGACTTTTGTACCCACACCCCCCCTCATTTAACAACATACATATTGAAAGGTTTTATCTTACCGCAAAATATTACACATAAACTTTTTCACTTTCAACTGAACGTTTTTAGTGAGAATATTATGTGATGACAATATTGACAAACGTGAACAATAACTTTCTTGTTGCCTAGTATGTGAAGTGGGGGATAGAGGTGAGTCCAATCAAATAGTTTAATAAGCTACGTGTCTCTCCCTCTTAATATGTAAAAGAAGTAATTGATTTAGTCTTTAAAGCACAACTTTATTTAAAATTTAGAAATTCCATTCGTAAACATTGAGAAAGATCCAAAAATCCTCATCTCTATAGTTTCTAGGACTAACTTAGTACTTATGAATGTTATTTCTATCTACTTCTTTGAAAGTTTTTAGATCTCATTACTGTAAAGGAGATGGTAGTGTAATTTTTGAACAAATCACACTATCACAAAAATATTTAATTATTCTACAAAGCTGAAATTCATATTTGGGGCAACAATCAAAATTATATAATAGCACTTTTGTCATTTCTAATAAAATTTGAATTCTAGGTAATTAAATGATAATACTTGACTAAAGAAAAAATGTGGAGTTACTTCCCATATTAAATGATAGCCATTGTTTTAACAAGGTGACCACAAACAACAATTGATGATATTGTTCAACTTTGGAATAATTTCAATGTAAAACATCTATATTCTCAAATAAGTTCAATGATATTGCACCATGACTAAGCATGGACTAGGAAATTTTAGATCAAAAAATTCATCATTGCCTCAAACATAGTTCTTTGACAAAAGCAACTATGATTTCTACTATACAAATGGTCTCTTTGTACAAATTGCAATTTTCTAATGGTTACAAAGAAATTTATCAACACAAGAAGTAAAAAAATTAACTAAACCACAATATGTGGCCAATTTATAAATCTTTGTGCAGATTATTCCTCCTACTACTTCTTGAGCATATTTTTTAGCTATAGTAATGGCCTTATTGCATTTTATCAAATAATATATAATTTTAGATGATAATATCAAATTTTATACCATTTATGATGAATATGATTATTTTTCTTGGTCTCTAAGGTTTTGGTCCCAAAAATTCATCACAAAATGTATAAATTTAGGGATCCTAATCATAATAATAATTTTCAAGAATTAAATGTTCATGCTTATTTTTTGAGCACGGGGGAGTTAGTGATGACACATCTTTTAACACATTTAAATGTTTCCTCAAACTCCTTAGGCTATAAGGGGTAAAGCCTTAACCACTTGGCAACAAGCACCCTGGCGAAGTGATTAGTTTAAATTATTGTTGTTCCCAAGCTTCCAACATCCTTGCATGTACTTCTTTGTACTTGGAGTTAAGCGACAAAGTATAGGTTTACTTAAACTATTTAGTTCTCAAATTTATAAATATCCATGTATGCAATTTTAAATATTTAAAAAATATTTTTTTTTTGTTATAATCACTTAAAAGTATCATTCCATCACTCCAAGTAGAGTAAAATTAATGCCTTAGATACAGGAAATAGGTGGTTCAACTCCATTACAAAGTTGGACGTTAGTCGTCCACCCTCGAGAGGGGGAAGTAGTATTGTTCCAATTTCCCCTTGTCCGGTGGCAATCGGGATATTAGCATTACGAACGGACACTTCATTCACGCCGGCCCCTAGAAAGGGACCGGAGTTTCTATCTATCTGGACGTCAGTCTCACCAGAAGCGGCAGGCGTCAGCCGCGGGCAGCCGCAGCCGGTCGACCCGTCCCCGCCAAAAAGCGGACAAAGCAAGGCAAAAGGTGATCAAGATCAGCAAAAGGGTGCACTATGAACTTTCAACTTTATGGTCGTTTTGCAATGCCATTGTTGTTCGGTTACAGCGCGGTTCCTTCGGGCTTGAGTTTCTTGGCGCAATCGAGCTCGAGCTTTGCCACTATCCCCCGAGCTCGCGTCCTTTGCTGGTCTTAAGCTAATCCTCGCTCCCAATCACACGCTCGAATTCTAAAAAATGCTCAATTCTTCTTACATGGATGCACAACGGTTGTGGTTGGATATTGAACTGCTTAGCCAATTATGGATCAACGTTTAGAAGCATCTGGTGCGTCTACTTCGCCTGAGTTTGGAGCCTTATGAGGAAATTCGCCTAAGTTCCTTCGCATTGCTGTGGTCGGAGCCTGAAGAAAATTTGCGCTATTGATCGCATTTTGTTGTTATTGTTGCTGCTGTGGTGGTTTTCATTAAACAAGCTGACTGGTGGAATTGACGGAGCAGCAATATGGAATTAGTATGATGTGAACGTGGATCTTCTCCTGTTTGATATTCCGCTCGTTGGAGCTTTCGTTATGAGCCTATTGATTCCTCTGAACTTTTTCTTGATTTAGGTACTTCTATGTCGATTCTTTATGGACAAGCTGATTGGTGTACACTCTGCATTATTGTCAGTATTGATCCTATCAGAATTTTCATGTTTGTAGCTTCTTGAAGCATTAGTGTTCAATTTGGTTGTGAAAATCCGAGGTGTTGTATTAGCAAATGCCTCGAGTCATTATTGCTCCAGCGCTTCATAGTTTTTTAGTGGAGTATTCATCAACTGCAATTTGATCGAATATTTCAACTTTGATTTTCTTTCTTCCGACTTGTGAGCTATTTCGTTCCCAAGGGGGAAGAGTTATGGAAGCTTCTTGACTGCGCGAAGGAAATGATTATGCGAGTTGTGATTGACAGAGTATTTATCGGCGAATTCGGCAGCAGTGTTGATTGACGGACAGTTGACATCGGGAGCGAGTTTGGATAAGTGGAGGAAATTGTGATGGCCGGAGGGGCCGTGGCTCCTCCAACTGCGGGCATGCCCGGATCCTTGGCGCCCAAGCCGGAAGACCTAAATCACGCTTGCCAAGAGCAACTTCCAGAGTTGAAGTATTGTATCAATGACAATCCGCCTTGGCGTAAGTCTGTACATCCTCTTCTTCCTTTTGTGTCTGATACTTTGTTAATGCTCAAAGTTATGTTACCGACCCCGTAGTGAAATTTTTCTCGAAAGTTCCAAGTTCCTATGTGGTACTGTCTGAGTGAGCAGCACCGCGGTGTTTGCTTACGTCCTAATCCATTAAATTTTTATGACCAACTCAACCCTTATCTTCGGTCATCAGTTCAGCAGATTATTGCTGAGATAAAGAGAGTTACATGTTCATGACATGTTTCTAAGATTTCATCTGACATTGAGAAGCCGGCACTTCAACCACTATCACTAACTATTCTTCTCGACTGCTTTTAAATGCATTGCTCGTATTTCTGGACCTCGTTCCCCTGATGATATCTCAAATAAAAGCAGGTCCAGAAGTTATGTTTGAATTAGTGTCGTAAGCTCAGGTACTCCTGCTCTGAAGCAAGCAGTTATTTGAATTGCATTGCAACGACTATGCTGAGTATGTCTTGCTGAGCTTTTCACAAAATGATGGAATGAGTGTGTTGCCACACTAGTTTAAAACTTATCTTGAAAGTAAGCTTGAAAGGTCATGAAGTTCTTGGTCGGCCACTCGGGGATCCAAGTTTGGACATGTATATTGAATTAGCTACGATAGACATGTTCCGTACGCTGCTGAAGTAGTGTTACCATGTCCACATGCTATAATGTTTTCAAGTAACTAGATTGTTCATCTCTGAAGCCAATTTCTATACCCAGAATCGAGAATGGATGCTAGTTACGAATTATACATAATTGCACCCTTTTGTCATTGGGTCAGATAAACCTGACTTAAATGTTTCGATTCAGACTTGCAAGTCTGCGTCTCAAGCAAAGTATACAGGTGGCTTTTCCTCTTCTTTCGACTTGAAGTTTTGCCGTTTCCTCATAGTGAAACGGAAGCATTGCGAGTTCTATGTATCACTTGTCAATCCGTCCTGATTTGTCAATGGTGAAGCAGTGTACTGCAATGTGAGTGAGATCATATTGACTAATCGACGAACATGAATGAAGCCTCACTTTTTGAAACGGTTGCTGCTTTGTTGTGCAACAGCGGAGGCCGTTGCGCTTGGGTTCCAACACTACCTTGTTATGCTTGGATCCTCAATCATGATACCTAGCATCCTGGTGCCCATGATGGGAGGAAGTGATGTAAGTTCCAAGCTGTGCACCCTTTCATGCAACTTTTATCAGTTTTGCTGTGATGTCCATTATTTTTCAGGTCTTTGTTCATTGAGGGCACAGTGTCTAGTTATAGGCGTTCCTCAATCTCTCACTTTCGGCTTCCAATCTGATCGTCACTGATTATCTTGGTATCTCATGAACATGACAGGCGGATAAGTCGAGAGTCATTCAGACAATTTTGTTCGTGTCCGGCATCAACACGCTCTTACAAACAACTTTTGGAACTCGTCTGCCTGCAATTGTTGGCGGTTCCTTTGCTTTCATCATTCCTACTGTCACTATAATAAATTCCGACAAATTCATCAGCATTGCTGATGACAATGAGGTTCTCTCTTCGTGAATACTCTCATTTTCCTTTTCAAACCGTGATTATGTCTTGTTTCATCACCTATTTGACTTAAAAGCAAGCTCAATTATTTCTTGATTTTCTATTGAAGGTTTCTGAGAGCAAGCAAACACTACTTCTACGACCTGATTCTCACTCGCATTTGAGGTCTTGTTTCTTACAAATGCACCTCTTCTTTGGCAGAGGTTCCTGCATACAATGCGTGCCGTTCAAGGTGCAATAATTACATCCTCAACCGTCCATATCGTGCTTGGATTCAGCGGGTTGTGGGGAATCCTTGCGAGGTGTGTCTCTCCCAGCATTCTCTCCTTATTATTGTTATATTGTTTATCAGACCTGCATTCCTCTCACACACTGTCTGGTACCCAGAATAGGATACGCCTGAATAAATTGGACGCATCCTGTTTTAAAGTTGCAAGAGAAATGACTTGAGTTACTTTTCGATAACTATCACTCCTTGAATCATTTAATCACGTTCTATGATCTTGCAGGTTTCTGAGTCCAGTTGTGATTGCTCCTACAATCATTGTACTTGGGTTGGGTCTTTACGAGTACGGCTTCCCAATGGTACAATATTGATTCTTACATTGTTTTGGTTTGACTTTCTGCACCTTTAGATTTGCAAATCTGTACTATGCCTTCTTCTTTTATTGTTCAATGAAGACCTCTGATTTTATCAACGCTTTTGCCATGATAATACATCTGCATTAAGTAACGGTTGTGTAGAGCTATATATTTCATCAGCAATTGAAGTGAAGGTCATTTTGATGAGCCAGACATTCGAAGCTTGAATTTTTCTCTCCCTTTCTATGTTGATGTCATTCATGATCAAACCTGATATGGGTGCTCGAACTCATGGTATGATGTTGTTAAGTGCAAGCTGAGGTTACAAGAAGAGAAACATTGTAGATGGCGAGTAACCGAGGGGGTGTGTTGTAACAGGTGGGCAAGTGTGCGGAGATCGGCATTCCACATTTACTTGTGCTTCTCGTATTTTCTCAGGTGGCGAGCACTTACCTATCTCACCAGTTTGACTGAAATTTAGAGAATCTTTAATAGCTTCTGAGGCTTTAAATCTGTTGCGACTGAATGATAGACATGCTGATGTTTTCAGAGTTTGGATGAGCAAGTCGTACTTATTATAAGTTTCTCTAGATTTTCTTGTCTCTCAACTGTGGATTTTTTAGAGGTTCATATAGCTGACATTAATTTGTGTGAGCAAGTCGTCGGTTGCAGTTTTTGAAGCATGTTAGGGTTCGACATCAGCCAGTTTTTGAGCTCTTTCCAGTCATGATAGCTGGAGCAGTAACATGGGCATACGCTCATCTCTTAACTATGAGTGGGGCATATGAGCATGCAACTTCTAGAGGGAAATATCACTGCCGAACGGACAGAGCTCATATCATCGGGACTACTCCTTGGTACTCTTTTCTTCCACTTCTGTCATTCACTTGCGGAAAAGTTTTCTTGACAAGTCTACATGGGCAAAATCCATATTATCTTCGCTCAAAGCACTTCCGATTCCGCAGATGAGCCATTTATCCATTCACACATTTCATGCCAGTTGAAGTGCCAAACCTTCGTACTACACATTGATAATAGGAAGGTCTAGCACTCCTATATGTTCATCTGGTACTAGTGCTCTGAAATGTAATAATCAGTTCAACACATGATGCTTTGTCACGTTCACTCTGAGCTAGAAAATGTTTTTGGAGGAAAACTGAAACAATTTGTGCTGATTCTAATTGAATGACCAAAAGTTTTAGATTATTAGCAAGTAAAGAACGTCAAATTAGCACTCACTGTGACTCAGAACAATGTTACTGAGATTTGCCATAATATTGGTTCATTAGGATCAGAATTCCGTGGCCTTTGCAATGGGGAGCTCCAACCTTCGATGCCGATCATACATTTGGAATAGTAGCAGGAGCTTTAGCAACCTTGATAGAGGTGACATTATATATGAAGAATTCAAATTCATAATTATGATAAATGTATGTGGTTGGACCTGTACTAAGAACTAAAATAAAAATAGGAGGAAACACAATTTCATAAAGGTAACTGAGCTTATTTCAAGGAGCTTTTGGATTTATTTGTTACAGTGCTTGCATCTTTGTGACGTCTGTGGTTATGATGGCAGTCAACAGGCGAGTTTTACGCCATATCACGTCTATCAGGCGCTACACCACCTCCACCTTATGTTATTAGCCGTGGCATCGGTTGGGAGGTAAGCACTGTCTTGAAAATGAGATTTCGTTAGTGCTTCTGTAAGGTAGATTTGAACAACATCGTTATGACAAATTACCAGCTGTCAATGCCACACAAGGTGCATTGATGGATTCGCCTGTATGCAATTCACTCTGGCCCAAAGAGAAACTGTACTTTCAACTCCTTTGACTCAACTTCTTAGTCCCACAATCTTATCCGTGTACATTTTTCCTTTTAATCGTTTCGCTGACATTATAACATACATGCTAACGAAAGTTTCAGGATAATAATAGACCTTTAAACTCCGAAATTGGTTTCATGGTCACTTAATTCGATTTTTTTCTTGCAGGGCTTAGGAATATTGTTGGATGGTATGTTCGGGACAGCAGCAGGGTCAACAATATCCGCGTGAGCATAAATGAAACCTACTTCGGAACAATCATAGATCCTTCTTAGATACAGTAAGCTTCACGGTTCAGAAAGATTTTAACATAGAATTTTGTTGCGACACTTTTGACAGGGAAGCTATTGGATTGATTGGCTTGACAAGAGTTGGAAGCCGTCGAGTTGTGCAAATTGCTGCAGGGTTCATGATATGTCTCTCAATATTAGGTAGTCGTCGAACTCAATCTGTTGAGTACATTCCTTGGATACTTGCAATGGAGTATGACCCCAACTAAGCGTGCATCTATTACAGGAAAATTCGGTGGCATATTTGCATCCATGCCGTTACCAATGGTGGGTGCCGTTTTCTGCATCATGTTCGCATACGTAGGTACAATCAGGCTTTGAACCCTCCATCACAAGCCATATTCAAGTATGCTTTATTCGCTTTGACTTCATAATCATGAATATCTTCAACTTGCATCAGGTGCGGTTGGAATTTCTAGTCTTCAATTTTGCAACATGAACCTGCAGCGAAATATCTTCATCATTGGATTCTCAATTTTCATGGCGTTCTCTGTGCCTGAATATTTTGAGCAATACACTCTAGCGGCTGGCCATGGACCATCCCACTCGCGTGCCCATTGGGTCAGTAAACCCCCTTCTAAAATCATCATCTCTTGAGACTCTTAACAATAAAGACTTATCCTTTCCATCTTCAGACAGTTTCTCATTTTGACGTTCGGTGTGTCGAGAGCTTGCAGTTCAACGATATCATCAACGTGATGTTCTCGTCAAGTGCAGTCATAGTGATGATGATCGCAGTGACACTTGATCAAACAATGAAGGCCTCCCGGAAGGACCGAGGCCTACTCTGGTGGGACAAGTTCAGCACCTTCGGTTCAGACCCTCGGAACCTTGAGTTTTACAAGCTGCCAATGGGTCTCAACAAGTTTTTCCCTCCTACTTGATGCATCACCTCTTGATGCATCCCCACTGGTTCAAATCATTGTTATGATTTGAAATTGTTCGGGAAGGGAGGAGCTACACGCTAGCATTACTATTACTGGTACAGGGACTTGCTGTGGGGACTCTAGGTCTACGCAGAATGCCCCATTATTCTTTACAATGCGGATGAATTAAAGATGTGGTTGGGCGCAGCAATTGATTTCGTTGGCGGCCAGGGCTGCAGCAACATACTTCGTAGTGTTGCTTGAGGTACAAGGCTGCCGAGAATTTAGGTCATGTTACCCAATAAGTCTCAAGAAAACGAAAAAAATTAGTAGATTAGTAACCTGCATTGTGAAATTCGTGACTATGAAGTAGTTCATTTATTTTGTTCATTTATTTAAGGAGCTGTCACATCAATGAGTGATATTCCTTATTTCAAGGCTGGGGATCAATGTTCTCGAATGGTGTTGCAATTGGTAGGTTGGGTCTTTTTACAAGCTGGTATGTTTAATATCAGAAATGGTAGGTTTTATAATGAAGAACTCCTTTTTGTGGTATTGGTTGTAACCAGGATTGGTGTCGCTTGGCATTTAGATTGTGTTTTTTACATTGTTTCACGGTTTAGTCATACAATTTTGCACAAAAATGATGATGGTGCATGTTGGGTAGAATATCCGTAAACTTACATTGTTGAATGTTTTCCACAATCAAGTGTGTCAAATCTTAATAAATAGTATTTGATGCATGGTTATTTCTTTTCACGGTCTCATTTATACATGTCTTGGTCTACAATAGTCATAGCACAATTTCCTTCCACTTAAGAAGGAAGTTGTAACTACCTGAGCGTAGTACTATGCTCCTTAATATATATGTAGTTTTCTTTATTGAATAGTAGTGCCTACAAATCCAACTTCAAAAGTTTATAACAAATTCTAAAAGAGTCTAAAAATGGTGATTCCAACACATTTGGTCCAACTTTCCACTTACTTTACCTATGCACACAAATTGCTCCCCTGACTGATATTGCTATAGATCTGCCGAAAGAAAATTTGCTCCATACTGGGAGGAAATGTCCACCTTCATTGTATTACGAATGTCATATCCATAGCTATGATGTTCTTGATGTCTTTGCATATTGATACAGAAAAAATTAACCATTCTTTTTTCATATCCTATGTAGCGATAGATATCTTGTTTCGGCAACTCGTGGCTCGCGAATGTTCGACTCTCAAGCTCATCTTAAGACAGTCCCTTCACCTACAAATTAGAATCAAAGTGGTCCTGTCGAAATTCACATTCCAAAACAGGTTTCACGAAAAACTCATGCGTACACATCGTTGCAGGCTTTTGTAGAATCATATGGTGCTTTAGATCGACGAGAAGACGGCTAAAATCTCAACAGTAGGAAGGACTTGGACAATTAGACTAGAAGAGTTGCAATTGTCATTTACAGTCACAGTTCGAGGAGAGGAGGTTCTTCTGGCTTATCCAATATGGTTGGGAAGGGTGTCTTTGAGTAGATATAAACCAAGCAGGGGGCACTCCTCCTAGCACGACTATACTTGAACAGGATCTGTTCTGTAGTGCGTACATCTGATCTGTGTATTCATACATAGACAAGAACCCCAACCCGGACGATGAGCCATGGTCCTCCGTCCTGAGCGCGATTGCCGCGGCCGTCCGTTCGCGAGCGGCCTGCTAGATGAACGTCCCGTCTGCCCCTTCTGACAGACAGTGATGGACGGAGGGCGTTCTGACGGGTACATCGCTTCCCTTTTGCGCAAATGAGGAATGGATCAGCTGCATTGCCGTTCCGTTAAACATTTTTTACCCCGCAGTTTTTACTGAATAATATGATAGGCATCCATGAATTATTCGACAAGGTACTCATGCAATACTCGTATTGGAGCTAGAAGGACAATCATCATGAGAAGCCGAACTTTACGAGAATCAGAATATTGCATTTACATTCATGTCAGATAACATACCGTCCGGACCATTGTCTACCTTAGCCTTGAAGCTGAGCTAATCTATATGGGAGCTGCCATGCACAGAGGTTTCGTTACGCTGCTTCTCAATTTGTCACAACAGTAGTTTGAAGTTATAGTACTGTTCACAAGGAGATCGAACTAGGCGCCTGGCGAAGCCTTGTACTCTTTTCGGGCTATGTACCAATGGTGCATCGCAGCACCTAGAAAGAAAGACAAGAGCACCGCCAACAGGAGGAACAGAAACAACGATACCGGCACTCGATCCACCATGATCACGCCCTCCTCGTTCGCTCTTCAACTCCTTCACACTTCATCAATATTCCTACGTATCAGCTTCATCCAACTCAATCAAACTTTTGTTCTAATGAGAAGTTGAGACTTGTAACAGGAAACTTGAATGGTGTCACATACAGAGGAAAGACCATGCATGGAAGGTCAGGTAAAATACAGCACTTTTGCATACAAAAGACGGTGGGGCCATCAATTTATGAGCTTAAATCATGAGTGGACTCAGAAGAGATCGGACAGTGGTGATACAACAGTGGCAGCTGCTAAGTCCTATGCGACAGTGACTGCGGAGCCTTTCTCCATCATCCTTGTCCTGCTTCCTTAGCTTGGTGGGGGGATAAAATCGGTCCTTGGTGAACTAATCATCAACCACCAGGAGATTTAACTAAGTGTTTGTATCTTGATAACAAGTCACACTTCTGAGTTGCTCACGGACGGCATGATAGATGAACGTCCTGTCTGCCCTTTCTGGTAGGCGGTGATGGACAGGCGGGTATCCCAAATTTCCTTTTGCTCGAATGGTTGATCGATGGGTAAAGAATGTGAGACAATCACTCTGCTACAAAAAGCCACCATGATAACCATGTAACTGGTCTAGCAATCCCATCCTCCTGGGTCTAATGAGAAGATCACGCACATGAAATCCGTTCATTGTACGGCAAACTCATTCGAAAATGGTATAAGAAGTATATCATGGCATTTCCACCCATGTCCTGCAACTTGCCGCACCAAATCTTTCACAATGTCTAACTTAGCCTCAAGACTAATCTAATCCAGATGCAGAGGTTTCGTTATCCTGCCTCTCAATTGTTCATTTTGGTAAGGAAATGCCAAGAGATGCCTTGTACTCTTTCCTGGCTACGTACCAGTGGAACAACTGAACCGACACTCGATCCACCATCACATCCTCCTCGTTTGCTCTTGAGCTCCTTCACATTGCACAAACTCCACATATTCGCTCCACTACAATAGAGAAAACCTTCTTTTATGGTACTGTGATGATGACACTGGCTGCAACAGATACTCATACTCTGCCGTTGCACAGGCATTGAACATTCAATTGGTTATGATTCAGTGTAAAATTTTGAGATTGAAAGCGAAACACGAATGTTGTCACTTAATTACAGACGAAAAGTCTTTCATGCAGAAACCACAGCGGAGCTTTAACACAAAAGACAAAATCCCCGAGTGATTTTTGTATTCAACTATATATTGACGATTTGACAATTGTTGTTGGAGTGATAGAGTACCACATTTAACTACATTGAAACTGAACAACCCGTGTTTTTTTAAGTACTAATGACGGTGCGGTTTACTTTAGGTTCGAGGAATGTGTGCGATCCATACAGAGTATCGAGAAATTTTTTATCGTTGTCCTTCATTGTGTATCTTGCCTAAAAGTGAATCTACTAAATCAGGTGCTCTGATGATCGAGTCTTCAGAAGTCCCGAGTGAAATACGTTGGCAATTGAAGCATTCAAATCTAAAAGTGACGCATCCAACACGTAAATCATCAAATTAAGATCCGAGGAATGCCAGTCGATCGCCCATTTGAGCGGAAGGGAGATGAGAGACCCGTCTATCCACCACAACCTGCCGGAAAAGGAGCAATTTCCTACAATATTCATTCTCTAATGAATACTCTACTATAATAGCTCCACATACATAGTGACAGTGACTAAGAAAGTTTCATCTTAATCCACTAGCATTTTTACAATGAACCAAAATATGTAAAGCATTCACATGGGTGACATATCCACCAACAATATGGTGTCAAGTAGCACAGGTCAACCGGAAATACCAAACTGAAAAACTCATAGATACTGATAAGCTATATATGAAGAACTAAGGTTCAGGGGCAAATCTGATGACATAACATATTCATGACTCCTGGTGCCTTCAGCAAGCGGCCAAACCCCTCGGGCATGGTTTCCCTTAGGACCTTAGAATCTTCAATGTGGCACTTCTTCAACCCAACTTTTCACTCATTTTTAGATATCATTCTTTGTCTGATGAGTCATGAAATGGAAATGAGTCCTAAAATGGAAATCTATAATTTAAAATACAATTTGTATGAGTGAATTGTGATTTGGAAGGATTGTGGTAGGTAAGTTTGAGGTTGCATATAGCCCTTGTAGTAGGAGGTTGCAAGCTCATCGTTTATTCATTCATGTTGTACTATTCATCTAGTAACTAACTTGTACAATCACTTACATGTACACCAGAAAATCTTAGATTCAGATTCCCCGCCATTGTGAGATCATAATATTCAAAGTTGAAAAAAAAGTTTCATTTCCCTTATTGAAGATGGATGAGCCATCAATTTGATGGACTAAAGTCATGAGTGGACTCTGAAGAGAACGGACAGTGGTGACAAACCGGTGGCAACTGCTGCGTCCCATGCGACAGTGATTGAGGAGCCTTTGTCCTGCTTCCATCTCATGTGGTATGTACTGTACAATTGATTCATTGCTTTTGATTTTCCGAATTTCCTATGATAGTAACTGTTGTTCGGGTGCTAGATTTTTTTAGTTAAATCTTGACAATCTGGTAAAAAAAGACTAATTTGATGGTGTGGCTTACTTTGACATTGAGAATTTGTGTGTTGGGAGCTCTTCTGATAAGTGTGTGTCTTGAACGTAATGATAATATCCATGTCATGGCCATTGTGAATCTCGGTGAAGCTTGACAAGTAAGAAAATATGGAAGATGAAACCTTGAATCTCATTATATTTGAGTGTATGAGCAGTTCGAGTTCAGATGATACTATTCTAAAGGCTTGTTCACACTTGGCCTTTGCAAAGAGCATTGATAAAAATCTAACACCCCCACAATTTGGGGAGGAATACCTTCTTTTGAGGAAAGGTGTTATCAATGAGGTTCGTAAAAATGCAATCAATAGTGAGGGGATTACGTAATGGCCCCTCAAGTGGGACAATACATAAGACCACTCTTAAGTGTAGAAAATTTGAGAATCTTTTTAATATTGGTGCTCCCTTAAGTATTGCCTACTATTGCTCAAATCTCTTTTGTCCTCCTAAATGTTTACTAATACCCTACTCTTTAAAGTGTGCCATGTGGACATCCATGTAGGATTGGTAATTATTAATGAATGTAGGTGGGAACACACACTTTTTAATAGAGTTAAGACCCCCTCGTAAGACCTCCTCTAAGGCCAGGTGCGAACAAGCCTTAGGTGTCATATTGTCATACCAAAATTTGCATCTCCTTGAAAGTGTCATTCTTATGGGACAATGCCATTTGAGGTTGTGTTGGGAATAAGATTATGAGTTCAAATCTTAAAGATTGGGTGACCTATTATTGACATTTGATAATTGTTCATTCTTTACTTCAGACTTGACTTTTTGTAATATAGAGCATACTGAAACTAAGATATTTGTATTGCTTTTCAACTAATTGAGCACTTGCAACATAATAAGAATTCTACTTTTGATAGGGTACATTTAGAAATAGCGGGGAATCTACTCTGCAGGTACATTTAATGGGATGGCTTACGTACCCAAATTACTTCGCAGGTGGAGGAAAAAAATCAGTTCTTAATTAACACATCATCAACCACCAGGAGCTTTGAATGTTTTTACCTCGATGACAAGCCACACTTTGAGTACACTAAATTTGATAATTAGTGTTAGATACACTAATTTACATAAACATGTTATAAGTTTTTACTCTTGTTCAATTATTTTACCCACTATATTGGCCAAGATGGGGGTCCTTATATAGTATCAGAATCAATGCTCTTGGTAAATTTTTTTAAACAAAAGTAAAAACTTATAGCATTTTCAAATCTTATAATAATCTAACACTAATTATCAAATTTAGTGTAGTGTAGAGGTTTGCCATGTTGAGATTTACGCAAAATTATAATTAAAAAGTGGTGTTTCAGATGCAAGCATGGGACATCTATACAACCATCCAGGAAGATAGAAACACTGGCATGAACGAGGAAAAGTGAGACTCGACTGTTGGCCTCAGGTACATTCTCACCGGTATAAACCAGACTGAGCATGCAATCATCTCCGAACCAGCAGCATAAGTAGTCTTTCATTGGACAACATAGAATTGGGCTAGCTTTTCAGGACTAGAATGCTCATCTAAAATAAGTCACAAGAGTAGTACCGTGAAACTAATACAATAATGCTAGTTAGACTGTAAGGCCAGATTCAGCCACCTTGCTTGCAGGAATACGTTGCCTCTCTTCAACATACGACGATGGAAACCAACCAGCTCTACCTCGGCATTCTCCCTCCGACCACCCAGTTGGAGACACCTGCCAAATCATCAAAGCCCAAAACTGTGATCGTTGCTCCCATTCAAAACTTTTGAAGGTACTATGCAATGTAGCAGCCTCAAAAGAAGAAAATTAGATGAACTGTACCTGCCGGACGACCACATAATCTCCAAGAGACAAACTCAATTCTCCTTGATCTTCTGCCTCGAATGGATGCATCACCTGCAAAATTACAGAAAATTTAATCAATGCAAAAGGCCTCCATCGACGATAACCGCTCCAACTGCTAATTGACCTCTTAGAGTGTGGCAGTCAAAACATCAAGACCTCCTACACAGCATACCTCAGCGAGGAAGTATAACTTGGACTTCAAAGTCTTCGAGCCATTGTCACCAGAAGCCTGCTGTGATGCATCATCGACCTTGGCATCCTCGTATGATGGAGGAGGCATATACCCGTCGCCTTGCAAGGGTGCCATTGACTCACTGCGTTGGCGGTCGGCAACCATCTACAATACATGTGACAGTTTATTTTTGAGTTACTGCATTGCAACTGCCCAAGACGCTACTTCATTCAAACGGTGCCATGATTATACGCTAATGAGGATATATAACTGGGATAATGAGCCTCCTCTTTCTTATAAATTATTACTATTGTAAAACAGCTCTTCCACGCTCTTCCACGCTCTTCCACACCTGTAACATCACAACCTAGAAGGATCCGTAATCTGAGCAATGCATACCTGAACTTGCAACTGGTCCAGGATCTCAGCAGCTCGCTGATGATATGCGCGTTCAGCTTCAACCTAGAACATGAGCCAATGTCACCAGCACAACCGGTTAGTTGATCAAGGGAGCACGAAAATATCATATATATTACACTCATAGAAAGCAGTACGTTTAAGACCCTGAAATACATGTAGGAATTAAACAGAGTGTAGCACTTTCAGGACGATGTAACGGCAAGAGAGTTCCAGAGAAAAACAATAATTCTCCTCCAATTTATTCACCACTCAACTAGTCTTCATACTAATTACACCATTAACAGTTCCGCGGTGGACTAATTCTGGGGCACGTGCATCATCTCATGCATTGTGAAAGCCACAAGGAGAGAATCGTAAATCAACCATGGATATTAATCGCTGAAACGTCAGGCGCTGTTGCTGAGCTTCCACTGAGGTCATGGCTGCTGCAGCCTCCTTCCCAAGTACAGCCATGGCTGACACAAGTTCGACCATTTTCTGTTCAGCCACTTGAAGCTTCTGCTCGGTCTCTGTACTCCCCTCCTTACTTCTGACCTGCTTTCTTCCCACATCCAATGCCTGCGCCAACGAAGATTGAAACTCGTCTACTAGATGCATGCTCCTCGAAAGCAGGAAAGCTCAACGAAAGCGTTATTATCTCAATATCATGGCTGCAATTCTAAATCTCTCACTCCGTCTTGTTAGAGTACCTGGGTTTCAGCTTCTTGACGTAACCGCTCATAACGTTGTACGAGGTGACGGGCATCTTCTAAAGGGGCACCCATTACCAGTGCTCTCAAAGGTTCTGCTACCTGTTCAGCAGATCAAAGTGCGTTCTCAGTATGCGCAGGGCAATCACGAGATGCAAAAGTAACTCATACTATATCAACAAAGATCAGCAAATTATAATGTGCTTCAAAGTATGCTCTAGAACGATACATTCTCATGATCATAAAGATGCAGGGAATTGGCAAACTAACGAGCCGCAAAAAGCCAAAGATCGCGCGATACTACAGGTTCCTGCACTATCTGCGTATCCAAACCCTCCAAATCCTCGACTCTGCTATTGATCGATGAGATAATTAGAGCAAGATAAGACATACAAAAGCAACATCGTTTTGTGATGGTGATTCGGCACCAGAAATTTAGGGCTTTGTAAACGACTCCTCAGAAGAGTGAACAAGGCTAGACCTGAGTGCCTAACTGCCGATGCATGATATCACGCTCCTTCTCCATTTGTAAGCGTGCAGTTCCAAAATAAGCGCAAGCTTTAGCAAGACCCTCTCCATTGCTTGGTGGTCTTTCCGTAGCATACTTTCGACAATCCTCTGCAAGCTTGGTAACTGGTAAAATTGAGCATAAGAGAGTACTTTGTTACAAGGTGAATGCTGTATATCGCCATCCGAAAAACGCAGGAACTTACACAAGTGAAATGACAGTAATGTTCGATGGAACTTACAGACTTCAAGTTGTTTGACGCCAGTGGATATGATGCCCTCAATGCCACGTACAATTTCTCGTTGAAATTGCTGCATTCGAGAAGCCAAACTTTAGAAGCTGCTCGATCCACAATGTAGGAACTCCCGCTACTAGAATTTAGATATATAACAGCAAGTCCACTAGACTTGAAGACAAATTCTCTTTACATCCCTCTAAGAGCCTCGACAAACCTTAGCAGCCTTGGTCGAGACATAAAGCTTCTCTAGCTGCTGATGGCGTTGAAGCTCTGCCTCATCAAGAATCAAGTGGTCGCCTTGTGAATGGCCTGAAAATGTCTTCAAAACGGCCTGCAAGCACATGTTCGTACTTAAGAAAGAGCCTGTACAAGTGAAAAAGAATGCTGAGACTCGCTTTTTGGTAAAGCCCTAACTAGATCAAATCCTCAAGTACCTGCTGTTGCTTAGCGACCTGCTCTCGAAACGCACTTGCTCGTTTCCTGATGGCATCCATTTCTGCAAACAGCATACGGAATATTAACGCCACTAATTGCAAACGCTAAACCTTCCACTCTTCCACATCAACGATCGGTAATATCAGTGAATGCTTGATAAAACGTATAAGTCTTCGATACAGCTCAGAGTATCCGCAAATTCAATTGGTTTCCTCGGGCTTGAGATAGAATTAGCATCTTAATTTTTGAGCTGATGTACCATTCAGGACTACCATGTCAGATCATGTGATCCCGACTTCTTGAAGAATCTATTTATTCTCCATCAAGTCAGCTTCGGAAAATTGACGATCATTACCTAAAGGCGACACTCTTCTCCCGTTGATCGGCTCCAATGCCGATACTTAATGGAGAAGAAAACCGGTCTCTTAAAATAGTCTATTCCTACAAAGCGACGATGGTGACACATTAGTCTCCTGCAGATCGAACAAAGAGTTCTCCCCCGTCATCATCGTAGAACGACGCAGATGCGAAAAGTGAAGACCTAGATTGCTCGCTTAAGGCACCTCAAATTTTACAAGCACTCACCTTCGACGGTTTCAGCCGCGAATTCGATACAGAACCTCCAGTCCAAAAGCCACAGATCGAATGATAATCAAAATCGCATCAGCTGCTCAAATCAGAGGGCCTTCCCCTCCGAAGCTCCAAGTGCACGACTGACGCAAAGGACCCCCTTGAGCGGAGGTGCGGACATGCCTATTCCCGAGCTTTTAACCCCTATGACCGAAGCACCTACAAGCGGGCCCATAAGCAGGGCCTATGAACGAACCACCTATAATCGGGGATTCTATGTTGTTCTCATATGTACAAGGAGTAGGGTGACCACTTATAAGTTTACTTATATTGGTCACTTTTGAATTTTTGATTATTTTTGTAAGCATAATCTTTATGGTTGAAGTACTTATAAGTAGGCGTCCTCTATAAACGGGCAATTTGAAATCATGTTGTTTTCAAGGATTCATTATTGTTGCATGTAACTCATGAGTACATGGAATAGGGTGAACGGTTACAAGTTTACTTATGTCTAGTCACTTTTAGATTTGGATGTTATTCAGTATTACAAAAAATTAGAAAGTTTTGTCTTTTATTTTTTCTAATTAGGATGAGTCAATCATTCTATCACTCCAAATATAGTGAATCTTTCAAATGTTTGGAATTGATGGGTTTTGACCATAAAGATCCAAGGGGATTGGACAAGAAGTTAAACATGTTATATAATATGCATATTGTTATGTTGATGAAGATTACCTTACTGAAGGCTACCAGTAACCTAAGAAGAGTACCATGGATTTCCCTAAATAGTAAGTGTTTGAATACTATGCAAAGTTAGTTTTTTAACTTTTGGTGATTATAGGCTTGATGTGAATAATTTTTGGACCTAAACAAGATTCCATAGTTTAAATTTGAATATTAAGACACCAAATTTCTAGAAAAAAGGTATTTTTCAAAGATTTATTATTTTTAGCCTAGTATACCTTCTCAAAATCAAACCTTTTTATATGGCCCTTAGTATGTGATGTTAAAAGTACACACACTTGGTTGTTAGAAGAATTCTCTTAGCCCCTAAAATTCCTAATGTGTTTTTCAGAGCTTGTAACCTCAAAAGTGCATTTCTCTACATATACGCACTCCCGGGGTTGTGAAACAAATATTTATTTAGCTTCCAACCATAAGAGCTTGTACCTATGACTATTTTTAGTTGTTTTCCTAAAAATTGACCATTGGATGTTTACCATTTAAGAGACTATACCGTATATACACATTACTGTAAATCTACTAAAAAGTTGTTAGACTTCATTCTAAGTACTTTCTAGTATAGAAAAAATGTATTAAAAAGGAGATATTTAACTCAAAGGATAGAATTAGAAAAGTGAAATGTGCCCCATGTTTCGGAAAGTGAATACTTCATAATATTAGTGCATGTTGCATATCTATACCATCTTGGCTTGAGATAAGCCTTTTATCACAAAAAAGGAACTTTGTCTTGAATTAGTCCAAGAGAGAAAAACAAACATAAAATGAATTAGATATGGTTTGCCAAAGTTTTGAGTTGTTATCCAAATCTCTATAAATGTTAGAGCACATGTGTGTTTGTTTAGTTCTATCAGGGATGTCAACGAGATCTTGGAGACTATCAATCACATTGAGACTGTCGATCGGAGTGGGGCGCGAGAGGTGTCGTTGGAAGTGCATGATATTTTAGCATTCGTCAAATAATTCATTTGTCAATTTATTTATTTGTCAACAATCGGACCATCAACCTTACTTACAAATTGGGAGATATGAAATATCAAAGTATTTATGGTTTCAAAATTGGAGACTTGACCTAAAAAGGTACAAAAAGCAATAAGGCGGTATGAAAAGCCTCGTGCTATTCTATATTGGCTCCCAACCCTTGATTAGACAAAAGCAAAGATGGGATTAAGATGGAGACATGGACGTGAACAAAGTTTGGAACATGGTTAGAGATGTGATCTAAAGGAGATTTGAGCGAGCCCTTTGGGAGGATACTATGTCAAGTATCTTCAAGGCACTGGTAACTAGGCTAGAAACTAGCGTAGTTATAGTGTCCACCCTCGAGAGGGGGAAGTAGTATTGTTCCAATTTCCCCTTGTCCGGTGGCCATCGGGATATTAGCATTACGAACGGACACTTCATTCACGCCGGCCCCTTAGAAAGGGACCGGAGTTTCTATCTATCAGATTTGAGCCATGAAAGAGGACACAAACGGTTTTTGGGACAACCACAATAATAAGGATAATGGTTTTACAATAACTTTTGGGTGTGGCAAAACCACATAGGCACAAAGTTGATGAAATTTAACATCAATAGCATATACGGGTTAAACAAACCGACTAAAAAACACTTTATAAGTAACTTGCTACACACAAAAGGTGCAAAACACTTTAGCACTTGTCAATTTTTGCATTGTTATGAGGTAGTGTGTTCAATAATCTTTCAATTTTCAAATTGGCTAAATCATTGCTAACTCGTTGGAGGGCAACTATGGGAATTAATCTAGGTACTTGTAGAAAATTTGTTGAAAATTGAACCAATTAGAACCATTAGTATTTGGTACATCTTGAAATTATAAATTTTGAAAATGGAAGCTGTAGGGGCACCAAAAACAATTCACTCTAAAATGGTTACATTCAGTAAATTGAAAGTTGGTTATGGAAACTAAAATGTCCATCTTGCCTTGATGAGGCCATTGAACAGTGACTCATTTCCGCAGTTTACTTTAGGTTTTACAACTTTTAGCATACAAGTCATCTAAGTATCAATGTGATTTATTGTCATGTGTTTTGATTTTAGGAGATATTATATGCCCCCACAATGTTGCTAGGCTTACTTGAATACTTTGACCATGACCCTCTTGTTTTTACGCTAGGTCTATGATTAGGTAATTTTTGTAATTACTGATGGTTTGGGGCCATAATTACTTGGAAATCTAGTATCTTGGGATCGGGGCCATAACTACTTGGAAATCTAGTATCTTATGATTGGGAAATCTAGAATCTTAGGATCGGCCCACCCGTTTCCGAATCCTATCATTTTCTACAACTCTACAAATAAACCGCTTCCATGACACCTCATGCACCCGACAGTGCCCAAGATCATGATGCCACCACTAACCGAAAACAACCTCCCTTAAATAATTGATGTTAGCCACTTCATCTTTTACCACAATAAGGCCCACTTTATACATAAGCTGGGGTCGCCCGGAGAGCGGGCCGGATTGAACGGCTAGGGTTTGGGCCCAAGGTGGGAAGTTCGGGACCGGGTAAACCTTGTCCCAATTGCATCACTTGGTCCCAAACATTTTGGCGCCAAAACAGTGCCACGTAGGATGCCACATAAGATAAGTTGAAGTTTCGGTCGGGCCCTAGTATAAAGTCCTTGGGCCCGATTTGAAAGAATCGGGCCATCCTATTGGTTGAAATTTGAAGAATTTGGGCCGGCCCTCAATCCGGCCCCAAGTATAAAGTGGCCTTAATCATGAAAAGCAAAACTTCAACTTCAAAGACTATTTCTTTTGATCAAATTTAGTTTTATAAATTTTATTTGAACCTTTGATTAACTTAAATTGAACTTTGCTATTACATAACTTTTAGATGAACTTTAGTTTATGTATTTGTAGTTTATATATTTTATTTTGGTGAAGACCTCTATAACAATTTCACACAAACATCACAGTACCTTTAAAAAATTAAGGTTTTAAAGTCAGGATATCAAATTCACTGTGAGATTTTGCCAACTTGTCTGCAATTAGCAAAAAGGACCAAAAGGCCGGAAGATATTTGTGGGGAACAACAAAGCGTTCTCGGGGAACAGGAAAGGGTACAATGGTAACATAGTAACATTTCGTCGGAGTTACTAGTAATTCGTGGCCGTCTCCGTAGTAACTTACTACTTGCATGGAATCGTCTCTCTCATTCTCTGTTTCCGTCCTTGTTTTCTCAGCACTAGCAGCAGCTAGCTAGGGTTTCAATGGTCCGCCCTCGAATTGAGGATGTGGATGGTCTGGTAGTCGAGAAGAGAACGAGGTAAGGAAAAAAAAAGAAGAATTGCCGGAATTGGAGATGGCGGATGTGTTGGAGGCGATGGGATTTCCGAGCGACTGGTGTGAGCAAGCGCTTCGTCGTTGCAGCGGCGGAGTGGAACCGGCCGTGGAATTGTTGCTGCAATGGCAAGCAGATGGACGTGCACCTGCCGTTGCTTTAAACGACTCTGCCGCTGTTTCTTCCGTCACCACCAACCCTGCCATTTCGTCGGCGTCGGGATTAGACGCCGTTGTTCCGGATGCCGGTGGCGCTTCTTTGCGCTCCCGAGAGCCGCGATTGAAACAGGTCATTTCTCATTCCATGCAGAATTTTTTTCTTATAGGAAGAAAAATCTTAATTACAGAATTTCCATTTTTGTTTCGATTTCGATTTGTTGATTTTTTTATTTGAGGCTTGTGTGAGCTTCATTTCCCCGTTTTTGGAAAACTTTTAAAGGGAGAGTATTCTGTTTCCGATTGTGTTGATATGGCAGAATCGACCGTGTTGGTTGCCTTGTCGTTCTTTAGTGGTTGTATTCACTTCTAGTTTAGGGCGGAGAGTCAGAAGCGAAGAAAATTGATTTCGATTTGTCGATTAGGAAGATGAATTGAAGTATGTGTGTCTTTGATTGTATCGATATGACACATTCGACCTAGTAACCGTGTTGGTTGAGTGCTTGGATTCTATTCAAGAATTTCGATCGATTGTTGATTCTCGACTGTGACTCACGTATCGGTTGACGTATCGATCGATCGTTTGGTTCACGTATCGTTTGATTCTCGACTTTGATTTACGTAAAGTAAGTCTTTACTGGTCGGATGATGCAGTGGAAGAGAAATTTCGAGTTTTCTGCAAGCTATATGGCTCACTTGACTTAATTCGTGTTGGTTGTGGTTGTGGTTGTGGTCTTGTTCAGGTGCAGGAAGAGGAGTCGAATGTGAGGAAAGCTCGGAATTCGGAAGATGTTGCTTCGGGATCGAAACCTATCGACAATGATACGCAGGTCGAGCTTCAGATTCGTTGTTCAGGGTATCCAACTATCAAGAAGACTTTCAGTGCAGGTATCTACATGAATCGGACGAATGTGATTGGGATTCCGGAAGCCCTAACGTAGTTGTAGAAGAGCATATGTTCTTATTTCGATAGGTGCATATCTGGAGTAGTATTGCTGCCCAGGCAATTGATAGCTGTGAATTCCAGGTGCAACTCTTAAGGAAGTGCGAGACTTCGTTCAGCAAGATTTGCAAAATCAGCAGCCAGTGGGATTGCCACCATCTAATGGCGTGAACCGTCCGGCCCGAAGAACGTCTCGCTTGAATGGCTTCTCTGCTAACCCGCCCACAAGCAGGTTCGTTGTTTCTCTTTCATACCATTCACAATTGTATCGGAGTGTATGTAGTACTAGAACATTCACTGCTTCCACAGCAGTGTTAAAGCATTTCAATGTAACAGAAGTCTCGCTATTGCTGGTGCTTATTCTGATCTTCTGTACAGGGTCACTCAAAGGGCATTCAGAAAGACGGCGAGATTTGCTGACCCCTCGTCAAGTGTACTGGCTTCTCGCGATGTTGCCAATGGAAATATGTACTTCTTAATCCCTTTTCCTCGAGCAGTGTTCGACACAGGTTCGATTCTGTCCAATCTTGATGAAAGCTATCTCTTACAGCTAAGAGTTCGTGTGAGATGGACATCAGCTAACGTTGTGTTGTGTTGGTGGGGTTCAGAAGCATCCATGGAGACTACGTTGTGCGATGCGAATCTGTATCCACGAGGAGTCCTCACTGTACAGTTTCAAACCAAAGTGGACCCTCTGACATCAGCCCACGTAAATGACGCTAATGAACTCAATGGACCTCTTGGGGAGGATGTACAGTCAAGCCACGTTGAGCATCCTTCAGGATATCGCCGACATGTTGAGGATGTGGCAAAGCGAGAGCTTCGGCTGAAGGCGACTTTGGACAGATATGGACAGGTTTCTGGAAGGGAGGAGAATGAAACAGTTGTTGCTGCACCTTCAGTTACATCTTCAGCTGTAGCGCCTGTAGCCCATGGTAGGGAAGAGCGAAGCTTGGAAGTGGATGGTGAGCGAGTTCGACATCGTGAGCTGGCCTTGCAAGCGGCGGCAAAGAGAATGACCGAAGCTGCCGAGATGTTCCGGCAGGGTTTAGTGCCGGATGCAGGAGAAGCTGGGGGTGGAGGTGGATTCTGTACACCCTTAGATCCACAACCAGTGCCTGCAACTACCAGCAACGACGAAACGAGGTTCGTTTCTGAGGACCAAGATTCGAAAGGGAAACAGGTCGCAGAATGTGGACCAAGTTCAAGAGCGAGCCAACTTGCTGAGTTGCGAATGCACGATGGAGGAAATAATTTTGCTGCTTTTAGAGGGCGTGCCTCTCGAGCTCGGGTACCCCTGCCATCTCCTTCGCCGTCCCGGCCTGAGAAGATGCCTCGTACCGATGAGGAATCTAGTACCAGCTCCGTTGGAGCCAATCATAATCCTCCTTTATTTGCAAGGTACACACTTGCTGGTGTATAATAGTCTAGGTTTTCCAATGTTCATGTTCACCCTTCCATCATTATGTTTGCGTATGAACACGAAGTTGCGAGTTCAATTCCGTGGCTGCCAGCTGATTCCACTGGCATGATTGATATTATCCATCCACCTTCGTTTCTTAGAGGAATGTAACGTACTTTTGAACAGCATACGGAGAAGCTGTTAAGTTACAAAGCTAGTAGTAGAAGGGGTTTTCTCCTAACACCGCGTGCAGTTAAAACCTTATACTGGCTTAACCGTTTTATCTTTTTCATATTGGCAGTGGACATGCAATAGACCGTTTTCACCGAAGAGGAGAGGTTCAAGAAACTTCGCCATCTGAAAGGTGGATTCGAGGATCCCCTGGCAGTGGAAGTTCTTCAGTTAGTGAGTTAAGGATACGGCTGGAAGATGGGAGTGTTCTTCGGCATACATTTCCTGCCTGTAAGTTCAGAGGCTATATGTCCTTACTTGAGATGCACAGTCAGAATCATTTCAGACAGGAGGAGGTTCAGAACTGCCATCCTTTTGCTATAAGGAGACCTATTCAGATTGTTCAAACTCAACTGTACATATGAATTCTTAGTAAGAGTATACAATCTCGTCTTTTTTCCTACGCTTAAAAAATCATTACTCTTGTAAGGAATGAACCTCCTTACGATAGTTCTGGGCTTGTGGATTGTGTCTGATATACCTTGTTGGGTTCTAAAATGCGTTTTAAAGTACTTATTTAGGATTTTTGTTTCCTCATGCAGATACCACGCTACAATCAGTTTGCGAATATGCTCTCCCATCACCGTTGCCAATAGCTGAATATGGCCTTGTAAGTACCCTGCCCAGGATCGTAAAACCTGTTCCATCGTTTCATTCCTGCACAAAAGGTACCGTATAATTTGTAAGTCACATATTAGGCAGCTGTTGAGCCATGAACAGAGCCACCTAAAGACAGATCTGTTCTTAAAATCGAGGAAATGATTTGACAATGTTATGTTATGAAGTAGTAGAGTTGACGTATTATGAGCGATGAGTGACATGTGTCCGTGCTGTCTCTGAGCTTCGAGCAGATTGATTCGATTATCGTCCTTCCTTTGATGGAAGGGTAGTAGGCTTTGATTGTCCTTTTTTGGTCTGCGTTCCTGATTTTCCTGCCTTTATTTGGTTGTAGATACTGCCGATGCCAGGGTCTCATTTCTTCGAAGGAGATGCGTTGAGTCAAACACTCGAAGAAGGTACTTTTTTCGACCTTGAATGATCTTTGCGTTTCATTCTTGGTAAGGGACTTATTTATTGAGTTCTGGGGTGGGTTGTGCAGTGGGGCTTGTTCCGCGTGGTGTGGTGCACCTACAGAAGGTAGCGAGCAGAGGGCTAGTAACCCAAGGCCGGCTCCGAGCGCGCCGTATGATCCGATATCTCGAGAGTTATAACGAACCTGAACCTGAATTAGAACAATTGTGGCAGGACTTCAGCCGGCACATGAACACCAACCTCACTTACGAAGAGCTCGTTGAGCTTGAAGACAGCATCGGCCGAGGTAGGTCCACATCAACCTTGCAAGTTCTTTTCCAATCAGCCAACCAATATAGGATAAACTGACGATTCTAATAGCTAATCTTACATCCTTAATATGTTAATCATAGCCCAATATGAGATGCTGTTATGATTCAAAATTGACTGGTGTTTGCAACAGTGAACGTTGGGGTTCCAGAGGCAACAATTGCTAATCTGCCAACACACACCGTGTCTCGAAGCACAGGAGACATCTGCATCGTGTGCTTGTCGGAGATGGTCGAAGGAGAGGAAGTCATGTTACTACCATGCCTTCACACCTTCCATCCTGCTTGCATACGACAGTGGTTGCTGCAGTCGACTTGCTGCCCAACATGTAAACATTTTATCACGTAGGACCTAGACACACGTTGAAAGATCAAAAAGAGGATCTAGAATTTGGAAGACATTGAGCTATGTCACGTTCTGTTTCTTGCTGGTCATTGTGGCACGAAGTCAGCTTGCAGGAGACTGTAGATTGGCTGATGTTATTAATTTCTCGCTTGTAACGAGGAGCATTGTACAGAATTTTTGATGGAACGGAATCAGAATGTCCCCCTCAATCCTATGTGATCAAGATTATCCCGTTTTCGTATGTTCTAATTTCGCAATTTGTTTTTGTGGCGGAAGCATCCAATTTGAGCTTATAACATCTGATCAGGGTTTTATTCGAGGTTGAGTGAATTCTTTTAGAAAATTGAGCACAAGCTTGTGGTATTTGGCTCACCTTCGTTTTTTGAACTTGAGAAAAATACTAAAAGAATTTGAGTTTGGCAACAATCTCATCAAAGTTATCATCCTTATTGCCTTAAGCAATCCCCCAAGTCCTCACAGGACATTCGTAGCCGTGTGATGGGCTTTCAAAGTTTTTGAGAAGGGATTTTTGGTCATTACGACTTATTAAGCAATTGCTTCATGACAAAAATCAATATAGGCATAGGGAAAAAATTTGTTGGAAAGAAAATGTCGGAGGGAAAGGCCAGAGAGAAGTTTTAAAGAAAGGCCAGAGAGAAATTTTAAAGAAATACATTGATTGCAAAGGAGTGAAACTAGTGTTTCTCTTGATGACTACAATTCTTTTCTCCTTGGCACTTTTCTTAATAAGAAATCACACGCTCAAAGAAAATTAGGTGGGAGATTTTCAAGAATCTTAGAAATTGACACAGGGGATTCCAAAATGCACCATGTGTATATTGGGAAAAAGGTGTGCTAAAATCATATAAAAAAATAAAATAAAATATATGCATATACAAAGAATACAATTTACAATTGAAACCTTTTATTCATAAGTAACTTCCATAAATTCTAGTACCTTCCTTATGAAGAGAACCATTTTGAGCTACTTCTACAAAGAGATGACTCTAAACTTATTATAGCTTTAGCATAACTAAATAGAGATAGATGAAGCATGGACCTCAATGATCCCATTTATTCTATCTCTAAATCTGTATACGGAGTGAAAAGTGGATGAATGCGAGCATCCCGGAGTTCCGAGGTCGCTCATCACAACACAGAAGCACAGCACCTGAAATACCCGCTTCTATGTTGAACAGTGGAAGAGCTGGGGCAGCGGGGGCAGCGGGGGCAGGAGGGGCAGCCGGAGCAGCCCCGTTGGCTACTCGACATGCCATGTTGGCAGCCCTGGCCGCCACGTTGGCAGCCCTGGCCGCCATGTTGGCAGCTTGGGCTCCGGCCTCCTGAGCCCCGGCCCCGAAGTCACCAGGCGCTGGCTGCTGCTGCTGGTCTGTTCCTCCGTGAGTGTTCATGTTTGCTTGGCCGTCTGAGATTTTCTGCTTTCTACAATCAACACAGCGAGAAGAAGTTTTAGCAACACATACCGACAACTCGCAGCACAATCACTGGAGTATCCCCGAGCAATCTAGAATCAAATTTCAGGAAAATTTTCATCGATGTCGACACACACTCGCATTTGAGAAGAGAAAATCTCTACGCTTTCAATAAGGGATACTTTGATGCTATCAAAATACAGCATCCAGATTTTTTAAAGAGAAAAAAAGTAGTCATCTACTCTTTCTTACGCTGCTTTCACCCACCACGTACTTGACGTCCTCCAAAACAGCTTAAAACTAAAATGGACCGGGGTGTCAAATTATCCGCGCAGCCACACAATCAATCGACGCACAATCAATCGAAAGATACTGAGATAATCTTTGTCAGCGAGCTCAAGAGCTTCAGATCTCACAAACGCTCACACTGTGTCATACTGAAGCAACTAGACAGGGACACAGCAATACGAGCATCACTATCAGGGGCTCTCAGCTCCAAAGAAATCGTGAGAAATCCACTCCACTGGAATGTATCCGGCAACGTACCGTAGTTTGAAACGTTGAGGAGCTGTACGTAACGCCAGCTGAGAGTGATTGATACCACTAAAAAACACGTACTAGATCACAATAGCGGGGCAGCAGAGACAATCGAAGAGGTGCAGTGGGTGGCAGAGCAGTAAGAGGCAATGGAAAAGAAGGAAGTGAAAATCAAAGGAGGGACGGGAGGTATTTACAGGGCTGAGATGCTGCAGTGAGCGGGGGGCTGGTAACATTCGGTAGGCAAAGATTCTCGCAAGTCAGTTATACTGTTCTAGGGGGGGGGCTAATGATCCCACCATCCGTATTATTGGTTAATCCTGTTCTTCGTCTTCCAACTTCGCTATTGTGTATCACCACCAGATGCTGCAGTGAGCGGGGGGCGGGTAACATTCGGTAGGCAAAGATTCTCGCAAGTCAGTTATACTGTTCTAGGGGGGGGGGGCTAATGATCCCACCATCCTTATTATTGATTTATCCTGTTTTTCGTCTTCCAACTTCGCTATTGTGTATCAACATTCGGTAGGCAAACATTCTGCCAAGTGAACCAAGGAAGTATTGTTCTAGGGCGGGGGCTAATGATCCCACCATGCTAATTTTATTCAAAATTAATCCTGTTTCTTCCTCTACCGACTTCGCTATTGTGTATTAACCCCTTAAGTCGAAAGCCCCCAAAATTGTCACAACTCCTCAAAACCACCCTCTTTCAATGCATGATGAAAATTTTAAAGGTTTGACGTAATCTCAAGTATGTAACCGTAAGATCTTGTACATAACTTGTCTATGTATGTGTGTACCAAAACTTAGTTTGAAGTTCCTTACCAATTGTGAGATCATAACATTCAAAGTCGAAAAAAAAGTTTTTTCCCTTGTTGCAAAATGGGTTTGAAGTTTTTTGTGAGCCTAAAAGACCAACTTCAAGAGTAAACTTGAAATGAGGCTCTTCAAATTCTTGTTCCTAAGTGAGTTAGGAACATGTCTATGCAATTTTTACCCTCATGTGACGATTGTGACCCATAAAACCTAAAGAAATGCTTGATTATTCATATGGAGGTATGCTGAAATTCAACTTCAAAGGCCCCTCTTTGATGATAGAAATTGCATGTGAAGAATAATTGGATGAAAGATCCAAACGGTGAAACTATGCCTTTTAACCTCATTTCCAAGTACAAAAAACAAAACTTGAAAAAAAGTAGAATCTCAATATTTGGTGAATTTTTGAAGTTCCTGGGATTTAATTTATTTTGGGCAGATTTTGAGAATAATTGAGCATATACCTCAGTTTGGGCAGATTTGGGCAGATTTCAAATAGTGTTTTCAAACTTTGACCGTGAATATCCCCTAAAGTATGAGGAATTTTGGAGCATGAAATGACTTTTTGGAAAGGTATGGAAAAAATCTTCAACCTGCAAAAGTTTTCAATTTCATACAAGCTAAATATAGTAAATGCGGGCCTGACCAGACCCCAAACAACCCAATTTGGGGTTAACATTCACTATGCGGCAGCATTAATTAATTAACCTAGTCCTCTCGTGCCACAAGGACCCCCTTAAGGGGGTCCCACGTGGACCACATGAGTACACTTTATTTTACAAAACTTTATTCTTTGAGGCGAGCTCTAGCCCTCTTGTACTTGCTGTGGGGAGGATGGAGCTACAAATGGTATGGGAAAGATTTGCTAACTCAAGACCCCCCCGCCCCCAAGACCACCTGCTCCCAAGACCCCCTGCCCCCAAGACCCCTCTAGATGGACCCTCTCATACCCCTCTTCTAGTCTTCTCCGGTTTTTAAGCCGCAATTTGCGACCCGCATTCTAAAGGTTGTTTTGAGATTTTGGGACATAGTCAAGATGGCTCAACATCTAACGCTCGATCTTTGGACTTCATCTAAAAGCGACTGCCGGCCACTAATTCAATCCAGGTTTTCTCCATGAGTTTCCAAATCTGTCAATTTTTCAATTGACACTGCAAGCACTTTTAACTCTTAGAACGCATATTTGCTCGGTAAATAATTTGTTAATTGCAAGAAATGGCTAAAATAGTTCATAATCAACAAAGAGACGTCATTTGATTCACTTGGATTTTGAACAGGTTTGCAGGGACTCGCAAACTTTGCTACAATTTTGGTCGACATCAGTAAAAGTAATGTTTTTTTTTTTTTTTTTTTTTTTTTTTTTTTTTTTTTTTTTTTTAATTTTTTTTTATAAAGCCATTTGAATTCCATAGAGAGGGAGCATAGACTCCAAATTGTAGGAAAATAAAATTAAAATAATGACCTTAAAGGGTCAAACATGAAAAAACAAAAAAAATTGGGGGCCTCACCACTTAGACAACCCCAATTGAATGTAGTAAACGGCAAAGCAACATGACCTATCGATTGTTGATCGCAAAATTGGTAAGATCAATGGGTTTTAGAATAATCTCTAAGGTAGAGGCACCTATAACCGACAACTTAAGGATTTTAGCACATGATATTAAGGTATATATATTTTTTAGAATTTTTCATGTGTGCAAACATAAGCTTCTTGTTGAATGCAAAAAGTTTTGTGATTTTATTTGCATTATTCAAATAGTTATAATTGTTTAAAGTGAAAAGTTGCTTGGAACCTAAAGCCGATCACATGCTCAAATATACAAATGAGGTACATCTGTTCTTTCAAAATCTAGGAATTGGGCTTGATCGGTTATTGGTCGCCTGTTGGTTTTGGGTTTGTCTACCTTAAATGTGGTTCCTGACTCACCAACCCTCTAAAAAAACAAAAACAAAAGTTTCAAGTGCAATATAGTTCAATAATAATTAATATATTAATATTATAGCTCAGAAATAATTATTTAGTGCAATATATCTCCTTAAAATAAAATGTTTGGTTTAGCTCTTAGGGGTTAAAAACAACCACTTCAAAGTTTCTGAAGCTGATGGGAAATCTGAACTTCCAACCAGTAGAATTTCCTGAGTCATGATGGGTATTGTACAATAGCACAGTTGCCTCCCGCCTAGTAGAAAAGTGGCTCAAGTACACAAGTCACTATACCAACAAGTACACCCCATGTAATATTTTACACCTAGCTTGGATGTAACACTCCAGACTTAGGGTGTATTCATATGATACACTTAAGCCACTTTTCGACTAGTGCCTAAATCCATGATCCACCAAAATAAACACAATAATTGTCATCCTGACGATCCGTCGTCAATTAAATATCTTGATCAGGCTCATACAATCCAATTGCCTGATCATCAATTTCCCTCATGAGGCTCATGAAATGAACTTCCCTGATCTCCATCGAATTGCTAGATCATGAATGAAAGGTTATTATTGACTATTGGATGCAAGTTCCTTGTACGAATTGCATAGCACTTCAGTGATTGTTCATTGAACTTAAGAAACTAAGTTAGTCAGAACTTGTGTTTGATTGTCACCGCTTTGTAAAATATAGTTTGTAAAAATACTTCATGGGTTTGGAAGCATACAAAGTTAGATATGTTATCAAAAGTTTAGTAGTTAACCTCAGTTCCGTTAAAATGGTATTATTTGGGTAAAATTACGTTTTCTCGGGCTAATCTTCCACATGTTAGCCGGGGCTAAAGTCATGACTTTTAGCCCGGGCAATGTGGGAAATTTTGGGGGCTAAAACAAGACTTACAAAGAAATCTCAGATTTTTTGAATCCCTTGTAAGGGGGGGCTAAAATGGGGGCTAACCTTCCATTAATTAGCCCGGGCTAATGCTCCCAAATCTTCTAGTGAACATTGTCCCAATACAAGAATCTCTACACATATGAAGCCATCTAAGCCTCCTTGGACACATAGTAAGAAGTGACCACCATGCATTTCATGTGGTGCAATGTGGCTTTAGTATTAATATAAACATATCCAAATAGAACATGGCCTTGATTGGTTTTGTTTTGTTCTTTCTCATAATATTGACATTTATGCATGGTCCCACGGTTTTATAGTATTTTAGACTTATGAAAAGGTCCGACATGTTTGTTGCAACATTATATTGGAATAAAATGTGCCTATTTTGTTGTGACTTTTTACTCCAACAAGCATAATTACAAAAACATGTGTCATGCGGTTTAATTTTTGAATCGCTAGGGGTGACATCATTCCCAACATATTCTTGTGATGAATCACATTTTCTATATGTCAATGGAGATGTTAATTGTTACTAACTCTCGTCAACATGCAAAGGTTTCTTCTAATTTCATAGTAAACCTCATAATATAATACGCACACATTTTGTGTATGTCGGGATAATGTTCATTGTGACAAACCTGCGATTATAATGACGTCACAAAAAACATCCGCATGTTTATTTGAATATCATAATAAACATTGCGATATGCACAATCTTCATATGAAGGGTAATGTTTATTGTAACTAAATTGCGTGTAGAATAACGTCACACAACATGAAGATGTTTCTTCTAGTGCCATAGTAAACATCTTGGTACGCACAGAATTCTCGTGCACGACATTGTTGATATCAGATAACCATGTTCTTTATTTATTCAATTTAAATTTTAATTTAAATTTTTTTTTTAAAAAAGTTAAAAAACATCACATGTTCATTTCTTGTGTTTCTAAATAAATTTGGCGTTTTGGAAAACATAAAAAATAACAAGATTTTAGGTGACATCAAATGAAACGTGACACCCAACCATGACTTAACGCCTAAAGTCCATAGCCCTCAAAAGTGTCAAAACTCCTCAAACCCACCCTCTTTCAATGCAAGATGAAAATTGTTCACTTTTGACGTAATCTCAAGTATGTAACCATAAGATCTTATACCTAACTCTTCATGTACGTGTGTACCAAAACTTAGATTCAAATTCCTTACCAATCGTGAGATCATAACAATCAAAGTTGAACATGAAATTTATTTTCCTTGTTGCAAAATGGTTTTGAAGTTTTTTGTGAGCTTAGAAAACCAATTATAATAGTGAGTTTGAACTGTAGCTCTTCAAATTCTTGTTCCTAAGCAAGTTAGAAGCATGCCTATGAAATGTTTACCCTCATGCAACCTATAAAACCTAATGAAATGCTTCAATTTTCACATGGAGGTATGGTGAAATTCAACTTCAAAGGCCCCTCTTTGATAATAAAAATGTCATGTGAAGAATAATTGAATGAAAGTTCAAAACAGTGAGATCATGCCTCAAAACCTTATATCCAAGTACAAAAAGCAAAACTTGAAAAAAAGTAAAATCTCACTCTATGGTGAATTTTTGAAGTTACTGCAATCTTATTTATTTTGGGCAGATTTTTAGAATAATCGAGCATTTACCGCAGTTTGGGCAGATTTCAAATAGTGTTTTCAAACTTTGACCGTGAATATCTCATAAAGCATGAGAGATTTTGAAGTATGAAATGACTATTCGGAAAATACGGAAAAACTCTACAACCTATGTAAGGTTTCAATTTTACACGAGCTAAATATAGTAAATAAGGGGCTGACCATACCCCCAAACATCCCATTTGGGCTCTTTTCAGCACGGGGGGTTAATTAAAGTCACAAAAATATCATTATTCTTATAGTGGCACCAGCTTTGCGACCTACTCTCTCTTAGTAAATAAGGGGCTGACCATACCCCCAAACATCCCATTTGGGCTCTTTTCAGCACGAGGGGTTAATTAAAGTCACAAAATATATCATTATTCTTATAGTGGCACCAGCTTTGCGACCTACTCTCTCTGTCCCATTTATATTGTCCAATAGGTTCCCTCAAATCTACATTGGGAGGTAGATTTGAGAGAAATAAATGGGACAGAGGGAGTACATAATGTGCAGAACGAAGAAGGGGCAGAAAGGAAGGGAAGAGCCACGCACAGCATCGGGATGTGCAACACCCAGATCGATGGCATCTGCTCCTCCTCAGCTTCCACCCACTACACTAAATTTGATAATTAGTGTTAGATACACTAATTTACATAAACATATTATAAGTTTTTACTGTTGTTCAATAATTTTACCCACTATATTGGTAAAGATGGGGGTCCTTATATAGTATCAGAATCAATGCTCTTGGTAAATTTTTTAAAACAAAAGTAAAAACTTAAAGCATTTTCAAATCTTATAATAATCTAACACTAATTATCAAATTTAGTGTACCACCAGGGGCTCAGTTTTCCAAAACTCAGATATCACAAATTAGTCAGCACATTTGCCGAATCCAAATGATTGCCACCATAACACAATACTAATAAAGGATGTAATCACCTCATAGAGATGCTCCCGGCTTGCCTTAACTCTTGAATGTCCCTTGGGAGGTGTAGAAAAGTGCCCGTAGACCATGCAACTCTTTAAATTTTGCTGGATAATCGAAGGCATGTTTAAAGAATCCGACTCTATGATTGTGACGATTGATGTGCACCATGTCCAAAGAATTTTTGTGGGGAGTAATCAATCCCATGGATCTGGTGAGGATGCAAGATATAAACCACAAGACACAATGAGTTCACGTCAACCAAAGGCTTTTGATATTTTTAGGAGAATGCCCGTGACACCACAACTCAATCCCCACGGTGCTGAGAAATGTATGTAGGATGTGCATGCCTTGAAAAATTTGGAGAGCAATTCTTTGAGGCAATTGAATGCAATTGAGGTCTACCTTTTCTAATATATTTCCATACAACTTAAATATTCTACACTAAAGTCCTTGTAGATCAGAGAGTTTGTCATAGAATGGGATAAGTAATGTATCAATAGGAAGCTATTTGTTTAAATAAAAACTTCCTTTAAGAGTAAACTCCAAGGTACGAGGACATGCAAATGAGCAAAAAAAACACAATATATTGGTAGCGACACGCTTAGAAACTTAAGGGTTAAGGGCCAATTTTCATATAAGTCCATCTCCCTGACCCTTATAAAACAAAAAATCACTCATTACAGTAAGTTTAGTTTGTGCTTGATAAAATAAACAGAGATGAGTGTTCATGGAGGCTAGTCCTATCATTGTGTATAATAGAGTCTGTGGTCAAAACGCAGGTCCCCTAATGGAGCTATACAGATTTTCACTTAAAGGTTCATAATAGTTTCCCATAAAACAATACTCACTGCAAACATTATAGGGTGTTACTTTAGGGCACCATTTTAGAAATAACTATGTATCCAACTTCAAAAAATCCAACTCATTGTCAAAAAGTTCAAAAATGATGATTCCACTTGCTCTATCTTTACAAAAAAAATCCCATGCACAAAAAGTGCTTGCACTTGAGGCTTCCCTATAGATTTCTTGTGTTGAAAATTGAGTCATTATTGAGCACCTTACTACATGAAGGTTTGCTGTTATAAGCCACGATATGGCCTTGTCAGGTTGACTATGATTAGTACAAAAAATGCTTAGTTCATTTGTGACGTCATATTTTTGGGATGATTGATATCACACGTGCCATCTTGTGAAATGTACTGATAAGGTATTGGATACCTACTTTGTAGAAGATAATTGGCTCAATTTTTAGCATGGCAAATTTGTAGTGAATCTTGTCCCTGTGAGTGCGCCAACATTGGAAATCATCCTTCAAAGCTAAAAGAACACCACCTGCTAGGTTCACCTGACGCACCAATTTTGGTAGTACAAGCAACTCCTAAACTACATGCGAAAATTTTCATCTCAAAAAATAAGAATTTCCCCTATCATCAGTATCATGCTTAAAAGATTCATCTTCAATAAGTAAGAACCAAGCAAGTACAAGCGTCAATGAAGTTTGCAAAGACACCTTATGTTCCATGTTACTTTGAGAGTTAAAACTACTATTCTAAAATCAGAATCTTTAGAGTCTTGAATGATAATGTCCTTAGGGTCTTTGTGACCTTGTTGGATGCCTATAAATGTAATTAAAGGTGTATGAGCTACTCTTACTAAGTCTAGTGATATCTTACCTTGACTGTGATAGACCTTATTGTAGATAAAGTAAATCAAATTTGGAACTATACAGTTACATGGTTAAGAAGATCATTATGTATCCATATTTAAAATTAACGTGATTTCTACCTAAAGGCAAAAATCCTCCTCAAAATTTATTGCAATAAAAAAATCATTTAACTCAAAAGTTCTCTATCTTCATCCCAATAACACCCTAGTACATGAAATATTCTTAATTAGGCGGATGGCTCGGGCTCCCCTCCGAGCTCTGGCGATGGCGGACCCCTGTAGCAGGCGCCGCTCAGGCGGCGCACCTCGCATCCTCCACTGAGGCTCCCTTCTACCCTGTCGTGCTTAGATTTGTCCGCATCTCCCTCTGCTGAATCGTTTTAGCAGCGTTGTTCACGATACATTCGTCCTAGAAAAGTCTAGACCGAATTTAGGGTTCGAAGGTTGTTATCATGGCAGGGCAGCGAGGCAGCTACCGAGCGGTCTTGACCAGTGGGTCTGATCCCCCAGCCACAGAGGTACGCACTACAGGATCAGACACTCATGTCTCGAACGACCCCAGCCTAGAATACATCAAACGCGGGATGGAAGACGGTCGCCTCGCCAGATCCACGGTGAACCCATTCAACAAGGTTGCAGGCGAACGGCTTGAACGAGGGTTGTTCCGGAACCACTCTGGAATGCTGGTACGTGGAGCTACTCCTCTCACTCTCAACAATTCGGAACAGGCTATAGTGGCCCAGGAGATCCCATTTCTCAGCGAGCATGTCGTCATTGCCAACTTGCTTGAAGGCGAGCTATCCAACCAAGGCCCCGACTCATGGTGGATCTCCCTGACTCGCATAGCCTCCCCAGGTTCCGTTCACTTCTATCAGCGAGTGGGGCTCAAACACGCCTACATTCGCACTGACAGCTTCTCCACCACGATGCGCATCCTCTCCAAAGGGCTACACCAGTTCAACTCCGGAATCGTCCTATACCAAAAATGGGTGAGCGGATTCAGTCCCACGCTGGCCCGGGCCATCATCTGGCCAATGTGGATCTCCTTCCCTAAAATGCCATTGGAATACACCAAGCTCGCTCGCAAGATAGCCAGTCAGGTGGGAGAAGTACTTGCAGAGAAAGCAGATGCTGGTATTGACGCCCTTCCACGCTTCTGCGTGGGGATCGACATAGGTCGTGGGTGGGTGACAAACGTAGTTGGACACAGCAGTGCTGGAGGAAGCGCCACAATCCCGGTGCGCTATGACGGGCTCGAGCTCCAGTGCCTACGCTGCGGGAATCACCAGCACACAACGACACTCTGCCCTCAGGGACAGACCCGTAACTTGCTGCCTCAGTCCACCTCCGCTACTCAACCCCAAGATGCTACCAACGGTCCTCCCACAATGCCGTTCCCAGGTGCCCGACCCCCCTCTGCTCGTGTGCATGCCTCTGCCAGCGGACACATTCCTCCTCCCTCTCCGTCACGAGGTCCAAACCGCAGACGTCACAGGAACCGCTCCACCCATGCGTCGCAGCCATACACAGATCATGACGGCTTCACACTGGTTTCACACCAGAGACGAAGGAACTCAAGCAACAACGTTGACATGTCGGGCCCTCCCCCAGCCCCAGTCAGACCGTCCGCCAAAACCTTGGCGTCGAATCCTACTGGATTGCTTCCTCTACCTACTGCCCAGCAGCCGTCATCAATCGTCATGCCGCCAAGGCCCGCTCAGCCTTTGCCACAGTTCATCTGCTCCGGCAACTCCCTCAACCAGGGGCCCTCTAGTCTGGATCCTACACCACGTCAACGCACACGCCCAAATGGTTGGGATGTAGGGCCTTCTGGGTCGGTTGGCTTCGTAAGCAGAGCTCCAAACATGCTCGATAACAACAGAGGAGTCACTGCTGCGTCTGAGCCGATGGTAGAAGCTGCGGCTCCAGTGCAGATGGAAGACACCGAAATGGGTGATGCATCCGCGCCGTACTACAACCCATACGATCCGCTAAATGACACTGACAGGAGTGGCAACCACTATTTTAATGGTGAGTCCCGCGACACCCCCACCTATGAATGGAATGGATGGGAGAAAGTCTACACGACAAAAAACCTCACAAAGTCATGGAAGGCACATGGAGCTCCACGACCTCCGACAACTCTCACGAGAAGGAAGTCAACTCGGCCATCCAGCTCCTGTCTGCTCGGTCATCCCCGGCATCCCCCGCCTCGTCCGAGCCGGCAATTCTTCCCCCTCCACCGGACTCTAGCCTGATCATACTCAGCTCCGATCCCGAAGCCTCCCCAGCAGCCAATTCACAACAGCAGGAGCCGAGGACCTCAACTGCCGAACGAGCCGCCAGATCAAAAGTACCGGAACTGAGGACCCCAACGGTCGAACCATCAGCCAGACCAAATGCGCCGGAATCGAGGTCCACATTAGCCAAGCCAGTTGCCAGATCACATCAGCAGGAACAACAGGCGTAGGGAAAATATGTGCATGATCAGCTCGGCGGTGCGAGAACGGAGGATCCCAACCAAGGAGCCAAGAACAAGAGCTCGCGCCGCTGTCTCGCTACCGACTTCACTGCCCCTGCCACCGCCTACAAATGTCCTCACGCCACCGATCGTAGCCTTCAGCAGACCAAAGTAACTGCGGCCGCCGACCCGCTACCAACTGCAGCTCCTCCCCAAGCTGTAACTGCAACTTCAGAAGCCGCTCTCTCTCCGGCGCCGATCGAGCTCCTCCACAGAACTGTTCCTAGCTCCTCGACACGGCCGGCAACTTTGTCGTCAATACTCAAGTCGCCTCCTCTCCCAGCAGATGAGGAGGTCTTCGAGGACGCTCCGGCTCTCCTCCCTGCCCCCCCTGTCTCCCCAATGCAGATCCGCCGTGAGCTAGCTACATTCTTGGAGCTCAGTGACGACGCCGCAGAGCCGTCTCGTCTCGCCGCCGTGATTATAAAGACGATCCCCAAGCTCGGCTTTACTCGGCTCCCGGAGGCTCCGAAACCAACGAGTCCCCTACGTTACCAGCCTCCGTTCGCAGCATGCGGGCTGCGGCTAGACAAGAATCGTCATCTTCGGAGACGCGTTCTCTCCCCTATGACATATGGGGATTCCGGCATCCAGACACTATGAGCGGCGGGGGCGCCACCACCCCCTCACCAAATCCATGAAACTAAACCTGCTCACCTTTACTGTCCGCAGGCTAAACGATGATGGAGCTGTGGATCTCATGAGATCCTACCTCAGAAACCATCACACCCAGGTGGACGTAGTAGCGTTACAAGAACACAAGACCCGTGGACACGCACTTCCCCGCCTTGGTGACAGGATCTGGAAAGGAGCTCTCTCCTACGCCCTGGAAGCTACTGTAGGCTACGGTCATAACTCGCTTGACCCCGGCGCTGGTTGCGGTGGCATCATCACACTGATCAACCCGAAATGGGCTCCGCACATTGGCGCCTCTAGCTCTCTCATGGACAATCGCCTGCACTGGCTCATCTTGACAGGTCTCCCTGGCGGCGATATAGGGATCGCTAATCTCTATGCCCCCAATGACCCCGCAGATCGCTGCCAGCTCTGGGAGACCATGGAACGCAATCTCCCGCACTCATGCAGGTGGGTCGTTCTTGGCGACTTCAACATGGTTGAGGCCCGTGCTGACAAAACACGCCAAACCGCCTCCCTGATCCCCTACAGAAAACGTCTACTCTTCGAGGCCATGAAAGCCTCGCTGCACATTGAGGACAACCCGCGTACTCCAGGCAGCTTGAAGTTCAGCTGGGACAACAACAGGCCGGGACTACCTCGATCATTAGCTCGCCTGGACCGGATCTACACTTTCATACAACAGCCCGACACACCCAGCCGCTCAATTCTCTCCTACTCGATCCTTGCTAATATCACTCGGTCGGATCACCTCCCGGTTGCAGCGTCCATCCAACTTGAAGCTCAACCTCGCAGACTGACCCACTGGAAGATGAACGCTATGTGGTTCGAAGCTGCTGCCCCCGAAATTACAAAAATATGGGAAACCGCTAGGCCGAATCTCTCATTTTTTGCCAAGATGAGACGCATCATCAAATTCTACAAGTGCTTTTGCAAACGCAAAGTCAGAGAGAGTTGAAAGCAGACGAAGCAGCTCTGATTCTAAACCTCGAGCAGTCTACAAAGGCCGCCCAAGACGACCCGGCCAATGAGGAGCTGCTACAGCGCCGTTGCGACAGCCGCGCACATCTCCAAGCTTACCAATCTCGGAAGCTTGCTGGGAAAAAGGTGCGCATGCGAGTGCGATGGAAGATGCACGGTGATCTGGTGAGCAAGGAATTCTTCCATGCTGTCAGGGAAAGGCGAAATCAAGCCCCGATAACTGCCCTGCGCGGCCTTGATGGAGCGAGAGTCACCGATCAAAAAGGCATGGAAGATCAAGCAACGACATTCTATCAGAGTCTCTATGAAGCCGTCCCTATGCTCCCCGATCAAGATGCTCTGGAAGCTCGTATCTTGAACGCCATTCCTGCTAGCTTTCGGTCCAAATTTTCCATGGAGACTCTCTCGACATTGAGTGCTCTACCCAGTCAGACCGAGCTTCTCAAGGCACTACGCTGCATGGCTCCTGGAAAGAGTCCCGGTCCGGACGGGGTCGTGGTAGAATTTTTCAAATTCTTCTGGGAAACGATCGGCCCAGATTACACCTCAATGCTACGCTCCTCCATCGCATCTGGATCACTACTCCCAGGCATGAACCGCGGACTCATCATTCTCTTGCCAAAAGAGGGTGACACGGAGCTGTTGTCAAACTGGCGCCCAATCACCTTACTGACAACAGCATACAAGCTCTTTGCCAAAGTTCTTCAAATCAGGTTGCAAAAACTCCTCCCTGAAATCATCCATGATAGTCAAACTGCTTTTCTCCCCTCCAGGTTCATACTAGATTCTGTGATGGTCCAATACGAAACGATTGCATGGGCTGCGGAGTCCAACCAGCCACTGGTGATGCTCAAAGTCGACTTCAGCAAAGCCTTCGACATAGTGAGCTGGAGATTTTTGACCAAGGTTATGCTCCAATTTGGGATCCCCCCGGAATTCGTCTCCATGGTGAACATGCTGCTAGAGGGAGCGTCGGCATCCGTGTGTGTCAACGGAGCATGCTCCTCCCCATTCCCCATACGAAGAGGAGTCCGCCAAGGCTGCCCGCTGGCACCATACCTGTATCTTCTAGTAGCAGAGGCGCTGTCACTTGCCGCTCGCCATCAGGTATCCATCGGTTCCCTTCGAGGCATCCGCCTACCCGATTCGAACACCCAACAGATCGTGACCCAGTACGCAGATGATGCCACCTTGGCGGTGTTCGGATCCTACCGATATCTCATCGCTGCCTTTGATCTGCTGCAAACCTTCGAAGCTGCTTCAGGGCTTCGCATCAACAGGGCAAAAAGTGCCGCTTTCTGGTTCGGTAGGGAAGTCACACCGAGCTGGCTCCATGACTTCAGCTGCTTGGTGGCTCCTCCACAGGCCCTGTACAAGCTACTCGGCACCCCATTTGGGCTGGAGCTTGCGACCGCCGATATCGACGAGTTCCTGAAAGCTAAAGTCTTGAAGAAGCTGAACTACTGGTCAAAGATACACCTGTCTCTAGCGGCGAGGGCAGTCATCGTTAACTCCGTCCTTCTGTCAACCTTATGGTACTTTCTAAGTATATGGGGAGGATCACGGCCGGTTTTACAACGCATCCGAGCCTCTCTCAGGAACTACCTATGGAAAGGGAATGAAGAGCGAGCACGTGCACGAGTCTATTGGCAAGACTGCTGTGCCTCCCAAGACAATGGCGGTCTCGGGATCGTTGACCTGGAGGAGGCCCTCACAGCCCTCATGGGGAAATGGGTGGTGAAAGCTCTCACTCCAGGTACCTCAGCGCTGCAGACACTCCTTCGCCATCGACTCAGCCTCCTGAGGCCCCCAGGCAACCCGGGCTGGCCCCCTAGCCTTCAATGGTCAATGCTTTCTCGCTTCTCGGCCCCCACGGGAAATGCCCTGTGGAAACGCATTACTCAGGCCTGGAAGTCCCTCACCCCCTTGCTCGATGCAATCCCTCCAAAGAACTTCGACGAAGTGTGCAACACATATTTATGGTGGACTACCCATTTCTT
The DNA here is from genome assembly GCA_037043015.1 of Bryum argenteum. Taxonomy (NCBI): domain Eukaryota; kingdom Viridiplantae; phylum Streptophyta; class Bryopsida; order Bryales; family Bryaceae; genus Bryum; species Bryum argenteum. Next base: position 5,851,534 of record CM073327.1, read on the forward strand.
GGGCAACTCCTTTGGCTTCACGGAGTCAAGAGCCAAACAACTGGCAACAGCAGGCTTACGATCCCTTCGAGACCTCTGGCTTCCTGGAGGTATGGTCCCGATACCCTGGCTTGAGCTTCAGACCAAATTCGGCCTCCACCAGGACGAACGCCTCTGTGTAGAGCAATACTACTCCAACATCCCTGGAGCTTGGGTCTGCCTTCAACATTCAACCGCGCTCTCTCCACAAATTGATGACTGGCTCGGCGTCTTTGATGGCAATCTCATGGACCGGCCTTCTCTGGTGCTCCAAACCTCAGCCCAGTTTCTTCCGACACTCTCCTCGACGCCCACGGACCTGGAAGTCCCTGTCCACATCAAGACTTACATCGTCGGTGACCTATCCAGCTCACTCATCGAACTGCCTGTCCTAACATCACAACCGCGTCGGGCTCATGGCACCATCTGCAGAGTGAGGATCATCTCGCTCCCTCCCCGCCAGTCAACCAAGACGTCCATTACACGTAAGTACTTAGCCCCTGTGTCATGCCTCTCCTTTGACCCCGCCAGATGGTTAAGGCGGCCGGGAGATAACTTCTTCGAATACTCTGCGAGCAAAGGCTGCAGATGGAGGAATCCTCACATTTCCTTGAGTAGGTCAATTCATGAGAAATGGCACAATCAACTTCGACCAGAGTTCACTCCCAACTGGACAGAGGTTTGGATGGCAGACCGCCCAAGAAAGGAAGCTGCCTTCTTCTGGAGTCTCATTCACAGAGCGATAGCAGTCAACCAGTGGCGACATCAATCACACACGGCAACTTCAGCTCTCTGCACCTGTTGCGACCGTGGAGTCCCAGAGTCTCTGCAACACTGCTTCTTTCAATGCACGGCGGCAATAGAAGCATGGGACTATGCATTTGCCATTCTATACCAGGCAGTCCCGCGCCACCTCAACTCCATTCCGTGGAACCGTCTTCATTGGGAGCAATGCCTACTTGGTGAGCCCCTGCCGATTCAACTTCAGCCACTATCAGAACTCTGGGCGCTTCTGAGAGGGGTGGTGATTTGGTCCATCTGGATACGACGCAATGCTTGTATTTTTGCAGGAGGAAGATGGACAAAAGAACGCCTTCAGCTCACCATCTGGGATAGCACACTTGACTTAGGCCGTATGGCGTGGGAGCGAGCTTCTCGCCGGGTGCGTCACGCACAAAACCCTCGTCCCCAACTCATGGCAAGATTTCATCGAATCTGGCTAAGTTCCGAAGTATTCTGCTCTCTGACTAACGACAGAGTTCGTTGGTCGGCGGTTGCCCCGAGCTGCAGCAGGTCCCTTGTCAATTAATGCTAGTTCCAGAGGTATCAGTTCACTCCTTGGTCTCACCATCAGGGAATTAGGTCCTAACAGGGTTTTCAGTTCTCATCAGGTAGCAATCTTCAAAAAATAGGTATCCGCCGGCCCGAAGCACACTCAAGCCTGGTTCTGCATCGGTGTATCTCTCTTCATGCAATGGAAATCCACCACTTGTTCCAAAAAATATATATATATATATATATATATATATATATATATATATATATATATATATATATATATATATATATATATATATATATATTCTTAATTAAAAAACTAACCTTCTAATGGTAAGATTGCCTCAAATTTTACAAAGGATATAAAATTGTGAAGTAAACCTCTTGTGCCAAAATGCATGCGATGTTTCCATAATATCTTGAATCTGAAGTGGAGGCAAGTCAAGTAACGCCGTAACGGGAAGCCTTGAATGCTCCTCCTGGGCATACCACCCGAAAATGCACAATTCCACATCAAAGAATATAATTTTTTGGGTGTTATTTTTCACTATTTTTAACCATCGATTCGAGCATGCCACCCCCTTCCCCGTTTTCCCCCGCCGCTTCCAAGCCCTCTTTCCAGGACGACAGTCAGGTTTCGTTGAAATGGACCAGTGGTGGCGGCTTAACCCTTAAACGCCCAAGCAAGCCCGAGGGGCTTGATTTCAACAGAATCTTCCTTGTAGCTCTCACTGTACTCCACTTTTCACTTCTATTTTGATGTCAAACTGGTCACCTTCTTATGATGCATTCAAAAAGTGAAATTTCACAATTCAAATCACAACTTGTATGAATGATTTTGTGCTTTGAAAGGATTGTGGTAGGTAGGTTGGGGTTGTACATAACCTTGTAGGAGGATGCAAGCTCATCATTGATTGGTCTATTCATGATGCCCAAGTTCAAAAAGTGCACTATTCATGATGCCCAAGTTCAAAAAGTGCACTATTCATGATGCCCAAGTCCAAAAATGTTGTGATCCAATTTTGGGCTGCCCGTTTTAGACCCCATGGGCGTTTAAGGGTTAAGAAACCTGGGATGCAAACGGACTATAAATTCTGCTTCTCGGGGATAATACTTGAATGTAACTCGCTGCTAGTGTTAATTCTCACCTTCGCGTTCACAACAGCTCGCATTTGCATTCGCTAGCTACTCTCTTCTTTCTCACTCCCATCGTAAGTCTCTGCTGCCCCTCCATTGTAATTTAGTGTTTTCTTTCGTTACCGATCAATTCTAGCTCGCTTCGCAGCTCTTGAATGGATTCAGTACCTAATTCACGACTCAGATTGAAGTGAAGTTCTGGCAGTCGAATTAAGTCCGCGGGTTCCACAATCAACACTTCTATGTACTAGATTGCTATCAATGCTGAAATTTGACGTCTTGCATGAATCTCTTGCTGATCATGTTGCGATCGTCTCTTCCAGTACGCCCTATTTGTTGATAACTTTTCCCGAATTTTGATTCTAGAATTGTTATTCTCCTTCCCTTGGTTGTCCAAGCGAGGTCTACTTGATTTATCGACATGTTGACGATCTCGATTTCAGCAAGAGATGTGCTCAATGTTTTTCGTCGTGTGGCTTGTTAAAATCCTTCAGACGGTAACGCAATGGCGCAAGTGAATCGTGCTGGCACGGACGCGCAACAGCCTGCTCCTGCTTCCGCTCTCGCCGTGGCAGTTGGACCTCCTGCCGGTCCTCGTCACTAAGGGCGGGACAGTGGAGGGGTTGCGCCTCCACTGCCCGCCCACACTAGCTGCCCGGCTGAAATTCGTATAAATGTGATTTTTGGATTTTTGGAGGCCCTACAATATTTATTTTCAGATTTTGAGTTCAGAATTGGGATCTGCGACCCCAATTTACCCTTGGAGGTGTCCCATGGCAGCATTGGTGTCATCAACAACAAAAATTTAGGGGCAAATTTACTCCCAAATGATTTTATGCGGGCAGGGTTTTGTGGGCGGGCAGGGAGGCGCAACCCCTCCACTGTCCCGCCCTTAGTGTCGAGGCCTGCCCGTGTCGGTGTTCCGGTGCCTGTCGCCGTAGCGGACCCTTCTATTGCCGTGGCAGCCCCTCCTATTGCCGTGGCAGCCTTCCCTGTCCCCGCAGCCCAAGATCTTGTATTCTTTGATGTGCAAGCGGGCATTTCGGGGGGTATGCCCAGGAGGAGCATTCAAGGCTTCCCGTTACTTGACTTGCCTCCACTTCTTGACTTTTGAAAGGCGAGGTTACTCTCTTGCTGGAATCATCAATTGTGGCTGAATGGCTTTAGTTATGATTCTCATCCCAGTCGTACAGGGCTTTTAATTCAGTATGTGGGTTGACGGAGTATGATTTATAATGTTTTGGTATCGTTATGTTTGGGGTACTAAGCTTCGTTCTATAGTGAGGAGATTCTGCAGGGGTACGTACGAAAGTAAAATGTTGTGTCGGTAGTTTCTATTTCCTTGTAATACAATTACTACGATTTTACTGCGTTACTTCTAAGTGAAACATGAGAATTTGTTGAATGTGTAACTTGTCCTTCCATGTATGTATCTAGAATACTCCAATTTCTTAACAATTGTGAAAACATTATGGTCAAATTGGTGTGGAATGACTAAATAATGTTAGATTATGGAGTAAAATAATTCAACTTAAATATACACGTCACAACTTCAACTTCCATGTCGTGAATGTATTAATATATCATTTAAGAATATTCTTATACATGTCGCAGTTTGGAGCATGTCTTCATCTTTGAACACTAAAGATGTTGAATTTGGTCATTCTCAATGACAAATTGAAGCGTTGAGGAGTCACATGTTCATTGCTCGATGTCTATTTTTGACAAAGTTTGTTGATGTTGCCTTCCAAATTAGTGTTTTCTAATTTTAAATTGTATATTATTTTATTTCATTTTATTTTTTGGAGTGGAATCTTGTGATCTTATCATAATTCAAGATGGTTTGATTTTATGACATGCACTATTTAGCCGATTTCAAAAGTATGTAATATTATCACTCAAGGAGGCATGTTTTACTATTGCAAATTTATATTCTGAATAAGAAAGTTCTTTTCATGATTTTTTTTTAAGCAAGTGTAATCTTAGTAAGAGGATATATAATTTCCTCGGTAGAAGTTTTTAATTTGAGTCCTTTGAGGATTAGCTAACCAATTAAGGGTTAATTGATGTCACAAAGTATATATATATATATATATATATATATATATATATATATATTCTTATAGTGGCACCAGCTTTGCGACTTAAGGTAGCGACACCCATAAGCATCCCTATCCCCATTGGCGTGACCTATGATTGTACCTATTGTTGACCTTTTGAGACCCACGGCTGACTGTTGTGAAAAAGGGACGGTAATGGGTGTACATTAAAGCGTGCTTTACTGCCGATTGGTTGGAAGTGAATGTTGTATGTCATGGTGTAAAGTGCATAGTGTTTTAATGAAATAATATTGAGAGGTGGTTGAGCGGTTTGGTTTTGGGTGATTTGATTTGCTAGTTCTTACTTATCCACAGCTTGGAATTTTGAACAACGGTGGGACGGTTTTCAATTCCCCGTTTAACTTTTATAGGAACTATCTTTCTTGGTTTTAAGCCGCTACAGGACAACAAACACTTCAGTGGTGGTCATTTTTAGCTCCACCTATGGACAAGCATATAAGTATGTTCATTTTGTACTTTGAAATATTCTTAAAAACTCTGGCTCGTCACAAAACCTCATCTCTCAAGGCAAATATTTTTCACTCCCAATTACTAATCTGTAGATAATTTTTTCAAGCTTCCTTGGTAGTTGTAACCAACCATATTTGCTTATTGGGACGGTTATGGGTGTCGCTACCTTACATGATGTGCCCATTCATTGAGGCCATTGGTAGCGAAGGAACGGGCAGAAAGGAAGGGAAGAGCCACACACAGCATTGGGATGTGCAACACCCAGATTGATGGCAGCTGCTCCTCCTCAGCTTCGACCCACTACCACCATGGGCCTCTTCACATATGTTTTCCAAAACTAGTTTCACAAATCCTTCAGCACATTTTGCCATATTCAAATGATTGGCACTATAACACAATATAGGTAAAGGATGTGATCACCTCATAGGGGTGCTCCCGCCTTGCCTTGAATGTCCTTCCGGATCAGGGATGTCAATATGGACGTCTTTTGAGTTTTTTGGTCGACGGACGTCATTCCGTCGTCGACGTCCGTCCGGGGGTAAAATGGAATTACTACGACAACAGTAAAAATTTCAACCATTAGATATTCTTGGAGCTCGCATCTAAGCCGTTCAAATCTGATCTTCTTTAGAGCGATCGAGAAAATTCGCTTCGACCGGCGCCCGGTCGAGGCGACCGAAGGTCGTGGTGACCATGAGATTTGATTCGGAGATCCACAACCGTCAGATCGATAACGGTCGACCGGTCGGACGGCGGTCGACGGATCGGTCGGCGGTCGACCGATCGGACGGCCCGACCGGAATTTAAGGGGGAAAAAAAAAACATCTAAATTTAGAATCCGGTCGCTCCGTCCGATCAGTCAGGCCGACCGATCGGACGGAGCGACCGGATTCTAAATTTAGATTTTTAAATTTTTTTATTTTTTATTTTATTTTTTTAAATTTCCCGGACGGCGTGGGCGTCCGGCCCTTGGTGGGGAGCTAAGGATGGCGGCCACTCCTCTTAACCCTAACCCTATTCTAATTTATTCCAACAACCATTTTGAATTTCTTAACAACTCCCTCCCTAAAGTTTTTCAAGATCCAGATTACACTATTTGGGGTTCCCGCCCAAATAAGATTCTCCTTGCTTTGAGCATTACGATCTCACTAATGGAAAAGAATCAACGGTGTAAATTTTACAAGTGACTAAAAACTCAAGTGAACTTTAAGATCCTACGGTTGGATCTTCTAAACATTGTTTCAAATGGGGCTTTATAAGCATGGAGAATTTAGGCAATTTCGCATCAAGGATATCTAGGGATTAAGATCTCTTTATTTTATCTATAAATTATAACCATACTTAAGTTACTTTTGCGAATTGATTGATGATTCATTTAATCGTATTATCATGGTCCGGAAGATGTTACTTACTTTGTACTACTTATGGCATGTCGATGTTTAACAACTTAAAAGAGAAAATAGGATGATGTTCATGTGTTTTTTAGTTTAAATTACGTATTTTTCTTTAATTCCCAAATTGCAAACTTTAGGAACAAGCCTAATGTCTTAATTCACTGTGAAGGGCACTTGGTATTTTTGGGGTGTAAGTTCTTAGTGTCATTTGCCAAAAACACATAGCATCATAAGGGTCAAATAGGATTAAATAAAAAATCTTTACTTGAGGATAAGAAAACGCTTCCACAAAGATTATTTTTATTGAATACAAATTTTATTGCCATATAAATCAAATGGGGTCAATATCAACTAATCGCATCTTAAAATAATATATCATTGTATATTTGATCATGTAGTATTATGAATTGCTATAATAAGATATTGAAGATACATCACTTTCTACAAAAATAAAAAATAACATACGCCATAAACGTGGACATGACTCATATTTATTCATGAGTTATGAACATCTACCAAGATCAATTAAATGAAAAATCTATATTTACACATTACCACTACGTAACTTGTTAAATGTTTAGGAACGTCTTATAGAAATATAATCTTCATACTCACACATACACTTGAAAGACAAATATTAGCACATAATACTTTGTAGTATTGTTCTTCTAAATTTGGGTTGCATGAATTTGTATTGTAAGTTTTATGTTATATGTCTTTTTCCTTCACATATTTATATACTTATATGATGCTAATAGCCTTTCAATATAGTACATGATTGGATATTCACTCTAACGCTCAACTACTAAAGGCCCAATCAACCATTTTGTACTCTATTCCAAATTTTGACAAGATGTATCTGATTTAAAAAAGATTCTTGTTGGACTTATTTTTTACCTCCGAGATGTAAGATGGGTTTAAAACCTCATCTACATTACAAAACCTAGTTTGGAATCATGTATTGTTCACACCAACCCTTCAATCACAAACATGACAAGGTTTGCATAATATTAAATAACTTATTATAAAAGAAAACCAGTAGTATTCTTCATAGATAAGTATTGGCCTTTATCATATAAGATAAAACTTAAGGAAACCATACAAATAAATAAGTACTAAGAATAGAAATGAGAATTTTATTTTGCTATTGAAAGTTTAGGTGTCTTTAATCTATTACAAGAGAATTATTAATTGTTATGAGGATTTCAACTACAACAATTTAATCTTAGAATTAAGGTTTTTATATTGTCTTTGGGAAGAAAGTTTACAAGAGTTAGAAAACTCACATTTCTTAACACATTCATTTTTCCTTCAAACCCCCCCCCCTAGCCTTTAGGGGTTAAATAAACAACCACCCATTTGGATTCAAATAAAATTTGCTTAGATACTTAGATCCGTAAATGGTTAGTAACTATAATATTTTTCATTATCATAAGTCAATGTGAATATATTGCAAATTCTATCAAAGCATGACATTGTACCCCTAAAGAATTCCAAGTGATTCATGGATAGTTAAGATTCATATGAACAATGAGGGGTTATTTATAATAAGTTCTATTTTTCATGTGTGTCCAAGCCCATAAGATCTTTTGAGTAAAACATTCCCTTCTATGAAAAGAAGATCTTCTCGACATTCCCCTGACAAAATCGGCATGTGGATTAATGCCCTGATTTAGATTGTAGGTACAATGTCAGGTACCTAAAAATAGACAATTCTTAAATGCAAGCAAGAGGAGGAAGAAGAAGGGAGAAGTGGAGAGATGAGGGAGCGTTGGTGAGTGAGAGAGGAAGAGAGGAGCGCAAGACACCGACCGGTCGCTCGGTCGATCGGTCGACATCGGTCGGTCGATCGATCGGACGCGGTCGCTGGTCGATCGATCGGACGCGGTCGCTGGCCGACCGATCGGTCGGAGGGCCCGACCGGAATTCAAGGGAAAAAAAAAAAAAAAAAAAACTAACTTTGGCTTATGGCCTGAGCGATCGACGGAGAGACCGACCGATTGACCTACCGAGCGACTGACCGATGTCGACCGATGGACCGACCGATGGACCGAGCGACCGGTCGGTGTCTTGCGCTCCTCTCTTCCTCTCTCACTCACCAATGCTCCCTCATCTCTCCACTTCTCCCTTCTTCTTCCTCCTCTTGCTTGCATTTAAGAATTGTCTATTTTTAGGTACCTGACATTGTACCTACAATCTAAATCAGGGCATTAATCCACATGCCGATTTTGTCAGGGGAATGTCGAGAAGATCTTCTTTTCATAGAAGGGAATGTTTTACTCAAAAGATCTTATGGGCTTGGACACACATGAAAAATAGAACTTATTATAAATAACCCCTCATTGTTCATATGAATCTTAACTATCCATGAATCACTTGGAATTCTTTAGGGGTACAATGTCATGCTTTGATAGAATTTGCAATATATTCACATTGACTTATGATAATGAAAAATATTATAGTTACTAACCATTTACGGATCTAAGTATCTAAGCAAATTTTATTTGAATCCAAATGGGTGGTTGTTTATTTAACCCCTAAAGGCTAGGGGGGGGGGGTTTGAAGGAAAAATGAATGTGTTAAGAAATGTGAGTTTTCTAACTCTTGTAAACTTTCTTCCCAAAGACAATATAAAAACCTTAATTCTAAGATTAAATTGTTGTAGTTGAAATCCTCATAACAATTAATAATTCTCTTGTAATAGATTAAAGACACCTAAACTTTCAATAGCAAAATAAAATTCTCATTTCTATTCTTAGTACTTATTTATTTGTATGGTTTCCTTAAGTTTTATCTTATATGATAAAGGCCAATACTTATCTATGAAGAATACTACTAGTTTTCTTTTATAATAAGTTATTCAATATTAAGCAAACCTTGTCATGTTTGTGATTAAAGGAGTTGGTGTGAAAAATACATGATTCCAAACTAGGTAGTACATACCATAAGTAGTACGAAGTAGGTAATATCTTCCGGACCATGATAATAAGATTAAATGAATCATCAATCAATTCACAAAAGTAACTTAAGTATGGTTAAATTTTAGATAAAATAAAGAGATCTTAATCCCTAGATATCCTTGATGCGAAATTGCCTAAATTCTTCATGCTTGTAAAGCCTCATTTGAAGCAATGTTTAGAAAGATCCAACCGTAGGATCTTAAAGTTAAATTGAATTTTTAGTGACTTGTAAAATTTAAACCGTCGATTCTTTTCCATTAGTGAGATCGTAATGCTCAAAGCAAGGAAAATCTTATTTGGGCGGGAACCCCAAATAGTGTAATCTGGATCTTGAAAAACTTTAGGGAGGGAGTTGTTAAGAAATTCAAAATGGTTGTTGGAATAAATTAGAATAGGGTTAGGGTTAAGAGGAGTGGCCGCCATCCTTAGCTCCCCACCAAGGCGGCTTCGGACGCCCATGCCTTCCGGGGAAATTTAAAAAAAAAATTAAATAAAAAAAAATAAAAAAAATCTAAATTTAGAATCCGGTCGCTCCGTCCGATCGGTCGGGCCGACCGGATTCTAAATTTAGATTTTTTTTTTTTTTTTTCTTCGGTCCGGCCGACCGATCAGACGGCCTGGCCATCAGCCATTAGCCTTTTTTTCTTTTTTTTTTAAATTTTATTTTATTTTTTTCTTTTTTTCTCGGTCGGGTCGACCGCCGACCGATCAGACGGCCACTGCTCTACCGGTCGCCCCGGGTTGGGCCGGTCGGCGGGCCAGTCGCCCGGGCCAAAGACCGGTCGCCCGGGCCGAAGATCGGTCGCCCCTTTTACCTTAGGTAAATAGTCCAAAATCTCTAAGTCACGGACGCTCCCATAACCCCCTGCGGACGTCCGGACGTCCGGACGCTGTGACATCCCTGTTCCGGATGTGTAGATAAGTGACCGTAGACCATGCAACTCTTTAAATTTTGCTGGATAATCGAAGGCATGTTTAAAGAATCCGACTCTATGATTGTGACGATTGATGTGCACCATGTCCAAAGAATTTTTGTGGGGAGTAATCAATCCCACGGATCTGGTGAGGATGGCACGAAATATACCACAAGACACATTGAGTTTATGTCAATCAAAGGCTCTTGATATTTTTAGGAAAATGCCTGTGACACCATGACTCAATCCTGAAGGTGCTCAAAAGTGTATGTATGATGTGCATGCCTTGAAAAAATTTGCGGAGCAAATCTTTGAGGCAATTGAGTGCAATTGAGGTCTACCTTTTCAAATATATCTCCACACGCCGTAAATTATTCTACACTAAAGTCCTTGTAGATCAGAGAGTTTGTCTTAGAATGGGATATTAAGTAATGTATCGATAGGAAGCTATTTGTTTAAATAAAAACTTCCTTCAAGAGTAGACTCCAAGGTCCAGACTAGAGGACATGCAAATGAGCAAAAAACACGATATATTGGCAACGACACACTTAGAAACTTAAGGGTTAAGAACCAATTTTCATATAAGTCCATCTCCCTGACCCCTATAAAACAAAAAAATCACTCCTTACAGTAAGTTTAGTTTGTGCTTGATAAAATAAACAGAGATAGAAATGAGTGTTCATGGAGACTATTCCTATCATTGTGTATAATAGAGTGGTCAAAACGGAGCAGTCCCCTAATGGAGCTATACTAATTTTCACTTAAAGGTTCATAATAGTTTCCCATAAAACAATACTATGTACTCATGTGTTACTTTAGGGCACCATCTTAGAAACACCTATGCATCGAACTTCAAAAATTCACAACTCATTGTCAAAGAGTTCAAAAATGATGATTCCACTTGCTCTATCTTTACACAAATTTTTCCCATGCACAAAAATTGCTTGCACTTGTGGCTTCCCCATAGATTTCCCGTAGTGAAAATTGAGTCATTAATGAGCACCTTGCTACATGAGGGTTTTTCATCACCTTGTCAGGTTGACTGTGATTAGTACAAAAAATGCTTCACTTGTAACCTCATAATTTTGAGATGATTGATATCACACATGCCATCTTGTGAGATGTGATGATATGGTATTTAATACCTACTTTATATAAGGTAACCTCCTCAATTTTTTGCATGGCAAATTTGTAGCGAATGTAGAGTGGTGCGAGTAAGCACTCGCACATTGTTAATCAACTAATCATCCTTCAAAGCTGATAAATCACCAATTTGGTCGTACAAACAAATTCTTAATTACATGTAAAATGAAGAATTACATGTTCATCTCAAAAAATAAGAATTTCCCCCATCATCAGTATCATGCTTAGAAGATTCATCTTCAATAAGTAATAACTAAGTAAGTACAGGCTTCAATGAAGTTTGCAAGGACACTTTATGTTCCATGTTAGTTTAGGACTTAAAACTACTATTCTAAAATCTGAATCCTTAAACTCTTAAATGATAATGTCCTTAGGGTCTTTGTGACCTTGTTGAAAACCCGTAAATGTAATTAAAGGTGTATGAGCTACTCTACGTTTACTAATACCTTGTAATAACCTTATTGTAGATAGTGTAAATCAAATTTAGAACTATTCACTTACATGGATAACAAGATCAGTATGTATCCATACTTGAAATGAATGAGATATCTACCTTAAGGTGGAAATTCTACTCAAAAATATATTGCAATAAATATTCCTCTTACTCAAAAGTTCTTTACCTTCATCCCAATAACACCCTAGTACATGAAAAATATTCTTGGTTAGAAGAATAGCCTTGTAATGGTAAAATTGCCTTAAACATTAAAAGGAAATAAAATTGTAAAGCAAACTTCTTGTGCTAAAATGCATGCGATGCGCATTCCGAATAATTTGAATGGAGTTGAATCTTCTATCACAACGACTATAGTCATGTTTTAAATTGACCCAAAAAAACAAAGTTGAAAGTTGTAACGTATAAGTGAACAAAGGAGAAATGTCCTCAAGCACCACTTGTTATTTCACTTCTTATGATTCCGTATCTAGTACCAATTGAAAGCTATCTTTGGCAAATAAATCCGAGAACAAGGGTACTGAATAATATGTCAAGAACAGAATCATATAAAAAACCTTCAAAATTACTTTCGTCTTGAATGATTAGCTTGCAATGGTAAACTATGCTCTATGTTTTGAACCCTTGAACACAACTGAAGGTACTTGCAAAAGATTGAAAAGAATCCATGCCATACTAGTTTGAATCAAACCTCCCATAAGATTGTACTAGGCTTCAAAATTTGCTCTTCAACAAACCATTTCCTTAGCATCATGCAAAATAATCAAGATATCTCTTTATTTTGATGAAATTTCAGGAAAAACCTCAAATTACAAAAATGATCTGAAAAGACATGCTAAAATGCTCCAACATATAATATGACATTGGTCATTCATCATTATAATCTCAAAATTAATAAGGAAAGACTGTGTGAAATTGAAAGCATACATGTAAGTACAAGTCAAACACAAAATTTTATATGACATTCAAGAGTACCACACATAAATATGCCTCAATGTACGTAAAGGCCAACTATTAATAGACAAATAGAGAGTTCTAAAGTTATTCAGGTTTATGATCAAAATCAAAAACATCTATAGTAGGTTCTAACAAAGAAAGTCAAAAACACCTATAATACATAATAGTTAAGGAATTTCGGAAGGTATTGTTGTGACCCACTAACACATTTTAGTGATTCCAAACTCCTTTGGCACAAGAGATGGTCCCAGCAGAAGAGGGCAACGTTGTCTCTCAAAAGTCAAGAGGTGGTGGCAAGTCGAATGATAGGAAGCCTTGAGTGCTCTTCCGCAGAGCTCCCGAAGTGCCCGCTTCCACATCAAACAGTGGATGGGGCATAACTAGATTGTTGATGCCACGAGCTACCGGCGCGGCAATAGGGGCTGCCATACCGACACCGACCGGAGCCGCAACGACCAAGGGAGCAGGAGCTGCAGCTGGCGGCTGGGCGTTCACGCCAGGTTCATTTGCTTGCGCCATTGCTACCGATCAGCAAATCTCTTCGACACTGCGCACAACTACAGGAGAATCATTTTGCAAAAGTACAATCAGATGGAAGTTGATTAGAGAGAATTTCGTAGTTATCAGCAAACGCGCGCAACTGCTTCAAATTCGACTCAATAAGCCGCCGTCTGTTTTTCAGCATTCATCTTTTGTAGGAAGAATTACTGTGCATGGAACGTACGCTGACTTTCGTAAATCAAAACAGAACAATAAACGATCTCGACGGCGTTGAATTATGTCAAGGTGTGCACATAGATCACTAGTCTCAACGAGCTCAGCTATCACTGAAGCGTCTAGTAGCATCAACAGACACACAATCATGACGTCCAGATGTACCCAGGCACAGAAATTTCTAGCAGAATGAAGAATTTCAAAACGATAACCACGTAATATCAGCAATCAAACCGAATGGACTTGTAAATCCTCAACGAAGATCACTAACGGAAACTCTTATTTCTAGCCCTGCTATCGGTTCAAGCGTTAATGAGCTACAGTTGATCGGTACAAGTAGGTACACTACGTATGTTACAATGGAAAGGAAGCAAATGAGACATACAGCTCAGTCTGATCGTCGTCGTCGCGAACAGAGTGTGAGAGGCAGAGGAGAAACGAGTTCTAGAACGGAGTCTACCAAGTGCATGACATGTATATATACTCCACTGAGTAGGGGTCAAGGATTTTCCAATATGATTCGTCCGGTCGAATTTATTATTATTCTAGGATGACTCCCACGATATAGGCCTGCCGGCACTGTTTCCATTAATGCTTTTCACTGTTTCCCCATTGATGCAGTTCACTGTTCCATTTATGCTGTTCAGGCCAATGGAAGCTGTTTCACTGTTAAGTTTCCCCATTGATGCTGTTCACTGTTCCATTTATGCTGTTCAGGCCAATGGAAGCTGTTTCACTGTTAAGTTTCCCCATTGATGCTGTTCACTGTTCCATTTATGCTGTTCTGGTCCAATGGAAGATGTGTGTGTGACCCCAAGATGGGCCCGACACATTTTCTATGGTTATGACCTGCCGGACTCTGTGCGGTGGATCTCCAAGACGAACAGTCTTCTTCTTCTTCTTCTTCTGTTTTCAGCAGCAGAGGGGAGGGGAATTTAAAATCCTGTTATTTTCCACCAGCATTTGTTATTAGATAAATGACTCTTTTTCCAATTTTCTTTTTTGAAGAATGACAATTGATCCATTCCCAACTTTATGCAATTTCTTAAAAATTCAATTTTGAGTTAACTAGTACGTACGTACTCAATCCATGAAGTGAGGAGACAAATACTATGCAGAAAGAAGAACATGAGAGACAAGAACGTAATCCAAATTGAAAGCATCGCATTTCAGCTAATAGAATGGTTCAAAAGATTTTGATGTCTTAGTAGGCTTTGGTTTTACGTTAAGGAACTTGGACAATTTGACAAGAACAATATGATGTCACTTTCAACAATCTTAGATGGACAAAAAATTAGTTAGAAACCTTCTCACTAAGTTGATGATCTATGAGAAGAAGGATTTTTTTTGGAAAATTGGGACTTGCGGCAATCTCTATTTAATTAAAATAAAAAGTGCATCGAGACATTCTTGATACAAGAAAGTCTTGTGGGAATATGCCTTGTTCAAGCATGTCCTTGCAACTTGAAATACTTTTAGGACCGCAAGGACTAAGGCACTCACAAGATGACATACGTCATATTTTATGTTAATATCCTAGAGAAACATAGGGTACAGGTGATATTGTGTTAAATCGAGTCTTTTGACAAATTCTATATCAAAATCCAAAAGAACATGGGGGTGCAAGTGCAAAGTTTTGACATTGAATCTTTTGGCAATTGTTTTTTTAGCATGGATATCCTAATTACTTGGACATTTGTAGATCAAGAAAGATTCTTTCTTGTCAAAAAGCCCCCATTAAGATAGATTGGTGCAAGAAGTAAAATATCATACACTAACAACCCTAGGAAAAGAGAGCAACTTCTTCAACAAATTCAAGAATCTTGGCCTTATGAGTCGGGAACCAGCCTCAATGGCGTATTTCGGATATTCATTGATTAGACGTTCATTCTTGGTGACTTCAGACCTAGCATGGACAAATGTCCAGCTTTACCGGAGAGGGTAGAAGAAGCTTTTGCAACATCAACTTTGCAATAAAGTTGCCCATTATATCTGTCAAAATGAAAGTTATTGAATATTAACACCCTTGTGAGAGCGTGAGAGCGCTCTCTTGTTTAAATGTTGTTAATAATGACTTTTATTAATGAAGTGTTTGCAAACCATGACATCTTGAGGTAAATTGATGAATATACAATAATTTAGTTTTGAATGCAATTTGTATATTAGGGGTTAGTTGTTGCAAAGCCTTTGATGGGAGGTTTAAGACTAATTTAAGCTTTAAGGTGTGGAAGGACTAGAGGAGGAAAAATTCCCCCTAGTGGATCCAATTGATGATGGAGAAGAACTAGAGGAGGAAAAACTCCCCCTAGTGAATCCTAAATTAGAAATAGGGTTAGTTGCTTAAATTAGAATTGAACGTTTTACCATGGGCTTTGTGCAACTAGTCTTTGATGTCCATGTTGTGTTTGAAATTTGATTGTTGTAAGTCTCATCCATCTAACCTTGTGGTAGCATGTGAGGCTACATTCATTGATGAAGTGGTTGATGGAATGGAGGCTTCAAGGACGGAGCGCGTGGAATGGCGGTTATTCATCTATGGAGGCTTTAGTTAGGGCTTGGGCCTTAGTTAGGCTTTAGGGTGAGCCGCCTCTTTGGCGGCTCTCATTTTCTACTTAATAGCTTGTTTCCAAGCTAGCATCACCCACTCAATCTAGTTACAGTAAGAGAAGGAAGGCCATAGGCCTCCTTCTCCTCCGTCTTGTTTGTCTCATATCTTGTTTGTCTACCTCTTCTTCTTTGTACTGTTTAGTTAGAGTAGGAGAAGGAAGGCCATGGGCCTCCTTCTCCTTCATCTTGTTTGTCTTATATCTTGTTTGTCTACCTCTTCTTCTTTGTAATGCTTAGTTAGAGTAAGAGTAGGGAGGCAGGTGGACCTCCCTCTCAATTTTGTTTCTTTTGAATTCTTCTTGAATTGCTTAGTTGTTGGTAGAAGGAGGCCGTAGGCCCCTTTCACTCAATTCTCTCAATCCCCATCAAATGTCTCTCGGTCTTTCCCTCATCAGTCGCTCAATTCTTCTTTGAATTGATTGAGATTTTTGTGGTAGGTAGCTTGTAAGTAGAGCTTTCCAACGGTAGTAAGCATGCTCAAATCCGAGTTGTAGAGAGGGAAAAATTTGCTCCCAAAGTCGGGGTGTCAAAAACGGTTTCCCCCCGGCAGTGAACAAATCAGCTGTGTTCAAACAACAATCAGTCACGGAGTTTTTTTCCTATGCTATTGAGATTTTTAGGGCACATAGAGCTCCAAAAGAGCTTTCCAGAGGTATATGGTATGCTCCAATCTGATCTTTAGAGAGGGAGAAACACCCCTCCAAAGTTGGGGGTGTTGAAGGGTTTTCTCGCCGGCGGTTAAACGAAGTACGCCCCAGTATTTTGGCCATCAGTCCTCGGGTTTTGATCCTATGCTTCTGAGATTTTGGGATTGAGTGCGAAATTGACTTAGCTTTCCAAAAAGCTATGGCACGCCCAAATCGGAGCTAAGATGAAGCGATGGTAAGCCAGAAACCGGAAGAGGGTTAAAAGGAGGCCGGCGGGGGTTTTCTTCTTCACTTCCCCTTGTTTCTTCTTCATTTCTTCTCGTCTTCTCTTCTCCCTTGTTCCTCTCTTCATGTGTTGTTCTCGTCAATCCCCTTGTGGCCAAAAGCCACTCCATGGTGGTTTTTTGGCTCACACCCTTTATCTTACAAATTTACAATATATTACTAATTTTCATAGTAGGCAAACATTGTTTGTTCCAAAAAGGTATCTATCACTTGAAGGGGGTAGTTTGTTTAATTTGAGTGAGTGTGTCACTGTGTGAGTGAGTGCCATCATGATCTCACGCACGGCCGGTTGGATCCGGGCCCATGAGGTGTCGTTTAATGCAAATTTTTACGTAGGGGTGCGGGCAATAATTGGATCATGAAGTGGGTCATCGAACACCAAGATATTGAATTTTGAATTATTTATGGCCTTAGAAATACTGCAAATTATTTATAGGGGCGTACTAGTATAAATTTAAGTGACGATTAACCCCATATTCGTTATATTGGGAAATATGCAGGACTTTGGGAGTTTTAAGAGTAGAGAATCATCTGAAATATTTATGAATGTTAAGCATAAAGTACTAGATCATGCATCAAACATGATATGAATATATGTAAAAAGAGACATAACTTTGAACAAACAATAGAAAAAGGATGGGAATAAAAGAATATTCCATTTATTCGCTTGTAAGTATCAATCATGATTCACAAAATATGCCATATAAGAGTGATGATTATCAAATCTATACAAAATTACTTCTGTAGTTAATAGATGTAACTACTACGGAGTTCCACCATAAGCAACAATACGAGATTGGATGAATGCTCGTTGACGCCGACGTGTCCAGCTAGAATCATTGTCTTGCATCAATGGACTATCAAGAAGGCGTTGCACTCTTTCGCGACGCCGGTCCTCAATGCTTGACTTAGGTAGCGAGTGACGGCGGTTTTCTCACGAAGGCTTGATTGCTCGTTGTTCCGTAGACTTCAAAGGACATGCATTTGGACTCTCCAAAACAGGATCCTGAACAAAATGAAACAATGGCATTTCTTATAAGTGAACGAGCGAATAGATACATACATGCAATAGGTAGCATATGAGTACAATGTCTAAGAATTGTGTAACGTATAAGAGTGTATAGCAGTAGATCTACAAATAGTTATTCGTTCTTGCAAATACTTAACTCAAAAGCACTAAATGCACAGTGGAACAAACCTTTACAAAAGCTTCATCAGAAATATCCGCGTCAATGTCGTATAACATACGCTTCGTAGGCGTACATGTAATTTGAAGAGGAGAACCATTCTGATTTATTGTTGGAGGCGACACAGGGGAAGCCGATTGCGACACCTTTGGAGGTGATGACTTAGTGACAGGGCTGTTAACTACTCCATCTTCTACTGCCATTGTCGAAAAATCCATGGTAGATTGAGCCGTTTCAGCAGACTGCAATAATCGTCCTCTACTCCGAAGTGAAGGCCCGAAATCCGCAGCATTCATCAGAAAATCCACAGAAGCACGACAATCACCCTGCGTAATCTATTTCAACAATTTTTCAAACTGAAAATTCAGAAACCAATGAAAAGTCCTACAAAGCTACTACGGGAGGTTCACATCCTAAGATACAAATTCAAATTAGAATCAAAGGGTCGAAAATTACTTGACAATAGAATATAAAATAATTTTTCATTCTATTAATGCCTTTTGTATATCATTATACAGATCTAATGATGCACGATCATCATATATCATGGCACGTCCAAAGGGTAACGATGACCGAAACTTGCTAAGGGAACCGTCAAACTCATGGAGCTCAAACAGATACGGCAAAACCTCATCTAACAAAATAGAATCCTTGTGTGCCCTATTGTCCTTGTGAGACCAGGATGGTAGTAAAATAACATTTTCCCGCTGATTAAGCACGTGCTTAACCGGACTATCATCTATGATGAGCGTATTAGCCTCTGTATAAAAACCATCAAAACTATTGAAGAGATGAGCTGACAAGGTCTTAAGGAAGATAGACTTCTGAGTTCCCGGTTCCTTCATGAACAATGGTCTACTCCCACCAGATTTCAAGGGAATCATGTCACAGTCTTCTTGACCAAGAATTCGCAGTGGCCTTATAGGGTTTATAGGACCGAAGAGAAAATCACAAATGGCTTCTGTGGTTGTTCTCATCATCAAACTCCAAACCGTGATGGTAGCAAACGATGCCACCCGAGAGACGAAGTCCTTACAGTTGGGCCTCACCCATACAAGCTTCTTCCCCACCTCGGTTGGCAACGTGGCCGAGTGAATACGGAAGTCACGATTTCTGTATCCTTTAGCTTCCCAAAATGGGGGACAACTGCAGAGGATACCATTGAGGTCGAGAACAACATTTAACCAAGTACTGGAGGATTTGCTTGGAACCCGACCTATGTCTTCTCTAGAAATTAAATCATTGACCGATGCGTCGTTGACCTGAAATGAAAACGGCGCACCACGACAAAATTACTGGGGAGCTTTCGTCACTGGTGCGATGAATTCAAGGTCAGAAACATAAAGTACATCCGCAACGATGGCATGGGTGAGAGCAGTGTTTGTGGAACAGAAAATACCTGATTATCATAATTGCTCTCCTCTAAGTCAACCTGAACACCCATTGACTCGAGTGACTACTGAGTGCAATCTATCTCATCACGGACAACAACAACATTATGTGTATGTGAGACATCATGTATTTTGAGTGTGTCCTCAACCGATGGAACCCGCTCATGGTGATAACATTCAAGCGTGACATCATCCATGACTGGAACATCGATTGCTTCGTCATCCAAATTAACATCTGACAAGCAATACAAATTCATGGAATCAGGAAACAATAAGATGGAGGAAATAGAATATGGGAGCCATCAAGAAGCAGATAGGAAAAAGGGCAACACTTTAGCTCGAGTCGAGCTAAACTGCAAAATAGTAAAGGCCTGTATTAATTACAAAAAAATGTCTGAGTTTGATACAAAATTTCACATGTATATGTGTTTTCCGGCATTTACAGCTTAAATACTATACACTCGATCCAAAATCTAAGTTGAAGGAGGACCTGGAGATTCTTCTTCTTCGTCACCCACAGGTCGTATCTCAGGCATAGGAGAGGAAGGCGCAGGCGCGGGAGGCTCGGTAGTTGGAGGCGGCAGGGACATGAGTGGTTGCAGAGAAGTGGGTATAGCCTGTGTAGCAGGAGTGGTTGCCATTGTCCGCACCGCAGTTAATGCGTGGCCGGCAGTTAAAGTCTCCATCATCTGCATCACCCTGTCATGGCGTTCATGTTCCCTCTTTTCGCGTTCCCGCTGCTCAAGGTTCTGTTGTTTAAGGAGCTCTTCCAACTTTTTCCGGTATGCCATCTCCTCCTCAACCTTGCGCTGTAGTGCTGCCAATTCAACACTCTCCTCGGCCTTGAACCTACTTGAGGGTGAGTCCCTCGACAGGGGATTACGTTTCCGCTTTGCACTCCCTCTGCCTCCTCCTCGCCCGGGAGCGGTTCGCGACTCCTGCGGTGTCCGAGGGGTCGTGTCGATTTCCATGTAATGCTCTTCGTCATCCCCTCTGGAACCAAGGCTGTAAGTGCTGCCTTCACCGTGAAGTTGCCTTCCACTTGACCCAGAGTCCTCCTGGTCGGGGACGTCCGCCTCATCGTCGAGGGCCTCGTCATCCAAAGACATAATAGCTTTGCGCTTGCCTTTCAAGAGCATGGCGCCAACCTCCGGGAACTCGACTTTGTCGACAAAATACCCGTTCACGGAGAAGTCAGTAGGATCAAGAGTAAGCCCTTCATCGTACGCCTGGTCGATGTCCTCTCTATCTTCGGCGTCGAATATAGCGTAGGCGTCGAGAGACAACATCTACATAGAAAACAGTGCAGCTTAAAGAACTGAAATCATCTGTAACGAAAGCGGAAATGATTTGAAAACAAGCTTGACAGTTTAGCTCGAGTCGAGCTAAACTGCGATACAGTTTAGCTCGATTCGAGCTAAACTGTAGGGGTTCCTATGCGAGCGAGGATAATCGGGTTTTACTACAGCGAAGCTTACCATGCTTGCGCAGACTGCTTTCCCGCCGGCGTAGACAAGAAAAATGTTCTCTTGCTCTTGACAGAAAAGCTGGATGACCTGCAAATAAAAATCCATCCTTAACTTGATCGGGTACATGTGGTACCGTGACTCGTTGTACTTCCGCGGCTTCTCGTAAAGCGCGTGCTTTGGAGCGCGTTACTCGGCCTGAGGCATACGCGCGAGGTTCACGTTTCCCCTGATCATGAAGAGCAGACGCATAGGCTCTGAGGCTTGCTTCGCTTTCGCGTTGTATCCAGCGAGCCGTTCGTGCGGGGATGGATAGTACATCGACGGGATCAGCTTATAATTCCCTGGGAAGAATGCAGGATTTGTCGCGAACGCCTCAACTTGCTCGTATTCACTCTCACCCCCGCAAATAAATAACCAGCAGGGAACATCTTTCAGAGTTGGCTTGTTCTGGGACGATAAGATCGCCATGAACATTTCGAAGAATGGGTGGTCAGGCGAGGAATCAACTGAGGAACTACAACTACCCGGAACCAATCTGAAGTCGATGATTCCGACATTCATCTCGGGTGCAGGTTCTGGTCATTTGTTCTCAGGCCAATCTTTCAGCCTCTGTGGTGTTTTGCGCTCGAAGGAACGGAATATGAGAGTACCAACAGGGCCAGTAAACTTTTCGCGCTTTTCCAGAAACACCTCGAAGAACCTCTTCGCGTAGGGAGAGAGATCTTCACAGCTGGTATTCATGTGCTGGGTTTGCCTCTGATCTGCGTAGAACTTATCAGGAATCCCCATTCCAAGAGTGCGCGCTTTGAGGCCTTCGTGACGTGGAAGTCTTTCTTGAATTTCTTCCACGCATCCACGTCGAACTCGTTGTTCTTGAAGATTCCCAGTTGAGGTCTGATCTTGTGGATCTGAAGCTGGGCGGTCGCCTTACGCTTCAACCGTTCAACGTACTCCTTCACGGAGTAGCAATCTTCAAGAAGGGTTACCGGTTGTTTAACCCCTAAAAATCCAGGAAAACCGATTCGGTTTTCTGAGATTTCGGGCAGCTCATTTTAAGCATTTAAATTGATATTTTTGCCTAAGATTTTTATTGGGTGCTCCCCATACAGTAATGTGTATGTGGTAAAATTTTCAAAGTCAAATTTTAATTTTATAACCTTCACCTAGAAATTTTAGGTTTCAAGTCCTAAACGGGCAGTTTAAAATAATTTTTTTTAATTTTTTTTTTTTTAGAAATATGTTCATTACCAAATTACTATTCAAATTCCAAAGTATCCGAAGTCAAAAAGTTTACCAATTCTACAAGGGCAGCCTCCAAAACTTTCAAAAACAATCTTCACAATTTCTAGTAATTTTACAATTTTTTCTTTCAAAAATTGCCAAAATTCGAGATTTTGGATTTTTTCCAAGATTTTTTTTTTCGAAATTCACATTATCATAAATGCACCTTCTCACCGTCGAGATTTTTCTCAAACTGAATATATCATACGTAGTGCTTGTTTTACTATATGGTTGTTTTTAGACCTTCTTTCATAAAATATTTTACGTTAAGGTCAAAAAGTGGAATTGGTCTCTAAAATTTTGCATGAGCATACCCAACTTGATTACATACATGAAAAAAAATGAGGGAAAAATATTTGGAATAACAATCATCAAGTTGCCCTTGGCACCATTTAGACAATGCCTCTCACGCAGCGGCAAAAAAAAGTGTTGGTCAAACTTTGATTGTTATAATCTCACAAATGACAAACATCCAACGGTTGAAATTTTGACCAGTCCTTTGTATACAAGTTAGGTACAAGATCTTACGGTTCAAAGTCTAAAACCGGAAAAAAAAGTTTCTCCATTTCCCCATTTCCCAACGAAGGTGAAAAATGGCAGTTTTTGGTTCTGGAGGTCGAGGAAACCCCTGGATTTTTAGGGGTTAAGAGTAACCTTCGGGTACTCCAGTTTTCGTGACGGACCTGACCTATTCAACATATGTGAACAGAGTTTTCTATGGTCTGACTCCGAAAGGTTACCGAGGTTCTTAAAAAATTCCCTCGACAAGGTTTGATCGCTATCTGGTTTGAACCCTGGCTTGTCACACAGCTGCCTTAAGGAGTAGGGGTCGATAAGGGTCCCCTGGGCGACACTTCCAATCAACTCTGCCCACAAGTTCCAGAGATCTTCAGGGAAGGTGATAATCTTCAGCTCATTCGTTGGGGACAAGACCTTGTGCTTCACCTCTCCTTGGGCCTTGGCAACATCAATCATGGCGAACCTATGTCGAATGGAGTCCACGAATTTCTGCAATGCCACAAGTAATGTAAGATGTCAGAGTGAAAGAGAGCGGTAACTTTAGCTTTAGTGTGCATCCGGAATTCAACAGCTGTATATATCTTTAGTTTATTAAGCAGCAACGACAGTTTAGCTCGAGTCGAGCTAAACTGTCATTGCAGTTTAGCTTGAGTCGAGCTAAACTGTTACTGGGAACAATTTGGTATGATAGAAGGTAGATATGTGATGCAACATGAGTAATACTTACGTCAAAATTTGCGAATTGTGACACAACTCGCTTTATTTGCACACGCTTATCCGCCACCCCAGCTGCTGCATGTCTGTTCGCTGGGCGCCCGTAGTTCTCCCACACAGTGCGGGCGGCAAGGATGTTCGATGCCCATGTCGGCTTAAATGGAGTGAAGTGGTTCACTCTGTTATAAAACGCCAATATCTTGCGGAGCTTGGCTTCATCCTTTGTCCAAACTACGAAAGCTGACCATACCCGGAAGTCTTTGCGAATTGTTTCTGGGACTTTGGACTCAAGCATCTGCTTCGAGGCTGCAACGCTGTGTTGGCCGTTGATGATCCAAAACTCGCAGTCCTGCATATCTTCCAGGCCGTTCGGCTTCACATCCAGTTTCGGCATGACGCAGAGCGTTTGCTTCTGCGACCTGTCGGGCATATTGATGAGATAATTCATCAAGTCCGTCTTGCCCTTCTTCTCGAAAGCCCGAATGGTCCATTCGGGAGGGGACTCGATCATCCTCATCGTATCGACCTCTATCTTTGTGTCAGGTTTCGGGAAGACGAAACAGTCCTGACAGTCCGTGAAGAACTTCTGATAGATTAGATTGACGTTCTCGAAGTCGATCTCTTCCACGGTATTAACGTTCTTTGGAATGCATTGAATAGCATCGTTCAAAGCCGTTAAAGCATCCTCTTCGGGGATGAGCATGTTCTTTTTTTTCTTCGCCTCGGCCGACTTCTTCACGGGAGCTTCTCTCCTCATTACAGGCGAGTCTGTAGTCGTTGTGGTTGTTGGGGTAGGCCTAGTTGCACGTTGCGGGCGCGTTGGGGTCCTGCTTTGTACGCCGCTCCCGGTTGCAGTCAGCCCAGATCCCTCCAGTGGAGCTTTCCCTTTCAGGTGTGTAGTCTTCGCCATAATGTCAGCGTGCGTCAGAGCAGAGACTACATATCGCATTTTGATCGCGAGCTGCTTGGCCTTCAGATCTCCCCCCTGTTTGGTGTGCCATGCTTTCATAAGCATATCCTGTTTCAATGTGGTTTTAATTTCGTCAAAACTGGACGGCTCTAAACTCTCCACTAACTGGCCCAAGTCAAAACCAGTCTGCTTGATATCGATCATTATGGTGTAGTTGTATGCTTGCTCCTTGTCCTTCTCCTTGAAGGTTGTTAATGTAGCAATGATTTCCTTCTCCGTTTCGTGATCGAAGTCCGTGAGCTTGGAGTCCATGTCGATGGAAATGGGGTCTTCTACATTTCCTTCGTAGGTCACGACGAGTGTAAGGAATGCTGTATACTGAATCCATCTCGCGGACCAGGACACAACTTTGGATGGGTCCTTGAATTCCCAGCAGTCCAACTGCTTTGTGTCGTCGCCATCGTCCTCGTCAATATCCGATGGCCTAAGCTTGAAGAAGTGTTGGAGCGCCTCCTGAACTCTTGCCTTTTCCTGACTGTGAATGGAGTGTGTTAGTTGATGGAACGGTTCATATTCATGAAGCATAGATTATCCTTCCTAGTAGTACTTGCAGTTTAGCTCGAGTCGAGTTAAACTGCAGCTTAGCGGTTTATGCTTAAATTTAATCGACTGAGCTGGACTTTACGGTATCATTTTCACATAGCTGTAACCTTCAGCTTAGACCATGAGTTAGACTTTGGTTGAACACTTGCAACAGTTTAGCTCGAGTCGAGCTAAACTGTAGATGCTGGTGCTAGCTACAGTTTAGCTCGAGTCGAGCTAAACTGTAGAGGTTGGTGCCAAATACAGTTTAGCTCGATTCGAGCGAAACTGTAGAAGCTGGTTCTAGCTACAGTTTAGCTCGAGTCGAGCTAAACTGTATAGGTTGGTGCCAGCTTCAGTTTAGCTCGACTCGAGCTAAACTGTTGACGGAATTATGTTTCCTATTTTTTTGTAGTCTTTTGTTACTTTTAGTGTTCTTACATTTTGGTAAGTCAAAATTACATGAATAATTGCAGCAGTCAGACCTTATACATTAGACAATGAGTTAGACTTTGTTTGAACGCTTGCAACAGTTTAGCTCGACTCGAGCTAAACTGTCGAGGGTAGTGCCGGCTACAGTTTAGCTCGACTCGAGCTAAACTGTCAAGGATTGTGCCGGTTACAGTTTAGCTCGGGTCGAGCTAAACTGTGCTTGGCCGTATCTATTTTTTTCTTGAGAATGTCTAGTGTATCTTGCCGCAGTCTTGGAGGCTATCGAAACTTGCAGTGGCGTTTGAGTTGTGTGAGTAGGTTTAGATATCTGTCTTAGTTCTTTATATTTTAGGAATTTATCAGTTTGGGAAGCAGTTTAGCTCGACTCGGGCTAAACTGTAGCGACTTATACATGGTTATATTGTTTTTCTAGTTGCAGTTTAGCTCGACCCGAGCTAAACTGTAGTTGATTCCGGGAGGAACCTCTATAGTTTAGCTCGAGTCGAGCTAAACTGTAAAGATAACGGTAGGCTTCATTTACAGTTTAGCTCGAGTCGAGCTAAACTGTAGCCACTTAAGTGTTGGACATTTATTGTTATTGTAGCAGTTTAGCTCGACTCGAGCTAAACTGTAGGGGGGACCCACGTAATTGTTGGTGAACTAGTAGTTTGTATGTAGTACCTGTCTGCCATTTTGCTACTGTACTCGGCAATGGACTTGTTCGATACACTTCACTTGGGCTTGACCTGCACAAAAGAAGGATTGGTTATGTATTGGAGAGATATGTGAGGAAGTATGTTTGCTTCTGCGCACTTGTGGTGAATTATCGGTTGGAAATTCAAAAAATGGCATGGGGATTTGTATTCAGAGTTGAATGCAAGTTTAGCTCGAAGACAAAGCTTGGTTTCTCCATTACAAGACGACACAATCCGACACAACATGTTTCATCTACTGTCATCTTTCTTTCGAAAGCTAAAATTGACCATCAAACATGTACGAGCCCCAACAGCAATGCATCATCGAAAGGAAATGCTTTCTGAGATAACAAACATCAAGTTTTATAGGGCACATTCATAAATGGAATGTGGAATGAAATTGCTATTGTAAGATACAAGAAAGAACATGACAAGCAATGCAGAACAACAAAACCAGGAATCAACTCGAAACAAATTACCAAACAGCAAGACAAGTCTGGACGGATTTATTGTAACAAAGGCTATTGTCTTACCTTATCTTACTCTTCTTCTTCAGATTACGCTAATCCCTACGTCCATCCACCAATTGAATCTCCTCCCCGTCCAAGTCCTAGCTGAGATTCAGCAGTTGATATCATGTAGATGCTCGTTTTCCTCATCATCGTAATCGAATTGTAGAATTGAACACAATTCATTTACTAAACCCCAATCTCAAAATGCTCAAATACTTTTCTGGCTAGGTACCTCACAAATTCAAAACAATAATCAACAATTCAAAAATTCTGTCATAATCTGCAAATCTGCGGTTGGACATGATTCTTACCTGAGATTATGTAAGCTCTTCTTCAGTAATCGCAGCCGACCGCAAATGCGGGAATGTGCACCGAAAACGCGGCTAACACCGACGCTGCAACGACCCCACTGTGTGGCTCCCTCACCGCCGGTATTGCGACGCTGCACCGACCCCAACTTCGTGAAAAACAGTAAACCCTAAACCGCCGGTAATGCGACTCTGACCGACCCCAACTTCGCGATGAACACCGCTCCCTCCCGCCGGTAATGCGACGCTGCAGCGACCCGAAGTTTGCGAAAAACAGTAAACCCTCACCGCCGGTAATGCGACTCTGACCGACACCAACTTCGCGATGAACACCGCTCCCTCACCGCCGGTAATGCGACGCTGCACTGACCCCAACTTCGGGAAAAGCAGTAAACCCTCACCGCGCGACGCTGCACAGACCCAAACTCGCGATGAACACCGCTCCCTCACCGCCGGTAATGCGACGCTGCACCGACAACAAATTCACGAAAAACAGTAAACCCTCACCGCCTCACCGCCGGTAATGCGATGTTGACCGAGCCGAGTCACACCACGCCTTATGCGC
Organism: Bryum argenteum; assembly: GCA_037043015.1. Classification (NCBI taxonomy): domain Eukaryota; kingdom Viridiplantae; phylum Streptophyta; class Bryopsida; order Bryales; family Bryaceae; genus Bryum; species Bryum argenteum. Next base: position 5,879,174 of record CM073327.1, read on the forward strand.
CGACAGTGAGGATGTGCACTCCGCGACTGAACGAAACCGCAGGCAATCACCACTCCGCCGAACGAGCCAAACGAAAAATGGCGGCAACACAGTCGCGCAAAATAACTCCCGCCTACGAACTCCACTCCGCCGAACGTGAAATGGCGGCAAAATCAGTCACGCGCCAAACGCAATGCAGGAACGACTGAGCGAGAGTAGAAAACGACAAAAAATTTAGCAATGGAGGAAACGACTCAGTAAGCAGAAAACGACAAAGAACTCAGCGAGAGCAAATGAGGTGCAACGGAGGAGATAGGAGAAGAAATGGCGGTGGTGGTGGGACATCGTGACCCAATCATGAGGCGCATTTCCATGCCCATGATCATGTGCATGGGCATGGTTATGTACATGGTCATGCGAACATACATGGCCATGTACATTACCATGCCCATGCACATGATCATGGGCATGGCAAATTTTTTAATTCGAAATTCAATTGTGTAAATTTTTTTACATTTTAACTAAATTTTTCACTAGTTTTTTGACTAATTTTTTCACTAAGTCTTGGCTAAGTTTTCACTAAGATTTGACAATTATTATTTTGGTCGAAGTTTTTGGCCAAGTTTTGACTACGTAAATGTCTAGGTTTTCAATGCAAGTTTTTGACTAAATTATGATTAACCCCTAAAGGTCTGAGCGTGCCGTGGCGACCAGTAGAATACAGTGTATTTTGGTTGTATTTGGAGTGAATGCACACCTTTATTGGGTTAGAGTTCGAAGAAGAAGTTGACATTTGAATTAATGCGGTTCTAGTGTGCTATTACGATTCCAGTTTAGAGTTTCTTGTTGGTAGCAAATCCTAATTATACGACAGTGTACATACTATCCCCAAGGGACTTTTAAGGGTTAAGTATAGTACTCTAAAGTACTCTAAATTCTCAATTTAGAACACGAAATTTTGAGAGTTTGTAAACAAAATTCTATCATGTTAGGTTTTTATCACCTACAAATGACATGCCATAAAAACCATTTTAGAGTCTAAATACCTCTATATGAGTGTTAGCCAGGGGTCGAGGTATGGAGGTGTCCGAGGTACGAGGCGGGGAAAATAAGGGGAAGGCAGGGAACGTGTTAAAGCCGGGGCGTGGGTTGATACCACGGTCAATCCCGGGGTCGGAGTAGGTTTCTGGGAAAGCAGTCGGGGCACAGAGTTCCGGGTATCACAGCCCGGTTAACCACGGGTCCGGGTAGGCCCCAGGGGGGCCGTTGACTTGACGTAATCACTTCGGTGATTGGCGTCGTGCGGAGTGTGTCAACCTACAGGAGGCCGAGGGGTTTGTCCGAACGAACGGAGTCCCAGGGTTACCACCTCGTGGCGGGGCGTCTCCAATGTGGTTTCCACGGTCTGTGTTCTAGTTCGTAATGTTGCTCTTCCGTGGCGCATCCGCGGTGTGGTAACAACTAACTTACGGCCACTGCGTGACGCCCTTCAATCAGGGCGTGAGCGTCCGAGGATCTTCCGCGGCCTCGGCGTGTGCAGGGGTTAGGAAGAGCAGACAGAAGGAGGAGGGTTTAGAATGTAGGCAAGATAGAATAGAATTGGACTGAGTCCGTGTTGCTTGAATCAGTGGACTGCCAAATGGCTACAAAAGGATTTGCGGTAAAGCACTCGTGACTATCCCTATTCATGCAATACTGAGAACTGCTTCTTGTGTAATTCTATCCCTATTTATAATAAAACCTAATCTCTTGCGCTGGCTTTGCCTTAACTGCTTCTGCGTCCGTGGTCTCGATCCCCGTGGTACTGTGTCTCTGCACCCTCGGCCTCGAGCCCCGTGGCTGCTGTTACTCGTTGGTCTCCCCGTGGCTTGGTCTTCGGTAATGATACCCGCGTGCCGTGGCGGGTAACATTTTGCCCTCCTTCGCAGAGTGCAATTCGTCCCGAATTGCCGTGTCAACGGCGTGTGGGGGCGGGCCTCCTGTTCGGCCGGGCATGCTCCCGGGGAAGTTGTCGGCCGCTGCGAGGGGGTTCTTCGCCGTTGTGAATGCGCCGAAGAGCCTCGGCCACTGCTCGATGTATCAGAATGTGATTGCCACGGAAGTTGAGTGCGTGGGTGTACACATCAAAAACCGTGCCTCCCAACGTCCTGTTGCATACTGGGCACTGTCTTCCTTGCACCTCGGGATCGGTATAATGCGCAGCGAGGTCGGGGTGTTCGTGGAAATATTTTAACACAAAGTGCATTGAATCCGTGGCCTCGTCTCCTTCCTCGTCCGCGTCCTCGATGTTCCATCCCTCCTGTTCCTCCTGCTGCAGAATAATCTGCCTGTGTCGTGCTAACGACAGAGGCGACGGTCGCGTTCGCAACGGAGAAAACGTGGGTAGGGGGTTCGAGGGTGTCATGGGTGATTCCGCTCGTCGTGGCCATGGGTAGGTGCCATCGGCGTTCTGTCTTACCGGGGACTCATACCGTACTGGCGGAGACAGGACGGGGAAGTGATACTGGGGTGAGCTCGCCGTGGTGTGCTGCCGTGGAGATTGATGCGGCGTCTGCTCTTGGTCGGTGAATCCCTCCGGTATGTCGACCCTTTCCTCCCCTATCTGTGTTGAGAATTGGTACAAGTCTTCCCCGGAATTCGCTTCCCCCTCCCTGTCCTCGGTTTGTGTGTGGGTGTGTTGGTTGTGAGCGGGCTCCTTGTATGCCTCATCATAATCCTCCTCATGGACGTGGCTCTGAGGCTGTGTTAACTCCGGCTCATCCATGGGTTGGGGCTGTGCTTCCTCCTCGTCCTCGCCCAGGAAGGCTTCTCCTTGGCTGCCCCAGTTATGGTCGGAGCCCTCGAGCTCTAATGTGACCAGGGCATCTGCTGTGCATCGGTCGAGGAATTCCGCGGGAGGTTCCATGGAGGTGGGTGGTACAGACCACAACATTTGGTATGCTGTGGCTGCTATCACCCGGGCCGCGTTGTGTGTCCAAGTCAGCTTGTTGGCCTCGAAGTTCTCCCGGGCGTCGTCAATTTCCTGGCGCTGTTGGTGTAGCGCTGTCATGTCCATGGTGCTGGACGACGGGGTCGTGGACTTCTTGGCTAGTTCCTCGGTCAAGGCCTTACATTTGGCCACGAGCTCGACCGTCTGTTGGTCCAGTCGAGAAATCCTCTCCCGGTCCCGAGTGCTCTGCTCCTCAAAAGTTTTGGACCTCTCCGTGGCTGCCTGTAGTTCCAAATCCCGCGCCTCGAGCTGGTTCTGCAGGGAGGTCACCTGTCCTTGGATGTGTTCCGTGTGTAGCTGAACCTCCAGCTTGTACTCTTCCATGGCTTTGCGCGCCGCGGCCTGTGTTGTCTGCACGAGCTGTGTCGTATGACGCTTGTGCCGGGTCTCCCATTCCTTGTACTTGGCCGTGGCTGTCTGCTGCTGCTGCTCTGCAGTGTGGAGGAAATTCAACATTTCCTCCATACACGTCTCCATGGTGCGCTTCTGAGTGTCAAATTCCGTGGCGCGGGGGCCTAACTTCGTGGTCGTGGAGGTACTGGCGACCTCCATGGGGGCTGCTGCTGTTGTGCCGTCCTCCTCGGTGCGTGGTCGCTTTCCCCGGGGTGTTGGCGTGGTGACCGGCTGCGCGGACTCTGCCATCTCGCGCTGTATGTCGAGGAAGGTGCCCATGGCCCAGGGATGGTGATTCACTCGATGGTAATCGAGGAAATGGCCGATAAATTGGGTCAGAAACGGGGCAATAGGACTCTCGTACTCGTCACTCTGTACGTGCCCTTGGATTTGGTTAACTGCGTTCCTATCCACGAGCTTGCCCCAGTTAATTTTTTCGCCGCGGCCTGCCATGATACACAGCGCAATCTGCTCCGGGTGCACTGCGTTGCAGTCGTTTCGGAAGAACACCTGGCTGAGGATGCCGCGGATGCGTCCGAACCATGGGTCCGGCATGTTGGGATTGTTCCTCGTGATGTCGTATACATCGAACTTGTTCCCCCCTTTCACGGGGTACCCGTCGGTGTAGATCGTTGTGTCGGGCTGCGGGAGGGTGCTGGTCTGCGGTGACCAACTCGTGACTCCGGTGCCGTCCCAGCCAAAGAACTGGTGTAGGTACCTTGGGGAGTACCGAAAGAGGACTCCTTCTACGACCCCGGCCACTTCCATATTGCGGGGATCCTCTCGCTGTCTCTCCCGCATCGACGCGATGAAGGCCTTGCAGCGCCCGAGGTCGATGTCCTCGCGGAGGTGGTTCGCATAGCGGAGCAATCCCGCCTCTGTGAGCCACTCCACGTCCGGATATTTCTTCCATTCTGCAATTTGCCGCGGAATGTACAACGGCTTGCGCTCCCGGGGTCCGCCACGCGCCATGGCTTCGCAGACCTGCGTCGAGAGATCCGAACGAGAGGACAGGGAAATGCAAGTGAGAGCGGTGTGTACAAACGACGAAAAGCAAACACAGAGCTGGGACCGCGGCGGTGTGAGAGTGAGGTCGCTCCCCGGGGCACTCCACGGTATTTGAGCTCTCACTCGCCGCGGAGAGTGGGAAGAGGGAATGATAATGACCCTGTCCGTGGCGGCGGTCCTTTTTAAAGGATGTGGTGATGATGCCTCGGGGGTCGATGGTGCCTCGGGCGGATCCAGGGGGGTAATTATGGCATTGATTGGCCATGCCTCGGTAGTATGATGGTGATTCTGACTCCCCGGGTTGTCTCCATGGGTGGCATGTATGTGATTGATGTATGCACATGGGATGTGCATGTGCATGGCCGGGGTGGGGGAACGTCCCTGTGCAGCTAAGTCCCAGGGACTGACATTGTGGTCTTCTGACAATACCCCTCCGTGTCCCTGAGCCTGTTCCCCTGTGATGTGGGTGTTTTCCTCGGAGTTTGTGCTCAGTCGTGCGTGCTTTTCCCCCCGGGGTGCTCTTTGGCCGTGCCCGATGTCTTGACTGCTTAGTGTGTCTGATGGTGTGTCCACGGGTTCCTTGGGTTGTGTGCCCTGGGTGTTTCTATCCTCGTTGTTCCCCTCCACGTCTCGGGCCTCGGCCGCCAATGTTGTGTGGATGTCCTGCAAGGTAAACGCTGTTGTAATTCGTGGCGCCGTGGCATGGTATTGTTTTAATTTTGCTGAGTTTACAATTGTGGCATGGGGGTCGTAGTTAGTGTTGTTGACGAGGAGTACTGTGTTGTTAGGTAACGCCAGTTGTACTGTATAGAGGCCATGCCATATCGATTCAAATTTGGACCGTTTGAGCTTGGGGTCCCGGGGACACCAGAGCACTTGGTCCCCCTTCTGAAATACTCGTGGGGGCTGCGTTCCTTGAAAATGTCTGCTAGCCAGGGTTTGCTTGTGGAGTATGTTTTTGGTTGCTAAGGTGCGAATTTCTTCGAGGTGGTGTAGGTCTCCGAGGCGGGCTGCCAGGACCCTGTGAGGTGCATAATCCCTGGGTTGCAGAGTTTGAAACGTTGGGACGATGTACTCCGTGGGTAGCAGTGGCTCGGTGCCGTAAACCATTTCGAATGGGTTGGCATTCGTGGAGTTTTTGATGGCTACGCGGTATGCCCACAACGCAGCTGGTAAGCAATCATCCCAGTCTGCTTGATTTGCGTGCACAAATCTTTTCAACATGTTGATCAACGTTTTGTTAGTTGACTCAGCTTGCCCGTTTCCCTGGGGGTAATATACTGTGCTGGTTCGGTGTTTGATGACATGATTGTCGAGGAGGTCTTGTATGACTGCGTTCACAAAATGCGTGCGTTGGTCTTATACTATTTCCAAGGGACATCCAAATCTTGTGATTATGTTTTCATAAATGAACGAGGCTGTGACCACCGCGGTATTGGTTCGTAGTGGCTTAGCCTCGACCCATTTCGTGGTATAGTCCGTGGCCACGAGGATGTACTTGTATCCTTGGCGGGTCACTGGCTTGATTGGGCCTACGAAGTCTAGTCCCCACCGTTGAAAAGGGCCCAGGGGTGGTATTGATTTTAATGGTACCTTGCCTTGATGCTGAAAGTTCGTCGTGGAAATTTGGCAGGCGTGGCAATTCTTAACATGCTGGATTACATCCTTGTGCATTGTCGGCCACCAGTACTTGGCCGAGAGGATCTTTTTTATTGTTGTGTCGGCGCCTTGGTGTCCTCCCGCGGGTCCATCATGAAGGTGTGTGATAATTTGTTGCTGCTGCCTTGCTGGTACGCACAGCCGGATCTCTTGATCTGGTCCCCGCTTATATAACTTTCCGCGGACCACGGTATATGGTTATGTTGTTTGGACAAAACTTATTCGTCGCGTCCCTGTGAGATCCGCGGGTGTGATGCCCTTGGTGAGATAATGTATAATGTCGGTTCTCCAGTCCTTCTCAAGTTCCCCAGGGTCCGTGGCTATGTTTGCGGTTTGTACATAGGCCTCATTGAATGAGTCGTCAATCCCTTCCGCGGTGGTGTTAGTGTCCCGGGATAAGTAATCTGCCACGATGTGTTGTTTCCCGGGAACGTATACTACTTCAAAGTCGTATTCCAGGAGTATCATGATCCATCGAGCCACTCTCCCCGTGACCAGGGTCTGATTCACGAGGTACGACAAGCTGTGATGGTCGACCATGAACCGGAATTTCTTCCCGAGGAGGTAATGCCGGAATTTTTTGACAGCATAGATCATGGCCAAGGCTTCGCGTTCCGTGGTAGAGTAATTCCGCTCAGCTTGGTTGAGTAACCGGCTGGCATATGCCACGGGTTGATCGTGTTTGCCATTGATGTTTTGAGCTAGCATTACCCCCACGGCAATGTTGGACGCGTCCGTGTGTACGTGGAAAGGTTTGGACCAATCCGGGGCGATGAGAATGGGGGCGTTTGAGTACGCATGTTTTATTTTTTCCAATGCTGCTTGTGCTTCTGGTGTCCAGTCCCGGGGGTAGGCGTACTTGGCGTGGTTCAAGGCTGTAATCGGGGCGGTAATGTGGGCTAATTTTTCAATGTAAATGCGGTTGAATTGGGCCAAACCTAAAAGCCTCTGTACACCCTTCTGGTTTACGGGTGGTGTTATATCCAGGATATCCTTGATTTTCTCGGGGTCGGGGAGCTTGCCATGTTTGCACACGATGTAGCCGAGGATGACTCCGGCAAAGTACAGGAACATGCACTTATCCGCGTTGAGGCTTACCCCGTTGGCTCGGCATGCGTGGAAAATTTGCCTGAGGTGCGAGACGTGGTCTATCATTTTCCCGTAAACAGTTCCATCATCCAAATAGATTCTGAAGAACCGTTTCAGGTATGGCCTAAAAATGAGCTCCATGACGCGTTGGAATGTCATGGGTGCGTTTTTGGCCCCGAAAGGCATTCGTTCGAACTGGTAAGGCCCCCACTCCGTAGAGAAGGCTGTTTTGCCTTTGTCCTGTTCTGCCATGGCCACTTGGTAGTATCCCGAAAAGCAGTCCAAGAATGAGTACATCTCGTGTCCAGCTACTTCATCTATAATTTCCTCCATGTACGGCAAATGATAGTGGTCCTTTTTGGTTGCAGCGTTGAGTTTTCTAAAATCTACACAAATGCGCAGCGTGCCGTTTTTCTTGGGAATGATCACCATGGGTGAGAGCCACGGCGCGGCGTCCACGGGTGAGATGAACTTGGCGTGAAGTAATTTGTCAAGTTCGGCTTTGACTCGAGCGGCGTAATTCGGATTCATTCGATATCGCCTCTGCTGCACCGGGGTTGCTCCAGGGACAAGGTCTATAGTGTGCTCTGCCAGGGAGTTGGGGATACCTTTTAAATCCTCGTGGTTCCATGCGAATATGTCCCGGTATTCATGGAACAGGGCAATGGCAGCCTGTTTGATGGCCGGGGGTGCGTCGGTATTAATCTTGATATACTTGGGCTTCTCCGTTGTACCGAGGTTGACTAACTGCACCCTTTCCTTGGCCCCGTGTGTCCACCCTGTGATGGTCTCGTGGTGTAACGCCGCCTTTGCTGGGACAGCATTGACCACTACTTCCCCGGCTATCTCCCGGGTGAAATGCTCGGGAATGTCTAATTTTTCCTCTTCTTGTACCAAACTGGCCAAATGAATTTCCGCCACGGGTACCAGGTTTGGGTGAACGTGAAGTACCAAGGCCTCCTGCTCGTTAGTGAGTTCTTCCGGCCAGTCTGTTCCCGCCGAGGTCCTGATTTGGCTCATCTTGGCGCGAGTAAGACAGCTATCTACTGGAATGACCACGGTTCTCTCTTGGCGTTGGATGTGTATGTGGTTCTTGGTCCAGTCGTGGATGGCCTGCATGTCCCGTAACCATGGTCTTCCCAAGATGACAGGAAAACCGCTGTTGTGAGGCATGTCAATTATCACGAATGTTGCTGGTGTGGATACCCCGTGTATCGTAATCCCAACCATGGTAAGGATTCCCAGGGGTGTGACCGGGGCGTCATTTGCCATACGTAAGATAAAGCGGGCACTTCGGGGTTGTGGCAATCCCAGTGCTTGTCGTACGTGGTTGCTCATCACATTTACACCAGAACCTCCATCCACGAGGACATTGGTTAATGTTTGCCCTCCAAGCTGAACATGTATTACCGCGGCGTCTGGGTCCAGTGTAGTGGCATTGACCTCAATGAATGTGGGGTCTGGTTTTGACTCGGTTATCACGGTCCGTTGTAAGTATTGTTGTAATTCGGGGCTGATTTGCATTAGTTTTGACAGGGCAATGGTTACGTTGGTCGAATCTAGTATCTGCTGCAGGGCGTGGTCAGTGGCGCACCCTTGATTCGTGGTTATTGCTTCCAGGTCTCTCTGCACATCCGTCCGCATGTTATGCAGCCGTTCCCAGTGATTTTCCGGGAAGGGCTTCCGGTGCTCCACCACATGGTTTGGTGAGTTCGCTTTTGACCTCGTGGTTACCGCGGAAGCTGATATCGTGGACACATTAGTTTCCGGTCCATGTACTTCAGTAAGTGTTACCCCTCCTCTCCTGGGCGCCGCGGTGTTTGTGTTCGGGGGCCCCGGGGCAGTACTGATTTGGTTCTGTGCCCATCTCTGTTTGAGTACAGGGCATTGACTCCGTCTATGGTCCAGGCCTCCGCATTCCCAGCATGCATCCGTGCGGCCGGGTTGGAAAGCATCTACGCTGACTTCCTCGGGGTATACCGCGGCCATGGTGTTCCTAGGGCGCCTGGGGTCCTGGGAGGGGGTTGTATTTGTGGAGTACCAGCACCTCCCGTGGTGTGTTTTCCCGCAGGTTTCGCACAGGGGAGGTGCTAACCTGGCATCTTGTCGTGCCGCGGGTAGGGGTAATAGAGGCTGCTGTGTCTGTTTCAGGGCCGTGAGCTCTCGGCTGATGTCGTTGGCCGCGGAAAGAATGTCTGGTAATGTCTTCACACCACGGATAACAATACCTTGTTGGATCCACGGAAGTAACCCCTTTTTAAACCATTCACACATGTATTCTTCCTCGGGTCGTTGGCTAAGTTTGTCTGCCAACTGCTTAAATCTGTCGTAAAATTTATCCACAGGCTCATTCGTGGATTGCGTAATCGAACCTAACGCTCGGAGGACTTCTGAGCTTGTTTTCAGCTTCCTAAACTTGTGTAAGAAACTGCGCTCCATGTCCTCCCAACTGGCATTGCTGTGTTCGGATTCGAAGTCAATGTACCAGTTAATGTGGTTTCCTTGGAGTGTGGTGCCGAAGATGTTCTGTAGGTCCGTGGCGTGATAGATGCCGTTCGTGCGGGCTATCACTTTGAACCTTCTGATATGCCAATCTGGGTCCCCAGATTCGTCAAACACTGGATAAGGTATCTTTGGCAACTTGGCATGGGCGTCGAGGCTTCCGGGGGTGTGTGACACACTGGGCAATCCTGTGTGTACCGCTACTGGTGCCGGTGGTGGCATCCCCGAGGTACTTGAGCTGGCCGCGGCGTTGTTCCCCTGGGTATGGTTGCCGACCGCACTGCTTCTGCTGGTTCTCCCACACTCCTTGGTGTAGAAGCAATAACCTCGGGGCAACATTACCCTGGACGTCTCGATATTTGAGGCTGAGCAATTCTAGCTTAGCATTCGTGGCCTCGTTCTGGGCAGCTAAATCCGTCATTTGCTGCTTCATCCATTGCAGTAACTCTCTGGTCTCATCTTCGTGTTGCACTATTTCTTCCATATCTGCAACTATATTTTCCACGGCTTTTTCCGCGGCGTGTCTTTTCGGGGGCATTTTCCTTCCCTGCAGGCTCGTAGCCTAAAGATCTCTTTCTTTTCTCTCTCTCTCTCTTTTTTTTTTTTTTTTTTTTTTTTTTTTTTTACCTCAACACTCCATCCCCAGCATGGTCGCCAAAATGTTAGCCAGGGGTCGAGGTATGGAGGTGTCCGAGGTACGAGGCGGGGAAAATAAGGGGAAGGCAGGGAACGTGTTAAAGCCGGGGCGTGGGTTGATACCATGGTCAATCCCGGGGTCGGAGTAGGTTTCTGGGAAAGCAGTCGGGGCACAGAGTTCCGGGTATCACAACCCGGTTAACCACGGGTCCGGGTAGGCCCCAGGGGGGCCGTTGACTTGACGTAATCACTTCGGTGATTGGCGTCGTGCGGAGTGTGTCAACCTACAGGAGGCCGAGGGGTTTGTCCGAACGAACGGAGTCCCAGGGTTACCACCTCGTGGCGGGGCGTCTCCAATGTGGTTTCCACGGTCTGTGTTCTAGTTCGTAATGTTGCTCTTCCGTGGCGCATCCGCGGTGTGGTAACAGCTAACTTACGGCCACGGTACGTCCTTCAACTGGGGCGTGAGCGATCCGAGGATCTTCCGCGGCCTCGGCGTGTGCAGGGGTTAGGAAGAGCAGACAGAAGGAGGAGGGTTTAGAATGTAGGCAAGATAGAATAGAATTGGACTGAGTCCGTGTTGCTTGAATCAGTGGACTGCCAAATGGCTACAAAAGGATTTGCGGTAAAGCACTCGTGACTATCCCTATTCATGCAATACTGAGAACTGCTTCTTGTGTAATTCTATCCCTATTTATAATAAAACCTAATCTCTTGCGCTGGCTTTGCCTTAACTGCTTCTGCGTCCGTGGTCTCGATCCCCGTGGTACTGTGTCTCTGCACCCTCGGCCTCGAGCCCCGTGGCTGCTGTTACTCGTTGGTCTCCCCGTGGCTTGGTCTTCGGTAATGATACCCGCGTGCCGTGGCGGGTAACAATGAGCCTCTTCACTTTCTACTTGTTGTGTAATATTTTGATTACCAGAGTACAACTAATATACTATATTTGTACAACGTACTTTCCCATACATATTAATTTCTTTTACTTTTAAAGTATGTACTATCTTCAGATGAGCGATATTTCCAACTACGAGCAATAGTTTGACAGTATAAACAAATATAACCATAAATATATAGCAAAAGTTCTTAAATACGAGAATATTCTTCTTGTACTCTAGTCACATAGAGTAAAGTAGGAAAAGATCTAAGCGATTAGTACCCAACAACAAGAGTTGCTATTAAACAGAAAATATATATTTTTATAAAATTTGAAATCAAAATAATCAGTCTTAATCACCACATGTATAGAAAAAAAAACACACACACACGTGAATAAATTAAGAATCTAATCTTTGGTGAATAGGTTATTTTAGTATTAGACGCTAATAAACTATGCACTTTAGATGAATATATTTTTTGAGAATAAGACAATAATACATATATTATTGAATAAATACATTATTCAATACAAACAGTATTTATGTTATGACCTTTATTTCGGATTTAGTCACTAATACATATATAATCTAAGAAATGATTGTAATCTGTATAAATTTATTATTTGAAAATAGGGATTTAGAATATTTATTATTTTGGAATAGATTATTTGAATACTATTTCTATTAATGAAAAGATTATTGAATACAGATAATTTGAAAGTAATGGAAATTTTATAGACTATTTATTAAATATACTAATGTAAATATAAGTATAAATATTAATATTAACATAGATATAAAAATGACTTGATGAACACAACATACAATATCTTATAAATTTATTATTTAGTAGATAACTATGAATAAACAAATCCTTTAATACACATATTATTTGCTAACAAAAAGCTATTGATTAGAATATTTTATAAATAATTATATATATATATATATATATATATATAAGCTATTGATTAGAATATTTTATAAATAAATAAATATATTATTTAGGTAAAAGAAATCAATTAATACACTATTTCATAGTAGATTATTTGAGAGGAGTTACTTAATAGATTATCTAACAATAGATTATATAATACAGTCACCTGTTATGTGAAAATGTGCTGATATTCAATAGAGTTATCATTCAAGAGATACTTTATATATAAATTAGTATGAAATTTTCATATTTTCATATGATTATAAATGGAGTACTTAAAAGGAAAGTTGATAATAAATTATTAAGTAGAATAATATTTAAAAAATGAAAGTTTAAGACTATGTGGTTCATGAATATTGGATGAAGTGTGAAAGACTGCACAAGTGCAATTTCAAATTTAAACATGTTAGTTTAAACACTTAAGTGTTGAGAAACCTAACGAACATGCTAGTACTGCTTAAATGAAATTCTAACAATAGTAGCTATAAATAATGGCTATAAAGTTAAATTTACATGCTACAAGATATAAAATGACAAATCTTAATACATTGATTATTCTTACATTCTGAAAATAAGAAAATTTGTAATAGTTTATAATGTTGTTCATGATTAATCAGTCCCTTAAATCATTTATTATTCTTCAAACTCATATCGAAATTTTGTTGTTCTTCGATAAACGGACAAATATATTTATAATTTAGTTAGTAATTTATAAAGAAACTTTATTGTGAAGAAATTATTTACAGCAACGAAGTTCATGATTTTCAAAGAAAAAATCAAGAGTTTGAATAATACGAATACTTATATTTGAGAATCTCGATAATGTAAATACTGTAAAATATGTGTTGAAAGTAAGAATTTGTAAAGAGTTTTACTACCATTGTCTTTATTGGTTTTTCGATAAACAAAATCTCTTCTCTTCAGCAAACTCCTCGATGTCTTCTTTGGCGTCGTAGAGAATGATTTGTACGAAAATCTGATACGAACCACTAAAAATGATTGCGTTTGGTGATCAAGGCTTACAATGATTTTTATAGTGCAAATGATGATTTGAGACATTGAAAGTGATTTTAGGACAATAGTTCATAGGTAGTTTGTAAGTTATCTAGATGTTGCACAACACATTTAAATTCAATATTAATGATCTTATACGAACACATTATTAATATTTCATATATGCATATTTGAAAAGAAGAAATGATTGATATTTGCAATTGATTTTCTACATTTCAATACGAGAATCAACTTGTAATAATGAACATCTACAAATAAAATTAAATCGCACAAAAGTAATGTTATTGTGGTAAGCTTAATGTTAACAAAATTCAAAATTATATACATAACAATGAGCGTGTATACATTGACATTATGTTTAAATACTTAACTTATAAACATCAAATTTTCACATCTTATGTGTTCCAAGGTGAATTTAACTCGTTATATAAATAGACTTATCAAATTGTACAAATTGGTCATCCTAAATTACTTTGTAGGTTTCTTTAAGAATTCTAAGTTCAAACATCTAATATCATCAATGCTATGAATAGCTGAAGCAATTCGATTGTCTAAATAATATACCAGGATTATATTTACATTGTATGAATTTATATTTTGATATATATATATATATATTTCATATATAAATAAATAGTATATAATGTAATATGTAATAAATATATATTATTATATTGTATTATATTATATGTAATTATCATATATATATTTTTTATACAAATAATTTAAAAACTATGAATTTAAACACTATGCATATAATAATCAACATTTAACTATGAATTGTTAACAAGTGTATACACATAATAAACTTAGTATTTAGTAAAATTATAGCTAAGATAATAGCTTAATACTTAATAAGACTTCACCTTAAGGTAATTATTGCAGCAAGTTTAATATGTAAATACTTTATTAAAAAAAAGTTTTAATGTTAAACATACTTGATTTACAAAAATATGAAATTCTGAGTTGTATCCATTGAAATGCTTCCAAGTACTTTAATTAACATTTTATTTTGTTATTGCGTGTTCACAGACATAGAATACCTCAAAGTAGGTGTATGAAGATTAACGTTTTTAGGCCAATTACAATTATCACACACCTGTAATCGGAAACCCTGTACCCTAAACCCTAAACCCTAAACCCTAAACCCTAAACCCTAAACCCTAAACCCTGAACCCTATAACCCCAATCCCGCCAATTTTCAAATGCCGGCACTTCTGTTCCCGCCCTTTCGAAACGGACGACACTTCAGTTCGCACCACTTTTCATATGTCGAGACTTCGGTTCCCGCCTATTTCAATTACCAAACGTCATTCACTCCCATTTTCTATTTTTGGGATAGCGCAAGAACGGAATTGCGCTACGCAATGACCTTCGAAATCCAAGACAGAATGATTCTTTTCTTCTCAATCTCTGAGGGTGCTGAACTCCGTCGACATACTTGAGTTCTCCGCGCTTCCTTGAGCTCGTTCTCTGCCTTCGTGTACGTGTTTCGCGATTGCATATATGCATGATTTTACGTTAAAATTGCTTTGCACAGCTTATCACATTTTCTATTTCATTGTTCCTTATAGTTTTCTCTTTATCTTTAGTAGTAGTTGTTCAATATTCTAATGAACGGTTGTAATTTAGTTCCTTGTAGTTAGCTTTTGTGCATTCGGAGCCGTTGTTGTTGACAAATTCTTATGATTTGACGATTTCGTTGGTACTGGGGTGGGTCTTGATTCCTGAGTGACGATGGATTGGAAGGGCCCTGGTTGTAACTGATTTTCAATTTCTTAAGTACTCGCGTAAAACACGCCGGAATTTACGGGATTAATCATGCATCCTGACATGCAGTTCAGCTCGACTCGAGCTAAATCAGATGGCTCAGATATCTTAGCTTTAGCTCGAGTCGAGCTAAATCAGTATGGTCGCATACTTTGCGCTTTAGTTCGAGTCGAGCTAAATCAGATGGCTCGCATCTTCTGCGATTTAGTTCGAGTCGAGCTAAATCAGAGTGAGCTTAGATATCTTGCGCTTTAGCTCGAGTCGAGCTAAATCGCAGATGTCTTGATCGAATAGTTTAGCTCGAGTCGAGCTAAACTGTATGGCCTTCTTCGGTGAGACAGTTTAGCTCGAGTCGAGCTAAACTGTTCAATTGAATACATACTGCAGTTTAGCTCGACTCGAGCTAAACTGCTCCATCAAGACGTCTTTGCGCAGTTTTAGCTCGACTCGAGCTAAATCTGCGATATCTGTAGCTTATCTGATTTAGCTCGACTCGAGCTAAACTGCATTTTGTATCCAATCGAACAGTTTAGCTCGACTCGAGCTAAACTGCAGTATGTATCCGACCAATCAGTTGATATCGCGTGGACCAAATACGAATTGTGGTAGTGAACATAAACTCCTCGAGTCTAGCTTCATTGCAAGACGCTTAAGGATACACAGTTGAGTTCGAGTCGAGCTAAACTGCCGATAGAGAAAATACTGCTATTTACCTCAAGGTCAGCGAAACTGTAGAATATATTCTCTTAGTCAGTTTAGCTCGACTCGAGCTAAACTGCATGTGTTCGTTTTTCATAGTGTCCTGATGCTGTGGCACTGTTTTCATTCATTTTCTTCTTTTGAGTTTGTGAAGATCTTTTGCAGGATGGATTTCTCTTCAGACGATGACGCTTTTGCCGATGCACCTCTGAATCCTGGTTTACTTGCTGCTCAAGTTGTTCCTCCACGGCTCTAGACAGGGAGGACTGTTGCATTGCTCGATTCCGAGGGACTCAGAATTGCTGAGGGTTTACTTCGAAACCTACGATCTGGCGCAGTACCTGATTGTAATGGCTTACTTGGTGACTCTCGAGTTGTGGTACAAGTTTCAACTTTGTTTGTTGCGGTCGAGGATCCTGACGACTGGATATACTCATTCAAGTCATGGCCCATCCAACAAGTCCTCCTAGACGGTGTTACTCTTTTTGACCATAGTCAGCAAGATGTTTACAACAGATGGGTCCGGGAACGTAGTCGGCGGCAGGGGTCATCTCGAACTCGATTGTATGATAATTCTTCAAGGAATGAGTCTACTCCAGTTTCGCGCAAAGCACAGTTTCTGATGACAGCGGTGTCAATCAATGCGGTCGCATGTAATACCTGCTGTAAGCACAACTGTGTCCAACTATACCCAAGGGAGAAGATTAAGGTTCTCAGGTGTCGCATGTACGACAAGACAACTGTGCAGTTCAAGAATCACGTCAAACTCGATGTCCATAGGCAGTTTCACAGAAATGCTGAAAAGCGAAATGTAGTCACTTAGAGGGTATTGATGTTTGTCCAATTGCCTGGATGAAAATCATGGGCGTGAGCAACGGTACGTTTCATCGCAACGCCCAGAGTGCAGCTGATGGGCATGAGGCCCAGTTACACGGGAACACGGGCTTGCGAAAGCCTAGGAGGCATACGATTGTTGCTTCTGCTGTCTTAGGGGCAATACTTGATAGACATGCCGATCACATGCCTCACAAGTCCCGGAGCCTTCCATCAGGGGAGAAGGTCGTTGCCAAGGTACTTCCTTCAAGTTTTAAGTGGAAGGACCAAATTCCTCTTCTTGATCATCACCTTGAAGAGTGTGGGCTCCCGCCGGTGTCAACTTCAAACCTTAGTAAGATTCGCCGCCTCAGCTACCCAGAATACTATGCCAAAAGATCGGGGGACAATTTCGCGCGTTGTTCCAAGTGTGATGAGTTACAATCACTGATGAAGCTCACTCTTCCCGGGACACAATCATCGCTTATATGGTCGAGGAAGTTGAATGTGCACTTAGATTCCGCATATGCGCACAGAGACTTGTACTACCTCAACCGCTTTAGGTCTAAGGAGTCGCCTCAAGATGTTTTGACCATTATGCATGACAAGATGGACCACTCAAAAACAACATCACCTGCTTTGTCTCATAAGGTGAAGAACTTAGACGGACTCATGAAGTTACCTCTTGCAGTTACGGGAATTCTTGCTCATGGTCATGTAGACCAGCGATACGCACATTACGGACTAGATGTTTACTCACATGATGCCAATTATACAGTCGGCTCGTTTGCAAAACTTCTGCGGGATCTCGAAGCTGCACCTAAATCCTCATCTAAACAGCTCTTTACAAAGTCCCCATCGCATCCACTGTATACTGCTCTTTTTCGAGGTTCAGAGGTGTGTATGGATCCATTAGGCCCGATTCCTGACATCCTAGTTCCAGCAAAGTCTCTGCCTCCAATTCTGAATGTCCAAATGGATAATGCTGTGAGTGATAACAAGAATAGATTCGTCTTCAGTTTCTGGTCTCTTTTGGTAGCAAAACGAGTATTCCGAGAGATATATGTAAATTTTATGCTCGTCGGTCACACTCATGATGACATAGATGCGTTGTTTGGGCGTTGGAGCATGGCGTTGCGAAAGGAGGATTATCCTACCATCCCTCTTCTCATGAAATCTTTTATGAGGATAGAGAAACTTCCTGTTATTCCACACCTCGTTCAAGAGGTTCCGGATTTCAAGAAATTCATTGAAGAGTGGATGTTAGTTGGCGATGAAGCATTGGTAGGGCATACGAAAGCGCATCAATTCAAGTTTTACATGGATCCAAGTGGATGCCCCGTAATGAAGTACAAGATTTTCTGTCACGACGAGGAATGGCTTCCTAGAGGTGATCATGCCGGTATTAAATTGTGGAAGGAGGATTCTGAAGGCAGATCATTATGGCCACGTGGTGAACCGGATGCAATGCGTCCAAACGAGATGCGTCATTTGCCTGAGGTGGTGAAAGGGATTTCAGGCTTTGTTGATCATTGGGAACGATTATCACGTGAGTCAATTGAATCATGGAGATTGTACGAGCCTCTCTCATATTACTGGAGCGGCGTTAAAGATGCTCTTTGTATACCCATGGACGTACTTGCATCGTCGCAAAATGGTATTCCGTCAAGTTTGGAGGAACCATTACCGTTACAACATGGATTTTGGCCATCCACTCGACTTGCCCATGCTATGGAAGATGAGTTTACTTTAGAAGGGAATGTGCGCGAAGAGTACGACGACGATGATCATTTTGTTGGCCAGAGACGTGATCGTCCTGCTCCCTCATTTCGAGTTGGACGTGACCTTTATAAGGGTTATTTTGTTGCACTACGTCCATGCGGCACCGATGGTCGGCCTTTTTGGCTCGGACAAGCAATGTCTGATCCAAATTCAAACCCAGACCTACCCAATACGGTCGAGATCCAGTTCTTCCGTCCAATGTCACGCTCCAAAGATATTCTGAAGTATTACACTGATTGGGATACAAATAGAAAGCTTCGATGGACTGTTGAGAAAGGTGTAGATGTATGTTCGCAACCTACAGATGCTATTTTCACTGCTTGGAAATCAAGAATTACGCATTCTGACGAGGAAAGCAGTGAAGGTATAGACGCCATTATTACAATACCCAAGAAGCAGGTTGAAATCATCAAAGCTTCTTTACGGGAGCTTGCTTCATCTTCTCAAGAGTAGTCTCCTAGTATATAGTATTTATTATGGAAGTAGGTGTGATAGTACTTGAACTTGGTATTGACATATATATTACTTTGATTTTTAGTATATAGAGTATTATATATTTGTACTATTTACCATCGATATTCAATATATTACTTTTGTATAAGAAGATTGTTTAGGTTGACTCCATCATTATTATCAACTGAAAGAAAATTATTTTTTTGTTAGTATTTTAATCTTGACATGTATCGTATCATATATATGTATTTTTGGTTGGAAACCCTTTTTAAGATAAACATATTTTTTAAGATTCAAAAGGTCTCATATCATCTCCAAATATAATGGAAATTAGTAAATTCCGAGTACATATGCATACGGTGAAACCCCTCTAAATGTTGATTTTTGCTTCATCCGTTGTCTTGTTTTAATTTGGGAGATAAAAATGTTCCAAATATAACGAATATGGGGTTGATTGTATGCGCAGATCTTTGACCCCTATATGTTTTATCCTATTTTCAACCTAAAACCTCAATTTATTTTTTATTTTTTAAGGTTCACAAATGAGCATGAAGATAAGCTACTTTCATCTCAACCGTACAATCTTGTAAGAGACCTATACTCTAAGTCTTGTGAATCAAAATTTGAGTCATGAGGCCCCATAAATTATTTGCTCGTGACATATTTTTATTATATAAGTATTATAGAATTTTGTAATTTTTACATAAAAATTGAAATGCTATCAACAAACCTAGTGCAATCAAAAAACTCAAGAAGGAAGTTGTTCACCTTTGTTTCAGTAACACACTTGCACCAAAAATAATCATCAAATAATATCTTCGCTTAAACATTGGCCTTGCAATGATGAAATTAAAGTTAATCATGAGAATGTAAGTGGAAAATCATTAGTGAATGAAGGAGATATAGCTCGTGACGATCCATGTAATTTTCAATCTTTGGTGTAAAAACATCATTGTCTTCAAATCTAATACCAAAGTATCCGGAACATAATTATTTTTCGAGTTGAAAAAAGGGTTTTTTTGTGGTTCTGAAATAGGTATCAGAGAAAATGTGAACCCTGAAATGGGCGTCTAAAAAGTGTTGGAAGGGGACCATGGAATTGATTTAAATTGTCTTTTTGAGGCACAAATCCCCTATATCCGCGTAGTGGAGGTGACATCATGATATGTGCAACAATGAGAAAGAAAATAAAAATCTAAATCATTCCTACCCTAAGCCGATAACCTCAAACAATCGAAGGAAACTCTTATGAAAATGGTCTTTCTGAGTATTGATTTCGACCCCTACTCAAATATTTAAATTGCAAGTACTCACGCCACTCACAAAAATTCACATAATATGGCAAAAGTTGTAGGACAAAAAATTTGTCCTTCGCCTACCTACACTACCCACGTGATTTAGCTTGGTATGTCAACTCTTTGGGGCTCATTTGAGGATTCAAATTTTCTCTACTGTTTGAAGTGTTTTTAAAGTCAAAAAAATCACTTTAAAAAGTAATTTTGTATTGAGGCTCTTTGAATCCTTATTCCGGAGTGAGTTAGGATTACATCTCTCTAATTTTTACCCTCATAGGACCTAGAAATCTACAGAAAATGCCTCATTTCTCACCCCAACCATATCTAACTGATTATGGACAAATTCATAGTCCAAAAACAAAGAGCGATGTAGAATGATGCACGAAATAGAGAGCCAATAGAAGCAACCACATTGGATTTTAAATAGTTGTTAAATTGAACTGTCAGGCACCCTATAGAAATGACCATCCGATGGACATTTATTTTAGTTGTTTTTTCAGAACTTTAGTTTAGCACTTGTTGTCATGTTGAGCTTCTCAAATAGTGGTTATTGGAGCAAACATGTCCATAATTTTTCCAATCATCCATAATTAGTTATATAAGGTATGCTAAAATTCAAATACAAAGGCTACTCTGTGAAATGAAATTCCAAGCGGTGATATTATGCCTTAGATTCGATTTCAAACATATCAAAAAAAAAAAAAAAAAAAAAAAAAAAAGGAAAATCTCAATTTCTAATGAATTTTTGAAGTTATTGCAATCTAATCGATTATGGTCAGATTTGAGAATTGATGACTATACACCGCGGTTTTTGATTTCATCAAGACTTTCCTCCTTTTCAACTCTTGATTTAGAGTGATTTCCTAATGAGTTCTCATTTCTCAAGATGAGAAATTGAAATTTTGTTTAAGCTCAACAAGAATGCTCAATAAATTTGAGCTTGGTAATGAGCTCATGAAAGAAATCCCCTAATTGAAATTCTTTCAAGCCAAAAAACTAACAAGAAAGAACAATCTGTACAATGACTAAATAAGCATGGGCTCAATTATTTCAAGAAAATTTTTAGGCACTCACATCAAATTGGCAAGTGAAATTGAACATTGTTATTGGAGCAGAAAGTGGAAATTATGATACATGGTAGATGATGCATGTGGTATTTTTTGATTTCGGGAATGCGAGCTCGCATTGCGTGGGAAAGCTCGTGCTCCGTCTTTGCCACGGCCGCGTGTGCCAATCGGGAGGTCACTACACGAATTTTCAATATCGATACTAGTTTTGCACTATTTCAAAGCTTGATACTAGTTTGGCAGTACTTTCAATGCTTGATACTAGTTTTGCACTATTTCAAAGCTTGATACTAGTTTGGCACTACTTTCAATGCTTGATACTAGTTTTGCACTACTTTCAATGCTTGATACTAGTTTTTCACTATTTTTAATGCTTGATACTAGTTTTGCATTACTTTTGATGCTTGATACTAGTTTTGCATTATTTTTCAATATCGATCCTAGGATTGCACTCCCTTTCCGGGTTTTCCCGGCGGCTTCCAAGCCCTCTTTCCAGGAGGACAGGTATGGTTGCAAATGGTGGCGGCACACGAATCCTGTGTTGCAAACAGACTATAAATTCTGCTTCTCCGGGATAATACTTGTCCGTGAATCAACTCGCTGCTACTTCCAATTCTCACCTTCGCGTTCACAACAGCTCGCATTTGCATTCGCAAGCTAATCTGTTCTTTCTCACTCCCATCGTAAGTCTCCGCTGGCCCTCCATTGTAATTTAGTGTTTTCTTTCGTTACCGATCAATTCTAGCTCGCTTCGCAGCTCTTGAATGGATTCGGTAGCTCATTCACGGCTAGAATTGAGTGAAGTTCTGGCAGTCCAAGTCTGCGGGTTCCACAATCAACACTTCTATGTACTAGATTGTAATGCTGAAATTTGACGTCTTGCATGAATCTCTTGCTGATCGTGTTGCGATCGCCTCTTCTATTACGCCCTGTTTGTTGATAGCTTTTCCCGAAGTTTGAATCTAGAATTGTTATTCTCCTTCCCTTGGTTGTCCAAGGCAGGTCAACTTAATGTATCCAAGTGTGGACGATCTCGATTTCAGCAGGAGATGTGCTCAATGTTTTTCGTCGTGTCGCTTCTTTAAATCCTTCAGACGGTCGTAATGGCGCAAGTGAATCTTACTGGCACGGACGCGCAACAGCCTGCTCCTGCTCTCGCTTTCGCCGTGGCAGTTGGACCTGAGCCAGCCGATGTCGGCGTTCCGGTGCCTGTCGCCGCGGTTGCTCCTCCTGTTGCCGTGGCAGCCCCTCCTGTTGCCGTGCCAGCCTTCCCTGTCCCCGCAGCCCAGGCTCTTGTATCCTTTGATGTGCAAGCGGGCATTTCGGGTGGTATGCCCAGGAGGAGCATTCAAGGCTTCCCGTTACTTGACTTGCCTACACTCGACCTCTGAAAGGCGAGGTTACTCGCTTGCTGGAATCATCAATTGTGGCTGAATGGCTTATGATTCTCATCCCAGTCGTACAGGGCTTTTGATTCAGCATGTGGGTTGGCGGAGTATGATTTATAATGGTTTGGTATCGTTATGTTTGGGGTACCACATAAGCTTCGTTCTGTAGTAAGGAGATTCTGCAGGGGTACATACGAGAGTAAAATTTTGTGTGTACTTTGTACTTCCTTGTAATACAATCATTGCAGTGAAATATGAGAATTTGTTGAATGTGTAACTTGTACTTCCATGTATGTATCTAGAATACTCTAGTTTTCTTGACAGTTGTGAAAACATGATGGTCAAATTGATGTGGAATGACTAATGTTAGATTATGTGGTCAACTGAATTTGAACGTCACAACTTCCATGTCGTGAATGTATATATCATTTAAGAATATTCTTAAACATGTTGCAATTTGGAGCATGTCTTCATCTTTGAACGCTAAAGATGTTGAATTTGGTCATTCTCGATGACAAATTGATAGTTGGCTCCAAGAGTAACTTTTTAACAAATCATGATGCATATTAATCCAATTCTAAGATTAACCCCTAACTTTCCTTGAAGCCCGAAATGGGCTTTTGCAATTCTGGGCAGCCTAGATGAAGGGGTTAGAAGTAATATTTTTGACTAAGAATTTTATTGGGTCCTCTTTATACTGCAAAGTGTATGTGGTAAAATTTGCAAAGACAAATTCCAATTTTTGAGTCTTCTAGGACAATCCTTGGGTTGCGAGCCGAGATGCGGCAGCTCAAAAAAGTAACTTTTTTGAATTTTTTTTTTGAAACATGATCATTACTAAATCACTACTCAAATTTCAAAGTGACTCAAGTCAAAAAGTTTACCAATTTTACAAGGGCAGCCTCCAAAAAAATTTAAAACCAATATTCGC
Source organism: Bryum argenteum (assembly GCA_037043015.1). Taxonomy (NCBI): domain Eukaryota; kingdom Viridiplantae; phylum Streptophyta; class Bryopsida; order Bryales; family Bryaceae; genus Bryum; species Bryum argenteum. The sequence continues at coordinate 5,902,453 of CM073327.1, forward strand.
AATGCCCAAAAAAACTTGGGAGACAAACTTTGGATGTTACGATCTCTCAAATGGTAAACATCCAACGGTCAATTTTTTGAAGAGTAATCGAGCATAATCTTAGGTACAAGATCTTACGGTTGGAAGTTTTTAAAAAAGAAAAGAAATCGGTTTACACCCCAACGAGTGCTTAGAGGTAGAGTTTTTTTGGGTATTGCGAAGATTGGTTTTAAATTTTTTTGGAGGCTGCCCTTGTAAAATTGGTAAACTTTTTGACTTGAGTCACTTTGAAATTTGAGTAGTGATTTAGTAATGATCATGTTTCAAAAAAAAAATTCAAAAAAGTTACTTTTTTGAGCTGCCGCATCTCGGCTCGCAACCCAAGGATTGTCCTAGAAGACTCAAAAATTGGAATTTGTCTTTGCAAATTTTACCACATACACTTTGCAGTATAAAGAGGACCCAATAAAATTCTTAGTCAAAAATATTACTTCTAACCCCTTCATCTAGGCTGCCCGGAATTGCAAAAGCCCATTTCGGGCTTCAAGGAAAGTTAGGGGTTAAAACTTGATAGATTTTGAAAATTTTCATGCAATCCTAAGGCCTTCATTCTTTATTGTAGCTACTCATTGCACCACCATATGAAAAGACATGTTTTCATCTATGATCTTACACTTTATTTCCTATTTCCTACAACTTTCGAGGTACTTTTACTTTTAAAATATTGTCTTATTTTCAAGATGTCAGAAATTAAATAAAATAATCTAGTCAAATCTCAACCTCACAATCTTGTATTAAACATTTGAACCACACAATCTTGTGATAAAGATTTGATTTGTAAATGTTCATGACCAAATTTGGAGTCATGGATTTAAGAACATAATGTGATTATACCCAAAAAAATATTTGATTATTTATCACTTCCACTTTGGAGTTGCAATGCTTTTAGTGAACATATTGCAATAAAAAAACCTCTAAACTATATGATTATCTTCATATTTTTCAACATACATATATCACAAAAAATCCATTATTAGTTTTTAGTATCCAAATGCAATATGGTGTGAATATAAATATATAGGTTGAACACCATATCTTACATTTAGAAATACCATATATAGTGCATACTCAAAATTACACATCAAACACAAGATTAAACATTTTGCAAGAACCTTACATAGTTAGTGATACCATCCTTACTATTGAAAGTCAAGGATAGTTCCAAAGCCTTCTCACACAAAGACATTTCTAGGCTCAACATGGAAACTGCCATGTTGGCTGCCACGTTGGCAACGGGTGCCATGTTGGCCACGGGAAAGACAACAGGGGCTGGTTGCTGTGGCTGCCCATTGAAGTTCATCCCTGCTTGGTTCGGTTGCGCCATCGCTAATGTCTGAAAGTTTTCCACATTCAACACAGCGAGAACCACCCTCAGGAAAACACTTATACAGCTCAGAAATCGCAAGGAACTGACACTACCCAATCTAGAATCAAAATTCAGAAAAAACTGCGTCGGTATCAACAAACGGGGCCCATGGCAACTCGATCGGCGGAGACGATCGTTGCATGAACAATCAGAGATTGTAAGACAACCGATCCATTTCAGCATTTAAATCTTCTACGGTCAGGCAGTTCGAGATCATTGAGCTCAGATTCCACACAAAAGTGAAGCTCTGGGAACCACTCTACGATCACATCGTATTTTCAGCTCTCATATCGAATCCTTCAGCTAGCTGTACACCACTAAACGGAAAACAAGCATCTCAGCTCAAAACAGAAATTGGGGAATCCATCCCAGTGTAAAATGTACCCAGCCAGGCAGCTGAAAGTGATCGATACTAAAGGCATCACGACAGTACATGTACAATGAGAGCATTCAATAGCACCTGCTGTAGGAGTGCGAGTACCTGCACTAAGGTTTCAAATGAAAGCTCGGCCTATACACAAAGTTCCGTTGCTTCACATGCAAGCTACGATCACATGGAATGATGTGCGTTTTGAACTTGCGGGAGATGATGTTGTACTGCAGAAGATAATCCTCCTCGCACGTTATCCAGATCTCTCTACCCGTAGCTGTGCACGAGAACCAATTCTTGCGCGTTGAAAGTGTGCTTCCGAGTGCACCCATCACGCATTCACGCGACCATGCTTGCAGATACACATCTTTTGAATCAACGACCGTCTTCGAGTCAAGTACTGGTAGCCCTTCCTGGCGTTTGCGACCTAAATGCGCAGTACACCGTGTGCAAGATATCCATCCTCTGCATGCAACTGCGTCTTCCAACTGCAGGATATAGAATTGCACGGGCATGTATTTGTAGCCCCATGTACTCACTGCAGGTGCACAACCTGCATCATCATCCGGTCGTGCAGGGCTCCATGGGTGCAGCACCTCGTTGAGCAATGTTGGGAGCACAGCAAAGATACGCCCCATGCACTCCACCAGCTCCCAATTATGCATGGTGCTCATACCGGTGCTTGTGTGGGGAGCGACGGAGCGTCCAATCCAATCATCTCCACTCTGCTGTCATGCGATCTGCGCAATGGAAAATGAGCCCTGTTGATCCAATGCCCATCCCCGATGTCGGCTTTGGCTTCAAAGAGGCTTCAAAGACTGAGGCGGAGAACACCGTGAAGCAGTGGATCGTTCTGAGCCTCTGTATCACTAATGGCTCGAATACCAGCGAAGAATAAACGCCCGAGCATGCATGATGTACCGTGATAGGTCATGGTAAGTTGATTGTCACCAAGTGTAGGCTGGATCCATAAATGTTTGCCCAACACAAGCCTCCACGACTCTGATGTCGAGTCCTTCACCAGAATTGATGGGCCACGACGGAGGAAAGCATAACTATACACTATTACCTTATACGTGTTTGACTGATCGTCCACCAGCATGTGGTAGTCCACAAGGACGGCATCCCATATTGGACTTTGGCACTGGAAGGCTGGAAGAGCCTGAGCATGTCTTGTGAGCGGATTCGACACCACCAGACTGGGGGGTGCTACTCCCGGATCCATAAGCTCGCCAATCTCATACCTCCTCCGGCTGGTGGTGAGAAGGAGGCCACCTGCTGTGGCAAGGATCTCGTGATGGAGGTGCAACCCCAGCCCGCACATGAATTGGAGGTAGTCCAGGCGCGGAAGAGCGGAGAGTGGCTTTGCAGAGGAATGGCGTGCATTCGCATGCCAGATTCCTGACCATGTCATCTCCTTGTGCCATTCAATCTTTCTGAAGAGGGGGAATTACCAGTTGGTGCAGTGTTGGGTGCGGACGTGTGCGATGATTTGGGTGTTGCTGGAGTACCAAGCAGCCCACGATTTGGAGACGCCCGTCTGATTCAGAATCGCCCTAGTGCTCAGGCTTTGCAGAAATACCAGATTGGAAAATACCACATCAACAATGCCGGCTTGTTCTGCCCTGCTCCAAGGTCCAGCATCGGATGCCGAGCGCTTCCGATCGTGCGATTCATGTGACGCTTGTGCTCGAGTGATGCGAATGTGCGACGAACCTTGCATCTGTGAATTCTCCATGGTGGTGTCGGTGGTTGACATGGCCGCACACATGGGCGCGATAGAAACGGCAAGTTAGTCCTCACAAACCAAGAAAAGCATAAAAAGAAAGAGGTTGACACATTTTTTCAAAGGAGGGGACAGTATTTGGACAAGCACAAATTCTAAGAAATTGTACAAGCATTCAACATAAAGGGGATCACCACCTAATTATGCACTGTTGAACAAAAGGTTTTGAACAAATTGGAAAAAGAGAGAAAATAAAATAAACCCTCAACAATGCAACAAAGATGGAGTTAGGAACTTAGGATATGAAAAGCAAGAAGGATTAGGTCACAAGAAATGTTTGGCAAGAAAGATCAGGTTATAGACAATGGCCACTTTTCAAGGAGAGGAATCTATTCTTTGCTTAACGAGGAGTAAGGATAGATTTTTGTGCGCCTTATTGTCCACATGCACTCACAATCTTCAATAACTAGTTCGAGCAAGGGGCAACAAGAAGGAGCGTGTGGAAATAGCTAATCTAGGAATTGAGCATTCACCATTCATGTGTTATAAGCAATTGCTCTAGTCCAATCGATTTTCATCTCGAAATCTTGAATTAATGAGCTTGCAGATTCGAGATTGACACAAAGTTGGAAACCCCAAAGGACAGGATGATGGTACAACTAGAAAAGAGGGGTTTTACAACGTCACAAACGTTGCTTTTGTGTACACGTTGCTAAAGTTTAGTAACATTTTGGAACTTGCCTTGATCAATGTTCTCAAGACTATAAGGAAGATTTTCAACTAGATTAGAAATAATGTTGCTTGGTGATCCTAAAATGTTGCTTACATTCTTGAGAGCGTTACTCAAGCAAGTTCCAAAACGTTGCTAAATTTGAGCAACGTTTGAGAAGAAAACTTTGCAAACCTAGTTAAATTGTAGTAGTAGTTAAATTTGACCCATGTACATTGGAGTGGCATCTCGTACTCAGAGGAGCTTGTTGAGGAAGCCGCAACTAACTTCCGACCAATTGCCCCGGAGGCCCCGACGTTGTTCGTGCAATCACTTTTTTTATTCTTTATTTTATTGGCCCGTGCGCATTCAGCTCGCATCAAAACTGCCCTCTTTTGATGCATGATGCAAATATTAGATTTTGACAAGTTTTTGAAGTTTGTGACTGTATGATCTAGTACCTAACTTGTAGATGTTCAAGTTTACCAAATCTAAAATAAAAATCCCTCATCATTTCTAAAAACATTATTTATGTTATATTTTGAAAAAACGGTTTTCTTCCCTTGTTGGAAATAGGGATCGACGTGTATCATGAGCCAAAACAACTAATCTCAAAAGTAAATTTGATATGAGGCTCTTCAAATTCTTGTTCCTAAATGAGTTGGGTACATGTTTGCATTGATTTACCCTCATAGCACCTTAAAAACCTGAACAATTGCTTAACATTTCACATGGAGGTATGCTCAAATTCAAGTACAAAGGCCGGTTTTCATCGTTAAAAAGGTACATGTGAGTAAACTATTGGATCAAGAATCCAAATGGTGATATTATGCCATATTACCTTTTTTACATATACAAAAAAGTAAAAGCTTGGAAAAAAGTAAAATCTCATTTTTTAGTGAATTTTTTATGTTTCTATGAGATAATTTATCTTCTACAGAATATGAGAATAAATGAGCATTACCAAAATGGGCAGATTTAGCAAGTCCTAATATTTTTAATAAAAGTTTGAGTGTGGATATCTCCTAAGTCCTATTGTATGAGGAATTTTGAAACAAGATTGGTCTTGTTGAAAAGAGATGGGAAAGATATACTACCACTAGAAAATTATGATCTGATACAATTTTTTTTAGTACTAGAGAGCCTAACAAGGTTAAAAACAACCCTAAACGAGCTTCTCTCTCCTCTAGAGGTTGATTTGTCAACGCCATTCATTTCAACTCTAGGTATCTAAGGTAAGGTGCACAATACCAACTCTGAATTTAACATTGCACGTAAATTTTGTGCATGGGGAAATTAGTGAAAGAACATAGAAAATGGAATTATCATCTTTAGACTCTTCTCCGATGTGCCATGAATTTTTAAAGGTGGACTAATAGGGGTTTCCAAATGATGTCCGTTGTGGGTAGATGATACTATTGACTTGCAAAACTATCATATACCCGTTGGTGAAAATAGTGCTATATTATTGCTACTGCTCCATTTTAGAACACTTTATCTTACGTGCACGACTGGCCTTAGCATTGGGAGCAAGCCAGACATCTTTTTTGGCATATTGACCAATCTAGCTTACATTTGCCAACTTATCTAAACCCGGTTAATACGCGCCTTACATACTCGGGCCTTTACCTTTGTGATCAGGGTCCGGGAAATAATTTCATCCTTATTAGTTAATATCCTACACTTCCCACGTCCAATGGGTTTTACGTGAATCTATCCTGGCAATCGTCTCATTTTTATATTGAGAATAGAAAATCTCTTGTAATTTTCATCCGTTTTTAGCTGGTGTTTTCAAGAATCAACTGACGAATGGCTTACTTCCCGGCTCATAATGAACTAGCCGTCGGTTTTTCCCGATCATTGTTCGTGACCAGATACACCAGCACGGTTGACGCAAATAACTGGGAGCATTCCACCCCGCTTCTCAAAGCTAAGGTCTCAGCCCATCATCAAGGCATACATGTAAGTGGGCTTTGGTGAAACCAATAGGAAGGTACATGGGAACTTTACATTTAGATAATTTTTAATTATTCGGTTTCAGTAATTGAGAATTTTAGACCCATATGTTGACTTTTTGTTTTTGTTTTTTTAATGATGTTATTAATGTTCCAAACAAATCCAAGTTCCCTATGCTTGGCAACACAACGAACTTGGAACCATTTGAATGTGTAAGCCATCATCTTAAAGCAAGACAACATCTCAAGGTATTTGCCATGCCATATTTTATCTTCATTTTCATCTATGATATTCTTTTGAAAATGTGTTTTTTGGCCAACAATAGGCTCGTGCGTTTAGGGGTTAATACTTTGGACAATACAAAAAAATTCAAGTTCCTAAAGTGTTATTTATCTCATAGAACTAGACATTATTATAAATTTCTCATGAATGTCATTTTTAGGTTGTGTATGCTTGTTGAAAATGTAATGTCACAAGCATAATTTAACTCATGGCTTTAAATACTTCTAACTCTATTTGAACAAATTTTGAAACTTCAAACTACAAAACATTCATTGTCAATAACTTGAGAATCATAAGCAACAAATTTTGACATGTGTGTTGGCAATGTGGCGATGTGCAAAATCGTTAGTGGCATATCTAAGTTGTTTTGCAAACCCTTGAGCCTTAAAGTGGTAGTACATGTATCAGCTTGCCATCGCATTCGTTGATCCATATGATCAAATATAAAAAGGTGTTCCCTCATTGAATGAGATGTCAAACAAGATCATACCTTTGTTAATACCTTAGCTTTAATATAGTACTCAAATTTTACCAGAGAGTTTCTAAATGCGTATACATAATGAGAAGAAGTATTTTTACACTTTAGTGATTTAATATTCAAGACGTCAATGTTAAAACTTCTTCTGTTTTTGTTTCTGTTTTATTTTTTTATTTTTTTATTTTTTTAAACAAATTATGGTCATCCGATTGAGAAATACCAAATTTAAGGAAAATGTATCTTAAATGAAGATGGCATGATTATAACTTCTAACTTATGACCTATCCAGATATTCTCACAAAGACATAAAACAAGTGGTATAGGAGTAATGTTGTTTATACGTGAGATTTAGGACTATAGAAAGGCTTGGACCATATTAATTTCATAGATAAGCCTACGTGGATAATCTCGTTGGCAAATCAAAAGAGGAATATACTAAGTTTTTAGGGTACTGTAGGCAGGAACACAAGAAGTTGATAGGGCGGAAACACATATTAATGTGGTGTGCAAGAGGCGCTAGAGGCCTTGGCTTGGTGGTTGAGGTTCAGGGCCCCCAATGAGGAAGTTGTGGGTTCTATTCCCCATGCGGACCTGGTGCTCACCACCATAGTCGACTCAACTATGGGTGGGGTCTTTAGACCCTGTTGTATGGGTACCTCAAAGCCCTTTGGGAGGATACTATGTCAAGTATCTTCAAGGCACTAATAACTAGCTAGAAACTAGCGTAGTTATAAAGTCCACCCCGAAAGGGGGAAGTAGTATTGCTCCAATTTCCCCTTGTCCGGTGGGCATGGGGTTATTAGCATCACAAATAGACACTTCATTCATGCCAACCCCTTAGAATGGGACCGGAGTTTCTATCCTATCTTTGTGTGCAAGAAAGTAGGTTATTACATAAAAATGATGACTTGGAGAAGTACATATTTCGAAAGTTGATAAGTCACTTTGTCTTCCAAAGTGCATAATTGATGAACCAAAGCATTCCTATTTTGAGTTCGTTGTAAAATGAATATGATGGATTTGGTTTGACACCTTGTGAGTTTGTCGTTTAGTTGAAGAAGTTTGTCAGTAGGAAGCACTTATGAAAATGCCATGAAATCCTTACAAGTTTCTGAACTACTTTGGTCCGAGAAACTACCATCCAAGGTTTAGAGCCTGTCCCCATGCTTGAACCGACACGTATTTATTTGAAGGTTAGGGTGACTTGCATGTAATGTAGAGACACTCTGGACACCCGTATTAATAAAAGAGGTTCATTTTTTTTTAGAATCCCGTTTGCCAAGAAGGCTTGGCAAGCCCTCTTAATAATTATCATGGCACGGTCTTGACATGAGGACAACCCAAGCGCTCACTAAATCCAATCCGGGTTCACCACTGAGGTGGGGCCCCTGTTTTTGGTTTTTCCATTTTTGACCCCCTCAAGGTCATTTTTTTTTTTTTTTTTTTTTTTTGGAAATTTGGGGTATGCACCCCCATCTTACCCTTGGGGGCCTCTCCTTGGAATTTTAAAAGCTTATAAGCACAAAAAATACCGGAAAGCCTTTTATTAGCCTCCCTCCATATTTGGAAATTCCAAGGGGGAACATGGATTGAATTTAGTGTCCGGCGACAACACATCATCTCTCCTCCCTAATTTTAAAAGAAGGCTTGCTACAAGACGAACCTTGAAAGATGACGGGTCGGGGACTCGCACTTAGACTTGGTGGTGTGGGCTCTTTGAAACTGTCTTTCAAACTCAGATCGAAAGGCAATCAAATCGCCTTACCACCACCCTTTACGACTTCCTTCTCAGTCTTCCTCTACCTTTATCTTTACAATCATATGCTATCTATACGGAGGATTAGAATTATTCTTCCATGCATCCTGAACGGAGGATTAGAATTATTCTTCCATGCATCCTGAACGGAGGATTAGAATTATTCTTCCATGCATCCTGAACGGAGGATTAGAATAATTCTTCCATGCATCCTTTTAAAAGACCCAATCATCCTTGTGGTAGCTGCCAAAAACTATTACGCAGAAGATTCTAATTTCTGAGACTGACATGTTTCCATGTTTCCGTGCGTTACACGTCCCAGCTTACCTGCAAAAAATTCATCGCTGAGGTGGTCCTAGTAAAATCTCCATTTTTCAAAGACCACATTCGACTAACAATGAGAAAACCATTCATAACCGCAGTCCAGTCGATTTGACCTGTCGTGGCAGCTTTTTACTTGAGAAGAGGATCAGCGTTATGATGCATAACAGCGCCTTCCCTGGCCTTCCCTGGCGTTATGTGTCTGCACCAACGAATGCATGCCAGGTGCTACTACCCGAAAAAAGTTTCCAGTACGCCACAATTTTGTGGGGGGGGGCTTATACTCCCTGCCTAGGCAAGGGGTACCTTTGACCGTGCTATCCATATGGGATACATGGTTCTTATCCAGTTTTACAGTTTTCCGTCCACCCATCCAACACGTAATTCATTATAATGGGAATATATACACAAAATGGTAAATACGATTTACGGTAATACAATCGCACTTAGATTGCACCAAGCCCAATACATTACCAAATAATGTAAGTTTATCAATATAGAGAGAAGTATTTTCAAAATAAAGAGCACGTTTTATCAATATAGTAGAATATTCTCAAAATAAAGAGACATAATAATGAATATACAAACTATACTTAATCAAAAAGAAGAATACATTCAAAATACAATCAATGATTAACACAAATTTACTAAAGGAGAAAGGTTTATTGATTGAAAAATCCAGAAAACAAATTATTGGTGTAATTGTAGACCTCCTAAAGTAAAGCCCAGAAAAATCTACATAGTACTACGTGGTCGAGCATCACCAAAAGCCTCATTTCTGTCACGCTTCCCAACAACTCGGGGATAGTCTCCTTCAAACGAAAGTCCCACACGGGCCATTGAAGTTCGCAAAGGATGACTTAGGTTGACGGGAGCTAAATCGCACGGAACACCAAGACCCGTAGAACGACTAGAGGTATTAGTAATTCGTGCCACGGTGCCTGTCGCCGTAGCCGGGATGTTCTCACGAGAAGCCGCCACAATTCGACTCGGTACACTGACGTAACTATCAACAACATCATCATCATCATCATCCAAGACGTCTTTGGTGTAGTCCACAGCAGATGCGTCATCTCGAGCAAGATAAATGTACCGCCCTCGTTCCAACTCCGAGAGTGTCCTCGACCCCTCACTATTGTATGAGGGATCTGACATCGTAGAGAGACCCATTGGAGGATTATCATCCACGGAGCCACTTTGTTGTCCATCGCTGAAAACCTGAGAATAATAAAAACAAACACTAAATCTTTAAAAGGCAATCTAATGGTAGACTCACAAGAACAATCGAACGTGACAATTTGCAAATCCATGACTACAAAAGGACAGTGAGTCAAGGAAAAAGCTAAAAAACAAATTTTAACCAATACCGTAAATGAAAGTAATCACGACATGGTTCTTCCATTTAGTAGGAGCTGGTTCCACACATAGGGCAAATTCCGAGACATAATGCCGTACAACTCCGAGTCCTTGGACAAGTCATTGTGAGAGGGTCTACTAGTCATAACTTGGCAGAAGTTCTGCGGACCTCTCAAATGTACGGCAAAAACAAAACTCGTGGATTAATTTCAGTGGATAAGAGTCGGAGGGTGGACCCGAGATGTGAATGGACCCAAGGATCGGAAAGAGAGTATTCGGTGGAGGAACGACCATACAAGCCGCAGGGATTGCTATCGACCATAATAAAGTTAAGGGCGTTGAAATTAGCATCCCTTCTAGTCAACAGACGTCGTCGTGGATATTTAAGTAAGATTGGATTAGTCGTGCCAGGGTACATGGCCGTCGTGTAATTCTTCAACAAGAGTCCATCGCAGGAGTTTGATGCCAGTATGATCTGCGGAACGGCAATGCACCTAGAGAAAAGGAAGGTGCAGAGACCGTCCACTACTTCAGGTTGAAGGGTACTCCAAACGTGGATGTGGCAGAAACGGTCTAACACATTGAGGAATGGGGTAAGTCCAGACGACAAGATATACTACCGTGTCGGCAACTACGGTGGGGATAGTTGACGACGAGCGAGGAGGGTGTTTGGGATCGGGAAAAATGAGGTAATGGGATGGGGCTTGAGACATAGGGGTAGTAGAACAAAGGACGCTGTTCAACTCCAACACCACGTTCAACCACTTGGGCATGGAACGGTATCCGAATCGATGGCACACGCGTAGGGGTTGACTGAGGTTGTAGGAAAAGTCTTGCTCGAAGATTTGGGCAATCTAGCCTGCAGCACGACCAATGACAATAGTGGGTGATATTAAAACAAGAGTGTTACCTTGTGAAATGCGGAAGCATGCAAATGATCGCTTTCGGAGTGATTGAGGACCGGACCACCGCACCGACGCACGCAAGTCAAGGTGGTCGGTGGGGATCCGTGGCAAGCGGACGGAATAAGGTACTCGGGGCGCGGCCTTGATAGAAGAATGACGATATTTAGCGCCAAGAATGAGGAAGAACGACGCGGACGCATCTTGGACGCAAGTGGTAAATAAAAAGTCTTCATTTTATTGAATGGGAGTCACTACATGGTAATATCTACAATCGTGGCACACCATCCAATAATTCAAGACTAACTCGCAAGACCTACTCGCCGTCTTCAATGCCGACTCTCAAAAACAAGGAGCGCCGGCTTAAAAATTATTACAGTATGAAAAATGATACAAGCAGAGAATAATTTCAGCAGATGATCATCAACAAGATAAACGGAAATTTAGGTCGACCCGACCTAAAATACATTTGCAACCATTGATGAGAAGCTTACCGAGGGATTCGTCGCCGGTACTGAGTCCTGTTCGAGACTCGCAGAGACAGTTCGATGATCGTTGCTCGGGGAGATTGGGGCACCCTGTAGCGCTCGTTCTGCATCTTCCTGCAAATCATGACTACCCGAGGGAACCTCTTGCACGGAGGTAGCATCAACCGAAACAGAGGTCACCAAGAGTGAGGAAGCACCATCACGAAGATCTTCATGTGTTCGTCCGTGGTCGCTAGCCTCGTAGTCCACGACGTCGTTTCGCTCGTCTTGCGTCTCGAGCGGATGAACGCCATGGTTGTCATCTTGCTTGGCGATACCAGCTTCCGAACGAGATGCGTCACTGATGTATTCCTCAACAACAACGTCGGGTACTGGCGAAGCCGGAGCAGGAAGAATGCAGGCTGGAACTGCAGGATTCGACGGTGCTGCGAGTTGGGGTGGCGTATGGCTGGTGGAAGTTGAAGGCCCACAGATAGCCAAAGTAGGCTGATTGACGGGGTTGTAGGAGGCAAGGGGAAGAGCAACCTGTGCTATCTGCGTCAAGAGGACCCTCAAATCACTCAAATCGCCAAGAACTCTGGAATTAGAGTTCTCCAAAGTCGCAAACTTTGAATCGACGCGCTGTTGATCCTCTCGCCGTTGCTCTTCCAACCTCGCAAGGTCTGCAAGCCTTTGCGCCTCCCGTCTTGCGTTCGCAGCTTCTTCTTCACCGCTTTGTCGCTTTCTCTCTTTTTCCTTTCCTTCTCACGCAAGGCACGCTTGGCATCCTTCGAGAGAGGAACGGGAATGTTAGCCTCAATCTTGACTCGTGGCTGTGAAGGTTCACCCTTCTCTTGCGGTCCGAGACCAAGATTGATGAGAGGATCGTCAGCCTCCTTCGCTGGCGGGGGAGAATCCGGCTCGGCTGAGAAATCAAAAAATGTAGTCTCCTTCCTCTCAGCAGGGTCGTCGGAGCGATTATTCCAAACCCCCGTCTTCATGAGAGGGAGGTACCGTCCGCGAACAAAAAGGGGAGCGGGCAATGCGAGCACAAGAGACGGCGGAGGCAAGGATGACTCTCTTGTAGGTGGCGCAGCGGTGATGGCTGGTCTCTGCACTCTTTGGATCCGACGAACCGGCTTGCAGAGCCGGGAGGAAACAACATCATCTCCCAAATTCATAGGAGAGGATCGATATTGTTATCCTCTTCGAGGACGCCTGCAGTACCCTCTCCTCAAGATCCTCTCCGGCGTCCTCTCCGTCGAACTATCCGAAGTAGGCGCATCTCGGGCAACCTCTCTTGCCGAGAACCACCTCCTCCTCCGATTCGGACCCGAAAACGTCATTTGCGGCCTTGGTGCGGGTCTCTCGACGATGATCTAAGGTGTCTTCATCATTGTCATCGTCGCTAAGAGTTACGGGGAGGCTGTGGAGGCAAGTGTCTCCTCGAGAAGTGTAGGGGCATTTAGGTCGCCGCCACCTAAATCCCCACCGCCGCCAAGGATCTGCGCCGCCGACCAGTGGAATACCTTCATCAACGTCGTCATCGGGGCCAATATCTATGAAAGGTTCTTGTAAACAGGGATCGATGCTCAGTATGGGCTCAATACTCAAAGCCCGCACGCCCGAAGGCCCGAGATGCCCGACCGCGACCACGACCACGACCACGCCCCCACCACGAGCACCGGATGAAGGAGCGCCACCGAGGCGAGGGATTACTACCACGAGCACGGCCACCCGACGACCGATTACTACCACGAGCGGCGGCCACCAGACGAAGAAGGACCACCACGAGCAACACCAGCAGACGATGGATCGCCACCAGCAGCAGACGACGGATCAACACCAGCAGCAGACGAAGGATTCTCACCACCAGCAGACGATGGTTCCCCTTGAGGAGCCACAGTACGAGAGGCTGCCTTACCACGACGAGCACGACCACCAGATGCCGATGCCTCGCCACGACCACGACGAGAAGTTCCGGTAACTCCAGGCTGAGGCGAGGACCCAGGCTTCGGACCATGAACCCATTCCGGATTCACATACGCGTCCACACAGAAGTCGTTCGGATCCAAATTGAAACTACTGTCACGGACGGCTTCGTACTTCTCCAACTCATCTTTGTCCTCGTAGACAATATGAGTTTGAAGATTGAGCATCTGCGAAATGAAAACACAAAGTTAGTCCACTAAGAAGAACAGAACAGCAGATACGAACTTGAATAAACATACATTTAGGTGGCATCGACCTAAACGCCCAAATCAGTGTCGAGGCTGACGAACGCCAAGTAAATCAAATGATTTAAATAGAGAAGAATAAAATTGACAAGACGATACGAACTTGACAAAAATAGGCATTTAGGAGGCATCGACCTAAACGCCCAAAGGAATGAGAAACTTACAATTCCTGCAAGCATGGGCTTAGATCCACCCATGATGGACAGAAATCTGTTTCCTGGAACTGTAAACATTCGCAGCACGCGAATGTAAAATTCCAAGCGCAACTCGTTGTCGTTGATGCAGAAATCGAATTCCCTGTAAGCTCCTGGCTTCTGATACAGGGGCAACTCCGGGGCATAGAATACCTCCGGAATATCATCGAATACCTCCGATACCTGGGAGGTTCTCTTGAGGAGAAACAAGAGCGGAACGCGGTGTTTGTCCACGACCTTCCCTTCCAAGATACCGTTGAGACGTTCGTTGTTCGCGGGCGCGTACTGAACTGCCTTCGACTTGTACATATCCTTGAATGTGTTGAAATATACGACGGCCTGGCAATGACGATCGCTAGTCTCCGTTATGATAAGCCAGACGTCAGGATTCTTGATGGAGGGGTCATACACAGAATCCTTCCAAGCATTCAGGAAGTCCTTGAAGTACACGTTCGATATGTCATCCACCCTGCTACTATGGCCGGGGACGCATCTCAGGTCGATGATGCCCAACGCGCATCTTCCATCGTCCCAAGAATACCCATTATCCTGACCGCGAATCAAACGTCTCAAAGATCAAACATTCTTGTATGAACTTCCGGGGTTGGCAGCGCAAAATTCCCTTTCACTTCCAAGAACTTCTTGAAGAACTCCGCAGCGTACTCGGAGATCTCTTCAGAGCTCTTGTTCTTCGTCCTCTTCTGCCGGTAGTCGCTGAAGAACACGTCCCCGGGCACGGAAAGAAGCATCGACATGGTCTGCCGATTAACGTTGTACTCGAATTTGAAAAGATTCCACTTTTCAACCACAAACTTGTCAGCACTGTCGAATAACCCCAGTGATGGCTTGATGTTGTGGAACTCTTGTGCAACGCATTTCTTCCTCTTGCGCTTCTCCAGCCAAACCTTTATCGCTACGCACTCCCAGTAGTTCAGCTTCGGCTTCTTCAAGGACACCTTGGGATACGGAAGGTCCCGGTTCGGAGTCCTATTCAGCAGATGCAGCGCTAGTGTCTTGAAGTCGTGCTCCTCGAATCCAGACATCTGCCAAAAGGTATCGCGAGTCAAGACGACTTCCTTGGACTTGGACTCCCAGTCGACATTCCGGTTGAAAGGCTCGCAAGTGTCGGGGTCTATCAACTCTCCCATCTGGACTGCAATGATAACCTCGGACCAGAGCTGGTACACTTCCTCAGAAGCGGTGATGATTTCGAGTTCGTTCAGGAGGTCCGCTGGCTTCAAGAGCTTGTCCTGGGGTTTCGTGTTGATGCTCATGAAGCGTTTCACCATGGCCTCTTCAAAATCCTGAAAACGGAAGGTGGACATCAGCTCAAGAAGATGACGGGATGATCATTTAGCTGGACTCCAGCTAAACGCACGGAATTTAGGTCGAGTCTACCTAAACGCACAGAATTTAGCTCGCATCGACCTAAACACCTGGAACTTAGGTGGCGTCGACCTAAACGCCACAAATCAAGCAGAGAAAATTACAAACAAATGCAAGACTTACCTCATAGTTTCTTCGGGCGATAGCTTGCTCGATTGTCTCCCGACCAGACTTGGGCTTTGCACCACACTTCGCGGGCGACCCGTACTCAATCCAAACACTTCTCGCGGCCAATATGTTTGTGGCCCACGATGGTGTGAATGTGCCTGCGTTGTTGGTCTTGTTCGCCATGATCGAAACGTCCATGATCATCTTGGCGTCTGAATGCCAGACAACATGGGCCCGCCAGGTCTTCAAGGCGGTAATCTTATCCTCGGAGATTCTAGCCTCCTTGATAAGCTCCTTGGCAGCTTCAACGTGATGCTGCCCATCGATCACACGAAAGTTGCACTTTGACTCGAGAAGTGCATTCCAGTCCCAAGTCGGAGGAGCCTCTGTGATGATGGGCATGATGATGATTGTCTGCCTTGAATTCAAATCGATTGAATTCGTCAGGATGTTCTTGTAATGGACAACTCCAGCAGGCTCAAGCTTCCGGACGATGAACCGCGCATCAGCTTTCTCCAGGAGGTCGATGTCCACATTCACAGGAGCCGAGTCTTTGCCCAAAACGTAACAAGGCTCGCACTTCTCCCAGAAGTCTTTGAGAGTCTTACTGGCAGCTTCGTAGTCGATGTCCTTCTCGGTTGTGGCATGCTTGATAGAAGGATTCATATACGTAATTGTGCTGACAGACAAACTACTCTTGATCCTCTTCAGCTGCTTTACTGGCGATGGGTTCGAGTTGCGGCGTTTCCGCGAAGGCGTAGGAGTTACCTCGATGGAGGCCATACCAGACCGCGCTGTCCCTGACTCCGTACCCTCCTCAAAAGCAGGCATGAGTGCCTTCCTTACGGGTGCTTTGCCTTTCGCCTTGCATCTCTCGAAGTCATTCAGAGCACTCCAGATGTGCATGCAATACTGCTGGTAGGTCTGCACAAACTTCTTCGGAGAGCTGACATTCAGAATGCCACTGACGATGTGGTCGAGGAGACCCGCCTCCGTCTTCCCGACCATGTAAGACTTGATGGTCTCATGCGAGTATCGCACTTCATGCTGGGGAAAGACGATGGTGAAGACGTATCCACGAACGTAGGTCACCCGCAGCGTGATGAAAAGGTGTGACTCCTCATAGTTCACCGCGTAAATGAAAGTGTCGTTGCAGAATGGGAGATGGGCAGGATTAGTTCCAGACTGTTGAAACAGGTGAAACATTCCTTTCTCCTTCGGGTACAAGGACCACGACAGAATGGAATTGGGCTTAGGAGTCCACAACATGCCGTAGTTCGCTACGTCCGCGACAGCAGAGGCAAGTACATCTGTAGGCTCGACAACAAGGGGCTCCAGGTACCCTTCAATGGTACTCAGGTCAAACGGTACCTGATTTTAAAGAAGCAACAAGATGTGCGTTTAGCAGGCATCTACCTAAAAGATGTGCGTTTATCAGGCATGTACTTAATAGATGTGCGATTAGCACGCATCTACCTAAAAGATGTGCGTTTAGCAGGCATCTACCTAAAAGCTGTGCGCTATGTGGTCATCAACCTAACATCCACTAGATATAAATTTAAAAACAAAACATCAGAATTCTAAAACAAACAATTAAAGTACAAGAAAACATTCATACCTGATTGTCATGAGATTCATCATGACTCCCAGAAGGGATGTCCTTCTCTGCGGGAGCAGGAACAATTGTAGCGGTCTGCTTGGTGCGAGCCATGTCTGCAATTCAGCACAACTGTTCGTTCAGCAGGCAGCTACCTAAAAGCAGAGCAATATCACGCATCTACCTAACAGCTTTGCGTTTTGGAGGCATCTACGAAAGAACTGTGCGTTTAGCAAGCAGCTACCTAAAATATGTTCGTTTAGCAGGCACCTACATAGAACCGATGTGTAGCAGCCACCTAGGTAAGGGATAAAAGATAAAAGATCTGCGATAAGAGGGTATGTACATAACATCTGTCCGTTTAAGAGGAAGCTACGTACGGGATGTGCGTTAAGGAGGCAACTACCTAAAAATGTGCATTTAGCAGGGTGCTACCTAAAATCTGTTCGGTTAGGAAGCAGATACGTATAAGCTGTGCGTTCAGAAATCAGCTACTTAAAAGCAGTTCATGAAGCAGGCAGCAACCACAGAGCTGTGCGTTTAGAAGGCAGCTACCTAAATAGTGTGCAATTAGGAGGCAGATACCTAAAAAGTGTGCATCTAGGAGGCAGTTATCTAAAACATGTGCGTTTAGGTGGAAGCTACCTAAACACTGTGCAATTAGGAGGCAGGTACTTAAAAAGTTTTCGTTTAGGTGGCAGCTACCTAAAAGATGCGCGTTTAGATGGAAGCTACCTATAAACTGTGCGTTTAGGAGACAGCTACTTCAAAAGTGTGCGTTTAGGTGGCAACTACCTAAAAGCTGTGCCTTTAGGTGGCAGCTACCTAAAAGCTGTGCGTTTAGGTGGCAGCTACCTAAAAACTGTGCGTTTAGGAGGTACATCGTAAAAAGTGTGCGTTTAGGAGGCAGCTACCTAAAAGCTGTGCGTTTAGGTCGTGAAATGTGAAATACCAGAAATTTCCACCTAAAAGATGTGCGTTTAGCTCGTGAAATAGAAAATATCTCATTTTGCGACCTAAATGCACACCCATCGACCTAAATGCACACCCATTGACCTAAATGCACAATCTTATTCTAGTTATGGAAAATTAATCGTGCTGAGAGGTTGCAAAATGCAACATCAAATTCAAATGGAATTGCGTTCAAATTGCAATGTCAGATACAAATTGCATACACGAAGAAATTGGAGAATGCACAAAGTTGCGGTTTGAGTGAGCACAAAGTAGCAAAATCGAATGCGCAAATACCCTAGCCACAAAATCGTGGTTAGAATCGCAGATAAGGAGATGGAACACAAGGATGTAAAAAATGTGAAGATCAATCAAATTGTGGACACCCACCAGCAAGACCGCGGAAAAAGCTTCGCGTCAACAAAGAGGACGGCGACAATCGACGAGAAAAGGGAGAAAAGCAGATCGAAAGAGGAGCAAATGAGTCATGGAAGCACAGGCCGCGAGAGGAGGTGCGCGAGCCGCGAGAGGAGGGCGAGGCGAACCCCAGCACACACACAGCGCGATCGGCGCAAAAGGGCGGGGAGCAGCAAAAGGCGAAAACCTGCAATCAAGAAACGCCGGAAGGGCTGCAAATGCAAAAAACCAACGGCGGCGGAGGTAGAGAACAGTAACGCGGGGGAGCTGCAAGTGAACACTAACGCGGGGGCGCTGCAAACGGCTGCAAATGCTAACAACAAGCGGGCGCTCAAAAGGCTGCAAATGCTAACAACAAGCGGGCGCTGAAAACGACAAACGACGAGGAGGAGCTGCGATGAAGACGACGAGGAGCTGCGATGAGGAAAGGAGAGAGGGAGTGTCGGCGGGGCGCCTGCGCGGGAGATGTCGGCGACCCCGCCGACTGCCCAAGAAACCCCGACGCGTGGCGGTTTCTCTCGAAGCCGCCTACGGCTATCGGCGGCGCAAGGGCGCTGCCCGGCCGCCTCTCTCGCCCGCTACCCGGGTGATTGATTGGCCGCGCCTGTGGTGCCCTGGCTGCCCTCTGCCCGTCCGTCATGGGGCAGCGCTGTCCAAATTGCCCAACCTGCCCCTTGATGCCCGCTGCTCAAACAATTTAATATTTTAGTACTTAATCCCGCAGAGCCCAAAAGTCCATTTTATGGTCCTTCTCGATTTTTGGGAGGTTCTACTTGGATAAAAAAAGAATTTCTTTGGAATTTCTTTTAACATTCCAACAGTTTGGTAAGTTGGGAACCACACCCAATTTACAGATCCCATTTCATTTCATATATTGTTCACAATAAGCCTTCAAACACAAATAATGCAAAGTTTTCTAAGTGTAAGAAAATTTACTGTTTAGAGAAACTAATAAGGTCTCTCATAGCTTACTTGTAGCCTCTCTCCATTTTATCATATAATATGTGATTTTAGTCAATCATAGAAATTTCCAAATACTAATAATATAAATTAAACTTTATATGGATTTTCAAAGTTTTACTCTCTTTATTTAATTATTAAATGAATCTTACTTATTTTGGGAAAATTTAACCGTATAGATCTAATTTAGGGAATAAGATTTTTATACTATCTTAAAAGCGCTACTTCATAAAGGTTATCCAATTAATATTTTATAACACATCTAAGTTTTTCTTCTAACTCCTCGAGTCTTTAGATCTTAAATTGCTACACGTTGTTAAATTCAATCACTCTAATGCACAAAATAATGAATATCTATTTATGTATGTTTTTTTAGCACTTTCATTACTTACAAAATGTCTACACTTATTAATTTTCTAAGCTATAGAATATTCTCTAAACCACTTAACTACACTTTTTGAGATTTATTTAACCCCAATGTGTTCAATCAAGCGGATAATGATCCAACCCCAATTTGAAAGGGCAATCAGCAAATTATGAAAGTTACTTTTTTATTCATTTTGTAACATATTACAAATATGTTAAGTTATAAATGTCATTCTATTCATAGCATTTTCTTTTATTTTGTACATTGTTCTAAATAAGCCTTCAATTACAAACACCTCTAATTTTTCTTATTGTAAAAATTAGACGTATTTATTATAAATTCTCATTATTTATTTCTACTTTATTACTGTATACTTGAAGATAATTGTTTCCAATTACTAACCAAGAAAATTATGTTCCAATAATGTCTAATGTTTAGTAGTTTTACCATTGCATGTCTTTTATTTTAGCCAAGAATTTTATTTGGTGTATTTTACTTGAATAAAAATCTCATGAAAATAAATGCGAACAACTAAATGCCGTTGGTTATAATTTCATTGCAATATGTTTATAAGTAGCAATTTTACCTGAAAATATAAATAATAAAATTTTGCAGTTTATTTTTGATATTACTATGTTATGATCTTCCAATTTGTAAGATTCCAAATATTGGTCAACTGTATCTTCGATAAAAGTATTACATGTTTGTACGATTTAACTTACACAAGCTTCCAATGATTTTTAGCTGAAATGATTTCTATGAAAATGTGCTATTTTGCTAGAAATAGCCCAAAATATAATCATATAATGACTTATTTTAGTTAATCATTATCATTTACATGTACTAACGAAAATTTTAAAGATTATATATAACCTTATAACTATAAAACAAATGATACATAAATCCCAAACATTGTTCAAATACACACAATTCAAAATTTACGATAATTATACAGTTATTAAGACGATGCTTCTTGTTAAATATGTTCATAATGTATAAAACATCTAAGTTCTTCTTTTTACTTTTCAAGTTTTAAAAATTTCAAATCTCGTCAACTCGTATAAATTAATACAGTACTTGCTTTATACGTTTGTTTTTGTTCAAATTGTACTATTTCTATATAGTCATTATTAGCTCGAATTCAACTACTGTATTTGTTATTAATATATTCAAAAATTCACGTTTATTGTAGTTGTATTCTAAATACTATAATTATTTGCTATAAGTCAAGTTACGTAAATTTAAACTTCAAAACAAAAAATACAAAAATAACATCTTCCTTTCATTTTTTAATATGTTTTGAATGTTTAAACTGTTATTACATTTACATTCTACTTTTTCATGCCTTACTTATTAAATAATGTTAGTTAATTAAATTGCAATCCTAACATTACATCTAGATGCGATTATGTTACTAATATTTCTTTTCAGTTCCACAATTTTATTTTTATTTTTTTAATAAGTATCATAAAATGATACTTCTATAGACAAATAATGAAAGTTTTGTTTTCGTTTCATGAATCTATATTTTCATCATTTTTTAATATTTCATTCATTCTCTGCATTATTAATTAGTAAACACCATATAGATGTAATACTGTTATAACTCTATATATTACATTTTATAATTTATACGCGTTAATTTTTAGTTTAATCAGAATTAATAATTTTTCTTAGTTATTCTTTTTTTGGTTTACTTCTTTTATTTTAAATTTATAACAACTGGTATCATTCCTCGATGAATAGAGTAAAATAGTTTATTTGTTTCATAAAAATATGAATAATTCAAATTTACAAATCGAGTTAAGATATTAGTCAGTTAAATTAAATTGCAAACTTGATCAACATTTAATTTATATGATATATATTCGCAAGCATTTACAATTAAAGTAGATTTTAAATGAAAATAATTCTGTTAAGTTATGTTTTTTCTTTTTCTAAACATAATTTCTTAATGTTTTTTCGTTTTTTTAAACAACGTTATATATCAAACAAGAAACGGTGTATATCATATAGGTAACGTTATATATATCAAATAAATAACAGTCTATTTCCAATAAGCAACAATGTGTATAAAACAATTTCAATTTATAACTAATGAAAGTTCAAAGATTATAATAAATCGAAATTCATAATTCCTCATTCTTCGTATGTAACAAAACTGTTACTGCGTTTATGTGCAATCGTTCTATCGGAAACACAATTGCAAACATAGAAGGAAAGAACTTTATATTTCACGATTTCACAATCACTTATCATATATGTTGCAATGTAACATTACTCAACATAGAAGAATGCAAAATATATATGACATATTGCAATCTTTTTGCACTAAATTGAAACTCAACACGAGTCGAATGTCATCTTTCACTTCGTCTAATAAATGTAAGAAAGTATTAAAGTGCACGCCAGCTGATAAATTTATTCATATTGATGAAACAGCAAATAGATTATGTATGAATGAATACTTTCATTCGTTTCGATTTTAATAAACCATTCATTGGTTTATATTTCCGAAAACGTTAATAGAATCGGTTCCGCGTACGACGTTGATTGCCCAGATTTAAAACTTAATAAACTAGATAATATAGGTATACAATTCGAAGAGAGTTAGAACCCACTCGACATCAAGCGAATTCTTCGTTGTAGTCAGCCATGAACTTAAAACGCTGAACATACTACGTATCGAATGCTTTGTCGATGTTGAAAAGGTCTCAATAATGTTGATTTTTTTCTACTTTGAAAGAAAGATTGAACAGCAGGTGATTATGGCAATAGAGTGTTGAGTTACCGAGTACTTACTGCGTTAGTCTTCTTAAAGTATAAGCGCTTCTACAACATAGAAAGCACTTCGAGTTTTGCATCAGAATTTTTAAACTTTATGATTTTCACATCGTTAATGCCTATCGACACTAGTAACTTGTACTCTACAGCTCAAAATTTTGACTCTGTCTCTCGGATCACACTCTCAATAGTCAAATTTTTACAGCTCGATTGTTGATCATTAATGCCAAAGTAAAAACTTCTAGTAATGCCGCTCATTACAGAAGATGTTGTATTAAATCACTTAGTTGTTGGTACATTGTTGCTCCTTAGGAATGTATGAAAATGATGTTCTGAAAAGTTCGTCACTTCGTCCAGACAACATAATGAAAGAACGTGAACTCAATAGCTGATGAGGTACTCAACGCGTAGAAGAGTGCCAGTCAGATAGTGAGTCGATTGTTTGGAATGAAGTCTGAAACAACCGCTATATACACCTTTTCTAAGGCGAACAATGAGAAAAATAATCATTCAATATATAGATATTAATTATCGTAAAAAGTGTTGTAATTCAATATCATTTAATTATTTACTGATTGAAATATATTACCTATTTGAAACACATAATGCTTTATAATGGTATTATCACTGCTTTTGAGAAATGTTGGTTTAGATGGAGTCGAACTAAATGTACACACACAGTACATTTGACTTAAAACAATTTCAATTTTATAATCTCAATATTCACTATATAACGTATTACGTGTTTTGACTAAATATGAAGAATGTGCGTTTTAAAATCTAAATCTTGAACTTTAAACCCTAAACTCAAAACTCTAAATCCTTAACCATAAATAGATCGAAAGTTATTTTTGTTAAATACTGCATAAATGTGTGTTTAATGCTGGTCGAACTATATGTATTCTCACAATACATTTTGTTCTAATGTCGCCAAATTGCCATTAATTTCATAATATCAATATTCTTATGTTTTTTTGTTTGATTTTAATGATTATATAGAGAAATATACGCGCAGTTTGATGATTTATAACTGGTTCATGTATTTATATTATACATTGAATCATAGGTAGTATTTTTAGTGAATAAATACGTTTTTAATAAATATAATATAGAACAACTATAAAAAATTTATATCAAATGATACGTAATAAGCTGAAGACTATATTAACACCTAAAGGCCCATGATGTTTTGGAAGCTTGAAATCCCAAATACGTACCACTATGTACTAATGCGGATACTTCCAATATTTTTGGAAATTTTTGATAACTTCAACCGTAGGATCTTGAAGTAGACTACCATAGGTAGTAGTGTGAAAATTTTCAACCGTTGGATCATCACTGTATGTGAGATCATAACATTTGAAGTTGACTGTAAATTTTTTTTGGCCTTGACCGTAAAAGCCGAATCGGCGGCCGTGAGCCTTTAGGGGTTAAAGTTTACAACATAAGATGAATTTATGATCTGAAAAATATTAAATTTTTCTAAAAAGTTATGGGAATGATTTAATTTACAAAAAGTTATAAAAATAAATAGTTATACTTCATTTAAAGCCTTAATAATCTTTATAATCAAATAAGTTTTAATATAATATTTGTTACATCATTAATGGTATGAGAATAATATTAAATTATTTGCTTTTCTATTATAGATAATGGTCTCACTGATCAAATTTAGAGTGAAGTATATTTAAGTTAGTATTCAGTAAATTTTAAGTATAAACTTATATTAACATAATTCTTACTAAATTTTCTGTGGTATACTAAAATAAATATTACGTAAATGAAGTTTGATAAGATGGCTATAATATATAAGAATTTTGATTAAAAATTGGTTTATTACGATACAAATCTAGATATTGTAAGATTTCAAATGAGTTATTTGATGATCAATATTCGAACTCGTAAAGTATATATACTATTCTAGGTATGGAATAATTTAGTTCTTTAGAATGTGTTCTTCTATGATTCGGTATAAAGTAACTCCTAAACGTTGTTCATGTCGTTTTTCTACATTTTAGATGGAGGCGAAACTTTTAAGAGCCATAACGCCTTCATCTAAACTCTGTTTTGGATGAAATCACTTGTGTTGGGTTCCAAATCATGACTCAAATTTTGGTCCACATGCTCTACGATAAGTCTAATACAAGTTTGTACGGTTGAGATCCGATTAGCTTCTCTTCATTTTCATCTATGACGATTTTTATGGATTTGTGCTTTTCTCGCTAAAAATAGGTCAGGGACGTTTAGGGGTAATTTTATTCATCTCTTTTGAGATTGATCTAAAGTGAATAATTTATCACAATGTTAGAATTTGTGATAGAAAGAGTAATACATTATTTATTAACCTATGTAGAATTAAAATTTTAATCAATGATTTTGTAACAAATCATTTAATTGCAATACATATTTATGTCTTAATTTTCTAATTTTTATATATATAACTGTAATAAAATTATATGGGGCAGCGGGCCATTCGGGCACCCCCGGGCACCCGTGGGCACCCTTGGGCAACCTTGGGCTTCCCGGGCAGCAGCCCCACGCCGCCACGTCGCCGGGGCAGGCCGGGCAGCGGGCGCCATGAATGCGATGGGCAGCCCGCCACCCGTTGGCGGGAGCTTCCCGCCCGAAATTGAACGGCTCCCGCCTTGCCGTCCCAGCCAGGGCCCTAGGCGGCTCCCGACGCCAGCCAGTCCGAGCCAGCTGCTGTCGCTCCACTCACAGAGCTCCGGCAGCCGCCAGCTCACAGCGCTCCGGCAGCCCTCCACTCGCAGCAGGCCACCCTCCCACTCACAGCAGGCCACCCTCCCCAGCGCAGTCCGCTCCGCTCACAGCAGCTCGCTCCGCTCCGCTGCGTCCTGCCAACGCACTCCGCTCCGTTCACTGCAGCTCAGTCGCTCGCTCCCGGCTGCGTCTGTCAGCGCTCCGCTCCTCGTCGATGCGCACCATCTCCTCATCAATTTGCTCTTGGATTTGGTCTGTGTTCCAAGGTGTTCGTCAGTGAGCTAGGGTTTCTTGGTGCTGTGTATCAGGTTCGCCATTTCCATACGCAATTGCAATTTCATGCGCAATTGATTTGTTCTTTTCTCTTGCTCTTTGCGACTTCCCCGCGGGATTCATTTAACCTTCCTAGGAATACTAGAATCACAGTGTGCATTTAGGTCGATGGGTGTGCATTTAGGTCGATGGGTGTGCATTTAGGTCGATGGGTGTGCATTTAGGTCCCCAAATCTGGTATTTTCTATTTAGCCTGCTAGACGCACAGCTTTTAGGTCGCAGCCTGCTAAACGCACAGCTTTTAGGTCGCAGCCTGCTAAACGCACAGCTTTTAGGTCGCAGCCTGCTAATCCCACAGCTTTCAGTTCCCAGACAATTGAACAGGTGTTTGGTCGCAGCCTGCCAAAGTCACAGATTTTAGGTCGTAGCCTGCAAAACGCACAGATTTTAGGTCGCTGCCTGCTAAACGCACAGCTGTTAGGTCGCAGTCTGCTAAACGCAGAGCTTTAGGTTGCTGCCTGCTAATCGCATAGATTTAGGGTCGCTACCCGCTAAACGCATGGTGGAAACGTCGATGCCTGTTTAACACAGTGTTAGGTCGCTACTTCATAATCGGAGTGGTTTTGACTCTCCCATCATAATGCAGTTGCCCGCTGTATGCTAAACGCCAATTCTGTAGGCCTATGTCAGCTAAATTCATTGTGTTCTGGTCAATGTCTGGTAAACGCCCACAGTAATCGTCGATGTCTATATAACCTAGTGTGTTTAGGTCGCTGTCTGCTAAACGCACATTGTTTAGGTCGGTCGCTAAACGCATTGTGTTTAGGTCGTGTCGCTAAACGCACATTGTTTAGGTCATTTTGTCGCTAAACGCACATTGTTTAGGTCGCTGTCTGCTAAACACACATTGTTTAGGTCGCTGTCTGCTAAACGCACATTGTTTAGGTCGCTGTCTGCTAAACGCACATTGTTTAGGTCGCTGTCTGCTAAACGCACATTGTTTAGGTCGCTGTCTGCTAAACGCACATTGTTTAGGTCATTTTCTGTCGCTAAACGCATTGTTTAGGTCATTGTCTCGCTAAACGCACATTGTTTAGGTCGTTTGTCTGCTAAACGCACATTGTTTAGGTCGCTGTCTGCTAAACGCACATTGTTTAGGTCGCTGTCTGCTAAACGCACATTGTTTAGGTCGCTGTTTGCTAAACGCACATTGTTTAGGTCGCTGTTTGCTAAACGCACATTGTAAGGTCAATTTTGTTATATGCAATTTGATTAGGTCGCTACCTGCTTAACGCATAGATATTAGGTCGGTGCCTGGTAAATACGCGGTCTGTATTGCGTTGAACATAGTGTAAAGGTCGCTGCCTGCTATTCAATGAGTGACTACGTCCCTGCCTGCTAAGAGCACTTAGTTGGTCTTTGCGTGTTTTACACAGTGTTTAGGTTGCTGCCTCCTAAACGCACAGTTGTAAGTACTCTCTGATCTGCACGAAGTGTTTGGTCGCCTTTATTTTCAGCGCAGTGTTTAGGTCGCTGTCTGCTAAATAGGGAATGTTTAGGTATACTGGTCGCTGTATGGTGAACGCAGTGTTTAGGTTGATCTTGAATAGACGCAGTGGTTAGGTCGCTGTCTCCTAATCGAGATGGTTTACATCTGTGCCTTGTAAACGCGATCTGTTTAGGTCGATGCCTTCTAAATGCACGGTATTTGTTCAAGTTATTGTTTCGAGCTATGTCCACCGCTGATGTCAAATGATATTTTTTGCACTAGTATATCAGGTAGGAAATCAATTCCAGTCGAGCTATATACTACTTCCGTAGGGTTTTCTCAGCATGTTTTGAGGTTTCATGTTTGCGTGCTCATTTTATCTAATGGTTATTTGTATCTTTTTTCATGTTTTCTAGCTTATTCACGGAGCTATAATCAGGGTGTGATCGCTGTACATGGCGAGTAGTGCGTCCGATGACGACTGGGACAATCGAGGTCTTTCTTCAGAGGTATTAATAAAATTTTTCGGCTTTGTTTCAATCATCGTCTAAGGGGGTTCCTTGTTTAACGTAATTGTTTTTTTGGTTATCAGGATTTGGAAGATGTTGAGCTCGTTCTGCCGGATCGACTGAAGGATTGTCCTGGACTCCCGAGATGCAAATGGATAACCAAATTTGTGACACTATTGAATCCTGGAGGGGCCGCTGTTGCAGAGGGTATTTGTCAAAGTGTGGGATCTGATTCTATACTGGGTTCTGATGACGAGCCTTTGCGAGATGATCAAGTAGTTGTTCGGATCGTAAAGTGCTTGGATTTAGAGTTTCTGCCTTCTGATACAATATTTCAGTCATTGAAATGGGATCTCAGTCACGCCATTCATGATGGTTGGTCTTTACTTGATCATTTGCATCGGGAGCAATACAATGTCGCGGTTTATGCTCGTGATCAACCAAAGAGGAAAGGAGTTCGTCCATATACTTTGGGAGAAAGACATCCAAAGATTCAGAGAACTAGGAGGGAAGAGCAACTATTGACCGCAGAGTCTGTCAGTTTGGTTGCTAGTATGAAGTGTTGCAGTAAAAATTGCTGTCAGCCATTCCCTCGCCAGAAGATTCTGACATTGAGAAAGCAGATGTACGAGTCTTCTGATTTTAAGTTCAAGGCGCACTTTAAGATTGATGTACATCATCGATTTCATAAAACTGCTGACGGAAGTATGATGGTTACAACGGAAGGTATTGATATTTGTGCTCGAGCATGGCAGAATATTACTGGAGTTCCTCCTGCAACGTTTTACAGGAAGAAAGCTGAGGCGGCTGCTGGCTTACGGGCTCGACATCACGGGAATGTTGGCTCGAAGAAACCACGACTTCATGTGAGACAAGCTGCTGCAACGCTGAAAGTGTTAATCGACAACGCAGCTGATCATATGCCGCACAAAGCAAAGATGCTGAGTAATGGACTCAAAGTAGTATCACGGTCATTGCCTTCGTCCTTCAAATGGAAAGATACGATCCCAGATATCAATCTTATCAATGAGAGGTTGGGGCTGAAATTCATCGCTCAAAGTACTCTCAGCAAGATTAGGCGAACTATTTTCTCCGAGTATTCGAAGAAAGCACCCAGAGACAATTTTGCACGATGTGCAACGTGTGATAAACTTGAGACGATGATCAAGTCCATGGTTCCAGATTCAAGTGAAGAGAACATGTGGATCAAAAAGCTTAAACTGCACTTGGACCATCAGCGAACACATCGTGAGTATTATTATACAAACCGCTCTTTATCTATTCAAAGGCCCAAAGATGTTCTTTGCATTATCCACGACAAAATGGATCATGCAAAAACGGCTTGTCCTTTGTTTTCTCACAAAACAAAAACAAATGATGCGCTTATGAAGCTCCCTATTGCTGTGACGGGAATGATTGCCCACGGACATTGCGATGTTCGTTATGCTCACTATGGACTTGACATTTATCCGAGTGATTGCAATCACACTGTTGGATCTATTTTGAAGCTTCTCCGTGATTTAGAAGGAATTCCGATATCACATTCGAAGTCATTGTTTGCTGGATCTGGAACGCATCCTTTGTTTGAGGCTTTGCTCATCGGTAAAGATGCTTGTTTAAACTCTCTTTTGCCCCAGAGTGAGTCATCAGGTCTTTGCGGAATCCCTTCCTCCTGTTTTACATGTGCAACTTGACAACGCCGCCTCCGATAACAAAAAAATCGATTCATGTTTTGCTTTTGGTCCCTTCTCACACATGGGTGTTTTTCGTGAAATATACGTCAATTTTCTTTTAGTTGGGCATACTCATGAAGATATTGACGCTCTTTTTGGACGTTGGAGTATGATTTTAAAGGAGAACGACTATTTGACAATTCCTCTTCTTATGAAATCTTTCATGGATCTTTGGCACTCCCGGTTATTCCACATCCGATTGAGGAGATTCCCGATTTCAAAAGGATATATCAAGGATTTCATTGCTTCTAAAGACGAAGTTCTCGTTGGTCATTCGGAAGGACAACAATTCAAATTTTTCAAACATGACAACGGGTGGCCCATGATGAAGTACAAGATGTTATGTTCCGACAATGAGTGGCTTCCATCAACTAGTGAAGGAATAAAATTGTGGAAAGAGAATTCTATTACTGGTATGCCCCTATTGCCTACGGGAGAAATGAAGCCTCTATCGTCAATTCCTATGAAGAATCTCGATGAAATTGTGAAAGGTATAGCAGGTTTCATTAAGTTGTGGGAAACCTCATGTGCTCAAGACTTGTCGGAGAATTTCGTCGACGACATGATTCTCGCTTTTACGATATTGGCGTTAAAGTAAATGATTTATTGTTGGCACCCATGGAGGTTTCTACTACTTTAAAGAATGGATGTTGGCCTTTGTCTCGAGTACCGTTGATTCGAGAATACCTGCACACAGGCGAATTACGCGAGGAATATGGTCAAGACCCTCATTTTATTGGCCGCTTGTGTGATAAACCAAGAGAGTCTTTTCGCGTTGGTCGAGATGTATATGCCGGCTACTTTTTGGCTTTACGTCCTGCAGATGGAGATGCTCGACCTTTTTGGATTGCGCGGGCTTTGACTGATTTCGATGTAGATCGCAACAATCCGGGATGTATTCAAATTCAGTTTTTTAAACCTTTTAGCAAGCGTGCTCTTGTTCAAGATACCTATGTTGGCTGGGACACACAGAAGAACTTTAAATGGGTCTTTGATGACAGCCATGACCCGGTCTGGCTATATGCAGGTGCTATTTTTACAACTTGGAAATCGAGTGCCAAAGTCGGTTCTCAACGCCCAACAATCTCAATATCTGAGCAACAAGTTACTATCATCAAACAAAGTATTCTGCGTTTCGAGGGCGAGGAGGAATAAGATTTTTGATCACTCAAGACATTGGTATTTAGGTCGTGTCGACCTAAATAGTCAATCGCGGCTTCCGCTATTATGGTGGACAAAGTGGAGAAGAGCAACAAAGTATTGTGGGTTTTGAGGCGGAAGGGGAATAAACATTTCGATTATTGAAGCATTGGTATTTAGCTCACGTCAACCTAAATAGTCAATCGCGGCTTTAGTTAGTATGTAGGACAAAGTTGGCAAGAACTCGTCCATAATTTTTGCTCGAATTGGATTCAAGCTCAATTGCGTTGAAGTTGATCACAGTTTTCATGTCTAGGCAGAATTAGATTGGTGTAATTTTTTTGTAGCGGGACTGTATCGTAACTGATATATTACATAGAATCGTATGTTTAGAACTATATGTAATATTTGACATTGTTCTGATTTCTCATTTTAATGTGTTTTCCGTTCTGATGTGCTATTCGTTTTAGATTAGATATGGAATGTGTTTTGACATTTCCAAATATATGCTCTCAATATAGTTGAGTTTCTTGTTTTAATGGGATATTTTGCTTATATTAGAGAGTTTTGAGTTTCTTGTTTTTCACTTTAGGTCGCCCTATAGTCCTTTTTGTGGAATTTAGGCCGATGATAATAGAACTATTCTCACTTTAATGAAATATGTTATTTGATGATAATTTGAATATTCCCATTATAATGAATTACGTGTTATCCATGCTTCATCCGACACAAAGACACTTCAACATACATAATATTTACAGCTTTATTGCACAATATTTCTTTCTACATTACATTGTCCGACTGTTCTTTGTACATTGTCACACCAAGCTGCCCTATTTTTCGCCAATGTGCACATTGAAAACACAGTTCGTGAAGCTTCCGCGTAGTATTGATTTCTTGATTAACTCCTCAATTTCCGGCACCATCACGCTTCTTGTGTCTCGAATGGGATTACTGAATCCTCTCCGGCCTCCAACAACCGATCGAGAAGTGGACGCGGTTGTTTCTTGTTTTCTTCGCCACTCATCTTTGAACTTCTTGGACTTGATCGAAGCTTCATTATCCTATTTAGCTTTTCGATCAATATTCTCCCAAAATTCATCCTCATCAGTGAGACCTTCTTCATCGCGACTTTTGGTCATTGGAATATCCTCAATACTCAACCTGCAAAATAGAAGCCAAATCAAAACACGAGCCAAATCAACAAAGCGCAGCTACATCCTTGAACCACTTTCTATGACGCAAAATATGTTTACCTTTGTAACTCCGACATAACTTCGAAACATGTATACTTGGAGCCGACTTGTCAATTGTTGCGCATGCCATGCCTCCAACTCTTGTTGGTAATGATACTCGAAACTCAAAGGCTCCCCGTTATCATGTTGTAAGGCTCCGTGTTAAAGCTGCTTTCTTACCTTTAATAATGGTCTTTGTAATCATACCTGGCGAGAGTTTTCTCATTGCGATGGCCCGTGATGCTAAACATTATCTCCTTTGGTACTTGAGCGCGCGAGACATTCTTGTAATTGCTTTGTCACTCTCCCGCTTTTGTTGCTGAAATTACCTTCAATCCCAGCCAGTTTCCATCATTTGTTTCAACCACCCCGCATTGTACTCAAACCAACCGGTTGTTGCTTGAACCATGTATTCGTTTTTTTATTGTGAATGCATGATAAAAAAAGGCCCACATGTTTTAGACTCGGGTGGCATGTGCTCAATGAGCGTCGAAAAGGTCTCCAACACGTCTCGGTTGTAGGAAACAACCGCACTTCGAAAGTGCTCTTGCTGAAATCGCTTCAACGACACTTTGTAGTTTTTGGAGAGTCTTTCGTCGTACCTGCATAAATATAATCATGAACTTATCAATACAACATATCATGCTCAAAGTTTCTACATTTCAGAGGTTCAAACTTACCTTAGAAAGTCTTTCCCTGCTTCATCTTTTCCAAGTTGAAAGTCAGACACCAAAAGTCCTTGCAATTCAGATCCTCCTCGTATAAGAAACACCGTAACACAATAATATGTAAATCTCTTCTGAACTCCCAACGGATGAGTTGCCAAATGTTTAGGATGAGAAAGTACTCTACATTCTTCATCAAATGTGATACAATCAAACTTCTTCCTCGGTTTGTTGGCACCAAAATCTCTACTCCGTTCCATAGCATCCTGTACAGCCCTAGTAGTGGCTTTGAACCAAGGATGCGTTTTTATGTTAAACGGCACCTCCTGAATTCCGGTTGTAACAATCCTTTCATCTTGAGCATGGCACAGAATTCGATTGAAAGCTTGTAGCATACTCATGATCGTTCCAGTAGGATAGTGTTCACCACTTTCCTTGTTCAGCATAATAAAAAACTTACACAACATTGATCCAAA
Organism: Bryum argenteum; assembly: GCA_037043015.1. Classification (NCBI taxonomy): domain Eukaryota; kingdom Viridiplantae; phylum Streptophyta; class Bryopsida; order Bryales; family Bryaceae; genus Bryum; species Bryum argenteum. The sequence goes on from CM073327.1 coordinate 5,935,423, forward strand.
TTCTTAAAGAGGAAGCTTCTCAATTGTAATAGAAGTATCCAATCCACAAAAATTTCTCCAAGCATCAAACCGATTTCTCCCCCATGTATCGATCTCTTGCTTGGATTTTCTCGTATAACTTAACATTTTTTCCATTTTTTCCGGATCACAATCAAAAAATCCACAAAGCGGACCTTCTGTCGCTACTACGACTCTTGTATCGGGATCTACGAAAAACTATCTCAATTCAAAACGGTGTCCGATAACTCCCTATTCGGCACTTCAACAGGTTGTAGGACTTGAAAAATCGATCCCAATTCCGAAGATATCAAAGCCTTCTAGTGTTTCTTCATCAAACACCGGGGAGTTTCCACACTAACGAGACTATTCTCCGTCATTAGATCATTTCGTGAAACAACAGTCGCAGTTAAGAGTTGGAGCTACTGCAGCTATGTAGGGATTTGGTGCGGCGCTACTACCACTTTCACCACCACGACCTCGCCCTCGACCGCGACCATGCGTAGGGCGATGAGCAATCGACATGATCCGCTTGTATGTAGGAACCCTCTTGCGCTTGAACGCTCCATCGCGACAGAAGCACGCACCTCGCGAGAAAATGACGGCGCTCATCACAATGGCGGCGTAGTTATTTGGGAGGGATGAACAAACGGATGTCCTACGGAAAATGAAATTTCATTCAAGGATTCCTACTAGACGTTTGGATGAAAATCATCCACATCCATCCACGGACTTGATTTATGTCCGGCAATGGTCAAGAAGACCCGTGGTTATGAGAAATAACCAATGGGCGTCCTACCTACCTGCGCTCGCGCGGCTCGGTAGGTACCGCCCCATCGGTTATTTCTCATAACCACAGGCTGCTCGACCATTACCTAGTCCATAAAGGACAAAACAAAGGACGCATTTTCATGGTTAGGACACGGCCGGAAGAAGTGACAATACATGAAGGACACATTCAAATTGTGTTTGTGTTTCAGTGTCATTCTTTCCATCAAAATCAAAACCGTGTCATATTTTAAATTCTGTCCTTGTGGACAACCCAACGAACATTAAGTCATTCTTGTAAAATAATTTGGTATATCATTTATTTATGTATAGTTTTCTTACTACACTAAATAGGTAGACTAGTGTTAGATTTTTATAAGATTTGAAAATGCTACACGTTTTTATTTTTCGTAAAAATAATTACCAAGGGTATTGATTCCAATACTATGGAAGGATCCCCATCTTGACCAATATAGAAGGTGAAAATATTTACTAACAGTAAAAACTTATAACATGTTTATATAAATTAGTGTATCTAACAGTAATCTACCTATTTAGTGTAGTGAATCTAGGGTTTGATATACCTACACACTTACAAGTTGGTTACTAGATTCTATGATTCTATGCTTCTATGAACATACATTAAAATCTTGAAATTAAGATCATACATTAAAAGAGGGTAGCCATGAGACTTTTTGCAATTTCGAGGCTATAATAATTGATGTTAGGAAGTAGAGTCACTTTCCATGTAAAACCAGTCCTCGTCGTGAAATTTCTTGGCTTTGATAAATTCAAACCACTTCCATGTACCCTATCCGCTTATCACTATTATGGGTTTCACAAGTATAATGCGCGGGCTTTCAAGGGGGCAGATGGAAGCAAGTCTGCACGTAAAGTTCAAGTTTTTATATTCTTACTTTGTTTTTATATTATTATTTTGTTCGTAGGGTAGCTGAGAGTATTTGGCGCGGGTGTGCTGCAAGCGGCCACTCACTAAATCCAATCCATGTTCCAAATGTCAGGCCCTGTTTTAGTACTCTTTCCGCGAACCGCGTAATGGAAAGAAAGCGGTTTTTGCCCCGACCGCGAGCGTCTTTTCCTTCCCGCCCGCGTCTTTTCCTTCCCGATACACACCATTGCATCTATCGTCCAGTAACACTATCAACCACCGATACCCTGGACCTCGCGTCTATCCCTATCGGCCCCGTGGGGCCCACTACCCGATACGTCCCTCTCGCGGACACCCCGTTTTGCTCTCCGTACCCGATATGTACCACCCTAAACCAGATCCACTGTTCTCGGCCGGGTGGGGCCCGCTGACCGATACCACTCTCGCCTAGCCGATAATCCGAGCCCCCATCCCGCACGCACATTTATTGCCCCCTGCCCGATATGCCCACTTTCCACTGTTATCGGCTTCATCCGTTTCCACTGTTATCGGCTTCATCCATTTATACTGTTATCGGGTACTAGTTTTCATTCATCCATGATATCTTAACCAACATGTCACATCTGATGCGCTTGCGATGTGTGAGATTTGCGAATCCGAGGTCTGATGAGACGGAATGATGAGGTTTTGAGTGTTTGGATAGTATTTTTTTTTTTGAATCAGTTTGCATGATGGTGAAATGATAAAAAAATTTAGTGAGTTATCACTTCAAATGTTGGAAGTGGCGGCTGTCAAGGACGAGGGCGGCGCTCGAGGTGGACGCCATCATTGCTCGCGTTATTTCGCCCATGCAAGGTTTGGCATGCTGGAATGGCAACGTTTGCCTTTGGCGAACTCATCTTCGTTTGCCATCTTCGCGCATTCTGTGGAAATTCCGTGGCGCTCCTCCTACGCTTCGTCGATTGCGGAAAACTCTCCCACATTTTCAGTTTCCGACGCTGCTTTCCGGTGAGTTGCCATTGCTATTCTGAAATTTCTTTTACACCTCAGTGTGTAGCGTTTTAAGTTGTGACGATCGAACAAGCAGACACGAGCTCACTTCCTGCAATTAGGGTTTAGAGCTTGGTTTATTGGTGGTCGAATGCAAATAATTTGGCGTCATGTTAGAACGAGGAATGTCGCCCATACGAGAATGCATATCTCCAGAATTTAGTTAACGTCGGTGGTAGGTCGCATTCACGATAGGTGTTGAAGTAGAATTTTATGGATTGTCAAAAGTAGTGGCGGTATCTTGAATTCTGTCGTTGTTCGATTTTTGTTTTGCATTCACGATAGGGCTTACTCGAGAAATGGAGAATTGTCAATTGTAGAGCGTTAATATTTGTTTTTGTTGGAGATTATGTTTTGCAACGTCTGTTGTTTTTGTTGGAGATTATGTTGTGCAACGTCTGTTGTCTAGAAACGGGGTCAGTTTATCGCCTATCGTCTACGTCGTAATGCCTATCGTCTACGTCGTAATGCCTATCGTCTACCTCGTAACGCCTATCGCCTATCGCCTAACGCTTATGACGTATCGTCTCTCGTGTCGCGTCTGTTGTCTATCGTCTATTGTACATCGTGTATTGGTTTGGAAATTATATTCTAGGTTTTGGGGTTATCAGACACTGACGGTCTGTATGCAATTCTGTACCATGTGTGATTTTGTAAACCTGCAGATATGGGAAAGGCTGGATCAATATGCACATGCAAGGCCGCCTTACTGGCATCCAATATCGAATTGAAGGCAACTCGCATCAAGTACAACCCGAATACCAAGAAGGTTGAGCAGGTCTTTGGGGTGGAAAATACACACTTCTGGAAGGAGGAATGGGCCCCGATGGACGCAAGGCTTCTCATCCTCGAGATGCATGGGCCGCAGTCGGACATGTGCGAGACGGTCATTGACAAACACGACAACAAAGTGAAGATGTACAAATATCCCCATTGCCAGGCGCACTTCCAGAAGCACAGACTCAACATTTATCTCTTTCATGCGAAGTGCCCTAAGAAACCGGTAAGATGCCAGACGTACCCCAACCTCGATATCCCTGCGGTAGCTAAGTTTCTGAAGGACATACAAGATGCGTCAGACGAGGAGAGAGCCATAGCCGTTTTCCAGAGTGTGCCTGAGGTATCAGAAAAACCCGTGAGGAGGCGTAGAGGGACTGTGTTATCGAAGAGACGGGGCGAGAGGTCCGATGACAGTACTCGCCCACGCAAGACGCGTAGTTCTGCCTCTCGTGCACGGGTGGAATCAGAAGCTGATGATGCATCTGAGGAAGGGAACAACGACGATGATGATGACGGACATCAATCACCGGCTCCGATGAACGATACTTCGGAGTACGTGGATCCTATCGGGGACGATGGTCATCCGGATGGTGTCCATGACGATACCCGAGAGGACGAGGCTCTCGACCACGACTCTCATCCGCCTTCCAGTTCTGAGAGAACTATCTCGGCCTTGCAGAGAGACCAACTGCAAGCAACGAATTCAGGTGGTGTTCGTATAGAAGGTGGTTCTGATGCAGATGCGAGTGCGTACAAGGTAGTCAATAGGGCAGCAGAAGAGCTATCGGATAGCAGTGACGAGGATGAAGATGTGTCTGAGTACCTAGAGCAGTTTAGGAGAATAGTGGGGGAAAGAAGGTGGGAAGACTCAGAGTTCCGATTCAAGGCCAAACAACTGGATTCGGCACGTACTACACACATGCAGCGTCTACGAGAGGAGGTGTTCCGCGGGTATAGTATAAAGACTCCGGAGCCTCTCCCAAGGACTGCCCTTTACATCCTCCTCACGCACGGGTTAGTTGCGGATGGTGCGCTGTCCAGTGTGCAGGATTTGGAAGACCTGAAATGCATGGTCGCGGAGTTAGTGGGACAGGGGAGGAACGCGATGCCCTTCAAGACTGCTATCGGGCAGGCGTTCATTGCCGATGTCCCGAAGTGGGAGTTGGACGCGTGCAAAGTTATTTGCGGTCACGCGGAATCACCATGGGAGGAACCACCTCCGGAGTTCTGGATGAACTCCATAAGCAGCACGTGGGCATTCTTAGAACGCGAGTCTGATCTGCGTGATTGGGATGTATCGGGTAAGGCGAAAGCCAGGCGAGCATTGGAATCACGCAAAGCTGTCTTCCGGGAGCGGATGGCTACATACGATGAGGTTCATGGTTTAGAATGGGAGTCATTGCATTGGAATCATAACATGCTTTTCTACTACACCGCTGCAAATGACCTCATTCGACCGCTGCTCCCGCCAATGCCATGGAAACACAACGTGCACGAAGCGCAGGCGATTGTGGATACGCTGAAGAAAGCGCGCGTTGAATCGATACTGCCCCCGCGAGAGGCAAGACTTCTGAAGTGTTGGTTCATCACCAAGGGCTATAATTCTCCGTAAGCTTCCTTCCTATCGGGTACCCGATATTCATTCTGTTTACTTTCTTGATTATCGGATACGCGAGAGTGTATGTGTCGTGTAAGGTAGTCTGTCCTTGTTGGTTATCGTATAACTGATATCTACCATTGTACTTATCGGGTACACCGTTGCTGCAGTGGAAACAATATGTGTCACCCGAACACGAAAGTTAGCCGCGAACGAATTGGAAATTGCGGGAGAGGGCAATTAACGGATGGGAAGGCGCCTTTCAACTATACGATAAGTTGGGATGGATGTTGTTCAGCGAGGTCGAGTATGGTGACGGAGAACCTCAAGTTGAGGCTCTCTTTGATCGACTTGATGGGAGTATGCCCGATAGTGGAGTGGCCCTGAACACGTTCATCTCTTATGTTCGGGCCCGAGCAATTATCGACTTGGTGAACAGATACGAGAACGAGGTCCTGCAGAAGTGGGTTATCGGATGCCTTCCTAGCGCATATCTGCCATGGCATACACTAGACGATATGCGCTTACTACGAGAAGACCTCGACCTCCACTTCATTGGAAGCACAACATGTAATTATCGTCCATCTTTTATCATCTTATCATGTTCGGGTTTAGGCTATTCTTATTATGATATACATTTAGGAAAGCGCTGGGTTTTGATGTTCCGGATATGTGCAGATATACCCGACGCTCTGGAACCGATCGAATTACCAAACGGGATCACTCATCTTTACGACCATCCTATAGTGGTCGCGAGACAACAAGACATGACCGATTGCAAGAAGGCGATAACGAAACTCTGTAACAACGAAAGGTATCGGTTCGAACTTAAACCCGTAGCGGACGAAGCCGCGGACATGTCAACGGAGACGCGGGATGTAGAAGGAGCGGAAGCACTTATCGCTGTGCATGGAGGTTACGAAGTTGGATCTCATGTTCCCGATGCGACTGATCCTAATCTTACGGAGTGCACCGCTGGAGCAGAGAAGCATGTCAGTCCGGCGGAGGAGGTGACCGAGAGAGCAGTAGAGGAAGCCGAGACATCAACGGATGATGAGGCCGATAGCACAGGTGATGACGTCGGTATCGCGGAGGGGGGCGCGGATACGGGAGAGGACGCTTCCACACCCATGGAGGAGGTGGTCGTCGTGCGAGAGAAGGATGTGGGTTTGACGGAGGAGGTCGCTGAGAGATCAGAAGGAGCTGTTACACCCACGGAGGCGGAATCCGAGAGGCCACAGATGGATGAGGGTTTCACTTCGGGGGTTTCCGATGGAGAAGAGGGAGCTCATTCACCCATGGAGGTGGAGGCCGAGAGGCCAGAGAAGGTTGTGGGTCCAAGTGAGGAGGTAACCGAGAGGCAAGAGGGAGCTGTGACACCCATGGAGGTGGAGGCGGAGAGGCCAGAGATGGATGTGGGTGCAGCTAAGGAGGTTGCCGAGAGACAAGAGGGAGCTGCGTCACCCATGGAGGTGGAGGCCGATAGGCAAGATGAGTCGTTCGTGCCGATGAGGGAAGATGGCGTCTTGGAGGGGTTCCCCGAGAGGGTAGAGGCAGATGTACTGCAGAGGGAGGAATCGCCGGAGAGGTTACCCGAGAAGGTAGACGATAATGTGCTGCCGAAGTCCGATTTGGCGGTTCCAGTCGCCGAGAGTTTGGAGGAAATATTGTTGCCGAGCCAAAACGTTACGGAGAGGGAGGTCGAAGGGAAACCCGATAGTGCCCTGCCACAGCAGAACGTGGCCGACATGGCATCGGCAGATGTACCTCGAGCGCCTACTTCAGCGCCTACCGACGCCGCTGCTTCTAGCGTTGACGAGACGACAATTGGTTGGACTCAGGTAATGCACGACATATCTCTCGGGCAGGGTTTGCGCACTCCGAAAGCATCCTGCAGTCTAGGTTCTGCTTTTGATTTATCGCAATGCGCACCAATGCCTTTGACTGAGAGCGGGTTCGGACGCATCCAAGTAATTCCCATGACCAACATAACTGGAGAAGTACCGGAGCACGCTTTTCCGCTATCTGGAGCGGATGTAATCTACATGGATGAAATCATACTTGATTCTCCGTCTGAATCAGATGGTGTTCCTCCTGGTTTTGAACAGGCCAATGTATCGGAGGAGTGGATTGAGGAGACGTTGGCAGAGATAAAGGCAGGCGTTGAGCGGAATGCAGCTTCGATAGTATTCTACCCCGGACTCATTCCACAGTTGGAGTTCTCGAAGCCATACTCGCCGAATCCTCCTTATACTTGTATGATTCGTCAGAATGCCATTCAACGCACTTCCGATATGCCGTATTGGAACTTCGAGCCAAGTCTATGCTTTGAGGCAGCATGGCATACGGCCCCAGAAGTGGAAAAAAACATGGGACTCATACTCAGGCTTTTGAAAGACAGGTATTTCATTTCTCTAAATTCTGTGTAGTCCACCCTGTATGCTATCGGGAATCAACTTCTGTGTAGGCTATCGTGTACTGTCTTCTCTGTAGGCTATCGGGTAGAGACTAGTGTGTCGGCTATCGGGTAGAGACTATCGAGTAGGCTATCGGGTAGAGACTACTGTGTCGGCTATCGGGTACAGGCTATCGAGTAGGCTATCGCGTACAAGCTATCGGGTAGAGACTATTGTGTCGGCTATCGCGTACAGGCTATCGCGTACAGGCTATCGAGTAGTCTATCGGGTAGAGACTCAGGGGTAGACTTTCGGGTACAGACTATCGTATAGGTTATTGGATATTGATTACCGAATGAGCAGTGTACTAATCGTGCTTTCGTTGATTTCCACCTCCCTGCGCAGACCGCCGGGTAAGAAGGTGGGCGATGTCCATTGGACGATGATTGTATTTAGTCCCGATTCCAGGAAAGCTGTAGGGTTACCAACGGATCGTTCGGGCTGGACCTGCGTCACAGGCGATAGCCGAGAGTTGGACGGCTCGTTTATGGACTTCATGCTCCGACACATCGTGTATCGGGCACACCCCGGGATACGGATGCAGTACCACCTAACTCACAATTGGTTAGGTCAACTTATCACCAGTTCATTGAGGGACAAGGACGTCACATGGGATTCTTTGGTTGTTTCTATGTTCAGAACGCTTCGGACTACGGACCCGATGGTGAACACTTCTTTACAATAATAAGGGACACTGGAGCCTCTATATAGTGGAGGACACTATGACGTACCACATCGACACGCTGAACATGCACAATGACGTACGAGCACACAACTTTCAGTTCATAGTGCACATGGCGTGGGCATTGGCGCGACAGGTGAAAGTTGGATCAACCAGGTGGAAGAACTGGCAAGAGCGGAGGGTGGTGAAGCTGAAGGTTCCGATGCAGGGGGAACTTTGGGAGTGCGGGTACGTCGCCAGCCTTGCGTTTTGGGAGTATGTGCTCCTCCGCCAGAATAATCAGCAGTTGGAGAGGGAGAAGTTGAAAGGCTACGCATGGCAGGAATGGCCCGGAAGGAAGGCTCGACTGTGGCTTATGCAGGCATTGTACAAAGAAAGTGTATTTCCCGACGGAAGATTCGATCGACCTTACCTATACGATACGAAAACGTTGGAGCCCCACGAGTTGATGGAGGGGGAATTGCCCTGCGACTTGACCGTACTGAGTCCCAACACCGCGAGGAGGTCCATTTCCCTACAAAAACCGTGGCTGGGTATCGGAGATACGATAACCCACGATGTGAAGTCCGCTCTCGTACAGCGACCCGATGGAGAATTACCCACCGCGCCCGAGAGTCAACCCATGACGTCGCCATCTTCGAAGCCATCTTCAAAGCCATCTTCGAAGCCGAAACCGAATGTGAAGGACCCGAAGAGCCTACGAGGGAAGGACATAGTGCCCAGGAAGATTGTATTTCTGGGGGATAAGCCGAAGTCGTCGAAGAAGACGCGCGATAGGCCAAAGGCGATAGGGGATAGGCGATAGGGGACATGCGATACTGTATAGACGATATGGGATAGGCGATAGGCGATAGTTTTTGAATGTTCACGATAGGTCATATACGTAGGAGTTACTCGATACGGACCTATGTGGGAAACTTTCTCGTTATCGGGAACGTGTACAGTGTACAAACTTATAGATTGTAAAATTGTACATATTTCACGTGTATAATAAATGATCTTTTAATATTATGGGGGGTTTATGAGAGGCATTCAGACATTGAAGGAGCACTTAAGTGTTTCTCTGAATAATGAGCCTGAAGATTGTATATGAAGAGTGCTTAAGCAACAAAGTGGGCGTGATATCCAACAGCGCGTTCACGACAATCCATACACGGATCTGTCCGATACCGGAAACCATGTGGACGATAGTCTGTGACCGACAATACATACACGATAGGCTGTGGCCGATACTCAAGACAGTATGGACGATAGTCCATACACGAAGGGCTGCAACCGGCACTCAAGATAGTATGAACGATAGTACATAGAAGAGAGGATGTGACCGATACTAAAGACGGTTTAGACGATAGTTCATTCACGATCTGATGAGACCGATACTAAAGACAGAAAAACTCTAGGTCATTGAGTTAAGTTCTCTGGAAGAGCATGGGATCTCACCCGATAACCTCTAGATTCCAAGAAATCTGTAAGTCTCCGGGATCTCATCCCTAACCCGTCTCGGTTAGCACGGAGAGGTGGAGCAATTTCCTGGAGGAGATGGAGCATTCCTACAGCAATCTCGGCCTCCAACCTTGATACGGTCGCATCCAAACTCCGGAGACCAGCATCAACATGTCGAGCTAGGAGAGGCTCTCGATATGCTTTGTCTAGGAGTTTCATTATCGTTTGGTGCATACGGTCGTAATCGTCTTCCCAGACCTCTCCCAATTCGACCCCAGGTGGAGCATTTCCGATAGGTACATCTCTCTCTAAGTCTTCATGTGCTGTTGGCGGAATTTCGTCCCTAACATCTGTAATGTCAGTGATAGGAAGCTCATGCCTAGCCTGATGTTGTTGTTTATTGTTCAACAGGTTCTCCATACCACCTTGAGTCGTTCCTCGTAAACTGCCCAAAAATCGAGCTATCGTGCCTTCGGCCAGGTCAGGTCTTGCTAACGATAGAACTTTGACTTGATGCTTGCAATATTACCTTTCTGAGAGTGAACACACTCGCATACTGCCCACTCAGTACAAGGATTGTGTACCGCGTAAACGATATGACCTCGTTTGGATGATCTCACCAAGGCAGGACCTCCTGCATATAGGGGAAGGACTACATTCCTATCGGGAATGGTTTTTGCTTGGATGATAGAATTCACCATCACTTCTCTTAGCTTTTTGTTCTTCACGAACCCGTTTTGCTTGCTCCTATGCGAATAGTCGTATTTCTCAATAACATTCCCCGTGAATTCGTAGATAAGCCAGTCCATCCTTCGACCGATAAGCTTCTTCTTAGATTGCCGTAGTACAGCCTTCATATTAGAATGAAATGACTCAGTCGCAGCTGTAGTTTCCTGTCCAGCATGGGGTATTCTCCTATCGCCTACTACCCACATTTTGATTTTTGGGATCCATTCGTGATCGAAATACCTCCAATACGCGTCTGCGGCTGGAAGGCGGGCCTTAGCTTCGTTGTAGACATGTTGTACCCACTCTAGCAGTGTCCAAATTTTAGAGTCTGGTCCCCTCAGGGATGGTTCCTCTAAATCACTTGGGGTCTCGGAAATGTACATGAGGTCCCCTACTGTTCTCAGAACAACAGCTCTCGTCTCCATCTGTTTTAGTTTTGCGCAGGCGTTCTTCTGCCACGCTCGACGGACATGCCATAAGCATAAAAAGAGCGAAGATTCCGGCCACACTTCCCTGCGGTACGTACCCATCACACGTTGTAAATTTCCGTCGCGGGACATGTGCACGATATCCTCTAGACGATATCCCCGTGAGACGTACACGATATAGGCTATACGATATCAGGTACACGATACTATGCCGGAAGTAGTAGCCGAGAGATGATACTAAACTACCAGGTCTTCTGCATATCTTCATTACAGGTCAATAGTTGATGCGTACCGGAGAGAGTTAATCTCATTGTTGGCGTCATCTAGTACGAATGCTGTGGATCTCCACTCGGGGTTAAAGAGGCGCAGCTTCTCTTTTAGAGCATGCATCCAAGGCGCCAAATCACTTTGTTTTGATTTGGCAGTAATAACAAATGCCACCGGCACCCCGTTCCGCCAGTCGTCAAACACCATCATGGTAAATAGTGGATACTGTACGCGACAATAGATAGAGCAGGTCAGGAGATTCTTAGTATTACATCGACATAGACTGGCCACTTCTATCAGCAGATGGAGCTAACCTTTTTTTTGTTTGTGGCGAAAGTGCCGTCAATGGCAATGATGCTATGATGCCCGTATTGGAGCATCATCTTCCTTTGGAATTGGGTTTGGATACCTATCACGAAAGGTACGTTATCGGAGTTCATCACCCCTTCTATCTTCGTTCCAGGATCTTGGTAGTAGAAGACCATGTCAGGATTCTTTCTAATCCACATTCGTACGCTTTCAGCATCATTATCATGTTGTTAGGGACATAGACTCTGGAACCTTCTAGAAGGAAGTCTCTAGAAGTCTCTGGAACCTTCTAGAAAGAAGGTCTCTAGAACCTTCTAGAAGGAAGTCTTTAGAACCTTCTAGAAGCTAGTCTCTGGAACCTTCTAGAAGCTAGTCTCTGGAACCTTCTAGAAGCTAGTCTCCGGAACCTTCTAGAAGCTAGTCTCTAGAACTATCTAGAAACATCCTAGCTGGTAGAAGTTCTAGAAGCTTCTTGGGTTCTAGAAGTATATATAGGAGTCGAGGCTGAAGAGTTCTTCAGTCTCGACAACGCATCTCTTGGAGCTCTAGCTCATCTCTCTTGGTGTTGTTCGCATACTCTTCTTGTTAATTCAAGCTCCTGTCAGTTCTTGTTAGTTTCCAGATATTCTTGTCATCTGTTTCCATGTCCCTGACAGTTTGTCGAGACTACCTTCTCACAAATATCAGAATTACTCCCTTCTTGTTAGAGAGTGGATTACCCCTCTTCTCGAAGGTGTGCTAGTGTCTTAGAGGTTGCGGATTACCCTCCTCTAAACCAATATTGTTCTCTTGTCAAATTTTTTCTTTTCTTTCGTAGATTTAGTCAAAGATCAAGACGTTAGTATGGCTGAAAATTTGGAATCCAAATTAGACGCCATCATGAGTGCTCTTGCTGCATTATCACATAGACAAGCGGAGATAGAAGGAGCCATGGCAAGACTTCACAATGACGGAGCATCCGGGATAACATCATCCAGGATTCACCAGTCTCAAGCAACTACACCGGAGGAGGCGACTACACCTTTGGTTCAACAAAACCCAATGATTCAACAACGGAAGGAGCCTAGAGTTAGTCTTCCTGACAAGTTCGACGGAACGCGTTCCAAGTTTCGAGGTTTTGTCAACCAAATCAGGTTGATAACAGTTTTACAGCCTGAACGATATCCGACGGAGGAGGCGCGTGTTGGACTTGTTGGAACTCTGCTTACAGGACAAGCTTTGTCGTGGTTTGCCCCCTTGTTCGAGAAACGATCGCCAATTCTGAGCAACTTTGAGACGTTTTTGGAGGCATTTGCAGAAGCATTTGGCGAACATGACAAGGTCCGATAGGCTACAACAAAGATCCGATCACTACGACAAGGAATGCGCTCTGCATCAGTCTACGCATCGGATTTTAGACAACTGGCTAGTGACATCAACTGGGGCGAAGAAGCATTGGTGAGTCAGTTTTATTGGGGTTTGAGGGAGATGTGAAGGACCTACTTTTATCCCTTCCTGATCCGCAAACGCTCAACAAAGCCATTAGCCAAGCTGTAAAGTGCGACAACCGTTTATTCCAGCGTCGTCAAGACCAGCGCCCAAAATACCAAACGAGTCGCTACACCACGAGTATGTTGGCAAATAATTTGAGTTCTCATTCGGAAGGAGAAGCCATGCAAATCGACGCGGCGCGTGTCAGAGCTCTTACTCCAGAAGAGAAGAAACGGCGTATGGAAGAAGGACTCTGTTTGTACTGCGGAGAAGAAGGCCACAAGGTTGGAAATTGCCCCAAGAAGCAGAACCGGCACATTGTTAAAACTAGGAGTGCGGTGATCCCGGAAAACGACGATGCCCGGCTACAGTAGGAACCATGCGGCTGGACGATTCAATGCCACGACAACAATCAGGTTCCTCTTTCTCTGTCCAACCTGCCCGTTGTTTTACAATTCCCTTGTCTCTTGGTCCTCAAAAACACAAAACTTTAGCTCTATTAGATTCGGGAGCTTCTACTTGTTTTTTAGATGAAGAATTTGCTAAGCGCCACAGGATTCGTCTAGTACAGAAGTCCAAACCTGTTCACGTAGAGGTGATAGATGGACGACCTTTATTGTCTGGCAGTGTCACCCATGAATCAGTACCTATAGAGGTGGCGTTTAAGGACCATAGTAGTTACGTCGTTTTTAATGTCATTAGAACCCTGTCAAACCCTGTCATCCTAGGTCTCTCCTGGTTAGAACAACATAACCCTACCATAGATTGGAAGTTGCGGAAAATGACTTTTTCCAAAGAACATTCCAAGAGCCAACCTAGTAGACATCCCAAGATAGGGAAACCATTGTTTATTGGAGCAAGGGCGTTTGTACGATCATCCAAAGAAGCAGCACCCTTTGTCATCTATGCAGCTCCAACTAGCACGGAGAAGAGTTCGACGGCAAGTATACCAGAGCAATACAAGGATTTTGAGGACGTGTTTCAGAAGAAGAACGCGGACATACTACCGGAGCATCGGCCATACGACTGTGCCATAGACCTGCAAGAAGGAGCACAACCGCCTTTTGGCCCAATCTACAATCTCTCTCAAACGGAGTTAGCGGAGCTGCGAAAGTACATTGACGAGAATCTAGCAAAGAACTTCATTTGTCATTCAAAGTCGCCAGCTGGGGCACCGATCTTGTTTGTAAAGAAGAAGGATGGCTCCTTACGAATGTGCGTGGACTATCGAGGCCTCAACAAGGTAACTAAGAAAAATCGTTACCGTTACCCTCGATTTACTGTCTCTTGAGCGGCTCGGGCGTCAAAGATCTTTACAAAATTGATTTGAGAGGAGCTTACAACCTCGTGCGAATCAACGAAGGAGACGAGTGGAAGACAACATTCTCATACAGGTATGGCCATTTTGAATATAATGTCATGCCTTTTGGCCTTACCAATCTTCGGCTTGTTTTTCCAACACATGATGAATGACATCTTTCGGGAGCACATTGACGACTTTGTTGTCATCTATCCTGGATGACATCCCGATATTTTCCAAAAACGAAGAGGAGCACGAGAAGCGCGCGTCGTTTGGTCCTCGAAACTACGACGACGGCGACTCTCTACGCCAAGTTGGAGAAGTGTCTATTCCACCAAACCGAGATGGAGTTTCTAGGGTTCATTGCAACTACGAGGCGGCTTGAAGATGGATCCTAAGAAGGTGGAAGCAATTGTATCATGGGAGGTTCCGAAGACGGTTAGAGACGTACAATGTTTTCTTGGATTTGCTAACTTCTATCGGATCTTCATCAAAAATTATTCTCAGGTCGCTGCTCCACTCACCCGATTGACGTGTAAAGACAAGCTAGAATAGGGACCTCAAGCCGAACGAGCATTTCAAGATCTCAAGACGGCATTTACTACGGCTCCAGTCTTAGTACACCCTGACTTTGCAAAGGCCTTCTATTTGGAGACCGATGCTTATGATTTTGCTTTGGGAGCCGTACTTTCACAGATGGACGCAGACGGGAGGCTTCATCCAGTTGCGTTTTATTCTCGGAAGTTCTCTGCTGCGGAAATCAACTACGAAATCCACGATAAGGAACTCCTTGCTATAGTGGATTCCTTCCAAGAGTGGAGACACTTTCTCGAAGGCGGCTGCAGACCAAAGCATCGTATATACACGGATCACAAGAATTTGGAGTATTTCATGTCGGCTCGAATCCTGAATCGACGTCAAGCTCGGTGGAATATGTCGTTGTCGCGATTTGATTTTGTTATCACCTATCGGCCTGGGAAGCAGCAAGGACTATCGGATGCATTATCGAGGAGATCGTATCTCACGCCTAAGACCGGAGAAGAAGCGTTTGATCAACAATGCACCACATTGTTGAAACCGGAGCATTTTAGAATTTGCGCTGCTGTCGTGCCAATTGATGCGGACTTCCTCGACCATGTACGCACTGTAACAATCAAAGATTCTGTAGCTCTTGAGATCAAGAAGCGTGCCGATAATGACAAGTTCAAGATGGAGGGAGGTCTTTTGTATTTTGAAGAGCGACTGTATATTCCAAAGGGACCAACACGACTTCGAGTTCTTCAATCTCGCCACGACTTCCCAGCAGCAGGACATTTTGGATACAACAAGACATTGGAGCTTATTTCGCGAGATTTTTGGTGGCCTCAAATGTGGAAGGATGTGAAGGAGTTTGTCCTCTCTTGTGATATTTGTTCAAGGTCAAAGAACCCTCGGCATCGCCCCTATGGACTTCTGCAGCCATTACCTATTCCGCATCGACCATGGTCTTCAGTTTCCATGGACTTCATTACGGACCTGCCGCCTTCAAACTCATTCGACAGCATCTTCGTTGTGGTGGATCGGCTCACAAAGATGGCGCATTTTATTCCTTGCAAGAAGACATCGTCAAGTGAGGACACAGCAAGACTCTTTCTTGATAATGTATATCGTTATCATGGCTTGCCAGATGACATCGTGTCGGATCGAGGAACTCAATTCGTCTCCAAGTTCTGGAGATCTCTTTTCGAGATTTTAAAGGTGAATATCAAGCTTTCTTCAGCCTTTCATCCTCAAACTGACGGTCAGACGGAACGGGTAAATCAAGTCTTGGAGCAGTATCTACGCTGCACCATCAACTACCAGCAAGACGATTGGACCGAGTATCTACCGTTTGCCGAGTTTGCCTACAACAACACCTTTCATGCGTCGTCTCAACAAACACCGTTTTTTGCCAATTATAGATACCATCCAAAACTTGATTTGTTAAATCCAGTGGCCAATAACAACCCGGCAGCAGAAGGCTTTGTGAGACAGCTATCGGAGCTTCAAGCTACGTTGCGACTTCAATTACAGACTGCCCAAGAGTCTTACAAGGCGTCCGCAGATAAATTTCGGAATAAGGCACCCACTTTCAAGATTGGAGATAAGGTATGGCTGCTTCGACGAAACATCAAGACCAAGCGGCCATGTGACAAGTTGGACTATCGAAGATTGGGGCCGTTTGTCATCGAGAAGCAAATCAATCCAGTGGCGTACCGGCTAGAGCTACCAGCTGCTATGAAGGTACATCCAGTCTTCCACGTGTCCTTGTTGGAACCTTATCGAGAGTCTACTTTTCCTGGAAGAGTGCAAAGTCCACCAGCTAGTGTCGAAATCGAGAATCATGAGGAATACGAGGTAGATAAGATACTAGATTCACGGCGAAGATGGGGAAAATTAGAATACCTCGTGCATTGGAGCGGCTACGATATTAATGAACGAACATGGGAGGATGCCGAAAATCTCGCAAACGCACCAGAGAAAGTACAGGAGTTTCATCGACGATATCCTCGTAAACCCAAGCCGGTTCGGCAATAGCTTCTTTCTGACGCTTGCCCACCCAGGAACATAAAAGGGAGGGAGTGCACCACAAAAATTCATAGTTGATGTAGTTATTTTGTCTAAGATTGAGTAGAAATTTTCTAGTAGCCATATTTTAGTCTTCTGATATGGATAGTCAAGAGATAGAAAGTATGCCAGTTATGTCATCTCAACCAGCAAACTCACGAAGACGACCTCGAGATGAAGAACCGCCTGTACCACGACGACGACGAAGGATACCAAGCAACCGATCGCTGGTGATTGTATTCGAAGTGGAGCCTGCGTTCAATGGTGTGCCAGAAGGCGTGTTTGCAGGACAATTTCACAATGAAGACACGGAGGTTCATGCTTGGTCGGAAGTGGAAGGCGTGGGCCACTACCGTTGGCTTCAAGGACCAATAAACCACTTACCTCGTGAACAACAATTGGAGTTCATTGCAGACGTGATGCGGCAGATCTTCATTTTTCTACGTTGGTATTGACTCACAACAACATTGCTTCTCGGAGACCTCGAAGCTAAAGGAGGGGGTGATGTTAGGGACATAGACTCTGGAACCTTCTAGAAGGAAGTCTCTAGAAGTCTCTGGAACCTTCTAGAAAGAAGGTCTCTAGAACCTTCTAGAAGGAAGTCTTTAGAACCTTCTAGAAGCTAGTCTCTGGAACCTTCTAGAAGCTAGTCTCTGGAACCTTCTAGAAGCTAGTCTCCGGAACCTTCTAGAAGCTAGTCTCTAGAACTATCTAGAAACATCCTAGCTGGTAGAAGTTCTAGAAGCTTCTTGGGTTCTAGAAGTATATATAGGAGTCGAGGCTGAAGAGTTCTTCAGTCTCGACAACGCATCTCTTGGAGCTCTAGCTCATCTCTCTTGGTGTTGTTCGCATACTCTTCTTGTTAATTCAAGCTCCTGTCAGTTCTTGTTAGTTTCCAGATATTCTTGTCATCTGTTTCCATGTCCCTGACACATGCTTCTTCTACAATTCTTGGGAACGAACACCGCATATGTTCCGGATATCTTCCATGCTGAGAAAGCAATCTCGCGATGCAGTAAGTGTGCCTTCATCGCGTGCTTTCAGAACTAATCTCTGATGCTTTTGTTTGATTGCTTCCATAGGAACAGACTCATCAAATTGGCGGAGAACCCAGTCTCGAACTTCGTCCGATATGTATTTACGAAATCGAAGCCGCCCGATACGCACATTCAGTTTATCGTGAACGATAATACCATCGGAATCAACATGGTCTTTCACAAAGTACGATATCTCAGCAATTGAAGGTAAGAAGTAGTACCTTCCTACACTAAACCTACACTGGCACCCCACCTTCATAGAGCCTCCCTCTTTCGTTGCTGTCGCACGAGGGCCTCTCTGACCACGTCCAGAATAAACCTGCTTTCCTTTCCGATTATATCCTCTTGCCCGAGGAGCCATATCTTGTGTGATAGGAACAACCTTGTCCCTCTTGTCTTCAGGTCCGTACTGACAACACCATCTACGTTGAACGCACATAACCGATAATAGCTTAGCGATAACAGATACACGATAAAGTGTTAGCAATTTATAGACGCACTTAGAGTTAGTGATAAGGCAAAGTCCTCGGTACTATCCCTCTCCTACATCGTTCAATTCAGTAGTACTTATGATACCTGTGATATTCGATGCGGCTGTTCCAGCGAAAGGTAGTCTTCTCACCAACATTCGTGGGGACAAATTTGTCACGTACAAATGTTGTTTCTACGTCTTTTCTCTGGGATTCTTCACCTTTGATAAAATCCTGCAGGCGTTCCCAAGGAATGTAGGCCATGAGCTTGGACTGCTTCCTCTTGAATTGGCCAGTCCTATGCACAGGTTCGGACTCTCCTTGTGGAGGATTCGTAAACCTCTCAACTTCCACGTTCCAGCGGAGATCTTTCCATGTAAATGGTCCGGGAGGTGGAATCTGCAAGGCGTCACGTATCTTCAACAGCTTGTGACCGTGCATCGACAGATATTTCGAGTGCGGTCCCTCTCGGAAAGCAGCTTCCAGATCTTGAATGCCCTGCTCGCGCACACCCTCGACCTTCGGACGACCTTGCCGCCTTCTAGGCTGTGTACCTGTTGCATTCTCCGCACGGAACACAAACAAATCTCCAGCTGATCCCAAGCGAGACGGCACTTCCGGTGGGAGATTTAGGTCAAGGTACTCCATCGCTAAGCTCGGTGGCGGCAACCCACGCAAAAACAACCGCATGCGGCGTTGAATTCGAATGACGAGATGATCGAGAATCCTATGTAGCCGATAACAGTGGAAACGGATGAAAGTGGGCATATCGGGCAGGGGGCAATAAATGCGCGTGCGGGATGGGGGCTCGGATTATCGGCTAGGCGAGAGTGGTATCGGTCAGCGGGCCCCACCCGGCCGAGAACAGTGGATCTGGTTTAGGGTGGTACATATCGGGTACGGAGAGCGAAACGGGGTGTCCGCGGGAGGGACGTATCGGGTAGTGGGCCCCACGGGGCCGATAGGGATAGACGCGAGGTCCAGGGTATCGGTGGTCGATAGTGTTACTGGACGATAGATGCAATGGTGTGTATCGGGAAGGAAAAGACGCGGGCGGGAAGGAAAAGACGCTCGCGATCGGGGCAAAAACCGCTTTCTTTCCATTACGCGGTTCGCGGAAAGAGTACTAAAACAGGGCCTGACATTTGGAACATGGATTGGATTTAGTGAGCGGCCTGCAAGCGGACTATAAGTTTCGGTTTCTGGGGACAATAATTCTCAGCGAATCGGCTCATTGCTATCAGTGCGAATCGGCTCATTGTGTGTTTGATCGTCGCCAACTCTGTCGCTAGCGTCTGCCAGGCGAGAGGTAAGTTCCTCAGTTCCTCTTGTGCTCTCTTTTGATGTCGACAGAACTAAAGCTCTCGATGAATACTGCCATTCACGATACAATCGTGAATTTGTGTGAAATTTGCCATTCGAATACTTAGAGTGAAGTACTAGTAGTCGAAGTCCGCGGGTTTACCGATGAACACCTCTGTGCACTGTCTAGTTCTGGAGCTAGTCCAGAGTCCAACCGAGATTGTTCGAATTGTCACCGGAGCCATCTCCGTCTCTTTTTGAAAATTGGAAGTTCCTCCCCACTGTAATTTTTGCTTTCTTTTGAGGTCAACATATTCATATTCAGTAGAAGAGTGATGAATCCTCGGGACTGATGGATTCAATCTCGAACACAGTAAAGTACTCGTAATCGAAGTCCGCGAGTTTCCCGATGCAGACTTCACTGTACTAGATTTTGATGAGGTAGTCGACGACAGAGTACGACCGGTTCAACGACCGAGTACTTGAGTTCGATGAACACTTGGAGACCAAGTAATCGAGTATCTAGATTTTGATGAAGATCTCGACGAGGTAGTCGAGAGTCCAAACGAGGTTGAGGTTCTCACAGTCGAAGTCCTTCATCTAGTACCCCGCATATGTTGATAATTTTTCCCGAAAGTTGATCCTAGATGTGTCAATTTTTCTACCTTGATTGCCCGGAGAAGTCATTTTTTTTAAAATGCTATGCAGATTGTTTATTTCTCGCTGTATCGCTCGTTGAAAGAAGAAAACCTTCGGACAGTAGAAATGGCGCAAGCGAATCTAGCAGGCACGAATGCAGAGCAGCCAGCTCCAGCTCCTGTCCAACTACCCCCAGCCCGTGCACGTGTTCGGGTGCTTGTCGACGAAGCAGCCCCTCCTACCGCCGTGGTTCCCCTGGCAGCCCGTCCTGGACTTGTTCCTCTGCTAGCCCAAGCTCTTGTCTCCTTTGATGTGCAAGCGGGCATTTCGGGTGGTGTACCCAGGAAAAGCGTCGAAGGCTTCGCAGTGCTTGACTTGCCTCCACTTCTTGACCTTTGAAAGGCGAAATTACTCTCTTACGGGGATAAGTTTCAGCTTATGATTCTCATCCCAGTGGTACAGGGCTTTTGATTCAGTATGTGGGTTGGCGGAGTATGATTTATGATGTTTTGATGTCGTTATGTTTGACTATAAGCCTTAGTTATCGTCTTTCTGTGGTGAGGAGATTCTACAGCCTGGGTAGATCGGAATGTAAATTCTTGTGTGTAGCATGTAGTTCATCGTAATACAAATAGGAAGGTACTCTAGTTGTCAGTGGTAAAATATGTGGTACTTCTGAAAGTATGTAAAATACGTGGTAAAATATGTAAAAATATGTACAAATATGTGCAAATATACAAAATATGTAAAAATATGTAAAGTATGTGGTACTTCTGAAAGTATATAAAATATGTGGTAAAATATGTGGTACTTCTCAAAGTATGTAAAATATGTGGTAAAATATGTGGTACTTCTGAAAGCATGTAAAATTTTGTGAGTAACTTTTACTCTGATGTATGTATCCAATTTTGCATTCTCATTTTTCCAACTTTTGTGAAAACATGACGGCCAAATTTATGTGGACTGACCAAAGCTAAATTATGTGTTCAAACATTTCATATGAAATTAAACATCACGAATCCCATGTTGTGAATAAGTGTGCTATCTGAATATATGCTTTTACTACATGTTGTAGTTTGGAGCATGCCTCGAGCTATCACAAAGCTTAGAAGCCTAACAGAATAAATGGGGCTTTAGACTTTAAACCGATCTCCCCTTTGACCCGGGGATGCTTGAGTCTTAAATGACAAAACCAAAACTTTGCAGAGTCACAGACATTTTTGACAAAATTTGTTGCAGTGGATTTTAGATTAACAAACCTTGCAAGCCCGAGGGGCTATTTCCCAACAGAATATGTCTTGTAGCTCTCATTGTACTCAACTTTTCACTTATATTTTCACTTATATTTTGATGTCAAACTGGTCACCTTCTTTATATTCATTCAAGAAGTGAAATTTTACAATTCAAATCACAATTTGTATGAGTGATTTTGTGCTTTGAAAGGATTGTGGTAGGTAGGTTGGGTTGTACATAAACTTGTAGAGGGTTACAAGCTCATCATTGATTGGTGCACTATTCATGATGCCCAAGTTTGAAAAGTGCACTATTCATGATGCCCAAGTCCAAAAGATGTTGTGATCCAATTTTGGGCTGCCCGTTCACACCCCATGGGCGTTTAAGGGTTAAACTGTACGGAGCTTATTCACTACTCTGAAACATAAAGTATTTATTCGTACAACTCTCTTGTACATGCTCCAAGAAATAGAGACTTTGGATAATTTGCCGACTAGGGGCGTTATCAAGATCGCCAAGTAGCTTTGCAATAGATCCACTTGTCTGATTGCTATCATTAGTATACAAGTCTAACGCGTAGTGTGCATCTCCGTGTCCGTGCACTAACATTCCTCACTGAAATTGGAAGCTTTATAAGCTCGTTCATCGCTATGTTCTTTAATTGTCAGAAAGATTGAAAGAATGAAGAAGCTATTTCTGAATGGTCAACTTTGTCATGCATAATGCACAACACTTATACAAGATGATAGCAAGCTAAAGCTCGACACAGATAGTCATCTGCAAGAGAGGCATCTTGCTCCCGAAGATGAACATGGAAAATTTCGTTCGCATGCTTACAAGCGAGGGAATCACAAGCGTGCACAGTACATAATGCAGACTTGAGTTCATGACACCTCCTGCATCGTGCAAAATTATCGATCACCTAGGCACTTAATTTTGTACTCCCAAACGTGACTTTTTCTAATCTTACTGCAATTGGATTGAGATATGACTTTCTCACCACACTGTTTTCATTTCTAGAACACATTTATCAATGTATCAGATGATTATTCATGTCCTTGTGACTTTATTATTCTCTTATGGTTTCTCCTCCATTCCAAAAAGAACAATTCCAGTTTCGCTTGAAATGCAGTAGAGGCACAATGCATGCGAGTTTACGATCACTTGCATTCATTAAATAAGAACCACAACAAGCCTATGAAACGGCGGCTACTGAGCTCAATTGCCGATCATGAGACTCCTCTGTTCAACTTTATCCCCGGCCCATTCACTTTGTTTTGAAGCTGAACTTTGGATGGTTTCTGACAACCCAAAGCATTGTGAAACGCCTCCACTATGAGATCATATTGTTCTTGTTCGATCCTCATTGTTACTAGGAAAATGCGAATATGTTACTACTTATCTAGCTTGGCACCATGTGGATCCTTTTCTTAACATTAATACTTCAACTTTCAAGAAAACTTTAGTTTCAGAATTGCTGGAATAGTCCCAATTAAAAGAATTTAGGGTATTCTGTTCCTTGGGACTAGAAATCAACGCACTGTGGACTCCAACTCTCTGAAATCCCTTTCCGGGGTAATTAGGAAGAAATGTTAAGCGCGTTCCAACTCTCACCTTCGCATTCTCAGTGGTTCGCATTTCCAATCCAAGCCTCTCTCGTCTTTCTCACGTACTCTGGTAGTCTCCGCTGCCCCTCCATTGAAGTAGAGTATTCTCTTTTGGTATCGATCAATTCCAGCTAGCTTCACAGCTCTTGAATGGGTTGTATGGGTTCAGTAGTTCTGCTAGAGTTTCCATTCAGTTTCAAACGAATGTCGCCTCAGTGGATGCTGCGGTTATTGTTTTCTTTTTTTTATTTGAGTGTTGTTCCCGTAGTCAAAGTTCGGATCAACACTGTCTTCTATATATGTACTAGATTACAATGCTGAAATTTGACGACTGTCATGTATCTCTTGTTGATCGTGTTACGATAGCCTCTTCCAGTTGATCGCATCTGTTGATATCAACGAAGTCTTCTCCTAAAATTGTTAGGTTCCCTCGGACCTTGCATGGTTGTCCGGCGATTTCAAATGCTGCACTGAGTTTTTTTTCTCCCTGTGTTGCTTGTTGATGGAGGAAATCCTTCACACTGTCGCAACCACTTTAGAAAGGCAAGGTTGCTCTCATGTGACTTTTGATCTTGATCTCACTAGTGAAGCCAGGGCTTTTTTCTCACTATGTTTTGATTATAAGCCTTTGTAAGTGGTTTATATATGGTACATCTGGGTATATCTTGTATTTCCTTGTAGTACACTAAGGTAATTTACTACTTCTGACTGTAATGTAAGATTTTATGTGTGGTTTGTATGTATTTAAGTTTACTACTTCTGAATGTAATGTAAGATTTCCATGTATGCATTCAAATTTGACAATTGTGAGACATGATGGTAAAAGTTCATTGTGCTTAAACAATAAAAATGATATTATTTAATATTACATTATCAAGAGCTATGAACGACACTCTTGATAGAGAAGGAGGTTTCTTGTAATATATACCTTAGTGCATATACACAAATTTACAGCAAAGACTAGGGCAAACACAACAATAACAAGGTCAAACATCTTGAAGAACGGTACGTAGATTGCATTACCACCACAAGGGATAGTCAAGGGATAGTCATGACTCATGAGGCTTTTATATAGAACGACTCTCCTAAGCTCAAATTCAAATACCAAACAATCATGTATAATCTCTGTATATAAGAGAATTGGGTTTGTCCGGTAATCCTTCCTACCCACCAACGTACCAACCTAGTGAACCTACCAACATACAATCCTTCCTACCCACCAACCTATGAACATACAAACCTACCAACCTACGAACTTGCCAACACGGGATACTTTTTAAAAGTACTATAGAAAGAGCTCCCCGTCAGGACAACAGGAATCTTACTGGTAAATGATGACAGAACAAACTGAAGCATGCTCCTCCGACTTTCATACAGAATCAACAGCCTTTAAAGAGTGGGATCGAATCAAAAGGCACAAGAGATGATCCCAGCACGAGAGCAAGGCTGCCTTTCAGAAATCATGACCATGAATTACTGGCAAGTCAAACACTGGAAAGGCTTCAGTGCTCCTCCTCAGCATAGCACCCTTTGTGCCCGCTTCTGCACGCCCGTAGGGGCATGCCAGACGGGCGGCAGCGGCAGTGAATCCGCACGGGCCATTGGCTGAAAATTTTCTGGATTGCCCCACGACCGGAAGTGCCGCAGCGGCAACTCCGACGTGGCACGATAGTGTCACGGTAGTCGACTTCCAGGGGCTCGACACTGGCACCCCGAGTTCGACGGCCTCCCTGCCAATGGAACTTTCTCCCGCGTGATCTCTCTTGCGGCGCGTTTCCTCGATGTGCTGCCTGCTGCTATCATCGCAAGTTCTAGAGACCCGTCCCGTGTCGAACCGAATGCTCTTCTCTTGAGCACAACATAGCTTCAAACAGCACCGATCACAATTCTGATCACAAGTCAAGCAACCGACCTATTCGCAGCAGGCAGGTTGCTGTCAAGATCCCACGATTTTCACGAAAGCTGATTGGGTGGGTTTCAGCTCAGCTCACGATTAAGGACGGCGTTGTGCCTGGCGCCGCACCACCCCCCGAATTTCGTGGGCTGCCGCTCGTCTGGTGCTGCGGGGGGGCAGGCAGGTGAGCTGGCGGGCAGGGCCTAGTTGCAAGCCTAGCCTGCTCTGCCATTGCCGCTGCCGCCCGTGGGGATCCCCCTACGTCAAACTGTGGAGGAGCCGGAAGTGCCATGTTGGCAGCCACGTTGGCACCCGCTGCCATGTTGGCCACAGGGACGAGAGCAGGGGCTGCCACGTTGGCACCGGGTGCCATGTTGGCCGGGGGAAAGATAGCATGGGCTGGTTGATGTGGCTGCCCATTGAAGTTCATTCCTGCTTGATTTGGTTGCGCCATTGCTGCCGTCTCAGAGCTTTCCGCCTTCCACAATGAACACAGCGAGATCAATTTTCAAGAAAACACTTGGACAGCTCGGATACTGGAAAGTTGGAAGCTCAGAATTACCACTCACAAAAAGTCTGTCTCCATCAACAAACGGGCCCAACTCAGAAGAGACGAACAATCAATAATCAATAAGACGCCGACACATTTCAGCATTCAGAAGTTCAATGATCAATGACTCTGAGATTGGTCGATGAGCTTCACAGAAAAGTCAATAAATGAACGATCACCACGTACTTTCTGCTCATATCGAATGCACCAGCTAGCTAAAAACCACTTATAGAGAAACGAGACAGAACTAAACGAGCGGCACTGACATAATAAGGCTCTTAGCTCAATGTAGCGAATCCATCTGAGTGAAATATGCACCCAGCCACGATCATTTAAGATGCAGCTGAATCTGATCGATACTAAAAGGAAACACACAGCGATCAATACATACTTTCAGCTCTAGTACCGAGTCCTCTAGCTAGCTATATGCCACAAAAAGAGAAACGAGGCAGAACTAAACGAGCGTCACTGACAAAGGCTCTCAGCTCTAAATAGGATATGGAGAATTCATCCCAGTCGAGGGTGCACCCAGCCACAATCGTTTGAAACAGATCGATAGTAACCTACGATCAACAATCATAACAATTAACACAGCGAGAACCACTTTCACTTTCAGGAAAGCACTTGTTCAGCTCCAATATCGCAAGGGAGTGTCACTAACAAATCTAGAATCAAATTCAGTAAAACTGCGTCGATATCATCAAAGGGGCCCAACTCAGCAAAGACGATCGTCAGTGCGTAATTTATAAGAGACTCTGAGAAACCTGATTCATTTTAGTATTCAAATGTTCTATTATCAATCAATCTGAGATCATTGAGTTTTAGATTCCACAGAAAAGTCTAGCTTTGTGTCTACCAAGCAACGACAACCTACATACTTTCAGCTGCCATTTCGAATCCTCTAGCTAGCTAATCAGAGAACGGGCATCACTAGCAGAGGCTCTCAGCTCAAAACAGAATATGGAGAATTCATCCCAGTTTGGAATGCACCAGCCAGGCAGCTGAAACTGATCGATACTAAATCTAAGAAACTACTACTTTACAGTGGAGGGGCAGCAGAGACGTACGACAAGGAGTGTTTTCGTCTCAAGTGCTCTGAGTGTAAGTGCTTGCTGTACAAGAGTACGAGTATCTGCGGCTGAAATGTCAGAATGGCGTCTTGTACTTATAGAGCTTGCTTACACTTATAGAGCTTGCTTACGAACCCGCAACGAACTTTCTACGAATTCCGTCACATTCATTTATTAATTCTTTATTCCTATTTACACGTGCACGCGCATTTGGTTTTTGGGAGCAAGATTGGGAACGAGTGCCCATACAGACGAGAAAACACCACGTGATAATCTTTGTTACAGTACCAGCAGGGTAGCAACTTCAGGGGTCCATCAGTGCCTCGAATTGCCTCATGCTCACCTAGTATCAGTACCTCGGATTGCTACCCAGTTCTCTAATATACCCTGTATACTGAAACGAACTGTAAACTATGTCGGAGAGGTCATATATTGTTTTTTATTCTTGGAGTACCTCGAGCACAAACGCGTTGGAACAAGCAAAAACCGCTTGACCTCCACCAATTCCGGCGAGTCGATTACAGTAGCACTTTCGCACACTTGGAATTGCAATCGCGAAACCCTGTTCAATACCTAAACTCACGATTCCCGCTTTTAGAGGGAGACAACCAGTGTTGTAAGTCTCTGCTATCCCTCTGTCGATCGGTGGTGACCAGGATCCGTTTCCCATGTTCTGGCCAAGTAGTGCTGATAGCCCCTAGCCTAGCTATTGGATTCGATTGCTTGGTTATCGTTCTGAGTTTGTTGACTCTGCTAGAGCTTTCTGTGAGACCTACTAAGCTTGTAACAACTATCATTTTAGTGCTCCTTCATTGACTGTGCGGCAGATATCGAGTGCGTTGTGGCTGAGTGAGGTCGACACCGAAATACTACACCTTCCTAGATTAGAATTCTGAAATCTATCCGATTCTTAGCCTCTCAATAATAACGTAGTGATTATCAATTCAAGGTTGTGCCTGTTTGCTGGTACCGACAGTTTTTGTGGATATTGGTAGGGTCTCTTCCTTGCTTTCCGGTGGGTTTGGACTTAACCCAAGTGCTTTGCTTTGTGGAAGTGCCAGAATACTCTTGATGGTGGAGGAGGAGGTTTCTTTTAGTATAGACCTTAGAGCATACACACAGATATACAGCCATACACTAGGTCAAGCATAGCAATCACAAGGTCAAACATCTGGAAGAAGCGTACGTAGATTGTATTACCTCCAGAAGGGATAGGTATGAGGCTTTTTACATAGCACGACTTTCGTAAGCTTAAATCCCAATGCCAAACGTCTGTAATAAATAATGACAGAACAATCTGAAGCATGCTCCTCCGACTTTCATGCAGGATCAACAGCCTTTAAAGAGTGGGATCGATTCAAAAGGCACAAGAGACGATCCCAGCACGAGAGCAGCCCTGCCTTTCAGAAATCATGATCATGAATTACTGGCAAGTCAAACACTGGAAAGACTTGAGTGCTCCTCCTCAGCATAGCACCCTTTGTGCCCGCTTCTACGTCAAACTGTGGACGAGCGGGACCTGCCATGTTGGCTGCGACGTTGGCACCGGGTGCCATGTTGGCCGGGGGAAAGATAGCAGGGGCTGGTTGCTGTGGCTGTCCATTGAAGTTCATTCCTGCTTGATCTGGTTGCGCTATTGCTACTGTCTGAAAGAATTCCACAATCAACACAGCGAGAACCATTTTCAGGAAAACACTTACATGATAGCTCGGATAATGCAAGGAAGTGTCACTAACAAATCAAGAATCAGAATTCAGGAGATAGTACTATCTATATCAACAGATGGGCCCAACTCGGAAGAGACGATTGCTGCATAATCACGAAGATGCCGACAGTTTTAGCATTCAAATCTTCTGCGATTAATCAAGCGGAGATCATTGAGCTTTAGAGTTTAGATTCCACTGAAAAGTCTAGCACACAACGATCACCACGTGCTTCCAGCTCCAATTTGGAATGCACTAGCTAGCTATCTACCACAAAAAATGAAAAACGAGACAAAACCAAACAAGCGGCAGAATCCAAGAAATTCATCTCAGTGTCGAATGCACCCAATCACACTCGTTTGAAAGGCAGCTGAACCTGATCGATAGTAAAAGACAACACCATCACTACATACTTTCAGCTCTCGTATCGAGTCCACTCGCTAGCTATATACCACTAAAATCGACAAACGAGACAGAACTAAACGAGTGGCACTGACAGAGGCTCTCAACTCCCAGCAGAATATTGAAAATCCATCTCAGTGTCGAATACACCCTGTCACTCTCGTTTGAAAGGTAACTGAACCATAATCGATACTAAAAGAAAACACACAACCATCACTACATACTTTCAGCTCTCGTATCGAGTCCACTCGCTAGCTATATACCACTAAAATCGACAAACGAAACAGAACTAAACGAGTGGCATTGACAGCTCAGGCTCCCATCTCCCAGCAGAATATTGAAAGTCCATCTCAATGTCGATTGCACCCAGCTAGGCAGCTGAAACCGATCGATACCACTACATAGGGAAGCACTACATTGGAGGGGCCATAGAGACGTACGACCCGGAGTCTGAGTTGTAGCCGTAAGTTTGAGTGTGCCCTTAGTACGTACAAGATTCTCCCGTCTGCAATTTCAGAATGGCTTCTCGTACTTATAGGAGCACCCTCAACATGAAAATCAGCCCTTTCCGTTGATTTCGGGGTCGGTGGTGTTGGCAGCAACTCAAATCTACACATCCGTTACATCCCTACCGAAATCTTCAAGTTCCTTAAAACCGCAATTTACAAACATAAGCGATTGGTAGATTACCAAGTCGGGCTTGGCAGGCTTAGCACACTGTGAATGACGTCGGCATAGAAGCTCACTTACGGACTACCCATTACAGCAGACTGAGCTTTCGACCAGTACGTTGACTGAAACAAGAACAGTGGAACTGTGGAAGAGAAGGAAGGAGGAAAGACGGGAGGAAGGGAGGAAGGGGGGAAGGGGGGAAGGGAGGGAATGCGTGCCACGGCGGACGACAAACCACAACGTAATAACCATTGTTACCAACAGAGTATCAACTTCAAGGGTCCTTCATTACCTCGCAATGCCTCATTCTCACTCTCATTCTCAATGCCAATTATCTGTACCAGTGCAAGTAAATCTTGTGCATAGAGAAAGTAATTGTAATAAAGCAAGGGAAATTGTAATTATTTTGGACTCTTCTATGGTTTGCTATGAATTTTTGAAAGTGGACTTATAGGTATTTTTGAGATTGCCCTATAATATTTAAAGCAATGACCTATTGTTAGCTTCGAAAGCTATCATGCATATGTGGGTACAAAGTACTCCCTCCGTCCCAGGATTCTCTCAAATCTATCTCAGGAGGTAGATTTGAGAGAACCTACTGGACAATTATAATGGGACAGAGGGAGTAAAACTTTATTATTGGTACTGCTCCATTTTAGAGCATTTTATCTTACATGCAGGAGTAGCGTCATCCTTAGTTTCTTACAAGCAAGTCGGACACCTTTTTCACCCTTTTGGCTCATTAGCCAATCTAGGTTATCAAGCTTGCAGCTACCGACTTATCTATACCCGGTGAACATCTGCCATACATACCCTAGCCTCTACCTTCATGACCAATACACATGTCCCGCCCCATCGACACCAATAACTTAGAGCATTTCCAATCCACCTCTCAAAGATAGGTCTCACGCATCATTAAGGCATATACGTAAGTGGAGTTTGATATATAGAAGTGGGTTTCGGGAGTTTAATTTGGGGTTCAATTTTTGGGTTTTGGTTTATCCATTATTTAAGGTAGGTAGTTTGTTTTGTGTGTAAGTGTGAGTGTGTGACATTATGATCTTGGAGACCGCCGTTCAGATTGGGGTCCATGAGGTGTTGTTGTAAGCGGATTCTTCTGTAGAGGTGTGGGAATTATCATATTACATATCAGATCCTTGAATCTCAAGTCTAGCATAAAAACAACATGGGCATGTTCAAAGTATTTAAGTAGGTGTGGCAGTTTTCTTTTCGAAAGAACTACTCTTACTGTATATTCATCTTTTCATTATTCTTTTTTTTATTTGGATGGGATGAGACCGTGGCCACCTCTCAAGTCGGGAGTGAAAGCAAGTTTCCTCTTCTTGGGAACACAATGGACATAAAGCCAGTTAAATGTGTAAGCCAACTAGTAAAAGTAAGACAATATCTCAAGGTATTTGTTCTGTCTTGGCTTGTCTTTGCATTTAGCCTCAAAAGGTCCAAGCATTTTTTGGACCTCCGAAACCTGGAAAATTGCAAATTTTGACGACCTTGTGCAAGTTGAGGTATGATACAATCTAATTTACTTTTTTTGTGTTTTCAACTGTGAGATTTTGAACCTTACTACTTACCCTAATACCAAGTAAAATTTCAACCCTTGGATCTTTACCAACATAAGATAACAACATTCAAAGTTGACTTAAAAGTTTTTTGGGCTTTGCCTGAAAGACACACTCTTAATGGTGCTAACGGAGACTTGATGATTGTTACTCCGAACATTTTGCTTGTATTCTTTTCCAAGTAGGTAATCAAGTTGAGTACGCTCATGCAAAATTTTGGAGACTCCTTCAACTTTTTTGACCCTCATACAGATTATTTTCTAGAAGAAGGTCCAAAAACAAAAAACATAGTAAAATGCATAACATTAAATACATGTGGTTCAAGAAAAAACTGAACGACAAGTAGGTGCCTTCATGTGTTTTTGAATTTTGAGAAGAAAAAAAATTGGAAGATTTGAGAAAATTTGTAAGAAATTACTTAGAAATTATTAGAAATTGTGAAGATTGTTTTTGCAATTTTTGGCGGTTGCCCATGTGAAATTGACAAACTTTATGACTTAGGTCATCTTGGAACTTGAATAATGAATTTTCAATGATCATATTTTTTTAAACAAAAAATAGTCTAATTTTAAACTATCCTTTTTGGACTTGAAACCTTCTAAAAATTGGAATTTGACTTTGAAAATTTTACCACATACACTTTGCAATATAAGGAGCACCTTGTTATAATCTTATTTTTGAATCCTTAATCAAGGTTGCCCGACATTGCAAAACGCATTTCGAGTTTGTTGAACATTTAAGGGTTCAAGGTGCAACGAGCAAAAGGGGAGGAGCTTTTGTCATCCTATTTAAACGCCCATATGGCACTCTAGCTGACCGACATCTTCTTTAGTAGAAATTTTTACAAGTTTTTCATATACTAGTCTTAAAAGTTTTCTTTATCAGTGGCTTAACAAGTCATAATGTGCAGTATTTCTTTTGGTATTGGTCTTGTACACGCCTTGCTTTATTGTGAGTCTATTCAAGAGGTCAAATTCATTGTATCGTTCTTAACTATTTAGTGTGGGCTACTTTTTTGTTAAATTGTTAATATTTTAGACAAGATAACAAAATTCAAGTTCCTAAAATGTAATTCATCTTGTTAAAATAGACATAATTATAAATTTCTTATGAATATAAGTTTTTGGTCACGTATACTTATAGTAGATGTATTGTATTACTTAATCATTACTTCAACTTTAATTGAACGTATTTTAAATCTAAAACTACAGAAAATTCATATTCAATAATGTGAGGGTCTTAAGCAATAACTGCCCAACTTCGACATATGTGTTGGGAATGTGCAAAATTATTTATGACGAATCTGAGTTATTTTGCAAACCCTTGAGTCTTTAAGGGTTCGTACATGTATCAACTTGCCATCGCATTCGTTGATCCGCTTGATCAAATACAAAAAGGTGTCCAATCATTGAATGAGCTGTCGAACAAGATGATGCACTTTGTTAATATCTTAGCTATAATATAGTACTTAAATTTTGCAAAAGAGTTTTGAAATGCATATACATAATGTAAAGAAAATCATTCTATCCTTTTTTTGAATAATACACTAAATTAATATTCAAGACGTCCATGTTGAAACTTCTTTTTGTTCATTTTCTTTTTAGAAATTCTTTAAACATATTATTGTCATCCAATTAAAAACTATCAATTATAAGTACCCTCATCTATAATATAGATGGCATGAATGTAAATTATATCTTATGACCTATCGTAGATTTTTCCACAAGATATAAAACAAGTGGTATAGAAGTACTTTCTCTACTTTTGAGAAAAATCATGATTCGATATAAACCCTCAACTCACACAAAATCAAGATTTGAAATGAATGAGTATTCCAAACCATCCAAACCTTATACAACCATATTAATGAGTGGTACTCACCATTAAATATAATTAAATTCAACCATTTTTAGCAAATCATTTAAACCATTTTTTATGAAGGGCAGAAGAAATAGTATTGTCTAATTATGCATGAAATTTTAAGACTTTTGGAAAGCCTTAGACTATATTAAGTCCATAAATAAGTCTACATAAAAGCACTAAAAACAAGTAATATTTTAGCTTTCCACCATAAAACACCTCAATATTCCAATAAAACACCTCAACTCAAATCACTAATTAGGAAGAAAAATTCACAATCTTATAGTTTAATGATCCAAAACATGCAATACTTTTCCAATCTTTTTCTTTGTATATATAGGTTAAATTATATCACTAGCCTATAAGTGAACCAATCAATTAAAGCATTCAATTCTTAATGGGAGATGCGTAAGCATATTCTCAAGGATAAGTTGAAAGGGTGTTTTCTTCATGCCAACCCCAAAAAGGGTTTGAAGTTATTATTTATCTCATATGGATGAAGCATTTATTTTTTTCACCATTCAAATATTATTTGGAGCTCTACATTGCGTGTACAGCTTAATGATCATAGAATGTCTATAAAGTATCTTGGAATACCAACAATCACCAATTTTGTACACTATATATTTAATGCTCAAACACTCTTATCACTATTGGCTTGTTCACTTCCAACATTTTTTCTATCTCATTATGATGCTGTAATTTACAAAAACACTCAAACCCCCAATTTTTTCATAGATTAGAAGGCAAATTAACTCACTATAACGATTATATAAACGCTTGTAATTGTATAAAGTTCTTTTCACTTTCTTCATAATTTTAATGCAACGTATACTGTCTATCAAAAGAGAAGCAAGGTTGAGCCTCCATGTAAGCTCAATACCATCCTTGTTTTCCTCAAACAACAATAAAACAGGCAATGGCATGCAACCAAGGCAAATATAGAATTGGGCTTATCTGAAAATTAGCTCCAACACTTATATTATTGACAATGATTGGTGGTTATAGTGGAGTATATTAGGAGCTGATACAACCCTCTATATATGTTGATCCCATCATTTTTTGTTCTATTATTCTTCTTCAAGTGCAAATATTTAAAGTTAGATACAGTATGTAGTGTCGGTCATCCTTTGCAATATTTTTTGCAACCAAGACTATATAGTTAACTGCCATGTATATCATACTTCTAAACTTCAATTATCAAACTTGCAATCACAATAGTTGGTAATCCAATATCAAATGGTAATGGGCATTAGTACTTACATCCAATTGTACTTGTAAGTTGATTTGAACTCACCTCTGCTATCAATGGGCATAATACCTGTTTATTATTCTAAATAAAGAAATTTTATAGTTAGTTACTCGTTGGAGGATTATAAGCTAAGATAGTTGAGGGAATACATTATATTAGTCATTGAACTCAATAGGAGACAACAAACAATGTTGTTTTCTTCATAAAAAAATGACAAACAAGATTCAAAAATTTCCAGTGTCATTAAATTAATTTGTATACTTTGATATAGAAGTTCTTACATGATACATCAAATAGTTTCTTGATGAAACACGGAAATATGCGGGTTCTTTGATTGAAATAATATGAGGACTATCTCTCAAAACGAAGGTAATCTGCGGAAAATCCTTTTTTGATGGTCGGATAGTCTGTGCATTCCATAAGAAGTAGCTTGCAATTCAGTATCATGCATAAGTGTTGAACACTTAGACGTCTTTAGCAATTCAGAGAATCTACTAAAAAATCTCAATTACAAAGAGTAATTTGACATAACTTTAAGTCCTTAAGCTAAGATTTTGGTACTTTGGTTAGTTTCAAAGATACATCATGTAAAGATAGAAATTAATCAATTTGATCAATTTCTATCTTTACATTCATTGTAATAATTTAAATAAATTCAAAGGTGACTATGGAGTTAATACTTTGGTACTACTTATTTATAATACAATATTGGCAAGAATGAATCCAAATTACTCTAAACAAACAAACTATTAGAGCATATCAATCTTCAAACAAACTAAAGCTTGTAGTAAGAAACCACCCTAAACAAATAAAAATTAAATAGAATAAATAAAGCTTCTAACAATAGGAAAGTTCAAGAGATCACAAGCTCAATTGGTGCTCATTACATGACGTTCCCAACATGTAAAAGGTGAGACAAGTGGTGGTAGAAATTGTTGAACATGGTATCCTTTACTTTCTGCATGAACTTTTAACTGCACCCTAGCGTATTTTTATGATCAAATCAATTACAATATGTTGGTAAATTATATTGGATAATAGTCCACGAGTCATTAAATTTACTTGTAGTATAAGATAAGCTATTTATCAACCTCTAAAGCTTCTGAAATTGCTCATTGTAAAAAATTCTTACTTTTTAAATCTCTTGCTGATAAGTGTTTCTATGATTCTAAAACTCTTCATATTTACTAGTCAATTGTATTAATCTTATGAACTTTTTCTTATTGATGTTTAGATTGCCTATTTGCAAAATCTAAGTTTTTAAAATAGTGCATGTTTAAATTTTTAAAAGCATGAAACATCTTAGAATTGGCATTTTATTTTATTCTTTGGTGTGCAAAATAATGCAATTTGATAGGCAATGTTAAGAGTAGTATAATGTCAAAATTATGGATATATGCACCTCATGGAGTAGTTGATTGTACATAATGTGGTCCAACCTTGTGACTGTGCTCCCAGTGTCAAACTTGATTGGAAATTGACCGTCAGGTCTAGAAATTTTAGCGGTCTTAAAAAATATTGAAGTTAGATATAATTCCCAAAAACATTGTCTGGGAACATTAATTAAGTTGTTTAGAACTTCTATGCCACATTACCATAGGTTTCGGTACATCCAAATGTTCAATAGTTGTACTAATATGTCATTTCATTCATTTGATTAAATATATATCTCTATCAAATGTTGTACCACTTTTATAAGCATATTGTATTTCATGTAGAAATTTTTACAAGTACAAAGATTCAAAAATATTTCTTCAAATGCGCACTCTCCATCCTGAGGCAATGCATTCATCCAAGGCGAAGACCTTCTATCAAATCTTTGTTCAATATTTGATCCGACAAACATGAATCCAATTGGTACTCTTTGTGTTGTTGGTTCTTTTTGTTCTTTTCCAAAACACATTCCAAATATATTTTTGTCAATGTACGAAGCCCTTGCCCATTGCCAAAATAAATTCCAATTATTGTTACCAATAGCAAGGACGCCATCGGTGTTATAAGGAACTTTCAGTCCTTGCCTATATTCTTCTGTTATACATCTGAAAAAAGCACATGGATTGTATCATGAACACAAATACAAAAACATCTTTGGTATGTATGCAACATGACAACTTGACATAAGCAAGCGAGCGAAGGTTATTCCACTCATAAAAGCAGGGTATGTATTTTCCTACCTAGTACCTACTTTGTTCTTGGCATTAAATGGACAACAAACATGTGAATTGTTTGAAGCATTCTTAGTGTACTCATATGATATGGCTCTTGGACTCCACAAAAGGTGGGTGGAAACACTACTACAAATTTAAGGTTTTATGACTATGCGAGTCATATTGTCTATGACTAAATAGCGTCACATATATTTGTAGCGACTAAGAGTAAAGGACTAGAAATGTAACTATCGGTAGTCATGTTTTGACAATATGTAGTCACATAGAATGATTGATTGTAATGAAATGTGACTACGAACTATCAAAGCTTAGTCATAGTCAATATGACTCCTTAAGTCATGAAACCTTAAATCTCTAGTAGTGAAAACTATGGTCAACACCATGTTGGAACAAAGATCTAAATCCAAAAACCATACTCGTGGCTTCAATCCATTACCCTCAAACAAAAGCTTATAGTGTCATTCTTGTTCATTCAATGAAGCAAAAGTCCCTAGTTACATTCTAGCAAGCATTTAGAATGTCTAGTGTTACTGGAAAGTTGGATAGTCTAGTATTTGGTTGAACATACTTCATAGATTTTTCTTAAGCAATGACGCTTTCAAAATTAAGGTATCAAAAACACATGTTAGAGGTGTTTCGTACCCAAGATAGCCAACCAATTGTTTTTGCGTGTTATCATGCATATTCACAGTAACTTGAGTGCATATTAATAAACCATTATACATAGTGCCATCAACATAAGATACACTTATACAACAATGAGAGTTTTGCGGACCACAACACCACCACATAGGTGCATTTTCTACTAGATCACATGCAGGTTGTGTACATTGCACAATTGAATCACTATCTGCATCGTACAATCCATTTGGACCCTGCATGCAAATATGTATTAGAGCCACTATAGACTCATCGGACAAAGTCTTGGTACATTCAAAAATCTATTCATTTAGCTCTCACTAGTAGAAAAAGTGTCCTAAAATTCGACCACAAAGATGTGTCCACTACAACGTAAATGTGTCTAAAATTTCTTGAAACATCAATGTTCTTAAATCTATCAATACAACTATCACTTTTCTTGTTTCATTGTTGATTCATTAACAAGTTGTATACTAGTATAATATCAATAAAATTTGAGGAAGAATAGTACAATTGTCATAAGTGATTCAAGAAATCGTGGACACACACCACTCCAGACAAATTTTGGACACCATTGTCTATTAGTGTCTATTCACAAATGTATCTTATAGAATACTTGAAAAGTAAATAATTCATGAAGAATATACACTTACCATATTATCTATGTGCGAGCCATAGTTTGGATTCCGACAATATACCCATGAATTTACACTTCCACTGTCAATGTGGAAGAAAAATTCTCTACTCCAAGGGTAACCTAATCTCATACCAATGTAATATACACCAATAAAGATATTTTCTGATTTCCTGTCATATATCTGAATATTTTAGCATAAGCTACATACTTCAAGATTTCCAAATAACTTAAGAGTTATGTATAAAGTGGTGGGAACTTTTCACGATTATGATCCTCTTTCTAGTATCTCATTTAGCATAATTAACACAAAAAGAAGAAGAGAAACTTCAACCTATTCAGAGGTCGACGTGAATAAAGTATTCTTTGATGGGTTTGATCTTTTAAGTTTGACTATAATAATTCTTAAAATTATTATAATCAAACCTATCGAGCATTTATGATTAAGTTTTCATAAATGCATATACAAAATCACCAAAATAAATTGATAGTTTCCATATATCACATATTTCCAATACAACAAAAAGACAAAAGAAAGAACATTATTTCAAAACAAAGTTTTAGGTGATGAAGACAAATATTACCCACCTGATCGGTAGGAATGGAGATGACTTACGATCTCTATGGAGTCTTCCTACTTTACTTCCATACCACATTATGTCTTCCAAATCATAACTTGTATTTGGGAGTCGTTCTTGGTAATACAATGGAAATACAAAGCCAGACTTTTTTTCCTTCAACTCACGAGTAAAGAAATAGAGCCAATATTGCCATATGAAAATTGCAACAACTATGCTAAATACAATGACTGCCACATGTTGTCTAAACACTCCATTTTGCACTTGGTTAATATGAGTGATACTCTATAAAGGAGAAAAAAAAAGTCCTCTTGTAAGATAAGCACAAATAGAGTGGTGAAAACACACCAAGCTTTGTATACCATGAACACAAATTATAAGTAAAAGAGGAGATGTTACATTTTAACATACAAAGTTATTATTGCATTGTTGCTAAACGTAAGTAAAAGAACAGCAAGTATATATCCATGGATATAATTGAAGATGGATTATAATTTTTACCTCTATTTGGTCGTCTTGATGCCTCCATTGTCCATGAAAATTGTAGACCCGATTTCCTCGCCTCATTTCTATTTGAGATGCTTCAATCTAACCTTGAAAAATTTGATATTGTTTGCGTTGTTGCCCTATTAATCGTTTCTTCTGGAAAGACATTTCTTTGTCATCTTTCCCTTTAGTTCACATTTGTATTCGTTACAAATGCATTTAGGTTACAGATGTATTGTTCACAACAATGTGACACTTTCACTGCCATTGCAAATGTTTAGAATTTTCTCTTCGTTACCTACCTCCCAAAAAAAGGATAAAGTGACAACCTAAACCCTCAATGTCAACAAATGTAAGGTACAAACACCCTATGAGGACACATACCTCACATTCTACGCTTGATTATTTAACTAGACTTTAAACTTTTAGCATATCTTAGCATGAGTTGGTGGTGTAAATAGTCACAATAAATACTCTAAAGTATGTTTTTCACAAATTAATTTTTATTTCTCAGTTCAACAATAAATTAGATTCCTCCCAAGTTATCATGGCTAAGTTTCAAAGCCAAGAGTTGTAGAAATCCACTTCTAAGAAAATGACACTTTTACCCAAAATCTTCAGTCAATATTGACGGGAAAATTAATTCCTTAAACAAACAAGTTTGGAAAATGATACAAACACTAGAGCACTGAAGGCACCAAAATCAATCATATTTCAGTGTTTTGACAAACATCTGCCAGTAGAATTTAGGAACATAGTTTTAAAACCAAAATCTCAAGTTGGAAGCATACTTCTTCAACTCACATAGAGAATAAAATGTCTTGTACAAGGCTCAAACGCCACAAGAAGGATTTTAAATTTTTGCATTTCTCCCTTTTAAGCTTTTGCAATAGCCAAAGGGATTTTTGAAGTTGCCAAAATCATTTGATAATAAGACCGAAGACTCCATTTAACTTCATAAAGGGATTTTAGTCCTCCCAAGAAATAATACTGGAAAAAAACAAGCTTAAAATTGGAGCAATACCAAGACTAATCTATCTGTCGGGCCCAAACTTCCAAGAGGTACATAATGACTTCCAAGGTTGACTGTCAATGCACTCACTATGAAGTATGAACATTCTAAACTGCATCATTTTTAGGAACTTCAACAAGTCCAACTTCAAAGAATCGGGAACCGGTCACTCCACCGATAGTGCCGGTA
Organism: Bryum argenteum; assembly: GCA_037043015.1. Classification (NCBI taxonomy): domain Eukaryota; kingdom Viridiplantae; phylum Streptophyta; class Bryopsida; order Bryales; family Bryaceae; genus Bryum; species Bryum argenteum. Next base: position 5,975,151 of record CM073327.1, read on the forward strand.
ACGGGCAGTCGACAGAAAAATTACCTGCCCTGCCCGAGAATCGTCTTTCTCGACATCACAGCCATATCCACTACACGACCACCTTCACTCTCTCGCGAAACTATGGCGTGAGCTCCAAATTCATCAGCAAAATGACGATGATGGCGCTCACAAGCGCGAGCGCAGTGCTCTCAAACACCTTCCTCGGAGCACCAGTAACTCAAAAATGCGCATTCTCGGAAGTTTCCACACGGCCGAGAGTGGCCATTACCGCTTCCATTTCGCGCCGGGAATTGTTAGCAACAGCGGTGGCCGGAGGATTGTTACTGTCTCGGAGTCGGAGTGTTCGGGCGGAGGTGCCGCAGTACAGGAAATTCGTGGACCGATTGGACGGGTACGCGTTCAGTTACCCGAGCGGGTGGATTCAGGTGCGAGGCGCGGGGGCGGATGTTTTCTTTCGTGACCCCGTGAACTTGGACGAGAATCTGCTCGTGGAAATGAGCTCGCCGTCGTCTTCCAAATTCAAGGGCGTTGAGGACCTTGGTACTCCCGAGGAGGCTGCTAAGCAGGTTTTGCAACAGCAGCTTACTGAGTTTATGTCCACTCGTATTGGTGTTCGTCGTGAGGCTTCTATTACTGATGCGCGTTCTCGCCGCGGCGACGACGGTCGCCTTTACTATGAAGTTGAGGTGCGCTCCATTTCATCCTCTCCAAATTAGGTCACTTGAAACCTCTCATAATTACCTCAATCTAAGAACATTCGTTCGATTGAATTGGAGCAATTACGAGCCTCAGGACGCTAATTGATATTGCTTTCTGGTTTTTAGTCACGGAATGCTAGCTTGATTCATTTTCGAAATTTGAATTGAGCAAGTGATTTCTGAGAGCTGAGGAAGTAATGCTGGTATGCTGGAATCGTTCACATCAGGTCAAATCATGATTCAATTACTGAAACCTCTCATAAGCACGTCAACTTAAGCATAATTTTACTTGTGATCCGATCGCATTGTAGCAATTAAGGGCCAATCGGTATGGCTTTTGAGGTTCGAAATGAGCTAGTGATTCAGGTCAATTTCTGAATACAACAATCGAAGCGTCCTATAAGGACCTCAATCTAAGTTCATCGATTTGATGGCTTTGGAGTAATTAAGGGCCTCAGCTTGCCAATTGATATTGCTTACAGTTATTTGGTCATCGATTGCAGATATTCTAAATATTGAAATGAGCTAGTTCAGGTGAGAATGAAGTGTTGGTAGTGTGTTGGAATGAACTCATATTGAGATGCAACAGGGGTTTATGAAAGAATTTCGAGAGTTGAGGGTTTAAAGTGTTGTTCAATTTTATGTGAGCAGGTGACTGCGAGTTCTTACGCCAACAACAATCAACTAGCAGTGATGCCTGGGGATCGCATTGCGAAGCTAGAGTGGAGTCGACGGTACTTGTCAGTGCTAGGTGTGGAGAACAATCGATTGTACCAATTGCGTCTTCAAGTTCCAGAGAAGGTGGCCGATTTAGAACAGGAGGATTTGCGGAAAATCATGGAGTCCTTCAAAGTTTTGAAACTTGAGGCTTAGTTTAAGAACACATCAATCCACCTTGTTTTGGATATGATAATCTTAGTAGATAGTAATCATTCATCAGGTATCATATTTCTCAATTACTGAGTTGTGACTAATGTAGAGTATTTTTTTGTTTTAGAAGTTTCATCATCTTGTTGATTTTGATGTTCATGATGGTATTGATTTGATGTGCATTATGGGTGTTGTTTAAGCTTACATATTTAAGTATTGCTCAAGCACGTATGATCTATATTGTGATTATCATAGCAATGGATGAAGATACAATTTTTAGTACCGAATGAGATTGATCAAATGAAACCTCCATTCAATAGCAACTTAGCTCATACATTCCCTATTCAAACTGAAGTAAACAAAGTATGATTCCAACTACTTGAATATTTGAGTCTCAAAGCTTGATACCTGCTCAAATCCCATATTGAAAAGCTCTTTGGTGAGCGACCAAGGGAATCACTTTGGAAAGAAGTACAAAGTATGGAAGAATTTAGACCAATCAAAAACTTTGAATGTATCTTAAATTGATTATGAATTTAGGAAGTAAAACCTACATGTGCACTCAATAGCATTTAGTCATTTAGTCCATGAGTAAATTGATACTAAATGATGGAAGCATATCGGGATGGAACTCATGAGCAGTTTTCGGTAATGTGTGGATTCTGGTTCACCTATCCCATGAAGAACTGTTTCAAGTAGAAACAAAGTCAACAAAGAATACAGATTACTTGTTGTTGATGCCAAAAAATGAAGTATAGACACCAAGCCTTTCAGAGTAAAGTCGTTTTAAATACCACGATTTTGGCTAATGATAATGCATATACTGAAGAATGAATATAAATGCTTCATTCCTGAAGTTGTTTGAGCTACCTAGTATTCTTGCTATGAGCTGCCATGTCCCAAATGCTCCACAATCCACCAGAAGTTGTACATCGTACACTTCTCTGAATCAACAATATGGTACTGGAACAAAATACCATCAAGTGCCAAGAAAGTTTCATTGCGAAGTGCAGAGCAGGACAGAACAGTGTGGAAGTCTACAATGTTCACCATCATTGTGGCTATAGAGGCATACAATCACATTTTAGTGAAGGAAATCTAAAAATTTAGTAACTCTTCTGCTAATGGCAACCTGAAAAACATTCTCTTAAATGTGCAAGGCATGATACTATGTCCTAAACTAAGGCACGTCAATCCTCTATATCTCGATGAAAAAGTACCTGGTAAATAAGAATTACCTCGCAGATTCACTACCGCCGCTCTTATGCAATCCCGTGTAAAATCTGTTAACTCTCACAAGCTCCTGCAAATCTTCTACATCAACTACTAGTTTCTTAAGTGCGCTTTCAACCTTAGTCAGCATCCGTTCACTTTCAAGTTGCAACCATTCTTGACCACCCCTTGACTGGAGCAGAGATTCATACGAGCCAGAATCTAAACAAGAAGAGGGCCGTGCTTGCCATCGCCTGCCGTCCATCATCACCTGATTCAGCCTGCAAAGAAGAGCAAGTCAATCACCAGATCCAGGTGCGGAGATCCAGGTAAGGATGTCTTGAGAGAATCACCAACCTGGCTAGAATCTTGGGCATATTATCCACCTCCGATGATTGAAAGTAGACGTCTATTGAACCATCACAGCGAGCAACTAGGTCGTTCACTCGCCCAAAAAGCTCACAAGTTGATCCAACCTGGTCGACACTGGCTTGTCTTCCTATGTTGCTCAGCCTCACAACTGAGGTCTTGAGAGGATTGACTCTGAAAATAGAGTATTGGGATCCATCTAATTGTACCGACTTTGCAGCCAGAGCTTTATCGCGCGCTTCAATATCCTGCAGGAAAGTAAATGTGAGCCAACAGTGATTAAGCTGTGAGAACTCATGCTAAGAGGAAGAAAGTTACCTCGAATTCCAAGTTAGCATTGTAAGTTCCTTCGCTCTCCTGTTTCATGTCCGACAGAACAATCTCGCCGTACTTGGACAGAGCACTTTGAACTTCAATTAAAGGAATGTTCATAGGTATGCCCATGACCGCAACTTTGTAGCCTGTCTCTCGCATTGCTTTTCCGTGAGATGAATCCAGATGAGTGTCGAATACTTTCTTTGATGGTTGATATGTACCGGAGTCGACATGCCCAACGTTTAATGTTTGACTATCATCATGTGTCTTCTTTGGGGACGAGTTCGGGGTCGTTGTGCTCGGCTCTGTTAGAATTCGTGTTCCTCTAATATATACTCTGTCTTTTGCTAGTGCTTGCTGCAAGCTTTCAACTGTCTGCATAATCGAAGAAGAACAAGATTGCTTTAAAATCCTGGCACGTGCATATCTTGCCAAGCAGAAGAATATTATAAAGAGAAGAGGTGAATCAATGAGAAGCACATACCTTGAAGTCGACGAAACCATAAGTGTACTTAACATTTGGTCGAGCCCTGATAGCATAAGCTCTGATAATCTCCCCACAGTCCTCAAAGGCTTCTCTCAAATCTGCGGAAGTGGCGTGGCAGGACAAGTAGCGAACAAAGAGGCCATACCTTTCGGTCGACTGACCATCTTCATTTCGAGCTTTATTATGAGCGCCATTCCGGGACCTCTTTTCTGCCTTATGAGAGTAATTTAGTGTTTGCCATTCTGGCACCCTTCCATTCTCCCTACTTGACTCACCTTCTGGGAGTGATGAGCCAGCCAGACCTGCAGGACGAAATCTTCCAGATGAGCCTTGAGACTCGGGTGCATCATTCTGCAATGAGTTTGAAAGACCCATTCCACGAAGTCGAGAAGACAACCGACTTTGTGTGTCATGATCGTCTTCATTCGATTCAGTAGACTCAGTGTCATGTTCGCCAGAAACTTCCATTTGTCCTTCATCTTCATCTTCATATCTTGAACTATTGAATGCGCCCTCTGCCTCATCGTCATCTTTATCCTCATCGTTCTGTTTTAAATCGTAGGAAGTTTCACGTTCTTCTTCGAAATTTTCACTGTCTGTCGCACTGTCTGTGTGATTCTCGGAAGGAGTTGGATGCACATACCGTTTCTCCAAATCACTAAGAATTTCCTTAACCACATTCCGACTCCCTCCTGTGTTCTTCAGCACGGCGCTCACGTTTGGAAATGATCCATCGTGTTCCTCCATGTACCTGCCATCGCACAACTAGACTCAATATCATTCTGCACCACAGTCATCACGCCAAAGGTACCCGTGACAGAAATAGGTGTTTTAGATCAACGTACTTTTGTACAAACGATTCAATGACGGCAGCACGTTCCTGGCGTGACAACCTCTCCCTCTTGTTAACTACAGGAGTGGACTCCTCGGATACCATTGGAGATCCATTCTCGCTGACTCGGACGGTCGCAGCTAGAGACACCTTCGCAGTTGCTGCACAGATGGTCGTAAATTCAACTCAGCATTCACATCAAATGTACTCCATGACAACTTGAAACTAGCTAAGAGCAGCATGGACATAAAGAAGAAGCAGAATTCTGTCGTCCATATTAAGCATACTCTACCCGAAAGATAAACAGTTCGTCAGGTAACCAATTTACTCAGTAATTTGCACAAGTGTATCTCCTGCAGTCACCGAGCTACTACACTACTACTAACTCAGTAACAGAATCAACTGTACTCCACGACAACTTGAAACTAGCTAAGAGCAACATAAATATGAAGGACTAAACAGAATACTATTACACTACACATACTCTTTACAGAAGATGAAGAGTTCGTCAGCTAATCAATTTACTCAGTGCATCTCCTGCAGTCACTAAGCAATTACCTACTATCTTCATAAGGTGTTTTCTCTACATTAAGAGCCTAAGTACAGAATCCTTGATCGTGAAAAGGAACAAAAATCTTGAAAGCACTTACGAAAATGGCACTGAAGCTGGCACGACGTTTTTACAGATGGAAAAGTCGCCAACGAAAAGCCATGAACACCAGCGGTCCAGAGGCGCATAGCCATTTGACCTCCTCCTCCTACACAACATTATGCTCAATTGCTTAGAACTCGCAACTCTTTCGAGCGCGGGAAAATCTCCCTCGCGTGAATTTAAATATCCGAGGCCAGCTGAGGTCCAAAACTCAAACCAGAAGCTTATTCAATTCAGTTCCAGAGCGAGAAACCTTGTAGAACGAGCTCATATCTAAGATGCTGAACAGCGCATTGTGTGTAAAAAACCCCGAAAAGCATATGCCAGTTCCACTTCGTGCAAGAAACAACTGTAGCTCAAGAGACTAGACAAGTCGAATGGCAGTGTGAATGATTAAATGAAATGAAGAATACCTGAGGTGATGCGAACAAACTTCAGCCACCTCCACACGAGAGGAGCTAGAAACCCCGGCACTCAAACAAATTACGCTTCGCGTTCCTACTAAAAGAAATGAGATATGAGACTAGAGAGCACTACTTGCTTAAACCTCGCTCCGCAGCAGGAGCTTGCCAGTATTGAGAAGAAACAGAGCAGTTAAACCCTAAACCCTAGCTGGTGTATGAAAATCAGTGTCAAAAAAAGTTTTCGGAACCGATTTACGGAGCTCGAGCTAATTCTGATGCCGAATGGCAAAATTTGTTCACGGATTCGTAACAATTCTTTCGCTGGATAAGCTTCAGCTCGCATCGAAATCACTGCCGACGGGGGGTGTCTTCTTCTTATCTTCTTCTTGGTAGCTCGGTACTTTTCTAATGTGGGCCAGTCTACACTAAATTTGTTAAATAGTGTTGGATGATATTTAATGTTGTCCCTGGGACTTACCCTCCAACTCTAATTTTCTTTAAGTGTAAATGTAATGTTACATAATTTGTTTATGCATATAATATTATCACAATAATTTTATATCAATCTAATATTATAGTTTATTAATATTTGAGACTAATGTCATATTAAGATTGTTTTATATTTAGGAGTATTCTTGTTTTTCTTCTATTCTCATATGTACATGCACAACAATGAATTTCAGTATTTTATTCCAATTTCAGTATTTTTTTGGTTTCATATGTACTCTTGAAAAATGTTGAAGTGCCTAAGTTATACCATAGAGCTAATATAGAGTTGTCATTGTCATTTAATGATCTAACATCAACCTTAAAAAATAGAATTATTGGTATGGCTGAAAATTAGAGTATCCAACACTAATTATCAAATATAATGTAGTGCTCCCCAATCTTTAAACATCATTTTGTTTGTGGTTATCGAGGGAAATGTAGTTGGAAGGACTTGTAACACTTTTACTATGGAGTTGATATGCTATCACTACATCAAGTGTAATGAAAGTAATTGAAAACTAAGAGGTTGTTTATCTTCATTTTCTTGTTATCTTAGAGCTAAGCAAAATTTAGATTTTATTTTTTGTATTTTATATGATTACCTTCTAATAAGAAAAGTGTTCAAGACATTACAAAGGAACTCGGGTTTGATGATAGACCTATTTGTACAAAAATATATGTTATTTTTTCATAAAGTTTTGAATAAAGATGAGATTTCTTCCTTTAGAGTAAGTTTTGATTGGCCTAAAAGCGTTAGTCCTAAAAAAAGTATTATAGATGAAATGAAGGTAAGCCATTTAGATCTCAACAATATTTGTAATAGAATTATTATAAGTTATGAAAATCAAAGTACAGCCAAAATGCCTCATAATTTCCAAGACTATAGGGTATTAGTACTCAAAGAAGCATAATAAATCTCATACACTTCACTTTAATGACAAGAAGCTCCTAATAAACCTATTGCAATTAAAACCTTCAATTAAAAAGTTATTCACCTTTGTCTCAAAAACACTACTGTAAGAATAAAAATATATCAAAAATTAAGTGGCCTAGATAATTGTTTGTAATGATAAAAACATCCCCAACACTACAAAGAAGAATAAAAAACTTTAAAAATAAAATAAATAAATAAATAATAAGAATTACAAACTACTAGACCTCGAGCACCAAACTAGACGCTATATCATCTGGATTACACAAACATTCTTATTGCAAGTGCTAAACACAACTTTAATTCCAAATTAACAAACAAAGTTGGCATTCAACATTGAATGAAGGAAATATAGCTCTTTGAGAACCATGTATACTTTCAAATTATTTAATGCATCAACGCAAACCCAATATTAAAATTATTTGAATTAGAAATCTTCCATCAAATTTTTTGACTCCATGCACTTTAAAATCATACTTATGTGATTTATCTTAAGAATCCCCACGTGTCTTACATTACACGGAAAGTAAGATTCTATTTATGTAACTTTTTGCCTACCTCATTTATATTACATACTCTAACATCAATGGGGCATGAAAACTCCACGCTACATGTTTTGCAAAACATGTAGCTTGGAATTTTCATACAATTATTAGTTTCTCAAATTCTACTGTAACAATTTCAAGGACACAACATTCTCTATTGTTACACAACTTTGAAGGAAATTTCAAATGCAAACTCATAGAGCACTTTGAAAGAATTAGGGACTTGCCTATTGAAGTGACCTTTGTACTTTTACTCATATAAGCACTTAAAATGTTATAGAGAGAAGTTTTGAAGATTTGAAACTTTTACAAACTCTAAATGATCTCCAACTTTGCTAACAATATACTTATTGCAATAATAGATTCACCAATTGAAAAGATGTCTACTTTCCTCTCAATAACACCCTGGGACAAAAAAAAATGCTAGGAGAAAACTTTCTTTGCATTACTACTGACCTTGCAATGACAAAACTGCCAAAAAAATTGCACAGGAAAATAGTCCAAAATTCAATCCTTTCCACTCAAAGCTATGCCTTATTATCAACATATCTTTGATTTTCTTGAGCTTTCTACCACTTAAACTAGACTCTAATTGGAATCCATCCCAAAAAATTAAGTCAAAATCCAACAATGGATGAAGGAGATTAGCTCCTCAAAAATTATCCTTTAATACACTTTTTTTCAAGATAGAAAGATCATTGCAAATTCAATATTAGAAAGATTTAGATCAAAAACCTTCCCACTAGAAAGTTGTTACCACCCATCTAAAAACTAGGGTTGTGTAAAAAAAAAAAATCGTGAAAACATTTTAAACGTTCTTCGTGTCGAAAAACAACATTTTGGATGAAGGACTAAAAACTTTGAAGAGCCATAACCTCTTCAAGTGGACTCTGTTTCGGACAAAATCATATGGGTCACAAATCAAGCCCAGATTGTGTGGTAAAAATTTCAAACCCATACGACACGATTTGAATAAATGGCATGCATTTTAGTGAAGGCAACTTTTGATTAGGTTTTCAAACATTTGGCATGTTATTCCATTGCAAGCTAATTCTATGAGTTGAAAAATTGTTATTCAAGAATTTTTTGTACACAAGTGTAGATTTTAGATGCATCCTAACAACCTTGAAGTTGGAAGATTTTTGATCTAGATAACTTTGGGATTGGATTTGCACTGATGTCTCTAAAATAAAACAGTGAAGAATTGGATGATTTTTGAGAAGCTGGATCTCCATCCATTGTTAGATTTAGACTTTATTTTTTGGGATGAATGCCAACCATAGTCTAGTTTCAGTGGTAGAATCCTAAACCTACTGAAAGATATATTGAAGATAAGGCATGGATTTGAGTGCAAAAGATTTAGTTTTGGACTATTTTTCCCTCGTAGATCTTACGGCAATTTCCACCACCAAAACGGCTATTTTTAGGTCAATATTCATTTATTCATTTATTATTTTAATGAATATTTTTGTACAATAGAGTCCTTAAGATTAAGATGAACAAATTTCTGGTTAGTGATCTTTAAATTATAAATTTCATGTTGGCAATATTTTCCCTTCAAAGTGAAGTTTTCTATAGTTTGTTCTAATCAATGGAACTCACTTCAACTCCTACACATGTCGCCTCGAGTCCGAAACTGTCCCTGCCCTTTGAATATGACTCTGAACTCTTGTCAGTAGGGATTACCACAAACCTACTCTAATGAGAGAGACCTCGTTGTCATCCAACTTCCAGCTCTCCAGTTTGATATTTATCTAATAATTTCAACCAAATCTACTGTATCCAAGCAGGCGTGAAAGGGACTGCTGAACTGCCATGGACACTGCATTCAATGCCACCAGCAGAATCGAACCAGGGCAACGTGCACTCTCAATTCCGAACATGAGCTTCTCCTCGAAGTTGCTGAAACCAACGACTATAACATTGATTGCTTCAGAAACTGAATGACTGCAATTTTGATCTAAATCTAGCAACTAACGTGCCGCACAATTTCAAACACAGTTAAAAACGATGTAACAAGATAAAGTAAAAATATCCAAGGTGCCGCACACACTCAAATTATGCTAAAATTAATGCGATTTACAATTGACAGGGTTCTGGTTGATGTAAGCCTAAGCGCACAAGAAGAACCTCTGGAGCCGATAATGAAGCACCAGGTCCACGAGAATCCAGCAAATCTCAGCCTAAACTCAACCTTTCGAACAAACAATGAAGCTTCATTTTATTACTGCGGAACAACACAAACTACTCTTCTCACTGCAAAGGTGCCGCACATCTGCAATTTCAAATTGTGCTCAGAAAGATGTCGAGAAAGGCATGACACACATCAAAGGTCCCGACACGAATTCATATTGTACTAAACAGATAGGACACAATTCTAGATTGATGTAAACCTAAACGCAGAACAAGACCTCTGGAGCCGATACTGAACCACCCGACCACGAGAATTCAGCCAATCTCAGCCTAAAATCAACAAACAAACATTCCAGCTTCATTCCATTACGGAGAATCAACACAATCCAATACCTCCGCTCACAAACACCGATTCTCAACATCAAACATAACAACAGAGTAGAGTGTCGATCTCTCGATACCGTTTCCCTTCCTCTTCGCAAATCTTACACTCGCTAAGCTACTACAAAATTCTCTCATCAGAATCCGATAAGGATGACTCAAAAATTGGCAGCAGTGACGAATTCAAGGCGCAGAAACAGGGGAAACGGTACGGAAGAGGCGAGAGGATAAAGGATGCGACGACACCGACGGGTATGAGGGGTGCAGGGTATAGGTGCGATCCGGGTATGTGCAGGAGGGGATCGGCCACAGGGTGGTCATGTGCTCCGTAGCGCGACACATCGTCACTGCCAACTACGATTCTCTGACAGGGAAATGATTCGTGGCGTGAGGCTCGGGCCCTACTTCCAAGCATAGCCAGGCATTGCACTCATTAATGCATGTCAGTTCCCAACAATCTTCTATGCCTCTTGATTTAGTGCAATTTGGCTGGAAAGGCTTGGAATGTGAGTCAACTACCCCCCTCATTTGTTGTTGTGATTGTTTTGAATGAGCACTAATTTTCTGTGAGAGTGGCACAGCAGTGCACAAGGTTCACTCCACGATTTCCTGAATGGTGTTTATTTACATGTGATTTCTTGAGTGGTCGTAGGTGGCTATGCTCTTCATTGAACTTTAGTGCATTGCAACCAACTCCTTGTAGGCATACACCCGAGCGTGGGCATGTTATCCTACTTGTGGTGTATACAAAGCCTACCTCTTCCACTAAAGTTACAAACTGTCCAAGGGATTATTTGAAGCCTCATTAGAAGAAAATTTAATTTAGGGTAAGTTCTTCTATCTAAAGTGGGTAGGAGCATGCCTAGTCATGTGTCTAGGTAGGCCGCTCGACTGCATGAAAAGCTTGTAGGTGTCGCTTGGCCTCGCGTTGCAACCCAACCCCATGGCATCAGACACGGCAGAGGAAAAGGCCACTCACCAATCACATTTGCTGACATGCTGCTTATGATATAAATTATTTCCTGCCAATAAAGTCTTTACCACATGGCACTCTTTCATTGGTTAATGGGGACGCTAGAATGTGAATGAAAGCACATGATAACTTAGAGTTATGTTGTCCCAGAATTTAGGAGACCTCTACCCTCGCGACCGGGTTACAGAGATAGTGTGTGAACTGGGGTTCCTCACACTCCAAACAAGGCTCCACTCTCCAACCCACAGTGCCGAGCTGGGCATGCTCTAAGAACCCATCTTCCAAAACAAAGCACGATCCAGATCCCTATTTCATCCTACGGTCTCCACCCGAAAAGTAGAGAGACCCATCATTCACAATATAAATGAGTTTCAAACCTTGCTTACTGTCAGATTTTGTATCCTAAACAGTCCCCTTCCAACTTTCTTGTGTAAAGGTTTCAAAACATCCTCAAGTAAGTACAGTACATTCATATGTGGTGTTGGCATTCGAAGGGAATGCTTTTTGAACTGGTGAAAAGGTAAGATTCAGGATTGAAGGGCACATTAATCAAGTAGTACAACCGACTGGGATGATGCATGACAGGGCGGATGGCTTTCAATGCTGCTACTCCTTGTGTGTACTTTGAGAGAATGGCAATGGGTGAGTTACTGCATGCCCTCAAAGTTGTTGTCAATGTGACATCAGATTTGATTTGTACATATCATATTGTGTTGAGAATTTGATGACTTAATTGTAAGGTTAGAATACCGTTTACATGACTGACAAAAATTCATTGTCACGGGTAGTTCATCTGTGCATGTGTGATTGTGAGGATGTCCACTTTTGAAAATGACATTTCTAGGTTTTTGTCTATAGTTGATTGATTTGTTGAAATTTTTGTTGGTTTGAATTGTTGTGAGAATGTTGGGGAATACGGAGGAGTTTTAGCCAATTCAAGTAATTGCGGTGGTGTGGTGTGTATGATCATAAAATGGTGGGGTCAAAGCCCTTGTTGCCGAGTAATACCGAAAGTTTTAGGGGAAGGGGACAATACATGGTCATAGGGGAGATTACATGATTATAGGTCCTCGCATATCATAACTAAACGAATGGCATTGCCACAGATAGATAGATAGAAACTCCGGTCCCTTTCTAGGGGTCGGCGTGAATGAAGTGTCCGTTCGTAATGCTAATATCCCGATGGCCACCGGACAAGGGGAAATTGGAACAATACTACTTCCCCCTCTCGAGGGTGGACACTATAACTACGCTAGTTTCTAGCCTAGTTAGAAGTGCCTTGAAGATACTTGACATAGTATCCCCCAAAGGACTTTGAGGTACCCATACAACAAGGTCCAAAGACCCCCCACAATAGTTGGGTGGCATTGCCACACATGAGAGAGTGACAAGAAGCTCTAAGCATCAAAGACTTTGAGATGGAAAGAGTAAATAAAGATATATCCAACTTCATACTTAGAAGAGGAACCTATGCAATGGTGCTCAATTGTACACAACTATGCACATGGGTGGAAACCTCTTGAAAAATCCCTCAAATGTAAGCAATGCGATTACTCCTCTTTCTTCATGAACCGATTAAAATGTGCTATTCTTGTTTTTGTTTGTTTCTCTAACAAGAATGTCCTATGCTTTGATGAAAATATGCTATTTTTGTTTTTGTTTGTTTCTCTAACAAGAATATGCTATGCTTTGACAATTGCTGCATTGAAATTTCAATGAGCCTAGTAACTATTTTTGTCGAACAAAAAAGTACCTTAATTTCATACTACTATTTGAGGACAAAGGACATCAACTGGCCTGTCACGGACTCAGGATGTAGGACAACTCCCTCCATGTCCTTAAAATAACAACTTTATTACAAAGAATTTTCAAGTCGTACCCAACCAAATCTAGACTGATCACAACCCCCAATAAAATGAATCTTTTAAGAACTGGGTCCCAAACCTTTATTTGCAAATTCCCGAATAACCTATCTGATAAGGAATGAACAGATTTTCATCTAGAGTACATTCATCCAGAATAAATATACAATTGCTGGCCCAGGTAGTAGTAACTCACTACCACATGATCAAATGCCGGCGGTTACGATTGGCCGGTGTCCGCCACTCTCATGATTGGCACAACCTAAAACCCATACGAAAAAGTGAAGTTACAGTAATTACAAATTAGTGTAGGCGAGGACTGCGGAGGGCAAGCCTGCTCGATTGCTCACCTTTTCGCCGTGAATTCTTACGACGTCGTGGAGAGTGAGGTGACGAGGTGGAGGAAGATGAAGCTGGAGCTTGTTTCGTCTGGGAGAATTTTGGATGTTGAGTCGTTTCGAGGACGATGGTAGTTGGGTTGCAATGCGGGTGAGTTCATCATGGGATGTGTAAATGGTAAGAGGTCAGGTGCGCAACGGCGAGAAGCGAAGCTGCAACGACAGCAGTCGCAGCAGCAGAAACAACAACAAGTGGTTGTGAAGAAGCTCGAAGATGTTGCAGATGTGCTCACTTCAGACAGTAGCGATGAGGATGGGTTTGGGGAGCACAACACGGGTGGGAACACGAAGCTCTGCTTGCCGAGCTCCAAGCCGAACTCGCGGTCCGCGACTCCGAAGCTGCGTTCGGAAGCGGGCACTCCCCGGATGAAGTCTGAAGCTGGGACGCCGAAGTTTGGTCATGGCTTACCCAAGCCGAAGTCGCGCTCGGGAACCCCCAAGACGCGCTCCGAGAGTGGCACCCCGAAGTTGAAACCAGAGGTTTACCAGACGCCCAAGTTGAAGCTTGAAGGTGGCGGCGGGGGCTCAATTCCTGGCTCCCGCGGCGGCTCCAAGTCTGGAAGCCCCTACGAGCTCGGCTCCGCGCGTCGAAACTCGAACAGCTCCAGCCATTATCTTGAAGATCTCGATCTTGGAATCTCTCGTCTTTCTCGAATCTCCGACCAGTACTTGCCTGCGAGCGGCTCTCGGGTGGTTCGACTGCCGGATAGCAACTTTGAGCTGAGATTTTCGTATTTGACACAGCGTGGGTATTATCCGGAAGCGCTGGATAAGGCTAACCAGGATAGCTTCTGCGCGCATACTTTGTTTGGGGATAATCCTGATGATCACTTTTTTGGTGTGTTCGATGGGCATGGCGAGTTTGGTACGCAGTGCTCGCAGTTCGTGAAGAAGAACTTGTGTGAGAACATGTTACGGAGCCGGCACTATCACAGTGACCCCGTGCAAGCGTATCATGAGGCGTTTTTGAGCACGAACACGCAGTTGCATCGGATCAGCAACGTGGATGACTCTATGAGTGGGACGACGGCCATTACGGTGCTGGTGCGAGGGCGGACGCTGTATGTGGCGAATGTGGGGGATTCCCGGGCAGTGATTGCGGAGTGGAAGGGCAATAATCTTATCGCATTGAATTTGTCGACCGATCAGACACCATTTCGGGAAGATGAGTGCACGCGGGTGAAAGCTGCTGGTGCCAGAATTCTCACTCTTGATCAGCTGGAAGGGTTAAAGAATCCGGATGTGAGGTGTTGGGGCGGCGAGGATGACGACGACGGTGATCCTCCGAGGTTGTGGGTGCAGAATGGAATGTACCCCGGGACTGCCTTCACTCGAAGTATTGGAGACAGCGCTGCTGAGGAGATTGGCGTCGTTGCTGTTCCAGAGGTTCTCGTCATGGACCTCACTTCGAAGCACCCCTTCTTCATCATCGCCAGTGACGGCGTTTTCGAGTTTATCACCAGCCAAACCGTCGTTGATATGGTGCGTTAAAAAACAGAATTTGAACAGTCTAGCACTCAGTGCTGTCGAAAGTGGGTCTTCGATACTTCCGCTGTTTGAATGTTTGCAAGTGAGCTCAGTACTGAATCCATTTGGTGGGACAGGCGGCGAAGTACAGCGATCCGAAGGAAGCTTGCGCAGCAATCGTGGCAGAATCGTACCGGCTCTGGCTTCAATTCGAGACGCGAACGGATGATATCACGATAATCGTGGTGCACATTGAGGGTCTTGACGACGTACGTTTTCTGCATACTTTATCTGAGTTCTTGCAGCATTATGTTTACGAGCGGGAGTCTCAGTCACGATCACTGATTTCAAATTTCATCCTGCTCTCCTTTCCCTCCATCTCATTCCCTCGCCCAAAATTAAATTCTTAGGTACTTTCATAGGGTTACAAGAGTTTAATATGGGAGATTCCGAGGAGACGAATTAGTGTTCAGCTGGTTCGAATCGAGAAATAGGGAATGCATAGACCCTAGCTATTAGTTTCCTGCGCTTAGACGGGCACTTCGATGGTGAACGTTCATGCTTGCATGAATTTTATGTAGTGCTCTGGTCAATAGTTCGATTGTTTTCGCGGTTGCGAGTTCTTACAGTGTGTATCCGATTTGTGAAATTTAGGTTGACTCGGCTATTGAGCCGTATCCAAGAGATTTAGCAGTGGTACCTGTAAAATCGAAGTCGCCAGTGCGAGTCTCGAGGGATGTGTTCAAAGGCACTCGTCCTGCTCGTCAAGATTTCTCACGGGCGAAAGCGCGTGCGATTGAAGCCTCTTTGGATCCAGAGGAGCCTTGGGTGCCTACCGCCGAGCCTCATGCTAAAACTCCAGAGGAAGAGGTATTGCCAGAAACACATTCGATCAAATCTCACTCTTAAGGAGATGTGCACTCAGCTTAATTGTTCACGCAGACCTAAGAATGTTACATCGATCTACTATCCTCTATGTAAGAAATACTTCGTTCTCTTGCGAATACGCAATAATCTTTGCGGCCGGTTGCAGTGACTTCAATGCAGAGGCGTGGAAGTAGCCAAAACGTGCGAGTCTTGCTCATTGTGATTCTTTTTTGCTCGATCGCAGGCACGGATCAAGCGGGCGCTGCAAGGCAACTTCTTGTTCCAAGGTCTAAGTGAGAAACAACGGTCTACACTGATCGATTACATGGATCTGATGGAAGTGAACGCCGGTGATACCATAATTCGGCAGGTACTGATTGAACCTCTTCAGAGTTTGCGAGCTACGAAGCTCGAATGCAGTCATCTCACCGACTGAGTGGGACAATTTTACAGGGCTTCGAGAGTGATCTGTTCTACATAGTTGACTCCGGAGAGTTTGAAGCTACATTTACTCAGGTTCGCGATCCCCTCTAGTCGACGGAGTTTTTGTAAATGGATGGGTATGAGCGAGAAATTGAATTGGTCCGTGGATTTGTGTTTTTCAGACTGGAGCCGATGCTGCGCAGGAGCCATCGAAGGTGGTTCATAAATATAGTGCAAATTCTAACCCCTGCTTCGGGGAGCTTACACTCATGTAAGCATTGAACCTTCTGCACTTTTCGAGATTGAATCGACATCAGATTGGTAGTAACTCTAGTGCCATTCTTCAGGTATAATAAACCAGGGCAGGCAACAGTGCGAGCAGCTACAAGTGGAAGCCTTTGGGTGTTGGAGCGTGAAGCATTCCGCGGCGTCTTGTTGATGAAGTACATGAACCGGGCGTCGTTGCGGACCTTACGTTCTGTGGAGATCTTCTCCAAGTTATCATTGTCGCATTTGCAAAGAATCTCTGATGCTTTGACGGGCCGGACGTTCGAGGAAGGCCAAGTCATAGTGGATGGGGTGAGCACTCGGATCATGATTCTCTACACAGAAAGGCTGATTGTTAAGAGTGGAGTTAATCGTAGTGTGGGACATTTTTGTGCAGAAGGAGACGCTCGAAGCATTTTTTGTTGTGAGCAGCGGCGAAGTTGAAGTAACCTACCACGATGGTGAGAACGGTGAGTTGCAGTTGCCCAGGACGAGCTGGGAGCAGACAAAAGCCAGATTCTCGTTCGAGAGCCAAGCTCGAGACGATCCACCAGTGACTTCGTTCGGCGACTGGGTGCTCACAAAGGCGCCTGCGAGATCCGTCACCGTTGTAGCTGCCAGTGATGTACAATGTTGGTCCATCACACGCCCAGCGTTCGAAGAAGCCGTTGGCCCATTGAGCATGATCCTTAAGGAAGATGCCAAGTACGAATCTGTAGCCTTTTATGTGTGTAATGGAATCAGCAGTTCTGGCTACAATACCTACCGTCATCAATCTCTTGCGCGTTATCTGGTCCAGAATGAAAATACCGCTAACCAAAACTTGGATGCGGTGTTGGCAGGTACTTGGAGAAAATGTCGCAATTACGCAGAGCGCAACTTGCGGAGGTGGACGAAGCTGCTTTTAAGAAAATTACTCTCAAGGATTTGGTTCGTTATCGCTACCGTTCAAGTGTGAAATTCTGTACTAGTCTTCCTGCATCTTCTTCTATGCCCTACTTCAGTTCTGATTCAGGCGCTCACATTTAAGAGAAGCGATAAGTGAAGAGAGCAATTTAGAACGGGATAGAGATACATCTAACTGAGCGTCGTTAAAGTGAAATCACTTTGGGCAAGTTGTGTAGATTGATTTGTGTCTCTGAGTTTCACTTACACTGGCGTATACGAAAGTCTCAGCTTATGAAGATGAGGAAATGCTACAGATGTAGTTGTTTAGACTTTTTTTGTGGGTGTAATTTCTCAGGACTGGCAAGAGACGGTGTATTCAACTGAATGTTGTGAAGTGGGAGTGGTTCTTTGCAAGCGATCAGGTCAGTCGCTTACAATTCTGGTTGACTTCGAAACTTGTATTCAGTAATCAACACAGAAGTATTTCCAAACGCAACTTGCAAAATCGTATACTCGGATTGACTCCCAGCAGTTCAAGAGTAAAACCCTGCTTGCATTGAATCCCATTAGCTGAAGAGTAAAACTCTACTACTCGCATTCAATGGGGACAAAGATCCACAACGTTTTCTGTCGGTCTACTATCTAGTGCCTGAGATGCTCTGTGAGGCAAGTGTGCTAACAAATTCAGATTGTTGATGGATGCAGAGGACGTGGTGAGCATGAAGAGGTACCAGAAACGGAAAGTGCAGAGACTGGGTCGCGAGAACCAAGTGCTGCAGGAGAGAGCGTTGTTCAAGCAACTGAGGCCCTCGCCGTTCGTGCCGCATCTGTTGGCTACTCCCATCGACAGCGAAAGTGTGGCCATGGTCCTGAACTGTGTGTTGGCTGGGCCCCTGGAGCTTCTTCTGCGCTCTCCTCTCGATGAGCGCTCCACGAAGTTCCTTGTGGCCAATGTGGTGTTGGCTCTAGAGCTCCTTCACAAGGTACAAGACTGACTGCCACCTTCTCCTGTTATTCTTCTTGGATTTTTCCAAATATCCCTGCTTATGAAGGCCTAACGTAACAACATGGCTCCGAAAGCGGTCATTTTCAAGGAGTACATTCTGATGATGTTAAATTTGGGTGATGCAGGACGGTGTGGTTTATCGTGGCATTTCGCCGGATGTGCTTATGGTTGATCGAAGAGGTCGTATCCAGGTAGGTGTCCTTTCTGGAGCCTTTTGTGTTTGTGAATGTGGTTTTGGAGCTTTGACTGATGAGAAGCTTGTTTCGCGCAGCTGGTCGATTTTCGATTCGCAAAGCCAATGAGCGACGAACGCACGTTCACAGTATGCGGCATGGCCGATTTCTTAGCACCAGAGATCGTTCAAGGACGAGGCCATGGCTTAGCTTCCGACTGGTACGCCACCCACTCCTTCATCCTTCGTACCACGTTCCGGTTTCAGAGCCAGAAATATTCGTGGGTTGAGAACTTGGGTTGGCATTGCAGGTGGGCGGTAGGCGTGTTGATGTACTTCATGTTGCAAACGGAGCTCCCATTCGGATCATGGCGAGACAACGAGCTGGAGATTTTCGGGAGAATCGCTCGGAGACAGCTCACATTCCCGTCCACTTTCAGCCCCGAAGCCAAAGACCTCATCGATAAGGTAAATGCTTATCAACTCGTGAATGTGGGATTGGTGAGTAAAACTTGGTGAGGTTCTAACGGGTGGGCTGTTATGCTGCAGCTGCTTGTGGTGGATCCAAAACAGAGACTGGGGTGCGACAGCCGAGGAGCAGCGGCAATAAGGGAGCACCCGTGGTTCGCCGGCGTGAACTGGGACGCGCTCCTAGACCGCAGCGCGGAGGTACCACCAGAGATCATGACGCGACTGCAACTCGCCATCGACTTCCTCCCCGTGGACGACAGTTACCAAGTGTTCGACCTCCAGCCCGAATACGATACCCCTCCCTGGCTTGATGGCTGGTAACGATGCACAGAAACGGCGAGCGCAGCCCATCTCTTCTCAATCGTCTCCACACGCCGAATGTGAATCAATCTTGATGCTACATTCTTCTACAGAGATCGTCTCCTAGTGTCGGTGAATTTTGACAATTTACCGTGGATTTTTCAATCCTTCGAAGCACGACGCCCATTCCATGTGCACTCAAGATGCTGACTTCGGAGCTGAAACATACTGGACGAGTGCAGGTGCCAATTGTTTTTTGTCTTGTAGGTCTCACTGGTGTCCCAGCAAAATGGGATGACAACTGGTATCAGCTGTAAAACAGGTTTTTAGGTCAGCCGGCCTCACATAGACGATTCATTTGTAATTCTTTTGCTCGAGTGTTTCTGTCAGCAAACTCTCAAGTGAAATCATGTACTCTGTTTTTTTTTTTTTTTCGACAGACTGCTTGTTGCAACCCAGTTCTCGGCCATGAGCTCAATATAATTAAGACTTTGCGATATTCTCCATCCTCCTCTCTAGGACCAAGCCATTCTTCAGGAACTTGGCATTTGAGTTATTGTTCCTCCGCTGTCAACACGTAGTAACAGTAATGGCACTTTCTGGGGGTTGTAGCTCATCATAAAGTATTCAGATATGATACTGTATGTTTGACTGGGAGAGATTCGGTACCTTTTAGATCGTGCTCATTCATTTGGTGTGAAATCAACATTCTCTTGACTTCTGGTCAATGTAGGCAATAACTTCCAAGAAAATGGAAATTCGATTTGACAACTGGAGAGGGAGAAGCCTTATCTCGTACTTAACCAATAGGCAACCCATGGTAGGGTTGGGCTCCTTAAGTTGTACCTCTAGGGTGGGACCCCATATCCATGAGGTTTGATGAGGAGGTTGACAAAGTTCATCATTTTGAGATTTAAGTGAAAGATTTTAAACATGAAATTGTAATAACATTACTTTTTCTCTTTGCTAGGAAGGGATGGTTAGCTATTTAGATAACTTGTCTAAGAATGAACCTTTGAACTCGTAAGGATATGTGGACTTGTGGTAACTTCCTTGTAGTGAACGTGTGTATAAGAATCGTTTCTCACCAATTTGTATACCAATAATAAACAAATACAAAGCAAGCAAAAAATAGTGATCTTGGCTACTTGTTACTTATTCTCTTCATAGTGTTCGATCTCAAAGGGATTAGTAGTAGTCCTACATCAGTGATGATATCTCTTGTAAACATATCATCATGAATAGGTACAACAAACATTCCTTTCACACCAACCCCATTTGGTTCGGTGCTCTCATTTATCTTTTTCACAACTCGCATCATTGGTGCTATGACCATCTTCATCCTCATCTATACCGCATCTCCAAGGGAAGTGCCCGTGATATCATTATGACGCCAGATTCAAAGCGGAAAAATAGGGACGCAGAGCTCCTTTTTGGTGATTCAGGGAACTCCACGCCATTAAAAAAAAACTACTGCTAACTGTCTGTACATATGACATGATTCACATACATCCTTCTGCATGGGACAATCTGTACTAGCAAAAAAAAAAAAACAAACCATATAGTACTCTTTCACAGGCAGGTACTTTTTTATTTTATTCCTGTTAACCGACAAAAGCCCCTCCTGGGACAAAAAGAAATATATATACTGGCAATGGAGCAGGCAAGCTGGAGTCATGTGCAAATCAGTCTGCATCAGGCTGCACTGATTATGGCCCAATGTGAGCCGCACTGCAGCCATCACCTGCCATGGTTTGGTCCAATAATCTGCGCAACTTGGCCAATTTGTGTGTCGTGTTTGTCTGCCCTCCGTCCGAGTGGCCATGCCATGTATGTGCGTGCATCCTAATCTGCCATGTCTTACTTGATCTGGAAGGGTGCACAACTCCCCGAAAAGGGAAATTGGCAGAGCGGAAGCACAAGTGACGGTTATTGATTTTGTACAAATTGGATTCACTTGGATTGGTGGTTCTCGGGAATTTGTATGTTGTGGAAGGATTGTATGAACAAAAAAATTGGTTCGGAAATAAACAAAATTACTACTTGAAAGTGGTGCATGAGCCTCAATTGACCCATTTTGAGTTGCGTAGAGTTTTTAGGGTTGGATAGTCATGGGCTTTATCCTACATTAAAAAAGTAAGATCATACACTTTCATTATGATGATAATGATTTAAACTTTACTAACATGTTGGTTAACTTCATTGTTCACTTATTTACTTGTCTACATTATACTTCATATAATTTTTATATATGAGTTCTGAAATATTGTGTGGCATTTTATTTGTTGATACACATAACATAAATGAAAAAAATTTGTTGTGAAATACTACACACAATAATATTAGAATGGTCAAAGACTTGCTGACAGGTTTGGCGACCTTCTCATTTGCAAGCCATTCGAGCCACCACGACTTTGGCTAATCGATAGGCTATTTGAGCCATTGTGAATAGGTCGGCTAGCCATTTGAGATGTTAGAGGCCTGCCAATAGTGATATACTCGGCGTTAGGTTGGCCAATTGGTGAGCCATGAGATACTTGTTGATAGGTTGGCAAGTTGGGGAGCCATTCAAGCCATTTGTTTTCAGATGAAGTGTCATCTTTACTAGTACATAGGATAAAACTATATAGTCTTATCCACGTTCCAATCACTTTGAACAACAAAAATATAAACCAACTCATATCTTAATGATACTTTTTAATGATTAACATTGATGATAAATGTTCCTTATAAATGCTTTTAGAATGTAATCCACAATGTTGGAATTAGATACTTATTTTGGACTAATATTGAAGATTAAATTAGATATTTATCTTGGAATAAGGGGAGTATTCAAAACTATTATATAATTTTTTTTGTACAAACCCTAATGTTATGCAAAAAGAAGTAAGATTCTTTATACTAAACGGGTATTTAACTAATTCTGGACAATTTGACAGTCCAGAAATCAATCGGCTTCCATCCGACACACCTCGAAGGAGCAAAACAAGGCAAGGTAGAGAATGAGAATGATTGACATTATTAGCAAGTCGGAGAAATTATAGATGAATACGCTCTTAGAGTTAGGAAACAAATCCGTTTCATTAAAAGAATAAGCGAATATTCCAAACGAAGCTCGTCCCACTAGCATGTGGTATCGGCGCGCAGCCGACTGCACTAACTTCGTATCAATAAATATTATAACACCCTATACAATATACAAAGAACACTAGGTATCGAAGGCATGTAAGTTTAACATAGGTGAATCTGCGGTGGTGTCGGCTCGCATGATAATAAGTAGCAACGCGACTCCATCATCGACTTCCTCCTTTCTCGCGCTCCATATTCAACAATCCAGGATATTAATCCCGGCAAATCTCGATTTGAAGACCGACAATGACAAGTCGACGAGTCGCGAGTCTTGACCACTCATCGCAGTTGTCTTCTGCCGACCGGCCGATCGCTCAAGTGTCGACTCAATGATAGGCATGCGGACTAAGTGAAACCTAGTAACACCGCGATTTGAGAGGAAACACCGCATCTTGAGGGAATGAGCAAAACTTCATAATGAAGTTGACCGGGTCTATTAGAAAAGACTCATATATTGACTAATGATTCGAACCGGTATAAGGAGTAGATGAACGGAAGAATATCTCGTAGCTACATTGGGAATAGTAGTACTTGAAGACGTCAAATCACCTCGAAAAAGGATAAGGCATGTAGCGCGCAAAGATCCGCGCCAACCTTAATGCCAGGTGGAGAAACATCAACGGGAGAAGTTTGGTCGGGCTCGCACACACCTCACTTTAACGACGCTTGCAATAGAGAGTCTTCAAGAGCTTGTAATACCACGGAAAATTCATAGGACGATCACAAAATTCTCTACCATAAACAAAGGATAGCCTGTCGATGACGCGCCTAAGGTAGAATGTAAGATAGAAGAGGCTTCAAGTCACGACGGCGCATCGTACACCGTGAGACCAACATGGAAGCGCTCCAACAACATGGCAAATAACTTCGTTACACCTAGCCGCTGATTACATTACGGTGAGCGTTCCAACGATCCGTCGGAATATTAGGGGCGATGTAGCATAGCAATCCGGATATGGATAGAATGATACATTTCTTGGGGGTAGAAGTATCGGCAATGTCATAATCCAAACGGCAATCGCGCCCCAACAATACAAGCCTCGAAATAAGTCGAACGATGATTAGAAACGAAATAGACAAAGAATAGAATGATAAGGGCGGATCGGTCGGCGTAAATGACAAGAAGACAAAACCAAAATAAACATAGAAGTGTCGGGCCGGCAAATGACATAAGAAGAAAACAAACAAGAGAGTCCATGAGTAAAGACGACAAGGAGACAATGACAAGAAGAAGCCATGGATCCTAAAACAAAAAGGAAAACAAAAGAAAACACCATACATAAGAACCGATACCAAGAAAGGGAATATGATAGAAAACTCTCCACGTTAAGATTAAGAGAGTCTTCACAAATTAAACATCCTCGAAATATACAGTTAAGAAAAAGTCTCGAGTGGAACCCTAGAAAATTTACAGAACTAGAAGAAAATCTAAATGATCTACAAATTCTAGCTCGCTAGATCATCGAATTGGATGACTGAAAAATCTATACACCCATGCTAAGGACATGTATCTATGTAGGGTAACAAGAGGTGTATCGGCCGGCAGCCGACAACTGGAGCATCTTGAACTTGCTCCACCATCTTGAACAACTCGAACGCCAAGCTCGAGAAGTAATCAATCCATGATCACTCCCTCCTACCAAAATCAAGCGTCTTGTACTTCTCGTACAACGGATTTCCGGGAGCATACGGCGCTTCCCTAACCTTGCGTGCTCCAAACAGAAACTCGTGAATATTTTTCTGAGAATTATAGAGCTCGAATAACAAAGGCTGCAGAATCCTCTGAAAGTAAGGCTGTCCACTCACATTTTGCTCCGAGGTCAAAATAGAGGTGTGAGGGTGGAACGCATTGTAAGGATTGTTCAAAACGTTCTTGTAGGGGGAGTCGTCGATGAGAAGCATATTATCGGGATTAGCACCACGAGCCCTGAGGTCAGGACTCATTTCCGGAGATCTTCAATCGACTTAATAAAGAAGGGCCGGTCATGATTATCGCGGCTCCCGGTAGCAACTCGGAAGAATATCCCCGATCAAACTCCAAGATGTTCCTAGGAGCCTTGAAAACGGAGCGAATAAATTCGATCCTCGGAGTAAGGTTCTTCGCAGCCGATGGGACAGAAAACAAATTTGC
Organism: Bryum argenteum; assembly: GCA_037043015.1. NCBI lineage: Eukaryota > Viridiplantae > Streptophyta > Bryopsida > Bryales > Bryaceae > Bryum > Bryum argenteum. Next base: position 5,999,805 of record CM073327.1, read on the forward strand.
TACTGCATCGACGCAAAATCAAGATTGAAGGAAGGCCGCGCTCGCCCTCGCCTCTTGCTTCGCCACCGGGGACGATCCCCACCAAAAATGATCCTATTTAGAACGTAGTGAATGAGAGTGCCATTCACGTCGAATGTAATAAAATATTTACAACGGACTCACCCGCCTCCGATTCTGAGAGGAGTCGATATGGAGGTTGTCATGGACATGCCATACTGGGTATTATCCACACCCCATGAGTTTACCGTGATCGACCTTACTACTGGAGATTTCCTAGATTCCGTATATTTTGCAAGTTGAAGTTTTCCTCGGAAGGTTAGAACCTTCCACTAGTTTCCAAAGCTTCCTCAAGCTTCCGTATAGCTCTAGTAGTTTCCGGAAGCTTCCACAAGCTTCCGGATAGTTCTAGTAGTTTCGGAAGGTTCTCTAAGCTTCCTGGTTCCATAAGGATCCAATTGTTTCCGGAAGGTTCCATAAACTTCCGGAAGGTTCCGCTGACCTTCCTAGATTCCTAAGTTCCCACGAGTCTCCGGAAGGTTCCATAGGAGCTTCTAGGACCTTACTTGGAAGTTTCTTCTAGCCTAGTATATATAGAGAGTTGAAGGTCGTTGTTCTTCACTCTCTTCAACACCAACTTGTACCTACTTTTCCAAATCATCAATACTACTGCTTCTTACTACTGAGTGTCGTTTCAGTCTTGTGTGAGGAATCCCCTCACTTCTAGTTTATCTTGGTCTCCTTTTGAGTCTCCTCAATCTTGTCTTTGATCTCGCTTGAGTTCTTTGTCCCAAATGCAGTTTGAAGAGAGTGATCGACTACATTCTCGTCCGAGAGAGATTCTACGTTTAGTATTTCCTATGAAGTTTCGTTTTAGAATTTTCATGAAAGTTTTTGACGGACTTGAACCGATTTCCGTTATCACCAAGTCCGCTTGTTCTAGAAGACGTTTTCTCTTTTGATCAAAGATCGAACTTAGAGACGCCCTCATCCGGCTGCAGGTGAAGAATTCTATTTGACCTCTCTTGAGATCACCTCTTCCGCCATTATCCCTGAGCATTTAACGGAAATCTTTGTTACTTCATCTACTTGTGAATCTTCAAGCTTTTGTATTCCAAGATGGGCGAGTTATCAAATCTCGAGATGCACGATATGATCGCCACGATACGACAACTACAAAGCAGGAGAATGCCAACATACGGCACGCCATGGAACAACACCAAGCGGCTCTCACTCAAGTCCATGCATGCGGCGCCTTGCCGCAAAACCAAGTACCACATCTACAAGACCTAAAGAGCCTCGAGTGAGCTTGCTGCATAAGTTTGATGGCGATCGCACTGCTTCGAGATTTTGTAATCAAATTCGACTTGTCTTTCGTCTCCAACCTCAAAGATACTCAACGGAAGAAATACAAGTCGGGTTCATCGGGACCTTGCTTCACCGGAACAGCGTTGTCGTGGTTCTCATCGCTCTTGGAGAAAAACTCTCCAATCTTGGCAAGCCGCGACCGGCCAAGAATCGAACCGCGAACGTTCGGAGAAAGAGACGAAAGACCGGTAGCGATCGCAAAACTCCGTTCCTACAACAACGTTCGCGCCCACCTTCAAGATACGTTGCAGAAGTTTCAACAAATTTCGCGACTTGATTGGACGATCTGTACTCATCATCACCACGCGATGGGACTTCGTGACGATATCAAGACCTTGTTCTTTGAACTCTGCTGCCCAACTACGCTATCGGAGGCTATTACTCAAGAATCGATCGCGACAACCGATTGTTCGAAAGAAATGGCAAGAGCGGCGATTGCTCTTTGGATCGTGTCGAGCGGACTACGCGCCCCATCTCGCCGTACACCTCCCCACACTTCAACGATGGAACCTGATGCAAATCGACACTTCAAAAGTTAAGAAGTTGTCCGAAAAAGAGAAAGAACGACGTCGCAGAGAACACCTATCTTGTATTGTGGAGAAAAGGACCACGGTTGGAGAATCGCCTGCAAAACTTCGTGAGGTCAAAACCGCATAAGTTTCGAGGCACTTCGAGCGCTTCCGGCATAACCACGAGGAGTTCATGTCGGAAAACGACAACGGCCACCACAAGAGGGACCGTCGGCGGTCGACAAATGTTGCCACGTCATCGCGCCCTATCTTATCTTCCTCAACTCGTTGTTTTAATATCCCGCTTATAATAGATTTTTATCCGCATAGTATAAAAGTCAAAGCTTTCTAGATTCTCGAGCATCTGCTTGTTTTATTGATAGGGACTTTGTCAAACGTCATAACCTCGCCTATAGTTCCTAAAAATACCCTCAGAGCAAAGAGGTTATTGACGGTAGACCGCTTGGTATCGGGAGATGTTACCCACGAAACTAAACCTTTGAATATTATCCTAGACGGTCACCAAAGATTGTTGTTTTCAATATCATTAGTTCTCCTCGAATCCTCTTGTCCTAGGTCTTTTCTTGGTTAAAAATGGTCAATCCGGATATAGACTGAAAAAACGTAAGCTAACGTGACGCTTTAGCTCCCTATATGCCTTCAAATAATCAAGTCTTGCTTCTTACCAAGTCACAAAGATCCGAGGTCAAAATTCGATGGTGGTCGGTGCAGAGCCTTTATGAGGGCTGCCAAAGACGGGAGTATGTTTGCAATTTATGCAATTCCGTCATCACAACCTGTTCAAAAACTAGCTAAACTACCAGCACAATATGAAGAGTTTTCGGACGTGTTCGAGAAGAAGAATGCTGACACACTTCCTCAACACCGACCCTATGATTGTGGCATCGAACTTCAAGAAGGAGCGCAACCGCCATTTGGTCCGATCTACAGCCTTTCGCAGAACGAGCTTGCTGCATTACGAGAATACCTTGATGAAAATCTTGCGAAGAATTTCATCCGACACTCCAAATCACCTGCCGGAGCTCCTATTTTATTCGTCAAGAAGAAGGACGGTTTCCTTCGGATGTGCGTGGACTATCGCGGCCTGAACAAGGTTACAATCAAGAATCGGTATCCATTGCCACTTATCTCGGACTCCTTGACCAACTTTCAAAGAAAGATCTACACCAAGATCGATCTTCGTGGAGCGTCTAACCTAAGTACGTATCAAAGAAGGTGACGAGTGGAAGACGCATTCGAACGAGGTATGGACATTTCGAATACAATGTTATGCCTTTTGGTCTTACCAACGCTCACCGCCATCTTCCAAAGACTTAATGAACGACGTGTTCGAGAGTTCCCGGACGACTTTGTTGTTTGCTACCCTCGACGACATATTGGTGTTCTCCAAGAATGAAGAAGATCACACCAACCATGTCCGATTGGTATTGAAGAAGCTACTGCATGCCGAATTATACGCCAAGTTGGAAAAGTGCGTCTTTCACCAACCTCAAGTCGAATTCCTAGGCTACATCATTTCGGAAGAGGGTCTATCCATGAACCCACGTAAGATTGAAATAATCGTTGATTGGCGGAAACCAACTACCGTTCGAGACGTCTAATGTTTCCTTGGTTTCTGCAAACTTTTATCGAATCTTTATTCGAAATTACTCTAAGATTGCTTCTCCGTTGACCCGATTGACTTGCAAGGACAAGCTCGAGTGGACTACGAAGCCGACGAAGCTTTCGAGGTTTTGAAGAAGGCGTTCTGACGGCCGCCTATACTTTCACGCATCCCGATTTCCGTAAGCGCTCTTCCTAAAAACGGATGCTTCGATTTTGCCTTGAGCGGTCCTTTCACAATCCGGACGACGACGGACGCCCATCCCGTCGCGTTCCACTCGCGAAAATTTACCGCCGCCGAGATCAATTACGAGATTCACGACAAGGAGCTTTTTTAGCTATCGTCGACTTTTCCAAGAATGGCGTCGCTTCCTCAAGGTGCTCGATCCCGTCACAGCTTCATACCGATCACAAGAACCTTGAGTATTTCATGTCTCCGCAAGTCTTTGAATCGTCGATGCTCGTTGGAGTATATCGTTGTCGCGATTCAACTTTGTAATCACGCATCGCCCGCTCTCAACAAATTCGCTCCGATGCACTTTCTAGGCGAACATACCTTGCGCCAAAGAAGGCGATGCAAAGATAATGACCAACAGAGACTACCTCATCAAGCCTCGAGCAACTTCAAACCAAGACCACGCACAAGACAAATGATGCATCTTTTCTCGAAGATATCCGAGTAAGTTTACAATCTGATCCTTTGGCCTTGAAAGTCAAGAGTAATCCTAGCGTCTCCAATGTTGAAGAATCTCCATGTCGGGACTCTCAAGTCTCAGATTCAGAGGTTATAGATTCGGATTCCCCGAATCAACCTGCTTCCAGTTCACGGGCTTCCAGGTCACGTGAAACTCCCCAAGATGATGCAGATCCAAGATTCCAGTTTCGAGATGGGCTACTATATTATCAAGGACTACTCTATGTCCCTGAAGGCCCATGCCGACTTCGAGTGCTCCAGTCTCGACACGACTTTCCATCGGCAGGACACCTTGGTTACAACAAGACCATGGAACTGTTATCCAGAGACTTTTGGTGGTCTCAAATGTGGAAAACCGTGAAAGACTATGTCACAACGTGTGACATTTGTTCTAGATCCAAGATCCCTCGTCATCGGCCGTACGGGTTGCTTCAGCCGTTGCCAATTCCAGAAACCCCATGGACATCCATATCCATGGACTTTATTGTGGACCTTCCAATGTCCAATACCTTTGATTCCATCTTCGTTGTTGTGGACCGGTCGACCAAGATGGCTCACTTCATTCCGCCACAAGACAATTCACGAGAGAAGAAATAAAGAAGACTTTTTGTAGACAATGTCTACGACACTCCACGGCCCCCCAACAACATCATTTCCGATCGTGAACGCACCACATCGAAATTCTCGCGCCTTTGTTCAAGATTCTGGCGTGGAGATCGTTTATCTTCAAAGATACCATCCTCGGGACCGACGGACAAACCGAAATACAATCAAGTGTTGGAAGAAAAAAACTTGCGCGCACCATCAACTACCATCAAGACAATTGGGTGGAGTTGTTGCCGCTCGCCGAGTTTGCCTACAACAACACGTTGCGGGGTCTACTCAACACTTTTCTTTGCAAACTACGGTCATCATCCCGCGATTGATCAATTCAATCTAAACATTTCTCGGTAATCCACCGCCACGGATCTTGCTACTCGATTGTCTGATATCCAGAAGCAGATGAAGCAGAGCCTCCTCGAAGCCCAAGAGCACCAGAAGACAAATGCTGACAGGTCTCGTAAGGAACATCCAGACATTTCTATTGGTGATAAGGTATGGCTACTGCGTCGAAATTTGAGAACTCGCCGGCCATCTGATAAACTCGACTACCGTCGCCTTGGACCATTCACAGTGGTCAAACAAATCAACAAGGTGGCTTACCGGTTGGAGTTACCGGCCACTATGAAGATTCATCCAGTTTTCCATGTATCTCTCCTTGAACTGTACAAGGAATCTATGTTACCGGGCAGGATTCAAGAACCTCCTCCACCGATCGAGATGAAAGGCGATGAAGAATTTGAAGTCTCGGAGGTTCTAGACTCTCGCATCCACCATCGACAACTCGAATATCTTGTGCATTGGCAGGGCTACGACGTCAGCGAAAGAACCTGGGAGCCTGCCTCAAACCTCAAGAACTCTCCTGAGTTAATTCAAGAGTTTCATCGCCGATACCCTCGAAAACCTAAAAGCGTTTAGGTTCAATGCATCTCGCACGCCACCGCACCAAGTCTGTAAGTTTTTCTCTTGTGCGGTGCGGATCGAGACTTTGAACCAAAACGATGGGGGGTATCGACGAGGCGACGCGCGCGCTTGTCTAGCTTCCGATTTCAGGGCAGCCATCGAACTCACGTCGCCTGAAAATTTGGTAAGGCCGCGAGCGCCACCTCGCCGATGTCTCAAGTCGCCAACCACATTGTTTTATACCACCCGTCCGTTCTTTGCGTTCTCTACCACGTATCCGTAAACAACTCACTTTCTTTCGCCGCAGCCGCCGACATTCGATTTTTACGGTATTCGTATCCCGTATATTTACTCCTTTTGTCTAGTCCACGTGAAACCCACGTGAACATTCTCGTTTTATGTTTTATTATTCGTTTGTGTGGGAACTCGTGGAACTCGTTCCTTGCAGGGGGGGGTGATGTCACGGACATGCCATACTGGGTATTATCCACACCCCCATGAGTTTACCGTGATCGCCTTTACTACTGGAGATTTCCTAGATTCCGTATATTTTGCAAGTTGAAGTTTTCCGGAAGGTTCTAGAACCTTCCACTAGTTTCCGAAAGCTTCCTCAAGCTTCCGTATAGCTCTAGTAGTTTCCGGAAGCTTCCACAAGCTTCCGGATAGTTCTAGTAGTTTCCGGAAGGTTCTCTAAGCTTCCGGAAGGTTCCATAAGGATCCAATTGTTTCCGGAAGGTTCCATAAACTTCCGGAAGGTTCCGCTTGACCTTCCTAGATTCCGGAAGTTCCCACGAGTCTCCGGGAAGGTTCCATAGAGCTTCTAGGACCTTACTTGGAAGTTTCTTCTAGCCTAGTATATATAGAGAGTTGAAGGTCGTTGTTCTTCACTCTCTTCAACACCAGATTGTACCTACTTTTCCAAATCAATACACTACTACTCTCTCTTACTGAGTGTCGTTTCAGTCTTGTGTGAGAATCCCTCACTTCTAGTTTATCTTGGTCTCCTTTTGAGTCTCCCTCAATCTTGTCTTTGATCTCGCTTTGGAGTTCTTTGTCCGCAATGAGAGGTGCCCTGCCGTGATCCATGAGACGCGGAGTCCACGAACTCCTCGTTCTCAGATTCACCGACTGCAAGAGATTAGGGCATTTGTACAATAAGCAAAAAGCGCAAAGAATTACACAACAAAGTGAGACACGAGCGATACAGAGGTGGCAGTGGATACAAATAACATCAAACACCATGACAGAAGGGAGAATAATAGTGCAAAGAAAGGACATGATGACTTGTCGGCTGGCAGCCGATAAGACGAAAAACACTGTTGAGAGAAATCGACATCGGAGACAAGGGATACAGGCGGAAACGTGAAACGATAGTAGGGAGTCGGCTGGCAGCCGATACAGTCTTACAGGGGAAGGAACTGGCCGAGCACGTTGCAACCAGGAGATTCTAATAACAAATCCATTCTAGAACCTAAAATGCTTATGCAATGGTGAGAAGAGACTATATACAAGAAACGCCGTCGTCTATGACAAACCTTCATGTAATTGTTGTTGCTGCGGGGAAACATGATCCGCCGCAGGTGGAGACAGAGCCTCGTTCGGGGCGTTGATGGCGAACTCATTGTCGTCTACGAGGGCCGCCTCGGTTGGGGCGCTCATGTTGTACACGTCGTCCTCCTGATGAGCCTCCTCATTTGTTGCGCTGATGTCGTTTGCGTCGTCCTCCAGGAGGGCCGCCAAATCAACAGCAACTTCCCTTCGTGTATAGAACGCCTGCAATGCCGATTGAGCCCTCTGAACTTCCCTACATGAAGGAGCGGGAGATGTCGGCTGCCGGCCGATAAGGGCAAGAATGGATTGCGAAGGACTCTGAGGGGCACGAGACAGAGGAACCTGCTCAACGACGATCACCTCTTCCTCCGGGGCGTTTTGCAAATCAACCTGCATCGTGGTCGCAGCACATGCAGGCAAATCTGTTGTAGTATCAGGAGGCGGTGCTGACACGGTGACAATGTGTCGGCCGGCAGCCGATACAGGAGAAGGGATAAGTGTGGCAGTCGATTCAGGTGGAGCCGTCGGCGTGGTTGCAGGTGTGAGTGACAAAGGAGTAAGATCAATCTCATCTAGCACTTCCTGAATCCTAACACCAGAGGCGGGACGTCGTTCAGGGTTGGCAGGCTCGCGAGACGAGACTGAGGGACCAGCGTCGGTCTCCATATCCTCGGAAGACGACGGTGGAAGCTCGACCCTATCCAGGTTTAGTCCCTTTGCACGTTGGACTGCCAACTTGACATGGTCCTGACTTCTGACGAACTCGATCACGGAACTCCCATTTCTCTGCAAGACCATGAACAAGAGTAAGAGACAGAAGGGAACCAAACAAGTACTGGTAAACGAATAAGGTGAAATAGACAAATATTAGAAGGTGTCGGCTGGCAGCCGATACAAAGCAAAAGAGAGGATGCCTTACCAATCCAAGCTCGGTGACGTTTCCGCCACCCCAGACGTTGATGACGGTGACCTTCTTCGCGGTGAGAGTTGGCTTCAGCAACTTCTCGAGCGTTTCATGGTCAACACCGCAGAACCCCCCGTTCCAATCGACAGCACTTTCAAGAGATGCCTGGAACCAATCTACTGGCTTTGCGATTCCAGTATACTTCCTGAAAGTAGTCCAACGATCATCATCCCCGCGTACCTTTGGGTATGTCATGTTGAGCGTAACAAGCGGGGAAGATTCCGTCACCGTCTTCTTGAACCCTCCCCGAAGACACGGCTTGTAATAGACCGTCTGGACATACCACTCCGTATCTTCGGTTGTCCAGACAGCACAAAGGAGATCCCGTTGCTTCGCGCTCGTGATGAACAACATCGGGATTGGATAGAGAGGCCGAGTCGGAGTGTCGTCGTCAGCGTCCATCGTGAGGTCCTGATCCGTGAGTGGGACCTTCGACCGTTCCGCGAGCGCACGAAGCTCCGATCTATTGGTTGGAACCGAGACTCCGCCATGACTGTACCCGAAGTAGACAATTAGGAGTGGGTCCTTTGCAATGCCGGCATGGCCAACAGCTGCGTCGATCTCGTGCAAGACGTCTGCAACTGTGTCCGCGAATTTGCACTCGAAATGCGCCTTCTCGGAATCGACCTCCTCCGTCGTAACCTCGACCTGAGAATACGCTTGCAGAATGGTGCTGAAAATGGGCGGCGCAACACCATTCTTCGACTTGTCAGTCGTCAGATTCATTGCGCTGGCGCATCCATTAAGCCATTCATTTCCATCCGTAAATTTCTTCAGGTCTGTCCAGATGTTGCGAACGACACTCGGGGTGAAATGGTGCTCCTTCGCCAACTTGTCCCAGTCTGAATCTAGGTATGGCGACCAGTTCGCATCCTTGCAGGGAAGCGGATGCCTATTGAGCTGATACATAAGCTCGTTCATAATCACCCGGTCGAGCTTCTTGTCGCGGCACCAATCTGGCAATGTGAGTCTGTCCTTCGTTCTGCTGTTGGCCTTGATGCAGACACGATTCGCGATCACCTCCGCTGCAAGCTCTTCAAGGTCGCAGTCACGGAGACCGAGTGTGGGGACAAGGTCAGTCTTTGTTATGTTCGAGATTGGCGTCCGCTTGATCAGTCCCGGCTCTTTGCCGTCGTCGCCAATGAGTTCACCTGCTTCCCAGGCATTGAAGACCTCAATCCAAGTATTCCAGGCCTTGTCACCGACAAACACTAAGGGGAGCTTTGTGGACACCTTCTCGTTCACGAAGTGCGCCATGACTTGCGCCTTCGCAGCCTGAAGAACAACCATAAAGAATTAGTTGTATGAAGGCAAGAAGAAGAGTTGTCGGCTGGCAGCCGATAGCTCTAGATTAAAGAAATGTGTCGGCTGCCGGCCGATAGATAAAGCAGAGGGTAACGATACCTCGAAGGTCGGCGACGGCTTCCCGCCTCCCTTGTGTGGCTCGGGGCACCCGAGACGCTTCCATGCCGCCCTCCCGAGTTCCGCGCACGATCGGAAGTTCTCTTTGGCGACCTTCTCTGCGATATTGAGATTGAGGGCGTTCGACACCCTCACAAGATCGATGGGGTCCCTTGAGAACACTGGGATGATCTCGAATTCAAGAAGCTCCTTCTTGGCATCCGATCCCTCGGGGTACTCGTCCGCCAACTCGCGGCAGGCTGTCACTGTATGCTGACCACCGATGATATACCAGTGGACGGTAGGGTGTTGCCACCAGGGGATTTTCGGGGCGGTGTCGGGGTCTGTGTCGTTTAGCTTCCACATATCCAACTCCCCTGGCATGGAATCCATCACAGCCATCATCCCGGTATCGGTTTCAAGTGGTTCCCGTTTAAGCGGGATACCATGGATCTCAGGATTCTTCCGGATCGCCCCATAGCCCTTGTAGATGGCCTTCACCTGCGAAGAACATAACAAATGAACAATCATGAATCAGAGATGATCAGAGGATGTATCGGCTGCCAGCCGATACACAGAGCAGAACCTCATAAGAGCAGGTGAGAAAATCAAAATACCTGGCCCAGACGATCTTTCGCGATGCGTCTGTACTTGAGCTCGTCCGGAGCGATGTGTAGCTTCTCGCTAGGAATAACCCCCCGACAGCCTCCGCTTCTTGTAGGGGAACAGGTGACCAAGACCAGTCTCTAATGCCTTGTAGATTGCGTCGATCTCGACGTCCTTCATCTTCGAGGTCATTTGGTTACCCTTAGACAGGGCCTCGTCTAAGGAATACTCGATGGCATCCTTAGTCGATTTCGCCCGTCTCTTGGGCTTGCTGGGATCTTGTGACCCCTGGACGTTTTCATCGCCGTCATCGCCAAGATCGACCATCTCTGCTGCAGGTCGCTTCTTTTTTGAAGGAGTTGGCTTCCTCTTCGACGACGACGGAGCCATAGCCGCTGCTGCATCGATGGCGTTGTTAATAGCCAACCTTGCGTAATCGATAGCGGACCACGCGTCCATGAACTCCTCGATGGTAGCAGGCGCAGCTCCATTGAAGGTCATGCCCTCCTTATTCGCCGGCTCACCGCAAACCGCCTCAGTGCATTGTCTCCACGGCATTGATACGGCGATGTAGTCGGTCGGGGCAGAGGGATCTCTCAGGGCCGGTAGGCTTATGAGAATGTCGACGTGCTCCACATTCTCCAAAATTTCGAAAGACATCACCGTACCTAGGGATCATATTACCCAGAGAGTGAGAGCAAGCAATCTCGATTCGCTGGCTGGGGAGGACTCTCCAGCATAGTCCCCACTGCTGGATGACTGGATTACCCGCCCATACTGCACGCGGGACGATGTCTCCATGCTTGACATCCGTGTGTGCAAGTTTCACACGAAGCAATCTAGCTAGGGCTGGTGGTTTTCTGCAGAATAAACACATGTGAGGGTATATTAGTAAACGCCAGTAAACGTACATTACTGTATATCAGTAAACGAATATCTTATCGGCTGCCAGCCGATAACAACTATGGTATCGGCTGCCAGCCGATAACAACCATGGTATCGGCTGCCAGCCGATAACAACCATGGTATCGGCTGCCAGCCGATAACAACCATGGTATCGGCTGCCAGCCGATAACAACCATGGTATCGGCTGCCAGCCGATAGCGACAATGCACAAATATTCAGCGTTGACATGCAATAGTTGCGATGATAGTCTAATGACCTACAGCAAATAGCATGCTATCGGCTGCCAGCCGACACAATAGAAGCTATCGGCTGCCAGCCGATACACAAGGCAGTGTAAGGCGCTAAGGCAGAGGAGCTACTAACGACCCGCGAGTACACTAAGCATTACAAGAGAACATGCTACAGCAAATGGGCTATCGGCTGTCAGCTGATACACTAAGCACAACGTTCTAAGTTAATACATCACTCGAGCTATCGGTTGGCGGTAACCGACAACATAAGCTATCGGGCAAAATGACACACAAGGCAAGAGAACCTGACGAAAAGATGCAAATGAAACGACGCCAATCGAAACGGCGCATACTCAAACGTCACAGAATAGCTAAATCGGCTTACCTCTTCGACGACGCCATCGGAGATGTATCGGCTAGCGAGTGCTCGATGTCGGCTGGTGCGTAACGAGTGCTCCACTCTCCCGCAAAGTCGCCGGCCGGTGCGTGCGTAAGGTGTGTCATTCTTTGCCTCCGCTCCCCCAAGTAAAGTCGTGGACTGACCTTAAAAATATCGGCCATTTAAAAACCCTAAACCCTAAAACTGAATACTATCGGCTGCCAGCACAGAAACGGCTAAGGCAAGAAAGCATGCAAGCAGAGAGGAGAGGAGAGAAGACAGCAAGAAAGCATCAAAGCAGAGAGGAGGGAAGACAGCAAGAAAGGAGAGATGAGAGAGCAAGTAGCAAATGAGAGGAGAGAGCAAGTGCAAATGAGAGAGGAGAGAGCACAAGTGAGAGGAGAGCGCAAAAGTGAGAGAGGAGAGCAAATTACAAATGAGAGCAAATGAGGGAGGGTGAACGGTTTACCCCCTCCGCAATTTTCGCAATGATGGCTATCGGCTGCCCGCCGATTTGCGCCTTGCCCGCTTTTCAATCGGCTTGCTCGCTCTCGCATCCGCTTGCCCGCCCGCCAAAAATTTCTGAAGCTCGCGCCGCCAAAACGTTAATTTAAATTTTTTCATCCGTTTCATCATGCTTTTCATCCTGCCTATCAATTAGCCCTCCAAAAATTCAAAATCATTTGAAATTTGAGTTTGAAATCTTCTTGATTTGAGCGCCACCCACGCTCTCGTCATTTCGAGATGGCTATCCATTCCCAATCAAGCTTCGACATTTTATTTCATTTCTCGCGTGTTTCCTGACGCTCTGAGCGATTTGCTTTGCTGTTTTTGTAGTTTTCTCTGGCCAGAAATAGTCAAGAATTGCGTCATTGTGTTCCCCGTGTTAGTGCGCTTCTTTCTATACAAAGAGCGGTAGATAGCAGCCTTTTATTACTTCAATTTGCACGATTTAATAGCTAGAGGCTCAATACCCTGGTATTAGACGCCAGCCGACATAGTGAATGTCGCCAGCCGACATAGTGAATGTCGCCAGCCGATACGATTCCTTAGGACTCAGTCGGATCTCCTTATATCGGCTGCCAGCCGATATAGAACTATCACGTGTCCGTCATTGTCCTGACTCCCGGGAGCTTCAGATCAAGGTGTTGGCCGGCAGCCGATACCTCAGGTGGTTGTGTCTACTGCAGCTGTCTCATTATTTCCTACGTCTCCTCAACCTTTTAGATTCGCAATTGTGTCGGCCGGCAGCCGATACCTCAGGTGGTTGTGTCTACTGCAGCTGTCTCATTATTTCCTACGTCTCCTCAACCTTTTAGATTCGCAATTATGTCGGCCGGCAACCGATAGATCAATGAAGAGATCAAGCTCCATCATGCTTGAAACCGAACCGATTGACAGCTTTCTCAAGAACGGCGGTTCCGGGAGATGGCGTATAGAAAAGGGCGCAATTGTCGCTCTCATCATTCGCAAAATTTTATTATCTTGAAATCGCTTCCATCAACCGAATTATCTCGCGAAAGCCATTCCTTTTAGACGTCCATGATATTGACGTCGCTCCAAATATTGAGATGATCATTCCGTTTCCCACTCCTAGCGTTAAGTTTCTTAGTCAGTGTCCTAGTAACAACATTACATGGGACGTGAATGACGTGAGACCCTTCGTTGATAACCTCGATGAATCATCCGAGCCTATCGGCTGCCAGCCGACACCGGGCGCATTAGATGAGAAGCCCATAAATCAGTTCCTCACTCTCTCTGTTAACATGGAGGTTGCTCTATTGCATGTTGACGGGACCGATCATCACTGTGTCGAAGTGGGCGTCATCGTTGAGTACTCGCCTAAGGGCACCTGGGAGGGTTTTCGCGTCCCGCATAGCTTCTTTGCAGTTGTCAAGCTCACTACTGTGTATAAGGACTTTGTTGGTCTTGTAGCTTACTGTGAGAATCCTTCTCTCACTCTACTTGGAGAGTGCCTTGGGTACAAAATCCTTTGGAGCGGTTACAAACTTCGTCCCCTCGACGCTACGCCGCTGAATGGCAACTCTATCGGCCGGCAGCCGATACACCCCACGCTGAGGAGTGTCAAGGTTGAATCAACCAGCGATACATCCCAGAATGCAAAGGATTACAAAAGCCACTGCTGGCCTTGGACAGATTCCGGTCTCTGTTACCGACATGTTGACACACGACCACGGTGATGGTGCGTACGCACACTACTCCACTGCGCTCTGGCCGGGGGATTCCAACTTCACCATCTCTTCTTTGTGTGCGTGTCAGATCGCGAGCGCTGAGAAAGCCACCGCACGAGAATCCCGGGAGCTCTTTCCCACACCTCCACGCAATGCCTTCTTCCAAGCTTTGCTACATGGAAAGTCTAGGTGTTTCGCATCGATCCCACCCGCCACCGGGACTCACCCGGTCCTTCACAACCTCGGACGTCCGCTCGTTCCGCTTCGCGTAAGCTATTCCCGCAACTTGATAATTCCGCGAAGGACAATAAGAACAGATTTGTGATGGCCTTCGCTCTTTCTTTGTGACCGCTCGGCGCATTTTTTTAAGGAGGTCATTTGTTGGGTTCCTCATTGTTGGCCACACTCACGAGGATATTGATGCCCATTTCGATTACCTTTCCAAGCTCATCAAGCGGAAGAACACGTGACGTTCTAGGCGATCTCATGAAGGCCTTTATGGACTCGCAGAAGACGGTCGCCTTCATTCCTGAATTCGTTCAAGATGTTGCGGATTTCAAATCCTACGTCAAGGACTTTCATCACGACGGTGTCAACAAAATTGTTGGACTTGGTGATATGCATCTTTTCAAGTTAAGGTCGAAGAGGACGGTGACGATCGCGGGCCGGCTGTCATGAGGTATAAGCGGAAATCCACTAATTCTTCATGGCTCCCACCCGGTCCCCCCGTCAAGATGTGGACTTCTGACGAGCAATGAAGACCTAGAATTCCATCTGGCGACCGACGTCCTGTTCCATTTAAGCCGTTATGGGGCGTCACGGAGGTGAACCCCAACAAGTTGAACTTTGTGAAGGAGCAAGCTCGTGCCTCGGAGTGCAATGACAAACAGGGTTTCATCAAGCACGGTATATCTAAGTTCATTGAGTTCTAGAAGTCCGGTATGGCGCGTAACAGACGTTACTGCGAGGAGATGGCTGGACCTGTTGGTTACTGGGAGCGAATCAACCGAGAGATCAATTCACCATTACCGTCTACCCCTGACGTTCTTGTCGAAGGATTTTGGCCTATTTAAGACTGGACTCATGATCATTCTCAAGCCTCCCAAGATTCTGGATCTAGCTCCTCTTTCTCACAGGACATTACGCCTGAGGATGATGCAGATGCTTATCCTTACTGTGGTTCTGCTAAAGACCGACCGAGGCTTAGCTTTAATCCATTCCGTGATGTTCTTCTTGGTGACTTTGTGTTATGCCGCCCCAGCGACGACCATTTCCTTCCCTTCCAGGTGGGCGTGTCCTTGAGTGTTGATCGACGCCTTGGTCCTACCTATGGCAATTTCAAGATCGAATGGTGGACCCCTATGCGAGCTAAGAAGGAAGTAAAATCGATCATCGCTAGGAGAGTCTTTGGACTCGCTTGGCGGCATAAGGAGCCTTGTCTTCCTCAGTTGTGAATGTCAACATTGTTCGTTCTCTCATAGGATGCCGTCACATGCAAAGAAAGGTCCACCACTACACATATCATTCCCGAAAGCGTGCAGCTGCAATGCAATGTCTAACCTTGAGGCCACTGGAGTCGTTTCGAAGTCGCTCATCATACATTTGTATCGGCTTCCGGCCGACACGCTTCATGTGAGCCTCCCTCGCATCCTCTCACTCTATGACGGACCTGCTCTGCACTTGTCGGCTGCCGGCCGATATTGATCTCATATGCTTTCCCACCAGCAACTCCGACCTCCTATCGGCTGCCGGCCGACACCATGCTCTACCCGCTGGTTCTTATCCGACTCACCTCACTACTGCGATTAGTGTCTATAATCCATGCATACCCGTTGTGTTTTTGCTTCGGCATACTCATCATTATCAATATGCTACAGCTCATTCCTTTACTCTTGTTTTCGGTCTTTCCTATCCATGACAGTTGATTGGAGTATATTCATCGTTTTCACGATTGTAGCGTTCATTGGTTGCTTTGTTGTACTTCCTCCTTCTCTATAGTTTACTGTTTCTCGGCTGGCGGCCGATAAGTGACTTAGCTACCTATGGCTTTCCGATACACTATATCCTACTCTCTCTTTAATGTAGCGATCATTGTATCGTACACTTTTAATGTAATCCGCTTTTCTCGGCTGGCGGCCGATATTGGACTTTTCTGTTCATGGCATTGTATCCATGTATCCCTCTGAATCATATTAAATTGATCTGTATATGAATGAGTGTGCAACCTTTTGGATTCCTTTTCTAAGTTGAGTTCTGAAATTGTTACTACTACTTCGTCATATTCCTTGGGCTTCTATCGGCGGCCGTCCGATACAGAATTTCAGCTAATGTGGGTTGAGGACGTGAACTGTAGTCTACGGTCTAAGGTTCGGGGTTTAGGGTCTAGGGTTCAGGGTCTTTAGGGTTTAGGGTTTAGGGTTTAGGGTTTAGGGTTTGGGGTTTAGGGTTCAGGGTTTAGCGGTTTTAGTTGTATTGGCCTTCGGCCGATATAATTTAGATAGTTTTTTGTTTTACATGCACTTTTCAATATATAACGCTTGATTTTCAATATATAATGCTTGATTTTCAATATATCTTGCTTGGTTTTCTATTATTTATTAATCTGCCATACATTTTGATACTTTTGTTGTTAGTGAAAATATCCATAAGTTCGGAATTTGTCCATAATTAGTTAAATATCCGTTACTACTATGAAGATTTCGTAGTGTACATAGCTAAAAATCTACCCCGCATCTCCTATGCCGCACTATTGGCCTTGGCTTCACCTTTCATTTGTCGTGAGAATCCTCCCTGCCGCTTTTTCATGCATCCTTGATTGCAAGAGGATCTATTCTATAATTTTCAGGCATTCATTGCTTGTTGTAATAATACCATAAATGACTGGAAAAGATATAGCAAATAGATAAAGTATATCTACATTTAAATCTGACAACACCATACCATAATCAAAAGTAGGGGTCGGAGAATTCCCCGCCCTCCCAACCATACCCGACAGTTTTGGTGAATAAGGCTCATGGCCTTCAATTGTGTGGTATGTAATTTCTAACCCCATGTTGGCGTGATATTCATTATCATAACTCACCCAAATACGGTATGGGTTAATGAATTTCATTGTATGAGTGTTCTCAAGTCCATTGCAATGATGCCATATTAATCGTACTTCATGTAATTATAAATACATTCGAACTACTCCATGTATAGGTCAAATTTGACATACATCAATCATTTCAAACAAAACATCCTTGTTCTCCTATAAGTGTCACAAAAAGACATGAACCTCACGAAGTCCTATTTAGAAATTGAATTCAGAGACTCTATCAAAATTGCCCTCCAATTACAATATTGTAGTGTAGTGCTCACATGGACGATGATTAGTAGTTTTACCATTGATGCTATGACATGCAAGCAAACAAACAAACAAACACTTTGTTCACACCAACCTCAAAATAAATTTAACCTTCTACTTTTTCTACTTCTCTCACCAATACTCTTATGACCTGCAAACATACATTCAAAACAGGAAATACTCTATTCACACCAACCTCATTAAGTTCTCCTTATCGCAAATGGTGCAGGCCACAGTACACGGTGATCCGGAAAAGGAATGAAAGGAAGGCAAGGTCACCTGGTTCGGCGAAGCCACCTCCCTACCGTCATTCCCCCATCACTGGCCCCTCCCTGTTCCTGTTCCTCCTCTCTCTCTCACGCTCATGCAACTTGGATACGCTACCCCTAAGCTACTTCACACCAAACCTCCACATTCACAGGCAGCACCAGGCGGGAAACAAACAAAACAAACAAGCGCTAGCTACCGTCAGCCCCCTCAAAATAGTCCAAACCTCTCAGTTTGCAGCACACCAATTCCTCACTTTCAATGCCAGGAGTTACCAGCTCCAGCAGCTCGTGGAAGAATTCGTGCCCAAATGCAGCTCCATCACTTCCCCGCACCAGGTGAGAGTCTCTGATACAATGTTGGCTCCAATGGGGGTAGCTCGCCAATGTGGGTAGTGCGAGTGCTAGTGCTAGCCAGCCATGGGGTGTGTCAATGGCAAAAGGTCGGGGGCGGAGCGACGAGAGGCAAGCAGGAAAGGAGGAGAGAAACCAGTAGCAAGCAAGGTGGTGCAGGAAAGCGGAGATGATGTGCTTACAAGCGACAGCAGCAGCGACGAAGACGACGCCTTCGTCGCTGGAGATGGTGCCGGTGGTGGTGGCGGGCTCAGCATATGCTTACCAGCAGCCAGCAGCAAACCGAATTCCCGTTCCACAACCCCGAAGCTCCAGTCAGAATCCGGTACTCCCCGCGTCACTACACCCAAACTAGGCTTGACTTCGTCGAAGCCTGCAAGCTCCAAGTCCACACCCAAAACTAGGTCAGACAGCAAAACCTCCACTCCCAAGTCCGGGACCTCCCCACTCCCAGAACTCGATCTCGGAATCTCCCGTCTCTCCCGAATCAGCGACCAGTACCTCCCTGCAAGCGGCTCCAAAGTAGTCCGAGTCCCCGACAGTAACTATGAGCTTCGATTCTCGTACCTCACCCAGCGCGGGTACTACCCTGAGGCTCTCGATAAGGCGAATCAGGACAGTTTCTGTGCACATACACAGTTCGGTGACAATCCAGACGACCATTTCTTCGGCGTCTTCGATGGACATGGCGAGTTCGGTACCCAGTGCTCACAGTTCGTGAAAAGGCAACTCTGTGAAACGCTTCTGCGCAATCGGCACTATCGTAACGATCCCGTGCAAGCTTACCACGAAGGGTTTCTGAGCACGAACGTGCAGTTGCATCAGAGCAGTACCGTCGATGACTCCATGAGTGGGACGACGGCCATTACGGTGCTCGTGAGAGGACGGAAGTTGTATGTGGCGAATGTGGGCGATTCCCGGGCAGTGATTGCGGAACGGAGAGGGAACTCTCTCGTGGCGGTGAACTTGAGTACTGATCAGACACCGTTTCGGGAAGATGAGTGTGCGCGTGTGAAAGCTGCCGGTGCTAGGATTCTCACTCTTGATCAGCTGGAAGGGTTGAAAGATCCGGACGTAAGGTGTTGGGGTGGTGAAGATGACGATGACGGTGATCCGCCGAGACTGTGGGTGCAGAATGGAATGTTCCCCGGGACTGCCTTCACGAGAAGTATTGGTGATAGCGCTGCTGAGGATATTGGCGTTGTTGCTGTTCCTGAGGTTCTCGTCATGGAGCTTTCTTCGAAGCATCCATTTTTCGTTATCGCTAGTGATGGGGTTTTCGAGTTTCTCAACAGCCAAAGCGTGGTTGACATGGTGCGTTTCTCACATTCCTTTTCCAAAACACACACCTTTTGTGAAAAATGCTAAACATGAGGCTGTTTTGCAGGTTGCGAAGTACAGTGATCCGAAGGAGGCTTGTGCAGCAATTGTGGCAGAATCATACCGGCTATGGCTGCAGTACGAAACGCGAACGGATGATATCACGATCATCGTTGTCCACATTGAGAACCTCGATGACGTACGTGAGCCTCGAACATTTCATTCTCTTATACAAAAGTGAGGATTGTTTCGAACACTTGAACCTCGATCACTTCATTTTCCTTATAGAAGTTGAGGTTTTTTATTGTTTTGTATTATATTTTTTGATTGATAGCAGGATTCGGCGGTGGAGTTGTATCAGAGAGAGTCACCCGTGATGCCTGTAAAGGTGGGGACCAAGTCACCGATTCGAAACAGCAATAATAATAACAATAGGGATGTATTCAAACAAGGTACTCGACCTGTTCGGCAAGACTTTTCACGAGCAAAAGCTCGTGCTATTGAAGCTTCCTTGGATCCTGAGGAGCCTTGGGTGCCTACTAGCGAGCCTCATGCAAAAACTCCAGAGGAAGAGGTTCGTAATGCTCCCTAAACCCTAAAACTTGTTTTCAGAATCTTGTGCCTATTAGGGTTTATCCTTTGAAGTAAGTAGGGTTTGTATATAGCAATGCTGTTCTAGATGATGATTTAGTGTTCATTTTTAAGTGCAGGCACAGATCAAGAGAGCTTTGCAAGGCAATTTCTTGTTCCAAGGATTGACAGAAAAGCAACGAATGACACTGATCGAGAGTATGGACTTGCTCGAAGTGAACGCCGGTGATGTTATAATCCGACAGGTAGGTACTAAAGTTCACCTTCTCGAATTTCAAATCTTTTCTCCTCGTCTGTTGCTCACTGGAATGAGGATGTTTTAACTTCCAGGGCTTCGAGAGCGATCTGTTCTACATCGTAGAATCCGGCGAATTCGAAGCCACATTCTCTCAGGTTCGGCAAACATCCATCCCCATATATGAATAAGAGTTTTATATCTACCCCCTTTAATATGTCCCGTTTCTATTGTTACTGTATTTCAATTCTCAAAAGGATGGTTGTGTTTTCAGGGTGGAGGTGGTAGTGGTCAAGAGGTGGGGACGGTGGTTCATGTATATAACGCAGACACGAACCCCTGCTTTGGAGAGCTTGCACTCATGTAAGCTTTCTCATCTATCTCAAACAGAGCTTCATTAACATAGCCATATCAGATCGAGTAAACTATTTCTAATCAACAGGAGTGCGTTATCGTACAATAATCGAAATATCAAATGAATTGCTACAATACAGCTTCTACATAGTATTGAAAATAGTCCAGTAGTTTGAATTCAAGCATTCTCGACTTCGTAATCTGAGTGGCTTTCATCTCAGATTTTCTTAGTTTCTATTCCTTGTAACTGCCATTCATGAGCTTTTAATCTCTAAAATGGTGTTCTCTGCTATAGCTGTATCCTATGATAGATAGGTTTGGTAGCAGGAAGAGTATTTAGTGTTTGGATATGTATGTTGTTTTTTCAGGTATAATAAACCAGGGCAGGCAACAGTGCGAGCATCAACAGATGGAAGCCTATGGGTATTGGAACGAGAAGCCTTCCGAGGCATTCTTTTAATGAAGTTCATGAAACGACCATCACTGAAGATCTTACGATCCGTGGAGATTTTCTCGAAGCTTTCGTTATCGCATCTGCACAGCTTGTCGGTAGCTCTCACCGAAGAAACATTCGAAGAAGGCCGAACCATCGTCGAAGGGGTAAGATGCACACTCACATCAACCCTCCAATTACTAAAACCACTAAAAATACAACCTACATGGTTTCCGAATCACCATTCCAACACATGTTCTCAGGTCATAATGTCCCTAAATTCCTCCGTAATGACACAAGAGTGCCTATGACAGGATGAGCCTGTGGATGCATTCTACATAGTCAACAGAGGCGACATTCACGTGACTTGCCACGACGGAGACCATGTAGAATCAGGGGAGTTTCAGTTACCAAGGGCGAGCTTAGAATGGACAGGAGAGAGATGTGCATTCGTCGCTCCCGCACAAGACCTTCCGAAAGTGAAGTGTTTTGGTGAATGGGTGCTCACAAAAGCGCCTCCGAGACCCATCACAGTTGTAGCCGTCACCGATGTGGAGTGCTGGTACATCACTCGACAAGCATTCGAAGAAGCTGTTGGGCCTTTGAGCATGATCCTCAAGGAAGACGCCAAGTAAGCTCCTTCCATAGAGTAGTCTTTGTAGAAACTGCTTTTGGAGGTTTTATGTTAGCTTATGATTATGGTGTGATTATTGTTGCAGGTATATGGAGAAGATGTCGCATTTGCGGAGATTGCAATTGGCGGAAGTGGATGAATATGCTTTTCAGAGAATCACACTCAAGGATTTGGTAGGTTTTCTTCCTCTCTAAACAAAACTGTTTAACCGTAATGACTTCAACAATTGTAAACCAGAACACTGGTTCATAATTGTTTGAGTCATCACGAATAAGTCGTAATGAACAGTTTTCTTACTAGTGTTTTGAGTAATGGATACTTTTTCTACTGGTGTCTTGGGTTGAAGCTGAATCACAGAAGTGCTAATGTGATTGTGGTCGTTTGCAGGAGTGGCAAGAGACTGTGTACTCAACCGATTGCTGTGAAGTTGGGGTAGTTGTCTGCAAGAAATCAGGTGAGAAATTGCGATAAATTTCTTCGATTTCCTAGTAGCGATTGTATTGCATGGCTTAATGTCACCCTACTTTATATGGCAAGTAACGAGAAGTTCTATCTTCTGCTGCAGTTAGTTCATTCAGTTCTCGTGAGGTTATTACATCTGTGATCGAAGCAGTTAAGAATCACCCTGATTCGAAAAGAAAAATCAATCGCATCATTGGTTAATATGAAGCATCTCTTCAAGTGGGAGCTTCACAGTATGCATATTTGCATTGATAGTTGATAAATTCTTCAGTTACGATAGGAAACATTCCGCAAAATGGGAACTTTCGTAAGAAGTCACAAGCTATGCAGTTCAATACATGCAAATTCTACTTCTTTAGTCACGATTCAAAGCATCTCTTTTTTGTTTAGAACTCACAAGCTACAGGTCAAAGTAGTACAGTCCAGATCATGAATATAAACATTGTTGCCTCTTAAGTTACTGTTCGAAGCATCTCTGAAATCGGAGGTTAGGGTTTGAAGATTAGCATTCAAAGTATCGTTCAGATTATGCTTACAAGATGTATGGAATGGGTGCAGAGGACGTGGTGAGCATGAAGAGGTACCAGAGACGAAAAGTGCAGAGACTAGGACGCGAGGGGCAAGTGCTCTTAGAGAGATCGCTCTTCAAGCAACTGAGACCATCGCCATTCGTGCCGCACTTGTTGGCCACGCCCATCGACAACGACAGTGTCGCGCTCGTGCTCAACTGCGTCTTGGCTGGGCCTCTGGAGCTTCTGTTGCGATCGCCTCTGGATGAGCGATCCTCGCGCTTTCTCGTTGCCAGTGTGGTGCTTGCCCTCGAGCTCCTCCATAAGGTCGGTCGGTTGGTCCTTCCTTGCTTGCCTCCCTCCCCATTCTTTTCTTTCAGTGTATATACTCCTGAGCACAATCCACAGAAACCTTCCTTTACTATGAAATTATGCATATTTTAGTATGGGTATCAACTTCAATGATTCATTTATCTGTAACATACAGAGCATCTAATGATAGTGAATCATGAACTGCAGGATGGAGTTGTGTATCGTGGGATATCGCCGGATGTTTTGATGATTGATCGGAAGGGTCGCCTTCAGGTACACTTAACCTATTATGCCTTACTATCGTTTACCTATGCTTTGATATATTACTGTAGTCTACCCATAGTCCACTTAATCATGGTGGGGTACATAGATTTTGTTGGATAGGTACTCTCGAAGTTCTTTTCGGAATGACATGATTGACTAGGTAGGAAATAGCAAAGTGTTCAACCTGTGAGGGATTAGTAGTTTTTCACCATTGCTGGTATTTCTTGTAGTGACATCTTTATCTTAGGTAGTACTAGGTAGTAACTGGTATAGTGTTCGCCTTGTGAGGGGTTAGTACTGTGAGATGTTCGTAGTTGTTCATCATTGATCTCCTGTTCCTGGAGGCATAAACATCAAGAACGAACAAAGGCTACTCACAACAGGCGTGGAGTTCTTCTGTGAACTTTATTATCACATGTATATTATCGGGGGGGTCGACTTATGGACTGGGAGGTTTTGCAGTTGATCGACTTTAGATTCGCAAAGCAAATGAGCGACGAGCGCACATTCACAGTATGCGGCATGGCTGATTTCTTAGCACCAGAGATCGTCCAAGGACGAGGCCATGGCTTAGCTTCCGACTGGTATGCCACCCTAGGCTTCATACTTCGTATCATTTTAGAGTCAGGAATGATCGCAGGTTCGTGGACTAAGAATTGGGCTGGGCATTGCAGGTGGGCGGTAGGCGTGCTCATGTACTTCATGTTGCAAACGGAGCTCCCATTCGGATCATGGCGAGACGACGAGCTGGAAATTTTCGGGAGAATCGCACGGAGACAGCTCACGTTCCCGTCCACTTTCAGCCCCGAAGCCAAAGACCTCATCGACAAGGTAAGCAACCCCATCTCCTCTATCGCCCATCACTCCCTCACCCTGTCCGGCAACTGCTCCATCAACACTTATTACAAATATTGCCGAAAAATGTCAATCCGTAATGACATAAATACTTTGTCATTATAGACATACTTATGATATCACCACAAACATAAATCTCTTATGTCATTTCCGTCAAGTTAGTATTTGTCCGATACTTACATCAGTAGAAGTATCCAGACAAGAAGTTGATGAGGTATTGACCATGGGATGGGTGGTGGTGGTGGTGGTGCAGTTGCTGGTGGTCGATCCAAACGAGAGACTGGGTTGCGACAGTCAAGGAGCAGCAGCAATAAAAGAGCACCCATGGTTTCGCGGCGTCAACTGGGACGCGCTTCTAGACTGCAGCGTGGAGGTCCCCTCCGAGATCATGACGCGGCTACAACTCGCCATCGATTTCCTTCCCGTCGACGATAGCTACCAAGTATTCGACCTCCAGCCCGATGAAGACGACCCTCCCTGGCTCGATGGCTGGTAACCCAAAGTCCCATTCCGATGCCGACAATGAAGCTCTCAAACTCGTAGTTTACTGATTTATGGCTCCTATTAGAGTGCAAGATCATGATGGCTATGTACTGGTTGTACTCATTTTGAAGGAGTTACTCATTTGTAAAGCAAAAGTGTTACTTTCTGTTGCGGTGTCGGCTGTCTGGTGATTTGTCAGTGCAGAAATCATCGGTGTACTGTTTTATTCTGACTGATTTCACTTTCTCATGATTTTCTTATGTCGTTACTATTGACATCTGAACTCTTTCTTGCAGCGCTGATTCTGTTGATTGCTGTTTTTTTATGAAATGATTGTGGTACTATAGAAAGGTGGCTAATAATGGCGCAATTTTCAGCACGGGAAATTACCACTGCAAGCAATTTTCGTGCATGGGAAAAATTAGTATAAAGATAGAGCAGGTGGAATCATCCATTTTGGACTCTTCTACAATGAGGAATGAATTTTTGAGGTTGGATATATGGGTGTAAAGTGATGCCTTGTAATGTTTGTAGTATATGGTATTGTTGCATGGAGAAGTTATTATGTACCTTTGAGTGAAGATCATTATAGATCCATTATGGGACTTGCTCCATTTTGGACCACTCGACTATATGCATACTATGAGTTAGATGAATGGTGTGTATAAGGTATTATTATTTCTCAAGTTGCACTTGTTGATTATGTTCAATTCTTTTCAAGGTAACTTGCTGAAAACTTAAGCAACATCAAGAAACTTTTCAGTAGCTAGAAAGTATTCATTAGGCTTGTTTGCTCATGATACCATGAGGAAGATTCTAGCCTCCAAGTCCATATTCAAATGTACAGCATAGTTACATTGGTTCAGAAAGTCCCATGGGCATCACCTCCCAAGGTTCGTAACTAAATAAAGAGAAGTCTAGAACTGATGATTCCTTGAGAACTTGTCCATTACCCACAAACTTTGCACGATCTTTTCCACTCCGCAAGAAACATGCCATCTCTAATCTTGTTTGATTGATGAGCACGTTAACTTGTATATACATTCAAGAATACAAAATATATAGCTCGATTTCAAATAAGATTTATATAATATTCTTCATATGTTAGGAGATAATGTAGAATACGCTACAATACTTGGAGACTACAAGGTCCCCTTTATCTATTGTTTATTATATGTCACTCTATTTACAAGGTATCCCCTATACATTAGCATTCAATCTTTATTATACTTGTTTATAGACATTGATGATTTGGATTAATTTTGAATAGGAGACAATGACTTTTGCATTAGTCATAAGATTCTAATAGTGTTTTCGTATAGAAAAAAGTTTGACATCTTAATTCTTCCTTAAGTCAGATTTAAAGGTGATGAATAGGAATTGCATATTTTCTCGCATACAAATACCATTTATACTAGAACATTAGATATAGTTTTAGAAGCTACTTTTCTACAAAAACGTGTGAAAAAAAAGCTCAAGCTACTCCCCAAATGTGGCTTATATGAAAACACAAATGGCAAATGGGGTCAAATTGTAATAGTGAGTTCTATGAATGAAATATAAACTATTTTAACCAAATGACCTTGCACCCAATATGACGTTATCAACACCAAATCCAATTGCTCACATGAAGAACCTCAGATCAACATATGACTGAGAAAGTATAATATCCTTGATCATATTAATTATAGATAAACAGGGTACAATCCTCAAGGTGAAAGGATTAGAACCTTCATATTAATTATAAATAAACGGGGTACAATCCTCAAGGTGAAAGGATTAGAACCTTCAGAGCTTAGAAGGTGACGTTGCCTAACTTAGATATGCTCTAGAAACATGAAATGCAAACCTCAAATAACATAATCTATACAAAGTTGTAGAGATGTTTCTTGTCTATGATCACTCAATGACGAAGACGTCCTCTTCGACGTCCTCTTTCATCAAAATAGCCCAAGGCCCCGTGGCTGTACCAATCCTGCCAACAAAAACACTCAGTTAGTAAGACTCAAAGAGTTCAACTTACAAAGTTCTCTCTACCACCAAAACTTCATAGAACTTGCATGATGAAGAGAACGGTACCTGTATATTCCAACACCCAAGCACAGACTCATAACAAAAGCTAAGCCTGCCCATACTACTGGAAGGCCCCAAAAATGAGGCAACACAAGCAGAAATGCAATGGAAGAAATCGCAACCAGTACCTGCAACCAAATTATATCTTCAATCAATATAAATAAGTGAAAGACCATTTAGAAGATGCATGAGAAAGAGCACTCACCATTGAGTAAGCTGCGTAGGCGAAGTCGGAGGCTCCATAATGGAGACCATCAAAAACGAATGCTAAGGAGTTGATTGGTTGAGTTATAGCAACAACCTGCACAATTGAACAACTAGAGATTTCTGAGGAAACAACTCCTTTTAAGATAGTTTACAAGGAAGAAGAAAGAAAAGAGCGGTGTGGCGTACCGGAATGAGACCCATGATGATGCTCAAAACGTTAGCATCTGATGTGAAAATCCTGGAGAAGCTAGGCATGGTTACTCCCGATAGAACTGCTATGAACAACCCAAATGCAGCTGCAATCTGCAATGACATGAATCTCGTTAGTACAACTTGTCTAGCACGTCAACAACGTTTGACTAGATCAGGATGGTGAACATTAAAATTACCTGGAGGATGCGGAAAGAGGCCTCCTTGACACGCTTGTGGTCTAGTTGAGCAAATGCAGTAGCAATTATTGCCTGCACTCAACCCAACACCAAAAGAAGCTTTAGTACAGGCAGCATGATTTTCATTCTGTTGGAAAATATCAATAACTTCTATCAATAATTCTGAAAAAAGTCATGAACAACCAGAGAGGTAAACTCTCACGGACCTGCCCGGCCAAAGCAATTGAATCAGAAAGCAAGGACGCAGCTAGCCAGACTTGCAAGCAGATTTGATGAGCAGCTATTTGAACAATGCCTTGTCTTGCAGCCATAGATGTTGCCAATGTCATCATGAAGAGGACTCGATGGTCCTCGCCAACAGATAACCACCTGCATCATGAGAAAAGGCTTGAGAATGTTTCATGAAAATACAAGCAGTACGTAGTAAAAGGGAAACTTTGTGTCATCTTAACCTGATTTCAAGAAACGACCCAGGCTCAGATCCGCCAAACGAGGAGGTATTATGGTAACTTTGAGTGCCAAAACCCATAGTAGCCACACCAAGATCACGTACCTTCCACATTGAAACATCACATTATTTAGAATTCTCCGTATCATTTCAGCCTAGAGAAATACTTGAACCATAAGTAAACCACGTACTGTGAGATGATGTTTGAAACAGCTGCCCCCGTCACACCAAGCTTCAAGTTGAAAATCAGAATGGGGTCCAAAATTATGTTGACAATGTTTCCTGCCACTGCAATCGGCAAGATCGTAAGTGGAAACAGAGATGATGTCATCAAGTTATTATCAATATAATGAATGTCTAATACCAGCTGAAACAACGATTTACCTGTGGCATAGAGAGGTGTTCTAGTGTCCTTGAAACCTCGAAATACACCTTGGATGGCCAGTGCAACCACCACGGCTGGGGCACCGACAGCCCTCCACCTCAGAAATTGAGCAGCTGGTAGACGCATTGGCGACGACTGCAATTTACACCTTTTTCCAATCAGTTCAAGAAAAGAGAATCAAACTTTTTGCAATGAGCTGATGAAATGCTCAACATAGAGTGACATAGGCCCACCGCATTGACACCCATTGCTGTCAGAATCGGTCCTGGAAAGTACATAAGAATCATAGCTTCTGCCAATTCGAGAGCCGTCCCTAGAACAAGTGCACTTGAGACCGAAGGGAGACTCGGCTTTTGAGGAATGTCATTTAGTTCCACAGATTCTCCAGATTCAATATCATCCTCCTCAATTTCGTTAAAAGCTGAGAAAGACCGACACAAGTATAATGAGAGCTGAGATCACACCTAAATTCGATATATGACGGAAGTTATGCAAACAAAGTTCGGCAACTGCCAACCTCCCGGTGACAGAAACCCTTTCTCGATGGAAGGGGCAGCCTTGAGTACTTCTTCGTTGTTAGAAGCATCTTCAGCTACGAATGAGGTCGTGATGTTCAGGAGGGGAAGGTTGAACATCTTCGATACCAGATTGATGATTGAAATGGAAACACCGACTGCTCCAAGCTCTACCGGACCTGGAATCAAACAGCACCATTGCAGGACATTGAAGCTACCGTGCTAGGGACCTAGAAAGAAGGTTAGTATGCAACCTGAATGTCAAAACTCAATGCTGATTTTCTTATACTAATATTTCTAGTGATAGCATTTAACAAAGCTTTAGCCAGGTTTGTGCGGAGGAAAAACATGACCTGATCCAGACGATCCTACAGTCAGATTTTGCATATGAAATGTTAAAATTATTCAGGAAAAATCAGATCATGCTTAAATATACCACCTGATGTTAAACTTTGATAACCAGATCTTGGTGAGTATCAAGTTGCTAAATGACATACAGACCAAGACCTCGATTGAGAAGTTATGAGCCACTTGAGCTAGAATCATACCTAAGTGTCCTATGAATGCAGTGTCTACCAACATGGCAAAAGGGTCGGAAGCCAGAGCCATGAGTGCTGGTAGTGCAATTGTAGCGATCTCCTTACCGAGTTCATCCACCTTGAACGCATCTCTGCATACAAGATATACAACAGAGGATTGCATGTCAGAAAACAGCAGCACAGAAGCATACTTGAGAAACCGCTTCCATCAACAGGGCGTTGATTTTCACCGTATATTCGCGAAAAGCCCACTCAAGGGGTACACCGTCTTTGCCACAACAGGTTTCTCACACTCGCCGATAGTGCTCAGAGGCGCAACAGGCTTTGCACTTTGTGTCATTCTCACGAACACTTCACGGAAGATCTCGTCAAGGACGAAGATTTAACCATTTAACCGTTGATACGACGTCACGAGCAGCTCACTGCTATGCGATTCTCCAGCGCTTACGGTTAAACACGGGACGAACAGCAACTCCTGCACCACCTACATGATCAGAAATCGACATTAGAGGTACTGAAGTTGCAAAAGTCGTACTAGTTGCATTCACGAACGGCAACGATAAAGTCTGAGTGCAAGTATCATACAATTTATGCACATGAAGCATCTGGAGCACTAAAATATTGAAGAGCTGGCTCTATACAAGCAATCAGGAACTGCTAGAATCAGAGGTACATCCACATTCAGAAATGAGTAAACTCGGATATTCCTATCCGTGCTCAAAACGAATCTGATTTCCTACTGGCTCTTTGACACTGAGAGTGTCTACCGGCTAGAACTACAGAACTACATGCACTACTAGAAAAGAGGGGGGTAAGTAATGTGACAAACATTGCTTTTTGTGCAAACATTGCTTACTTGGGCAATGTTTGAACAAAACGCAATGTTTCTCACATTGCTTACCCCCCTCTTTTCTAGTAGTGATGCTGTATAGAAACCAGTTCAACACAAAAAAAGAAGCAAAGAAGAACGATCGGGAAGGCAAGAAACAAAAAGTACACAAGCGAGTGCATCAAGAGAAACATGAATGTTTGGTGATGAGCGTCATGTGGTGCGATCCGTACCTGGAGGAGGATCATGCTCAAACTGAACCTGGATATCTGCTTTTTGTTCAGTTTCAGAGATTCTAAGACTATTTACAACAACACAAAGCTACAGAACTTCACGATCATATGCATTGAAAGTTACAAGCGCAAGAAGCAAATTTTGATGAATGGGAAGGCAAGAAACAGATGTGAAAGTACTCGCGCGAGCGAGCACTAGAAGAGCAACACAGATAGTTTGATAATGAGCGATGATCTGTACCTAGAAAGATCGTGCTCAAAAAGAACCTAGACTCCTGCTCTTGGCTAGTGTTATTTGATTCTAGGAGTGTAGAAAAACTTGAAGCTACAACATCATATAATGACTCGAATCCACATTAATCCAATCAAGAAGCGTCGGGAAGAAAGAAAAATTCACTGGAAACAAAAGAAGTAAATAAGTGAGGGCCACGGCACGATCTGACCCGTGACGAAGAATCGTGCTCAAAAATGAAGCAAAACATATGAGGGAAGCGGGCACACCGACAGGGGCCATCACGGCGCCCTGCCCACCAGGTCGGGATGGACCCGCCTGGCCCGCGCATTGCGGCTGCGTCAAAGGCTACCCTACACATGCATTCACTCATGCACCATTTGGGGGCGTGTCCGGAGAGAGTTGTTTCACCGATCGCCATCGCCATCGCCGACCTGCTCCTTCTTTCCAGTTGCTTTGCTCGGCAGGTAATCGTGTCCTGGCTCTGGGACGGGGTCGCCTCTGAAATCTATCAAATCTCGAATCTACGATCACTTTCCGTAAGAACAGTTGGTGGACTGGAATTGTGACTGTAGTTTGAAAGCGAATGAGGTACATGCACCATGGCCAATCATTTGAATGTGTTGGGGTCAGAAGGGGAGAATTCATATTAAGATAGGGGAGAGAATGAGAGATAGGAAAGACAATACTATAGAACTTTTTGGAGAGTTGTGATTGAACTAATTTAGAATAAAGGTCTCATCTGAAAAGTTAATCCTCACTTGGTGATGAAGAGATTCTTAACCCCAAGAGTTTCAAGAAAGTCAAAATGGAGATGGCTTATTGGGTTATTCATAGGAACAAAAACTCAACCAACTTTGACCAATGTAATTTCCAAATGAAGAAGAATTGAAGGTTCAAATTTGAGCTATGTGTCTCAGATCAAGTTAGCATTGAGATCATACAGTTAATTTTAGAGGTAATTATTAGATTGAGCTTTTTTGAGCGTGAATGAGACAAATGCCAAACTTTTGTAATTTAGGAACTTTTGCACCAATGATCTCTAGGGATCAAACAATAAGCAAGAGACATATGGCTAATTTAGGTAATATGAAAACTTTATCACACACATGATATTATTCCACAATAGGATCTCTATATTGAATTAAAGGGCATGGTTAGGAATAGGTGCTTCTTACTTGAGTTGCAAGACAATGAAAAGTTTATGCATCTTAAATTGAAAAAATAAAAAATAAAAATGAATATATATATATATATATATATATATATATATATATATATATATATATATATATATATATACACACAAAAGAAGTATTGTTAATTGTATTCTTCTTCAATGACGAGGATGTAATGTTTGATGCCACATATGCGGTCAAAATTCAATATTTTTTTGGTAATTTAAATTTTATTCTCAATGAATTTCTAAATGAAATTTTTGAAAAAACATAAAAATAAACCACATGTGCTTGTGAAATTAATGAGCATTGCTCCTCAAAATAAGACTTCATACGATTTTAGAGATTTTGTCATTCAATTTTTGATACAATGGAAGTGGTTTGAAACTGGAGTTTAAGATTCTCTAGAGTAATATATATATATATATAGAAGTACTTTAGATTCTTGTTGCATTAAGAATATTTTCACATAGTTGGCTACAAGTGGTTCAGGCTTTATGAGGTTTTATGAAAGGTTTTACATGAACTAAGAATTTGGAAGATTGAGATAATCATATCATATGTAAATTCAAGTTATGGTAGATTACTTACTTTGGTCTTCCATAAAGGTAAATAAAATATGGTTTTTATTTTATTTATTGTACCTCAATATAATATAGTTCTTCTAATATAATTGAAGGATTTGAATGATGATATGTGCTTAAAAGAGATGAATGATTGACAAGAAATAAAATTCCTCGTTTATAAGGTCCTCTTTATGCAATACCAATCTCTCTTTGTTTTACTTCATTTTTGATATATATATAGAAAATGAGAACTTTTCGGCTAATGAACAACTAATATTCTTCATTAAATTGTGAGATTCTATAGTTATTTCAATAGAAGAATAATTGTGAAAGCATAATCCCATTTTGTGATTGTGCATGAAAGTACTCATAATGACTACAAATTGCCTTGCAAAGACCAACCTTTTTGTATATTTTTAAGATTCCAAAGTTGTTTAAAGTAAGGATTTAGGTAACAGTTGAATTCATTTCGAGCATTTACGTAAAAATTATAGATAATGACCGCAAACTGTCTTTCTTGGATCAACCCTTCCAACAATAGTATTATGTTGTTATTATATTGATTTCTCAGCAACTAAGACAGAGGTGATCAAGAGCACTTTCCTTGATACACAACAAGTGACATTCTCGTTGAATTGATGATTAAATAAGATATTGTGTTATTATTCTAGAGTTAAGATTTCGTAAAGAGTAATAATTTTAACTACTTCAAAATTACATGCATGATCACAGTTGTTGAGTACACTATGGGCAAAAGTTAAAATATACGACTATTATGTGCATGTACAATGTTTATACATAGCAACTTCTTTCTTATGACATAATACTTATACTGTTCTTGAAGATTCTTTAGAGTGTTGATTTTGGTAAGTTTTTATAGTTAGTATTTCATTAACTTTGTCACGTGATATACTCCACTATACTTATGAGATGAGGTCCTATCAAACACACACTTATTACACCTCCAAATGATATACTTCTTAGTGGAAAGTACCTAATCAAATAAGTGCAAGACTGACAATCTAATAATGTAGGTGATGTTTGAATTGTATATTGGTAGCATGAGATTGAAACTCTTGCATTCATTAAAAGTAGGATCTTGGCGCAAATAATAGCCTTTTAATGGTGAAAACTACCCCAAATTTTTATTAGGGTCACTAGATCCAAAAATAAACACCTTTCCCTTAATGATAGCCATATCTTTATGGCATCTAAAATTGAGCTCAGATTTTCACCAAGAAAACTAAATTCAAATTGGAATTGGAATCCAACCCAACCCAACAACTAAAGTTGATATCCAACACCAAATAATTAAGAAGTTTAACGTTTCATTATGAGTATGCTCCATTTTTTAGCACTCTCCCTTATAGGTATACGAGGTAGAATGAGTCATTTTTACCGTCGTGCTGTAAAGAGCCCTCATTTCTTTACAGTGAGTGGTTTCAAGAATTGGAAAGGTTAGGTGAAGGATCTATTTTCTCCCTACCACCTTTCATAAATAAAAAAGAGGATATATATTTATTTTTCTTTTGACTTACTATATGTTCAAATGTGACCTCAGAGTAGGTAACAGTCTTCTTTTGGTAGCCAACAGTGGCTTTGTCATCACTTTCACTTTGAAAAATTGGTTGTAGACTTGTCAATCATAGGTAAAAGAAGGTATAATTGCTTTTCATTCCCGTTTGGTACACATAGAATTTTTTGTGCTTTGCGCATTATGTATAGGATATAGGGTGTGTCGTTGTAAAACGTTAGCTTGTGCACAATCATTATGATAGTGTAGATCTGCATTGTTTAGATTTGCATGAGTTTTTGCTTTCAACCCCTAAAGTCAAAATCAACCACATTGTAGTCAATTTGACTTGAGTGAGGCTATTTAGTTATTAAATTTAAGTTGTATGAAGTTGCTATTATGGCACATTGAAGAGTTTTCCCATACCTATCCGGAAAGACATTATGTGCTTCAAAAGTCCTTCTACTATAGGAGATAGTCATGGTTTGAAAAGACTACTTGGAAGCTACCCAAATCTGCCCATAATCAATTAAATTGTAGAAACTTCAAAAATTCTCCAAAATTTGATAATTTACTTTTTTTTTAGCTTTTTTTTTTTTTTTTTTTTTTTTTTTTTTTTTTTGGTACTTGTAAGCAAGGTTTTAGGGGATGATATTTTTCTCTGGATCTTCAATCCAATAAGTCTTCACATGCCATTTTTCTTGTCAAAGAGCGGCCTTTGTATTTGAATTTCAGCCTACCTCCAGGTGAAGATTCAAGCATTTCTTTAGGTCTTATTAACTGCTTGAGGGTCAAAATTGCATAGAAACTATCCTAACTCACCTAGGCACAAAAATTTGAATAGCTTGAGTTCAAATTTTCTCACATATTTCTAATAACATTCTTAAACTCCAACAGCCTTAAATGTTCCAATTTTCTATGAAATACCTCCAATTAAAAAAGTAAGTTGTAAAATTATTTTTGATATGTAACCTAACTCAAAAGTGATACAACAATATTTTGTGTTACAAGTTTTGTAGTATTTTGCATTATAAGAATCAATGAGGTATACTAGGATAGTAGTATTTAAGTTGAAACATTATTACTATGTGTGGATTTCAACATTGATATTTTGCTTACCATGGTTGTGAATAGAGCTTATAGATAACTGCATTTGTTTAGTATGATATTCGTGACATGAATAATGGTTATAGATAATATCTAGATAGTGTTTCAAATGATGTATCGTAACAAGTTTTATTTATTTTTATTATACTACACAATTCTTACTTCAGAATTCCACTGCTTTTACATCTCTTGCATAGGTAAACAAATATTTTTATTGCAGAAAAAGGTACATCTACAAGGAGAGGTCCACCTTGCCAAACCAACAAACTGAAAATAAATAATTTCTCTTCAAGTAGATGACAAGCACCAATACCTTACACGAATGCTATCTATTCATGTTCTCCACTTGGTATCCTATACCACTGTTGTTATGTCCTATGGATATACCATCAAGTGTAGGTTGAACAGACACTTTATTCACACCAACCCATAGGAGTCCCCTGTTCTTCTTCTTCTCCACTTAGCTTGTACTACTATAAAAGCAATTTATCCAAGGACACCGGTAAAAATAGACCCATCTTTTTGGAGAACTTGGTACTTGGCTTTGGTTTCTTCATCAGGCCAAATTTGTGTGGGTCGGTTGATAGGCACCCACACACATTCGCCGGACATGTTCTCATTGTCCAATAAGGAGAAGGCAGCTGCACATACCAACAATGAATAAAAAATAAAAAATAAAAAACCCCACAAATTTCGCGGTGAAAGAAAATGAATTATTTAAGTATGTATAAGAATATAGGAAGAGAGTTTGCTAAAAATTGAGGAACTATGTCATGTGAGAAATAATATCTTTTAAATTTCCATCGTAGGTGATGAACATTTCAAAATCTCGTATTCCATGTAAGCACAAGAAGCCAAAGTGAGGAGAGATTATTTACCATCTAGAACGCGGTCCATCTTCACAAAGCCTATGTTGTCACGTAGAAAATCTATGAGGTAACTTGGTACATCGTCTAAAAGTGGCGTTTCCACATACTGCAAGAAATGTGTCATGCATGAATCATCTTATTTAATTCAAATATAATTCATCACATTAACACTTCTTAAAGAGAAGATATACATCAAAAGCAATGTTAAAAAATAAAAAAATAAATAATAATCTCATACTTACCTCCGCACAAAGACAATTCACCCGAATTCCCATGCCTATATGAGCCAAGGACCTTGTGAACATGGCTACTCCACCTATACATCGAAAAATGTGTAACATCATCAACAAAAGTAGCCATAGGAAGCAGAATTAACAACTTAAGCGGACCTTGTGAACAAGTTGTCAATTTCCACCCTTTGGTGATAGTGTTGGCAATCCTGGTAACACTAAAATGGCATGTCTCAACTTTCTGAACTGCCATTTAGAAACCATGTGATATTATAGAATTCAAAGGTGATATTGAATGATATTGCATAAATAAGAGTGATATTACAGAGATTCTTATTATTATTACATAGGCGTAAAAATGCAAGTTGTGGTGTGACAAAATTATCAATTGGAATAGGGTCATTTTTAATAGGAAGTGGGGGTTTAGTGTACATACTTTTGCTGGCGCTGTAGATGGGCATGTACGGCGTAGGAATCAAGCTGGACGCCGACCCCAGATTCAGAATCAGACCTCCTTTCCCTTGCATGGCTTGAATCTGCAGATCCACAAATCAGTAAACAAAACATGCTTGAAACCTCACTTTCATTAAATCAACTGAAAGATGGAGCTAATGATAAGAGTAAGGTACAGAAAGAGGAAAGATTTCTAATCAGAAAGTGAACATAGGAAGAACTA
This sequence comes from Bryum argenteum, assembly GCA_037043015.1. Classification (NCBI taxonomy): domain Eukaryota; kingdom Viridiplantae; phylum Streptophyta; class Bryopsida; order Bryales; family Bryaceae; genus Bryum; species Bryum argenteum. The sequence continues at coordinate 6,036,135 of CM073327.1, forward strand.
GTGAAGATTTTGTGATGGAAAACGAAAAGATGGCCGATCAAGAGTAAGGTAAGGAAAGATGATAGATTCCTGATTAGAAAGTGAACTAGTATGGAACTCATGTGAGAGTGCCTGGGCTATTACATGGTTGCAGAAATCAATATCACTTCATGTGTCAAAATGGCAGGATCGATTTGAGCAAAGAATGTGAAATGGTGAGTAGTACCGCTTTGCTGGTACCGTCGATGACAGCAATGAGATTGACCTCAATCACTTTACGCCAGTCTGCACCGGCGAAGAATGGCTCACCACCTCCAATACCCGCATTATTGATGCAAATATCAAGTCTTCCGAACACTTCCTGGTGGCGAGCAAACGCGGCTGCAAGCTCCTCTGCATCGATCACTCGCACCGAAAACACTCAAACTCTGCAATTCCAAAGACCAATTGCTGCAGCGACAATCCCAGAACCACTCCTTTTCCCATTGACTCTGAATGCAATGGGAAACTGATCGTTGTGGCAGCAATGACGGGCATAGTTACAAACTGGACCGAATCGAATCTTTCAATCTGGTTTCGGGTTAGAATTCGATGAACATTGAAACTCTGATTAATCATGGCTTAAACGTGCCACTGTAACTATGCTGGTGGGGATGAATGCTATGGTAACAAATTTAGAAGCACTGCCACTCGATTCACATCCCTGTAATTCTCAAGAGACTGATTGTTGTGGCGGCGATTCTGGAGGTACTGGGAGGGATTATTGGGGAATGAGAGGGGGTGTTACCAGTTTTGGTGACATCGCAGTGTATGTAGATGGCGGAAGGAGAGCTGGGTTTGTAGGAGATGGCAGCGTGCTGCTCTTCTACGAGACGGATGGTTTCCTTGGCTTCGTCATCTTTCAAGTCTAGTACTGTCACTTGCACTCCTCGGGCCGCTAGCGCCACTGCTAATGCTCGACCGATCCCGCCGGCTGCTCCCGTAATGAACGCCGCTTGTCCCTTCTCAACCTTCATCTTTCTAAGCTCTGCAATTGTAGGATAGTAAACCATCAGCACACTTCCTCATCATAGTCCCCTCAATCTTGCATACGACCCCACGAAGCTTCGACTACGCAGACTAGTCATCGAGAAACCTCGATTTCATTAATTCGACTTGTATATGATGTTGCAAAAAACTGGAAAGATGATGAGAAGGGACTAAAAGAATCTGCAGGCAAACTACTTACACTTCCACGTCAAAATAGAAAGGTTCAGTGAGAGCAGTTTCACGTAAGACTCAAAACTTCAGAACAACTCCACAAGCATTCGCACACTAGATCAGACTTTGATCAATGGCTCCGAGGTTGAGAACATAGTGCAATGTAAACTAGAAAGTGGAATTAGAAACTACCCTAGATTATGTAGCTTACGGCAAGATACAGTAGCTGTAAAATTGACACACACAAAAAACACATAATCACTTATGGCACATGAGGTTCAGAGCAGCTTAACATTTCAGGCACATACACAGGCAGTCGTACTAGATACATTCATTCATGAATGTATCTGCTCTAGTATTTTTACTCATTGGATCGTCACTCGATTGAGAAACTGAATCAACTTAGTTGCCTCAACATCTAGAAAGGGACCAGCAGAGTCGAGGCATGTGACGATTCCTGCAGGGACGAAGCCAGGTAGAAAGCATAATGTACCTGATATTCGAAGCTCGATCAGCAAGTGCAACTGTAGGTACAGAAAAGCGATTTAGAATCACGTCCGATGCCTGGAATGACGCATTACCTCGTTCTCGTCCGATTTATATACTCTCCGGCAACTGAGCTGATATAATAATCTAGACTGCCTCGATTGATGCCCAGGAAGTCGTCTGCAGTATGTGTGATCGACCAGGTCAGGAATATGCAGCGATCGATGAAAATCCGGACGAAAGATACCGTGCAATTCTTGCTGCCTACTCCGGACCCCAACTTGGAGCCCGTCATAAAGAGGGCTCTGTGACGTCGCACGCCGGATCGCGTTCTGGTATAGGAGTGTTGACAATGGCGGCACTTGGCGTCTGGCTCTGCGGCAGCTTCGCCATGCCTTACCGACCGGCCGCAGTCGCCGCTCTTGTCTCATCCGCGGCAAGTTGGTGAACCTGTCATTATACATGTGCTTATATAAATTTTGGGTTTACTTCCTGGCCCGGGTTATGACTCATGAGAAGAGCCAGAATACAAAATTGGGCAATTGGACAATTTATGAATCCACTTTGATCATCCTTCCTCTTACTTTCACCATGCAAAAAACTTACTTACAGGGTTTACTTCACAACAGATTAGGAAATCTGAAATTTAAGCTATTATTGAGCACTCTCCCTTACCTGATACATATTGTGCAAATGTTGAATCTACTTCTATAATAAAATATTGTACAGCGATCCTTCCTACCCACCACCGTACCAACTTACCAACCTACAAACCTACCTGCCTTCTTTTATGTTTTTTGGATTATGCACACGGACATACATAAAAATATTGAACATAATAATTATGAGGAAATGATATACACGGGATAATTTTATAAAAGTACCGTATAAAGAGCTTTCCCGTCGGGACGACAGGTACATTGCTAGTTGTAGATAACATTTTATTTACAAGCAAGGAATTTCGCTTGTATACACTTTAATATTTAGCAGGGTCAAAGCTAGCATTCTCCATGATTTCCTGATCAGGGGCAAAATCAGCATTCTACATGTTTATCTATGGTTTTAAGATCAAGAGTAGCATTCTATGTAAATGTCTAATTAAGATCAAAGAAAAAATCAATATAATACGAGTTTTAAAAATATTGTCTAGAATAATGTGACAGAATGAGATAAGATATTCATGTTTGAGATGACATATTAAAATTAGTCGTTGTTGTATGGTAGGAACACTTGTTTTTGTCTATTTAAAGAATGCACTATACTTGAAATATCGGAATGAATAGCTTACTATGTGCAGCGATTAGCAAGAAGAAAAGAGTAGGTTTCCCTATTTTTAGGAGATTTTTGAGCATTTTAAAAAATAATCACAAATTTTAGAAAGTGACCACACTAGGTAAACCCATAATTGGGCATGGGGTACATTACTAATTTTAGCTCACATGAAGTTGAAAGCTTTTGCACGTTGAAAATTTGTCCATACCTTTCGAAAAAGTTATAAAAATTCCTCATACTTGAAGAGATTTTCATAGTCAAAGTTTGAAAACACTATTTGAAATCTACACAAAATTGCGGTATCTACTCATTCATTCTCATGAATTTGCCCAAAATCAATTTAATCGCAGGAACTATAAAACTCACCTAAAAAACAATAATGTAAAGAGCCACCAAAAATGGTTTTTTTTTGGCCCTCAAAAAAGTTAGTTACCCTTCTGACAATATGAGGGAAAAAGCAATTGAACATTATGATATCACAATTGGTAAGGAATTTGAATATGAGATTTGATATACATACACACATACAAGCTACGTACTAGATCGTATGGTTACACACCTAAAATTTTGTCAAATTTTGAAAACTTGCATCTTGCATCGAAAGTGGGTAGTTTTGCCAATTCTCAGACTTTCCGACACTTTGAGGCCCAATCGAACTTAAGGGGTTAAGGTTACACATAGGGCAATCATTATGTTCAAATGAGGAAGAATCTTGCCTGTACGCTTACACGAGAGCGCTTGCTTTTAGGTATTCCTACCATATACGTAATCTTGACTATGCTTTATGATCCTTTTTTGATATTTCAAATATCAAAAAAGGATCATAGTGTCCTTCAATTGTCCCTGTACCCATAACACCTAATTGGCATGTGGCTATAAAAATAAAAGAAAATAACCTGAAAATTTTATTTTTTCAAAAAAAAAATTAAAAAAACTAAAAAAAATCATCCCGGCCTCCAAAGTCATGAAATCATAAAAGTGGCAGTTTAGGGAGCCGCCCCAAGCGTCAACGGTCGGTATAATTTTATTGCACCAACAAAACAAGGAGTAATGAATTGGTCTGCATCAGAAAATCCTGCGGAAGAACCCTATCCTCACCTGACTACTGTAACAAGTGATTAAGCACCTTTGACTTCAGCAGAAGCTCTGAATTTTTGGTGTGAGGTCTATCCATGAATTAATGAGCTCCTCACCAAGTGGGAGAATATAAAACCTTCGAAAAACTAAAAAATTCAGAACTTCAGACTCACTTACATATGGAGCCACTTTGAGAGCCAGAATTCGTCTTATTGCACGTTCAAAGGGCATTTTTGAACGTTATGATTTAGTTAATGTTAAACAGCTTGATAATAAGATATAAGTTTACAAGCAACTGTAGCTCTTCTTAGGAAAGAGTCTAGCAATCCTATGCTCCTTGGGTTTGAGTTTTACCACTCCAATATTGACTACAACACGAAGGGAATGGATGTCGACTCTGGATATCCATTTGCTTCCACCACAGAGTTGAGCCCCAGACATTCCGAACCACGAATAGTATTCAACTCTGGCATAAAACTGACAAAATTCTCAGAAAAATAATTGTTCTGTCATTTCATCGATTCGGTGGCAAGCTCCTGTTTGAGAAAATTTGTAGAACTGATTCTCTTAAGATCTTTTTATGGAAAACTGACATCTTACATCTCTACAATATGTGATTCAAAGAAGTAACAAAATCACAACCCATGAAACAGGGTAATGCATTTCAGCATTACTCGTCACACCAATCCCAGCTGAATGGCAATGTAAATGTTCAATAAGGTCCAACAGCACAAATTCGCTTAGGTTACAATTTCCTCCCTCTATTCTACATGTTACCCGTTAAGTGGATCTCGTGGAATCGGCAGACCTGCAAAAAAGCATATCCGAAATTTGATCATTCAGACACAGCAACTCATACGTCTAGGAAATAATAGAAAACCTCAATGCAACAATAGGAAGCTGGTGGATTCTGCAGTAGAAGGTGAGGAGAGGAAAGGGAACTACTATAGATTACGTAGTTTCTATGCAGTTGATGGCAAGAGTGAGCAGCTGAGATTTGGCACAAACTTGGCCCAAAAAGATCAATTCCCTTGTCAAGATAACGAAATTGAGGTTGAAAGGTTCTAAATTGTTGATACAACATACCTTCGTAGATAATCCAAAATCAGAAGCCTGGGTCCTGGGGGAATTTGTACATCTCTCAAGGCACTGCACGAACACCAATTAAGCTTCTCTCAGATCATGAAGTGGAGCATTGACCAAGAAGTACAAGCAACGTAGATTTAGTAATTACAGAACGTACGTAAGGGCAGAAACGAACCTGTCATTTACAAGGGGAAGAGTTTCATCTGTAAGCATGCCCTTCCTAAAGTTCTTCTCGTACTTTTGCAATTCGAGTTTTTGCAGCATGTTCTTTCCTCGCAAGTAATCTTTGTCCTCAGTTGGCGTTTTAGCAAACTTCTTGCCTACCTGCAGCCAAAAAAGACGATAGTCAACATCTCGATAAAAATATCAGTAACGAACTAATAACTTAGTCAACAGCATGTAAAAGAGAGGAATTTTTCGATGAGCAACGGAATCACTACTAAATCCATACAAAAATCTGGTAGATAAGGTAACTGTAAATGTCATTTTCGTACCTGGTATAAACCTCCTTGGACAACGGCAAAGAAAAACCCAGTGGTCAATGCATTGCCAAGCACGTTGGGGCCACCCATACCACTCACTGCTGAAAAGACAGCGCCCGAACCGAAAGCAGCCACCGCACTGCGATCCAGATGCAAAACATCAACACAAAATGTGCACATTGTATTGAGCAAACTACCTGTTTGGGGACTTAGTTGATCATAAGCATTAGTAGGTCATGTACCTAGTTTGTAGATCTTCCACACCGCCACGGGCTCGCTTCATCGCACATGTAATGCCTGCGTTAACACCCGTCATAACAGCGAAATTCCGTGCTTGGATCATAGGCCCACCTGCAAAAGCCTGCCATTATCACATACATTAGAACGGGTAATGCGAAGCTTTCTATACAACAACTATGAAGATATTAGATCCGGCAGAAACAAGTGATAGATGGAATTTAAGTGTCCAAAATAGATCGAGAGGAACGTATCACTTGTGACGTTTCTCTCAGGCAGCATACTATCAGAAAAAATGGAAACCGTAATATTAGCACTTAATTTTTATTCGATACAGGGTAAGAAAACTTCTTAATGTACACTTTTCAGACACCAGCTCCCGCCCCCTCCCATTCCGTTCTCTTCAAACAATAATTAAATTGAGTCTGGACTTGATATAAGAATCCCTCAAATCAATTAGCTGATTCTTCAGTAAAGTCCAGCGGCTATTCCCATGGAGCAACTGGCAGATTCATGGCATATATCTGCATCTGTTCCTTGTACTTTCAATAGAAACTGAAATAAAAGAAAGTTACGATATCGGATAAACCCTCCTAAATCTCTCCTCGATTAGGTTCTCAACATCGAAATTCAAGAATTTTGCATCCTTCAATGCATGAATGAAATGGATAAAGCGATCAATCTCCGTGAAATCAACTGAGATGGCAGCAGACTTAACGTTTCCCGCCTCTTGACTCCCATACACTTAATCAGAATTTTCAAGAAAATTCGAGATTCACAGAGCTCACATCCTTCATTTCATGAATAAGATGCGGCCAATTCACGTTAATTCAGGAACAGATGGCAGTAGACTTGAGGTTTCCCGCAATTCGACTCTCGTTCGCTCAATTTCAAAATAGCTTAGCAAAACAAACTTTCGACATCGAGATTCATGAAGCTTACGTCCTTCAATGCACGACTAGGAACAGATAAAGCGATGAATTGCGACTTACTTTGGCTTGTTGGAGGGAGGCAGCGGCGTCAGGGTTGAGTCCAGGCGGGGGAGTAGGCATGGTGGTGGCCATATCAGCACTGAAGGTGCCCATGAGGGCACCAATGGCGCCTCCCTGGACTGCGCTTCCAGCCGTGACGACGGCGACTTCCACAGCCGCGGGCTGCTTCTTGAGCCATTGCTTCACCGAGGCGTCCAGCTGCTTCACCTTGAGCTGCACCATCTCAATAGGATTGCCCCCCGCATCCTTTTTCGTGGCCTGCATCATGACCGGTTTGGATTCCTGTCTAACCCCAAAACCCTAGAACAGGATAACTACGAACTTGATAACAACGACAACTGCAGCGGCGATTGGAACTTCGGCGCTTCAAGCGAAAGGATGAAGATGACGAACTCGCGATCCGGGTGTCATCCGGTTCTTTATCCCGGGTATCCGTATTCCTGGGATTACGTTTGCCAGGATCCGGCTCCTGTTTTGAGGTACCTAGTAGATACTGATGCCTGGAATCATGGTCGTCGGGATCCGGTTCTCGTACCGGGGTATCTGTATAGATATAGATACCCGGGAGGATACGTTCGAGGCAAGGTTATCGGAGTACAGGAATCTTCCTGTATTTTCATATTTCGGCTACGTACTTCTGGCCAAATTCATACGTACTTATATACTATTTTTGTACTTGTACATATCCATCATCAGAATATTTCAAGTACTTCAAAGGTACAAAAAATTCGTTTGTATGAGAAAGATTCATGAAACAATTATGGCACATTATGGGTCGAGGGGGTTTTTAGTGAAGTAGGTGAAAGGATTTGTAACAATGTAGTTCTAAGGTGAGGGTTGCAAATTTCTTACCACGTCAAAAGTGGTTTCCTACTTACTGAAAATATGTTTGCCTTGTGTTGTTCTTACCCTTATCTCTATGTTTACTTTGAGTGTCATATTTTGTGACTATTGGGGCTATATTGCATAACTTCCATTGTTGTTTTTTGAGGTTTACTTTCGTTCAAAATCTTGTATTGGTAAGTATACTAAATTCTTAATAGAAACAGCTCTAAAAGGTGCAATGATGCATAAATTGAATGCATATAAGATATAAGACTTTTTCACATGTTACTTTATAAAAACATGAAAACTATAATCATCTCATATAGACCAATTTAATTATAATCAAAACATGAGACAATTTTGAAAACGCTTATATGTTCCACTTTCAAATTTCATAATTAATCTAAGACAAATCAAAATTTTATATTACACCTAGTCCAAATTCCTAAATACTTGTGCAAATTCCTAAATACTTGTGCAAATTCCTAAATACTTGTGGCTTGAGCTATTTGGACAGTAAAGATGCTCCCTACAGCCTTATGGCCAAATGGATGATAAGAGTCTTTTTGCTAGGGTCTTCCAATATGCAGATTCTCTTGAGGAATACAATCTTGCAAACAAAATTTGGAGAAGATGGTCGATGGCCAGCATTACCTAAATGGATTCTCTTCCACAAGTTCATGCCACTCGAGGACCTCGTTTCTGGGATAGCATGATTAAGGCATGGCGAGCGCTTGCTCTCTATATCTCCCCAAATGACAATCCTCATTGAGTTCTACCTGTAGCATGCAAGAAACCTCTAAACAAATTTGACAAGAAGTGGATGCCGACAATGCGATATGTCGAGCAGCAAGGCCTGCAACTTCTTGACTATCCAAGGCCTGCAACTTCTTGACTATCCTCCACCCTGAGTTGCCAAATGAGTTTGTAGTGCCAAGCCTTTGGTTACTTGGCTACTAGTTGTTTGGATTGTGTAGGAGCTATTTTTGACCTAGGGCTACATCCTATCCAAGTAGTAAGGTACTTTTATTTCACAACATTGCTCTAACTTTGTTAGTAGAGTTTTGCAATATTTTCTTGCCGCACAAGAAATTATTCCAAATCTTGATGTATTTCTCAAATGATAATACATTTTTTGTTTCAAAATAAATAAATAATCCTAATTACTTTGCGCATTTTCCAAAGTTGATTTTCTTGGCCGCTTCCCAGTATGCTTACCAATCTAAAATTTGAGAAATAACTGTATTGAGCTTCTTACCTTAGTGAAAGAGAGAACATGTTTTATTGTTACGCCTTAGTGTCTTATGAGACCAATCTTACATGCTTCACATATGAAGCATGACCATACAAAATTTGGTCCATTCTAAGTTGAATGGCCACTTTTGACTAGGCTCCAAAGCAAGGGGATATCCACAATCATTTTCACACTTGAATCACTTTCTTAATTCTCATAGCTACTCACGTCACACAAGCATTCACAAGGAACCGTCCAAGGTCGTTTCATAAAAGCTAAATTAAAATTACATTAGAACCATGTCTACCCAGAGAAAACTCGGACTCAGTGACAACACATGAAAGAATTGCTCCATATCTCCAGGCCCATAGATTACCAATTCAAATGAGACGGGTTCAACCCACCTCTTTACATAAAGTGTTTGGATAATTAAAGCCACGACAAGCCAATTCAAACTCTCACTTTCAGCCAAATGAGTAATTGCCCCACATTATTGACATGTGGAGATATCGATTTGAGAGATATCACTGACATGTGTGTGAAGTTATTGAAAACATCATCTGGACGTTATCTTCCAGAGTTCCACGTGTGAAGTCATTGACAAAATCAATGCCATATGACAGATGACTGGTTCAATGCACGTAACATAATCACTTGCCACTACCACACCAGCAGTGACACATCAGCGTGGTCGGTAGCAAGCAAAAAGCAAAAGGCCTCCCCCAAACATGGAACAGAAAAAAAACCTCAAGTTGGCACATGACACGATCTCACACAAAAAATTATGGTGATTTTTGCTCACTTGCGTTGAATAACGCACAATGAAATTTTACAAAGCTGGGACAGGAGGATCCCGGCGTTCTAGACAACGAAGCCTTATCCAGGGTACAGGACACTAGGGTATATAAAAACCAAAGGTCAAAAAACCCAGAGACCTCTCGTTCATAGTAATTTGGTTTTCTTAGTACAAGCAAGTATTATTGGTTATCGTATGAGAGTTTCAGAAGAGCACCTTGAAGATGGATCGAGGGTCTTTACCATGCTAGAATCCCTCCTCTGGGTCTTCTATGGTACAAACTAAGCCACAAGGTATTCATAACAATACATGGTCATTGATGCGGTTTCGTTTCCACCGACTGCTGCGAGAGGCCATGAAGTTGCTTCAACTCTTCAATTTCTCTCCTTAACGCCTCGTTGGTCTTCCTCAAGATATACCTATCAGCCTCAATAACTTTCAGCCGATGTATAAGCTCTTGTAATCCTTCCGCTTGCACTTCCAAACTGGACGGTTCCCGAGGTCCAAGTGACTTGGAGGCTCGCAGGGTCCTGTTCTTCAGTGAGCCTAAGCTTGCCCATTGCTGCGACTCCTTTCCAGCATCCTCTACTTGTTCGTGAAGACGCGAAGGGTGAATCATCGACAAGTAATCCCTTGCCTCATCCCTTTCAAAAGTCTGCAAATCTGGCTTGCCAAGGCGGTCTGAAGGCGTTGCTGGTTGCTGTGCCTCTGCATCTCCCGTAACATGTAATGTGATCTTGTATGGCGACTTCTGTACCTCATACACATCGTGCACAAACACCGGTTCCTTTGCCCACTCCTGTGCATCCTCGGTGCCCCTGTCTAGTTCACTGGCCCTTGACTCGTTTCCATTACTAGGACGTTCCTCATCTTGTACCTCCCCTTCAGAAGACGATGTAATGCTTCTGCCTTGTACCTCCTCTACCGAAGACAATGCAATGGCACTGTCTCCTACCTCCTCTACCGAAGACGATGAACTAGCTCCATCTACTACCTCTTCTACTGAAGACAATGCATTTACTAATTCCTGTTCGCCACAGTCAACTTCCTCAGGTAATCTTCTATGCAAAGATTCGTCACCTGTGAGACCACTCGACGTCGGTTCATCGTCTCCTGTGGGGAATGAGGCCGTCCTGTCATCAACATCATCACTACGCATTTTAGATCCAGAGTCGCCGGCAGTTTCAGGGTGGTTGATAACAGAGTCAGTCTGAGCAGGATCTCTTACTCCATGCTGCTGCTGCTGCTCAAATTTCTTGACATAATCCAGCACTGAGACCCTTTTCTTCTCTTCTATCCGTCTCTCTTCCTTAGTTTTTTCCAAAGTCTTCAGCGTGATTTCCTGGGAACCCCATTTCCTTCTCAGGCTGACAAATCCAGGTGCTTCTGATTGTGTACCAACTTTTTCTTCGAGTTTTCCCCCTTTTCTGCTGATAGCAGTGGGAGCCCTTACCCCTGATTGGGCTTCCATCATGCGAAGCCTATCTTGCACACTTGTAGAAACAGGCTGAGTATTCTTAGTAAGATCCTTCGATTGCTCGTCTTGTTCGATTCTGGGCGCCGCGTTGACCTTCTTGTGAGCTTCAGGTTTATCGCCATCTTTCAGTTCCAAGTTCCCCCCCGTCTTGTTCATCCTATTGGAAATCTTCACCCCTGACTGAGCTTCTTTACGACGACTTCCATCTTGCACTGGTGCAGAATGAAGGTGATTTTTGATGGTGCTGACCTCGTCCACATGCTTGACTTGCTCGTCTTTTTCAACTTTGGGAGCCGCGACGACCTTCTCCGGCAATTCAGGTGTTCCATTGGCTGTCTCAACCAATCCTACCTCTTTCTTTTTGATTCCGGTAGAAAGCCTTCGCCCTGTTCCGGTGGAAAGCCTTCGCTCTGATCCAATAGAAAGCCTTCGCTCTGATCCGGTAGAGAGCTTTCGCCCTGGTTGAGTTTCCGTACCACGGCCTCCATCTTGCGCAAGGGCAGGGAAAAGCCCATCAGCAAATTTGGCTTCCTCTTCTCTACTGACTTCGGAAGCCGTGCCGATCGTCTCTGGAAATTCAAATTTCCAACCATCTGTCTCTTCGGTCTCTACCACTTTCTTTCTCATGCCATTTGAAAGCCTTCGTACCAATTGAGCATCCATGACACGACCTCCCTCTTGCACAAGTGCAGAGAGAAGCTGGCTACTGGTAGTGCTGAACTTGTCAACGAATGTGGACTGCTCCTCTCTTCCAGCTCTAAATGTCAGGTCGATTTTCCCATCTTCGACCGAAATTGACGATAACAACTTCGGAGAGACTCCGCCTTCATCAGCTTTCGTTTCGGGCAGCAACGACTGCCTCCTCTCTTCCTTCACAAGAGCGTCCAACTTTTCCTTACAAACGCGAATTTCTTCCTCCAAAGCACTTCTCTCTTGTTCACGGTTGATAAGAAGCTCATTCAAAGCTTCAATCGCCTCTTGGTCGTACATTGCCTTCTCGAGGACCATCCGCTCAAATTGGCGAGCCTCCATCTGCACAGCAGCCTTCTCTTCTTGCAAACGAGAAATCATCGCCATAGCTTCACTAGCGGCTGTCGCGGAGAAATTCCTCTCCTCCTCCAACTCACTGTACAGAGCAGCGACCGTCTCACGCTCCCGTTGAAGCGCCTCCACAAGCTCCCTGTCCTTCAAGTCCTCCCTGTCCTTCAGATCCTCCCTCTCCTTTGATTCCTCTCTCTCCTTTGATTCCTCTCTCTCCTTCAGATCCTCACTCTCATCCTTCACATCCTCCAAATCATCGTCACTATCCACTTCCAAATCAGCGAGATCCTCAACCGGCGAACTGTAACCAGAAGAACTTTCATCGCCGCTAATTTCACTCACTCTCGTATTCCGTCTATCTAATTCAATCAAGTAACTTTTCAACGCCGTTTTCAACTTTTCGAACCGCTCGGCTCGATTTCTTTCCTTCATGGAAGAATCTGTAGCATGCTTCCCACACCGCGCAGGGCAAGAACATGGAGTATTCAATCCATTTCTCCGTAACACTCGAGAAACGACATAGTGAACAAAACAGCATAACAAGACCATAACACTAAGTTGACCAGTCAACTTAACGTTGTCTAACCTTCTTTGACTAATAGGGAGCGGATTATACCCCATCACACCTAGTTCTCTCCTCAACGCTCTTGATTCAAGCGTACTATTGAGCATTTTACCTAAGAAAACGAATTGTCCAAAGAAAATTCGCTCGATCGAAGCGAAACAAGCCTAAAACACTGCGCCTTGAAGAATATGCTCTTGAATCACACGAAAATAGTCGCATTATGTCCAAAACCACCTCGACTCCCGAACCTTATCACGCGCTTCAAATCCACACATGGAACCAAGGCGACTGCGGCTCGAGAACAGAAACATCCTCCAAATAAATCTCGAGCGATATTCTCACAAATACCGATCCAAAGAATAAGCGAAAGGGGAAGAGTCTTTCTGCCAAAGTGGATAGCGCTCACATACGAGAACGAAACGTCCACTCCACTCGCCACCGCAGCTTGGATCACCTAATCACCTTCACACGCGCTTCGGGGGCATTCTCTAAACAAATTTCGATCTAAGAAAGGCGCCAGTTCTCACAAATTCCGATCCGAAGCATAAAACCGTTCGCCGCCGCAGCTCATATCAAAATCCTTCAAGAAAGCCTTCTCACACGCTTCAGATCGGTCATGGCTCCACAAAACTCGAAAGGCGATAAAATTCTTTTGCCACTCCACTCGCCACCGGCGCTTTGTATCAGCTATCTCACGTTCCCACGCGCTTCAGATCGGTACTAACTCCAAAAAAGAATCAAGAACCGAAAGGCAATGAATTCTTTAACAGGAAAAGGTACGTTCACTGCAATCGCCGCCGCAGCTTGTACTACGACGTCATGAGAAAGAGCCTTGTCACGCTTCAGATCGGAATTGACTCCAAAAAAGAAGCATCCTTCACAAAGCGAGAAATCGATTCAAAAACAAGGCCAGTTTTCACAGGCTTGGATACAGAAAGGGAAGAAAGGAGCGAGACGAGATGAAAGTGTTAGCTATAGTGGATTGCTCGTTCACTCACTTGTATTGGCGATCCTTGGAGCTAGAGGACGGTGTACAGAGTGCGAGAAAAAAGAGCGCAGTGCCCTAAACCTTTGGAGCTGGGTACGAGTGGCAGCGGATCTGGCTATGGTGCGAATCCCTTGCTGCTGGTTGGCGGATTGCGGGGAAGCGTCCCGTGGCGGGGAAGACAAGGAACACGGAGGAAACGGCAGTAGGGGTCGTATCCGCAAAGCTCGCGACCTGGTCTTCTTCGTGGGGTTGGCAGTGTGAACGCGACCCCAAGACCGTCCGTGACATGAGTCATTGACGTGCGCTGACAGCTGTAACTAATTTAAATACCACGTCGATTTTTTAGTGAGTTGGGTCGTACGGTAGTAAGTTGTTGACGGGTGCTTCTTCTTTTCTTTTTTGGGCGTGGAGATAACTTTTTATAAGTGAAATTTGGAACGTCTTCTCTTTTTCTTTTTGATATACTAAGGTGGTCAATATGGCACAATTTTCAGGACAAGAAATCTACAAGATGTTACCACTGAAAGCAATTTTTGTGTGTGGGGAAAATTAGTAGAAAGCTAGAGCAAGTGAAATCATCAATTTTTGAACTCTTCTACATTGAGTCATGAATTGTTAAAGTTGGAAATATAAGTGTTTCAAAAATGGTGCCTTGAAGTGATGTATGCGGCGAGTACAAACATGGTATAGTTGTATGGAGAAGCTATTATGTACAAGTCTATCAGTAAAGATACTAAAGCTCCATTGTAGGACTTTGCTCCATCTTCGACCACTCTATTGTAATAGTAGCAACTACGTTTTATCAGAATAGTGTGATTTCTCAACTATGGTTAAAGGTTGTATGGTACACATTAATCAATGTGAATTGTAGGGCAATCCTGCCTAAGGGAAGGATTGCGGAAATCAAAATCATGACGAGGAGGAAGAATCTTGACAGTTACCAACAATGAGGGCATTGAAATACATATATTATGCACATTATTTAGGGTAGATGGGAAATGTAGTACAGTAGTACATGGTTTCTCCTTGCTAGCCAAGGATTACGTGAAATATGTGATTTGTTATATGAATAGGAATCATTCTAGAATAGTTGTCGATACGAGTTGTGGACATGGCTCAAACGGCCACATTGTAATCATAATGTGTCATTCACGATTGCACTACATGGTCATAATATGTTCGTTCAAGTCATGTGCACAAGTCATATCGACAACATTTCTTATAATGTATTCCAAGTAACGATGCAACTATTACACTTACATTTTTTCAAAAGATTATTGTTCAAATCATTAACCTTTAATTGGTTTCCAATTTGAACAAGAAGTAAGCATTATTAATATAACTTAAGGTGCCTCTACTTTTTATTTTCCATCCATTCAATTTATAATACGCTCACAAATACTATCACGGAACCTTGTTTGAACAAAACATTGCAACTACTTCATTAACCTGTAAAGGTTAGAAGGGTTTTGAGAAAACTTAATTTTGTTACACACTGTGTTTTCAATAAGGAAACTTAACATTTAAGTGGCCAAGCAAGCACCTCGGGCACTTTTAGTGTATTTTTAACAAGGCGTTTAAGTGCTAACACAAGGAGTCAAGATACCTATGGAGCAAATTTCCTCTCATGTGATACATTCATGAAAAAAAACCCCAAAAATTAACTCAATCACATGACCGAAGCTTTTTGACCTCCTTGTGCCCTATGAACGAAATGACTTCCCACATAAAACATACCGAACTCTTGTACAAATTTTGGAACAAACGCTAAAACAAAGATCTTGATACTTAAAAATTATAAATATCATAAAAAAATTCTTTAATATTTTGGTTTGTGATAAATGAAACTCTCCTAAGTCATCTGAAACTCAAGAACAAGAATGAATACTTTTACCAAATAGACCATTATCTATCCTCCAAAAAGCAACTTAAAAAGAGAAAATCTAATAAAAAGGTTGGATGTCGCAGAAACAATTTTGCAACACAATCAAAAACACTTTACGGCCCACCTACTTCCAACAGAATTGAGCCCCACTCACCTGGAATGAATTGAGAATTCTGCATGGTTGTTGAGAAAGCTCCACAAAGTTTTAAATGTAGCCATCATTTGTCACATGAAATTTAAAGAGCAGTCTATTGAAGTGAATTGAAAGTGGACTAAATGAACGCTACCTTGCATTTTTCTCAACAATGAATGAAATATGATTGCTTGAATTCATTAATATTAAGATATGAGCGCATCAAAGTTTTGGTGTAGTGGATTGGCACCACAATGAGGTGGTTGGTTATTCAATTCTTGTTGGTGTCTATGAAGCAGCAACCTTAGTTCATACAAAAATTGGTGGGGTTTTGACCTAAACCAACAATGAGTGGATATATCTCAAGATTTGTACAATCAAATTTAATAAATATGGAAGACCTGTAGACGAAGATTCTATGGTTGTGATTCTCAAAATCAATTACACATTGATTTTAAAAGGCATCATTTGGAGGTCTTTAGACAGATTGGTTTTAGAAATTGGATACAAAATTAAAAATTAAAAATATTAAAAAAAAAAAAGAAAGAAGAAGGAGAAGAGTATGAAATGTGATGAAAGTCCGTGATGCGCTCATACCAAGGCTACTACACTAGATCCCATCAGAACTCTTACTAAAGTTAAAGCCTGTGGGCATATTATCAAGGTTAGGTCGAACGGACACTATATTCACACTAAGGGTATGGTGTTCTTCTTCTTCTGATGAAAGTCCAGATTCTCTGGTTTGTCAAAAAAGTTTCACTGTAACAGAATTGCCGAGGAAAAAGCACTGGACAATTCTGTCAAAAAGCAAGGTCCAAGTTGGTTCCTAGCCATTCAGTCAGCTCGATCTCAACTCAGATGCTTGCTTCGATGGACCGTCGTTGATTCATGTGCCGGCCGTGCCATGATCCTGCACATGGGGATTCCTCTAATTCAAGTCAGAGCACTTTCTGCATGTGAGTGGAACAAGTCAGTCTTAGTTTGCGGAGAATCCTATACCGCCAAACGGAGCTACAGTACAGTAGTGAGGCTGACCTCGATGCAGCAACCTCGGATTCCTGCTGCTAAGTTCTAGAATCTGGATTCACGAATACAATGCTGCAAACGACGACGAAAGGGCTGATCGCAGACCATGAACAAGCTCAAGAATCTTCTTTCGGGACGATCCGAAAGATTAATGGCAGCTCGAGTAGATGGTTGCCGTATCACTGATGCAGTCGCGAAGAGTGAAATTCAAGTGCAAGAACTCGAGATAAAATGAGGCGCGACGGTCGAAGCAATTTGATCAGTGGTGGTTAGCACTTAGCAGGGAGGTAAATTCGATTACATGGAATAGAGCACAGTCAGACAGCAGTGCGAGTGCTTGAATACGACGGGCCCATTTTAGGAAGGAGATTAATTGCGCATGTCACCAGTGAAGTAGAGGTCTACCGAGGAATTCGGCTTGAAAAATGGAAGGAGCTTTTAGCAGCATTCATACAGTACCCGTGTGGATGGAAACGTACGTGTGCTCAGGTCGATCACCGCTGGAGCAAGTTCACACATGCTACTTTTGCCGATTGGGCGCCTCGTACCCCGGTAATGTGGCATCTGGTGGGTACACAATCGCGGCCAACTCGGTGACCTCGATCATGGTGGCGGTTGCCGAATCGATGAGATATCGACACTCTCGGTCTTGTGGACGGGGAAGCGATGGAAACGGAGGACAGCGTAGCCTCTCCGGCGTTTGCATACATCTCTGTCTTTTGCATACATAATGGCAGTTCAGGCAAAAACTATAGAGGTGGCACCTCCGGACAAGGGAAGGGTGTTGTGGCCGGACAAGTCCTCCAGTGTCTATCTCACGGTTTTCTTGTGTTGTTTTGTATAGGGCAATTACCCACAACCAGGGTGATATGAAAATAAATCTCTCGATGAGGAGGTCTGGCTCCGCCTTCCGAGGAGGGGGATTTATTTTCATATTATCAGAGGAGGCGGTGATTGATCGACGTAAACCGTGCCTTATTAACAAGAATTCATCGAGGAATTGAATGAGAAGTGGCTCTGTGGATGAATTCCCGTAGTCCCCGTATGGGAGGAAAATACCGCGTAACCAAAGATTACGGGCCATAACCTGCCCACCAAATGAATGGGGATTTCTGCGGCAAGTGTTTATGTAGGATGGAAGGGGGAGGGATTTTTATACCTTGTTTTTTTTTTTTTTTTTTTTTTTTTTTTCCACCACTAATTAGTATGGGCTAAAAGATTTTTTTTTTAATTCAATTTTTTTTAAAAAATAATATATATATATATATATATAATAATAAAATTGGAGGAAGACAATTGAGTTGATTCCAACTTTCTGCAATTTTCATAAGATTTTTTTGGAGATTGAATGATTTTTTTAACTAAAAATTTATCATGCCGCTATGAGGGATAGTTTAATTACTTTTAGAAGTTTTAAACTGTAGTTATGCTAGGGAACCCAAGAGGAGCCCCTAGATATTGAAAATAATCAGTGCGGCACCTTCCTCGCCGCTCTTGCGACTCGGAATGATGTCCTGCTCTTTATTTTCTATAACTAGGGTTCCTTTTGAGTTACCTAGTACGTTTCGGTGGATCCATTAACCCCTAAAGTGGACTAGCCTCAAAATTGTTGTAAAGTCTCAATAATGCCAAAATCTACCCTCTTTTGATGTAAGGTGAAAAATTTCAAAATTTTGAATATACTTAGGGATGTAACAGTAGGATCTAGTACCTAACTTGTATGTACATGTGTATATTAAATCTCAAATCCAAATTGTTTACCATTTGTGAGATCATAGGAAGAGAAACAAGTTATTTGTGAGCCAAAAAAACCATTTTGGTAGAAAATGAGACTTGAAGCTATTGAGTTAGGAACATGAATATGCAATTTTTACCCTCATGCGACCTTTAAAACCTAAGGAAATGCTCGATTGTTCACTTGGAAGTAGGCCGATCTTTGACAATAAAAATGTCATGTGAAGGATAATATCTCAATTTTTGGTGAATTTTTGCATTTAATGCGATTTGATTGATTTTGGGCAGATTTTGAGAATGAAAAGAGCATATACCTCAATTTGGGGAAATTTCAAATAGTGTTTTCAAACTTTGACTGTGAATATCTCCTAATGTATAAGGAATCTTGAAGGCACGAAATGACTTTTTGGAAAGATATGGAAAAACTCTACAATGTGCCAAAGTAACAACTGCATATGGTTTAAATTTAGTAACTAACAGCGTGACCAAAGTCAACTTGAACATTATGTGGTTGATTTTGATTGTAGGGGTTAAATTAGTTGAGTATTTACATTTGCAATCTCAAGTGCGACAAAGAGAGTATATTGCAAGTGCATAAGATAATGAAACATATATTTATTATTTACATGTTGACTTGACCAAGTGCAAGCATTGAACACAAATCACCCAATATTCATAAAATGGGAATTATACTATGCCAAAATGGTTCAAAATTCCTCTATATTCATGTAAATTCTCAAAAAATCATTAAAAAAACTAAAAATGCAAAGCCAAAGAAATCTCCACAAAATAGTGAAAATACCATAAATCCTCTTTGAACCTTTATGATTTATCATAATAATGTTAAAATTCCAAGATAAAAAATCTCTTATACTATCATTTGAAAACATGGCATTTCAATATTGTATATCAAACTCATAATTGATTATGTTCTTTAACCCCTAAGAGCCCAATCGACCATTTTATGATCGATCCAGAATTTTGATAAGTTGGGAACCACATCCAATTTACAAAACCCTGTTTGGATTCATAGATTGTTCAGAATAAGTCTTCAAACACAAACAGGGCAAAGTTTTTTTAGTGTAAGAAAACTTACTATTTTGAGAAACTAATAAGGTTCCTCATAGGTTACTTGTTGTAAGAGTCTAGCTGTCAAAACAAGCAAAAACTACAAAAGAAATATATTGATCCAAGACTTAGGTTTACAATGAATAAGAGTCCCTTATATACTAATCTCTTGGCTCAACTGCCGAGGCTATACTTTAGCTCTCTCATCCGAGGCTATACTTTAGCTCTATCGCCGGCGCTATACTTTAGCTCTCTTCACAAGTTCCATTTATAAAATTAATAGCGAGTGAACATCCGAGCTTATCAACGAGGCCTTGGCCCACGACAAATGCCTCATCCTCCTCCTCCTCATGTCTTTGATAAATTAACAAGTGTCATACAAGAGAATGTGCCCAAGGAATATCAAGATTTCCACGCGCGCAAAATAAGCGCTCGTAATCGCTCTAAGGCCATGACATTTTGAAATTGGCAAACAGTGTTCCCAAGAGGCTCCGCCATCCCGTCCACTTTACAAGTAGTTGCTAACCGCGCCACGACGTCGATGTTGCAACACTCTTTCAACAAAGATACTCGTCCCTCGCTAGTGGATGCCTCCGAAAGCGGATTGCTCAAAACAACACCGGCCATTATCACGAGGTAGTTGGGAAGGCAACGGATCCTCAACCGCCTTCTTCACTAAACTCACATGAAAAAACAGGGATGAATACCGACGGTGTATTCAAACGAACCGCATGTGTACCTAAGCAAACGGATCCTCACCGCCTTCTTCACTAAACTCACATGAAAAAACAGGATGAATACCTGACGGTGTATTCAAACGAACCGCATGCACACTCACGCACTCCAATACACGATAAGGAAGAGCAATCCAATCAAGCTTCGATTGGCGGGACGTGTTGATGTTCTTCAACTTCAACCACACACGATCACCCGGACGAAAATCCTCGCCACCGAAATACGTCGCAGATTTGATCGACGTTTGAGTCTCTTCGCGAATGGCCATTGCCGTTGTTGCCGCTTCACTTGAATTACGCCAATCTTCCAACAAGCTTGCGTCCTTTTTCGCCGCCGGTGACAACGAAGAACCCGCTTCCTCGGTATAGTAATATTCATGACCGAATGATGATAACCGTGAGTCATAAAAATGCAGACATACCTATAGATCGCGACACACGATTATTCAACGCCATCATCGCGATCGGCAAATCGAAAAGCCCAATCTTCTTGCTCAAATGTCGTTAAAATACGAAGATATGTTTCAAGCTCTTGATTCGCCCTCTCTCTGTTGCACCATCTGCCTCCGGATGGAAAGTCGCCGACAACCGACGCGTAATCTTCATCAATCTGCATACTACTGGCCCAAAGCAGACTAACAAATTGACTACCACGATCCGACACAATTGCTGCAGAATCCGCGATCTTAAAACTTGCTCTAAAAGTTTGTGAGCCACATCAAGCGCATTTAATTGTCTTCATAGGACAACAATGATAGATTTGGACAAATGATCCATCACAACCATGATATTTGTGCAGATCGCCGCCAGCGCCAATCCGTAATAAAATCAATAGAGAGTTCACCCAAATCCGTGCTGAATTGGCAAAGGTTTTAAAGAACCTCGCTTCGCTTCTCCCGCCAAAATCTTCGATTTTCCACACACGCTGCGCCCGCATAAATCTCCGAACATCTTGTGTCAACCTGCGCCACGATATTCACGCGCAATCAAGTCACGCTGCACTTCTCACGACCTGGATGTCCTGCTAGTGGTGAATCATGAGTAGATTGGATCAAACGCGCGTCCGAAGAGGTTCGCGCGCGAATCCATATTCGTCCACGCCAACGCAATCGACGACCAATCTACGTAACACTCACTAATCGCGATAGGTAAGCCCCATTCTTTAGGTAGTCGGCGCCACCATCCATAACCGCCGCATCTTCCAATAACGATGATTTGTTTGCGGCAACATCCCATAACGCAATCATCTCTCTCAATAAAAATGGACATATGGGACGCGGCCATTATCGACTCAGAAGCGAGCTTTTTTCTCTCGATCGCATCACCATCTCGCGATCCATGCGATTTAGCGACAACCTTCAAAGCGCTTATCATCTCCGTCTCAAAAGTTCGATGATATCGATTCACGATTCGATTATCATCTCGTGTTATTGTAAGATCATGTTCCCGACGAGAAAGTGCATCCGATTGAACTTGATCCTCGCTGCGCTTGTCTTTCGATCTCAAAGTCAAAATCATTCAACTCAGAGGCCCAACGATTTCGCTTTCTCGCTCAAATGTTGCTTCTTCCGAAAATAAGCCAAATGCGATGATCCAACTCACTTCAAAATGTTGGCCAACAAGAATGTACGCCACTCGCGGATGCAATGTACAATCAAGCAAGATTTCCTTGTCATGAATCGGATAATTGGACTCACGGATCGTTGTGTTTCTTCGAGAAATAAGAAACCGCGACGCCAAAGTCCGTCCACCTTTTGCATTAAGGTGTCACCAACAAAGATAACCAGAGGAATCACATTCAATGGTTGTTTCAAACCCGAGTCCCATTTAACGAAAGACCGCGCATTTAATTAACGCCTCCTTCAATCGATCAAAGGCATGTTGACATTTCGATGTCCAATGGAAAGGTTGATCTTTCCGCATTAGTCGAGAAGAGGCCTCGCAATGTTAGAATATCCATCTATGAATTGTCGATAATAATTGCGAAAAACCTAAAAATCCATGAACTCCTTTCACTTTTGTTGGCGGCTCCCATCGACGAATTGCTTCAAGTTTTCTTTGATCACCGCAAACCCCAACCGGTCTTCACAAAATATCCAAGATACTTAATAGCGCCTGCTTAAACTCGCTCTTATCAAAATCAAGTTGAAGTCCTCACAAGCGAACTTACGGATGATCCTCGAAATCGCATCACGATGTTCTTTTTGAGATTACCATAGATCACCACGCCATCAATATACGCGAGCAAAGATATATCCAATTCGTCACAAGATCCAATTGATATATCAAAAAAGTTGCGCAGTGCGCTACCGTCACCCAAACGGCGCGACTAACCACTCATATAAGCCAAAACGCGTGTTTTGAACGCCGCCTTCCACTCGCCACCTTCTTTCACACGTATCCGACGAAACGCAGAGATTACATCAACCTTGAGATATATTTGGGTCAGCAAAGAATGGATCTTAACGCCTCATCAATGCGCTGGAATCGGATAGTCGCCCTTCCGATCGATCTCGTTCAATCGCCGATAGTCAACACGTAATCGCAATCCTCCGCCAGGTTTCTTCATCACAAATATGACCGAGCCGCTGCAGTGAATTACTTACGCGAATAAATCCATTATCCAACAACTCCGTAAGGGTCTTGCGAAAACTAATAATTGATCCTCGACATCCGATACAACGGCGTACGGCGGGGATGTCATCATTAGTCTTCCTTCAATAAGATTGATCTCGTGATCAACTCCTTTCCTATGCAAAAAGAACGACTTTCAGATCTTGTCGATTAAAAGCGCCAATAATTGGCGTGAGCCAGTCGAGCATGTTGTGCGGGTCCCCTATACACCTTTCTTGTCAGAGCGCTCCTGATGTCAACCAAGTTCTGGCACTAAAACCTCTACTCTGCTTCACCGCTTCTCGCAGTTTGAATCACTCATGACGATCTCTCAGATTGGCTCCAACGTAATCGGGCCGAGTCTTCACAATCATCTTGAAAGGTTTTGAACGCAAACCTCTTCTTTAGCAAGGCCGAACACTCAGATCATGCCGCCCCATCCAACCTTTTCCCAAGATTATATCATCTATCCGTCCCGGAATAACATAGGCAACAATCTTCTCCTCATACCATCAATATCGCCATAAAATTTGCAATTTGGCAAATCATAGGCCGCTTTTTCATTGTCGTAATTTCGCTCCAAAGATCTAGGTTGAATAGATGACGATCCAACCCTCTCCGTCGAACAAATTGCTGCATACGCTTCAAAAGCATTGGCATCCGTAATCACACAAAGACGAGTAGATATAATTGAGTTTATTAAAACATCAACATACATACCACCCATGTCTAAGTTGTCTCCTGATTTCTTCAACTTTGACAACCCGCTCCACGCCTCCGATCGAGTCTTATGCCGGAAGTCGCTGCGTTTTCCGACTCTACATCGTAGTCACTACTCTCCATCTCTTTGACCTCCTCTATCTTGACATTGCTTCTTCTTTCTCATCATCACGCGCACTATCGAAGTTTTATCCGCGCTCTTCTTTCTTCTTCTTCTCATTGCCTTCACTCTTGCTTTTGATGAATAAATCGTTTGACGGTGGCCGCTTCAAACACAAAAACAAATGGTCCTCTTGGCGACACCGTTGTTGTTCCTCCAAAGTCGACGCGTCTCGAAGCTTGCTTATTTGGACCAGAGGCATCCAATCCATCTCATCTCCATCCGCCATACGCGATTTGATGTCGCGATCGGAGTCGCACGACGACTTTCCGATATCGCAAAGAATCGCTTTGAGAGTCGACCACCAACAAAGCTTGACAAACATATCATAATCGATGTCGCTATAGGTCCAATCATCGCGTTGCATCTCTCGAAAGTTGAGAGACCGCGAAGATATCTTATCTTCACCATATCCGGAACCATGGTAAGTTGACTCTCACCAAGCTCCTTCTCAAACTTGGGCAAGAATGTTGCGAATGACTCCCTACCCGCTTCATTGCTTGAAGCCGATTCAATGCTCATTTCTTTGATTCGGTCGATGTAAACGTCAAGATGTTGAATAAAAGTCGCCGCATTGCAACCACGTTGATTTTGGTAGAAAGATACTACCATCATCCGCGCCTTCGCGTCCATCCTCGAAAAACAAGTATGCGGCTGATCTTGAGGTGTACCAAGATACCCCATCAATTCAAGCTTGTTATCCGCTTCGACCTTCCATATCGGGTAGCCCTTGCGACTCCCCGTCAACTTTGAAATATCCGCAATCGCTTGCGCAATGCGACGGCAGCCTCCTCCATATTGTTGTCTTTGATCGATTGCGGCATCATCTCATGCGAAGACGGACCTCCTAAACTCGTGAATTGTCCACCCACGAGCCCACTGCGATCAAGGGGCAACCAATCGCTGATAGCCAACTTCTCACTACGGTAAGCTTGAAGTGTGTGCAACCTCACGATCTCCGCTGATAGTCTTCCGCCGTAATTTCTCCTTGCGCTGCTGCTGCTGCAAGATCTCATCATCGATCATCCTGGGCGTTCTCCATCTCAAAAAGCAACACCTCTCAATCAACTCTTCAGCTTCGCAAAGCCTTCAAATGCGTCCCCGCTTCGTGGCTATCTTCAATCACTACCACGAGGGTGGATAAGTTCCTCAATCTAATCAATGTCCTACTTTTGTCGTTTGAAAAACAAGGGAGGATGAAGCTCTTGAAAAAATCAAGATAAGTCTTGGATTATGTAAGAGTCTAGTCACAAAAACAAGCAAAAACTACAAAAGAAATATATTGATCCAAGACTTAGGTTTACAATGAATAAGAGTCCCTTATATACTAATCTCTTGGCTCAATTGCCGAGGCTATACTTTAGCTCTACTGCCAAGGCTATACTTTAGCTCTACTGCCGAAGTTCTATTTATAAAATTAATAGCGAGTGAACATCCGAGCTTATCAACGAGGCCTTGGCCCATGACACTTGTGGCCTCTCTCCCTTTTATCATATAATATGTGATTTTAGTCAATCATAGCAATTTTCAATTACTAATAATAGAAATTACATTTTATATTGATTTTCAGAGTTTTACTCTCTTTAATTAATTTTGAAAAAAATCTTACTCATTTTAGGAAATTTAACCATATAGATCTAATTTAGGGTTTAAGGTCTTTATACTATCTTTGGAGCGCTACTTCATAAGGGTTACCAAATCCATATTTTATAACACATCTAAGTTTTTCTTCAAACCCCTCGGGCCTTTAGGGGTTAAAAAACCACCAATGAAGTAGTTTTTTTTTTTTTTTTTTTTTTTTTTTTTTTTTTTTTTTTTTTTTTTTTTTTTTTTTTTTTTTTTTTTTTTAATTTCGAAATTGTGCTACAAACTTGTGGTCTCTTGAAAAGACAAATGAATGAAGTTGTGCAACCATATACGCATATATCAAATGTACAAATCAAGCTAGAAAATCAAATCAGAAAAGTAAAAGGCGAAGTTGTGCTTTAAACTAAAGCACTATGAAAGTCCAATGGCTAAACCTCGGCACGCAGTAGTCGGTACAAGACTCTTCAATCAGACTGGCGACTTAGGGTTCTTCAATCACAATCGAGAAACCATCTCGATTCATGGTGGAGGAGAGCATGATAGTGCCATCGATGCAATGATCTCCTCGTGCTGAGCAAAACGATCATAAATTTGACGAAAGAGGTGGAGGTTTAGGGTTTATTGCAATGGCGACCTCGGAGCCGAATTTGCGGCAGCGGAGGAGCACAGCAACAGAGAAAGGGAAAGGGAAAGCCTTCATCGATGATGAGACGGTGGAGAATAGGACTGATAAGAAGAAGAGCAGTGGTGACGACACTAATTTGCTGGAAGAGAAGAGCACAGGGATCGGTTGGAAAGGAGCTTTCTGTTTCCTCATGGTAGCGCGCTATTACAGTGCTCTTTACAATAACATTCACGATTGCGATGAGGTGTTTAATTACTGGGAGCCGCTGCACTATCTTCTTTACAAATCCGGGTTCCAGACTTGGGAGTACAGGTATCGTTCAACTCTTTTCAATTGGATGACCGATTGTATCATTTTGAAGCTTTCTTGATCCTGCGATCAATTTCAGTTTTGAGATTTTGCTATTGTTTTTCTCGCACTTCGAAGCTTTCATCACTTCTTAATTTTTCGATGAGTTCCAGATTTTGAAATTGTGCTATTTTGTTTCTTGCGTTTTGAAGCTCTCATCGCTTCTTTAGTCTTCGATCGGTTTCAGTTTGAAATTGATCTATTGATTTTTCCCGCCAATTGACACATTTCCTTTTGTGAAGCTCGGTTGAACTGCGCAATTTTAGTATTAATCTGAAGCGACGTAGTTTAGTGCTCATATGGATTGTGTATTTTGTGCAGTTCGGAATTCGCTCTCAGGTCATATCTGTATCTGTTGCTACACGCAGTCGTCGGTGGACCTTTGCTGTTGCTGTCTAGTCTTGGAATCACCAAGGTTAGTTCTCAAATGCGCATTTTAGTTCCGTTCTTGGGATCTCTACCTGTTTCTTTTCAGCAAATAGTCGATAAAGAGTATCGTTTACTTGTGAAGATAACAATTCTCTTGTATGATGGACGCCCATTGTAGGTGCAAGTGTTCTACTCGGTCAGACTTGCCTTGGGACTACTCTCAGCTTCTACTGAGGCGACTTTAGTAGATGCTGCTAACAAACGATTCGGACCTCGGGTTGGAATGTATACTCTGATGCTTCTTTGTGTCAGCAGCGGCTGCTTCAACGCAAGTACCAGTATGTACGTTTACTGCTCTGTTTTTTGGTATAGTCCTGATGATTCACTTACAAGAGAATGGAAGGTTTGTTGTAGATTTGATGGGTGACATTGTAATTTGCAGGTTTCCTGCCAAGCACCTTTTCGATGTACGCAATCACTCTGGCATCAGCACTGGTTCTGTTGGGAGACATGCATAAATCAGTGGTGGCTGTTGCCGCAGCTGGTGTGCTTGTAGGTTGGCCCTTTGCAGCTCTGGCTGCAGCTCCATTGGTGATGTACTCGTTACTGAGTGGAAGCTTTCTTTCTGTTTTCCTGGCCGGCTTGGTCACGACGCTGTGCACAATGGTAAGTTCTCGCTCCTCTTTTATGTTGGCTGGCTATCTTGAATGAAGAGCAGATTTCTGATGTCAATGTTTGGCAACAGGTGTTATCAGTATTGGCAGACCGCTATTTCTATGGACGCTGGACGTCATCAGTTGTCAACTTGGTGTTCTACAACGTACTTAGTGGAGAAGGAAGCACTTTATACGGAACGGAGGGTCCCTTGTTCTACCTGTGGAATGCATTCAACAATTTTAATTTCTCGGTTCCACTTGCTCTTGTGTCTCCTACTCTCCTCTACATTGGTAAACGAGACTATTACAGTCTTCCCCGTAAACCAGACCGTGAGTATCAAAGGCTTCTCGTTGCAGTTTGGCCCCTTTTCTTATGGCTGGGGTTCATGTCTCTGCAAGCGCACAAGGAAGAAAGGTCAGTGCACGAAGCCACTTTCTTTGTTAGAATGAGCAGCACTGAATCCGTCCTATCAATTACCATCTCTTTTCGTTGCATTATCGAAGAGAATGTGCAGTGCATAGTACCAGTTCTGGATTCCTTGTGATTTTTGTAAAGACTTAGTGCCGGTTTCATGTAAATTGAAAGCTACAGTTTATCTTGCTCTTCGCGTTTAATACTTGCATGCAAGCACAATTGACTTTCGTTGTAGTGAGATGATACTTTTTGACGACCCGTCTTGCAGGTTTCTGTACCCAGTGTACCCGCTTATATGCTTAGCTGCTGCAGCTACAGTTGAGAGGCTTCACGATTATCTTCCCGAGTTTTTCGAGTATAATAAGTACCTGTGTTGGATCATCTGGGTCAGTTTGACTGTCACCCTCTTAATTCATTTAATTTAACCTACGTAGGCTGAGATTAGTCTACTCGAGGATGACCTCGACCTGTGGTTCATGATCTCATTAGTAGCTACTTCATCTTGCGATATGTGATGCTTCGTTTCAGGCACACACTTGCTTCAGATGTGAGATAGTCGCATGTTTATGTCTTCTTTCTGCTTGGGAGCCTTTTTTTTACCATGTTCTGGTGGCTGGGCAGGCTGTGAAGAAAGCTCGACCATTGTTACTTGGGGGTATTCTAGCGCTTTCATATTGCAGGACTTTATCGTTGTTCCATGGCTATTCGGCACCCATGCAAGCTTATCTTCATCTTCCAGTTAATGCAACCACAGGTATGGAACTTAACCTTTGTCCATGGCTCTTATTATCATGCTCAATATCTTAGAGGGGGCTATATTGGAATGCAGAAGCAACGGTTTGTGTTGGCAGCGAATGGCACCGTTACCCTTCTTCTTTTTTCCTGCCCTCTTCGCACTATCGTGTGGCCTGGCTCGATGATGGTTTCACTGGCCTTCTTCCGCGACCATTTGATCCTTCCCTCGGAGGAACGACAGCCGCCCCGCCACATTTCAATAGCAAGAACAAGGCCTCACCAGATCAATTCGTAAGCTCTCATCTTCCAACACCTTTGCACGCATGTACTTGGACCCAGTCTTGCCTGCTACATGGAGCCAGTACTTTTATTACATGATGTTATCGTGTAGACACACAATTGCGTGCCAAGCCCACATTGTCTGACTCCAAATCTTTTCAACAGTTGACGGATGAAGGCAAATGTGACTTTCTAGTCGAACTTGTTCTTGACCGGGATGATAGAACATACAGAAGCAAGGACGAAAAATCTTGGAAGGTATCATCACTACTTTTCTACCTAACAATTCGCAACTAATGTGCATTATTGCTCATGACTCTTTAATTAATGTTCTCTGACGCATTACCATGGTAATTAAATTGTGCAGCTTGTGTATGAGAAAATTTTTCTGGACAAAGAGTTGTCTCCTGCCAAAACTCGCGCTTTCTTTCTTCCATGGATTTGGGAGAAGAGAAACATATTTGGAAGATACAGACTGGTCCAACGCATCCCCAAAAGCGCCACTGCATAGCCGACTCCTAAATTCTGTTATGTGCAAGTCATTGCCAATCTTAAAGTGCATCATTAAGAAATCTATCACCTCATTTTGAAAGCTTAGTCATATGCTAGCTTGAGAGATTTTGGAGTTCCAAATGTACTACCGGTAGTTAGTTAGTCACTTGGAGGGGCCTCAGATAAAGATGAGGAGGCCAGGGCACACAGGGGCCTTCTTGTGCTTTAGTAGTAGCTAGCTTGGGGCCTCTGTCTCTGTGGTTTGAGAGGCTCAGGAATCCTTTGGTAATTCTGTTTTACTTGTTCTTTAGATGTGGGGCATCCATGCAAGCAATGCAGTAAAGCATGACTTGCCGTACTAGCGTTTGTCATTAGAAAGTGATGCAGGGTCCTACAATCATGTCCATGATGAGGGGTGTGTAGTTCTGCATGCTCTGTTGGATGTGCTCATCTTGCTTTGTAGCTGTATGGCAAATCGTAAGATACAGTAGACTTGGGTTCTCTATCTATTTTTGTCTCTGGGGATGGCAACTCGTCTGACCTGACTTGAGAGCCATTCTATGTGTGACAAAGATGAGCTTCAAAATGTTAAGTTTTTGATGCAGGTACAATATCGGGGCTATCTAGTACGGTTGATGCTCTATCTGTTCATCAATCTAAGTATTGTCATTCTTCACCAACTGTGGGCCTTAAGAAAATGTCAACCATCTGTGGGCATTGAGAGACCTTCGTCCAAAATCTAAAATTGTGTAAGGATTTATCATTGGGTTGATTCAATTAGTAAGAAGTGCAATCTAATTTTCCTTGACATTGTGCTTGTCCCAACATGTATGATAGTTGTGCACAAAGACTACATCATCAAATCCACTGGGTGGAAACAAGTATAAGTGAGATTAGTCATACTTTTGAAAATAAATAAGAATTAGGTATTTTATCAAATCAACTGGATAGAAACAAGTATAAGTGAGAATAGTCATACTTTTGAAAATAAATAAGAATTAGGTATCTTTGTAATTATATATTGGCTCTTCCCACCTTGCAATGCAACCATTCACTTGCTATCATTATCTATTTACAATTTGCGTATATGATGTGTACGTTTAATATTAGAACAACAAACATGATGTGCATGGAATTGGGTACCACGTCGGTGAATGTTACTCATCAAAGATGTGACCTAAGTCCAAACCAGTTGGTGGGGGTGACGTAAAATACACGTCTCTCTCTGGAAGATATTTCTATATAGAAGCACTTTCACAAAAGCAAGAATTGACCAAATAATGCAAATCTAAAGTGTCGAGGTGTATTTACGATTGCAAAAAATTCCAAAGATAAATGATCAACCCCTACAAGCAAACGATGTACAACTCAACACACAACATTCAACTCTACCCAAGTTGAATCGGAAACAATTACGCCGTTGTTGACACGTCAACGACCAATATCTTTCCAAAAAAGTAATGATTACACACTAAACAAAACCTCTTGATTGAAAAATGAACAGTTACATAGTGAAGTGTCACAGTCACACAAATAAATAGAATAAGAATAAGTTGGAATTCTATTTGAATAAAGTTTGTGAGTGTGACCTTAGATGTAAATAGTTTTGACCTTGGATATAAATCTAACCTTTCCAATCTTTAAAACCACTTAATGTATTTAAAGAAGTAGCATACTTGGCCTCATGATAAGAATGTCTCATTCAACTTAACCTATATATGTACTTTAGTAAATGGTTATGATGATATGATGTAAAGAGAATGTCATGTCAATAATGATAACTTAGGAGAGTTAATGACTTCTTTCCACTCTCATATTATTAAAAATTTGGAAATAAAAGAAACAAAAGAGGAAATTGAATAACGTGCAATGAGTACTAAGTTGCATTGCTCTATGAGACAAGCCATAAATACTAAGTTGTATAACACATATAAACAAATGTGTATACATATATACACAAATATATACAAATATAGATTTGTCTTTCAATATTATAATGAGCTTTCGTGAGCAAGGTAATGTTTGCCCCTTATTTGTAAATGTTTGAGTCTTCAACCTTGAAGGAATGTCTTATAGTGTACAATGGCGTTATACACCCTATACTTGTAAGAAACTCTCCAAAAATTGCCTTAGGGGATGTAAAGTAACGTCTCATTGTTTTAATGACAAAATGCCACTAGCACATAGAAATCTAGTTGGGGGAATATACAAAATTTTGACATCGCTTAGGAAGAATTTGATTTGTTGTCTCTGAGATAGAAAGTAGTTCTAGTCACAAAAATTTGGAACTCATAAAACCACAAAGATCGAATCTTCTAATGTGAAGCAGAGAATACATGCAAGGCAATCTAAAGTCAACATCCATTACCTTCATGCAAGATTGAAGATCAAACTTCATTGTCACCTATAGTCTTATATAAAAAAAGAACATGTGAATTCCATAACTGAGAAGTTACTTGGGTTGGTTGCCTTCTATATGATCAATATATATGACATAAGAACTACAAATCTCATGTATATAAAAATTGATAAAACTTTAATGAACATATGCATTCAAAAGGTATGAACCTAGTCCAAACGAGCTGGCTCGTTGTAGTCAAAAGCACCACTTTTGAGAAGATACTTCCGTGTCGACAACAATGAATCACCTCATAAAAGTAAGAACATATTGCTCAAAAAAATTGAAACCTCACTTAGTATTACATGGTGACCGTACAAATATAAGAGGTTCCATACATATTTGAGCCAACACCATTGGCCACGACTGGACAAAAACACACTCTAAACTTGATCCACAACACTTTGAAAGTTTTAATCCTACCGAAGAGAATAATGAACCATTATACCATAACTGACAAGTCCACAACCAATACATTCTCAATAACTTGTTGATTGTCAAGAAAAACATTCACATTCAAACAAATATTAAGTAAAATCTCATCAATAAAGAGTTGCCATCATAGTGATTATGACCTTGATACAAAGGTATCCTTCCTGTAACTTTTCCAATCCTTATTGTGAATGATTGAGTGGCAATAATGTCTATATAGTTCATTCAAGAAATAGTCCATGACATGATGTGAAGAGAATCTTATTTGGTAGCAATTACAACTGAGGGCACAAAAAGAACTTCATAGCAGTCAAATATGAGATTCACATTTGAAAGAAAAAAGGAAAAGAGAGAAATGCAAGTTCCCTGTAAGAAACATGATGTGACGAAAAAGTATGTTCTTTGAAATCAAGCAAGCACATAATAGCTAGTGAATTTGTGATGTGAAGAATTGACTTTCCACCACTGAACTTTAAGATTCTTTTTTTGGATTTGTTACAACGAATAGTTGCACAAAGAATAATTGACTTCCTACCACACATATAATGAAACCAAATACTTATTTTTCTTCTTCTGTTGTTGTTGCGCCTCTATTTTCTATTATTATGATAAAGCGCTCTTCATTTCTAAACCTACCAAACCAAGCACAACTTGCAAAGGTAACTCAGTATTTTCAAGAATCTATTCTTTAACCAAAAGTTACCCCATCCATCCTTGATCAATGAGACCTCTACTACCATTCAACTTACAATTCCTTATTTATCATAATATTCACATTCCTTCCATTCCCTTCATTGTTATAGAATATTTAGAATCCCTTTACTAATATGATAAATCTACATTCTCTTCTGTACATCAATAAATATTATATTAGTAAAATTGCCATTTTGTAGTGTTGAACCCAAATATTTGAAGGTATGACAATTTGTGCAACTTATACAATTTTATACTATGGCTTGTAAAAAAGCCATTTCTAGACTTGGTCTTGAATGCACTAAAATATATCAATGCTCTCCAAATAATCCTAATGTTTCTACACCTCAACCAACACTCTATAGTAGTTTTTATGTGAGCACTCTATGGAAAGTCCTTTCTTCCTGCTTCTACCTTTTACGAAATGACAATTGCGTACTTCCTACATGTGAGAAGTAGATGGTGTACGAGAGGGACGCGATAAGTATAGAGTAGTTCAATTCAAATATTTACGCTTTTCCGAACCATGATGTATAGATTGGCCCCTAAAGATCCTTCATGCAAAAACTCTCTCAACTCAAAAATGGCCTTCTTCTACTTTACGACCATAGGCATTGAGTCTAAGCATTATTTAGGATATCCAACCCATATCCAAACATAACTATTTCATCATGACTCTGTTTTAGACGAAGTTACTTGGGTTGGGTCCCAAATTAAGTCTTATTTGTGTGATATAAATTGCAGATCCATGCAATGAAGTATGTCCTATGACATGCATTCTAGTAAAGGCAACTTTGTTTTTGAGATTACAAACATGTTTTACCATTGCAAGCTAATTATGTGAAATCATAAATTATATTTTATAAATTGGTTTTACATAATCATTATTTTAAGATGGAAAATTTGAAGTTGCAAGAATTTGATCCAAATAACTTTGGTATTGGATTTGCAATGATGTTTCTACAATGAAAAATGTGAAAAATGGATGATTTCCAAAGAGCTAGATCTCCTTCACTCACCGTTAGATTTTTGGGGTGGATCCTAGTAATCATAGTATAGTTTTAGTGGTAGAAATCTTAACCTAAGCAAATATGTATTGAAGATAGGGCCTGGATTTGAATGCAAAGGGTCTATTTTTGAACTATGTTTTCTTTGTGAAGTTTGGGGCAGTTTTCACCACTGCAAGGCTACAACTTGAGCCAAGGTACTTTTTTGATGAGTTTTTTTTTGGTCCAAAAGTGTTTTTGAGATGTAGCCATGAAGAACATTTCTAGATCGTGATTTTTTATTGCAATTTTTATTGTTGGTAGTACGTTCACTTCAAAGGAAAAATGATGGGATATTGTGTCCTATTTTGCAAAATCTATGAGGTTCCATGACTCAAGTTTTGGTGCACATGACCTACAACAAGTCTACAACAAGTTTGTACGGCTGGATCTAAATTGCTTGCTTTCTCTCTCATCTATCACACTTATCTTGAAAATGAGTTTTTGGCTACAAATACCCCAAGAACAATTAGGGTTAAAAACATATTGGTGAGCCTTGCAATATGCGGAGGTACTTAAAAACTCAAAGCTTTGTGATATATTTGAAATACACTACAACAACTTGTGCATCTTTGTAGTAAAAAGGAGTTTAAGAGGCCCTTCATTTGACTTCTCAATTTACTAGTTGGAATATGCTTTGTTGATATTTTGAGTATGTATATGTTAAATTGGAGATGGTTGAGGTAATCATGGGTGACCCTCAATTTTGTCTTGCTCATAGTAAACTTTTTGCAAGTGAGAGTTCTAAGTTGAAATTGCCCATTTTCATAGCAATGCTCAAATAGATCAGTTAACATTTTTCCTTGCACTCACCTACGAAAGGAACTTTGTCGTTTTGTGTTAGATGCATTAGATTACACTTTCTAAATTGTGCATGAATCATGATTTTTCAAACTACTTGTATTCAGTTTTGCAAAAGCATTCTAAATTTAGTTGAAACTACCCTTCAAAAATCAACACTATCAAACTCCAAATAGGTGTATCTTATGATTTGCCTACTTTCACCGTATACGAGACCTTATATGTAACACCATCATGAAGACAAATAGAGTTTCTACATCATACAATCTTATACTTATAAATTGGAAATTTGAAAATACATAAAAATTAAATCTCTTAACTTTAGGAATCAAGTGTGACTTATGAAAAATATCATAAGAGAGAGCTATAACTACAAATTTTTAAAGTCTAGAGTAAAAGTGCACTTTCATTCACTGAGTCTTGACCAAAGGTTTTTATTCCATTGGGCTTATGTGCTCTGGGAAAAAAGGAGAAAAAGAGAACTTTCCACATTTTGATAAGATCTCGGTTTGTGGAATCTTTACACATGGAATCTTTTGTAGAATGCAGTAAAGTGGGTTTTGGTGCGGTGTTGTTTTTTGTGTTTTGTCATTATTTTGTTGACAATAAATTTTTACTACAACTTTAACCCCTAAACGTCTCAAGCTATTTTCTTGAAGTAAAAATGCTATCATCAAACATAATGCAATGGAAAATTCACCACCTACAATGTTGTCCAACCTCATCTCAAAAACACTATTTTACAAAAAAGATTCAGCAGAAAATTTCTTGACTCAAATGATATCCTTCCAAATGTGAAACTTGCCAAAATGTTTACAGAGGAAAAAGGGTCCACATCTACACCTCTTGCACTCAAATTCTTGCCTTACCTTCCAGACACATTCGGTAGGGTCAAGGTTATTACCACTTAAACTAGACTTTGTTTGGAACCCATCCTAAAAACAAATTTGAAATCAAACAATGGATGAAGGAGACATAGCTCCTCAGAAATCATCCACTTTTTCACTTTTGCACTGTCTCCAATGAACGGTGTTCTATTATACAATATTTTAAGTACTCCGCCGGTCCCCAGAGTCAATTTAAGTTACTGAATCTAGCAACTTCTTTAAACATCAGACAATGCGGTGGTGGTGGGAATATTGACTTAAATTGGGTTTTAATTCCTATTTTTCATCAGAAATAAGTGTGGGTCGGTGAAACTACCAAAGCTACTGGTCAAAGTCAGCATGATGGAGGTTGAGTTCAAAGGTGACATTTTTGAGTCAAGACACTACAGTAGTAGAATGGGGATCACTGTAAATTAGTACTACGAGCGTTTCTCGGGGGCAAGGGTGGGGGAGGGGTAAAGAGCCCCATAAACTTCTAATGTACAGGTTAAAAATGTCAAGGAGAAAGCTCCATGAGTAGTCAAGGGCCGCAAGCCCTACTTTTGCATTCAAAATAATCAGAAATGGCCCTCCTCAGGTCCAAATCAAAAATTCTAGATATTCTGGAGAAAAAACCGCATCGGCTCATGCCCGTCATACTCTTGAGGTCCAAATCCAAATTTCTATAGATTATACAGAATAAATCCCATCTGCTGATGCGCCTGATGGTCCTGAGGTCCAAATCAAAAATTCTAGAGATTCTGAAAAATAAATGCCATCCGCTAATGCCTCTGGTGGTCCTGAGGTCCAAATCAAAAAATCTAGATATTCTGGAGAAAAAATCACATCGGATGATGCCCTGATGATTCTGAGGGCCAAATCATAAATCCTAGAGATTCAGGAGAGAAACATCCCCTCCGATGATGCCGTGATGGTCATGAGGGCCAAATCATAAATTCTAGAGATTCAGGAGAAAACATCCCATCGGACGATGCTCTGATGGTTCTGATGGCCAAATCATAAATTCTAGAGATTCAAGGAGAGAAAATCCCATCGGAAGAAGCCCCGATGATCCTAAGGTCCAAATCAAAATCTTTAGAGATTCTAGAGAAAACATCACATCCGATGATGTTGTGATGGTCATGATGGCCAAATCATAAATTCCAGAGATTCAAGAGAAAGAATCCCATCAGCTCATGCCCCTGATGGTCCTGAGGTCCAAATAAAAAAATTTAGAGATCCTAAAAAACTAAATCCCATCGGCCGATGCCCCAGATGGTCATGAGGTCCAATTCAAAAATTCTAGACATTCTAAAAAGAAAATCCCATCAGCTGATGCTTCTGATGATCTTGAGGTCCGAATCAAAAATTCTAGAGATTCTAAAAAAAATATATATCGGCTGATGCCTCTAATGGTCTTGAGGTCCGAATCAAAAATTCTAGAGATTCTGAAGAAAAAATCATGAGGTCCAAATCAAAAATTCTATGAGAAACTCTAGTAGCACTCTTTTACATTTGCCCAGTAGAATGGTGGTTTGAGGGGAACACGATTTGTACAAGTGGAGAGGTGAGTATACGGTCGTGAGAAGAGTATACGGCCTACCCGGTGTGAAACACTTTGGGATACCTTTGAGGCATGTACTATTAAAGAAGGAGGTGTGCCAATGAGGTGAAGACATGTGTTTGTCTGCCAATTAATGCGGGTAGAAAATTTTTTGCTACCACGGACAAAGACAGAGCTTCTATAGGTGCTTGTAGGGTTTGAACTCCTGCCTATTCTCACAAGCGATACTTAGCATGCGAATCACCTGACGTGACCATCTAACTTTGCCTAAAAAGGTTGCCTAAAACGGTTGATGCTCGTGTCTCCCTCTGATGTGAGGGTTTGTTAACACTCATGATGGATGGGACTACATGTCACATGTTGTGACGTTGTCATATGTAAACATGGGAGAGGGGCTAGTATACGAGAGGGGGCTACTACACAAGGGGGACCACTACAAGGTTGAGTATACTCCCCT
Source organism: Bryum argenteum (assembly GCA_037043015.1). Classification (NCBI taxonomy): domain Eukaryota; kingdom Viridiplantae; phylum Streptophyta; class Bryopsida; order Bryales; family Bryaceae; genus Bryum; species Bryum argenteum. The sequence goes on from CM073327.1 coordinate 6,073,708, forward strand.
AACTGTTTTGTATAATGCTAGAGTATACTTAACTTTGTTTTGTAGTAGTGAGATAAATGAACATAATCAATAAAGTTGTTGAAAAGCATGGTAATAAATGCGTATAGTAGGTGGCTCAAAACCCACATGGCACAACAAATCACTCGTTATACTTATCCAAGTAAGAGGTACACTATAGCTTCCAACTTCAAATTTCAAGATAATCATGGTGTACATTTTAGGTGATGTGGTTATGAGCATAACCATGAAATCCCTTCCAAAATTCTTAACTAATCCAATGTATATTAAAATTAGTGATTCCAATTGGTTCAATATCCAACATACTTTGCACATTTCCCAAAATTGATTATGTTGACAACTCCCCATTAAGCTTTTGAATTCAAAATTTGAGCAAGTTACCAGTATGAATATTTATTTGATGACATAAGGAACTATTACTATTATGGATTCAATATCTTTATTGTCTAACGAGTGAGTGAGCTAGGATGTTGAGATTTATCAATTTTAATGTAATTAATTCCTCAAGTTGGAATTTGCCCTACTTTTGACTTTAGGTTGGCTCCCACTATTCCTATCTTGAGTGTATGAAGTTAGAGATCATAGAGTCTTTTTGCAGGTTATAGAATCTTCCCATGTCTTTCCAATAAGAACATTCGAGCTTCAAGATTCTTCATATTTTAGGAGATTCCTACCCTTGAAGTTTGGAAGTGCTTTGCTCAAATATGCTCAAAAAGTGTGGTATATGCTCATGTATTGTCAAAATCTACCCAAAACAACAAAATCCCATTGCAAAAACTCCAAAAATCATTATAAATTGGAATTCAACTTCTTCTCAATTTCTAGTTTCCTACATGTAAAGAGGTACTTCAGGGCATGATCTCGTTGTTTGGATCTTCTAACCAAAAAATTTCACGTGCCCTTACTTTGGTCAAATACCAGACTTTGTATTTGAATTTCAACAAACATCTATGTGAAACATCAAACATTTATTTAGGTTATAAAGGTTCAATGAGAATAAAAATTGTTCAAATATATTCCCACCTTATTTTGGAACAAGATTTTGAAGAGCCACAACTCCCAATTACTTTTCAAGATGATTATTTAGGCTCTCAAAACATTACTTTTCCATTCTAGAACAATATATTTTGTTGATAAAGCATAGCATTCATCAACTTTAATTGATAAAGCATAGCATCATGGCATTTGTGTACCTATGAGTGAAAAAGCCTTCAGCTGAAATAATTGCGAAAACATCACAGTATTGAAATATAGTGATATTTGAATATTGGGTTGCCAAACGCTGTTAGTCAAAAGATAAAGTTAGGACCTACAAAATTCAAAAATTGAAAGAAAGCACAAAAGGGACAAACTAACAACTGAATAAGTCTCCAATGGACTTATTTGACTTCATTTTTTGCCCAACCGTAAGGATTTGAAAAGTAGTAAGGGCTCTTTGAAGGCACTTTCGAAAGGTGTGGTCAAAAATGCTATGCTTTATCAACAATATTTGTTCCATTTGCTCTATTTTTCAACTTACTTTCCCCATTCACAAAAATGGCTTACATTGTTACCTTCGCTACGGAAGTATTGTGCCAAAAATTGATGCACCTTCCCTTCGATACAAAACAAATATTCAATAAATTTCCATACTTGTATAATAAAAAATAGGCATAAAAAAAATGGTCAGTTTTAGAGCACTTTACCAAGCCCTCCAATCATGATTGCTACACTAAAAATTATATTTAGTGTTGGATGGCAATTGGTGTAGTTACTACCATCATACTCCAACACTATTAGTCAACTTGTGGACAATTAGTGCATTGGGGGGCCACCCTTTCTTAATGGCAACCTCCCTTTTATAGTCAACTTGTAAACAATTAGTGTATTGGGGGGCCACTATATCTTAATGGTAGCCTCCCTTTTAGCCACCAAAGTTGCAAGTTGGCTAACACCAAATCAAAATCTAACACTAAATGTCAACTTCTTCACTTTTCAATGCTTTAATTCTTACTATTGTTCACGATTGGTGTTGGAATTGACAATTAGAGTTGCTACAATTCTACCCTTGTTGACAATTGGTGTTGTTGTTCGTGTTTAGTGTTGCCAACACTAAATATAATTTTTAGTGTAGTGGCCTTGAGCTGAATATTCAAACAATATTTTAAATCTTGTTTTGTGGTCTAGAGTAAAACTGCACTTTCATTCAGTGAGTCTTGACCAAAGGTCTTATTCCTTTGGGTTTTTGTGCTTTGAGAAAGAAAGAGAAAAAGAGTACACTCCACATTCAACATGCCCTTTTTGTATATGATCTAGGTTTGTGGAATCTTTACACACGGAATCTTTTGTAAAATGCTGTAAAGTGGGTTTTGGTGGGGTGTTGTTTTACATGTTTTGCCATTACTTTGCTGACAACAAATTTTTACTACAACTTTAACCCCTAAATGTCTCAAAGTGTTTTCTTGAAGTTAAAATGCTATCATCAATCGAAATGCAATGGAAAATTCACCAACTACAATGTTGTCCAACCTCATCTCAAAAACACTATTTTACAAAAAATATCTAGCAAAAATATTTCTTGACTCAAATGATTTCTTTCAAGGGTGAAACAACGAAAATGTTCACATAGGCAAAAGGGTCCTCTTGCACTCAAATTCTTGCATTACCTTCAAAACACGTTTGGTTGGGTCAAGGTTATTACCACTTAAACTAGACTCTGTTTGAAACCCATCCTAAAAACAATTTGAAATCAAACGATAGATGAAGGAGACATAGCTCCTCAAATCATCCACTTTTTCACTTTTTTCAACGTAACGTCATTGGAAATCCAATACCATAAGTATTTGGATCAAAAATCTTCTAACTAAATAGTTGTTAGATTTCATCTTAAGATCATGATCATGTAAAGAACATTCATGAAAAACTATTCTTGATTTTGCATAATATTTGCAATGGTAAAAGGCGCCCAATGTCTCAAAACCCGCGCAAAGCACAAAACATTCTATCTATACCAAACAGGAATCTAAAGCAATAATACCTTTTTTTACCTATGATTGACAAGTCTGCTACCAATTTTTCAAAGTTAAAGAGTTGATGAAGGGACTAAAAAGAACTTGTTGGTTGCCAAAATAAGATAGTTACCTAATTCTAAGGTCACATTCAAACAAATAGTAATTCAAAAGAAAAAAAAATCAATTACCATTTTTGATTTTTGAAAGGTGGTAGGGAGAAAATAGATCCTTCATCTAACCTTTCCAATCCTTGAAAGCACTCATTGTAAAGAAATGAGTAGTATTCATGACAAGATGATAAAAATGATCTATTGTAACTCTCAAAAATTGAGAGTCCAAAATTTCTATGACCACTTTAACTATCCTTCCACTTAATTCCAAACGCATGATAATTGCTTTCATTGTTTGGAAAATTTGAAATTTGAGCCATTTTGGAGCACTCTCCCTTATATTTCACTGATGAAAAGTTTGGGACATGATGTGCAGCATCTTATGTGGCACCAAGCCCAGTAATGACCAGAGAGTATAAACAAAGAAAATCTTGGTAGTCAAAATATTTTTAGGATTCAATAGAAACATAATATGTTATGTTTAAAAATAAAAAATAAAAGATATGAAATAATAAAAAATTAAAAAAATAAAAAATAAAAATAAAAAAATGTATATATATATATATATATATATATATATATATATATATATATATATATATATATATTAAGGAGTTTATTCTCAATTTGCGACAATTCCATTGATTCTACTTATCGTTAATTCCTTAGTCATTGACTTCTTCAGTGTCAAGAGACACATGCCAACCTTCACATTCCCATGTCTACCATAGAAATTCACATTTGCTTTCCTACTGATCACTAGTTCATTACAGTATCAATGGTAACATGACTACCTTGTTGCCGTGATGAACTTGAATGTTAGGGGTATCACAGTTTGTGCAACTTGTACATCGTACACTAAGGCTCGTATAAAGCCATGTCCGGACTTGGTCTACTATGTGTCAAAGGTGGATTTTCAACGTTGAGTAAAATGGTTCAATGTCTCCGCAATTGAGACAACACTCCACTCCAAGATGTCATAAAGACATGGCATTCATCTAGTGTGACGTGTTTGATTTTGGACTTGATTTCCCTCATCAAAATTTGGGGCACTTTTCACCACTAAAAGGTTGTTATTTGCGCCAAGATTTTAAGAAATGAAATAAATTAATTTTCTTTTATTTGTATGAGAGTGTTTTGAGATGAAATTAAATAACTAGATAGTTTGAGATGTTTTGTTTGGAGTAGGTTTGTTAATAGCACTTTCATCTAAAAATAAAAATGTCAACAACTTTTTGTTAGTCTTCCAATAAATACATCGTAATTATGCAATCTATGAAGCCTCATGTTGTATCTACAAGGCTTTCAAATAAAAAGTGGTAAGTTTACACAAGTTTTTCTACTTCCAAATCCTTAGTTCATATAAAACCTTACATAAAACCTCATAAAGCTTAAACCACTTGCACTCATTTTGGCTATGAGTGCAAGTGAAAATATGCTAGAAATTCATAATTAAGAATTTTTTCACATAGAAGAAAAAAAATCCAAAATAAGTCAATATAAGACTACAAATTTATAGTAATGAAAGGCATGTTTGGACTAGTAGATTGTGAATATACTCTTCATTTGACCTTTCTTATAGTAGGAACCACTTATTCTATAAAATCATTAGTATGATAATGAGACTTTCCCATACAGCTCCATCAATATAATTGACTCTATGACTCAATTAAAGTACAAGATATGATGTGACGAAAGAGCATCTTGTTTGAAATCAAGCAAGCACAATAATGGCCAGCGTTGGGAAGAATTGACTTTCCACCACTCAAAATATAATATTCTTTTTTGGATATAGTGCGACCAATAGTTGTAACATGGAAAATTGACTTCGTACCATACAAATAATGAAACTAGAGTTTGGTTGTAAGCTTGTTTTCTAGATTGGATAAACAGAAGTATGCAAAATTTATCCAATGGTTTAGCTTTGAATTTCTTTTTTTTCTCATATCTCCCTTTTCTCCTATTATCCTGATAAAGCCCTCTTCAATTTTGATAAGAAGCACTTCCTTTAACCAAAAGTAACCCCATTCATCCTTGATCAATATAACCTCTACTTCCATTCAACTTCCAATTCCTCATAAATCATTAAATTCACATTTCTTCCATTCCCTTTGATTTCATAGAATATTTACAACCCCTTTTTTGACATGGAAAATCTACATTTTCTTCGGTACATCAGTAAAGTGTATATAAGTAAAATTGCCATTTTGTAGTGTTAAAGTCAAATATTCAAAGGTATGACAATTTGTGCAACTTACACAATTGTACACTATGGCTTACAAAAAATCCATGTCAAGATTTGATCTTGAATGCAGTAATTTATATCAATGCTTCCTAAATAATCCTAATGTTTCTAGACCTGGGCCAACACTATATAGTAGTTTTTATGTGAGCACTCTTTGAAAAGTGCTACCTTCTTACTTCTATCCTAAATTACGAAATGACAATTGTGTCCTTCTTACATGCCAAAGTAGTTGGTGTATAAGAAGGATGCGGTAAGTATAGAGTATTTTAATTCAAATGATTACGCTTTTGCCAAAACAAGATCTATAGACTAGCCCCTAAACATCCTTGATGCAAAATTTCACAAATTTCAAGAAAGACCTTCTTCTACTCAAAACTGGTGAGTCTAACTAAAGCTTTTTTTTAGGATATTCAATAGATATCCAACCATTACTACATCATCAAGACTTCGTTTTTGACGAAGTCACTTGGGTTGAGTCCCAAAATAAGTCTTATTGTCTAGTATAGATTAGAGACCCCATACAATGACAATATGACATATGTACTAATGGTAAACATCTTAGTGAAGGCAACTTTGTTTTTGGTATTCCATACATTGGGCCAGTTTTACCATTGCAAGCTAAATATGTGAAATAATAAATGGTTTTTCATAGATTTCCTTTACATTATCTTCATCTTAAGCTGAAAACTTTGTAATCAGAAGATTTTTGATCCAAATAACTTTGGTCTTGGATTTGTGATGATGTTTCTATAATAAAAATTGTGAAAAATGGATAATTCTGAGCAGCTAGATGAGTTTTTAGAAAATGCATTCTATAGTTCATCATGCACTACTTTTGTGCAAATCTTAACAATTATCATAAGAAGATGAATTATCATCTAAATCCTTCAATTATGTTTCAACAATGCCCAATCCTTTAAGGGTAATACAACATTCTATTTTTTTGTTTAGGTTATCATGTCATGCAATAGGGCAATGGTAAGCTTGGGGTATCACTTTTTGGACACACTAAGTAGGTTATTTTTATTGAAAGCCTCCAAAGTTTGTCTAATTTGTCCATTTTTATTAAGTAAAAAGACCCTAAAATGGAAAATAAAATATCATGCACCTCAATGAAATAAAAGTATATATGCCTGTAGAGTTTCTCTTAGATTTTTTATTTTTTTTTGGATCCATTCATAGATGAGGGAAAAAATGCTGAGTTTTGGGATTTGCAGGCATTATAGTGCACAATGAATTAGTTTTTTAAATTAAATAAAGTATTGTGTATTCTGTACAAGAAGATGTAGGTCATATTCAAAAATTATATTAAAATAAAAATGGTTGATATTCCATTTGCGTGATTCTATGGATTTTAGGTTAGTGAGACATAACTTACTTTTTCAACTAAAAAATCAAATAAAATTACTTCAATCTTTTTTATTTTATTTTTAGTTTCTAAATTTTTACTTGATACATTATAAGTATAGACAACTAAAACCACATCTAATGAAGTCTTACTGTATTACAATTTATAAATGGATGTGTTTGACACACGAGTATAGAGTGCAATTGTTCATGAGACAACCTTTTTGGGTACGCCAAGAATACCATCACCCAATAACCATTGCTAATCATCTCTTTGTAGAATCATAGTAGAACACTTCCCATAACTCAAATCCTCACACTCATAAATAATGTCACATTTCTTCTAATCTTCTGAACCCCCTTATATATTCTTATAAAAATTACTACAAAATAGTAGCATCTATTAGTTTATACTACCTTCAAAGTTGATACAAAACCTTGTTTGGGCATTGTTTGGAAAATGTAGTCTACTTTGTGCAAAAAGGGACTTGATGATTGTTACCCCAAAAAATTTGCCCATAATTTTCTCCATGTATTCAACTAAATTGAGTATTTGTATGCAAAATCATAAAGACCCATGACGTTTTTTCAATCTTCATGCAACTTGTTTTCCACCTAGTAGTTATAGACTCAATTCTACTTTTATAAGCTTTGATTTTCTTGATTTATTCTTGCATGTAAGGTCTTGGTTTTATAACCCAAAATATTTAATTTGTAATCATCACATAAAAAGATATCTTTGTTCAAATGAATAGCTCTTTTTGAAATATTATAGGTTGTTTGATATTCTCATATAGAATAAATACCAAACCCATGTGGAGTTGACTAAAATAAATTGCCCATTTGACCCACCCTTTACCAAATACCAAATCCATGTGGGGTTGATTTGAATTATATGCCCGTTTGACCTACCTTTGATAACTTACATGCCTATAGGATACAACAATACTCGTGTAGGAATACTGACCTCTAAACCATAAATCCTATCCAATAAGTAGTTGTCAGTGTGATGTAACCAAATGAAACTCTTTGATTAACTAGCATACAATTGAAGCAACTTACATATGAACAAGTATAAGCATAAGGATAAGCATAGTCTTGAAAGAAAGATAAAGCACTATAGTTACCCAAATTTGGCCCGTTTCAGCCTCAATACAACCATTCACATACCTTAGTCTATATACAATCTCAATTGTATATGATCAATATACATGGCATTAGAACTACAAGTCTCTTGTATTTAAAAACTGATAAAAATTTAATCAACATATGCATTCAAAAGGTGTGAACCTAGTTCAAAATAGTCGGCTAGTTGTAGTCAAAAGCACCACTCTCTAGAAGATACTTCCGTATCCACAACAATGATTCATGTCGTCAAAGTAAAAACACATCGCTAAAAAATAATGGAAACCTTTAGTGTTACATGGTGACTTTACAAATACAACGGATTCTATACATATTCGAGCCAACTTCTTTGGCCGGAGCTATACAATACCACACTCTAAACACACTACACTTAAAAGTTTCAATCCTACGAAGTAGAATGAATAAATATTATACCATAATTGACAATTCTATGACTCAAAAAAATTCAAGTGACTTCATATTGAATCAAACTTGTTGATTATAAAAAAAACATTTACCTACTCTCAAGTTACACTCACACAAATAATAAGTCAAAAATCAAATAATAAGGAGTTGCCATTATGGTGATTATGACCCTGGATACAAAGGGATCCTTCCTCTTAACTTTTCCTATCCTTATTGTGAATAATTAAGTTGCTTCCATGGCCTCGCAAGAAGAATGTCTCATTCAATTATATTTATATAGTTCATTCAAGAAACAGTACACAACATGATTTGAAGAGAATCTTATTTGGTAGCAATGACAAGTAAGGAAACTACAACAACTTCTTAGCAACCAAGAGTATAAACTTTTCATTATTTTGCAATAATAAGTATGAAGTACCTATTCCTAACCATGGCCTTTAATTCATTACAAAGGAACCTAGTGTGGAATAATATCATGTGTTTGACTAGTGTTCATATTACCTTAATTAGCCACAAGCCTCTTGCTTGTTCTTTGATCCCTAGAGATTCTTGGTGCAAAATTCCCTAAATTACAAATTTCTTGCACTTGTCTAGCTCAACAAAGCTCAATCTAATGATTACCTAGAAGATTAAACCGTATGATCTTAAAGCTAACTTGATCTCACACACATATCAAATTTGAATCGTTAATTCTTCTTCATCGGGAGATTACATTAGTCAAAGTTGGTTGAGTTTTGTTCCAGCAAAAAACCCAAAAAGCCATTTCAGCTTTCTTGAACCTTTTGGGGTTAAGAATCCCTTCATACACCAAGTGAGGATTAACTTTTCAGATGAGACCTTTATTCTAAATTAGTTCAATCACAACTCCCCAAAAAGTTCTATTTTCTTGTGTTTCCTATCTCTCATTCTCTCCCCATGTTAATATGAATTCTCGCCTTCTATCCCCTAACACATTCAAATGATTGGCCATGATGCATGTACCTCATTCGCTTTCAAACTACAGTCACAATTCCAGTCCACCAACTGTTGTTACAGAAAGTGATCGTAGAATCTAGATTTGATAGATTTCAGAGGCGGCCACCCCGTCCCAGAGCCAGGACACGATTACCTGCCGAGCAAAGCAACGGGAAAGAAGGATTCGTTTGGAGCAGGCCGGCGATGGCGATCGGTGCGTGCGACAGGCCTCTCCGGACACGCCTTTCTATGTGCATGAGTGAGTGGAAGCTCAATTCAGCTGTGTCCCTTTGACACGGCCGCAATGCACGGGCCAGGCGGGTCCATCCCTACCTGGTGGGCAGGGCGCCGTGATGGAGCCTGTCGGTGTGCACGCTTCCTGCATTTCCGCGCTGGACTCCACCCTCACGCTCCATGCAACTGCGTATTAATCTCGCCGCTCCTCCCTGGCAAACTCCACACTTCCAGAAGAGACTCCAACGCTTCCTCCTCCTCCTTCCAGGTACGCACGGATCGTGCCTCATCACAATTTTGTGAGCTTACTTTGTGCTATCATCATTTGTTCATGTTGCTAGTCTTGATTTTGCTTCTTTTCATCTGAAAGATTCGCGTTTTTGTAACCGTGACATCATCTGATTATGGTTTCAAGTTGATTCAGGTTATCTTGGAATAGTTTCGATTTAGGCCTTCCGAGCGTGAGCCTTTACATCTTGATATTGTGATCTGGCTTTGGTTCTGTAGCTTTGAGTTATTAGACGTCCTTAGGATTAACAACCATTGTAGACAAGAGGAAAAGTTCACGTTCTGTTTGAGTACGATCTTTGAGATAGTTTCAACTCAGGCTTTCGATCGTAAGCGATTTCATCTTACTAGTTTGTGTGGTTGTAGCTTTGATAGATTCTGTACTTCTGTAGCTCAACGTCCTTGGAGCAATGAACATTGAGATATGAAGAGTAAGAGTTTTAGTTCATTTTTGAGCACGATTAGTTTCCGTGGCGCTCACTTGTTAACTTTCTTATGTTTGCCTCCTAATTTTACTTTCTTGATTGCTGCTTGATTGAGTTATTCTGGATTCGAGTCATTATTTAGTGCTGTAGCTTCAAGTTTTCATACACTCCTAAAATCAATGAACATCAAGGCAAGAGCAGGAGTCCAGGTTCTCTCTTAGCACGTTCCCCCTTCCAGGTACAGATCGTCGCTCATCATCAAACTATCTGTGTTGCTCTTCTAGTGCTCGCTCGAGTAATTCCATAATTCTATTTCTTGCCTCTCCAGTTGTTAGACTTTGCTTCTTGCTTTTGTAACTTTCAGTTCATTTGATCGTAAAATTTTGTAGCTTCGTGTTGTTGTAAATAGTCTCAGAATCTCTGAAACTGAAAAAAAAGTAGATGTTCAGGTTCATTTTGAGCTTGATCCTCCTTCCAGATACGGATCGCACAATACAACGCTCATCAAACAATCTTTCATGTTTCTCGAATGCACTGGCTTGTGTACTTTTTTGATTCTTGCATTCCCGATCGTTAGTCTTTGCTTCTTGTTTGTGTAGTGCTGGTTTTTATACAACATGTATTTATGTAGCTTCGAGCCGGTAGACACTCCCAGGTTCAATAAGCCAGTAGGAGATCAGGATCATTTTGAGCACGGATAGGAGTTTGTTCGTTTCTGAATGTGGATGTACCTCCGATTCTAGCAGTTGCTGGTTGCTTGTGTCGTTTGCTTGTGTAGAGCCAGCTCTTCAATATTTTGATGCTCTAGATTCTTTATGTGCATAAATTATGGTAGCATTCTGGCATGATACTTGCTGTGCGTGCCGTGTCTGTGCCTTGTCCAACCATAAGAGCAGGAGAAACGCATGGCGGTCAGCGGCTCCTGACGTAGTATCTCTTTCAACGATTAAATCTTCGTCCCTGACGAGGTCTACTGTGAAGTGTTGGTGAGAATGACACAAAGTGCAAAACCTGTTGCGCCTCTGAGCACTATCGGCGAGTGTGAGAAACCTGTTGTGACTAAGACGGTGTACCCCTTGAGTGGGCTTTTCGCGAATTTACGGTGAAAATCAAAGCCCTGTTGATGGAAGCGATTTCTCAAGTATGCTGCTGTGCTGCTTTCTGACCTGCAAATCTCTGTTGAATATTTTTGATGCAGAGATGCGTTCAAGGTGGATGAACTCGGTAAGGAGATCGCTACAATTGCACTACCAGCACTCATGGCTTTGGCTTCCGACCCTTTTTCCATGTTGGTAGACACTGCATTCATCGGACACTTGGGTACGATTCTGGCTCAAGTGGCTTCATAACTTCTCAATCGAGGTCTTGGTCTGTATATCATTTAGCAACCTGATACTCACCAAGCTCAGGTTATGAAAGATTATCATCAGGTGGTATAATTAAGCATCTGATTTTTCGTTCATATGCAAAATCTAACTGTAGGATTGTATGGTCATGTATTTCCTCCGCACAAACTTGGTTAAAGCTCTGTCAAATGCTATCACTTGAAATATTAGTTTAAGAAAATCAGCAATGAATTTTGACATTCGGGTTGCATACCTTCTTTCTGAGTTCCTAGCACGGTACTAGCTTCAATGTCCTGCAAGGGTGCTATGTGATTCCAGGTCCGGTAGAGCTTGGAGCAGTCGGTGTTTCCATTTCAATCATCAATCTGGTATCGAAGATGTTCAACCTGCCGTTGCTGAACATCACGACCTCATTCGTTGCTGAGGATGCTTCTAACAACGATGAAGTACTGAAGTCTGCCCCTTCCATCGAGAAAGGGTTTCTTTCACCGGAAGGTTGGCATATGCCGAACTTTCTTTGCATAACTTAAGTCATACATCGAACTCAGGTGTGATCTCAGCTCTCATAATTATACTTGTGTCGGTCTTTTGCAGCTTTTAACGAAATTGAGGAGGATGATATTGAATCTGGAGAATCTGTGGAACTGAATGAAATTCCTCAAAAGCCGAGTCTCCCTTCGGTCTCATCTGCACTAGTTCTCGGGACGGCTCTCGGTGTGGCAGAAGCTGTGATTCTTATGTACTGCCCAGGGCCGATTCTGACAGCAATGGGTGTCAATGCGGTGGGCCTATGTCACTCTATTTGAGCATTTCCTCAGCTCATTGTAAAAATTTTGATTCTTTTTTCTTGAACTGATTGGAAAAAGGTCTAAATTGCAGTCGTCGCCAATGCGTCTACCAGCTGCTCAGTTTCTGAGGTGGAGGGCTGTCGGTGCCCCAGCCGTGGTGGTTGCACTGGCCATCCAAGGTGTATTTCGAGGTTTCAAGGACACTAGAACACCTCTCTATGCCACAGGTAAGTCGTTGTTTCAGCTGGTATTAGACATTCATTATATTGATAATAACTTGATGACATCATCTCTGTTTCCACTTACGATCTTGCCGATTGCAGTGGCAGGAAATATTGTCAACATTATTTTGGACCCCATTCTGATTTTCAACTTGAAGCTTGGTGTGACGGGGGCAGCTGTTTCAAACATCATCTCACAGTACGTGGTTTACATATGGTTCAAGTATTTCTAGCTCAAATGATACGGAGAATTCTAAATAATGTGATGTTTCAATGTGGAAGGTACGTGATTTTGGTGTGGCTACTACGGGTTTTGGCACTCAAAGTTACCATAATGCCTCCTCGTATGGCGGATTTGAGCCTGGGTCGTTTCTTGAAATCAGGTTCGAATGACACAAAGTTTACCTTTTACTACGTACTGCTTGTACTTTCATGAAACATTCTCAAGCTTATTCTCATGGTGCAGGTGGTTATCTGTTGGCAAGGACCATTGCAATCCTCTTCGTGATGACGTTGGCAACATCTATGGCTGCGAGACAAGGCATTGTTCAAATGGCTGCTCATCAGATCTGCCTACAAGTTTGGCTAGCGGCGTCCTTGCTTTCTGATTCAATTGCTTTGGCTGGGCAGGTCCGTGAGTTTACCCTCCTCTTGTTCATGAATTTTTTTCAAAACTAAGCTAATGATAGAAGTTATGGATATAATCCATGTTGAATGAAAATCATGTTGCCTATTTTGAAGCTTTGTTTGGCATTGGGTTGATTACAGGCAATAATTGCTACTGCATTTGCTCAGCTAGACCAAAAGCGTGTCAAGGAGGCCGCTTTCCGCATCCTTCAGGTAATTTTCATAGTCACCATCCTGATCCAACCACACGTTGTTGACGTCCTAGACAAGTTGTACTAATAAGATTGATTCATGGCAATGCAGATCGGAGCTGCATTTGGGTTATTCGTAGCCGTTCTTCTGGGAGCAACCATGCCTAGCTTCTCTAGGATTTTCACATCAGATGCTAACGTTTTGAGCGTCATCATGGGCCTCATTCCAGTACGCCACACCACTCCTTTCTTTCTTCTTTCTCGTAAACTATTTTGAAAGGAATTGTTTTTACAGGCCTGAGTTGTTTCCTAAGGAATCTATGGTTGTTCAATTATGCAGGTAGTTGCTTTCACTCAACCGATCAACTCGTTAGCATTCGTCTTTGATGGTCTCCACTACGGAGCCTCCGACTTTGCCTACGCTGCTTACTCAATGGTGAGTGCTTAGTCTTTCTCATGCATCTTTCTCATGCATCTTCTAAATGAGCTTCTTCTTTTTGATTCTGATCGAAGATTCTTTACTTGCAGATACTCGCTGCTATTCCTTCCGTTGCAGTTCTTCTTGTGTTACCTCATTTTTGGGGCCTTCCAGCAGTGTGGGCAGGCTTAACTTTTGTTATGAGCCTGCGCTTGGGTGTTGGAATAGCAAGGTACGGCTCTCTTCACCATGCAAGTTCTATGAAACTTTGGTGGTTCTATGAAACTCTTTTGTAAGTTTAGAGAGCACTTTGTAGGTAAGTTGAACTTTTTGAGTCTTATCATTTGGTTGTTTTTGTTGATAGGATTGGTACAGCGACGGGGCCATGGGCTATTTTGATGAAAGATAACGTCGAAAAGGATGTGTTCGTCATTGAGTGAACACAAACAACAAGCATCCTTACAATTGATAGATTATATAGATTATGTTATCTGAGATTTATATTTCATGTTTCTAGAACATAGTTAAGTTGGACGACGTCACCTTCTAAGCTCTGAAGGTTCTATCCTCTTGCTTTGAGGGTTGTACCCGGGTTATTATAATGTATATAGGGTATAAGATATCCTACTTCCTCATTCATCCATTGATCTGAGGTTCTTCATGTGAACAATTGGATTTGGTGTTGAGTGCAAAGTCATCTAGTTAAAAAAATTAATATTTTACTCATAGTATTCACTATAAGAATTCAACACCCATTTGCTACATTTGTGTTTTCATATGAGCCATGAAAGCATAAGACATCAATTATAATAAGTATGACAATGGCCTTCAGTGTTGGAAAATTTGAGCCATATTTTAGTACTCTCCCTCATATTTCACTCAATAAAAAAAGGTTGGAGGATAATGTGCAGGATCTTATTTGGCACCAAGCCTAACAATGACGAGGGAGTAAAAACAAAAAATATCTTGGTAGTCAAAATATTTTCAGAATTCAATTCAAAGATACTATGCTTTGTAAAAAAGGAAAATTTCAAAAATAAAAATAAAAATAAAAAATTCAGGAGTTCATTATCAATATGCTACAATTCCATTGACTCCATCCATCCATAGTCATTGACTTCTTCACGAACTGTCAAGAGAACTCAGTTTACATGCTAGACCTTCACATTTTCATGTTTGCCACAAAAATTTACATTTGCTTTGAGTTCATTACAAGTATTGTAACATGATTGCCTTGTTGCCGTGATGAACTTGGATGTTCGGGGTATCACGGTTTGTGCAACTTGCACATCCGTTAGTACACTACGGCTCCTAAAAAGCCATGTCCGGACTTGGTTAAGTATCGTTAAGTATGGTGAATTTTCAATGGTGGATTTTCAATGTGGAGTAAAATTGTTCAATGTCTCTGCAGTTGAGACAACACTCCATCGCAATGTTTACGTGAACATGCGAAAGTGTTACAGCCGTAAATCCATCATGATCTACATGATTTGAGCTCGGATCCATTGAAGTAGCACGGCCATGACATTGAAGCTTTAATCCGGGGAAACCACCGGTGTGAGCGTTGAGCGGTGAGCGGTGAGCGGTGAGCGGTAAAGTTTGAGCGGTAAGAAATAAAAATTTTCAAAGTTAATGGCCCTATTACCATGGAATGGGTGAGTCTGAAATTTCAAGATTGTTTTTTTTAGGCATAAAAGTACCCAAAACCGTGGATATTGGTCCTAAATCCAAATATTTGATTGGTATTGGGGTCATACAATATTTCATAAATTATCCACATTTACAAGTTTAAATAAACGTTAATTTAATTATGGGCTAGCATCATCATGTATTATCAATACAATTCAAATCATATACAAAATCTATACCCCCACTTGTGGCTTGCCTATAGATAATCAATAAGTTTATTTTGACGATCTTAATACTTGCAGATTAATTAGGGCTGACATCATCAATTTCCTATTACACTTGTCACAATTATATGTAAATGCTTCGGATTATATAATCTAAAATTTATAACTAGAGGTCGTCTTTCGGTCTCTCCTTGTAAGGTGTACAGAAAGACATTCACGTGGCATTGTAGTGGTCCGAGTTCGATTCTCCTCGGTCTCGTTTGAGCGTTGCAGTGCGTCCTAAAACAGCTATCCTGAGCTATACAAATACTAGACTATAGCCCCATCCGACATTGGCAAGATTCAATCACTCCAATGGAAAAAAAAGAAAAGAAAAAGAAAACAACAACCTTTTAAAACTTTCAGTCTGCATTGAGTTCAGAACTTAAACATTTAGATATACCTATGCATTGAAATTAGAGTTGAAGAAGTTACATCAAAATTAGGGCTGACGTCACCATTAAATACAAGTATGGCTTTATATTGAATTGTAACAAGATACTCAGAGTAATATTTGAAGCACTTTGTGTAGGTTAATCTATAAACGATAATCACGAGAAATAAAAATATAAAACCATATATATTAAAAAACGCATATAGATAGTATATAAGTAATAGATCATGGTAAACTACGAATGTATGGCGCTACCATATCCAGTACCAATACGAAAACAAATCACACACTAGGCTGAAGGTGTGGAACCATTAAAGTGCTGATCACACTGTTCAGCCTCGAAGTCAATAAACTTAAGCACACTATTGCTATAACGTCGACGCGGAGTGTCAGACAAAATGGGAGATGGAGCTTGAACAAACTCTTGAGCAAGACGCTCAGCGTACGATGGTAGAGTGAATTTTGATGGAGGGCTATTGTAGAGATGAGCGTTGCGAGTCAATTGCTCTTTCAGACCTGCGATCCTAAAAGTACAAAGAAAGTCAATATTACCGACTTCTGAGTATGTATTTTTAAATATAGAAATAATATAAAAGATGGTATTACGCACCAATGAACTTTCGTGGCTTCTTTACGACCGGTTCGTCAGAGTCATAATCAGCGGGAGGGATTGATTCTCCACTCTCTTCATCACCTGGAGGACCATTCTTGTAATCCGCTAGAAGACCATCAAAGATCTCTTCGTCTGGCTCCATAGCAATGAGGTGTCGGTTGGAGCGCGCGCAAGCAATCACAGATGCACCTACAAAATCAGATACTTACGTTAGAAATGCAAAAAGTATAAACAAATTCCAATAAAGAGTTCACAAAAACATTACCTGTACTTGCGCTCCAGTCGAAGACTATACCCCCCTCGTCGGTGAGACAATCGACAAAACATTGAATGAAGGAGGGGTCCTTCTCTCGTGAGCCTCGCCAAGGCGTACCGTCCGGACGGTAACGCAAGGTTTCTTTCACTGCAAAGTTAGAGAGGGAGTCTTCTTCATCAGGTACGATTGCCACACCTACATATTCGTGTGCCACTTCCCGAGTTTCGAACTTCGGAAAAAAGTCTTTACGAACATAGATTTTGATATGGAAGCAATGAGTCTGCAAAAAACAAGTACAGACAGATTAATATAGATGCATAGAAGGCAATAACCATGAATTGTGAAATTGGAAACCAGAATCTAATTCGTACCTCTATCGGTTTGGGTACGGTAGAGGCCATAGGCAGCGGATTATATCCCCACCAGTCTCGAACAAGACGAAAACTATAAGTATGCGACTCAGAATCGAGAGCACGCTCGATTTTACGACACTTTGGATGCATCACAAGAATGGCTCCAACGTCTGTCAAATGATATGCCGCAAATACAAAGAGGCTCTCAAAGTAGGTTTTGTCTCGCCGGTTCCAGGATGGAATTTCTGTTGGAGACACACCCGGTACGGGCAAGTTCTCGGGAGCATCTGCAAAAATGAGATCAATTCCCGGATGCTTGGGCTGATACTCCATCGCCGAACACGGATACTTACGGTCCTTGCCAATCTGAGATACAAGTGAAAAATTAGTTAGTCGCTAATAGATTCATTAGTACAAAATGTAATTAGAGATATTATAATTGACAAATGTGTGAAATAATACCTTCTTGATGTGCTCAACGATATCAAAGATTTGCGAATCCCAATTTCCTGTCTTCGATGAGTGATGGACCAAATCTCCAATGTTTCCCTTCTCGAGGTACATTGGTAGAGTCACCGATATTTTAGACGAGGAGCTGCTACCAATATGAGTGGGTTTTGGAAGAGGGCGTCTGGCGAATACCGGTTGACTGCGGCGACGTGGTGACTGTTGGGAGTGTTCAACAGTGAATGATTGAGGCGGAGACTCAACATTCGTAAGTCCACCCGTAGAAAGTTGAGTCAGTCTTGCACCGCGACGAATGGCATTGTTTGTCGCTCCCTCTGACGCCTGAGTCAAGTCAGCATCTTCGGGCCCTGCAACGTTTTCTGGAGGAGGAGCAATATCTTCGGAATCCTCGTCAAGTTGAACAACATGCTGTGCAATAGCGTTGCGGCGCTTCCTGTTTCCACGAGACTTGAGCACTGCAGCTGCTGATGAAGAAGAAGAAATTGGTTCAGACGCGACTGGTAGAATAGATAGGTCGTCATCGTCATCGTCGTCAATCTCCATCGGTTCGCCGCCAGCTGGGTTTGAAGGGAGATTTCGAAGAAGATGCTTCTCCTCCTTGTGCACGTAGTTGTCGTCGCACTCGAGGAACCATCTACCGGTTGACAAATGAGAGTTTGGAAACCGCTCTTGTTGGGCTGAGGAGAAATAGCTGCGGGGATCATTTGTGACTGAGACGTCCTCGAACTCCATTGGAATGGAGAACGAAGCTAATGCTCCCTTGGCAACGAGCTCTTGTTTTAAGTACCTTCAAAAAAAAAAAAAAATTGAATTGTGAAAATTGAACAAATTGTATCGATTTTATTAATATAGAATACGAAATCAGAAACTTACCGGAATAAAAGCCGTTTAATTGTAACTTTGCCTCCGGTAATCTTTTGAAGATCTGAGCCTTTGCTGAATCTTGGGCTTGCATTCGGACCAAGATAGTTGTTGAATGCCTTGTCCCATAAGAGCAATCTCCACTTCTCCACATACGATGTTGGCTTTAGAACAACACTAGACCACTCGATGTTGAGGTTTTCGTTGTCGATCAGGTTTTGCAATTCACTTTCAAGTGATTGCTCAAGCTGTGAAAAACGGAAACATGTCAACTATCAAAATAGCAAATAAACACTAACTTTGAAATCATGTATCGAAAAACAATTAATTACGGGTGAGTGCATGGTTGAGTGGACCAAAGGCGGCATAGGCTCCCTCCATAGAACTCACTAATTTACTGCCATAGTATTAAAAGCCATTGTGAGTTGTCAGGGCACTCACAGCCGTTGATGAGATCGGGCAAGCTGGACGGTCGAGATGCCCGTACGGGGTGTCAGATCGCGCCGCCGGAGGGGGTATGTGGGCCGTGGGATTGACCCCAACGGGCCAGATCATCGGAGGGGGGGAGCGCCCGAGGCCGTCGATGGGTTTGCAGGCAATCTCGCGGCAGGGAGACTTCGTCTCTCCCGCCACCTCCTAGCCGCTTCTTCTCCTCGCCGGAGCTCTTCCGTTGCTCATGATTGTGTATTTTTGGCATGTGTGCTGGACTGTAGTCAAGTGCTTGGATACGCTCACGTGGGTATGCGCGACTAGGGTTACTCGAGTGTTTTCAGAACAATGTCGACTACGAGAGAGAGGCCAAAGAGCGATTGTTGGAGGAGCCGGATTGTAAACCCGTGAGGAAGAAGGTGAAGGTCGAAGGAGGATCATCAGGAGCGTGGGTTGATCCGTTGTATGCTTTGCGACCCCTCGATTACATGGGATAGAGAAAGCACGCTGAAGCGCGACTACTTTGAAAAGAATTTCGGTTTGTGCAACGAGGGCTTTGCACCGAAGCGGCTTCGATTTGGCGTGCACTTGGACGAGGCAGACGTAGAGAGCTTATTTGGGCCGAAAGTTAACGCCAATGGGTACCATTATTCGATGTCTCAAACACGTCGCTGCGGAGAGAGTTGAGAAGTGTTGGATGATCACCCACCAAATGCACTTTTGTTGTTCCAAACTCAAGGTTGATCAACGTTGCCGAAGCAAAGGGTCACGCGTACGAGACTGTGAAGGGAAAGAAAACAAACTGGTGCCTCCACGCTGAGTGGACCTGTCGTGAGCAGCTGCGCAGGCACAACTTGGAGAAAGACGCGGCCCAGAAGGAGAAGAAGGCTGGTTCTGCCGAGAAAAAGCCTGGGGAGAGCGTCACAATTACTGACGGAGGGGAGGGAGGTCCATCGCCCATTGCCTTGCCGATCAGTAGTGGGGTTGGGGGGTTCGAGCACAAGGTAGATTACCCCAGGATGACGATTGGGGAGTGGCAAGAGTATCTCTCACTCTTAGAAAGAGAGGCGCCCTCGTTGGAGGCATTGGTGAAGGTTTGTGCAGAGAGAAGGGACGCTGCGAAGTTGGAGCTCGTCAAGGTGTCGACCCAATCTGAGTATGGGCGGTCTCTTCTTGTTGCTGCAGAGGCTCGACTTCGATCGTTGGAGTCCGAGGTCGAAGCAGCTGATGTGAGATTGGCGGCGGTGAAGTCTGCAGCCGCCGAGAACCCTAGTGCTCCAGAGTCGGCAACTGCCCTTGCAGTGGCTGAGGAAGGGGTTGGAGAGGCGCAGCGCAAGGCTGCTGCTCAGGCAGGGGTGATTGATCAGATGCGAACTCTCTTTGGATCAGGAGAGTCCGGATTTGAAGAAGCAAACTCGAAATTTAAGCTTGCTGAAGAAGCTTACACGAGCACATCCTCGAAGCAGGACTTGTGGAGATGCCACAGACTTGTCCTCCTTGGTCAACTGAAAGCTATGAAAGCAGGTTTAGGGCGCCCAGCTTGCTTTCCAACACCATTACCGTATGTGTATTTTGATTGTGATCAATCTGCTGTAGATTCAGTAGTGGTTGCAGTATCTGCTTGCCCGTTTTGTGCTAGAGGATTTGATCCCTCTTGGGATTGCAAATTTGCCAGCTGCCGACATGCCTATCATTCCTGGTGTGCATATTCTCACTTTTCTAGCTCCACAAAGTGTGTGTTGAAGGATTGCAATCAGGAGATGCACGAAGACTGGTGGGCATTGGCAGGGATCAAAAAACCCTGTGGAGACAAGGGCAAAGGTGAATTGCAAGGCTTCTGGGAGACATGCGAGAATGCAAGCAACCCCAATCCAGGTTTGTATCGAATTTTTTGGTTGCTCGAATTTTTTGGTTGCTGTTGGTTTGAATGAATGAGGTAGCTGCTGCTGGATTGAATGAATGAGGTAGCTGCTGCAGGTTCGAATCGAGTTTCTGCTTGTTAAGGTAGCTGCTACTGCTGGTTTAGTCTCTTTAGGGTTCAGGGTTTAACAATGTGTTTGGATTCAGGCTTTAACAAGCTTTAGGGTTCAGGGTTTAGCAATGCCTTACAGTTCATGGTTTAACATGGCTTCAGGGTTCAGGGTTTAAGAGTAGTACTAGTGGGAAATACACAAGGTATTGGTACTAGATGTTCACTAGTAGTTCAGTGGGACTCAAATTAAGACTGAATCTTCACAAGGTGTCACTAGATGTTTGTAGGAACAACCAAGGCCTCACTAGGTGTCACTGGATTTGAGAAAGGTGTCCACATAGGTTTCCCATGGATGTTGGTTTTTCATGAGGTGTCACTAGATGTCTGCAGCAGTCATAGAATCCTCACTAGTTCTCACTAGATTTCACATGGATACTAGATTTTCATAAGGTGCCATTGGAATTTCATGAGGTGTCACTAGTTGTCCGCAGCAGTCATAGAATCTTCACTAGTTCTCACTGGATTTTCACATGGATATTGGATTTGCATAAGGTGCCACTGGAATTTCATAAGGCGTCACTAGATGTCTGCAGCAATCCATATAACTTTAGAAGTTCTCACTTCATGTTTGCAGTTGTCCATACAGGTTCAGAAGTTGTCACTAGATGTTTGCAGGTGTCCATTTAGCTTCATAAGTTTTGTCCAGATGTTTGCAGGTGTCCATATAGTTTCATAGATTCTCTCTAGATGTTTGCAGGTGTCCACATAGCTTGAAGCTGCCAGTAGAGGTTTGGAGGTGTCCATATAGCTTCATAATCTGCCACTAGATGTTTGTAGTCATCCATAGGTGTCAATACTTGTTTGCAAAAGTCAATACTTGTTTGCAAAAGTCATTGGGTGTCACTAGGTAGTTATCAGTTTCAATTTTTTGGAGATGCCATTGTACAATCCGTGAGCAATTACTAACAGCTCCTTTGGAATCAATTGGAAGCAAATGGTAGTATTGTATGTCACTTTCAATGCTAACGGTTTCTCTAACTCCAATTGTGATTTTCTTGTATTGAAAGTCACGACTTCTAGGTCATATTCGACGGTGGGGATATGTCCACGTTCCAACACAGCTTAGTCCATCGATTGGAAGTCTTCGTACCGCCTTGACGCTCACCTTGGAATCAAAGGATGGTCTTCAAAGGGTGCTCAAGATTCTAGGAAGGAAGTCCTGGCCAGTGGAGAGCAAACGGCGTTTAGAGTCTCCAAATCAAGCGTCCCCAAAGCGTAAGAGGGTGCGTAAGACTGGATCGGAATTTGATAAGGTTCATGCGGGTTCACCCTGATTTTGCATGAAAATGCTTCAAAAGAGCATATTGACATGTTGGTCTGAAAATGACGTTATTCAGGTTGCGGCAAAAAGAAAAAAAAAAATGGGAGCTGCAAAAAAGACTCCCATGGATGCTCATGAGGGACGATGGCCGGTGCGCAAGTTAGTGGACGACTTGCCTCGAGGCAGTGAAGATGATGATGTAATTAGTAACAGTGTATCAGAGATGACGACTCGGAAGAAGGAGGGGACGTCGATCTGAGATCTTGAAGGGGTGAAGATTCCCCTACACCCAAGAAAACGCAAAAACGGGGTAAGTTGAAGAAGGACATGAAGGGGAAGGCTCCGGTGCAAAAGCGAACAAGCATGTCTAGGGTGACACGATCGGGGTCCAAAGAAGAAGCCCAAATCTAAGTAGATTCCGCTTTAGTGAACCTTTGAAACATTATACCCCTTTTGTCCATACTGTTTTGGACTTGAGCACTTATATATCCCTTTTGTCTATACTTTGTTACTCAACTACATTGCGAACTTAAATCTTCGCTTGGTTGTAGAGTTGGATTGTTTTGCTCATAATCGAGTTGCAACCGAGGCTTCTTATCGGAAGTTTTACGAGGCTTATCGTATTGTACATACAGATTGCTATTGAGAAATGAAACTTTGTATACACATTTGCTCTTGTGAAATGAAACTTGGAAGCTTTCGGTTTTGTAAATGCTTGTGTTTCACGTTACACCCAAATAGATTCTGTATTGGCAAGCTAATCTTGTGAAATGAAACTTGGAAGCTTTCGTTTTGTAAATGCTTATGTTTCACGTTACACCCAAAGATTCTGTATTGACAAGCTAATTTTGTATACGGAGAGAAGGTAGAAATCAATCCTTCTTAAAGTAAGACATACTCAATTAACCCTTAAAGGTCATTTCCTAGATTGACGCACAAGGGTTAAAAGAAGAATAGAGCCAAGTATAAATCCTTTCAATAGTCAAGACATAATGATATATCAAAATAAGGGTAAATCCTTTTCAAAAGTCAAGACATAATAAGTAAAAACTTAAGTATAAATCCTTTTTAAAAGTCAAGACATAGTGATGTAATAAAATAAGTGAGAACTTAAGTATAAATCCATTTCAAAAGTCAAGACATAATGATGTAATAAAATAAGTGAAAACTCAAGTATAAATCCTTCCAAAAGTAAGACATAATGACATAAAAAAGAAGAGAAAATTCAAGTATCAATCCTTTCAAGACATAAATCGCTCATCCAAATGGTGATTTGAAATGTGAAATTCAACTCCAAAATAGTTTTGGCTAACCCTCAACAATGTATCAACTTCTATGTCAATTTTTTTGGTGCCTTGCCCAATCGCCCCTTGTGTACTTTGTGTCTTTGCAAAAAGGGGTCTTCATCATTGTTACTCCATTCCATGTAAATAACTAAGTTGCAAACGCTCATACTAAATTTTAGTGACTCATTTCTCTTTCAAATTGGCTTCATGCAGACTTTTTTCTAAAAGGAGTACAAATGGTAGTTGTAATACAAAACTTAACATAGTGACTCTAAGTGAAGAGCTAAGTGACTCTAAGTGAAGTGAAGTTCTAAGTATCCATTTTGAATCTATATTGGAGGGTCCCGCACGAGGCGAGACCCAAAAAAATGGTGCCCTGCCATAACAAAAGTCTTAGGCAGGGCATGATGGAGATAACTGCAAATACAGTTACACAACATACTCCATAATTGCTTCCTCAACACTGGAAGGTAACTTGTATACAGGCTCATTTCCTGTAACACGGTGGTCAGCAATGACCATTGGAAATTTGGTAGCTCTTATGTTAATCACATGCAAGTGAGCCTTTTGGGATTTTTTCAGCCATATGTAAGTATCAACCCCAGTCCCATACTTCTGATAGTAACGGCCCTGAATCACTGAATCTCCGGGTTCAAAATGCTCGCCCCATGGGCATGCAAATGCCTTCCTGCATGTATACATCTTCTTTGTACAAAGCAGAAGATAGAAATCAACGCCTTCTTCGTTATCGGTCCAAAGAGAGACAAAAGTTGTCCCCAAGCTCGATGTCGAAGCAAAATATGCTCCATTTAATCCAAATTCATCCCAATCATCTTCTTTAAACTCGGCACTTACAATAGCCCGAACATATCCTGGTAAACTAACTATTAGAACCTCTACCTCCCAGTCCCCAGCCCAAGCCCTGTTCTCACAATCCCCCCAATTACATTGAATGCAAGAAGCACAGAAGCATGCCAATTGCCGCTTCAACAACTTGTTGACATCCATGGAACCTACTGACCGAACACAGTGCAAATCCCTGCAGCCAACTATGGGGTCACACTCATACTCAGTCTCCCTGTCAACATCACCAACTCGGACATGCCAAAAGGTTCGTCTTACCGGCCTTCTATCACCATATGACGTCTTTGGCCTTTCACTGAGCTTGGATCGCAAGAACTCTACGACAGTCTCAGCGTCCTGCAGACGAGGTCCATTCACATCGAGTTGTGTAGTTCGAATGTATCTCTTCATTACAGCTCCTGCCCCGTCATGGGGGCCTTTTCCGTGACTGAGATCCAAAAAGCTCCACATGCAATTACAACCCTCGCAATTTCAGGTATCGACCGACAAAATACCATGGAATTCGGCTTTTAAATTGGCCAACACGACCATCGGACCATCCGGTGGTTTTAGGAGTAAAACCGCCATCCACCAAACTATCCCAATGCAACATCAAACAATGTTGAACAAAGTAGCTATCATGTTTCTTATCATCGCTAATATAGAAATGATACTCCATTATGTTCCTTGTACTTTCATCATTAGGGTCGGTGTGTAGGATTCTCACCCAAGTTATATGCACTAGGATCGTGATCGGTAGTCGTGCCAATGCATTGATTGGACTTCGTTTTGAACCTTGAAAGAATAGTTCTCGGCAAAATCAAGTACGAGACAATAGTATTGGTGGAAAGTTGGCAAGACAGGTTACAATTGTTCATCTTCCCATTTTGCAACAAACGTATGTCGTACAAAAGCTTGCAATTTCGATTTTCAGATAACTTACCACCTCAAAGAAGAAGTGTCTTTGTATACCGAGTCAATTTCTTCTTTTTTCTACTCCTTTCTCGAGTTGTGATCGTCTCCATTGCATACCGCTTCCATTTGACTTTGCAAAACCGGAGCTCCCATCTTCTTCAATGGGGCACACAGGAGGAAATCTACACCACAACTATCACAATTTCCAAAAATACAATCCCTTGCGTGCCATTGGCTTTGGTCGCTTTTTGGGGCACAAAATGGAATCGGCCATGGCCGTCACTCCCGAAAAACGAAGACCCTTCAAAGACAAAGAATTACCATCCTCCTTCACAGACTCACACACCTCACACTCGCAATCACATACATTCTTAGAATGCAACCCAGATTTTGCTCGCATGTAATTAAATCCCACCCTAAGCTCTTCCATCTCTACGTGATAAATGCAACAACACACATTTCTATCTTTCGGTTTTTTTACAAAATATGGTGAAAGGAATCAAAGATTCGCTTACCCACAATTACCTCAGGATGTGCAGCTTGAAAACGCAGGTAAAACTCCATCTGCATACAACTAACACTGCAGAAGTCATAGTGACTCCCTAGAAGTACCTACCTACTTACTACTACTCCATCTACATACAACTAAAGTTGCTGAAGTCATATGGACTCCCTAGAAGTACCTACGTACTTACTACTACTCCACCTACTTCAACAAGGTCAATGCCACCTCTAATAGTCATTCTTTGTAACACCACATGTCACTCATAATTACACGGGACTCACATGAAACTCCTATGTAGCTCTAGCGTACTCCATTTTGAAACATACAAGTACATTTTTTTACATTCCACTTGCATATATGTTCACCAAATTCCAATCTAGTACACTAGTGTTCAAGCAAACTCCATTCTAGTGCATATTAGTTCAATCCATTTCCTTCTACTACATATAAGTACAAACACTTCCTACTCTAGTATATATAGGTTCACCCATACCGTATTGACTATCAATTCAACTCCTATAAAGACCATAGGGTTCTCTTGGAGTTCCATGAGATATGATCATTCACACATATACCCCATTTGAAGCCATCGTAACATATGAAATCTCCTTGCTATTAAATTTTGACCCTAATTATCACTATAAAGACTACAACCGCCCTTGTTCTCTAAACAACAATCATGTCTAAACCCTAAAGACAACAATGGAGAAAATTAGCAAGCATAGTGAAGGATCGGAAGAATTCATGCCTGTGATTCCAACAGTATTGAGTGTGATGTGATTCGTAAACACCGGTGCAATCCATCACGCACAACCTCCTTGCGATTTGGATGGGCCTCGTTTACGCATTCCACCATGCAATGACGATGTTGCGCACAAAAGATCGCTGTAGCATCACTCCTCCGTTTTCGAACAGAGTGTCCACGATCTCCGCCATTGCTTGTCATTGTAGCCCGCCGTTGTACGACCTTGATCACGTTACGGTGATGAACCTTCAAAGACGGGCATGCACGCCTTGCGAACCACTCGCCCCGAACTCACAACGGCCGAGGAGGATTGCATGCTTTGCTACCAATTGTGCATTAGTCTTTGCGCTCTTCACCTCCGACAAGGACTGAGCTAAACCATTCACAATCGCATCATGGGTTTTTGCCTGCTCTGACAACCTTCTTGAAATCGGCAAGGAAACTTTGGTAACATGACTAGACCACACCGCCGCCGCAAGATGACTTCCTTGTGGTGCCTCATGCGGAGTTTTCGCCAAAGTAGACGTCACACAATTCAAAATCAACGCTGCATCGCGGCGCACCTCTCGCCGATTTAGCACCTCACGCGACACACCGCATCGCTCTTCAACTCTACGCTCGTTTTCAGCGTACAACAATTCCTCTGCTTGCAACTGAGCGTTTGCCTCTTGCCTGCGACGCCTACACTGACGTTGCCGCTCTTTATCACTTTCTCTAATTGCTGCCAGTCTTGCTCTCTCAGCAGGACCAGGGCGTATAATACCAGACCGCCTTGCTACCGCTCTTCCATTCCCCATCAAAAACAGACTCACACACCTCACACTGCCACACGGACACCCTAAACCCTTCCACACCAAGAACAACACCAACACAGACCTACAGCAACAAAAACGACAAGATGACGAAGTCCTTCCAGCAATCAAGGCAGTAAGAGAGGAAAAAAACATGAACCCCAGTGACAGCAAGCGAACAAGCGAGTCTAAATCGTACACCGTCCCTATTTGAGTCTCTACCTACCAAAACCTTAACTAATCAAGCTCCCAATTTCAAATGCAACGCAGACAGGACGAAATGCAACGCTACCGCCACCATAAATCGAACCGATCATGCACCCTAAACCTCCGAATGCAACGCAGACGCATTTAAATGCAACGCAAAAAAAGAGCTATGCAATCGGAAGCCGTGCTCTAAACCAACAATTGAAACGCGACAAACACCAAAGAATTGAACCACCCTAAAATCCTTGCAAAACACCAAAGAATTGAACGCGACAAACACCAAGAATTGAACGCGCCCTAAACTAGCAAATCAACGCGACAAACACCAAAGAATTGAACGCGACAAACACCAAAGAATAGAACGCAAAGCACACACAAGCGTGAGGGGTGATTGATCAAATTAAGATCAAGGCGGTGAGCTGCAGAACGAACCCTACGTTCGTCCGGCCCAAGACATCCATCCACGAGGCTTCCGTCATATCACTCATCTACTCCCTTAAACCGCAGATGTCTTGAATGATGAGATCTCATAGATCCGAGCACTCATTGCTCTTGACACGTGGCCCACCATGAGAGGAAGCAAAATTTTGGTATTCAAAAAAAAAAAAAAAAAATACATGTTTATGGACCTTTTATGGACTTTTCTATTTATCACCAATTTAAACCCTTCAAAAGTCCATAACTCCCACTTAAAAAACACTATCGTCTAACAAGATATCAATTTTTGACATTTCAAAGTACACTACATCAATAGGTGAGTCACTAAGATAACAATGAGATAATTTTCTTCATTTAAATGGCACATATACAATTGTATATGGAGCTGTACAAAGTCCATAGTGATAATTTCAAAGTCCATAGCTCTTTAATTTGAGAAGATACCTTGTATATGATTACATAATTTCCTTTGTACTCAAGTTAAGAATCTATGTTCAAATTTATAGCCCTAGAAGAGGAATAGGTTATCTACAATGAGCCTTGCAATCAAAATGTCATCCTGAAATCAGCCCTGTGACCAAAAAATTGGTCCAGTCAACCATGCAAACACCCTTACCTGTGCCCAAAAAGAAGCGCGATGCAGGAAGGCCATCAAAGTTTTATCCTTCATTGGACGTTCTTCTGGAAAGCGAAAAGAACGTCGAACTTCGTCTGATGAGTTCCACCATTGGAGCCACTTACCTTTGAAATCGCAGTGAACATTGGTAGTGGCTACCATTTGTAAGCGATCGATTGTCATATCGGGTTTCAAATTTTTGCTGTAATGAGAATAAATCTGCACATCAAAATCATAAGTAAGAATCAGGTATAAAACATGAATATGCATCGTATAAAACATGAAAATAGTGTTTCTTTTACCTCATTCGCAAAAACTTTCCCGAGTTTGTTGTTGGCGACAGCGATCATCTTGTCGAAGTTTTTGCCACGTATGGCCTTAATTTCTGCTTTGATCGCATTATCCATGGCACTCCATACCCCAGGTCCTGTTTGTTTCTCCTTCGGGACGGTGGCGTAGTAATTAGTTTCAGCGTCATCAGATGCCTTCGCTAATCTTCTCTGTATCCAATATATAAAATTTTAGTAAGATGTAAAGAAACAAATACAGAAATTCACATTTAAAAAACATTCTAGTCAACTTACCGCATATAAGAATTTTACGAAAACGTCAACTGTTACAGGATACCAAGTATCTTTTTTTGCCTTAGCGTTCTTGCAGATTCTATAATCCTCTGGCGATATCAGATCCTTGAAATCCTCTAGTTTTAATTTTCCGAACTGCCTCATTCGCTGCAATTTTGCACACAAACCATCTTCGACATGGTCATGTTCAGTAGACCTGCAAAGCGAGATCAGACATGAGAATACTTGAACATAATTTAAAAAGAAAGTAAGCGAATCGAAAAAATCAGAAAAGTACTCACCAATTTATGTCGTTCATAGCGTCGAGCAAGAGATTGCTCTCTCCTCGTGCATCAAGACCGATACAATCCACAGAGATGTACCACGAAGCATCGAGCTTATGGTACCTCTCTATGTGGTGCATCCAAGCCGTCACACGGTGGTTGCCTTCGTAAACGTAGAAGTACTTGTCACTGAGGTCTTGTAGATCTGGGTCAGCTTGCAGCGTCTTCTCAAACTCCTGATTGGCTGATTTCCAGAGAGGATTCGCCCAGACAGCATCTTCGGCATCAACCAATTTTTCTCGACCTTTGCGATCAAATGGTGACACGTACATCACGCGATCCCCTTCCCGGTATCCTTTGTTGAATTCATTTTCCAGTTTCCGGACGTCTTGTTCTGAAATCGGGCGAACCTTCGGATAGCAAACGAGACGGCATAGTGGAATCAACATACGAGATTTCTTAACAGGTTTGTAGCGTAACCTGTTGATGATTGCAATCGAATCACTCTTGTGGAGCATTCGCATCTCGTTTGCACTCCAGTCGGGGTCCTTGTTTTGCAGATGCAAAGGCATATGGACAATTCCAATGTTGACACTCCCAGGCAAAGGAGTATCTTCATCTTCTGAAAGCGCATCTGCACGATCATGATGACGCTGAGTTTGAGAAGGACTTTCTTCGGGGACTCCGGTGCAAATGATATCAACATTTGCGACACTATCCTGTAATTGTTCGTCTCCATCGTTCGAAGGAGTTGGTGAAGAAGATAGAAGTTGTTGGCTCCCTTGGTCGTCTTCATCGCTGCGAACTTGAGCTAATGTCATCTAGCAATCCAGAAACCAGATTCAACACACCAAAGACTGGATAAGAATGTGTCAAAAAAACAATGTGGTAAAAATTGATAAAAAACATCGGCTTTTAATTATGTGTATGATAATTTCATCCGACAATACATTCAAAATGACTGCAACTTTCTAGCAAGTCGCGGAGAACGTCTTGGTTTAAGTCTAGCTAATGCTTTCTCATTGTTTCGTCTAGCTTTAGCCTCATTCTTTTTGAGTTGCATGTTAACCGCTTGTGCAATCCGATCAACGTCATCACGCATAATGTGACGAACAGGTGATGCAAGGGGTGGTGTTTCCGGAATCGAAGTAAATGGTATGTTTAATCGACGGGACTCCACGTAAGCTAACACATTCTCTCTCAATGTGGAAAGGTCACTATCTGCATCGGAATCCTCTTCTCTTTCAATTTTTGTTCGCACTGTTGGAACCTGCAAAATCACACAAAATCAATGTTAAGTCATATATCAAACGCCAGGGAAAAATGAATGAAGCAAATATTTAAAACTAATATTTAGCAATACCTTTCACACTCAAAAATATTCATTCACAACTAAAATAGCAAAATAATTAAAAATTGGTCGACCAGCAACCAGCATCCGGCCTCATCCCACACTAAGTGCATTCCTAAAACGACTTCAACGGCGAGCCATCAGGCTTCCATTCGAGCACATAAAAAAACCAGCCTCAGGCTTCCGTGCAAGCAAAAGTACAGCATAATGAAAACCAGCCTCAGGCCCGCCATGGGTATATGAGCAGCCTTCATCAGCACAGGAGGATGGGCCTCAACGGTGCTGGAGTGGCAATCCCCGAATCCCAACACAAGTTGCAGCGAACGAAAAGCATAAAGTGCACCACAGCAAGCTAAAAAATGCAAATTCGAGCATCTCCCTTCAGACCTTCGTCCACGAATGTCTGACAGCATCTGGGCCAAACCCACACCAAGTGCACCCCCGGAACAAACCCATAGTGCAAGCCAGCCATCAGGCTTCATTTCAAGGTGAAGTTTAGCATACAAAAACCAGCCTCAGGCTTCAATTCAAGCAGGAGTACTGCATACAAAAACCAGCCTCAGGCCCGCCACAAGGATGTGAGAAGCCTTCATCGGCACACGAGGATCAGGAGTACAGCATAATAAAAACCAGCCTCAGGCCCGCCACGAGCATGTGAGCAGCCTTCATCGGCACAGGAGGATGGGCCTCAACGGGGCTGGAGTGGCAATCCCCAAATCCCAACACAAGTTGCAGCAAGTGAAAAGCATAAAGTGCACAACAGCAAGCAAAAAAAACGCAAATTCGAGCAACTCCCTTCAGACCTTCGTCCACGAATGTCTGACAGATTTTGGTCCAAACCCACACCAAGTGCACCCCCAGAACAAACCCATAGTGCAAGCCAGCCATCAGGCTTCATTTAAAGGTGAAGTTTAGCATACAAAAACCAGCCTCAGGCTTCAATTCAAGCAGGTGTACTGCATACAAAAACCAGCCTCAGGCCCGCCACAAGGATGTGAGAAGCCTTCATCGGCTAGGAGTACAGCATAATAAAAACCAGCCTCAGGCCCGTCACGGGTATGTGAGCAGCCTTCATCGGCTCAGGAGGATGGGCCTTAGCGGTGCTCGAGTGGCAATCCCCGAATCCCAACATAAGTTGCAGCGAACGAAAAGCATAAAGTGCACCACAGCAAGCTAAAAAATGCAAATTCGAGCATCTCCCTTCAGACCTTCGTCCACGAATGTCTGACAGCATCTGGGCCAAACCCACACCAAGTGCACCCCCAGAACATACCCATAGTGCAAGCCAGCCATCAGGCTTCATTTCAAGGTGGAGCTTAGCATACAAAAACCAGACTCAAGCTTCAATTCAAGCAGGAGTACTGCATACAAAAACCAGCCTCAGGCCCGCCTCAAGGATGTGAGAAGCCTTCATCGGCACACGAGGATCAGGAGTACAACATTATAAAAACCAGCCTCAGGCCCGCCACGAGTATGTGAGCAGCCATCATCGGCACAGGAGGATGGGCCTCAACGGGGCTGAAGTGGCAATCCCCGAATCCCAACACAAGTTGCAGCGAACGAAAAGCATAAAGTGCACCACAGCAAGCTAAAAAATGCAAATTCGAGCAACTCCCTTCAAACCTTCGTCCACGAATGTCTGAGAGCATCTGGGCCAAACCCACACCAAGTGCACTCCAAAACCAATCCATAGTGCAAGACAGCGATCCCGCTTCAATTCGAGGTGGAGTTCAGCATACAAAAACCAGCCTCAAGATTCCATTCGAGCATGAGAACAGGATAGATAAAACAGCCTCAGAACCGCCACGGGTATGTGAGCAGCCTTCATCGGCATATACGTGCAGGATTACAGCATAATAACCCAAGCCTGAGGCCCGCCACGAGGATGTGAGAAGCCTTCATCGGCACAGGAGGATCAGGAGTACAGCATTATAAAAACCAGCCTCAGGCCCGCCACGAGTATGTGAGCAGCCTTCATCGGCACAGGAGGATGGGCCTCAACGGTGCTGGAGTGGCAATCCCCGAATCCCAACACAAGTTGCAGCGAACGAAAAGCATAAAGTGCACAACAGCAAGCAAAAACATGCAAATCCGAGCAACTCCCTTCAGACCTTCGTCCACGAATGTCTGACAGCATCTGGTCCAAACCCACACCAAGTGCACCCCCGGAACAAACCCATAGTGCAAGCCAGCCATCAGGCTTCATTTCAAGGTGAAGTTTAGCTTACAAAAACCAGCCTCAGGCTTCAATTCAAGCAGGAGTACTGCATACAAAAACCAGCCTCAGGCCCACCACAAGGATGTGAGAAGCCTTCATCGGTACACGAGGATCAGGAGTACAGCATAATAAAAACCAGCCTCAGGCCCGCCACGGGTATGTGAGCAGCCTTCATCGGCATATACGTGCAGGATTACAGCATAATAACCCAAGCCTCAGGCCCGCCACGAGGATGTGAGAAGCCTTCATCGGCACAGGAGGAGCAGGAGTACAGCATTATAAAAACCAGCCTCAGGCCCGCCACGAGTATGTGAGCAGCCTTCATCGGCACAGGAGGATGGGCCTCAACGGTGCTGGAGTGGCAATCCCCGAATCCCAGCACAAGTTGCAGCGAACGAAAAGCATAAAGTGCACCACAGCAAGCTAAAAAATGCAAATTCGAGCAACTCCCTTCAGACCTTCGTCCACGAATGTCTGACAGCATCTCGGCCAAACCCACACCATGTGCACCCCCAGAACAAACCCATAGTGCAAGCCAGCCATCAGGCTTCATTTCAAGGTGGAGTTTAGCATACAAAAACCAGCCTCAGGCTTCAATTCAAGCAGGAGTACTGCATCCAAAAACCAGCCTCAGGCCCGCCACAAGGATGTGAGAAGCCTTCATCGGCACACGAGGATCAGGAGTACAGCATAATAAAAACAAGCCTCAGGCCCGCCACGAGCATGTGAGCAGCCTTCATCGGCACAGGAGGATGGGCCTCAACGGGGCTGAAGTGGCAATCCCCGAATCCCAACACAAGTTGCAGCGAACGAAAAGCATAAAGTGCACCACAGCAAGCTAAAAAATGCAAATTCGAGCAACTCCCTTCAGACCTTCGTCCACGAATGTCTGAGAGCATCTGGGCCAAACCCACACCAAGTGCACTCCAAAACCAATCCATAGTGCAAGACAGCGATCCCGCTTCAATTCGAGGTGGAGTTCAAAGATACAAAAACCAAATTCAAGATTCCATTCGAGCATGAGAACAGGATAGATAAAACAGCCTCAGAACCGCCACGGGTATGTGAGCAGCCTTCATCGGCATATACGTGCAGGATTACAGCATAATAACCCAAGCCTGAGGCCCGCCACGAGGATGTGAGAAGCCTTCATCGGCACAGGAGGATCAGGAGTACAGCATTATAAAAACCAGCCTCAGGCCCGCCACGAGTATGTGAGCAGCCTTCATCGGCACAGGAGGATGGGCCTCAACGGTGCTGGAGTGGCAATCCCCGAATCCCAACACAAGTTGCAGCGAACGAAAAGCATAAAGTGCACAACAGCAAGCAAAAACATGCAAATCCGAGCAACTCCCTTCAGACCTTCGTCCACGAATGTCTGACAGCATCTGGTCCAAACCCACACCAAGTGCACCCCCGGAACAAACCCATAGTGCAAGCCAGCCATCAGGCTTCATTTCAAGGTGAAGTTTAGCTTACAAAAACCAGCCTCAGGCTTCAATTCAAGCAGGAGTATCGCATACAAAACCAAACTCGGGCCCACCACAAGGATGTGAGAAGCCTTCATCGGTACACGAGGATCGTGAGTACAAAGATAATAAAAACCGACCTCGGGCCCGCCACGGGTATGTGAGCGACCTTCATCGGCATATACGTGCGGGATTACAAAGATAATAACCCAAGCCTCAGGCCCGCCACGAGGATGTGAGAAGCCTTCATCGGCACAGGAGGAGCAGGAGTACAGCATTATAAAAACCAGCCTCAGGCCCGCCACGAGTATGTGAGCAGCCTTCATCGGCACAGGAGGATGGGCCTCAACGCGGTCTTTGGGTGGCAATCCCCGAATCCCAAAGACAAGTTGCGTGACGAAAAGCATAAAGTGCACCACAAAGAAGCTAAAAATGCAAATTCGAGCAACTCCCTTCAGACCTTCGTCCACGAATGTCTGACAGCATCTCGGCCAAACCCACACCATGTGCACCCCCAGAACAAACCCATAGTGCAAGCCAGCCATCAGGCTTCATTTCAAGGTGGAGTTTAGCATACAAAAACCAGCCTCAGGCTTCAATTCAAGCAGGAGTACTGCATCCAAAAACCAGCCTCAGGCCCGCCACAAGGATGTGAGAAGCCTTCATCGGCACACGAGGATCAGGAGTACAGCATAATAAAAACAAGCCTCAGGCCCGCCACGAGCATGTGAGCAGCCTTCATCGGCACAGGAGGATGGGCCTCAACGGGGCTGGAGTGGCAATCCCCGAATCCCAACACAAGTTGCAGCGATCGAAAAGCATAAAGTGCACAACAGCAAGCAAAAACATGCAAATCCGAGCAACTCCCTTCAGACCTTCGTCCACGAATGTCTGACAGCATCTGGTCCAAACCCACACCAAGTGCACCCCCGGAACAAACCCATAGTGCAAGCCAGCCATCAGGCTTCATTTCAAGGTGAAGTTTAGCTTACAAAAACCAGCCTCAGGCTTCATTTCAAGGTGAAGTTTAGCTTACAAAAACCAGCCTCAGGCTTCAATTCAAGCAGGAGTACTGCATACAAAAACCAGCCTCAGGCCCACCACAAGGATGTGAGAAGCCTTCATCGGCACACGAGAATCAGGAGTACAGCATAATAAAAACCAGCCTCAGGCCCGCCACGAGGATTTGAGAAGCCTTCATCGGCACAGGAGGAGCAGGAGTTCAGCATTATAAAAACCAGCCTCGGACCCGGATGTGATCAGCCTTCATCAGCACAGGAGGATGGGCCAGGGCGACCGAAGAGGGAGCTGGAGTGGCACTCCCCGAATCCCAGCACAAGTTCGAGTGAACGAAGAGCATAAAGTGCACAACAGCAAGTCCAAAAATGCAAATTCGAGCGCCTCCCTTCTGACCTTCGTCCACGAAGGTCTGAGAGCATCTGGGCCAAACCCACACCAAATGCACTCCCAAAACGAAACCAAAGTGCAAGCCAGCCATCAGGGTTCAATTCGTGGTGGAGTTCAGCATACATAAACCAGCCTCAAGATTCCAGTCGACCATGAGAACAGCATAAATATTACAGCCTCAGAACCGCCACGTACATGTGAGCAGCCTTCATCGGCATATACGTGCAGGAGTACAGCATAAAAACCCAAGCCTCAGGCCCGCCACAAGGATGTGAGCAGCCTTCACCGGCTTTGGAGGAGCAGGAGTACAGCATTATAAAAACCAGCCTCAGACCCGGATGTGAGCAGCCTTCATCGGCACAGGAGCATGGAACAGAGCGACCGAAGAGGGATCTGGAGTGGCACTACCCGAATCGCAGCACAAGATCCAGCGGATGAAATGGATAAAAAGCATACTAGCAAGTCAAAAACTGGCATATGCAGACACCTCCGAATTGTGCACTTCCCGAAATTTCATCACGATCAACAACACTTCTTATTGGTTGAACAAGGTCTACTGCCCAATCGATCTGGTGCAAGAAGCAAGAGTTAGGGTTTACATTCAATCTGTTGTAGGAATTGGGTTTGGTCAGTACATACCAGGAATTTCTTGGAGTACCACACCTCCAACTCTGCCCTGCTTTTCATTGCTTCACCAGGAGCATGCGACTTGTAGAATTCCTTGTAAAATTCGTCGAAAAGACTCGATTCTGAAGACTGGGAACTCACATTGTCCAAAGCTTCTTCGACGTGCTCACTGCCTCCTTCCACTGCCACCTCTATCTGCACAAGCTCCGCCATATTGTCTTCTTCCTGCAACATCTTGACAGCAATGGTGTGCAACTTCTTCAAAAACCTCCCTACAAGGACTTGACAGTGTCAAATGTACTCCTCTCATCTTTCCAGGACGTTCTTTTGCTCCTACTAAAAATAATTGCCTTTCGAGTTCATCGGCGGATCCTGTTTTGGCCTATTCAAAAATAGCACAAACGTTTATTGTAATCGAATCTCCAAATTAAAGACGGAGACTTTAATTTGAAAAAAAAAGCGGCGACCCCTTGCGAAATGAAGGGCCGCCAGAGAAGGGGCAGCGCGCTGCTAGGTCGGCGTTCGGCGCTGCGAGGAGGCAGGTCGGCGTCGGTGCCGCTCAGGTCGGCGTCGGTGCCGCTCAGGTCGGCGTCGGTCCGCTTAGGACCGGCTGTTACCCGGTCCGCCGGGCCCAGCCCCGGCTGCTACCCGGTTCGCCGGGCCAGCTAGCTGGTACGCGGTTCGCCGGGCCAGCGTTGCTGGTACCCGGTTCGCCGGGCCAGCGTTGCTGGTACCCGGTTCACCGCGCCAGCCTTGCTGGTACCCGGTTCGCCGGGCCAGCCTTGCTGGTACCCGGTTCGCCGGGTCAGCCTTGCTGGTACCCGGTTCGCCGGGCCTTGCCGGTCCCATTCCTATCCTTACCCGGCAAGACCGTCCTAGCAGCTATACCAGGCCGTTGCATGGACCATTCTGCGTGCCGGTTCTCAACTGTGTTGTAGCAATTCATGTGCTTGTGACCTCGGGTCTCGGCGTTTGACTAGGATAATTTCATCAACAATAAATATGTTCTCCTTACAAAGTCACGGGAATCGTTATGAATATGATTTATATTCACGAAAATTGAACAAACATATATTAAATAGTTGTGTAAATTTTTCTTTCTCAAATACTATTAAATCGTAATCTTCATTTGCGTTTTGTAAAAACATATCTCATCTCTAGAGGTGAATACTAAAATATGCCCATACTCTTTCATGCCACTCTGGAATTATGACAGGTCATTTACCTGCTCACTAATGATTGCCTATTTTAACATACACATGCGAATCAAGTCACACTTGATAATACTATACCATGATACAATCATGGCTCTATATATGTCATGGAAATCTATATCGTCAAACTTTGAAACTACATACCGAAGAATGTACTCTCGTTGATTGTATACTTAATCAATCCTAAATCCTCCCAATAAACCAGGAAGTAAGGTTTTTCATGTACCTCCTCTAACTCTTCTGCACTTGTCTCAAATCCATCGGCTACATCATTCTCTGTCTTCTGATCTGTGATGCCTTCTGCGCTCTCGGCCATATCATTGACTCTTTTCTCCTCAAACATTAGAGCTTCTTCTCCAGATTCATTGACTTCCTCTTCCGATTCTTTGCGAGCCTGAGGACAATCCATGCTGGTGTTAATATAAAAACGAATTCAATAATTTTTAGTCACTTTGTAATATCAACATAACTGTAATACATTACATAATTACCTCATTTGTAGAATCTTCACCTCCATCGTCCTCTCCATCCACGCATTCAGTCTGGCTAGATGTCCTGAACTGCCTTCTTCGCCCTTCCTCCTCCTCGTCTTCAGCTTCCTCTGTCCCGAAACTCTCCGGCACACTATCGAGGTTGAGCGATCGCATTTTCACAGTCCGCCTGAACGGCGGTAGCACATCATCGTCAATCAGTATGTCATACGCGTCTGGCTCCTGATCATCGCCGCTACAGCTTCTTCCATCGCGCTTCCGCAAAGCACTCCGCCTCTGTGCTTTGGAATTAGTAAACTTCGTACCTCCTCTCCGCTTCTTCTTTCTCTGCCCTATCTCCTTTCCTCTCTCACTACCGCTAGCAGATTCGTCCATACTGCTTTCACTAAGATAACTTATCGCACGTACAACGTAACGAATCCAAGTCTTGCCACTGCAAATGAAGAGGTCGAACTATGACTTTGAACTCCACTATATAGGTTCCCTGCGCGACTGAGAAACCCTAATCTGTCACCGTGTATTCCCTAAGACACCGCTATGACCGTGTCTCACAATTCAAAATAAGTAAACTTATAATGTCAGCTAATATCTACCTGAATCTCTGACAGTGACGGCCGCCGTCACTTTACATCTAACACAAACTTCTTTTTTCGACGGCTCTTAAATTTTTAATCCTAACTACTTAATGGCATTTTGTCCGTCCAGATAATGTAGTTATTATTGGTTCTGCGCATTTAAATCATCATGCTCACAATTCGGAGTATCCGATATCTGTATGTCTTAT
Organism: Bryum argenteum; assembly: GCA_037043015.1. Taxonomy (NCBI): domain Eukaryota; kingdom Viridiplantae; phylum Streptophyta; class Bryopsida; order Bryales; family Bryaceae; genus Bryum; species Bryum argenteum. The sequence goes on from CM073327.1 coordinate 6,112,774, forward strand.
TATAATAATTACGTCTAATAAGTATTCTTTACCTATGCCAACACCCTACACCAAATTCTCGTATTTGAACATTCGAAATGCACCTTAGTCTCTCTCTCTCTTCGCACTTGTTGATGTTGTTTTCTCGCGTATGTCTATCATGGCATCCTCTACTCTCTTACTTGCCGCTGCAGACGTCATTGCGATCAGATCTGAAGACTTAAGTCCTCCCATTTGCATTCCTCCGGGAGTGGGTGGAGTGGCTGAAGTCACTCCGTCTTGGCTAGCAATTCGATTCGGGTTTGATGAGTCCTCTCTTTGGTTAGAGAAACATGTCATGGATCCAAACACCAATCTTGTCCTATACTCCGTGCTTGTCGAACCAGTCGACCTAGACAGTAATTGTAGAATGTATAAGCTCGGCCCGGACAAGATCGCTTTGTTCGGCATGACAGAAGTCTGTCATGAACGCCTCCACCGTCCTCCTCACTCCTCGTAGTTCTTCTACCATCTCCACTTTGTTGTTCCGATTCTTAGTCGTGTCAAGGTCGAACCCGACTCAAGTCCGAATCGATATTTCGATTCATCCGAAGATGAAAGAAAAGTGTCCGAAAGCGGTCTCGCCGATCGTCATCGAATCTGCCTCCCCCTTCCTCTGATTCTGAACACAATCTCAGAACCAACCGCTACTCTATTCCAGCATCCAATGTCGTAAAACCCAAAAACATTCTTTCCTCGCTCCGTAGACTAGGTAGCATGTCTCGCAACAAAACTATACTCAAAAAAATCGATTTCCATTCCATTCGTACTTATAACGTCTCTTTCCTGCCTCCCACTTTCAATGGTGATGTCTTGTACATTCTTCCTCCTGTTCTACCAACTACTGCTGTCAAGGTAGCAAAGTCTATGGAAGGGATGGACAAAAGATACGATGGTCATGTGTGGACCAGGACAATGACTACTAACATCAGTAACAACCTCGGATTGTCTTTCCGCTACTCTAACTGTGTAGGTCATCTTCAATGCCACAATGGGAACTGCGGCTTCTTACTACGTCCCGACCGCAGAGCAAAGGTGAATGAGGTGGAGTTCGAGGGCTTTACCAAGGACCCCTTCTCGGTCGGCCAAGCACCTCCTCCTTCTTCAACACTGCTCTGTAAGATCTGCAAAGAACCTCCCGTTTGTGTTGCTGTTTGCCATTCTAAAATCTTTTACGTGTTCGGAGAGGAGAGTCAAGAGCGAGTGTGTGTGCATATCGGTACCCACGAACATCCTGTCAAAGTCGGGGACTACAGATGTGCACGTAAAATCATTGATGAGCTAATAGAGGAGCATGTAGAACGTAACCCACAAGCAACCACGTCCAAAATAGTCATGGAGGCTAGCAAGGACTTACTTGGAAACTTACTTCTCCGTGAAGAAGGTGACCCTATAACCTCCAAGCTCACCCTGCAGGAACTAGAACCTATCTTCGATCAGTGTAAAGAGCTGAACTCTCCCAGCGTGAGGAATCGTATTACCACTTTTAAGCACTTGCGCAGATACGGTGTTCTTGATGGGATCACCAAGCTTCGAGGCCTCAGCAACTGGGCTTACATCCAACGTAACCAATTCCCGGGCCAAGGACATGAAAGTGACAAAGTGTTCATTTTCAAGATGTCCGAGGTCGGTCCCGGAAGCGGTGTTGACCTTGTTCGTCGTATGCAGCCTACAGGCGACCTGTCCCACGCGTGGATGATGTTCGACCATGTCAAGCGTGTCAAGAACTGGACCACCATGGCATGCCACGTGTATGACTCTAAAATCTGCCGAATTCTAACTATTGCATGCTGTGATTTCCAGTCTGAAGATGGAGAAGCTCAAATCGTCTTCTGGAAGAACCTAAACCACGTCATGGGCAGAAACGGAGTGGAGGCGCCGCAGTTTCAAGGGTTCATGGCCGACAGTGCGCAGGCCAACTGGAATGCTGTGCGGATCATTTACGGCTCCGGTGACCCTAAAGTCCCTATGGAAGGCCGCGAGCGGACTTGCTACTTCCATTGGACGCAATCCCTAGAGAAACACACCAAGCAATACATCGTGCACGAGCTGCAGGATCAACATCGACATCTTTGTAAGCAATACAAAGATGCACGCACCATGGCTGAGGCGGAGACAAGATACTGGGCGATCCGAGCGTGGTGGGCGTCGGCGCAGGCCACCTCCGAAGTTGGATTATGTCACCTGGAACACTGGCTTGCATTCTGGCACTTCCGATACAGGCAATGGGGTGGCTTCATGGAACTAGTGAGTCCGCAACCTCTGTAGCAATTATGTACCGTCCTTTTATGTCAAGTAAATCCGTAACTTTTATTTACTTTTTTATCATAGATTTTTTCTTTTTTACGATTGCATTTATAACATCTAAAAATATTTGAAATTTTAAAAATTCTATTTTTAGACCAGACCTTCGGTGACGAAAGTCTAACCTGCTCTGGATATTGAGATCAATTTTTCTCTTATTAAGTCAAATGTCTTTACACCTTGCAGGAAAATAAATATTCCGCAGAGGAGCTCGCGGAGATGCCTTCATGTAACCTTGCAGAATCTATCCATAACAAATGGTTGCAAGCGTCCGGCAACAAGGGTGGGGACTTGTACGTTGCTGCTGTCGATGATTACGTTCGCGCTTTCCTCCAAGTGGTGGGTTACCACGACTTCAACGGAGGTGGCAAGGGTGGTAGTGGACCAACATCCGAAGAACTATTACTCCGTGTTGCTCATAAAGCTCGACGAACCGGCGATCCATCTAGCCTCACAAGGGCAGTTTCTGACTTTCCAGGAGCTGAAAAGTTTTGTACCCGAGACGCCCACCTTGAGGGGGCTGAGGTGTTCGGTTCCAAGAAACGTAAGGCTGATGTTCCAATTGGAGCTGATGATGAAACGCACAGACCTGACACCGTGAGCTACTCACGTCCCCGAATTGGGAGAAGGGTTACCCGAGCCCTTGCTGAAAATCTGAGTACTATCCATGAAGAGGATGAACTTGACGAGCCACCGGCATTACCATTTACTTTTGCTACACCTAGTATTGTACGTGTGACCGCGGTTCAGGAGACTAAAGTAGACGAGAGGTTGTGGCACATTGCCCGTTTGAGGGAGAATTCCTCCAAGGCTTGTTGGGGTATCATGCGAAAGAGTAAGAAAAGATGTGACTCACGAATTATTCAGAAGGGGAAGGCCACCGCAGCTCCAACATACACCGGAGTATGGCAACGCCCTCAAGAGGGGCCAAGAAAAATTGATCAGTTCTTTTTTTGTGCGGATGATATTGACAGGTGTGTGAAGGGTCATCGTCGCAAGTGGATTGATCCATTCTCTCTAAGCGAGGATAGACCCCCTATTCCTTCGATATGGCCTGTTAAGATAGGAACTAACCTTACACGTGATGAAATGGAGGCGTTAGAGAATGCGGGCTTCCGACTACCCCAAAAAGAACAGCTTCCTACGCAACGCACTTTCAATAATGCTGCCCCACCAAGAGACTTGTCCCATATTCCAGTTCCGGAGAAGCCGGACGTGTTCCCTAGGTCAAGAAGATCGAAGAACATGAAACGCATTCCAGCAATGACTTCAAAGCACATGAAGATTATTGAGTCTGCCACCTCAATGCAGGCCAAAATTCTGAAGGTGACCATGATCCCGCAGCCTGGTTTTGGATGTATCGTAGACTTGGAGTCGGATTCGGATGCAGTTTATAGACTTTCAATTAGTAAATTCCCGGATTGCTCATGCCCAGTGTTCAAGAAGACAATTTCTTCGCTAGGGCGGAGAGATCCATACCGACCGTGCAAGCACCTATACTTCATCACGGTATTGGTTTGCAAATTTGATCCGGATGCGGACCTCTTCATCCACGCGGCCACTCTTAGTTTCAACGAGGTGAAGAAGATTCTGGAGGGAGGAATCCTAGACCATGCTACAGATTAGAATGCCTTATATCTCTTCATCTACATACGCTATATGTTAGTCTTATGATTGTGTTCTTCACACTTTATGTGAGATTTTTTCTCAACTTATTAAATATAATTATACGAGTATCTACATGTAGAGCAAGCCTTGCCAATTTTGTCTAACTTGGAGTACTAATCACTTAGTAATATTACCTTAGAAACCACTTTACATTTACGAATTGTGATGTACTCTCGAGTTTTGTAGCTCAAGTCTAACCAAATTCAAGGAACTTAAGCCTTACTTTCCACGGGTTTGGGTCACAAAATCCACGGTTATAAGTCAAGAATATTCGAATATTCCCGGGAATATTCCAAAATCATTCGCAAATTTTTTCAAAAACCCTATTTTTAGAAATATTTTTACTAAAAATAAAAACTCCCCCCTAAAAATTCAGAATCTTACCGCTCACCGCTCACCGCTCACCGCTCAACGCTCACACGGTAGCAACGTCCGCTTTAATCCTTGACCCCTAAATGTAGTGTATCGATGTTAGAATTTAACATTGAAGATAACGGAGCTAAAATTTAGAGGACGTGTGTTATGGGCGGAATTCGATGGGTTGAATGACTTGAATCTCAAATCAAGTTTAGTACCTAGCATAAAAAAATTCAAATCCATCCAGTATGGTATGAGTTTATGGCATGCACTTTTGTGAAGGCAACTTTATTTTGAGGGTTCTGAAACATGGTGCATGTTTTATCATTGCAAGTCCATTCATTGAATGTGGATGATCACTTTTGCATGAATTTCTTTCAAATAAGTATGATACCAAGATGAACTTCAAAACTTAGTTTCAAATTAGAAGTTTTTTTATCTGAATAATTTGAACTTGGTTGAGATCCAAATAATTGAGTTTCATTACCAGGAGACTTTGGATAAAGGTAAGGCTATTCAAACTTTAAAAGACTCTCAAAAATGTTGTATTTTGACATTTGGATGTAATAAGGTTCATCTTCGCAAATAAAATCTTATGAACGAAGAGTTTCTATAAACATAGGAAGCTCAAGAATAAATTCTTAACAAGCTCATGTGTGGAAACCCGTATATAAGGATATTAATATTAGATTAGCAAGGGGAATACAATGAATATCGAATTGATCGAAGGTACTAATACAGTTCATATTTGACCTTTCCGATCCTTGAAACCACTTCTTGCATAAAATCAATAGTATGATAGTAAGAATGTTTCATTTAGCTCTATCAATATATTTCACTCAATGACTCAAGAAATGTGCACGACATGATGTCACAAAAGAGCACGATGTGACAAAAGAGCATCTTGTAATTCTTGTTTGAAATCAAGCTAGCACAAAAATGGCCAGTGATGATGGGAAGAATTGACTTTCCACCACTCAAATTCAAAGTTCCTTTTTGCATCTATTACAACCAAGAAAGAATGTCTAGCTACCACACAAACAATGAAACTAGTATTTTGTTCTTGGCTTGTTTTCTAAATTGCATAACAGAATGGTCCAGATGTTCTCCAATGATTTAGCTCTGGTTTTCTTTTTTTGTGGTTTCCCCTCTATTTTCTATCATTATGATAAGGCCCTCTTCATTTTCAAATGACCAAACTGAGCGCAACTCACAAAGGTTCCTCAAGAATCTAATCCTTCAACCGTAAGTAACCCCATCCATCCTTGTCCGATCAATGAGACCTCTACTACCATTCAACTTCCAATTCCTTATAATTTTATCATTAAATTTGCATTCCTTCAATTCCCTTCATTGTCCTAGGATATTTACGATCTCTTATTAACATGAAATTTTTTACATTCGCTTTTGTGCATCAATAGACTATACTAGTATGATTGCCATTTTGTAGTGTTGAACTCAAATGTTCAAAGGTACGACAATTTGTGCAACTTATAAAATTGTACTCTACAGCTTGTAAAGAAGCCATGTCTAAACTTGGTCTTGAATGCACTAAAGTATATCAATGCTCTCCAAAAAATTCCAATGTCTCTACCCCTCAACCAACACTTTATTGTAGTTTTTATGGGAGCAGTCTGTAGAAAGTGCTATTTTCTTACTTCTACCTTTTATGAAATGGCAATTGCGTCCTTTCTACATGTCAAAGTAGATGGTGTAGAAGAAGGATGACGTAAGTATAGAATACTTTAATCCAAATGATTGAGCTTTTGTGAAAACAAGATTTATAGACTAGCCCCTAAAGATCCTTGATGCATAATTTCTCAAACTATAAAAACGACCTTCTAAATCACGACCAAAGGCATTGAGTCTCAGCATTATGTAGGATATCCAATCAATATCCAACCATAAGTACTTCATCTCGACTCTGTTTTGACGAAGTCAATTGGGTTGGGTCCCAAATGAAGTCTTATTTGTGTGGTATATATTGCACACCCATACATTGAAGTATGTACTAATGGCATGCATTTTGGTGGAGGCACTTTGTTTTTGGGATTCCAATCACTGGGCATGTTTTACGCTTGCAACCTAATTATGTAAAATTATAAATTTCTTTTATATAATCATTATCTTAAAATGGAAAATCTGTATACAGAAGATTTTTGATCCTTATAACTTTGGTACTGGATTTGCAATTATGCATTATATTTGAAGAACTAAATATTCACTTGTATTTCCATCTGGCGTTCAAACTCAACCTTTGTTTCTTGGATTGACATTCAAATCAAATACAATTTATTAAGAGAAATCTTAGCTCAATCTTAAATGTGATGGTAATAAGGCCTGCTCTATTTTAGAGTAAGAGGTTTAACCCCAAAATGTCTCAGGGTATATTTAGCCAAAAACTCATGTATCTTGAAAGTTTCATAGGTAAAGATGAAGATAAGTTATTTAGATCTTAATTGTACAAACTTATAGTAGACTTAATCTAGGTAACAAGGAATAAAATCTGAATCATGAAGCCTCATATATTGCAAAATCATAACGTATTAGCCCTCAAACCAGACCACAAAATTTCATCATTTTCACTTTGAAGTGGAAATGTTTCTGGTCAGCAAAGTTACTACAATGAAAAAACCTCCATCTAGAAATTTGTTCATATTCATCTCACTAACATCCTTATACCCAAAAAATCCATCATAGAAAATCCTTAACCCAAATAATAGTCTTGGAGTATTGAAAATTGCCAAAACTTCTAAGAAGGAAAAATAGTCCAAAACTACACCCCTTGCACTCAAATTCTTGCCCTACCTTCACAACACCTTTGATTGGGTCAAGGTTTCTACCCCCAAAACTACACTCTAATTGAAATCCCTCCCCAAAAATGAAGTTGAAGTACAAGAGTGGATGAAGGAGATATATCTCTTCAGAAATCATCCATCTTTTCATTGCAGAGTCATCATATATACCAAAAAAATTCAGATCATAAATCTTCCAACTATAAAGTAATTGAATTTTATCTAAAGATTGCATTGATGCCAAAAAATTCATGAAGAAGTATTTACTTTTGGAAATTTCCAATTTACTCTCAATTGATAGTTTACCAAAAGGACAGTAGGTCATACACCGACCTTTAGGCATGCTTGATATTTGTTTTCTTCCACCTGGAAGTACATATATAGAGAGAATTTGAACCTCTATTTACAACAATCCTCTACAAGATACTGATGTGGCTAGGGCTATTTACCTCTACTTATAAACATTTGCAAAGAAATGTTTCCACCTTTAGAATTGCGGTCAAGGGCAAGAATGTCAAGATAGAACCAATGAAGATTAAAGTGCTACTTTCAAGATGAAGTATAAGTCGGAGTGCTGGGGCCTGATTCCAACACAAACATTTCTGATTCTGTGTCCTCCTGTAAAATAGACACAATTTGTGCCATGCTCGGCCGCTTCTCCGCCACATGTGAAGTGCATTGAAGGCACATGTTGAGGAACCGTTGCACGGCCTTTACTTCCTCATCTCTAACATCTAGTGTTGGATCAACCAAATCCATTAACATATCTTGCTCATATAGTCTCCACGCCTGCACATTAGCATATTAATCATTTCTCATTGGTGCTCATTTACTGAGATACACATACCTATGAGTATATATGGTGAAGAAATGAATAACATTGGAAATATTGAGTCTAGAGGAACAATCACATTTTTTATTGTTCTAAGTGAGCATGGAGATTGTTTGATATAAAGGTTGCTCTTAAAAGATAAATTCTTGTTCAAGGAATGTATTCCAAAGTTAAAAGTTACAACATCCTTCTATTATTCTTGTATCAAATGTTCCTAGACTAGACTCTAGTACTTCTATCATTCTCGTCTCAAATGTTCATAGACTAGACTCTAGTTACCTATGTCAACTTGATACTATCAACGAGTCCAAATTGTGTAAGTGTCGACTTGATACTATCAACGAAACCGATTAGTGTAAGGGTTGGTTTTAAGAGCTTTTAAATAGACCAAGGGAGTCTACCTTTGTAACAAAGCAAAAGTTGACATGTAACTACAAAGGCAAGAGATAAGAATTTCTTCTCAAATTCGCCCATTACACTTCGTAAGTAAATCCTTTGCGTAATGAGATTGTTGGCCTTGCTAAAATTGGTCAATCCTCGCATGGCTTCTATAGATTACAAGACACTAGGAGAAATGTTGGTAGAAGTATAGTACCCATTTGGTAAGAGAAAATACTTGATCCTCGGGTGCAATCGATTGAATGCAGGGTCTCCTACTTACAATCTCCAAGCACAAAACTCCAAAGCTGTAAACATCCACTTTTTCGCTCAACTCTCCATACCAATAAATTTCCGGTGCCAGGTATCCGCTGCAACCATTACAACCAACCACATGCTACAGCTCTTCTTCCTATCCACGGATGTTCATGCTCATGCGGATTTAAACACAAAGTAATCTGAATATATAAGAAGCTAACAGTATTTTAGAGTTCATTGCAGATGCTCACAAGGTGCCAACAGGATCCGAAATGCAGCTCCCTTCATTCGGAAATGGACGAGCCAGGCGGAAATCAGAAATCTTGGCCTCGAGATCACTCGTCAACAAGACATTTGTAGCTTGGATATCTCGGTGGATGACTCTTGGATCCACCATTGCATGTAAATAATGCAACCCATGAGCAATCCCCAAGCAAATCTTGTGCCTTGCAGTCCACCCAGCCAGCCGACTCCTCATTTCCTCCTTTTTTGATCCTATTTTGAAACTCAAAACAAATGTGACATTTTCTTAGCTTTCTCGTGATGAGCGAGTACAAAATTTACGAGGAGCTGCCAGTTCATGAGTGAGCAAATGTACCTAATAGAGCTTGATAGACATTGTAATCATGCACAAACTCGTAAACCAGAAGCCTGTGAGATCCGCGACGACAATATCCTTTCAGTTTCACCAGGTTTCTGTGATTCATGTTCGAGGTCATGACCACCTCATTCAAGAACAACTCATCGACATTGGAGCCCTGATTTTCTATTTGCTTGATCGCAACCACTTCTCCACTTGGCAGCAATCCCTGCAGCATTAGTTCCTCGATCAGCTCTCATGCGCCACTTAATTTGGACTCATCCAGCAACTTGAACATCTGATATGAACATTCTTGAAAATGCGGACATCGTACGAATAACTGGTCAAATTCGGACCACAAATATCCATACTCTCCTAAAACCAGACTCAGGGCTGGTACCGATCTCATGTTCAACTCAAAATGAGGTGGTGGTGTGTACAGACTTCCGCACCTTGTAAAGTACTCCAAGCCACTGCTCCTCCAATCTCATGTCTTTGTGAAAGTCGCGTGTGGCAACGCGTAGCTCATCATAGCTGAATTTAGTGAATTTCACACTGAGGTCTTCAATTTCGCCACCAGAACGGACAATAGATATCGAAGTCCTCCCAGTATGCTTTTGAGGTTGCTGTTTTGCTCCTGCAACTTCAGATGGCATACTGTTGAACTTCCAGGCGGACAGGACTTCTCCAGATGAACGGCTTCTCACTATCTCTGATGGCGCCTGAAAGTAAGCAATGAACTTGCTGTGCGTATCACAATGTCAAGTTAGTAGAAGATAGTAGTTCAAATATAATCATTTCAACAAAACAAAGCTCTGAAGCTCAGAATATCAAACTCACAAGTAAATCAACCTTCCTATATTCGATCATCTCGAAAAGAAGAATGTGTTGTTTCAGCTACGTATAAGTCGAGGTTTCAGGTACCTGTAAAACGAGGTTCCAGCTACCTGTAGCCTTGTATTTTGTAGAATTTGCTCAGAACCTCTCCGTGGTGTAAACCTCAGAAAGCGTTCACTTTCATCCGGCTTGGTAATTCCCAAACTCATAAGTTTGGCATGGCTCAACATTTTGCAAATACTTGCAAAATTTGGTCGCCTTTCAGGTTGGAGTTCCCAACAGCCACGAATGATAAACGCCAAATACTCTGGACAAATTTTCGGAAGAGTTGGTCTCAGCTTTTTATTCACTATCTTTGAATGCAATGCCCGTAATGTGCGTTGATCCTCGTTTGCATATGGCATCCTCCCGCTGAGTATCTCGGAGCACGTCACTCCAAAACTCCATACATCAGCCATCGGCGGAAACTCTCTGTCTGCAATCCAGTCCTTCTCAAACACCTCCGGCGCTCCATACATCTTTGTACCTGCATTACGGCCTTGCCACTCACTGGTAGATGTATGCTCGTAAGCCTTAGCCAAACCGAAGTCAGCGAGCTTAATCTCCAGGTACCCTTCATCATAAAAATTGGTCAAAGCTTTGTTCACCCGCCTCACAAGAATATTTCCGGTCTTCAGATCTCTATGAGTCAAATGTTTTTCATGCATAAACCGCAAAGCTTGGCCCACTTGAAGCATGATATCGATAGCTACAGGAAGTGAAAATGGCATCTGCTCTCCCTCACGAGAACTAGCAGCCAATCGTTCCATCCGCCTTTTGATATGTACACTGAGATCCGCGTCCATCAGCTCCATTAACAGGTTGGATTTTGGAAGAGGTACAATCTCATGTCCGTCAGTCCCGCATCCATCAGCTTCATATGGAGTTTGATTTTCGGAGAGATCATCCCAATACATATGAAGTCGAACAATATTTGGATGATGCAGACCTTTCAATACTTTGGCCTCTCTCTCATCTTTTACGTTCAACCTCTTCAGAGCACATGCAACTCCAAGCCAATTCACGCGATTCACAGCTCCACACGCTCCCACTCCTAGCAATGATCCGTTCTCGTGCGAGACGTGCTTGATCAGCTTCTGTGTAAGACTCGTGTTTGGCGACTGAGCCCCATTGGCAAGGTCGGCCAACCAGGACTGTAGATGGAGAGCGCAAAGGTACTCTAGACTCTCTTCTGATAATTGGACTTCTGCCAACTTCGAGACTATCTCCTTCCTGTCCTCAACAGCTGCTTGTTGAAGAGCATGATCCTTGCTGCGCAATCTCTTGTATGCTTCTTGGTACTCCCCATCCATGAGCTTCAGCAGACTCTCCATATAATCGTGAGATACCCCCACAACAACAGCAGTTGCAACATCGATTGCCATTCTCCATTGATGAAGGTCTACAATGATTGCTGCGAAATTCTCTTGTATTTCCACTAATGAAAGCCACGATCTGACATTCTTGCAACAACATTCTTCGACCAAAAGTTCCGCCCTTATAATCACAGAATGTAAATGAAGCCATGCAATCTGCAGAACCTCTTGGCCAGCCTTGAACATGTCATATTGGCTTTCTAAGTAGTTATACAGCTTTGCAAGTACTTCAGCCAAGATTTTACATTGAGCACGATTCAGCTGTAGCCGTGAATCGCTTCTTCCATTCACGATGTTCTGGATTGTCTCAATGGACTTTTTAGCCATCTCAATGGACGTTTCAGCCATCTTTGCATGCTGTGTTGACATCGTCCCACCTTCCACATGAGTAGCGAGTGATCGGGCAATCTGCATGAATAAGAGGCCACCATTACTTTGATAGTCCTTGAACCACCATATTACAAAGTTCAAAAACCTGTTACTTGCTTTAAGACATTTCACTATGCATAGAGAAGAAAGGATCTTACGAAATAGATTATCAGAAACCGAAGTAGAATTTCACACAACTATTCTTGTTTCGAGCATAAGAGATTCCTACGTTTGCAAGATACCGAGATTCCTCAACTTAACAAGTTCATATAATTTCAGTTCTGTAACCACGACAATACATACTTTCGGAACCACGAAACTATCTAAACTATTGTATGGGAATCGACTAATCAAAAACGTGTTCCTTGAAACTGTTACTATGTTCACGTAAGTCTTGGAGGGCTCTCGCTCACACTGCTTTGTTCCTTGAACAGAGAAAGCATCGCTTACATAAGTACGCCTGGAAGAAAGCTCATGGACAGTTTCAAAAATCTCTCACCTCTCAGTACTTGTTTCAATGTTTCCAGGCAAATATTCCAGGAGTTATTTCCAGGCAGCTCAAAAATTAAGAACCCTTTATCAACTCCACGCCCACTTCCTTTTTAAAGAAGACAACTACTATAAGCTCATTCTTAGTGATAGAAAATACCTCTGTGATGTGAAGAGCAATCGACACAACCGACACTGTTGACGGCTCCAAGCTCACAAGGAAATGGCAATAATCGTTATTGAACTATTTTCTTCATGCCACACGGCAAGCGATGCCCTTCTAAAGCGTGAAAAATCCATAACTATTTCAGTTGAATCTACCTTCGTACAGTATTCCCGCTCCTGAAAGACCACCATGAACAATTAAGTCCATGCTCTCCCCGGCAACAAATCTTCACTGTGATCATGCGTAGAGGCGATTTCTAATTAGAACGAATCTATAGTATATTCCACAAAGCGAATGATATCAGCCAAGTTGAAGATTTCCGTACCATCTCAAGGTAACTGAATGCATCTGTGGCTTCAAGTCTCCGATACCACTTTAAGCGAAGTCGTCTACAAAAAAGATACAAAGCTGACTTTGGTTCCGGATACGAACTATGAAGACATGCCTTTTTACCGACAAAACGATACAAAGCTGACTTTGGTTTCAGATACAAATTTGAGAACTGTGCCTTATCACCGACAAGACGATTCAAAGCTGAGTTTGATTTCAGATACAAATTTGTGAAATCTGCCTTCTACCGACAAGAGCATAAGCGGTGACTACAACTGCACAAACATCAATCTAGGGTTGGGGAACTGTGTAGGAAGTACGATACTTGAATGAGCAGTGGACCCATTAAGCCGGCCATAGGGTTTCTTCGTTCCTACCGAGTTTGCTGCCTTCACTCGATCTGCACTTCCTATCAGATGATTCACCATGAATTGTCGATCCAAGCTCTCCCGAGAACATCTCGAAAAGGCTTGATTGCACGGACGCTCCTAAACTTGATGCCGACTGCCGTGTGTACAAACTCCATACTCCGGTCAACCTCCAGGAAAGGGCTTGGAGGTCATATTGTAGCTTACAGTATTGAATGTCCTCGCACATGTTGACCATGGCCATGGGTCCAGCGACTGGGTCCTCGCCCGCTTCGTTCCAGCTACCGTGGAAATCACTTGCAGAGTATGAACACCTATATTCGTTTTCCATCAAAATTTTGAGCAATCTCTTCCAATAAGTTGAAATCATGGTCTAATTTATATTTGTAATCGCAAAGCATGAAAGTGCTAGACGTCTCCATGTCAAAATATGACATTGTGGATGAAGGGTTGAAGGGTTAAAGAGTGGTAAGTTCTTCATACATACTTATCAGCATACATGTGTTTTTGAAAAGGTCTTTATTGCTAAAAATACGTGAGGATTTTTAGGGGTTAAGATGCATTTCAACAAAGTAAATAGTACCCTTCTATTGGTGAAAACTGCACCAAAATCTACAAAATTTGTTCGAAACTAAACCCATAGCACTTAATACTATGCCCTACCTTTAATATATTTTCGATTACGTTAAGATTTCTAACCCTAAAACTAAACTATAATTGGAATCCATTCCAAAAACTAAAGTCAAAATCTAACCATAGATGAAGGAAATCTAGCTCCTCAAACAACATCAAACTTTGCATTGTTTCCATTATAGGAACATCAATACAAATCCACTACTAGAGTTATTTGGATCAAAAAAATTGCAACTAGGAAGTTGTTAAAATGCATTTGACACCAAAAATTCAAGTAAAGTAGTTGGGTGTACCCTTACTCTAAAAAGATTTCTACATGTAAGTGAATGTGGCTTTTGGAAGTTGTATTACACTCAAAGAGAGGGCTATTCTATGGAATGTGGGAGGGTAAAGACTGTTTCAAGCAATAATATAGTCCTATTAGAGCCCGAGAAATGAGAGCTCAAAGTATGTCTAGAATTGGTCTTGAATGCACTGAAGTATATCAATGCTCCCCAAACAACACTAATGTACAGTTTATAGTATTCCCTCCGTCCCATTATAATTGTCCAATAGGTTCTCTCAAAGCTAACTTGGGAGGTAGATCTGAGAGAACCTACTAAACAATTATAATGGGACAGACGGAGTAGTTTTTATGTAAGCACTATATGAAAAGTGCTATCTTCTTGCTGCTACCTTTTACGAAATGACAAGTGCATCCTTCCTACATGTCACAAGTAGATGGTGCACAAGAAGAATGCGGTAAGTAAAGAGTATTTTAATCCAAATGATTACACTTGTGCCAAACCAAGATGTATAGACTAGCCCCTCAAGATCCTTGATGGAAAATTTCTCAAACATAAAAAATGACCTTTTTCTACTTCACGACGAGAAGCACTCAGTCAAAGCATTAATTAGGATATCTAACCAATATCCAACCATAAGTACTTCATCTAGAATCCATTTTTGACAAAATCATTTGGGTTGGGTCCCAAATTAAGTCTTTTTTGTGATATTAATTGCAGACTCGTACAATGAAGTATGTACTAATGGCATGCATTTGAGTGAAGGTAACTTTGTTTTTGGGATTCTAAACATTGAGCATATTTTACCATTGTAAGCTACTTATGTGAAACAAGTCCTAACCCGTGTCCTCCGGACACGGACATCAAAAAGGTAAGATCGAAATTTATGAAAACATGGAAAAAATTCAGACCTAGGATAAAATATAATTATACCCTATTGAGAATCCTCCAACTACGTATTTCTTTTTATACCTGAGTTTAAATTTTTAGTTTTTTATGTGTTTAAAAAAAAAAAAAAATTGATCGGCACTTTTTGATGGCCTAGTCCGAAGGATATAGGTTAGGACTTCTATATACCGATGTCCTTCGGACAAAAAAAAAAAAAAAAAAAAAAAAAAAAAAAAAAAGTATTCAATTAATTACTGAGTAAGTTCCCCTCGTCCCATGGGTAAGCACTTTATTTGGTGCTCTTCAAAAACTACACCCTATCCTTGGTTCCCTCGTAAATGGTCTTCCTACTTTTTAAGATTTATAGCATGTCCTACGTTCCCTTTTTCTCGGTTACCCATGCTTTGGCCCGTTCCCCGTTCTCATCATTTCTTTTGTGTTTCAACAACTTTCCTTTTTGGTTTCCGTCATTTGTTCCTAGTTTCCATCATGTGTATGTAGTTTCCATCATTCGTTCTTGGTTCTCATTATTTGTTAGTAGTTCTCATCCTCCTTTCGTAATTCTTATCCTTTAATCTCGATTCCTGGTTCCCCTCCGATGTTCCCTTGATCTCCCCTCAAGTGACTCTTTCTTTGCTCCCATTTTTATGTTCCATATTCCTTGTCTCTTTAACTCCTTGTATTTTTATTATTGGGATCTAATAAACTCTTAATAACAACCACATACCATTTAGAGAACTCTTCAAAATCTTTAGAACAATTACTCTTTATGTCGTGTATACATGACCAACTAATAATGGCCATGACCATGCATGTCTTTGATTAATTTCTCCCCCTCATCCCGATGGATGAGCTTTTTATTTGGTGCTCCTCAAGAACTGACCCCTATCCTTGATTCTCTCGTTGATTGTATCTCCTTGCTTTATAAGAATTTTAGGATATCCTTCATTCCATGGATCCCTACTTTCCAGCTGTCCTCTGTTCTATTCTGGTTCCCCATTCTCTTTTCCTTTACTAATCACTCCCAACCTCTAATTTCCCATTCGTGGTTTCCATCCTTTGTTCCCGATTTCGGCTCCCCCATCCGGCCATCCCCCAATTTCCCTTTTTGGTTTCATCATTTGTTCCCGATTTCCATAATTTGTTCCCAGTTCCTATCATACATTGACATGTGGTTCTCAATATTTGTTTTTGTTCCCATTCTTCGTGCCCAATTCCTAGTTCTTGTTCCATGTTCCGTTGATCTCCTCTTTACTCCTTACTTTGCTCCATTTTACATGTTCCACATTCCTTGTCCCTTCGACTCTTGTTATGTTAATGAGATTTAATAAATTCTTAATAACAATCAAGTACCACCTACGGAAATCCTTCAAAATCTTTAAAACTCTTCATACCGTGTATACTCTCATGGGCAAACCACCCTACTACCGGGAAGGATCACCAAGGGCAAATAGAGAAAACCGGCTGCATCAGGTCGGGCAACCTGCAAAGGATCGCTAGCAGGTAATCGTGTTTTTTATATATATATATAGATCATGAAGAGTTTTTTATGAATCTTTTTGTGGAGAATCATCATTATAAAATGAAAACTTTGTAGTCGGAAGATTTTGGATCCAAATAACTTTTGTATTGGATTTGCAATGATGTTTCTACAATGATATATGTGAAGAAATGGATGATTTTTGAAGAGCTAGATCTCCTTCACTCATGTTAGATTTTTGGGGTGGATTCTAATCATAGTCTAGTTTTAGTGGTAGAAATCTTAGCCTAAGCAAAGATGTATTCAAGATAGGTATGGATTTGAGTGCAAGTGGTCTATTTTTGGACTAACTTTTTTGGTAAATTCTGGGGTAGTTTTACCATCGCAAGGCTACAACTTGAGCCAAGGTACTATTTTGATAAAAGTTTTTGGTATGAAAGTGTTTCTAAGATGAAGATTGAGAACATTTCTAGGTTGTGAATATTGCAATTTTTATGTTGATAGTCTTTTCACTTCAAAGTGGAGATGATGGGATATTGTGGTTTCTTTTGCGCAATCTGTGAGGTCTCATGAGTCATGTTTTGGTTCACATGACGTACAACAAGTCAACTACAAGTTTGTATGGTTGGATGTACATTGCTTGCTTTCTTTCTCATCTATGACACTTTTCTTGAAAATGACTTTTTGGCTACAAATACCGCAAGAACGTTAAGGGTTAAAAACATAGTGGTGAGCCTTGCAATACGCAGAGGTCTTTGGAAACTCAAAGCTTTGTGATAAATTCAAAATACACTACAACTCATTAATATAGTGCAATGTATTTAGTGAAAGAGTGTTTTGAATGGTACGTGCAATACTTGACAAGATCCAACATACAAGAGGGTGTATAATAGAGCTATCGTTACTACTTGATGTAAGAATAAATTCCTAATCAATAAGCATTGTACATGTACTAGTGGGACCCGTGCCGTTGAGCACGTTCAACTTGGATTGCTTAAAGCTATAAAACATTCATAAACTTCAAATAAGTCAAAATGGGTATTGACCGTTGGAATCCCTTTACTCTTTGTAAAAGGGTATTATAACGTATTATAATGTAAAAGGGTATTAATATCCCTTCAAGTCTCCACAACGGATTCTAGCGCGGAACCGTCGTGTGAGACAAAGTCTCCTGTATTGTAATATAGATACTTTCACATCAATACTTGCTTTTGTTGAACTTGTATTTAGTGAGTGGTCTCATATGATTTTGAGATAGTTAGAAATCCTCATCTTTTTTGACCTATAGTATAATAATTGTAATTGTGGAAGTTTTTAACCAATATTATATTTTAACCAATATCTTAAGAGGGGAATGATTACCCTCTTTTTATATATGCTCAGATAGTAAATTTTCAAGGAATGCCTTACAATATAAAATGAGGATGCAAGCCCTATTTTTCAATTAAAAATCTCCTATAAATACCTTAGAGAGCTTCACATATAAATTTTAAAACTCTCATGAAAAATTACCTCTCGTCTATGGAAAGCTTTTAGAGATCCAACATCACATGAGAAAGAATCTTAGTTGTTGTATATGCTCAGGTAGAAAAAAGTACTTCCAGTCACAAACATTTAGAATTACAATGACAAGAAATTAAGAGTACATTAAGGTTGAGTGTTCTTGTATGAAAGGGACGTGAAGGCAAGAAAATCCGCAGTCGTCACCATGATGTTTACGATGATTGAAGAAGGAATTTATTTGTTGACCAGATTCCTATGTAAAAACAACCAAGAATCTTAATTGATGCATTTAAGCAAAATGGTACTCCTAGTCATAAACGTTTGAAATTATAATGATGGGGAACTAGGAGCACAATAAGATCTAATGTTTTAGGATCTGTAGGGAAGAAAATCCGCAATCCCTATTCGTCACCTTTATATATGACTCAAGTGGAAATTAAGTTGTCCCCCTTTTTTCTCTATGAAAATCGATGGGAACTATTCATCGGCCGTTTTTTTTGCTCAACTCCTCGGTGGGTTTACTCTACTCCCTACTTGGATAAATAGTAAAAACCTTGATCCTCAATTTGTGAGAGTGGGCAAAAAAGATTTTTCATGAAAGTTTTGGTGATGTGATCTTCACCCCTTCTTGGCATGGATCTTGAAATCCATACCTCCAAATGCCATGCAACTTGGCGGTCATACTAATTGCCATGCTCCAAAGAAGATCCTATGGTTGGATTTTCCATTTTCATCTTTTATTTGTTTTTACGCAGTTTTGAAAAAATCAGCATTATTACCAACTGTTAGGAGCTTTACCCCCCCTTGGGCGTTTAGGGGTTAAGAAGCTGATATGTGGAAACTCGTATGTAAGGATATTGATATTAGATCAACAAGGGGAATATAATGAATATCGAATTGATCAAAGGTAGTAATACATTCCATATTTTACCTTTCCAATCCTAGAAACCACTTATTGCATAAAATCAATAGTATGATTATAAGAAAGTTCCATCTAGCTCTATCAATATATTTCACTGACTGACTCAAGAAAAGTGCACGACATGATGTCACGAAAGAGCATGATGTGACAATAGAGCATCTTATTTGAAATCTAGCAAGCACAATAATGGCCATTGATGATGGGAAGAATTGACTTTCCACCACTCAAATTCAAGGTTCTTTTCTGCATCTTTTCCAGCCAAGAAAAAATGTCTAGCTACCACACAAATATTTAAACAAGTATTTTGTTGTTGGCTTGTATTCTAAATTGCATAACAGAATGGTCCAGATTTACTCCAATGGTTTAGCTTTAGTTTTCTTTTTTTGTGGTTTCCCTTCTATTTTCTATCATAATTATGATAAAGCCCTCTTCATTTTCAAATGACCAAACTGAGCGCAACTCACAAAGGTTCCTTAAGAATCTATTCCTTCAATCGTAAGTAACCCCATCCATCCTGATCAATGAGACCTCTACTACCATTCAACTTCCAATTCCATATTTATCACTAAATTCACATTCCTTCAATTCCCTTCATTGTCATAGAATATTTACGATTCCTTATTAACATGGAATATTTTTACATTCGCTTTTGTGCATCAATAGACTATACTAGTATGATTGCCATTTTGTAGTGTTGAACTCAAACATTCAAAGGTACGACAAATTGTGCAACTTATACAATTGTACTCTACAGCTCGTAAAAAAGCCAAGTCTAAACTTGGTCTTGAATGCACTAAAGTATATGACCACATAGTATCAAAAAAATATCTTGGTAGTCCAAATACTTTTAGGATTCAATTGAAACATAATATGTTTGGTAAAAAAAATTTTAAAAATAAGAAGATTAGAAAAAATTTAAAATTTAAAATAATTAAGGAGTTCACTCTCAGTTTGCTACAATTCCATTTATTCCATTTATCCATAGTCATTGACTTCTTCATTGTCAAAAAACTCATGTTGCCTTTATATACTAGACCTTCATGTTCCCATGTTTGCCAATGTGGTTGATTTCGACTTTAGGGGTTGGAAGCAAAAACGCATGCAAATCCAAACAATGTAAATCTAAACTATTATAGACATTGTACACAAGCTAACACTCTACAAGCAACACACCCTAAACTCTACACTCAACACCCAAACCACAAAAATTCCATCTATACCAAACATGAATTAGAAGCAATAATATCATCTCTTACCTATGATTCAAAAGTCTACTACCAATTTATCAAAGTTAAACAAAGGCACTGAAAAGAAGTTGTTGGCTGTAAAAATAAGACAGTTACCTACTCTATGATCACATTCAAATAAACAGTAAGTCAAAAGTAAAAATAAATAGATTATCATGTCTAATTTTTGAAAGGCGGTAAGGGGAACCTTCATCTAACCTTTTCAATCCTTGAAACCACTCACTATAAAGAAATGAGTAGTGTATATGGCAAGATGATAAAAATGCCTCATTTCACCTTTCAGTCTACCAGTAAGGGAGAGAACTCAAAAATGAGGCATACTAATAATGAAGCGCTAAGCTTCTTAGCTCACACGTACATAATAGCTTCACATTTCAACAGTAGCATGTACTCATCCCAAACATTACAGGGTGTCAAATTTGGGCACCATTTTAGAAACACCTATAAGTCCACATTCAAGAATTTTGAGTCCATAGCTTTTTAATCCACTTTGACTATCCTTCCACTTAATTCCACACGCATGACAATTGCTTTCACTGTTGGGAAATCAGAAATTTGAGCCATTTTTTAGCACTCTCCTTTATATTTCACTCAATAAACAGTTTAGGACATAATGTGCAACATCATATTTGGCACCAAACCCAGCAATGACCAGGGAGTATAAACAAAAGAAATTCTTTGTAGTCAACACATTTTCAGAAATCAATTGAACCATAATATATTTGGTGAAAAAAAAAAAAAAAAAAAAAAAAAAAAAAAGAAGAAAAAAAAAAATCAAAAGTCTAAAAAAAAAAATAAATTCAGGAGTTCATTCTCAATTTCCTACAGTTCCATTTATTCCAACCAATCCTTAATTCCTAAGTCATTGACTTCTTCACCGTCAAGAGAAATCATGTTGCCTTTACCATGCCAAACCTTCACATTCCCATGTCTGCCATAGAAAGTCACATTTGCTTTCGTGCACATCATTAGTTCATTGGTATCAATGGTAACATGATTGCCTTGTTGCCGTGATGAACTTGAATGTTTGGGGTATCGCAGTTTGTGCAACTTGTACATCCGGCTCGTAAAAAGCCATGTTCAGACTTGGTCTAGTCTTAGCCAAAGGTGGATTTTCAATGTTGAGTAAAATTGTTCAATGTCTCCGCAGTTGAGACAACACTTTATGGCAAAAAAAAATTTAAATGAATTTCAAAATTTAGTTTCAAATTAGAAGTTTTTTTATTCGGATAATTTTGGTAATAGATTTGCAATATTTTTTCATGAAAAAATGAAAAAAAAAAATGAAAAAACTGGTCCTTAGAGGTTGTATTTTTTTTATTTGGTTTTAGAATTCAACTTCATTTGTTGGGTTGGATTCCAAAAAATACTTTGAATTTAGTTTACTTCTAGAATATCGGAGCTCAATCCAAGATGTCATAAAGGCATGGCATTCATTGAGTGTAAGGTGTTTGATTTTGGACCCAATTTCCCTAATAAAAATTTGAAGTGGTTTTCACCACTAAAAGATTATTACTTGCGCCAAGATTTTAAAAATACAATAAAATTATTATTCTTTATTTGCATGAGAGTGATTTCAGATGAAAGTGAACAACTTCATAGTTTGAGATTTTTTGTTTGAAGTAGGTTTGTTAGTAGCACTTCCATCTAAAAATAAAAATGTGAAGAGTTTTTTGTTAATCTTCTAATAAATACATATTTGAAATCACTCGAAGTTTTACAATATCAATGGAAGTGGGGGCTGAAAGATCTACAACCCATTATAAAATATTGAAGTCACTTTTGCTTAAATAGATTTTTTTAATTTATTTTTTCTTTCACTTATGATAATAGGTTTAAAACTTAAAATGATTTAGATAAATTAACTTTGAAACTTTTATATCTCAAGTACATACTATTCACTTTTTCTTCATGTTTTTCTTAATTCTAGGATACCTTGCATACTACAACTTTTCAATAAAATGATTTGGACTTTGTTCAACATTTGAGTATATTGAAATCATATAGTACAATTTTATATTCTATATAATATACATGTTCAACCAATCCTCCCCTTCGGGACAAAACCCATGAATATAGATATTGGAGTAGTACTTTTGCCTTATGGCACACAAGGCTAAAATTATCATTTAACCCCTAAATTTCCTTGTGTTTTTTGGAGCTTGAGAGCTCAAAACTGCGATTTTCTACCACTATGTGCTCCTAGGGGTATAAACCAAGAAAATTTACTTTTTTTAGACTTCCAACCGTAAGATCTTGTACCTAACCCTATTAGGAAGTACACTTTCAAATTTCAACCGTTGGATGTTTGTCAATTGTGAGATCGTAACGTTCAAAGTATGCTGATTTTTTTTTTTGGCCTTTGCCCGGGAGGTATTGTCCACATGGTGCAAAGGGGGACTTGAGGATTATATGCCCAAACATTTTTCCCATATTTTTTTCCATGTAGTAAACTAAGTTGACTATGAGCATGCAAAATTTTAGAGGCTCATTTTGCTTCCTTAGTGTTCATGCACATTGTTTTCTAACTATCACAAAATTCGGTAAACATGAAATGTTTTGGTAATTTGGGCTTAGAAATATACCAATTTATTTCTAGAGAAAAGTGAACGGTGAGGAAGTGCTACCATACGTATGTAAATTTTAGATGGAAAAAATTCAAAAATTTGAAAATCTCAAATTAGGAGAATTTACAAGAGCAACAATTGGCAAAATTTGAAGGAAATTGGAGAGGGCGACTTTGCAAGCCTGGGTGTACTTAGAAGAGCAACGGGCCCAAAGATGATTAGTGGCCTTACAATCTGAACCTACAAGATTTAATTATGGATTGTCATAATTATGCTCAACGAACACCAAGCTTGGGGTTTTTTTATCTCAAAAGCGGCTCTGCAGATAATTGCTAAGGTAATGGAGCCCAAGATGCTTTGATGAGGTGGCCCCTACAAGACTACCGAATGTATGCCAAGTCCCTTCATTGTTTGTCGAGGGTTACCTCTAAACCCACTCCATGTTGCGCCGCCCATCGCGAATCCTTTCCCCGACCCTCAAGGCCGCCCGTTGCACGCTTCACCTCTCATTGGTGCGAGAAGGCAACCCGATCTGCCCTTGATTGGGGTCAAAAACTAAAACATGCTCCCAAAAACTCTAAAAATGGAATTTATTCAAAAAAATTTATTGCACAAACTATGTAGTGTAGGGAACCCATCAGAAAAAATCGAGCTTCAAAAATTATTTTAAAGCACTCAACGAGCTTGCCCAAAACAGCAAAAAGCCATTTCGGCTTTCTTGGATCTTTAGGGGTTAAGAGCATTCTTGTACTTACGAACTTTGTTGAATTTCTTTTCGGCTCAATTGATACCCTTGAAGTGAAAATTGTTAACACTGCCTCTATGAAATGCATGAGCCTATAGACTCATATTATGTTGAGTAGATTTGCAATTTCCACGGTATTAATAAGACCTGATTTGGCTTCCGAGCCAACAGATTTTATAAAATTTAGGTGTTAGATGAAGTAGTTATGGCTCTTCAAAGTTTCATACGTTCATTCAAATTGTTGAATCTCAACAATTGGGACGAATAAGGGATACAATAAAGTCCAAAAAATTCTAGTTGGAATATTTTGACTATCAATAAATTTGCAATAATGTTATTATATTTAAAGAACTAAACATTCACTTGTATTTCCATGCGACATTCAATTTCAAGTTTTCAACCTTTGTTTGTTGGGTTGACATTCAAATCAAATAAAATTTATTAACCCCTAAAGATCCAAGAAAGCCGAAATGGCTTTTTGGGGTTTCCGCAGGAAAAAAAGTCAGCCAACTTTGACCTTTATAATCTCAAAATCGGAAAAAAATTAACGGTTCATATTTGACATATGAGTATAAGGTCAAGTTCACTTCAAGATCCTACGGTTGGATCTTCTAATTAATGCTTAGATTGAGTTTTTTCGGGCTTGAAGTAGAAGAGGGTCCTTTGTGATAATTTAGACAATTTTGTATCAAGGATCTTTAGGGGTTAAGAAAAATCTTAGCTCAATATTAAATGTGATGGAAATAAGGCTCTATTTTAGAGTAAGAGGTTTAACCCGTAAACGTCTTGGGGAATTTTTAGCCAAAAACCTATGTATATTATAAGTTTCATAAGATAAAATGAAGATAAGTTATTTAGATCTTAACTGTACAAACTTATAGTGACTTATTCAAGGTTACGGGGATTAAAATTTGGATCATGAAGCCTCATAGATTGCAAGATCATAACGTATTAGTCCTCAAACCACATTACAAAATTTCATCATCTTCACTTTGAAGTGGAACTGCTACCAACAAAGTTACTACAATGAAAAAACCTCCATCTAGAAAGTTGTTCATATTCATCTCACTAACATCCTTATACCAAAAAAATCCATCATAAAAAATTCTTGGCCCAAGTAAAAGCCTTGGAGCGGTGAAAGCTGCCAAAACTTCTAAAAAGGAAAAATAGTCCAGAACTACACTCCTTGCACTCAAATTCGTCCCCCACCTTCAAAACACCTTTGATTGGGTCAAGGTTTCTACCACCAAAACTACACTTTAACTGAAATCCCTCTCCAAAAATAAAGTTGAAGTATAAGAGTAGATGAAGGAGATATATCTCCTCAAAAATCATCCATCTTTATACTTTTTTCATTATAGAAACATCATATACCAAAAGTATTCGGATAAAAAGTGTTCCAACTATAAAGTTGTTGAATTTCATATTCAGATTCTCATGATGCCAAAAATTCATGAAGAAGTCTTTACTTGTGGAAGTTTCCAATTTAATCTCAATCGATGGTTTACCATAAGTACATGAGGTCAAACAATGACCTTGACGCATGCTTGATATTTGATTTCTTGCACATGGGAGTACAAATATAGAGAGAATTTGAACCTCTATTTACAACAATCCTCTACAAGGCTATCTACCTCTAGTTATAAACGTTTCCAAAGAAAGGTTTCCACCCTTAAAATTGTGGTCATGGCAAGAATGCCAAGATAGAACCAGTGAACCACTGAAGATTAAAGTGCTACTTTCAAGATGAAGTAAAGATCGGAGTTCTAGTGCCTAACTCCAACACAAGCATTTCTGGTTCTGTGTCGCCCTGTAGAATAGACACAATTCGTGCCATGCTCGGCCGCTTCTCCGCCACATATGAAATGCATTGAAGGCACATGTTGAGGAACCGTCGCACATCCTTCACTTCCTCATCTCTGACCTCTAGTGTTGGATCAACCAAATCCATTAGCTTATTTTGCTCATGTAGTTCCCACACCTGCACATAAGCATAACCATTTCTCATGGTGTTCATTTACTGAGATACACATACCTATGAGCACATGGAGAAGAAATGAGTGACATTGGAAATATTGAGTCAGAGTAACAATCACATTGTTGATTGTTGTAAGTGAGCATGGAGATTACTTGATATAATGATTGCTCTAAAAGATAAATTCTTTAAGAAATGTAATCCAAATTTAAAAGTTACAGCATCTTTCTATCATTCTCGTCTCAAATGTTCATAGACTACACTCACCTCTATTTATCAATGTCAACTTGATACTATCAATGAGACAATTTGTGTAGGGGTTGGTTTTAAGAGCTTTTGAATAGACTTAGGGAGTCAACCTTCGTAAGAAAGCAAAAGTTGGCAGGTACCTTACAAAGGCAAGAGATAAGAAAATTTTATCGAATTCGCCCATTACACTTCATAAGTAAATCCTTTGCTTAATGAGATTGTTGGCCTTGCTAAGATTGTTCAATCCTCGCATGGCTTGTATCTCACAATGAGGTTACAAGACACTCACAGAAAAGTTAGTAAAAGTGTATTACCCAACTCGTAAGATATACTTGGTCCTCGGGTGCATTCGATTGATACGTGTGTCTCCCACTTACAATCTCCAAGCACAAAACTCCAAAGCCATAAATGTCCACTTTTTCACTCAACTCTCCGTACTTAGCATACTCCGGTGCCATGTATCCCCTGCAACCATTACATCCAACCAAATGTTACAGCCCTTCTTTCTATCCTCGGATGTTCATGCTCAGGCGGATATAAAACACAAAGTAATCTGAATATATAAGAAGCTAACAGTATTTTAGATTTGATCGCAGATGCTCACCTGGTGCCAACAACATGCGAAGTTAAAATCTCTTCATTAGGATAAGCCTGGCCAAAATTAGCAATCTTGGCCTCGAGATCACTAGTCAACATGACATTTGTAGCTTTGATATCTCGGTGGATGACTCTTGGATCCGCCATTGCATGTAAATAATGCAAACCATGAGCAATCCCCAAGCAAATCTTTTGCCTTGCAGTCCACCCAGCTAGCCGACTCCTCATTTCCTCCTTTCTTGATCCTATTTTGAATTCCAAAACAATGTAACATTTTCTTAGCTTTCTCGTGATGAGCAAGGGGTACGAAATTTACGAGGAGCTGCCAGTTCATGAGTGAGCAAATGTACCAAATAAAACTTGATCGACGTTGTAATTATCCAAAAATTCGTAAACCAGAAGCATGTGAGATCCGCGACAACAATATCCTTTCAGTTTCACGAGGTTTTTGTGTCTCATGACGTTCGTGGTCAGGACCACCTCACTCAAGAACAATTCGACACTGCCATATGTGTATCGGAGATTTTCGATGGCAACCACTTCTCCACTTGGCAGAAATCCCTGCAGCAATAGTTCCTCGATCAGCTCTCATGCGCCACTTAAATTGGACTCATCCAGCAGCTTGAACATCTGATATGAACATGTTTGAAAATGCAGACATCGTACGAATAACAGGTCATATTCGAACCACAAATATCCATACTCTCCTAAAACCAGACTGAGGGGCTGGTACTGATCTCATGTTCAATTCAAAATGAGGTGGTGGTGTATATAGACTTCCCCACCTTATAGAGTATTCTACGTTCCCGCTCCCCCAAGATCATGTCTTCGTGAAAGTCGCGTGTGGCAGCGCGTAGCTCACCAAAGCTGAATATGGTGGGTTTCACACCAAACCCTTCAAATTCGCCACCAAAACGGAAAAGAGGTATCAAAGTCCTACGATTGTGCTTTTGGAGTTGTTGTTTCAATGCTGCAACTTCAGATTGCATACGGTCCCAGGCGGACGTCTGGACTTCTCCAGATGAACGGCTTCTCACTATCTCCGACGGGGCCTGAAAGTAAGCAATGAACTTGCTGTGCATATCAGAATGTCAAGTTAGTAGAAGTTAGTAGTTCAAATATAATCATTTCAGAAAACAAAGCTCTGAAGCTCAGTATATCAAACTCACAAGCTTGTAATCAACCTTCCTATATTCGGTCATCTTGAAAAGAAGAATATGTTGTTTCAGCTAGTACGTGAAAGTCGAGGTTTCAGCTACCTGTAAAACGAGGTTCAAGCTCCGTGTAGCCTTGGATTTTGTAGAATTTGCTCAGAACCTCTCCGTGGTGTAAACCTCAGAAAGCGTTCACTATTATCCGGCTTGGTAATTCCCAAACTCAATAGTTTGGCATGACTCAACATTGTGCAAATACTTGCAAAATTTGGTCGCCTTTCAGGTTGAAGTTTCCAACACCCACGAATGATAAACGCCAAATACTCTGGACAAAGTTTCGGAAGAGTTGGTCTCAGGTGGTTTTTCACTATCCTTGCATGTAATGTAGGCACATACTCTTTATCGTATGGTACTTTCCCAGTCAATATCTCATAGCATGTCATACCGAAACTCCATACATCAGCCATTGGTGGAAACTCTCTGATTGCACACCAGTCCTTGTCAAACACTTCTGGTGCTCCATACCTTTTTGTACCTTCATTGCGGCCTTGACATTGACTAGTAGACGTATTCTCGTAAGCCCTGGTCAAACCAAAGTCAGCTAGCTTAATCTCCACGTACCCTTCATTATGAAAATCGGTTAAAGCTTTGTTCACCGGGCTCACAAGGATATTTGCTGTCTTCAGATCTCTGTGAGTCAAATGTTTATCATGCATATAGCGCAAAGCTTGTCCCACTTGAAGCATGATATCAATTGCTACAGGAAGTGAATATGGCATCTTATCCTCCCCCTCACCTAAACCAGAAGCCCTATTTTCCATCCGCCATTTGATATGTCCACTCAGATCCGTATGCATCAGCTCCATTAACAGGTTGGATCTTGGAAGAGGTTCAAATTCATGTACCTCAGTTCCTTCGCCAGATTCGATGCTGGAAACATCATCCCAATACATGTAAAGTCGAACGATATTTGGATGATGTAGCCCCTTCAGTACTGTGGCCTCTCTCGCATCTTTTACTTTCAACTTCTTCAGAGCACACTTGACTCCAAGCCAATTCACACGATGCACAGCTCCACAGCCTCCCACTCCTAAAAATGATCCATTCTCGTGCAATACGTGCATGATCAGCTTCTGTGTAACATTCGAGTTTGTCAAATGTGTCCAATCGTCAAGTTCAGCCAACCAATACCGCAAGTGAAGAGCGCGAAGGTACTCTAGATTGTCTTCTAGGTTGCCTTGTAATTCTTGGACTTCTGCCAACTTCAAGACTATCTCCTTCCTGTCCTCAACAGCTGCTCGTTGAAGATCATGATCCCTACTGTGGAATCTCTTGTATGCTTCTTGGTACTCCCCATCCATGAGCTTCAGCAAACTCTCCATATAATCGTCAGATACCCCCACAACAACAGCATTTGCAACATCCATTGCCATTCTCCATTGATGAAGGTCTACAATGATTGCTGCGAAATGCTCTTGAATTTCCACTAATGAAAGCCACGATTTGACATTCTTGCAACAACATTTTTCGACCAACAGTTCCGCCCTTATAATCACAGAATGCAGATGAAGCCATGCAATTTGCCGAACATCATGCTCAGCCTTGAACATGTCATTTCTTGGGCAACCTTGTAAGTAGTTATACAGATTTGCAAGTTCTTCAGCCAAGATTTTACATTGTGCACGATTCAGCTGTAGAAGTGGATCACTTCTTCCATTCACGATGTTCTGAATTGTCTCAATGGACTTTTCAGCCATCTCAATCGATCTTTCAGCCATCTTTGCATGTTGTGTTGACATCGTGCCACCTTCCACATGAGCAGTGATCGAGCAATCTGCATGAGGAAGAGGCAACCTTTATTTTGACAGTCCCTGAACCACCATTTAACGAAGTTCACAAACCTGTTACTTGCTTTAAGACATTTCACTATATATACAGAAGAAAGGATCTGACGAAATAGATTATCACAAACTGAAGTAGAATTTCACACAACTTTTATTGTTTCGAGCTCAAGAAATCCTACATTTGCAAAAAACCGAGATTCCTCAACTTAACAAGTTCATATAATTTCAGTTCTGTAACCACGACAATACATACTTTCGGAACCACGCAACTATCATAATATTGTATGCGAATCGACTAACAGCAGAATAATCGATACTTCAAGACCGTGTTCCTTGAAACTGTTTTTGATGATCACTTTAAGTCTTGAAAGGCTCTCGCTCACAGCGCTTTGTTCCTTGAACAGAGAAAACATGACTTACCTAACTACTCCAAGAAGGAAGGATGCTCATGGACAGTTTCAAAAATCTCTTACCTCTCAATACTTGTTTCAATGTTTCCAGGCAAATATTCCAGGAGCTATTTCCAAGCAGCTCAAAATCTAAGAACCATTTATCAACTCTAGGCACTTCCTTTTTCAAAAAGACAACTACTATAAGCTCAATCATTCTCAGTGATAGAAAATACCTCTGTGATGTGAAGAGCAACCGACACAACCGACCGTGTTGACGGCTCCAAGCTCACAAAGAAATGGCAGTAATCGTTATTGGACTATCTTTTTCATGCCACACGTCAAGGGATGCCCTTTTAAAGCGCGCAAAATTCATAATTATTTTAGTTGAATTTACATTCGTACAGGTCTCCCTCTCCTGAAAGACCACCATGTCCAACAAAGTCAATGCTCACCCAGCAACAAAGCTTCACTGCGATCATGCTTAGAGGTGATTTCTAATTAGAAAGGATCTATAATATAATCCACAAAGCGAATGATATCAGCCAAGCTGCAGATTTCCGTACCATCTCAAGGTAAGTGGATGCATCTGTGGCCACAAGTTCCGATACCACTTTAAGCCAAGTCGTCAACACAGAAAGTTACGAAGCTGAGTTTGATTCAACATACAAATTAGTGGTATTCGCGTTCTACCGACAAGAGCATAAACGGCCAAAAGGTTTCTTCGTTCCTACCGAGTTTGCTGCCTTCACGTCCCGTGCGCATTTCCTCCACCACGACTTGCCGATTCAAAATCCTCCCGAAAACATCTCGAAAAGCTTCGATTACAGGGGGCGCCAGCACATGAGATTGAAGGTTCGCAGCTGCCGAGCTAGGAGCCCGCTGGCGTTCTAGCTTTCACACGGTAACCAGCAACTTCTGAATGGTTTGCCGCCGGCTGTAAGCTTACATACGCAGATGCGAGCTGCTGCAGCCTCCCTTGGCATAAGAGGGCGGAGGAGATGGCTGCGACCTGTATTTGGCAAGCTGCAGCCGCGGCTGCGAAACCTGGGCATTCCGAAACAGCCGCTGTAGCTACCCAAGTTCATCCAGCCGCATGTGCGCGCGCGTAGGGACGCTCCTGAACATGATGCCGACTGCCGTGGGTACAACCTCCGTTCCCCGCTCAACCCCAAGGAAAAGGCACATTGAAGGCTCTCGCACATGTTGGCTATGGCCATGGTCCAGCCATGGTAACTGTATGCCGTGGAAATCACCTGAATGTCGGTAGGTAGGTCGGTAGGTAGTAACCCTAATGTCGTTTTTCTACATTCACAATGAAGGGCAGAAACCTTTGAGGACCCATAAGGTATGCACACCTATATGCGGGCACCTACCTAAAGGCGTGCACCCATGATTCTTTCTTTCATGAAGATCTAACCTCCCTTGCATGTACCCCATGCGGACATAATTAGGGTGTCCGCCTTTAGGCTACTGCTTCTAAAAATTGTATTTAATTATGTGTGTTTTTTTTAAAGCCACAAAAATAGGGAAAGTGAGTCTTTTCCTATTCCTCATCCCTGAAAATAGTAACCCACTCATTTCTCTTTCTAAGTATATAGATTCCCTCAATTTTCCTTAAGTGCACGATAATAGGTGTGCATACCACAACTCCTTCGTCAATACTCCATTTGTGACAAAATCTCTTGAGCTTATTTCTGAATCAAGTCTTGTTCGTGTGAAAAAAATATTTGACCCATACAATGAAGTATGACTTAATGACATGAGATTTAGTGAAGGCGGCTCTTGGTTTCGGGCTTTCAAACATTTACAATGGCATGTTTTACCATGTGTATGTGAAACCAAAAATGATTTTTGATTTTTTTTTTTTTTTTCATGATCATTATCTTCAAATGAAATCTAACAACTTTTTAGTTGGAAGATATTTGATTGGAATACTTTTGGTATCGAATTTGCAACAATGTTCTCACAATGAAAAAAGTGTAAAAAGTAATGATTGTGGAAGAGCTATATCTCCTTTGTTCACCATTAGATTTCAACTTCACTTTTGGGATTGGATTCCATTTAAAGTCTTGTCTTAATAGTAGAAATCTTTGTCAAATAAATCCTTGTATAATTTACAAGAAGATTCTATATTCTAGTGACGTACATTCTATCAAATATGAACAATATTTATTTACTCTCATGGAAAACTTTATATAGTAATATACCAGAATTAGATTCTGATATTAATCTCTCAATCTTTCAAATCCTTAGTTCATATTAAACCTTACATGATACCTCATCAAGCTTAAACCACTTAGACTCATAATTATATGAAAATACTCTTAATGCAACAAGAATCTAAAATACTTCTATATAATACTCTAGAGAATACTGAAGACTAGTTTAAAAACTACTTCCATTGTATTGAAAATAGGATGACAAAAATCTCTCAAATCCTATGAAGGCTTATTTTGAGGAGCAATGTTCAGTATTTTCACAAATATATGTGGTTTATTTTTTATGTTTTCTCAAAAAATTCATTGAGAAATTCATTGTAAATAAACTTTGATTGCTAAACAAATACTGAACCCTCACCGCGTATGTGGCAACAAACATAAGATCCTCTTCACTTAAAGTAATATACAACTAATAATAGTTCTAAGTTGTATATAGAACTCTTTTTTTGATCTAAGATGCATAAAGTTTTCATCGCCTTGCAAATCATGTACGAAGCACCTATTCCTAACCATGCCCTTTTCTTCATTATAGAGGAACCTCGTGTGGAATAATATCATGTGTTTTCACAAGTGTTCATATTACCTAAGTTGGCCACATGCCTCTTGCTTATTGTTTGATCCCTAGAGATCCTTGGTGCGAAATTAAAATCACAAACATTTGGCATTTGTCTAACTCAGGCTCAAAAAAGCTCAATCTAATAATTACCTAGAAGATAAAACCGTTTGATCTTTAATCGAACTTGTTCTCAAACACATATCAAATTTGAACCGTTAATAGTACTTCATTGGGAGATTACATTTGTCAAAGTTGGTCGAGCTTTGTTCGTGCGGAAAACCCAAAAAACCATTTCAACTTTCTTGAATCTTTAGGCATTAAAAAAACTTCATACATCAAGTGAGGGTTGACTTTTTCCAATGAGATCCTTATTCTAGATTAATTCAATCACAACTCTCAAAAAAGTTCTATTTCTTTGTGTTTTCTATCTCTCCCTTTGTTAATATGAATTCTCGCCTTCTATCCCCAACACATTCAAATGATTAACCAGAGGTGCATGTACCTCATGTCACAATTTCAATCCAGCAACTATGCTTATGGAAAGTGATCCGTAGATTCCAGATTTGGTAGATTTCAGAGGCGGCCACCCGGTCCCAGAGCCAGGACGAGCAAAGCAACTGAAAAGAAGGATTCTTTTGGAGCAGGCGATGGCGATGGCGATCGGTGAAACAACTCTCTCCGGACACGGCTCCATATGTTGCATGAGTGAATGCATGTGTAGGGTAGCCCTTTGACGCAGCCGTAATGCGCGGGCGCGGGACAGGCGGGTCCATCACTACCTGGTGGGCAGGGCGCCGTGATGGCCCCTGTCGGTGTGCATGCTTCCCGCATTTCCACGCTGGACTCCACCCTCACGCCCCATGGAACTGCGTTCTAAACTAGCCGCTCTTCCCTAACAAACTCCATACTTGCAGAAGACGACTCCAATGCTTCATGCATCCTTCTCCTTCCAGGTACGCACGGATCGTGCCTCCTCACATGCATTCTATGCGCTCACTTTCTACTTGCCTCAAGTTTTCATGTTGCTCTCGACAAATGCTCTCTTGTATATCTTCTTGATTATGCTTCTTTTCTTCCAGAAGATTCTTGTTTCTGTAACTGTGGCATCATTCGAATGATTGTGGTTTCAACTTGATAGAATCAGTGAGCATTGAGCTAGGAGTCGGAATGCAGGTTATCATGTAATTGTGTTGTTTCAGGCCTTCCCATCGTGAGCTTTAAGATCTTGTTAATGTGATCTGGCTTAAATTTTGTAGCTTTGAGTTATTAGACGTCCTTAGAATCAGTGAACGTTGTAGAAAAGAGGAAAAGTTGAGGATCTATATGAGCACGAGCTTTGAGATACGATCGAAGTAAGCCTTTTCATCTTAGTTTGTGTGGTTTAAGCTTTGATTGATTCTGTACTTCTGCAGCTGAACGGCCATGGAGCAATGAACATTGAGATACAAAGAGACTTAAGAGATTTATTTCATTTTGAACACGAATCTTCTTCAAGGGACGGATCGAATGAAAAAGGAAGTGACAAAAATAAGGAAGTAAACAAGGGAGCGCCAAGGATTCCAGGTGCTTTTTTAACACAATCCCCCTCCCAGGTACAGATCGTCGCTCACTATGTGTGTTGCTCATCTAGTGCTAGCTCGAGTACTTTCATAATTGATTTCTGTTTCTCGCCTTCCCATTCGTCAGACTTTGCTTCTTGCTCTTGTAACTTTTAGTTCATTTGATCGTGAAGTTCTGTAGCTTCGTGTTTTTGTAAATAGTCTTACAATCTCTGAAATTGAACAAAACGTAGATATCCAGGTTCATTTTGAGCACGATCCTCCTTCCAGGTACAGATCGCACCACACGACGCACATCACCAAACTTTCATATTTCTCTTGATGCACTCGCTTGTGTACTTTTTGTTTCTTGCCTTCCCGATCGTTACTCTTTGCTTCTTGTTTGTGTAATGCTGGTTTTTATACAGCATGTAGTTCTGTAGCTTCGAAATGGTAGACACTCTCAGGTTCAAAGAGCCAGTAGGAAATCAGGTTCATTTTGAGCACGGATAGGAGTTTATTCGTTTCTGAATGTGGATGTCCCTCTGAATATAGCAGTGGCTTGTGTCGTTGGTTTGTATAGAGCCAGCTCTTCAATGTTTTAATGCTCTAGATCCTTTATGTGCATAAAATGCGTTAGGCTTTATTGTTGCCATTCGTGAATGCAAGTACTTCTTTGCGACTTCAGTACCTCTCATGTTGATTGGTGATCATGTAGGTGTTGCAGGAGTTGCTGTCCGTGCCGTGTCCGTGTCGAACCTTAAGAGCGGGAGCGGTCAGCGGCTCCTGATGTCGTATCTCTTTCAATGGTTAAACTTTTGTCCTTGACGAGATCTACTGTAAAGTGTTCGTGAGAATGACACAAAGTGCAAAGTCTGTTGCCCCTTCGAGCACTATCGGCCTTTCTATGCAGAGATGCGTTCAAGGTGGATGAACTCGGTAAGGAGATCGCTACAATTGCACTACCAGCACTCATGGCTTTGGCTTCCGACCCTTTTGCATGTTGGTAGCCACCACATTCATTGGGTACGTAGGTATGATTCTGGCTTCATAACTTCTCGATCGAGGTCTTGGTGTGAATATCATTTAGCAACTTGATACTCACCAAGCTCTGGTCATCAAAGATTATCATCAGGTGGTATATTCAAACATATGGTTTTTCCTGAATAGTTTTAATAGTTCATATGCAAAATCTAACTGTTGATTCGTATGGATCAGGTCATGTTTTTCCTCCGCACAAACTTGGTCAAAGCTCTGTTAAATGCTATCACTTGAAATATAAATTTCAGAAAATCAGCATTGAGTTTTGACATTCGGGTTGCATACCTTCTTAGCATGGTGGCTTCAATGTCTTCAATGTCTTGCAATGGTGCTGTGTGATTCCAGGTCCGGTAGAGCTTGGAGCAGTCGGTGTTTCCATTTCAATTATCAATCTGGTATCGAAGATGTTCAACCTACCACTCTTGAACATCGCGACCTCATTCGTTGCTGAAGATGCTTCTAGCAACGATGAATTTCTGAAGTCTGCCCCATCCGTTGATAAAGGGTTTCTCTCACCGGAAGGCTGGCAGTTGCTGAACTTTCTTTGCATAACTTTCTTTCCGTAACTTACGTCATATATCGAATCTTTAATATGATCATTATACTTGTGTCGGTCTTTTGCAGCTTTTAACGAAATTGAAGAGGACGATATTGAATCTGTGGAACTGAATGAAATTCCTCAAAAGCCGAGCCTCCCTTTGGTCTCATCTAGCTGCACTAGTTCTCGGGACGGCTCTCGGATTGGCAGAAGCTGTGATTCTTAAGTACTGTCCAGGACCGATTCTGACAGCAATGGGTGTTAATGGGGTGGGCCTATATCACTCTAATTGAGCATTTCATCGGCTCATTGCAAAACGTTTGATTCGTTTTAAGCTCATTGCAAAACGTTTGATCCGTTTTTAGCTCATTGCAAAACGTTTGATCCGTTTTTAGCTCATTGTGAATCGTTTGATTCGATTTTCTTCAACAAAGTTGGAAATTGCAGTCATCGCCTATGCGTCTACGCGTCTATCCAATACGTCTGCTCAATTTCTGAGGTGGAGGCTGTCGGTGCACCAGGCGTGGTCG
Source organism: Bryum argenteum (assembly GCA_037043015.1). Lineage (NCBI taxonomy): Eukaryota > Viridiplantae > Streptophyta > Bryopsida > Bryales > Bryaceae > Bryum > Bryum argenteum. The sequence continues at coordinate 6,148,840 of CM073327.1, forward strand.
TTGCACTGCGTATCGATGCAACAAGCCTCTCCGAACACACCTCCATATTCTGTATTGTTGACAAAACCAGTAAGACTAGTAATCCACTTAGAAAAGATAATTTGCAAATGCCAAGCTTGGGCTATATGTACACAATGGGGTAGATGCTTAGTCTACCAATAATCATAAATAGCAGCCCCTGTTTCATTACTTCTACCTAACAGGAGCTTATAAGAAGCAACTAAAGCTGAGCTAATTAAGCTACCACAGGATCTACGATTCTGTCAGGTCTGATACGATTCTCTTCAGAATCTCAACACCTCCCCTCACTCCTGGCAGTATGCTCTGGAGTGCTCGTTCGTTGATGAGAATCGCACGAGGGTCCTTATCAAAGCGCACGAAGAGTACAGGATGACTCCGATGCAGATTTGTGTGGCTTTCCTGAGGGGAATCACTGAGGTGGTTGGGAGGGTTTTAAGATGCCTTGCTGGTTTGTATCTTCAGATTATGGAAGAATTAGCTGGGAGATTGAAGGGACATGACAAACTGAGAGAGAGAGGATGATCTGGCAAGGCGTTGTTAGGCTGTAGGGAGCTAATTAGGGTTTAGATCTCACTTGGGGTTGGTTTCTGAGATCCTGTCCTTATCAGACCAAGTTGGTTTCTTAGTCTCTCAAATGTTACTCTCCCTAAGGCTTTAGTCATAATATCTGCTAGTTGTTCAGTAGTTGGAGTGTATTCCAACTTGACTTGTTTGGACAAGATTTTCTCTCTAATGAAGTGGTGTTTGACCTCTATGTGCTTAGTGCGGGCATGATAGATGGGATTGTGAGCAAGATTAAGACTTCCCTGATTGTCACCATAGATGGTGGTAGGGCTATGCGGATCTAGGACTCTAAGTTCTTCTAATAACCTTCTAAGCCATAGTGCTTCTTTTGCACCTTCGGTTATGGCCATGTACTCGGATTCTGTGGATGATAGGGCTACAGTAGGTTGTTTTTTGCTATTCCAAGTTATAGGGGTTCCTCCTAACATGAAAATGTACCCGGTTGTTGACTTTCTATCGTGAGTGTCACCTGCCCAATCGGCGTCCGTGAACCCATGGAGTGACAAATCCCCCCCTCGCCGATACAATAGAGCAAAGTCTAGAGTTCCACGGAGGTACCTATAAATATGCTTGACCGCACGAAAGTGAGACTCCTGGGGTTTGGTTAGAAAACGACTAACAATGCTCACGGCATAGGTTATGTCAGGTCGGGTATGGGTTAGGAATATTAACTTACCGACCATGCGCTGATAGAGAGTTGGGTCGGTGGGAGCTTCCTGCATGTCAGGTTCGAGATGAGCTTTTTCGGCCATCGGTGTTGACGTCGGGCGGCTGTCGCTCAAGCCGAACTCGGCCAGCATCTCGCAGACGTAGCTGCGCTGGGAGACGGCAATTCCGGCAGGGCCGAACTCGAACTGTAGCCCCAGAGAGTGGGAAAGGACTCCTAAGTCTGCCATTTCGAACTCCAGTTTGATCTTGGAACGGGCAGTGGCGATGTTCTCCTCATCATCTCCCGTCAGATAAACGTCGTTGACGTAGAGGAGCAGCAGTGTGAGTCGTCCGGCTCGAGAGGTGAGGTAGAGGTTTGAGTCTGCCTGTGACTTCGTGAATCCTTGACTTGTGAGGTAGGAATCAACGCGAGAGTGCCAAGCCCGGGGGGCTTGTTTCAATCCGTAGAGTGCTTTGTTTAATCTGCATACATGATTGCTTGGAGTGGAGCTTTCGAATCCTGGAGGTGGAAGCACGTAGATTTCCTCCTCAACTGCTCCATTGAGGAATGCTGTTTTGACATCAAGGTGGAAGATTTTCCATCCTTTGTTGCCAGCTAGAGAAACGACTGTCCGGAACGTATTCCATTTGACAACGGGAGCAAAGGTATCACTATAGTCAATACCTTCCTTTTGTTGGAAGCCTTTGGCCACCAGCCTTGCCTTTAGCTTTGCAGGTGTTCCGTCCGCATGAGTCTTCACGCGAAAGATCCATTTGGTGGTAATCGCCTTGCGATGAGGAGGCAGTGACACAACGTCCCAGGTGCGGTTCTTTTCGATCGACTCAAGCTCGCTGTTCATGGCTTGTCGCCAACCAGGGTGTTCGAGGGCCTCAGTTACGCTGGAGGGAAGTCCTGCACAGAGGGGCGAGTCAGCCAGAAGAAGATGATAATCTCGGAGTGAGGATGGAATGCGGCTGGTTCTTCCAGAGCGAGTGGTTGCAGTCCCGAAGTGGCCGGTGTCGTTGCCACGAGGAGCAGAGTTGCAGATATCGGGGCAGCCAATCGGTGGTGGGGGCAAAAGATCCCCTGAGGATGTGCCGATGGGAAGATGAATGAAGAAACCTCCATCTGGGATCGTGGTGAACTCCTGGGAATGCGAAGCGCCAGTGTTGCTGAAGTCGGGCTGATGAGCGTAGTGGGTGCTGCAGGTGTGCTCGGGCGTGGGCAGCGGCAGCGGCTCTCCTACTGGCGGAGCAGTCGGGGCTGGCGTGAATGGAGACGGCAGGACCGAGGCTGGCGGAGAGAGCGAGGGGCCTGAGTCAGGCGAGGTGCCAGAGTCGGCCGAGGTGCTGGAGATAGGTGAGGTGCTGGAGTCTGGTGCGGAGGCAGTGCCGGGCAGATTGCTGTTTCCGGAGGCAGGTGGAGAAGGTGGTGCGATATGGAATCGCAGCCAATCATCACAGTGATCAGACTGGGTTTGGCTCGTGTGACCAACAGCAAAAGGGTAGTAGTTCTCATCAAAAACTACATCTTTCGAGATAAGTATTTTTCTGCTGGGGTGATGATATGATCTGAAGCCCTTGGATTCATTATCATAGCCTAGAAACACACATTCAATAGCTTTTGGGGATAATTTGGATCGGGATGGATTTGTGTCTAGCACAAATGAACGACATCCAAATATTCTAAGATGAGATAGAGAAGGAATGGAACCTGTAAGCCTTTGATAGGGCGTGTCACCGCCATTGGCACGAGTAGATGTGCGGTTTATCAGGTAGTTGGCGGTAGCGACAGCTTCAGTCCAAAGATGTATTGGAACTTTGCTTTCGTGAGCCATACAGCGTGCCTTCTCAAGTAGACTCCGGTTCTTTCTCTCGGCTACACCGTTTTGGTGTGGCGAGTATGCTTGAGTAAATTGGCGGATTATGCCGGTCTCCTCACAGAAGCGGGCAAAGTAGTTTGCCGTGTATTCGCCACCACGATCTGATCTGATGGCCTTGACTTTGAATGGTAATTGGAGTTCAACCATTGTCTTGAAATGTCGGAACTTGGCAAGTGTTTCACTTTTCTTTTTGAGAAAGTAAATCCAAGTAAACCGGCTGTAATCGTCAGTTAGCGTAAGAATGTACCTCGAACATGATGTTGGGTGTCCCAGTGGATCGCACAAATCGGAATGGACTAGAGCAAGGGGCTCGGTGGCACGGTGTGCGCCGTTGAAGCCGTTACTGGTGGTGCAGGTGACAGGAGCCATTTCGATGGAGGCAGGCAAACTTGATGGTGGAGATGCTACGATGAGGATATCCGGTCTTGAATTGGACACTGAGTTGGTGGAGACAGCTGGCTGAGATGAGCTAGGAATCCTCGAGCGGCACTGTTTGCCGGATTGACAAGCTGAACATGCTGGAAAGGGAAGCTGAATGGGTCCCAGTGGAGGCAGTCCACTTACTTTGCCTTGAATCTGCATGGCAACGATGGTCTTGAAATAGGAATGTCCTAACCTTTTGTGCCACAGCAGCAGCTCACGTTGGGAGCGTTGGGCTTGGAGTGCCGTTGGAGTAGGATCGAGATTGGATCTTACTTCAGCAGCAACGGAACCTTCAGTGACGGCAGAGTAGGTAGATGAAGGAGCAGAGCTCGGAGAGGCGACCAAACGAGTAACGGGTGCAGAGCCAGTCGTAGCTGTGACAGCGAGCTGCAGGTTCGCTTCTGGAGGGCGAAAGCGGTACAGACCGTTTGTTTTGTTGCGATAGCCAACTGCTTCAATGTGAGTTGTTAGTGGGAGCTCAAAGTTGTTGACCACCAAGACTCGATCAGTGCTGAAGATGACCATACGACCAGGTTGGCTATCAGTGATAGACCCTACAGAGAGTAGGTTCTTCGTAATCCCAGGGACATACAAAACACTATCGAACTTTATTTTTCCAGATGCCGTTGGCAGAAGGACTGTGCCTTGGCCTGCTACATTCAATGTTTCACCACCAGCAGTACTGACTTTCGAGTTGTTTCCAGGTCCCAAGTGACTGAGAGCTTCACGCTGCCCAGTGACGTGAGATGTAGCCCCGCTATCTACGTACCAGTCTCCAAGGAGGGAGTCTCTGCCGTGATCTGCAAGATTGATTTCCGCCACGTTGATGGCGAGTTCTGGTACAAGGTCCAGCTCTGGATCAGAGGAGTAGTCGCTGTTGGGATCACCACCGAAATTATCGATCAGATTCACTGTCTGCTGATTCGTTGCTCTAGCTTGTCGTTCGGCTTTGCGGCGTTTGAACTCAGCCGCGAGTTCCGGGCAGGCTCTCACCCAGTGATCATGACTCCCGCAGTAATGACACTCCCCGATCTTCTTGTTCGTCTTTGAGTTGTCCTTGTTGGTGGTGTGTGACGATGGAGCTCTCCTTTGGTTGCCCCTGATCATCAGGACTTCAGCTTCGCTCTTTCGGGTCCTGATGTTGCGACGTTGATCGTCCTGCAGGAGGAGCTCGATCAGTTCTTCCGAGGTGGGGAGAGTCTTCTGATACGTGATCGTGTCGACCATGCCTGCGAAGCTTCCTGGGAGAGCAGTCAGAATCTGTTCCACTAGTTCAGAGTCATCGATAGTGACCCCAATGCTGGAAAATTCATTCAAAAGAACTTTGAGTTCTTGAAGGAATGAAGGCATTGACGATCCTTCTTCCATCTTGAGATTTGAGAATCTCCTTTTTAGAACAAGTTTCCTACTAATCGTTTTGCTGGCATAGAGACCTTTTAAGGTGTTCCAGCAAACGTCTGGCTCAGTGATATGAGCTATGTAGGGAATAATGTGATCTTTGACTGAAAGTGCTATCATGCTAAGAGCTTTGTTTTTCTGAAGTTGAAGGGCATCTATGTCTGTTTGCAAGGTTGGAGCTATTGTTCCTGCTGGAGGGTCAATGAGTCTCCATGGATCCTCTCTTATCATAAGATTCTTGACCTTGAAACTCCACACTGTATAGTTCAAGTCACCATCTAATTTGGAGGAATCTCCCATGGACAAGTCTCTAAGGGCCATGATCTATCTCTTTTGAAATCTAGTCCTTACCACTTCTATGATGCCCTACTAGAGTGAAGGCTATCCTTCAATAGACGAATCTATTCTATGATAGTCACACAATCAGTAGACAAACAAGCAAGTATTGGATCCTAACAACCACGCTCTGATACCATGTTGACAAAACCAGTAAGACTAGTAATCCACTTAGAAAAGATAATTTGCAAATGCCAAGCTTGGGCTATATGTACACAATGGGGTAGATGCTTAGTCTACCAATAATCATAAATAGCAGCCCCTGTTTCATTACTTCTACCTAACAGGAGCTTATAAGAAGCAACTAAAGCTGAGCTAATTAAGCTACCACAGGATCTACGATTCTGTCAGGTCTGATACGATTCTCTTCAGAATCTCAACATGTATGAGTGAATGGATGCGTAGGTTAGCTATGTCCCTTTAACACAGCCGCAATGCAATGCGCTAGCGAGGCGGGTCCATCCCTACCTGGTGGGCAGGACCAGTGATGGAGCCTGCCGGTGTGCACGCTTCCCGAGTTTCCAAGCTGGACTCAACTCTCACGCTCTCATAGAGCGTATTAAACTTGTCGCTCCTCCCTTGCAAACTCCTCTCTTCTAGAAGACGACTCCCAACGCTTCCTTCCTCCTTCTAGGTGCTCTGGATGAACGCACACTTGTATATCTTCTTGATTTTGCTTCTTTTCAACTAAAAGATTCTTGTTTCTGTAACAGTGACATCTCAATTAAAACTATCTCAAAGATCAACAAAAAAGCTCAACAAAGCTCAATCTAATGGTTACCGAGAAGATTGAGCGGTATGATCTTTATGCTAACTTGATCTCAGACACATCAAATCTGAACCGTAAATTCTTCTTCATTTGGAGATAACATTGGTCAAAGTTGGTTGACTTTTGTTTTTGTTCTTGCAGAAAACCCCAAAAGCTATTTTGACTTTCATGAAACTTTTGGGAGTCAAGAATATCTTCATACACCAAGTGAGGATTAACTTTTCAGATGAGACCTTTTTTCTATATTAATTCAATCACAACAGTCCAAAAAGTTCTATTTTCTTGTGTTTCCTATCTCTCATTCTCTCCCCCATGTTGAAATGAATTCTCGCCTTCTATCCCCTAACACATTCAAATGATTAGCCATGGTGCATGTACCTCATTCTTTTTCAAACTACAGTCACAATTCCAGTCCACCAACTGTTCTTACGGAAAGTGATCGTAGATTTGAGATTTGATAGACTTCAGAGGCGGCCACTCCATAGCAGAGCCAGGACACGAATACCTGCCGAGCAAAGCAACTGGAAAGAAGGAGCAGGCCGGCGATGGCGATCGGTGAAACAACTCTCTTCTGACACGGCTTCAAATGTTGCATGAGTGAATGCATGCGTAGGGTAGTAGCCTTTGACGCAGCCGCAATGCGCGGGCCAGGCGGGTCCATCCCTACCTGGTGGGCAGGACGCCGTGATGGCCCCTGTCGGTGTGCCCGCTTCCCACATTAAGAGTAGATGTTTTACTTCATTTTTGAGCACAATTCTTTGTCACGGGACGGATCGTGCCGTGGCCTTCACTTATTTACTTCTTTTGTTTCCAGTGAATTTTACTTTCTTCCCGACGCTTCTTGATTGAATTGATGTGGATTCGAGTCATTATATAATGCTGTAGCTTCAAGTTTTTCTACACTCCTCGAATCAAAGAACACCAACCAAGAGCAAGAATGCAGGTTCTTTTTCAGCACGACCCTTCTAGGTACAGATCATCGCTCATCATCAAACTATCTGTGTAAGTTGCTCTTCTAGTGCTCACTCGAGTACTTTCATAATTCTGTTCCTTGCGTTCCAATTCGTCAGACTGCGGTTCTTGCTCTTGTAACTTTCAGTTCATTTGATCGTGAAGTTCTGTAGCTCCGTGTTGTTGTTAATAGTCTTAGAATCTCTGAAACTGAACAAAAAGTATTTGTCCAGGTTCATTTTGAGCATGATCCTCCTTCCAGGTACGGATCGCACCACATGACGCTCATCACCACACTTTCATGTTCCTCTTCATGCACTCGCTTGTGTACTTTTTTGTTTCTTGCATTGCCGATCGTTAGTCTTTGCTTCTTGTTTGTGTAGTACTGGTTTTATACAGCATGTAGTTTTGTAGCTTCTAGCCGGTAGACACTCCCATGTTCAATGAGACAGTATGAAATCAGGTTCATTTTGAGCACGGATGTGAGTTTATTCGTTCTGAATGTGGATGTACCTCCGATTCTAGCAGTTCCTGATTGCTTGTATAGAGCCAGCTCTTAAATTTTAGTGCTTCAGATTCTTTATGTGCCCAAATTGCGTTAGACTTTATTGTTGCCGTTCGTGAATGCAAGTACGTCTTTAGCGACTTCAGTGCCTCTAATGTCGATTGGTGATCATGTAGGTGTTGGAGGAGTTGTTGTCGGTGCCGTGTGTGTGCTGTGTCGAACCATAAGAGAAACAAGCCTCCAACCGTGGTGGTTGCACAGGGTATCGGTGCAACAAGCCTCTCCAGACACGCCTTTATATGTGCATGAGTGAGTGGAAGTGTAATTCAGCTGTGTCACTTTGACACAGCCGCAATGCGTGGGCCAGGCGGGTCCATCCCTACCTGGTGGGCAGGACGCCGTGAGGCAGTGCTGGAGCCTGTCGGTGTGCACGCTTCCCGCGTTTCCAAGCTGGACTCCACTCTCACGCTCCCATGCAACTGCGCTATAAACTAGCCGCTCCTCCCTAACAAACTCCACACTTGCAGAAGACCACTTCAACGCTTCATGCATCCTTCTCCTTCCAGATACGCCTCATCACATTTCTATGTGCTCACTTTGTACTTTCATCATATTTTCATGTTACTCTAAACAAATACTCACTTGTATATCCTCTTGATTTTTCTTCTCCTCTTCCGGAAGATTCTTGTTTTTGTAACTGTGACATCAATTGATTATGGTTTCAAGTTGATAAAATCAATGAACATTGAGCGAGGAGTCTGCGTCCAAATCGATATATCCCATGTTGAAAGATAGTCATATTGCCTACTCTAAGGCTTGTTTTGGCGTTGGGTTGAGTAAAGGCAATACTCTGAAGCCTGTTTTGGCGTTGTTTTGGAGTTGGATTGAGTACAAGCAATAATCGCTACTGCATTTGCTCAGCTAGGCCATGTCAAGGAGGCCTCTTTTTGCATCCTACATGTACTTTTCATGGTCACCATCCTCATCCAATATAGAAAAAACGTTGCAAAAATGTATCAAAAACGATGCAAAAATGTATCAAAAACGTTGCGAATACATTGCAAAAATGTAGCAACAACGTTGCCAAAATATATCAAAATGTTGCAAAAACGTTGCAAAAACGTTGCAAAAACGTTGCAAAAACGTTGCAAAAACGTTGCAAAAACGTTGCAAAAACGTTGCAAAAACGTTGCAAAAACGTTGCAAAAACGTTGCAAAAACGTTGCAAAAACATTGCAAAAACATAGAAAGCATATTGCAAAATCGTTGCAAAAATGTATCAAGTGTTGCAAAGATGAAGCAAAAAGGTTTCAAAAATGTATCAAAATGTTGCAAAAATGTATCAAAAATGTATCAAAAAGGTATCAAAAATGTTGCAAAAATGTTGCAAAAACGTAACAAGCATATTGCAAAAATGTAGTAAAAACGTTGCAAATATGTTGTAAGAGACGTTGGAAAAACGTTGCAAAAATGTTGCAAAAATGTTGCAAATATGTTGTAATTATGTTGCAAATATGTTTGGAGAGTAGCTTAAACTATGTTTTTGCACATTTTTGTTGATACATAGCTTCTAAACTACATTGGAGCAAAAATGTGCAAAAATGTGGGTAAAAGGAGGGAGGGGCGGGTGAGGGGAGAGAGGGAGGCGGATGAGGGGTGAGGGGTGAGGGGCGGATACCAAGGGGGAGTAAGGGCATGTACTGGGGGCAGAGGCGGGTATGGAGGGGGGGTGGGGAGGGTGGGGGAGTGGAGGAGCTTCAACGGATCCAAGTCTCCCTTCTTCCTACTTCCCCCTCTTATTCAAATTTGAGTCAACACATGCCAATTCTCCCCACTATTTCAAATTTGAGCTACCACATCCCGATCTAACTCTTCTATATTTATAATGTAATTTTGGATCGTAAATTCAAACATACGTATAAATCATGGGATGTAAAGTTTATTTGTAATATAGCATTGGGAAGTAAAATCAAATATACATAATACAGCCCAATGATTTATTCTATTTTCCAAATATAAATTTGGATCGTAAATTCAAATGCTTGTATGTGTTTTGTAGTATTTGTTATATTGTTATAATTTAGGAGCTTAAATCTTGAACAAGATTTTGAATTGGGATGTTCTAGCTCAAATTTTAAATAGAGAGGGGGAAGGGGGAATTGGAGTGTGATAGCTCAAATTTTGAAGAAGAGTTAGATCGGGATGTGGTAGTTCAAATTTGAAATAGAGGGGGGAATTGGCATGTGGTGGCTCAAATTTGAATAAGAGGGGGAAGTAGGAAAACTTGGATTCTCTCTCTCCTTGGATCCTCCCCTTCTCCCAAACAACGGGTATTTTTGGAGTAAGCAAGTCCAAACATTCCTCCACTAAAACCGGGATTTGGTTTTGCCCCGATATTGTGGGAGAATGTTTGGATATGTTATGTTTGGATTGACCTCCCCTCTCCTTCTATCCCCTTTCCTCTTTTCTCCCCTACCCTACCCTCCTCTCTCTTCCTCCCCTCTCCTCCACTTCCTCCCCCGTCTCCTCCCACACTCCACCCGCACCCTCCCCCCTTCACTCACCCCATCAAATAGGACCTGCCATTATCTTCCCAAGTCTTATCAAAAGGTTATCCTATAATCAATCCTTATTATGGTTCTATCATTTTTATATGATCCCTATTAGCTAGTACAAACGTTAAAACCACCTTCCCCACTTTGTTTTCATATGCATCTGCGTCAATCTTTTACTTTCACAAGACTATAACCTCAATTCCGTTAAAATGGCGTTATTATGCTAAAATGGCACTTTTTGGGGTCCTTAAAATGAAAAAAATGATGTTGGATTTCATCGGGTTTCGAACTCTCATATGCATGATATGGTAAATATTTCTGAACGGCCGTTTAAGAACTACAATGTTTCTTGAACGGTCGTTTAAAAAGAGCAATGTTTCTGAACAGTCGTTCAGAAATATTGCCCTTTTACTGTGACCAAAGGTCAAAAACCATAAAAATGTGTGATAATATGGAAAATTTGGTGATATTACAGAAAGTTTGGTGATATTACGGAATACATGGGTGATATTAATAAACATGCCATTTGTAGGCATTAATACTTCTCAACTTCATTTCAAAAACATGCTTGTAAAATGGCACGTTTGCACAATATGGCACTTTAGCTTTGATGGCCATATTCGTTACATTGAGACAATATGTGCACTTTGAGACTTTGAGCATACTTTAGGTCTGTTGGATTTATCCCCGGGCCAGGGATAAAACTTGAATGCAACCTTTGGGCACTAGAGGTATTCATGTATATTGATATGTAAAAGCCTCAAACGAGCGCAGACGAGGAAAGATTTTTGTTATGAAAACTTAGTATTCTCTTCTAGTACATAGGATGCGCAAGATGTAGTGATTTTGTGACGTAAAAGGCTAAAAGCATTTTGAACTCTACAGGCTGCGGAGTCTTGGTTCGCCAGGTTGATGCTGTGAAAATGTCGATTTTGTCTTGTGATGCACAGAAATTCTTAGGATATCTTAGACTGGGAAATCCATTACAGGGAGGCTTGAATGGGCCGACAGGAACCTCAAATTGCAGCCTTCCACGTGGGACCACAAACCCACCATAAACGAATCCTATAATTACCACGGTCTTTATATATACAAAAAGTAATGAAAATAAGTAATTGTAAAAGTTGATTGTAATTTCTAAAATTAGTTAAAGTAAAAAAAATAATCATATATTTTCACCACATTCAAACAAGTAATTCTTGTTCTCACTTTCACCCTTGGAGGTTAAAAAGTTAAACTACCAGGTAAACAATAACAAACGTATGTTGGGCCCCAGTTATTGAGAACGCAACTACTTTGCGAACTTGAAGTTCTCAACACTAGTACGGGGCGTAGTTCTAAACTACACCCCAACGTAGTAATATTTTTAACTAAGCCCCGCTGTAGTATTAACTACGGTATTTGGAGGCAAATTTAGGAAAAATCTAGAGCAAAAAACTACGTTTTTGCCGTAGTTCACAGTGTACCATTCTAGTAGTGAAACAAGATTCAATATTTGACATGTAGAACGGTTTTTCTTTATTCCCAAATAAAATATGAGACTCCAAATCATCTCAATGTAACGAATATCGCCTTTTTGCTAAAATGACACATGGAGTAGTGCCATTTTAACGGAATTGAGGTTCTATTTAATTTTAAGGAATTCAAATATTCTCATATAAGCTCAAGCACATAGTTCCCAATCTCCTGTGATTTTATAAACACTTCCATCACTTTCATAGGGTCCTTGTTAGCTATTTCAAATGTTAAAATCACCTTATCGCCCCTTATATGTTCTATTCCCTTATTATTCAAAGTTATGGTGTTGCATGTAAATCATGACATATAGATGTGATTCTCCTATGGTTTTTTTTAAGATTCCATCATTTTCATAGGGTCATTATTAGCTAGTCCAAGTATTAAAATCTTCCCCTCTCTCCTTCTACCTATTTTTCTCATATATTTCAAAGTTCCAGTGATTCTAAATACTTGCAATCTATATCCACCATATGGATTCGTCACTCTTATGTTTTTTTTAAAAATTATTCCATCATGTTCATAAGTTACTTATTGGCTAATCTAAAATTTAAAATTGTTTTTTCTCCCCTCTTCACTAAAAAAAACGAAAAAAAACTATATATATATAAACCCACCCGCCCCAGACCCCCACCCCCGCACCCGCCCTGGCCCCCCCTCACCCCCTCGCCCTTACCCCCCCCCCCCCCGACTACCCCTCATCCGCACAGGACCCCCCTCACCCGCCCCCAACTACCCTTCACCTGCCCAAGACCCCCCTCACCCGCCCATACATAATTTCTCTCGCCTAGTTATCAATCCCACGTGGCGCGTACGTGGCGGCCAAGTGGCTTGGTTTTCACCTAAACCCTTGCCACGTCAACTTTTTTTCATTTTTTTAGTGAAGAGGGGAGAAAAAATGATGAATAAAAAAAAACATACGTTTAGGTAAAAGTCATCATGTTTTCATCATTTTAATGACTTTTAGATTAGGTAAAAGTCATCATGTTTTCATCATTTTAATGACTTTTAGATTAGGTAAAAGTCATCATGTTTTCATCATTTTAATGACTTTTAGATTAGGTAAAAGTCATCATGTTTAGGTAATAGTCACTTTCATTTCATCACACACATTTGGTTCTGGAAAAATTGAGCAACAAGTAGGTGCCTTTATGAGTTTGTGAATTTTGAGAAATTTGTTTTTAGAAAAACTCCAAAATCTCAAATTTCAAATTTTTTTTGTAAGAGATAATTCAGAAATTACTAGAAATTGTGAAGATTTTTTGTAAATTTTGGAGGTTGCCCTTGTCACATTGACAAACTTTTTGACTTAGGTCACTTTGGAACTTGAATAAAGAGTTTGGTTATTAAAATATTTTTAAAAAAATCAAAATGATCTAAATTTAAACTTCCCTATGTAGAAGTGGAACCTAAAACTCCTAGATGTAAGTTTTAAAATTGGAACCTGGCTTTACAGATTTGACCACATACACTTTGCAACATAGAGAGCACCCTATAAAAATTTTAGACAAAAATAGTACTTCTAACTCCTTCATCTAAGTTGCCCAAAATCGCAAAAAGCACAATCCGCTTTTTAGACCTTAAGGAATCAAGAGTTAAGGTTTCTATTTGCTTTTGCGTGCATTGTCTTTGGTAAGTCTTGTCATGAGATTATCAAGTAGTTACACAATTTTCAATTGGTGTAATGATCACTCCACAAAATTGTGATTTCCAAAATATGCTCCACTCCATAATTCGTGAATGAGTATGGATTTAGTTAGATGTGACATAAAACATCATTTGAAGAAGAATGTCAAATGCAATTTTTTAACCAAACACACCCTTGTCATTATAAGCTATGATCATAAAGTCAAGAAAAGAATGTGACAAGAGGTCGAATGATATTGTACAAAGAATATGTTATCTACGGTTGGTTAATCGTTAATTACCTCCATGTCATTCCTCTTTAACCCCTAAACGCCCAAGGGGGGGGGTAAAGCTCCTAACAGTTGGTAATAATGCTGTTTTTTTCAAAATTGTGTAAAAACAAATAAAAGATGAAAATGGAAACTCCAACCGCAAGATCTTCTTTGGAGCATGGCAATTAGTATGACCGCCAAGTTGCATGCCATTTGGGGGTATGGATTTCAAGATCCATGCAAAAAAGGGGTGAAGATCACACCACCAAAACTTTCATGAAAAACCTCTTTCGCCCACTCTCACAAATTGAAGATCAAGGTTTTTACTATTTATCCAAGGAGGGAGTAGAGTAAACCCACCGAGGAGTTGAGCAAGAAAAACATCGGATGAAAAATCGATGGGATGAAAGCGGGGCTATGCACCAAAGACGGAGCCTCACATCTAGAATGTCGAAGAACGACACTGTGGGCGCTTAAGGGTTAAAGAATGCAAATGTCACCTCAATCCTTACATAAAAAAAACTTCCCAATTTTATGATAACAAATAAGCCCCATCTCCCAACCAAGAAGTACTCGTCCTAAATGTTAAGCAATATATACAATAGTGAACAAATAGTATTGTGCATGGAAAACATTGTACATACCCAAGTCAACCTATACGTGATCATTCATCACCTAATTTGTATAAACCCAAAATAGAAAATATCATCAAAATCCTTGAGTATATTAAAAACCACACTAAATTTTTTAAAAAAGAAAAAACACTTAGTAACTTAGGTTATTATTTTATTTTGCAATTTTGAGTTTTAAAATATATACAATGCCGCGTTTCAAAGGTAACGTACATAATCTCCTAAGAGTAACCCCTACTCCTTTCATAATCATAGTACACAAAAGTTAAGAGTGAATTTGGCGCTCTACATAGATTGAGCTTTAAAAATCACTTTATGCTCATTCTTAACTTTTTCCAATTCTGGTACATTTAATTGAGTATTTGCATTTGATGTATTCTGACTGATGTTTCAGTCTGGCCTAATTAAGTTGATGTGTAAGTTACTTTGGTACTTTTTCAGTTCATGGTTATATATCATTAAATAGGGCTAAATCATTTAATGTACCACCTTCACCATGAAGCCTGCTAGTAGTACCTTCCATACTAACTAATTTATAGAATGTCCAGAGTACCATGGTTTAAATAAATTGGCAACTCATGCCAGAAAGTGGCTTTTTATCCCCCACTGAGCCAGACTTGCCTTAAATTGGCTTTTATTGCCCTGAAAAAAAAATCCATCATGGAGGTTTCCATTAATACTTGATGGGTATATTTCAACAAAGTCACTTTTACTCTATTGCTTGTGGGTGGTGTAGTAGAGTGCAAGGTTCAATAATGGAGTTATAGTAATCTTTGCCTCATAGGTACATGATAGTTTTCCAAACTGTATAGGGTGTCAAATTAGAGCACCATTTTAGAAATACCTAGAAGTCCAACTTCAAAAATTATTATTGATTGCAAAAGAGTTCAGAAATGGTGATTCCACTTGCTCTATCTTTTCCACTTACTTTGCTCGTGCATGAAAATAACTTGCAGTATCAACCCATAAGGATTCAAGAAAGAGGAAATGACTGTTGGGGGTGCGCTCCGGGAAATAAAATCAGCCAACTTTGACGATTACAATCTCACTAATGAAAAAGGATCAACGGTTCAAATTTTACATGCAAGTAATAAAGGCAAGTTAACTCTAAGATCTTATGGTTGGATTTCTAATAGATACTTAGATTAAGTTTTTTTCTAATCCGAAGTAGACAAAGGTCGGTTTCTATAATTTAGGCAGTTTTGCAATCAATGATACTTTGCCATAGATTGAAAAATGGGCCATTATTGAGCACCTTACTTTAGTACATAAAATGAGATGTAAAATCTCTCTTCATATCAACTCACCTAAGTTACATAGGCTTGATTTTTTGGTTATTTGTTTTTATTTATATATTTATCTATTTATTTAATTTTCTTCTTTTCTTTTGGCCAATTCTTTTTTATATTATCATGTATGTATAAAGGTACTGTATTCCATTTAAAGAAATTACTAAATCTGGGGTACAAAATTTTTTTCCCAAGAGAACACTTTATTTAACCGCAAGGTGTACCTTTTCAACAGCAAGGTTGAAAACAACGTAATCCTACCCCTGAATTGTACTTATTGAGAGTATAATTTCTGAAATGCAATATGCAATATGGATCTGCAAACCTGAAATAATTAAAAGCAGAAAATGTCATGTACCGTGCTTGGACTTGTCCAAAGGATGTTGTCAAATCTGCAGAGAATAAAATGTACCTGCCTTACAGATGTTGATTTGTTCAACTTTTATTGAGCAAGTCCACATGCCAATGACTAAAATAAAGCTGACTGTACATCTAAAATGTTACCCATACTGAATAATTATCAAAAACTGAGAAAAGTTGCATTAGTTGGGTACTTGGGTTTTCAAGAAATATGTAAAAGAATCACTAACAGGATATTCTGAGGATTCTGAGTTTTTGGTAAATAAAAAATGTTTCAGTTGATTACAAATTTTAATCATTGTGGTAAAAGAAATTGAAGTTCTTTATCATGTATCTTAGGATAAACCACCATTAGTATCTACAAGGCTAAGATTTAGGTGAAATTTTATGTCCCATGGGCATATCATCAAGGGTGTGCGAACGGGCATTTTATTCACGCCAATCCCACAAGGGTCTCGGCATTTTATTCACGCCAATCCTACAAGGGTCTCGGCATTTTATTCACGCCAATCCTACAAGGGTCTCGGCATTTTATTCACGCCAATCCCACAAGGGTCTCGTCGTCTTATTCATTCATTTGAAATAGAATCAAGATAGGACACTATCATGTAAGATATAGACAAGATAAGATTTGACCACAAACATTATTATCCTACTTTGTTTACACTTTGAGATTATTTTAGTGTAAAAGTCAAGGTTACATGAGTATAGGAATATTCTTATATTTTCAAATTTCGGCTATGTATTTGGCCAATTTTTTAAGTATCTCATAAACCATTTTTTGTACTTGTATATACCCATCATCAAAATAATTTAGATTGCTTAACCCTTAAACGTCTAGCTATACAGATTGGGGCAACCCAAAATTGGATCACAACATCTTTTGGACTTGAGCATCATGAATAGTGCACTTTTTGAACTTGGGCATCATGAATGATCCAATCAATGATGAGCTTGCAACCTCCTACAAGGTTATGTACAACCCCAACCTACCTACCACAAACCTTTCAAAGCACAAAATCACTCATACAAATTGTGATTTGAATTATAAAATTTCACTTTCTGAATGCATCACTAGGAGGTGACCAGTTTGACATCAAAATTTAAGTAAAAAGTTGAGTACATTGAGAGCTACAGAGGAGATTTTGTTGGAAAAGACCACCTCGGGGCTACTTAAACGTTTAAGGGTTAAGAAGTATGAAAGATTCATATGTATGTAAAAGATTCCTGAACCAGATAGGGCATATTCTTTGTACTCCGGTAACCGTGGGAAAAGCTAGGCAAAAGATGAGATGCACGGGCAGGCCACGATAGACGCCAGCCCGAGCCGCCGACGCGCGTTCCGCGGACCCCGTCCACTACAAATAGCGTCAAAGCCGCCAACCGGCACCTACATCACCATAATGAGGATACTCTCCAGCGACTGATGGCGGCACCGGCACTCCACTTGCAGTAATACTGTCCGTCCCAGCCAGCCTGCCGTGAATAGTGTGTGTGTTGGTTTGCAGGGATAATCCGCTCTGCACGGCATGGCTCGCCATCCACTCATGGCTGTGCACTGCATTGTCAGGTACAGACACATCTACCGGCTTTTCAGACCCGGCTATTGTAGCTAAAAATTTGAATCCGTCTGCTCGACTTGATTCAGGAATGTTCACCGCTCTTGAGTGGTTTTCGGAGCTTCAGCCATCATTTCCTGAAGCCTTGGAAGGTAAGACACGTCGAACATTTAAACCCTTGCATTCATTTCTCTGGACAAGATGCTCATTGCCGAGCTGATTTTTTAATCGATTGTGAGCCACGTGGATTTGATTTTGCTCGGTGATAAAATTCCATGAGCGCGAAAAGTACAAATGTGACGGCGAAATATACTGCTATAGTGGAGCTAGAGGTTAGCATTAAATGAATCGATAAAGCTGCTTCGTAGAGAAGACGATAGAATCAGACACTGCTATTATTGAGAATTGATGCTACAGTATGAGTAGACCGCAGAGTATGCTTCTCTGCGTGTTAGTTTTTCCGTCAGTAGTGTGGATGCGATTTTGATCAAGAAATCGTTGAGGATATTCCTTAAAGGCAGGTTGTGTTGCAGTGTAATTTGTTGTGGAGCGTGACTGACGGATACTGCTTTAGTGGAGCTAGAGGTTATCTTAAATGAATGGATCAAGCTGGTTTGTAACTTAGAAAAGATGAGGCTTGGGAAAAACAGACACAGCTGTTACTGATAGTTGATGCTCTGATTGAACAGTGGTGTTTGCTTCCGTGCGTTTGAGTTTTTCCGTCTTTGCTTATTGTCTGAAGTGTGAATATAAAAATTATCGGTGAGGATCTTTTTTAATGGCAGGTTGTAACTGTATTGAAATGTGTTATGATCTGGAGCGCGATAAGACCAGTGCAATGGACGGATATTTTGCTACATTGCAGTCAGAGGTCAACTTAGCTTAAAAGAATCGATCGAGTAGAGAGGAGAATCAGACATAGCTGTTTCTGATAACCGATGTCTCGATCGAATTTGTTGAATCTCGCGTTCTTGATATTTCCCGTCTTATCAATAGCGTGGATTCAATCTTGATCAAGGAACCGGCGTGTGATATTCTCAGTAGCAGGATGTAGAAGTGTAGTGTGATGTGAAGCGCGAAAAGTACAATGTGACGGTGTGGAGCTGGAGGATAGCATAACTGAACGGATCGAGTAGCTTTTGCAGTTAAGTGGAAGCTCTCACGGAGAAATAGGCGATGCTTTGATCAAATTCTTGTTGAGCTTTTGCGCGTCGGCAGTTGACAGCTTTTCCAGTCAATAGCACTCGAGGAGTGTTAAGATTGTTTGTTTCTGGCTTTGCACGGCAAGTCTTGGAAGGTATTACTGACACGCCAAATTTGAGTTCTCTTGTTCTTCGATTCGAGATGATCATTGCTTTTCTGTAATAGAGCTCTAGACTCCCGAGCCGAAATTTTCGGAGTGTGCGAGACGTGGATTTGATTTCGATCAAGAAATTTGTGAAGAGCTTTTCATAATGGCAATCGTAATTTTACTGCAGGGCGATTTGGAGCGCGAAGAGGAAAATGTCACGGATTTGCTGACACGGAAGAGCTGGACAATAGCTCAAATGAATCGATCAGAAAAGACGAAGCTTCTACAAATGTTACCGATAATCGGTGCTCCGATCAAATTATGTTGCGCGTCGGCAGTTCTTCAGTTTAAAGTTCTACGTGTCAGTAGCACTCGAGAGTGTTAAGACGGTTTGCTTTGCACGGCAAGATTTGTGCCAGAGGCGTGTGGTTGGTAAAATGCAGAGAGCAAGAAATGCGTTTGTGGTTTAAGCAAGTCATTGTATGAAATTGGAGAAAATGGAGCGGAGTTCTTTAGTGGCGCCTGCTAAGGTGGAGCCTGAGGCTAGTTTAAGTGAGTTAATCAAGCAGGTTCTGCAGCTTGTGCAGAAAGACGAGGCTCTCTCGAAGAAACAGGTAAGACTTTCTCTACTTTCTCTGATGGTCGACCTTGGCAGTTAATGTTTGAGTGTACCAATTTTCCAACTGTTGGTTTCTTGCTCGGCACAGCGAGGTTTGTTCCAGTTCAAAATTGCGGTTTTGTAGTGACTATATCCTTGCACGCTTTTTTCTGCAGGCGGAGTTCTGTAACGATGCCTGTGTAACTCGTTTCTTAAAAGCTCGTGGAAATAATGCACGAAGAGCTGCACGGATGCTGAGAGCTACTCTCAACTGGCGCGAAAAGATAACTATTGGTAGGTCCCTTACCAGAACAGTCACACCTTCGGTGCCTCCTCCATGTGAAGCATTTTGAATGAATCTGCGCCTGCCGATGACGCGGAGGTCATCTTCTTCTCTGCAGGATATCTGATTGCGGACGAATTTCCAGGAGAACTTGCAGCAGGGGCTGCTTACGTTGCTGGACACGACGTCGAAGGTCGGCCTGTCCTGGTAAGGCTAGCTTAATGCTCCTTCGAGCGTTCGGTTTCAGCTATTTCTACCTGTATCGTGTACACTAAAATGTGGAACTAATGGTCACAACTGTTTGCTCGAGAGTTGTCAGTAATCCTTCCATATCGGCTTATCTAAGTAGAGCGCTCTGGAGTATAACCACAAGCGACTGCCGTGTACATCGTGTCGCTGTACGCGAATGAGATAAACTGAAATACAATTCGTCGTTTCCCTTTATGATGTCTGCATGGTCGAAATGGACTATTACTGTGAGATGATCCATGTGAAATCTTATTACATCGAGTGTTTTATTTGAGACTTTTGACCTCGTCGATGCACTGCAGTACGCTCCTGCTGCTCTGCGAATCCTCCTTGCGTTGTGAATTTTTGAACCTCAATTATTTGGTCTTCTTTACGTTGGTGGAAGGAGAGATATAAGATTACAAACTTAAAGATAGTCTGTCTTTCTAAATGCAGGTTATAAAGAAGAAGCCAGAGTACTTCCTCAATCATAATCATAAACAGTAAGTTGTTTGTAATCACTGCACTTACAATCTCCACCTCGAAGCTTCTCTTGGGCAATCTTATGTAACCCCTCATAATATTGAGAACTGGGATATAAGGTTCATTCTACTGTTGATAATTTTAATATGGTAGTAGTCTATGTGTAATGAGCTGTGCTGAAGAGCATCATGTTTACATACTTATGCCAGAAGTATTCACTGTTGCAAACAGGTATCTGCGGTTCATAATCTTCACAATGGAGGTCGCTGTGGGTGCTATGCCTGCAGGAGTGGACCAATGGGTCCTCATTCTCGATGTTGGAGGTATCCATCTCCGAGCATCGTTGTAGGTTTTTGTGATTGACGTGTTTGAGTGGAGGACTGTACTAATATCTAAACCCATTCGCTCGAACTTCGATAAGCTCTTGGTGCACTAGCTTTTAGAGAGAGCTTCATTTTTATGCGTACACTGAGCACAGCTTTCAGAGATTGGTTTTTTCATCAGACGTCTTCACTCTAAATTGAAGAAGCTAAGATCTCGTTGACGTTGCAGGTTCCTGAAATAATGTTATGCGATTTTTTGACAGGATACTCAAAAATTAGCGCTCCTTCAACTAGCGGCATCCTCACCATTTTGAAGATTATTGCCGACTTTTACCCAGGAAGACTCGCCAAGACCTTCATCGTCGATGCTTCATCGAAGTTCTATTACGTATGGAAGGTGGGTCGATTATTGTATCTTCGTAGTGACAGGAGCAAAACAGGTCCATTATCAAAGTCACTGAGCTTCTGGTAGGGCAGTGAGTTGCGTTGTGTCTTACTATTTGCAATTGTAACATGCTACAGGGTATCTGCACTTTTGTTGACCACTCGACCAGAAGCAAAATGTCTTTTGCATATTCGAGAAATTATCGGTCAATACCAAAGCCACGGTGTACATCAAAGATTTCATTTCTTTCGTCATCTTTTTCGAAGCACTCTTGGAGGCGTACTTCCAGCTTCAGCGTGGAAAACACAAAATCACCTATTCCTCTCAGATCCAATGCAGGTTAGAACGATGTTCCCTCTCTCAATGAATATCTAACAGTTGGATAACCAATCCTTATACCGAGTTGTCCTTATCCTTATTGTTACTTTGGCGCTGTCGGTATGAACATAGTGGCAGTCTGACAATGGTGTTCAGAGGAGTATGGTCGAAGTACCCATAACCACCAACATAAGAAAATTCGCCCATTTGTATCTGGTCTATTTATAATGGGTAATTTTTTTTGGGTGGCAAGATATTTTTTAGGAAGGTTTGCAATTTTTTTATATTTTTTTGTAAAACACACGAATTAATATAAATTTTCAAACAGTAAAGTACTGCAGGACCCGTAATCAACCTATAGGGTATGCAAAAACTACCTTAGCTGGTACAAATTTCCATTCATGATTCGACCCAAAACCACCAGCTTTTTGATTGTTTTGATTGGTCAGTTTGAATTGAGTGTTCTGACAATGCTAGTTCAGGCTAGGTGCAGTTATTGGGAGACCTACATGTTGATAGTGGGGGTGCTGGTGGTTTTAGGTACTTCGACCATAATATAAGTATACCCAATACCAACCCTCTTTTCGTTGTTGATCTGCAGTTTCCGCAGACTACTCAGCAATATTCGGTAGCTGTCCAAAGAGGAGCGAGGATGACAAGGGACTTGACAGGCTAACCGGGGGTCCGGAGTTGGGATCCAGCATGAGGACAACTTTTTCGTTCTCATCTGTGAGAGGCTCTACGATTTGTCTATCACCTGATCGAGATGATGAAGCATTCTCTAGTTTCAGAAAGGAAGCTGAAGACACTGTCGGCGAGCTTGAAATTCCAGGATCGGCACCTGCACGAACGAGTCGAAAAAAAGCGCCTTCCTGGGATGGGCTCGTGTCCATCTTCCAGCCGATGAAGAAGGATGATACAATCATGCACGAGGACCTTAGAAGTAAAGACATCGATCTCTTTCGACCCTATTTCACATTCCTACATGCGCCATACGATGAATCTTCATACAGAGCATTGATGAAGCCCCCTCTTGGTGGCCTCGCTACGATTGTCTCCAGAGACTTAAAACGTGTGATCAGCTTCACAACTTGACCCTTTTCTTCTTTACATCGTACCTCGACTTTGGTCGTTTACGATCTCCTCTTTAAGCCGGTCAAGAAAGAGTGAATTCGTCAATTGAGAGAGAAGCGAATTGACATCCACGCCCCGAAGGGAAATCTAGCTACTGAAGAAAAAGCTCCAGGACGACTTCATGCTTTTGAGTAGATTTTCGTACTTCCCCGAAACGTAAGATACTTGTCTCCTAGCAGCTTAGTTGTTTGTATCCGGGAATGAGCAGCCGAGGTGCAGGAGTGTGTTGGAAGTGGAGCTGTCGGAGCATTCAAAAGGGCATTGTGGGCTGGGATGGCATTACCCACAGTCCCAGGATTTTGCCTTCTGTGACGAGATTGTTGCCGAGCTACATCTGGTAATTATGATCCTTTTGTGAATAAGGGATGAAGAGCTTGAAGGGCGGTGGAAACATGAAGACTTCTGTGAATTCCAGCGCTTTTCTCACTTTGGAGATGCCCTTGAGAATCTGGAGGCTTGTAAAAGCTGGGAAGTTTTCAGTTATGCGGTAGTCGTAGATAACAAATGCATGGGCCAGTAGGAATACCTTTTTTTAGTTCCTGAGAACCTTTATCTGTACAGTATACTCCGTTGCAGTCAAAAGTAGAGTAGGAAGTATTGGCTAATTTATTTTGGATGCTCCTGGAAACTTCAAATCCGGGGGGCATATCGTTTGGATCTCTTTCTTAACATCCTATTTCCGTTCATTACGCATGAACACTTCTTTATGCGGAACACTTTGAAGTGAAAGTAGAGCACTGATAATTACTGCACGAATTCTTCGACAGTGGTAAATCTATCACATATGAAGTAGCTTGAGTATATCGGATTCTTGGTAGTTACTTCTGCAATCTCTTGAGCGTTCCAAAGAAAGCGAAGAAAGAACAACAAAGATGAGATGGATAATTGCCGCTACTCATTCAAACAGAACGTTAAGTACTCAACAAAGAACCATAGGTCAATATAAATTCGGAAACATGGATGAAATGTGCTGTTTTACAGTAAATCGAAATACACTAATCCCGGTTGCAATGTGCAGCCCACTCTGGAAGACTACCAACACTGGGGCGAATACAATTTTTGAAGAAGAAAACAGAATGCAAGAGATGGAGCTCAATGTCAGTACTGTTAGCGTTGGCTATGGCTCACACTGTAATCCTTCACCTCGGCCGCCTCCAAGGAAGCGAACCCATGCGAGAGCTGCACGCCATTGTGGGATGATAACGAGTACTTCACACTCAACATCTGCTCCTCCTCCAATCTGCATGCCCCTGGAAAGTTGGTGTGGAGCTTGGCTAGTGATGCTGAGCTTGTGCACTGCACCTCCACAGTCTACCCTGCTCACACAATCATCACGCGCTGTTAAATTAAGATATTGATTCTGCACAAAACAAAGTGTAGAGCGAAGCACCCACCAGGCCACCACATATTGATCGAGAACTCAAAGCATCGATCGGGCCACTGTCTGTATCGATGCCAGTACCCAAGGCATCGATCGAGAACTCAAAGCATGACCGATCAGATTACAATATCGGGTTATTAGAACCCAAAGCATCGATCAGGTCACATAGTCATCGATCCAGAATCCGAAGCATCGATAAGATCGATCACCATATCGATCCAGAACCCAGGCATCAATCGAGTCCGCTTATCGACCCAGAACAAAAAACATCGATCAGGTCACCGAATTCATCAACCTTGAAACTCAAAGCATCGATCACATCATCATACAGATCCAGAACCCAGTCATTGATTAGATTCCCTTACCGATCCAGAACCCGAACCATCGATCGGGTCACCATATCGATCCACAACCCAAAAGCATTGATCAGGCCACAGTGTCGATTCAAAACCCGACAGCATCCATCAGGCTTCCATATTAATTTAGAAACTAGAGTACTGATCAATCCAGAAACTCAAAGTATCGATCCAGAACCCGAAGTATCGATCCAGAGCCCTAAGTATCGATCAGTTAGAACCTCAAGCATAGATCGAGAGCTCAAAAAACATCGATCAGATCACAGTGTCGAGTTATTTAGAACCAAAGCATCGATCCAGAATCCAAAACATCCCTAAGGTCGATCACCATGTCGATTCTCGAACCCGACATCATCAATCAGGTCACCGTATCGATGTAGGACCTAGAAATATGATGCTAAATATGGGCTACTTTTCAAGGATCACATGCTTTGTGATCCATAACCATATCATATGAGAGTGACTTTAGAGAGGTTTACCTTCGGATGTGACTCCTGTTGTTCAAGATTTTGGCATCCCCGGAGGTGGGTCAGATCAACCCCGTGAGCATGGGGATGGGGGTGCTCTCGCCAGCGCCATTGTGACCCAAGAGCGCCTTGATATGGCCCTCCACGAACTCCAGTGTCGGGCCACTGACTGCCGCTTTGCCTTCGTTGAACACTTTGCGCAATCCCTGTATCTGTATTGATGCTTCTTCATATTTTCTCCGTGGCCGTCTTTTATTCGTGTTAAGGCTCGATCACACCCTCTACCATGTCGTCTGCCACGTACGTCTGTACTACTCAGTTTCTACAACAGAACTTTGAAGTTATGACAAACAATTATCAATGTAATATGGCTTTTAAGTCTTACACCACATGAATGAAATTGTCACGTGCAATATAGAGCATGGAATATACACTCCTGAGACCATCTAATACTTCAATTGTGATTTTTATGATAAACTTTTGCTTCCTGACATGACGACTGAGATATGATAGAACAACGCTACAGTCAAAAACTTGCCTCATTTCTTCATCACATAAAAATCCACAAACATTTTCATCTCCAAGGGCCCGAAAGTATCGTAACTTTTGTTGTTCTTTTTATGAAAAAAGGATGGACCATCGCCAACAAAAGCCCTAATTTGGCACCTAGCGAACTTAACTTATGTGTCCTCCGAGCCCTTTCCTTCGTTGAGCGGGGACTGCACATTTGGGTATGGTCAGCATCAGTTTGGAAGCGTCCCTCTGATCAAGTCACTTCGAGAGAAGTTTGAATCGACAAGTCGTGATGAATGATTTGATGCGCGCAGGAGGTGCAGATCGCGTGAAGGCACCAAATTCGGTAGGAACTCTTCTTGGGTCCACTGCTTATACAAGCATCGTAGTTCCTACACGGTTTGTCACCCTAGATTCATGTTTGTGCAGGGGTAGTTACAGCTTATGCTTTCGTCGGTAGAAGGCACAGTTCACAAATTTGTATCCGAAACCTTGTATATTTTGTGAAGACGACTTGGCTTAAAGTGGTATCGGAAACTTGTAGCTATAAGGTAAAGGGACCCATTCCCGACCGGGGACCCATAACCGATCAAGCCCAATTCCTAGATTTTGAAAGAACAGATGTATCTCATTTGTATATTTGAGCATGTGATCAACTTTAGGTTCCAAGCAACTTTTCACTTTAAACAATTATAATTATTTAAATAATGCAAATAAAATCACGAAACTTTTTGCATTCAACAAGAACCTTATGTTTGCACACATGAAAAATTTAAAAAAAAAAATATATACCTTAATATCATATGCTAAAATCCTTAAGTGGTCGGTTATAGGTGCCTCTACCTTAGATGCATCCAGTTACCATGAGATGCACAGGGAGCATATATGAATCTTCCATGATGCTCAGGGCAGAAATGGGAAGTTTCTGCCGAGATCAAGAACCCGTTCTGCTTTTATTTCCCGCCCGTGTAACTGCCCGGGTCCTAAGCTGCCCATACGGATTACGATTCTCTGGAAAGCAGCGTCTTGCTCAAAGTAATACAAGGTGTCAATAGACACAAAGGACCCTGTTAATTGTTATGTCTAAACTTTTTGATACATATTTAAGTATTAAGACATTTCACTTAGCTAAGTTTCTCATGGAAGAATTAGAATTGTGAGATTTTTTAATAAATAGTAAAATGTAGATAAAAGTTATAATAGGAAAATTTTATTCTTGAATTACGTGTACCAGATGAACAACTAACACATTAGATAAGTTGTTAAAAAAAAAAAATTAACAAAATAAAAAATGGAAGAGAACATCAAAATTTTAGATGCAATTAAGTTGGTTTGTGGTCTGTCCAATATGCCTCTATGGTCCTTGAATCATACTGGGATGATGGTGCATTTATCCAAACGTGATCTATATGTGAGTGATAATCACTTGTATTATCTAAAAAAGAAAGAGAGAGATTATAATTAGTTATGAAGTTCTTCAAAGTCATTGAATGCACATTTACTATCAACATCTTAACATTGAAATCTCCTAGAACTAATGTTGGAGAACCTACTGATAAAAGCTTAAATATATTCTCTAGGTAAAGTAAATAGTAATTGAGTTGCATCTTTGGAGGCTTGTAGGTTGCTACAACATTTATAGCTTCAGGTGCATTTGCATTGAATTGGGCCACAATAAATTCAGAACCCTTGTTCACATATGTGCTACTATTTGTTAATATCATATCTTTGTGAAAAAGAACAATAGTTCCATGGCCGTCATAACACATTAAGACATTAAATCTTTCCAATAGTAACTCATGAAGTTCTGGTAGTGATTGCAAAGAGGGAACATGTGTTTCATTTATACAAAGAACCTCAGATGCCATCAAATTTAGATCGGCAAATACATCCTTATAATGAAGTTTGAAGGATTGGATGTTTAACCCCTAAAAATCTAGGAAAACCGATTCGGTTTTCTGAGATTTTGGGCAGCTCAATTTAAGGAATTAAATTGATATTATTGCCTAATATTTTTATTGGATGCTCCCCATACTGTAATGTGTATGTGGTAAAGTTTGTAAAGCCAAATTTTAATTTTATAACTTTCATCTAGAAATTTTAGGTTCCAAGTCCAAAACGGGTAGTTTAAAATAATAATTTTTTAAATTTTTTTTTTAAGAAATATGTTCATTACCAAATTACTATTCAAATTCCAAAGTATCCAAAGTCAAAAAGTTGACCAATTTTACAAGGGTAGCCTCCAAAACTTTCAAAAACAATCTTCACAATTTCTAGTAATTTACTAATTTTACAATTTTTTCTTTCAAAAATTGCCAAAATTAGTGATTTTGAATTTTTTCCAAGATTTTTTTTCTGAAATTCACATTATCATAAATGCACCTTCTCACATTCCAGATTTTTCTCAAACTAAATATATCATACGTGGTGCTTGTTTTACTACATGGTTGTTTTTAGACCTTCTTTCATAAAATATTTTACATTAAGGTCAAAAAGTGGAATTGGTCTCTAAAATTTTGCATGAGCATACCCAACTTGATTACCTACACGAAAGAAAATGAGGGAAAAACATTTGGAGTAACAATCATCAAGTTGCCCTTGGCACCATTTAGACAATGCCTCTCACGCAGAGGCAAAATAAAGTGTTGAACAAACTTTGATTGTTATGATCTCACAAATGACAAACATCCAACGGTTGAAATTTTGACCAGTCCTTTGTATACAAGTTAGGTACAAGATCTTACGGTTCAAAGTCTAAAACCGGAAAAAAAAGTTTCTCCATTTCCCCATTTCCCAACGAAGGTGAAAAATGGCAGTTTTTGGTTCTGGAGGTCGAGGAAACGCCTGAATTTTTAGGGGTTAACGAATAAAGAATAATTCCATCACTCCTATTATGTTCAAGTGAATGAAAAGCTATTTTATATTCTGCAACCTATCTCAGGCGATACATCTCATCGGCAACCAAATTATCAATATGGAAGTTCTTGGAACATATTGGAGACAACAGATATAAGTGATTCTTTAATCGAATCCTCGACAAGGCAGTATAAGTTAATCCATGTCTTACCACATCCTTTACATCAAATGTCAATCAGTCAAGGCTTAAACCTTGTGCACGATGGATTGTCCGGGCTGTAGCGGGTTGAATTGAGAAGTGAACCCGTGTTACAAGATGAAGAGGGTTCATACCTATTTGAATTTCTGGAGTCTTTTGTGTAATGTAGTCCACTCGTTTTTAATATTCAAATGTCGGCAATATTCCTCAGCAAATTTTAATCTTGTCTCAATTCCAATGTCAGGCGATCCAAAATCAATCCAGACCAAGCTGTTTGGAATGGTCGTAAATTCTTTAAATATTCCATGAGCACCGTCAATAAGGCCATCATGAGTGACGTGATTGCCACCGCACCACCAACATATCCTTCTTAAGGGATATTTCAGCATGCACACCACCTGTAACACTAGGTATGTTTAAAAGCCTATACAAAGGGGGACATGTCTCTGAAAATATGTCCTTTGCAATAAATTTGTACAATTCGCCAAGAATTTTATCAAACACATATTTATTGTGATTAGTCGTTTTTACATTTGTATAAACAAAGGCAGAAACTTCATGTCATTTAGTGGTCGTCTATAACACAATACATTGATATACATAATGACCTCGACAATTTGTGTTGCAGTTTGAAAGCGATTGAGGATCCTCACAAATTGTAGGTCTTTTTGCCGTTCAACTTGAGCAAGTTTGTAGCATTCAACCCTCTCCTTCCAAAAATTTGGAGCTAAACCATTAAGTCCAACGTTTAAGGTATTAAATATCCATCTATCACGTATGGGAGGCGCTTGATACAAGTCACTTGTAACAATTACATCAAGCCCACTCATAAAACAATTATGAGCTCGCACAATAACCCTCATCCTACGATCAACGATCGCAAACATTCGACAAGCAACCAAAGAGATTTCATCGTTGACGATCAACTGAAGTTGGTCATATCTTTTAGCAAAGCTGTCACGTCGCTCATTGCTTAAACCCCCAAGATTCTGAAGAGTTTTGTTTAGAGAGATTCTAAGAGCAGAGTGAATGGTTGAACCTCCAATACTAGAAGCAACTTTTCTAGTTTAATCTAGCTTCAAAATCTTTTGTTTTAGAAGATCTGCTGCAACATTGGTACGGTTGTAATATCGTAGAAGATATAGAATTATACAAATAAGTGTAAATGTCTTTCACGTACTAGTCTAAAATATAAAAATAGCTTTTTCTGGATTCCTTTGCTTCCGATACATGATATTATCAAAAATCAAGCATTGTTCATTATTCAGCTGCCGCACTAGAGATGAAAATTCACTATCGGGTAGAAATCTATCAGCCAACTAGAAACACTTCCTTGTACATTTTCATCATTATTTTTATTTCTTCCTACTGACAAATTATATGGTTCAATACCTTCTGTATTTGAGCGTATCCGTGACCCCAATCGCTTTAGAACGAATTTCACCATAGATTCAGAAAAATAAACATCAGCAGATGAATTTTCCATATGCATTTTGCTGAACTCATTAACACGTTCTTGCAATGTTGTTGACTCTTCACCGTATTTGCTTTCATTATTGAATTTGTAAACAAATTTTTCACGGATTGGAAGGATGGTGTATTGTTGTTGATTGAATGCATCATGCCACCTGGAATAGCCCTCTGTGATAGCGTGAAAACACCCTCTTTGTTTATTATCGTTCATTGTTGCTTTTATGAGTGAATTGATAACAAGCAACGCAACATTGAAGTAATTTGACGAAATTAAGATAATTAAGTTGTGAATGCAACATGCATGCTAGAGGGTGGTTGTCGTAAGGCTTTTGGTAGATTATTCAACATCAAATTTGAGCTTAATTTTGATTAGGAGTGATTGGTTCAATAAAGAAGGACTAGAAGAGGTAAAAAGCCCCCTAGTGGATCCTTAGTGCAATGAGGAAGGACTAGAGGAGGTAAAAGGCCCCTTCGTGGATCCTTAGTTTGATTAGCGTAATAATTGAGAACTTTGAGTTGGGTTAGAAATTTACCATTGACATTGCTCAACCAACTTTTGATGTGCATCATTGTGTTTGTAACTTAAGTGTTTTGGTTTTGTTCATTTAACAATTTTGTTCATTTAGTGTTTGTGAGTTACATTTGTTCGTAGAGTCTTTAAGACGAAGTGAGTGGAGCGGCGACTATTCATCCATAAAGGCCTTAGTTAGGGCTTATGCGTTAGTTAGGGTTATGGTGAGCTGCCTCTTTGGCGGCTCCTATTATGTATTTAGTACCTTATTTCCAAGCTATTTTGCCTACTCAATCTAGTTAGAGTGGGAGGAGGAGAGCCGTGGGCCCGCTCTTCTACTTTGTTTTCTTCTTTGTTTATCTTGATCTTCTTTGTTTATCTTGATCTTCTTTGTTCACCTTGATTTTCTTTGTTCACATTGATCTTCATCTTAAATTGTTAGTTATTAGGAGAAGGAGAGCCCTTCTCAATTAATCTTCCTCTCGAATTATTTTGTTGATAGGAGAAAGATAGCCCTTTTCAATTGATCTTTTTCGTGAGTTGCTTAGTTGGTAGAAGAAGGAGGCTCCTTCTCTCAATTCTTGATCTCCTTTCCAATTGGTGGTGTACTTGTTTGTACTCAAGCATTAAGTACTATCTTTCTTCAATCTCCATTAAATGCTTTACAGTCTTTCCCCATCAATCCCTCGGTTTTTGTTGAAACAGATCAAAATTTGGGATGATGGTAGATCTCTTTAATAGCTTTCTATTGGTATATGACTCTTTTAATGCCAAATTATAGGGAGAGAGAAATGGCCTCCTGAAGTGAGGGGTGTTGGAAGGTTTCCTCCCCCAGCCGTAGAAGAAGCCGGACGCAGTCGTTTAGCAATCATTCCTTCAATTTTCGTCCGAACATATTAGAATTTTAGATGGTTGTAGAAATGTTTAGTAGCTTTGCAATAGTAGTAAGCATTTGTAATTCTGAGTTGTAAGGAAAGAGATATGAGTCGCTAAAGTTGGCGGTCTCAAAGGGGTTTCCTTTGTCGGCAGTGAAAAAAAAGCCCTAGTTGTTTGGAAATCAGTCTTGGGTTTCTAGTCCTATGCTTCTGAGATTTTAGGATTGGATGTATGATGGACGTAGCTTTTCAAAAAGCTAAGGCACGCCCCAATCGCAGATAGGATGGAGAGATGGCGGTCCAAAAACTAGAAGGGGCTCAAAGCAAGGTTGGCCGCAGTTTTCTTCCTTGCTGCTCGTCTTCTCATTGTCTCGTCTTATCTCTTCCTCTTCCCTTCATGTAATCTTGTTTTTGTAAACTCCTTGTGACCAATTTCCACCTCCTTGGTGGTTTTTGTGCTCACACCCTCTTTTAGAGATTCCGCCGACTCACGGAAAGAAAAATGTAATAGTAGTTGCTCCATGTAATTGGAAAAGAAACGAAATCCATGTTTCAAGAGCCCTTCTCAATTGATCTTTCTCTGATTTACGGAAAGGAAAAAGTAATAGTAGTTGCTCCATGAACCTTAGTCACGAAAGAATAATCTTGACATTGACCAAACAATAAGTTGCATTTTCTTGAAATTTTTCTGAAAAATCTCATCCGTCTATTTTAATATCAAGCATATGTAATAGCATCCATCCTCACAAGCTCTAGGATCTTTAAATCTACTCCATTTCATTGCACAAATGTATTTTCATCACCATAAGTTTCACGGAGTTCATCCAATGTATTCACAAGTTCTGGCCAGTTTGTAACCCCCGACGCAAAAGTAACAAAAAATGTTGTCGGACCTAGTTGTTTAATTATTGTAAACAAATTCTTTCGCAAATGATCTAAGTAATTAGGGCATGTTCTTATTTGACTCAATTCTCTATACCCCAAGTTTGATTTAAGTATGTTTTTGACATTCTTCGGATTTGCAACTTGGGCTGCCTTTGGTCTTCGCCCCTTTAAGACGGTTTTTTGTATACGAATCCAAGCGGAAGTCAAAAGAAAATGAATCAAGATTTTGATTGTCTTGAAAAATATGTTCCGTATATGATATGCAAATTTTTGATTCGCACTTGTTAGTTTTGCTTGAGCAATTTTCTTATAAGATGCACAGAAATCGGGGCGTTGGTAATTCAAAAATAAAGTTGGAAAGTTATACTCTTCTGAATAAGAATCTCCAAATAAGCCAAAAGGCCAAAATTTTTCGTTCGGAGCAATTGCAATTGATTTATCATCATCAACAATGTTTTCTAGTTTTAGAATATTTTAAACCAAGGTATCTGAGCCGACATCATTCGCAGTTTCTTCAAATTCATCAATCAAAATTGATTCATCTTAATTCTCTTGAAACGTTTCCTTTAATGTATTGATATTCTCTGCATTATTCTCTATAATTTTTTTCCAATTTTGATTTATAATTATGTCTGCTTTCTTATATAATGGAGTCTCACAAAGGTCAAGAAACGCTTTCATCACAATATTTGGCTGCACAAAACCCGACAAATAAAAGGATTTGTATTCCAACTTTTTTTTGAGATAAATGGCAATTCTGGATGAATCACGTGGGAGACGTGGTAGCATCCATTGATTAGAAGGAACATTTGCGACACTTCCCCGCATCGCATATTCTTCATACCCCTTCAACTCATAAATTTAGGAAAAAAATACATGTGAGACACTAACGGTTCCTCAATATTATTCAATGATCTCACAATTTCCATATTTGGACGAGTTGTTAATATGTGAAATAACTGAAATCTCATAGACATCTCCCATATATTCATGAAAGACATTCTTTGACATTTTTTACAGATAAAAATTGGTTCTCTACAAGCTTAGATTTGATACTTTGTAGGAAGTAAGTCAATAATATCATTGATTGCATAGCAAACTTTAGAAAAAACCAAAGTTTTTTACAAAAAGAGCACATACGTGAACCACCGAAACGGTTCAAGCTTGCGTGAGTTGCTTTCTATAAGGTTTAGTTTAGTTTATTGCTATTCTAATTCCCTAATTGGAACATTTAGGTTCTTCCAATTCCTAGAAAATCCATGACCTTGGGTGGAGTTTTGCCTAAATGCCCCGGCATTGATCTATTTTATTGTAATTTGGTAATTTTGATTGATGCCAATGTACTTATGGCATGTTTTGGTTATTTTTTATGCTTCTACTATTATTCATGATTAAGCGCGTGTGCATTGTGATTGCTTAGATTCCTCCCATATAAATAATCAAGAAACTAAGTTAAAACCTTACGGATGAATCAGTTGGATGAACGCGGTCTCATCCGTTGAAGCGAATGAAGCTTTTGCTCCGTCCAACTAAGTCGAATTGGATCAGGGATGAGAAGAGTTAGTTTTTTTTTGAAAGTTGTAAGATTTTTGGGTTAGAAGGAGGGAGCGCATGGGAGAACTGACAACTGCAGGACGGCGTTAGCGAGCCAACAGCTCATCGGCGAAGCCGATTCATCGTGGAAGGAGCACGAGCGGCGTGCCAATCTAGCACGAGCCAGCGATTGGGAAAGAGGTCGGCGCCGCGCAGTTGGAGAATACCTATAGTAGCGTGAAGACAGACCGACGCATCGACGAAGAGCATCAATCATGAGCAGATCAAGAAGGCTGGCAGGAGAGGATCGGCATCAGCGATCAAGAAGGTCGGCAGCAGAGCATCGCTAAAGCTCAGCACCGACAGCAGAAGCCGCCACCTCGGCACCGGCACCAGCAGCGCCGACAACGAAATATTGACAGCAAAATCAACAATCGAGAAGAAGAGGCGTCAGCGCAGGAGAGCACCGACGCATCGACAGAGGAGCAGCAGAGAAGAGTCAGTAACCACCGCGGAAGTAGCGTCGGCACCACCAGCAGCATGAGGTTGGCAGCACGAGATTTGAGCAGCATGACGGCATCGAAAGCAGCAGGAGCGGAACCGATTTGGAGTCACGTGATCGGAATGTGAGGTTGGCACCGTCAGCCGCAGCAGTCGCGGAGCGGAGGCAGCTTCACCGATGCGCTGTCCCCTCTCCGTGATAATACGGAGGGTGCATAGGGTGATATTAGAGAAGGAGCTCCTGTCTTCTCCTTTTGCTTTATTTTGTTCCATGTTTTTTGCTAGATTGCTTGTGTTGAAGGTAGTAGGGATTGTGAACCCTTGTCTTAAAAATAGCAAAATTCATTGCCAAAAAAATGTTTGTTTTGATCTAGTTTAGTGTTATTTGGACTTGCTATTGGTGTGTATTTTTGTTTGAATGATTGTGTCTCTTTTGCTAGACTTTCTGTTTTGTATGCTTATGTGTTAGTATTTACCGCGTGCAAGGGTAGTGCGGAAGCGCTGCGCAATTTTTTAGAGCTGAATTTGTGGAATTTAGGCTAAAATTTAGAGAAGTGGGATTGAGCGCGGAAGCGTTGCCAAAATCACTCCAGAAGTTCCTTGTTTGTGTTGGAATAATTTGAATGCCTTGCTATATTGTGCACTGGAGAATGTGGGTGCCTTGGTTTGCATTTGAGGAAGAAAGAAGAATTTATAGTTAATTTTCTCATTATTTGCAACTCATGTGTGTGTGTTGACATTATTAGGCTTAGTGGATTTTGAAGGTCTTGTGGCGGTTTTTGGCCCCGTTTGGCCCCCTAATTGAGCCTTTGGCCCTTGCTGGTCACTTGAAAGCTTTTATGGGCTCTTTAAGGTGGATTTTGAGACTTGAATTAATGTTGTAATCACTTGTTTTCATGAAAATTGAAGTTCTTGCATGTTTATGTTCCGTTTACTTCAATTTGTCTTGAATTGCATGTTTGTATGAGTGGTGTCTATTGCTTGGAAGGCTAGTTAGTTATGCAGACTATCCTAACGGCCCAAATTTTTGCTTCAAAACCGGGTCACCGGAATGAAACTTCACAACATATTTGGAGTATCTTTGACATCAGCAACATATTTGAATACAAGTTTTTTATCGTCTCCGTCGAAATCATCAAATTTCGACTTCAAAGGTGTAATACATATCACATTAACACATGCTAATGTGAAATTTGAACAAATTTGAACGTTTAACACCTTCAAATGATTAACAAGTTGTTGACGTCACACAGACACCACAAGATTTTTTAGTTTAAGTTGCTTTATTGTAACATTTGAGCGCATTTTTTAGTTTTTTGAAGTATCTCATTTAAGAATATATCTACTATTTCCGTCTATATAAATCTTCTTTTAGCATCCACTATTTGAGTAAGCATGTAATTTTCATTTGAACCCCAAATCTTATCGTGAAAATTATCTACACTCACATGTTTGACCTGATTGTCATTCAATTCAATCTAATATTTTATACAGATGACATTGTTAATTTCCAAAAGAACAATCTTTCTGATTTCCTCGTTGTTGCTTTTATCCTTCAAACTAGTCAAAACACCACCAATGTTATTCGTACAAACTTTGTCAATTTTGTGTATTGTGCAACATCATGATTTAAACTTGAATGTTAAACAAGTACAAAATCATTAAGGATTTATTTTCCATAAAAAAAAGCTAAAATTTAAAGAAAATACACTTGATTGACAAGGTAGACAACGTTTGTACAAATAACATAATTGAGTAAATAAGCAACAACATCAAATAGAGAGTTTCCGATGAGTAGTTAAATTCATATACACATCATAAACCAAAATTGAAAGCTCTAGATCAATGGTAGACATATTTGCAAACGCAAAAAAATCAAAAACTACAAAAGTTTGTCTTGAATTGTAGCTGAATACTCAAATATAATAAAAATTTAAAAAAATAGTAGAAGATGTAAAAATTCAATTTAAATAGTTATTTTTACTTAAGATCTTATGAGAATAGATTATTAATAATCAATAATCCAACTTTCAAGAGGATGCAAGGAATTCGAGAAAAATAAGGATGCAAACAAACAAGTAATCCAATATTCTACTTTTCAGTGGAATATGAAATCACATGATTGTATTGAAGTTTGATGTATTTCATTCATCCACTGTATCTTCAATATAAAATTAAAAATACAAGTATAGGAAATTCAACTTAATTAACAATTTTATGCATTTACTGTAG
Organism: Bryum argenteum; assembly: GCA_037043015.1. Lineage (NCBI taxonomy): Eukaryota > Viridiplantae > Streptophyta > Bryopsida > Bryales > Bryaceae > Bryum > Bryum argenteum. Next base: position 6,184,971 of record CM073327.1, read on the forward strand.
ATGAGTCATCAAATATATGATTCATTACTAGAATTTGATTATTAATTTTAGAGGAGCAAATAGAAATCATCTTTAAACCATATAAATACCAAGAATTGATATAAATATACCCGAGAGTATCCTCAAACGCCAAAAATATGTAATATACATTATGAAGATTGAATAGTTAATAGTGATAATATGTTGAAAATAACACTTTAAATAAATTAATATTGTTTTTATCTACTGTGGTATAAAGAAAGGAGATTTCTTATACCAAATATACAATTTTTTTTTATTACTTTGATAAAATACAAAATACAATATAGTACTGATTTCTACATGGAATATATCAGATACGATGGTAATGATGAAAACTTGATACGAGTCATATACAAGTCTTTATACATATAAGCTATGAAATACGACAAAATACAAAATCGTAGACAAGATTCATATAAGTTTCTTGACAAACACCATTCATCTACTCAAAAAATATATCAATTCCACTCACTTGAAAGTCGTTTGCTTGCTAAAGCTCGATATGTATCTCCAATATGTTAGAACTCTTTGCAAGATCCTCTGCAAAACTTCTTACAGGTAATGTATTTGAATCCGCTGAAAACTCAATCAGCACACTACTAAAATTTAGAGAAAACACTCTTCGCAAATGAATCACGTTGAACTTCCGCAAAAAAGATTTTTGTGTTGATTAAATTCCTTAACGGTGTTAATATCAACACTTAAAACCTTTCAAATATTTTTCTTATTTACCGTGGATTCGTAAATCTTGTATCTAGCCGTTGTAATCCAATTTTCAGAGTCGATGAAGTGATCACCAAAGAATGGCACGTCGAGCGGTACGAACTGTGATTTTATTTCGTAGTGTTAGATATGTGATTCTTGTCACATATTTCTTCGTGTATGCTTCTGTCAATCGATATGGTGAGCACTCCCTCAATCTTCAATCAAGATCACAAATATGGTAGCAAGTAGTATTGACAATAAATTAATAACAAATCTTTTATCATTCAAGAACTCATTTATAACAATAAAGAATTTTGACAACACCTTACGATATCAACTAATTAAACAAGTTTGTCTTCACTCCACTAAGATTCAAAAATCAACATATTAATCAAACAAAAAATTCTGTAATGTAAGAAAAAAATTTCAACATAGTAAATGATTTGTAATCAGAAAATTTTAACAAGATACACTGAAATATATTAGCTCAAAAATCAGGAAGATAATATAATGGTTGAGGGTTGTAAGAGAGCAATTACCTGGATCAAGTGGAAATTTATGTACTCTTTTGAGTGATGCTTAAAAACTTCAGTGAGGTCTTTCTCCACACTTGTGTCTAGAACGAAAGTAATGATGATATTAATGTAACATGTATCTTGCCAAGTATCTTTCACTTTGGGCCGCTGAAGTTACGTTTTCGACCAAGAACGTTGCTACGTTTTCACGTGAACATTTCTCAGCAGACAGTGTATACTTTGCATAAAACTCAACATAAAAAACAAAAGAATAAACACCTTCTTTTAAATTTGCCACAGCGATAATAAAAATTTTCTTGTTCCTTTACACAAATCCAACAACAACCAATTCTGATGATTCCACTTCATTCAAACATTTTCAGGTAAAAACAATCCTTGATAGAGTGAGTGGGAAAAAAATAAATCGGAATTTGAAACGGTTCAACTACTTTTACTGAGATTACTGAATCTACTCTAAATGAGTAAATAGAATTTTATGTTCAAACATATCATGCTTGATATCGACGTTGGAATTACACACTTTCAGAAATAAACCGGATATTAGTTTAGAGGTCAACTTATCTGCTTAGAATCTACTGCGGTCATTGTCATAGTGCGATAACCTTCACGATTATCCAAATTCACAATTATAAATTTGTATCGATTACTTAGAAGATTTCATTTATCTCGAATGTTTAATAGCAATGAACTTGCGCAAGCGAGTATTCGCAATCTTGTGTGCATATTTCACGTTCTAATAATGAATAAGACTTGTGTTGTACAACTTAGGCATTTTCTTCATTTTCTATAAAGAATCTGCAACTACAAAGATCAGCACAACAAAACACTGCAATTACAATCACAAAATAAAAATAGCAACAATGCACTTTAATTTTCTTAACAATATAGTTACAGTGTAACTAAATATTTTGGACTGCACTTTATAGTTTATACTTAAAGATATTTAAACTCATTCAAGAAGTCAAACATATTGTTGAAGAAGAAGAATTATCAGTTTGAAAATTATCCTATTTAGTATAATAAGTTCGTTCCGAGGGAAACGGTCAAGTACGAAATCAAAAGTAATAGATTTTTTTCCCATATCAAGGATGAAATTAAATTTCAATTCACTTAATTCATTTTCAAAATCCTTCTTATCAATTAATAGCTCTTCAACTTGTTTAACCAAAATCTCATTCTCATTTGATTTTATGCATAATTCATTTTTCAAAGATTCTATACAAGTTTCAAATTTTTTCTGTACACCTAAGAAATTTTTTGATTGATCTACCTAAATTGCAATCTCTTTCTTGCTTTTGAATGCATTTTTCAAATTCATTAACACTTTGCAAAGTTTAATTTTAAGAGAAACAATACTTGATTCACATTCTTTAATATCATTTTAAAAAGTTTTTTTATTGTCTTCTAATTGGATAACCAAATCTTTATTTTACTTAGTCAAATTTGATACTTCATCATTTAGGTTTTTAATGCTGCTTTTATAATCAAAACTTGCAAAAATCAATTCAGTATTTTTTTTTCTTACATATTCTTCATTTTCTCTAACCATAATTTTCTTTTTTTCTTCGTCCAACATTTTGTTTTTTCAATTTTGAGAAATTTCATTTTCTTCTTGTAATTCTAATTTTAAATTATTAATAACTTGATCTCGGATTGAAATTTGATTGTATACACCTTCTCTTTCATTTTCAAATTGGTATCTCTCTTCCCACAAATTATCTCTTATACTTTAAAAACCATTCTTTTCATTCTCCAAGTCTTCATTATAATTCAATAATTGCAAGCAATTTTGATGTAGAAAATTCTCTCTTGAATCTTGATGTTCTCCGTCAAATCTTTTTAAGATTTGGGTTCATTGTCCTATTAGCAATTGATTTTTTTGTTTTTCAAATAAGCTAACCTACTTAGTTATTTCCCCGACAACGGCGCCAAATGTTGAAGAAGAATAATTAACAGTTTGGAAATTATCCTATTTAGTATAATAAGTTTGTTCTGAGGGAGACGGTCAAGTAGAAAATCAAAAGTAATAGATTTCTTTTCCCAAATTTACATTTTCCAGTCAATTGAAGTACAACGACAATCAAACATTGACAACCATAAATTCAACTTGACGCAATTAGTTTTTAAATAGGTTTATATACTATCAATTCAAAAATTGTAAATCCTAGTCACAAATCATACATGCAGAAACACTCATAACTTCCAATTTGCACAAATACTTTTATAAAACACTCAATATAGGAATCATAATCGACAGATGCTCAAACCGATTCGTAATTATTCCAATTAACACACATAATTGAATCACTCTAAATCCTCCAAATAAAACAACACACAAATATTTCAATTTAACTTAACACATACAAAATCATGGACTTTGAATTGAACAAACTCCAAACAATAATCACACGCAGAGGATTAAATTTTAAATTACACTTAACACCAATTTACATATAGTTTCAAAACATATACTCATGTGCAATTTCGGACTTCACACACAAATAATCCCTCAAATACATACAATACTAACACCAATCACACCAACGCCGATTAGACAATCAAATTTCTATTAACTTCACACAAACAAAACAAAACAACTCACTTGGCTGGACTCGCACGCTCTCTTTAGCTGTGGGTTCTGAAGTAATTAGAACGATGAGTATCAATACTCTCCAAATTGGGAAGTTAGGTAACTAGCTAAACCTCTTGAAATCTATAGAAACTACCTATTTGGTGATTTAAATTTTTATTGGAACCAAATTCACTTAGTTATGTACTAGGATTATATTAGTAACCAAATTGCAACTTTTAATGTATAAAAATGTAGTATAGCTATTCGATTTGAAGTTCTATAGAAGTAAAAATTAAATTTACCAACTTGATTGTCTACACGTATTATGAGATTTTATCTTGAGAATTTACAAGATTTTAACACGTACTGACTATTTCAAATAATATTCTTAAACCCAATTTATTTGTAACAAAAGGTTTATAACTCTCTCTCTAAATTTGACAGTTATATTAATTGTTTAAATTTTCCGCCATGTTCAAGTTCAAAATCACACTACACCAAAAAAAAATATTTACAAAATCTTTACAGTATTTCATAATAATTAATACGACTACATACTACCCTTAAACCCTAAACCCTAAACCCTTTGCTCCGACTCTATATCTATGAGCCTATAAATTACACCAGCCACTCATCAGAGATCGCTCAGTAACTTATCTAATATTTTAAGGCTTTAGACTTGAGGATATCGGTAAACTATGTTTGTTTTCAACTAAGAAATTCAAATAGTAGTTTATTGATTGTAAATTGCATTAGTTCATGATTTTAATAAGGTTTTTACATAGAATTTATTTTAGCGTTCTAATAAAGTGTTATATTTTGTTTATTTGCAAGGGGAGTGATATAAACGGAAATTGATTACGAGATTTATAGAGTTCTGAGATAATTACCCCTTCGTTCAACGCATTAAGAACATTTTTTACGTTTGGCACATTCTTGCCTATGATTTATCCAAATTTAATTGTACACGATGTTGAGGAGGATATAATTGAAGCTAAAAGTTTGGAAAAATTTAAAAACATCAAATGTTGTTATCGCAATAGTTTGTATGAAAATAGTAGTAATCATGAGACAAGAATTGAAAAACTTACTTCTAGTTCTGAATACGTTATCGACATTAAAATGTACAATGATTCACTCATATGATGACAAAAATATATACCCGTGGACATATTTTTAAGTTCGTTTTGGGTTTAGGGTCTTGATCGCCAAACAAATTTAAAAAGTTAAATACAAATATTTAATTAAAATTATTGCTTTAATTGGTTATATAGAATGTTATTATAAGTTTTATTTTCTCTATTGGGGACAATCGCTGAAGTTGCTTCTATATACTCATCATATAACAGTGCATATAAAGAACACCTAACTATGGAATCTAATCGTTTTCCGCTTTGGTCTCTGGCACGTTTTAAAAAGTAAGTTGGTTTTAGATATAAACTCACTACACTATTTATCATGTGTAATCTTATGTTTATTAAGCAACTATATTATTTTATAACGACATGATAGTTTATAATTTTGATGAATCAAGTGTAAATTTTAACGAATCAAGAAGTATGTTTGATTTTCTGTTTAATATTTGGTTTAATTTTACTTACGTAGTAGGTTTGATTATTTTATATGTCAATTTCTTGTAGGTACAAGTTATGACCATAACAAATGTCGTTTTGCTAAAGGAGGTTATTACCCATACTGGGATACAATTATTTAGATCAATATTTTTAAATCATGTACGATTTTATAAATTTATACTTGAAACATACTTAGTGTTTGTGACTATTTTAAAATTAATTACCTCACTTTTTGGAAAATGTACTTTGAAATTAATTTTGAGATTTAGGAGTTGAGACCATATATATGTTAAGCTACATGCAATTAAACCAAACTGCTGTTAATTCAAAGATATTTTTATAGATTCAAAATATATAGGGTTAAATACTCTTATTAGAAATTTATTTAAAAACATGCATATAATTTTCAGATTCCGATGCATGGTGCGAGTTATAGCCACTTGGCCTGAACATGTGGTCAATATTTATGAATTATATAACAATAAATTCGTTTATCACATACGGCTTACTTTGGAAGATCATACTGCCCGTCTACGTGCCATTTTAATTGGTAATGATGCGGTACGTTTATTAAACTATATTAACTTGTATGATTACTTCTCATTTATTGTAAATTATGTTTATTATAGTTTAAACGTAAGTTCAATTCTTTCGTGGACTACTAGTCGCCAATTTACAACATCCAAGTGATATCCGCAAAGTATTAGGGTTTAACATTGATCGATTTATTGGAGTTAGACAAAATAGAAATTCACGAGATCCGCCGTAGATTAATATTTGTCTTAAATCTTATTGTTTGGATGACAATTATCTTCGAGAGACTCGTATGCACCGGATCCTCGGCACTCAATTGTCATTGGAGATTCCTTCACCACCGCAAAGTCCCTTGTCACAAGCAAATGTGCGAGTGCAACCGGTGCCAACTCCAGTTTTTTTCTCATTTCCCACACATGTACCAATCCGCATGAATCGGAATGTACCACGTCCAATTTTATTTTCATTCCGGGTTACTACGACACCTAATGTACTGTTACCCTCCGAGCAACCAATTCAAAGCATCGATGAACCCTTTGCTGCTACAAATATTGGAACTTTAGTTAATGATATTCTTCGTCGAGAATATTTGTAGCAGCAAAGGGTTCATCGATGCTACTCGAGAATATTATATCTAACACATTGGTAGAGGAAGTCGCAATAGAAGTTAAAGAAAACATTGAGGACTAGCTTTATTGTACAGGGTTTGAGCATAGCGGTTTTCGGTTTTCGTTTAGGCTTGTTGATCTAATTGTTAATTCAGAATTACTTTTTGTTGTATTTTTTTGTTGGATTCAATAAAGATCTCCTTTACCGCAAATTAAACATTTCACAATTATTATGGCTCCAAAATTGGGTTTTTCAGTTCTGCATGTAGTTTACCAATCGTATTAGATATAATATTCTCCTACAGTTTTAAAAAATCACCTCTTAGTATTTGAATAGTTTAGTATACAGAACTGCCTTTCCATACTGACTTCTCACTCTAAACTTTCAATGATGGCTATATTTTTAACGTTGGAATCTAAAATTGAAATTTAGCGTTAAATAAGCAGTTTCTGACATACAGACAAAGTTAGTGGGATCCTAGACAAAATTAGTGGGAGGGTTTCTCTATTTGCTTTTTACCCACGTCGATCGAAGAGACGAGCTATCTTATTGGCCTAATCCTACACACGTTCACGCCATAGGTACTGGCATCGGTTTTAGAAGTACCAAACTTCCAGCTCAGCGCACCCTCCGCATTCCATTTGTTTGGACCGGATATATCCGCTTTGTTTGGAGGCAAGCTTCGAAAGCGGTTTTAGCCATCTCAAAGCTTCTCCGAGACCCCCTTCCGGATTCTTATTCATTTACTTAGCTGCGCCATTTCTCGTTGAGCGAGACCATCCTCCCACCATGTTAGGGCTCCGCGTGACGAGAGGGCGTGGCAGCGAGAGAAAAAGACAGACGTAGATAGAGACGACGAGGGAGTTAGGGAGGGAGTGAGAGGTAGGATTGCCGACAACTACTTGACAAAGGCGGTAATTTTAACGTCTGCAGTTTTGACATGGAATACTCTAAGTTTTTAAACTTCAAGATACCGCTTTCATAGCAAATAAAATTATATCAACTTGGTGGATATTGGGAGCATACTCCTACAAGAAGTTCTGCATCAGCTCCAGTTAATTAGGATCCAGGGATGACTTCTGGATCTGCTCCAGTTAATCAGAATGTATGTATGTTAAACATGGTAAAATTTATTTATACATCCTTCATTACTCTCTTTACAGAAATATATTGTTATTTTTCTTCCTATCCGTAAAACTTAAAGATAAAAAGTTTTGAAATTTCAGGACCCCATAGATGAGATTTTCGAGTTTTCACCTCTAGAGATTATGCTGGGTGGAATTCCTCCGGAGACTGTGACTGAAGAGATTTTACCTCTAGCAATCTTGCCTCCGGAGACTTCTAAATCAGACATCGCGCCGTTAGCGATTTTGTCTTCAAACCCGATGCTAACAACACAAAATCTACATCTGGCTCAAAACGCTTAGAGTGCATTAAAGTGGAGTATGACAATGGAGCATTTACTTCTGGATCGAAGCGCATAAAGTTAGAGAACGAAGAAAATAATTGTCGATGTAGGATTTGCGTACATTGTGGTGGAAAGTTTCTGGTGTAGGATTGATCTAACGTTTTTTTAGCTAATAACATATATTGTGATAAGGCTAAGTAGTGAGTATTAAACCGGGTCCGCAAAGTTGTTAGTAAAATGAAGTTTCTAGTACTTCTGCACCATTTTATGGTTTCCGTTTCATAGCTAACTCTTGAAAACTAACGAGTTTTTAATTGTAAAGGAAATCTTTTCAGATAATTATGGTTATAGGATCACTGTACAAGAAAATTTTGATTTTGAACCTTCGGCTCGTGCTAGTGCTAGTTTGCTCTATGTGCAGCTGAACGAGACGTGTCGGGAACGTGAGCCAAGAATCCTGTAATCCTAAACTCAAGAATATAAGCAACCCTGATAAAACCGCTCTCATCTACAACACTCTGACCGGAGTGGTCTACAATTGTCAAAACAAACGTCATTTTTACACTTAACTGGCCGACTCATGTATTTTGCCTGAAAAACTTCTCTAAAATCGTAAGGGAATGAAAAAAATGAGTAGCTGAGTAGCCACCAGCGTCCAACAATGCTATATGTGGAGCCGTATCACTGCACACACACACACACACACTATATATATATATATATACATACATAAATATAACACCCGTTCTATAATCCCTAATATACAATCTCTCATATATATTTGAAACATATATTATAAAGTCATTCAATGTGTTGTGTAGAATTTATGTATAATCCAAGTACCCAGAATTGATACTACAATCAACTTGCTTGATAGTGTCGCATTCTGTTGAAAATATGCAAAGCATCCTGTCGGGTAAAGAGAATTAGCCCTAAGAAAACACTGGATTTTTGGTTGCACCTAACTTAGAGGAGAAGTGAGAAAAGTAATCAAACTATGTAATAAAAGTCATTATAAATAATATAAAACACTATTAAAGATAGGTTAAAAGATTGGTATTAATGTACTAAGCAAACTTTAATTGAGATTATGTTAGTTTAATTAATTATAAGTGATTAAACAAAAGATTAGTTAACTATATAAGATTAATTAAAATTTCTAACCTTGATTGATCTCTTACTGTGATTAGATTAATAAAACAGAGTTAAACACTAATTAATTATGATCAGTGTTAACAAACATGATTAAGATAATTAAGTTTAATTACTCATAACCCTTCAATACTCTGATCTATATGATATCCTCTTTCTAGATACTCTTCGTACACATAGTAGATCCTTAACGTACACTTAGTAGATCCTTTATTAATTTTAACAAATGTTAATAGTTATAAACTTCTCAATTTAATCAAACACCACCGTTGCATACGGTATTAAAATTATACAAGTGATATGTCATTGGAAAGCTAATACCATACTCTATAGTCATAGTAAATTATAGATATCAGGGATTAATACACAAAATCCTTTCGTCTGTAAAAATTAGATCTTTGAAATTTGAAAGCAGCAGACCTCCTTTCTCTACAAACACAGTCAACAACTGTGAAGAGCTTTAAAATTGATGAGTATTATGTTTATAAAAAGTTAAATTGATATGCTACAGACTCTCAAAAACCTCGACATCAATAGATGTACACAAAAACAATGGGATTAGTTTAAAATACGCTTGTTAGCACCGCTTCTATGTTGAAAGAGTAAGATACCCTCTCTTCTTCAAATGAACACCACGGCTCCATACTAACTCCAGATTAACCCCTAAACGCGCCAGCCTATTTTTAGCAGAAAAGCACATTTCCATAGAAATCCTCATAGATGAAAATCAAGAGAAGCTATTAAGATCTCAACCGTACAAACTTGTAATAGACTTATCCAAGATCATGTGGACCAAAACTTGAGTCATGAGGCCTTATAGATCGGAAGATCATAACATATTAATACTAAAAACAAACTGTAAAATTTCATCATTTTCACTTTGAGGTGGAAATGCTACCAATATACCTATTGCAATGAAAAAATTACCAACTAGAGAGATGTTCACCTTCATCTTAACCCCTAAATGGTTTGACTCATTTGTAGTAAAATGAACACATCCTCAAAAGCATTGTCATAGGTGGAGGTAAAAGTGTGTTATCCAAATCTCAACCGTACAATCTTGTCGTAGACATATTGAACATCATGTGGGTCAAATTTTGAGTCATGAGGCTTCATAGATTGCGAGGTCATAATGTATTAATACTCAAAAATGATCACATAATTTCATCATTTTCACTTTAAAGTGAAAATGCTACCATTAGACTTATTGCAATGAAAAAGTCACCAATTAGAATGTTGTTCACCTTCATCTCAGTAGCATCCTTGAACAAAAAAAAACCATGAGAAAAATTTCTTTGTGCAAATTATGGCCCTGCAATGGTGAAAACTGCCCTAAATTTTACAAAGGAAAAAATGTCTAAAACTAGGCTGCTGTCACTGAAATGCATGCCATTAATTCATACTTCATTGTATGGGTCTGAGATTTTCATTACATAAACTAGACTTGATTTGGGACCCAACCCAAGTGATTTCGTCCAAAACGGAGTCCGGATGAAGAAGTTATGGCTCTCCAAAGTTGGTGTCATCCAAAATGTCGTTTTTCGACATTCGGCCCGCTTAAGGGTTAATAAGTCCTTTACCCAACAAAAATTCATCAAAAAAATTTCTTGGCTCAAATAAAAGCCATGCAATGGTAAAAACTGCCAAAAATTTTACAAAGGAAAAATAGTCCAAACCTAGACCCTTTGCATTCAATTTCATGCCTTATCTTCAAAACACCTTTGATCTTGTTAAGGTTTCTACCACTTAGACTAGACTCTAATTGGAGGCCATCCCAAAAAATTAAGTTGAAATCCAACGGTGGATGAAGGAGATATAGCTCCTCAAATATCATCCATTTTCTCACTTTTTCTGTTGACAAAACATCATTGCAAATCCAATAGCAAAATCATTTGGATCAAAAAACGTCACACTACAAAGTTGTTAAGAATCACCTTAAGATCATGACCATGAAAAAAAAAATCATGAAAACTATTTTTAATTTCACATAATTGGCTTGCAATGGTAATACATGCCCCATGCTTGAAAACCCAAAAGCAAGCGCTGTCTTCACTAAAGTGCATTCCATTAATTCATACTTTATTGTATGGGCTTGCAAATTTTACAACGCAAACTAGACTTGATTTGGAACCTAACCCAAGTGATTTCATCCAAAACGGACCTCGGATGAAGAAGATATGGCTATTCAAAGTTGCTGCCTTCCATCCAAAATGTCGTTTTTCGACATTCGGCGCGTTTAGGGGTTAAACACTCAATAACTTTTTACAAATAGACACTCAAAATACAGAACCTCTTAAAGTATTATATTTAGAAACGCTTTTTACAAAAGATAGTGACTCTTCAAAGTCGCGGATAACAAAAACATAAGGCAATGACCTCTTTGCACTAAAAGACTGTTGCTACTTCCTCACAAAACGTAAGTACGTACTCGATACCATTTTGGACATGAGGCATACTTAGTGAAATGAACTATGATATCATATCATCGTCAATTGACTCTTTGAAAATGCACTTGCCACACTCTTTGAATTGTAGAATGTCTCTGAACATGTTCGATAGGCCTGGCTAGCCTTAGCTTTTACATTTCTCTTTGCCACAATCATCACAACGAGTTTGTTCAAGACAAAACCGTTAACCTTGCTCCTATTGCTATACGTGTAATGTGTCAGTATTAGATTAGTCAACCGCTACACTAGTCAATCCAAGCTTCTTCCATGAAGCTAATGGTTGTCAAACTTCATCCAACTCTTAAGAGCAGCATGATATGACTAAGTGCTAGTTTGTGTGTATTGATTTGAATGGAGTTCCGTCGATGATCAATAAGAAACATCTCGGATAAAAGAAAAATACAAAACATAGTCGTATATTAATGAAAACGTTCGTACAAAAAATGACAATCTCCTATGAGCAATAGAGACTAGCTCACCTCTCTTGGTGTTGATCGTATATTAATCTTGTTAATCCAAGCTCTTGTGAGTTCTTGTTAGTTTCCAGATCTTCTTGTCATTTGTTTCTGTATCTCTGACAATGCCCCCACGCTAGCATTATAAATTTCTCTCGTTGCAATGCATCATTTTTAGACTTTGTAGGTGACATTAATGCACACTGTGATCATGGCGCGGACCTTCCCGTGGGCGCTATTGTGCTATTGCTGCAGCAACTCCACCAGTCTTGCTGCATCTCTATTGTATTTCAAGTGCAAATTTAAAAACGTGTAAAAAAACGAGTCATAAATGTATAAGTACCAAAAAATTACATAATAGACATGGCATTTGTATAATTTAAGATCTAAAACTCTCAATTGAAGCTCTCAACGGTTTGGTCAACAAAAACTAAAACCTTGGCACCAAAACTCACAATATGATGTAGTGGCTCGCGGTTCAAATATCATCTGCCATCGTTGATATGCCTCTACAATTCCTAAACCTGATGGTGTGGAGAAGGCCAAGAGAGATGTGTGTCTAATCTCGAGGAAACAAAGTTTGAAGGACAGAAAAGCCTTTTCAAGGAAAAATAGAGCAAAAGAATGCTCACCCCAAACAGTCGCAGACCGGAGTAGATTTATCTCTGCTCCCCTTCCTGGATGATAAAAGCTTCAGAGGCCTTGCTCCCACATCCAGGAGATCGATAGAATTCGCCTGGTTCCTATCCAAGACGCCTGCAGATATTGCCTTGTTCCCATAGGTTGTTGGCGGCAAGGGATGAAAACCCAATATCTAGATATTTTGATACTTCAGGGAGGGGCTGTACATCTGGGGTAGAGTTTAGGATTGGAGACAAGTTTTGGGGAAGTTATCTTCGAGTTTTAATGGGCCAGCAATACTCTTGCGCATCGGTGATCGAGCCTCAATTGGGGTTTGTTTTTTAATCAGTGGCTCAGGGTCAGGTGTAAGTTTAGGGTTAGGGTAGCATGTTAGGGTTAGATTAGGATTTTATTGGTTTTAGGTTTCTAAGGCTGCTTCTACCTTCTACATATACTGAACTAGTATGGTGAGTTTTCCAGAACTTGTACGGTGAATTTCTCAAGGGACAGCGGAATGCTATATCGTTCTGTTTGCTTTCAGTTTGATGTTCTTTCAGATGTGTTAGTTAGAGCTACATTTCTGTGTGGGATGTAATTAATTTCTCTATCTCATGTGATGAAGTTTTAATTATTCTGTGGACAATTTGACCAAGTGTTGAAGTTTGATATGGTCATCTTTGGAGAGCAAGGTTTAGGGTTGAAAGGAGGAGACCTTTCCTATGCGTTTTTCAGAGGATATTTTTTTGGGTGGGGTGGGGGAGGGGAGAGGGTGCTAGTATTTCTTCATGTTTTTCCTTTGCATACAATATTGTCAATGATGGAGATTTTGGCTGCTTGTTTTACTGCAAGTCATGAATTCAATGGAGAATTGTCTTCTTAGAATCTATATGTACTCTACAGGACTGACATTTTAAGAGAATGATTTTCAAAATGAGAGAACTTAAATTTTGCTACCCTGCATTTACTTGATGAATTCTATTGCTGCAAGACTGTTCTGCTAGTTTTCATGTTTAAATAAATTGGTCCCTTGGTTTCCATGCTATGATATAGTTGTTGGATGTTACTACCTCTGCAGGACCTATTCAATTCAGCTCAGCACGTGGTGTAAATGCCGCTCAACAATATTTAGCAGGCCTGTGCATTGGCAAGTTTGCTTCTTTAATTGATGCGCGATAGTGTTGCTTGGAACCACTTAGTATTTGTCATCTGAACCTGTTGATTTCGGATGCACCTTCAATGATCGGATACGGGATATGCGTCTTAGGAGGTACCCGTTCGGGATTTTTATACAGCAGGGCCTAGCGTCCTTGATCCTCTTGGTAATGCTCTTTTCATACGTCAGGCAACAATGCTCTCACAGGAAGAACGTTGTGGGTGAGAATAATTTGTGTAAGATTATTGCTCTAAGTTGTCAAAAGCTTTGTTTCATGATGTGTAGAGAAGAGTACAAAACTGACTTGAATTATGGCAATTGCATGGGAAGAAAACCATCATAATTAAAAAAATCACCTGAACTTCAGAAAAGGAGCAAGAATGAACCGACTTAGATCCTCATACAAAGTGCTAATTTGTGGTGGCTGGATTACAATCATTGAATGGGATAAATTTGAGTGGGATTGAAGATTTCTTGGATCACCGAGTACGTATGGTTCATTCGCAAGGTATAGGGTTTCACAAACAGAGGTATCTTTGCGCATTGCAAACAGATCCAAGTGCCCCTCATCACAGATTGCAACATCCTAGTATACATTTTAATTTTAATTTTTTTGCAATGACAATTTGCCTTTAGACTGTGCTGGCTGCATGGGTTTAGGTGTCAACCAGCATATTGTGTCAACAAGAACTGACAAGAAAAACTGTCTGTGCAGCATGTTTCAACATAAAGCAGCAGGCGCTTAAAAAGCAGAACATGATGATGTGAGGGTGTATATGTACACACTATTTGTTTCATCATTCATGGCAGAGTTTTAGAAGCGTACATTTGAGAAGCTAAACCAACATTGAAACCAATGATTTCTTCCCTGATCAGATACATGGGCATAGTACATAATTCATCTGTCGAAACAATACAATACCTGATAATGAATCCAAAAAGAAATATGGACAATCAATGAGCTACGCATTTTCACAGGACCTCAGCTCTGCACAGCTCTTGGATGTGATCAAGATCCTGATCAAATAACCGCCTCTCTCATCAATCGATCTTCAACATCTCATATCCAGGTGATCGAAGCCTGCATAACAAAGCATTACTTCACTAATGAGAAGCACAACATGTAACATGAGTTGTATAGATGGAGGACTCCTGTTGAATATTCCCCTCTTTCCTACATTGACAAAGGTAGGCCTCTACAAATCCACCATGTTTAACAGGTACAACCCCTGAAATTTGAGATTACTCACGAGATCCTTGGATGATGATGACGGCTTGGGAGTATTCACATATTTGCTCTGTGCAGCAACAAGCGCCTGAAGCTCCTTGATAACCATCATGTTCTCCTCGCGACTTATCTCAAGATTTAACAGAACGGGAAGTTGACGGTGACCTCTCAAATCACTAAATCAATCCTCATCCAGTTTATCTTGCATCTTGCATATTAACCCTTAAACGTCAGGCTATACGATTTGGGCAGCCCAGTATTGGATCACAACATCTTTTGGACTTGGGCACCATGAATAGTGCACTTTTTGAACTTGGGCATCATGAATGATCCAATCAATGATGAGCTTGCAACCTCCTACAAGTATTGTACAACCCCAACCTACCTACCACAATCCTTTCGAAGCACAAAATCACTCATACAAATTATTATTTGAATTCTAAAATTTCACTTTTTGAATGCATCACAAGAAGGTGACTAGTTTGACATCAAAATATAAGTGAAAAGTTGAGTACATTGAGTGCTACAGAGAAGATTCTATTGGAATCGGCCCCCTCGGGCCGCTCAGACGTTTAAGGGTTAATCATGGCCAACGTCTATGCGAACAATTTATATTATGAAGTTTGTCATTTAATGTTGTGCACACTCTCCATATTTATGTTCAAAACCTATGCTAATTCTCTATGCCCACACCCTTCCCAAGACATAGGACATATACTCTTGCTCTTTTTAGATAATATCCTTGTCATTTTCTCTACTAACAGGGAAGGCCAAGATATTGTGCACATAAAAGAAGAAGAATTCCGGTTCTTAGAGGGGCTGGCATGAATAAAGTGTCCGTTCGATTCACCACTAAAATGGTACTTTATGATCATAGGCCCTTGTGCACACAAGTTTTAAACAATAGATAGTAAGTACTTCTAGAAGTTCTCTTAAAACACCATACTCATTATATTGGGAGAATTCCATGATTTTGAGCCAGTGCACATTCAGCTCGACTCGACCTATATGTGTGTAATGGGTATATTTTAGAGCTCAAGAGCAACATACGTATTAAATTGGGAGGCTCACAATCTCCTAATATAATGAATATAGTGTTTTAATGAAGTGCACACAATAGCTTACAAAACAATTATGATAGTGGTCATGCTATGCAGATACAAAACTGATCAAATTTGAAGATGGTTTTTGGCTTTTTTTTTTTCAATTTCTAAGATGTACATGTATCTTACTAATTTAGGTTTCTAAAGAAAATGATTTTTATGTTAGGATTTTGTCTTAGGATTTACATGTGTCAATTTCCTCAAATAGACATTAAAATCATAATTCAAAATACGTGATTAGGTTTATATTGGAAGATCTACCTTGCTAAACCACTTTAAAATGGTGTAGCTCAATGTACTTTTCAAAAATAAATAAGCTTTAGGACTTGTACGTCAACACATTTTTGTTGGTATATCAAACCACATCACATTCGTTATGATCTACTCACCTTGAGTTTGTTCATTACAGTAGACACATCTTGTACTATAGCAACATGGTTGCCTTTACACACTTTGATTTGGACGGCTGGAGCCGCCTCACTAATGTATAAATTTTGGAATATTGCTACTTTTAAGCAAGTGAAATTTCAACATGGTATCGAAGCTAGGGTTAAAAGTAACAAATGAGCATTGCATTTTGTGTTAGATCAGAGAATAAAAGTGAGATTTAGAAAGATGGCAAAAAGTAGTAGAAACAACAACTGTGAGGTTAGAGAAAAAACAAGACGATGACATGGCGGACCTTTTGATGACATGGACGTTTTCTTTTTTCACCCCTAAGCTACCAAGGCCTCCGATTCGGAGATTTGCGATTTTGGGGAAGGTAACTTAATGGGATAAAATCAATATTTAGGGCTGTAAATTTTACAAGAGGTAGGGTTTGAGTGTTTGACCTCATATAGGTGTGGTAAATTTTTTGAAGTCTGATTCCTATTTTTGGGTTCAAATTTGCAAATTATCAATTCTGAGCTCTGGGAGGGTAGCTTGGGCACGGTCGAGAGCCAATGAGAGCTAAGTGTGCCTTGTGGGCAGATTTGTGGGTCAGCAGAGAGTATTAGCGAAGGGCAGTGGGTTTAGGCCGGGATTAGTGGTAATCCAACATTTCTGAAACAAGAAGTGGCAGGAGTAGGCCAACCACCACCATAATTGCTCAATCCCAAACGGCGTTCTTTTTATTACAAATGGCGAAACGAAACGGCTACCACATTCCATAATATTGTCAAATCAAGAGTTCCAAATTCAAACTTTTGATCAAACTACCTACGCTATCGACTCTAAACGTTGCAACTCGTGTACTCATGAAACTTCTCTCGTTGCTAACTCACTCCAACACACACTATGTGTTCACAAATGCAAGGCTGTTTGAAGTGATAACAAGTGTACACATAGGAAGCAAGGGCCGATGTTGCAGCAACAGTGTCTGCTCCAAAAGCGCTTTTCAGATCTGGGAGCTACCGCGACGACACTCACCGAATTGAACAACGCTCTTCGTGCTGGAACTCACATAGTAGAAGGTGCTCTTTGTGCTGGAATTAACATAGTAGAAGGCGCTTTTCAGATCCAGGGAACTACTGCGACGACACTCACCGAATTCAACAGCGCTCTTCGTGACATAGTAGAAGGCGCTTTTCAGATCCAGAGAGGTACCGCGACGACACTCACTGATTTCAACAGCGCTCTTCGTGCTGGAACTGACATAGTAGAAGGCGGGCCGCATCTTTGCTGTCGGTCGCAGCTACTGCAAGGCTTGAAGGTCCGGGCTTCAGGGACGAGTGGAGTTGGAGCAGCCAACGACTCGAGCAGCTCGTCCAACATCATCAAGTTGCAGGAAGACTCGAAGTTCGGATGTGGATTAAGGGGCATCACTCCGTTCACATCAGACTGTTAACCACCAACATCAACGCACTGTCTCCCTACATGACATATGTCCGGCTGATCGTCTTCGTGTCTGGGCCCAACACTCAAATCTGCATGTAGAGAAAATAAGGCTACTTGTCAGACTTTTAGATCAGCAGCATCTTGTGGTCTTCCTGTTCGGAAGAAGAGTAGAAAGTGGGCCGTGATAGCAGAGCCGACGAACTATAGACATCACTTTTACAGGCGGCTTACATACTAGGTTGGAAAGAGCAGCAAAAATTTGATCAGGAATTCTTGGATATTGTTAAAGATGTTTGGCGAGACTGACAAAATGCCACGAAGGTCTCGCAAAAGAAGGAAGACGGTAGAGCATTCAAAGTGTACACCTTTGTTGATGAATATCAAGATGCATGAGATCTTACAATGATACCCATGACGTTGAGTCTTTCTGTTTGTCCAGTTGGAATGGGATGGAATTCCATTGAGAAGAAGCGGAAGATTGGCACAGTCACCACCTTCAAGCAAGTTAGTTCCAGGTTCACCAATCGGTCCTGCAGCTCCACTACCGAATGTGATGCACCATCAAGTGTCTGATTTCAACGAATTCCCGGATCTTGGCGCAGTGGAGCTTGTAGCCTTTCCAGAGCGTCATGTTGACTACGATGCAGAGTACCCCATTTCCCACAACCAATCACAAGGAGGTCACACAAGTGAAGACGAAGGAGTATGCTCCTTCGATGAATCTGATCAACTACTTGACAACCTTGGAGGTATAGAAAGCATATTATGGCCTCCGGAGTTGCTTGCGAGTTCAAGGAATTACGGCACAAGGTGGAGAAAAAAACAAATTGTCAGTGTAGGAAAGAGTGCCGATAATGGAAGGAAGGACGGCTAGCTAGGAGCGTGCAGGGGCGAGCTTGGTATGCTAGACGGCCAGAGAGGAGCTTGTAGTGCCGAACTTGGTGTGCTGGACAGCCAGCAACGAGCCTACAACGCCGAGCTTAGTGTGCTGTACGGCTAGCAAGGAGCCGAGCATCTTCGATGGCCTTGGGAGATGCGCATTGGCGGTCATGGGGGCAACGGCTTGACACTGCCTTCGCATTCTGGAAGGTCATCGGACGGACATCAAAGAGTGGGCCTACCATTGTTGTTGGATCAAGAGTGGAGTGTCGGTAACGGATCACCACGCGAGGGCGGGCATGGAGGGAGTTCCAAACGAAGAGGTCATCAACGAATGCATCGATTGTGCACGTATGTTCTCCTAGAACCATATTTACGGGTCTCCAAGTTCAAGGAGTTTTGTGGGGTCTCCCTTGCATACGCCAGGTATGTTATCAGTTCAACCTTTGTGGGAGTCTCTAAGTGTTGAAGAGTTGGATGGAAATGAAATTGAAGATATAAATATAAATGTGGAACCAAATGGAAATGATTCAGAAACTTTACGTGACATTGAATGGGAAGTTGAAAGGCAAGTTGAAAGGGACCGAAGTTGAAAATGGTGTGGAGGATGCAAATGTGGAAAATAATACGCTAGGTATATTACCTAGCGTTGAACCTTTGTGGGAGTCTCTAAGTGTTGAAGAGTTGGATGGAAATGAAATTGAAGATATGAATATAAATTTGGAACCAAATGGAAATGATTGAGAAACTTTACGTGACATTGAATGGGAAGTTGAAAATGGTGTCGGGATGCAAATGTGGAAAATGTACAAACTAGTCTAAGATATGAGTTTAGGGATGAAACATGGAATGAATCTAATTTCACATATTCACCAATACCCATGCAATTTAGGGGAAGGACGAGCGGTCCTTCCACTAATTATCGGGCCATTCCCTCTTTTAGGACTTTGATTGCCCTATTTTGGACACCAACTATATTGAGTTCTATTGTTCTAGAAACAAATCGGTATGCTAATGAGTCTATAAACGAAAGTGGTGACACAAAAAGTGGTTCAAGGTGGAAGGACATAAATGTGTGTGAACTCAAGGCTTTCATGGCTATGGCTTTATACATGGGTATGAAAGTGCAGCCTAACTTAGGGACATACTTGGATGTTGTCTGAGTTCTTTCGTTGTCTAGTCATTTCTCGTATTATCAGCAGAAACAGATTTCAGTCGCTAAGAAGGTGTTTGCATCTAACCAATTTGCATGGTGTTAGAAAGGGAGACCCAACGTATGATAAAATAAAATAGGTGCTTGTAGATGCAATAAGAGATAGGTGTAAAAATGCGTGGTGTTTGGATAAGTTTATAACATGTGATGAAATGATGGTCCGATATAAAGGAACTTACTCCCCTATCAGACAGTATATGCCCAAGAAGCTCAAAAAATGGGGCCTCAAAGTTTGGTGTTTTGCTGATTCTGTGTCTAAATATGTATATACTTTTAAAATTTACACTGGAAAAGACCCTATTGTCATGCTTTTTACTGATGAGACTGCTAGACCAGGACCTACAGTTGGTGAGGCTAACTTAGCCCACAATGTTGTGATAAGGCTGTCGGGGCCTGTTTTTTCGATTGAGTGCTCAATATGTTTAAAATGCGCATTAAGAATAAGTATAGTGTATAGAATCCGACCTAAGTATGTGATAGGCCGTATACTATAAGGCAAATAAGTTTAAACATTTATATGTTAAGCTTAGAATGTAGTTTTGAATAAGAAGGACGGGTTTATGAACCCGTACTCTACACTCGAATAGGCGAGGACGTACGAACATGCCGGTCGAAGGCCGGAGTGGGTGGAAGGACAATTATGACGCGGAGTGCCAAAGACGGCTCCGTATGAGGACGGTCATGATGGCAGACGGTCATGATGGCCGGATACCAATCCGGCCCTCCCTGTAAAACGCGACCCATCCGCTCTTGTCGTTACCTGCCTTCTCGCTCTCCTGCTTTCTTGCCCTCTCGCGCTCTTGTTTTCTGCCTTCTTGCTTTCCGTCCTTCCGTTCCGATCCGGCCCCCTGACCGATCTCAGCCCGGCCACTCGTTACTTTTTGTCGTTCTTCTTTCCGATGGCAGGATCGGCGTCTGCTTCCGCTCCGGCGCAGGAGGAGCCCAAGATCTCTATCAAGTTGGTGCTTTTGACCATTCCGGCCGAGGAAGAAGAGAAGAAGATGTTGATGGAGGACCTCGAACAGATGGGCCTGTCCGGCATGTTGGACACCCCGTGGGGATTGCGCGATGCGGGAATGGTGCGTGAGATAAAGACCAGCGCGCCAAACCAGTTTGAAGGGACGATTAGAGGGAAGCCGAAGTCCTGGACGGCCGATCATTGGAGGGCAGTTTACGACCTGATTGAAAACAGTGGCGTAGGGTTATGCGGCCGGAAACACAAGTGGGCAAAGACGGCCTTCCATGGGAAGCCGCACAAGAACAATGGCTACGCAATGGAGGACTGCAAGGAGCCGAGGGAGCGCGCGGTGATCATGTTCCTAGCGCGGATCATTCATGTGGAAAAGCCGCATCAAATCACCGTCTGGCTTGCCAACACCGTCCTAGGGTCGGTACGAGGAGAGCACGAAGTCGACTGGGGTCTCGTCATCCGCGACTATGTCGCCTGACTCGCGGAGAACGTGGGTAAGAGCCGGCCGAGCCCTATCACCCCTTTCCTCTACCATTTGTATCACAAGGAGGAGGTTCTAACGGAAGACGAGGAGACGGCCTACGAGATGACGTTGGTGGCCCACAACAACGGAGTCTTCGAGTCTGAGGAGGACGTAGACAGCAAGGCCGTCTACTCGGACGAGGAGGACGAGGCCGGATCCAACTATCCGAGGAGGAGGAAACGCAGTCGGATGTACCGCAAGAGCCGTCTCGCGAGGCAACCCCACCACGAACGGAACCGGAGGTAATAATACTTCCGTCCCCGTCCCCTCTGAGAAGCCGGTCTCGGTCGGAGTTCAGACCGAGCGCGGCCAAGCTTCTACGGCGCGGACGATTACAAGGTTACGATCGACTGGGAGAATCCGATGCAGCTCAACGATCCCCGACTTCCTCCACCCGGCAGTCCGTCCGCAAACTATTTCTCAAGCATAGGACTTTTTACCTCTTTGTTAGCCCGTGGGATCTATGCTACAGGTACCATTAGACAAAACAGAATTGGCCTACCTTTGTTTTTGAAAAACTTGAAAGGTTTCAAGAATGTGCCTCAAGGCACAACACATTGGCGGATGCATGCAAGCCGCTCTATTTCTTCTGTCATGTGGAAAGATAAGAAGCCTGTGCTTCTACTTTCCACACACAGCTTGCCAATCGAACCACCATGTGAGGGGGCCGTGGTTACAGTGTATCCGCGCAACGGCGAACATCGAGAGGCGATTCTAAACTTCACCGGTGTTGAAGGAGTACACCACCCACATGCGCGGAGTGGATGTTGCCGATCAGTTGCGGACGTCCTACACATGTCAGGTTTGCAGCCACAAATGGTGGCACCGCATTTTTTTCTTTTTGTTGGATGTGACAGTGGTGAATATGTATATTGTTTATCTAGATTGTGTTGCCAAGTATAATCCCGGGAAACCTGTGACACCAATGAGCCATCTTGAAATTAAGCAAGGGTTGTGCGAAGAATTATTAGCAGGTTGGAGTAGGAAAACGACTCAACCTATCAATCTACCTCTATTAGGAGAGCGTCCGGTAATACACATTCCCTCACATTCTGTCAAGAGAAAGCAATGTGTTGTTTGCAAGGCAAAAGATCCACATTATTATTCTCACCTTTGTGGTGACAAATATATGTGTGTGAATTCAAGATGTTTTGAGAGGTGGCATACAGCTTTGGGAATGCGGTAGCCTCAAAGTTTTTAACTAATGGTACTTGACTCCTCAAACATCCTTTTTCTTGCCATATATTTGTAGTGGCATTGTTCGACACATTTGGGAATGCGGTAGCCGCTTTGGGAATGCGGTAGCCGCTTTGGGAATGCGGTAGCCGCTTTGAGAATGCACTAGCCGCTTTGGGAATGCGGTAGCCTCAAAGTTTTTGACTAATGGTACTTGACTCCTCATACATCCTTTTTGTTGCCATATATTTTTTGTGGCATTGTTCGACACATTTTTCGTCGCATTTTAGGAAGTACTTGCACCAATTGTTTGTACACATTGTATGGTCTCTAAGTCCTATTCTCATAATATCATATGCATTTTGTGCGGCAGAGATTGTAGAATTGTATGAAGGGTTGTGTACGTATGAGAGCCACATTATTATCAAAATGAAAAGTCTTGAGTTGATGTTGATGTTTTTATTGTTTTTCAACAGTTTTGAGGCTACCGAGTGTGAAGTGGGGTGTGGGCATTCCTGAGATGGCACAATTGGGAGCTCCGGTGACACCTGCAGCATTGGCAACAACGGTGACTTTGCCCACTCTTCCAAAAAGGGTCAAGAAGAATTAGGAGAACTATTATTGATATATATATATATATATATATATATATATATATATATATATATATATATATATATATTTTTATTTTTATTTTTATTTTATTTATTTATTTTTTAATGATACATTCTCCTTCGGCTGGTGTCTGCCTGTCCGGCACTGTCACATGGAAAAGCAGTGGCACTGCCACATTAATTGCATTTCTGCAGAACGGGTAAGAGGGAGGATGGAAGGAAGCCATCATTCTATAGCTGCCCCTTGTATTTCAACCCTATTGTGAAGAGTTTTTCCTTCCATAATTTATACTAAATTGAGATGTGAAGATTTCTCAAATTATTTTTTTTTCCCACATTTTCAAAATATTGTGATGCACATTTTCACGGTTCATTTCCATGACATTCCACAAACTTTTGGAGCTATGAGATTGCATACCATCCTTTCCATGTACACCCGTTTTATACCTTGTCCCACAAAACAATTTAGGAGAAGGATCATGAAGTTGAATGAGACTCTAAGTTTTTGTGCGTGCATTCTCAACTTGAACGATGCAAAGTGAACGATGCACTCATACAATCCTATGAGTCCTGGTGAATAGTGCCACCTATGCGGAATACATTGAAATTACATTGAGATTAGTGCTAGGGGGGGGGAGCATTTAGCATGGCATGTGAGCAACCCCCATTTGCAAATCATGGGTTAGCCATAACCCCCTTCTTAACCCCCTGTCCATGTCATATTTCTTCTCTCAAACCGCACGACTGCCCTATTTCTGACAGCAACCCCCATTGGCTTAGAGCCCCGCCCGTCGTGCCCCTTCTCGACTCCAAAACAAAATAATACCATAAAAGACGTGAAAATGAGAATTTTACACCAAGATTTTTACAACATCTTCATCATGAAAATGCCCACCTCCGATAAAAAAATTAGCAAAAAATATCAATTTTTACTACTTCACTTACGCCGCCCAAAACAGCTGAAACCCGTTTTGGGTTTTAAGGAAAGTTAGGGGTTAACTCATGTTGAAGCACCAACTTCATTCGAGGACCTACTTTGTTTTTATGATACAGTGTATTGCAAAAGTACTTTTACAGGATGATATCGAGTGGAAAAATTGTTTGCAAGACGCAACTGTCATTGCGTTGCCTAAACAAATTCGGCGGTCATATGAAACACTTTTTGTATTTAGACAACCGCTAAATCCTCTTAGTTTACTAAAGACACATCTTGACGGTATGTCTGATGATTGGCACAATAATCAAAATCGCTATTGCAAAGCGATTTCGTCCATTGAGGAATATTTTCCATCATCAGATATACATCTGACAGATATTTTTAATATTGAAGAATTGAATGAGTTAGGTTATTCCAACAATGTTGATGTTGGTGGTGATGCCAATGACAACATTGATTATGATAATCAAATTATTACATTTCTAGAAAGTAACTAATGTAAGTATTTTACTTGCGTTTATTGCGTTATCTTCGCGGTCGTATTGTCAAGTGTATAGCAATGACAACTAGTGGAATTGCCGTATGTCTTTTGAATGAAGGGCGAATGACACATTCATCTCATGCTATTCCATTACAGTTGCATGATGCAACGATTTGTAACGTTAGTGCCCAATCTATATTAGGTCAAAGCTTACATGAAGTACAATTGATTGTACTTGATGAAGCTTGTGAGGGGTATCGTTTTATGTTTGAAGCTATAGACAGATTGCTGCAAGATATACGTGGTGTAGATAGTTCAAACGGTGGTGTTGTGGTTTTACATGGCGGTCATTTTTGCCAAACTTTGCCTATAGTTGTACGTCAAGGTCGCAAGCAGACAGTTCAAGCTTGCTTGCAACATTCATATCTATTTCTACCAATGCAACATTTTCATTTAACCACTAACATGCGTTTGCAAAGTCAACCAGACTTTCAATAGTTTTTGTTAGATATTGGTGAAGTCAAAACCGGTCCAAAAGTAGATCTACCTCTGGGATTAGTTGCTTATGGAAATTCTTTAGATGGTCTCATTGATGCTATATTTGATGATCCGGCTGATTTTTCTGAGCGCGTTATTTTAGCTGTCTGAAATGATGATGCCTAAGAAATCAACCGAATAATCACCAATCGCATACCATGTAATGTGCATCAATGTTTTAGTGCTGATTTTGTCCATAAAAATGATGAGCATGCCCATCATTATTCGGTAGAGTTTTTGAGTTCTTTACAACTGAGCGGTTTGCCTCCTCACCAATTAAGTCTTAAATGAGGCCAATATTTGATGTTGCTAAGGAACTTGAATCGGGCAAAAGGTTTGTGCAATGGTTGTTGTTTGCGTCTTTTGCAAGTGTTTCCGAGCGTATTGCTATGTGAAATTGTAGAAGAACGCTATCGTAGCCAAGAGGTATTGGTTCCTAGAATCACACATCATTGCAACGATAGCAACTTGCTATTCACACTTTGCCGGTGACAATTTCCTGTCACTAACGCTTTTGCCATGACAACCAACAAATCGCACAGCCAATCATATGATTGAGTCGGCATTTATCTTTGCAATGAAGTATTTAGCCATGGTCAATTATATGTGGCATTGTCTCGTAGTAGACATCCTGCAAACACTAAGGTTGCCAATGACAATAATGAAGCTGTATGAACGGTGAAAAACATTGTTTATCATGAAGTTTTTACATGACATTGTCTTGTAAGTTCCTCTAAATATTTACACATGAATTAGGTAGATGGGAAAGTTAAGGGTTTGTTTTAAACTCTGTATGTTTAGGGTTCATGCATGCTTTGGGACATCCCCTTCCATCCATCTACATTCTTTTGGTGTCCATCATGATGTCATTGTCTCAATTGAGACATTTTATTACTATATCATTAAATACGACCAAATCATTCTATAAGCATATTTGCTATTCATATTTGGATGCCTCTGCATTTTAATGAATGCATGTTAGTGTTAATTATTGTAGACACTTCATTGACTAAATTTTTATGGATATTAAATATCAAGTATAAATGCCTTAGCAATCTACCTACAAAGTAAGGCATTGAACTTCTTTAAAAAAATTTATAAACACTCAAAAAAATGTGGATTTTGAAAAAAACCTTCTACACAAGTTTTTTCCCTCCTAGTAAATATTTACCCCCAAGAGAGCCCAAATCCAAAGTCGGAATTCAAAAATAATGATTATATTGGGAGATATTAACTCACTGTTAATTAATTCTGCCCAAATTACAATTTCATCCACTGCGGATGAAAAAATAGTTCGTGAATGAAATAATAGTCCGTGGATGATAAAACAGTCCATGGATGGAAAAACTATCTGTGGATGATAAATCGTCCACGGATGACTACGCCTAAGTGCTAAGGATCATCACTAATACTAATAACTAACACTTTATGTTTGTAGCTCCCTCCATCTCTACTCTTCTAATCTTCTATAAAAGTTTCTAATGAATAATTTTTAAATATTTTGTAGTATAGATAATACAAAAAATGCATTAAAATGGTTGCTCTAATGCGTTGCAAAGCAAGCGCCAACCATTAGTACCTCACTAAACCCATGGCTGCTGATCACAGGCCTGGGATACGAGACAAAAGGGCTCACTTATCCCCCCCATGATCCTCATTCTTGTTCTTCGATTTCATCTTTTCCTCAATTCTGGTCAACAAGCAGCTCAGTTAGAAAAGCATACCCTTCGAGAAATAAAAATTCTAATTCGATCATGTATTCTCTTTCCTGGAACAGGCAGCCCTGGACACTATTATGCCGAGCCGGACTGAGTCGGCTGGCAACGGGGGTCCTCTATGTGTGGAGTACTGGATCGAGACGCCAGGGTATGGTAGTCAAGCTATCACAAGTATCCGAGATCTAAACACCTTCAAACCGCATTGAGGCCCGGATTGAGACGTAAGTGGTAAGAAACATGTTTCTCTCCAGTTTGTTCTTGTGTCGTTTCAATTTTGTGTGTGTGAAGATTTCAGTAAGCCCCCGTCTGAGCGTTTAGCATGATATTACCACAATTCACTGCCACACCAACAACACGCACCTTCAGAAGCACTTGAAAATGAATGCCTTTCAAGGATCATGGTTCTAGAAAAGGCGTAGATCATAGCAGAAATCATGAGTCCAGTTACAATATCTATAACGTCTGCATCTAATTCCTAGTATTTACAAATATAAGTCATCTTTTCAGCGTCCTCATAATCCTATGTAGGTTTTATCAAGAGCTGCTCCAAATTCAAGATCACGTTCTCCAGCTCCAACTCAGCTGCCACATGATCTCGTAAGTCCGTGCCGGATACAAATGGATGCTGAAACCCGTCTAGCCCAACCTGAATCACACCTCCAGAAGAGGAAGTCACATCAGAGAAGCTACCTTCGTCCTCAAGCTGTTGGCTAGACTTTCAAAGCTCTTCGCCAGCTGGATCTCGTCGAGACTGATCTGAAAAGACCCGTTTCCAGCCTTTGCCATGTCCACTAGAACCTGGTAATATGGATCGTGCCCAAACCTGATTGTATGGAATATGAGCTCCGTGTCTACCTGCTTCAGATTCTTAACGCAGGTGGTTGGGTCTCGACCACCCATATTCCCACCATCACTGAGGAAGATCACGACAGGAGTCTTGTTTTGCATTTCTGCACGTTGGAGCGATCGTTGCAATATCGAAGATACCTCTTCAAGGCCTTGAGAGTAAACCGTTCCCCCGTTGATCTTAAATGTGAGAAGGTGATCCACAAGCGTCTCTGCGATCGGTTGCCCCTCAAATGCAATAGATGCAGTGTGATCGAAAAGAACAACTGAAACCAAGTCTTGGAGACTCGATTGCATTCGTGTCTTTACGAATCGAAGAATCGCCTCGTAAACGCATCCCAGTCGGTTGTTGTGTGCTTGAGTGAACTTTACCATAGTCGGTCTGCAGTCAGAAGAGCCCATAGACCCAGAACGATCTATTATGAAGATCACATGGTTGGCAACATTTTTCGAGTGGTCACAGAGGAATCGGTGGCCGTCACTAGTAACATACCCTTGCGATCCAGAGCTTTGATTCCCAACACTCTGGACAGGGAGATGCCACAAGTCTTCCTCGCAATATGACACTGTTTGAGTGACGCTGTTGTGTGTAGCTGATCCAAGAACATGCTCATTCGAGGGGCAGCGATGGTCGCACAGAGCAAAAGATTTTCGATCTTCATC
The DNA here is from genome assembly GCA_037043015.1 of Bryum argenteum. Classification (NCBI taxonomy): domain Eukaryota; kingdom Viridiplantae; phylum Streptophyta; class Bryopsida; order Bryales; family Bryaceae; genus Bryum; species Bryum argenteum. The sequence goes on from CM073327.1 coordinate 6,213,464, forward strand.
CGTGCAAGGGTCTTCAAATCGCATGTACTTCCAAAATGCAGCATGAATGAGCTCGTCCTTTGGCTGATCGAAGTCAGGGCCGTACTTGCGAGTCTCATGCCTAGCACCTAGTGATCAAAGTCATAAATGATTGTGAAAAGTATTGACATTTTGATAACCATCATACTGAGAGTGAACGCAACAAGTCATTTTGGTGCCTTTTGCCACAAGTATTCTTTAGATGCCACAAGTCATTTTTTATGCCAAAGTGTGAGACAGAAGATGCATAGAGCACTTGGTTAAAATTGGCTCAGTTTGTGAGATTACTTGATCCACATCAGTAATCTCATAGGGTTGGCTGCAGTACATACCTTCAACAAGAGAGCCGACAAGACATGCTTCAATCTGTTGTGTTGTACAAGGCACAAGGTGAATATGGCCACGACCCCGATTCTTGCAATGCATCATGCACATCTCTGCCATTCCCGATTCCCCCATGCGTACTTGCGATCCAAAATGTCTATATCCTCCACCTCAGACACAAAGCTCACGTCTGTCATGTTACCATGGGTGGTATTGTGCAGACCCGTGTGATTGATTGGTAGGTTGCAGAAATACCCACATGAATGGCACCGTGTCTCACAAAAGTGAACCGCGTTTGTGTTGGTAGTGTGAGAATGAGTACCGTCATGCTCCACCTGCAAACAATACATGGGTTAGAAGGGGAATGAGATGCTAAGCATCGCATCAGATTTATCGACCAAATCAATCCGAGACAAGATTTCAAAACTTAACTCTATCACAAAGTATTATCATGCTTATAACGTGTGGAAAGAAGCACTAGGACCACCCCAAATGAATGTCAAGTTGTCAACTGTGGATGCAACAGGGATGTTTTAAATGTGGGCTCCTTCTATTGCCGCTACTAACCTTTATTGTGAATTACAAACTCTAGAAGCCACCAACACTTCAAAGTGCAGCATATCAAAGCTCAACATATAATTTCAAGTCCGTTTGAGAAGAAAATTGAGAGGGCCTGTAAATAAAACAATTTGACAATTATGTCGACCTCGAATCCAAATGTCAAGTGAGAATTTACTTACCATAAATGGGGGAATCGGAATGCAGCAGTCCTTTCTCTTCCCATTTTGTTCTGAAACGTAGTCATACTCAAATTTCGCCCGTTTGCCTTGAAAGGTTTTGGTCTTTTTGACCACCTCAGTGTATACCTCACAAATTCCAGGTGCTTCACACTGCTCGTAGCATTGGTGTTCGTTTCCACAAAAATGTTGAGTTACACTTGGATTCTGAGCATGAAAGTGATCTTCTGTGCAACAACTGCGGCTACACCCTTGCATGGTGCACTTTTCGGGGCACATTTTCTCATGGCATGCATGACGGCTGTGATCCCCCAAGTCAAATGGTGTAATGCATGGATTATTGCAACCAAGGAGGGAGCACTCCATCATGCACATGTGTTGCCGAGAGTTACACTTGTGGTCTCCCTCATGCTTGGCCTTCAACGTGCAAGTCTTGTTACAGTTTGAGGTTTTGCCGAAATAGCAGCACGTCTGGCCACAAGTATGACTCTTCCGCATGCAATCATGTAGACCTTCATGACCTGCCGCATCGTGACACACATTGACCTTTTCATGTAACTCAGCATCATCAGAACAATATGTACACATTCGTGTGCATCTGTGAGTTCCCTTGCACGAATGATCTCCTGGATGGGATCGCTCAAGGATGCAGCAAAGAAAACATCGTTCACATTTACAGCTGCAGAGAGACAACTTTTGTTGCTGATCTGCAAGGAATGCGATGGTTTGTAGCTGCAGCTTCTGTACATCTCCATCCTCTAGGAAATCCACTGTATTGGCATTTAGCCAATCCAACACCCTGCATCATTAGAAAAGATTGGTAAATACCATTAATATCAAGATAGTAGATAAATCTGAGCTTATTGCAGTTAAAGCAAAATTTGAGTTATAAATTTGGGAAACTTAATACTGAACTCTGGATCAACTCAAAATGGTCAAACGATTCCATTTTACACTCAACTAAGCATTTGGTCAACCGATTCATTATCCTCTATCAGCTTTCATTACGATTCTTTATTTCGGATAATATTCTTCTTTATTCAAAGGAATCTAGAGTTTCTTCATCCTGAATTGTCCAATATAGTTTCTAAAAAATGACCTCCCGCAGCTTCGCCTAGTCAGTTTCATATTCCGTAATGCAGCACAATAGCAGAAAACATTACAAAGGATCAACCATACTTTCCTTGCTTGTATGAACTAATTACTGTATGGAGTACACTCTCAAAGTGTGCAACTGCAAGAAAGACGTGATTCCTGTACCTCTGTTTCCGGCGTTCTGCCAATGCTGTCAGGAAACGCTCAAACAAAGAGTGCCATGCTTCATCATCCTCTCCTGAGCGAGCAACTACTTTCTCAAATTCTACCCTTAGGGGATCCAGTATGGATTCAATCACCAGTTGTTGAAGCCAGATGACAACAAACAATATGGTTAACGACAAACTCAAATCACCACCAGCATGGTGTATCAAGTCTGGCAGAAAATCGATTGAAGAAAATCGTTTCGAGGACTTTCACCTGATTTTCAAGCGGGGCCAGTTGAACATTTGTGTCTGCGAAGTAAAAGATGTTCCCTTGTACATCCATAGGAACAAACTCGGAGATTGTTTCTCTGGAATCGAAATTCATCAGAACAGTGTCACCCTCTCCTGCTGCTAGACAACCAGATGCAATCGCTGTTCCAAGATGCTTGTTCAGCAAAAGGAGCTTATATGCCACACGTTTTGAGTCGATAGTTGACCAGTCCTTCGTGCTCACCTGTGATAGCACTAGCTTCAAGTCCCTACTGAAGCTCCGCCCATTTTGATGGCAGCAGGGAAGCTCCTCCACGGTCATAGCTATGTCATTGATGCTTTCATGATATTCAGGTCGATGAAAGGGAGGCATTGCAGCGATCTCAATCTCTCCTCCGTACATTTTAGTTAAGAAATTCTCCTGGGACTTGCCACAGATCTGAGCAATTTTCTCTTGAAATTCAACCTTGAGATCTTCCACGTCTGAGCTATCCACATCTTTGATGCCCATGTAGAACAGTCCCTGAAAAAGCTTTTTGTCTTCTTTCACCAAACTTACTCCGCTTTGAAACCGCTCAAAAATCGCCTCCGTCTCTTTATCCAAGTGAAAGTCCTACACAACACATGAAATCATTTTCGATGTTAGGAAATAACAACGGATTCAGCAGCACACTATATAAAAAGGGTAGTCATGAAACGAATTCAGGTGAGCTATCAAAACCTTTTTGTTGAAAATAGTGATATTGCTGACAGCAGCGTTGAAGATGGATAGTAGCATGTCCTCTTGTTCACTTCGCTCGAAACTCCCGAGACCCTCAAAATCAAGGAGGATGTACAAGCATTCCTCTGTGGGGCGTATTGTCATCCACACTCCATCAGTGCATCTTCCTCCAGCAACATCAAGCAGAGACCCACTCAGGTGGTTGAGGAGATATGACTTCCCACTACTTTGCTTCCCCATAGATGATATAACCTTGATGTCTCCAGTCCAACTGTCAAGGACGGATTCGTAGAACCCAAAACGCACAATGTCTGCTAGTGCCAGTGCATCCACGTAATTAAGATGAGGCGGAATCTGGAGTCCGTCCATAAGCGGCTTCAATGCATTATTCTCTGCCCTTGCAATCTGAACTGGCACCAGACAAACCAGTTTCTGAAGCCAACTACCCATTGTAATATTTGCATCCACCATAGGCGTTGACAGGAGACGGTCAGCCCGGCCATCAAGCCAATCTTCCAGAACCTCGGCCTCAATGTAAATATCCAGTTTAGAGAAGTCCTTCCCTTTCTCCGACCTCAGTTTGTCAAGGCTGTCCTCAATGTATTTCTTGCACTCTGCACCCACTCCATTTCGTATTGCGCTTGGGCTTTTCAATAATAGTTTCAGAACGAGCTCCCGCTTGTCATTCTCCCTACTGCTCTTCAGACTGGGACTTGTGGCATACTTGTCAAAGATATGATACACATACTCCAACTCTGGACAGGACTTTGGCGAGGCCTCAACAGCGCTCGAATCATGTTCAAGTCCTGCACTTCTTGATTTGATACTGTTTTGAACCTTCATTTGCAACACCTCTGATGCTGAGCTGCTCTCCAGCACGAATGACCAGATAACATGTGGCCTTGCACTATCATGAATAACGAGATGCATTTGTGGGCCGAACATCACTATATTAGCCTCCAGATTTGCTAGATCATCCACTTTCACATCCAAAGGAACAGTCTTCAAGTGCAACATTGAGTCAAGCCTGTAAATCTCCAGTTCCAGAAATCTCTCAGAAGCATTCCTCTTGTGTACCTCTTCTCTTGTATCTGCACCTGCATCATTGAAGGACATGATGTGTTACTTCCAAAAGCATATACAAAACAACGTAACTACACAGCACTAAAGAAAACACATCAATATGTTTATATAAACTGCAGAATGTATCACATTTCTAGCGCAGAGCAGTGTTAGTACAACACAAGTCTCAGCACGTACAAGGATTCTCCTGTTCACAATCCATATCTTCTGACAGCACTTCTGCCGGTTTACTTGTTTTGTTGGTTGAATTGAAGACGACGAGGTAGGACCCGTCTGCTGTTATGCAGGCCTTGACGAAGGGGAAAGACAATTGGATTTGTCGCGGTCTCATCATTACTGACTGGGTTAGCTCGAACAGTCGGATACACTGTGTTGCATCAATCAAAACAAGTTCCTTCTTCCCAGGGACAAATTGCATCCATGTGATGTTCTGGCTTCCAGAGTACAGAGCAAGTTCCAGATGAAGACCCGTAACATCCATATTCATGTACGCTTCATCGAAGAAGTAAATACGAATGGTGGCATACTGCTTGGCATAGAAAGCAGCAAACCTGGAAGATTCATCAAATGCCATTGCATCAAAGAGACGCTTGAGCACTTTGATGGATCTTCCATATTGGCCTGATGTAAGCCTTGGACAGTGGTAAACAGTCAAAAGAGGATCGCCAACATATTTCTGAACAAAGAGGAGAGCTTGTCCAGATTTCAAGCAAACAACTTTTGCAAGCCGCGTCTCTGTAGAGATCACATCGAGTAAACTCACAGAGTGCGGATTCAGTCGGGGCAAAATTACATGAGATGCGTTCGTATTGAGAATTTCCAGATCTTTCTTCATGGGAACAATTTCTATGGTCTTCCATGTCAAATCCTCTTTGTCAAACGACTGCAAAACGAACAGGCACAACAAAAGCAGTTGGATCAAATTCATGTGAGGTTCGAATAGCAATTAGGTACGATGTTTCCAGATACTACTTGACTCCCGAAATATGTGCGAAACATTTCTACACGATAAGTTCAAAGTGACCGTATTCTAAACAAAGTCTCAATTGAAAGTGCATATCCAGGACTATGACCTCTCTGCTGTAGCGGATGGACAAGCTGGCCTCCGGAGCTCCCATTCCGAACAACTCCATCCCTTTGTCCTTGGCCCTGCTGAGAAATCCTTGTCTTGTTTGGCTACTCATGTAGCTTAATAATGAAAGAGTTGGAAGACCTTCCTTCTTTGGCAGGTATTGGCGACGCAGCTTCTGAAGCAAACCTGACTTATCCTCTTTAAATTGCTTTTCCAATTCTTCCATTTGTTTCTTTAGGTCTGCTTGAATCTTCTGCTTCAAGAGTGGGACGATGTCATCTAAAACCATGGATTTAACTTCACTCACGTAGACATCTCGATTTCGTTTGTGTAGAGAAGAACATATCAAACTCAATGCTGACGTGATGTTTGGAGATTTGAATTGTTCAGATTTATCAGCTCTCATAACATCATCCCAGGTCTTCTTGACCAAATCCGCTTCATCCTTTGGCAGCTTGGTGTACACTTCCTGAAATTTGCCGAGAAGCATGGCAGGAATTGGACAGGCTTGGCCATCGAGATGATATCCTTTCGACATCGAATTCTTTTCTAATGTGGTAAAGAAATGGTCCACTAAGGATGCCTTCCTACGGAGGGGTATAACAATCGAATCATTCAATGATTTCATCCAGGCCAGCATCGGATGTGGGGTAATGGGTTTGTGGACTTGAATCCCCCCCTCAATTTTATGCTTACCAGTTCGTGGACCTTTCAGCACTTGCAGATTCAGGGGCTGGCCAATGAGCACAGGGCCAATCTCAAGACTACCGTGGTGAGCTGAAATTTGAACGTCAATCTCAATGAAAGGTTGACCAAAGAGAGCCTTCAAGATGTACTTTCTCCCATACAATAGCGGTCCGAAGTGCTTGCTATTTCCGTTCACATGAATAGAAAACTTTGAGTAATCACCGGTGTAGGCAGAGAAGGAGAATGCTTTATCTGCGGACACCATGAAGCTAATCTCGGAGCCGTCAAAGAGGAGTTCTGATTCATACAGCGCATTCATATGTTTTCCAGTCCACAGAGAAGAAAGTTTCTGTTCAAAGACGTGCTTTGCTTCACCCTCATTAAATTCAAGCCCATCATGCCTTTTAGGGGCCAAAGCATGCTGACTTATACTCTGAAGTTCCTGAGAGGCTGGTTGATTACCCTCACAGTTACTTTCACCCTGCCACAAGCACCAACAACACCTTGAATTAAAACGTATAGGCTATAATACGGTTCCTAACTCCACAAGAATGTACCATTGTATAACCAACTACACAATAAAGTCGGTCTCAATATGCTGTGCATAACATAACTTGTCGCTTCTTGTTAGAACTGTTGAAGTTTAAGTTGGAACACTGTATGCCTTTTGAATCAGGACATCTGTATTTAAAATCGGCGGTAAGGTAGTGATATCGGGGATACAGAACATAACCAAGCTTAAAAACGTTAAGGACTTGCGAAACAGTATAATAACTAAGACAACTGAAGCATTAACCGACTGATGGAATAGGATAATAGACTTACTTCTTCATGTAGACCTGCTTGTGCATTTTCAAAGGTGCTAGAGTCGGACAGCAGACTCTCCTCCCAGGGGAAGTCCAACTTCAGGTATGCTGACAATGCCTCTTCATATATTCCCAGAACAACCTGCTCTGCCTCACTCACCAAAGAGTCGAGTTTAAACGTCTTGTTTGCTTGCACTTTTCTTTCGTTATCGGAAAATTCGATGAGGTCACACAGATCCTTGTAGCCTGGAGCCTCTGCGGTTTCTAGAAAGAGGGCGAACTGGTCATCAGTGAGTCTGCTCGGATCAAGATTGAATTGAGACTCCCACTCTTTAAGAAGTGAAGGTATTTGATGACGTTTCCGGTTCACCTCCTCCGTCTTAGTGCTCTTTTTAGGAGGGAGGGCACTGGCAACAAGGATCGCTGTTGCGTGATAACCTTCAGCAAGTTGGAACCCTTGAAATCCACAAGAAAGCTCATTTGAATAGCCCTTCTTCGTTGGCGTCAAGGCGTTTCCACAATTAGGAAGGTGGATTTCAAAGCCAGGATGAACCTTCAGATCATTCTCAGATGACTTCTCAACAAAAAGCTTTAGTCTCTGCGTGCGAACCTTCTTTTTAAATGACTTTGACGACAGAAGCGACACCTCTAAACCAGTTGCATCCAGGCAGATATGGACGATCGGGCACAATTCAACCAAGTACCGGATAAAATTGCAGGAGATATCTTTGTGGGATGCTTCAGATAAGCTTTCACCTTGGTGCCAGTATAAGATGTGAAGGATCTCTTCACCCAATGCGCCATATAGGCCAGGCAGCAACTTACCCTCTCGCATCAGCTTCAAAGTAACATCATCGACGATGCCGCACCCACCAAATATTTCTATCATTGCAGTCTTATTGCCATAAAACCCCACATGATGGACTGGAAACCTCTTCAGTAGATCAAAGTTGATTGACTGTTGATCGATCTGTTGATTCTCACGCTGAAGAAGCCTCGCCGAACCAGGAACAATTTGGTTGCAAAGATCGAAGATATCAGCCTGCTGCAGCATAACCTTCTCCACAAAACTCAAGTCTTGCTTATCAGATCTGATATGCATCAAATTGAAAAGACGGGTCCTGGGAGTCGTCGAAAACATGTTAACGCTATTAGCGTTTATCAAGTCAGGATTCTTCCCCACAGTTTGATCAAAAGAACTGCTGTCGATCTCCATGGGGGTAACAAAAGTGTCCACAACATCTTCATTAGCTGCTGGAAGCACCAAGTCAACCATCTCCGACTTCCAACCATTATAGTTAGCGTCACCAACATGGCGGGAGTCTTCCTCTTCAACGCCAGTGTAAGCCCCACGTCGCTTGTGAGGACTACCGATACTGTTTGTGTCGACGCCTTCTTCCAGAGCGGGATCTTGACAGCTAATGAAGTCTTGCGGCATGGTGGTAGAAGTAAAAGCCGTGCTTCCAGCGTCCATCGAAGGAGCAATGTTGGACAGTGGACTGTTCAATGCCTTGAAATACTCTTCATGTTCATCGCTTGGAGGTCCAAGCAGCATTTTGTAGCCCTCGACGGGCTCATAATTCTCTCCGCCCCCCATGTCTTCCTTCAGGATCTACCAACGCGCAACGCAGCCCTAGCGAGGTTTCGACCAAACAACCACGAAAAGCAACGCTTAGCTGTGCCGTAGTGATGCTCTGCGCCAGCACAAAGTCGATTAGACGTCTGCTTCAATCGAGGCTGAATTACCAACATCTAAACAGCCGCATAAGAAAGCACACTTCTCTTCTCATTATCTGCCTTGCAACTGGACCTCGAACCTAGAAGTACAAAACTAGTTTAGACACTGCGTTTTAGATTCTTTGGAGACCTAGTAATACTGTCAGTGCACCGCAAACTCCGCTCGGGCAACATTTTATTATAATGCAAACCATGAGAAGCCAATTAATAAAATGAAGGTTACCAATTGGCATTCAATCTCAATTGATCACTTGATCGTACATGAGAACTAAATGATGTCATGGCGAAAATCGAACACGAAGCTCCTGTCAACAATGTGTTAACATGCTCTACATCACAAAAGCGCATCGTAACTTAGCAAAATACTCCGTGGCTAGTCTCCACAAACAATTACACACAGCAACGTCTCGAATTAACAAAAGAACACCACATCTCGGCGTCCAAAAACGATCGAAGAGTCTCATCAAGACAAGGATTATTGAGCTATCCCGTACCTTAAAAAGCCGGAGGTGCGCGCCAAAGAGCTTGCAGCCTTACATGCAATACTTCTCCACCACCACAACAGATCGACCTCAGCAGCAACAAACAACACAACATGAGGTCGACCTCAGCAGCAACAAACAAATCGATTCGCTCGATCTTCTACACTCTCGTCGACCTTTGCCGAGCTTGGATCCAACTCTAAATACCATCAAGCATCTCGCCATACCCCTCCATCTATTAAAAAAGCTCCGGGGAAACTTGCTGATCTTCGTGGAGATTCGATCCATTCTAAACTTTATTAACAGGATCACTATCTATGGACGCTATAGATAATACAGACAAGTATGTTGGGAGTTTGTGGACTTACGGAAGTGATCGCCATCAAGCCAACACTTAGTTATTAATGAAGTTGGAGGATGGTGATAGTTTTGGTAATTGCATCCTTTTGTGGTGGATTGGCGGCTCATTCATTACTGGATGATCGCACTGGTGAAGTTACTGCACCGTTCGATATCAATTCTTGGTGACGTAGAAAATTAGGATTGTACATTGTGATGAGTAACTGTGCCAACTTGAGTTGAGGTTTTGAACAGTGCCTCTCCGACTGATTGGCATTTCTAAGACTTGTTTATGTTGTTGTTGGAGCTCTGTTTTAGTAGCCGCCGTCAAGAAGACGAGCAGGGAAAGTAATTTATATTTTTGGGAGTTAATGTAGACTACACCCAATAAGAGGTCGAAGTAGGTTCCAATACAGTACTTATTCTTTTTAAGAAAATCAATCCATCATGGTAGCAACCAGTGGTGCTGTTGGGTGCTACTGTGGACGGGGCGTCTTGGACATTCTCCAGATATATTTGTATGATAAATGAGAAAGTTTACTCTGAGGTTTGCTTTGATCTACAAATATAATAAAATTCTGTAGCCACTACCAGGTATTTTGGATTAAATCATAGTCGCTGCCGGCTGCAAAAATTATGTGTACATGAAATGGACTGGAATCATGGAGTTATAACATTGAATTAGGAATTTTTACACTTGGCCAAGTGCATTGTCCGGTAGCCATGTCGGTGCAAAATTTGCACCTTTTTGAAATTTTACTCCCTTGAAATTTTATATATTTCCATTTTCAAAATAGCAACAACATATTCATTTATATTATAATTTCCATGTATTAGAAGAAAATCAAACATAATGTGCAATATTTTTTTTATTACTATACTATAGAAAATTTTAAAAAAACGCTTCATTCCACATATAAATGAAGACACACAATCCACGCATTACAAAGAAGATAATATTTGCACTATCCTACTACATCAAAAGGTTCTACCTACATTACTTTTCCAATCTGAACTAATGATGTTCCATCTCTTGGGTCTCAAGAATCACTTGAGAAGACTCAGCTTCTACCTCCTCTCCTGTTTCGCTCTTCATCTCTTGGTCTTTCATCAGTGCTCTAATCTCGGAAGGGGTTCCGGGATGAGCATACTCCAATTTAGTACCTTCAAAGGTTTAAAAGCCATATAGAAATCTTGGATCTTCAAATCGTTAAAAAAAAACATAAAATCTGAACATTTATGCAATAGTTGCTAAATTTAGCACGTTGTGATAATCGGATTTCAAAACCCAACATCAAATTTAGTACTCCGACACCCCTCCAAGTCCTACCAAGTTTTTGGATCTTCAAATCGTAGAACAAAACCTCAAATTTGATTGTTTATGCAGAAAGTTGCTAAATTTAGCAGTTTGTAAGTTTGATTTTGGAAACCCAACATCAAATTTGTTACCCTGAAACCCCTACAAGCCGTAACGAGTTTTTTAATCTTCAAATCGTGGAAAAAAACATCAAATTTGATCGCTCATGCAAGAAGTTGTTAAATTTAGCAGGTTTTGAGTTTCCAAAACCCAACATCAAATTTAACCCTTCCAAGTCCTACCAAATTTTTAAATCGTAAAAGAAAACATCAAATTTGATGGTGTATGTAGAAAGTTGCTAAATTTAGCAGGTTGTGAGTTTGATTTCAGAAACTCAACATCAAATTCGGTACCCCGAAATCCCTACAAGCCCTAACGAGTTTTTCTATCTTCAAATCCTGCAAGAAAACCTCAAATTAGATCGCTTCTGCAAAAAGTTGCTAAATTTAGCAGGTTGTGAGTTTCAAAAACCAACATCAAATTTAACCCTTGCAAGTCCTATCGAGTTTTTAAATCTTCAAATTGTAGAAGAAAACATCAAATTTGATGGTGTATGTAGAAAGTTGCTAAATTTAGCAGTTGTGAGTTTGATTTCGGAAACTCAACATCAAATTTGGTACCCCAAAACCCCTACAAGCCCTAACGAGCTTGTCTATCTTCAAATCGTGCAAAAAAACATCAAATTTGATTGCTCATGCAAAAAGTTGCTAAATTTAGCCGCTTGTGAATTCGATATAAATAACCCAATATGAAATTTGGTACCCTGAAACCCCCGCAAATCTTAACGAGCTTTTTGATACTGAAATCGTAGAAGAAAACATCAAATTAGATCAATTATTGAAAAGTTGTTAAATTTAGCGGGATGTGACTTTGGTTTTGAAAACCCAACATCAAATTTGGTACCCGCAAAGCTGTACAATCCATAGCAAATTTTTTATTCTTAAAACCGTGGAAAAATACATCAATTACGCAAGAAGTTGCAATATTTAGATGCTTTCGACTTTAGTTTTGAAAACCCAACATCAAATTCAGTACCCCCAAACGTCTACATGCCCTAGCGAATTTTTTGTTCCTCAATTGTAAAATAATTTGTGAATTACGCAAAAAGTTGCTAAATTTAGCAAGTTGTGACTTTAGTTTCAAAAACTCACCATCAAATGTGGGTGTCCCAAACTTCTACAAGCTTTAGCAAATTTTTTGTTTCATAAATCGTTAAAAATTTGTGAATCATGCAAAAGTTGCTAAATTTAGCAGGTTGTGGCTTTATATTTGAAAACCCAACATCAAATTTGGGTGCCTCAAGCCTTAAGAAATTGTTTGTTCCTCAAATTTGGTTAAATTTGAACATTCGACATGCAAAAAGTTTATAAAAAATATTGAATTTAGAAGTAATAAAGCTTACCTGGAGTTGTAATGACTTCGAATGCTCCTTCCAATGAATCACACCTACAAATATTTGAAGAAGTAAATGTATAAAACATCTCTCGTATGTATTTTTAAAGAATTGATGAAAAGGTCATTCAAAACATGTCATACAAATGGCTATATATGAATTTTTCCAATCAAAATCTAGTGTCATTTGCAAAAATCAAAGTGGTGAGAGCAATACCTCTTAGAAGAAATATGTAAAATGTGACTTTCAAGTGGGAGAGTGGACCTTATGTAATTTGAATTAGTATTTTTTTTTTTCTTTTTTTTCTTTTTTTTTTTTCTTTTTTTAAAATTAGAATTCTTTTCAATAAAAATTGAACCCCGCGGAGCTCCGCGGGGTTGAGAAAGGCAGCCAATCGCGGCCCGGCCCTGCTTCCTCACTAAGGGCGGGCTAGTGCGGAGGGAACGCGCCCCCTGCCCACTGCCCGCCCCCAAGCTTGCAACGAACGAGCGTGCTCGACGGACGTCAGTCCGGAACAGCTAGCCGAGAACGGCCCGTGAGGAACAACCGGGAACAACTCGACTTCGTGGCTCGTGAGGCCCGTGGCTCGTGACTCGTGTTGCTGGCTCTTCACAAAGTGTTCTAGAAAACACCGTGTTTGAAGGACGTATGCGCTATGGTGTGTTCCATGGCCTTATAAACTCAGCACTTTCTCCATCTCCGCTTTCTATTCTCAAAACGTTGGTGCTTATCTTGACTTGCTTATGTCAGGGACACGGAAACAGATGATAAGAATATGTGGAAACTAACAAGAACTGACAGGAGCTTGAATTAACAAGAAGAGTACACGAACAACAACAAGAGAGATGAGCTAGAGCTCCAAGAGATGCGTTGTCGAGACTGAGGTTGCCCTCAGCCTCGACTCCTATATATACTAGCTAAGAAGAAGGTTCTCCAGAACCTTCCTCAACCTAGGACCTTCTAGGACCTTCCAAGAACTTCCAGACCTTCCGAAGCTTCCGGGCCTTCCGGAAACTTCAAGGACCTTCCAAAACTTCCGAGAGACTTCCAGAACTTCCCGAGTTTCCGGAAGCTTCTAGAACCTTCTAGAACCTTCCTAAGTTGTCTACCTAGTACGTGGCCGTGACACAGGGAATCTTCAAGGAATCTTCGAGGAATCTTTTAGGGAATCTTCAGAGAATATTTTAGAAGAACCTTCTAGAAACTTCTTGTGTATGTCCCCCGACATCACCTCACCCCTCTAGCTTCGAGGTCTCCGAAAGCAACGTTGTTGTTGTTAGTCAATACCAACGCAGAAAATGAAAATCTGCCGCATGACATCTGCAATAAACTCCAATTGTTGTTCTCGAGGCAAGTGGTTCATCGGTCCTTGAAGCCAACGATAGTGGCCGACGCCTTCCACTTCTGACCAAGCGTGAACTTCTATGTCTTCGTTATGGAATTGTCCCAAACACACCTTCCTGCGGAGACCATTGAAAGCGGGCTCGACCAAATACAATCACCAACGATCGATTGCTCGGAATCCTCCGTCGGCGTCGTGGCGTGGGCGGTTCTTCATCTCCAGGTCGCCTTCGAGAGTTGGTTGGTTGAGATGGCATAACCCAGTATGCTATCTATCTCTTGACTATCCATGACTAAAAACCAAACTATGACTATAGAGAAATTCTATCTAGAACAAAATATGTAAATCAAATGTGAATCAAGGTTGTGTTCACTCTCCCCCTTTTATTCTCCCCGAGTGGGCAAGCGTCGTCGAGAAAGTTATCGTCGGAAAGCTTAGGTTTATGAGGATATCGTTGATGAAATTCATGTACCTTTTCCGGCGCATTTACAAGATTTTCGGCATGTTCCGTTCTTTCATTGATGTCGTATCCGCTCCAATGCACAAAATACTCCAAGTTTCCCCTTCTGCGCCGAGAATCCGAGACCTTATCCACCTCATATTCCTCGTGGTTCTCAATTTCGATACTAGGTGGCGGCCCTCGCACTCTTCCCGAAAAAGTCGACTCTCGATAAGGTTCCAATAAAGACACGTGGAAGACCTGGATGTACCTTCATAGTAGCTTCAGAACTCCAACCGATCGCCACTGGATTGATTTGTTTCTGGATGGCAAATGGTCCCAATCTTCGATAGTCCAACTTATCACACGGCCGCTTGGTCTTGATATTCCGTCGAAGCAGCCATACTTTATCTCCGATCTTGAAAGTAGGTGCCTCATTCCGAAATTTATCTGCGGACGCCTTGTACGACTCTTGGGCAGTTTGTAATTGAAGTCGCAACGTAGCTTAAAGCTCCGATAGCTGTCTCACAAAGCCTTCTGCTGCCGGGTTGTTATTGGCTACTGAATTCCATAAATCAAGCTTCGGGTGGTATCCGTAGTTGGCAAAGAATGGTGTTTGTTGGGTCGACGCATGAATAGTGTTGTTGTAGGCGAACTCCGGCAAGCGGTAGATATACTCGATCCAATCGTCTTGGCGATAGTTGATGGTGCAACGTAGATCTTTGCTCCAATACTTGATTCACCCGTTCCGCCTCATCCGTCGGTTTGAGGATGAAATGCCAAGAAAGCTTGATATCCACCTTCAATATCTCAAATAGAGATTTCGAACTTGGAGACGAACCGGGTTCCGCGATCCGACACAATATCATCTCGGCAAGCCGTGATAACGATATACATTATCGAAAAGAGTCTTGCAGTATCTTCGCCGACGATGTCTTCTTGCAAGGAACAAAATGCGCCATCTTCGTCGGCCGATCTACCACAACAAAGATCTTTGTCAAAACGAGTTTGAAGGCGGCAGTCCGTAATGAAATCCATGGAAATCAAGAAGCGTGGTCGATGCGGGATAGGCAATGGCCGCAAAAGTCCATAGGGCGATGCCGAGGGTTCTTCGACCTTGAACAAATATCACAAGAGAGAACAAACTCCTTCACATCCTTCCACATTTGGGGCCACCGAGAAGTCTCGCGAAAATAAGCTCCAATGTCTTGTTGTATCCAAAATGTCCTGCAATTTGGAAAGTCATGGCGTGATTGGAGGACTCAAAGTCGTGTTCGTCCCTTAGGAATATACGATCGCTCTTCAAAGTACAAAAGATCTCCCTCCACCTTGAACTTGTCATTATCAAGACGACGCTTGATCTCGGAGCTACAAAATCTTCAATTGTCGCAGTAAGTATCTCTGGTTAAGAAAGTCCGTGTCGATTGGCATGACAAGAGCGCAAATTCTAAAATGCTCCGTTTCAAGAATGAATGGTGCATTTGTTGATCAAACGCGCTTCTCCAGCCTTAGGCGCGATATGATCTCCCGATAAGGCGTCGGATAGTCCTTGTTGCTTCCTGGCCGATAGGTAATAACAAAGTCAAATCGTGACAACGACATATTCCACCGAGCAGCGTCAATTCAAGACTCGAGCCGACATAAAGTACTCTAAATTCTTGTGATCCGTATACGGTCACTGGATGTGCAGCGCCTTCGAGAAAGTGTCGCCACTCTTGGAAGGAATCTACTATGGCAAGAAGTTCCTTATCGTGGATTTCATAATTGATTTCAAAGAAGACAAAACTTTCGAGAATAGAACGCCACCGGATGAAGCTTCCGTCCACGTCCATCTCACAGCAAAAAATACGGCTCCCAAAGCAAAATCGAAGCATCGGTCTCCAAATAGAAGGCCTTTCTAAAGTCAGGATGTACCAAGATTGGAGCTGTGATAAATGCCATCTTGAGGTCTTGGAATGCCTTTTCTGCTTGAGGTCCCCATTCGAGCTTGTCCTTACAAGTCAACCGAGTGAGTGGAGCGAAATACTCGAGAATAATTCTTGATGAAGATTCGATAGAAGTTAGCAAATCCAAGAAAACATTGTGCGTCTCTAACCGTCTTCGAACCTCCCATGATACAATTGCTTCCACCTTCTTAGGGTCCATCTTCAAGCCGTCAGTAGTTGCAATGAACCCTAAAACTCCATCTCGGTTTGGTGGAATAGGCACTTCTCCAACTTGGCGTAGAGTCTTCGTTCTCGTAGTTTCTCGAGGACCAAACGAACGTGCTTCTCGTGCTCTTCTTCGTTTTTGGAAAATATCAGGATGTCATCCAGATAGATGACAACAAAGTCGTCAATGTGCTCCCGAAAGATGTCATTCATCATGTGTTGGAAAACAATGGGAGATTTGGTAAGGCGCCAAAAGGCATGACATTATATTCAAAATGGCCATACCTTATGCGGAACGCCGCTCTTCCACTCGTCTCCTTCCTTGATCCGTACGAGGTTGTAAGCTCCCCTCGGATCAATTTTGTAAAGATCTTTGCACGCCCGAGTTTGCTCCAAGAGACCAAATCAAAGGTAACGGATAACGATTTGTCTTAGTTACCTTGTTTAGGCCTCGATAGTCCACGCACATTCGTAAGGAGCCATCCTTCTTCTTTACAAACAAGATCGGTGCCCCGGTGGCGACTTTGAATGACGAATGAAGTTCTTCGCTAGATTCTCGTCAATGTCTTTTCAGCCTCTCCGCTAACTCCGTCGAGAGAGATTGTAGATTGGGCCAAAAGGCGGTTGTGCTCCTTCTTGCGGGTCTATGGCGCGATCGTATGGCCGATCTTTCCGGTAGTATGTCCGCGTTCTTCTTCTTCAAACACGTCCTCAAAATCCTTGTATTGCTCTGGTATGCTTGCCGTCGAACTCTTCTCCGTGCTAGTTGGGGCTGGATAAATGACAAAGGGTGCTGCTTCTTTGGATGATCGTACGAACGCCCTTGCTCCAATAAACAATGGTTTTCCTATCTTGGGATGTCTACTAGGTTGGCTCTTGGAATGTTCTTTGGAAAAGGTCATTTTCCGCAACTTCCAATCTATGGTAGGGTTATGTTGTTCTAACCAAGAGAGACCTAGGATGACAGGGTTTGACGGGGTTCTAATGACATTAAAAACGACGTAACTACTATGGTCCTTAAACGCCACCTCTATAGGTACTGATTCATGGGTGACACTGCCAGACAATAAAGGTCGTCCATCTATCACCTCTACATAAACAAGTTTGGGCTTCTGTACTAGACGAATCTTGTGGCGCTTAGCAAATTCTTCATCTGAAAAACAAGTAGATGCTCCCGAATCTAATAGAGCTAAAGTTTTGTGTTTTTGAGAACCAAGAGACAAGGAATTGTAAAACAACGGGCGGGTTGGATGAGAGAAAGAGAACCTGATTGTTGTTGTGGCATTGAATCGTCCGTGGCATGGTTCCCTCTCAGAGGTGGGCATCGTCGTTTTCCGGGATCACCGCACTCCTAGTCTTAACAATGCGCCGGTTACGCTTCTTGGGGCAATTTCCAACCTTGTGGCCTTCTTCTCCGCGATCTGAACAGTCGTCCTTCTTCCATACGTCGTTTCTTCTCTTACGGAGTAAGAGCTTTGACACGTGCCGTGTCGATTTGCATAACCTTCTGCTCGAATGAGAACTCAAATTGTTTGCCGACATACTCGTGGTGTAGCGACTCGTTTGGTATTTTGGGCGCTTGGTCTTGACGACGCCTGGAATAAACGGTTGTCGCACTTTATAGCTTGGCTAATGGCTTCGTTGAGCGTTTGCGGATCGGGAAGAGATAAAAGTAGGTCCTTCACATCATCCTCAAACCCCAATAAAATTGACTCACCAATGCTTCTTTGCCCCGATTGATGTCACTGCTTGATTGTCTAAAAATCCGATCGTGGACGATGCGCAGCGCATTCCTTGTCGTAGTGATCGGATCTTTGTTGTAGCCCATCGGACCTTGTCATGTTCGCCAAATGCTTCGCAAATGCCTCCAAGAACGTCTCAAAGTTGCTCGAGAATTGGCGATCGTTTCTCCGAACAAGGGGGCAAACCACGACAAAGCTTGCCTCGTGTGGCGAGTTCCAACAAGTCCAACACGCGCCTCCTCCGTCGGATATCGTTCAGGCTGTAAAACTGTTATCAACTTGATTTGGTTGACAAAACCTCGAAACTTGGAACGCGTTCCGTCGAACTTGTCAGGAAGACTAACTCTAGGCTCCTTCCGTTGTTGAATCATTGGGTTTTGTTGAACCAAAGGTGTAGTCGCCTCCTCCGGTGTAGTTGCTTGAGATTGGTGAATCCTGGATGATGTTATCCCGGATGCTCCGTCATTGTGAAGTCTTGCCATGGCTCCTTCTATCTCCGCTTGTCTATGTGATAATGCAAAGAAGAAGCTCATGATGGCGTCAATTTGGATTCCAAATTTTCAGCCATACTAACGTCTTGATCTTTGACTAAATCTACGAAAGAAAAGAAAAAATTTGACAAGAGAACAATATTGGTTTAGAGGAGGGTAATCCGCAACCTCTAAAACACTAGCACACCTTCGAGAAGAGGGGTAATCCACTCTCTAACAAGAAGGGACTAACTCTGATATTTGTGAGAAGGTAGTCTCGACAAACTCATCGGGGACACGAAAATGATGATAAGAATATGTGGAAACTAACAAGAACGACGGGAGCTTGAATTAACAAGAAGAGTACACGAACAACAACAAGAGAGATGAGCTAGAGCTCCAAGAGATGCGTTGTCGAGACTGAGGTTGCCCTCAGCCTCGACTCCTATATATACTAGCTAAGAAGAAGGTTCTCCAGAACCTTCCTCAACCTAGGACCTTCTAGGACCTTCCAAGAACTTCCAAGACCTTCCGAAGCTTCCGGGCCTTCCGGAAACTTCAAGGACCTTCCAAAACTTCCAGAGACTTCCAGGAACTTCCAGAAGTTTCCGGAAGCTTCTAGAACCTTCTAGAACCTTCCTAAGTTGTCTACCTAGTACGTGGCCGTGACACAGGGAATCTTCAAGGAATCTTCGAGGAATCTTTTAGGGAATCTTCAGAGAATATTTTAGAAGAACCTTCTAGAAACTTCTTGTGTATGTCCGTGACAGCTTATGGTTCAGCGCAGAAGCTACGAAAACTTGGAGCACGACTGAAAGTTAGTCGAAACGTTGCCATCATCAGCAGCGATGTTGGCAGGTAATTTGCAGATTCTTTCTTATTGCAACTGAGCAATTTGGATCTTGAGTTGCTGGTGCTCAATGTATTGCTATTTTCGTGCCTCAGTAAGTTCTTGCAGTTGCTGCTGCTGGATAGAAATCATTTCTTGCTGATTACGCACTAGGATTCGAAGCAGATCCAGTTCGTTATCGCTACTGAAACTCATTCCAATTTGAGTGTTGGATGGGGGCACTCCTTGAAAAGCATTGGAGATCGTGACAGCCTGAGCATCTATGGCGTTGATTCCCTCCTCCGGTGAGTAAATGAAGTCCGGTTCCCAGCCAAATCGTCTAGAGAATAAGTGAACAACGACGACCATAAACCCTCATTGCCACAAGGGGCCTCAGCCCGTCTGAGTTGCAACTCCCAACGGGCTCGCTGGCCAGCCCAAATGGGCCTCACGTGCCACGAAGTCGAGCTGTTCCCGGCTGTTCCTCACGGGCCGTTCCCGACTGACGTCCGTCGAGCAGACTCGTTCGTTGCAAGCTTGGGGGCGGGCAGTGGACAGGGGGCGCGTTCCCCCCGCACTCGCCCGCCTTTAGTGACGAGGCCGGCCCTGCCCCGCAGCCGGCAGCTGGCCGGCCTTGGATCGCCGCCTTGGCTGGCTCTCCGGCTTTGTTTTGAAAATTTGTAATTTTTGAAAGTATATATATATATATATATATATATATATATATAATATTTTAAATTTAATTATTTTAGTTTTTTTTTAATTTATTATTTTTTCGTGGCTGGCCTTGGCTGGCCGGGCCCACCCCTTTTTTTTTTTTTTTTTTAATTTTTTAAAAATGAATTTTAAATTTTTAGTTCTCTTTTTTTCTCTCCCGTTTTCCAAATCTTATTTTAAAAATGTACTTTGGTCCTCATAGGGGGAGACCTTCATCAGTGGTTGTGACAACGACACCGAGGTGAAGAGTTGTGGTTGCTATGGATGGAGCAAGAACCACAACATCTACTGTAGGAGGTGAAGATCTCTTTCCACCGTTCAATCCGGAGAGTGACATCAGAGTTGGGCATTTTGTGGCTCTCACCGTAGAGCCAGTAGAAGTGCGAGCTAGTGTACCCTTCTATGTGGGGAAAGTGTTGGAGTTTGGACAAGGCAAATGGGCTGCAAAGATGAAGATGGTGTGGTATTGGCAAAGATGAAGATGGTGTGAGAAGACGGGGGATTCAAGACGAGCAGGATTCTAGCAGAGCGAGATATACGAATTGCATGGAAGCATTTTGGGAGCCCTCTAGAGTGGGGCACGGATGGGTTGTCAAAGATGCGGCTATATTTTCATGGGAAAATGCACCGATGACAACAAGGAGTGGACTTGTACTAGAGAACAATGTGCGAGTGCATGCCAAGCTTACGGAGGCAAGGATCAAAATTCCAACTGAAACAAAACCGCATTTGGTGGAACATATTGGATAATGAACGTTTGCACAATGACCTTGATGCATATTAATATGCTTAGTACGTCGTACAAGACACATGGTACATAGAATTGTGATATGTAGCAGCAATAGTTGTATAGTATAGCGCAACGTGCATGAGTGGTTTGAATGACATGATGTTTTGGTAGAAAGATATCATAAACTTTGTATCTATTTTGACTATCATGTTTAATACATTGGTTTGGAATAAATGGAGAATCAATTGCATTAAGTTAAAATGCATGTGTGACCAAGTATGCATGATTGAAGTAAGCCGAAACCCCAAAATTCCCATCTTAACACTTCCTAAATTCTTGGTCTACAAAACCCACGATTACCAAAATTATACCCCCCATCAATTTGAAAAAGGTCAGTTTCTATTCGACGGGCGACAAGTGCATTGTCAAATGGCCAAGTGCAAAAATTCCTAATTTAGTGTTTTATCAAATGCCATCCAAATTTGTATTCAAGAAGATTTAGGCAATTTGCTTTAAATTTACCTTAGCAAGGGCTAATTATTTGTAGGATTGTTTGAATGGAGATTTAAATAATCAAAGAGTCAGTTTTCCATCATGTGCAAACACGTTCTTACACATTATGGTAAGGTGTCCTATAATGGCGCAATTTTCAGCACAGAAAATCTAGAGGAATGTTGCCAGTGCAAGCAATTTTTGTGCATGTGGAAAATTAGTAGAAAACTAGAGCAAGTGGAATCATCATTTTTCGACTCTTCTACAGTAAGTAATGAATTTCTAAAGATGGAAATATAGGTGTTCCTAAAATGGTGCCCTAAAGTGACGCCCTATAATCTTTGCAGTGTGTACATGGTACTGTTGTATGGAGAAGCTATTATGTACGTGACAGTGAAGATTACTAGGGCTCCATTTTCGGCACTGCGCCATTTTGGGCTGCTCAACCATAATTTATGTGTTTTCCACTAATCATCTTCTATACTCAACCGTCATTTCTCCTTCCCTTCTTTATACTTAACATAACCATGGTCCTTGCATAACCGCCAACATACTAGTACTTCTGACAATCATTTCATGGCAGTAATTTCGGCCTGTTAAAACTTGTCATTAGCTTAAAATGGTTCATATTGGTCAAAAGTAGCTTTGAATGTCAGTGCTGCACTGTCTATGGACATAGGTAAGCTGTTCAGACCCTTGTGGATTTAGGTCCGAAAGTGACAAGCAACAAGGAGAAATGAAATGAACAGATAAACCATGTGAAGCAAGCAACTGACCTTCTCGAACACTTTGAGCTAGACAAAAACCACAAGGCGGAATTTAACCCCTAAAGGTCTGCCGTGGCGACCAGTAGAATACGGTGTATTTTGGTTGTATTTGAAGTAAATGCACACCTTTAATGGTTTGAGTTCAAAGAAAAAGTTGACATTTGAATTAATGCGGTTCTAGTGAGCTATTACGATTCCAGTTTAGAGTTTCTTGTTGGTAGCAAATCCTAATTATACGACAACGTACATACTATCCCCAAGGGACCTTTAAGGGTTAAAGAAGCGAATTACAAAAATTCTTTGAAGAAATTAAAGGTTGTCTTATTGGATTGTAAGTCATGCGTGAAGAGATACCTGAAGAAGAATGTTGTAATCAAGGTGCTTTCGGATTTAAATCTTGAGGCGGACTTTGATTCTTTGCACATTAGGTTGGACAAAGCAACCAAATGATTTGACCTTGCCTTGCAAGTGTACAAGGCTGGGCTATTTCACAAAAACAGGCCCAAGAAAGAGGAGTTGTGAGCTATTGTAAAAGAGACAAAAATTCTACTCCAAGCGAGTCTCCAAGAAATGAAGGATCTCATAATAGGTAACATGGATCTCGATGCCACTCATGAATTATCAACCCATGTGTAAGTAACTAGAGAGTCCTACAACGAGGGTTTCTTGTCATCGGGGCGACTTTATGAAAGTTTCAACAACATTCTAGTCCCAAACGGAGAATAGAAAAAGGAGGCTTCCATTTTGTATAGGCTCCAAAACCATGGCAGCATTCTCCAATTTTATGGAACATTTTTGTGAGGCCACGGTGATAACTACCTAATAATGGAGAAGCCTGGGCAAAGGCTCCAAACAATATTTGATAGGATCAACAAGGAGGGTCATGATGGCGAATGGATGCTGAAGAATATGATGGCTCTAGAGATTGCCTTGGGTCTAGCTTTTGCCCATAAAGCGGGCATCCTCCACAAGAACTTGAGCAAAAACGTCTTCCTCACCAACAATGGACATCTCAAAATCTTCGGCTTTTTCAAAGAGCGACAATAGAGCAATGTAAGCATGAAGAAGTTCCCAAGTGATAATTCACTTAGGTGGACTGCTACTGAGATGCTTGAGAGTCGGTGCCCCCAGTACAATAAAAAATGCAACTTCTTCTCATCAAATGGCAACTTATTAGTTATCACCTGCGGTTCCTATTGCTCTGAATTCAATGAAAACAAGGACATGTTGGCCGCGAGACGGGCCAAAAAGTTCAAGCTTCAATTTGTAAGGTCTGATTCCAATGTTCCTTTTCTTATTGCCTTCAAGCAGATTTCGCTTGATAGTATGGAGGACGATCTCCAACAGAGACCTTCAATTGGCAATATTGTTAGTTCACTAGAAGTTTTAGCACCCAAAGACATGTGCATTCCTCTAGTGGAGGGGCATCCAATTGAGATAATGATTCATATCATGCCTAGTATTAGGTTTGGTTCATGGGTGTCGGAACTTTCTTTTTGTCCTAACCGTTATTTACGTGAAAAATTAGATTAGGTAGAAGTTTTTAGTTGGCCTAGGATAGTTAGAAGATTGTTTAGGTAGGGTACGGTTAGTTTTATTGCAAGGACGTTTTCCCCCAAGTCTTACACCAAAAATGAAGCTAACAGAGCTTAACGGGTTCTTGGAAACCGGAAATTGAAATGGGTGTTTCTAAACACCTATCCAAGTACCGGCCAGGCCGAACCCGGGAGACGATGGAACTAGACACGGATAGGTTCATACCCGGAATCGTTTCAACGGAAGTACAGTAAAGAACCTAGGTTATGTACTTTGGTCCAGATGTGGTTTTTCTTAGTTTTTTAAAACGTGGAAAACAGATAAATAGATAGGAACCTCTTGTTCGGGCCAAGCCCATTTTAACCCCTAACTCTTCTTGAAGCCCGAAATGGGTTTTTGCAATTCCGGGCAGCCTAGATGAAGGGTTAGAAGTAATATTTTTGCCTAAGAGTTTTAGTGGATCCTCCTTATACTGCAAAGTGTATGTGATAGAATTTGCTAAGTCAAATTCCAATATTTGAGTCTTCTAGGCCGATCCTTGGGTTGCGAGCCGAGATGGGGCAGCTCAAAAAAGTAACATTTTTAATTTATTTTTTTTAAACATGTTCATTACTAAATCACTACTCAAATTTCAAAGTGACTCAAGTCAAAAAGTTTACCAATTTTACAAGGGCAGCCTCCAAAAATTTCAAAACCAATCTTCGCAATGCCCAAAAAAACTTGGGAGACAAACTTTGGATGTTATAATCTCTCAAATGGTAAACATCCAACGGTCAATTTTTTGAACATTAATCAAGCATATTCTTAGGTACAAGATCTTACGGTTGGAAGTCTTAAAAAAGGAAAAAAATTGGTTTACACCCCCAAGAGTGCTTAGAGGTAGAGAATCGCAGTTTTGAGGTTTCAAGCTCCCAAAAAACACCAAGGAGATTTAGGGGTTGATGCATTCTTTTGTTCTACAACATCATCTACAATAAAACATGATGGTAGAAAATCATGTCTTGTATGTTCTAGATTCCTCCGAAGAGGTTATAGCCACATTACTAAGTCTTCTTTTGATGATCGAGTACCCATGCAATAAGAATGTCATTTCTCCAGTAATCAAAGACAAACAAATAACTAAGAGGGTACTTAAGAACATTCGTACCAAAAGTTGCATTCATTGCAATAGCTCCATTGTGTCCATATTTTAGCATCATGTCTTTTTGCCACGGAGTTTGGATACCAGGAATGAAGGGTAATTCAGGCACGTCATCCTTTTCATGCCACATAAAGACATTCGCATGATGCTCCCTTGTCCATATATAATTTACACTTTGAAAGTCATTAGGGTGTCGGCACCATATCCATCTTCAATCTCGACTCACAATAAGCAATGTCACGCAGTTCCTTAAAGTCATTACGGATCTCAAAACACTTCATCTTCCTCCTATCGATCCAATTCTGTTTCTGCTCTTCAAAACTTGTTCGACAGTAACTCTTTTGCTCAAACGTGTTTTGATTCAATTCTTCAACTCAAGGGACATTCTAGGTCAATATGACTTCTTTCCTATAGAATCTTTGTTTTCCAATCCATGTGAAATGTCTCGTCTTCCCTATTGTGGTCAACTTGGTAATAAGTAACTTCAACAACATCTCGCTTAACCCTTAAACGTCACACCCAGCCCGAGGGGTTGGGTTTATTTTTGAGAGAATCTTGCTCATAACTTACACTCCATTATACCAGATGGAATTTTTAGAATTCCAAATTGAGCACCTTAAAGAGATCTATACTTTCTTAGAATAGAGCTCAAGCACATTAAAAATAGAATTATGCTAAAAATGGAGTTTAAAAGAGATTTTGAGTGTGGTATCAGGAAAGCATATGACGTTTAAGGGTTAAGCAATAGTTGCTTGATGGAGAATTTGGCTTGGCATCTCCGTTTTTTCGAAAAGAGATAAGCAGGGTCTCCTCCAAGATCTTTGGGACCAAAACGACACTTACAATAAACATGTTCAATATAAGAATCTACCTGTGGCATTGATACATGTGTTCCTTGAATCCTCTCAGCAATGTTCCACCCCACTTCTAATCCATCTCCACATGTCTGTCCTTTTGAGAAATCTCCGACTCGGTCACAAAAGAAGTATGCACGCATGACAGTAAGGTAGAATGCCCTTAAACCGCTCAAATAAGAGATTCAACATGGTTGTGGACATCGTGTGTATTGTTTGTAATTTTTCTTCGATGGAGAAACAAGAGGGAGAGTGAATGCAAAAATTTCCAGAATTAAATAGCAAAAGATGAATTTACCACAAATTTTTGAAGTCAAAAGTGTACATGACCTTAAACCGCTCAATAGACTCTCCTTTGTGGCGGGTCACGCATGTAGCAAAAACCGTGCAAAAAGATTCCAGATCAAGTCACTATGAACCCTCAGATTTCAGAATATTCTTTTTTGCCGTGGGTGCAAAAAGGTCCAGGCCATGGGCGGTTTAACAGGCAGTCTAGCATGCGCTTCAGGGGGCCCGAACGGTTTAAGGGCATTCTACCTTAGTGGTGTTTCGTATAGCAGGAGCCCCCGACGGGAGGGTATTCCGCCGGGGGAGATACCCGACGCGGAGGGCTATAGCCCGACGCGGAGGGTATTTCCCCCGGCGGAATACCCGACCGTTGGGGGATCCTGCTGCGTAACACACTGCCGGGGTTTTGGCCACTATTTGTCAAGTTCCTTTGTATTTGCGTTGCTTATGTAATATAATGTTCATCATACAATTTTTATAATTTTTTTTGTGTTGCCCGGGTTTTTTTCTGTAAGGTGAGAATTGGAGAGGGCGTTATGTCGTAATGCCCTCTCTGGAGAGGGCAGAGGGCATTACGGGAGGGGAGCTCCCTTCAAATGAAGGAGCCCGAAACCGGACAGTGTGTTACCATGGCCTTTTTGTGCTCTTTGCTTCCATACAAGGTCTTGAAAGGAAATTGGTCCCAAAGGAGGATTTTGAGGAAGAATGGGCTCTGACTTCCTTTCGCCGGCGCATTTTGTATTCTACACATGGAAATAATATAGAGTATATTAAGCACCAAAACTCATGACCATAATCAAACAAGTGTATCAAAATAAAATATTTAACTCCACAAACAAACAATTTTATTTATTTATCTATTTAATAAATAAATAAATAATAATGTACACCGATGAGAACAATCATGATTAAACAATAAGATGCATATTCTTAATTCAACAATATCCATGATGAAGCCCAAATAAGATTATCACAAGAACTTGAGAATTTCATGAAAAGAAGCATTCTTAGACAACACTCTATACTCTCTATGCAATACCCATCATAAAACATGAATAAGATGTATCACAAGAACAAACTTCATAAAGAGAAGATACATTAGATAACCCTCTGAACCCTCTACGGAATATCCATCATAAAGCCAAAATAAGATGTATGACAACAATCTTAAAATTTCATCAAGAGAAGCATACTTAAGCAACTCTCTAAATTTTCTACACTATACCCATCATTAAGCCCAAATAAGATGTATCAATTAAGATGACAAGTTTAAAATTTCATTAAAGGAAGCATACTTAATTAATTTATTTTTTTTAAAAAAGAAAAAAAGAAATGAGAACAAGGTTTAGAACACACCTTATTCAAAGCTTCAATGGTGCTTGAATTATAAATCACCTTTGAACCCACAAATAAATATGGGCTCCCTCATTTCATTGGAAGGGTATTTCAAGTTGCAACCTAAACCCTAAATGGAGGTGGGTCCATAAAGTGATTGCACAATAAGGCCAAAAAGGCCCCCATTCATGCATGACCTCATGGATGAAAAAATACTGAATCATCCATACCATCTATCCAAGAAGGTACGAGTGTGAGGGTTGATTCTCCCTCTCCCTCATTGAGCAGGTTACAAATACAACGACCAGTTTTCGATTTATTTTTCGGAATCCTATTTTTTACATTTTTGAAGGGATACCTAGATTGTTGCAGGAGAAAGTGGAATGCCTGTAAGCTTGAGGTCCAGGGCCGTGAGCTTGTTTTGGGAAGGGGAACGAACAGAAACTCAAGGTAGAGCTATCGAGAACCTTCCAGAATCGATGGAGAGACCGCAATCACTCTCAATTGGCTCTGTAACCACTTGAACGTGTTTTTGAATTGGGCGAGCTTTTGACAAAATTGTAAGCATGGCTGATGCTCGTGAGGCGCTGCGAGCGTCGATCGCCGACCACCGGCCCATATGCCGAGTGTAAGCATTTCTTGGCCTGTAATCGTGAGAGCTTTTGGAACGAAGAGAATTATGAAGAACGATCAGACATGGCTCTTTTCTTGGATTCGATTGTTGATGAAATATTTTTCAGTGTTTAAGCTTCCAACAATCAGAATTGCTGGGTAGAAGTGGTCAGCACTAATCAGGGTTTAGGGTTTAAGCTTCACGATGAATTGATGACACAGAACTGCTGGGTAGAAGTGGTCACTTCGATTCTCGCACTAATTAGGGTTTTGGGTTTAAGCGCCATGAATGGACATAGCTGGATGGAAGTGGCCATTTGAGTGTTGGCAGAATTGCATTCAGGGCTTTAAGGTTTATATCGAGTTTTTGAATTCTGTACCGCAGATTCCTGACTTGTTTTGTTGTACAGATGCACCTGAATGTTGTCCATTTATCAGGGTATAGGGTCTAAGCTTAATTGGACATAATTGCTGGATAGAATTGGCCTGATCCTTCCATTTGAGCGTTGGGTAGGATTTTAGGGTTCAAGTTTTTGAACTTGTTTTCTTTCACAGATGCACCAGAAATTTTTCGCAGTATACTTGTCCACGATGCAATCTCCGCTACTGTTCTCTGCAATGCTACAAGGTACTTGCTCTTCTAAGGATGTGTGAGGTTATCTTTAACAGCTTTGTTCATTATCTTGATGATGGTAGAGTTGATTTGAGGGTCATTTTACAGAAGCACAGCGTCCGGTGCACCGAGCTATTCGCTCGAGAGAATGTTTTGGAGGAGATGAAGGACCTGAATGCTACTCCTGAGAGCAAGCAGAAGATGATGGAGGCTTTGAAGCGAATCCATTTCGATGATGAAGGTCGTAGTGTTTTCGAAGACGAGTACATACAAGACCTCAATGGCGAAGACGATGAAGCGCCATCAGGATCAGGTATGACATTCTTAACAGCCAAGGTTATCTTTACTAGAAGCTTCAGATGTTTCGATTCCCACATATCACTGTTTTACGGATATTGTCGCTGTTTACTTATATACGAGCATTGTGTATGAAGGAGGTGATAACGATGAGCTGCTCTCAGAGGACACTCTTCGAAGATTACAAGAAGGTGAGCTCTTCAATTTACTCATATTCATTGGGAGATACGCAGTGCATGCCAATTGTGAGCCCTTCAATTCATGTTTGTTAGAATCAGAAATGTTAATGTACTGGTGACTTTGACGTTGGGTTATGAGATTTTTGGGCTGGCTTTTTGGCAGGGCGTGGGATATCGTTCGAAGATTTATCAGCATCAGAGAAGAAGGCTTTTCAAAGGGCTGTAGCAGCGGGCAAGTTCAACCACACGATAGAGCCATGGAATCCTTGGTGGGCTCACCCACTTGCACACAAAATCTCGCTGACGAAGTCCGGCACACAACTGGTGCAACCGCTAACAACTGAAAGTGAGGGTGACACGCTTTCTGCTGCTGGTTCAGACATTCCGTCACCGCCAGAGACACCCTTGCAAGTCATTAAGGAGTTAACCTCGAAGCAGCCATCACCCTTGCTGGGCGTACATTTGACTGAAGCCATCTATGGATACTGTTTCACGCTCCGTTTGTTCAATGGCGACTGGGAGAGTGATCCTCTGGATGCTGCCTTAGTTCTTCTCGGTGTCTCCAAGGTCCTTGGCGATGGTGCCTCTCCTGAGTCTGTTGGTGCTGCTCTCGCGGCTTGTCTCGAGACCGTTTGCTCACCATCGTTCAAGCATGCTGGAGGCTACAGGTATTTAGCAGTCTCTTATTCTTCATTCAAAAGCAGAAGCAACTTCTGGAATGCGTACGTCATCTACTTGATCCTGGATTGCTTTGATGAGAAGGGTGGCAATTGCATCATACTCTCACTGTTCTCATAATTTCTTCTTTCTTGAAGCTTGTCTTTCATGTTCTGTAGCTATGAACTGGGTCAGCTGTTTCTTGTCTCGAATAACGGTCCTATGTCAGACTTAGAAGTAGATTTAACACTTGAAATTCCAGTCACATCATATGAGAACAATTGAAGTGTGATTAGGTTGTCAATTATTGTCTACTTTGGGAGGCAGTAGGTGACAACCGAATCACACTTTAATTGTTCTCATATGATTGGTAGATCGTTATCCTCCCTTAAGGCTTTTATTTCAAGTTCTTCAGGTATCAAGCTGGCCACTTATTTTTCACTTTTTTCTTCTTAAATATTGCTCCTGTTCTGCATCGAAAAGCAGAAACAAATTGGATCCGCACGGAACTCCGAATCGCTCCATTTTAAACTCTACTTTTAGGGGAACAAATAATACTTTCATTGTTCTGATATAATTTCTTCCTTGAAGCTTCTTTATTCGAGTTCTCCAGTTATGAAAGCGGCCAATTGTTGACATCCTGATATGGTGGACCAGATTTGGGAGCAGTCTTATTGACGACACCAGCCAATTGCTGAGACTAAAGAGGGAAGGGCTTCTATGTGCACTGGCGGATACAAATCGGCTCATAGGACGTGCACTAAAAGACTTGAAGCTCGACGCCAAACACAGAAGCTCCTCCAAACACCGGAGCTCAGATTCCAGACGATTGCAAACAGCACAGAAAAAGGTCTACTTCATGATGTGCTGGGTGAATGAAGAGATGAGTGAGACATTCGAGGACTTGGTAGGATCTATAGAGAAAGAGAAGTGTATGATGATTGTTGAGTCGGGCACAAGAGAACTCGAGAACATTGCACTTAACGATGAAGTGAAAGTGAAGAAGGGTGAAGACGCAGCCCCTCCTCGAAAACTACTAATACAAGAAGTTGATTAACTTACTGGCTTTTTTCTCTTCGTGATTATGGTGATTGGTTGTGCTTGGAAAAGTGGTAGCAGTAGCTTCGTATGATCGCAGATATTTTTGGAGGTGATTGACGGTGTCGGTAGAGGATTATTGCAGGGTGGATTGATTGCTCGGTTGTAGAGGTAGGAATACCCCACCATGGCTCAATAATTCGGGTGAATAATGGAAGAATATCCAGCAATGAGGACGACCAATGTTCAATATAGTAGTGGCTTGTAACGGACCTCACTGACTATAGCCACTCTGTGAAGGCGAAGGTCGAAGTCTAGGCTTTTTGGAATAGATTTGCGCTCTCCATGATTTACTGTTCAGTATGCGCCCTTCATAGTACACTGTTCAGAATATGTCCTGCAGAATGACAGGCTACCTCAGATTCTACCCTTCTTAACACAAAATCACACGATACAAGACATTTATGCAGTACATGTCGAGTAATGATGAAGGACACACTGAGCAAGGATCATAAGACAGACTCTTTCTCATGAATCCACCAAGCATAGTTACCGATATGTAATACATACTTGAAAATAGGTTTTTGTAACAATTTCATTTAAAAATGGCGGTGTTTCATTACATAGCAGGTGTGGGATGCCCGCAATCTTTTTGTGAACTAGGTCATTTTGGGCCAAAAGCTTTAATGTATTTAACTTCTTCAAATGTTTCAATGGTTCAATATGAAATGTAGTGATACTATAATCAACATGTGGTGATAGTTTTGAAAAAAATTGTTGATATAAGAAACAAGTTGATTTTAGAGAAAGCCTTTGTTCTCAAGACATACCAATGATTGCAAGTATTTGTTAGGAATATAGCTGTATTGACTCAGTTACTTTAAGCATAGCAAAACCATTTACTCAATAGTCTTTAGAAAATGCAACCCTGAATGTAAAATGCAAAAGGTCATAGTTTTACAATTTCATGAACATTGTCATTGGAAACCAATCGGCTTATCTTTTCGTCGGTATTACGAAAGGAAATGTGCCGAGGCGACTGCAGCAATCGAAGTCGATCAGTTGAACAAGGAACGAATAGGTTCAACGCGCATGCAAAAAAGTGGGTGATAGAATCGGGTTCCTGGAAGTCATGAAGGGTCGATCCGCTGTTGCAGAAGATCCCATCACCTAACATTCACATATTCGATCCATCCGCGCCTGCTGCAGTCGTCGCGGACACAATTATCCAGTGGTGGTGCCACCACGCCAGGTTCCCGATTCCATTCAGCCCGGCCGGTCAATGCATTGATCCACCACCCGCCCCAGTAGATTCATGCGGAAATAAAACATCCACCGAAGGATCGGTCGACCCGAGGCCGGTGGGAACAGTCGATCACCCCACTTGCTTCCTGATCAGATCTGCCGCTCCCAACTGATATGATTGCTCACAGGTTGATCAATATATAGATCGATCAGGCCGGCCGGACGTCCGGACCCAGTTACTGACTGCAGGCGTTTCGGCGCCGCAGTCGATCGACTCCATGATTTATAAAGTGGTCGACGTTGAATTGTGTTCTCTGGTCGATTCTGAACTTGGCGGATCGAACGTTCGATAGTACGGAGGATGAATTGCGGTGGGTAATTCGGTTTCGTAGCAACATGTCGATCTCTGGATCGGGAGATATGGTCGACGGTGTGGAATTAATGAAGCAGCTATCTCAATCTCCTCTGGGACCGGATGATGATCATCACCGCTACAACATTCCGGGAGGCAAATTTGCGTTACCACCGCCTGTACGAGGATGGGTTCAATTTCGAGCGTTAATGCGTCGTCAGTATCTCCACAAGGTATCAACATTCAATTCAAGCCCCGGCCTGATCAGTGACTGCAGTCCGAATCCTGACCTAATTCAACCCCACATTCTTGATTGTTAACAATCACATGTCAATTTTGCTTCAAGTCCTACTGCAGCGAAGGATGATCTCATTGGGATCTCATCTGTTCAATCACAATGGTCATTTCGGAAGCGTACGCTCTTCTTTCATGTTGCAATATGGGCATGTGTGTATGTATGTAGAGACGAGGATGGCAGCAGACGATGATGGAGATTCTAAGTCCATTGTTGCTGATGACACTCCTGGTGTGGGGATACTCCCGGAGCGTGGAGGAGCATTTCCAAGCGGAGACGTTCGTAAACCAATCGTTGCCACTTTCGTTCCTCCTAAAACAGGAGCTTCTGTCCAATTCCAAGAGCCTGCTGCAGCTCTGCCCACCCTCGCTCCTCGCTCACCAGGTAAAAGTTACTCCATGATGATCCTTCGCTCGTTCGAAAGTTAATTCGTGAGCCCTATGAATTCATAGTCACTCAGGAGGAATTGTAATGGGCATTGCAGCGTCTGTCGGGGGTGGAGCTAAGTGCACTGGTGAAGCTCATGCGAAAAGAACTACAACTTCTTGGAAACAACAGAGACGAAGCAACAACGACATTCAAAAAGCTGGCTTCAAGCAATGTTACAAACGAGCAAGCTCCTCCATCTCTGATCGGCCTCAAGTGCATCGAGAGCGCAATCCAAGTTTCCACTTTTGTCAAATCGTTCAACGCGTACAACGGTCCTGTTCCTGTACCCTCGTTCGATGCCTTCGTTCACGTCCACAAACTCCTTCAACGATCCTTAAGTAAGCATCTCTCTCATCTCTCCCTCCGATTTTTAGGGTTTCATTCGAAAACATCACCGACACTTCAAAGTTGACACCTTCTGTGATATGCTCAGAGTCTGGTGATGGGCAGCAGTATGAAGATGCGTTGCGTGCTCAACGTATGTTCGGCAACTTGGTGAGCTGCATACCTACCGCTCTTGTTCCTGAAGGTTCGTATTGGATTGAAAGCTTAGCAAAGGTGTGATTCTGTGTTCTTGCAGCTCGGCAATTTGTTGCAACTCGGGTGCATCACTTTTGCACCCGACACACCGGAGGTCGCAGCTCTTGTGGATCATTTAAGAAACGCGACTGAGGTGTGCATATAATGCTGAATTCCTCATGTACTTTGCAACGTTAGGTGTGATTTCTGAGTCGGTGGCTGGTTATCTCTGCAGTTTTTCAAGGAGCTTTATGGTGGGACATTTCGCACTGAGCAGGTGGGTCATGAACTCCGTCTCATTCATTTGCTATTAATCATATTTGTATGTGCCATTTGAGTAATGGAGTGGGGTGAGATTGGTTGTGGCGTATCTTAATAATCCAGTTGCTCACTCTTGTTACAAGTTACCCATTTCTCTACTTACCCATTACTCTACTACAATTTCCATCAATTTTTAGTGCTATGAGATTCGTCATGTTTTATGTGTCATGCTCCCTCATAGCATAAGCTATATAATCTTCAATTGTTTTCTTCCTCCACTCACTTACTCGCCATTTTAGGGCACCATTTCATGCACTTGAGATTCGTTACATCGTGGTGGTGGTTGATTTTGTGATGGCAGGAGGCGGAGAGATTCGCACTAACGTCGGTGGAATCCGAGAGGCCAACATGGGCCATCATCGTGGTGAATCGACTGAACGTGGAACAAGGCATGGTGGACTACAAGATTCGAATGAACTTCACCACCGTGCCGTCGACGTGGGATGTGTTCCACAAGAAACGGAGGAGACTGCTCACTTACTACAAGAATTACTACACCTCGGGATTCCTCAGCTTGCAGGTTTTTTTCTCCTGTCATAAAGCTACAATCATAATCAATAGTACCTTTTCATTTCTTAATCTGAGAAATGATCATTGTGCCATGGATGTTGTTTGCAGGATGCGATCAATGGCTACGTTGTTCGAGTGGCTCCAGAGCAGAAGAAGCAAGCGGCACTCTTGATGCAGAAACCCATGTGGGGTGCCCCATTTCCAACACCTGCTCACACTCGGAACAGATTCTACCACAAAGTATGACATTCTCACAGCTTCCTTGATTCTCAAAAGTGGCATGGATTCTTCTTTCTTTCCAATTTTTTGAGGAGGAATATAATTATGCATTTTGGTTTGATTTGCAACAGGTTGGACCATTGCTGGAGATTATGTTGTGCCTCACTGCCCTTTACCCACTCGGCATGTTGGTCAAGGTCAGTCTTTGCTTTTAAAGTGTAGTTCTTCAAATCATCCAGTGACTACTTCACGCCATGCTTCCTCACAATGAACCAGATTATTGGATATTTGGATGCTAATATGACACTTAAGAAACTAGATTTTATTTAGTATGTGGACCTAGATCTTCTAGAAGGTGCCATTGTTTGTATTTAGAGCTCTTTCTCTCACAATTTGTTGATTGTGAATTGTTGTAGGGGATGGTGGAGGACAAGGAGAGCGGGGCGAAACAAACAATGCAAATCATGGGGTTGAAGTCTGGGGTATTGGCAGTGTCATGGCTCATGACGTATTTGGTACGTAGACCCTGAACCCCCGCAGGTAACGCCACTCCTGTCCGTTGTCTTCTTCCTGCTTTTATAAGAACAAGATTATATATAGCTCAAAATATATCATAAAACATGCACAGCTTGTTGTTGAGAAATTTCAACAATGAAAGAAATCTCGGCATTTATGGATGTCTCTGATATAACAATGCAGGTTCTCTTTTCGGTGATCTCAATTTGCATGACGACTCTCTTGTCCATCACATTCTTCCCCAAGAGGTATAATTTTCACCTGAAGGTTGAGCAATAATGTGATTCTTCAGTTCTAATCTGCAAGTATATGGTATGTTTTGTGCAGTGACGCAAGTTTGTTGTTCGTGCTCTACTTCCTCTTCACCACATCGTTAATTTCCTTTGGTAATATCTTCCCCTTCACCTGGTTTTTGTTTAGTCCAGAAGTAACATTGATGAGTACTATGGCATGTTTCTTATTAAATATAAACATTCAGTCAACGAAGAAAATGAGTACTGTCTCCAGGGTATAAGTTGTCATTCTCAGAATATAGCGTGCCAATTGCTACATTTTTGATGTGACGTGTAGAGATGATCATTTC
This sequence comes from Bryum argenteum, assembly GCA_037043015.1. NCBI lineage: Eukaryota > Viridiplantae > Streptophyta > Bryopsida > Bryales > Bryaceae > Bryum > Bryum argenteum. The sequence goes on from CM073327.1 coordinate 6,248,948, forward strand.
ATTCCATGGTGATTTATCAGTGTACTGTGATTAAATGTTGATTGTGAGTGTATGTGGGTATTGATGTTGCAGGATTTATGCTGTCGGTGTTCTTCTCGAGGTCGAAGTTAGCAGCAATAGTGGCGCCGTTTGTGCTGTTTGCGGCACTGATGCCACGATATCTCTTCTTCCGAACAAGTAACGGACAAGCCATTGTGGGCAAGTCCATTGCTTCATTGCTGCCCCCCACAGCTTACGCATTCGGTGAGCAATCTGCTGTGCTTGCACAATACTACTTGTTTGAGATTTTGTCAGCATCACAGGCATTCATACTCCTTCTGAAATGGAGTATCTTCGTAAACATGTTTCTGTAATTAACAAGAACACGTCTGTACATCAAAGTGATGATCGAGGATCGTTGCAGGGGTGGATCTTTTGGCTCGTTACGAGGAAGCTGGCTGTGGTGTGACTTGGGCAACTGTTGCCGAAGATGGATTTTCCATGGCCAGAGTTTTCATGCTTTTGGCTGCAGACTCCGTGCTCTACAGTCTATTAGCTTGGTGAGTCTGAGCACATCCAAACACATTCTCGTCGATGACTGGAGATTCAAGCTCTGCTTTGATGATTTTTACTGTTTTCTTGACCTATTTATTCACAGGATCTGCCACTGGAGTTATTTCATTGACTGTGACGAAGAGGATGAGTTGTAGGTACTTGGAGCAAGTGATTCCATCTGAATTTGGAGCGCACCAACCTCCTTGGTTCCTCTTTTCTCCATCTTTCTGGCGTACATTTACAAAGGAGAACAAGTCTGCTAGTTACCAGGTAATTATATTCCACTTCAAAAGAGTTCGTACAGACAGAATGTTACATGCACGTTAGATATGATAATTAAACAAGGTAATGACTGCAATACGAATGTTTGAGTAGTTGTGAACAAGCAATGTTCCTTCTAATGTTTCCAAGTATCTAAGTCTGCCTTCGGCTTTGTGTTGCAGAGACTGAGCAGTACAGATGTGATGGACGACACGATTGAGGGTGTGATCGAGCCTTTACTGAATGACAGTGAAGACGGAGAAGAAGAAGCATCGATACAGATACAGGGGTTGCGCAAAGTGTTCAGCGATGGCAAAGTGGCAGTCAGTGGCCTGACACTGGAATTCATGGAGGGCCACATCACGGCTCTCCTGGGTCACAACGGCGCTGGCAAGAGCACCACCATCGCCATGCTGACGGGATTGATCCGACCCACCTCCGGTGACGCCAAAATCTGGGGTCACAACATCCTCGACAACATGAGTCACATCCGAAGGTAACCCTTGTCCATCATCCTAATTTGTACAATAAGGTCGTCACTCTTGGAAGGAACCTTTTTTTATTAGGTTGAAGATGTTCAAGGATATCCTTCGACAGCAGCCTTTCCGATGCATGAAAAGAAGACCATATCTTGCATCATGTTTCTTCTGTACAGACCTATCGTTATCTAGTTTTCGTGAGTAATGTTCTTCAGTGTTGTAACTTTGGCCCCATCTGGATTGTGCTTGAAATCTAGTGGTGAGCACTTTCTGGTAAACTATACTGGTGTCGTGGGCATGTGTATGAGCAGGACGATAGGTTTGTGTCCTCAACAGAACGTCCTGTTCAGTTACTTGACAGTGAAGGAGCATCTGGAGTTGTACGCTGTAGTGAAGGGAGTGCCCGTGCATGCTCTACCTCTTGTGGTGGATGATATGGTGGCCAGTCTGGGATTGAAAGACAAGGTCGAAACGCGTGTAGCTTGTCTTTCTGGAGGTATGCAACGCAAGCTGCAGGTATGCCAACAACACACATGAAAGGAAATGAGCCCTCAATTCTGTCGACCCTCCAAAGCATCACAGAAAGTAGAAAGTAGGAGTAGAAAAAGAGTGAAGAAACTGATATATAGAAGATTGCAACCACTCAAAACAACACATAGAACCGATCTTGTTCCTCCTACTAGATCATATGTAGCTTATGACAAGATTGAGCAAGTAAACGGCTCAGATTTGAGATAGAAAACTGCAACCACTCCACATCAGAACTCCACCAGAAACTGAGTATGTTCCTCCTACTAGAGCATATGCAGCTTATGACATGAGTGAGCAAATAATTGGCTGGCTGAGAAAGAAGAAAACCGCAACCACTCTTGAAACGTATACATGACTGAGTATGTTCGTCTTTGACTGAGTATGTGTTGGAATGTGGTGGTGGTGGGCAGGTGGGGTTGGCGGTGATCGGAGGCTCCCGGGTGGTGTTCCTAGACGAGCCAACATGCGGCCTAGACCCGCAGTCGCGTCGAAGCGTGTGGGAGCTGCTCCGAAGCGTCAAGGGCGGGCGAGCCATGGTGCTCACGACGCACTACATGGACGAGGCGGACCTGCTGTGTGACCGCATTGCCATTCTGAGTCACGGCCGCCTGCAGTGCTGCGGCACCAGCTTGTTTCTCAAATCCAAGTTCGGCGTTGGCTACAATCTCACCTTGACTCGCTCCTCTTCCTCTTGTGCCGACTCGTCTGCTATCACGAAGCTCGTCACTCGCCATGTCCCCCATGCCATTCCTCTCAGCTCCGCAGGTACTATACCTTGGCTGTATGCTAAAAGAGAATCCGTCCGTAACGACTCAATTAGTTGCAATGTGTATGCTTTACAACTGATATTGAGTCATCACAAACGGATTATTTCTATATTCTTATAGTATGAAGTGTTAAGTGCAAATGGAAACATTGTTGTAAGTGTTCAAGAACATGTTTGTAAAAGGCTCATTCGCTTTCAGTGCACCAATGTGGTGTTTTGTGTTCTTGAGCAAGGTTGTAGATGATTTATGTTTGTTGGATTTGAGATGTTTTTGTGTAGGTGGTGAGATATCTTTTCAGTTGCAAAGTGCCAACAAAGCCTCCTTCCCTCAATTATTCCGAGATCTGGAAGAGAATCTGGACGCTCTTCACGTGGGTAGCTATGGAATCTCCATGACGACCTTAGAGGAGGTTTTCTTACGATTGGCAGACAAAGAACAACACCAGCTTTGTGATGACACTACTTCTAGTGATGATTTGAAAAGCCATAAACTACAAATGCCCTCATGTAAAGCGAGTGAGAAGAGGGACCAAAGCTTTTCACGTGCGTTCAAGCAATTGTTCTTGAAACGAGCCATCATAGCAAGGCGAGATGTGAAGGTAAATGAGTTCTGATGTCCAATTTTCATAACCTCATGCATGTCTTATAGTTGTATGAGAAATCGTAATTTCACATAGTATATTCTCTTACTAAACGAAAGAAGGAATATGTGGTGCAGGCATTTGCAAATTCTATTCTTCTCCCAGTTGTGGCCATAGGTCTTGTAATGGTAATCATGAAGCTGAACATCGACCCAGCAGGCCCCGAACTGTTGCTGGATTTCAACATGTACACTGGAATCAAGGATCTCTCACAATCGGCCATCATCCCTGTCGCCGGACCTGCCCTCCCTCTCGAAGTCGGCAGCCAATTCGTGAGGTTTCACCGACAGAGTGGAGTCAACAATAGCTTGCAAATGAGCCAGCAGCTCCTCCACTCACTTTTCAACGTCCCTGCTCGATTTGGTACACATCGTATCTCTTCTTACACTGCTCACTCTTACTTTTGCCACCATAAACTTGCTCTTTGTAAAGAACCTCAATTGTGCTAAACTGAAAGTATAATACAATCAACGGCATATTAAAAACAAGGAACAGATGGTAGACTTTAAAGTAGTGGAAACTGAGTAGTGGAAAGGATTTTAGAACCTGATTGTAGTTGACTGATGTTGATTTGGCTTAGCATGGCAGGAGCATTAGTGATGAACGACACATTATGGCCGGGACTCAACACATCAACGCTCCACGATCTCTCGCAACAACTACTAAACAGCTCCATCAAAACTGGACTCGGAGTGAACGAAAAGGGGCTATGGAGTCCAGTGACGCTCCTGTTCAACACAACATCCGACCACTCGTTTCCAGCGTTGATACAAGAGCTAGCACAAGTGGCTTTCCGAACGAGCACGAAGAACGCGTCCGCTACGTTGCGGATGGCGAGCCACCCTCTGCCCTTGACGAAGAATGAGGCCCTTCATGTCCAAAGCGTCTTGACCGGCCTTGCTGCTCTCTTCACTCTCATTCCTTTGTCGTATTGCGCTGCTAGCTTCGCTGTGTTTGTGATTCAAGAACGCGTGGTCAAAGCCAAGCTCTTGCAGGTACACACCAATCCACCATCTCATCTTGGTTATCACTTGCTTGATGGTGGCACTACAAGGAGGGTGGCTTTTGGAGTGAAAGCAAATATGGAATAAAAAGTGAGGAGCAAAATAGGAAACACCCAAGTTTATGTAGCTCAATACAAGAGTGATGGTGGAAAAGAGAATTTACTGTAGGTTGTGTAGATTAGGCAAGAGTGAGCATGAAAATTGACACCAAAAGGGATAATCAATCTCACTCTACATTAATCAGACACATGTAAAAATTTGCCAAACATACCAAAATTGAGAAACCATTAGGGCCACACTATAAAGAAAGGGAAGATGGTCAATTTTGGAGTGGTAGATTAAGCACCTTGGTTGACTGAGAGTCACCATCCATCTCACTCCATATAACATTACCAATGTAGAGATATTGAGGGTTTTTAATGAAGAATTGAAAAGGAGTGCACTTTTGTATTGATTTCGTAGAGTGGTGTGTGCAGATGGTGAGCGGAGCCTCCTCCTTGGCGTACTGGGCATCAGCATACGCATGGGACATGCTCTCCTACTTAGCCAACGTGAGCACCACCATGCTAGTACTCATATTATGCCGAGATCAATCCTTCACAGGCTCATGGGCCAAGGGGACTGCAGCTGTTGCTCTTCTCGTTGCGTTCGGCTTGGCTGTCGTTCCGCTCACTTACTGCTACTCGTTTGCGTTCTCCAATCATGCCAATGCTCAGGTGCTTGACCTGGAATCCTTTGAATTCTTGTTTGTGGATTTTATGAGACGAAGTTTGAAGTAGTGAGACGTGTTTTCGCAGGTTGCTATTGCTGGACTCCATTCTGTTACTGGCTTCGGAATGCTTGGAAGCAGCATCCTCTTAGCCTCTCTTGACAACACCAAAGTCAGTAAATCTAGCTTGCTTTCTGAAATCACAATTTCAAGAGGGATATCGATGAATATGATTCGATTTGGCAATATTTCGTGTCAGTGAGATTGGTTGCACTTTTTCTAGTGGTTGGGCAATGGCTCATCTTGTCATAGGCTACGATATTTGTCTTCCTCTACTTACACTCTACTGGGGAATCCACATTCCTAGGACAAGACTGAGGGTATTGATTTTGAGTGTGTCGAATGGCAGGTGTTGAATGAGCAGCTGGTGACATTCTACCAGCTGTTTCCACCCTACAATTTAGGCAAAGGTCTAGCGAATTTAGCTGCCCTGGACTTTCAGAGCACGTTGAAAGGAGAAGTTGGTGATCCGTATCAGTGGGACGTCACGGGTCGATCCTTGACGTTGCTGCTTCTGGAAGCTGCGGCGTTCGTCATTCTCACTCTTCTCATTGATTCCAATTGTTGTTGGCTACCTTTTCGAGCTCACCCCAGTTCCTCTGTACACTCAGGTATGAAGCTTGCTCACACTAACTCCTGTAAAAGTTACCCTCAAATTCATAAAATAGGTCATATTGCGTGTGTCCTTTGGACATGGAGTCGTGTGGTTTGAGATTGATTGCACTTATACGTGCTCAATTATTTAGTAATTTACTCTTACCATAAGCAATTTAGTACTCACTCTTGCCATAAACTACGTTTCCTGACCTCCGATTACTTCCTACTGTAAAATGCACCATGTTAGCTTCCATTAACTGTACCATAAACTGTTGTAATAACTGCACTGTTTATTTTTGTTGTTAACAAATCGGCTATTGTGATTTTTTGTAGGGTATCAAACCATGAAAGAAGATTACGATGTGGGGTTGGAACGCAAGCGAGTTGAGAGTGGCCTAGCATCAGAGGACACAGTGGTAGTGCATCGATTACGCAAAGTATACCCAGGCCAAGGCTTAGACGGGACCAAAGTGGCCGTCAAAAGTCTGTCACTCGGCATCCCACCAGGACAATGCTTCGGTTTCCTGTAAGCTCCTGACCTCACATTCTCACCACTTTAAAAATTCGGACTAGTAAGAGCCTGATCAAGTTCCATGGTGAATTATGCAGCGGTGTGAATGGAGCTGGCAAGACAACCACGCTCTCGATTCTGAGCGGCGACATAAAGCCAACGAGTGGCGACGCGTTCATAACTGGAAGCTCAGTGTTGACCGAGTTAGCAGGAGCGCAGAAGCAGATGGGCTACTGTCCGCAGTTCAACCCGTTGCTGGACTTGATGACCGCTCGGGAGCATCTGCACATGTATGCGAGTTTGAAGGGAGTCCCGGAGGAGAGCGTTGGCGAGGTTGTGAGTGAGCTTGTGGAAGCTGTGGGACTGGAGAGTCACGTGGACCGCGTGGTGGGCGCGTATAGTGGTGGTAATAAGCGCAAGTTGGCCCTCGCCATTGCCTTGGTCAGTGCTCCTATCCCTCGAATAAAACCATGTCTGAGATCGATTATATAGGGACCCGATGGAAACCTCAATTCGATTCCATGACATTACTCTATTTTGCATACTCGTGGACAGTGCAAATAATTGTGCTTCTCTCATGTCAAATCTTAACCATTAGCACATCCCCACTACTGTTCTGTGATGGTGCTTTGGTTAAAGGGGAACGTAATATCTCCCAGAAGAATGCTGGGTGTTCCTCTGCTAGGGTGTTGCCATTTCTTGTCCTACTTTAGAATCCGCCATCTTTCCTTCTTCTCAACAGAGCTATCGTCCATTCTCACCTACGCCTGCTAAGCCATTTCAGATGAGGTCTAGATGCTCTGGGTTCTGGATCGATAGGGGTGACTTGATCGATGCTTTGTCTGGATCCGTGTAAATCGATGCTTTTTTCTGGGGCCTGATCTGTGGTTTGCATGGGGTGTGGGTGGCAGATAGGGGATCCGGCGGTGTTGTTTCTGGATGAGCCCAGTAGTGGCATGGACCCCGTGACGCGGCGAGCCATGTGGAACCTCATCGCCAAGGCGGTGGCGGACAAGAAGATGAGCGCCGTGCTGACCACACACAGCATGGAGGAGTGCGAGGCGTTGTGTGGTCGCGTGGGCGTCATGGTGGCTGGCACCTTGGTCTGCTTGGGCTCCGTCCAACACATCAAGTCCCGCTTCGGCCAAGGTCAGCTCCTATCCACTCTAGCTCCCATTGTCCATACCTCCACATCCTCTTCTATCAGCATCCTTTTTCGCACCACGTACACTTCGTAAGCAACAGATGTGAGCAACCCATAGACTCCACTTCTTCACATTTTATACAAGCTGATGAAAAAGAGGACATGGAAGGTGGATCTGTGGTTAATATGTGAGTAGATAAAGGAACATTAAGAAAGATTGTGTAGCTACTATCAAAACCACTGGCTGGAGCGTTCTGGGATGATGAAACTACCATGATCTCTTCCTTTCCAAACCGTAATTTGCAGTAACAAACAGTCAATATGAGGTTTATCTACCTCCGTTGATTCAATTTGTTTGACAAGTCTGCGATGAATATGTGAGGCAGGGTACACGGTGGAGGTGCAGTGCACAAGCTCCGCCTCACTAGCGAAGCTTCACACTTTCATGAACACCAAGTTTCCCGGAGCCTGCAAATTAGAAGAGGAGCAAATGTTGAGAGTGAACTACTCGTTATCATCCCACAATGGTTTGCAGCTCTCGCATGTGTTCGCTTCCTTGGAGGCGGCCGAGGTGGAGGATTACAGTGTGAGCCAGAGCACTCTTGAGCAAGTTTTCTTGACCTTGGCCAATGCCAACAATATAAACGACAATGAGCTTCATCTCTTGCATTCTTGATTTTTTTAACTTTTTAGTGACCACATTCTGGTCTTTAGAGATTGTTTATACCCCAGAGTTGGTAGTCTGTTTTAACATGGGCTGCTCATTGCAACCGGGGTTAGTTGTATTTCCAGTTACTTTATTGTGTATATTCATCCATGTCTCAGAAATTGTCTGTCCTCTGCTTCGTTGTTAACTTGTTTTATCATCTTGTGTTAAGATGAGCAGCAGAAGTATTTATCTCAATAATATTTTAATTTTAATTTATTTATTTTTTTAATTTTTTGGGGTGTGCATCCAAATTGAGTGTAAAAATACTGGCTTTTCACTTCTTAACCCTAAAGCGGAAGTTGCATTTACTAAAATGCATGCCATACAATCATAATATATTTGATGGATATGTAAATTTTACCACACAAACTAGAATTGGAGAGGTCTCAGAAATTGCAGGAGCATTGTTTATTGGTGCTAAACTAGTATCTTTGAGTGCACAATAGACACCGTGACATGAGTTCCAATCGACAGAGTCACATGAGTCTCAAGCTTTATATTTAAACATCCAAGTTGGTTTTACTTGTTGAAGCGTAGGTTACATGGAGCATAATAGTGATTCTAAGACTTTCATGAGTTCTACATAGTAGTGCCTCTAGTCAATCACCGAGACCATATAAATCACTCTCCTCACACATGCCGGTACAAAACTTCCTCTTAAAAATGACACTACAAAATATTTGAAAAGCTTAAGAATGTAATAAAAAGTGTTTGTTTAACTTCCACAATTGTAGTTTTTCCTCTTAGCGAGACATGAAAGTGCCAACCGCTCTCTCTTCATAAGAAACTTGTTATGTGATTTCTCAAGCATTGAAAACTCTCTAAAACTTCAATATCAATAGTTCACTATAATGATAGCCGGTGCCTCAATTCCGCACATGCTCGATTGCTCTTTTCAACTTGTTGGAGACTCTTCATTTATAATTTGGGCACATATGTTCAAAGTACTCCAAAGATTAGTTTATGATACACTTGATGAAAATTGAATCAAAGCATGTCAATTGACCAAAAATGGGCCTCTTGAAAATTAACTCCTTAACGTCTCAGCGTATTTTTAGCCAAAAAACACATTCATAACAAAAGTGTCATAGATGAAAATGAAGATAAGTTATTTGGATCTCAACCATACAAAATAAACTTGTTGTAGATCATGTAAACCGAAATTTGATTCATAATGCCTCATAGATTGCGGAATCATAACATATTAGTACGCATAAATAGGCTACAAAATTTCATCATTTTCACTTTGGAGTGGAAAGTCTACCAACAAAACTACTCCAATAAAAAAACCTTCAACTAGAAAGTTAGTCACCTTCATCTCAATATTACCCTAGTGCCAAAAAAATTCATCAAAAAAGTTCTTGGCTCAAAAGATTGCCTTTCAATGGTGAAAACAACGATAAAATGTACAATTTAAGGAAAAATAGTCCAAAACTAAACCCTTTGCACTCAAATCTACACCTTATCTAGAAAATATCTTCATTTGGCCAAGATTTTTCCTATTGAGTCTAGATTCTAAATGGAATCCATTCCCAAAAATGAAGTTGAAATCTCATGGTGAACAAAAGAGATGTAGCTCTTCCAAAATCATCCATTTTTCACTTTTTTCATCCTGAAAACAAAGTTGCAAAAATAACACCAAAAGTATTTGGATCAAAATCTTCCAACTAAAAAGTTGTTAGATTTCATTTGAAGATCATGATCATGTAAAAAAAAGATTCAATTTTTTTTTTGGGTTTCACATACATATGATAATACATGCCATTGCAAATGCTTGAAAGCCCAAAACCAAGAGCCGTCTTCACTAAAATTCATACCATTAACTCATACTTCATTGTATGGGTCTAAATTTTTTTTCCCAAACAAGACTTGATTCGGGAACCGGCTCGAGAGATTTCGTCAAAATTGGAGTTTTAATGAAGGAGTTATGGCTCTTCAAAGGTTTCTGTCCTTCATTGTGAATGTAGAAAAACGACATTGGGGTTACTAACTACCAACAGTCAGGCGATTTCCACGGCATGCAGCTACAATGGCTGGACTATGGCCATTGCCAACATGTGCGAGAGCATTCAATGTGCCTTTTCCTTGGGGTTGAGCGGGGAACGGAGGTTGTACACACGGCAGTCGGCATCATGTTCAGGAGCGTCCCTACGCGCGCGCACATGCGGCTGGATGAACTTGGGTAGCTACAGCGGCTGTTTCGGAATGCCCAGGTTTCGCAGCCGCGGCTGCAGCTTGCCAAATACAGGTCGCAGCCATCTCCTCCGCCCTCTTATGCCAAGGGAGGCTGCAGCAGCTCGCATCTGCGTATGTAAGCTTACAGCCGGCGGCAAACTATTCAGAAGTTGCTGGTTACCGTGTCAAAGCTAGAACGCCAGCGGGCTCGATCCTCGGCAACTGCCAACCTTCTCATGTGCTAGCGCCCTCTGTAATCGAAGCTTTCGGGAGAATTTTGAATCGGCAAGTCGTGGTGGATGCGATGCGCACGGGACGTGCAGATCAAGTGAAGGCAACAAACGCGGTAGAAACGAAGAAACCCTTTGGCCGTTTATGCTCTTGTCGGTAGAACTCGAATTCCACAGATTTGTATCTTAAATCAAACTCAGCTTTGTAACTTTTTGTGTAGTCGACTTGGCTTAATGCGGTATCGGAAACTTGTAGCCACAGATGCATCCAGTTACCTTGAGATGGTACGGAAATCTTCAGCTTGGCTGATATCATTCGCTTTGTGGATTATACAATAGATTCTGTCTAATTAGAAATCACCTCTACGCATGATCACAGTGAAGCTTTGTTGCTGGGGAGAGCATTGACTTAGTTGGACATGGTGGTCTTTCAGGAGAGGGAGACCTGTACGAATGTAGATTCAACTGAAATAGTTATGGATTTTTCGCGCTTTAGAAGGGCATCCCTTGACGTGTGGCATGAAAAAGATAGTTCAATAGCGATTACTGCCATTTCTTTGTGAGCTTGGAGCCGTCCACACGGTCGGTTGTGTCGGTTGCTCTTCACATCACAGAGGTATTTTCTATCACCGAGAATGAGCTTATCGTAGTTGTCTTTTTGAAGAAGGAAGTGCCCGCAGTTTATAAAGGGTTCTTAGTTTTTGAGCTGCTTGGAAATAGCTCTTGGAATATTTGCCTGGAAACACTGAAACGAGTATTGAGAGGTAAGAGGTTTTTGAAACTGTCCATGAGCTTCCTTCGAGGCGTAGTTATGTAAGTGATGTTTTCTCTGTTCAAGGAACAAAGCAGTGTGAGCGAGAGACTTTCAAGACTTAAAGTGATCATCAATAACAGTTACAAGGAACACGTTCTTGAAGTATCGATTATTCTGCTGATAGTCGATTCACATACAATGTTTATGATAGTGCGTGGTTCCGAAAGTATGCATGTCGTGGTTACAGAACTGAATTTATATGATTTTGTCAAGCTGAGGAATGTCGGTTTCTTGCAAATGTAGGAATCACTTGAGCTCGAAGAAGTTGTGTGAACTTCTACTTCAGTTTGTGATAATTTATATCGTCAGATCACATAGTGAAATGTCTTAGAGCAAGTAACAGGTTTTTGAACTTTGTAATATGGTGGTTCGAGGACTATCAAAGTAATGGCTGCCTCTCACTCATACAGATTGCCAGATCACTCGCTACTCATGTGGAAGGTGGGACGATGTCTACACAGCATCCAAAGATGGCAGAAACGCCCATTGAGTCTATGGCTAAAAAGTCCATTGAGACAATCCAGAACATCGTGAATGGGAGAAGTGATTCACCGCTACAGCTGAATCGTGCTCAATGTAAAATCTTGGCTGAAGTACTTGCAAATGTGAATAACTACTTGCAAGGCTGGCGAAGATATGACATGTTCAAGGCAGGCCAAGACGTTCGGCAGATTGCATGGCTTCATCTGCATTCTGTGATTATAAGGGCAGAACTGTTGGTCCAAAAATTTGTTGCAAGAATGTGGAATCGTGGCTTTCATTAGTGGAAATTCAAGAGCATTTTGCAGCAATCATTGTAGACCTTCATCAATGGAGAATGACGATGGATGTTGCAACTGCTGTTTCTGTATGGACATCCTCTCGCGATTATATAGAAAGTTTGTTGGAGCATATGGATAGGGAGTACCAAGAAGCATACAAGAGATTGCGCAGCAAGGATCATCCTCTTCAAAAAGCAGCTGTTGAGGATAGGAAGGAGATAGTCTCGAAGTTGGCAGAAGTCCAAGAATCAGAAGACAGTCTGGAGTACCTTTGCGCTCTCCATCTACAGTCCTGGTTGGCCGAACTTGACAATGAGGCTCATTCGCCAAACACGAGTCTTACACAGAAGCTGATCAAGCACGTCTCGCACGAGAACGGATCATTGCTAGGAGCGGGAGCGTGTGGAGCTGTGCATCGCATGAATGGGCTTGGAGTTAAATGTGCTCTGAAGAGGTTGAACGTAAAAGATGAGAGAGAGGCCAAAGTCTTGAAAGGTCTGCATCATCCAAATATTGTTCGACTTCATATGTATTGGGATGATCTACCCGAAAATCAAACTCCATATGAAGCTGATGGATGCGGGACTGACGAACATGAGATTGAACCTCTTCCAAAATCCAACCTGTTAATGGAGCTGATGGACACGGATCTCAGTGTACATATCAAAAGGCGGATGGAACGATTGGCTGCTAGTTCTCGTGAGGGAGAGCCTCTGATGCCATTTTCGCTTCCTCTAGCTATCGATATCATGCTTCAAGTGGCCCAAGCTTTGCGATTTATGCATGAAAAACATTTGACTCATAGAGATCTGAAGACCGGAAATATTCTGGTGAGGCGGGTGAACAAAGCTTTGACCAATTTTTATAATGAAGGGTACCTGGAGATCAAGCTCGCTGACTTCGGTTTGGCGAAGGCTTACGAGCATACATCTACCAGTGAGTGGCAGGGCCGTAATGCAGGTACAAAGATGTATGGAGCGCCGGAGGTGTTTGAGAAGGACTGGATTGCAGACAGAGAGTTTCCGCCGATGGCTGATGTATGGAGTTTTGGAGTGACGTGCTCGGAGATACTCAGCGGGAGAATGCCATATGCAAACGAGGATCAACGCACATTACATACAAAGATAGTGAAAAACGAGCTGAGACCAACTCTTCCGAAACTTTGTCCAGAGTATTTGGCGTTTATCATTCGTGGGTACGTGTTGGAAGCTCCAACCTGAAAGGCGACCAGATTTTGCAAGTATTTGCAAAATGTTGAGCCATGCCAAACTTATGAGTTTGGGAATTACCACGCCGGATTATAGTGAACGCTTTCTGAGGTTTACACCACGAAGAGGTTCTGAGCGAATTCTACAAAATCCAAGGCTACAGGCAGCTGGAACCTCGTTTTACAGGTAGCTGAAACAAAGTATTGTTCTTTATAAGATGATCGAATATAGAAAGGTTGATGACTTGTGAGTTTGATATTCTGAGCTTCAGAGCTTTGTTTTGCTGAATGATTATATTTGAACTACTAACTTCTAACTACTTGACATTTTGATATGCCCAGCAAGTTCATCGCTTACTTTCAGGCTTCATCAGAGATAGTGAGAAGCCGTTCATCTAGAGAAGTCCTGACGGCCGCCTGGAAGTTCAACCGTATCCAATATGAAGTTGCAGGAGCAAATCAGCAACCTCTAAAGCATACTCGTAGGACTTCGATACCTTCTTTCCCTTCAGGTGGCGAATTCGAAGGGTTTGGTGTGAGACCCACCATATTCAGCTATGGTGAGCTACGCACTTCGATACCTGCTTTCCCTTCTGGTGGCGAATTTGAAGGGTTTGGTGTAAAACCCACCACATTCAGCTATGGTGAGCTACGCGCTGCCACATGCGACTTTCACGAAGACATGAGATTGGAGATGCAGGGGCTTGCATTTCTTTACAAGGTGCGGAAGTCTGTACACACCACCACCTCATTTTGAATTGAACATTAGATCGGTACCAGGCCTCAGTCTGGTTCTACGAGAGTATGGATATTTGCCGTTCAGATTTGACCAGTTATTCGTACGATGTCCGCATTTTCAAACATGTTCATGTCAGATGTTGAAGTTGCTGGATGAGTCCGAATTAAGTGGCGCATGAGAGCTGATCGAGGAACTAATGCTGCAGGGAGTGCTGCCAAGTGGAGAAGTGGTTGCCATCAAAAAGCTGTTCCCCACAAACGACGGTGTCAATGTCAATAAGAGGTTCTTGAAGGAGGTGGTCCTGACCACGAACATGAATCACAAAAACGTGAGGAAACTGAAAGGATATTGTCATCGCGGATCTGACTGGCTTCTGGTTTACGAGTTTGTGGATAATTACAATGTCCATGAAGTTTTATTTGGTACATTTGCTCACTCATGAACTGCCAGCTCCTTGTAAATCTCTTATTCCTTGCTCATCACGAGAAAGCTAAGAAAATATCACATTGTTTTGAATTTCAAAATAGGATCAAAAAAGGAGGAAATGAGGAGTCGGCTGGCTGGGTGGACTGCAAGGCACAAGATTTGTTTGGGGATTGCTCATGGTTTGTATTATTTACATGCAATGGCGGATCCAAGAGTCATCCACGGACATATCAAAGCTACAAATGTCGTGTTGACTAGTGATCTCGAGGCCAAGATTGCTAATTTTCGCCTGGCTCGTCCATTTCCTAATGAAGAGAGCGGCAGTTCGGATGTTGTTGGTAGCTCGTGAGCATCTACAATGAAATCTAAAATACTGTTACCTTCCTACATATTCAGATTACTTTGTGTTTTGAATCCGCCTGAGCATGAACAGCCGAGGATAGAGAGAAGTGCTGCAACATTTGGTTGGTTGTAATGGTTGCAGGGGATTCACGGCACTGAAGTATTTTACCCATGGGAAATGGAGCAAAAAGGTGGATATTTACAGCTTTGGAGTTTTGTGCTTGGAGATTGTAAGTGGGAGACTTTGCATTCAATGGGATGCACCCACGAACCAATTCAATCTCACCGATTGGGTACTATACTTTTACCAACATTTGTGCGAGTGTCTTGTCACCTTATTGTGAGATATAAGCCATGCAAGGATTGGACAATTTTAGCAAGGCCAACAATCTCATAACCATTTACTTACGAAGTGTAATGAGCGAATTTGATGAATCTTCTTATTTCTTGCCTTTGTGAGTTACTTTTGTTACGAGGGTTGACTCCCTTAGTCTATTGAAAAGCTCTTAAAACCAACTCTTACACAGATTGGTCTCCTTGATACTTAGTATCAAGTTGGCACTTACACAAATTGGTCGCAGAGGTGAGTTTAGTCTATGAACATTTGAGACAAGAATGATAGAAGGATATTGTAACTTTTAACACTGGAATACATTCCTTCAAGCATTTATCTTTGTAGAGCAATCTTTATACCAAGTAATCTCCATGCTCACTTAGAACAATGAACAATGTGATTGTTACTCTGAACTCAATACTTCTATTGTCACTCATTTCTTCACCATATGCTCATAGGTATGTATATCTCAGTAAATGAGCACTAGTGAGAAATGGTTATGCTAAATTGCTAATGTGCAGGCGTGGAGACTAAATAAGCAAGATAAGCTAATCGATTTGGTTGATCCAGCACTAGAGGTTAGACATGAGCAAGTCAAGGATGTGCAATGGTTCCTCAACATGTGCCTTCAATGCATTTCACATGTGGCAGAGAAGCTGCCGAGTATGGCACAAATTGTGTCTATTCTACAAGGGGACACAAAATAAAAATGTTTGTGTTGGAGTCAGGCACTAGCACTCCACCTATACTTCATCTTGAATGTAGTACTTTGATCTCCTCTGGTTCTATCTTGGCATTCTTGCCATGACCTCCATTCTAAGGGTGGAAACATTTCTTTGAAAATGTTTATAACTAGAGGTAGATAGCCTCAACTAGATTAGTAGCTTGTAGAGGATTGTTGTAATCAAAAGTTCAAATTCTCTCTATATTTGTACTCCCATGTGGAGGAAATCAAATACCAAGCAAGCTTCAAGGTCGGTTTTTGACCTGATGTACTTTTGGTAAACCTTCAATTGAGATTAAATTGGAAACTTCCACAAGTAAATACCTCTTCATATATTTTTTGGCATCATCGAAATCTGTAGATGAATTCAACAACTTTATAGTTGGAACATCCTTGATCCGAATACTTTCGGTATATGATGTTTCTGCAATGAAAAAAGTGAACAATGGCTGATTTATTAGGATATATCTCCTTCATCCACTCTTGGACTTCAACTTCATTTTTGGGGAGGGATTTCAATAAGAGTGTAGTTTTGGTGGTAAAAACCTTGACCCAATCGAAGGTGTTTTGAAGTAGGGCAAGAATTTGAGTGCAAGGGGTGTAGTTTTGGACTATTTTTCCTTTTTAAAAGTTTTGGTAGTTTCACCACTGCATGGTTATTATTTGGAACAGGAATTTTTAATGATGGTTTTTTTTGGTATAAGGATGTTAGTGAGGTGAAGATGTACAACTTTCTAGATGGAGGTTTTTTCATTGTAGTAACTTTGTTGGTAGCATTTCCACTTCAAGTGAAAATGATGAAATTTTGTAGGCTGGTTTGAGGGCTAATACGTTATGATCTTGCAATCTATGTGGCTTCATGATTCAAATTTTGGTCTTGGTTACCTAGAATAAGTCTCCTATAGGTTTGTACATTTAAGATCTTAATAACTCATATTAATTTTTACTTATGAAACTTTTAAGATACATGGGTTTTTAACTATATATTCCCCAAGACGTTTAGAGGTTATACCTCTTACCCTAAAATAATGCCCTATTTCCATCACAATTTAAGTTTCAGCTTAGATTTCCATCACGAAACTGTATGTGATTTGGATGTCAATCTAATAAACAAATGTTGAAATTGAACGCCGGATGGAAATACAAGTGAATGTTTAGTTCTTTAAATAGAAAAACATAATTTCAAGTTTATTTATAGTCAAAATATTCCAACTTGAAATTTGTTGGACTTTATCGTAACCCTCATTTGTCCAAATTGTCGAGATTCAACAATTTGGATGAAAAACTTTGAAGAGCCATAACATTTTTATCTAATACCTAAATTTTATAAAATTTGTTGGCTCGGACGGCAAATCAAGTTTTATTAATTTTTTGGAAATTGCAAATCTACTCAAGATAATATGAGTTTATAGGCTCATGCATTTTCATATAGGCAGTGTCGACAATTTTTACTTCAAGGCTATCAATAAAAGCCAAAAAGAAATTGAACAATGTTTGTAAGTACAAGAATGCTCTTAGATATTTATTGTAGCCTTGTGTGCCATAAGGCAAAAGTAGTATTGCAATATTTGTATTCATGGGTTCTGTTCCGAAGGGAAGGATTAGTTGAACATGTATATAATATAGAATATAAAATTGGACCATACGATTTCAATATAATCAAATGTTGAACAAATTTTTCAAAGTAGTAGAAAGTTAATAGAAAAGTTGTAGTATGCAAGGTATCCTAGAATTAAGAAAAACATGAAGAAAAAGTAAATAGTATCTATTGGGAGATAAAAGAATTTCAAAGTTTAATTTATCTAAATAATTTTGCGTTTTAAACCAATTATTATAAATGAAAAAATAAAATAAAATAAAATAATCTATTTAAGCAAAAGTGACTTCAATAGTTTCATGTGTTGTACATCATTCAGCCCCCACTTCCATTGATATTGTAAAACTTTGACATACCGATGATTCTAATAGATGAATTTTGTTAGAAAATTAAGTAAAAACTCTTGACATTTTATGTTTAGACAAGTCCTAACCTGTGTCCTCCGGACACGGACATCAAAAAGGTAAGATCGAAATTTATGAAAACATGTAAAAAATTCAGACCTAGGTATAAAAATAATTATACCCTATTGAGAATCCTCCAACTACATATTTCTTTTTATACATGAGTTTAAATTTTTAGTTTTTTACGTGTTTTAAAAAAAAAATTGATCGGCCCTTTTTGATGTCCTAGTCCGAAGGATATAGGTTAGGACTTCTATACACCGATGTCCTTTGGAAAAAAAAAAAAAAAAAAAAAAAAAAAAAAAAAAAAGTATTCAATTAATTACTGAGTAAGTTCCCCTCGTCCCATGGGTAAGCACTTTATTTGGTGCTCTTCAAAAACTACACCCTATCCTCGTTTCCCTCGTAAATGGTCTTCCTACTTTTTAAGATTTATAGCATGTCCTGCGTTCCCTTTTTCTAGGTTACCCATGCTTTGGCCCGGTCCCCGTTCTCATAATTTCTTTTGTGTTTCAACAACTTTCCTTTTTGGTTTCCGTCATTTGTTCCTAGTTTCCATCATTTGTATGTAGTTCCCATCATTCGTTCTTGGTTCTCATTATTTGTTAGTAGTTCTCATCCTCCTCTGGTAATTCTTATCCTTTAATCTCGATTCTTGGTTCCCCTCCGATGTTCCCTTGATCTCCCCTCAAGTGACTCTTTCTTTGCTCCTATTTTTATGTTCCATATTCCTTGTCTCTTTAACTCCTTGTATTTTTATTATTGGGATCTAATAAACTCTTAATAACAACCACATACCATTTAGAGAACTCTTCAAAATCTTTAGAACAGTTACTCTTTATGTCGTGTATACATGACCAACTGATAATGGCCATGACCATGCATGTCTTTGATTAATTTCTCCCCCTCATCCCGATGGATGAGCTTTTTATTTGGTGCTCCTCAAGAACTGACCCCTATCCTTGATTCTCTCGTTGATTGTATCTCCTTGCTTTATAAGAATTTTAGGATATCCTTCATTCCATGGATCCCTACTTCCCAGCTGTCTTCTCTTCTGTTCTATTCTGGTTCCCCATTCTCTTTTTCTTTACTAATCACTCCCAACCTCTAATTTCCCATTCGTGGTTTCCATCCTTTGTTCCCGATTCCGGCTCCCCCATCCGGCCATCCCCCAATTTCCCTTCTTGGTTTCATCATTTGTTCCCGATTTCCATAATTTGTTCCTAGTTCCTATCATACATTGACATGTGGTTCTCATTATTTGTTTTTGTTCCCATTCTCCGTGCCCAATTCCTAGTTCTTGTTCCATGTTCCGTTGATCTCCTCTTTACTCCTTACTTTGCTCCGTTTTACATGTTCCACATTCCTTGTCCCTTCGACTCTTGTTATCTTGATGAGATTTAATAAACTCTTAATAACAATCAAGTACCACCTACGGAAATCCTTCAAAATCTTTAAAACTCTTCATACCGTGTATACTCTCATAGGCAAACCACCCTACTACCGGGAAGGATCACCAAGGGCAAATAGAGAAAACCGGTTGCATCAGGTCGGGCAACCTGCAAAGGATCGCTAGCAGGTAATCGTGTTCTTTTATATATATAGATGGAAGAGCTACTAACAAACCTACTCCAAACAAAAAATCTCAAACTAGGAAGTTGTTCACTTTCATCTGAAATCACTCTCATGCAAATAAAAGAATAATAACTTTATTGTTTTTTATTAACTCTTGGCGCAAGTAATAATCTTTCACTGGTGAAAACCACTCCAAATTTTTATTAGGGAATTTGGGTTCAAAATCAAACACCTTACACTCAATGAATGCCATGCCTTTATGACATCTTGGATTGAGCTCCGATATTCTGAAAGTAAACTAAATTCAAATTGGAATTGAAATCCAACCCAACAAATGAAGTTGAAATTCAATACCAAATAAAGAAAATACAACCTTTGAGGACCCTTTTCTTTTTCCATTTTTTCATAAAAAAATAATTGCAAATCCATTACCAGAATTATTCAAATCACGAAACTTCTAATTTGAAACTAAGTTTTGAACTTCATTTTTAAAAATTCATGCCAAAAGTGATCAACCCCTTGAGGAAGAATGGGCTTGCAATGGTAAAACATGCACCATATTTCAGAACCCTCAAAATAGCATTGCCTTCACAGAAGTGCATGCCATAAACTCATACCATATTGGATGGAATTTAATTTTTTAATGCCACTAAATAAACTTGATGTGAAATTCAACTCATTCAATTTTGCCAATAACACACACATTGGATGAAGAAGTTACGGCTTCTCTAAATTTTAGCTCGTTATCTTGAATGTTGAATTTCAACATACAATGCATGTAGGAGTCAAGGATTAAAGCTTCAATGTCATAGTGGCTCCACTTCAATGGGTCCAAGGTGAAATCATTTAGAGAGTGGTGGATTTTTGAAGGTAGCATTGAAATGATGTAGATCGTGATGGATTTGGGGTACTAGCATTTTTGGGTGTTCACGTAGATATTGCCATGGAGTGTTGTCTCAACCTCAGAGACATTGAACAATTTTACTCAACATTGAAAATCCATCTTTGGCGGATACTAGACCAAGTCCGGACATGGCTTTTTGAGATCCGTAGTGTATGGATGTAGAAGTTGCACAAACCGTGATACCCCAAGCATTCAAGTTCATCACCGCAACAAGGTAGTCATGTTACAATATTGTAATGAACTCAATCATGATGTGCAAGAAAGCAAATGTGAATTTCTGTGGCAGACATGGGAATGTGAAGGTCTCGCATGTAAACTATGGCAACATGAGTTCTCTTGACAATCTGTAAAGAAGTCAATGACTAAGGATGGATGGAGCAAATAGAATTGTAGCAAGTTGATATTGAACTCCAAAAGTTTTTGAATTTTCTTTACTTTTTTTAAGAATTCTTTTTTACCAAACATATTATCTCTAAATAATTCAATTGAAACATAATATGGTCACTGTTGGGCTTGGTGCCAAATAAGATGTCGCACATTATGCCCCAATTCTTATTTTATTGAGTGAAATATAAGGGAGAGTGCTAAGAATTGGCTCACATTTCAAGCTTTCCAACAGTGAAGGCAATTTTCATTCTTAATATTTATGTATTTTTGTTTATTTTTTTAATGGCTTACATGAAAACACAAACGTAGTAAATGGGGGTCCAATTCTAGTAGTGAATACTATGAACGAAATATATATTATTTTAACAAGATGACTTTGCACTCAATATTACATCATCAACACCAAATCCAATTGCTCACATGAAGAACCTCTGATCAACAAATGATTGAGGAAGTAGGATACCTTGGATCCTATTCATTATACATAAACAGGGTACAATCATCAAGGTGAGAGGATTAGAACCTTGAGAGCTCAGACAATAACGTTGCCCAACTTAACTATGGTCTTTCGACATGAAATGTAAACCTTAAAAAACATAATTTACACAAAGTTAGTCGTAGGGATGTTTGTTGTTTGTGTTTACTCAATGACGAACACATTCTTTTCGACGTTGTTTTTCATCAAAATAGCCCACGGCCCCGTAGCTGTACCAATCATGTTAACAAAAATACCCAAACAATAAGACTCAAAGGGTTCAACTTAAAAAGTGCTCTCTACCTCCGAAGTTTCATAGAACCACCAAAGTTTTATACAACTTGCATGGTGAAGGGAAGAGTACCTTGCTATTCCAACGTCGAAAGACCAGGCTCATAACAAAAGTTGAGCGTGCCCACACTGCTGGAAGGCCCCAAAAATGAGGCAATACAAGAAGAATTGCAATTGAAGGAATCGCAACGAGTATCTGCAAGCAAGTAATCTTCGATCAATATCAATAAGAGGAAGCGTATTTAGAAGATGCATGAGAAAGAGCACTCACCATTGACTAAGCTGCATAGGCAAAGTCGGAGGCTTGGTAATGGAAACCATCGCGAACAAATGCTAACGAGTTGATCGGTTGAATTAAACCTAAGCAATGACCTTTTTAATTAAATAGCCACAAATTTCTCAGTAAACAACTCCTTTCAAGATAGTTTGTAACTAAGTTAGAACGAGAGGAAAGAGTGGTGCGGCTTACTGGATTGAGGCCCATGATGACCCTCAAAATGTTAGCATCTGTGGTGAAAATCTAGGCATGGTTGCTCCCAGAAGAACCGCTATGAATAACCCAAATGCAGCTCCAATGTGCAATGACATAAATCTTGTTAGTACAACTTGTCTGGGACGTCAACAACATGTGATTGGATGAGGATGGTGATTGTGAAGAAAAAACGTGTAGGATGCGGAGAGAGGCCTCCTTGACACGCTTGTGGTCTAGCTGAGCAAATGCAATAGCGATTATTGCCTCAACTCAACCCAATGCCAAAAGAAGCTTTAGAATAGGCAGGGTGGGTGACTTCTCTGCATGGCAGATGACTTCTAGGCATGGTGTGTGAATTTTGGTCATGGCGGGTTTTGCTGCATAGGGCGAGTTCTGCTAGGCAGGGTCGAGCAGAGCGGGTGCCGTTTGGCGGGGCAAGGCCGGTGCGGTAGGGCGGGGCGGGTGCAACAAGGCAGTGCATGGCATGGGAGGAGAGGCCATAAACTTCCACTTCTCTTTTCCTCCCTTCTTCATGAACATGGAACGGTTTTAAAAGTATTAAGAGCTCTTCGTTTAGCAAGTGCAAATCCAAACATTCTCCCATGATATCGGGATAATCAAAACATCATTTTTCTTGTGGAGGAATGTTTGGACTTTCCCACTATACCCGGAGTAGGTGGAGAAAGCGGGGGAGATCCAAGGAGAAGAGGGATCCAAGTCTTCGGACTTTCCATTCCTCCTCTTATTCAAATTTGAGCCACCACCTCTCAATTCCCCCTCTTGTTCAAAAGTTAAGCTACCACTCTCCAATCCCCCCCTCCCCCTTCTTATTCAATTTGGGGAATATGAAAGCTTGGAAATGTAGCTTAACAATGATTTTCAATAGACTTATATCCCTTCGATGCTAAAAATAATACATCCCGTGATTGCATCCAAACGTAGCCCAATTTTGGTTTCTTGCATAATCTTGAAACAATAAGGAGAATTCAAATGTAGCTTGCATTGATAATTGAACAAAAGAATTTTAAAGAATAACGCTACTTTGAATTTAGCTCACACTTACCAAAAGAAGACAATAATATGAAATTGTAAAAATGTAGCCGATAAAAAATATTTTATTTGTAATGTAAATTTGTTGTCAATCTATCTATCTTTATATGCTTTAGTTATACGTGTATCTAAATAATTAAATACTTACATATTTTTTAGAATTCAAACATTTGTATAAACCCTAAGATGCAAAATATATTCATAATTTAGTATTGGGCAAAATGATGGATTTTGTACAATTTACAAAACTTAATTTACATGATGCAAACTTTACAAAACATCTTGTATGTTCAAAGACTTAAAGTTAATGCTTCTAACAAAGAAATGGCAATGTTTCTTTTTTAGGTGAGTGCAAGGAAAAAATGTAAATTGATCAATTTGAGCATTCCTATTAGAATGGGCAGTTTTAACTTAAAACTCTAACTTGTAAAAAGCTTATTATGGGCAAGACCAGATTGAGGGTCACCCATGACTACCTCAACCATTTCCATTTCTAGCATTTCCATACTCAAAAAGTCAACAAAGCATGTTCAAACATGTACGTTGGGAAGTCATTTGAAGGGTTCATTCATCTCATTTTTTAAAACAAAGATGCCCAAGTTTGTTGTAGTGTATTTTGAATTTATCACAAAGCTTTGAGTTTTCGAAGACCTCTGCATATTGCAAGGCTCACCAATAATTATGTTTTTAACCCCTAAACGTTCTTGCGGTCTTTATAGCCAAGAAGTCATTTTCAAGAAAAGTGTCATAGATGAAAAGAAAGCAAGCAATTTATATCCAACCATACAAACTTGTAGTCACACTTGTTGTACGTTATGTGAACCAAAACATGACTCATGAGACCTCACAAATTGCGCGAAAGAAACCACAATATCCCATCATTTCCACTTTGAAGTGAAGATACTACCAACATAAAAATTGCAATAAAATCATCACAACCTAGAAATGTTCTCAATCTTCATCTTAGAAACACGTTCTTTCCAAAAAAAACTCATCAAATTAGTACCTTGACTCAAGTTGTAGCCTTGCGATGGTGAAAAATGCCCCAAAATTTACAAAAGAAAAAATAGTCCAAAAATAGACCCCCTACACTCAAATCCATACCCTATCTTCAATACATCTTTGCTTAAGCTAATATTTCTACCACTAAAACTAGACCATGATAAGAATCCACCCCAAAACTCTATCGGTGAGTAAAGGAGATCTAGCTCTTCAAAAATCATCCATTCTTTCACATATATCATTGTAGAAACATCATTGCGAATCTTATACAAAAGTTATTTGGATCAAAAACCTTCCGACTAGAAAGTTTTATCTTAAGATATAGATTGTGTACAAAACTTCATAATAAACTTTTTATGATTTCACATAGCTAGCTTACAATAGTAAAACATGCCCAATGTTAGAATCCCAAAAACAGAAATGTCTTCACTAGAATGCATGCCATTAGTAAATACTTTACTCTATGGGTGTGCAATTTATACCACACAAATAAGACTTAATTTGGGACCCAAGCCGAGTGATTTCGTCAAAAACAAAGTCTACATGAAGTACTTATGGTTGGATATTGGTTGGATCTCCTAATTAATGCTTAGAGTGAGTGCTTTTGGTCGCAAAGTAGAAAAAGGTCATTTTGAGGTCTGAGAGATTTTCCATCAAGGATCTTCAGGGGCTAGTCTGTACATCTTGGTTTGGCAAAAGTGTAATCATTTGGATTAAAATACTCTTTACTTATCGCATCCTTCTTGAGCACCATCAACTTGTGACATGTAAGAAGGATGCAATTGTCATTTCCTAAAAGGTAGAAGCAAGAAGATAGCACTTTTCATATAGTGCTCACATAAAAACTACTATAGATTGTCAGGGGTAGAAACGTTGGTGTTTTTTGGGGAGCATTGATATACTTCAGTGCATTCAAGACCAAGTCTCGACATAGTTTGAGCTCCCATTTCTCCGGGCTCTAATAGGACTATATTATTGCTTGAAATACTCTTTACCTTCCCACATTCCATAGAATAGCCCTCTGTTTGAGTGTAATACAACTTTCAGAAGCCACATTCACTTACATGTAGAAATCTTTTTAGAATAAGGGTACACCCAACTACTTGACTTGAACTTTTGGTGTCAAATGCATTTTAACAACTTCCTCGTTGCAATGTTTTTATCCAAATAACTCTGGTATTGGATTTGCAATGATGTTCCTATAATGGAAACATTGCAAAGTTTAATGTTGTTTGAGGAGCTAGATTTCCTTCATCTATAGGTAGATTTTGACTTTATATTTTGGAATGGATTCCAATTATAGTCTAGTTTTAGGGGTGGAAATCTAAACGTAATCGAATATACATTAAAGGTAGGGTATAGTATTAAGTGCTAAGGGTTTAGTTTTAGACAAGTTTTGTAGATTTTAGTGCAGTTTACACCATTAGAAGGATACTATTTAATTTGTTGAAATGGATCTTAACTCCTAAAAATCCTTCGGGTATTTGTAGCAATAAACACCTTTTCAAAAACACATGTACAATGAAAAGTATATATGAAGAACTTATGACTTTTTAACCCTTCAACCCTTCATCCACAATGTCATATTTTGACATGGAGACGTCTAGCCCTTTCATGCTTTGCGATTACAAATATAAATTAGACCATGATTTCAACTTGTTGGAAGAGATTGCTCGAAAAGAGCATGACATTCAAAGTTGTCGTAATAGTGGTAGAGAAACTTGTAAAGTCTCAACAAAGTCTCCTCATAATTTTATACTTACTTTCTTTTTCATGTGTACGAAATACAACATAGTACATCGTATGATACTTATTGTTTGATGTACTCTGTAGTGTATTCTTAGCGATTCGATAGTTCTACAATTTCAATTAGGATTGATTCTTGGAAGAGTGTTCACTTATAATCTGAGCACACTTGTTCAAAGTACCCCAAAGGTTAGTTCAAGGTATAAATGATGAAAATTAAATTGAAGTACGTCAATTGACCCAAAATGGGCCTCCTTGCATTAAAGGGTCACTAAGTAATAAACACCTAGAGGCAAGCACCCTCTCATAAGCGTGCATGTCAGAATCTTACTATTATGAAGATTTGATCATCCTACAATTACCCTTACTTTACCCCATCTATACATGCGGTAGGGTGTTCAATTATAGGTTAACCTATATTGGTCACTTCTAAAACTTGTAGTTATTGACGTAAGTGCTTATAGTCATCATAAAAATAGGGAAGTCTCCTCTTTTCTAATTGCTATTCACTGTAAAATAGGAAGACACTCATTCCACCACCCCAATTATGGTGAATTCCTTAAATGCATGGATATAGGTGTTCATATTTGCAGGTGATTTCCATGGTAGCTGGAACGAAGAGGGGAGGACCCAATCGCTGGACCATGGCCATGGCCAACATGTGCGAGGACATTTAAGGCCGTCCACCATCTTGTTCATTACATTGTGGAGGGAACTTCCCATGTCATTTATCCTTTTGTTTGTCCGGTGAATGGTTTCAGACTGCTCTACCGGACATCCTGAGGCTTTCCTTCTTCTACCCTTCAATTACAAGAGGTAATTTTCATATTATTATTTCACTACACAGTAAAAACCATATGAGTTTGTCTACTGGACAAGTTTGGGACCTCCGGAGGTGACCCCAAACTTGTATAGTGGACAAGTTCATTGTTTAGAATTTTGGCGGGAGAAGATGCCAACATGGCAAATCCCTCCTCCGGACATCCCTTCAGTCTGAAAGGGACTCTGGACAAAACCTAGACATTGCCCTATAAGAAGACAGAGAATTTTGTCCACCTCCAGCGGACGTCCAAGTCTGAACCGGGCCTTAGTAAGCTACGATATGTCCTCCAAGCCCTTTCCTGGAGGTTGACCGGAGAATGGAGTTTGTACACACGGCAGTCGGCATCAAGTTTAGGAGCGCCCGCCCGTGCAATCAAGCCTTTTCGCGGTGTACTCGGGAGAGCTTGAATCGACAATTCGTGGTGAATAATTTGACTGGACGTGCAGATCGGGTGAAGGCAGCAAAGTCGGTAGGAATGAAGGAACCCTTTGGCCGGCTTAATGGGTCCACTGCTCATTTAAGTATCATACTTCCTACACAGTTCCCCAACCCTAGATTGATGTTTGTGCAGCTGTAGTCACCGCTCATTCTCTTGTCGGTAGAAGGCAGATTTCACAAATTTGTATCTGGAATCAAACTCAGCTTTGGATCGATTTGTCGGTAAAAAGGCATGTCTTCATCAGTTTGTATCCGGAACCAAAGTCAGCTTTGTATCTTTTTTGTAGACGACTTCGCTTAAAGTGGTATCGGAGACTTGTAGCCACAGATGCGTCCAGTTACCTTGAGATGGTACGGAAATCTTCAGCTTGGCTGATATCATTCGCTTTGTGGAATATACTATAGATTCGTTCTAATTAGAAATCACCTCTACGCATGATCACAGTGAAGCTTTGTTGCTGGGGAGAGCATTTACTTAGTTGGACATGGTGGTCTTTCAGGAGCGGGAATCCTGTACGAATGTAGATTCAACTGAAATAGTTATGGATTTTTCGCGCTTTAGAAGGGCATGTGCCATCCCTTGACGTGTGGCATGAAAAAGATAGTCCAATAACGATTACTGCCATTTCTTCGTGAGCTTGGAGCCGTCAACCCGGTCGGTTGTGCGCTTCACATCACAGAGGTAGTTTCTATCACAGAGAATGAGCTTATAGTAGTTGTCTTTTTGAAAACGGAAGTGCCTGGATTGTCTTTTTGAAAATGGAAGTGCCTGGAGTTGATAAAGGGTTCTTAGTTTTTGAGCTGCTTGGAAATAGCTCCTGAAAATACTGAAACAAGTATTGAGAGGTAGGAGATTTTTGAAACTGTCCATGAGCTTCCTTCCAGGAGTAGTTATGTAAGTGATGTTTTCTTTGTTCAAGGAACAAAGCAGTATGAGCGAGACCCTTTCGGGACTTAAGTGATCATCAAAAACATTTCCAAGGAACACCTTCTTGATTATTCTGCTGTTAGTCGATTCGCATAAAATGTTTATGATAGTTACGTGGTTCCGAAAGTATGCATCGTCGTGGTTACACTACTGAAATTATATGAATCTGTTGAGTTGAGGAACCTCGGTTTCTTGCAAATGTAGGATTTCTTGAGCTCGAAACAATAAAAGTTGTGTGAATTTCTACTTCAGTATGTAATGACCTATTTCGTCAGATCCTTTCTTCTGTATACACAGTGCAATGTCTTAAAGCAAGTTACAGGTTTTTGAACTTCGTTAAATGGTGGTTCGGGGACTGTCAAAATAAAGGTTGCCTCTTCCTGATGCAGATTGCCCGATCACTACTCATGTAGAAGGTGGGACGATGTCAACACAACATGCAAAGATGGCTGAAAGATCGATTGAGATCACTGAAAAGTCCATTGAG
Source organism: Bryum argenteum (assembly GCA_037043015.1). NCBI lineage: Eukaryota > Viridiplantae > Streptophyta > Bryopsida > Bryales > Bryaceae > Bryum > Bryum argenteum. Next base: position 6,277,225 of record CM073327.1, read on the forward strand.
ACAATCCAGAACATCGTGAATGGAAGAAGTGATCCACCGCTACAGCTGAATCGTGCTCAATGTAAAATCTTGGCTGAAGAACTTGCAAATCTGTATAACTACTTACAAGGCTACCCAAGAAATGACATGTTCAAGGCTGAGCATGATGTTCGGCAGATTGCATGGCTTCATCTGCATTCTGTGATTATAAGGGCGGAACTGTTGGTCGAAAAATGTTGTTGCAAGAATGTCAAATCGTGGCTTTCATTAGTGGAAATTCAAGAGCATTTCGCAGCAATCATTGTAGACCTTCATCAATGGAGAATGGCAATGGATGTTGCAAATGCTGTTGTTGTGGGGGTATCTGCCGATTATATGGAGAGTTTGCTGAAGCTCATGGATGGGGAGTACCAAGAAGCATACAAGAGATTTCACAGTAGGGATCATGATCTTCAACGAGCAGCTGTTGAGGACAGGAAGGAGATAGTCTTGAAGTTGGCAGGAGTCCAAGAATTACAAGGCAACCTAGAAGACAATCTGGAGTACCTTCGCGCTCTTCACTTACGGTATTGGTTGGCTGAACTTGACGATTGGACACACTCGAATGTTACACAGAAGCTGATCATGCACGTAGTGCACGAGAATGGATCATTTTTAGGAGTGGGAGGCTGTGGAGCTGTGCATCGTGTGAATTGGCTTGGAGTCAAGTGTGCTCTGAAGGAGTTGAAAGTAAAAGATGAGAGAGAGGCCACAGTACTGAAGGGGCTACATCATCCAAATATTGTTCGACTTTACATGTATTGGAATGATGTTTCCAGCATCGAATCTCGCGAAGGAACTGACAGACATGAATTTGAACCTCTTCTAAGATCCAACCTGTTAATGGAGCTAATGCATACGAATCTGAGTGAACATATCAAATGGCGGATGGAAAATAGGGCTTCTGGTTTAGGTGAGGGGGAGGATAAGATACCATATTCACTTCCTGTAGCAATTGATATCATGCTTCAAGTGGGGCAAGCTTTGCGCTATATGCATGATAAACATTTGACTCACAGAGATCTGAAGACAGCAAATATCCTTGTGAGCCCGGTGAACAAAGCTATGAGCGATTTTCATAATGAAGGGTACGTGGAGATAAAGCTAGCTGACTTTGGTTTGACCAGGGCTTACGAGAATACGTCTACTAGTCAATGGCAAGGCCGCAATGAAGGTACAAAAAGGTATGGAGCACCAGAAGTGTTTGACAAGGAGTGGTGTGCAATCAGAGAGTTTCCACCAATGGCTGATGTATGGAGTTTCGGTATGATATGCTATGAGATATTGACCGGGAAAGTACCATATGATAAAGAGTATGTGCCTACATTACATGCAAGGATAGTGAAAAACCACCTGAGACCAACTCTTCCGAAACTTTGTCCAGAGTATTTGGCGTTTATCATCCGTAGCTGTTGGGAACTTCAACCTGAAAGGCGACCAAATTTTGCAAGTATTTGCACAATGTTGAGTCATGCCAAACTATTGAGTTTGGGAATAACCAAGCCAGATGATAGTGAACGCTTTTTGAGGTATACACCACGGAGAGGTTACGAGCAAATTCTACAAAATCCAAGGCTACAAGTAGTTGAAACCTCGATTTACAGGTAGCTGAAACAACGTTTTCTTTGATCTGATGTGATAAAATAAAGAAAGGTCGAAGACTTGTAGTTTGATATACTGAGCTTCAGAGCTTTGTTTTGTTTAGCATGATTATATGTTGAATTATTATCTTCTACTGTTATATTTGATATGATGTTCGAATAGGGAAGGTCTTTTCTTTCTTTTGGTTAGATTCACTTAGCTTCGTAACTTTTCATTGTAAGGTGACTATATTTTGGCATTTGAACTTTTATTTTCTACTAACTTGGCATTTTGATATGCACAGAAAGATCTTGTCTTACTTCCAGGCCCCATCGAAGATAGTGAGAAGGCGTTCAACTGGAGAAGTCCAGACATTTGCCTGGAAGGACAACCGTATGCAATCTGAAGTTGCAGGAGCAAAGCAAAATCCTCGAAATCACTGGACGCATACTCTCAGGACTTCGATACCTTTTATCTGTTCTGGTGGCGATCATAATTCTCTAAGTGCTGCAAAAATTGCTGCAAAATTTGAAGAGTTTGAAGTGAAACCCACCATATTCAAGTATAATGAGCTACGCGCTGCCACACGCAACTTTCACGAAGACATGAAATTGTGGGAGGGCGGCGACGGAGCAGTCTACAAGGTGCAGCAATCTGTACACACGACCACTTCATGTTGAATTGAACATGAGTTTGGTACCAGCCCTCAGTCTGACTTTATGAGAGTATGGATGTTTGTAGTCCAAATATGACCAGTTATACATTTTCGTATGATGTCCACATTTTCAAGCATGTTCATATCAGATGTTCAAGTTGCTAGATGAGTCCAAATTAAGTGGCGCACGAGGGCTGATCGAGGAACTCATGCTGCAGGGAGTGCTGCCAAGTGGACAAGTGGTTGCTATTAATCAGCTGCGCAGCACAGGAAGAGCTTTCAATGACTTGTTCTTAGAAGAGGTGGTCCTCATCGCGGCCATGAAGCACAGAAACCTTGTGAATCTGAAAGGATGTTGTTTTCGTGGATCTCATAGGCTTCTGGTTTACGAGTTTGTGGATAATTACGATGTCGATCAGGTTTTATTTGGTAAATTTACTCGATCACCCATGAACTGCCATCTCCTCGTGACTCTCTCGTACCTTTTGTTTATCACGAGAAAGCTAAGAAATGCCACATTGTTTTGAATCTCAAAATAGGATCAAAAAAGGAGGGAATGAGGAGTCGGCTAGCTACCTGGTCTGCAAGGCACAAGATTTGTTTGGAAATTGCGAATGGTTTGTATTATTTACATACAAAGGAGCATCCAAGAGTCGTCTACCGTAATTTCCAAGTTAGAAATGTCTTGTTGACTAGTCAACTGGAGGCCAAGTTTGCTGGTTATGGTTTGGCTCGACTGTTTACGGATTTGGACATATCGACTGTCCATCATGACAACCGGTGAGCATCTACAGTCAAATCTACACTATTGATAGCTTCCTATATATTCAGGTTACTTTGTGTTTTGTGTTTTGAATCCGGGCGAGCATGAAAATCTGAGGATAGAGGGAAAGGGCTGTAACATTTGGTTGGTTCTGATGGTTGCAGTGGATACTTGCCACCGGAGTTTATTATGTTCGGATTGGTGAGCGAAAAAACGAATATTTACAGCTTTGGAGTTTTGTGCTTGGAGATTGTAAGTGGGAGACGCAACCTGGATCCGAGTTTACCTGAGGACCAAGTATATCTTTCCCACTGGGTACTATACTTTCACTAACATGTCTACAATTGTCCTTTAATTAATCGCATTGTGAAATACAAGCCATGCAAGGATCAAACAAGTTCAGCAAGGCCATCAATTTCACTATACAAAGAATTTACCTACATATTGTAATTGGTCACTTTGTCAAAGTTCTCTTGCCTTTGTAAGTTACCTATAAAGTTTTGCTTTGTTACGAGGATGGAATACTTAGTTAATTTAAAAGCTTCCAAAACCTACCCTTACACAAATTGGTCTCATTGATTTTATCAAGTTGACAATGCTAAATGGAGGTGAAACAAGTCCTTGAATTATTGATGCGAGAATGATACAAGTAAGCTATTATCTTAGCTTTGGGGATCATTATTAAAAAAAATATATCTTTTTAGAGCAATCTCTAGACTTACTTAGGACAATCAACAATCTTATTATTATTGTGTGCACTTAACATTTCCAATATCACTCATTTCTTCACCATGAGCTCGTAAGTACGTGTATCTTAGTGAGTATCAATAAGAAATGGTTATGCTAATTTGCAGGTGTGGAGACTACATGAGCAAGATAAGCTGATGGATTTGGTTGATCCAACACTAGAGGTTAGAGATGAGGAAGTGCAGGATGTGCAACGGTTCCTCAACATGTGCCTTCAATGCATTTCATACGTGGCAGAGAAGCGGCCGAGCATGGCACGAATTGTGTCTATTCTACAGGGGGACACAGGACACAGAATGAGAAATGCGGTCAAGCACTAGCACTTCAACCTATACTTCATCTTGAAAGTAGCACTTTAATCTTCATTGGTTCTATCTTGATTCTATCTTGGCATTCTTGCCATGACCACAATCCTAAAGGTGGAAACATTCCTTTGCAAATGTTAATGATTAGAGGTAGATAGCCTTAGCTAGATCAGTATCTTGTAGAGGATTGTTGTAAATAGAGGTTCAAATTCTCTCTATATTTGTACTCCAAGGTGGAAGAGAGCAAATATCAAGCATGCCTCAAGGTCAGTGAGATTAATCATCAATTGAGATTAAAGTGGAAACTTCCACAAGTAAACACTTCTTCAGGAATTTTTTGCATCATCATAGTCTATAGATGACTTCAACAACTTTATAGTTAGAAGATTTTCGAGTCGATATAGTTGGAACTTTATAGTCGGTAGTAGATTTGCCATGTTGTTTCTACAATGGAAAAAGTGAAAAGATGGATAATTTTTGAGGAGATATATCTCCTTCATCCACTCGTGGACTTCGACTTCATTTTTGGAAAGGGATTTCAATTAGAGTGTAGTTTTGGTGGTAGAAACCTTGACTCAATGAAGGTGTTTTCAGGTAGGGCAAGAAATTGTGTGCAAGGGGTGTGGTTTTGAACTATTATTCCTTCTACAAAGTTTTGGCAGTTTTCACAGCTGCAAAGCTATTATTTGGGACAAGAAATTTTTATGATGAATTTTTTTGGTACAAGGATGTAATTGAGATGAAGATGAACAACTTTCTAGGTGGAGGTTTTTTTATTGAAGTAACTTAGTTGGTAGCTTTTCCATTTCAAAGTGAAAATGATGAAATTTTGTAATCCGGTTTGAGAACTAATACGTTATGATCTTGCAATCTACGAGGCTTCATGATTCAAGTTTTAGTTCTTTTTACCTAGATTAAGTCCGCTATAAGTTTGTACAGTTAAGATTTAAATCACATATCTTCATTTTTACCTATGAAACTTTCAAGATACATGGGTTTTTGGCTAAATATACCCTCTGATCTTTAAGGGTTAAACCTCTTACTCTAAAATAGAGCCTTATTTCCATCACATTTAAGATTGACCTAAGATTTCCCTTAATAAACCGTATTTGACTTGAAATTTTGAATGTCAATCCAACAAACAAAGGTTGAAATTGAACGCCGGATAGAAATACAAGTGAATATTTAGTTCTTTAAATAGAAAAACATAATTTCAAATTTATTGATAGTCAAAATATTCCAACTAGAAATTTTCTAGACTTTATCGTAACCCTTATTCATCCCAATTGTCGAGATTCAACAATTTGGATGAATGACTGAAACTTTGAAGAGCCACTCGGAAGCCAAGCCAAGTCTTATTAATTTTGTGGAAATTGCAAATCTACACAAGATAATATGAGTTTATAGGCTCATGCATTTTCATAAAGGCATTGTCGACAATTTTCACTTCAAGGCTATCAATTTTGCCGAAAAGAAATTCAATGATGTTCGTAAGTACAAGAATGCTTTAAATGATTATTTTAGCCTTGTGTGCCATAAGGCAAAAGTATTTTTGCAATTACTATATTTATGGGTTTTGTTCCAAAGGGAAGGCTTGGTTGAACATGTATATAATATAGAATATATAAAACTGTAGTATATATTTTAATATAATCAAATGTTGAATAAAGTCTAAATGATTTCATAAAAAAGTTGTAGTATGCAAGGTATCCTAGAACTAAGAAAAACAAGAAGAAGAAGTAAATAATATCCACCATGAGATAAAAAAAACTTCAAAGTTAATTTATCTAAATTATTTTAAGTCTTAAACCTATTATTATAAATGAAAGAGAAAATATAAAAATGTCTTTCTATTTAAGCAAAAGTGACTTCAATAGTTTATAATGTGTTGTACATCTTTCAGCCCCCACTTCCATTGATATTGTAAAACTTTGACATACCCGTGATTTCAAATATGTATTTATTAGAAGTTTAACTAAAAACTCTTTGACATTATTTTTAGATGGAAGAGCTCCTAACACTCTAAACAAAAAATCTCAAACTAGGAAGTTGTTCACTTTCATCTGAAATCACTCTCATACAAATAAAAAGAATAATAATTTTATTGTATTTTTAAAATCTTGACGCAAATATTAGTCTTTCACTCGTGGAAACCACTCTAAATTGTTATAAGGGAAACTGGGTCCAAAATCAAACACCTTACTCTCAATGTATGCCATACCTTTATGACATCTTGGATTGAGCTTAGATATTCTGGAAGTAAACCAAATTCAATTGGAATTGGAATCCAACCCAATAAATGAAGTTGAATTTCAATACCAATTTTTTTTTAAGAAGAAGAAGAAAAAAAAAAAAAAAAAAAAAAAACCTCTAAGGACCATATTTTTATTTTCAATTTTTTATAAAAAACTTATTGCAAATCCAATACCAAAATTATTCTAATCAAAAAACTTCTAATTTGAAACTAAGTTTTGAACTTCATTTTAAAAAAATTCATGCAAAAGTGATCAACCCCTTGAGAAAGAATGGGCTTGCAATGGTATAACATGCGCCATATTTCAAACCCTCAAAATAACATTGCCTTCACAGAAGTGCATGCCATAAACTCATACCATATTGGATGGGATTGAATTTTTTAATGCCACTAACTAAACTTGATTTGAAATTCAACCCATTCAATTATGCAGTAACACGCACACTGGATAAAGAAGTTATGGCTTCTCTAAATTTTAGCTTGTTATCTTGAATGTTGAATTTCAACATACAATGCACTTCAACAACAAGGATTAAAGCTTCAATGTCATGGTGGGTCCACTTCAATGGGTCCAAGCTGAAATCATGTAGACTGTGGAAGATTTGTAAAGGTAGCATTGAAATTATGTAAATCATGATGGATTTGGGGCGGTAGCATTTTCGGGTGTTCACGTAGATATTGCCATGGAGTGTTGTCTCAACCTCAGAGACATTGAACAATTTTACTCAACATTGAAAATCCACCTTTGGCGGATACTAGACCAAGTCCGGACATGGCTTTCTGGGAGCCGTAGTGTACGGATGAAGAAGTTGCACAAACCGTGATGCTCCCAAACATTCAAGTTCATCATGGCAACAAGGCAATCATGTTACAATATTGTAATGAAGTCATGATGTGCAGGAATGCAAAGAAGTCAATGACTAAGGATAAATGGATCGATTCGCTACAATTCCAAGTTTTCCAACAGTGAAGGCAATTGTCATACTTATTATTCATGTTTCTTTGTTTATGTTTTCTTGGCTTGTATGAAAACACAAACGTAGTAAATGGGGGTCCAAATCTAGTAGTGAATACTATGAACGAAATATATATTATTTTAACAAGATGACTTTGCACTCAATATTACATCATCAACACCAAATCCAATTGCTCACATGAAGAACCTCTGTTCAACAAATGATTGAGGAAGTAGGATACCTTGGATCCTATTCATTATAAATAAACATGGTACAATCATCAAGGTGCGAGAATTAGAACCTTGAGAGCTCAGACGATGACGTTGCACAACTTAACTATGGTCTCTCGACATGATATGTAAACCTTAAAAAACATAATTTACACAAAGTTAGTCGTAGGGATGTTTGTTGTTTGTGTTTACTCAATGACGAACACATTCTTTTCGACGTTGTTTTTCATCAAAATAGCCCACGGCCCCGTAGCTGTACCAATCATGTTAACGAAAATACCCAAACAATAAGACTCAAAGGGTTCAACTTAAAAAGTGCTCTCTACCTCCCAAGTTTCATAGAACCACCAAAGTTTTATAGAACTTGCATGATGAAGAGAAGAGTACCTTGCTATTTCAATATCAAACCGCAGGCTCATGACAAAAGTTGAGCGTGCCCACACTGCTGGAAGGCCCCAAAAATGAGGCAACACAAGAAGAATTGCAATTAAAGGAATCGCAGCGAGTATCTGCAAGCAAGGAATCTTCGATCAATATCAATAAGAGGAAGCTCATTTAGAATATGCATGAGAAAGAGCACTCACCATTGAGTACGCTGCATAGGCAAAGTCGGAGGCTTGGTAATGGAAACCATCGCGAACAAATGCTAACGAGTTGATTGGTTGAATTAAATCAAAGACCTCTACAATTAAATAGCCACAAATTTCTCAGTAAACAACTCCTTTCAAGATAGTTTGTAAGATAGAACGAGAGAAAAGAGTGGTGCGGCTTACTGGATTGAGGCCCATGATGACCCTCAAAATCTTAGCATTTGTGGTGAAAATCTAGGCATGGTTGCTCCCAGAAGAACCGCTATGAATAACCCAAATGCAGCTCCGATGTGCAATGACATAAATCTTGTTAGTACAACTTGTCTAGGACGTCAACAACGTGTGATTGGATGAGGATGGTGATTGCGAAAAAAAACCTGTAGGATGTGGAGAGAGGCCTCCTTGACACGCTTGTGGTCTAGCTGAGCAAATGCAATAGCGATTATTGCCTCAACTCAACCCAATGCCAAAAGAAGCTTTAGAATAGGCAGGGTGGGTGACTTCTTTGCATGGCAGATGACTTCTAGGCATGGCGCGTGAATTTTGGTCATGGCGGGTTTTGCTGCATAGGGCGAATTCTGCTAGGCAGGGTCGAGCAGGGCGGGTGCCGTTTGGCGGGGCAAGGCCGGTGCAGTAGGGCGGGGCGGGTGCAGCAAGGCAGTGCATGGCATGGGAGGAGAGGCCATAAACTTCCACTTCTCTTTTCCTCCCTTCTTCATGAACTTGGATTGGTTTTAAAAGTATTAAGAGCTCCTCGTTTAGCAAGTGCAAATCCAAACATTCTCCCATGATATTGGTAATGCTATTTTGAATTTAGTTCACACTTACCAGAAGAAGACAATAATATGAAATTGTAAAAATGTAGCTGATAAAAATTATTTTATTTGTAATGTAAATTTGTTGTCAATCTATCTATCTTTATATGCTTTAGTTATACGTGTATCTAAATAATTAAATACTTGCATATTTTTTAGAATCCAAACATTTGTATTAACCCTAAGATGCAAAATATATTCATAATTTAGTATTGGGCAAAATGATGGATTTTGTACAATTTACAAAACTTAATTTACATGATGCACACTTTATAAAACTTCCCTTACGTTCAACGATTTTAAGAAAAGTGTCATAAATGAGAAAGATAGCAAGCAATTTATATCCAACCATACAAACTTGTAGTAGACTTGTTGTACGTCGTGTGGACCAAAACTTGACTCATGAGACCTCACAAATTGCGCAAAAGAAATCACAATATCCCATCATTTCCACTTTGAAGTGAAAATACTACCAACATAAAAATTGCAATAAAATAATCACAACCTAGAAATGTTCTCAATCTTCATCTTAGAAACGCTTTTGTACCAAAAAAATTCATCAAAATAGTACCCTGGCTCAAGTTGTAGCCTTGCGATGGTGAAAACTGCCCCAAACTTTACATATAAAAAATAGTCCAAAAATAGACCCCTTGCACTCAAATCTATACCCTATCTTCAATACATCTTTGCTTAGGCTAAGATTTCTACCACTAAAACTAGATCATGATTGGAATCCACCCCAAAAATCTATCGGTGAGTGAAGGAGATCTAGCTCTCAAAAATCATCCATTCTTTCACATATATCATTGTAGAAACATCATTGCAAATCCAATACAAAAGTTATTTGGATCAAAAATCTTCCGACTAGAAAGTTTTCATTTCAAAATGAAGATTATGAAGAAAACTACATAAAAAACTATTTATGATTTCACATAACTAGCTTACAATGGTAAAACATGCCCAATGTTTAGAATCCCAAAAACAAAGTTGCCTTCACCAAAATGCATGCCATTAGTACATACTTCAGTGTATGGGTGTGTATAAGTACTTATACACTTAAGTACTTATACAACCATAAGTACTTATGGTTGGATATTGGTTGGATATCCTAAATAATGCTTAGAGTGAGTGCTTTTGGTCGTGAAGTAGAGAAAGGTCATTTTTGAGGTTTGAAAAATTTTCCATCAAGGGTCTTTAGAAGTTAGTCTGTACATCTTGGTTTGGCAAAATTGTAATCATTTGGATTAAAATACTCTTCACTTACCGCATCCTTCTTATGCACCATCTAACATGTAGGAAGGACGCAATTGTCATTTCGTGAAAGGTAGAAGCAAGAAGATAGCACTTTTCATATAGTGCTCACATAAAAACTGCTATAGACCGTTGGCTCAGGGGTAGAAACATCGGTGATTTTTAGGGAGCATTGATATACTTTAGTGCATTCAAGACCATGTCTAGACATGGCTTATTTACAAGCCATAGTGTACAATTGTATAAGTTGATTACAAATTGTCATACCTTGGAATTTTTGAGTTCAACACTACAAAATGGCCACTATGCCAGTATATTCTACAGGTGTACGTAAGAGAATGAAGATTTTTTTTGTCAATAAAGAAATCGTAAATATTCCATAACAATAAAGGGAATGGAAGGGATGTGAATTTAATAATAAATAAGGAATTGTAAGTTGAATGGTAGTATAAATCTCATTGATCAAGGATGATTGGGATTACTTTTAGATAAAGGAATAGATTCTTGACAAGGTTGAGTTAACTTTGCGACTTGTGCTTGATTTAGTAGTCTTAGAGATGGAGACGGTTCTACCATAATGATAGAAAATAGAGAGAAATCCAAAAAAAAAAAAAAAAAAAAAAAAAAAAAAAAAAAAAAAAAAAAAAAAAAAAAAAAAAAAAAAAAAAACACGAGAGCTAAGCTAATGTAATAATTTTGGAAAATTTTTTTTATGCAATTTAGAAACCAAGTCTACAGCCAAATACTCGTTACATAAGTTGCATGGTAGAATGTTAATTTTACTTGTTGCAACTATTGTTTGTAACAGATCCAAAAAAGATAGTGAATTTGAGTGGTGGAAAGTCAATTCTTCTATCACTCGCCATTATTATGCTTGTTTGATTTCAAACAAGATGTTCTTTTGTCACATCATACTCTTTCATGACATCATGTCGTGGACTTTTCTTGAGTCATTGAGCGAAAGATATTGGCAAAATTGAATGGGACATGCTTATTATCATAGTATTGATTTTTATGCAACAAGTGATTTCTAGGATTGGAAAGGTCAAATGGAGAGTGTATTCACAAATGTACTAGTCCAAACATGCCTTTCATCAAGAAAAATTGGCAATCTATATTGACGCATTTTTGGACTTTGTTTCCTCTATGGCCCAAACCTCTATATTCGTATCATTTTGGTTGAAGCGTTTTTACTTTTCAAAGTGTGACTTGCTATTATTTATAAAGAAGCACTTTCTAAAAATTAATCTTTTAGGGCAGAGCCTAAGAAATTGTTCGGACTAGGCTCATACCTTGTGAATGTATCAATTTGACAACGTTTATGCATGTGAAATTAGTATACATGTTATATGCAAGTAATATACGAGTTTATGAAAAGATGAATGAAAGTTATAATGAAGATGGTAGGTGAATGGACATGCTTGAAGTTGAGAAGGGGCAAAGATGGGTGAGAAAAGTGTCTCATTTTAGTTTTATTTTTAAAAAATTGTATAGAAACATGTTAATATCAAAATCATTACTCAAGTTCCAAAATGACTTAAGTCAAAAAAATTGTCAATTTCACAATGGCAGCATTTTAAAATTACAAAAATAATTTTCACGGTTTCTAATAATTTCCGAATTATCTCTTACAAAATTTGTCTAAATTCAAGAATCCAAACCTTTTTTTTCTCAAGATTCACAAACTCATAAAGGCACCCACTCACCGTATAGATCTTCAATCAAACCAAATATATACAATGAAATGCATGTTACATTGAATTGTTGTTTTTAGACCTTCTTCTATAAAATAATTTGCACAAAAGATTAAAAAGTAGAATGAGTCTCTAAAATTTTGCATGAGCATAGCCAACCAAATTACCTACACTGCAAAAAATGAGCAAAATGTTTGGAGTAATAACCATCAAGTCTCCCTTGGCACCATTTAGCCAATGTCTTTCAAGCATTGCCTTAAAAAACCTTTGAGTCAGCTTTAAACATAAGATCTTACAGTTGGTAAAGATCCATCCGTTGAAAGATTACTTGGTATTAGTTTAGGTAGAAAGGCTTAAGATCTTACAATTGAAGATACAAAAAACGTAAAACAAAGTGAATCATGTCTCAACTTGTATAAGGTGGTCAAAAATCACAGATTTTGGTTTTGGAGGTCCAAAAAACGCATGGGCCTTTAGGGGCTGGATGAGAGCATAGACAAGACGGAGCGACATTGACAAGAATGGCCTGTTTGCCATATGTCGATGTCCTCCAAACCTACTCAAAGCACATGGCTGCCAACTAAGGTCTAAGAGTTAACTTTGGGTCTTCTCCTCAAATCCGTGTCCACACTCCACACCCCCTTGAAACTCGTTCAAAATTGCTCCAAACTTGTTGGAAACTAGTGGGACCCGTGCCGTTGAGCACGTTCAACTTGGATTGCCGAAAGTTATAAAACATTCATACACTTCAAGTAAGTCAAAATGGGTATTGACCGTTGGAATGCCTTTATTCTTTGTAAAAGGGTATTATAACGTATTATAACGTAAAAGGGTATTAATATCCCTTCAAGTCTCCACGACGGATTCCAGCGCGGAACCATCGTGTGAGACAAAGCCTCCTGTATTGTAATATAGACATGCTTGAATAGCTTGAAAAAACAATTTCAATGGTTTTAAAAATTTTGTACAACTCAAAATCGTTTGCCATATTTCGATAATAATAGATTTTAGCGTAGATTATTTATAGACCGTAACAATGTTGATTAATTTCGAATCTATCAACTTATTTATTTCTTCAAACGGCAACTACGTAGTTTTATTCCTCGAAGGACCAAATTCTCCTTGTAGAACCTTCTTGGAGTTAGGGTAGGAAAATTCAAGAAAAAATACTGCAAAATATTCGATGCAAGTTTAGAGAGACATGGACAATGTGAAAATGCAATTGAGAGATCAATAAATTGATACCACACCTGTATTTAGTTATTATTGCATTGATTTGTTTAGAGAGGCTCACATGTGCCCTAAAGTGCTGTTTATCCTTGTATATTTTCAAAAGAAGCCTAGAAACCATTGTCTTGCATCTTTTCATGAGATTACAAAACTTGAGAGATAACTAATTTCAATTTTTATTTTTGAATGTGAATCAAAAATGTTATTTGATGATATATCTTCAAGTAAGGCCAATCTTTAGATGAAATCCTAGTATCTATGGGTCTCACAAGCCTTAACACTAGGACCGATTGCTACCGTATCTGTAACATATAAGTTACGCTTATCCATAGGGTGGTGGAGGTTCATTGGTTGCACGAAATGACTTAGACTTTGGTGTAGCACTTCCTAACAACTTGCCTAAAATAGCTACAACAACAATATACCAATAGAACATACTTTAGATGCACTCATACGGAGTGAAATGAGTACGCCATGAGATTTTGGAAATGGTTCAAAATGGATAGTTCTGATTGGTCAAAGTCGTGGGTCATATCCCACATCAACAAGGTCTAATCAATCAAAATGGTTGCTAGGCAATGTATACAGACCATTGATGTAGAAACATCAAGGGTTCAGGCTCAAAGCACAAGAAAAAGATAGGTGTGTTTCAGCCCTATAAGCGTAACACATATGTTACGCGTAACATATATGTTACGCTTATCGGTCCTAGTGTTAATAGAAGAAAGAAGGGGGCGTCAAATTCAAAGGGTCAAGTAGACACTCCAATGAATTTTATCAAAATAACATGAAATTATTTTATAAGCTTTCGTGGTTTTGGTTTAATATTGTTGAGATTGAGGGGGGCCAACACCCCTAAAATATTGGTTATTTTATGGAGTCCAAATTAAAATTGTCTTTTTGGACTTGAAACCTAAAATCTCTACATGAAGGCTTTAAATTTAAAATTTGGCTTTGCAAAGATTACCACATATACTTGCAGGATACGAGTACGATGTAAAAATCTTATGCAGAAATATTACTTTTAACCCCTTCATCTAGGCTATCCAAAATTGCAAAAAGCCATTTATGTTCTCTTGTGCCTTTAGGAATCCATTTCAATTACTTCAATTTGATAATTAGCACTATACAGTAATGAGGAGGTGTTTTTCAGGGTTAACCCCCAATCGTATTGAATGCCAAAAGATGACATTTTGTCCAGATTGGAAGCTAAAACTCTGAAGAGCTGCATTTTCTCCGTCTAAGCTCTCTTTTGAACAAATTACTTGAGTTGAGTCTCAAATCAAGTCTAATTTGTGTGGTAAAATTTGTAAACCCATTCCAAAATTTTGACCCTTGAGCACGAGTAGCTAGTCAATGCTATTGCTACCATGCATTCTCTCTTAGTGTAATTAGTGTCCCACCACAAATAGAAAGTGTACTATAGAAATATTAAGGTTGCCTTGACCTTACACCCAACGTTATTCCGTCGCCATCAGTTCCGGCAGATCGTGAGTTCCAAGTGCGAGTTGCAGAAGAAACTCAGCATTGAAAATCGATTTACGTACTTTGCAGTGATTGAATGAACCACGTACTTTGCAGTGATTGAATGAAACACGTACTTTGCAGTGATTGAATGAACCACGTGCCGCAGCAACACGGAAAGTGGTTTGTCGATCGCGCGGATTTCTTCCTTGCAGCAAGAATGTAATGGAGTTCATATACATGCAGGTTTCGATAGATGGGGCTGTAGATTGATATATGAGGACCTAATCGATGCAGGCTTTGAGCTTAGATCGATGAGTATGGTAGCCTGATCTATGGTTTAACTCCTGAATCGATATGGGACTTGATGGGTGCTTTTGGTTCTGGATCAATATGTATGATGATTGATGACCTGATCGACGCTTTTGAGTTTCTGGATCGATGCTTTAGGATACTGGAATGATACGGTGGCCCGAACGATGCTTCGGGTTCTGGATCGGTACGAGTGATCGATATGGCGGACTTGATTGATCGGTGGTTTGCATGGAGTGTGGCAGAGAGGGTATCTGGATCAAGAATTCATGGCCTGCATTTTAGAGCAAGTAATTTTTGTTGTTGAGTTCTTAACTCCTCCATGTGTCGAATGTAGAAAAACAACATTTTGGATGACAAGGTGAAACGTTGATGGGACATAACTTCTTCATCATGAGTCTGTTATGGTCACTTACATTGGGTTCTAAATCAAGTCTAGTTTGTGTGGTAAGAATTGTGGAAGGGAGTACAAATTTTTGGCAAGCGATTTAGTGAAGGTAACTTTTTTGGGGGGATTCCAAACATAGGCATGTTTAATCATTGCAAGCTAGTTATGTGAAATCATAACTAGTTTGCTATGAATTCTTTTACATAACTAAGTATGATCTTTGGTTAATTTTATTCCCAATATTGAAATAGTTACAAATTTTTTAAGTGAAAAGTTGAAAACCACCCATAACTAATATGTAGAGCCTCTAGTAACCGATCATAGCAAGAGTGGTTTCTAATCATCATTCTGACCAATCAGCAATCGGCAATCAGTCTCCTGGCTTGCAGAATTTGTATAACCTACAGATCGGTTGTTGGTCCCCGGTCAGGAATGGGTCCCTCTACCTTAGTTCTGGTGGTAGAAGTCTTAACCTCATCAAAAATATATTGAAGATAGGCCATAACTTTAAGTGCTAAGGGTCTAGTTTTGGACTACTATTTTAGTAGAATTTAGGGCGGTTTCACCATCGGAAAGCTACTATTTGAGCCAAGAAATTTATGATGCACTTTTTTTGGTACAAAAGTGTTCATGAGATGAAGATGAACAACTTTCTACAATGTGATTCTTTGTTTGCAAATTTCTTACTGGTAGCATTTTCACTCACCTCTTCTGTGCACTATTACATAACAATCTCGCAATCTATGAGGTCTCATGGGCTAAGTTTTGGTCCACATGACCTACAAAAAGTCTAGTATAATTCTCTATGGTTGAGATTGAAATTGCTTACTTTCTTTTTCATCTTTGTCACTTTTTTTAAAAAGTGTTTAATGTTCAAAATACCCCGAAGGACATCTATGGGGTAAGATCCATTTCAACAAATTTTATCAAAAACAAGTGTACAAAGAAAAGTATGTAATCATGAAGAACTTACTACTCTTCAATAATTCAACCCTTCATTCAACATGTTATATTTTGACATAGGGACGTCTAGCCCTTTCATTCTTTGCAATTACAAATAAAAATTAGACCATAATATCAACTTATAAGCAGAGATTGATCAAACATTCATCGGTTGATGGAAAAGAGCATAACATTCAAAGTTGTCGTAATATTGGTAGTGAAACTTGTGAAGTATCAACAAAGTATCCTCATAATTTTAAACTTAATTTATTTATTTTCACGTGTATGAAATACAACATAGTACATCATATGATACTTATTTTTTGATGATACTTATTGTTTGATATACTTTGCAGTGTATTCTTAGCGATTCAAACAGTTATACAACTCATAATAAGGATTGATTCTTAGAGGAGTGTTCATTTATAATCTGAGCACACCTGTCAAAGTACCTCACACGTTAGTTTGAGATATAAGGGATGAAAATTATATTGAAACATGTTAATCAACCCAAATGGGCCTCTTGGCGTTAAAGGGTTATAAGGCATAAACACCTATAGGCAAGCACCCCTCACTAGCCTGCATGTCAGAATCTTACTTTTATGAAAATTTGATCATCCTACAATTACCCTTACTTTACCCCATATATACATGCGGTAGCGTGTTCAATCATAGGTTAACCTATATTGGTCACTTTTAAGATTTGTTGTTGTTATTAAATGCTTATAGTTATTGTAAAAATAGGGAAGTCTCGCCTAATCACTGAAAAATAGGAAACCACTCATTCCACAACCCCAAGTATGGTGAATTCCTTCCATCCACGGATATAGGTGTTCATACTTTGCAGGTGATTTCCACGGTAGCTGGAACGATGAGGGCGAGGACCCAGTCCTTGGACCATGGCCATGGCCAACATGTGCGAGGACATTTAGGGCCATACTACATGGGAGGAAAGGCAGTGAGATGGAAGATTCGTATTGGTTCTAATTAGCAAGTGGTTGCCACATGAGAGGAAGTAAGGAGAGTGGGAAGAGTGACATGGAGCAACTTTGTAGCTTTGGGGTTTGCTTTGGATGTTGTTTTGGATGTTGCTTTGGGGTCTACATGGCAATGACATGGCACATGGAAGGCACTTGAAAACTACCAGACACTAGTGCCTGAAGTCGACCGGCAATTGGAGAAAAGTGGAGAAAATTCTGGAGCAGCGGCAGCAGGCAGAGGCGGCCTGCTGATGGTGTGGCATGGCCCTTAGGGGGATCCTCACGGGCGGCAGCGGCAGGGGAGGACCTTCCTCCAACGTGGCACATTGTGTACATTTTTTTTTCCTTTTCCTTGATTTTCTCCACATTGTGTAGACTTCCAACCCACTTCCATGCACTATGGCCGGTGGTGGAGTGGTAGCATTTATTGTGCCAACTCATTGCCATGTAGATCCCAAAGCAACATCCAAAGTCAATTTCAAAGCTACGAGGTGATTCCATGTCATTCTTGCCACTCTCCTTACTTCCTCTCATGTGGCAACCACTTGCAAATTTGAACCAATTCTATTCATCCAACTCATTGCCTATCCTCTCGTGTGGTTTGCCCCTTAGTAAGCTACAATATGTCCTCCAAGCCCTTTCCTGGAGGTTGACCGGAGAATGGAGTTTGTACACACGGCAGTCGGCATCAAGTTTAGGAGCGTCCGTGCAATCAAGCCTTTTAGCGATGTTCTCGGGCGAGCTTGAATGGACAATTCGTGGTTAATAATTTGATAGGAGGTGCAGATCGAGTGAAGGCAGCAAACTCGGTAGGAACGAAGAAACCCTTTGGCCGGCTTAATGGGTCCACTGCTCATTCAAGTATCATATTTCCTACACAGTTCCCCAACCCTAGATTGATGTTTGTGCAGTTGTAGTTACCGCTTATGCTCTTGTCGGTAGAAGGCAGATTTCACAAATTTGTATCTGAAATCGAACTCAGCTTTGAATCGTCTTGTCGGTGAAAACGCACAGTTCACAAATTTGTATCGGGAATCAAACCTAGCTTTGTATCGATTTGTCGGTAAAAAGGCATGTCTTCATCAGTTTGTATCCGGGACCAAAGTCAGCTTTGTATCTTTTTTGTAGTCGACTTCGCTTAAAGCGGTATCGGAAACTTGTAGCACAGATGCATCCAGTTACCTTGAGATGGTACGGAAATCTTCAGCTTGGCTGATATCATTCGCTTTGTGGAATATACTATAGATTCGTTCTAATTAGAAATCACCTCTACGCATGATCACAGTGAAGCTTTGTTGCTGGGGAGAGCATTTACTCTGTTGGACATGGTGGTCTTTCAGGAGCGGGAATCCTGTGCGAATGTAGATTCAACTGAAATACTTAGGGATGTTGCGCGCTTTGGAAGGGCATCCCTTGACGTGTGGCATGAAAAAGATAGTCCAATAACGATTACTGCCATTTCTTTGTGAGCTTGGAGCCGTCAACACGGTCGGTTGTGTCGATTGCCCTCCACATCACAGAGGTATTTTCTATCACTGAGAATGAGCTTATAGTAGTTGTGTTTTTGAAAAAGGAAGTGCCTGGAGTTGATAAAGGGTTGTTAGTTTATGAACTGCTTGGAAATAGCTCTTGGAAACATTGCCTGGAAACACTGATATAAGTATTGAGAGGTAAGATATTTTTGAAACTGTCCATGAGCTTCCTTCGAGGCGTAGTCATGTAAGTGATGCATTCTCTTTTCAAGGAACAAAGTAGTGTGAGCGAGAGCCTTTCAGACTTAAAGTGATCAACAATAACAGAATCAAGGAACACGTTCTTGATTATTCTGCCGCTGTTAGTCAATTCATATACAATATTACAATATTTTTATGATAGTTGCGTGGTTCCGAAAGTATGCATTGTCGTGGTTACTCAACTGAAATTATATAAATTATATGAATTTGTTAAGTTGAGGAGTCTAGGTTTCTTGCAAATGTAGGAATCTCTTGAGCTCGAAACAATAAAAGTTGTGTGAAATTCTAATTCAGTTTGTGATAATCTATTTCGTCAGATCCTTTCTTCTGTATACATAGTGAAATGTCTTAAAGCAAGTAACAGGTTTTTGAACTTCGTTAAATGGTGGTTCGAGGACTGTCAAAATAAAGGTTGCCACTTCCTCATGCAGATTGCCCGATCACTACTCATGTGGAAGGTGGGACGATGTCAACACAACATGCAAAGATGGCTGAAAGATCGATTGAGATGGCTCTAAAGTCCATTGAGACAGTCCATAACATCGTGAATGGGAGAAGTGATTCACCCCTACAGCTGAATCGTGCACAATGTAAAATCTTGGCTGAAGTACTTGCAAATCTGTATAACTACTTACAAGGCTGGCCAAGCTATGACATGTTCAAGGCTGAGCATGATGTTCGGCAGATTGCATGGCTTCATCTGCATTCTGTGATTATAAGGGCGGAACTGTTGGTCGAAAAATGTTGTTGCAAGAATGTCAAATCGTGGCTTTCATTAGTGGAAATTCAAGAGCATTTCGCAGCAATCATTGTGGACCTTCATCAATGGAGAGTAGCAATGGACATTGCAAATGCTGTTGTTGTGGGGGCATCAAACGATTATATAGAGATGATGCTGAAGCATATGGATGGGGAGTACCAAGAAGCATACAAGAGATTGCGTAGCAAGGATCATCCTCTTCAAAAAGCAGCTGTTGAGGATAGGAAGGAGATAGTCTCGAAGTTGGCAGAAGTCCAATTATCAGAAGAGAGTATGGAGTACCTTTGCGCTCTCCATCTACAGTCCTGGTTGGCCGAACTTGACAATGAGGCTCATTCGCCAAACACAAGTCTTACACAGAAGCTGATCAAGCACGTCTCGCACGAGAACGGATCATTGCTAGGACTGGGAGGGTGTGGAGCTGTGAATCGCGTGAATTGGCTTGGAGTTAAATGTGCTCTAAAGGGGTTGAACGTAAAAGATGAGAGAGAGGCCAAAGTATTGAAAGGTCTGCATCATCCAAATATTGTTCGACTTCATATGTATTGGGATGATCTATCCGAAAATCAAACTCCATATGAAGCTGATGGATGCGGAACTGACGGACATGAGATTGAACCTCTTCCAAAATCCAACCTGTTAATGGAGCTGATGGACACGGATCTCAGTGTACATATCAAACGGCGGATGGAACGAATGGCTTCTAGTTCTGGTGAGGGAGAGCATATGATGCCATTTTCACT
The DNA here is from genome assembly GCA_037043015.1 of Bryum argenteum. Lineage (NCBI taxonomy): Eukaryota > Viridiplantae > Streptophyta > Bryopsida > Bryales > Bryaceae > Bryum > Bryum argenteum. The sequence goes on from CM073327.1 coordinate 6,297,636, forward strand.
TCCTGTAGCTATCGATATCATGCTTCAAGTGGGCCAAGCTTTGCGATTTATGCATGAACAACATTTGACTCATAGAGATCTGAAGACCGGAAATATTCTTGTGAGGCGGGTGAACAAAGCTTTGACCAATTTTTATAATGAAGGGTACCTGGAGATCAAGCTCGCTGACTTTGGTATGGCGAAGGCTTACGAGCATACGTCGACCAGTGAGTGGCAGGGCCGTAATGCAGGTACAAAGATGTATGGAGCGCCGGAGGTGTTTGAGAAGGACTGGATTGCAGACAGAGAGTTTCCGCCGATGGCTGATGTATGGAGTTTTGGAGTGACGTGCTCCGAGATACTCAGCGGGAGAAAGCCATATGCAAACGAGGATCAACGCACATTACATACAAAGATAGTAAAAAACCAGCTGAGACCAACTCTTCCGAAACTTTGTCCAGAGTATTTGGCGTTTATCATTCGTGGCTGTTGGGAACTTCAACCTGAAAGGCGACCAACTTTTGCAAGTATTTGCACAATGTTGAGTCATGCCAAACTATTGAGTTTGGGAATTACCAAGCCGGATGAAAGTGAACGCTTTCTGAGGTTTACACCACGGAGAGGTTCTGAGCGTATTCTACAAAATCCAAGGCTACAGGGAGCTGGAACCTCGTTTTACAGGTAGCTGAAACCTCGACTTACTTACACGTAGCTGAAACAAAGTATTCTTTTATTCGAGATGATCGAATATAGAAAGGTTTTTTACTTGTGAGTTTGATATACTGAGCTTCAGAGCTTTGTTTTGTTGGAATGATTATATTTGAACTAGTATCTTCTTCTAACTTAACATTTTGATGTGCCCAGCAAGTTCATCGCTTACTTTCAGGCTCCATCAGAGATAGTGAGAAGCCGTTCATCCGGAGAAGTCCTGACGGCCGCCTGGAAGTTCAACCGTACGCAATCTGAAGTTGCAGGAGCATTGAAACAGCAACTTCAAAAGCATACTCGTAGGACTTCGATACCTTTTTCCCCTTCTGGTGGCGAATTTGAACGGTTTGGTGTGAAACCTACCATATTCAGCTTTGGGGAGCTACGCGCTGCCACACGCGACTTTCACGAAGACATGAAGTTGGGGTGGTCCGACTCGAGTGGAGTACTTTACAAGGTGCGGAAGTCTGTACACACCACCACCTCATTTTGAATTGAACATGAGATCGGTACCAGCCCTGAGTCTGGTTTTAGGAGAGTATGGATATTTGTGGTCCGAATATGACCAGTTATTCGTACGATGTACGCATTTTCAAGCATGTTCATATCAGATGTTCAAGTTGTTGGATGAGTCCAAATTAAGTGGCGCATGAGAGCTGATCGAGGAACTAATGCTGCAGGGATTGCTACCAAGTGGAGAAGTGCTTGCCATCAAGCAGCTGCCCATGACAAATGACGATCTCACTGCCAAATTGTTCTTCAATGAGGTGGTCCTGACCACGAACATGAATCACAGAAACGTGGTGAAACTGAAAGGATATAGTCGTCGCGGATCTGACAGGCTTCTGGTTTACGAGTTTGTGGATAATTACAATGTCGAGGAAGTTTTATTTGGTACATTTGCTCACTCATGAACCGCCAGCTCCTCATAAATCTCGTACTCTTTGCTCATCTCGAGAAAGCTAAGAAAATGTCACATTGTTTTGAATTTCAAAATAGGATCAAAAAAGGAGAATTTCAGGAGTCGGCTGTCTTTGTGGACTGCAAGGCGCAAGATTTGCTTGGGGATTGCTCATGGTTTGCATTATTTACATGCAATGGCGGATCCAAGAGTCATCCACCGAGATATCAAACCTAAAAATGTCTTGTTGACCGGTGATCTCGAGGGCAAGATTGCTAATCTTAGCCTAGCTCATCCATTTCCTAATGAAGGGAGCGCCATTTCAGATACGGATGGGGTTGTGGATGGGGTTGTTGGCACCGTGTGAGCATCTACAATGAAATCTAAAATACTACTAGCTTCTTATATATTTAGAATACGTCGTGTTTTGAATCCGCCTGAGCATGAACATCCGGGGATAGAGAGAAGGGCTGTAACATCTGGTTGGTTGTAATGGTTGCAGTGGATACATTGCACCGGAGTATGCTACGGAAAGAAAGTTGAGCGAAAAAGTGGATGTTTACGGCTTTGGAGTTTTGTGCTTGGTGATTGTAAGTGGGAGACCCTCTTTTCAAAGGGAAGCACCCGAGGACGAAATACTTCTTACCAGATTGGTATTATACTTTTACCAACATTTGTGCAAGTGTCTTGTAACCGCATTGTGAGATATAAGCCATGCAAGGATTGAACAATTTTAGGAAAATCAACAATCTCTTTACGCAAAGGATTTACTTTCAAAGTGTAATGAGCGAATTCAAAAAAATCCTTATCTCTTGCCTTTGTAAGTTACGTGTCAACTTTTGCTTTGTTACAAGGGTAGACTCCCAGCCTTAGTTTAAAATCAACCCTTACACAGATTGGTCTCGTTGATAGTATCAAGTTGACATGGATAAATAGAGGTGAGTTCAGTCTATGAACATTTGCTTTGTTACAAGGGTAGACTCCCAGCCTTAGTTTAAAATCAACCCTTACACAGATTGGTCTCGTTGATAGTATCAAGTTGACATGGATAAATAGAGGTGAGTTTAGTCTATGAACATTTGAGACGAGAATGATCGAAGGACGCTGTAACTTTTTACTTTAGAATACATTCCTTCAAGCATTTATCTTTTTAGAGCAATATTTATATCAAGTAATCTCCATGCTCACTCAAAGCAATCAACATTGTGATTGTTACTTCGAACTCAATATTTCCAATGTCATTCATTTCTTCACCATATGCTCATAGGTATGTGTATCTCAATAAATGAGCACCAATGAGAAATGATTATGCTAATGTGCAGGTGTGGAGACTACATGAGCAAGATATGCTAATGGATTTGGTTGATCCAATACTAGAGGTTAGAGATGAGGAAGTGAAGGATGTGCAACGGTTCCTCAACATGTGCCTTCAATGCATTTCACATGTGGCGGAGAAGCGGCCAAGCATGGCACGAATTGTGTCTATTCTATGGGACGACATAGAATCAGAAATGTTTGTGCTGGAGTCAGGCACCAGCACTCCGACCTATACTTCATCTTGAAAGTAGCACTTTAATCTTTATTGGTTCTATCTTGGCATTCTTGCCATGACCACAATTCTAAAGGTGGAAACATTTCTTTGGAAATGTTTGGAACTAGAGGTAGATAGCCTTAGCTAGATGAGTATCTCGTAGAGGATTGTTGTAAATAGAGGTTCAAATTCTCTCTATATTTGTGGAAGAATCCCATGCGGAAGAAATCAAATATCAAGAATCAAGGTCGGCGCTTCGCCTAATGTACTTTTGGTAAACCATCCATTGAGATTAAAATGGGAACTTCCAAAAGTAAATACTTTTGCATGAATGTTTTGGCATCATTGCAATCTTTAGATAAAATTCAATTACTTAACCCTTTATTGACACAGGAGACCACATTGGTCCTCGAATCTGAACAAGAACTTCCATACTCTCAATGGTGGCAAATTTCAAGATTTTACCCGATGTGGTCGTTTTTTTTTTAAATATTTACAAAATCAAGTTAGCTCGACACTCACCATTTCGGATTTTCGAATTTACTTAATTATCTATGCTAAAATATGGTCAAAGGATAGTGAGGTCACAATTTTCTCAAAAGAGTGATGTCAATTAAGGGTTAATAGTTGGAAGATTTTTGATCCAAATATTTTTGGTATGTATGATGTTTCTACAATGAAAAAAGTGAAAAGATGGATGATTTTTGAGGAGATATATCTCGTCCATTCACTCTTGGACTTCGACTTTATTTTTGGGGAGGGATTTCAAAAAGAGTGTAGTTTTAGGGGTAGAAACCTTGACCCAATCAATGGTGTTTTAAAGGTAGAGCAAGAATTTGAGTGCAAGGGGGTGTAGTTTTTGGACTATATTTTGTTGTTAAAAGCATTGGCTGTTTTTACCGCTGCAAGGCTATTATTTGGGCCAAGAATTTTTTATGATGGTTTTTTTGGTATAAGGATGTTAGTGAGATGAATTTGAACAGATTTCTAGAAGGAGGTCTTTTCATTGTAGTAACTTTGTTGGTAGCATTTCCTCTTGAAAGTGAAAATGATGAAATTTTGTAGTCTAGTTTGAGAACTAATTCAATATAATCTTGTAATCTATGAGGCTTCATGATTCAAAATTTGGTTTAGAATAAGTCTACTATGAGTTTGTACAATTAAAATCTAAACAACTTATCTTCATTTTTACCTATGAAACTTACAAAAATCATGGATGTTTGGCTAATTATACCCCAAGACGTTTAGGGGTTAATGTGAAGCCAGCTTATGGGCTAACCTCGTACCCTAAAATAAAGCCCTATTTTCATCACATCACATTGAGCTAAGATTTCTATCAAGAAAATGTATTTGGATGTCAATTCAATAAACAAAGGTTGAAATTGAATGCGGGATGGAAATACAAGTGAATATTTAGTTCTTTTTATATTAAAGCATGTTGCAAATTTATCGATAGTCAAAATATTTGAGCTAGAAATTTGTTGGACTTTACGTGACCCTTATTCGTCCCAATTCTCAAGATTCAACAATTTGGATGAAGGGGTGAAATTTTAAAGAGCCCATAACTTCTTTATCTAACACCTAAATTTTATATAATTTGTTGGCTCCAAAGCCAAATCAAGTCTTATTTATTTTGTGGAAATTGCAAACTACTCAAGATAATATGAGTTTGTAGGATCATACATTTTCATAACGGCAGTTTGGGCAATTTTCACTTCAAGGCTATCAATTGAGTGGAAAGGAAAATCGATCGATGTTGGTAAGTACAAGAATGCTCTTGAAATGATTATTTTAGTCTTGTGTGCCATAAGGCAAGAATACTATTACAATATCTATATTCATGGGTTTTGTTCCGAATGGAAGATTGGTCAAACATGTATATGTTATAGAATATGAAATTGTACCCTATAATCAAGAAAAACATGAAGAAAAAGTAAATATTATTCAATGGGAGATAAAAGAGTTTCAAAGGTAATTTATCTAAATCTTGTTGAGGTTTGAACCAATTATTATAATTGAAAGAACAATATGAAAATGATTTTCTTTTTAAGCAAAAGTGATTTTAGTGGTATATAATATGTTGTACATCTTTCAACCCCCACTTCCTTTGATTTGTAACCCTTAAACGCCCACGATGTCGAAAAACGACATTTTGGATGTGCATCAAAAACTTTGAAGAGCCATATCTTCTTCATCCGAGGTCTATTTTGGATGAAATCACTTGGGTTAGGTTCCAAATCAAGTCTAGTTTGTGTTGTAGAATTTTCAAGCCCACACAATAAAGTATGAATTAATGGAATTCAATTCAGTAAAGGCAACTCTTGTTTTTGGGTTTTCAAGCATGGGGCATGTATTACCACTGCAAGCCAATTATGTGAAATTAAAAATAGATTTTCATGATTTTTTTTTTCATGGTCATGATCTTAAGGTGATTCTTAACAACTTTGTAGTGAGAGGTTTTTTGATCCAAATGATTTTGCTACTGGATTTGCAATGATGTTTTGTCAAAGAAAAAGTGAGAAAATGGATGATAATTGAGGAGCTATATCTCCCTCATCCACAATTGGATTTCAACTTAATTATTTGAGATGGCCTCCAATTAGAGTCTAGTCTAAGTGGTAGAAACCTTAACAAGATCGAAGATGTTTTGAAGATAAGGCATGAAATTGAATGCAAAGGGTCTAGTTTTGGACTATTTTTCCTTTGTAAAATGTTCGGTAGGTTTTACCATAGCATGGCTTTTATTTAAGCCAAGAAATTTTTTTCATGAATTTTTTTTGGGTAAAGGACTTATTAAGATGAAGGTGAACATCTTTCTAGTTGGTGATTTTTTCATTGCAATAGGTATATTGGTAGCATTTCCACCTCAAAGTGAAAATGATGAAATTTTGCAGTTTGTTTTTGATATTAATATGTTATGATCTCCCAATCTATAAGGCCTCATGACTCAAATTTTGGTCCACATGATCTTCGATAAGTCTATTACAAGTTTGTGCGGTTGAGATCTTAATAGCTTCTCTTGATTTTCATCTATGACGATTTCTATGGAAATGTGCTTGTCTCCTAAAAATAGGCTCGGGCGTTTAGGGGGTAGAACTTTGACATACCGGTGCTATGAAAAAATATAAACAGATAATTCTGATAATAATAATAATAATATACATCATATTGATTCAAATGAAGTTCAACAAGTCAGTTTCATAAACTTAATATATCATTTACTATCATAGATGATGTAACAGTTGCATTTTGAAGTGTCGTAGCATCCTTTTTGAATAAACTTGAAGATGTGTGTCTAATTGCATAACAATCACTCTCAATCATATTTTGCAACAATACCAAAGAGCTTTCGATTTCGTCTTCTCATGGATACTTTATATCATGGGTTTGATAGGAGGTTCGACAATGATTATTTCTAAAAATAGAAGCCAAACTAGATGGGAGATAATTTTACAAAAAACTTTTTTGTATGATGAAAAACCTAATATTTTTATTTTCAAAATGTCCCAAAATCATTAAGCTATTAAATAAATATTTGGCTAAATATAGTCAAATCTACTATCAACCTATAACAATGAATGTCTCAAACCTCATATTTTATGTTGTACGTCATGGAAAGAATCAAAAATCTTGCTTGTCTTAGTTAGAATTGAGCAAGGGCCTTCACGGAGGCATCTCTCCTCATGACTCTCACAAGTTCAACGATAGTCAAAGACTAAACATATCTCCAAGGAAAATCATACTCTTCAATTTAATATTAAAAAAAAAAAAAAAAAAAAAAAAAAAAAAAAAAAAAAAAAAAAACCGAGACCCCTTCAAACATTTAAACAAGGAGAATCTGAAAAGTAATTCTTGATTTCTAAACACTTCAAGGGGATGGCATTTACCCCTTCACCAAATTCTTATAAAAACCCGTGGTCCCGCCAATTAAAGTGACCTTTCAAACACTTTGAAGTAACAAAGAGCACCACTTTCCGTTACAAAAACCGAAAAAACATAAAAAGGGCCAGAATTGGTGGTGGGGAAGAGCAGAAGGAACCCAACCCAATTCCTAAGGCTGAAACTGAAAGGCCTATCACTAGCCAGCCCCAACAGAATGGATGAATATCATCCAGGATTAGAATGAGCAAGCGAAAAAGAACCGGATAGAGATAGGATGAAAATCATCCATGCGAGCTTGAAGCTTCCCCTGTCTCCGAGTTTCAGGATTCGAGCCAAGCCGAATGCCCACTTGAAGGAAGGAAAGGGAAGGCAAGAGATCGAGACTGGAAGAACGGCCCCTCATCTGCTAGAAGGACAAGTACACTTGCTAAATTCTGCAGCTATGGCGGCTTCCTACCTCGCCTCGCAAGTCGTCACTCCAACTAACACTGCCGCCCTCGTGAGAAACGCCATTCCCAAGTCTGGCTTGTCTTCCTCCTCTACATCGTTCCGCGGTTGCGCCGATTTGAGCTTCCGCGCCCTGCCCTCCAAGCGGAATTTGGGTTCCATGGCGGGTCGCCCCCGCGCTCAGCAGCAAGGTACTAGAGAATGTGGCATTGTCGCGCTTTTACGTTGACTCTGTCGGTGAACATGCCTTGATTAATCGCTTGTGAATACTATTGCATTCACTAGGCTTGCTGTTTCGTAGTTCGATTTCGTTAGTTGCTTAAGAATGTGTTCGTAATTGAGATGTTCGAGAGAATGTGGCATTGTTGTGGTGCGCTTTTTACTTTGACTGTGCCTTGATTTTAGTTTATCAGGGTTTCGTTGACTCCTCCGCCAATTGTATGTACACTGTTTCGTGTTACCCGATTGCTTGTTTTAGATTTCGTTTGCCTTTTTTTCATATTCATCGATTAGGGATCTACAGAGGTCGCCGACCCTTTCTAGGTTAGCGAGCATAGTACTCAACTGTGTGACGATTGCGTCTACTTTGATTGTAATGGACGGGACGCATCAATGTGAGTACTGCAAACATCTGCACAGACGTCTTCGAGTATTTACCTTAGTACTAGATAAAACCTAACAATTTCAAATGTGTAGAATCTGGACTGCATTGTGGCTTCGTTGATTCTACTTGTTGACTTTCTTTTTAACACGATGCATTGAATGCAGCTGCCACAACGCTCACTCAAGATGAGCTCAAGAAGATCGCTGCTGAGAAGGTACTCTTCTACTCTGCGTTGCTGTTGTAAATCAGGTTTTCAATCTGTCGGTGGCCTTGAAAGCTGAATTTTGACTTGTTTTGTTGTGATTGTGCAGGCCGTGGAGTATGTGAAGAGTGGCATGGTGTTGGGGTTAGGCACAGGCTCCACAGCTGCTTTTGCAGTGGCCAAGATCGGCGAGCTTCTCAAGGTTCGATTTCATCAATCAATCAATCTTCCTCGTTCGTCATATAACAACAAAGTATTTGATTGTTTGTTTGTTTGTTTTGCTGCAGGAAGGAAAGCTGAAGGACATCGTTGGAGTCCCTACTTCTAAGGTTTGAAGTTTAATCCTGTCATTATTTGCATGAAACATGCCGAAACAAAAGTAGATGCGTTTTTCTCATGTTTGTGATCTCACGTTTTACAGAGAACTGCAGAGCAAGCTGCGGCTCTGGGCATCCCCCTCTCAGTTTTGGACGACCATCCCAAGGTAACAGATCCAAAGAGATGTCTTGAAATTTTCACTAGGTTTTTGATTGGACTAAGAAGTTCATGCTTTTAGCTTTTATACTAAGAGTCTATTTCAATATTAGTTCTCGTTTTAGAGTCTCATCCATTGATCTTCCAGTGATTTTAGTGAAGAGTTGTCACTGACTGCGTATGGTTGGTTATCAGATTGATTTGGCTATTGATGGAGCTGACGAAGTCGACCCCGATCTCAACCTTGTGAAGGGACGAGGTGGAGCTTTACTTCGTGAGAAGGTGAATAATATGCTCATAAACCATGCAGCCTAGCAACAAATTTTCCGGAATAACATGCTTTTTGTCAAGTCTAACTCAAGACATCTTCGCCTTTTGAAACAAGCTTGACTTGTCACCTTGATGCAGATGGTGGAGGCAGCCTCTGCGAAGTTCGTAGTCATCGTTGATGAAACCAAGGTGAGTTTTTTTAAGTATGCACTTTTATAAGGAGTTCAAATGCCCGTGTTTTGTTCATGGTTACATGTAACCTGGTTTTGTATGGGTAGTCTCAAAGTCCTTACATGTCTTTACGAGGAATTACTATGGTGCTTCCGAAGAGGGGTTAGCAGTCCTTAGTCTTTCAGGAGGTTAGTGTTCTGTCCAATGGGCATAACCATCAAGAATAGGTCAATCAACTATTATTTAATCATGCCAGGTCTCAAGGAAGGACATATAGTCTTTCTGATTATGGGCTAGGAAGTTGCTTGAGATTTCTGAAGGCCAAACGAAGTTTTTAAGAACATATTCAGGCTCAACCTGCTAATGAAGTTGTCAAATTTTCTGAGTACTCTCCATTGTTGGCTGCAGCTGGTGAAGGGGCTTGGAGGAAGTAAGCTGGCCATGCCAGTCGAAGTTGTGCAGTTTTGCTGGAAGTACAACGCCGAGCGCTTGAGGAACCTTCCCGAAGTTGCAGGCTGTGAGGTGCATTTTTTTAAAATCATAGAGTAGAATTATTATTGCACTAACCAGAAGAGTCTCTTGCACAAATTGTTTCACCTTTTTAATGTCACCTACTTTTGTTGTTGCTATAACACCAACTAGGTTGCTATATTCACCTCAGAGCTTCCACAGAAGTACACGTTTTCAAGCTATTAAAATTAAAATTCATCACAGTCCTAAACTAACAGTCGGATTTCTTCTTAGGTCGAACTGCGCATGGATGGAGACAAGCCTTACGTGACTGACAATTCAAATTACATCATCGACCTTTATTTCCAGGTAACGTATTTGCCTATCGTATTTTCATTCTTTTTCTTAGAGTGTGTAGTATACCCTTTTAGTTCAGGTACCTTAAAAAGTGAGATTTATGTATGTTGGGTTGGATTGTAGTGGGGGTATTGATGATCACGGTGATGGCTCAGGGAGAATTTGTAATCCAACCGAGTTGTGTTTTTTATGTGCAGGAGCCAATTAAAGACGCCAATGCGGCAGCCAAGGCGATTTCTTCATTGGAGGGAGTGGTAGACCACGGCTTCTTTTTGAACATGGCCAGCGTTGTTATCATTGCAGGATCTAACGGTGTTACCGTTCAAACTAAGGACACATAGGCCATTTTATTATGAGAAGATGCTTGTATACTATTTATTCTATAATACATGGACAACCTTTCAAGACATTGTTATAGTAGGTTAATTACACTCTTAAACGCAATATTGTAATGAATCCGTGTAGTTTGACTTTATGCAATATGATGTTGAGTAAAGGCTTTCGTTCAGAGATCAGATTGTCACATTCATGCAGACCACCTCTTGTAAGAAAAGTTACCTGGATTGAAATTGCTAGTCATGGCTCAATCTCTTTAATTCAAAGGGACATGGTTTCGAAGATCACATCCGCACTGAGAAAGAAGGTTGCTCCGAGGACAGAGGGCATTTTGTATTCTTAAGCACCAGGATTGAAATTCGATCAGCATTAGGTCAAGCAGAGGATTGTAGTTAAGAGCATGTCGGTTGAAATACAGCACTCAGAAAGGAGAGAGGTTATGTAAGATTTGCTATCCAGAAATCAAGATTCAAATGTCATAGTTTAAGCAATCACACGCGTACCATAGTTACCCTAAGTACTTCTGTACATTCAGCATCACCTGCATGTTCATTGCTAATCCAACTGATGTGGTATAACAGGGCAGCAACACGCTTTGCCGAGATTCAGAAATCATCTCTTATTCGACAGACATGGTGTTATTACTTTCGTGTTCTAATTGTTGATTCCGCGGTTGCCAATATCTTGAGTGGCTGCGTTCACTTTCAAGTTACCTTCGGGGTTTGGTCCTGACGGTGGTCGCCGAACAGCGTTAGTACGAAGAGGGACCTTCACCTGGTTGGGAATCATAAAGTTCGTTGCCTTCGGCACGGAGCGGACCATACTCTTCTGCAGTGAGTCACTTCTGCTTGAACTGTGAGCATGAACTGTGAGCAGCAGAATGAAAATCATGATGGACAGGAAATTCTTGAAGAACGCCATTTGCGACGAAGCTAGAGATATAACTTGAGAATATATTTTGAGGATATACTGTGGATACTCGACCACCGGCAAGCGTAAGTTTATATACACCTTGTTATGTGATTAGAAAGAGCAAGAGCTGGCTGGATAACTAACCGTCAACCGTCAACCGTCACTAACGGATCAGTTCGTGTACAACGAGAGCGAATCGAGCATTCGAGCAACTGCATACAGAAAGTCTTCTACATTTGGGTTTTCTGAGCGTTTTTGACAAACGTAAGTACGACGCATACTAAATTCATATAACCTGTTTTGACGAAGATGCTGTAGTAGGCACATTTCGAAGCTCGGCGATTTTGAGTGTACAATCTGATCAATTAGTTGGTGTTACGACATACTGAAAAGATAAAGCTTGTTATTTATTTCAGAGATTCGTTGGTAGTCTCACTAACCCGATGGTGTTTGCGAATGGCGAGAGTTCCTTAGCCTTCTGCACTATCGTGTTCTTGAGATCTGTATCAACGTCTGCGTTGTAAGATTGAAGGATGCTTCATTCACATATCGGTTATCTTGTACAAGTTATTAGGCACAACCCACTGGCCACTCCTCTGAAAAAAAGGTTGAGAATGATTTTAGTCTTGTCCATCTTACACACTATGTAATGAACCGTCTTTTGAGCTGGTCAGCATCCAGCGTCGGTTGCTTCTATCAATTATTATAGACAATCTAGGCACATCGATGCCGCTCTTCCTTGTGTGCGTGATTTCTTCAGAAGGGAACCATGCCAGAACTGAGAGCACCCTCCTTTTCAGGAGGCACGACAGCACTGCTCGATACTCCGATGGGCTTCCCCTGCAACTGGAGCATGACTCCCCCAAGAACCTCCAGCATGCACTTGTCGAATTCAGGTTTTTCCACTCTCCCTTTGGCATCTTCATCTATCATTTTAAATGCCTCGTCAACAACGCTATCCATCTGCATTCGTAGAGCAGGCGTGAGAATTATTCAGCTTCTAATCATTGAGACCAGAACACATTCAGTCACATAAGGCCAAATCACACAATTGGCTGTCATAGAAGAAGCGCTAACCGATACCCCCGCTGCAATAATTAACTACTCTGTAACAAGACTTTCAAGAAAGCCTGATCAGTTCCCAGTGAAGGAGATGAAGTTATGAAGCTATGACGTTTAGTCTAGCGCGATGGCCTTGAGCAAGTTGCAAGAAAGAGTCAAATTGAGGTCTTTACCTCAGGCACTGCTCCAACTGGGGGAAGTCCTGCATACGGTGCCAATGTGTCCAGGCCGACTCGGAGGTAACTTTTGGGTGCAGTCCCATTGCTTGTCTTGGGCATAATTTCCCACGCCAGATCCAAAGCCTACAGAGAACAGCTTACTGTAAGGATGTATGCATGCACTCGACAGTCGACAATGGGCAAGACCTGAAGCAAATGTAGGCTGGGAGCTACTCAACTTACAGAAAGGTAATTCAAGGTATAATAAGAAGAGAGAAAATGCATGATCCTCGTACTTTGAGAAGGACCTATCACTCACCAGATCTAATGCCTTCTTGTCCATGATGAGATGGCTGATGCTTGAACCGTCAAAGACCTTTTCCGTGTGCGCCACAATCACCGGCTTCGCTTTCAGATACTTGACAAGTGCAAGTGCCGCCTTCCTATATACATCTACAAACTGAGACTGGTCCAGCTCTTGCTCCATGCCGATTCCAGCCTCCTGAAGAGCTTTATCTACAACATTTGGAATCTGCCGCACAAGAAACAGTACCGATAACTTGAGTGTACAACGACAAACAAGCCTCCAGCTACGCCTGGTCGGAAGAATAATCCACAATGGAGGTCATATACGTCCATTTCCTAAACTTAGCCTGCGATGAAAATTGGAATCTTTTGACATTCATGCTGAGATAATTGTAAAAATTGACGAGGAGGTATGGTTGTAGAAACTGAATTGTACCTCATTATCGCTTTGAGGAGGCATGCCTTCATGCACAGATACTCTTCTCATGGCCTTCTTTATTGCTTCTGCTTTGACCTTACCAGACATATTAGCATCGAGCCTCCCGAAGGCAGCTACAGCCTCAACCTCAAATTCGCCACTTCGTGCCCATTGCTCCAATTCGCTTCCATCCAATGGACGAGTGGCAATGGGCTCTCTCTCGAGACCGTCCCCTAACCCTAACAAGATGTCCCGCATCACAATGGAAAATCTTTGCTTCGTTATCCCTTCGCCTCCTGGACCGAATTCACTGAACATCTGCAAGCGTGCGCGCTCGAGTGAATACGAAAACTCCATGCGATGATTAGAACAAAAACATGACGACGAAGAACAGCATTGAGGTTAAGGATTCCCGATCCGATTCTTTTTCTAACCACTGCTGCCAACAGCACTTCATCAAATCATAATCTACATTGGACATCTACATTTATTTATGATGTTTACAAACATCTTTGACCACTAATCTTCAAGGTGATAGTACCATTTACCGGTACTATGCTTCTCTGAATTGTTTTAATCATCCATTGTACGTATTTAATCTTACTCAATGCTGTTTCCCGGCCAAGAGAAAATTGGATCAAGTCACAATTCCACGTTATAACATTCGGTAAATCTTCTGGTTTTGTTGCGGAGTGGTACCTCAGTGTAGATGTGATCCGAGTCAGGACTATCGCCCATCGGAGGCAATCCGAGAGCCTTACCAATACCGATTATGGCAGGTTCAAGGTCTGAGTGTGTCAACTTGCCCGTGTGATTCTTATCAAGCTTGGCGAACCTCTCGTCAACAAACTTGGCCCAAAGTTGGTCATCTTCCACAAATTTCTTTAACGCCTTCCCGTCCGTAACCGTTTCTGCCATCTCTGCTGCCTAACGAAACAATTGCACATCAGCAAAGCACCTTACTTACTCGCTTATTAGCTCCGAAGAGTTTTGCTTCTCAAAGCACAAAAGAATCAAATTGACTAAAACTACTCTCACATAGCTCAGTACTATTACAAATTAACGTATAATCTTCTAAACAGAAAACTCGGTAAAGGCCAAATTACACTTCCAGTTAAACGAAGCTCATTCCTTCAACTCTAGAAAATTGTTCAATTTCTATGAGACCTTCTCTAGTTTCAAAATGCAAGTCATAACCCTACCTGTTCTGCGCCTTCCTCTGAACACTTCGTACACTTCCTCGCTTGTACCTTACAGGACTCGAGAACTCAAATCTGCAGAGAAGTCCAATTTTGATCAAAAAAACGTCAGTAAGATACTCAGAACTTCGTCACACATTCAAATAGCAATAACACAATCTTAAGCCGATTCTCGTGAGGGATTACAAAACGAGAACTTTTACAAGCAGATCGTGCAATTATATGAGGATTTCAAAACCATGGAATGAGTTCTTCAAGCTAAAAAAGAACTCATTCGTTCCACTTGTAGAAAGTTAATCAGTTACCATCTAGTTTTTAAATGCGATCCATAACCCTACCTGTCCTGCACCTTCCTTTGTATACTTCGTACACTTCCTCGTTTAGCGTCCTTGCAGATTCTTAAGGACACTCGAAAACTAAAATCTGCATTGGAAGTTCAATTCCGATCAAGCAAACGTAAGAAAAATGCTTAAAACACCGATGTACACATTCAAATGGCAATGACTCCACCTTAAGCCGATTCTCATGAGGAATTACACAACGAGGAATCGTACAAGCAGATCGTGCAGTCAAATGAGGATTTCAAAACCCCGTAACAAATTTTTCGAGCTAAAGAAGAGCTATTCAGATTTCGGAAGTCGCCATTCACCTCAAAGTCAGCACAAGATGTCGAATTGTTAATCGCCTCAGTTGCGGTTCAAAAAATTGGGTCTGATGATCATCTCGCAATTGAAGGAACTCTTCCCGCTGCCGGTTTGATATTCTAAAGCGGGATGAAATGGGCGCCAAATTGTTGGCTTCCAAGTGTCACTTTCGGCCAAGTGTCGACTAGGGGAGGCTTGGCTTGTGGAGGATGAACTTCTCTATTGTCACAATGGCGGTCGGGGTGATAATATGGGGACCGTGCCTACCCGCTCAACTACAGGTGCAGGTGCCAGGTGCTAGATGCCAACTGAGAAAGCACCTTGTGAGCCATGGTGCACCTTACCAAACACGATGTATTTACACACTGTATAGCCATTTGCTGAAGGTAGATATACTAATAGCTACCGGAACAAGAAGATCAGCATGTAACTTGAATGTGACAAACATTTCGTCCCATTCATGTGAAGAAAGTACGGGCGATGCAGTGACAATTGTCATGGCTCATTTGGAAAAGGGATTCATGTTGTCCACACAGAATGTCATTCAGAATTCGCACTGCAGTCAGATTTTGCAGGAGCACACAAACTTTAAAATCATTGATCTCTCATCACCTGTCTAGGAGATCTCCAGTGGGTCCTCTGCAAAACTCATATCACCTCCAGAGTTCTGCTGACACACAATCTACCCACAAGTCTAGTTCCAGAAAAGTGGGATTGCTGACGTTAATCATATCATACCTAATTCCCCAAGTTCAAAGGATGTCAACAGAGAAATACGATGTCAACAGAGAAATCCAACATGCCACCGTGAAAATTGCTGTACAACGAAGTGATGGTCAGGAAAGGAAAAAGGATAAGCTTTTGTTTCTTCCACATGAGATGAGATGGGGCCACAGTTAACCTGGTGAAATTGATTCGCCAGGGTAAGAAAAACTATCTACAACAATCCCTACGATTTTCTTCATTTTTCATATTACAGAGCAATTCGCCAAGACATTTCACCTACAAAACTGGGGTACAATCTTTCATAATTGAAAAGGTATGTTGCTGCATTACTTTACTTATTTTAGGGCCAGTGGCACCAGGTAGCAGGTCGATCTCTTGAGACGAGCAAGATGCGGGAACTGGCGTAATCAAAAGTAGGACTTTCAAGGTCGTCGGAACCAAGCACGTCTCGAACGCTGGCGATGTCTTGGCCAGAAGACTGCCTTCTTGCAGGTTCAAACACGAACAATCCGTTTCCATTCGAGGCCATGATCGTTTCGGATGTGCCCCAGACTTGGGTGATCGGGAGGCGAGAAGCGTGGGAGTTCGATTGTGGGAACGAGTACACGTTCATGAGCTTCCCTTGACGAATAGACCACTGGTTGAGCCTGCATTGAGGCTGAGCCACTTTCGAGATTCCGTCACCTTGCAGCCTGGTTTTGTAGCTGGTTGCCCCTGTGTACACGCCATCTCCATCCGCGAATATCGAGTGCGTTTCCTCGCCGAGTGTAGGAAACTTCTTGGCTATGCCCGCGGGTACCCGAAAATCGAGCACATTCATCGCCTCGTTGGTACAAAGTATCCCATCACTGTGATGATCGGAGGAGCTCAACCTGCACAGAAAACAAAGTTACCCGAAGTTAATGTCGACCACACTACAGAAAAGCCGAGCTACTATCAGAACATGGTTGGCGATGTCACATTACCTTTGCCGCACACCGCCACTGCACTCGGCATCAACGTTATATACATGCAGGGCACGCAGCTGTTTGTCGAGTAGGTTGACAGTTTGTAGACGCTTGGCTTCCAGACTTTCCACGTCCCAGAAAGTAAGGGATTCCCGTTCTGCCAGGACAAGCTTGCCTGAACAATTACAGCACATGTTAGGCTCATGAAAACCGAACCTCCACGGGTTTTATGTATAAAAAAGTTCTGCATATTATGGTTCATAATTTGCGATAGATGTCCTGAACGGTGCCAATCGAGCAGCGAAACCAGGAATGAGATTTTAAGCATACAAGGACGTACCTTTGTTGCGCCACTGCAGAGGGCAGCTGTAAGCCATGGCTGCTACAGGCTTCTGCGTGTCCCAATGCATCACAGAATCGCCGTCTCGGATATCAAACAACGAGACGGTCTTCAGCCCGCTGGCAGCAGAGGCTAGCAGGGGTGCGCAGGGCCTGTACCACCACAGTGGTGGGCTACTAGGCTTGATCTCAAGCTCCTCAGCAACATTCCGCTTTCTGATAGATTGGTCCAAAGACATTGATCTTTCAAATGTCTTTCTGCTGGCTCCATTCCCACCGAACTTGCTCATGCTGAAAGTGCCAGACCTGTCCAACCATTTCCTCAGACCTGCACCACTTGGTTCCTTCGCCTCTAAATCCTGGCTGTAAGACCTCCCATTGCGACGCTTGGGAGGGCTGGGGATATAAGAAGGCTCACAGTGGTACGCAGCGGTTCTACGCGAGTAGAAATCCCACGAACAAAATGAAGCATCCGTTGCTCCACCAGCAGTCGCGGCAACCACAAATTTGCTAGAACGGCCGTCTGTGCCTGGAGCTCGCACTATCCAGCAGTCACCCCACCCGCGAGATGCTACATTGCTCGGACCACGGTAGACGCTCTTCTCCTCCATATTGGCAACGTCGTAATACGAGCAGCAGCCGTCTTCGTGAGCTAGCAGAATACCTTCACTCTCACAGACAAACCACCCAGCCGTGGCGGACCTTTCTCCGAGCTTCAGGAGCTGCTTGCTAGATGATTCTTCCTCCTCATCCTTCGCAGTGGGACTTGAGACACAGAAGCAACCATCTTCTTCATCGAGAAGAACAGACTCGTCACACCGCAGGTCGCTCACGGTGAAAGTCTCACTGGATGATCTAGACGCCTGTATGGGCTGTGTCCTGAAGTCCGCTTTCGTCACTTGCTTCGATAAATGACTACCGTCAGACAGTTTCAGGTGGTCAATATCCGCAAACTCGCCGACGGTTGCGCGCTGATTCTCAGCAACGTCTCCAGTGGATTGATAGAGCGAAGGCGACGAGTACTCACTAGAGGATGTGTCACTTGCCTCATCTGAATATCGATGATGCTTTCTCGATGACAGAATGCTCCCACTCGACGAGCTATGGTCTGCGAGATAACACATGATCCCCGGTTAGTCGAAGATGGAACCAAATCAGTGGCACAGAAATCGTGCACACAACCCTCTCTAACGATACGCCTCGAGGCAAAACGAAGGAGAATTTCTTGCACTGGAATTCGTCCAGTAGACTTGTAGAACATAATAGCCTCGGCATATCTACAGCGGATTATCAATTACATTCAAACTTTCTCTGAATACAATCTTTCTTTGTAGAGTATTGAGTGAATTACGGAAGAAAGAAGGTCGGTCCAAGCTCCACGCGAGATATGCTAGAATCTCAAGAATTGAACAGGCATTCTACTTAGATGAACCAGGTCAGTCTTCGAGCCTAACTGACAATGTGCCTGATCGCAATGTGCGCAGTGATCGCGAGAGTAATTACCTGAGCAATCCGGAAGAGGTAGGGATGATTTCCGTTCTATCAAGGGCAAAGGCACCTTCAATGTCTCCAAAGATTTCCCAACTTCTTTCCGGTAGCATCGATCAGTGTTCAGGGACGTCAGGAACTCCGACGCCATTAACGCTCCCTCATCACAAGCGACAGTTATGTCCACTCTCTCTCGTCCTCCTAACAAGGGATCACGATCGTCATTCAGCGAGGCCCGGGTCTCAACGAGAGTCTGATGCAGGGACGGTCTGCTTCTGGCTGGCTGGCCGTTCTGAATGGGATTCTCGCTGTAGTAGGCTTCGGAGATGGGCTGGGCGTGGTCATTGCTCAAAATGTCCAATCTCGAGTGGTTCGTTGAGGAGTTGCTGAGGCGAGTCTGCCTCTCGTAGTGCGACTTCACAGTCTTCTCCAACGCAGGCGAGTCCTTCGAGTACCGCCTCGAGGATGATCGCTGAACAGATGCAAGTTCCGAGTCTTGCGAGGCAGTCAGTGATTGCAGAGCTTTCTTAAAGCCCTCTTTCTCCATAAGAATCCGTTCACGCAGACTAGCAGCGGTATCGGAAGAGGTGCGACCAGAAGAGAGCCGTCCTGGCCTTGAGGCTCCTGGTGAGCCGGTCATACATCTCTCAATGTTATTTATTTTAGATTGAATGTCAGTGAGCAACACTTTAGATGAGATTGGATTGCTTGCATCCAGCAGCTCCTTCGTCTCACGAAGCTCGGCCGCCATTTGACTAACCCTGCCTTCCAACATTGACAACCGCCCGTGCAATGAGCTCTGAATGCTGCTCAAAGCCTCACCCTGATCCTCCTCACTCTTGGTAGATAATCTCATCAAATTAGAAGGCTTTCTAGTAGCGGCGTGAACAACTGGTGATGCCTTCACCCCTAGTGGAGACGCCTTAACTACATCTCCGGAGCGTCTCCGACCAATTCCTGTTTCCAATGGCGAGCTACTAATTTTCCTGGGTCGGGTCGTGGAGGACTTTCCATTCGACGATGTCGTCGTCGTCCTCGAAAGCGCTTCATCGCGGTAGATTTGAAGCGCAGGGGATCTCCTCATGCTTGCACCCAAATTACTCGCAGGTGAGGCGGCTCTAGCTAGTATGCTCTTCTCCGCTGCTGCTACAGACCCCGGCCGCTTCGAATTCACGGAGGACGCTCGCGGTGCCGAACGTCGGGCAGGAGGCTCCACATCGCGTAGAACAGCACGAGAACGCAATGTTGCAAGAGGCTTATTATCGAAATCCCAACTGGAGCTTCGTTGCCTGTCGCTCATGCGCGTCCTGCTCATCCCTCGACATCCTAATTGGACCTCGTCCGCTTTCACTGCCATTTTCCTCGTCCCCGCAGGGACGGGTTGACCAGACACATCTCGCTTCTCCCGCTCATCAACTTTCACCCTCCCTTTGTTCATCCTGAGCATAGGACTCAACACCCTAACCCACCAAATTCAAATCCACCTCAAACAAACAACGCACGATCTGTCCACTCATCCCCCAAATCTCCCTCAACATCACAACCAAACAAAACACACTAACTCTTCCCTCTCATCATGTGAACTTCCCTACACTCAACCAAAACTACAATGCAGCCGCAATCTCTCAGAACCCTCTCGACCAAATCCGCAATGCAGTTCAAATCTCTCTCTCTACCCTCTTTCCCTCCTAAAATGCAATCACCTGAAATTCAAATTGTACACGCCACATTGATCCAATGCACTCGGATCTAAGCATACGGATTCCGAAAATGAAGCACAACTAATTATTAGAGAAAGCTTTCGTTCCAATGCAGCAACACGCACGCACTCATGCGTGCAATAGTAGTACAGTGACGACAAGCAAACTAACTACGCGGAAGTAGAGAAAAAGAGGAGTCCTAGTACATAGCTACCCTGGATCTTCAGGGACTGTAGAGATAGCAGTCAGCTCAAATTCAAAAACCCCAAAAAGAGAAGGAAAAAGAAGAAAAAACGAGAAAAAGGGCGGGCAACGGAGGGAAAGGAAGGAGAGCCTAGAGATCCTATCAAAACGCTCCCTCGCTCGCTTCTCTCTCCCACAATCTCTCAATTCTGGCTACAGGTTACATAAGCCCCGTGGAGGGGGGGGGGACCTGGCACGCAAATCTCACTGTGGCAACCGCGACTTCGCCACCCCATCGCTTGAATTTGGGCGTTCGGCCCGCGCCTGGCTCTTGCCTCGGGCGGGGCGGCTGCCGCGCCTCCAACGGGTCTCTTTCGGGAGTTTCATCCATCCTTGCTTACCGCATTTGGACTGGTGGGTGGCAAACTTTCATCCACTTGAATGGGTACGTGGGTCCTTATCATCCATTGGGGCTCGGATGATAAGTTGGGCTTTGTATATTAATTTCGTGGTTTCTTCCATTTAATGTGGTGGTGTTCATCAGGGGTAGAGGCACCCCCACCCAATGTGGGTGGAAGTTGGATGGGGAATTTTGAATGTTGTTGTCATCAATTTCAAATATTGTCATCAGTGTCTTCTTCTGAATGAGTAGTCCTAGGGCCAATTTACTGACAGTAGTACTTTGTGATTTGTGTGTACTCTCGTTCTTATTGATTGCATGGGGACAGAAACTTGAATTTCAAAAATTCTGTGGGGTGATTTAATGAGATTTCATCAGGAAGAAGAACTGTAGGGTGACCTTGATTTGACTCTGCCAAAGTCTACCCATGAAGCCTATCCCATGGAAAAATATTGATAAAATGTTGGAAAAATGTCAAATAGCAAATCGAAGATCAAAATCTAGAGAAAGAAGAAGAGAAACTTTAACATCTTTAGAGGCCGGCGTGAATAGAGTGTTCGTTCGACCTATCCTTGGATGTATGCCTGGAGGTCATTAAGGGCATCTTGAATGGATGCTCTGAACAAAGGGCCACCAACGGCATTTCGCAGGGCCTCGGTGTGCTGTCGAGGCAGGCACTACGGAGGCGCCCGCAATGGTGTGTCTGGCAGCTGCGCCCGCAATGGTGTGCCTGGCAGCTGCGCCCGCCATTGCTTTGGCTCGCCACTTGGCACCAGCAGTGAGGGCAATCAAGATTCTGAACAATAGATAAATGATTAGATGCTCCATCATGGCCCTTTGACTCCTCTTGGCGTGAGTACTGTGTCTCCCTGCAAAGCTGGAAAATATGCCGAGTGCGGGAGCTCCAATAGCGGACTCGTCATGGTGAAGGGAGATGTAGCGTGACGATTGGGTCGACTTTTTGGTGAACTCACGGTTAGAGCCGTCGGCGGGACCTGTTACCGAGTCCATTGAGGATGCTCTAACACCAGTGGCGGGACTACTAACCCCTCTCGGGGTGAACACTATGCTAGTTCCTATCGAGCCACTGGTGCCTTAGAGATACTCGACATGGTATCCCCCCATAGGGCTTTGAGGTACCCATACAACGAGGTCCAAGAACCGCCATCATAGTTGGGTGGACTAAGGTGGTGAGCACCACGCCGGCATGATCAAAATCTACTAGTAATATCTTCCTTGGACAAGACTATGTTCGGAATGTATTGGTTGCAATTAGGGGTTGGGGTATACTATCGTGGAGAAGGCCACCGCTTGGCGAAGAATTTCATCTTCAACCAATCACATTCCAAGCTTCAATTTCAACTGATCACATTTGATATTTCTTCTTAATCTTTTGACCATTGAACTTCTCCACTGTAGTGTAAAGTGGCCTTTAATTGATACTCCCTCTGTACTATAATCCGACCTTAATCGATACTCCCTTTTGTCTCATAATGTCATATTAATAAATGCATATTTTATAACACGTACATCTAGGTTTTTCTCCGAAACCCTTGGGCCTTTAGTAGTTAAGTCTTGCACACCTTTATTCAAAAACTCATAAAGACACAAAACTAATGTTTTTTCCTCAACTCAAATATATGCATTCTGATGCATGTTTTCTTATATCATTGTTTCGAATCCTTCTTCTTGAAATCATTAAGTTACATGAAGGTTAAAATAGCATAATGAGTCTCATCATTTTGCATTAGTGTACCCAACTCATAAATCTACAAATAAATAATTGAAAAGTAAATAGCCAAAAAAATTGAGGCAGCAATCATTAAGTCCCCATGTGCCCAATAGAGACAATGTCTTCCAAGCAATGCCCAAAAAAACCTTAAGTTACAAATGTTGAATATCATGGTCTCACAAATGGCACCAATCCAACAATTGATATTTGTATTGGTGCTTGAAACCTTAAGTTACAAATGTTGAATATCATGGTCTCACAAATGGCACCAATCCAACAATTGATATTTGTATTGGTGCCTGAAAATAGGTTTTGGTTCATAATGCTCTGTTAGATTTCTCAAGACAATCAAATAAATTGGTTCATAGCCTCCTTTATACAAAGAACTAGAAGATTACACTTTTGAGTTTTCAAGCTTCAAAAAGCACAAGGATTTCCAGGACTTAATAGACTGGACATACATGACTATACCTTATACGCCCTAAAAAAAAGTATGTATTACTTTCTTACATTCATGTTTTAGTTTGTTTTTACATTATACATATAACCATGTTTTAAGTCTATGTTCAAGAGTAGATGCGCCTACCTTATTCTATAGTCATCCATATATATTTTATGGTTTATGAATACTTTCATAAATGCTCTTGTACATCTTGTGAGAGCTAATCAAAGGTTTTCTTTTGTGAGATGTTCATAGGTGACATCTTTATGGTCCAAGTTGTATTTGGCCTTAAAAGACAATGTTTTTTTGAAAGTGTTGTAAATGAAGATGAATGTAAGATTTTAAGATTGAATCATGCAATATTGTGATAGACTTACTAGAGTTCATCACATGAATCAATTTTAGGTTACATGGCCTCAAAGATCACGAGATTCTAACTACAACCTCAGTAATCAACAAGGATACAAACTTTCACTACTTTTACATAAGAATAGAAATACTACTGAAAAACCCACTGCAATAAAAATATAATTAATTAATTAATTAATAAAATGTCTAGATAGAAAGTTGTTTACCTCACCTCATTAACACCCTCGTACCATAATAAATAAGCTTGAATTTTTTAAACACATAATAGCCTTACAATGGTGAAAACTTATCAAAATTCACGAAGTCAAAAGAGTCCAACGCTAGACCCTTTGCACTAAAATGACATTGTTCACGGATTCTTAAACGACAATACTAATAAAACTAACCTCTTTGAAGATGTTCATGATATTTGCAATACAATTAAAAACATAATTTAGTAAGACGGTCATTTACAAAGGTGATTATCTAATCTCAAACACATGCAAGGATTCATCAAGAACTAAATATGAGAATATTAATTTAGCAAGGTTTTAAACACTACATTAATCTACAAACCTTCTACCAACCTACACTAAATTAACCTAACATCTCTCTAAATGAAAAAAAATAGTAATTTTTCTTCATAAATATGAAATTGAATATCTTACTACCTCAAATGAATTTTGATTACACATTCAATATTTCGAAATAATCATAACCAAGATTATTTAAGTTTTACACACTAATTACAAACACTAGAGTGCCCCATGGGACTTGTTTAACCATTTTCCAGTGTTGACTTTTCAGTAGTGAATTATTAGTAGCTGCAAAAGGCACTCACTTTATATGATTTTAGGGAATAATAATTTTATTGGTGGTTGCTTTTGTAAAGAAAGCTGCACCTCGGTTAGGGGTTTGGTAAACACCACCCATTAACTGATAAGCTAAGCTTGGTACAAATGAAGAACATTAAAATTGTTGGGGGGCCTTGATTATATGGGGCTAAAACGGTGAGCCTTTTGATCTAAAAATCTAATTTGTACTTGAGTCTCAGACAACACAGTCCAAATCAAAATTAAGAAAAAGTGCTTTACAATTAAATTCTCCTTCCTTGTATCTTTCTTTTTCCTAAAATTCATGCCGTTTAGGGGTCATTTTTAATAAGAAGGGCTCAAGGTGTCGTGTAGTAAGTGGGTTACATTGGCAAGTGGCCAAGTGAACTAATGTTTGTAGATGGGTTAAGTATGTAAGAGATTGGATCAAGTGGAATTATCCATTTTGGATTAAAATTGAAACAATTATAAATTTTGGAAGTGAAACGTGTACGTGTAACCAAAACCACTCTACCTGCAATGTACATCGTGAGTACATCAAAATTGATGACTTAAAGCTCTTATGTACCTCTTGGTTTGAATTGGCTTATAAGCAGGTTGGGGCAGGGTGTAGGCTTTGAGCTACCCATTGTGACCCAATTGAGTCTTTTATAATTTGAATAGTTTAGGTGGACTATTTGGAACCTTAGATTGTTCTTTGGATAACCATTTGGTCATATGCGAATCAAATCTCAACCACGGCAAGTGTATGACAACTTTGGTGGTGGTGTTATACTCCATCTATCCCACTAGTAGGTTCTCTCCAATCGTGGCCATCGGGATATTAGCATTACGAACGGACACTTCATTCACGCCGGCCCCTTAGAAAGGGACCGGAGTTTCTATCTATCTTCTCTCCAATCTACCTTGGGAAGTAGATTGGAGAGTACCTACTTGGCAATTGTAATGGGACAAAGGGAGTAATATTTTTTTAAAGACTATGATATTGTTTTAAACATGTATTTTCAGAAGAAGTGATATGTGTATAATAAAAACTTGGGATTGCGATGAAAGTAACTTCGTAAAAATTTAATAAATAAATATTTTGGCACTTAGATGATGGACTAAGTGTACAACTATGGTATGTATGTTGTTTGTGTTTGACAATCAATTAGTGTGCTTACCAAATAATAACTAGGAAACAACAAATTTGATAGCAAAAAGAGTGATTGTGGGGACTAAATATCACATATTTCTAGTGTACATGTACAATATCCTCTAGATGATTTACAAATTCAGCATTAGAGGACAATTTTCCTATTAACTTTGAACATAGCTTGAGCACTAAAAAATGATCCGATTTCAAGACGGTAAAGTGTGTTGCAACCTCAGTGAAGACTATTACATCTTTAACATAATTTTACACATTCACCAATGAAAAAAAATGTAAACGATTACAAAGACTTTATACACTATTCACAAACAAGTGTTACCATTCTTTGCTTACATTTGAATGTCCATTCTAGCTTGCAAATTTGAGATGAGTTAACAACTTTGTTCTCTATATACCATAGCTCATTCTTGATGCATAATTTGTGTCTCTTCCACCTCATGTGGGTTGGAATGAGTTTTGATATTGAAATTTCATTGGTGAATGTGTAATATTGTATTGAAGATGTACCAGACTTCATGGTGGATGCAACCCACTTAACCCTTAAATGACATCCTTGTTTTCCACAAATTGGAGAGAAATGCAACCTCATTGTCTTTTGGCCTTATTTCTGCACTGAAGGTAAAACAATTTTGAGAATTAGAGACGATGGTTATCAAGGTAACTTAGTGATGTGATTGATCACATCGGGTAAAATCTCAAAAAATGGCACCGTTGAGAAAAAAATGTTTTGGTTGCTGATCATGAGTGATAATTATCATATTGCTATTTTGGTTTTTCTCCCCTTGGGTCATTTTTTCTAAAAATTGGCAACATAGAGCATGGTATAGGGATAAAGATCAAGATTTTTTATTATTTTGAAAAAAAAATTGTCAAAAAAATAAAAAGAAAGGCCAAGTCAAAGAGCATTGACCATGGGATCAC
This sequence comes from Bryum argenteum, assembly GCA_037043015.1. Lineage (NCBI taxonomy): Eukaryota > Viridiplantae > Streptophyta > Bryopsida > Bryales > Bryaceae > Bryum > Bryum argenteum. The sequence goes on from CM073327.1 coordinate 6,323,859, forward strand.
ATGGCCCCTACAATTTTGCGCGGATCACACAAACCTCAAGAAGGCGATCGGGAAGGAGCATTGGATTCGGAAAAAGCAAAAGAATAGGGGTGCCTTTGGACAAGATTTGCACCCTACCACTGTGTCGGATCCCAAAAGCAAAAACAATGACCTTGGTGACCAGTTTGGTCACCGGTGACAATTAAGGGTTAACACTTTTGAAATCTGATCATTTTTGAGTACAGATGCTATGTTCAAAGTGGATACAAAAATTGTCCCTCAACCCTAAATTCGAATAAACATCTGGAGGGTACTGTACATCCATACTATCATGCAAATGGTCAACATGCCCAAATCCCCAAATCAATTTGAATTTCAATTTAGCAGAAAAAAAAACCTCCAGCTCTTTAGGAATCAACATCACTAGAACGATTTCAGCAAGACATGGTCATAGACAGAATTTGAAATTCGGGGAGGGCTTCGAGGAGGGCGCTTGAATTTGTGTGCAAAGCATAGCATCATGCTATGTTTGGGACGAACAAAATTTCAAATTTGAATTATGTGTTTTGACACTTGTCTGCTAGAAGACCGTAAGCTTTCCATTTAGTCCATCATCACCATCAAATTTTTTTGATGGTCCAAAGAGGTTTCACTATAGCATGTGATTTGTGTGGTTAAGGCAACCCTCTTTTAGAATGGAATCTCATCATTGTTGTTCCTACATGAGTCTTTTGGAAGAACTAGTGTTCCAATCAAAAGTGTTATTCTTTTTCCTTTCCAAACAAATGATTTATTAATTAGGTGAACAATTAATACAAAAAGAAACCGGAGCAAGCAAGAATATCGAGATTATGATCCTCAGCTTTTTATTTTTTATACTTGGGGCCGGATTAAGGGCTGGCCTGAATTCTTCAAATTTCAACCGATAGGATGGCTCGATTCTTTCAAATCAAGCCAAAGGGTTTTATACTAGGGCTTGACCGGAACTTCAATTTATCCCCTATGTGGCACTGTTTTAGCGCCAAAACGTTGGGGCTTTTAGTATGCAATTGAGACAAGGTTTACCCTGGCCCAAACCGTCACCAACTTGGGCCCGAACTCTGGCTGTTGAATCCGGCCAACCCTAGTCTATGTATTAAGTGGGCCTTAGTTTTTTTTTAGGAAATACATGATGGGAGAGTTGTTTATTTGATTTATTTATTTATTTATTTATTTTTTTTGGTTTAACGGCTTAAACAATGAGATTCCTACTATTTTACAAGCGGTTCTCCACATGGCTCATTGAACCATTTGGGCTTGAAATATGGATGAGACTGCAATTTACTAGTGGAAATGTGGTATACTCATGATACCACATTTTACCACGAGTATACTCATGGTAGCACATTACACCCAAGCTTGGTTGTGTAAGGTCAAGACCCCATACCCGACTAGACAACCATAATCAACAAGGCACCCATGACCGACTAGTAAAGTATTGCAAATCCGACTACAAAAAAGCTCCCCGCCATGTAACCATGGAGGTTCATGATTGTATTTCTCTTAATTGCTCTAATAAATTGATTGACTCAGAAGAAGTACAATAAAAAACTAACAAATCTGAAATGTTAACCCTTAACTTTCTTAAAACCCAAAACGGGTTTTGGGGGTTCTCGCAGGAGAAAAACTCAGCCAACTTTGACCATTATAATCTCACAAATGAAGAAAAACGAACGGTTCAAATTTGGTTTGTGAGAAGAATGTCAAGTGAACTTTGAGATCCTACGGTTGAATCTTTAAAGTTATGCTTAGATTGAGATATTTGGAGCTTAATCTAAAAGAAGGTTACATTTTCTAACTTAGACCGTTTTGCAACAAGGAGATTTTAGGGGTTAATTTCTTCATTATTGATTTTAGGTGAACCTACATGTCGGTTAAATGTACTAGTAACTTTTTTGGGTGTCAAAACTCTTTGAAATTTACATATTGGAGTAAACATAAAACTTGAAGTTGCATTCTTCACAATATTTATTTCTCTTTGGAGAAAAAATCATGGCCTCTAGTGATACACCTCCCCATTTGGTGAGAATTCTCTTAAATGGTCCAGTTTTAGGTGCCTCGACCTTAATTCCACTATGGGTATGTATGTTTGTGGTGTATACAAAGCCCACATTTTCTCTAGTGCTTGTTGGCCCCCAATATAAACACACGAGATACTCAAGCTTTTTCAACATGTAATATAATTTCCAGCCATCCAGTTGGCAAACTAACCAAGAACATAAAAATCCTCTAGAGCATGTCAATAATATAGTATAATCTTTTAATTAAGGCACGACTCATGGCCCGTCCCCAATGAGGAGGTCGTGGGTTCTATTCCCCATGCTGGCGTGGTGCTCACCACCATAGTCTACCCAACAACTATGATCGGGGTCCTTAGACCTTGTTATATGGGTACCTCAAAGCCCTTTGGGGTGATACCATGTCAAGTATCTTGAGGGCACTCATAACTAGCCAGAAACTAGCGTAGTTACAGTGTCCACCTCCGAATGGGAGAACTAGTATCGTCCCAATTGTTCCAATTTCCCCTTGTCCGGTGGCCATCGGGATATTAGCATTACGAACGGACACTTCATTCACGCCGGCCCCTTAGAAAGGGACCGGAGTTTCTATCTATCTATCTATCGTCCCAATTTCCCCTTGTCTAATGAGCATCGGGTTATGAGCATTACGAACGGACACTTCATCCACACCAGCCTCTTAGAAAGGGAACAGAGTTTCTAGGTATCTTCTAGCCATCTATCTATAACCCTTATAACCGGGCTATTGCCATTTGGCTACAACAGCAGAGTGTACAGTGGACAGACAAGCCATTTGGTGCCACCCGGTAGTTCAGGAAGAATAGCCGGTACACGGTGACTTGTACTCTCCTCCTTGACCGGCTCAGCTGGTAATTCAATAATAGCACTTTCATGATTATAATTGTAACATTAGCTCAACCCTTTCCTCCCTTTAGCAACAAAAGGATTTATAGCCAAGTTTCCGTTGGGATACAACAATCAAACTATTTTCTATTTACCAAGGAATCAATACATGGGATGTTTTTATAAAATGATTGGGTGTCATAGTAAATATTAATAAACTTGGATATACTAAATTCTCCAAAACTAGGGTGATGTACACCCAATCCATTGCAACTGGGTGCCCTCTAATATTAAAAAATAAATTAGTGGGTCCTAATTAGGGGGGGTAGTATTCTACTGAAATCTCTCCTTGTATGTAGATTCCCCTAAGCCCGCCGATACCCGTGCCTGCAAACCTGGGTAACGGAATGTGACTCCCACCATTCCGACAGGGTACTTGGATGAATGATTTTTGGATGCTTAGGTGTTTGTATATCCCTCAAAACAGCCAAAATTGCCCTCTTTTGATGCAAGATGCAAAATTTTGAATTTCGACAAGCTTTAGAGTATGTAACCGTGGGATCTAGTAGTTTTTACATGAACATGTACATCAGATCTTAGGCTCAATTTTGTCACCATTTGTGAGATCGTATCGATTCAACTTTGAAAAATAGGTCTTTTTCTATGTTGTAGAATGGCAAAGTATAGTTTTGGGGGCCAGAAGGACCGTTTTTGAAAGGAAGTTTGAAATGAGGCTCTCCAAGTTCTTGTTTCTAGGTGAGTAAAGAATATGTGTTTTGTAATTTTTTTCCTCATAGGACCTATAAATCTTGAAGAAATGCTTGAATTTTCACATGGAGGTATGGTGAAGTTTAAATACAAAGGCTCAATTTCAACAATTAGAAAGGTATGTAAAAAATGATTGGATTGAAAATCCAAACAGTGATATCATGCCTTACTATCTTTTCTACATGCAAAAGAAACAAAACTTGGAAAAAAGTGAATCGAAACATTACATGTAACACATAAGATTATAACACTAATCTTTAAAACTTTAACATTAAATATGAAAGCATGAAAATATGAAACTCAAACTTTCTTGTTTTAACCCATAAAGGCGCATGTCAGCCCCTCAGGCTGTTTTCCAACAGAATCTTGCCTGTAGCTCTTTTTATTCTCAAATTTTCACTTATTTTTTTATATCATTCTGGTCACCTTTTTGTGATGCATCTACATAGTGAAATCCTACAATTCAAATCGCAATTTGTATGAGTGATATGTGCTTTGAAAGGATTGTGACAGGTAGGTTGGGATTGCACAAAACCTTGTAGGAGGTTGCAAACTCATCATTGATTGGTTCATTCATGTTGCCCAAGTTCAAAAAGTGCACTATTCATGTTGCCCAAGTCCAAAAGATGCTGAGATCCAATTTCGGGCTGCCCATTGAGGAGCGGAAGGACCTTTAAGGGTTAAGAAATTCCTAAATATGTATGGAATAGATATCGCCTTTGGCTATGCACATGCTTCGACCCCTTCTGATGTTTAAGAAAAATCAATCGATTAAAAGAATGAAAACTCCGGTGCAGTTGCATTCTTGAAGCGGACTAAACGGTAACAACAAAATAGTAGTCAATGTAATACCATGTTAGGGATCCATGCATGTCGACACTCTTAGACCATGAACCAAGGTCTTTCAAAAAGATTCCACATTATTATTCATAGGTAAATAAGACTACAAGTGACAAGGAAGGTCTCCTCTCACTTGCTATATGCTTCGCCCAAAACCTCTCGTATGTGTCACAACACTCCTGTGAGGTCCTCTTCGATCCCGGAATAATGGGCTAGTTGTACTCTACGGTGTCTATGGTCGCTGATGGGTTCCCACCGTCTTGCCTTGGACAATCGCAGAACCTTGGGTCATCACGAACCGCGGGTGGTGGACTTTGTGACCAATTACGAGACTCATGTCTATAGATAACATCTGCTGGAGTAGTTTCCACACGGGATTGTCCATAGTCTTTCAACAACCGCACAATACCTTCCCACATAGGAAAGGGCTGCTCACTCATATCGTTAAACAAGACACCATAGCAACCTTGCAACTGATCTTGTGGTGGTGGGGCTGGTGCTGCTCGTTGTAACCCAACAATGTTATCACGCTCTCACTCCTTTTTCTTTTTGGCCAACTCTGTATGCAAACAATCTATAGTCTTTTTTCGTTCTGCCAGCTCGATCTGAGCTTGCTGCAATTCTTCTTTTAGCGTGTTCCGCGACTCTCGCATGTTCTTCATATCGTTCCTGGCTCGCACAAGTTATTCGTTTTGCGTGTCTATAGTCTTTATTCTGTCCGCCAACTCGATCTGCAGGTTTCTGTTTTCCTGGCGCGCTTCGATGAGATCATGCCGGTGGCAGTTCTGGTTGTCGAGGTGGGATTTTAGGGTTGCAAGTTCTCATTGGAGTAGGTCAATCATCTGTTTCTCCTCCTTATCTGCCGAAGCAGGAAGGTCACCGTTTGGGGTCACGGTTGTCTGTGCTTGACGCAACTCGGAGGTCACCACCGCAATCTCCTCTTCCATTTCAGTGATTCTTCTTGCCGTGCTACGTCTTGCTTCCTCCAACATTTCATCTTTTTTTCCCGCCGCATTACTCAAAGCCTTTCTCACAAAAACGTGTTCTTCTACCATTCGCTGCAATTGCTCGATCTGCTCTTTCTACTCCTCAATCACCATTGCTAGTTTTTCGGCATGCAGGGACATACCTTTGAGTTCATCTTCCGCCGCACCAGCCTTCGATGTTTCAATGGCAATCTGGGCCTCCAACTCCTATTTCTCGCACACAAGCGATTCACTCAGATTGTTGCTCTTCTTTGTCGTTGATCTTCTCTTGGCTGATTTCTATGGCACTGGAGTTGCTTCGGCAGAAATAGGTCGTGCTCGCTTCACATGTAGCTTCGAACTTTCTTCCTGCACAACAAAACTGGGTAGAATAGCATTCAATCGAGACGAACCAAATTGTTTCGATTTATTGTAGGCTAGACAAAAGCTACTCAGATAGAAACGCAGCTCCAAGTTCTCCGGCAGTTTGCCTGGAGTGAACCACAACAATCGGCGGAGATTCTTACCAAGTACGCGTTATCAATCTAGCCTCTCTCCTCTCCAGGCTGATATGGCCGTGTGTGGGATTTCAGCGCTAAGTTCGAGTGGATACTGCCCAAAAGTAAAGTGGAAATTGACAAAGACGAACCACTTGCGCCAAGGTTCGTTTGCCTCGTCTATATTCCATCTCCCGCCCTTCTTTGCTTGCACGCCAGTATGAAAAATGGACTCGAAGTCTTCCATCGTAAGCTTCTGGATCCCAGATAAGGGCAGTCCATCGTCTTCACGAGGTACTAGCAGAGCCTTGCTGATTGCGTTGTCGTCAAAGTGTACTTGATATTGGCCCACCATGCCTGTAAGGGAGTTGTGGTTGTCCATCATAGTTGTAACAGGGCAAGAACTAGATTTTTGTGTTTGCTAGAAAAGTAGATAGATAGTTGAAACCATTTTAGGAGTTTTTAGAAAATTTTAGAATTTGAGGTAGATGGCCTATATGGGACCCACCATAGAAGCTTCGAGAAGGTGGGGCCCACCTCTAGAGTCTTCTAGAAGGGCGGTTATCTAGGTGGGGCCCACCTCTAGGACCTTCCGGAAAGCTCCATGGTGGGGCCCGCCATTGGAACATTCTAGAAAGTTCCAAGGGCGGTTAGGCAGAGTATAAATAGAACTGGCCAGGGCCATTTGGAGGCATTCGGTCGGAGTGCGCCTTAGTCCCTCTCTCTCGTAAAAGTTTGGTTTGTACTTTGCTTCTTTAGTTACGCTTTGTTACGCTACATTTCAAGTCTATTCGGTCTTGTTTAGTCCGGTTTTCTCGAGATCTTGTTAGGTTAGCGATGTTTGAGTTGTGACCAAAAGAGAATTTGATCCCGTTTCATTCGTATCGGAGCGAGTGTCGATCTATCTTTACGTTAGGTGCTATTAGCAAGAAGTCTACTTGAGAGTCGATCATTGTGGTTTCATCAAGTCTTGTCCTTGGATCTACTTGGAGTTCCTTTCAAGGATTTGGCTAGAACGAGAGAAGGCGTCGCGTGCAGAGGTCGTCGGAAGAATTGCATCATGGGAGAAATGGCGGAACCTACTCACATGGAGACTCGAGTTCAAAGACCTACTAGACCGTTTGTTTGCATTACAAGGACAAGCGGACGCTTCTAGAGCTAGAGAATTGACAAGCTGCGAGGTGAAGTTGAGCAAGCCTCAAAAACATATTCGGGAACTTGAAGACAAGATGATGTATCTCAATGGCTTTTCAAAGATGCGACAATATCTCCAACTGTCCGGGCGAACTCAACCGACGGAATTATATATGCGGCCACTATTTGAGGGTGCGGCGACCATTTGGTGGCGACTTGAGCTCAAAACTATGGAGCTCAAGGCGGATTTCAAAATTGGGAGGAATTTGAGACCGAGCTCACAAACCCGCCCGGCCCATCAATGCGGAGAAGTTAGCGCGCGATCGGTTGGCCACCTTGACACAAATGGCTAAGGTCGGTGCAAGAGTATGTCACCCGGTTCAAATCCATATGTCTCCAAATACCCAATGTTTCGGAGGGAGAGATGATGGATCGATTTGTTCGAGGATTGAAGCCGATCGTTCAACGAGAAGTGGAATTAAGAGACCCTCAAACATTTGAGGAGGCGGTTAGGATTGCGAAAGAGTTGATGCCATAAACTTAAATCGTGGAGTACGACTGCAAAGATGGGAACCCTACGCCACCACCTACTATGGTAGCCCAACAACCGACGCCAATGGAGATTGACGCCCTGCAAGGACCATTGACGCCACAGAGACGACAATTATTGGCACGGAAGGGATTGTGCTTCTACTGTCTGGAGTCAGGCCATCAGATTGGAGAGTGTCCAAAACTTCAGAATTCCGGTGCCAACAAACCAAGGCGGATCCACAACCTCGAGGCTGACCAAGATGATGAAGGAATGGAACAGGGAAACGGGGCTCCCCAGTAAGGACACCGAGGACCAATACTGGGGACAGCTGTTGTCTCTCAGAGTCAAACAACATGGCCTCGGGCAACACTCAAAAAGGTCAGTTGATATGTCTCACAGGTCGACTTAGAAGACAACCGTGTCGAGTACTAGTGGATTGCGGTTCTACGGAGAATTGCATCTCGACCGCAATTGCCAACCGACTTGGAATCAAGACTAAGGTGATCACCGGAGGGACTATATACCTCGCAGACGATCGGGAAAATGATTTAAGTGAGACATGTGAAGAAGAGACCTTGAGATTGTGTGATGCCTATGCACTACGAGGAAAATTTAAGGTAACGAAGCTCGGATATGATGTTATTCAGGAATGCCGTGGTTGGAGGCGGAAATAAGCAGATTGACTGGCTGGCAAGAACCATCTCTTTTAACGAAGGTGGGCGCAAGATAATTCTTCATGCTTCAACATCAAGTGGATTGAAGAAACGACAGACAACTAAAGGCATATTGGTGGGGATGGCCTTCATGAAGAAACAGATCGGCGAAAAGCGGCCGGTGTATGTGGTGGTTCCAAATATTGCTTCAATGGTAGAGAAGAGAGCCGAAGGAGCAGAACGAGTTGAGCAACTTATCAGCGAGTTCCGAGATGTCTTTCCCGCCGACTTACCTAGTGGTTTACCACCTGATCGAGATGCTCCTTTCCACATAGACTTAATGCCAGAAGCTAAACCAGCAAATCGGCCAATTTATCGCCTAGCACGAAACGAGCTTGAGGAGCTGAGGAAGACGTTGGACGAGCTTTTGGAGAAGGGCCTCATTCGCACATCGCTATGGGGAGCACCTGTTCTTTTTGCACCCAAAAAGGATGGTGGATTGCGGCTATGCATCGATTATCGGGGCCTTAATAAGCAGACCATCAAAAATGCTTATCCACTTCCACGTGTGGATGACCTTCTTGATCAACTTCGAGGCGCAACCATTTTTAGCAAGCTAGATCTTCGAAGTGGATCTTGGCGTATACCAATTGCAAAAGAGGATATTGAAAAGACAAACATTTCGTGCAGCTACGGACATTTTGAGTGGCTCGTTACGCCTTTTGGTCTCACCAATGCCCTGCTTTCCTTCATGGGTCACATGAACAGGTTGTTCGGGACCTTTTGGACAAGTGTGTAGTTGTTTTCATTGACGACATTTTGATCTATAGTAAAACCCCGGAAGAGCATGACCAACATCTACGGGAGGTGCTACGTCGGTTCTGGGATAGTCACTTCTATTGCAAGCAATCAAAGTGTGAACTTTGGAAGTCCGAGGTCACCTTTTTGGGGCATGTAGTATCATTCGAGGGTGTGTACATGGAACAAGCTAAGGTGAATGCGGTGAAGGACCGCCAACTCCCAAGGATGTTTCTCAAGTTCGTTCTTTCTTAGGTCTCGCGGGATACTATCGTCGTTTTGTTCGGCGGTTTGCGACATTCGCTTCCTCCTCCGACAAATCTATTGGAGAAGGGCGCTCCATTTGAGTGGAAACTACACCAACAAGGCGCTTTCAATAATTTGAAGGAGGCACTCACTCTCGCTCCACCGCAACCATATGATCCTCGACCTTCCGTGTGACGGTTGACATTGACGCCTCCGACTTTGCTATAGGCGCGGTCCTCCAACAAGACTTCGGTAGGGGCCTTCAACCGGTGGCATATGAGTCACGCAAACTTAAGAGGGCAGAGCGCAACTATTCTCGCACGCGATCGGGAACAACTAGCAATTGTACATGCTACCAAAGTATGGCGGCACTATCTATTGGGGAAACTCAGTGACAATTGGACCGATCATCGGCCCTTACTACATGATCCGCATTTAGAAAATATGAAATCGAGACACCACCATTTGAAGAACGATTCTGTTTGTTTGATATTCAACTTCAAGATGCTGCAAGGGCGACAACATATTGTGCCAGACGCTTTATCTCGGAGACCGGATCTGAAATCAATCGGAGGACACGAGGGAGATTGCTACCATTAGTAGTATTGTTCGGATCTAACCAGGAGGAGAGAATGGAAGGAAGCCACCTACCAGGATGCTTACTTCACAATGGTGACTGATCGAGTAGAGGTAGGTGATGTGCAATATCAAGATTACAACCTCGTTGACGGCCTCCTCTATTTTAAGAAGCGGGTTTATGTACCTAACGATGCTAAACTTCGAACCCGCATACTTCAAGAAGGGCATGACATTCCTATCTCTGGACATCTCGGACGTGAGAAGACCTTAGAACGGATTTCTAGAACATGGTTTTGGGTGGGCTTGGATCGTGATGTTCGAGCTTTTGTGCGTTCCTGTGAGCTATGCCAACGGAACAAGGCACGCAATCTCGCACCTCTTGGATCATAAGGCCGATTCCACTACCTACGATGCGATGGGAACAAGTAACCATGGATCTCATTACTTGTTTGCTACTGACGACGCATCGTAATCACACTGCGGTTCTTTGTCTTTGTGGACCGCCTTTCGAGCAAATTCATTTGGTCATGACGCCTCGATATATTGATGCCGCAACACTTGCACGAGTCTTCTTCGATCATCGTCTTCCGTCATCATGGATTGCCTCGTGTCATTATCTCGATCGGGATCCGCGCTTCACAGGGAGTTTCTTGCAAAGCACTATTCAAGCTTCTCGGCACACGGCTTGCTATGTCCACGCCCTTTCATCCTCGGGATCATGGGATGACAGAGCGTGCTAACCGGACCTTGGAGGATATCTTTGCGGGCGTTTGTGGCAATTCACCACAACGACGGGATGAGATCGACCCCCTTTGGAGTTCGCCTATAATGATAGTTCCCAAGCAAGCACGGGTCATTCACCATTCTTTCTTAACGCTGGGTCAAGACCCGATTACGCCGCAACGCTCCACCGCCCCATCAACACCAACAACCCTACAACGGAGGAGTTTATACAACGACTAACATCGGGCGTTGCAAGAGGCTCGACAATGCTCGCTCCTCATCGCACGAATCGACAAAAACAATATGCAGATAACCACCGCAACATAAGACCTTTCGAGAAGGTGACTTGGTTACTCGCTCTCAAATGCCAACCTTCCGTTAGCTACATCGACTCAAGTCCGTAAACTTGCACCCGGTGGATTGGACCTTTCCGAATCTCTACGGTCATATCCGATGTTGCATACCGCCTCGAGCTTCCGCCACATATCCACATCCATCCAGGTTTTTCATGTCTCGCAGCCAAAGAATTTCATATCAATCGGAGCGCTTTCCGAGCCGACATCGCCTCCGCCGCCACCGTAGTGATTGAAGACCGGGAGGAATATGAAGTGGATCGCATTTTGGAACACCGCTATCTTGGTCGTGGCAATGGACGTCCGCAACTACAATACAAAGTCCGATGGAAAGGTTATCCCATCCACGATGCAACATGGGAGCCCGCTTCACAACCTTACCCATTGTCAAGAAACCATTTGGAGATATCATCGGGAGCGAACGAGGACGTTCCGCATTAGCGGAGGATTAATTGTAGCAGCGGCAAGAACTAGATTTTTGTGTTTCTTTAGAAAAGTAGATAGATAGTTGAAACCATTTTAGGAGTTTTTAGAAAATTTTAGAATTTGAGGTAGATGGCCTATGTGGGACCCACCATAGAAGCTTCGAGAAGGTGGGGCCCACCTCTAGAGTCTTCTAGAAGGGCGGTTATCTAGGTGGGGCCCACCTCTAGGACCTTCCGGAAAGCTCCATGGTGGGGCCCGCCATTGGAACATTCTAGAAAGTTCCAAGGGGCGGTTAGGCGAGTATAAATAGAACTCGGCCAGGGCCATTTGGAGGCATTCGGTCGTGTGCGCCTTAGTCCCTCTCTCGGTAAAGTTTGGTTTGTACTTTGCTTCTTTAGTTCTGCTTTGTTCTGTTCTGTTCAAGTCTATTCGGTCTTGTTTAGTCCGGTTTTCTCAGATCTTGTTAGGTTAGCAGTGTTTGAGTTGTGACCAAAGAGAGAATTCAGTCCCGTTTCAGTAGTGATGAACGACATCAAATATTGCTCTGTTGGCCACTAACGCTTCCCAGGTTCCCCTATAAAAGCCCATAGTATGGCCTTCATAAGCGCAACTTGTTTGTATCGCTAGAGAGTCATCTTCTTCTAGTCTTTCAGCACCTGAAGCATTTTGCCTTTGTTTGCCTTCTTGGAACTGATCGGTGGTTTGGAGGTGATGACTACTTCTGGGAGTATTGGTGCAGTGATTTTCTTTGATGCTGATTTGGTGGCAGTATGTGACACTTCGACTTGATTGGACGATGGTCTAATAGTCTTTCCTGCTCCTGTGCTCTGCGGTGGTGCAGCAGCCCCTTCTTGCTTCTTCAATCACCCCATCTCCAACTGGTTGTGTTTTCTTCTTTTCGTCACTGCAGTTGCAACCTAAGACTATAGACTTGGTGTTCTTCCGACTTAGGTGCTCGCTGCTCAGCAGTCGTGCCATTAGCTTTTTGATCTCCTGGACTATAGTATGTTTACTCAACGTCTCTTGTGTCTATATTCTTCACCAAACATCTTAGTGATGAAAATCACGAAGGTACATAACTCCAAGGCATTCGTAGCATAAGTATCAATATCCAAAACTACATTTCTTTTATTCTTAGGTGGTAATCTCAGTTCATTCTTCGTTTCTTTTCTTTCTCATGTTCTTTCAACCGTAATCCTTCCAAGGTTCTAATTTTGCACATAGGAATCTCGCATGATTCTTTATCAACCACATGAAGGAAAGACGAGATGAGCATACTCTGAGGGACGGCGGTTGATGTATAATGATCTCTCCTCGGTTGTTGGTGCTGCCGCAGTTGCCTCCTCTGATTACTTCCTTGCAACACGTCGACCCTCCAATGCTCCCACTACACGATGCCTTCGAACTGATCTCCTCGCTTTCACTAGACGATGGCTGAAAAGTTACAGAAATGAAACGAGCACGTGTACAGCTTCTCTCCCGGCATTACACTCTCATTTTCCGATCACCTTCTTGTGGACAATGCTCAGTAGAAACAATGGGCTCACTCGCTTCACGTTCTTGTCAAGTTCAACCTTTCTGCTCTACTTATATCAGCCTGTGCAATTACTTGTGGACCGGCTTCTAATATTACAGTCTGTTTATAGATTGTAGAAAAGAACCAAGAATTTGAAAGCTCATGTGTGAGAGAAAGTGGGGACAAAACATTTGTAACTGCTTTTCGAATTGTAGAGTCAAATACTGCCACATACGATGTACAGTCCAGCTTTTACTAATTAGTCACTTCTATAACCTCATTCGTTTTCATGATTGTTTATTATCTGCATTTCTTATTTAGTGTGGTCTTCATGACTATAGTCTTGATATCCAACCACCGGATTCCACGAATTGTACTAAATGACCATTTTCAAACCTCTCGGAAAATTAGCAATGGATCCTTATTTGCATTAAGCCCTTGTAATTCATGTAGATTATAATATGTTCTAATGGATTTTGGTATTTTTATCTCTTTATTTTCAGTCTTGGAGTTTAACCCCTAAATGTCCTTGGGGTATTTTTAGCCAAAAACTCATTTTCAAAAAAAGTGATATAGATGAAAATAAAGATGAGCTATTCAGATCTCAACCGTACAAACTTGTAATAGACTTGTAGTAGATCATGTGGACCAAAACCTGACTCATGGGACCTCATAGATTGCGAGATCATAACAAATTAGTGCGCAAAACAGGCTACAAAATACCATCATTTCCACTTTGAAGTGAAAATACTACCAACATGAAATTTGCAATAAAAAAATCAGCAACTAGAAAGTTGCTCACCTTCATCTCAAAGACACTCTCGTACCAAAAAATTCATCAAAGAAAAGTCTTGGCTCAGATAGTAGCCTTGTAGTCGTGAAAACTGCCAAATATTTTACAAAGGAAAAATAGTCCAAAACTAGACCCTTTGCATTCAATTTCATGCCTTATCTTCAAAACATCTTCGATCTTGTTAAGGTTTCTACCACTTAGACTAGACTCTAATTGGAGGCCATCCCAAAAAATTAAGTTGAAATCCAACGGTGGATGAAGGAGATATAGCTCCTCAAATATCATCCATTTTCTCACTTTTTCTGTTGACAAAACATCATTGCAAATCCAATAGCAAAATCATTTGGATCAAAAATTTCTCACTACAAAGTTGTTAAGAATCACCTTAAGATTAAAAAAAAAATCATGAAAAACTATTTTTAATTTCACATAATTGGATTGCAATGGTAATACATGCCCCATGCTTGGAAACCCAAAAACAAGAGTTGTCTTCACTAAAGTGCATTCCATTAATTCATACTTTATTGTATGGGGTTGAAAATTTTACAACACAAACTAGACTTGATTTGGAACGTAATCCAAGTGATTTCATCCAAAACGGACCTCGGATGAAGAAGATATGGCTCTTCAAAGTTTCTGATGTACATCCAAAATGTCGTTTTTCGACACTGTGGGCATTTAAGGGTTAATTGGAATCCATCCCAAAAAATAAAGTCAAAATCTAACGGTGGATGAAGGAGATCTAGCTCTTCGAAAATCATCCATTTTTTCACTTTCTTCATCGTAGAAACATCATTGCAAAGCCAATACCAAAGTTATTTAGATCAAAAAACTTCCAACTACAAAGTTGTTGGGATGCATCTAAATATCAAACCTATGAAAAAAAATTCATGAAAAACTATTTTAGATTTCACATAATTGGCTTGCAATGGTAAAACATGCCAAATGTTTGAAAACCCAAAAACAAAAGCTGCCTTCACTAAAATTCATGCCATTTATTCATACTTTATTTTATGAGTCTGTAATTTTTACCACAAAAACTAGACTTGATTTGTGACCTAACCCAAGTGATTTCGTCAAAAACAGAGTTTGGATGAAGAAGTTATGGCTCTTCAAAGTTTCTGCCCTTCATCCAGAATGTCATTTTTCGACACTAGGGACGTTTAGGGGTTAATGTAGGCCTCGTAATCAAGACAATTGATTCACTGTTTGTGTTTTTTTTTTCCGTAAGTGTATCCAATCGTGTTTTTGAACTTCTCTTTTAGCTTCAATTTTAGAGTATTTTTCTTCTTTCAAGTGCTGATATAATTATGTATAGTGTCCTCTACTGGTTTGTAGTGTTTGTTTGTAAGGCACCACAAGCCTTGGCTTGGTGGTTGGGGCTCATGGCCCCCATTGAGGAGGTCGTGGGTTCCATTCCCCATGCCGGCGTGGTGCTCACCACTATAGTCCACCCAACTATTGTGGGGGGTCCTTGGACCTTGTTGTATGGGTACCTCAAAGTCCTTTGGGGGATACTATGTCAAGTATCCTCAAGGCACTAGTAACTAGGCTAGAAACTAGCGTAGTTATAGTGTCCACCCTCGAGAGGGGGAAGTAGTATTGTTCCAAATTCCCCTTGTCCGGTGGCCATGGGGATATTAGCATTACGAACGGACACTTTATTCACGCCGGCCCCTTAGAAAGGGACCGGAGTTTCTGTCTTTCTGTCTTTGTCTTTGTTTGTAATATTTAGCGTTTTTGAATTTTCTATGCCTTCTCGAAAGCAGTGAATTATCCTTGTTTTCGCCTTATCATTTTCCAAAGTACAATTTTTTTGTTATTCTTCTTAGAAGTCAAATATGGTCGTTTTGATTCTTTTAAGTACTAGTCATAGTTCCCAGTCAATGTATATTGTGACTATCTAGGCTTCTCTATATCGAATATGATATATTTTATAGTTTGTGACATTCATCTTCACTAAGTTTTCTACTTGTTCCTGATTTCTCCATGAATTATAATATTATTTTATAAAATTTTATTGCTATAATACGTATTTGCATATATATTTCTTCTATCTAAAATGTCCCTATATTTGAATTGCATGCCTCCTCTCCTTTTTACATAGAACTTGTCCTCAAGTTTGATATAATTTGAGGCGATTTCCATTGTAGCATGTGGGATGAATGTTTCCTTGGAAGTCTTGTAGTTCCATAGAACCGTTGTCACAAATTTTGTAAATTTAATATGGACCAAACCATTGCATTACAAATTTCCCTGGAAATTTTTGAAAACGGTTGTCATATAGTAAGACTAAATCATCAATTTTTAGTCTTTTGGGTTTAGGTTTGCTATCATAATAAGTTTTGCGTCAATTTTGGATTGCTTTCATATGTAAATAAGCTTGAGCTCGTTTTTCGTCCAATTGTTTAAGTTCATAGCATCTTTGTTTCAAGGATTCCACATTCTCCAGTCTATTGTCCATTGCAATTCGTAAGGATTGAAATTCAAATTCAATTGGGAAGATGGCTTCTTGTCTATAGACAAGTTGAAATGGAGTGTGTTTTGTGGTCACCTTGTATCCTGTACGATTGCATAAGGCATCGAAAACTCGTTTCGCCCCAATCTGTATTGGATCCTTGGACGGTTTTTGTGATAATTTTACACAATATTCCATTTGTCTTCTCAGTTTGTCCATTGGCTCTTTGGTGGTAAGGTGTTGATTTCCTATGTTTTATAAAATATTTATTTAATAACTTCTCAATTGTTTTGTTCACAAAATGGGTGCCTCGATCACTTACAAGTTTTATGGAGCAACCAAATCGAATTATTATATTTTTGTAGAGAAATTTAGCAACCGTATCTGCATCATTTGTTTTTGTAGGCATTGCTTCTGCCCACTTGATTACATATTCCGTGGCAATTAATATATATATTGGCATCTTCCTCGCCTACTTGGAGGTTTGATTGGTCCCACAAAGTCAATTCCCCATTTTTCAAAGGGAATTTGAGCCAAATTCCATTTGTAATGGCATTGGATGTAATGGCATTGCGGAACTAGGTGTTGGTTTACCAACATGTTGGCATAGGTCACATTTTTTAACATATTATGCAGAGTCTTTGAATAAGGTTGGCGACCAATAGTCCGAATTTAATGCTTTGGTAGCGGTCACAAATCCTACAAAATGACCTCCACAATTTGAATCATGGCATGCTTCTAAGATCGATGGAATTTCACTTGGATTTATGCACCGCCTTAAATGCCATCTTTCCCCTTTTTATGCAAAACTTCCCCAATCATTGTATAAGGGGCCGCCTTGTAAATTAGTCTATCTCTTTGTTTGGAAGTATATTCTTCCGGAATTTTGCCTTGTTGTAAATAATGAATTATTTCGGCGTATTCGAAGGGTATAATATCTACATCAAATAATTGTGCGTCCGGTAATTCATCGTTAATTGGTTCCAAATTTACTTCATTGGACATATGTGATAAATGATCAGTGTTTAAGTCGCATTTCTCGGGTCTTACTTGTATGACAAATTTAAATTCTTGTAGTAGAAGTACCTATCTTGCAATTCGACCACTAAGTTGTGGTTTATTTATCATATATTTGAGTGCACCATGATCAACATGGAAGGTGAATTTGTAGCCTAACAAATAATGTCTATACTTTTGAAAAGAAAAAATAGTCCAATTGCCAATGCTTCCCTTTCGGTGACAGAGTAATTTCGCTCGGCTGCATTTAATTGTCTACTAGCAAAGTATATTGGGTGATCTCTTCCCTTTTTGTCCTTTTGACTTAATATACTTCCAATAGCCATGTTGGAATTATTGACGTATATTTTGAAGTCTTTGTCCCACTTTGGGGATACTAAAATTGACACACTTAAAGTTGGTCTTTCGATACTGCCGCCACACCGTACCTCCTCCACGCAAACGAGCACCACTCCCCCGTTGTTGCTCCGTTGAGGACAAGCTTGGTATTTTTGAAAAGAAGGCTTGATGACGCTCCTAGATCCAAAAGCTTGTCTCTTGATTTGTTGTAGATCGTTAGTTATCGGACGTCAAAGTCGGTCTTTTGATTCTGCCGCCACAACGTACCTCCTCCACGCAAACTGACACCACTCCCCCGCTATAGTTCCGTTGAGGACAAGCTTGGTGTTGTTGGAAAGAAGGCTTGATGATGCTCCTAGATCCGAAAGCTTCTCTTCTAAGAGCATCTCTACCAGTTGCGGGCCCGGGCCTCCCCGCAACTGGCGGCTTGCCGTGGCTGCAGGCTAGCGCCAGGATGCTGCCCCACCAAGGCCCTGACAAACCTGTAACCCGTGTCTCCCCTAACTTCCAGGAAGTTGCGACCCCGTCTCTCCCATCTCGTCCCTGTCCACGGACTTTGCGATGCTCTGCGGAGCTCCTGTGTTGTTCTCCTCCTCCCATATGTTGTTGCAAGATTGATATTTATTATCTTTGGGTTTACTGGGTTCCTTGCACGATATCTGAATGGAGAAAGAGGTTTTCAAAGGCTAGAAGGGACTTTTGGGAGGATGATCAAGAAGATGATGTTGTGATTCAAGGTTTGATTTCTGGGTTGGGTGTGCAAAGTGAGGAGGTTGAGAGGAATGGAGGTGGTGGAATAAGGCTAGGAAGAAGACCGAACATTGATCGTAAGCATCTAGCAGGACATGAGAGAATGGTTGAGGACTATTTTGCGGAAGAGCCTGTTTATGGTCCTGGAATTTTTCGGCAATGTTATTGTATGACGCGTGAGTTGTTTATGAGGAATATGATGCCGTTTGCGATTTCGATCCCTATTTTGTTCAGAGGCGTAATTGTGCAGGGGCTTTGGGTTTATCTAGCCATCAGAAGCACACCACTGCTTTGTGTATTTTGGCGTATGGTGTTTGTGGAGATTCGGTAGATGAGTACTGTAGACTTAGCGAGTCCACGGTATGGAGGCTATGAAGAGATATACAACAGCAATTAGGGCCGTTTTTGGGAGCCAATACTCGCGGCAACCAACTCGTGCGGAAATTCTGAGGCACATGCAAATTAACAAAGAGAGGGGGTTTCCTGGTATGTTCGGGTCAATCGATTGCATGCATTGGTCCTGGAAGAATTGCCCAGTGGCTTAGGCGGGACACTTCCAAGACAACGATAAGCAAAAATCATTTATTCTTGAAGCCATTGCAACTCAAGATTTGTGGATATGGCATGCATTTTTTGGAATGCCCGGTTCGAACAAATTTTTGAACGTGTTGGATTGGTCTTCATTTGTCAATGATTTGTTGTAAGGGGCCTCAGAAGGAATTGTGTTTGAGGTGAATGGCAAACCATACTCTAGATACTACTTGTTGTCAGATAGGATCTATCCGCCATGGAGTTGTTTTGTGCAAACAATTCACTCTCTACAAGATGAAAAACGCTCACACTCTGCAAAGATGCAAGAGGCTACACATAAAGATGTAGAGAGATGCTTTGAAGTCCTTCAAGCTACGTTTGCAATCATTGCAAATGCTTGTAGACAATGGGATACTAACACAACGCAAGACATAACGCAAGCATGCATTATACTCCACAACATGATAGTAGAGAATGAAAGTCAACAAGATGGATTAGAAGTTTTGTTTGATAATCATGAGCAAGTACAGTTCAGAAGAGGCCTATCCTTCCAAGATCTTGTTGCGGGAACGTAACAACTAGAGAACCAAGATGACCATTTTAGCTCGAAAGGGACTTATTTGAGCATCTATGGTAGCTCAAAGGTGATAGCGTCTACTAGAAAAACACTCTACTCAAATTGAGATCATATTGTGATTCTTCCTCTTCTCTATCAATTCAAACTTACGTGCTTTGGTTTTGAGACCAAGTATGATCTTCACTCTCTGTGTCCAATTGCACACACACATTATTAGAATTGCTACTACTTAGATTTAATTGTAGACTCCTTCACTGATTTGGTGTTGCCAACCAGTCCGGTAACTCACTCCCTTGAGCCTCACTTACGATTCAACAGATGATAAATCAACACTCCGATGCAATATATATGTCTATCTAGAAAGTTACCAATCATTGTTCGTATAAATCCTACGACATTTGAAAAGTAAGCATCAATCTCATACAAGCAACAACAACTAATAGAGATAAGCACATCATTTGCAATTTTTTGCGAAAACATGCCTCAAACAGAAGAAACAGTCATCTCCATGCACAAGCAATTCGCGGGGATTAGTATCGCACAATCTGCAAATCCTACAAGTTACCAATCCAAATTAAAATCCATATGGCAGGTCAGCAGCTGTGAAAATCCAAAAACTGGTGCCGATGGTCAACTTCGGCAACTGCCTCTGGAGTGTGGTATCGAGCTCCAGACTTGTCCTACAGACTGTGTCGACCCTGCTCCCAAAATAGGTGTCGATGGTGAACTTCGGCAACTGGCTCCGCCTCCTAGTACCGAGCTCCAGACTCTGCCTGCATTTGTCGAGAGAGATTCTCAACTCCCAATGGTGATTGACGATTCATTGTCTCATTGATACTTTGCGGAGGCAGACCCCTCCCTCCGCGGCTGAGAGGAATTTGATCATCTTCAGAGCCTCGATCGAAATCATCTTCCTCGGCAAGTTTTTGACGTAACTTCCAGAGCTCCGATTGCCGCTTTGGCAAGACCCATTCGCGAGCATCCTCACTCACAATTCCTGCTTCATCGGCCATGAGTAGAATTAGGTTTTGGTCCTCCTGAAAATCAGCCTTCCGCTTGGTTGCATCTGCCATTTCTTTTGTCGCAGCGGCTTGTGCACCATCCCGTGTCTTCATGCTCTTGTGATCCTCCTTCACAGCTCTAGTTCTTTGGGGTCTTGTTCGTACTCTTGGAGCAGGCACTTGTGGCGACCGCAACGGTTGACCTAGGGCGAGGCACTATCGCTCTTGATTTCACTACCACCAAACATCTGGTGGGACGACAGATGTGATGGCAATGGTATTGACGGGGAACGTCTACTCTTACTAATACTTCCCTCACCCCACCGTAGCACATTCTTGAGCAAATACCAACAATGCAAATAAGTGAAAGAAGGACCCTTGGAGTTCTTAGTCTTGTACAATTTCAATGCCTCTACTAAAACGTCAGCATCAGAGGTGCGACTACGACGCAAATCCTCTACCTGTGCATAAACTCCAACAAACTTTGATGCATCATGCTTAATCGCTGACCACTTTTATTCTGGAGACCGCTCTGGACGCTTTCCAGATGGAGCAACATGGTTGAAGTGAGAAGTAATTCTTGCCCAGAACGTTGCACTCTTCTGTCCGTTTCCAACACGAGGATCTTGACTTACGTGAAGGAAAGACTTGCACAATTGACACTCCTCGTCTGCTGTGAAACTACTACCTTTCGACCTAGGAGAACGGGTGTGGACTTGAGAAGCTTGCGATGGCAACAACTCGAAATGCTCATCGGGAAGAGCTACAAATGAGGGACATCTACAGAGACGTGCATGCAGGGATGAGACAGAAAGAGCCATGGTTGAGGATAAAGTTTGACTAGGAGAGAATCTTGAGAGCTACAGTGGCTTAAAGTGGCACTGGAGAGGAGTGCTCGTTTTGCGTGTCGCGTTACTTGTATGGAGGCTCTCAAGGCCATTTGGCCTCAATCATCCCATTAGTGGGGACCGTTTGGAGCTACAGTGGCCTCAAGGGCTTTCTAGTGTGTGCTAGGGCGTCTGGTGGAGATGCTCTAATTTGTTATAGATTGTGAGTTATCGCACGTCAAAGTCGGTCTTCCGATTCTGCCGCCACAGCATACCTCCTCCTTCAAACGGCCATAATGCCTTGGTTGTTGCTTTGATTTGAGCGTGCAAGGTGTCTTCGGAGATAAGACAAACCGATCTATGTTGTCTCAAAAACCAGCCCTTGAATCGTTGTAGATCGTGCGCTATCGTTTTTGAAAGAGCTGCTGCTCCTGTTTGGCGGCTACCAAACTACTCTTCCTTCTTCCCTTCCACCTTCACACATTCCTACACACACACTACCAGCAAGACAATTCAAAAACGGCCCAAAAACAATATCTAAATCGAAATCACGAAACTCTCTCCTCTCCAACCCATCTCAAAACTCCCTCCACCACCCAAATCCACACTCTTCCATACTCTTCAACTTGTCGTCAACACTAACCAAACTTCATGTGTCCAGCTTGACGAAATTCATCTGATAGTTATCAAGAATCATTCATTAGAGGTTTATCTCTAAGCATTAGGCAACACTTAGGCAATTCACTCTTTTAAGAAGACAAATAACACAATCCAAGAAGTATTAGAGTAAATCAGACATAATCACAAGCAATTTAAAGTAATAACCAATCAATATAAAACACTAAAACCTCGCCTCTAATATATTGGCGCCTCACAAAAATACTGACTTAGTAGGAAATAAGGCAAAGATAAGACAACCAGACAACCCCTTGCAAAGTATTACGGAATTCTCCAGAATCAAAGACTTTGGCTAAGAAGCCCGGATTGGTATAATAGAGTAGGTTCAAAAGAGACTAAACCTTGGGAAAATAGCTTCCCGCAAGTGTGGACTGTAACGACGGTTCACATTATTTTTAAAGATTTATTCTTCATTAGAAGTTTCTAAATTGATTAATGTAAGCATGGTATATGTGTAATATGCTATTTTTTTTGGTAATTAGGTTTTAATTCAAAACTTCATAATATTGATATTATGTTTTTTGAATATTATACTTTCATTTTCTATTCAAAGCTTTTATAATTAAAAGATTTGTAAGATCTTGTTTTATTGTTGTACTAGATCGGAATTTAAGACGTAAGATGAAATGGTTAAGAATTCAAAAGTTAAACTTTTGATACATTCAATGCATATAAAAACTCAAAACATCCCGCCAAATTCCTACCAATCCATTTCTTTAATCTGAATTTCCAGAAAAAGTTTATCTTTCAACTTGCAAATGAGATTGATCCATATGAAAAACAAATTACCAATACTAATCTTCCATGGAAGAAAAACAATACAAAATTAAATTTCCGAAGATAGGATCTAGAAAAGCTTCTGAAATCTTGCAATTAGATGTCAGTAGTTACCTACTGATTTTCAATTTTTTTGCCAAGAACATATGATATAAACAAATACAACTTCAGCCTACACACCACAATAAAATGACGTGTGAGAACACAAGAATAGAACAATAGCAGAGGTTGTTCTATCTATGACATGCAAAATTACCAAAAATATAGAGGAAAGAAACATTACATACAACTACTTATCAAACTTAAAGTAAAAAAAAAAAAAGCTTTATCTACAAACAAAACTTTATTTGAGTTATGATATGGCTACCAACCCAACTAATCCTACCTTAAACTTTTTGGATGTAAAGCACATGTACTTATATTTAAAGTTCCAAGAAGAAAACAGAATTCACATTCATTTAAACCTACTCTTCTAAGATGTGATGAAAAGATTTGAACTAATCATCTCATGAATATGAACTTCTGTAATTTAATTTTATGAAAAACATAATATTTGACGAAGCTATAAATATATAATTACCAAATAATCTTCTACAAGTGAATAAAGAGTCTAAAATATTAATCCCTTTTGATTAATTACAACACCAACCAACACAAACAGGTGATGAACAACAATTACCTCTTCAACAGTTTGACCACCCTCTAATTCAACAAATTTAGTAGCAACCACCACTTGAAAACGTGCAAATTCTATACATCAAGACTTGTTTACTCTACGATGTTTTTCATCATCTTTTTAATTTAACCACAGTACATCCCGAAGTAAAAAAACTAAGAAATAGCTGCTGCAATACCTTTGGAAGAAAAAACAGTTACTGGTGTGGATTTGAATATGCTCCTCCATGCTTCTTAACACACCTTACAAGGCAAAAAAATTCTACAACACAAATGCTTGAATCCATAAAAAGGCCCACATTTAGAAGGAAAACAACTCTAGGAAGACATTGAACTCATATTGCCTAATTATCAATAGAGCCCCCAAAGACAATGCAACAAGCATTATCAAGGTCACTTTTTTTTACAATGAGAGGCAAAAAATAAACTAAATTTTACTCATCGCACAAAAATCAGATGTGGATACTTACAAAATTACAACCATATTGCAAGTCTATTACATCAAGGTGGATCTTTAAGTTCAAACAAGAAGTGCTGAAATATTAACAAGTATGAAGCACTTTTGGTAGCAAGAGTATCGATCAGAACATAAAATATTCATTACAAATAAAGTTTGACATGTTTCATGAAGGTGAACTTCATTTCACTTAGTAATGCTAGGAATGATGGACCATAATACATCAACAAAAATATCTTGTTTTAAAATTTAAAAAATATAACATGTTGGATTATAAACTCGTGACTACTTCTATGTAAGCTAGAATTTGTTTAAGTAAAAAAAAAAAAACTCTACACCTTCAGTACAAGATTAGAACTTTATTCACAAATGGTAGGCAACCTTATGCATGCCATTTCAAACACTAGACATGGTTGTGTTGCTACAATTAGCAGCTTAGCCTATTATCTTACTGTTCCAATAAAATATCACTTTCAAGTAGTGGAAATAACTTTGAGATACATGAAAGAGAGTTTAATGTATAAAACTTGCAATAAACACTTGAAAATGAGACATTCTTAATGGATATTTCGATACAAATTAGACTAGCTGCAAAGACACATGAAAATCAACGTGAGGTTATTGTCTTATCATTAGCCAGTGGAGATATCTCTTAGAGCAGTAAGAAACAACAAATCTGTAGCTGTCTTTCACAGAATCAGAATACATGGTATTATTTAAAGCTAGACCCGAAGCTATTTGGTTTTGAAAGTTACTTAATGAACTTGGATTTCTATAGACTTACTACTATTTATTCAAGAGCCAAAGTACCATAGTACCTACAACAAATCCTAAGTATCATTCAAAATCTAAGCATATAGACACCCGTTACCACTTTATTAGTGAGAAAGTACTTAGTCAAGAAATTATACTATGATTTTCTTCAACAAGTGACATGGTAGTTGATATTTTCACAAAGTCAATATCAGCAAGAAAAATATCAACATTGTATACCAAAACTTGGAATGTGCTTAATACCTTAATCGAAATTACCTTTAACAGGACAAAATCTTATGATCTCTGGATCTATCAACTTGTATGGGTGACTCGCTTATCTTGATTGCTCTTTGAATGGAAGACTTAGCATGCAATCAGATGCAGTGTCAAAGATGTCTTCAAGAAAACAAGAGTTACATATACAAAGAATTAAAACAAATGAATTACGAGGTTTGCAATCTATAAACTTGAAAACATACATATAATGCAAATAACCTTTAAAACTAAAGCATATCAGCTACAATCTACAACTAATGCAAATCAAAGAAAACCAATGTTTGAGTGATCGATCATTAAGATTTGAATGTTTGTATAAAAGGTTATCTTGGGCATCGCTTAGGATTGGTTTATTGTTCTAAAGTGCAATGGGGAATAAGTGAACTTTGTGAATTTATTTCAAAAATAATAAAATAAAAATGGACTAAATTTAGGTTGCCTTTTTTAAATTTGAAACCTAGGATTTCCATGTGAAGGTTCTTAACTTAGAATTTGGCTTTTCAAATTTTACCACGTACACTTTGTAATACAATGAACATATATTAAAAGTAAAAGGCATAATTGCTACTCTCAACCCCTTCATATAAACTGCCAAATATCGCAAATATCCAGTACGGGTTTTAAGTATCTATAGTTATCAAGTGTTGAGTTCATAACATAGATCATTACAAGAAGTGAAAAATATATGGGTGATCGTCTAAGATGATTAGCCAAGGAGGGTGACATGACACTTCCAAGAGTCAACCGCGAGCTCTCACTTTCAACCTGTTCCAAATTCTTGGTATCCCATGTGCCTCACCACCTCATGCAATAGTGCCACCAACTTCATTGCAGTTAAAAAGAAAATGAAATAAAGAATATGTGATTGAACATATCTTATCGAACTTAGAAAAAAACAAATAACAACGTGACTTCTTACATGAAAAATATGTCTTGTCACTTTACAATTGCATGCACCACATTCCGTTTTCAACAACTCAAACGTCCAATACATCCATAAGTTTCGAGATTTTTAAATTCCAATAGAGTTAGTTATCAAAATCCAAACTTGTCATGTACTTAAAAAAAAAAAATATCAACATCTCGAATGTTCATGCTCACTTCGAGGGACACTTTTTAGATAAGAAAATGGTATATTGGGACGCAAGTCAAGTTGGTTAACCCTGGAACGTCGGAGTGGCCATTTTATGTCCGATGAACAGAACATTTTCACTGTAACCTATTATTGCGGGATGAATTTCATTCATGATTTTTGTAATTGGATTTATGAATGATAATAGCATATCATGGAATTCATTTGAGGTCATTTAAGGTATTTCCTAAGATCACATGTGGTATGAAAGTTGAAAGAATGGTTAAAAACAAGTCACCACACAGTGCATTTCTGCAACTTTTTCCTACTTTTATTAAGTCTCAAATTTAGGCAACTAAATGATCTCTTTTGAGTTCAAGCTCAATTCATAAAATGAATCTTACCAAGTCTTGTTTCTACTCCAAGTTAGAATTTCAAGAAATTCCTAATATCTAGTGATTTACTGACACCTTAAGTTTACATGCCTATAGGGTCTCTTTCTCAATTTTCAAATATAGCATGACACGAAACCATGGATTACACCATGCTATTCTTCACTACAATGTCCCCTTATTCCAAAAATTTCAGATTTTTTGAAAGTGATTTGTATTTGATATGAATTATTTTTGGTTTTTCTTTGAAAATTCACTTGAATTTCAAATCTTCCCAAAAAAATCTGAAATTTTTACAGCATATGAAAAGCATGTGATCACATCTACGAAAAATAAAATAAAATATTTTACTTTCAGGTAAAGTGGCGAAATGGAGGATTCAGAGTAAGACATATCAAAGTTCAGGCCACGGTTATGGGCTCCGACGTTCTAGGGTTAATGAGGATGGCTACTTGCGACAAAAAGGACCCAATATCCATGGATGCCTAGAGATTGATGCCATGGGGAGTGCCCGCACCTTCCACCACCCTCCTACGTCTCAGCTATCACCTGAAAAAGGGACACAGCTTAAATTTTAAAACCATAAATGACCATGGGTTAATGCGCGAGGTAAAATTTGAAATTCATGGGCCCGCCTGTAATCATGGTGGCAGGAAAGCAATCATTTTTTTACTGCGTAAACCAGCGGTTGAGAAACGAGCTCCAGCTCTGCAAAACAGGCTTTTGGCCAAATATTCGATCGCATTTGCTAAAAGCCCAGAACCTGGAGCCTTCGCTCATGCACCTTCATTTTCATGCATATCGGAAATTACATGATATTCACATACACATCATGTCAAATCCGGTCCGAACGGAGAGTGGTCGATCACGAATAATCGATAGTATGACAAATAACATAGTTAAGTATCGCATTCCATTTTTTTGAATCATCGTACTCTTATACTTGTGTCTAGAATCTTTCACATACATGTTTTTTCTTGGTCTTTTTGAGCTTTTCTGACTATGGGTATGTGGAAGTACAAAATTCGATTCTCGCATATGCTTGTGTTGAGACTTGCCCACATATTCAAAACTTGAAAGTACAAAAGTGATTAAAACATGGTTCAAATGGGAATTTGCTAGCTCCTACCACTTTCGAATTAGTGATACGAATGCCATGTGAGGTGCTGTGTGAATGCGGCTACAGGCTTTTTGTCAGTGTTTGACATTGGTAGATTCAAAAGCGTCGATCTACGAAGGGTCTAGATGAGCGTCAAGGATCTACTAAGCGATAGTCTTTTTTAAAGCATGCGAGTCTGCGAACGAAGCTTTTCGTGGAATCTAGGATTTGGGTAGATGTGGTGCCTTGTGATGGGTCGAGAGAGACGAAGCCGCAGTCTAGAATGTACTTCGATTGAAGATACTGAGGAAGGAGAGGTCCCTGATAAGGGAAAAACAAACGAGCTGCACGGTCCTAGCCATGGTGGTCTGGTCGGGTGTGCCGCGCAGTTGCTGCTGACACAAGTTTTGGCGTAATTTGCTCTACCCCAACCTTGATTTGATGGCGTGCATCTTCACAAACAGCAAAAGAATGGACTTAAATTTTTTTTTCGGCGCCTGATGTCACCAAGAGTCGAGCAAGCTCACAGGGGGAAAATTTCTTCGAAGAAGATGATGAAGCTTGCTTACTAAGCGGTCGATGCAAAAGCTTTTGAGGCTAAGCTCGGAGCTGCTTTCTGCGCTTGCATGTGATTACGAATTTTTAGGGTTTAGTGATCGTGGACACCTTTTTAAATTTTGTGTGAGGGGAGAGCTACCAAGGACAATTTGATGCTGCAATTTGGAAATGTTTGAGCCTCGGGAGGAACTGCGGGCAGCGTGTGTGGCATGCTCGTTTGTGCAATGGCGACCTCCTGATGTGGAGTTTTAGGGCCGGAATTGGACTTGAGTAGGATGGTCAAGGGAGGTAATGGTTGGACTTCGTAATCGAGAGCTAGGAGCGATGGCGGACGACGCCACCGATGGTGGGGCTCGGAGGCTCCAGATAGTAGAGGAGGCAGATCAACCTCAAAATGTTGCTGATGAAGCTACCCTCCGTCTCGGCCGTGCTTCTTATCTTTGTGACTTGCGGCATGATGCTGACCAGATCGCTTCTGGCGCCGCGCCCGTTGTCGAACCCGGGGTTGTCTCGCGATGGCGCATGAAAGACCGAGTATGTTCTCTTTTCACATGCAAATTGTTCTCCGCATTGAGGTTGTGTCTCTTTTTGGTTGACGCATCAGCAAGGATCCTTGTTTCAACCTAGCAACGGATAGCTCTTAGCAAGGCCATTTCGCTGGTTCAGTCACGAATTTGAAGCATAGTTTGCTTCTAGGATGCTTCATTGTCGTTGTAATGGTTTAGTCTCGTTGTTTAGTAATTTGAGCAATGAAGCCCTCGGCAGACTGAAGATGTCATACCTTGGTTAGTCATCCCGTGTCTAACTAATTGGCATTGAATTTGATCGCAGACTGTATTGGTGAACCTTGAACTCAGGCTCATAAATCAGATATTTATGCTTCTCCACACAAGATAATCATAATTTCTTACCACCCTGTTTTTATAAAATTCTGAACCGAAGTAGTTGGAAACTAGAAGCAGTTCGTTAGCTTGAGTATAGGTCGATCTTGCTGACTACTTGTGTGAAAGATCAGGAGGCCTGTTGTAAGCGTTCCACGATTAGCAATTTTCAGCGTAGTGTTAATGGTAGAGCGTGGTTGTTATGAATTGGGCAGTGCTTTTTAGTCTGGTATTGTTCCAGGCTTCTGAGGAAATTTTTTATGATAGTAACTTGCTTCTGGTTTTTATGCTGGCGGCAGATGAAAACAGGATATGTGGCGCTGGCTTTGTGCTTGAATATTGGTGTGGATCCTCCAGATGTAATTAAAATTTCTCCATGTGCTCGCATGGAATGCTGGATAGGTAATACTTTATCACAGTCACATCCAGCTTCTCAGGTACTATACTTTGGGGATGGACGCACTAAGAGGTTTAAGTGGTTTTTCAGATCCTCTCTCTACAACATCTTCGAAAGCACTAGATGCGATTGGGAAGAATCTGCAAGCACAGTACGAGCGGTGGCAACCTAGGGTGAGAATTGAGTGTTCCGGCTCTAGCTGAAGTCAGTATATGTTAGATATGATCAGATTTTGACATTCGATGTCCAATTCTCGATCAAAATCTTAGCGACTCTGATTCCGGTTGATCCAGGTTTCCTTCTCTTTAGGATTTCATTTTCGTGGTATTTTGATACAGGCGAAGTATAAAGTCTGTCTGGACCCAACTGTAGACGAAGTGAAGAAGTTATGTTTGCACTGTCGGAAAGGTGCCAAAAACGAAAGAGTGCTGTTCCACTACAATGGGCACGGTGTGCCAAGACCAACAATTAACGGCGAAATTTGGCTATTTAACAAGGTTCGATTGCTCAATTCTCCGACCGTGACTATTGTAGTTTCAGTTTCAGTACAAGTTATCAACGTCGAATATTGTCCTGCTGAACTTAAGTATGTTATTTTCTGTGCAGCACTTCACCCAATACATACCTCTTTCTGTCTACGAATTGGAGTCCTGCCTTGGAAATCCATCCATCTATGTGTTCGATTGCTCTGCAGCCGGCATGATAGTAAACGCATTCTGTGAGGTACGTGCATGCTTTAGACCCGAGTAGAAGTTTGCAGAATCACGTAAACTGCCAGGTTCCGCGCAATTTTGATTTACTGAGTGATCCCCTAGAAAGTGCTTATCAATTTTGTGTCTCTAATATGCAGCGACCAGATTGGGGTTCTAGTGGTGCTCCTTCAGTGCCTTCTACACCCCTTGCTATGAGGGACTGTATCTTGCTGGCTGCGTGTGGGGCTTACGAAACACTTCCTCAAAACTCAGATCTACCAGCTGATGTCTTTACTGCGTGTTTGACGACCCCCATCAAAATTGCTTTGAGATGGTAATTTCATGTCTCTTTGAAATTAAGAGAACCTTGCTATTTTAGGATATGTGTTCCTGCGGGAACAACATCTATACTCGCTTAGCTTTCATGATTTGCAATTGACTTGCAAAACCGTAAATTACGAGCTCAGTGGATTAGCTACTCCTACAGATTGGGGACGATTTGTGGTCTCGTTTCCGTGTGCTGCTGAAGAGCACAACAAGGCAGTGTTACAAATCCCAGGATTACTTTTTTCAGGTTTTGCCCACGGTCGCTACTCAAGCTGGACCCTGAACTTGTTGATCGGATTCCTGGGCGTCAGAATGATAGAAAGACACCTTTGGGCGAGCTCAATTGGATATTCACAGCTATTACAGATACTATAGCCTGGAATGTGCTCCCTCGAGGTGAGACGTTCATAATCCTGTACTTTTAAGTTAGTGTCATTCCCATGATTTGTCGTAACAACCTTAGCGGGTCAATAAGGAACGACATTCACTTTGATATATACGTAATGGCTCTATGTTAATAGTTAGACTTAGGTGACACTATTATATGATATGTGATGTATTACTGTTCAGCATTTACATGCAGCAAGTCATCAATCAGCTGGCGCAAGCCAAATCGTCAATTGCCTTATCTTGTGTATTGGGATGATTAGACCTCTTCCAGCGGCTGTTCCGGCAGGATCTTCTCGTGGCAAGTTTGTTCCGGAATTTCCTGCTCGCGGAGCGTGTAATGAGGGATGCCAACTGTTGTCCACAGTCATTTCCTCGCTTGCCACCAACACATCAGCACTCTATGTGGTATGCATTGAGCTTACTTATTCAGATTTTAGTACAGTACGGTTATGTGTATCATCTTTATTGTTATTTGTAATATCCTCGTCAGTCTCAATTCGGGGTGCTTTTCGTGTGCAAAGGACTAAGGTCTTGGGCTCTGAGTGTTACGATTCTCTTCTGAGTTAGAATGTACCTATTCAACAAGGAACATTTCAAGAAAATATCACGTACAAGCATTACTAAATGGTTTCCAAGAATCTCTTCTCATGGGACGTCATTTGTAGGCATGCCTGGGATATGGCGGCAGAAATTTGTCTCTCTCAGCTACCAACATTGTTACGTGACTCAAACGCAGAATTTCAGGTAATTGTGATTTTCTGTTTGAAGGCTAGGGAGGAATTCTCTTTGAGTCGCTTTTTAGTTGCACACGATCTGTTATTATCATAACGGGTGTGTTGGTCATGTAGTCAGCAGAAATGACTGATCTAGATGTAAAGTCTTCGGATGGTCTCCACGGAAAACTTTCGTACAGTGGAAAATGAAATTCTCAAATTAGATCCAATTCTTTGATCTAAAAATGCTGCCTCTGAACTTAAGCCTTGAGTTTAGAGAACATCATATTACTCACCATCACATGGTATACTTAATGTAGTAACATCACCTTGCTTGATAGAGGGCCACTAATTCTTGATTCTAATTCTCGCGGTGCACAAATCTATAGATACCTTGAGTGTTGACTCTTTTTGATGCATCTGCAGCCGAGTCTGTTCTTCACAGAACAGCTAACGGCGTTCGAAGTGTGGTTAGAGCATGGTTCCGAAACAAAGAAACCACCGGAACAGCTTCCCATAGTCCTGCAGGTGATTTGAATTTTTCTGACTTTCTTATGCATCATCGCTTTGCGTTGCTCTTGGTTTTTATGACCTCACTTGTGGGTAAGAATTGGGTATCCCTTTTGTTCAAGGTCATTGAGTACATGGGCAGATATGATGATATTTACCTTGCTCGATGTTTTGTTGAATAAGCAGGTCCTTTTGAGCCAGTCACACAGGTTTCGGGCACTCGTGCTGTTGGGTCGATTTCTGGACATGGGGGCCTGGGCTGTGGATCTGGTAAATCCTCTCACTCTTCATTTGAGGTTAGACCATTTAACATTCTGTCAAAAGGTCATCAGTCTCAGATTAGGTTTTTTATTCAGAAACTGTAGCTATGAATGATTCTGTTTCACACACTCAAGGTGCACGTTATGTGCCAAGGTTCTTAGTGTAGTATCATTATTTTGATGGCAATTGGGATTTTTCTTTGGCCAGGCACTATCAGTGGGAATATTCCCGTATGTTTTGAAGCTACTGCAAACCACGGCTACGGATTTGCGCCAGATACTTGTATTCATCTGGACAAAAATTCTAGCGCTGGATAAGGTAATACTCTTTTTTACCGTGTGAGGAGCTTATGTGCATCTTCTTTTTCTATGAGAACTTGCATGTAAGTGCTTCAGCACGACAAATTCTTGGTCTAGGTCATTCAGCGATCTGTCTTCGTATATTCACTTATTCCTAAAACTGTTGTATGCCTGATCGTCTTGTTATTCATTTTGATAACTTTGTTGAGTGTGCAATCTCTTTGGCTAGTTACAACCATCTGTTGCTTATGTTCCCGACTGATTATTGTATTGATTCGTTGCAGTCATGCCAAGTTGATCTAGTCAAAGACGGTGGCCATGCGTATTTTATTCAGTTCTTGACGAGTCCTGACATTCATCCTGAGCAGCGCGCTATGGCCGCGTTCGTCCTTGCCGTCATAGTGGACGGACATCCTCGAGGCCAAGAAGCATGTATCTATGCGAAGCCTGGATTGGTCGGCATATGTCTCTCACTTATACAAGAATCCCTGAATGTTCCTGAGGGACAGCCAGAGCCCCTCCTCTTGCAGTGGCTATGTCTGTGCTTAGGAAAGCTTTGGGACGGAGCCTCAGATGGAGTTGCTCTAGCCCTACAGGATAATGCACCAGCAATTCTTGGAGCAGTTCTGTCTCAGCCACAACCTGAGGTGAGCACATGAAGTGTAGTCAACTATTTTAAGCATGGAGTACTCCTCATGTGAAGAAAGTATAATGTTTTCATTTGGGTATTGGTGAAGTCCTGACAATATTGTTCAATTGCGGCTTTCTATGACAGTGTTAAGCATTCGGTGATCCTGGATAAAAATGCACCTGTATATCATACTGACGTGTTTTTATAACATTTCATGGCAGGTTCGTGCTGCTGCCACCTATGCATTAGGCACTCTTGTCACTGTAGGATCACCTCCCAATAATGTAGGATCCGATGATGATATTGACGAAGCCACTGAAGTTGCAGAGCAAACGATTGCTCGCTGTTTGCTGAAAGTTCTTTCCGATGGGAGTCCGCTTGTAAGAGCAGAACTTGCTATAGGTGCGAATTTATCTTTTAATTTTATAATCGATGATCGCGACAAGCATGTTTTACTTCAAGAGCTGAGCTAAATTATAGCGCAATGAATCACTCTATATGGTCAACGTGCGATTCCGTTTATTGAATTTGAGCATCCATTATATGACTAATGCTTTCTGTCTACGTGCAGCTTTGGCTCGGCTAACTACCTCTCACAACGGGATGTTCCGTTTAGCTGCCGCCGCATATTTAAAACCGCCATCACATGCAACAGTTGTGCCAGCTTCTGGAGCAGGACAAAGGAGCCCAGGAGGCTATACTTCCTCGACAGTGGTTTTGGTTGGCTCACAACCAGATGGTGATCGGATATCGGATGCAGGGACTCCCAATCAACCCGGATTCCGAGGTGTTACCAGTAGTAGTTCTTTGGAAGGATTGGCAGGTAGCGCTCTCTTTGTTTTTGTCTACATGTGGTGACTTTTATCTAAGCCTGCGAATATATCATCTTACACCAGCTTGGGGTTTAAATTCCTTGCCCTCTGATTTGTTTGATTTTCTGCAGGTACTTCTCCTCTATCAGGAAGTCAAAGTCTGGGTGACATTGCGGGTGGACTTGCGAACGTTGGTAGTCGATCTTGGAAACGATCAGAAGATGGAAATGTTTATGTACAGTGCGTCACAGCTGTGTACACCTTGGCGAGGGATCCATTCCCCCGGGTGGCATGTTTAGGTCGCCAAGTGTTGCGAATCATGGGGGTCGAGTCCGCTCAACTTTTGACGCCTGCCAAAAACAAGGCCGGTAGTCATCAACGTAATTCTTCTGTGCCTGCCCTGCCTCCTAGTCCCTCCATAGCTGGTGTTCTTCATCGGTCAACTTCTTGGGTGGCGTCCACCTCAGGTGCGTACATCCATTACATGCTAATTTAACCGAATTCGTATAGTTGTCCTCATATAATCTGTTACAACTCGACAGAGTATAGTACGTGATTCTCAATATCTGTCAAGCTTACACTCATTAGAGCAAATGTAGCATTGGTAACGAAGCTTAACTTATCCTTTGTGCCAGTTCGCACTTGTTTCTCAAGGGGGCTGGATTCGTTTCAGTTGTCCAAATCAGTCAATCAATCTATAGTTATTGTATTCAATGGGTTTGCATGTCACAGGGAACCTTGCAAGCACCTGGCGTACTCCACCTCCGAGCCCTCCTACCCGACAGGCATTCCCGGGCGGCACTCCTGGTGGTTTGAGACGGGCGGCGTCTCTGGACATATCAACAGCGTTCAGCACGCCATTGAGAATGACTGGAGACATCGGTGTCCGGGCAGTGAGTCCTGGCACGGGAAATGCTACTCCTGGTCTCTCTGATGCCCTGGGGATGTCAGCCATGAATCTCGACTCACCTGCTTCTGCCCCTCTGTTGCCGGAGTCAACTTTTTACAGATGGAGTTGCGGTCACTTCTCACGACCTCTTCTGGAACCTGTTCACGACGATGAGGAAGAGAATTTAGCTCGTCGCGAGAGAAGAGAAAGAGAGGCGCTCAGCGGCATCGCTATGTGCCAGCGACTAAGTGAGTATTTACGTCTGCAATGGTTCAATCGTTGTTTTTGCGTTCATTATTTTTTGTATAATGAGTGCTTCCTCCCGTAACTTCTCTAGGGGTTCCCTATGGTAGATGTAGCCGATGACTATATAAGAGCAGAGCATGCTCTCTAGCATGTAGTTTGACTCATGTGGTTTCTCTGTAAATATTGCAGCTGTAACCAAAGTCAGTGATCAAATTGCAAGCTGGGATACGAATTCTGAGCTGGGAACAAAAGCTGTGCTTTTGCATCCATTCAAGCCACTGGTCTGTATCGCTGATGATAAAGAGATCATCAGGTATTATTTCAATTCGCTTCAAAATTTCATTCCGATTATCCTTCCAATGGAATCCACCTCTTGATTGATTTGAATGTTGGGCTTTGGACAAGTAACAAGCTACTAACTTGAATACTAACTGCAGGATATGGGACTATGAAGAAGCTGCAGTTGTGAATACATTCGATAACCACAACACTCCTGATAAGGGGGTTTCTAAGCTCTGTTTGCTCAACGAATTGGATGATAGTCTCCTCCTTGTTGCTTCAAGTAAGTACTGCATCGAAATTCAATGTGTTATCTTGTTTTTCCAATCGTTTTACTCAAGTCCTAAGAATTTGAAACCATTTGTAGAGTTGTTCGAAAGCTGTACGGGTTTGATGGATTGACTCTGTGTGTTCCTATTTGGGTCAGGTGATGGTAGTGTGCGGGTTTGGAGAGACTACACCCAAACAGACAATCACCGGTTGGCAACTTCATGGCAGTCCGTTCAAGGCCACAAACCGGGTTCTCGAAGCATTTGTGCCGTTGTAGACTGGCAACAATTGTCGGGTTACTTGGTAAGATAAGCTTTCCTGTCTCCATAGAAGGTTGATGTCTCGCTCATACTTGAGTACCTCATTGCTTGTTGGGCATACTTGTAACATTGCAGCTGGTACGTGCAGTATGCATCAGGTCAAATCTCTTGGATTATGATGTGGGATCTTGATCGAGAGCAACTCATTTCAAGCATTTCCTCGCATTCAGATAGCTCTGTGTCTGCCCTGGTATGTCCATTGACACGACCTATTGTGGACGTTTAGTATTATTGACAGTATGGCTTCAGAACCTGCTTGTGATACCTCTCAACAGTTCCCAATTTTCTATAATGCTCTTCATTCTCAACCTATGGTTAAATGCACACAAAATGCACAATTTTATCATCGATATCATCTCGATATTTTATGTATATATGATACTTATACTCGGTGCTCCTATTATCACTGTCGAGGCCAAGTCGGTTAATTTGATTGCTTCGCATCAGGCATTGGTGCACTTTTTGATTTTTTTATATTGTCGTGGGTGCTTTGGCACTTGGAATGGTTGCCGACAGTGGAATAAAATTTTACTTGGATCTTCTTGCAGGCGGCTTGTCAAACGCACAGCGCGCACATGGTGTCTGGATGTGGAGATGGTTCTGTCAAGCTGTATGATATCAGATCCAGAGATATGTATGTTTCTTTTGACCTGCAGAAACCTGACCTTCTGTATATCTTCTTTGCCGTTGATTAACGATCACTCAGTATTATAAACCGCGAGTATAAGCTGCCCACTCTTTGTAACCCGATTCCCTTGATTCTGGTTTTGTGAGAGTTTACCCGAAATCACGATATTCTTTGAGTTTAAAATCTAACTTAATGATCCGACTTTGTGTGTACGCAGGCTTGTGTGTGCAATGAAGCCTCATACTCAGAAGGTAGTGAACCTCGATTTCCAGCCCG
Source organism: Bryum argenteum (assembly GCA_037043015.1). Lineage (NCBI taxonomy): Eukaryota > Viridiplantae > Streptophyta > Bryopsida > Bryales > Bryaceae > Bryum > Bryum argenteum. The sequence goes on from CM073327.1 coordinate 6,360,622, forward strand.
GAACGGATTTTTTTAAGGTACTTCTTTCTTCCTTCCACTTTCTACTAAATTCCATCCATTCACTCTGCTTGCTTCCTTGCAGCGTAGGTGACAGCTTTTAGAGAAAACGTCAATCATCGTCAAGGCATGATTGTGCTGCTCACCAATTGCCATTCTCAGATTGTAGTACTTTTTTTGTGCAGATAATTTCTGCTTCGCCAGCTGGAGATCTCAAGTTCCTGGACATGAGAAAGGGCTCAGCGCCATATCTGGAGGTGGAGGCGTTGAGGGGCAATTTGACAGCCCTTGCAGTGCACAGGCATGCACCAGTGATTGCAACAGGCTCAGGGAAGCAGTTGATCAAAACGTACAGTACAAGCGGGGAGTTGCTGAGCAGGGTGCGCTTCCACAACAGCTTTTTGGGACAACGGATCGGCCCTGTCAGTGCACTCGGGTTCCATCCTTACAAGGTCTTGTTGGCTGCTGGAGCTGTTGATTCATTGGTCTCCATATATGCTGGCGAGAGCGTTCAAGGTGGCTAAAGTCTCACTCCTCACCCCCCAACCCATTTCATTCCTTTTCGAGAATACCCTAAGATCATTTCCTTGGGTGTGTTCTCGCTCTTGGCATTGGCTCTGGCACCATTTTCTGAAAACGAGCATTCTTCGGTAGTGGGGAACAGCCAGAGTATCAGCTATGTATTCATATACCTACTCATCCATTTATTCGTCTGGCCGCTTTAGCAGTGTAATTTGGGATATAAATTCTCTCCCATTTGAAAAGGACTTGCTCCAGGCCTTTTATTAAGCTTCTCCATGCAACAATCAACACTTGACATTTGTAAATTTCTCAGCAATTTGTAACATTTTGTTCATATTTGCATTCTTTGTCGATTGTATGATTTCCTTGCAGATTTTAGGCAACTCTCTCCCTTCATGGAATTGAAGTAATTGTCCTCGAGTGCCTTTCTAATTGTGGGTTATATTGCTGAGTTTCATTAATGTTTACACTCTTGCCTTTGTAGTGGAATGGATGACTTGGTAGTGGAATGGTTGTCATAGTTGAAATAAAGATATGCTATTAAGATTCAAGTGTACAAACTTGTAATAGATGTGTTGTAGATCATCTGAACCAAAACTTGACTCATATGACCTCACAGATTGTGAGATCATAACGATTTAGTTAAAAGATTTTGATTTGAATATAGAAGACTTTTGATTTGAATATCTTCAGTGATTGTCAGTACTTAGTAAGCTTGGAGCAAATGTGCAAGAGTATCATAACCAAAGTATGTATGTGAGTTAGAGTTTGATACTACTTAGGGCCGCTTCACACTATGGCCGAAGGTTGAGAGGCCGTCGATTTCAACCAATGAAATTGCACGAAACCATAGTTTCGGCCTCTCGAGCCTTCACATTAGAAGCAAAAGTCCACCGGCCGTTGCTCTCCAAATGGCTTATGTGGCAACGCTTTTTGACCAATGTGATGGCCTCTCGGCATTTGTTTGGGTCTTGCATTTTGCAAGACCCAAACTATGGTCAAGAGGCCGTTACATTTTATTCATAAAAAATTCAAAAACTGACAAGATCTTGGCCGTTAAATCAAAAGGATGCCTTAGACAAGGAATAAAGTGATATGGGTTTGGACTTTGGGCTTGGCCTTTGGAGGCTTCACACTATGCCCGACCAAAGGCCCTAATTACACTATTTTATTGGCTATTTTCAGTAAATTTCTTTGGACTCAACAAAGTTTGGACTCTCAATCCCACGGCCTCTCGACTTGGACGGCCATAGTGTGAAGTGGCCCTTACACTAACATGCATGTAGATGAAGCCTTCCACTACTTCACAAGATTGTCCATACAAAACAATGTAGCAACAAAAGAACTTCAAATTGATCAACACATGTAATGGTTGAGATTGCACATTGTAGGTAGTCAGACTTAATAAACTCAAACATTCAAAAACAACAAGAAATCACCTTTCATAAGAAGGAAGCTCAAACGAGAATCAACGTTGATACCAAGAGAAGTAACGTTGATACCAAGAGAAGTATAAGACGTGTTTCTAAAATGAGCCTCCACATTGGCCTTATATAGCTAGCTCTACAAGGGACTGTCAATTACCCATGGAATAAAGCACTTCATGAGAGGGCCTAAGGAGAGCAATTGTTCTCTTATGTGATTGGTCCGTTCAAGATTTTTTAAGAAGTGAACTAATCACATGCGAGGCCCCAATAACAACATTACCCACAAGTGATATATCCTAGCACTATGATATGTATTCCACTAACATTACAAGAATTTTTTTTTTTCACTCACAAACAAATTTTTATAAATAGGTAACTTACATAAATAAAAACACACATGCTAAAATAGTTGAGTACATGCAAACCATAAAAGGATCCACAGGTTTTCAAGATGAAAACCCAAGAGGAGTTCCATTTAAGAAGAAATCTAGGGAACACAAAGCCCACAGTTTTCAAGATAAAAACCGAGGGGAAGGCTCCCTATAGTAACACATCATCAAGAAATAGTAGCACCTTTGGTTTTCAAGGTTAAAACCAAAAGCAGCATTTTCATAGAGAAAAATCCAATCAGCTGCATATCTATAAAAACTTACAATGAACAAAATATGTACAAAGAGCTCGTTTGAAACATAAAAAACTCCATTTTGAAAATACTCCCATGGAGGTATGTAAAGTTTGTATATGAAATTCATCGAAATGGGATGATTTCACCTTCGGTCTCAGCCAGCTTGGAATATGCAGCCTGAATTTGCTTTGTCACTGGACCCACTTTGCCATCTCCAATTCGCCGACCATCTATCTCCAATACCTGAATAGCATACAAATATACTTAAATCCTTAAATCCTCTCACAGAAATAGCATCTTCACCTTTACGTTGATTCGAACTATGTCCTTTTAGTGTAATCTATGAATTGCAAACGGAAAAGAGAGGAAAGAACTGCATAAGAGAAGCACTTACAGGTGTGAGTTCTCCCATCGTACCAGTTGTCCACACCTGAACAATATTATTATCATGTTAAAATGGTATAAAATGACTCTTAATAGCATATAGCTTTATGTTGGCTTTTTTGTCATCGAGACAAGGTCTTATAACCTACCCACTTCTCTACACACTTGCATTCTCATTGTCTTTGTTACAGAAAAAAGAAGAAGGAACAAACAACTTTGGGATATTGACTTATTGCTTCAAATGGAACTCCAAACCAGATGAATGGTTTTTTGAGTATGATTATGAAACCTCTCAATAGGTTGTACTTTTCGATAGTAAAATGTTAGGGTAATTCTAAATTCTATGTAGGAAGTTGTACCTCATCAGCTGTGTGAAACTCTGTTAGACTCACTCTTCGCTCCTCCATTGGAATCCTCTCCTTCTTGACTAGATCGATCACCTGTATACAACATTGCAAGAATAAGGTAAGAGAAAATTGCTAATTCTAGGAACAGGGCTGAAGTAACCTTATATTGTCATCCCCACTTTTTCAACAAAGAACTCAATTCGATTATGTAAGGAAGTACAACCTCTCTCTACTAAATTCATCTTTCTGAAGTCGAATCAGGTAATGGAGTTGCAGATATAAAGATTAGGAGATGAAAAACACTCACTGTAGCACGGGTGATCCCTGGTAGGCAATAGTCGGCATGAGGAGTCAACACCCGTCCTTTCTTCACCATAAACTGCAACTCAAATATTAAAACTTCAGCAACAACAGAAACGTATCATGAGACAGCGAATAAAACGTCATTTTATGTACGAGAGTGAACCCCCTTCCAAGAGAAACCCTTCTAAACATCAAACATGTAAGAAAAATATGCACTTACAACATTGGTAGCATTTGTCTCCGACACAAATCCATCACAATCGAGCATGAGAGCGTCTCCTGCACCGGCCAAATTGCCTTCCACCTGCATCACATCGAGGTTCAATATCCAAACGAGGTATGAAAGCAGTAGATAAAAAAGAGAGAGTGGAGAGTGACCTTGGCTAGTATGTTGTTGATGAGATTATTGTGATGAATCTTCGAATCCAAGCTCTGCAAGCACAAAACGTGTCTTAATACTCTCAATTAAGAAGAATATTATCCTTTTGAGTAAGTGATAACCCCTCTTACATTGGGAGAGTTACGTCGAGTTGATGCAGTGATGAGACGAATACCGTCTGCATTGTTGTACACGGGTGGCTTCCATTCTGCTAGAACTGTCATGCCATTACAAAAATAATATATAAATACACTTTAAAACCCACTTTAAAACATATGATAACTCAAACGTTTGAAGGTGTGTAATAAGGCATGCACTTGGAATCTGTGAATGGATACTCTTATATCATAGTTTTGTAGTATTTCTTATTAGTTAGAATGAATTTTAGAAGTGCCATGTGCAACAAAACCTAATAATCAACTCCATGTGTACATTCTTTTCTCATAGAGCTAGAAAGTGGGCAAGAATCTAGAGTGAATGGTTCCAGGAGCATGCACTGGTTGGGATTTTCCAAGCATCTCATATTGAAGAGGTTGGAAGGTTCAGTTGTACATGTATGTGATGCAATTGATAAGAGAGAGGAATAAACCAACCGATTAAATTGCAGCCGTAGACATTGAAAACCGGACTCATCCCTGAAGTTGTCTGCACAACCAATAGCAACAATGTCAGTGAAGAATTCGCTCCAGACCCATGGATGGTGTTACAACAAGTGAATTAAGCGCACCTTTTCTCCTCGTGTAAGCGTTAGTCGAACATGAGCATTGTCTTGCATGTCGTTCGCTATGAGGGTGGCAAACACTGCATTCTTCACCTACTCGTCCAACAAGGGAAACAAAAGAACATGATTTATAAACTCAGTATCGCAATGTTGAATGCAAGGACAGCTTAGTTTATACACAGAATGGTTAATTAAGAAGCTTCCTGCTTAAATTCACAAAACAATACAAGATGATTAATATACTCAGTATTGTTTTATATTCGTGGAGATAGGTTAATATGCTATTGAACTGGTGCTTACCTCGCTGCGGCTGGGAATGTTGGCGAACGCCATAGCTTTGGCCGAATCCATAAGCCTGCACTATATCATATTAGCATTTTCCCGAAGCAAATTGCAAGAAATCGGTGAATGACTCCGAGAATGTACCTGTCGAGGTGCTCTTCCAGCTTGAACACTTTTCCCTTGTAGATTCGAAGCCCCTCCCACACTCCATCTCCCCCTTGCACTATCGAGTCAAGCACAGAAACCTGGAAAAAAAGATCTTAGTTTGAGCTACTCTTAACTACCAATATATTCTCTACCCAAAAAAGATTCGATGTAACCCTCAGTGATTGGATAATCAAAATAATCTATTCGAGCTTCACTGGAGATGGTAACCATTAATAGGAAACTTCATTGATTATGATTGCTTGTGAGTATCACAGTCACTGACCTTGGCAGAGTAACGAGGCCGGAGTTGGCCATTCACCCAAACGAGAAGCTCTTTATTATCAGAGCAAGGTAGTGGAGGGGGTGCAGCAGGAGCAGGAATGGGAAGCAACGCCTCTCGCTTCAGAAATTCGTAGAAGGGTTGATTCTGCTCCAGTAACTTGTACAGCCTCTTGGGAAAGGGCTGCGCATAAAATTTTACATTGAAGAGTCTAAGAAAGAGTCTTTTCTATAACAAAGAGTCTCGATGATCATTCATTGAATCTAAGGTCACACACCTTGTTTGCAAATGGTGGGGGTGGTACAAATTCAGTTGATTTGTGAACAGTAGAATACCACCAGGGCGCCCATACACCATCTTCTGGTCTTGGACCTGCTTTCCACCTGCCACTCAATCCCACAAGCACAATTGAAAACTGAAAAAGACTGAAATTGTGGTCACTTGACAAAGTGTAAGATTTTGAACGAGAGAAATATGTTCAAGAAGCAAGATCAACTACTAAGTGATCTTTTCATGTAATATAATGTAACAACCATTTGATGATTGAGCAAGATCGTACCGCAGCATTGCTGGCTGGAAGGGGATATCAATGGCAGAGCAGAGACTGCGCAGCATGCCCTACAAACATGAACCATGTTGAAGCACAAGATGAAGCACCGAATACTGTTCAAGATAAAGGGCTACATTAGATCAAAATACATCAACAAAAGTTGATTCATCGACACACAAAAATATACCTCCGGGTTTCTTCTGATGTCGGTGGCATCAATGATCGGAGGTGTTTGGCCGATGGAACGAAGCTCCATGTAAAGTGCAGCTAGATGCACCATTTCCAACTCCGGAATCTCTTCCTGAAGCACCTTGTCGAACGAAGGCTGCGAAGACCCCACCGACAGGATTTAGTTCGACGTAAAACAGCATCCTTAATCCTCCACCGACAACGAGAGGATGTCACTAAGAAAATATCTTACCAGAAACTCGAGGGGGTTTCGAATAAGCAACACATGGCGTCCTCGAAGTACGTCTGGTGTCAACCCCGGCGTTCGTTGCTTCGCCATATGCTGCCATTGACATCGAAATCAACAATATATTTCAACTTTCGAGCTTACATGATCATCAGGAATCAGTTGTGAGTAACTATTAACTCTCTTATTGCTGCACTATTAGAACAAGGTTCTATGCCTATGGATGTAGTCATCTTCCCCAAGACTAATCACATGTGGCTACAAAAAGTCATATCACCCTCTCTTACCTATGCTTATGGCAGTAACCAAAGATGTAGGAAAAATATGGTATGACAGCACTGATTGAAGGCATGGCAGTAAGTGAAATTGGAAAGCTACCTTGGCATATCGGTACTTCTTCTTACAAGGGCCGTGAATGATCTCTCGTACGACCTTGTCACCGTCATTCTCCTGCGATCAATACCACAATGAGAAAACAAGAGGAAAGTGCACCGACAAGAGTAAGAAATGATCGATCACTTTGCTTGCCTGTTGTTGCAGAACCTCCTCTTGCGAAGGGTGACACACATTAGGTTTAAGGCGCAAGTAGTTCGCGTACAGCGGCTCATCCAGCACCTCCGTATCATCTCTCTGCACAACAATCAGCTCAAAAATTAAACGGCAGCATCCGAGCACCGAGAATAGAATGCCATCTATCAGCACATCCAAGCGTCAAAGAAAGCTCGAATTAATGAAGCTCCTGACATTCTAAAAGTGAATCAGGGTTGCTATTTCGAATTTTTTATCATACTTCGAGATAGAATGCCCGATTGATTGAAGAGAAACGATTAGAACTCCAACAAAGTCCGTGGAACAAATTCGAGCACCAGCACGTCGTATCTGAGGTCCGTGACATTCTAAAAGCTTCTCAAGGTGCAGGGTTGCTGAGCGAATATTCTCGATGCGATTTTGCACCCAATCGGAAAGTATACACGATTACATGAAGAGGAAAGATATAAGTTCGTGAACTCCGAAGCTCAAATTCGATAATGAGGGTTGCCGTCAACATTATCTGAGCTTGGTGACATAATAAAAGCTCAGGTGCAATTTAAGACCCGGAGTTGTTAGTCGAACATTCTTGACAGCGATTTGCACGCAATCGGACTCCAAGAAGAACTGATTGAATGATTGATTGAAGAGAATCCGGAAGCTAATCAAGATTAGATTGAAAAACCAGGGTTACGAAGCACAAGCTCGTCGACATGATCGGAGCGTACAAAGAATCTGTGATTGAGAGCATTGATGTTGTTATTGTACCTGCGCGAAGGAGTACATGAGGCTGGTACTCAGCGATCGCGGGCCTGACCACACATTGATGACCTCCACCACGGGGTTGTGTTGTCCGATCTCGCGTCCATCGCCATCGACCGTCATGTTGCCACTTCTACACGTCACACGTCAATGAAGAGTCTCACAATCAAAATGAAGAGGACGACGATGATGAAGGTCGGTCTAGGAATAGGCCATCGCCGGATAGGCATGGCAGGGGAATATGTTGCAGCGCCACGGCCCCACACGCCCGCAAAACGGGATGATGCACAGGAATCGGCACCATTTCGGGACTTTCTTTCTTACACAAGAGCTATCATTTCCACAGTTGGACCACACTGTTCTGTTGGCTTTCTGGTGCCCTTGAAGGGTCACATGCCCCTGAGGGTCACATCGTACCAGTTGTTGCCTTGCTTGCTTTGCTAGTAGAATTATTTCTTGCGCACACACCATTTCACCTAAGTGGTTGACTCCTCGGTCGATAAAGGTTGTTCACCTACGAACTCTACAGTGTTTGTCAGGCTTCCTCGGCTACAGTAAACCGAGGAGTGCGAAGATTCCCTTCCTCCAAACTGTAGTGAAGACACTCGATTTCAGTGCCTGGTAATAGCTTTACGCTACGCTACCGTAGTAGATTACTGTACTGGAGATTGTGGACACAGTTAAGAGTACACCATAAAGTAGGACCTCTTTTTCTTTTTGATTCGTAGGATGCTTTCTCTACTACGGTACTGATGTGGTTTCGACCAAATTAGTGTATTGCATGAAGATTATCGGCGAATGAACACCAGATTTCGACCATTCAGAGTGCAACAAACGATCTCCAGAAATACGAAGATGTGCCATGGAATACTTGGACTACACCCATTTGAGAAAAGTATGGGGTCTGGTGTGAGTTGCCATAAAGAAAGTTTACTTGAGATTGGCTCATGGAAAAGGAAAACCTCAAGTGATGGTTTGATGGACTGTACTCACAAAGCATACTTACAACGAAGTTCAAGGCAATACTTCAACTAAACGCAATGGAGAGATTCACACTGGAGGAGAGAGGGCATGCAAATTACAGTAGAAAACACGGACATTTAAAGAATCTGATGGATTAGATATGGAATAAGATTACATGGGGGTGAGCGTAACACTAAAACTATCACAGGCCAATACAGAAGCGGCGTCACTTAGCGGCCTCCAGCGCCTGCAGCGGCGGCAGCGCCGCGGGGGGCGTACGAGGCTCTGGTGGCCTTCGACTCGGCAAGCATCTGGTCATAGTTCCGTCTCTCCATAGCAATACCACGGGGCTCGATGATCTTATCAGCAAGACCATACTCAATCGCTTCCTGGGGCCGGAAGTACTTCGGCCGACGAATATCATTCGCAATCTCCTCCTTCGACTTCCCAGTCCCCGTCGCCAACAGATCCACATAGTAATCAGTGTTAGCGTCGAGCTCCTTGCCCTTGATCCACATGTCAGTGGAGCTTCCGCTCGACTGGTTCACTTTCGGCGAGTACAGCTTCGTTGAGGAGCTCGGTTGAAGCGCACGGAATCCTTTCTCTCCGATCGAGAGCAACATGGCGGCTTGGCCGAAGGCTTGTCCGCAGTTGATGGTGTAGACCTTGGACTTGACGTACCGGATCGTGTCGGCGATGGCGTAGGCTTCCGTTTCAAACCCGATGCTCTCCTTTTTCTCGTTTTGGGTGCCGGAGGAGTTGATGTAGAAGTAGATGGGTTTGGTCGGATTGTCGAAGTCGAGCCACAGAAGCTCGGCGATGATGAGCTCTGTCACTGCGGGGACAATCGCCATACCTAAGTAGCAGATACGTGCGTCGAGCAGGAGTGAGGGAAGGTCTGGAGGGGCTGTCTTTGGTCGCCCTCCTGCACTCCCTCCTCCCCTGTACATACTTACACTCATGCTCAACCGTGATGGCGCTCCTTCTAAGCCTGTTGCACTCCACAGCCCAGTGCCTGCAACACAACAATCAATACTCAATTTTCTGCTTGCAAATCCGAAGAACAAAACACCCAAATTTAAACATGTCGTATATGGCCGTCTACTTAACAGCCACTCCCACCGAACATGCTACATAAAACCTCAGCACCTCTAGGAGGGCAGTAGCCGGCGACGGCCTACAATTTCAACAGATGACAGGTTCTTCTGTAAGTACAAAGAGATACTACAGGTTGGACGCTTTGGGATTTCGAACAATAAATTCTGATCAATTGATAGTATCCGACATCACAAAGCTCGATACATTCGGAAGCTTCAATAGTCGACCGACTGAGACAATACTGAAACCACTAATCTCAACCGCGATCATTAATCGATGCCCTAGGCCATAACGGTAAGCAGCATCTCGTAGGCGACAATAATTCCAACTAAACTCTACGAGGCTCTGAAAAACAGGCAGCTAATTCGACCATGATAATACCGCCAGAATCAACGAAACCATTACATAACGGAACCCCCAGATAACTGTTAACGAAAACACACCCACATGTAACATATCAACACTGTCTACGAGAAATAGTATCGATTTTTTTGACTCTTCGATACGCGATATCCTCTTGAATTGCTAATAGACGTATTAGACCACTGAAACTTCAAATCTTGGAGTGATAACCTGACAAGACACCCTGAGGCTCGGAAAGAACAAGAGGTCGTATGGACTAGAGACCTAGGTTGAATTTGATTTCCAGGATTCCGAGACTCGGATTTCGATGAGCTACAATTCTTACGGGCATGATTCCAAGCAAGCGCTCTTACCTTCTTGATATCTAGCAGCGGAGGAGATAGAAGACTCGGTGACACGCTCCATCTGTCGTTGATAGGGATTGTTCTCGACCATGAACATATCCATCTGGGAAGGGTTCAATCCATAAAGACTGGGCGGGAACGAGTCGAAGTTCTTCGTCAACCCTTCTTTCAAACCGTCCTTCCGGAATTGCTTCGGGACGTGATCAAAGCTACCGGCTTGCGCCCGCACGACACCCCCCAAAACCCTAACTCTGCTGCCCTTCTGCTGCGACTTCTGGTTCCTTGAGAGCACCTCCGACCTCTCTCCAGAGAAAAAGGAGCTCCGAGAAAGCCCCGCTACCACGCCCTGCGAGGCTGCCATAGCCACCGCCATCACTCTAATCCTTCAATTTCTTCCTCAATTCAACACCGTTTTCGTTCAATCTTTAGCTGATAAAAATCCCACAATCGCGAGTCTAAGCTACGAAAGGGTCGAAATCGAGGTGGGATGCAAGCGGTTCGGACGCGCGCTGCGACGAGCTCCGGCTCTTTGAGCCTGCGGATCAGAATGCTTGGGTTTAGTGAAGCTCGAGGAAGATGACGAGGCTGATAGATGAATTCTGTCTTTTGGATGATAAAGTATCGAGTTCTGATGGAAAGCTCGCTCTGATTGGATGAATGATGGTTGTGGTTGCGTCTGGGCTCAGCTGTTGACTCCTTTGAGTGAACCGTGTTGCTTTGGTAAAGACAACCTATGGTATGTGGACAATATATTGTGTGCATGTGATGTCCATCGGGTTATTAGCATCACAAATGAACATTTCATTCACGCTGGCTCCTTAGAAAGAGACAAGAGTTGGGATTATTGTTTTATGCTTGTGGCCTGAAGTAAGTAAAGCAAATTTTTTACCAATTAAATTCGTGAAAAGAAGAAAAAATAAATTCCTTTCGAAGCTGGTGTGAATAGAGTGTTAGTTCAACCTATACTTGGATGTATGCCTGAAGGTCATCACACAAATGGCGGGACTACCAACTCCTCTCGGGTTGATTTAATCCTAGAATCCATGGGGACTGATTAAATTGTCTTATTTATTTGTTTATTTTGAATATAGTGTATTTTGTGCACCTTCTACTTTTGGTTATAGGCCTATCACGTATAATCCATGGGGCTTACTTCATTTGATGACTTATTTATTTCTTTATTTTCAATGACCAAACCTACTTAACACCTTAATATCCAAGCACATGAGAACATACAAGACATTGCATGATATGAATAGAGTTCACTACTTTATGGGTTCAAACAAAGGCACAATGATTTGTATCCGTCTCAAAGAGTAACATAAATTCATTAGCTAATATCTCTTCATAGGTAAAGATACTCTTGGTTCTTTTGAAGGTCAATAGTAAAGTTGGTCGAAGGACTTGGGCTTGTACGATAGTGAATATAAGTTTTAATCATAAGCACATGTAAGAGAGTACAAATATGAGTGTATTCTACTAACAAAGATATTGTATTCTTTACCAATACGCTCTGGACACTAGCTATCAACGTTATCAACAACAAATCTTGGCATGAAACACTTTTTACAAAGAGAAAGGTAAGTAGTTTGCAATCAATTGAATATTAATGAACAGGAAAGAACTACCTCCGAACCTCCTTCCCTCAATAATCTCTTTTGAGGGAAGGGGATTCGGTGACACTTTCTTGTTCAAAGAGAAAATGAAATGTTCACAAGTATCTTGCTCTTTGCATCCATCTTTGAAATTCATTGCTAATGTAGACTTGTTTACAAGCACCTAACTTGTAAGATCACCAAAATACGTGAGTTAGGGATCTCCAAGAGATACACTAAAATGTTACCCAACCTCCAGTTAATCACCAAAGTCTAGAAATTTATATTGTCACATAAAAGATGGTTGTCATGTTCATTGCAACCTTGACAAGGTTGCGATGAATTGCTATCATGAATCTTGACTTCATAATCAAAGACTAGGAGCCATTGTAATGTCAGAGAAAGCGCATGAAAAGGAATCACTCTCTATAGAAATCAATGGGACCTCTTGAAATCACATGGTTGAGCTCCAAAGATCATGGACAGGGGGAAAAGTTTAAAATCCTTGGAATCTCTCTTGTCTCTTCAAGCTCAGACAACTCTGATCACCAATATTCTAATTTGATTTGTCAGTATGAGCGGCAACTGATTGATTCAAAATGCTGGTAATCGAGGTGCAGCTCCCCCAGCAGGAAGAACGGAAGAAGATCGAGTGGAACAAGAATGGAGACCCGACATTCGCCGAGCTCAAGGACAGAATTCAACACTGCGGTGTGCCGGACGATTGGTGTGTGGAGGTTCTTCGAGGCACCAATTTCGTTTCGCCCGATCTCAACACTCACATTCAAGGCCCCAAGATCACTGTGCGTGCATCCCCAGTCTTAGGTCTCTCATCTCTCACATCTCTCACTCTTGCTCTTGTCCCACCAAAATTCAGTCCTACAATACTCATAGCATGTCTTCTGTGCATATTATCAAACCTAAGCCAATTCTAAGACAACAGTTATAACACTAATAGCATATCTCATCAAGACTATCTCAATTATGAGACAACAGTACTCATATCAGCAGAGGACCAACATTCTTCTTCTTCAGAACCGGAGTAGCAGTTTTCCATTCTCAAAAAAGGACAGCTATTCTTCGTCCATCAAACAAGACTGAAGTTCTTTCTTCCTTCAAACAGGCCTAGCATTCTTCGTTCTTGAAACAGGACTGTTATTCTTCTTCTGCAGTTATGTCACTTAGCCATAAAAGAGGACCAGCATTCTTCTTCATTTTCTCAGAATAGGACTGTTACCGTATTCTTCGCTTCAGCAAGAGCTTAATCTTCGTGCTTTAAAGCTCTGCAGGGGATTTACAAGCGGAGGAGGAGCATCTAGACGACATACAATGGACGAGATGGATGAAAACCGCATTCGAGAAAGTAATCTCCCACGTAGGAAAGCTCTACCTCGTGGAGAAAGAAGCGAACGAACCAGAATCGAACGAATTGAAAGACAGTCAATGTGTAGGAACCGTCTCCCTCATGGACTGTCACGGGGAGGCGATCTGCGCGCTCCATTGCATCCACCCGGCAGTGGAAAATCCTGAAAAATACAAGATCCACGCAAGCTTCCCGAATTACGGCAAAGGCGCGCTCACGTACGAAGCAAAGCCCAAGAACATGGACGAAGAAGTCGACGTCTGCGTCATTGAGCCCTCCACCCCGCTCAAAAAACCCTACCTACCCACTTCATACCTCGACCTCGCCACAGACGTCCGAGAAGACGACGTGATCTACTGCTTCTTTTACCCGAAAGACCCATTAAAGCACGAAACACCAAAACCGCTCTCCAATCTCTTGGTCGAGAAAAAGAAGAAGTATGTACAAGTGCCGAGTATCATGTCTGGAACAGTCTGTTTCAGCGAATGGATGCAGGGAGTGGCGGCATACGAACGGCCCCCAGATTGTAATGGAGGAATATTAGTGTCCCGAAGCGGGCGCGTGAAGGGCATTCATGTGAAAGCTTTTACATGCGGCGAGTTGCGGGCAAAGGTCCATTCTGAGAACCCTGAAGAGCTTCGAGTGGCGAGAAAGCTTTGTAAGAGAATGAGCACTTACGCTGCCACGGAATGCATTCCTGTATTTGTGCCGCCTCATGGACTTGTGAGATTGTTGGGTTTGGAAGGAGGATGCGAGTTGCTTCAAGCGGCGGTTAGGCAGAGTAAAGGGAAGGTGAAGATGAATATGCCTGTGAAACCGCCGAAGTCGACCCGGTTACCGCGGAAGTCACGGTGTCTCACTCCTTATCATAAGACCACCACTCGGGGGCCTAAACCCAAGAAACGGAAAATGACAAGGGGTAGGGAATGAAGGATTCAATTTTTGTAAATATTAATTAGGAATTGTTTAAATTTTGAGCGCTTTGCAATACTAAAAGGATTTCTGTTTAGATTTTTTTAGTACAATCATTGTAGATTTGTAATTGAAGATTATCATGTTTTGGTTCACTTATTGTGAACAAATATAATTGTAGACTTAGTTTTTCAGGTATCACCGAGCTTGGGTTGGTGGTGTAGAGGCTCTTTGTTCAACTAACAAAAAAATTCGTTTCTTGTTGAGTGAATCACATGGCCCACTAATTAGACTTGAGTTAGGGTAAGTATTCTCAGATACTTAACCCTTAATTGACATCCTTGTTTTCCACAAATTGGAGAGAAATGCAACCTCATTGTCTTCTAGCCTTATTTCTGCACTGAAGGTAAAACAATTTTGAGAATCGGAAACGGTGGTTATCAAGGTAACTTGGTGATGTGGCCAATGCAAAAAAGATCGATCACATCGGGTAAGATCTCAAAAAATGGCACCGTTGAGAAAAAAATGTTTTGGTTGCTGATCATGAGTGAGAAATATCATATTGTTTTTTTTGGTTTTTCTCCCCTTCGGTCATTTTTCTGAAAATTGGCATCATAGAGCATGGTATAGGGATAAAGATCAAGATTTTTTATTATTTTGAAAGAAAATCGTCAAAAAAATAAAAAGAAAGGCCAAGTCAAAGAGCATTGACCATGGGATCACGTGGCCCCTACAATTTCGTGCGGATCACACAAACCTCAAGAAGGCGATCGGGAAGGAGCATTGGATTCGGAAAAACAAAAGAATAGGGGTGCCTTTGGACAAAATTTGCACCCTACCACTGTGTCGGACCCCAAAAGCAAAAACAATGACCTTGGTGACCAGTTTGGTCACCGGTGACAATTAAGGGTTAAGCCATTCATCATACTTGGAGTCATGACATGTATGAAAGGTAGAAACTTTGAGGAGCCATAACTTCTTCATGAGAACTCCGTATTCCATCAAATTACATGTATTAAGTCACAAATTACGTCTAGTTTATGTGATAGAAATTGCAAATCCATACAATGAACTATGAATTAATGGCAGTTTTTTTTGTAAAGGCAGCTTTTGGTTTTGGATTTTCAAACATGGAGCATGTTTTACCTTTGCAAGCCAATTATGTAATATCAAAAATAGATTTTCATGGATTCTATTTAGATGAGTGTGATCCTTAGATGATCCCAAAAACTTTCTTGTTGGAATATTTTTGATCCAAATGATTTGCAATGACGTTTCTACAATGAAAAAAGTGAACAATTGGATGATTTCAAAGGAGCTAGATCTCCTTCATCCACCATCAGATTTTGATTTTATTTTTTGGGATGGATTTCAATCATAGTATGTTTTTAGTGACCCAATTGATATCAACCACAAAAAATGAAATCCAACCAGCAGAGAATGTCCAAAAAACACACACCGATGAAAATGTGACCAAATGCGCTATATAACATCCTGATTCTTCAAGAAGCTCGCATATTCAGATGATCCTACTAGCAGTAAAAGTCTCTTATCAAAGCCCCTTTGGGGGGATACTATGTCAAGTATCTTCAAGGCATTAGTAACTAGGCTAGAAACTAGCGTAGTTATAGTGTCCACCCTCCAGAGGGGGGAAGTAGTATTGTTCCAATTTTCCCTTGTCCAGTGGCCATCGGGATAATAGCATTACGAACGGACACTTCATTCACGTCGGCCCCTTAGAAAGAGACTGGAGTTTCTATAGATAAAAGTCTCTTACAACCCAGTCTCTCAGGCAATAATGGTGGGCAGGGTGTCCTTGAAGCCAACATGCTAGAAAAGCTTGACAGATGTGAACTCACGGATGCAACCACACCACCACAATAGAGCACTGTCCTTTTGCAATAGAAGAAGTTTGCCTATCAATGATAGCGATACCCTCCCCACCCGAGCATCATTCTCATTCCCTCTACTTCAAAACTAAAGGTTTTTGTTCGATAGCATAGCAGAGTAGTACTCCCTCCGTCCCATTTATATTGTCCAATAGGTTCTCTCAAATCTACATTGCGAGGTAGATTTGAGAGAACCTACTGGACAATATAAATGGGACAGAGGGAGTACGATCATTGTCCTTGTCATTCCCCCATCCACAAAAAGGTTGGAAGATCTTCAAGCTCACTTTGGGATATTAATTTGGAATGAGAGGTACACTCACTTTGGCCGTGAGTACACTCTAACCCTCTTATTGTCAGATAGATAGATATGAACTCATCCCTTCTTTCGAGGCCCGCGTGAATAGAGTGTCTGTGAGTGTTTGCTAGGTCCATTGGCACAAGACTACTCACCCTTTTTGGGAATAGACTCTGATTGTCATACCTAGGGTGAGCACGCCCTCTCTGGAGATGACATGTGAACAATGTACAATAAGGGATGTAGTTTTGATCCTTGGACTATTTCCCAAATTATAAGATTATGGAATGTGACGTGAAGGGAGTTCAAGTGTAACTAGTTGTGACGAGGATGCTCTTATAGCTTTCACATTTAAGGTAGAATGTGGACTTAGAAACCATTTGGTTCAAATGGAGTCATATATTTTAAAGTTATTCATGAGTTTTTGAAAATTAAAATTGCAGAGACAACTTGAACCATACATCCCTCAAATGTTCACTGTGGGTACATTGACACCCATATTTACTTTGAGGCAGGAGTTGATGCATGATCCTGATCAGATTTTGGCTCCTACCATACAGAACTTGGCGTTGATGTGTGCACGGCTGCGCCCTTCTTCTTCATGTATGCTACTTTTGAACCCTCAGATACACACTCACATGTGTGTGACAAATTTCGACATGCCAAAGAGGTCTGTACAATCAGATGTGTTCAGAATGCTGCGACAAGTTTTGTGGGAACCAAATTTTGCGCATTGAAGAGGGGTGGTGAGTACGGGTACATAACACACACAAGCATGCAGAAAGATTACCAGTGGCCCCACTCGTACTCTCGTACCCAGAAGAAGAAGAACACCAGACCCGTAAGGGTTAGCGTGAATAAAGTGTCCCTTCGACCTACCCTTGACGATATGCCCACAGGACCTAACATTCTCGTACCCACCAATACACAACAAACACCTACTCATTCATCATTGCCAGAAAAGCTTGATCTTGACATGCTCCTCCAAAACTTGAACCTTTGGAAGTACCGAAAATCCACGCAGAGAAACCCCTCAAGGGATTAAAAACTTCTGCAAGAGAAAAATTCTTAAAAAATTGCAAATGTTGTTTTCACTTACGACCCTTTCATCTAGGTTGCCCAAAATGTTGTTTTCACTTACAACCTCGATGTCTTGGGTTCATTTAACAGTCAAGCCTTGCAAATCAGCGGAAAAGAGTACTGTAACCACCTCAATAGTGACATCTATCTTATTTATTTTTTTTTTTGATTTTTTATGTTTTTAAAACCAAACAATGTATTAATCAATTGAGCAATACATCAATAACCAAGGCATAGCGGCACAAATTTGAGTATGACAAGTCTTTAGCAAAAATAGAAGTACGAGAAATTTATGCATGTGGAGAAAGTAAGGGAAAAGCTTGACTAATTGGATCATCATTCTGGAAATTTATTACTATTTGTTACGTATATTTGATGTTATATTACTATTTGTAACTACGTATATTTGAAGTTTAGACTTGTAGTCGTTTCTAAAATGGCACATTCTAGGATGTTTGATTTGAGTACATTGCAAGGAGCACGTGATGTTGTGCTTTGGGAGAGGATTCTAGCCTTTAAATTGTCGATGGCCAAGGATGCGCAAGGTTCATGCCATACAACATGTAAGTTAGAATGAGCAATTGGCATGGAGAGATTGCTGATGCCCTTAGCCTAGCTCTAAAAGTCTCATGCACTTTCAAGATCATGCACTTTCTAGAACTGTGTTCCTCGGAAAATTTCTAGGGCCACCCCACGCTCATAATGAGCACAAATACAACCACGATTTAAAGTAAGTAACACAACAACGACAAGTAAAAATTTGAGAAAGCGAAATAGAGGATGCTCATCACTATACATGGTAGGATAGCGAAGGCTTGCTGATTTTGAGGGAGCATAGAAGGTGATATGTGTTTCAAGTTGGGCATTGATTTAGCTAAAGGAGGCAACATACGGCAAAATTACGCAGTACAAGCCAATTATTTTGCTCTTACCAAAAGAGACAACTCAAACATATTCTGATGAGAAGCAAGTGAGGTGAATGCACCAAACTCCCACAAATGTACCGGAGATGTTAGGGCGACTTTATACAGAGGCCAGGGCCGGCTAGAGGCTGGGCCAAATTGGAAGGCTAGGGCTTGGGTCCAAGTTGGGGAGTTCGGGACTTGGTAAACCTTGTCCCAATTGCATCACTTGGGCCCGAACATTTTGGCGCCAAAACAGTGCCACATGGGATAAAGTGAAGTTTTGGTCGGGACCTAGTCGGGTCCTAGTATAAAGCCCTTGGGCCCGATTTGAAAGAATCGAGCCATCCTCTTGGTTGAAATTTGAAGAATTTGGGCCTGCCCTCAATCCGGCCCCAAGTATAAAGTGGCCCTTAGTGGGCAATTTGGTGACTCGCCTTATCTGCATGAGTGACAAGTCAAAACATTGTTGAGCAAATCGGGAGTCATCAATCGGCGCATATTTCAAGACCGATCGAGGTCAAAATCCATTAATCCCCCGCAAGTAAAAAATTTCAAAATATCAAATTTCGGAGTACTTCAATCTCCTGCATTGATTTCCAGGACAGTGTCTGTCCGAGATCCATGTACTCACTACGGCGGCCTCGGAAACAGCAACAACAATTGGTTGCGGCAGATCACACTCACACTACGTTGACTAGATCAATCAATTCTATATTTGAACTTTTTCACACACAATTCACTTTGTTGGGCCTTTGCATGCTTTTTTTGGAATCCTGGAACGTGGTACCCGCGCTTGTTGTGGGAGTCGAGTTGATGATTCATACTTTGATTGATGAAGCGCTGGCGGGATCGCTCGCTAGGGTTTTGGTTTTTTGGTGGAGGAGATGATGTAAGAGAGTGAGAGGAGAAAGAATTTGCGAGCTATGGAGGTCGCGAGTGGCGATGGCGCCGACTGGGATTTGTTGAAAGAGCCTCCCATGAAACCGACGTGGGAGCAAATCGTTGCAATGCAGAAGGAGAGCGCCGCGCTTCGGGCGCAAGCTGCCGCCGTGTTGCCCGCATTGCCGACGGCCTCCACTACTACTACTCCTCGCTCCCGTCGCACGAATTCGCGTACCGAGTATCCGCTCTTCATCCCGGTGCGCACTCCTCAAAACCTCAAATAATCCTTTCTCGCACCACAGATTTCGCCTCAAAAACAAATCTTTTCGAGAAGCTCTCTAGAAATTCGTCGGCACCACTGCACTGTCCGTGTCCATTCCTCCTGCGCGCTTGTTGTGGAAACCATACACGAGCTCTCGTGCTCTTTCCGACCTAATGTATAGCTCTCACGAATTTTAGGAACCAGATTTACGATCACTGTGCGAGGAGTTAGTAGTTAGGAACTAGTGTAATGTTCACCTTGAGAGGGTTTAGTAGTTTGGAACTAGTTTAGTGTTGACTAGTCAGGGAACTAGTGTAGTCAGACACTAGTGTTGTGTTTGTTTTGAGAGAGTTCGTAATCCCTCATCACTGGTGTTATGATGAGTTCATCAATTTGAAGGAGAGTCTGAATCTCATATGCATTTCTAGAGCAAGCCTGCCATTCTTCCTCTTTCGCTCAGGAACTTTGTTTGAGAGCTTTTGAGCAGGACTGGAGGTCATCTTCTTCAGCTTGGGAATTATGTTTGAGTGGGTTTTGAGTGGTACTGTGGAGCATGGGATTTTTCATTGAGCGATCGTGTGGAATCAGTTGCAGATTATGAGTGCCGTTTCGGGAAGCTCAAAAGCCGCTATTTTTTTTCCAGATTCTTAGTGATTGTTTTGTGCGTTTCAGAGCTATAGGAATCCGCCGTTACTGTCTGGGAACCACCACCAGCAGCAGGATGACGATATGTTTCGAGCGAGGCTTCGACATGGCGGGGAGATTGCTCCAATGAGCGCGCCCATGATCATGGAGTCGGGGAGCAAGTTTGTGGCACCACACAAGCACACTTCGAGCATGGGATTGAGTCCCGGGGTCACGCCGAAGTCGACCATGTCGGGAAAGAGTGGAGAACCCGTCACTCCCGCCAGTCTCTCCGCGAGCACATTCTTACAGGAGGAATATCCAGGCTCGCGAAAGAAGAGCTCGACGACGCCGGGGGAATCCTCGAGAGGCAAGCCGCGAGGATTAGTTCCTGCTGCTCATTCTCCCACTGACGATACCTTGTGGAAAGGCTGCACCGGGAGCTTGTCCATGGTCACGCCACTCGCGGACGCCATGAACTCCGGCATGGACATGTCCAGATTGGCCCCTGAGGAAGCACAGCAAACAGTATCATCCGAGAGCAACAAGCCGCGGTCGCAGCTATTTGGCTTCCTCCCCTGGGGCAAGAGAGGCTCTAGCAACGGAGGAGGAGCCCATACGGCGCCGCTCCGGAGGGAGGGAGACTCAAGCATGAAGAGATTGCAGGCGCAGCTGGAGCAGTCGGAGAAGCTGCGAGTGAGCGAAGCCGGGGAGCTTCAAGCGATGCTGAAAGACATGCAAGCGAAGTTCGAACAGTTACACTCCCATTGCCGAAACTTGGAGAGACGGGCGTTGAAGCAGAGCACGGAGTATCACGTCGACGAAGACGACAGCAGCAGTTTGGAGAGTGGCGCGCACGGGGGTTGGCACCGAAGCATCCCGCACCCAAGCCTCACCCCAGAGCTTTTCATGAGCACGTACGACACGGCCGTGATGAGCCTGCGGAGACTAAGCCGGGCCATCTGTCTCCATATCCGGGAGATGGGGGAGTCTGCTTCTCAGGTGATCACGACCGTGCTGGAGAATCACTCGATCGCGAAAGGGCGACTACGAAAAGCACAGAAGGTGCTCTACTTCGAGTCGTTTCTGAACCAAATCATGTTCGAGAATTTCGAGAACGCGGCGTACGAGCCGAGTGGGGGCGCGCCGGTGCTCGACCCGGGCGCGCTTCAGCAGCTGAGCTTCCAGGCGTTCCAGGAGCTTCAGACCGTGATGTGGGAAGACGTGGAGCAGACGGTTCATGAGCAGGGGCTGATTGTAAATCACCAGTTTCATCGATTCTTCAACGTGCGCATGGAGATCGTGCTCAACGAGCTCGGGGAGGTCGGTGACACCGATACGCCGGCGTCTGTGATCTCTGCGTTTTTCGATGCTGTCAAAGCTGTGTGGCTTTTGCATCACCTCGCGTTCTCGTTTCGGCCCGCGGCCACGATTCTTCGTGTCTCACAGGGCATAAAATTCGAACCTGAGTTCATGGAGCAGGTGCAGGAGTCTTCGGACCGCGAGTTACGCGCCAAGAGCGTGTTTCTTATGATCAACCCCGGATTTCTTATCGACGACTGGGTAGTGAAATGCAGAGTCTATTGTAGCAGAAAGTGAGTATAAAAATCGAAGGCCATTTTAGAGCGCCTCCCCATTTGTATCATGATAAGGTCGAAGGATATACATACCCTGTACATTGTGTTTGTATAATTTGTATACAAGTACAAGCCCTTTTCTTGCTACTCGTTTGCTCATACTGACATTGTTTGATTGCTGGAGTTGTCACGCTAAGTAGTCCTGGCCGGGTAGTAGGGGTTCGAGGGTTGGGATGGATTCGGTATAGTCAGCGTCGTCTTCGTAGCGCTCGTACTAGGGCTTTAGAGCTGGGTCGTCGGCCACGTCGGTAACGAGCCATCCGAGTTGGGGCGTGACGGCGTAAGTGACGGGGTCCATGACGACGCCGACGAGGCCGCCGCGGAGCAGCATATTTACTGGGTACCTTAATACTCCCAAGTGAACGGCGTCTTGCGCAAACCGGGTCCGACGTTCTCCGGGTCCAGGCATACTTTAGACTCCTCGAGCGCCACCGGGTTAGGTTCTTCTTTTACCACGTGCGCATGCATATTGTGATAATCAATGTAGAGGGAGAACGTGCTGATCCAGCCGGTGATTGCGGTGGTCCCTTCGGAGCCTGCCGCGCCGTGCAATAGAAAGATGTTGTTCCAGAACTCGTGCTCGACGCGATCCTCAAGCGCGTCATCGAAGTCGATGAGGACTTTGTCGAGCTTGGTGCGCCACGGCGTGAGCTCGAGCTCGTCCAGAAGCGCCAGATGCGACCAGTCTTCTTTCGTGCCAGTAAGCTTGATGGAGGGGATGCCGCAGATATACCAGAAGCTTCCGTGAAGCCGCACGCGAGGGGCCCCCAGTTGTTGGCTGGATTGCCCTTGCGGAGACTGTTGTCGCTAATCAAGATCAGTTCCTTGCCCGCGTGGGTGACGAATGCGTGCCGGTGCTTCTCCGGGTCCTTGCTCACGTGCGTGTAGACCCCTTGCAGGATCGTGTTCCAGATCACGTCGGTGCTGAGGATTGCAGGATCGTGTTCCAGATCACGTCGGTGCTGAGGATGAGCGGAAAGTGAGATGAGAACGTCAGGTAGACCGCGGTGATAAGCGGATTCTTCACGCTGTAGTAGCTGCTGATGAATGTTGCTTCCCGGTGCGAGAATCCCTCGACCGGCTTGTATCTGGCCAATTGCTTCGCTTGCTCAGCGCCATCCACTGTCATTTCCGCGTTCGCCCACCACTCCAAATCGGCCTCCACATCGTTCACCTAGAACTTCACCATAGCTGAATCCTGCTCAAACAACACAGCCAACAACCCAGTGGCTTCATCGACTTGCAGACATTGCGAATGTGGAAATTTTCGAAAAGGAGCTCGATCCTCACTGCAATTCAAGTCCTGGAGTTGCTGCAACCCTGGATTGCCGATGCTTCGAGCTGCTTCTCACTCGTGGGGATTCATTGATCAATGACCATCTCGAGCTTCTGTTCCACATGTGGGGATTCCCAAGATTGTCAGTGCTGTCTGACAATCTTCAATAGGGGCGTCTTGTAAAGATCTTAAGGCAAACTCTTGATTGCTTGAGTGTCACAGATCACTTGTTGCGCTTTAAAAATACAACATTCGGGTACATATGCTGCACCCGGGAGCCCCCTTTGACTCGAGCGAACTGTCCGCGTAGGTTCGGAAGGTCATATGTAACGGTGAGTTACATGCGCGAGGGCGTGCGGCTGCATTCGAGGTCGAGCTGCGTTCGTGTCTGCGCCTCGGTGCTGACAAGGCCTTCGCGACCGGGTCCTGGTGGAGATAGGGTGAAGATATTGGGTCTCCATTAATCTTATAGTCTTACGGTGCGTTTGGCACCCACCTCAATATTTCACCTAAAAGTAAGGTATTCTTGAAATCACAAAATTTACTCATGATCACCCCTCATTATCATGATAATCAAAATCATGATATTACATAGGAATTGAAAATGGAGGTCTTGACTTCATATTCACAGCCCCTCTCTCTCAATGTTCACCCTTCCTCGCCCTTCACTAAACCACCCTTGTAATCGATTGGTTGCCTAACAACTCTTCATATTCCCATTATCATGGTATGTGCACAATAACAAGTGAAAATGGATGTCGTGTAATTATCACAATATTTCATTATTCGATTGCCGAACGTAAGTAAGTAATTTTGTTAAAACAAGCGTGGGCCGTGGAGTCCCTCAGCACTCGAGGAGTGCTTTTGAGCAGGACCAGTTTAGGTCAGGAATTTTGTTGTAAGCATTTTTTAAGAGGTGCTGTGGCGTTCGGAATTTCTTATCGAGCGATCGTGTGGAGCTTCTTATTACACATCAATCAATCGCAGATTGTTAGTGCCATTTCATGAAGCTCATCAGCTGCACTAAACCGCTTCACAGTCAGATTCTTCTTGATTGGTGGAGCGTTTCATTGTGTGATTTCAGAGCAAAGAGCTGGGTGATGAAATGCAGAGCCTATTGAAGCAAGAAGTCAGCTTCTTAGATTATCGAAGGCCATTGTAGAGCGCCTTCTTATTCGTATCATGATAAAGAGGAAGGATATACATACTCTGTACATTACATTTATATGTGTAGCTGAACACAGTACAAGCCCTTTCTTGCTACTCGCCGCTGCAGAATGCTGTAGAATACTCACATTGTTTGATTGCTAGAGTTCTCATTCTTCATCAGGTGGTGGTCGATCTGGGCTCATCCGTATGAAGTCGGGCACCTCCGTTGTTGTTGTTGCAAGTTCCTCTATGAAGTATACAGCTCCGCCAGAAGTAGCCTCGGTGTAGCCAGCATAGTCACCAGAATCCTCAGCCTCGTCTTCGGAGGGTCGGGGTTCGTACTCGGGCTTTAGGGCGGGGTCGTCGGCCGCGTCGGTGACGAGCCATCCGAGTTGGGGCGAGACGGCGTGTGTGACGGGGTCCACAACGACGCCGACGAGGCCCCCGCGGAGTAGCATCTGGTACTCCGTGCCGTAATACTCCCAAATGAACGGCGTCTCGCACAAACCGGGTCCGAAGTCCACCGGGTCCAGGCGCAATTCAGAGTCACCAAGCGCCACCGGGTTCCGCTTCCCACCGATATAGAGAAAGAATTTTCCGATCCAGCCGGTGACTGTGGTGATCCCTCCGGAGCCTGACGCGCCGTGCAACAAAAAGATGTTGTTCCAGAACTCGTACTCGACGCGATTCTCGAACGCGTCCTCGAAGTGGGTGAGGAGTTTGTCGAGCTGGGTTCGCCATGGCGTGAGCTCGAGCTCGTCCAGAAGCACCAGGGAGCTTCGCAGTTGCGACCAGTCTTCTTTCGTGCCAGTGAGCTCGATGGAGGGTATGCCGCAGACAGTGCTGACGCGGTACTCGAAGTAGCTCTTCACCACGTCCATGAACGTGATCGCGTGCGCCACTTGCGCCATTTCGTCGGTGGTGGTGAACTTCGTGTTGAGCGCCTGGAGCGCCGCCTTGCCGCTCAGCCTCGCGGCGATCTGGTCCGTGAAGCGGCACGCGATGCTGCCCCAGTCGTTGTCCGGATCGCCCTTGGTAAGACTGTTGTCCACGATCGTGATCGTTTGCTTGCCCGCGTGGCTAACGAATGTGTGCCGGTGCTTCTCCGGGTCCTTGCTCACGTGCGTGGAGACTCCTTGCAGGATCGTGTTCCAGATCACGTCGGGGCTGAGGATGAGCGGAAAGTGATCAGAGAACGCCAGGCAGACCGCGGCGATCAGCGGATTCTTCACGCTGTAGTAGCTGTTGACGAATGTCGCTTCCCGGTGCGAGAATCCCTCGACCGGCTTGTATCTGGCCAATTGCTTCGCTTGCTCCGCGCCATCCACTGTCATTTTCCCGTCCTTCCAATACTCCAAATCGGGCTCCACATCGTTCACCTTGAACTTCACCATAGCTGAATCCTGCTCAAACACAAACAACCACCACAGAGACTACTCCCGGCAACTCAGAAGCTCGAACTACTTGCAGACAATTTCAATCCCAGAAATAGGAGCCCTATCCTCACTGCAATGCGATCAAGGCCGACTCTGAATTTTCCCCAAACCCGAGCTGCTTCTTATAATTGACACTCTGAGTGATCAATGAGCATCTCGAGAACGTTGTGGGGATCCTCAAGATTGACAGTGCTGGCTGATATCTGTTAACGACTTTGAGAGATTTCGACATTTCGATTGATGAATTTATGTCACGGATCACTTGTGCGGTATAGAAAATGCAACATTCGGGCACACATGCTGCACCCTGGAGTTATCCCTTTGGATGTTTGGCTTGCGTAGATTTAGGGTGAGTAATATGTACCGGTGGGATACATGCACGAGGGCGTGAGGCGGCATTCTCGGCCAAGCGTTACTCGTGTTTCCGATGCCTTCACGACCGGGTCTCTCCATCACTCTCTGGTAGACCTAATGTAGGATGCCTTAAAACATGATCAAAATATCTTAGCTCCATCGAATTTGAACATAAATGTTATTGAATACTTATAAGATTATATGTTATATGTACACAAACGTTATTGAAAACCTATAAGATTATATTTGTTATATGTACACAAACCTAGCTAGATATTGTTTGGAGGATAAAATCTCTTTAAAAAAGTCTAATCTCTTAGTAGGACAAGAACGTTGTTAAATTTTGCTTAATGATTTCTTATTTGCCTTTGAACTTGCTATCCCTTTTTGCTATCCTATACCCTTCTCATATATTCTATCTAGACTATGGAGAAGGAGACGAACTGAAAATTTACAAAACCAAGGACAGATATAGTTTACATCAAATATAGCTGATTTCATATATAGGACAATAGTCAGAGTTATCAAATTGTTCCACAAGTTGATACAATTAAGAAACGAGAATATAAACAATTTCAATCTGCAACATCCTACCATTTTTTGCATGCGGATACAAAAGAGAAAAAGGGACATAGAACTGAAGATTTCTGGTAGCAAACATCAATCCCTCCGATAAATTTGCTCCTCTTCGAGGAAAAAGCTCCACTTCCACACACGTCAATAACTAAAACAGAAAACACCACATCGATCATAAAAAGAAAGTGCAGACAGCAATCACCACAAAAGAACATCACTTAGTTTCTTGCGGTTCTTGCATATTCATGTGCATGCATGCCTCTCGTCAACAAGGTAAGCCTTACAGATCACAAATGCACTAAAAGCATTTCGATACAAGCTCAATTTGCATGATACATGTCCAGTATCGAGGCAATCGCCGATGAAGCTTTTAAAGGATTGATTCGATTGCTTGCAGAAAAAAGAGATGGAGAGGAGGGTGTCCAAGAGGAAGGAGTCCATGCGAACCTCCCACAAACTGGAGCGTTTCTTCGTCGGCACCGCCATGGATTCAAGGCTATGGGGCGGTCTGCCACCGGAGGTTCTGATGATCATCTACCTCTCCTTACCCATCCCGGACTTTTTCAGGTTTCGATCAGTTTGCAAAGCATGGAACGCGGTGGCGCTCACGCGACGGTCCTTTTCAGATCTTCTTCCGAAACCGTACTTCATCTTAACCCAACAAGGAATCCACGGCATCACTACGGGAGACCAATGCAACGCTACGGGAGTATTAGCTTACAGTATCTCTAAAGGTCGATGGGAATGGAAGCACATGACGAGTCACTACAGACATGCCGGTGTTGGGCATCTCTATGAGCAGTTCGTTGTCGATGGGGTGCTATTCTCGGCCACGGATCTCTGTCATCATGATGGGTACTCTAACCAAACAGATTGGTGTGTGTTTTCTATCTTAAAGCAGCCTCAGAACTTGCTGTTTGATGTTGAGGAGCATACGAATATCAACAGGTTTAGAAGAGATCGAGGTGGGCAGAAGATTCATCCGCCGCCAATTCCTTCACCCAGGGGTATTCTCGGTATGATGGTGGATAGATCGAGAAAATCGTATAAGCTCATTATTGGAAATTCCGAAGCTGGGACTTTGATTCTTGACTCGGAAACGAACAGTTGGGTGGCGAGAGAGTCGCGAATGGTTCGGCGTCGTAGTCCGGAGCGAAGCATTCTTCCGAAGAGCTGCGTGCAAGTCAATGGGCGAATGTACGTTTGGTTCGAAGCCGATGAGATTCAGGTCTGCATTTCATGCTGTTTTTTCTTTCTGTACCGGACCTTCTAATTCCCCAGTGATTATTTGCTATACTCCTTGAATGGTCAGTTTTTGGAGGAGGGACATCAAAGACATCAAAGACTTACTACAAGGAGAGCGGAAATTCACGCCCCGCTGCCAGAGTAGAAATTATCGACATCGTTTTATACTAGGAACTAAAATACCGCTAGGAGTGAAGTAATTGAAACACTTGTAAGTACACCTCATACACCTGACCTTACTTTGATTACCTTAGAAAAAGTTGAAATTGAGGACAAAAAGACCTGGTTGCTTATTCATGAATGTTTTCTTACCCCGGATCATGGCCATGTCTCATCGCAAGAAAGTGGAAACACATGGTGCTTATTTGATAGGATAAATAATTTGTTCTGGAAACATGTACTTCAAAAACGGGACTAGAAACCCCAGATTTCTAACACCTCAAAAATAAAACCTAAAACCCCACAATCGAACCCCTAAAACCCCTTATATCGTAGTCTCTATCCTTACCTGGATGCGACGAGACTTTGGCCCCGGATACTGGGATGATCATAGTTACGTCCCCGATTTTATCTAAGCTACATACAGTAACCTTGGTAGCTTCTCTTACCTGGTGGTCATATTGTATAGATTTCAAATAGGTACAGTATCGGTGTTCTATGGCCGCTAACTGGTGATGTTGTGCGAGTTTTAGGTGCAAACTTGATGCGCTAGATCTTGAGGTATTGATGTGGACCATTGGATGATTTCAGGTGTACAATTTGGAGAAAGACGAGTGGAGTGCGCTGGATACGCCGCTAAGGCACGATGGAATCGAGGGGTGTCGAGGTCTGGCACACTGGCAGGGCACACTCTACGCAGTAACAAAAAATCCATTCGGCACACTCTCAGTATGGAAACTCGTGGAGGACGCCAAATGGATCCTGTACGGGCAGATTCCAGTTGCGTTGTATGACTATCTCATCCAACACGACTGTGTGCCGCCCCTTGTTACGGCTCATTCTAATGAGTATCTTGTTATATCTGTGTGTACCACCATGCACCCGCATGTGGTGCCACAGACGCTGCTGCAAAAGCTAGGACGCAGGAACGTCATCTTCAATTTCATCAGCAAGCGGTGGGAGATTGCTTACCTGCCCTTTAATCAGATATGGAAGTCGAGGAAGTCATCGTATCGGTACGAACATTACTACTGAAGCATCAATCTTCAATCGTTGTTTTAGATTTGAGCCAGGTGTGTAGTTTTGTATTCCAAGAGGCCCAAGTGTCTGTAATAAAATCTCGGATGTTTGACCTCGAGAACATTCGTTTTTCTATATTTACCATGTAAGACAAAGTTTACTCCCTCACACAAAGGTGAAATAAGCCTCGAGTTCTTGCTTACCTTAGTACATGGCAAACAAAAACATAGTCTCACAGGACGAGCATGCCTCGAAGCATTATCTGTTATTTCTGCCCTTGAAAAATGCGTACAATTTGCGTAACTCTAAGAAGTAGACAAAACCAACTCAACAAGCTCAGAGACAGGCTTCTGTAAGGGTAGGGCCTTTGGGTTCATCGTCATCGTCACCATCAGCAGAAGCCTCAGCTGCTATCCCGACAGGCTCCAGAGGATCGCCTTTCAAACAGCCCTCATCTCCGAGCTTGGATGTATCATCTACAATGCCGCCTACCAATTTATCTTCTCTCGTTTCACCTATTGGATCCACCACTGCGTCTTTTCCTTCTTCCAGTAATCCTCCTGTGTGCGGCGCCACACAGCTCTCACCCTGCATGCAGTGAACCGAATCGCAAGCTCAGTCCCCCAACTAGAAAAGGGAAAATGTAAACTAACACATGCTGCTGCTGCTGAAGGTTCAACATAAGCTACTGTTATCTGCCAACGCCGCAGACCGACGAGATATCCTGCAACAGCTTTCTTGAGGTTTTGAAGGAGCAGTATGAGAACGATAGTTGCTGATGCATAACCAAAACAATTCGAAGATTGGTATTGTTATCTGGCAAGTTCAGTGCAAGATTTGAGTATTACCGGATTTGTTGCAATTGTTTCAATTGAATTATCCTTCAAATCTCCATCTACAGGCACGGGATTCGAGATACAGCCTCCGATGTCCTCGGCCTTGCTTTTCAAGTTCACCGTCAGGCTCTCAGCTGCCGCCATCGCCTTGTCAGCTGCTATCCGAAAAGCTTCCTGATAGAACAAGGACTGGCTTGATGAGTAGATTACATAAATCTCGTCGTACACTTGCTTAGACTTCAATGAAAAAAATTTAAAAACCACGACCAATGAGGAGATTACGGCCTCCCACTTTAAATAAGAAATGAAGTTTGATCTCAACAAGCTCACCCTGAAAGCCCTCCTGCATGTTGGTTGGGAAGCTTATTCTCGACACGAGTAACAAGTTTAAGGGCAGGAAATTAAGCTTCAATTTTCAATGTATGTTTTTCACTGTATGTGCAATTAGGGCTTACATCTTCCTTGATTCTTAATTCCTCACAGATCCTCGTTACAAAATCCGTATATTCTTGAATCATATTCTGTGACAAAGTGATACCAAAGCGTATGAGATGAAGTTTTGCCCGAGTGTTACTCTTAACTCTGAACTCATGTGAAAGGGAAACACCGAACTTCATTTAAGCTATCCTGATTACGAACATAACGGAGCGAGTGATGGAATAAGAGAGGACAATGCTTTACCTGTATTCCTTCAAGAGGGAGTGCACAATCCTCAAGACCAGCATCTTCCAATTTAGGAGGCGCGCTGGACAAAAAACCTGCCGATCCCTGGAAATCCATCTCTGCAAGGCATGATAATATATCACTTTTTAAAAAGAGGTACGAACCATGTCTCGTCTACTGCGCCATACTACCATTCTCCTCCAACAAATGTAAGCAGAACTGCTAAATCTTGTAGTAAGGTGTAGTAACCTCCCACTAGCATTTAATCAATTCGTAGTAGAGAATCGACACAGAGATCTCTCAAATCTGAGCATCGTTTCTCCCTTAGCAAGAAAGAGAGAAATGAATGGCCACGAATCACGCCTGTAATGAGCGGCAGATTAAAACTACCTTGCCTTTGATTGACTCGTGGTGGTTCAGACATTCGATCTTTCAACAAATAATATGAAGAAGCATCTGCTTGAAAGAGCAGTTTCTACCTGAACATGATTATTGAAATCCTAGAGGCCTAGAATTCACGCCAATGATGAACAAACTCAATGATGAAATGCTGTAACGGCCAAAATCATTACTGGAACGCGAACCTCCCCATTGCATTCGATTGAGACACTCAATTTCTTAACAACGAGCATGAAGGAGTATCTTAAAAATGAGTACGTTTAGAACAGAGTCAATTCAAATAAGATGAAACCCTTAAAGAATAGAATTGAAGAATGTGACGAGCGGCAATTCGAAACCAATTCGATTATGAGTAATTTCGCTGGAGCGGAGTTTGAACGGACCTAGGAAGGTGGGGATTCGGTTGGCGGAGGGGGAGGCGGAGCGGCGGCCTTGGGGGCAAACTCAAAGCGGCGGCGAAACTTGGCAAGGGTGCCGACGGTTTCCGATTGCTTGCCGGGGTCGCGGACGTAGGAGGGGCGATCGAGCTTGAAGGCTTTGGCGGCCAAGACGCGCACCAGGCGGCCGTGCGGTGAGATGATGCGGATCCACTGCAGCGCTGGGTGCACTCCTTTCTTCATCGATTACGTTATCGATCACAACCCCTGCGATTCCTGCAAGCGAGCGACGGTTTGCGATTGCCTCCCTGGCTCCAAGCGTCGCCCTCTTCAATGGAGTCCCACCATCGCTGGGGTTTAGGGTTTCGGGCTTACCCCAGTTAACTGGATGAATGATTTCTGCGGTCCATTACTTATCTCTGTCATGTTCTGGATGAATAATATGGAATAATAATATGGATGAATGTTATTTCTCACCGCTTGGGTCTACTACGAATAAGAGGAAGTTGGAGGAACAAAATTATATATAAGTGTTTCAAATCTCAAGCGTACAATCTTATGATAGATTTATTGTAGGTCATGTGGACCTGGATTTAGTCATGAAGCTTCATAGATTGCAAGATCATTGTATATCACTACCCAAAATAAACTACAAAATTTCATTATTTTTGCTTTAAAGTGGGAATTTTACCAACAAACCAATCTAAATAAAAAATAACCAACTCTTGAGTTGTTTACCTTCATCTTAATTACACCATTGCACAAAAAAAAATCTTCAAAAACATTCTTGCATTGATGAAATCTGCCAAAAGAAAATTAAAAAGGAAAAAGTCGAAACCTGTATCATCTGCACTCAAATCCATGCGTTATATCTAAAACATCTTTGATCTTGTCAAGGTTACTTCTACTAAAACTAGACTCTACTTGAAAAAAAAATTGAAATCTAACCATGGATGAAGGAAATATAGCTTCTCAAAATTCATTCATTTTTTTCCTATTTTCATTGTAGAAACATCTTTGCGAATCCAACACCAAAAGTATTTAAGACACTCTTGTACCAAAAGAATTAATCGAAGAATTATCTTGGCTCAGATTACATCCTTGCAAAAGTGAGAACGCCAAAAGAATTACAGCAGAAAAATAGTCAAAAACTAGACCTTTTGTACTCAAATCTATGTTTTATCTCCTAAACATCTTCAATCAAGATTCCTACCACTAAAACAAGACTCTAATTGAAATCTATTCCAAAAAATAAAGTCAAGATCCAACGGTGATGTAGATGGAGATATAACTCCTCAAAAATCATTCATTTTTTGAGTTTTTTCATTTTACAAACATCTTTGCAGATCCAATACCAAAAGTATTTTGATCAAAAATCTTCCAACTAAGAGATTTGTAGGTTTCATCTTAAGATTATGAAAATATAATCTTGAATCTTCAAGAATTATTTATTTTTTATTTCATATAATTGGTTTGCAATGATAAAACATGCCCCATGTCTGGAAACCCAAAAAGAAGAGTTGCCTTCTACTTGCCATTGATTCATACTTTTTTTATGAATCAAGAATTTTTACCACACAAAGTAGACTTGATTTGGGATCCAATTCAAATTATTTTGTCCAAAAAGACTTTGGACAAAGAAGTTATGGCTTTAAAGTTTTTACCTCTCATCCAAAAGTAGAAAAAGGACATTTGGAATATAAGTCACGATACCCTAAACCTTCCTAAATGTCCCACCCTATATTTAGCCAAAAAAACACATTTTTGAAAAAAATGACATAGTTGAAAATGAAGACAAGCTATTTAGATCTCAACTGTACAAACTTGCAAAATTTGGGTCATGAGGTCTCATAGTTTGCCTAATCATAATGTGCTGGTTTGCAAAACATCCTACAAAATTCCACTATTTTTAATTTGGAGTAGAAATTCTACCAACAAAGCTACTCTA
Source organism: Bryum argenteum (assembly GCA_037043015.1). Classification (NCBI taxonomy): domain Eukaryota; kingdom Viridiplantae; phylum Streptophyta; class Bryopsida; order Bryales; family Bryaceae; genus Bryum; species Bryum argenteum. The sequence continues at coordinate 6,393,944 of CM073327.1, forward strand.
ATGTAAAAATATCCAACTAGAGAGTTGTTCAACTTCATCTCAATATTACCCTTGTATCATAAAAAAAAAAAAAAAAAAAAAAAATTAAAAAAAAAAAAATAATAAATAAATAAATAAATATATTTATATATATATATCAAAAAATTCTCCGCTCATAAATAGCATTGCAAAGGTGAAAATTGCTTAAGTGAAAATTGTCCAAAAGTAGACCCTTTGCACCTAAATCTACTCCTTGACTCAAGAATATCTAAGATTTGGTCAAGATGTCTACTGCTAAGACTAGAATCTAATGAAATCTATCCCCGAAAAGAAAAGTTGAAATCTAACTGTGGATGAAGGAGATATAGCTTTTCAAATATCATTCATTTTTCGCTTTTTTCATTGTAAAAACATCATTGCAAATCCAATACTATAGTAACTTCGATCAAGAAACTTCCAACTAGAACCTTGTTGGTACACATCTAAAGCTCATAAACATGTAAAAATATTTCCTTAGAAAATACTTTTGGTTTCACATAAGTGGCTTGCAATGGTAAAATATGCCTAATGTTTGAAAACCCAAAACCAAAATCTGAATTCACAAAAATGCATGCTATTAATTTATATTTCTTTCTATGGATTTGCAATTTTTACGACACTAACTAGACTTGATTTAGAAGGAAACCCAAGTGATTTTGTTCAAAATAGAGTTTGCATGATGGAGTTATGGCTTTTCAAAGTTTATGCCCTACATCCAAAATGTAGAAAAATGACATTGAGGGCGTTCAAGGATTAAATAAAGTCTAATTTGTGTCATAGAAATTTCAGACATGTACAATGAAGTATGAATAAATGGCATGCATTTTAGTAAAGGCAACTCTTGTTTTTGAGTTTTCAAACACATTGTGAGGCAAGTTATGAGAAATCAAAAATACTTTCTTCATATGATTTTCTTACATAATCATGATCTTAAGATGAAATCTAACGACGTTGTAGTATGAAGATTCTTGATCTAGATACTTTTGGTAATGGATTTTCAACAATATTTCTACAATAAAAAAAAGTGAAAAAGTGGATGTTCTTGAGGAGCTAAATCTCCTTCATCCACCATTGGATTTCAACTTTGTATTTTGGGATAGGTTCCAAATAGAGTCTAGTTTGAGTTGTAAAACCTTAATCCGATAAAAGGTGTTTTGAAGATAAGGCAAGAATTTGAGTGCAAAGGGTCTAGATTTGGACCCTTTTTCCTTTGTAAATATTCTGGGAGTTTTTACCCTTGCAAGGCTATTACTTGAGCCAGGAAATTCTTTTGATGAACATTTCTTGTACAAGTGTGTTGTTGAGATGAGGTTGGATAACTTTGTAGTTGGTGACTTTTTCAATACAATATGTTTGTTGATTGCATTTTTACTTCAAAGTGAAAATGCTAAAATTTTTATGTTTCTTTGAGTACCAATATGATATGATCTCGCAATCTATGAGGCATCATGACTTTGGATTTGATCCACATCATCTACAACAAGTATACTACAAGATAGTAAGGTGGAATTTTAAATAGCTTGCCTTCATTTTTATCTATGACACTATGCAAAATATGTCTATCTAGACTCTAAACCCCCCTTGGGCATTTAAGGGTTAAGGTACAATGTTCAATAATGGCACAAATTTCACATTGGGAAATCTGTGAGGGTGTAACAAATGCGAGTATTTTTCGTGCAGTTGGAAAGTCAGTAAAAGACTAGATCAAGTGGAATCATCAATAATTGCTAAACTTTCCTACAATTAGATATGAGTTTTGAAGTTGGATTTATTAGCATCTCGAAATGATGCCCTAAAATGACACCATAAAATCTTCATCACCTCTACATGGAGAGTAAGAGTTCAAAGCTATAATGTACCTCTGGGTTAACCTCTAAAGTTGAACAAACCCAAAACTACTAGAACTGCCTGTACATGGAGAGTCAGAGTTCAAAGCTATAATGTACCTCTGGGTTAACCTCTAAAGTCGAACGAACCCAAAACTACGAACACCTCAAAACCACCACCCATTTGGATGCAAGATGAAGAATTTCAACTATTGACGCGATTGTCAAGTATGTAACCATAAGATCTTATGCCTAAATTGTCCATGTATATATGTACCAAAACTTAGTTAAAAATTCCTTACCAATTGTGAGACCATAACATTCAAAGTTGAAAAAAAAAAAATTTCCCTTCTTACAAAATGGGTTTGAAGTTTTTTGAGAGCCCAAAAAACCAAATTTAAGAGTAAAGCTGAATTGTGGCTCTTCAAATTCTTGTTCCTAAGTGAGTTAAATACACGTGTATGCAATTTTTACCCTCATGCTGACCTATAAAACCTAAAGATATGCCTAAATTTTCACATGGAGGTTTGCTGAGAACCAACTTCAAAGTCCCCTTTTTGATTGTAAAAATGGCATGTGATGAATAATTGGATGAAAAGATTCAAACGGTGAGAAACTTAAACCCTTGTTTCCAAGTTCAAAAACCAAAAATTTTAAAAAAAAGAATCTCTCAATTTTTGGTGAATTTTCGAAATTCTTGCGATTCGTATTATTTTGGACAGGTTTTGAAAATAAAAACTGCAGTTTGGGCAGATTTCAAATACTGTTTTCAAACTTTGACTAGAAATATCTCCTAAAGTATGAGGAAATTCGAAGCATGAAATGACTTTCCGAAAGGTATAGAAAAACTTACAACCTCCAAAAGGTTTCAAGTTTATACGAGATAAATATAATAAATAAGAGGCTGACCAAACCCCATATGACCCGTTTTGTTTTGGGCTCTTTTCGACATTCGGGGATAATGTACCTCTGGGTTAAATGCACTAGGGATCCATTTCTAGTATTGCATCATTTTTGAGCAGGGTTCCTTACTACATTAACCTACAACCAATGTACACCTACCGTACATTTTCGTATCCATGAAATCTAGAAAGCAAGGAAGAATCTAGAAGTAAGCACAATTCACCGTAATGCCCCTACGGCTCGTTGAGAGCGCGTGGCCATCGCCTTCCTCCTCACAAGAGCCCTCCGCATTCATTCATTGTTGCCGCACAAGCCTCTTCCACGCCCATCGTCGCCGTCGCTGCTCCCTCGGCAACACAAGACCACCTCTGAGCTTAGCAATCATGTAAGTCTCCATCGCTATGCATTCTCATGCTCTAATTTCCGCGGCCACTGTAACCATCGAGCTTCGCTGCCGCAATTCCTTCATTCCAGATCCCAAACCGCACTCCCTGCATTCCTCTAGCTTGAGAAAACAAAACACGATTTGCAAGCACCGTACTATGGAAGTGAAGCATCTTTGTTCGTTTCTCTCATTTTAGGGTATCACATTCTCATTCTCGGTCGCAACCCAGAACATCGCAATTCGTCACCGCAGATTCCACGGCGCTGGCTGCATCTATCTAGTTCAAAAATACCCTTTGCAAGCACTGTTCAATGGAAGTGACGCATCTTTGCTTGATTCTCTCAGTTTAGGGTATCACATTCTTGAGGGGATATGACTCTTTTGGAGAGCTCCACTAGACTAGGTATGTGCGGACGTTCATTACTGAAATGCGACTTGGAAACCCTAGAATTCGTGGAATGTCACGCTAGTCGTTTTTGGTTCAACGGGCGGCATATCTAGATAATGTGCTTGTGAGAATGCTAGTGCTATTTTGAATCCACTATTCGAAATTGTAATTCTAGTATAGAGAGTGGTGAGTGAGCGTTACACGAGGTAACGAACTTTACAGTTCTTGTTTCATCGCTCCTTGTGGTTAATAGCGATCGGGACATGACCATACTACTCAGTCTTCGATTAGATTTTTTCCGTCATGGGATTGATTAGGATGAATCTCGATGTGGGTTACATTTTAGGGTTCGGAGAATCAGTACTGTGATTTTGACAGTTGAGATTGCACATGCAGGGCTGCAGAGGCTGAGGAGCAACCGCAGGAGACTCCACAGAAAGAGGTAGCGGAGGTAGAGAAGCCAGCGGCCCCTGCTCAAGAGGAGAAAGAAGAAGAAGCCCCAGCCGAGGAGGAAGCTCCAGCCGAGGAGGAGAAAGAAGAGGAGGACGCTCCGGCCGAGGAAGGAGAGGAAGAAGCAGAACCAGAAGAAGAGGAAGAAGAAGCGGAAGAGCCTGTTGATCCGAAGCCCTCGATCGAGGACGGATGCAAACCCAAGTGCGTGAAGCATCTCCTCGCATACCAGGTACTACTCCTCATTCCCTCTTCAACAACCACGATGCTCTACCAGGATTCCACAAGCAAGGGTAGCAACAGCACTGCTTGTTAGGAAGTAACCTTCCGCTCTTGTCAATCCACCTCTGACTATGGAACATGAATCGACTGTACAGGCTTGTGAGAGCCGAATCGAAGAGGATGAACACGGACAGAAGCACTGCACAGGCCAATACTTCGATTACTGGGGTTGCATCGACAAATGCGTAAGTCTATTCTCAACCACAAATGTAGCATTCTCTCATGTTTATTGAGTTCCATTTCTTATATGCTACTTAGTCATGCTCTTCCACAAGAACTCGGAGTCATAGTTTGAGTCATAAAATACGGTTGTTGTGTGTTATGTATGCCAAAAGCTGAGTGTGGGGTTGTGGTGCAGGCGGCACCGAAGCTGTTCCGGAAGCTCAAGTAGTGAATTCGTAGTTGCGGCAGTGAAACTAATCAAACCTTCCAGGGGTCTAACTAGAACTTGGTAGAGAGACAGTGTCCATTTTTGCGGCACTTTTTTAAATTTCTAGGGTTGGCCTGAATAAATCACTTTTACTTCTCCCGTGGATCTCTTTCTTGCTTGCATGGGGTTGTATTAGTATGAAAAGGGAACCTCTAGAGGTGTGAATTGGAAATTTAAAACCAGGTTCGAATCATGAATGTAGAAGCCTTCTTATCTGGTTAAACTGAATTCAATCATTCTCTCACAGGATTACTTGCTTGTGGCGTCCATTCTGACTTACTTTTGATTGTGTAACTGAAGAAACTAGCACTTTGTATATGTCTCTCAAATCTCAGATTTAAAATCCTCATCTAACTGTGACATTATAATCTCCAAAGTTGGAGAAAACGGTTTTTGAAAGGGTGAGTAGTTTTTGAAAGGGTAAGTAGTGTTTTGAGGGCCAAAAAAACTATCTTTGGTATTTTTTTTTTTATGTGAGGCTCTCCAAATTCTTGTTCCTCTGTAAGTTAGGAACATGTGAATGTAAATTTTAACCTCATACGACCTATATTACCTAAAGAAATGCTTGAGTATCCACATGAAGGTATACTGGTATTGAGTTGCAATGGCTGATTTTTCAGCCTTCTTGATCCGTAGTGGCTCATGTTTGTACAGTAGGGTACAGAAATAATTCAAATTGCATTTGAAGGCAGTTTTTGAAAAAAGTTTGAAATGTGCTTGTGTACTCAATAATAATCGGAATTGCAATTTATAAAAGGCGTAGGAACCACATCAAAGTGTTCTATAGTATTAGTGCAAAAAAATTGTTTCTTTTTGGTAAATTTCTCCAAAGAACTTATAATCTACATGCTCCATCTACAATTGACCACTGTCACTTTGTGCTTCAATTACTATGTTAATTTTCTCTTGCAAAATTGATATGAGTGCCTAAAGTTGTTCTTTAGATACTTGAGCCCATGCTTATTGAATCATTGATATGTTCCTTGTTTGTTTTTTGGCTAGGAGGAATGTCTTAGAATGTGCTTGTGACTATTCAATTTTTCTTAAAACTTTGTGAAGCCATTCACACCACTACAAATGTCCTACTATGACTTTAAGGATGGTTTGATATAGTGAGGGTGATTACTTTCATAAGCTCATTGCCGAACTCAAATTCTTTTAGCATTCTCGCCGAGTCTAAACAAAAATTCAATTTTCCACCTTGAGTGTTGATTGGAAACTCATCACAAAACTACTCCAACTCAAAATTTTAGAGGGAGCAATTATCTTCAACATTAAAGGTTGGTGGTCCGCTTGGGGTATCCCCCAACGAACCCGGACTTGGACGGGAACGGACCACTCTTGCCATGCTTGAGCAATTGTACAAGTCTGCCACACAGGCAACTTTCCTGGACCGGACTCTTTCCTGGAGCGGCAAATTTGAAAACTCACCATTCGGCTTCTTGGGTACTGATTGGCTATTACATTGTGGCGTGAAGCTCACGTACGTTGGCAGCTGCATGAGGTTCCTTCCGCCTTTTGCAACGTCCTCTCATCGTCTCGCGGATTTCTCACTGTTGCCACTTGAGTTTGTGCTGTGAGACCTGTCAATTCTTGCTTGTTGTAGTTATTGCTTGAAGTCCTTGCATGCACGCTAGGACGATGGAGTCTTCACTATTTATCTGTGACGGCCTTCCTACGGGGGAGGTGATAGTGAGCAATATCTGTGAGGAGGTTCCTGAATCTTTAGTCTGTAGCTACTTCGGGGAAAAATCCAGCAAGAGTGGCTGGGACTACCGTGAACACACTACCCTAGCAGAGCACAGAACGATCAAGGACCTATACTTCCGCGTTTATAATTGTCGAGAGCCTCAAAATAGGGAGATAACACTAGCTTTTGCGAGGGGTTTAATTCCATGAACCTAGGTTGCAAAGTGAATTGGATTCAGTTTTCAGAAGAGAGAAGGAAGGTGAGGGAAGGGTTGGGAAAGAAAGGAGAGGCGAGAAAAGAGAAGAGATTGAGGGAGAGTCAGAATGGCGATGAGGAGTTTCCTTCAGTGCTAGGAGAGAAATGACTGTGTGCTGGTTGTCTACAGTTAGGCTTCCCAGAGATGGGGTTCTTGATACCGAAGTCGGAGTTAGCACTAGAAGAAGCGGCCATGGTCAAGAAGAACCCAAGTAGGGCTGGAAGGCATGGCGTGGCTCTAAGTTGGGGGCCAGAGGAGGTGGACGGTCTAGCCCAGGTCATTTTGAGTACAAACATGTTGTTGCAGGAGGTTATAGTGAGCATGGAGCAAGGTCGATTAGAGCTTGTGTCCATTGAGGCCAGACTGCATAGAAGTTTGCTTTTATGCAGTGACCGCCAGACAATGCTGAGCGATAGTAAGGCTCACTTAGTAAGTCTCAGTGAGCAAAAGAGAACGCTGAGAAGTAATTTAGAAGAGAAAGCAACACGTCTTAGAGAGTTGGAGTTGTTCAATGTCCCCATGGGAGGTGAAGAAGTCAAACTGGTTGCTGTTGAGGTCTCCAGAGTGAACGCTAAGATTGAGTCTATGTGCTTCAAAAAGGGCTTAGAAGATAGCGTCATTCACATGTATGTCGAGGCCATAGCTGGGTGCGAGAATATAGTCGCTGAGATGGAAGCTTCGAAGTTGGAAATGTCTGCAAATTATTGAGCAAAAACATGACCATTTTCAAAGGAAAGACCTATTCCTTCAAGGGCTTACGTCTCCGGAGCAGGAATTGGAATGCACCTTGACTGTCTTGCGTTTCTTGAGCAGGAACATTCACAGTATATGTAAAGACCCGTGTTCCTTGAGCGGGAACACAAGCGCTCCTTCGTCTCCCGAGGGGACTCTGTATCTCCTGACCGGACTCAAGCTCCAAACATTAAAGACAACTGAACCGAAGCAGGAACTCGATAAATCCTTTTGGTAGAAGCTCGGCTTCGTATGCAGTCACGCAAGCCCGAAAGCAAAAAAATAAAAAACCTGTCTAAGAAGTCTCCAGAGTAGGAAGAGACCATCCAGTTCAGGACCGGCGCAACCCTAAGCAAAACTCACATTTGAACATTGATACCTAATCCCCTAGATGAATTGACATTTCTTAAAGCACAGGAACAAGACCATGGAGATGAACTTCAAGTTTCTAAGCAAAAAAAACACAGCGTTTTCTACAAAATAAAGAAACAGGGAACAAAGAAAGCGCACAACGCAAACGCTTGGCTGCTGAAGAGCACGACTGAAGTTCAGAGCAATAAAGAACCCTTATCTGGGATTCTTCTAACCAATGCCCTGCATGGGTAATGAACCTGTTGACACCAACTCGCTTACGCCAAACATCCTTCTTCTGTGGGCTTACGCGTGTTTCCTCGGTCCACCACGCAACGACAATGTCAAGAACCGCTTGTGTCAATGCATCTTTCCTCCTTGCGCGGTCCTCCTTTGCCCACACAACACCTTTATTGTGATTCTGTAATAGTTGCCGCCTGTTGAGTGCTCTTCTGATTGTCCTCTTGTTCATTCCGATGCACTCAGTGGCTGCTTGCCCAGGCCTTTTGTCCCTTACCGAAATTACCGCCGCCTCAATCACATTCCGGGCCAAATACTTGTCCCTCCCAATACCAAACTTCAGTTCCTTTCATGCGTTTGCGATCCCATTCCAAACGACTCTATGTACATTTTGCCCACTTTCTCGGCGCTAGACGAAAATCTCTGGCAACGCTCGCTAGACCACGGGATGTTCCAAGAATTTGTCAAGAACAGCTCTCTGATAATCTAATCCCCTTCCACACGTTAGTTCATTGACGATATAAGCCAATTCCCTTGCATCTCGTGTAACAGAGGATCTCTCAGAAGACTCTACCCACTTGGCGTTTACAGCCCCATCAATTGAGGAACTATCGGCAGTCAAGGTTTGCTGAGAGCGAGCTATGCAAAAACGCTCCAATTCCTGAACACTGTTTCTTGCCCTCCTCTTCCTTTCCTTCTCTCTTTCTCGCCTCACTAGAAATGCCTCAGAGTTATTGCTACGCTTGCTCTAGTCGGATCTTGAATGCGCCATCAGAGTCAGCCAGTAACGGAGCCTTACTACCGCAGACAAACCTCACCAACATCCTCCACTTCTTCACATGCAAACTCATGGCAAGACAATCAATCACACAACACTAAACTCTAAACCCTAAACCTCTCTTAAGGCCCCTTTACACCAGGAGGTCTGGGCCACCCCCAAACTACAGCTTAACACACACGGGTGAAAAAAAACACGAAGTTGTTCACATTTAGGAATTTGGAAACGGGTTATTCTGGATCGGAGAGGTATGGACGTGTGGAGGTATGGAAGTGCCCTTTCGGACCGACGTGGACAGGGGCCACTCCCCAAACCAGGATCCATTTTTTCCGAGGTGACTGGATGTGCCAAGTCATGGGGGCTGATTTGACAGCCCGGATTCACCTTGCTGGGCAGCTCGGGCAGTGGGAAACTCTTGCGGGGCAGCCTGCGGAAAGAACACCCTCTCTTCTCTTTCACCTTCCCCCCCTCGTCCACTTCTCCCGCAACGTTCCTATTTTCGTTTCTCCTGCACTGTTTGATCTCTGTGTGACCCCGTTAAAAACTGAATGCAAACTACACCTTAATGGCCGTCCCCCTACAGCTTCTCCATACCTCTGCATGTTTCGACCTTTTTCTCCTATTTTCGGCATTACTGTTCCTTCCGTATCAATTTCTCGCCACCGTCTAAGCACCCCCGTGCAACCGTCGATAAGTTCGTGGACCACCCCTGCCATGTCACCCCGTGACTAGGCTCGGCATTTACCTGCCCTCCACTGTGTGAAAGCGCATGTACAGACCTCCGTGTTAACTAACGCGTTAGCAACATCCCACCTCCTGGTGGGAAGGGGCCTTTACCTCACCACGACATGATCAGAATTTCATCATTACTTCATCGTCACCCTAGTATCAGCCCACCACTTCAACGACTCAAAACCTGAACTAAACCCATATAAAACGAAAAACTTCAAAGATGAGTCGCAAGAACAACAAACCTCGACAACAAACTTTATCTCCAAAACTACCGCAGACACAAGTGCATGGAAACCCTGAACTCTCGAGGCATAGAGTTCGAGAGGTGCGAGACAAACCCAACACCGTTGATCAAGCTCTCATCCAGAGGCTCAGCGGTGTTACTTTCAAAAATCCAAGAATCTCAACAGATCCAGCTTGTGGGAACCGCACCTACCCGGCAAGTGAATGGTTGATACCCTGACCCTAAACCCAACAAAGTCTCCCTAAACCCTGGAGATTCTAAACCATGAAGATGCTCTTTAAACCCTTAAGATGCTTTCAAAACCGTGAGTAATCCCTGTATACCTTGAAGATTCGCACTGGCTGATCCTTGCAATTTATTCTAAAATCAATACTCATCTCCGTGTCATTTCAGGGTATTGGGATACTATCTATTACATTAATCAATGAAGTCAAAACCCATAACCTATAACCGAAATTAATAAAACTCATAATGAAGTCAAAACCCATAATGAAGTCATAACCCATAACCCGTAATGAAGTAAAAACACATAACCCATAACCAAAAATAATAAAACTCAAATCCAATTACATACAAATATAAATTACTTTAGCTACACCATGATTTGAATAATGAATTAAAAAGAAAGAACATCCAATCGAAATGTTAAATGCTGCTTTATATTCAAGCTTTATTTTCCTCTAAGCCTTATTGTTAATTCCATCTTCTCTTATGTTTAATTCCCTTTTTTTAATAGTGCAGTTACCCTTTTCTTTTATTACAATTCCCTTTTGTTTAATTTGTAATACTCTTCTCTTTAATTTGTAATATCCTCTTCTCTTAATTTTAATACCCTCTTCTCTTAATTTTAATACCGTCTTTTTTAAATTTGTAATTCTCACTTCCATTTATTCCACATTCCCTTTTCTTCTATTGTAAGTACCCTCATCTCTTTCTTAGAATCCTCTCCATTTCTAATTTGTAGTATCCTACTCTTTTACTTTAACCCTTAAGCACCCACAGTGTCGTTTTTTGACATTTTGGATGTGAGGCTCCGTCTTTGGTGCACAACCCCGCTTTCATCCCATTGATTTTTCATCCGCCGTTTTTTTTGCTCAACTCCTCGGTGGGTTTACTCTACTCCCTCCTTGGATAAATAGTAAAAACCTTGATCCTCAATTTGTGAGAGTGGGCGAAAGAGATTTTTCATGAAAGTTTTGGTGGTGTGATCTTCACCCCTTTTTTGCATGGATCTTGAAATCCATAGCTCCAAATGAAATGCAACTTGGCGGTCATACTAATTGCCATGCTCCAAAGAAGATCCTACGGTTGGATTTTCCATTTTCATCTTTTATTTGTTTTTACGCAGTTTTGAAAAAATCAGCATTATTACCAATCGTTAGGAGCTTTACCCCCCCTTGGGCGTTTAGGGGTTAACACCCTTTTCCTTTTATTTCTGCATTCTCACTTCCACTTATTGTACATCCCATTATTTTACTTTTAATAACCTTACTACTTAGTATAATTCCCTCTTTTTCATTTGTAGTATCCTTTTCTTTTGTCCTATATTATTTTTTCTTTCTTAAGTACCCTTTCTACTACATTTGAATCTTATTGCTTTTATTTACATTTTCTTTTTCTTTTATTTTTAATTCCCTTCTTTTCCATTTGTAGTACCCTTCTCTTTTGTTCTTATTTTTCTTTTCTTTTTTTTTTTTTTAAGTACCCTTTCTACTAATTTTTTTCTTTTTTTAAGTACCCTTTCTACTACATTTGAATCTTATTTCTTTTATTTTCTCTTTCTTTTTCTTTTATTTTTAATTCCCTTCTTTTCCATTTGTGGTACCCTTTTCTTTTGTTCTTTATTTTTTTATTTTTTTTCAAATACCTTTTCTCTGACATTTGAATCTTATTTCTTTTTTTTCTATTTCCTTTTCTTTTATTTTTAATTCTTTTGTTCTTTTATTGTTAATTTCCTCTTTTTATATAAAAACATGAAAAAATCCTTCACAATACCCACATTTTTTATTGGTATATTTAAATAACCTCCAATTTCATTGCAACATTCTAATTTAAAATTTAACCCCTCACATAATTTGGCCAATCAAACAACCTCCCTCTCTTTCCCTCCACCTCATAGTTCCACATGTCCAATCATAGGAATTCCCCCCGTTTCCCTCCACCTCAAAGTCCCACATGTCTAATCGTTTACATTCCCACCCTTTCCCTCCACCTCACACCTCCACACCATGTCCAATCATGTACATTCCCTCCCATTCCCTCCACCTTGAGAGCACTCATTGTCCTTGACTAGGGATTTTCCCTCTCATTCCTCCATCACTTAAGTCATTATGAGTCCCAAGAACCCAAGTTCCCTCCTTAGGGCCATACCACATGGGAGGAAAGGCAGTGAGATGGAAGATTCGTATTGGTTCTAATTAGCAAGTGGTTGCCACATGAGAGGAAGTAGGGAGAGTGGCAAGAGTGACATGGAGCAACTTTGTAGCTTTGGGGTTTGCTTTGGATGTTGCTTTGGGATCTACATGGCAATGACATGGCACATGGGAGGCACTTGAAAACTACTAGTGCCTGGAAGTCGACCGGCAATAGGAGAAAAGTGGAGAAAATTCAGGAGCAGCGGCAGCCTGCCGATGGTGTGGCATGGACCTTAGTACACTCAACCCTTTTCACACCCATTTAGTGATCCGGAATGCCTCAATCTTTTTGCTTTCCTTTTCTGGACTAAATTAAGTTGTGACTACATATAATGGTTTTTTGCTTATTTGGAAATTTGGCAATCATGAGCACCTACGTATGGTAGTTTTCAGATGTTATTGCAAAAAAAAAATCACTCAAAGTGATAAGCATTTTCAATTGTGTGAAGTAACATGAAAAACCCCACTTTAGAAAATTCCTAGTAATGCACTAATTTGGACAAAACACTATGCGTTGGTAAAAGTATGTCCATTAAGGTAGAGTGTCCTAAAAGCGCCACAGGACCCAAAAGCGATCTATCCTCATTTGTAGATTGTGAAGATATAGATGTACGTCATTGTATATAACGCATTTGGGTCAAATCTTACTTAGCACTTTGGAATTTTGTATAAAATTCACAAATGCGAATTACATGTTGCAAATTTTTGCAATCCTCCCGAAAACCTATTTCGAATGTGGTCATAATTTTATTTTGAATTTACTAGTGCTAAAAATAGGTCCGATCTCTTAAGGTGGCGCTTTTAGGACACTCTACCTTATACATTCATTTACCACCACCACAAGTTTCATGGAAGTGACATATTAAAATTTTGTCCGTTTCAATCCTTTTAGCAATTTTTCTAAACTGGGACAATTCCGGATATATTGTTAAAAGGACGGATATGGAATAGTAGATTATCAATAAATACACTTAATAATAAAAATTAAAAATTGAAAAAAAAAATTAAAAAAATTAAAAATTAAAAAAAAAAAAAAGAAGGAATAGATTCATAAGTCACACATTGGAATCATGTAGCGAAGTTATGGTATTGTGGTCCAAATGGCGGGGGAGAGGAATTTCTCACTGAGACAGTCCTTTTGGACACCCCAATAGGACCACCGCCCTAAACAATGAGCTCAAGTACTCATATCAATTTTGTAAGTGAAAATGGACATTGTAATTGAAGCACAGCTTTAGGTACTCATATCAATTTTGTAAGTGAAAATGAACATTGTAATTGAACCACAAAGTGACAGTGGTCAATTGTGGGTGGAGCATGTAGAGTTCTTTGAAGAAATTTACCAAAAAGAAACAATTTTTGCACTAATACTATAGAACACTCCGATGTGGTTCCAACGCCTTTTATAAATTGCAATTCCGATTATTATTGAGTACACAAGCACATTTCAAACTTTTTTCAAAAACTGCCTTCAAATGCAATTCGAATTATTTCTGTACAACTTGTGGTGAATAGGCATGTTACTTTGAAAGTACCTATCTTCTCACTACAAGCAGTAAAATAGTGGCTTACAAATTTGTATTATAATTTTCTTTTTCAAGCTTCTATATTTCTTCTTGTTTTGTAAGAGAATGCTTTGTGACGATAATTTTCATAGTATGTTTGTTGATATTTTGAATTAGATCCTTCCTTATATGATAGTTTATTATTGTGCCAATATTAATTCTTTAGATTTGATATTTTATGATGTGGAATATTATTCTCTACCTAAGAATGCTATTGAAGAAGCTGCTTCTAGATTTAACCCCTGAGCGCCCCCTCCAAAAAGCCCGAAAATCAAGGTGTGCAGACCGTGCCCAAGCTTATCGGGTGCCAATTCTACAGAAATTGATTATTTTCAATTTCACCGTTGAGAAACATGAAGAACAGGGATCCGAAGGTGTGAGAAAAATTGGGATGGATTTCACCGCATGGATTTGGTTTCTATAATGGTCAAACAATGGTTGACTTCTGACTGGCGGAATTCCTGGCGGACACATTTAGTCCGCAGGGGCGCTCAGGGGTTAAGTCTAAACCATACTATAAAAAACACTTGGTCCTATGCCAGGGAGCTATATCTTTTCTCAACCACCTCTGGATTTTAATATCATATGGTAAGTTAGATTTCAATTTGAGATTAGTTTTTCCGGTAGAAATCTTAGCTTAATCCAAAATGTCATAAAGATACCATAGCAATCATTTTAGTGCAAGAGGTCTAGTTATAGACTCTATTTCTTTGTAAAATTGGGAGTAGTATCCTCAATAGCAAGACTCTCACTCAATCCAAAAGTATTTTTTAGGGACAAAAATGATTTTCAGAAGTTCTAAGAAGATGAATTTTCCAATTACAAATCTTTATATTGAGTAAGCCTGGTAATGACACTTCTACTCTAAACTTAAAAAAGATGAAATCCCTACATTCTTATTTCAACACCGCTTTGCAATCTATAAGGCCTCATGACAACATAAAAAATCAATAAATATATATCAAAAAGAGGCGTAATACTTGAAATCTAAACAATTTCCATTCATTCACATTCATGAAACCTATATTCCTAAAATAAAAACAAACTTGTCAGGCTAAGAGCATCCGCACCCATACTTGCAAAGTGTCTGACACACGCAATAAGTGGATGAGAAATGCTAAGGGGCCTTCAAAAATGCCTCTTCCCTCTCTACTTTGGCGCGTCAAGAAATGGCCCTCCAAATCTCAGTTTAGTTGACTAAATCTGACATTCTACTTGCGATTGGTGCATTGATTATTTCACATGCACTTTTGGTGCTTGAGGGGCCTTTAAAGGCGGAGGAGTGTGATTTCAAGGACTCTTCAAATACAGATGACACATGTTTAGCGAGTCACCTTTAGCGAGTATGGGTGGAGATGCTCTCATTCCTGTACTTGGGTAACCTTGCCGCAGGCGACAAGCCTAGAGTATTACAGTACACCTAACGAACACGAGCAGTACGTGGGCGATATCCTGTAGAATGAATTAGTCTTTTACAACTTGTGCAAGTGCACCCCCTCAAGTTGCTCCCAAAACAAGACTCTTGTGAATTACAGGCTGACTCACTCGCTCATTGAATGAAGTTGGTGTGTCGGAAACTCAAAGAGATATGATTGAAGGTTCGTGCTAGAACTAAGTTAGAGTCGGTGCTCACCTTCCATTTACTGCAGTAAACAGCTGAAATTGGGGGTCTGAAACGGAGTGGGGGACTGGGGGTTGCGTGCAACTTACACATAGTCCATGCCATAAGGAATCCTACAGGACGCCTTTCCTCTTCACATTCTTTCTCAGTATTTCTTCTGTTCGATCTCCATCGAGTTTGCAGCTTCAGTAGATCAACAAACACCCAACCAGTATAGTAGCCATGGACACGAAGGAAGGCGAGGAGGTGCAGACCACCGCTACTGCAGGAGAGCCCGAAGCTGCTGCACCCACCGTGGACAGCTCGAAGGTAGCATCTTACCCACCGTCTCTGTTTGAGCAGTTCGGAGGGAATACTGTCTCCACTGTTTACAGTTTTCGTACCATTTGGTTAAGCTAGTAAAGATCAGTTTCTGAGCACTCGGAAGTTGTGAATCGTAATCGATCTGCGTTCGGGAAAACTAAGTTAGTTTTGTTTTCAGTCGGTCGGTCGCCTGTGACACCATGTTTGTATTACAAGAGTTGCAATGCGGTTTGGGGCTGCAGGAGGGCGGGGAAGTGAAGAAGAGTAGTAGTCCTGATGGCGAGACCGAGGCGCCAGTGCGCAAGCCGAATCCCAGACTGAGGTTGGGGACGAATCCGGGTGCAATCATCAAAATTCGGAGGTAGAAATGTACCGGATTGAAGCAATGGATCGAGGAGCTATATGTATATGGATCGATCTACTTGTTATTGATTCCTTCTGTGAAATCTAGGGTTAGTTTACATAAATTCACTCTTTGCTTGTTTTCTGATCGCTACCGTAAGGCCCGTATATGCACAGGGCCACTTCTGTAGCTCCCGAAGTTGATCGATGACGAAGCATGAACTACATGTAAATATGGTTATGTAGTAAGCGGTTTGGGTTGATTTGAACCAGATTTGTAAGTTTGTTGAGGCGCTCATTTCAGGAGAAAAGTATGCGGAATGGAGGGTAATGGATCAGGATAGCTTGCTCCTGTGCATGTTGTGGATTGTTTGACCAGTCGGTTACGATGATGAATAAGCTCACAGTAATTTACGGAGACTCTTTCAACCTCTAAAGACATTGAAATTTATGTAGATCTGAAACACACAACAGACTTGATTAGTGCATTCGGTATTGAAATCAGGTACTTCGGCCATTTGGAATGACGCCAATAGCATGGAAAATAGCATAAGTGGTTGAATGTGTATATTTGTCTGGAAATGTTGTGAAGTTGAAAATGGAATAAAAATGATGAGCTGATAATGAGTAATGGAAGTTACAAACAAGTTTATCGATATTTGCAAAGATTGGAGCAATGTAAAACTTTTACATTGAGACTTGCCATGAGCCTAACTACACAAAGCAAACAAGAATATCACTTGATTGTAATCTTTAACAACATTTTCCAAACAATTAGCATATCATTGGCTACGCCCAGCACCTACGGAGTATGGACGACTTTTGCATAAGGAGCTTGTTGATTAGCTAGGTATCTCTACCGTATAAACATCAATGATGATGCTACACGAGGGATCATGCTTTCCCCAAGCTTTGGAAACTTGCGCTAGCGAGCGCCAACATGTGTGGCACTCTGCCCAAATGCTCCAACACTTGCCCCCACAAACAAAAAAACATACATAGACAACAACAAAGACCCATCCACTTGGGTCACTCCCTCTTAACCTTCGCTTACTCCCACCTCCCATGACCCCACCTCCCTAAGTTACTATCCCTCCCTTCTTCCACATCCACCATAGCCCATTCAATATCCCCTTTTCGCTATATAACTACTAATTTTTTAATATTATTTTTGCTTTGGGTTCAATCATGTGTCAATCAAGTAATAATTTTGCCATTCTTCCTAGGCGTTGTCCAATTTCAAAACCTCACCAAACATGATCACTAGGATTTTTATTTCAATTTCATGATTATTAATCTCACCCTCTCAATGATCAATTTCATAAAAAATCTAAAATTCAATCTTAAAATTATAACTTGTATTTTAAGACATATAAAATTAGTCATATTTAAAAAAATTAATCCTATATACAGAGTTTATCAAGGAGTAATTTAGTGTAAAGGAAACTTACTACTTTAGGGGTCTAGAGCGGCAGTCCAGCCGCGAACAGTCGCGAGCATACGGCGTCTATTAATAGCCGGAGATGGCCGACGCCCCCATAGCCATGTGCTACAAGGAATCGTCCAGTCTAGAAGAATCATTCCCTACCTCATGAATTTCCCGTGTTCCGCATCACTTTCTTTCTCATAGCCTGGGCACACCAAGGGTCCAGCAGCCCCAGCAGCCCCAAAACCCCAGCCCTGCTTTTGGGGCGGGAGGGGGTAGGGGCCTCCAGATCCCCTGCTGGGACTGCTGGAGGTGCTGGTGGCAAGGCAGGGGCTTACCTCCAGCAGGGGGCCTCCCTGCCCGGCTGGAGCCCCTGCCGACGCAGCGGGCAGTTTTTTTTTTTTTTTTTTTTTTAATTTTTTAAATTTTTTTTTTATTATTTTTTTTTTCTCTTCCCTTTTTTTTTCGAATTTGTAATTTTAAAGTTTTAAATTTTAAATTTTTTTTGGGGGCTGGCTGCCCCCCTTTTTGTAGCAGCCCCTGCTGGACCGGCCTGCTGACGCAGGGTCACACCGGCCCAGCAGGGGTTCCAGCCCACCAGCAATGCTGGCTGGACTGGCTGGGCTGGTGGGGCTTGGTGTGCCCAGGCTATCAGTATCATCGATCAAGTTTCTCCTGTTTTGCAGCTCCGGTAGATACGAGGACACCTGAGCAGCTAGTAGCTATGGAAACCAAGGAAGGCGAGGAGGTGCAGCAGACCCCCTCCATCACCACCACCACCGCAGCAGGAGAGCCCGAAGCTGCTGCGCAGACCGTGGACAGCTCCAAGGTACTAGCATCTTACTCACCCACCATCGCTCTGATAGTTTCGTACAGTTGAACTTGCAGATGTTGATTTTGCTAACAAATCACTGCTGCTGGCTCAGACAATGTTCAACATGCTACTAGTGTTTGAAAGTGGTGGTTCAATTACTTGTCAAAGGCAGACCAGGGTTTAAACACTCCTAGTGTTCATTTCAAACCGAGTCTGTTGCTGTGAAGTTTAATTGTTGGACATGGATCGTCGGTGCCTGGGCCCACGTTTGTAGTGGAGTTAAGCTTAACAGTTGCAAGCATCGATTGTATTGTGGGGGTCGTTGCAGGAGGGCGAGGAAGTAAAGAAGCCAGCTGATGATGGCGAGACCGAGTCGCCCGTGCGCAAGCCGAATCCCAGACTGAGGTTGGGGGCAAATCCCGGTGCGATCATCAGAATCCGGAGGTAGAAAATTAATGTACTGATAGACATACTGCACTTCGCTAGCTAGCTAGCTTGTCCTGATTCTCTCTGTGAAATCTAGGGGCGGCTTATGCTTGTAATTCGGTCAATAGCATACATGATATGCATGCACAGGGCCACTTTCTGTAGCTTCGGCGTATTCTGTACATGTAAAATATGATGTTGGAGTGGTGTTGTAAGTTTTAAGGAATAAGATTGTCGGTCTGGTAAGGCGCTTTAGGGGGGGAATGGAGAGTACACTAGATTTGGTAATTAGTGTTAGATTATTATAAGATTTGAAAATGCTATAAGTTTTTACTTTTGTTTAAAAAATTTACCAAGAGCATTGATTCTGATACTATATAAGGACCCCCATCTTGGCCAATATAGTGGGTAAAATTATTGAACAACAGTAAAAACTTATAACATGTTTATGTAAATCAGTGTATCTAACACTAATTATCAAATTTAGTGTAATGGATCTGGGTAGCTAATTTGGTGATTGCAGAACCTGCCAATGTAAATGTTGTGAAACAGTCGATGACGACAATGTTGTGAAACAGTCGATGACGACATGCTTAACGGAGTACAGAGAATATGCTGTATTTGTTCCAGGAAGCTTTTCACATACAGACGAAATTTTCATACTTCTGAAGTATTTTGAACCTTCTGATGATGAGTATTTACGAGTACGAAAAATAGTCCGTACAGTAAGTACATATGAATTTGAGGTACGTACCCAAAGTTTGAAAATACAGGAATAATCCTGTACTTGGAGGACGATGATGAATTCACACAGAATCTTTCAAAATCCTGAATTTATTCAATTTGCAGTTGAAAATACAGAATTAGACTTGATAAGTGCATCGTCTTGAGGAAAGGGTATTGAAATCAGGCACTTGGGTCATATGGAGTGACGCCAATCTGCATGGAAAGTATCAAGAGAGTGGTTGTGTTTTTGAAGCAAATTGCGTCAAATAGATAGATAGAAACTCCAGTCCCTTTCAAAGGGGCCGACATGAATGAAGTGTCTGTTCGTAATGTTAATAACTTGGTGTACACCGGACAAGGGGAAATTGGAACAATAATACTTCCCCCTTTCAAGTATGGAGACTATAACTACGCTAGTT
Organism: Bryum argenteum; assembly: GCA_037043015.1. NCBI lineage: Eukaryota > Viridiplantae > Streptophyta > Bryopsida > Bryales > Bryaceae > Bryum > Bryum argenteum. The sequence continues at coordinate 6,413,705 of CM073327.1, forward strand.
TTTGGTGCCCAAAGGACTTTGAGGTACCGATACAACAAGGTTCAAGGACCACACCATAGTTGGGTGGACTATAGTAATTAGCACCATGGGGAGTAGAACTCACGACCTTCTCATTGGGGATCATGAGCCCCAACCACCAAGCCAAGGCCTGTGGTGCCTTGATTGTATTAGAACAATATGCTTGGTGCTAGATACATTAGATACACTATATATTCTCCCGATTTGACAACATTTCATTGACTTAAACACCTGTGCCAAACATATACATTTAAATCACGGACAGAATATGGAGAATAATTCCATGTTATGGAGGTTTTTCCCTTGTAACATGTGATTACAGGTTTTCATCCAATTTTCATCCAATTCAACATTACGGTGCTGCTTTTACGTCGGGCAATGACTCGCTCCTCCGGCAATGCGGCAAATAATCCATCCCTTCTCGTATGAGTCCGGGATTATTTGTCGCATTACCCTCGTTGCAAGTGATTGCCCTCTACGTTATGCCCAAAAACATAAACCTCTATATTTATGAATGGCCATGTGATGGTCACTTCCCAACTTCAATAGGAGGCATAAACCCAAAACTTCAACCTGTTTTTGGAAACTCCCGTGTCCTTTAACCATTTAAAAGGTTAATGAACTTTTTGCTTACATTCTTGCTTTTGTTCATGCAACTGAATTAATTTGATTTCAAACTCTCAAGTTAAAACTTTCAGAAGTCTCAAGATTCTCCAACTTTGAGCATTCCTTAGACTATTATTTGCATCATGGCATGCATAAAAGATTGTGGGTGAAGGACGGAAGGATCACATACCCGTAAAAGCATTTCAAAAAACTTAAGTTTCAAATTAACATTCTTGTTTTATGCTTTTAGCACAAGAATGACCATTTTTATGTACTTTAGGAAGAACTACAACCCTACGTAAACACAATTTCCACCTATAGTAAGGTGGTCAATAATGGCGCAAAGGTGGCCAATAATGGCACAAGTTTTTAGCAGGGGAAATCTTTATGGATGCTGCCACTGCAAGCAATTATTATGCATATGGAAAAGAAGTAGAAAGCTAGAGAAAATGGAATCATCATTTTTGGACTCTTTTGCACCGAATTATGAATTTTTGAAGTTGGGAATATAGGTGTTCGTAAAATGATACCACATAATGTTTGCAGTGAATACATAATACACTCATGTATGGAGAAACTATCATGTACTTGATGTATAGTGAAGTTTACAAGAGCTCTAGTGCGGGAGTGTGAGACCTGCTCCATTTTAGACTACTCTATTGAAGGGTCATTTGTAAATTGTGACTTTCACGCAGAACCGAGTATTAAACGAGAGCTCAATAATGGCTCAAAAGACAGATTTCCTAATCTTTAATGAATTACCGAGTGTAAGCAATTTCCGTGCACGGGAAAAGTAAATAGAAGGATAGTAAAAGTGGATTCATGAACTTCTGGCTCTTATACAATGTGCTATGAATTTTTAAAGGTGGTCTCATAGGTGTTTCTAAAATGGTGCCCTAATTTGTACCCTATAATGTTTTCTATGAGTACATTCTAGTGGTGAGTGAAAAAGCTATTATGTATCTGTGGGTGAAGAAACTTAGTAGTGCTCCATTATTAGTACCGCTCCATATTTAAGCACTCTTCCTTAGTGATGAGCAAGCGTTCACTGTATTAGCAGCCACCAAGGAGGATGGGGGAGGGGTAAAGGAGCTCCACATTTTAATGTATTGGGTTAAATTTCCAAGGAATATACCCCTACTTTAAATTGAGGCGCGTAGCAAACCCTATTTCAAAATTCAAAATCATTAAAAATGACCATGTGGGTCTCCATGGATTCTAAAGTGCCTCCCACGAACCACTGCCTCTTAGGGTTGCTTTACACGAGGGGCCAAGCCCCAATTTATGGCCAGATCCTCTCTTAAGATTGGTCCAATTCTTGAAATCGGCTCGAGGGGCTTTTACAAGGCCAATTTTCTGAAATTATATTATAATAGGTAGTGAACAAGTTACAACACGGCCCTCACTCCAAAAGTTGGGAATACAAGAATGCAAGACCAGAGGCGCTTGATTTCAAAACAAAAACATTATTTCACTAAAATACTTTGATGCGAACAAATCAAAAGCATGGAATGTAGCTAATAATACAAATTGTCCCCATGGCCCTGTTTTTTCTTTTACAGATCGACCCCAGTTGGCCCACACTTTATCGATCGTTTGATGTGTTCTCTAAGCGGCCTACAGAGCCAATTGGACTGAAAATGTGAGTAAATTGGCTTGGAGATTTGTTGGCCTTAGCGTCGCTTAGTGTCCAGCAGTTAACTAACTTACCGCCATGCATTCTGAAGCATGTCGAAGACTAGTGGCCACACCGCCACGTACTGCCAGGAGACGGCAGTATTCCAAGTGGCACCCCTCATGCAACCCACACCGATAAGACCATCAAAACCTTCAAAGCTCCTTCAACAAATCCCTCTTTTCCATTCCAACTTCCTTTCCTGCATCGATTCCACCATCAATCCAGCAATCCATGGCGACTCACGGGTGTGGGGCATCGACGCCGGCGGATGTGCCGGGCGGGGCCAAGACGCTCACTGCCAAAGCTGTCGATGCCGGCGCTGGCATCCTCCAGAAGCTAAATCCCATTCAAGCTTTCCAGCAGGTACAGTAGCACTTGCAGAATCTTCCCTGGCTCTTGCTTTTTGATTCATAATCAATTGGTTGATTGATTGGGTGTTCGTGAATCTTGCATTTTGCAGCATATTTGCACATGGGCTATCTTCTCTCAAGACATGAGTCGGAAGATTGAGACGCATCATTACGCCGCGCGCTTGAATGAGGATTTCTTGCAGTGTGCTGTTTATGATTCTGATAAACCTGAAGCTCGCTTGATCGGTACCCCCTGCCATTTCCTGAATCTTCACCATTGTCTTTCTGTGTTGATTCTGATGACTTGCCCGTCGTCTCTTTAAGCCTACGCAGGCACTAATATATTGAATTAGTAATCTTCACGCTGGAAGGGGTTAGTACTTCTCGATCATTGATATTGATATAACGATTTTCTATATGCTATTTTCACGATAGGTTGAAAACTACTGTCTGTCTGTAAGAGACAGACCTGGAGTTTCGGTACTAGTCCAGAGTACTTAAATGAGTCAAGAATTACGGTGCTGGAGTTTTTGATTCTAGTGCAGAGTTACAAAAGGATTGAAAGTGGTTCAACTTGACCTTATCGAGTCGTTTGCTGAGTTCCTATGCAGGAGTGGAATATGTGATCTCCGAGAAGGTGTTCAAGACACTACCGCAAGAGGAGAAGCAGTTGTGGCACTCCCACGAATTTGAAGTAAGAAACTATCATCGAAGAATTAGGGTATCGAAAGTGATAATTTTTCGGGACCTAATTTTAGGAATGTTATGGATGATTGATTGTATCAGATCAAGGAGGGGTTATGGGTGAATCCCGGTGTACCTGAGATGGTAGCGAAACAGGAGCTCAAGGGTTTGGCCAACACTTACGGCAAATTCTGGTGCACTTGGCAATTCGATCGAGGTACAGAACATTGCTCTGTAACATGTACTGGTATGCTGTTTACTTTGAGGGGTCAGAGGGGTTCAATGCTCACATGACATAAGTTGACCGAATAATCTATTAAGGAGGCTCGAAAATCATCTTGATCAAGCAATCCATTGATGATTTGAAACAGGGGATGCGTTGCCAATGGGAGCTCCGGCGTTGATGATGTCGCCGCAAGAGCAAGAGCCTGGACGAATCCCCGACGCGAGTGTGGCGAAGCGGGACGAGGTTTACAAGATCAACTCGCCATCGCTGAAAGGAAGCCGCAAGGATATCCGCGGCCTGGAGAAAGTGGACCCCAACGCTGATCGGTGGCGACAAACCGGCAAGGGCTGGAATGTAGAGCTCGTCGACGTGCTCATGAGTCTTGGCTGAACGATCTATAGGTCGATCGTTCGCCTGCAAATCATGTATGTACATAGTATAGCCACCATCGAGAGTGCTGGAACTTGTAGCATCAGCAACCAGTTTTGGATTACGGTAGTATTAATGCGAACAATGTTCTGTCTGTCTGAGGCGAGTTTTCATGTAAGGAATCAATAAAGAGAATGCTCTGGATAGCATGGTGAGGTGTGAAAATTATTTTTTTGGGGCAACCTTACAAAAGTGTCGCGCAAATGGACACTAGCTCTACCTCCTACCCTTGGAAATCTGCCAGGGATTCAATATTGAACTTCTACTTGAGCTTCCGGAATAGCTTCGGTGCCGCCTGCATCACAAACCCACAGAGCTTTTAGCATACAGAACACACAATACTCTTTAACACATGTTCGTGATGGAGGTAGCATATAAGAAATCGAACTCACTACCCATGAGAGAATGCTACATTCGCGGTTGAGAAAAGACTTACGCATTTGTCGATGCAACCCCAATAATCGAAGTATTGGCCTGTGCAGTGCTTCTGTCCGTGTTCATCCTCTTCGATTCGGCTCTCACAAGCCTGTACAGTCGATTCATGCTCCGTGGTCAGAGGTGGATTGACAAGAGCGGAAGGTTACTTCCTAACAAGCAGTGCTGTTGCTACCGTTGCTTGTGGAATCCTGGTAGAGCATCGTGGTTGTTGAAGAGGGAATGAGGAGTAGTACCTGGTATGCGAGGAGATGCTTCACGCACTTGGGTTTGCATCCGTCCTCGATCGAGGGCTTCGGATCAACAGGCTCTTCCGCTTCTTCTTCCTCTTCTTCTGGTTCTGCTTCTTCCTCTTCTTCCTCGGCCGGAGCGTCCTCCTCTTCTTTCTCCTCCTCGACTGGAGCCTCCTCTTCGGTAGGGGCTTCGTCTTCTTTCTCCTTTTGAGCAGGGGCTTCTTTCTCCTCCTGAGGCTTGTCCTCCGCTACCTCTTTCTGTGGAGTCTCCTGCAGTTTCTCCTCAGTCCTACACTTGCAACCCTAACTCTCAAAACCATTGTACACAGAACCAATTCTCCAAACCCAGCATTGACAGTCAATAAAACCGAGTCCGACAGGGTCTTGAAGTCTTAATATACATAATACGGATTCTTTAATGATCCGAAAACTGAAATTTCTCGCGAGGCAATCGCACGCTTGTACGATGCATATAGTACGAAGTAATCTCTTTCAATTTTTGAGAGCAAGATTGGGTACCGCTCCGGTCGCCTGGCACATTATAAACCTCCAGAACCTCATAGCTAAAGTTCTAGCCACCAGGGTGTCGGAGCTTATAAGAAGCCCGAGAGATTGCCAAACCTCCATCTTCAGGTACCGCTAGCAGCTACCTTGGAAACCTTGAACTTAGGTCGCAACATACAACCCCTCGACATATCACCCACTCAGGTTATATTTCCACATTAGACTGGAAGCTCGATCTACATTATCACGCTGAGAGCAAAATCCATGGCAGGATCAATTACTAGGTTTTCTGAGTAACATCGTCACAAATTACTAGGTTTTCTGAGTAACATCGTTATAGTAAGGAATCACTAGGAATCAGTACCACGAAACTGAAATCTAGTCTATCAAAGGCTGCATCGTTGCAAAGGCTACCTTGGAATCATTACCATCATTGGAGAGCCCGTGTGCCCGCCCTAAAATGATAAAAGCGGATAAAGAATTCGGCAGTTTCAGGCTACATTGGCGATTTCATCGATTTAAAAGCTAGATAAGTGCGACTAGATGAGGGTACTAAGGTAGGAGATGGAACTGCCGCGATCCTAGAAAGCTCATCATAGTGGCAGATTTTTTGATAATTGAGGCCTTCCAAGCAGCGTGAGGAACTAGAACGGAGGTCACTTACATGATTTCTAGAGTGGCCGCGAATGGTGGTGGTGATCGCAATTGGGGAGCGCGATCAATCTCAGCCGGAGCAAGGAGAATGGAGAACCTGTTTCCAGCGAGAAGGAATTTGCGATCGCTAGTGAGGACGATGACCTATGGCCGTGCGCTCACCCCATCACCGTGGTCCCAAGTGCCTTCTACAAACAATTAGCTTAGAGCATCTCCACCAACAAGGCCACACGCACTGAGAAAAGAGAAGCGGGCAACTGTTCATGCCGACGGCTTTCCACCAAAAACCGTTTGGCGTGGCCTCAACGATCAGGGCCTCCATGTATATGAGGAGGCACGGAATTCAAGGTGGGCTTTTCTGTGCCTCCTTATGCAACTGTAGCCCATCCGAATCTATTGTAGCCGAAAGCTACAATATGATGACTCCTCTCTCTTCACAAGAAGTGTTGGCTTCCCAAGCTGGTCAAGCCTCTCAACCACAAACCTGTCCAAAGGTAGAAATTTCACAATAGAAGAGGAGTGTCAATTGTGTAGGAGTGTTCTTCATGTGAGTCAAGACCCTATGGTTGGAAATGGACAAAAAATTGTAACTTATTGGGAGAGGATTACCGCTCACTTCAACTTAGTTGTTCCTTCCGATAAGCGTCCAGAGAGGTCTTTAGAATCGAAGTAGTCTACTATCCAGCATGATGTCTTAAAGTTTGTGGGAGTTCATTCACAAGTAGAGAACGATACTCATGAGCCGCAGCCACATCCATTGCAGTCACCTCAACTACATGCGGGGAGAACTAGGACAAGACCGCAAGGATCAAGAGCTGCCAAGGATGATCATCGGAGTATGAAGACACGAGACGCTCCGATTCATGCTCAAGTTGTTGTAACGTTGGAGATGGTTGAAGTAACGAAGCGCAAAGCAGATTTGTTGGAAGATCAGAACTTGATTATGCTACTGACAACTGGCGAATCTGGAATCATCAACGACGATGCACGAGAGTGGGTGACCCTGCGAAGAAAGGCAGAGCTCCGAAAGTTACGACGGAAATTAACTGAAGAGGAAGAGGAGGAGTCCATAGTGCCGAGACGATCACCGGCAACCACTCCCGTGCATGAGATTAGCTCTCACGAACAACTTTCGAACGAAGTTGAAGGTGAACAAGAACAAGTTCAACGAGCAGCACATCCGATCAAGGACGAGGCGATCAGGAACGACGAGATCGCGAACCCGCTCTGCACTTCCGTGAGTATTTTACTTCGGAGTCACTTAGATTCAGAATGATGCACCTTGTTAGTTGAAGTGATGTAGCTTTGATTTTGCAATGCAATTGTTGTTGTTAGATAGTGTTTATTGCCATGTTTTGATTGTAGAGAGGGAACCCAATTGGTTGTCGTCTGCAAGGAAGAGTGGGGTGGGTGTTCAGCAAGGTAGGCTGGGGTGGGTGGGCTAGTTTAGAACAAAGGAGCAGAGATAATTTCCATAGATCACATGTTCAACAAGAAAGCGAAAATAGTGAACAACATTGGTCTCAGAGCCAAGGCACCGAACAGTGGACTCAAAGAGAAGGAGACACAGAAGATGAATCACATGGTGAACTCAATTTAAATAGGATGCTTTTATAATACATGCTATCACCTTTGAGATGTAATATTTTCCAAAAGTATGAAAGATCCAAATGTTGCAGAAGGGTTTAAGAAGCAACAAAACTTTGGTAATTTCTCCTTGCAATCCAATGTACTTTGAGTAGACACACAATTTTCATTATAAATGATCAATTGAATTCTGTACTTGTGTAAAAGATATGGCTTAAAATTGTTGTTCAAAACCTTTTGCGCCCATACATTTGCACTCGCCCCTCTTTTTCAAATCGTGCCGAGTTATAGATTCTTTCCAAATTTGTTTACACATAGTTTCATTTGTCTTATGGTATTTCTAACACTTATTACCTAGTTCCAATGCATAAGCAAAATAATGAACCCCGTAAGAGCCTCCTATGCAATCCCTTTCAAAGAATCTCAATTAAGGTTTTAATTTGTACTTCAAATGAAATATGGAAAAATAATGCTTGACATCCTACGTTCTCACTCCCAAAGCTTTAAGTGCAATGATGTATCACATAGGCATGTTCAACCTCCAACTTTCAAAAATAAAGACTTTCCACATGACTCCATTATAGTCTCAAAAGGTGCATGAAGAACTTTGTATGTTTTAATTTTTGCTCCTCTATTATGAAAGAGCTATGTTTTGGTTTAGCCTTGAAAAAACATGAACAATGGCACCAAACCAGGGATGTCACAGCGTCCGGACGTCCGGTAGGGGTCCGGGGACCGTCCGTGACTTAGAAAATCTGGTTGTTTTACCAAGGGTAAATGACCAACGGGGTGCGTTCATCGGTCGAACCACCCCGTCGACCGGTCCCCGACCTCTCCGTCGGCCCGACCGACCGCCGTCGTCGGCGGCGACCGCCGTCGGCCGGCGGCCGGCCGTCGTCGGCCATGGGTGACCCGACCTTGTCCGTCCGGCCGTCGGCGAGCGACCGACCGCCATCGGTCCGCCGTCTGCCCCCAAGACGACCGCCGTCGGCCATCGCGACCGCCCTCGCATCTCCGCGACCGCCAACGGCGGATGGTCCTTTTGAGCATCCAACGGTTTAGGAGCATTTCAACTTCAAATTGCAACGGTCATATTCGGAGTTGGATGGTATATAAGAGAAGACACATTGAGTCTCATTTCACTTCCGAATTTGGAACACTTTCCAAGAGCTATGAGCCACATAATTCATTTTATGTGTACATTGCTTGGTAGGTATTGAGTTCGGAAGTGAGGATTTCCGTAAGGAACTTGCCATTTTTTTCCCCGTCACGGTCCCACCATTGTTTAAGACTTTGAGGCGTCCTATTTATCAAAATGGGCCCTGCTCCACATGAGCCTTGGTTTAGAGACATCGAGAAGGAAGGCAAAGCGTCTGGGTCCTTCCTACTACAGTCTTCACTATGTCGTGTAATTGTTTCAAGAAGAAGATTCGAATTTGAGTCATTATGGGTACGAGAAGATTCCTGGACATAGGGATTCGAGTTCTGCCCTTTGCCCAAAGCTGCCTAGGGAAATTAGGCAGTTATTTTTAAGATGTGGTGGGGAGTTCCCTCCATATAACGGAGAATTGGAACTATTTCTTGGTGAATGTTCTCTCACTCCATCCACGAACGTTCCAGGTGCTTCAAAACATGACATTCCTGAAACCCCTAGGAGTGACTCTTGTGTAGGGTCCTCGCTAGGCACCCCCATGAATTCAACAAAAATTTTGGTAGGGTCAACCTCTGCTTCTTCCATGCATATGAGGGAATAAGGGATACTCGCCCGATGTTTGGATCTATGAAGCAAACGAAGCAATCTTCAATTGAAGCTACTTTTGCAGAAGCGGATAGGCGGGAGTTGGATAAACTCTGGGCGAAATTTTTTTACGAAGCAAATATACCATTCTCGATGAGCCCGCAATGATGCGTTCAAAGTCAGCAGATGATGAAGATCTGCGGGATTTCGAAAATCCTATGCTCCACCATCCTACCATGACATTCGGACAAGGTTGTTAGGAGAAGTAAAGACGGAGTTACAAAAGAAACTAGATAGTAGACTCTCTGAGAGCCTTCGGAAGTTTGGAGGAACTTTGACATGAGAGTTGAAGATTTGCTAGTCAATTCATAATGATAGATCGTTTGTTGGAGGTCAAGGAATCATTGGAGCAAGTTGTTGTCGACCCTATGTTCACAGCCTATGCCTCGAAGAAGACGGTATCTGCTAGAGATAAGCTTATATTCTCACGTAAGGTCAAGAAGGTGGTGTTGAGCGATGAGTTTTGGAAGCAATGCAAAAGACTACGGGATATGGTTGCCCCCGTGGTGTACGCTCTGAGAGAATTCGACGGCAAGGCTCCTAGTACGGGCAAGGCATGGCATATTATGCGTGATCTTGAGAGACATGTCCATACTTTGCACGCACCGCCCATCTCATTGGAACCACTTGAGGTGGCCACCGCAAAAGAGGAGTTTTACCATCGGAAACGGCTCATGACAACGGATTTACATGCGCGCGCCGCACTTTTAAATCCTTATTTACTACGACCACCAAGAGTTAGCGGACGATCCCGATCTTACAATCGCTTGCAAGCGTGTTTTACAAAAATTATGTCCCGCGGAGGATTACGCAGACGTGGTGAGTGAATTTCTTGCGTTTGAGTAAGGGGTCCACCATTCCATGACATCTTTGAGCCTAATACTCAAAAACTAGCTCCACATGCATGGTGGGAGTTTGAAGGTGCTTGTGCTAAGCTCCTCTCTCCAATTGCAAAGCGAATAATACTAGCACGGCACCGTGTCCTCGTCGACCATGAACGCAATCGAGTAGCTACTCTTATGTTCGACAAAGAAACGGAATCGGACTACCGGGCGGTGATGACTTGGTCTACATATATTCCAACTCGAAATTGCTCGCGAATGATAAGTTGAGTGATGATGGGCGGTGGTATAGAGAGAACTTGGATTTAGAGGAAGACCAAGTACATGAGAATGACGAGGAAGTCATCGAGGACGAATCGTAGTCCGATGACAATGATGTTTTTGAATTTGGCGATGAAGATGATGATATGACTTTCTTCCCCGCTTCAAATGATGAAGATGCTCCAAATGTTCATGATGGTAATGGTGATTTTATCGCTCATGGTCTTTCAAATGGATGATCTAGATGATGAGCGGCCGTTAGCCCGGTTAATGACACAAGGCGGCATGGACAAATCAAATAACGTCCTACCCGTTATTGTACTCTTGGTTTACGGTTGGAAAAGGAGGCGATAGATGCAAAGACCATGCGCGTGCAACACAATCAAGCGGCACTATGAGCTCGATCCGGTCGCGGAGAATATTGCATCCGGTAGTAAGGATCGGTATCGATCAATGTGCTACTCCCCGCGCTTTATTTCAACCCTCTACTACAAGGGTTACGACAACCTTGGAGAAATCGTCTAAGGGTTTAGTATCCCTTTCAAGAGCCAAATATGGGAGCATCTCTAGTGACTACGATGTACCGTTAGGCGGTATTTAAAGAATGCCAATGTTCTTCGTGTCTTTGCCACGGGGTTACTGAAGACATGCTTGGCACTTCCAAGTCGCATAAACGGAAATCTGCAGGGTTCAATTGTTCCGCCTAAAAAACCGAAGATCCTGTTAATCTCCCCGAATTTGATACTTGGCATAAGTATGGGAATATACAATGTCCGGAGAAATAAACCCAAGATCAAAGAGGAGGTTCCAAGCGATTATGAATATGATCCTACGGGATCTAGTGGAGTCAAGTGAAGGGAGATAGCGATTATGAGCAATCCTCCGGTTACGATGAGTAGTTGAATTTGGCATCTTTATGTAGTATAGGTTCATAGGACTTATACTTATTATAGAAATTGTAGTTATAGTTTCTTTGTAGTACTTTATTGTTATACTCCAAATGCATTTGGACATTCTATTGTCTACATGACTACATTTAATGTTTTGAAAAATATTACATATATTTTTACATACTTGTCGTACGATAGTCTTCACTCTCAAGCATACAAAAGAAATGCACATTAAATCAAAAAAGATTGTAACCCTTTACTTCAAAAATAAGGCCCCATGGATCAATGGTGGCATTTGCATCATTTTTAAAACAACAACCATACAATCTAAAAAAATATATATATATATATATATATATATATATATATATATATATATATATATATATATATATATATATAGTTATATATGTGGAACTTAAGGTCCAACATCCGTTCTAACTTCAAATCAAGATCCATCCGATTGGAATCTGAGCTACACATGCGAGTACGCGGTCTTTGACTTGGACGGGCAATTCGACCGCCCTCTTCATACTCTCGATCCACCGCTGCGATTTCGCCTCTCATACCTGCCTGCCAACTATCCTCCCCATCATCGCCCGATTGCCTCTTCCGCTTTTTGCTCGGATCCACTTGTTTGTTACGTAAGATTTCCATGGCCTTCTCGATCTTTGCAATGACATCCTGTACACCACCTTCAAACTCATCCAATAATAGAAGTTGTTTGTCTTTTGGGTTTAAAAGACATTCTCTCCAAAATGTAATGGCGTCATCGATACGCGTATCAAACTTCTTCACCGCATCCCAATAAGAGACCTCCACATCTTCAAAAGAATTTTTCGGTATCGAAATCCGGTATATTGCGGCCTCCTCCAATTTCGCGAGTACCAGAGCTCTTCCAATTGGAGTATGATCGTACTTCTTGTACTCCTCACCAAAGCCTGTTGAATCGGTTATTTCGTGCCACGAACCATCTTCTCCCTTTTCCACTTTCTTTGGAGGAAATCGAAATAAACGGTTGTGTTCGACGCTCCAATGCCCTCCGAATTACGACAAAACAACTCTCGTTGCTCATCACCTTCAATATTCCTCGCCCGATCTCTATTTCGTAATCTCGTGTCATCCAAAATAATCGATCATGATCCCCACCAAATTGAATGGCTAGTTGGTGTTTTGATTCGGATGTACTCCAAGGTAAGAGCATTTCCCAATCCGAGTAGTTTAGAAATTTCTTCGGTATTGATCCAATGGAAGATTCTATCGGTTGAACTCGTGCCCTGGTGGCATAAGATCTCGAATGCCCATCATCTCGTAGAATCTCGTGCTAAATGGGGAGCGACATCTTTGGACATACCGATTTTGTCATCGCATATCGGCATATGCAAGTAACATGAAAGTTATGGCCACATTGGCCTAACGTGTATGCGCCCTCCGGACCAAAACTATGTAGGCACACCGCACATTTGTTTTTAAGTATTGCGGGAGGAGGGTCGCATGTGTTGATTACTATGCGAGCTGACTCTTGGAGGTGCGATGAGAATCAACTATACGGCGCCCATCCTTCCTCTATCTCCATAGTCCAATCAACATCATTGTTTCGTCCCATCTTAGAGTAGTTTGTACGCTCCATCATCTCTTCAATATCCCCCCAAAAAGTGACCTCTATGGGTCATATCATTTTTTCGATCCGTTCTTAACGAACTTCTCCTATGAAGCATCTACAACTTCACGTGATTCCTTTGATGTAGATGCAATCGATTTCAGATCTTCTTTTGCTCTCGAAACCAAGCTCCTCTTATCTTGAAGTCGATGAACCCATCCCAACCATGGTAGTATGCGTAGGTGAAGGTGGATTGCCGCCTCTCAGAGAATCTACCGTTTTGAAGGTTTTCCGTAATGCCTCCAATTCGCGATCGCCTCATCTCTCTCTTTTTACTTGTAGCCTCCAACTTCATTGAGCATGCTTTTGCTTCCTCCTCCAATTTCGCAATCGTAACATCTCTCTCCTTCTTCACCTGCCACAACTTCATCGCCCATGCTCGTTGTCGCTCAATCATCCATCATCTACCTCCTTTTGTGATCTTAACTTCAATTCCTCCGGAAGTTCATCATCGTCATCATCGTCTAGTTCGATAATGGTTTTTCCCTTATCTTCTTTACCATCCTCTTCACCAACCTCTTTGAGAGGAGATAAATCCCTGGTATACGTCTTTCTCTTCTCTTCTTCACCATCCTCTTTATCACCCCCATCAATTTGTGAAAGAAAAAGACTATCAGAAGTCCCGATAATGGTCTTCCCCTTATCTTTATTACCATCCTTTTCACCATCCTCTTTACCATCGTCTTTACCACCCGCATCACATTCTGGAACAACATAACTACATGAAGCCCCCTGAGTGTCATCCTGTGTTGGAAAGAAGTTTAAATACTTATATCGGTTATCTTCTAAGTCTTCTACCGCCTGCCTTTGGCGCATTGCTTCTTCGTACTTTGCCACATACTCGCTAGCAGGACCTTGGCCAAACAACCGCAATTCCTTGTAAAACTCGTCAAGGAGACGTTGCGTAATTTGGTGTTGTTTCTGCAGTTTCTCAATGATTAGCTCATTCTTCGCTCGCTCATTCAGTAGAGGGTGGAATCGATCTATGATTGCCTCATAATTCACCGCAGCTTGTATAATGCCAGGCAACATCGTTGCCAAAGCGTGACTCATTGATACTAAACTGGGAGATATAGTAGCAAGTCTTTCTGACACCTCTTTGAAGTTGACGCCTACAGCAACTATTGAACCGCCTGAGGCTTTATGCCTAACCTCCCCTGGCAAATCTTCGTCTTTATCTACCTTATTGCACCAATCAGCCATCATTTCTGCGGTTTTCAACCACTCCACCAATCTCTTATTGCTCGGTACCGTATGCAGATAGTGGGCAATGGTAAGCTTGGGGTATCACTTTTTGGACACACTAATTAGGTTATTTTTATTGAAAACCTCCAAAGTTTGTCTAATTTTGTCATTTTAATCAAGTAAAAAGACCCTAAAATAGAAAATAAAATATCATGCACCTCACTGAAATCAAAGTATATATGCCTATAGATTTTCTTTTAGATTTTTTATTTTTTTTGGATCCATTCATAGATGAGGGAAAAAGTGTTGAATTTGGGGATTTGCAGGCATTATAGTGCACAATGAATTAATTTTTTTAAAATTAAATAAATTATTTTGTATTCTATACAAGAAGATGTAGGTCATATTCAAAAATTATATTTAAATAAAAATGGTTGATATTCCATTTGCTTGATTCTATGGATTTTAGGTTATTGGGACATGACTTACTTTTTCAACTAAAAAATCAAATAAAATTACTTCAAAATATTTTTTTAATTTTTAATTTTTTTTCTTGATACATTATAAGTATAGACAACTAAAACCACATCTAATGTAGTCTTATTGTATTACAGTTTAAAAATGGATATGTTTGTCACACCAGCATAGAGTGCAATTGTTCATGGGACAACCTTTTTGGATACCCCAACCAGACCATCACCCTAGTCCACGAAATTTTCTACCATACTACTTTCCGTATGAATGACATCTACGGCATCTGTAGGTGATCTGGTTTCTCGTGGTTCACTTAGCCCTGCCTCCTCTGATGTTGGTACCGGGGTTACACTTGGCCCTGCCTCCTTTGATGTTGGTACCGGGGTTACACGAGGTTCTTCAACTACGTTTGCACCTTCGAGCCTATCAGTTATAGTTGGTTCTACGATTGGGGTATCCGTAGGAACCATATTCCTTCCATCCTCCTGATGTGTCGTGGTTGTTGGAGGAGATTCCTTCTCCGCCGTCTCATGAGTTTTCCTCCTCAAAATCTTTGCAATAAGGCCTTTGTAGAGTTTGATTACGGATCAAACCTATCGGGATATATCCTTTTGATTTCTCCCGATTCGAAGAGGATATGCACTACTCTCGCCGTGAATGTGCTCCGATTCACCTTGCGCTTCAATATGAGCTCAAGATACACCATGCTCAAGAGCGTATAGGAAAAATAACCCTTGCTCTTGGGGACGAGTTCCAAACAATGCCACCCACACTTCTTCAAAGACGATGAAGGAAGTGATCATCCTTGCATGTTTGAGGGTTGCAAGTAAAATTATTGGTATTAACTTTGTGACATTCTCGAGGCCAAAGTTTCCCAATGTGATACATCTTCACATATTTCTTGCACGTTGCCATTCTCCAATATTCCTCCGTTTCATTGGCCCAACCGATCTCGGCTTTGATGGCCTCATTATCCAAGATGTCGTAGTGCAACTCATGTCTCGCTCCTTTTGGTTTCACTCTCTTTGACGGTGTCTCATGTAAAACCAACTCGGTCCCCCACCAATCCTGCGTTTGTGTTTTTACATCGCAGTGACCTCAAGGTCCTGCTCGTAATCACCTTCCATGTTCGTGTTATCAATATCCGTCGCCATGAAGAGTAGGGAGTATTTAAAAACCCCGAAAATATCCCAAGTATGCAAAAATTCGATCTGAAAGGCCCGCAAGTATCACGCTGACTTCCCCCCGCCACTACAAATGCAGCACACGAGAAGCTAATGCTTAAGGTTGCAGCTCAGTTGAGATGGATGAGTACAAGGAGAAGTGAGGGGAAATGAGGCCCCAAAGCCCTTTTATCCCCCCTCCTTCCCAACCCTAGGGACCGGCCGCACGGACCGGTCGCTCGGCCAATCACGGCCGCGACCGTCTTGGCAACCGGTCGGCCGACAGACGCGTGGCGGTCGATCCGGTCGACCGATCGGGCCGCCGATCGTGGCCGGTCGTTCGGGCCGGCTGGTCGCTGCCGACCGATGTGGCCGGCCGATCGTGGCCGCTCGATGCCGGTCGACCAACGCGGCCGACCGATGTGGGCGGCCGCTGCGGTTTGTTTTTTCAATTTTTTTTCAATTTTTTTAAATTAAAAAAATTATATATATATATATATATATATATATATATATATATATATATATATATATATATATATATATATATATATATATATATATATATATATATATATATATATATAATTCAGAGATCTTACATAGCATAGGATCCTTTTTTTTTTAAAAGCTTTTTGTTATTTGATTCTCATTGATTATTACACACTGAAAAAAGGAATCCTAGGTTGATTTCTGAAATGCAATATATTATTTCTCACGGATACATCTTAACCCCTAAAAATCCACAATGTTTCGGGAGCTTGAAATCCCAACACAAACCACTATGTACTAATGGGGGTACGTCCAATATTTTTGGAAATTATTGATAATTTCAACCGTAGGATCTTGAAGTAGACTACCATTGGTAGTACTGTGAATATTTTTAACCGTTGGATCATCACTAGATGTGAGATCGTAACGTTTGAAGTTGACTGTAAATTATTTTTTCCTTCACTGTAAATGCCGAATCGGTGGCCGTGGTCGTTTAGGGGTTAACTATAAATTTTAAGTTCATAACCATTTTGAGTGGACTCTTTAAAGTGTAAATCTTCACAAATTAATAGATGTTTCAAACATAAGGCATTCATTTGGTTTCGAATCAATATCTTTCTTCTTTATTTTCCTCTTGTAATTTAATTGACCATTGGCTTCATGAATCAAACTTTTAACCACATGACCTACAACAGTAACTCTATTCCAATATTGCATGGTTGAGAATGTCAATTGGAGTATCCTAATCTTAATGTAGGACACTTATTTTGGAACTCATCCTAAAGAGTTATTCATACATCCTAAACCATAAACCACAAATTCTATCCACGAGTGATTTTATCCACTAGATACTCTAAATGAAGAAGAGATGCCTATTTAAAATTTTATATTTTCAAAACAATCAATCGAAGAAAGAGTTATATGACTTATATCGGAAATTACTAGAAATTGTGAAGATTATTTTTGTAATCTTTCAACAAGACCCCTTGTGAAATAGACAAACATTTTGACTTGGGTCACTTTGGAACTGAAGTAGTAAATTGTCCATGAACATATTTCCAAAAAAGAATTTCAAACAAAGACTAAATTTAACTGCCCTTAATGGACTTCAAACGTAAATATTATAGATGTAGGTTGTAAATTTGGAATTTGGATATGCAAATTTTACCACATGCACTTTGCGGTGTAAGGACCACCTAGACAAAATTTAATAAATAATTATTACTTTTGACCTCTTCATATAAGTCACCAAATAGGAAACCTCCACTTTGGTGTCCATGGATCTTTAGGGGTTAAGAAGGAATATTTTAACAAAAATAAATTAAGGTGTACAATCAAAAGCATGGTCTTTAACTAATAATAAGAATTGGCCCCATTGCCTTTGCTTTCCTTATAAACAAGGGCATGAACTCTCAATGCCTTCACAAATGAGAAAATTGACCACACTATATTGATTGTTAAATGTTTACTTCGATTCGAGACAATTGGGCACAACAACTCAAAAAGTGAGTGTATTGGCGTGGAGATTTGCTCGCCTTAACTCCCCTTGAAGAAAGTCCATTACTATGGATATATTTAAAGCCAAGAGTATCTTTGTCATAAAACATTCTCGCGTGGGACAAAGAGATATTCCCGACATTCTCTTGTCAGAAAATTCCCTGTCCATATTTAGATGCCACGTGGATCATAAAGACTAAATATAGTACTTTTGAAAATGCAGGTATGCAAGGCGAGGAAGTGATCGAAGTTGTGCAAACGGGAGTTTGGGGAGAGGCAAGAGGAGGAGGGGAAGGGGGACGCGGAAGGAGCGACCGACCCGGTCGCCGGGGGGCGTGGTCGGTCCCCACGCGCGGTCGGCGTTCGTCGGGCCGATCGCGCCGGGACGGTCGCCGGTCGCCGGGCGGTCGCCGACGCCGGGCGGGCGACGCGCGCCGCTCGATGGCGGCCAACCGAAATGGGGGCAAAGTACGCTTTTTATTTTATTTTTTATTTTATTTTATTTTTAAATTTTTTCCTTAAATATATAACTAAAATAAGATAAAATTGCATAGGATCCTTTTTTATTTCTCAAAGATTTACATTACTCGATTTTCGTAATTACTACACAATGAAAAAGGAATCCTATGTTGATTTCTAAAATGCTAAGTATTCTTTTTTCACGGATACATTTGAACTTTAAATTTTAAGTTCATAACCATTTCGAGTGAACTCCATAAAAGTATAGATCTTCACGAATTCAAAGATGTTTCGTACAAACACTACTTGAAAGACTCATACGTTATGATCTATGAGGCTCTATGAATTAAACTCTGAGCCACATGACCTACAATAGTAACTCTATTCCAATATTGGTTTAAAATAGGCTATGAGATTGAAGACTCTGGAATCATAATTCGTATGTTGATGTTTAATATAGTACCTATATATTCTTTGCAATAAATTTGTGATTTATTCCATGTCAATAACATCTTCAATCAAAAATGATAAATACAAAATAGATTATTTTGCACACATTAACTATGCGATGTAGAGAAGTGCAACTTGTATCCATGTAAAATATAATTGAGAACTACACCATACATAGAGTAATCCATTATTTTACATCCACACACAATTGTGTTTGCAAAGCTTTGCAACACAAAAACTAGGATTAAAATGAAATCCACCCCAAATCCTCAAGACCATAAACCCTAAACCCTAAACCCTATACCCTATACCCTAAACCCTATACCCTAGAGGCCTACATAGTAATTCATACATCTTTAACCAAGAACTTAAAGTTTATCCACAAGAGAATGTATCCATTACATACAGTAAATAAAGAAGTGATGGCTCTTCAAAATATTCTATTCCCAAATCAATCAATCATAGTATACGAATAATCAATTTGATATAACATCTAATCCTAGTACTAATGTACTATACTTGTACAATATCAAATATGCTTAAAAATTTAGAAGTTGATGCCATTGTTGCCATATGTTAAACACTTAGAGGGTGGGATATTTTTTAAAATTTATTTGTCTCCCTATTTATTTCTCTTATTTTATGATTGCAAAAATAGTAACAATGAAAACTTATTTCAATTACCTTGGTAAGAGGGAAATAAGTAACTATTCAAATCCATACAATAAGAATAATGCTACAATTAATCATATGTACTAGATTATATATATTCTCCTAGGTTAGTTGAAGGTTGTCAAACAAAAAATAGCGAATAATAGAATTAATTGTTTATGCACCATATTTTTTATAATAAGTATTACTAATTAGAATACACAACGACGGAGTAATTTCCAAATACCCATCAATTAATATAGACCATACAATGTGGAAATGTTAAGGCCCAAATAGAAAGTCTAAATATTGACAAACTCAGTAAGACCAAAGTTATGAAAAGTAAATGCTCACACATGATCACCTACATTTCATATATACTTGGATCTCTCTAATGTGAGACATCAATATATTCTCACCAAGAACTAGGTAAAATTTTTGGAATGTAATTAGAGGGGATTTAGGGCCACCTCAGGGTACACAGTACGGGGCAAGTCATGAATGGGGGCCAAGACATGGCAAAATCTCCTAGTGAGAATGGATAAATTTTGACAAAAGTTGGGAGATAGAAGAAATGAATGTGAATCGGGGGACGGAGCTTGCAATACTAGCACTCACCACTATGAACTATGATGAAACCACCTAAAGGCGCGAGGCAAAGATTCTTGACTTTATAAAGATCTCACCTCCCTTGCATTTACATTATGCGTACATATTTAGGGTGCCCGCCTTTAGGCTTCTCCTTATAAAATTTGTATTTCTTTATGTGTGTGCTTTAAAAAAGCACATAAATAGGGTTAGCTTGTCTTTTTCTATTTCCTATCCGTGAAAAATAGTAACCCACTCCTTTCTCACACCAAGTATATAGATTCCCTCAATTTTCCTTAAGTGTACGAGAATAGGTGGTTTCACTACAAAGGGGCTATGTCCAATATTTTTGGATATACTTTATAATTTCAACCATAGGATCTTGAGTAAAGTACCATATGTAGTAGTGTGAAATCTTCAACCGTTGGATCATCACTAGATGCGAGATCATTACATTTGAAATTGAATATGAAACATTTTTTGGCCGTGACGATAAAAGACGAAATGGTGGCCATGATTGTTAAGGTGTTAGGGAAGAATAATTCCAAAAAACAAAAAATAAAAAATAAATGTGTACAAAAAAAAAACATGGACTTTAGTTAATAATAAGAATTGGCCCCATGGCCTTGGCTCTCTTTCTAGACATGGGCTTCAACTCCAAAGGACTTCACGACTCGGAAAATTGGCCCCACTAAATTGGTTGTTAAATGTATTGTTCAATTAAAGCTAATTGGGCAACATAACTCAAAAAGTGCGTGAATTGGCTTGGAGATTTGTTGGCCTTCCTCCTCTTGCAAAGAGTCCCTTATTATAGGTTTATTTAAAGCCGATAGTATCTTTGTCATAAAACATTCACATTTATGACGAAAAGACATTCCCGACATTCCCTTGTCAGAACATTCCCTGTCCTTATTTAGACGCCACGTGGACCAAAGAGGCTAAATATAGAACTTTTGAAAATGCAGGTATGCAAGGCGAGGAAGTGTTCGAAGTTGTGCAAACGGGGAGCTTTGGGGTGAGGCAAGAGGAGGAGGGGAAGGGGAGACGGAAGGAGCGACCAACCGGTCGCCGGGGGCGGGTCGGTCGCCGGTCTCAGCCGGCCGCCGTCGCGGGCCGGTCGGGTGGCGGATAAGCGGTCGCCAGACCGGTCGACCGACCGGTCGCCCGGTCGGCGGATCGGTCGGCCGGGATCGATCGATCGGCAGCGCCATCGATCGGCGGCCGTCGACCGACGATCGGACGTCACGACCCGATCGGTCGTCTGCCGGCCGGTCGCCGCCGACGCGGATCGCCGATTTGGCGGTGCCGGCCGGGATCGGACGGACCAATGCCACCGCCAATGGCGTTCGATCCCGGTCGGCATAAATAGAAGGGGAAAGGCTCATTGTCCCTCACTCACGGTGAGCAGAGCATGCGTTGCGGCTTTTTTTAAGTCGCATCGATTGCGTTACTCGAGTCCGCGTGGGTCACCCACGCCCACACTCTGCATACTTGTCGGCTGGAAATGGCGCCCAAGTTTTCACGTTCGAGGCGAGGCCAAGTCTCCACGACCAAAGGGCGACCCTCCAAAAATGGATTGGGAAGCATGGGTGACCCAAATCGTGTTGCGAGCCGGGTTGGCGAGAGGAGAGGCGGACATTTGGAATTGCACCATGTGCAAGAAGTGCGTGAAGATGTACCACATCATGAAGTTATGGCCAGCACGCGGCGAGAGAAATATGGTCCTCGTCGTGAAGGCCCGGTGAAGAGTTGCAAGAGCGACCATTTTGCGCGCGAGATATCACGAAGTCACAATTGCGATTGGAATCAAGAACACAAGGCCGAAATTGATGTTGTATTCTACCATGGCCATGGTGTGGGCTGAAATAGTCCTGCGCAAGGACATTGACTGGACCACCGCGATAGGTTTGAACGTGCATTTATTGGATCGCAGCAACCGATTCATTCCCACAAATTGGATGGGACCAAGCGATTGTTATACTACGTATTCAGAACGTTCAGCTGATATGGATGCCCAACTTCAACAACATGGAACTCCAAGGGCATATGGGGCACTCAAAGAAGACTCAAACCATGACGATCGTCAAGCACCGATATCCTTTGGCACAGGAAGTGAGGGGTATTACCATGGAAACCACCAATTCATCTATCCGGTGAGTTATATGCCACCTCATCAAGAAAACACGTACGGAGCCGGCGAGTACGGTGAGAGGTGGATCTAGTTCGAACTACCCATCTCCAATGTATACAGGAGGTACACATGGTTTAGGAGGTGAGCAGGGTAGCGGATCCAATGCTCAATGCAACTCAAGCCCAACTCATCCTATAAACCCATACAATCGTGGGAACCAATACGGTACAACATTCGGAAGTCCCGAGTACCGTAGGCCATCACACCCGAAGGAAACATACGAGTATGGAGGTCAATATGATAGAAGATCAGACATTGTTGGCTACACAAATTATGGATATGGTCAGAATGCATACGGAAGTAACGACATGCCTTCAGCACCTTATCTATCTCCGGAGGACGAAGAGGCGAGGTACCAACAAGATCTGCAACAAGCCACACTTCTAAGTCAGCAGGAATACATTGAACATCTCGAAGCCGAAAGAAACTTTAGGCAAACGTACTTGTTTGGAGAATCTTCTCGAGGACCACCTTCTTACGGCGCTGCGACAAGTCGTAAAGACGATGATGAAGAATCGGATTAAGAATGACAAATCATCATACATAGTGTCATTGTAGTGAAGGTTATGTAGTTTTTGGCAGCGGATAATGTCTACACCATTCTCGCCTTGCTAGGGGCCAATTTTAAGGATACAGAAATCCATATTTTGTTTATGAATGGATTATCCAATATCGGACTATATCGTTGTATATTAATATACTATGTAATTTGTTATTTCAAGGATTTTATGGCGATGTCTTTGTATTTTATACTATAAGTTCACTTGGTGGTAATAATTTCTTCTGTTTGGCTTTAAGCCTTTTTTCACAGTCTCACACTCTCACCTAACATATAATATGTTCATCAATTCATTCAAAAAAAAGCATATGTAAGAAAAGTCATATTATGCTTGAGCTGACTTCGGACAAACGATTAATATCGCAACTACGCAAGGTTGATGTAATGAAGAAGTTCCACAATTCATTATACATTCTCAAATATTGTTCATGAAGATTTGGAGATATTTCTATTGAAGGTAAGAAGTAATAAAATAAAATAACAAACAATGGAGAAGAAGTCATTCATTAGAATCGGTCTGCAAGGTATATATAAACAAGAATGTACTTGAAGCCGATACATATAGAAGGCATGTAATACATTTTACTACAAAAAATTTGCCTACATCTACATCAGAACTTCAATGAAGAATCTAAAAATCTAATAAAGCCGCAAGAACTAAAAGAAATGCGCATAACTAATTTGCTAATCATACTTGGTGCGATAATGATCATTTGGCACCGCCAATGGAATGATTCCATGAAGCGGTTGACAACGTGGGTCAACGTATACTTTGCATCACCCACCATCTCCAAGTATTGGTCAAAAGCATTTGCCAAGTCTTGATTGCACCACCGGTCGCCCCCGTTGTACTTTGGCAATTCTCGTAGGCCTTCGACATGCTCTTCTTGAGGATGCGTTGTGCTATTCGTCCGTAGCAAACTCCTCCGGCGCAATCAAGAAGGGGAATAACGTGAATGTCATCACTCCGTTTGTACAAGTCGCCACCCGAGGATCTACCCAATATCGTGCTTGTAGAGTATCAATTCGCTCTTGGGGTTTTGTGAACGTATCTGAGGACCTCATTTTATCATCCATGCTCGTACTTAGCCCCCAATCACATACTCCAATATACACCCGTGATTCATCTTGAGGGAAGTGAAGAAGTATGTTGTCTGGAGACACATCGTTGTGGAGGTAGTTCAACCGGTGGACTTCACACATGATATGCACTAAAGCCCAAGCAAGCTCTGTTCGTTTTTTGCGGAACCGGACCAACTGCCAAGCTCGAATAAGCTCATCATTAGAATGAGGTGAGAGTCCGATCTCTCCATGAACATCATCTCCATATCTTGCATCAAGGGCCAACATCGATCGAATTGTGCCGCCATTCCACCAATACGTATAGCCTTGGAATTTATTTGCATGAATGGCTATAAAACGAATAACACCTGGATGTTGTATCCTCACAGCAAGCGCCTCATTCTGATGCTCCACCTTGGCCAAGTCTGGTCGTGTCACAGCATGGATGGGAGTCTTTGCAGCAAATTCCCAAAACTCTTCAATACCCACAACCCCTCTTATGTGAACTTTGGAAATTGTGCCGTCTCCTCCCCTTAGAATCCTCTTCTCAAGCTCGATGATACGGGCCGTCATAGGAATTACTACCAAATTATTCGTACGAACCAGCTCCATTAACCTTCCTTGTTCCGTGCGCCACCATCCTATGGAACCAACCCGGTTTGCATTATTGGAATACGGCCTCATCGCTTCTTGAAAAGCCTCCGCCCTCAATACTACATCCCTGAACTCCTCATCACCCGCTCGAGTGGTTCTCTCATACCTCTTCAATATGTCGACATTCAGTATCAATTAATCTATCCTCCATCCAGTCCGTAAAACCACGCTTATCGGTCTCCGTTCTCCACACCGGATCTTGGAGCGCTTCCATCATGAGGTCCATCATGTCGTCCTTGATTTTCGCCACAGCTTCCTCTTTGTATCTCACGTATTTGCTAAACAAACGTGGAAGATCATAGCCTCATAAAATCGCACAATTACATTCTCCCCAAGAAAGTTCTTGCACTTATTGGATGGGTGCTCCCACTTCTCCAAATGTCTATGAACCCTTGGTCTCCGGCCTCGATTCCCCCACTACCTCCATTTGTGTTTGGGCATCTTTGTGAAAAAAAAAGCAAAATCTCCCCCCTTACAAACGAAAAGACTTCTTTCCTCCGCGGGATAAGGAGCCACCGGATGAAAATTAAAAAATTTCCAACCTCTGACTACTCCGCACTCGATAACGAAGGAAAGAAGTGAGGAGAGTGGAGGCAGGTCGGCCTTATATAGGCCGCGGTCGCATGGCCGATCAGCGACCTAAATCGGACGGCCGATGGCCGACGCCCGACCGATGGCCGACCGCCCGCCCGACCGACGGCCGGCGCCGGCGCGCCGCGACCAAATCGGCCATGGCCGACCCGACCGATTGGCCCGGCCGACCCGACCCGATCACGGCGGCCGACCCGGCCGATCGGATGCTTGCCAAACCGGCCGGTCATGGCCGTCGGACGGCCGACGGAGATCGACCGTCGGTCGGCCGACGCCGACAGCGACCAATCGGACGGCCGACGCCCGACCGGGGCCCATCCGACGGCCGATCAACGACCGCGACCGATCGGACGGCGGCGGCCAAGCGACCGTCCGTCAGTGCGACCGTCCGACAGCGTCGACCGGCAAAACCCAATCGGACGGTCTGGGCCGCCCGATTCAATCCAACGGTAATCACCTACACTCACAACACTATTTGAACGGCTACGATGCGATTTTCAATACGATCTGACGGTTAAAAAATTTACTACATGCATAGTAATTCCGATTTACCCCCCGGACGGACGTCCGTCCGACCAAAAAAACCCAAAAGACGTCCGGATTGACATCCCTGCACCAAACGTGGTCTCAAGGAACCAAGACACCGAACAATGGTCTCAATAAAAATAATAAGACACAAAAGATGAATCACATGGTGAACTCAATTTAAATAGGGTGCTTTTTTAATACATGCTATTACCTATGAGCCTCCATAAGTGCTCAATTGAATCTCCTCTCAAGCTGAAATGTTTATCTTGATTCTCTAACTCTAGAATCCCGTGAACAAGAGATTCAAAGGACATGCCTCTTCTAATTTGTACTTGCTCAACATTGGAAAATAAAGGCTCTAATTCCTCTTCTTTACTTTCATTTTCCACTATCATGTTGTAGAGTATAATGCATGCTTGCATAATGTCTTGCATTGTGATAGTGTTCCAATGTCTACAAGGATTTGCTATAATTGCAAATCTTGCTTGAAGGACACCAAAACATCTCTCTACATCCTTGCGTGTAGCCTCTTGCACCTTTGCATAGTGAGCACATTTCTCATCTTGAGGAGAGTGAATAGTTTGCACAAAGCAACTCCATGGTGGATAGATACCATCCGCCAAGAGATAGTATCTAGAATACTTTTTCCCATTTACCTGAAACTCAATTTCCTCCGAAGCACCCTCCAACAAATCATTCACAAATGGAGATCTACCAATGACATTCACATCATTGTTAAAACCTGGCATTCCAAAAAATGAATCCCATATCTACAAATCTTGAGTTGCAATGGCTTCAAGAATAATCAATCTTTGTTTCTCCTTGTCTTGGAATTGTCCAATCCAAGCCACCGGGCAATTCTTCCAAGCCCAATGCATGCAGTCAATTGACCCAAACATGCCAGGAAACCCCCTCGCCTCATTGTTACGCATGTGCCTCAAAATATCCTCACAAGTTGGTTGCCTCAAGTATTGGCTCCCAAACACGGCCCTAATTGCAGCAGCAAATCGCTTCATCGCCTCCATAGTTGTGGACTCACTGAGTCTACAATACTCATCCACCGAATCTCGAGCAACACTGTAAGCGAAGATTCGCAAAGCAGCTGTGCACTTTTGGTGGTTTGATAAACCCAAAAGACCTGCACAATTACGCTTTTGCACAAAATAAGAATCAAAATCGCAAACAACGCTCATAACCCTTAGAAATAAACAACGTTGCATTCGATATCGACGTCGAAAAATTTCCGGACCATAAATTGGCTCCTGTGCAAAGTAGTCTTTAAACATTATGTCATGTCCTTCAAGATGCGATCTATCAATATTGCGTCGTTTGCCAGGCCTTGATCCCCTGCTTCGACTCTCTCAAGATCCTCATTTTGCTCACCCAACTGATCTACCAAGACTCGTAAGACTAGTTCATCTTTTTGGTCATCCTCTCAAAAGTCCCTCCTCTGACTCGCAAGCCTCCTTCTCCACTCAGCCATGGCATAAGAAAAAGAAAAGAAAAAAAAAAACGAATCAGAGAAGCTCAAATTCCAAAGAGAAAAATCACATAAACATTTCAAGCAATGTTTCAAGCAATGTATGAAGAAGATGGAGAAGAAGTAGACTTCGAGATGGAAAAGAAGTGTAGCCGAAAAGTCAGATCACATTGAAGGATATTTTTCAAAATCACTATAATAGTAAAAGTGAGATGCGTCGCAGTTGCGGTTGGTGGGGACAACGTCCGCCCAACCAAGCCAGGCCACTCCAATCGGCCCTCAAAATACCCCACTTGCGTGCTTGCGGGCACACAACTGGTGGAGATGCTCTTAGTTTGCACATGAGGCAAACAGAGTGAACCGGAAGCTGCATGTGCCTCTCCGAGCTCAATGGGTTCGATAGAACGCATGAGTCTGACCTTTCCCATGCAATTGTCGTATGTTTACTTCTCCCCCAACTTGCGCAACTAATATCTCCCAACTTGCGCAACTAATATCTCCCAACTTGCGCAACCAATCACTTGCGAGCTACACTTGTAAAAAGAAAATCGACATCTACATCGTTACCCTTAGTAACGAATATGAATCTAGACTTTCTGCACAATGCTTCCAACAAGTAAATGCTCACAGACTCAAAGGACATCGGGAACTACGGAGAGGTTTGGAGACTCACAATACACTTAAACTTGTGATCAAGGTTTGTTTCACTGTGTCCAATTTTGGTCATTTTCTTCTTTTCTTTTTTATTGTGCAATGGGTGACACCGAAGGTCGCCTATCGGCATCGATGCTATACATTAGCCCTAGTGAGGTTGAGAAGACCAAAAAGAGAATATCCAAAGGCAAGCCATGAAAAAGTGGAGTGATCAAATTCTTCATTTTGTTATTTAAAATTATTGAGGAGTACTATTGAGAGTTTGATAAAAAAGCTATCAAGGCAGAGAATTGGGATTACTTTGCCAACATTATCAATGCACAATTCCCAAGAGACACTCCACGTTTTGGCAAACAAAGAATGGAGAAATGGGGGAAGATGAGGAGCTTATAGAATGAGGAGAAGGATAAGCAACTGGAAACTAGGGAGGCACTTTTAATGTGGACCCCATGGTTTGCGTTTTTTGATGGTATGTACCACTTTTAATATGGACCCTATGTTTTGCGCTTTTTAATGGTATGTACTCCGGAACCGCTAAGGTCAATAGCATTTCAAATGATATTGACTAAGGGTGTCCATCCTTGTATAAGCAGAAGATTGTGCATGTTTTGTCATATTTAGAAAATCAAGTGAGTTATCAAGGGAAAGAATTCCGTAGACATTTAGAAATAAAGTCACTATAAAATCATTAACATCATTAGAACATAAGCACTTTCAACAAATGATAAATAAAATTATTTACATACAATAAACTTAAAGAAAAAATAAATAAAAAAATAGTCTATAACAAAGTATAAAATAAAGACTTCTACGTAATCAAGATGATGTCACTCATTTGGGTTTTTATGAACTTAATAAATGAAAAGTGCTTTTATGAACTTATTTAATAAAAAGTGCATTTCTAAATAATTTCTCATCTTCTTTTGTCCGCTCTTCTTTACTATGACCGGAAGACGGATATTTTCAAATCCAACTAGGGGTCCTACTCTATCTATCCTCCTAATTACAAAAGGATCTCTCTTCTGCCACATTTCACAGGTAGTTGTGCTAGCAACAACAAGCAACTCTAATTTTAGCAGCTCTACAAAATCTAGAATTAAAATGCTTTAAGATTCTCCATGTATTTTTCAAACTCTCAAAGGAGGTTTCAACATAATTAGTAACCTCAAAAAAATTTATGAGAAAGATTCCAATAGAATAAGCAAAATCACTTACAAAAAATGTGTACATTTCACATCACCAACATCCAAAATAGGAGCTTGCAGGATTTGACGCTTCCTCGAATCTTTGTACAATCTTGATACTTTGAATTCAAGGACCACTATGCACACCAGTCGGCTAAGTGGTACAAACATTCGAAAACATTCTTATGGAGCTACATACTCCTTCCTCTCCACAGAGTACAACTTTGTCATGTTCTAGAAGTTTTCAGATGTATGTATCAGAGCTTGACTTTGACGCTCCTTTAGAGTAATGTGTGTACCATCTATCGCCACACACATGTTTTGAAATCCGGTAAGAGCTTCAAAATCATGGATGAAGATTTGCAAATGCTCTCCTACAGGGATATAAATGGAATGGAGAAAGAATTTGGTCTTATGAAGGATTAAAAACAAAAAGGGGAACCTAGCAGATTAAAGATATCATTGCCATTGTGATTGTCATCGAGGATATCATCATTGTTGTCAGTATCATCTTTTCCATCTTTGAGCATGGACTTATGACATCCTGACTTAGAGCCCATCTTTAGAATCCGCAACTTAAGTTTATCTCAAGAAATTAACACCTTAGCCTCAAGGCATAGGCGGCGAACCATTAACATACCTTTATTTCTAATTCCTTGTCTATTTATATATATCCCAAGGTATACATTATAAGAATGGACAACTTTAATGAATAGAGGATGTAGACCTTTTTAATGCTTCAACTCTTCTAGTAATAGATCTTCTATATAGAGCTACTTATCTTATGTGTAGTTTTTGTTTTGTGTATTGATATCTTGATTAAAAATTCCATTCAAACCATTAGGGGGCAAATATCTTGTTCTAAGTTTCTCCTATTTTTTTAAGTTTATGTTCTATAGAGTATAATACCTTGTAAGTTCAAATCTATTCAAAATAGACGAGGGTTAATTAATTTCAATTTTGTAAGTTAGAGTATAGTTACTAATGTTGATTTACTTCCAAATCAAATAATGAGGAAGAACCCTTTTAGTACTTTTTTTCTAAGTCTTTTGGATTATTTTCTATCTTTTAGATTAAATCCGCTCTGCTGGGAAATTATAGATTATTATAATTTCTCTATAGAGGGGGCAATAACTTTCTAATTATATTATTATTTTGTACTTTCAACTGGATCAGGTCTATACTCTATAGGGGTGATTGAGTTTATTAGGTTGTTTCGCGAGACAAGAGACATCTCGTAGTGGTCCTCATTAATTGTTGTAGGAGGTCGAACGACGTGGGTTCGAACACAGTTGATGGTATATAAATAGTCGGATTTATTTTTCACCAATCTTTACCTTCTTCTTATGTAGTCTATTTTAATTTTCTTATTAATTTGGTATAGGTCGTATACCATGTAGTTCAAAACTCGCGTAGTAAGAGATTTTGGGTCGACTTTACTTACTTCGCAAGTAATCCCAGATGATGCGCCATGTGTGAGCCGTAAAAACGACTTACTTTTATATTTTTCAAAGTTTTATGTATTTACTTGAATTTAGAGATTAACCTTGTTTTAGTTCTATATTTATAACCTAATTCAGTCATATTTGTATGTTATAGAATTTTATCTTATTTTAGAATTTTTGAAGCTTTTAATTGTGATTTTCTAGTCCCAATTATATATTGCAGGCACACTAATTTCTAACATCAATATTCAATTTCTAAACTTTTCCCAAATTTCTATCCTCTCTATCTTTTGCCCATACTAAATCTAGCCGAAGAATTTCATTGATAGACCATATCAATTTTCTAGTTGTAGAAATTAGGGCGAGTCTGCATGCCTGAATCGACCCGTAAGTTTTCAAGATTCGTCATATAACTAACATAGTAACAAATTAAGAAATCCAACAAGTCGTTTGTCCTCAAGTGAGAGTCGTACCTTTACTCTTTTTAAAATATTTCCGTAATGGAGTGTGTGTTCCATGCTTTAGGGGGATAAAGTAGGATTCTTTTTTCTAATATAATATGTTTTTTCTCATTTTGTGACTATCAAGTGCGAGTCTGTTCCCACGATCCATTCATTCTTTTTCTTTATTTCATGTTTTTTTTTTCTCTCTTGATTATTTTAATGATCTGTCTACTTGTATATAATGGTACCGTCTCCCAATGCAATGCCCTTTTTTTGTATTTGGAGTTAGAGCTTTCTATTGAATAAACCATCATTTTTTATTTTAAGCATGTGGTAAGAATGCTTTTCAATACTTTTATTTTTTTGCGAGATAGATCTATAAATGTTTTCAAATCCTCAATTTTTTCAAATCTTCAACCTGGATTGAGTTTTAGACATGGTTGTGGATATATAGGTCACTGTTAAGCTTCTCTTTTATTCGAAAGACAACTTATTTGTAACAAAATTGAGACTATTACTTATTTAAGACAGAGTTTTCCACTATCACTAATTTGAGACGGAGTTTTTGACCATCACTAATTTGAGACCAAGTTTTTCACCATCAATGATTTGACACTAGTTTTGTTTTCTACTTTTCACTACTTTTAACAAGCGGACCCACATGATAAAAAAACAACGACATCTCCAAATACACCGCCCCGGAATCGCTCCCCGTCCTTCCAATATAAAAGAGTAGGGCGACATTCAACAGAATCGATGCGAAAAGAAGTATTTAGAATTAGGAAATAAGAGACGCCCCAAACCTACAAACGATAAGTTTACCTAATCTATATATATGTATGTATATATACATACATATACATATACATATACATACATACATATATATATATATATATATATATATATATATATATATATATATATATATATATATATATATATATATATATACATACAAATGGTGCTTGGATTAGATAAATGTTTTTCGGACAAACAAAAACATTGATCTTATCCAAGTGTTGACCATAACGAAACAATGCTTTTTGCATAATAAAGGGACAAGGACAACGTTCTTAACTAGACGTTGATCTTAACGAGGTATATATATATATATATATATATATATATATATATATATATATATATATATATATATATATATATATTATTATTTTTTCTATTTAAAAATTATAATAGTAATAAAAAAACAATCGTTCTACTTCTTACCACGACTTAGATTGGAGAGGCAAGGCATCCGTGTTGTTCCGTACATACAAAATCGTTTTCATTGCACATTGTTCTTGGAAGTATGGAATCTAGAAGATCTCACCACTACTTACTTATTACTTTTGGTACACTGATTGACAACACCTATTAGCTCAGATGTTCTTGTGAAACTCTGCTGTCACCCTCTAGATAGACCTCCAGACGATATCCATATTTGAAAGCAATGAACAATTTTATTTTTTATTTAATTTTAGAATATCGGACAATAGGAACTTGTTTATAAGTGTCTGTTTAGTCCAAAAATTAATTTTTATTAAGTTTCATCGTACAAATTTTAATATATTTGGATGGGTATATTTAGAAGGAGACGGCGCATAAAGAATTAGGTTTAGGTTGAATCTCCAAGTAACTTTAGTGTGATATTGTGGACCCCTAATGGTTGTGGTTGGGTTTAATTCAGTTTAACTTGAATGTGGATTGAAATTTAAACCTCTTTGAAACATAAATTCAAGAAACTCAACCGTGAGTCGCACATAGCCATCGGTTGAGTATACGTGAACGAATGAAGAATTATAATTTATTCACTCGGCAATAAAGAATTATATATGGATAAATCCTATTTAAACTAAATACGTAATAGTGTGAACATATAGTAAATAATATGGTAGAAAAAACCATTTAATAAAATAAATTTAAATTAATCACACAATATTGGGAACTCCTTTGTGAATTATAATTTATTTGAGGCTTTTTTTTAAAGAATCTACTATTGCATCCAAAAACCTTGTCAAATTTTATGCAATAGCTAAAAGAATTTAAACTTGTGTCGCCATTCTATTGTTCATTTGCTCTTTGATGTTCAAGGATCTTTGTTCCAAATCCATGAAGCTTTGGTGTCTTTCGTTTTGATTTGCAAGCAATGTAACCTACCTCTTCTAAATATGCTTGATGGTGCCTATTCTACTATTGAGCTTATTTATGAAAATTAGTACTAGAATCTCAACTGGATGTGGAGATCACGGTGGAGAAACTTTAAGATTTGGGAAGGACCACTTTTTCTATTTTTTGTCTTGGTTAAAACTCTTCTCTTTATATGGTTGTTTGTTGAATTTAATTCTGATCCAAACTTCTTATATTATTCAACCCAATCTCTTGTCCGGCACCTCGTTGAATGTTAGATATTAAATAATGATCTTGGAATGAGAAATTGAAGGCATAATTTGCCAAAAGTTTTGTCTAGTAGACTTTGTTAAATGAACTTAAATATAACCAATGAGGCAAGCGGAGAGAATTTGAATAAAAATAAACTCTTAGAAAGTATAATTTCAAATCTTAGTCTTGTGTTACCATAAGACAAGTTATGTATTGATTTTTTACAAAACTTTTATATTTTTTTATATTTTTTACCAAAAAATTTGTTGAAAGAGAAAAACGTTATATTTAATTCATTTAAATTTGAGATTAGCCATATGGGGAGAGAAATTATCTAGTTCAGAAGATAGTTGTGACAAAATAATCAAGGTGGCTATAAAAGGAACAAAATGTAGGACTCGGAAGTCGGAAGTAGATATGGCCCCGGAGGTGAACAAGTTCATTATTAAAGAAACTACTATCAGTGTGTCAAAAATCCACGAGATGCGCTTTTGACGAATTTAAAAATCACACATTCGTACCTCGCTATTTCGGCTCGTGTGTTTGCCAGTGATTAGGCTAGCCATGATAATATGAAGCTTAATGATCATTTTTGTGACGTCGGTTACGTAGAAGGCAAGGACTTGTTCCATGTTTCTTTGGAAAACAATGTCAAGGAAGCAGCAAAGACGGTAGATGTGACATCAACTACTATCGCGTCTTGAAGTTCAAATTAGGTGAAAGTGAACTCTCACCCGACTGTTTCTTGTAGGCAGATACATACCTCCAAAAAAATTAACGAAATGTTTTATGACTAGGATGGCAACTGTAAACCTAATACCTTTTGATTAATGTTGTGTACCCTGACGATCTCGAGTGGCACTTCGGAGTTGACTATATTAATGGAAACTTTATGGCTAGACTAGGAGCAACTCACAAAATCCATGTAAGT
This sequence comes from Bryum argenteum, assembly GCA_037043015.1. Lineage (NCBI taxonomy): Eukaryota > Viridiplantae > Streptophyta > Bryopsida > Bryales > Bryaceae > Bryum > Bryum argenteum. Next base: position 6,447,623 of record CM073327.1, read on the forward strand.
TTGCCTTGAGGTTTGAGTCATGGCTAGAAAATGTTAATCTAACTTTTTTTGCATTAACAGTGTGCAAGAGAAATAAGAACTTGCATATTTCAAAAACATCATTACGTTCAGAATGGAGTTGCGTTTAAAAATTAGATGAAATCGACGTGGTATACTTCGACTATCTGCGCTTTATGCAATGTTGTGTCCCAGGTAACTTTCTCTTGATTAAGAATCTCCCTATCGGTTCGCAAGAGGTTTACTTGCTTGAACCGATTTATCCACGTATTTTTCACACTAAGTTTGCAAAAGCCACGACAAGGGTTGCCTCAAACTTCAAGCAAGCATATAACAAATATGGTGCAACAAGTATTTGCGATGAGGTCAATGAGGGTGTGCAAGAGAATAAAGCGACGACATTGAGAAAATTGAAGAAGCAATTACCACTTTGCCATTCAAAGCTAACTCCAAAATTCCTTGAACTCGTAAAAGAACATTACTCGTAAAATTAAAGAGCAATCTCCAAGTGTACATGTGGTTAGAATCATTGACCTTTAACAAACCATGAACTCAATTCTCATTGAAGAGGGGCGGATAGAATATGAACTCTTGAAAGGAATGATTTTTGAGACGGTTAACAGCAACTCCAGGAGCATGGTGACCAAACTTTTGTATGTCAAACTTATTGTCTATATTGAATTTTGATTCAAGTAGATAGAGATGAGACAAATAAAGACACTTTGGTTATTCACATCGATAAGAAATGAAGATTTTTTAATCAACCCAAGAAGTCAACTCCAAAGGCGTATGAGTGATAGATGGCGGGAGTATCTTCCATTAATATTTAGTCCAATTTGAAAGAAAATTGTGAGCTTAGCAAACCTCAAAAAAGGTTATATTTATGTAGACTGCCTATTAGAAGGAGGTGGCACTCATTGTATTAGGCCACTAAATGAACCCGAATACCAACAATAATTGTCACTGATGTCAGTATGTAAACCAAAATCTATCAAGCATAGTTTTTATGATTGTAACCGGGTCAGACATGGACAAACTCTTCTTTATTTTTTCGGAGTAATTCATAAGCAAGATTAAGTTTGGGATGAATTTGTATGGTAACAATGTATAGTAGACTCTCTCATACCACTTAAAGTCAAAGAAGCCAAAAGGATTCAAGCCACTTTGTCACGCTCAATACTTTAAATGCCATGACTTGATTAAAAATAAATTTTTAAAAAAATAAAAATAAAATAAAATAAATGGAACCATGAAATCACATAATATTTTATCCTTCAACTCACAACTACCTTCAACTCACAACTACACACGAAGTGACATAATTTACCTATGAATCAATCCTTTTTTACGTCTCTTTAAACGATTGACTTAGCCCTTAAAATGCTCAACAAGCACAACTAGCATAATTTTCAACATAATAATGTAGTTGAGCATTCATAGGTACCAATTGGGTGCAACAAATGAAGCTACTTCATTGATATTTCACTTGTAGTTTCCCATATTTTTATTAATCAAATGAGAGTTTTCAATTACTATCTCCTAGTTGGTGATTGAATGTACCCTCAATCCTTTTCTAGCCTAATCATTTTGTTTTGCAAACAATCATTTCTTCCGGCTTTTTAACACTAAACTACACCACACTATTTGTCGTTACTTGTGAGATCAAGTAACCATTCAAGATGTCCTAAATCGATCTTGTACATAAAAACTAAAACCCCAATTCCATTAAAATGGCAATATTCCGGTAAAATGGCACACCTGAACTTTCTGAACTATATTTCAAAAACCATGTGATATAACAAAATTTGAAGGTAATATTATAGAAAAGGATTGACAGTATATATAAAGGAGTGATATTATTAAAAATATCAATTGTGATATTACAGAATACACCATTCCATGTGAGCACATAATGTAAGATCTGGTGTGACAAAATGGCACATGGCATAGTGCCATTTTAACGAAATTGAGGTTCTAACCATTTTCACTGCGAGTTAGCTAAGAGATTCCATAAATTCTACTGCCAATTTCGAAATGATGAACATTGTACACAATTTCATGTTGAAGCAACTAACTTGTTTCAATTTCATTCACTTCACCAAAACAATATGTCTTGAAAGAAGACTAATCATATCCAATAAACAAAAACAAAAAAGAAAACAATGCTCTTAAACTACTAAGTTTGAAGTGAGTACATATCTAACTTGCACTTCTTAGTTGCTTTTTGCATCGGAATAAAAATTGTTTGCAGATTTTTCAACATCAACGAACCAGCTTCGTAGAAACTTGGATAGCAGATTATAGCATCGATCGATTAGTTTAAGATTACATTTGTTCAATAGTATAAAGCATAATTATAATGTAAAGATTCTCACAGTTGGTCTAAAATCACGTTTTTATATACAAGAATGTACGAGGGGAAATGAAACACATGCTTGAAGTTGGAAGTGATAGAATTGGGAGTGAAGAAGATTCAGATACTTGTGCTTATTCCAAATTCTGGACTTCAGCTACTACATGTTCCTAATGCACTTTGAAGTTTCGCATTTGAGTAATCTGGAAGAAAAAATTCCTACAATTGTACTGCAGTCATGAAAGACACTAATAAATTCATACTGGGTAGGCAATCAAGGTATACAAGTGACTGCTCTTCTTTCGGTTGTAATGATCTGAAGTGCACCAACCGACGTTGTCTTATCAGACAGACACAATTTAGATGAGATGTACATTTGATACATTGATGACGAATTCGATGTACATCGCATCTCAATTGTGTGTCTGACAAATGAATAGGAATTTTGTCTGAAAAGACAACCTTGATCAAAACCTGTTAGAAGAACATGGCTTTCGTAACTGTCTATTGTGACTACAAAGAGAACACCAAAAATGGTTTTCTAGTAGTGAGTATATATATGTAGACTTTTGAAAGAGAGGATATACTTGAAAGGTACCGACACCACTTTATTCATTCTCTAAGCACATTCGGTGCTGTGAAAAATCCAAAACTTCGTAGCTTTGCAGCAACCGTTGAATCATGGTGTTCTTGTACCGACAGTTTCTTTCGAAGGATAGCTATGAAGCTTGTTTTCGACAAGCAGCACAAATGTAGTAGACATTCAAACTCCAATCAACAGTTCTCTTGACTTCATCAAATTCATATTTGTTTTAATGTAAATACAGTTTAGCTCGACTCAAGCTCAACTGTCATTGAATTGATAATTTGAATATTCCCATTGTAACAAAATACATGTTGATCAAGATTTGAGCCCACTATCAGAGCTACTCAATATTTGAGAGCAAATTAGAAGAAATAATTTATGTGAATGGCCTTCACCTTTTCATCATGATATTTTGGATGAGATGATGATGATGATTTGCATCATTATTCTAGGTTTTGGTCGGGGTTGTCTTATTAATCAAAGTTCCTTGTTCATTTGTCAAACATAATTTAGATGAGATGAACATCTAAGATGTCATCAATTGATGTATCAGATGAACATCTAAGATGTCATCAATTGATGTATCAGATGAACATCTAATCTAAGTTTGTGTCTGAGAAGTGAATAGGAATTTTGTGTGATAAGAGTCATAAGACAGTGCTAGTTTTGATTGAAGTTGACTTCATCGATTTCAAGTTCGTGTTACGATATGAGAACAAGTGAGGGTTCGACATATTTCTTAGGACTTAAGGGTGGGTATTTGAAACCAAATCTAACCCTCTTA